>OX335798.1:6669400-11469400 GCA_946896805.1 Scutellaria galericulata | reverse complement strand
GAGCACGAAGAGAGAGAATAATTGCTGCCATCATTTCTCTATGGCAGGAAGTAACATGTTATGGCATTTGTGCATTGTAGAGGAGTTATATTACATATGAATTTTCAATGACTATGAGATGAAAGAGGAAGAGTATGAAATGATCAAAGACAAAACATTAGTTAACGGAGCATAAGAAGAAAAGGACAAAAGGTATTTCAGCCAATGATTCTAAAAAACCATTAAACACCATTGGATGGGGGATAATCATGTAAAAAGAGCAAACAAACTTAACAGTTCCAATTGAGCTGCAAATTGAACAACTTTCTGATTGCACTGATTTGCTGTTGTTGTTATTTCTTCACTTTGGAAGAGATCAACAGCTTTCTCATAGTAAACAATAGCGAGAGATGAAGAGAAGGCAAAGAGTCGGAGATTGAAGAAACAAAAGGGAGAGTGAGAGATAATAAACAGTTATGGCAAAATGAGAGAGAGAGAGAGAGAGAGAGAGAGAGTAATGATGGCATAGTGGGGATGATGGTTGAATTCAAATATTTGTGCTAATTATTATCATTGAAGTCCAAGTCCGAAGATGAATAGATAGAGAGAGGATACAAATGAGAGTGAGAACCATAACGGTTGTGGATTAAAGAAGGAGGGGGGAGGAGGACACATGGCTGCTCCACATTTCTCCAAGATGTTGATGTGTCGGTTCTAAATTCTTCCAAATAGCTGATGTGGCGTGATTTGAGAGATCCAAAGTCTTCTTTTATATATATAGATTGTATTACATATCATATTTCTCAAATAGTATTATTAATCAATATAGATTTTTGTATTAAAAATAATGAAATAAAGATGAAATATCAAATATAATAGAAATTCAAATTATAAGTAACTATTTGTTGTTGTTTATAAATACAACTCTAATTGGATTATGTGTAGACAGTAAGAACATAATCACAATACAAAAACTAAAAAGGTCCAAAAAATGTCGTGAAAATCAAGGGAGTTTAAGTTTAAATAGGTAGCATAATAATAAGCCGCTCTATTATATTTAATGTTGTATTTATTACTCTAATATATAATAGCATGACATGAGTCTACTGTTTCAACACAACACCTTTAACCTGAACCGCCGGTGCCACCGCCCTATCGCATATTATAAAATCCTTTATAATAAAATTTTCTATGTTTAATATTATATCTAATAATATAATATAAAGGATTATAACACAACTTTTGAATAATATATTTTAATACATAAAATATGAGCTAAATTATTTCAATTAAACAAATAGAATCTAGTTTAACAACTGAAAATTTAAATAAAGTTTATAAACACGCTTCAAATGTCAATTTGTTTTCTTTATTTTATTTATAAAATATTAGCTATGTAGTTCCCCAAAAAAAAAAAAAAAAAGCTACGAATAATTTTGTTGAAATGACAATCCAATCCTCCTGTTTCCAAATTTTGTACATGCAACCGTTTGAAAATTCCCGGTCCAACTTTCTGGACTGTCTCTCTCCTCTTTCTCTCTCTATCCGCGTCTACCCGGTCCATTTTGTTCTTCTCCTTCCTTCTTCCTCCTTTCTGTTGCTTATCGCTTAAGCTTTTTCTGCTTTTTCGAGCTTCAATTTCTTTGTAGTTTGGAGCTGAACGGTGATCGTTGTTCAAATTCTGTTATACTGTTGCTGTGGTGGAAGAAAAGTTGAGTATTCGACGAAGAGATGGCGACGATGGAGAGTTTGATTGGACTGGTGAATAGAATACAGAGGGCCTGCACCGCCCTCGGTGACTACGGCGGCGACGACCAAACCTTTTCTTCTCTATGGGACGCTCTGCCTTCCGTCGCCGTTGTTGGTGGTCAGGTCTGCTTTCAGCTCATCACTTGTCATCTGGAGTATCTGTTCTGTTAATTAGCTGAATATGTATTCTTAGGAAAATATGCATATTCTGTTTGTGTTGTTTATATTTTGGGAACGAGCATGTCGACGTAGAATATGAGAAGACTCTTGTATTCAATCTTCGTGTAGAAGGAATCCTTGTTGATTTTGCCCTAAAATTGATCAATTTCGTTTGTGATTTGTGCTTAATACAGAGTTCGGGGAAGTCATCAGTGTTGGAGAGCATCGTAGGACGAGATTTTCTTCCTCGAGGATCTGGTTTGTCCTAACGATACATGCAATTTTGATTGTTAAGCGAAACTTACGTTTTGAACTATTGTGTGAGTTGATTTGTTCATTTGGCCCTCAATATTTGATGCACTTGTTTTGGGTTTCATGAATTTAGGCATCGTTACAAGGCGGCCGTTGGTATTGCAATTGCAGCAAATTGAAGAAGGGCAGGAGGACTATGCTGAGTTTGGACATTTGCCAAAAAGGCGGTTCACTGATTTCTGTATGTTCAACTTTTCATATATTGCCATTAAGATTCAAGAATGATTTGATGTGATCTTGATACTATAATTTTTTTGGTATTTCACTTAATCTTCAATGTTTGTTTTAATTACATGTACTTGTCATTACTTGAATGAAAGCTGAAGATATTTTTTGAAAGCTTGGTTATATTCATATGAGACTTGATTTGTAGGGGAAGTTGATCCAATTATTATACTTGGTAGCTAATGATATAGTTCTGACACGATAAATCAATTAGCCGTTCACCTTTCATGATAATATGGAACCAGCTTGGTGTAATTCATTAATATCTGAGTATTTGCTGTGGCGGTTAATGATTCAGCAATGAAGCAATCCCCCTTCCTACCCTACCCTTCCTTACCTCTTTGCTTGTCCTGATAGTCAAACTGTTTGTACATCTACATAGCATGTGTAAATTAAGCCATGGTGACTTCAGAACTATTTTGCTGGTAGTGAGTAAACTGACCGTATGTATACTGTTTCATTTTCTATGCAGCCTTGGTTCGCCGAGAAATTCAGGATGAAACTGATAGAGTAACCGGAAAAACAAAACAGATTTCTCCTATTCCTATTCACCTAAGCATCTATTCACCCCATGGTATTTTTTCTGGTGTTAATTTTATTCTTTGTTGGGCTAATTAACATACTCTCTAGCTACCACATTTCATATGGAAGCTTTTATTTACCTGAGTATTTTTTACGCACTGATGCTTTTGAGTTGTTTCTTGCAGTTGTCAACTTAACCCTGATTGATCTCCCTGGTTTAACAAAAGTTGCTGTTGGTAAGTACTTCTCTTTTGCTCTTCCTACTACTGGAAAAATTTCCAAATAAAGGGGACTTTGTCCAATGCAAATACATTTGATCTTGCAGAGGGGCAACCAGAAAGCATAGCTCAAGACATTGAAGATATGGTTCGCTCATTTGTCGACAAGGTAAATATATTATGCTTGCCTTTGTTACCCTCATGGTAGTTTATCCCTGATATTTTAGTATATAATATGTGTAAGTGTATACAAATTTAGAGGTATTTTTCTAGAATAATAAATGAGAATTAATGTCGAACAGTCGGCATGTAAATATAGATGCTTGGCCCGGTTTCCTATCTGCTTAACTGCATCACTGTTTGGTTGAGTCCAGCTTCCCTTATGTAACTGATAGGTTTATTGATTGCATTTATTTTCTTTTTCATTTTTATTTTTTGTGACAAATTTTGACCAAATGCAGCCCAACTGCATTATACTGGCAATATCTCCAGCGAATCAAGATATTGCCACATCAGATGCTATGAAGCTTTCAAAGGAAGTAGATCCATCAGGTGAGTTACTTTCCATTATATATCCAAAGTTTGTATTTTCGATAGGTTATGTTGTATAACTCTGTTGCTCCATTGACTCATGCAATTGACACAGGTGAACGAACATTTGGGGTGTTGACAAAGTTGGATCTGATGGACAAAGGAACTAATGCACTCGATGTACTCTCTCTCTCTCTCTCTCTCTCTCTCTCACACACACACACACACACACACACCCACTCTTTAATGAGACATATTAATCAGGATAATGCTGGATAGACTTCACAAGTTTTTTTTTATTTCTTTGGGGCATTATCCTTTAACATGAATATAGATATCATCCAGTAAAATACAATCCCCATTAAAAATTTCGAATCTGTGCAGATATTTTCATTTGTTGCTAATTATTCATTGGGATCAAAGTTGACAGGAGTTCATAAATTTAAAATTTGGAAATTCTTTGCAGTACTAGTGGGAATATTCTTGGTTATTTAGTTACTTTAATGTTCTTTACATTCCTTCAGCTCCAATGTAGAATGATATGCTCATTAACTATATTCTTCTTTCTTATCTCACCCTGCTTCTTTTTCATCACTACAGTGTTCACCTCTATCTCTTCTGCTTCCTTTTTTTTTTTTGTCCTTTTACTTGTACATGTAAGGGTCAGAAGAATTTCCACTGATAATTTTTAGTTGTCTGCTATTCTCAATAGGTTCTAGAAGGAAGATCATATCGTTTACAACAACCCTGGGTGGGTATTGTCAACCGGTCACAAGCAGATATCAATAAAAATGTTGATATGATGGCCGCTAGGCGGAATGAGCGTGAGTATTTTGCTACAAGTCCTGACTATTCACACTTGGCAAGTAGAATGGGGTCTGAGTATCTTGCAAAACTTCTCTCGAGGGTACTTTTATACATTTTTATTTCTTTGTTGTAATCAATATCCTTACTGGCAGTACTTGGTTGCAAGCTCACATCGTTGAATATTTCTATATCAGCACTTGGAATCTGTAATTAGGGCAAGAATTCCAAGTATTACTTCCTTGATTAACAAAAGCATTGATGAGCTTGATTCTGAGCTGGACCACCTTGGAAGGCCTATTTCTTTTGATGCTGGGGTGAGTTCTTCGTTTCCTCATTGACTTATTGTGATTATTGATTGAACTATATCAAACTTGACAAAAATTGAAACGTGTTTCAGGCTCAATTGTACACCATCTTGGAACTTTGCCGTGCTTTTGATAAGATATTCAAGGAACATCTAGATGGAGGGTATTTTCTCTCCTTCCCCTCTCTTGTATTTCTTGTCATAATCTGATGATGCACTGTATCTTAGATTCTGATCAGCTGCATGTATTAATAATATCAGCCGACCTGGAGGTGATAGAATTTATGGAGTTTTCGACAATCAACTTCCAGCTGCTTTGAAGAAACTTCCTTTCGATCGACATCTTTCGTTGCAGAATGTTAAGAGAATTGTTTCAGAAGCTGATGGTTATCAACCACACTTGATTGCTCCTGAGCAAGGTTATCGAAGACTTATTGAGGGCTCATTGAGTTATTTTAGAGGACCTGCTGAAGCTTCCGTGGATGCCGTAAGTAGTCCCTGCATATGAACCAATATCATTCTGTTTTATGTCAGTCAATAATCTACTGCTGCATCCATGAATGACCAAAATACTGTTGTTCAGGTTCACTTTGTCTTGAAGGAACTTGTGAGGAAGTCAATGGGGGAGTGTCAGGTGAGCTTCTGATATCTTTATTTTCAAGTTATGATCTCTCTCTCTCTCTCTCTCTCTCTCTCCCCACTGTTACTAGCTGTTTCTAAATTTATTTGGTGGAGCAGGAATTGAAACGGTTTCCATCTCTGCAATCAACTATAGCAGCCGCAGCAAATGAAGCTTTAGAGAAATTTCGTGAGCAAAGTAAGAAAACCGTCATTAGATTGGTTGATATGGAAGCTGCATATCTGACTGTCGAATTCTTCCGGAGGCTTCCCCTGGAAGTTGAGAGAGCAGTAACTCCAGGTGGAAATCCACGGGGAAATCCACAGGGAAACCCAAGGGAAAACCGACGGGAAACCCCACGGGAAAATTCAGTAGCTGAGGCTCCTATTGATATATACTCAGAGGGCCACTTCAGGAGAATAGGATCAAATGTAATGTCTTATGTAAATATGGTTTCAGAAACTCTGAAGAACTCGATTCCCAAAGCAGTGGTCCACTGTCAAGTTAAGGAAGCCAAACTGAATTTGCTTAATTATTTTTACACGCAAATTGGGAGGAAAGAGGTACTAGCTCATTACTTCTTCTTCATCAAGATTATTAACAGTTTTAGAAGTTCTATAAGCTTAAACAATATGGTATAACTCCCATTTCTGCTGTAATTTGGTGATGTTGCAGGGTAAGCAACTCGGTGGATTATTGGATGAAGATCCCGCGTTGATGGAAAGGAGGCTTCAACTGGCAAAAAGGCTTGAACTTTACAAGAAGGCAAGGGATGAAGTTGATTCTGTATCGTGGGCTCGATAAACTTAATCCATATTATGGAGGTATTTTGTTTGTTAATATAGTTCACAATAGCAGATGTATCAGAACATCAATTTCGATTGATTGCAGGGACCTATTTTTCTACTGTTTCCAGTTTCATTCTTGCATTAGGCTTCACCCTGGATTTTTGTTAATTGATATTCAATATACCTTTTGTATATCTTTGTCTTGCACGATTCACATTTTAAGTATATAATAAATTCTTATGTTCCTTGTTTCTTGTTCCTTGTAATTAATTCTCTTTCTGCTTCAGCCAAGTGACCCACAAAGAACAGACTGTAAAAAGTATGATATAACCCTTACTTAAAAGCTTGTAGGTTGTATATTTGTATAGACCAGTTCCATGTATAAATGGATACCAATTTGCGGTGGAAACCCTTTTTAGCCAAAGCTTAAGTTTCACTCTTTTTTAGCCTAAATATATAAGCTTTTGCTAATTGTGCCTTTCTAGTTTTGGTGGTCATGGTTGGGTGAAGCATCATGGTCTTTTATGGTATGGATTGGTCTATAGGTGGAAGTTGATGCAGCCCAGGATGAAATGGCTTGGGTTTTGGTGTTACAAGCTAGATTTTGATGGTATATACTAATTTGGTGTAGGTTGGTACAAGCATGTTAAGCAAAGCATCAAGGATAAAAATGTTGAAAAAAGACTTGACTAGTTAGACTAGTTGCTAACAAAGAGAAGGCGTTCCATTACTGGATGTAAAGTGCAAAGAGTTAGTTTCAGGCAGAGACTGAAATACGAGGTGCAAGCAATATTAGATCAAAATAATCTCACTCTGCTATCAAGAAAAGAGCTTCCTTCTAGCCTTGTGGTGAGCTCCATATAGGTTACTTCACATTTGGACAACTTATTGTCATACACTAATAAATGTTGAAAGAATGGATTCTTGATCAAATCCGTATTAAGTCTTTTGACGAAACATCAGTATTGATTTTCAAACTATGAGAAATAGCAAATTCAAGAGGACAATTAGTTCTTCTCTAGTTCTTCCAAAGCAGTCCACAATGTCGACTCAGAAAAATCCTTGATCACCAGACTCGCCCCAGCTTCTAATAATGAGCTTTCTGGATTTCTTGTAGCTAAACCTACCACCGGCATCCCAGCAGCCACACCGGCTTTTATTCCAGACACAGAATCCTTCATTCATGTGAACATCGGATTAGAAAATCAACACACACTTAGAGTATATCATGTCGAAGTTCTTAGTAAAAGGGCAAGCCAAACCTCAAAGATAAACGTATGCTCAGAAGATACTCCAAGTCCTTGTAGGGCCTTCAAGTAGGGGTCCGGATAAGGTTTTGCTCGTTCACATTCATTGCCAATGATAAGTAGTTCAAAGAAGTTGTCGAGCCCCAGTAGAGAGATCATCATCTCAGCATTTTCTCTAGGCGCATTAGTCACTGCTGCTCGTCTCAGACCATGATCGTCCACCCATTTGCACAACCTGTCGAGGCCAGTCACAGGTATCGTCTCTTCTGCGGCCAATCTGTGTGTTTCCATGAGAGCATTAGTTAGGATAGAATAAGTCTAATATAGATTCATTTGTTCAGTATTTTACCTTCGAAACATTGCTTCCTTGTCGTCAAAGAACTTACGAGCTCTTTCAATTTCCCAATCCGGAAAAAGAACGTGACAGAGTTCCTCATTATGCTTGCCACTGATGTTCTTGATGAAGTATTCTTCTGTTATGGGTTCTCCTCCATTGAATCCTAGCTGTTAGGTTGTGACATTGAAAGCAAAGAAAGTGAGAAAAGGAAAGCTATGCTAAAACACACTAAATAAATATACCTCTTGAAGCATTTCTCTGAAGGCGTAGTAATGGATAGGATCGGAATCAGCAAGTGTTCCATCAATATCGAACAATATTGCTTCAAGCGGAGCAACAGAAGCAAGCGAAGAATGCCTAACATATACCGGAAATTAGTTTTCGTATATATAGCAGAATAACATCATGCAACAAGACCAAACTCTTTACAAATGCTGTCTACAATTTGCACTGTGGCTGGGGTCTTCTCATAAAAGTTATTACAACATTGTCAAAAACATTCAAACAGAGCAAGTTCAGTAGTACTACATAACAACAAGTAACTCAGGATCAAAGCCATAAATCCACAATTGGTGGTTGGGATTGGGATGTATCCAGAAAATGCATACAAAGTTGAGAAATATAAATGAAAAAAGAGAGAGAAAGTGAAGGGGTACCTGGTAGTTAAGGAAGACATTCTGAGTGGGAGAGAGAAGTTGGGAGGAGGAGAAAGATTGTGTGAGGAGAGAAATGGAAGAGTGGTTTTGGGCACAAAATGGGAGAGAAGCTGAAGGGACGACATCGGAATATTCTAACAACAATCTCTGATTCGTTGTTTTTGTTGTGTGTGTGGTTCTCTTAAATTGACTTTGCTCCTCATAACTCATATCCATGCAATTAATAAATGGCATCATAACAGTACAACCTATTAAAATTAGGGAATTCACGTGTTCAAAAATAAAAAATTTAAAAGTGTGGTAGGTGGTAATATAGACTTACTCTAAATATCATGAGAGAAGTTAACTTTTAATTCCGGTAAATTTTTAAATGAAACTTGAAAATTGCAAAAGTCTGAAAATACAAAAATAAAATGAAAGATCTGATTTTTTTTTGTTAAATAAATCAGATTATTTGGGAAAAGGTAAAAAAAAAAAAAATTTTGAAAGTTGAAGGTAAATTTTGAAGATTGTCCAAATATAAAAATAAAAAATGCAAGTAAAATCTGAAAACTTGTGGAAACCACCAATTCACGACGGATAATCTAGACTAAAAAATTCTGAAAATATTTGCTCAATTTTGTTATAGTTAACTTTTAGAAAAGTTATATATGAATAAAGAAAAATGAAAGAAATAAATATAAAAAATCTGAACCGTGGATTTCTTTCAAATAAGATGTAATGGTTGATATGTCTTACTCATAAATCACATTTAAAGTGGTTTAATCATTCAATATCATCATTCTAATATTACCACATGACATCTTCTAAATTTCATCTTCTATTTCAAAATAATCATCTTATATTTCGTATTTCAAATAACTTTAATAATTAACATATTACCACATGACATCTTCTAAATTTCATCTTCTATTTCAAAATAATCATCTTATATTTCGTATTTCAAATAACTTTAATAATTAACATGTGGTGTGTAAATGTTAATGAAACATGACCCAAACTGCAATATCATAGGGCAGGCAATAGCCCATATGTATAAACAATGCAATTACTTTTTTAACACAAAAGAGAACGCATAGAATTATCAACACCAATACAAGGGTTTGACGCATTTTACCCCTACATGAAAATTGATAGGAAAAAGAAAAAGAAAAAGAGAATTAAGCATAATGTTGAAGAAATTTAGACCATCTGTGAAACTGAATCCTGACATCAATACTTTCTATACTCTTGCATCTACAAGTTTATATATTGTCTATACTCTATATATTTCCAAAGCAAAATTTTCCAGCAATAAACTGCAATGAAACGACGTGCTTCAAACCTCCGTGCAGACAATGTCCGAACCAAGTCGAAAACTGAACCTATCTCAATGGCAATTCACCAATCCAGACCTTCCCTGACTAATAAGAACATATATATAGTCTCACTATATCAACACCAATACGAAGTATAAACAACTACCTACAAATGAAATCCGAGGATCAGTGGATGTCGGATGGACTGGTGAATACATGCTTGCTTCTTCCATGTTATACATAGAACAGCTTATCATAGAAAACCACACTTTTTTCTAGTTGGCCTAACAAGATAAATAGTCTACCATTGTTTGGCATAATTAATATACTTCCAATTACACAGAAAATAAATTATGTCAAAACAATATATTATGTCATCATAGCAGCAACTCTACCAGTGGCAGGCTATCGTTTGAGATTGTTAAACATGATTTCGTTAATTCGGTTGATGCCAATGTCGCATATAGGCTTGATGGGCTGCTCATCATCATCATCTGTTGAAGGGATACCAATCAGTGGTTCCCTACTGAATTCATCTGCATGGAAAAGGATGCTTGTTGCTTTTTCAATCAGCCTTTCATATTCATCTTTCAGATGTCGTTAAAGACAAAGACGTACAAATGTAAACAATTCATAGAAAGTAAAGATTACCAAACATTGAGTTGACGGAGGTAGGAGGAGGAGTAGCCATGAAGTTCAAGCCAATATAAAATATAAGTGCCAGTACAAATGTCACCATTACATAAGTTGGGACAGCCAATGCCCAATACCTGAAAAAGTTCTCGACATATTATTACATTGCATAAAGCCTACTGCGTGAAGGAATTCTAAACTAGATGCCACAAGCAATACAAAGTAACAATAAATGTTTATTCATGAACATGAATCAGTTCAATCCCCAGCAGATTCTGTACATTACTAACAAATTTCTTTTTCTCCTCTCCTTCTCTCAAAAAATTCACTTAATTTGTCATATGTACTATTGTTCATTAAATTTTTATAATCTATCGCAACTCATTGGAAAGCAAAGTTTAATAAAGCACAAACATCCATGTCAAAATGCTTGGTTCTGAAGTTGTCTATAACTAGAAAATAATCAGGAGAGCTTCCATAATTGCATATGTCTTTTCTCTCTCATAAGAACAAATGATTCACTGAAAGTGTGGAATAAGCATATGCATGTTCACATAAGAGAACAATTAGAATGAAGCATCAAAAATTCGAGTGGCAGGCATATATTCCATTTACACTGACCTGCTTGGGTAGTAAAAGATCCCGATAGAATGCAACCAATGGTCCGGAGCATATGCCCATATAATGAAAATGGCTGTTGCAAGTTAAGAAAACAAATATCTTAGATGCCATTAATTATCTTCCTTAAGATCTCAAGACGATAAAAAGAGAATCGACAACTTGCTAAGCATCCACCTTTTTAGGGTGAAGAAATAAGAATGATGACCAATACAGGAAAAATGAAAAATCACTTTACAGAATTAACAGGCAGCAACTGAGATCACTTTTGCCTCTTAAATTGCACACTAAAACAAAAGCAAACAACTCCTTTTAATTCATCTGTACAATTACCAAACCATCAAGAATCTGAATATGTGATTTTAATATGATTCTAATGCACTTCAACATATTTTGATTGTTCATGTCTGATTGAATTTGATGAGAATAAAAACATCACTTGAAAAATTCTAGCAAGATATTTTATCGGCACAAATGACTTACAATTCCTCAAGTATTCAGAAGCCCTAAAATCAATCATCTCTAAAGTGCTATCCATGACTTTCCACCCCAACAAAAAATCCCATTTCACACTGTTTAAATTTAAAGTGAAATTGAAGCTATAACTAATTCCAAGACAGTATTGTTGAAAGGAAATTTGTAAGGACAAGAAGAATCAAACCAGTGAAAACAACGGTAGAGATGGATCCAACAAACCCATAAACCTCAGAGAGTTTGGGCCCGTGCTTGCCGGAGACGCCTAATTCCGTCGAAGAACGATGGTCGTCATCGGGAAACGACACGTTGGCCTTCCGGTTCTTGGAGAAGCTCAAAATCCTTCTTGGGCTATTCACAGAACAACGCTCTTCCATCTAAATCCGTTTTTCTTTCCTCTAGCGCAATTGAATTCTATAATTTTCGGTTAGGCATTACGTCGAACAACTAGCAAGCAGAGTTGGTGTCTTGTCTTGTCTTGTCTTGCGCCTTTCGCTGAAGCCGAATGTCGGGCTTTAAGTTCTATCGTTAGCAAGCTTCAATGGCTGACTTACATAGTTGCATTACATTGCTATGGAGCTTTAGTTTCTCATTTGAGATGTAAAGTTGTTATTGTAGTCTTTTGTTCTTTAGTTTGGTCACTGTTTTGGCGTTTAGCCTTATATAAGCAAAACAAAGTAAGTTAAACATCAGTCTCTCTCTCTCTCTCTCAACAATGCAGCCCCAAAACCTCTCACACTCTAAAACCTTAAACCCTTATCTCCACCCTTTTCCGTTCTCCTTTTCATCTAAATTCTGCAATTCTCTTCTCTTAACTTTACCCAAAACCCTCCCTGTTTCCGCAACTCATAAACCCCTAAAAATCCACTCCCAAATCCCCAAGCTCAAATCTTTCTGCCAAAATGCCAATCGACGCACTGACTTCCGGTCATTCGCCGGCAGGAGCAAAGGAAAATCAGGCGGAACCTCCGGCGGCCGCATTGAGGGTGACGCCGACGTCCGTCGCGAGGCCAAGAAAAATGCTCGCCGGAGGAGTAAGAAGATGGCGGAGAGCCTATTCTACAGATTGAAAAATCCCCACAAAAATCACCCGGACAATTTCTCCGAACGCGAGCTCCAGATGATCGGCCTCGGCTACGATCGGTTAGTGAGATTTATGGAGAAGGACGACCCTAATCTGAAGCACCCTCATGATTGGTACAAATACGGTGAATTCGGACCATACTCTTGGCGCGGAGTGGTACTCGGCGAACCCATCCGCGGCAGTTTCTCCGATGAGCGCGTGACCATGATTGGCGAGGTTAGAGATCAAGAGGAGTGGGAGAAAATCGAGCAGCATGAAATGGCGACAGACTTCCAGAAAGGCATCGACGCCATGGATAAGAACAAGGCAGTCAAGTATTTCTGGGTGTTTGTCAGGCATCCAAAATGGAGGGTTTCTGATCTGCCATGGGAGCAGTGGACCTTGGTGTGTGAGGTGGCGCTGGAAGCAGGGGATCAGAGGCTGGATAAATGGACATTGATGGGCAGGCTTGGGAACTCGGCCCGGGCCATGATCACCAAGTGTGCTGCTTGGATGAGGCCCGATATCATATATGTAAGGAGGCCTGTGTATCAATGTAGATTTGAGCATCAAGAGGATTTTTTCGCGGGGTTGGCCCCGTTGCTCGACCCTGAGACCGAGGAGGATTACTTGTGTGAGCTGGTGAAGGATGATGGGAGTGTGGAGATGTGTACCTATTTTGGGGGGCTGTGTCGGATTGTGAAGGTGAGTCCGAAGGCATTTGTAGATGACGTGGTTAAGGGGTTCGAGAAGCTGAGTGATGAGAAGAAGTCGAAATGTTTGGAGTTCTTGTTTACTAATCATCCTGTGATGCTGTTGCATCCTTACACGAAGGAGTGGAAGTTGAAGCTGGAGGAGATGGAGTTGGGCTGTGATGCACCTGATGATGATGATGATGATAGTCGAAACAAGGGGGAGAATGAGATTGTTGATTGGATTGAGGATGATGGGAATGACAATGGTGATGACAATGATGATGGTGATGATGATGATGATGATGATGATGATGATATTGATGATGTGGTTCTTGAGGATAAAGGTGCAGGGGATGAAGTATTGGGAATCGAAGAAGGCGAGAACTCGGAGCCAGAAGAGGATCCTAAGTACTGGGAGGAGGAGTTCAAGAGCGCGATTAAAAGCAACGAAGCAATGGAGAAGCTCGTGAAGAAAAGCATAGACATATCGGAGAAGTACTATGAGAGTCGAAATATGTCAACAGAGAAGACGAAAAGGGGGGATGGAGACGAGCTGGAAATGCGAGGAAAAAGGGCGAAAGTGAGCAGGGAAGAATGGAAGAGGCTGGGGTTTGGACCATATAGGAAGAGGGTGCAGAAGAGTAGGATACCTCCAGGCCTCTTCTTGCGTGCAGCAGTTAGACCCTTTACTTACAGAAATCTTGTTAAGGAGATTGTTCTAACAAGACATGCTATTCTTGAAGGGGAGATTGGTACCAAGAAGAAGAAATGAACTATTTTGCTTCTTTAGTTTTTCAAATGGAGATTTAGAGCAATGTGTTTTTTGGCCATCATCTTGTTTTCATGAAAAGGAATCTCACTTTGATTTGTATTGCAGTTTTACAATACTATTCAACTGCGCCTTCTTGCACATAAATAATCAATAATTATATTTTTCTTAAAAAAACTATTTTATTAATCCTAGAGTAGAAATCGATTTTCTAAAATTTCTCCAAGTATATTCTTAGTGGATATAGCTTTCAAGAAATTACTTTGAAATTTTCAAACATAACCACTCCTCAAACAATATCTTTTTAAGCATACTTTTAATTTCAGATTATACATAATCACATTCCAAGAAAATGACTTGATGCTTGATTAAATTAAAATACAAAAATAATCATTGTTTAAAAAAGATCACAAGTATGGATTTCTTCATTGTTCAACTTTAATTGATGCCAATGAGCAAGTTCTCTCAGCAGTTAAAAAACAAAAGAGACAATGTTTGGATTAGTGTTTGGTCAATGTTTGGATTAATGTTTGCTAGTCAGGATTTGAAATTTGAATTCATTCAAATTCTTGTTTGTTTTTAGGTTAGAAGAAAATTATACAATATACCAAAATCCTATTTTATTTAAATAAAAACACAATCATTAACCATATACTATAACATATTAATACACAAATTTCAATACACACCTAAATTTCTACTATTACAATCATCTAATCATTACCATTATTTCAACTAATAATATAATATTACATAATAATATTTTTTCCAACATTGATTTGACATCTACAGTATTAATCATATTCTACAAAATCTTTAAACAAACTTAAATTTTAACCATTAACTTTTATTTAGAAAACTCAAAATTTTAAAGTTGGATTTCCCAATCCTACGTAAACTCAAAATAAACATAACCTAAATGATGAAACAACGGCAAATGAAGTCTTATAAATCTGCATAATATTAATATTTCTAACAATATTATTAACATGAGTTACTTTATTAACACGTGGTGTATTTTAAAGAGAATTGAAATATAAAACAAAATATCAAAGGGTGGGACTATCCACACCCCACCCTTTTCTAACCACACCCCAAATTTAATTAATTCAAAAGTAATTATATATTAAATGTCTAAAATACTCTTTGACTACACCCCACATATAATTTAAACTACCAACCACACCCCATAATTTCTAAACACACCCCATAGTCCTCTTCTTCTCATTCATGTTGGAAAAACTCATTTCTTCTCCACCATTATCAAAGATTTCATCTCATTTCTAAACCCTAAAATATCACCCAACAAGAATTCTCGATTGAAATGTCTATGGAACGGGAAGATACATTTGAAACGAGCAATGTAAGATTTCTACTACATTTTAAACTGTTTTTAGTAGTGTATTAAAAAAATCGAGTTTTAATTTGAATGTTCGAAAATCCTGCTGGAACAGTCCCGTTCGACCTGGAATAGTCGAACGGGCTGAAGAGTGTTCGACACACAGGATTCGAACAAAACTAAGGGTGTTCGACTTATATTGTTCGAACACAACTAAGGGTGTTCGACTTTTATTGTTCGAACACTACTATGAGTGTTCGATTTTTGATTGTTGAACATCCTTTGTAGTGTTCGATTTCCAAAGTTGAACAGTCTTAGTAACGTTCAATTTTTTAAGTTGAACAGTAGGTTTATTGAATTTTTTTTATATTTATCGTTGAACAATATGTTTATTATCTTCTATTTGAATTGTTTATTAGGAAAATGGCTCAAAATCCACGGAACTAAGTGTGGTGAATCCCATCGATGAAAATAAGATAGATGATCATGAGAATGATCCAATGTATGAGGGAATAGATTACACAATTGAGTTTTCCACGGCCAACCTTTTTTATAGTCGCACTTCTTTGGTGGAATGGGTAAGAGGAGTAACGCATAGGCTTAATATGGTGGTTTTAGTAAAACGCTCAGACGGAGTTGAAAGTGGTAGGAGGCCTAGAGTGTTTTTGGGATGTGAAAGAAGTGGCAAGTACAAGCCATCTAAACCAAAATCGCAAAGAAATAATCTGGTGTTTGAAAATCATGTTGTTGAAAGGACAAGCTCTAGAGAGAGACTTACCGGTACGAAGAAGTGTGACTGTCCATTTCTCTTGAAGGGGACTCAATTGGATGAAGGCCAATGGTCACTTGCAGTTTTATCGGGTGTTCATAATCACCCGATGAGGTTTTTCTTGGTTGGGCACTCTTACGCCGGTCGACTTACACCTTTTGAAGATTGGTATGTGTTTGACTTGTCAAAGAATAACACAAAACTGAAAGAAATTTTGAGCAGTTTGAAAGAAACATTTATTGATAATCAGTCGACGTTGAAGACCATTTACAATGCTCGTCATAAGCATCGAATTGTTGAACACGGAGGTCGTTCTCAGATGCAATTTTTATTGGAGAAATTGAAACACCATGAATATTACTATTTCGCCAATAGATGTGAGCAGACGGACATGGTGAAGGATTTATTTTATGCTCACCCGACTAGTGTCGAGTTGTTGCGTGCATTTCCTACTGTTTTATTGATGGACTGTACGTACAAGACCAACCGGTACAAGATACCTCTTTTGGAGATTGTTGGGATTACATCCACTGATATCACATTCTCGGTGGCATGTATATATTTGGAGGCAGAACGTCAGGAAAATTATATTTGGGCGCTCACAATTCTGAAGGGTTTAATGGATCAATCAACACTACCTCAAGTGATTGTTACTGATCGGGAGATCGCATTGATGAATGCGATAGAGGTTACATTTCCGAGTGCGAAACAATTGCTATGTCGGTGGCATATCAGTAAGAACATTTTGACCAAGTGCAGACCAATGTTTCATACGAAGAAGGATAAGTGGGATTCATTTAACAACTCATGGAATTCATTGATACTTGCTGAGAACAAAGTGAAATTTGACGAGTTGATGCGGAGATTGAAGGAGGATTACACCGACTACCCAAATGTCGTTAATTATGTCATTGACAATTGGATAACACCGTATAAGGAGAGGTTTGTGTCATGCTGGACCAATAATGTCATGCATTTTGACAATACAACAACTAGTAGGTACGTCTATTTAAGATAATAAATTTGTATGTCAATTGTTTTTTAAAGTAGGTGTTGTCATGCATTTTTTGTACTTGGTAAATCTTATTAGACGTACTTGGTCTCTCAAGGCGGAGAGTGCACATTCAAGATTGAAGAAACAACTTGGTACGAGTCAGTCGAATTTTGAAATATCTTGGGAAAGGATTCACGGCTTGTTGATTGTATCTCACAATACAATCAAAGCATCTTTTGAGAAAAGTCTGAATGTGTTACACCACCGTTACAAGTCATTCGTTTTCAAGATTATTAGAGGTTTGGTCTCACATGCTGCTCTGCAGAAGATTTATGAAGAGCTTGAGGGTGCAGATTTATGTGGTGTTGATTCGTTGTTGTGTGGATGTGTTTTGAGAAGAACATGCGGTTTGCCATGTGCACATGAACTTGCTGTATTGAAACTAAGCGGTGCACCAATCACCCTGGACATGGTTGACAGGTTTTGGAGGAAATTAGATTGTGAGCCTTCAAAGACAGATGTTCATATTGCTCATGATCTTGGAAATCGATGGCATGAGACTGTGGGTGATATTAACATCTTCGAGTCTGCGAATGAATCTCAAAGATTACTGATGCTCAAACGACTACGAGAGATCTCAATCCCTAGGACATCATCGTTGCTTGAACTTGAGGTTCACACCCGTGTTCGGGGTCGTCCTAGCAAGGCTAAAAGTCGTAAGGAGA
This sequence comes from Scutellaria galericulata, assembly GCA_946896805.1. Lineage (NCBI taxonomy): Eukaryota > Viridiplantae > Streptophyta > Magnoliopsida > Lamiales > Lamiaceae > Scutellaria > Scutellaria galericulata. The sequence goes on along the minus strand of OX335798.1, from coordinate 11,451,570 downwards.
AGTCCACCAAACGAGATAAGAGTGCATTCGAGTATGTGGGTTCAGTTATTGATAGTTGTTCACCAGTTGAGAATACTACTCAACTATCTGGACCTTCGTCAGTTGCTCCGATGTTTACTAAATCACGAAGGGAAAAACAACCTGTCCAACGTCGATCACTGCGTAACCCATCCAGCACTCCACTTGTTGAGCTACTCCCAACTCAATGGAGACCTTATGGGTCAAAAACAATTGATGTGAAAGGTGACGGACATTGTGGCTTTCGGTGTGTCTCATACGCCCTAGGATGGGGTGAGTACTCGTGGGGAAAAGTTCGTGATGACTTGATAAAAGAGTTTGAGGAATTTACATCGTTATATGCTACTGTTTGGTTGGATGCGACAAGGGTTGAGAAAATGTTAGAGATGTTGAGGTGTTTCCGTGATGAAGTATACGACACGAAGTATTGGTTTATTTTTCCGGAAACTTACAACTTGGTGGCATCAAGATATAATATGGCTTTCGTGCATCTTTCTCCCCAGCAAAGTCTGACATTTCTACCTTTGAGAACACCGGTTCCGGTGAATCCTCAATTAGCATGCATGTCACTTGTTGGAAACAACCATTTCATTAGGGTAATTGTTTCACCTTATAGCTTCTTTATTAAATCTAGTGTTTATCCACTAATACTGTAATTGTTACAATATCGATAACAGGTCGAAATGATAGATGGCGCACCAATACCTCCCATTAGTACCACATGGTACGGATATCACTATCCATGCGCTGATGGATGGGCACTTCTCTACCAAGCACAACTGACGAAATACAACGATATGGTAAAATGTGATAGTGAATCCATAGGTGTTGCGAGTCTGGATATTATTGACAGTGACTAGATATTATGGTTTTGAATATTATGATGTATTACGAACTATTGAGGTGTAACTTTGGAAACTAATATATTATGATGTATTATGGTGTATTATTTGTATGTGGTTTAAGTAGATGCTACGTGTTGTTTGAAGTTGCGGCTGTTTGTTAGGCAAGTGGGATTTATTTTGCACTTTTTTATACTGTTCGAACCCAGGAATCGAAAATTGACAAAAAGTTCGAACCCAGGAATCGAAACAGATAGCCAGTGTTCGACATATTGAAGTCGAACAATGTCCACCTTGTTCAAATTATTAAGTTCGAACATTTGAAAAAACGTTCGATATCCAAAGTTCGAACAGTTTAGATAATGTTCGACTTTCACAGTTCGAACATAGTAAGATGCTTTCGACAAATTAAGTTCGAACGTATTATTGGTCTTTCGAACACTGGAAATCGAACAGAAACAATAACTCTCATATTATGGAGATCGAACCGTGGCTTTACTTTGTCTTTTAGCATGAAGATTAACAACCCACTTTCTTTCATGAAGCTCAAATTTTTTCGGCAAGATTCTATACCATCTATTCTTAATAACAACATGAAGTTAGTCTCACAACTCAAACATTTGGAAACTAATAAATACCATTCCTCAAACATAACAGTAGATATCCATAACTTTCCAAAAAAACCCAACGAATCCATCAAGTAATACAAAGTATCTCAAACTTATTACAAGGAATGACTAACTTCTACGATTTCTATTACGCCGAACTTGCGGCGTTCGTGAGGGCTCGGCCTCAGAAGGCTCATTCAGACTCATAGAAGCATATACGCTCTCGACAATCGACATCACAAAGTCGAGGGATAAGTCAGGATCACGACGGGCCCACCTTGCCACCAATGGATCAAGGTGAGCACGTGCCGTGTGTAAAATCTCCAAGGGTTGTGGATATCGAGAAGATGTGGCACCAGCAACGTTAGAGACATTATCGGGATTCTGCACCCTCGGATGAGACATTGCATAATACCATTCTAAGTAATCTGCCGAGCATTCCCATGCAAGCGCCGCAACTGCACCAAGATGATCCACTGGCAACAAATGACTGCTCCACGCCGTGAAGTAGTTGCCCAGCAAATGGAAGGCCACATTGTATCTTGCACCTGTACTCCCTCTTTTCACATTACTTGGGATGAGTGGCATGTCAGGGATCGTTTGCACATAACCGTACTATCGCAAGACACGATCAGGATGGTATGGCTCAACTATGTCAAATGCACTAATGCATCCAACATAGAACGTAACAGCTTCACGAGGGTACACATCCCTTATCCCAGCATAGGGAGTCCAGACAACCTGCATCAATTTAAGTACACAAACATTCACAAACATTAAGTTCGAACATTTAAAACCAACATTTAAGTACAAAAACGTTCACAATGACAATATGTTTTCCACTTACATTACTCAGTGACAATGTGTCTAGTATCTCCCTTCATGCAACTATACGATCAATGAAAGGTCTGGCAGCGGCTTGTTGGGCCCACCTAGTGGCTAATGGATGGCCGTTTCGAAAGTTCACATTGTGAGTTGGCCTTGTCATGGGAAAATATTCGTATATCCATGCCTACAACACAAAACATGTTTGCAATATTATGAAAACGAAATAAATACGTAAAATACCTTAAATGAAGGTTAAACGATTCTTACCTCAAGCAATGTGAAGTATCCCGACATCTGCTTCACGCCGTAACGAGATGCCAATCCTAACTGACGATAAAGAAAAGCTAGTACATCAGCCCCTCATGCATACTTACATACTTTGCTCACATTACATACCATTCTCAAGATATCAGTCGAAACTCTGTTGCCAGTCTTATCTGAGAAAATGGTGCAACCAAGCACAAACCAGAGATATGCCCTGGCTGCACACAATCTGGTGGACTTGTCTTCACTACTCATACCCTGACTAAATTTTTCACGCAGCCACTCAAGCTTAACTGGCGAGCCTCTAACAATCCCAAGGGCCTCCTGCGCAGCGTCCACTGATATCCCCAAATATGTAGACATCAAGACTGGGGAGGGTTCTCTCCTCACGTCAGGTAATACAACCGGTAGGCCCGTCACTGGAAGGTCGGTAATGCAAGATACATCATCTAGCGTGATGGTCATCTCACCAAACGGCAGGTGAAAGCTATTCGTCTCCGGATGCCAACGCTCTATGAATGCACAGATGAGATTCTTGTTCGGATTTTTATAAGATATGAATGGGAGCCCATACAGCTTGGTACGAGATATCAAACGACTCCAATCATCAGATACGCCATCTAGCTTCCACGACTCCATCTTCGTGGTATGACACCAAAACTTGAGCACAACTCTTTCCTGATTGAACCAAATCTTCGACGCAACGTAGGTCTTGAAACTCGGAATCAAGATAGGGTTAATGGGTCCACCAGGATGGGGACCGGTCAAAACATCACTCTCGGCCTCTTCCTCGTTCACAGCCTCATTCTCAGGCAAATTCATATCTATATCTATCTCAGGGAGCTCATTCATGAAGCCCTCAGTTTCAACTGCTACTTCGTCCTCCACCGAATGATCATACAAGTGTTCCCTCACGTGTTCAGTCATGTGTTCAGTAGTGGAAACAAGCTCTTCATTTCTTCATTTTCTTTCAGAAGCCGTTGGTCGGTTCTTCCTCCTCATGTAGATTTTGCCACCTGCAAGTAGTATCAATAACAAAAAATAAGAGAGACAAAAATAAAATTGAACTATTGCAAAAAACAGCACTGTTCGACTAACATAGTTCGAACACAATCAAGAGTGTTCGACTATGAATGTTCGAACTCATCCAGTGTGTTCGACTTTTATAGGCGAACTTTTTAATCAATGTTCGATTTCCATGTATCGAAATTTCTGGCCGTGTTCGATTCTCGCAAGTCGAACACATATGATTGTGTTCGAATTTTCAGTGTCGAACCGATGGGGTGATGTTCAACCAATTGAAATCGAACACACTGCGATATTTCGAAGAACCAGATTCGAACACGCCAAGAACAGAAACTCAAAATTCGTACGATTTTCAGCATCAAAAACACAATATTTTCGTACAATAGACTACAATTATATTTTCCCACAATAAAATTGGTTCGATTTTGACCCTAATATCAATCTAATTTACATAACTTTTTCAAGATTCAAAATTTCTCAAAAATTGGGATTTGGATAAAAATCAAACCTGGTACAGAAGTATTTGGATTGTCCATAGAAGTATGTTCGATTTCTCAAGTCGAGGGAGTGCTAATTTGTTCGACGATCTTCAAAACTTTCCTATCCTTCTTCTTGTTCGATGTTTGCAGGTTTGGGTGTTCGACTTGCTTTTTTTTTTTTAGTTTGTTTAGGTTTTTTTTTTTGTTTTAAGTCAAAGGGTTAATCAGGAAATATTTGGGGTGTGTTTAAAAATAATTTATGATGTAGATATTATAAATGAGATAGAAATAGAATTTGAGGTGTGGTTAGAAATGGGTGGGGTATGGATAATCCCACCCAATATCAAATTATAGCAGATTCTAATAGACGACTAGAAATGGTTAGAAGTGTATTTTATTAGAAGTTGCGGCATTTACACGTGGCAGGTTCTGATAGAGTATTGATTTGCTAAAGCGGAAAGCGTGTCAGAGAAACACGATTCCATGTGAAAGTGCATTGATCTTCAAAACCACGCAAAGTAGCGGTTACCCTTCCGCAATTCATTCCCCACCCAGCGGAAAAACGTGTGAACTCAGAAAAGGAAACATAACACTGAAAACGAAAAACGTCAATAACTCTGAATATTATTGACTATATTTGCGCTGTAATTGTTTCAGTTAGTTGCCGTTCGAACACTCTCCCTCTCTCTCTCTCTATATATTGCCACCTCCTCATTTCCGTACCCATTTTTCTCCTCCTTTCTTAGATCTCCACTGTTTTCCCTCTCTTTCTTGCTTTCTTTTCAAGGATATTTGGTGAGTCCCAGATCTTATTTCCTCTCTTCTTGTTGGTTTTCAACTGTTCTGATTTATGATCTAATGTGAGTTGGATGAAGGGCTATTGAGATTTCTTGAAGATTTTGTGTAGCATATCTACTTTGCATTCTTGATTTCTTGATTTCGAGCTGTTTTTTCTTACATATTTGCTCAATGATTTTGCTTGTGAAGAATGGCCAATTTGATCTCATAATCATTATGATTGATGAAACTTCATTTTGTGTGTCTTTCAGTTTCTGGGCTGATTTGGTGAATTTTTAAAGCTTACTCTCTCTTTCTCTCAAGATTGGATCTTTTGTTGTAATTTATTTAATCTTTTGGTCAAGACACTATTCTGTGGCTTGGTTTAGTTTCTTGAATTTATGGGCTTCTTTTCTCAAGATTTAAACGTTCTTTCATTCATTGATCAGTTATTGTCTTTGAATTTGGTCATTTTTCTATGGATCTAGTAGCCAACATAATTTTTGGTGGATAGAATGTGCTTTGATGAGTGGCGACAAAGCGAATTGGTTCCAAAATGCTCTGTTTCATAGGTCCACTTTTTTCATGTTAGATGTCTTCAGCTGATCATGATCTTGAATATATCATATTCGATGAAAAAGCAGTCAATCGATACAAATTTGTAAAATTAGCCTTTTCTAGAGATCTTAAATATCTTCACATTTGTGCTGCATGCTTATGATATTTGCTGAATTTTAAGCCCATCTCTGTTAAGCTTTTTTACTCGAGTGCTAAACCGTGGTGGCTGAGATTTGGTTTCACTCGGTTGTGATTGAGCATGCTTGATCTGCTTTATTTGTAAAGCCCTTTTGTTTGTCCTTCTTCTATTCAATATACTTTTAGAATTTTAAGCCAAACATTATAAAGAGATCTAAAGCACTCACTTGAATTTGAAAATTTACCTTCATTGGATATTTGCTCTTAAGAGAGTTTAATCTTATCGATCGTAGTATGAAATTTTTTGCTTTATCTTGAGTTCTGCTATGTACTTCTATTGAAAGCACACCTTCTCACTGCCATTTTATATTTGTGTGTGCAGATAATTAAATAATTTCTCAAGACACTATGGGAACTGTTTTTGATGCTGCTAATATGGTATTTTCTTTAAATCCTTTGAATTTTCTATTTATCAAATTCAAGTTGAAATATGATTGGAACTATAGGCTCTACTCTTAAGCTGCTTATGCACTTAATGCAAGAAACAGGAATGCTAGGTTCTAAAATACATGCTGAAACCCTGCAAATTTCCTGCTACAATTAATTAAGAATCCGAATCTTGTAAGATTCACTTAATTCTTTTTGGTTCAGGAGGCAAAAGGAAATGCAATAATCAACAAGAAGGTCACTGTCGTTTTTGTTCTGGGTGAGTACTTTGGTTTTCAAATATTTCTTCAGATATACTGATTGTAGAAATTAGTCTTTGCCTGTTCAAGCTAATAGAAATTGGTGGGACTGATTTTTTACACCATTTTCTTGGCTCTTTCTGGTTATTAGAACATGCTGTCTTCCTGATATGTTCATCTTCTTCACTGAGCATTTTCGACTGATGCAATCTTGACACATATCTTATCTCGTGCTCTTTAAACTTAAACAGGTGGGCCAGGCAGTGGTAAGGGTACTCAGTGTACCAACATTGTCGAACATTTTGGTTATACTCATCTCAGTGCAGGTGATCTTCTGAGAGCAGAGATCAAATCTGGTTCTGAAAATGGGTACGACATTCTTCCAGTATTATGTGGATTGTCTTTTATGCAGAAAGAAAAATATATAACATTATATATTTGAACGAGAGTTGCTTCCTCCTTGATCAATGCTTTTCTATTCTCATCTTTATATTGCATTCCAAAGTCTTTTTCTTTTCTTTTTTTATTTTGAGAAACCTAGGATCGTTTTCCTTTTTTTTTTTGATCCGAGATAATGATATGTCGTGTCAATAATACAGTTGAAGTTACTTACTTAACAATGTGATGCTTGGATTTTCTAGTGAAGTCCCTTGAGAAAAATGAATTGTAACTCTGAATTCAGTATTGTTTTTCAGGTCCAAGAGACGAAATTCCTTCTGTTTTGAATTATTGAATTTGTCAGAATCCTCAATGTTTTTCATAACTAACTTGGCTTATGAAATGTAGGACGATGATCCAAAACATGATCAAGGAGGGCAAAATTGTACCTTCAGAGGTAACAATTAAGCTACTCCAACGAGCAATAGAGGAAAATGGAAACGACAAGTTTCTTATTGATGGTTTTCCTCGTAATGAGGAAAATCGTGCAGCATTTGAGTCTGTGGTAAGTCTTTTTAGTATCTTCTTCTACTCCCTCCATGTATAAATCAATTTCCTTTATGTATATTTACTTTTGTTTATGCATGTTCATACATTTCTCTCTCTATTTATCAATATTTGTTCACCAATTACTTTCTTTTTTCGCAGACTGGCATTCAGCCAGAATTTGTTCTTTTCTTTGATTGTTCGGAGGAGGAAATGGAGAAACGCCTGTTAAGTAGGAATCAGGTTATATATCATTGATTAGTATCTTAATCAAAAGTATCAACCATTGTTCTCTTTTTTTCATCTACTTCGTTCTGCATCCTCACCTTCTTTAATCTTTCTTTTCCTGCTTAGGGCCGTGAAGATGACAACGTCGACACAATAAGAAAGAGATTTAAGGTGTACATGGAATCTAGTCTCCCAGTGATTGAATATTACAATGCAAAAGGCAAAGTTCGAAAGGTAACTTTTCACCCCGATTTTTCCCTGCTCAGAAGAAGTTGAATATGGTAATTGATATTTCTTCTTATTTAGATTGATGCTACAAGACCTATTGGAGAAGTTTTCGAAGCAGTCAGAGCCATTTTCACCCCACCGAGTCAGCAGGTAAAACAGCATCTCCAAACTTCCAAGAATTTGCTAAAGAATATATCGCCACTTTACTATGGTAGCTTTCTTTATCAACACACATACATGAAGCTGTTGAGTCATGTGATTTTCAAGAAGGTTCTATTCTGCGCGTTTGACAATCAGTTTAAAAGAAATCGCGCAATTTTATAGTAATCTGATGCACCCTTTTTTTTTTTGGCTTTGTGATATCAAGTTGATTTTTCTTTCTTTTTTGGTCACAGGTTGCTGCTTAAAGATGCTACTTTCTCCATCTATTTACACCCAGACTTTGGTGTAGGTAATGACTTTATTACATAGCTGAATATACGACCACATTATTGATCATATAAGTTAGATTTGATCAAATCAAAGATAGGTGCTTAAATTCACTGGTTTGATTTTGTTTAGACTTGGGAAAATTTTGATAAAATATCTTTTGCATGAACATAGTTATGAATCTTTAGCATATTAGCATTGTCTTTCATTGCTATTATCATCCTCATAAACTTTGCAGCTTTCTTATACAGGTTCCAAAATATACAGCTCCAGAAAGCTGATGTGCATTATCAATGGATTTCTTCCCCCAGGAGGGGGTTACATTTTACTGTTATGATTATTCTGAGAACTTAAAAAGTATGATTGCTTGAGGTCTTTTGCCCTCTTCTTGTTATTGTCACAGTTTTGATGAGGTTATTCCCTCTTTATATTTTATAGAAAGACTGAAATTTCTTTATATCATTCTGAATTCTTAGTTATTATATTGTTAAACATTCATGCAAAGAGTTAATGATCTGCTATAAAAATTAAGTTAAAATATAGTAAAACATAACAACACTTACATCCACAGAGATAGAAAGCAACATACACAGAAATGATTCAATTTTCATAAGCTTAAATAGTTAAAGATCAAACAAATATGATACCATTACCCTGTATGGTATCAAGAATAAGGGCAAGTCTACCCTCAACACGTTCGTTCTTTTTGGGCTCAAATGACATTGCATATACATCAGCTTCTTTAGATCGCTCAGCAATCAAATTTCCTATAACTCTACATGCATTGTTGTCAGTAAGAGAAGGCAAAGTGTTCCTTAGATCCTTGGCATTAGTGGTGGCCACTGATATAACCTTGCTGGTACCTCGATGCATCACTTTTGCGTGGACAAATCTTTTCGAGAAGAAGACATTCAGCAGAAATGGTCTCATATACATATCTGTCCTTTGTTTCCATGACTTTTTGTTAGGCTTCTTGGCAGCTTCAGCACGAGATCTCCGTGTGTATGCAGCAGCTTCAACAACTAACCCCTTCAAACATTCATTACAAGATCAGACAAAATATGCAGCAACAAGATGAAGATGACATATAATGCATAAAAATCACATTTTCTTCCTACTCAATCCTTTCTCCCAAAACACATACAAACGTATTCATGTTTCCTATGCATTTTCTATCTAATATACCGAATAAATTCATTTCTAGATTTATGCAGGTCATCTTTGTGAAGGGCGACATCTAAAACACATCAAAGATATAGGAGACGAGTGACGGGACTAGAGTAATACATAAGACAGAAAATCAAACCAAACTACTTGATACACATTCGAATTCATTTGTTAAAAAAGTTTGATTGAGTCTGATTCGATGAATGTATCAAACAAGCTTGAATATAATTTTACATTTGATAAAATCTAAAGCTAGGCTTGGATTAGAGCTCGATAAGTACCAAAATATAAAAATAATGTGTTAAAATATCACTCTCAATTACAAATCAAACAAGCTCAAACATGGATTTTGAAGCTCAACAATATTTCAAACAGGCTTGAAGAGAAGTATGTTCGGCTTAACTCGATTCATTTACATCCTAGGGATACATCTTATCACTTAGAAGCCATAAACATTTTCTCAACCAATTATTCAAACATGAGAACATGCTTACCCTGTTAAACTAAAACCCTATCTATTGATGAGGTATACGTGTTCCAATAATAATTTAGGGTTTCTCCATAAGCATTACCCTTTTTTCATACAAATGCATAAACAATTCAGCTAAATTAGGGCAAATTCAAAATATTAATCCCATCATCACGATTTTATAACACAAACGAGGAATCTATCTATCTTCAGTAACATTTCTACATATAACACATTACAACTAGCCAGAATATCCTAGAATCTAGCAATAGTATGCAAAAGAAGATAAACATACAAAACAAATAGTTGAACCAGAGCAAAATCAAGAAGAAGAATACCTGATTTCGAGTGAGAGTTGGAGAGGGTAATATTGAAGTAATTGTGGAACATTTGATGTTGGGAAGAGACGAAGACCATGATAGATTGTTAAGTCCATCTCTTTTCCTTGAGAAAAAATTTGAGGAGAGAGAAAGAGATACAGGCGGTGTGGATATGGAAGCAGCCATTTCTTCTTCTTCTTCTTTGATGTTGCGCGAGCTTCAGTTGATATTTTCAGAATGAAATGTGGAGTGGGCTGCAATAACTGCTGACCACATGAATAAGGCCCAGTCTCAAGCCCACTCTCAAGTCTCAGCCCAACCCAACTTTATTTGGATAATTGGTAAAAGAGGGAAATGGTATTTATATCAGAATGTGTTCAGGTATTTTCATATTTTAGGGGGCCTGTTATTTAAGTCTAAAAGGGTGAAGTATTTAGAAATAGAACCGGTATGGTTGGGTTTTTTTTTTTTTACGAATATCGAATTAAATATAGGAATATCTGAAATTTCAAAATCAAAATCTAAGGTAAAAACTTGGTTACTATGCGAGGTGGAACCCACTCAATTCTCACTTTTTTTATTAAGTCAAAATGAGTTATTTGCATTCAAATCTTTTAAATGATGCTCAATTTCACGAATTATAAGATCTTTCGTAAATTTTAGATTTAGTGTAAGTTTAACACGTAAAAGATACTAATTTTAAATTAATCTTGTATAGACAATACATTGGATTGCTAGCTATTTTGGTAGGTTGTGAATTATTATTGTTTTTGTTACTATTATTGTTGTTATTATGGTTTGGATATATTACTTTATTCATTATTGTATAAATATTTCTTTCTTTCTTTTTTTAATTTTTCCTTTTGGTTTAATACTACATGTTACTTTGGTAGGTTAGAATTCTTCTTTTCTTTATCATTTTTATTGATTGCATCTTTATATTATATATATATATATATGTGTGTGTGTGTGTGTGTGTGTGTGTGTGTAAGATTGTTGTGTTGAAACTTGAAATAGGAAAATACACTATAATTTAAATGATGCAATTTTATAATGAAAATGATTAAAATTTATTTCTAGTAATTATAGAATTGTTAATTTGACCATACTAAAAAAAATTGACTGAAAAGAAAGGAGAAACATATAAGGAAAAGGTCAATTAAGTAGGTCCTTGTACGGTCCTCCACTATTTTTTCCTATCAAATTCTACAGAAACCACTCTTTGACCAAATGGGACAACTCTTTGGACTTCTAATTCCTCATCTCCTCTTATAAAATCACCCTTCTTTTTCCAAATAATTAAATAATACCACCACTAATCACCATATTAATTCAACACACATGACTTTTACCTTAAACTTTTTGTTCGTTTCATGAGCCTTAATTAGACCAATTTTCTCACACAAGTATATATATTGCTCATGATTAGGGATCATTCTCAAGCACACGATTTATAGCCAAGAGAAAACCATTGCTTATATCAAACTATACATCTCCCATTTCACTATGGAAAACCATCATCATCATCTTGCATTGTTCATTGCCAACATGGCTGCCACTTCATCAACCCTTTTCAAGAAATTTTACGGTGAAGATCGCCTGCCCGCTGCTGCCATATTCGACGGGCATTCTCAAAGCCCGTCATGTTGTGCCATATGTCTTAACGACGTATGTTTTGGTGAGAGTTTTCGGAAACTGCCAGAGTGTAGCCACATCTATCATTCCAAGTGCATTGATTTATGGCTTAGGTCACATTCGACGTGCCCACTTTGTAGAACTCAAGTCCCTCAAATTATTTCGTTGAATGAAGATTATTATAAGTGGAATGATTTTATGGCTACTATTGTGTTGTTGCTTCAGGATTTTGTAAGGAGGATGTGCAATCCTCTGAATGATGACCTCACTTCCATGTTGTGTGGGAATATTAATTAGCTACATGTATTTCTTAATTAGATGACTTTATATTTACATTTGATTCTTTCCTTGTTTTCCCTGTAAATGTAACCATTATGCAATTCTTTGAGGTAATGAAATATATCAGCTATTACTATTTTTTTCCCTGTTGAGAGAAATGTCTGCAGTCTGATATTATTTAAATATATAATATTAGAAATTAAGATGCGATCTCAATACACAAAAAAGAAGAAATCAAACAAGTATAACATAGGCTTAAAAATGTTCATATCTTGACAAACCTATATTACTGAAAAGAATATTAAGATACACATATATACAAATCAAAGTAGGTTATGACGGCCTAAAATTAATAAAGTACATAAATGTTCCACACGAGTTACTCTTTTAAAAAAATTTACAAGGAAATATGGAGTGGGCCTACATATAGGCCCGTAGTAAATTGTTTTCAGGATGAATATGGACTTAGTTTCAGGCCCAATATTATATAAATTGTCGTATACCATTACAAAAGCCAGATTTCCATTTAAAATTAAATCCTGCTATCCTTCAAAAAATAAAATACTATTAAGATTTCATTTAAATTGTAGTGATGGAATTTGAGTTTCAAATATTCACATTTAGCTGAAAAGTAATACCTGTTAGACGGTAAAAAATGGTAGCCAAACAATCAATATTGTTTGATTATAATCGATAAATTACGAAGGTTTATCAAGAAAATATTGATATAAACTCCAGAAAGGTGTAACTAGATTCTATCCATAGGGGTTTCCCATGTAATTCTCCTTTTATCACTTAAGTTGGTCTGCAATGTAGCAATAACAGGTTGCTCGATTCTTTTAATTTCCTAGTTTTTTGTCTTCCCTTCTCTGTAATTAATGTCCTCAATTTATAAATGAACACTATAATCCCTTATTTTAAGAAAGTAAATCATGCTTGATTGTCTCTTTGATTCGACTAGCCACATGACTAGACGTGGGTGCTGATAGGAGTAGATGAGAGGGGCTATCATGGTCACGTTGCTGATAGAGGGATTAGACCCGTGGTTGTCCAGTTATGGTTGATCGGCTACTTATCTTATCTTTGAGGGATCATTCCCCACAGGCCACCCTCTGTGCATTTCCGGGGAGACTGGCCGATCTATCGTTTCTGAACCAAATTATCTCTCGGTGGGGCTTTCAACCTGTACATTAATTCTATGGCCGGATGGTAAAATCTGAATAAATTATTTAAAAGAACATTCACGAGATTCATGACGATTATTTGAAGCTGATATAACTTTTAAAAGAAAATTTCAAGTTTGGGTTTATCAAATTTTTATTTTTAAATAGGCCCGGCTATCCGCATCCCACATATTCTAAACACACCCCATTTTTTATTTTTTTATTTTATTTAAAAAATGCAAGAAATAATAAAAAGACAATTTTACCCTTATGTGTTCAACCATTGTTCGAACACACTATAGAGTGTTCGACTCCTGGTGATCGAACACACCTCTTTGTGTTCGACAAACCAGGGTCGAACGGGTCCTCAGATTTGTTGTTATTTTTTCATTTTTTTTATACGATTTCACACGATTATTATATATTTTGTAACTCATAAAATGATATTTTTAAAGGGATTCAAGGTTTGAGGAATGAAAAGGAAAAAAAAAAAAAGAGAGGCAGGAGACGGGGGAAGGAGAGGAATTCAATTTTAGTTTTTTTTTTTTAATTAAGAAGGGTAAATTTGTCATTTTGCCTTTTTTTGAATTTTTTAAATAAAAACTGGGGTGTGTTTAGAATACATGGGTGCGGATAGCCGGCCCCTTTTAAATATCTATGTAGTATTTTTCATTGGTCATCGCATAATAATGGAAAATTAAGTTTTTGGTTGTCCCGCAACTTATCCTATTTCTTCTTTTTTTGTTCCATGAGGTTTACTAGTTTCCAAATTAGTCATATAATTTTAAAATTCTTTGTTGTTGATGTGTTGTTGTATCAGTTAAAAAACATAATAATAATCATGTTTATATGAAATGCAATTTTTTAATTTCTCAGTAAATTAATCAACAATCTTTTTAAACCTATCATTCTTGCAAATATTCCTCTGTTTTTTCTTTTTTTAAATAAAAAATAAAAGGGATGAATTATAAATAGCCAATTATAAAATGAAACATTTTTTTTAGCCAAGAGTTTGAAACTAATCTTTTTTAGCTAAGAGAATATTTTTTGGACCATTGTATCCTTAATGAAATTTAGTCTGTACCAGCTCGTATCATCATATTTCACCTCGTATCAGCCCGTACCATCATATTTCACCTCGTACCAGCCCGTACCACCAAAATACACCCCCGTACTATAATGAATGTGGCCCATACCACCATATTACACCATTGTACATAATATCACTATATTACACATTTGTACCATTATTCATGTAGCTCGTACCATCATATTATACATCAAATGTTAGAAGGGTATATTTGGCAAAAAATATTTCTCTTCACTAAAAAAACAAAATTTAATTACTTGACAAAAAAGTAATGTTTATAAGTAGAGATGGTTAGGAATGGAGGTTAGCACAACATAAAATGGTAATGGTGTTGTTGGAGGAGTAACATTATGTACGTAGCAAGCAGGGAGTTAAAGGATATCACAACATGATGACTTCCTCTTTGACCATCCCATTCTCATCCACTTCATTCCTATCCAACTCCTTTTGACTTCTAATTCCTCTTCTCCCTTTCACAAAATTACCCATCTTTTTCCCATTTCTAATTAAATACTATTCACCATCTTAATTAATCCACAATCCACGTTTCCTAAGAAATAAAACAAGAATTCAAAATGCACGACTTTTACCTTGAATTTTCCTTCTTTCATGAGCTTTGCTTTAAATCAACCCAATTTTCTCACCTAAGCACATGTGTATATATTGCTCATCATTAAGGCTCATTCTTAACTAGAAGAAATTAGCTAAGAGAAAAGCAGTGTTCATATACATAAAATTACTATCTCCCATTTCAATATGGAAAATCATTCTCAACTTTCATTATCCATAACCAATATGGCTACCACTTCACTAACCTATTTCAAGAAATTTTACAGCTTCGACTGCCCGGGGGCAGCTGCCATTTTCGACGACAACTCCCAGATTTCGACGTATTGTGCCATTTGTCTTAACGACATATGCATTGGCCATAGTTACCGGAAACTGCCAGACTGCGGCCACGACTTTCATTCAAAGTGCATTCATCTTTGGCTTCGATCACATTCCACGTGTCCTCTTTGCAGAACCCAAGTCCCTCAAATTATCTCACTCAATCAGAATCATTATCATTGGAATGATTTTGTGTCCAACATTGTCTTCTTGCTTCAGGATTTTCTTCATAAAATGTGCAATCCTCTCAATGATGAGCTCACTTCTATGTTGTCTGGGAAATATTAGCTAGCTAGGTGTTTTTTGTTTAATTTTTTTTCTGATAGTAATATATATTTACATTTAATTGTTTCCTTGTAAATAAAATCCTTCTTTTCTGGTTTAGATCTCTTCCAAATCAGCACTAATTGAACATAAAATTAAGTGGAACATGATACTAATTAGGAAATAGAAATCCATAAGAAAATATGCATTTAAACAACACAAAGCCCAAAGGCTAAATTGTGCAAGCTAGCTAGCACAAAAGTTTTCTGATTCACACATTCATATCATATCATATCATATCATAATAATAAATATGTGTTGAAATGTTATTTGGAAATGGTGGTGGGGCGAAATCCATGCTTAATTGCAGCTTCCCAAATGTTGTCAATGTCGAAAATGGAGTCACCACATTCATGCACATTCCATCCTTCTAATGCATGGAGAATGCCAGCTATACGCCAAGCACTCATCACTCTTCGTGGCAACCAATTCTACGCAACAATAAATAGCACAAATCATTACAAACAACAGAAATATTTTATGTGGTAAGAAATTAAATGGTCTGAATTGTGCATACCTCACAAGAATGCAGATTGTGGAAGGAAGGTGGAGCCACCATTGATGGAGTGTGTTGGTAAAGAACGTCGTTACGTGCTTTCTTAGGAGGGAAGTGAGAGAAAGGAATGAAGAGAGTCCCCTTTGGTGCCTTTACTTGTTCATCCACTGAGAATCCATCTCCAACTAGCCATATCTGCAACATTAATTCATCTGTTTTTTTAGTTTCATGATAATGTCAATATTTATCTAAGTATGATCTAGTTAGTAATGTTTAATTACCTTCTGAGAGTAGCATTTGGAGAGTACCACTTTACCCTCATGAGTTCTTCTTGATAGTTTAAGCTTCTCGTTTTCGTAAAACGTAGCCACCTGGATGCCCTGCTTGCACAAAGCAGAAACGAGGGCGAAAGCCAGTTTGGAGAGGCTGCCTCTGAACAGGATTTCAGTAGTGCCTTTTGGAATGGTGTTTAGGACAATTGCAACAGCCAAGCTACTTCCATCTACTATTTTTGTCTTTAACTTAGGATGCCTTTCTATGAAGAATGCTCCACTTCTGTTAAGATCCCCACTCTGAAAAACTAGTATTGAATTATTTTCTAAAGATGAGAACAGAGGATCAAATATAGACAATCAAGTTAACTTGCCTGGTTCAACAGGCCTAGGCTTAGAACTTTGGCCCCTTTTGCTTCAGCTTCAAGTATGGCTTCTTTAATCAAGCCATTGATGGCTTGGCCTTGCCATTTCAATGAATACTACATGTAAATATGAGTTTTTTAACGAAATGGTGAGATCAAGAATTGGGCTTTTATAATAGCAAAAAGAAACTTAAAAAGGTTTTTAGTTACCTGCATACTGTATCTTGGTATTACCCAGGATTGGAGCTTGAGTTTGTCGAACGAGTTTCTCTCTACAATAAAGGTTCGTCCATAGATGATGTTGAGAATGACAGACCACCATGTTATAGGCCACATGTACCATTTGGATTGGCTTTGAGGCCTCGAAGCAAAAGAGGCGAATCCTACTCGAAGATGAAAGATGGATTCTGGTGTTGTTAGGTGTGTCAAATGTACAACATCTGGAACATCTTCTTGCCTCTCCAGTGATGTTTCGTACAGTGATTCGGTTGACTTGTCCATTGTACCATGGATGTAGTCGTAAAATGGCATAAACAACGAGTAATTGGTTCTGAATTGAGTGTGATGCAAAGAGTGGAACCTGTTTCTCAAACAATATTCAAGATTCTATACATCAATTTAAGAACTCATAATCTATATGATTAATCGTGTTATATACGTTGATATGGAGACTTACGAGGGCGTATACATCAAGTATTTGAGAGGAGGAAAGATGGAAAAAGCCCATTTAGGAATGAGCTCAAAGTTGCAGTGTCCCATGTTGTTCATGAGATCAATGTAAGTTATGTAACCATAGACAGACACCAAGGAAGCTGTCCCAGTCAACACTGTTCCAATTAGTGGAATTGCAAACAGCACAAAATACGCTATGTGTTCTGCAAAAGGATGTATAACAGCTGCCAAAACACAATCCCAAACTAATATCAAAAACCCACAACTTACATAAAAAATGAAGGCAAAAAGGCAGTGATGATCATACATGTAATGGGCTCAGTAACGATGGACGAATGGTGGTGAGAATGGTATCTGGAATAGAGAAAATGGTGGTGCAATGCTCTGTGTAGCCAATAGTAAAGATATTCAACAGGGCCAGAATGAAGCAAAATGGTGATCATAATTCCATCACTCCTCCAAGTTGGCAAGAAAGAAGCACATCTCAAAGTGGAGTTGAAAAAGTAGAACAAAAGCCCATTAAACAGAATTTGATCATCCCTGCAACAAGAACATCACATCAATTTCAGACACTGATCGTGCATTAGGATTAGATTAATGTTAATTAGGACAAGTTCATAAGTACAAACCAGTTGGTTTCCCTGTCAACCTGCTCGAATTCAATGCTTCTATCGAGAATTCTGTTGCTGCCTTTGGCTGTCCTGTGACGCGAAATGGATATCCAAATCTGGTTGTGAAGAGCTCTTGACAGTAGAAATGGTATAACTAGCAAGTTGAAATAGTCTCTCTCATTTTTGCCCCATTTTGCTATGGAGTAAATGCTGTGCATTGCCCATGGAGCCAAGATGATATACTTCAATTGGGAATTTCATGGAAAAGGAAAAAATCTTATTAATTATTACCAAGAATAGCTTGTCTACATGAAATGTATGCAATATCATAATTATCATACATTGGTAAAAAAAAACTAGCTGTAAATCATGCAATTTATAATAAGCCGTGGAGGTCGCCGGAGCCGCCCCAGCGCCACTCAAAAAGAAAGGTAGAATGAAGACTAAAATGTGAAGAAGAATCATACATATATATAGCAGAGAATTGATGTTTATATACACTAGTTTTCTTTTTGCATGTTGATGAAAAAGATGGAGAATGTAGACCTTAAAACTTCCAAGAGGCTTCCATGGCCATTCAGTAAGCAATCCTGGTCTTGTTGCCATTTTCTCTCTCCTTAAACCTTCAATACTTTGTGTCTAAATGTGATCCCCTTATATAGGCAAGAACACAACTACACAAGGCAAAACATGAAAATGTTGTTTTAACAAAAAAAGAAAAAAGGAAAAAAGGATGGTTTCTTTTATAACCACATATGGAACAATTTTTTTTTTTTTTCAACTGCAGCGTACAATTCGTTATTTTTAGTCAAAAATTGACATTTTTACTCCTTTATTCCGTGACATTGTTGTGTTATTATGTCAGATAGCAATAGAATTGAGTTATTTTATTTACATCAATTTGTATAATCTAAAACGAGCAAAATATAAGGCATACTAGCCATTTGGTATCAATAAAACTAAACTGTTTTATTTTCATTATCGTCTAAATTTTAGTCTACCATTATATCTCATATCCACAATATAATTACCAAAATGGTTTTAAAAAAATAACGAAAATAAAGAAGCAACAAAAGAAATCATCAGAATTGGGTTGTCAAACTAAAATATAAATATAATCGTTGTTTGGATGAAATTAGAGTGACGTATAATTGTCTAATGTAGTGCAAACGTGGCACACGCACAACACAAATAACTTTTCATGTTGTCTAAAACTTTTTCTTTTTTCTCTGAAAGGATAGTTATCCGAAACAATTTTCATGGAGTTGTTGTTTTGATTGTCTTTTGAAAAAAAAAAAAAAAGGAACAACATATAAATGATATACGAGTATGCGACCAGTTGATGAGTTTTAAGAGGAGCAAATATCATCAATAAAATTCTTGTTATTTTAAATCGAAAGTATTGTCCTTTTAATATCAAAGGCCAAGTCATGTTCAAACCAACCGAACCGTTCAAATTAAGGTGAGGATTAGTGATTAGTTGTTTTGTTAAGAAAAATATTTGTAGAAGATTACCAAACATAGGCCAACATTAGTGCACCGTACCATAATCACAACCTGTCAATGCCAAATAATAATAATAATAATAATAATAATAATAATAATAATAATTTGGAGACCCACCAAAGTACGAAAGCCAGGATCTTTCAGAAAACGGATTTCTATTTGAAGAGTGCATAACTGCATGGATAAGCTTACACTAACCTATTAATTTGGGATCCAATTCGATATTTTCCTCGGAAGGTATCGAGAAGGAGTTGGAATAGAATAAGATTGATTCATAAAGAAAAAAATGTCCTCTATTGATTTTGTACCTACCAAAAACTACAACGATGATCATAACGATAATATTAACGATTACAAAATAATAATAATAATAATATTATTATTATTATTATTATTATTATCATCATCGTAGTAATAGTAATAATAATAATAATAACAACAACAATATCGATAACAATAATAATAATCATCATAATAATAACAATCATAATAATCATAATGATGAGGATTATAAAAATGAAAACAACAACGATAACGATAATCATAACAATCACGATAACGATAATGATAATAATACTTATTCATCTTGAAATTTTAGATGAAAATGATGAGTAGGTCTTGTGTGAGACCGTCTCACGGATCCCATTCCATGAGACGGGTAAGGTCGGATCGAAGTATTACATGATATATACAAAAGTATTACATGATACACATAAAAGTATTACCTCATATACATAAAGGTATTACATGATATTAAGTTATGTGATATTTTCAAAAAGTATTACATGATATACATAAAAGTACTACCTAATACACACAAAAGTATTACATATTATATAATTCACGCAGAAGAGCACCTAGGCGCCTAGGATCCGCGTGTTTTTTGTTGACCCGACCCGACCCAATTCGGGTCATTATCCCATAATACAAAAGTATTACCTGATATACATAAAAATATTACCTGATACACATAAAAATATTACATATTTTCTTATAGTCTGACTCAACTCAAAACGCATTTTATAATACAAAGTATTACCTAATATACATAAAAGTATTACATAACACACACAAAAGTATTACATAATTTTTATGTTCGACCCGACCTACCCGTCTCACGAAATGGAATCCGTGAGATAGTCTTACCCAAGACTTTGTCGAAAATGATAATGATAACGATCAAAACGAATCATTATCATAACTCTAACTATGATAATGATAATGATCAAAAGGAATTATATCAAAGATTTGTACCAATGATAACGATCAAATCTTTGAATATACAATTCAATATCATAATCTCTAATTATGATAATGAATATGTTCATTATCACTATCATTATCATTATTCATCTCTAACTACTTTGGTCGGTATACAAATCTTTGATACATATTCATCTTGAAATTTTAATTCGTTTTGATCCAAATAGCGGTTCTATTGGTTTAGGTCAATTCAAAATGGAGAATTAAATAAAGGTGAAATGTGCAAAAATATACATAACGTCGTTGTTGATGAGCAAGTATGTCGTCAATCTTTTCTGGAGTGCAAATATACTCCCAACCTTTGAATTTGAGAGCAAATTGATCATATTCTTCTTTGTATGGATATATTTTATTCATATTCTTCTGGTACAAATTCATTATATTTTTTTAATTTGTATTATATTATCAAAAATAGTTAATCATTTGTATTAAAATATTTTAAATTAATTTTAAATTTTATTGTTGAATGTTACTATGGTAAGAAATTTGAGAATTAAACAAATCTATATTTTATAATAATGACAAAACAAATATTACATTTTTCCTAAAAACACTATATTTTTTGAAGTTTTATAGTATAGAAATTAAAAAATGTGACATTATACATGGAACACCAAAAATCCAAACTATTTCCTTTATAAGCATAATATATGAGATTTATCAAAATTAATAAATTTAGTATAAAGTTCTAAAAATATATATAATTTAAGAAAGATTAAATACCATTTCTTATCAAGATAAAGTTACTTTTAAATTTCGAAATTGATTTAGGATTAGAAATGTAACAATACAAATAATTTATTATTTAATAAAATATTAAAAAAAAACTATGTAAAAAGAGTGTAAAAATAAAAAATAAAAAGAAATCTTAACAAAATTGCATCATAATATAAACATTAAGGATATATTTACACCACAACTTAAACGTTAACAATTTATTTACTCTAAAAAAATAGATTAAGAGTATATTTGAACCTCCTTATAAATGTTAACGGTATATTTGCACTTTTACTTTTATAAAACGGAGATTTTCAATTTTTAATTGAACAAACAAACCATACTATATATATATATATATATATATATATATATATATTTGTGATTATTATATAAATAATTTTATACTATTGCTAATGTATGTTAAACCACTAACTATGGAGATAATCTCTCCACAAGTTATGAAAACAAATTGTTTGACATTTGTTCAAATTTTAACATATGAGTGTAACGATACTTAGTTTAAAATAAAAATTAATCTTCAAAACAACATTTATTTTGAATCCGATATAATATAATATATTATCAATTGAATTTTATTTTCTGCATTTTTTTCATGCCTAAAATTTATTTATATATATAATATAATTATTATAAAAAACATTTTAGAATAAATTGAAAATTTATATTTTCATTAAAATTAATATATTAAATTTACAAAAAAAAATATTCTATTTTTTTAAAATTTTATTTTATTTAATATATATATATATATATATATATATAATCTATTAAGTAAATTTACATAAAACAATTCTATTTTTGTAAAATATTATTTGATTTAATATATATGTAATCTATTAAGTATAAATTTTGTTCCATTCGTATTTTCTAACTTTTGCACTTAAATTTAATATTAAAACAAATAACTCAAAACACTTTGATACATCACATAAATGTTCAAACTCATAAAATATAAATTTCAAATGTTTTACTTTTTTATATATAATTCGGATTAAATTAAAGATCATTAAAAAATTAATTTGATATATTATTAAAAATCAATTTGAAATGAAATAATTATTAGACTTTAAATTTTTTGGAATATATATAATCCACCACATACCCCTCCCCTTCCCCCAATCCCTGTAAGCCACATAAGTTGGTTTTCTTCCATTCTTTTGCTTTTTTTTTTTAATAAAATTTATATTCTGGTAAAAGCTTTTAGGCGAGCAAATTTACTTACTATTTTTGTTTGTGATCTTTGTGTGTGTATATACATATACATATTATGTGGGTGTTTAAAAATGAAACAAGTTTTTAGAAATGAAGTAGAGGAGTGATTAGAAATGAATTAAATGAGTGGCTTTGAAGAAATTTTGGTAAGTGCTTAGAAATGAATTAGGTGAGTGACTATAAATGAATTAGGTGATTTTAAAAGATGATATATAGTAAGGATATCTAAATAATCATATTATCATGCATAATTTCTGCTTACTGAAATTTATCTTTCTGATTTATATTTTGTAGGTAACTCTGATGAGATATGAAGTTATAAACGTATTGGATAAGTTGTGGAACTCCTACATGATTTTGAGCACTTGTGTACATAGATGATGACGTGTTGGGGTTGGGCAGGACTGTTGTATATTTTGTTTTGTTTTGTATATTGTGTCTCATTGGGATACATATGTTGTATTATATAACTTACTACGTAGTAGTGAGTTAACTTAAAATGTGTTTGTGGATTGCTAGTTTTGTTGGAACATCTTTTATATGAATGTGAACATTGTGTTTTTGTATGTGAGATGATGTTATTTCGTTAAAAAAAAAAAAACGTTAATTTCAATATTGGTGCTGTATGTAAGACCATTTTCATTTTTGGACAACCAAATATACGGTTTTTAATTTTGGTCTTATATGTTTCAATTTTTTCCAATTTTGATCATATATGTTTCATTTTTTTTTTTCCAATTTCAGTCAAGTTTTCCAATTTTGGTCATGTATGTTTCAAACTTTTCCAATTTCAATCCAATTTTAATTGGATGGTAGCCGGGAAATCTCACGTGACATCAGCGATTTTGAAAATTCCAACCAAAATTGGACCGAAAATGTGAAATTAGAAAAAATTAAAAAGTACGGGACCAAAATTGAAAAATTGAACTGAAATTGGAAAAGGTTGAAACATATAGGATCAAAATTGAAAA
This sequence comes from Scutellaria galericulata, assembly GCA_946896805.1. Lineage (NCBI taxonomy): Eukaryota > Viridiplantae > Streptophyta > Magnoliopsida > Lamiales > Lamiaceae > Scutellaria > Scutellaria galericulata. Next base: position 11,428,093 of record OX335798.1, on the reverse strand, counting down.
GCGTATACTTAGTTGTTCAAAAATGAAAATGTCTTACATAGTATATGACATAAAGGACCAAAATTGAAATTAACCTAAAAAATTATATAGAAGGTTTATATGTTGTGTTATGTTTAAATTCGTTTTATGTTCGTTTGAGTAAGTTTGGTAGTGTCATTTTATTCTTTCAAATTTATTAATTCTCAAAATTTATTTTGGTAAATATTTTATGTTATATGCAACTTTGAACTGTTAATTTTTGAACTTTTTTTTTATAAGTTTCAGATTTTTTACTATGTTTTTTTTTTAGAAATATAAAAGAATTTAAAATTCATATATGTTTTTCATGCTTATTTCAATAATTCTCAAATTTTATTTCACAAATGGTTAATTATTTTAAAATTTTATTTATTAGGGTTTTGAACAATCAATTGAAAATCATGAATTGACTTGAATTATAATTTGACTTCGAAAACAATGTGTCTGGAAAATTCAGAATGTATGAATGCCAATCTAAAAAAGTAATTAATGTAAGCACCAAATGAAAAAAAAAAAAATTAAAGTATATATGGTGTAGTTTGATATTAACTCGTTTTTAATATATTACAAGGATATAACATAACAATTTTAAACTTCTTTCCTTAGTCCTCACACACTTTTGGTTTTTTTTTTTTTAAACACTAGGAAAATTGTGCACTTTCTTAAAAAAAAAAAATTAATTTTTAATATCTCATATTATTTCTTTTCTCACGCTTCACATACGAAATTCTCATCTCACACATATAGACCTAATCCATTATCAACATATACAATTTGCATCCACATATCAACATAGATCTTCTTCTCATTTCTCATAATCAATGTACTTTTTAATATTTTATATTATTATACACATAATTTTCTAAATCATAATCAATGTAATTTTTAATATTTTATATTATTATACATATAGTTTTTTCTCACCCTACCACTTCTCAATTCTCATCCCAAAGAAAATAATAAAAATATTCAATTAATCAATTAAAGGAAACAATGAATAATATTCAAGTAATCAATCCTCAAGAAATTCTAAATCATAATCAATGAAATTTTTAATATTTTATATTATTATACACATAATTTTCTAAATCATAATCAATGTAATTTTTAATATTTTATATTATTATACATATAATTTTTTCTCACTCTACCACTCCACATACGAAATTCTCATCTCACACATAGACATAACACCTATCAACATCTTCATATATTTTCTTGTATAAATTATCAAAGGAAAAAAACAATTTCAAAAGTAAGAGTTAACATATTTTGTTGTATAAATCATCAAAGGAATGAAGATACTTTATAAATCATCAAAGGAAAAACAATTTTAAAAGGAAGAGTTCACATATTTTCTTATATAAATCATCAAAGCAAAAAACAATTTCAAAAGCAAGAAACAAGAGTTTGCTTTCTTGTATAAATCATCAAAGGAAAAAACAATTTTAAAAGCAAGAGTTTGCCGTGGTTGTGACATTGTGGACACATACTTTCTTGTATAAATCATCAAAGGAAAAAAAACAATTTCAAAAGAAAGAGTTCACATACTTTCTTGTATAAATCATCAAAGGAAAAAACAATTTCAAAAGAAAGAGTTTGCCGGATTGTGGCATTAGTGACACATACTTTCTTGTATAAATTATCAAAGAAAAAAACAATTTCAAAAGAAAGAGTTCACATATTTTCTTGTATAAATCATCAAAGGAAAAAACAATTTCAAAAGCAAAAGTTCACATACTTTCTTGTATAAATTATCAAAAGAAAAAACAATGTCAAAAGCAAGAGTTTGCCGTGGTTGTGGCAAAGTTCACATACTTTCTTGTATAAATTATCAAAAGAAAAAACAATGTCAAAAGCAAGAGTTTGCCGTGGTTGTGGCATTAGTGGACAGGAGAAATTGTACTACATCCTGGAATGATATAATATTTTCTTATCTTTTCTGAAAGTTTTTACATTTAAAAAATTGTGGTAGTTATTTGTTTTAATTTTTCTTCACATGTGTAAATCCTTTATATTTAAGACACAAAATACAAGTAATTAAAGAGACTTGTGGATTTTGAGGATTGATTGAATACAAAATACAAGTAATTAAAGAGATTGGAGATTTTGAGGATATGATTGATGATTGGGTTGGAGGATATGATTTGTTGAATTTGATGATTGAGTTTGAGGATATGATTTGTTGAGAATGTATTATCTTTATTATAATTCATATTTCAATTTTTATTATTCATTTTGAGGATTTCATTCAATTTTTATTATTCATTTTGAGGATTTTTTGAACGTTGATTAGGATTTTTCTTAAGAATTGACTAATTAAATATTTTTCATTCTTTTCTTTAATTGTGGGCTACAATAAAATTGATCTTGAGGATTTATCATATTTGTTAACCAATTCATATTTTGTAATTTTTAACAAATTTTGATGATAACCAAATTTTTATGATGTAACATTTGTGAGAGATGAGAATTGGGAAGAAGATCTATGTTAATATGTGGGATGCAAATTGTATAGGTTGATGATGGGTTAAAAATTTTAAAAAAAAAATCTTAAAGGAGTGTGTACGGTGCCTGATCAAATCTATATATATATATATAAGTATAGGCCCGTGTAATACATGAGATTTTATAAAAAATTAAATTAAACTTAGGTATACTTGGATTGGGATGTGCCCATCTGGATTTGGGATGGGCAAAATCTCAATTCTTGTTTGTTGTGGGATGTGGGTGAATTTGCAAATCTCATCTACATCCTTTTTTTTACAACTCTCAATAAAAATATCTATTTTTTCTACAATTTTCAAAAAAAACATCTACTATCCTACAATTCACAATGTATGACGACATCTTAACTATAATCCTACTCTATAAAATTCCAAAACAAGCACAAGATTTTCAAAATCAACCTTTTTACAAAATCCACTCAAATCTCAAATCCAAACTTGCAAAATCCACCTCCCAATCCAAACATACCCTTAGTAAAATGAGAAAGAATTAAATATTATTTATACAATAAAATTAAATTTGTGCAATACATATCACCTAATTTAAAATTAAATATAACATAATATTGAATAAATAATTATTTCGTTGTTGAAATATGTTGCATTTGTAGAGGATCATAAAAAAACAATTATTTATTATTTTGAAAAGAATATACATTACTATAAAAATTATATTATTCAACTCACCCACCAATTTGTTTGTTTACTTTTTATTGTTAACTTCTATAAAAACACTAAAATTTTATTCTCAATTAAATGATAAAAAAATTAGATAAAATTTCACAAATAATTTGTTAGTTTATTTTGAAAACGCATATTCAAAAAAAAAATTCAATTTCATTAATTAATAAATTTGAAAATTTTAACTTTTCAATCTATCCAATTTTATTTTAGTTTTTTATTTATTTATATTTTTTCTCTACATTTTTAAATTTAACAAATTTCGAATATGTAAATAATATCTATTGAAGTCTAGCATTGTTATTAGATAAATCTAATCAACTTATTATTTATTGTTTAGTAAAATTTCTTATTAACATAAATTATAAATAATTAATTAACCATATTTAATATGACAAAATATATATATATAAAGAAAATGTATATAACAAAGTGCAAACATGAAGAATCTTTTGGAGTGTTTCAATAAATTGATGCAAAATTAGTTTCAAACACTGTTGAGCTATAATGTTATCTGCCACCCATAATAGCAAATTAATGATATTATACGATATTATTAATACATTAGCATGAAAGAAGAAAAATCAGAAGTTGGTCCACATTTGTCCCCCTATCTAACACGTTATTTAAATCTATACAAACTCTTGAGTGAGACCGTCTCACGGATCCCATTCCGAGATGGATAGGGTCGGGTCGAACATAAAAATTATGTAATATTTTTGTGTGTGTTATGTAATATTTTTATGTATATTAGGTAATACTTTGTATTATAGAATGCGTTTTGAGTTGAGTCAGACTATAAGAAAATATGTAATATTTTTATGTGTATCAGGTAATATTTTTATGTATATCAGGTAATACTTTTGTATTATGGGATAATGACCCGAATTGGGTCGGGTCGGGTCAACAAAAAACGCGCGGTTCCTAGGCGCCCAGGTGCTCTTCCTGCGTGAATTGTATAATATGTAATACTTTTGTGTGTATTAGGTATTACTTTTATGTATATCATGTAATACTTTTTGAAAATATCACATAACTTAATATCATGTAATACCTTTATGTATATGAGGTAATACTTTTATATGTATCATGTAATACTTTTGTATATATCATGTAATACTTCGATTCGACCCTACCCGTCTCATGGAATGAGATCCGTGAGACGGTCTCGCACAGGACCTACTCTTAAATCTAAATACAAAAACACATTTGTATTCTAAATTTAGAGATGCTGTACACAAATATCCCATCCCAAATTATTTTTTTATGATTTAGTAAGTGAATATTCACACCCACATGATGTTACCCTGTTTTCTCAACCCCCAAACTCTAACTCCGCCCAATTCCAACACCCAATACTACTCTATATTTTTTAATGCACGTTATTATATCTTGTGGATTTCATACTAAATTAATATTCCTTTTCATTGTAATTATCCTTAAAAAAATGCGAGTCTGTCTCACTCCGCACATTTTTCTGAGAGAGATTCATCTAATTATTTCATCTCATTATAAATAAAAATATATTTATATTTATATTTTTCTAAATGAGATTTCATTAGATGGTTTTACTAGCGAGTGTTTCGAGTGAGTCTCTTGTGAGATTTCTCATGAATTTTATTAGATAAGACAGGTCAATCCACAACTCACACTCAAAGTTAACATGTTATTTGTGACAATAAGGATCTATTTTACTGTAACTATCCGTAAAATCATTTCATATTATAATTTTTTTGTGATTTGAAAAATGGATGTGTATAGTTTTTTGACAACCCAACCTACACCTCTTCCCTTCTCTAATCTCATTCCTAACTTTTTTTTTAATATAAAACTAGCATAAAATATACAATTGCGTAATATACGAGTATATAAAAGATTTATAAATGAACTTATAAAATAATTTTTTAATTTTTTTTATGTATATTTAAAAAAAATTATAACTTTGTTGTCCAATCATCTTACCTGCACTTAAATGGTTTTATATCGTTAACTTTTTTTCAATTATTAGCCCACCATACTCATAGCTACTATCTTGTTTATTTATTTTTTCGATGAAAACCATACAACATTTGTATGGGAGAATTAAGGCACTATCTTATTTATTTATTTATTGTAGATTTTTTAAATTTAAAATAAAAATTAATAACACAATTTAATTTGAGGAAACTTGTGGTTTTGTCACGTGTTCGGATCATACTTTTATATATCTAAAATTAAATATGTTGATTGGGGGGAAAAGAACAGATAATATAATTTACAAACAATATTCAAAATAATGCCCTAAAATTACTATCGCCTAATCGGACAATACTTAGGTCAAATGTCGCTTTAAAATAGTAATTTTATATACATACAATATATATATATAATATGCAGCCTGGCCTACCCTCGTTTAATCGTTTAATAATGTTTGTGACAGGCGAAGTGGTTCTTTCATCGTACTATGTGACTAATTAAGACAATTTGACTTTCAAATGAGCAAATAGCCCACTGTACAAATATTATAATAAATAACTTAAATGTGACTAAATAAAAATTTATTATTTTTTTACCACAAAATATAAGGATTGAATCCAAAATACTACAAAAATTAATCGGTTGTAATTTTAATAGTGTTTGATGGGATTGAAGGTTGATATCATGTTAGTACTTCAGTGTTCTTTAATTTAATGAGACATGATATATGGTAGTTTGCTCAATTTAATTGTCTCTGGACCCCTCCATTTAATCACACCAACATACACGAATATCCCCTTTCATTTTTTTTGTTGATAAGAAGTCATTTGAAACGTAGCTTTGGTGAGCTTGAGGCGATCAAGTATTTTTCGTTGCTAGGTATGTATATCATTTTTAAGTGTAGTCCTGCAATGCAAATTTTCGTGTAAATGTGTATATTATATGCTATCATTGTCATAATGTATTGTTGATATTTTATTGTTAAGTGTAGTCATGCAATGCTAATTTTCGTGTAAATGCGTATATTATGCTAATATTCTCCTAGTTTATTGTTGAGTAATTTAATTCGTGTAAATGTATGTATGTATGTATGTAACATTTTCATAGTTTATTATTAATTATTTATTTTAGTAAGTGTATTCCTTTATTTTCGTGTAACTATATATTTATCGAAGACAATGAGAATGGTATGACCTTACACTAAGATATTGGTTTAATGAGTTGGTCTTGTGTGCACTTGGTGTACATGCAATCCGGGTCGACCCGGTTTTTGACCCGGATCCGCGTGTTGTTGAATTTTCCTTTTTTTTTTTGCTTCAGGTTGTGACCTTTATGTTGTAAATGTGTGACCTTTATGTTATAAATGTATGACCTTTATGTACAGCTATCATGACCTTTAGAGACTGTAACTTAGAAAAAAAATGAAGATTTTCAATATAATTTGAACGTTACACCTTTATGTGATATCAATGCGACCTTTATGTTATATTATGTCACTTTTATGTACAAATATTCTGACCTTTATATAATATATAAAGATGCATAAAGGTCAGAATATATGTACATAAAGGTGACATAATATAATATAAAAGGTCACGTTAATATCACATAAAGGTACATAGTGCAAATTGGGTTAAAAATCTTCATTTTTTTCCTAAGTTACAGTGCATAAAGGTAGAGACAGTTGTACATAAAGGTCATACATTTATAACATAAAGGTCAGGACAAAAATCTGGAAAAAAAAAAAAAACTCGCGGATCCGAGTCGGATCGACTCGGATTGCACGGATCTTAGATTTGTGCACCTGGTGCACAAGAGTGTTTGCCTGGTTTAATAAAGGCTTTACACAAAACTTTCGGATCAAGATATATAGGCATTAAACGAAAAAAAATATACACTATTACACGAATTTTTTTGTACATTATTACATGTTTTTTTTTTTACATTATTACATGAATTTTTAATTTAACATTATTACACGAATTTTTATTTTTTTACGTTATTATACGAATTTGAATTTTGTAGATTATTACACGAAAATATCATTATTATAGGCTTTAATATCATGGTTCACTGTTTTAGACCTAATAATTGAATTTGATAAAAATTTTGACTCACTTTACACGAAAATTAGACATGGAATATTCATCTATATTTTCATATTAAATATAATACTTAAGTGTTTGAATTTTTGTGGTAGTATAAACATTGTTAATTATAATATTGTTTTTAAATTTATAATATTGTTCGTTTTTGTATAAATATTCATGAATTATTTATTTTTGAAAGTTTTCAATTTAATAATTTAATTATGTTATTATGATGAGCTGACAACTTTTTTATTCTGTTTTTCTAATAGTATAAAAAAAGATGAGTTTTATCTCTATAATGGTTTGGAGGGTATTGGCCTATTGGGAAGGGTTAGAGTACAAAAACGATTTTCAAGAGCTGTTTCACCTTCAAAGAATCGGATATCACAATTTACTCGACTCAATTCATGGACTTGTGCGTGCTGACATGAATTTTTGGGATATGTGATCCATGCACTAATTGAGACAAATGAATTTGTGAAAAAGATGAAAATAAAGAATGATTTTGATCTAGACCGATTATTGTCCATGAGAAATGAGGTTGTCATCGTTTTTTGTTCCCATAAAAGGATGGATGTTGGAGTATCCTTGTACTCAGAAGAAAGCAATGCGCCAGAAGGTATTCCAAATGTTCATCCTTCTACATGTGTCGTAGATGTGACAAAGTTGAATGATTATTTTGCTAATAATTTGGATATTCCAAATGTTCCATTTGGACTACAAAATGATGAAATATTTTATGCAAAATATGGTGTATCGAATGAGGATCATATGAGACAGGCTGGGACATCCTCAAATGCTCAGTGGGAATCTTGGCCATCGTCAATTGGTCGTGTAGACTACCTCACAGATTTGGATCTTGACATTATCGACTTGAATAGGTCTCCGACTACGTGTAGAAAACATGAAGAAATACAACGTAATAAAATACCACTTCCAATTGATGTTGAATTTGGACTACAACAAAGACATGATAATCGAAATGGTAATAATTTTTAATTCATTTTTAATACAATCAAGTTACTTTATTTGAAATATTATTTTTTTAATTTATGTCTACCTTGTGTTTAGAATCGAACAATAAGGAAGATGTATCGGGATCAGCAATTGTCAATGTACAAGATGACTTCGAGTTAGATGAAGAAGATCAGAATGCTTTGGATGGAGACCAATGACTCGCTCTTGAGAAATTTATGACATACATTGAAAGATGAAATTGATTTATCCCGGATATTCCAACATTCGAGGAGCCCTGTATCGCATATTTCTCTGAGAACGAGTCGTCTACACATAGTCTACACAAAGGATACACCTTTTCTAGTAAATATAATTTGAAAAACGCAGTTGGTTTCTACCATTTGAAGAATCAAGTTGAATATTGTGTTGACCATTCTCACAAACACAGGTGGTTTGTGAAATGCAGATTAAAGGACTATCCATTCATCTTCCACGCCTCGGAGAAATATGAAATTTGGAAAATTACCAAGATTGTCCTGCCACATGAATGTTCATTTCAGCTGAACAACAATGCCCAACGTCGACTTCTATCTACTTTGATCGGTAAGTACTACGTTGAAACAGTTCGAAAAGAGAACTCGAGACTCGTTCCTAGGACCATCATTGAAGAAATTAACCAGCATCATGATTTGAAGCTCAGTTATAGGGTTACATTGAGTGCGAAATGTCATGCAATGAGGGTTGCATACGGAGATCCCAAACAGTCATTTGCAATGCTGTCAATGTACTTGACGGTCTTGGAAGCTGCAAATCCCAGGACGTATACAACATTGGATATACATGAAAACAGAAAATTTAAATATGTGTATTTTGCATTGGCTGCATTTATTCACGGATTTCAGCGATATTCACAACTGGTGATAGTGGTGGATGGTTGTCACTTAAAAGACCAATATAAAAGAATCGGATTTATCGCTGTGACAAAAGACGGAAATGATCAAATTTTTCCTCTAGCAATTAGGATAGGGGATGTGGAAAACGATGAATCTTGGACTTGGTTTTTGACACATGTTCGTGAAGCATTTGGATACCCAAATCAACTGTTTATCGTGTCTGATCAACATAAAAGCATCAGTAATGCTATCACTGCAGTATACCCAATTGCAACTCATGGTCTATGTTGTTTTCATTTGCAACAAAATTTAGCCAAACATGAATCACGTGTTGTTGGACTTTTCCATAAAGCAACATATTCTTATCAGTACAATGAATTCGAACGGTAAGTTTTTTACATTTAAGATATATGTTGTTGAAACATTTTATATTTGCATATTCACATTTAGAATATTTTAAGGATTTTGTAGTGATCACTGATAGGTACAAAACCATGCTCGAATCAACAAATATAGAAAGTGCACTGGATACCTTAACAAAAGCAGGTACGAGTAGGTGGTCTCGTGTTAAATGTCTCATTCGAAGATTTAATATGGTCCATATGTCGTAACAAATTTAATCTGGTTTCCCTGCTGAGGTGGAATAATGATGGGGAGTTTTCCATATGTCGTAACAGATTGAGATAAAAGAACTTCCCCCATGGGAAGCTCTCTTATCGCTCGTCTTGCTCCACTAAAACCCAAACTCACTTGTCTACTTTCGTCTTTCCGATGTCGACTTCAAGTAAAATACTGTATAAGATGAGAATTTTCACAATCTTAATTGAATCCTCTTGACTATGACGGAACTCCTCTTGAAAAAATCAATGACGTAGATCTAAAATAGTCACACGCATATGTCCGGCAACAACTCTATGGTATATTCCACATTCAGGTGGTGTATGTCAGCCAGAGGGATCGAAGTCAGAGTCACCAAAATGCAGATCGATGATGAGAGCGAACTCCCTCCTCGAGAACCGACAAAGACGGTCTCGCCTGATGCGAAACCATCTCTCGTACTGGTCATCGCCACTCATCCGAGACACCTCACGAGACATGAGAATATGAAGAAAGGTCTTGCATGACTCGTGATCAGTGAGTGAACCACAAGTCCACAACAGAAAATGCCCGAAACATGATGCTCTAAATTGGTTGAGGCAGTCCAGCCCGATTTCTGACAACTCCGTCCTTATATCATCCAATATACTAAGACACGTGTATCCGTTAATATAAGCCAACCAACACTAACAATCCCTTCGGACCCATACACAATCCAACTAAAATATGTAAAAGAATTGTAAATTAATACATATATAACTACGTATTATTTATTTTCATATTGTCATTTATAATATATTTATTTATAAAATAATATTCATTAGTTCCCAAATACATTTAAAAAATACAAAAAAAAAAACCTTTTCGAGCCGGCCGCCTAGCCCGTGTCCTCGGAGCTTGGTCGGATCGCATAACATTAACAAACAGAACGTTCGGCCCGGGCCGTGTCCCCAGGTGCCTAGGCCATGCAACAAAAATTAAAGAAAAAAAAAATTGAGCCGGCCACCCGGCCCGTGTCCCCGGAGCCCAACCGGATCGCATAACATTAACAAACAGAAGGTTCGGCCCGGGCCGTGTCCCCGGACGGCAGGACCATGCAACAAAAATAAAAGAAAAACAAAAAAATTACAAAACTCCCTAAATCCCAATTTTCGTGTAAGCATAAATATGCCAACATATCTCAATTTTCGTGTAACTATACAAAACTCATACACTCTGCAAATTTTCATGTAAAAATAGAAAAATCAAACAAGTCACAAATTTTCGTGTAACAATACAATGTTTAAACACTCTGCGAATTTTCGTGTAACAAAACAAAAATCAAACAATCTCAAATTTTTGTGTAACAATTCAAAACTCAAACACTGCAAATTTCCGTGTAACAATACAAAAATCAAACAATCTGCAAATTTTCGTGTAACAATTCAAAACTCAAACACTGCAAATTTTCGTGTAACAATATAAAAATCAAACAATTTGCAAATTTTTGTGTAACAATTCAAAACTTAAACACAGCAAATTTTCATGTAACAAACATAACGCAAGATACATTGAACATTTCCAGATTTGGCTTCTATTCGTTTAAGCATACACAAAAATTATGAAACTTCCACAAACTCAAACATGCTTCAACGAAATTTCCAAACAAAAATGAAACATTCACACGAAAATTAGGATTCAGGAACCTAACCTGAATCTGCCCGTTAACGCCCGAATCCATGGATTCCAATTTCAATTTCTCCCCCAGATTGCACCGATCGAGCCCTAATTTTCACCCTCCTCTTCCAGTCGAACACTTCAATGAATTCTACGCAGTTTCTTTTTGTTCTTGTTTCCACGAATTCCACCCCAAATTCAATAATCCCTTTCCACGAAATTTTTCTCCTAATTTTGTAAACCCACGCGTCTGAGTGGGGGCGTCCAAACCAGCCCAAACTCGCTTAAAGGTGTTGTACATTTATGTTATGTTAGTTGTACATTTATTAAGTTAGACATACTTTTATGTTATGTTAATTATACATTTTAGGATTTTTAGTTGCATTTTAATATTTTTTTAGACAGTCATTAATACGTTTCATACCTTTTAGTTGTGTTAGTTGTATCTTAATATATTATATTATAAAAAGGTATGACTATATTGATATAAAAATATGAATAATATATCATATAAATGTATGAGTAATATCACATAAAGATATATATGTACAAATTGTTCCAAATTGGTTTTTTTAAGTTAAAGTATTACATAAAAGTATAATATTTGTACATAAATGTATGATTAATATAACATAAATGTATTATTAATATAGTATAAAAGTCGGGGTAAAATAAAAAAAGACGCAAAAAAAAGGTGCAAGCCGGGTCGGATTCGAACTGACCTGAATGCATGGATCTAAAATCCATGCACTAGTTGTACTAGAGACTTACTCATCAAATTAAGATTTCAAATCCTATGGCGTTAGTATTCTCTCTCAAGCATTAATATTCTCTCCTAGAAAAATAGTTCATCATCTTCTTCACAAAGAATTTTTTCACTTTAAAGAAAAAAAATATCTTCAAAAGAAAATAAAGATATAAATACACCAAATTGTATGGAATAATGGTACAAGCATAATAATTCTGAAGTGGGATAATTCGTTTAAGAAGAAGAAGTTAACCTCATTTGAGAGCCACATTACCTTCTAAGTGGAAGAAGACTAACGTTTGAGAGAGAATACTAACAATGTTAACTTTTGGAATTATTGTTCAACGCTTTTAAGTCTTGAATTGATAAGCTTTTTCTTCAAAACCTGCATTTGATAGCTGACCTATATCTTAAGATTTAGATGATAAAATTCAAATAATGGATTAAAACTAATTAATATACAGATTTTTTAAAATACCAAAATTACCCCAAGTTTTTTTTGAAAAATCTCGGAAACCAGTGCCCCCTTCCTCTATGTCGGTCCGTCGATTGGTTTAATTGTATCTCATGTTTTGAAAATGACATAAATAAGCTGAAAATGAAATTTTGTTTTTTTTATTAAGAACGAGATGTCGAAAAAGTACGTGTGATGATGATGCAACATTTATTGCACCTCTATTTATTACCAAAAAATCATATATACATGATAAATGTTGGAAAGTCTCAACTCTATTTTGAATCTTTGATTATATACGAGATTTATAAATCTTACAAGTCATTACTCATTACTATTAAGAATTTCACATATATAATTTATTCTTCTGTGAGATTTCCAAAGCGCTTACTAGTTAAACATGGATTGAATGAATAACTTTAGATATATATTAAATAAAAGACTCTATATTCATGGTATTTTAAAATATACTATTAAATTATTTATAAAATATAATATTTCATTTGTTTATGACATGTGAACACCATGAAATATCTAAAAGTACTCTGAATCATCATCATTCATAAAAATAATTCGCTTTATATTCTGTAACAAGATTTTAATATGTTATCTTTAGGAATTTTTGAATCAGGTCTCATGTACGTAAGTTTAGGGATGAATTTAACCTAGAAGGTTGTGTTCAATGTTGGCCAGAATTTGGCAATGACTATTTTATATGTTAATTAGTTCATTAGTAAATATTTTGGATTGTAATATGATGCTTATTGTTCAATATTGTGATATGGATTCCAACAATATTCCTTATTAGGAGGATGCTTGGTGTAGATTTAGGTTGAATAATCATATTTATAAAGATGTGGTACTATGTGGATTACAAAGCTCGTGGTAAGTGCTTGGTGTGGATGGAAGAGTTGAATTTCCAATTTCAAGGAACAGTGGGCTGTGTTTGGTCCAGATGGAAGAATAGAATTTCGAAATAGTGGACTGAATTTAAAATTTTATAAATATTAAAAAAAAGTTGTTGAAAATGAATTATTTTTTTCACTATAATCATATTTAATGAACAATATTCTCTCTATTCAATAAATATATATAATAAATCAATTAATAAATACTCCCTCCGTCCCACAACACTTTGCACACTTTCAGTGTAATTTACACTGAAAGTGTGCAAAGTGTTGTGGGACGGAGGGAGTATTATTTTATATAATAGAATATATATTTCGAAAAAAAATAAATCATTGCTTATATAGTTTTTCAATCAAAGTTGTTTATACATTTATCATTGGCACGTGAACAAAGGAGTTGGATCCCCTCCATTTAAAACTCCCTCAATTTCCTCAATTTCCTCTAATCTACACCATCCATTTTAATCTATGACCCAAAAATTGACACATCATTTATCTATTAATTATTTTTGAGTGACACTCCTGTGCACAAGGTGCAACAATACTGTTATATTATATGAAGTGATACTGTTATATTAATATAACAGTATTACTTCATATAATATAACAGTATCACTCATATAATATAACAGTATTACTTCATATTAACAGTATCACTCATATAATATAACAGTATTACTTCATATAATATAACAGTATTGTTGTGCACAGATTTGGATCCGTGCACCTTGTGCACAAAAGTTTTTGTCATTATTTTTTTCACATTTCCCATTCAAAACATTGTTTGAATATGTAAAAAAATTTATAAAACTAATTAACAATCAAGTTAAAAGCTCTGTGATTTACGATCCTGTAAATTTGAAAACTAGGAAACAAAACCTGGAAATTATGTAAATAATCGAAAATTGTTCAAAATAAAATCTAATTAAAAGAAATTTATAAATTTTATAAACACCAAATAAAAGCATTTAATAAATAAAAGTTAATGAAACAAAATCTAAACAAATATTTGTAGACGGAAAATAACTAAAATAATCTGGTGATTATGTAAATAATTGAAATATTTTATAGTAATACCTGAAATCATTAACTTTTTTTTAAAGAGTATGGAATAAATTAAAAAATGATTCATAAATTTCAGAATTAATGAACAGAATAAATAAAACCAATATAAATAAATAAAAATTACAAAATGCAATCTGAAAATTAATTAATTAATTTTAGAATTACAAAATAAAATTTCTAAATTCTATGGAGATGTGGGTTTTTTATGTTTTGAATGGGAAATGTGAAAAAAATAATTAATAGATAAATGATGTGTCAATTTTTGGACCATAGATTAAAATGGATGGTGTAGATTAGAGGAAATAGAAGAAATTGAGGGAGTTTTAAATGGAGGGGATCCAACTCCCATGAACATTGTATGGATCTAGTCTATCTCGTATAGTAGCTTTGATTTCGTGGTTAAAGATATGTGTGATGTGCATTTCTAAGGGCGTCCAGTAGTGTATAAAAATATATTGTAAGTTTTGTATTATTTCAATATAAAAATCGTAGCTCATCTTTAATTGTTTGCATTAACTTTTTTGCACTAAATATAATGTTTATTATTATTATTTTTAATTAATATTATTATTATTATTATTTTGACTTTTTATTTGTCATATTTTATTATACTATATTAATTCTTATTAAAAATCATAAAGATTTGTAATATATCTTGAATATAATAAAAAAAATATACATATGATATATTTTTGCACACAATAACATTTAGGAAGTATAAAATTTCATATACTTTTTATTAAAAACTACAAATTAAGTATAAAAAATGATAAATAAAAAAAAACATATCATTTATACTTATACTTAAAAAATATATGTTCTATTTCATAATGCTAACTTATATAAATATATCTTCATTATTAATTATGAAGAATAGATAGTCGATGCTATCTATAAGAGTGATAATACATAGATGAAGAATTTTTACATATATATTTTAAATATTTTGAATTTTTTATTATGAAATTTCATTGTCATCTATATAAAAACCAACTAACCTCATGTTTACTTTTTGAGTGACACTCCTGTGCACAAGGTGCAATAATACTGTTATATTATATGAGTGATACTGTTATATTAATATAACAGTATCATTCATATAATATAACAGTATTACTTCATATAATATAACAGTATCACTCATATAATATAACAGTATCACTTCATATAAAACAGTATCACTCATATAATATAACAGTATTACTTCATATAATATAACAGTATTGTTGTGCACAAATTTGGATCTGTGCACAAAAGTGTTTGCCTTACTTTTTAAAGTAGAAATACAAATATTTATTATTTTATAAATTGTAAATTGTAAATATTTAGTTTTTCATAATTTATGTATATTCATGGTATGAAAATCATTTTGTATATATATGAAAATTGAGGAAAAAATATGATCGTATTTGATATGTTATAAAGTTAGTATGATTTGTGTATATATGGTAATAATATCATATCATGAAAAATTGTAAATAAAAATTTGTACCTTAATCTAAATTATTTTATATATCCACGAAAAAATTAGTGAATTTATCATTTTTTTTAAGAATAAATAATGTTTCCTCCTTAATTAAAAAGTAAATAAAAATCTGAAATTTCACTATCATGGTAGCATGAAGTTCACAGAACAATGATAAAATATATTTAGTTTATGTTGTAATATAGTTTCAAGGTTTTAGATTTATCAAATTTTGAAATGTTTACCATCCAATATGATTTTTCTAATAGATAAATTTTGATTTTAAGACATCTGAAAAAAATAATTATACAGATTTTTTGATGGTATATTAAATTTAGAAATTTTATTTTGGATAATATACAATAATATCAATATTTTAAGGTCATTATGAATAAGTTATTGAACATATATTTGCACAAGTATTTTCTAGGCCAATTGTGACAAAAACAAGTACTAAAATAGTTAAACAACATATGATGAAAATAATAAATATTTAGATGAATTATATGAGTAGTAGATTAAATTGAAATAACTTTGAAAAACTATATGATTTTTCATGATCATCATTTTTATATCAAAAAAAATACTAACACATGAAATGTATTCACTACATCACACTAATACCAAATGAGGTTGAAATATTATCAAGACTTGATTATAATGCTCAATAATATCACCATTTTATACTCATTATGAATAAATTATTGAACATAAATTTGCATAAGTTTGTTTCAGGCCAATAGTGACGACAACGTATGATGAAAATAAAAAATATTTAAATTCGTAAATTATATGGGCAGTAGATTAAATTGAAAACACTTTGAAGAATTATATTATTTTTCATGAACAACATTTTTATATCAAAAAATTACCAACACTTCAAATTTATTTGTCCATACATCACACGGACACGGATATACCAAATGAGATTGAAATATTATGAGAACTTAATTTTTTTTTTTTTTTGTAAATTAAAATTTTCACATCAAACTCAAAATATTTAGATTTTATGGTCGTGAGTCACAGAAGTAATAAATCAAACTGAAATTCTCCAAAAAAAATTATTATTTTTCGTGTTCAACGTTTTCATATTAAAAATATAAATAATGAAATTTATATGTGCACGAACTTATACTAGTTTATAAATAATAATGATAATAATAATTCCAATTGATACGTCAATTTATAAAACGTTTTATTGATGTTAGTGGCCTCACACTGCATGCATGTATCAAAGATACATCAATTTGTAATCCGACACTGCATGCATGTGTCATTTGATTAAAGTTGATACATCAATTTGGTATAAATTGATGATGTTAGTGGTCTCACAATACATATGAATCATATGTTCCACGGTTATATTTTAGAGTACACATATTAAATTACGTTGTTTTAACAATTAATAAAAAATTGCTATTAAAAATTTAAAACTACATAACTTTGACAGTGTTACACGAATATGGTTAATTACATAAAAAAAAAATCACTAATTTTAGGTAAATTTTCACTTCCAAGTTACAACAATATAAGTTTGGATGTTTATACCACAAATGATCAATTTTGAAATCATATCTATTTTATACATAGATGGCCATATCGGCACCAATTGGTATCTTGGACCTGAAATTTGTGTCTTTATCTTAATTTGTTGTCCATAAGGGGTGTTTGGACTGGACTTAAGGTGGCTTTAGCAAATCTGGATTTAGGTTTGAGAAGGATTTTGTGAGTTTGAATTTTGAGTAGAATTATAGTTAAGACGTCATTTTCACATAGGGAATTGTAGAAAAAATAGATGTTTTTTGTTGGGAGTGGTAGAAAAAGTAGATGTTTTTATTGAGAATTGTAAAAAGTAGATGTTTTTATTGGTAATTGTAGAAAAAGTAGGATTTTGCAAATCCTTGTCCAAACATGGACTGGACTGAGTCCATCCAAAATCCGGATGTACCAAGTCCAGTCCAGTCCAGTCCAAAGGAAAACCACTGTTAGCCAGTGCTTCACTTGCCGCAAAATACCATTTCCGGCCTCAAGCTATCAAAAAATACAAAATTTTCAATTTATAACCAAAATACATGAAAGTTACTCGAAAATACTATTTTTTTTTTCCAAATCCATTCCAAATACTAAACTAATTCAAAGAATTATATAAATTCTAAACCCCTATTTATCCTTATGAAAGTCACGTTCTGCACTTTGCTGGAAAATTTCAGGTTGCACAAAAAATTCATGAATTTCTTATTAGAATCAAATAAAAACAAACTGGATTTCAAATTTTAAAATGATCATACTCTAGGTTTGTTTTTGTATTTAACTCTTTAAATAACTAAAGGTGTATATGCACAATTTACTATAAGGTGGGACTATCCACACTCCATACTTTTCTAAACACACCCACAATAAAATAAATGAAAAATAATTATAATAAAAAAATTAAAATATCTTTCTATCTAAATAAAAAAAATTATTTCTAGGCCATCTTCTTCCTTCTTCATTTTTCTTCAAAGCTAGCCCTAAAAATCAATCTTCTTCCTTCTCCATATTTTTTAAAATCTAATACTAAAAAAATCATATGAAAATATAATTGGAAAGGACAATGTAATATTTCTCTTGTTTTTTATGGTTTTAAATATATCATTTATAGAGATGTTAAATTTAAGAAAAATCACTAGAAAATACGGTGTTCGATCTGTGTATGTCGAAAATTGCACTATTTGTTCGATCTAAATAGATCGAACACAATACACTTTGTTCGACCTATTTGAGTCGAACATTGTATAATGTTTTTTATTCGAGATATTTGAGTCGAACATTCCTCACTAATTAGACCATCTCCAACGCTCAGTGACAAATTTGCTACCAAATTTGCTACAACCAGTAAAATCATCTCCAACCATTGAACTCAAATTTTAACTTAATAAGATATTCTTAATATTTATCCTTTGAATTTAGCATGCTTGTTGTGTTTTCTTAATCTAAATTTAACATGTAGTAATGTTTTATGAGTTGTAATAAATTTTATGTATTTTGTAATTTAAAATTTTGATGTTATTTTATTATAATTCTACTAGTTACAATTTATATTTGTATTAATAAAATGTTAAAATGCAGCAAATTATCTATTTTCAATTTTTAAAATTTTTGTAGATCTAAAATCAAATGATATTACATAAAATAGTTATAATAAATTATTACTTGATATAATAAAATAAAAATAAATCAAAAAAGAAATAAACAACTGAAAATTAATTTTTAAAAAGAAGTACATTAGAGTTATGAACATTTGCCACATACAACATAAATGGCAATTGCCACTAGATTGAGTCGTTGGGACAGGGGAGGGGTTGAGATTTTTTTATTTGCTTTATTAAAGAAAGAGCAAAATTGAACATATTGGGGTATGTTTAGATTTTTTTTTTTTTTTGGAAGAGTAATTATTTTAATTGAGGGTGTATTTAATATATACGTTTGGAAAAGGGTTGGGTCTTTATTATATTACCTTTATATTAGTATAGAACCCGTGTAATATATGGGATTAAAAAAATTAAATTTATTAAAATTAGAAAAATTAAATATTAATTAAATAAGAAAATAATCTATTTATGGGTTTGTGAAATAATTTTCTCATATAAATTTCATAGATTATTGTAAAATACATAGTTGATTGTAGTTTTTCATTTTTTATAAGTTTGAAAAGTTTGAAAAATCTTTTTTAATCAATCCACCAGATTGTAGTTTTTGTTGTGTAAAATAACGATAACTATATAATAAACTAGAAGTAGAACGGACGAAAGCGAACAAAACAATGCGTAAATGAAAGACGAGACGAGAAGGAAAAAGTATATGAGAGAAGAGTATATATATTTTTTCATTTCATAACATGTATTTATAGGAAAGAATTGCATGTTAATTCATGCATGGATTTGACACGTATGTGCCTTATCACTAAGTCTATACAAAGTGATTAGTGGAAGCTAGTTTGATGACTATAAAGCTATATTTATTATTATAATACTTCCCCTTGAATTTAGCTTTGTTAGTCCATGTGCATAGGTTGTCTCATTAAAAACCTCAAACCAGAAAAACTCATTGGGATAAAAACTGGGATAAGGGAAAAAGAGTACAGCGTACACTACATTGTTTCCGCTTCCCCTAAAATGAGCAATATGAGTCTTGGAGTAAGATGTCAGTCTTGCTTCTCGTTGGATCTTCTCATACCAATGTCATATACCAATTTCTCAAATGTAGATGTAGGTAGTGATTTTGTGAATAAGTCGGCAAGGTTGTGACACGAACGAATTTGCTGAACATTTATTTCCCCATTTTTCTGAAGTGCGTGAGTATGAAAAAATTTTGGTGAAATATGCTTAGTTCTATCACCTTTTATATACCCGCCTTTAATTTGTGCTATGCAAGCAGCATTATCCTATAAATGATAGTAGGCGTAGTGGCAGTCGGATTTAACTCACATGCATTTCTTATATGAGTTATAACTGACCTTAACCAAACACACTCTCTGCCAGCCTCATAAAGAGCAATAAGTTCAGAGTGGTTGGAAGATGTGGCAACCAATGTCTGTTTAGTAGACCGCCATGAAATGGCTGTGCCATTATAACAAAATAAATATCCAGTTTGTGATCGAGCTTTGTGCGGATCTGATCTATATCCAGCATCAGCATAACCAACTAATCCTGAGTTAGTTGTATTATTGGAATATAACAATCCCAAATCTATGGTACCACGGAGATAACGAAAAATATGTTTAATTCCATTCCAGTGTCTCCGGGTTGGCTCGGAACTATATTGAGCAAGCACATTGACTGCAAATATGATATCTGGTCTTGTACATTGTGCTAGATACATCAATGCTCCAATAGCATTAAGATACGGCACCTCTGGGCCAAGTATCTCTTCATCAGACTCTTTAGGTCGAAATGGATCTTTATTAGGGTCTAAGCAACGTACAACCATAGGGGTGCTTAAAGAGTGAACACTTCTCATATTAAACCTTTTGAGCAGTCGCTCAGTGTATGCAGATTGATGAATAAAAATGCCATCTGCTCTATGCTCTAACTGAAGATCGAGACAGAGTTTGGTTTTCCCAAGGTCTTTAACTTCAAACTCTTTCTTCAGATATGCAGTAGCATTGGCCAAATCCTCAGAAGTGCCAATGAGGTTCATGTCATCTACATAGACTGCAATTATAGCAAATCCGGTTTCTGATTTTCTAATAAAAACGCATGGGCAAATTGGATCATTTTTGTAACCTTCTTTGATAAGGTACTTACTTAATCTATGATACCACATGCGACCAGATTGCTTTAGTCCATATAATGATCTTTGTAATTTGATCGAGTATAGCTCACGGGGATTACCCGTTTTTGGTATTTTAAATCCATCAGGAATTTTCATGTAGATATCAGAATCAAGTGAACCGTATAGATAGGCCGTTACTACGTCCATAAGACGCATGTCCAAATTTTCATGGACAAACATACTAATGAGAAAACGAAAAGTGATCGTATCCATTACTGGTGAATACGTCTCATCATAATCGATCCCAGGTCTCTGAGAGAATCCTTGGGCAACAAGTCGGGCTTTATATCTTACAATTTCATTATTCTCATTTCTCTGACGAACAAATACCCATTTATACCCAACAGGCTTTATATTGTCCGGAGTTTGAGTGATAGACCCGAATACATTCCGTTTATTTAGTGAAGCTAATTCAGATTTGATTGCTTCCTCCCATTTAGGCCAGTCATCCATTTGACGACATTCTATTATGGAACGTGGTTCACTGTCATAATCATCACTCAAAATTTCTTGAGCAACCGAGAATACAAAAATATCATCAATAATGATCTCATTTCTATCCCATACATGATTGTAGTAGCTTATGGGATTCTCGGTATTTTCTTGATTTGATATCATCATGATTGTTTTACTAGGCTCTACAGATTCACCTGGAGCTTGCTCATTAGAACTCACTTGATTAGTGGGCTCATAAACCCCTTTCTTGGTTTTTCGAGGAACAGAGTCCTTTGAGCCAATAGGTCGACCCCGTTTTTGTCTTGGTCCATCAGAATTCATTTTCACATGTTCATTAGGAACATCGATCCTAGCTGGAGCATTCACAGCTGGAATGTGGGACTTTGTGACTTTACTAGCATCATTAAATGCGTCAGGAAGTCTATTAGCAATATTATGTAAATGTATGATTCTATTGACCTCATTTTCACATTCAAGTGTGCGTGAGTCTAGATGTGACAAATTTTTCTCATACCATGTGAAATTCTCAACATGCATAGGTTTATTATTATCAATGATTGTCTTACCGATTGATGGAAATGTGGTTTCATCAAAATGACAATCTGCAAACCTAGCGGAAAATAAATCACCTGTCATTGGTTCCAAAAACCTAATGATCGATGGTGAATCAAAACCAACATATATGCCGAGACGGTGTTGGAGACCCATTTTTGTCCTTTGTGGAGGTGGGATTGGCACATGTACAGCACATCCAAATGTGCGAAGGTGCGAAATGTCTGGCTCAAAACCCAAGGTTAATTGCATTGGAGAATGCATATGATACGCACTTGGACGTAATCTAATTAAAGATGATGCATGCAATACGGCATGTCCCCATGCTGTACTAGTGAGCTTCGATCTCACTAATAAAGTTCGAGCAATAATTTGTATTCTCTTGACAAGAGATTCTGCCAATCCATTTTGAGTATGAACGTATGCTACTGGGTGCTCAACATTAATTCTCAGTGCTGCACAATATTCATCAAAATATTTTGATGTAAATTCTCCGGCATTATCCATCCTTATATTTTTAATAGGATGATCAGGAAAATGTGCTCGGAGTTTAATAATTTGTGCAAGCAAACGCGCGAATGCAACGTTGCGCGTAGATAACAAACATACGTGAGACCATCTAGAAGATGCGTCTATCAGAACCATAAAATATCGAAATGGTCCACTTGCTGGGTGTATTGGTCCACAAATATCACCATGTATCCGTTGTAAAAATGATGGTGATTCATAACCAACTTTTGTCACAGAAGGTTTTATAATGAGCTTTCCTTGTGAATATGATTCACAAAAATAATCATTTGACATCAACATCTTTGCATGTTTTAAAGGGTGTCCTTTAGTATGTTCGACAATCCTACGCATCATAGTAGTTCCGGGATGACCCAGACGATCATGCCATAATCCAAGTATATCGGGATTAACTAGTTTCCATGGCATGGTGGCGTAGGTTTTGAAAGCTCGAATCGGGACATAATATAGTCCAGAAGCTGTTGCTTCAAATTTCTCATGAACATTCCTTCTGTCCATATCATATGATGTGACGCATAGACATTCTTTGGTATTTTCAACCAATGTCTCTATATGGTATCCATTGCGTCTAACATCTTTAAAACTTAGTAGACATCTTTTTGATTTACCACATAAAAGTGCATTTTCAATATGCAAAGTGGTACCATTAGGCAACACAATTGTTGCATTCCCGGAGCCATCAATAATCTCAACGGGACCTGATATGGTTCTTACTTGTGCTTTGCACAATGTCACACTCAAGAAATATATTTTATCTGTGAATATTGAGTGCGTTGTTGCACTATCGAGTAGACAATGATTCTTTTTGTCAGTATGCTCCATGTACAGCCTGATTATCCAAAATATATTAATATTGGAATCATAAAGGAAACTCACAATTTTATATAGCATCAAAATATAAGGTTAATTTCAGTAATATATCATCCAAAAAGATATGTACAATACTATTGACAAAAAGATAATATCAACTCGATCTCGGGTATGCCAACTTCCGAGAGAGGTCTATACACAAAATTACCAAAATCTAAGTTTGGATCTATCACCACCACTTGGCACTTTATACAATGGGATCAAGGTCATCAAAGAAATCTGATAGTTCAAGAGATTTCCCATCTTGAACTTGATCATTCATGATTTGAGGTGTGGCGTTTCGAGGGGTAGTAAATGACATTTCTGCCTCAGTGGTATGTGTCTGGACTCCCTTTCCTTTATTTTTTATCGAATCTTGGTATAGATCTACCAGGTGTTGGGCAGTCCTGCAGACTTTGGCCCAGTGGCCAGTCATTCCACATCTATTGCAATTATTTTCATAAGATTTCTCCGTGGGCATCTTGCCTTTGTCACGGTTCCACTGAAATCGGTTCCCTTGATTAGCGGGATAATTATTTGGACGAGAATAACCACATCCACGTCGGTTATCTCTATTAATATCATGACGTCCGTCTTGGTCAGGATGGGGACCACCACGTCCACGGCCACCACGTCCACCGCCTCTCCAGGCACCACGCCCGGATCTTTGTCTACGGCCTCTGGATTGGCCCATAGATCTGTTAGCATGTGCTTCTGGCACTGCTTGGGACCCACAAGGTCGCAAATCATGATTTTTCAACAGCAACTCATTTGTTTTTTCTGTTGTGAGTAGTACAGAGATCAACTCTGAATATGTTTTAAATTGGCGCTGCCTGTACTGCTGTTGTAGTACCAGATTTGAGGCATGCATGGTGGAGAATGTTTTCTCTAATTTGTCATATTCTGACAATTTTACACCACACAGAGCCAAACGAGACTCAATCTTAAAAAAAGCCAAATTATAATCGGAGACTGATTTAAAGTCTTGCAGCCTTATATGCTGCCAGTCATACTGCGCCCGTGGCAGGATCACAGTTTTTGTGTGATCAAATCTTTCTTTTAGTTTTTGCCATATCTCCGATGGCCTTTCAAACTGTATGTACTCATCTTTCAAATCCTCCGATAAATGGTGACGTATAAAGATCATGGCGTTAGCCTCATCTTTCCTATTGGCCTCCTCGATATTTACACATTCAAGAGTTTTCACGAGATCCAACCCTTGTAAGTGTAGTTTAATATCTAGGCACCAGGATAAATAGTTTACGCCAGAAACATCGAGAATTTGAAATTTTTGATTTTCAATTCTAGCCATAATAAAACAGAGAATATAACGATATAAAGTTTACAAACCTTTTCCCGAGCAAAAACTCGTGCTGATAACGTGTTGTGTAAAATAACGATAACTATATAATAAACTAGAAGTAGAACGGACGAAAGCGAACAAAACAATGCGTAAATGAAAGACGAGACGAGAAGGAAAAAGTATATGAGAGAAGAGTATATATATTTTTTCATTTCATAACATGTATTTATAGGAAAGAATTGCATGTTAATTCATGCATGGATTTGACACGTATGTGCCTTATCACTAAGTCTATACAAAGTGATTAGTGGAAGCTAGTTTGATGACTATAAAGCTATATTTATTATTATAATAGTTTTTCATTTTTTATTCATTTATAATTTTTTTTCAAAATTTTAAATTATATAAGTTTCAAATTTATAAACTATTTCTATCTTGTGTTATTTTAACAAATTTAGTTAAAATTTCAATATTATTTATTAATGTTTATTATCGATATTAAATTTGATATTATTAAATAGTCATATTGATTAAGTTTAAAATTCTATTTAATTACTATAAATTAAATTTGTATAAAAATGAAATTAATATGAAAAAATATAATGTTGACATGTGGCACATGTGATCTTACTTTTTTCTATATATGAAGATTGTTTTGTCATATAATATTTTTACATTTTAAATGAAATGTTTGCAAATACTTCAAAAACAACGCCACTCTTTGGGCGCAGACAATCAAAACCAGCTGCTAAAGTATCACAAAAGCGCCCTTTTCCATGGCAGAATCTCCGTCAACCTCATTTGATACGGCAAACTCATGGTACTCGATTAATCATCTAACTCAACATAACACTAAACTGTAACTTTACGTGTAACGATTATTGAAAACTCATTGACCAAGTAAAGTGCTAATTGTACTCGAATAATCTTCTAAAGAGTTAATGGTACTCGATTAATCTTCCAACTAAACATAAAACTAATTCGTAACTCTATGTGTAACGTTTATTGAATACTTATTGCCCAAGTAAAGTGCTAGTTGTACTCGAATCATCTTCTAAAGAGTTAACGGTATTCGACTATTCATCTAACTCAACATAACACTAAACTGTAACTTTACGTGTAACGATTATTGAAAACTCGTTGACCAAGTAAAGTGCTAATTGTACTCGAATAATCTTGTAAAGAGTTAATGGTACTCGATTAATCATCTAACTCATCATAAAACTAATCCATAACTCTAAGTGTAAAGATTATTGAAAACTTATTGATCAAGTAAAGAGTTAATTGTACTCGAATCATCTTCTAAAGAGTTAATGATACTTGATTAATCTTATAACTAAACATAAAATTAATCCGTAAACTATAAGTGTAACGTTTATTGAAAACTTGTTGACTAAGTAAAGTGTTAATCGTACTCGAATCATCTTCTAAAGCGTTAAATGTACTCGATTACTCTTCTAAATCAGCATTAAACTAATCCGTAACTCTAAGTTTAAAGATTATTGAAAACTTGTTGACCAAGTAAAGAGTTGATTGTCTAGATTCATCTTCTAAAGATGAAATGGTACTCGATTCATCTTCTAACTAAACATAAAACTAAGCCGTAACTATAAGTGTAGCGTTTATTGAAAACTTGATGACTAAAGTAAAGTGTTAATTGTACACGAATCATCTTCTAAAGAGTTGATTGTACTCGATTAATCTTCTGACTTAACATAAAACTAATCCGCAACTCTAAGTGTAACGAATGTTGAAAACTTGTTGACCAAGTAGAGAGTTAATTGTACTCCGATTATTGAAAACGTGTTAAAGATTTAATTGTACTCGATTAATCTTCTAACTCAACATAAAGCTAATCCCTAACTCTCAGTGGAACGATTATTGAAAACTTTTGACAAAGTATAGAGTTAATTGTACTCGAATCATCTTCTAAAGAGTTAATTGTACTCCATTAATCTTCTAACTCAACATAAAACTAATCCGTAACTGTAAGTGCAACAATTATTGATAACTTGTTCACCAAGTAAAGAGTAATGGTAGTCGAATCATCTTCAAAAGGTTTAATGTACTCGATTAATCATCTAACTTAACATAAAACTAATCTGTAGCACTAAGTATAACGATTATTGAAAACTTGTTGACCAAGTAAAGAGTTAATTGTACTCGACTCATCTTCTAAAGACGTAATTGTTTTCTACTCATCTTCTAAAGAGTTAATTGTACTCGTTAAATCTTCTAACTCAACATAAAACTAATCCGTAACTCTAAGTGTAACGATTATTTCAAACTTGTTAACCAAGTAAAGAGTTAATTGTACTCAATTAATCTTCTAACTCAACATAAAACTAATCCGTAACTCTAAGTGTAACGATGATTGAAAACTTGATGACCAAGTAAAGAGTTAATTGTAATCGAATCATCTTCTAAATATCTAAGTGTACTCGATTAATCTTCTAACTCAACATAAAACTAATCCGTAACTCTAAGTGTAATGATTATTGAAAAAACTTGTTGACCAAATAAAGAGTTAATTGTACTCGAATCATCTTCTAAATAGTTAATTGTACTCGATTAATCTTCTTACTCAACATAAAACTAATCTGTAACTCTAAGTGTAACGATTATTGAAAAATTGTTGACTAAGTAAAGAGTAAATTGTAATCGAATTATCTTCTAAAGAGTTAATTGTACTCCATCAATCTTCTAACTTAACATAAAACTAATCCGTAACTCTAAGTGTAACGAATGTTGAAAACTTGTTGACCGAGTAAAGAGTTAATTGTACTCCGATTATTGAAAACTTGTTAAACAAGTAAAGAATTAATTGTACTCGATTAATCATATAACTCAACATAAAACTAATCCGTAACACTCAGTGCAATGATTATTGAAAACTTTGGACAAAGTATAGAGTTAATTGTACTCGAATCATCTTCTAAAGAGTTAATTGTACTCCATTAATCTTCTAACTCAACATAACACTAATCCGTAACTCTAAGTGTAACGATTATTGAAAACTTGTTGACTAAGTAAGGAGTTAATTGTAATCGAATTATCTTCTAAGGAGTTAATTGTAATCGAATCACGTCAATGAGTTTGGATTTGGAGGAGAATTTGGGAATGGGAAATGGAAATCGCATTTTAGATTTTTCCATTTTTTAAATGACGTGGCATTTCTTATATTTTTCTTTAGGTCTCTTTAAATGATATATAATATTAATTATCTTTTTAGATTTTTTAATTAAGGTTAATCAATAAGAAAATTACGTATGTCTTGATATCATATGTTATTCACCCACAAGCTTTAAATTGAGGGTGACATGCAACCAAGGATGAAAATATATACTCCCTCCGTCCCGTGATAAGTGTCACATTTACTATTCGGTCCTATTTTTAAGAATTATTGTATTTAAATGTGAGGGGGGGGAGAGGTAGTGAGATATATTATTATAATGTGAGTGGGAGGAGAGAGAGGTAGTGGGATATATTATTATAATGTAAGTGGGGGAGAAAGGTAGTGGGATATATTATTATTATAATGTCCATTTTTAGTAAGTGTACAATGTGACATTTATTTTGGGACGTTCAAAAATGGAAAGTGTGACACTTATCATGGGACGGAGGGAGTATATCGCATGTCGTATCGCAATCTTGATTTTACGAATATATTGATGGATATATCGATATCGTAAAAAATTTAAAAAAATTATAGAAACTCTATTAAAAATTTGGAAATTTTACATAAGATTTTACAGACTATTATATCATCCAAAAATGCAAATATTTAATTTGAAATCTCAACAAAATGACATGTTTGCAACATACATATAAATAATAAACATACAAAAGCGTTACGAAAATTGAGATTTATTCAAAACTGATTGATACAGCTAAATCATTAGAGACAAAATGATGATTTATGAGGTTAAAAAATAACAGGTGCAGTGTAATCTTTGTCCAAATAATATTGGTACCAACTCATCACATTTGAGTAATTATTATGAATATAATTATTCATATGTTGTTGGTACGTTACTCTATCTCTTCCAATGGTTTTACCATAAATTGGATAGTGTGGATTGAGTCAATCATCATTTTGTTGTTACATGCTTCCATAGGACATTTGAGAGAGTGGATAATTAAATACGTTTTGAGTACTCCAATCAAACTGTAAACTCCCGAATGTGTCATGGTCATGAGTATATGATTCTTGAGACGTGTCATTTTGGTTGGTGCGCA
This sequence comes from Scutellaria galericulata, assembly GCA_946896805.1. Lineage (NCBI taxonomy): Eukaryota > Viridiplantae > Streptophyta > Magnoliopsida > Lamiales > Lamiaceae > Scutellaria > Scutellaria galericulata. The sequence goes on along the minus strand of OX335798.1, from coordinate 11,398,858 downwards.
TACCTATTGAGTCAAAGCTCATTGAAAGTGATTGATCTATATCAGCATTTGAGCTTTCATCTTCATGTCAATCATGTCTCCTTGTATAATCCTTTCCGATTGCACCTATACCCGAACCTCCTTCTCTTGATCCATGATTTGTGTCTTATGTTGCATGAGTGAACTCATCCTCACCTGTGAATGGACTCAATGGTCTTTAATTTGAAAAATAATCTTCTTGGTTTGGTCCGCCATTACCACCATCACTGTTTCCACCATTTACTCCATCATCAGTTGAGCTATTCGTTTTGGTAAATGAGTCTGAAGACTCTGAACCAAAAGTGGTACTACCAACTTCTTGTTGCAACACATAATTCACATCTGCTACTTTTGGATTCGGATTTCCTTACTTTTGGATTCAGATTTCCTTCGTTTAAAAAATTTGCGATATTTTGGATATATCCCGATATTTTGTGATATATCCGTGATATTTCCCGATATTTTTCCAATTTTACACTGAGATGGACGGATATGGATATTTGCGATATATCCAGGATATCCTGGAAAAAAAAATTTATCCCCCATATCCATATCGCAACCTTCAAAATACGGATATATCGCACGTGTATCGGGATATTTTCATCCTTGCATGCAACTCATGTGATTTTCCAATTTTTACGGTTAAAATTAGACTCAAATCTAGTAATTTTTCAATCTTTCGGGCTAAATTAAACACTAGGACAATTATTTGACCACATGTGAAAGTGTCCGGATCAGTTATTCGACTAAAAATGATTTTAATCAGTATATTGTACTACGTTTTCGGAAGAATGCAGCTCACTTTTATCAATGGCATGTGCTCGTTTTTGACAATCTTGAATAGGAGTAATCGATCCATCCACCTGCTTTACAATTTACACGATCGATTCGTTCAATTTTGTTGCTATTTTATGATGTGCAATATGGGTGTGCTTAATGAATAAAAACATGTAGTGTTCATATATTTGTTTCATAGTTTCTACACAAGAAAAAAGCCAATCGAAAACAGTAAAGGTTTGTTATTTAAAGTTATGTTTTAGGCAAATGGTAGATAGAATAATTGGACAAGTGTTGAGATCTAGTTGAGATTGGATTGGAGAAAGGTTGTAAGGGGACGAAATCCATGGTGAAGACAGGCTTCCCAAATCTTGTCAATATCGAACATCATGTTTCCACACTCGTGCACATTCCATTCTTCCATGGCATGCACTATTCCTGCTATGCGCCATGCACTCATCACTCGTCTTGGCAACCAGTTCTGGCCAAAACAAACACGTGTATAAATATGATATCATCATAAAATGGAAAACAAACTGTTATTATTACCTCACAAGAGTCTACATTCTCAAGATGCTTTGGAGCCAACATTGCTGGTGTGCCGTTGTATACGCAATCTTTGCGCGTTTTCTTTGTTGGCAACTGAGAGAAAGGAATGAACATTGTACCTTTCGCTGCTTTCATTTGATCACTCTCGCTTACCCCGTCTCCCACCAGCCATGTCTGCACAACCACCACTTTTGTTCATTCCTTTACAATCACATAGTTTGAGTAATGTTAAAAGATGATGGAAAAATTAATTAACCTTTGGTGTGTTGTGTTTAGAGAGAATCAAGTTGTTTCCAGCGTCGTTGCAAAGCTTTGCTTTGAGCTTCTTGTACTCGTCCTCGTACAGGGTGAACACCTATGTCCGATTACAAGGAATCGTATGTAGAAGCTAGGCCAATGTAACAGATTTGTTAAAGATGTTGTGAATCAGAAACATATATACCTGGATTCCACCTTGGCACAAGGCAAGAACAATGGAATAAGCAACCTTTGATAAATTGCCTCTAAGGACCACCTGAGCTGTTCCTTTGGGAATGCTATTTAGTACTATAGCAACTGCTAAACTACTTCCATCCACCAACTTCACTTTCAGCTCAGGATGCCTTCTCAAGAACAGCTCACCATTTCTATTAAGCTTCTCTTCCTGAATAACCAATCACATGTTTAAATCATTGAAACGAGAAAGAAGAAGACTAGTGTAACTTGCCTGATTGAGTAGGCCAAGGCTTAACACCTTGATGCCCTTCTCATCAGCCTCTAGTATTGCATCCTCAATCATGCTGTTAATCGACTCTCGTTGCCAATGCATATAGTACTGCAATGAAATAAAACCATATAAGATCCACATTGTACTCTGTTTGCACCAATCACTAACACAAACCTTTACCTGAATGCTGTATTTGGGGACAGCCCATGTCTGCAACTTGAGGTTTTTGAAGATGTTTCTCTCCACAACCAACGTACGCCCATATATCCACGTGACCATCACAGACCACAGCGTGACAGGCCACATGAACCACATGTACCACTCTGACTTGAGAGGGTTCGAAGCTAAGTGTGCAAATCCCAAACGCAGATGATATATAGATTCCGGGGTGGTTAGATGAGTCAGATGCACCACATCAGGCGCATCTTCCTTTCTAACAAGTGAGCTCTCATACAATGCATCAGAAGACTTGTCCATAGTACCATAGACATAGTCATAGAAGGGCATGAAAAGCGAGTAATTGGTCCGAAACTGAGTGTGATGCAGAGAGTGGTACCTACACACATAACCGAATTAACTGTCACTCGAATACAGTTATTTCAAGAACAGCATAGTGATGATAAAATAGAGATCAACTTACGAAGGCGTGTAGACAAGGTACTTAAGGGGGGGAAAGACGGAGAAGAGGCGTTTAGGAATGTGCTCAAAGTTGCAGTGGCCCATGTTGTTCATGAAATCTATGTAAGTGATGTAACCAGCAAGGGAGAACAAGGAAGCTGTCCCTGTCAGCACAGTTGTGAGCATCGGTATTGCGAAGAGGATGAAGTACGCTATGTGCTCTCCAAATGGATGTATCACAGCTGCCACCACACATGCAAGTTAAGACAACAAAAGATACATATATACATATATATATGAAGTGGTTAAGTTCTTACATGTAATGGGCTCAGTGACGATGGAGGAATGGTGGTGGGAGTGGTAGCGTGAGTAAAGAAAGTGGTGGTGCAACGCCCTGTGCAGCCAGTAGTATAGGAACTCCACTGGGCCCACATGAAGCAATATTGTTAATATTACACCATCTGCCCTCCACCATGGCAGGTAGTGAGCCTGCTCCAGATAATTATATCCCACGTAGAACAAGATTCCGTTGAATATTATTTGATCATCCCTGTTAACCATTTCCCATTCCAGGCTCAGATATGTTGATCAGAGAGAGAGAGAGAGAGAGAGAGAGAGAGATACCAGTTTCTTTCTCTGTCAACTTGATCAAACTCAATGGCCTTGTCAACTATCCTGTTGTTGCCTTTGGCTGTTCTATATCTAGAGAGAGAAATCCATACTTGGTTGTGCACTAATCTTGACACTAAGAAAGGGAATATGACAAGTGCTGTGAAATCACTCTCACTTTTGTCCTTCACCATGTATGAATATGTTGAGTGTATTACCCACGGAGCCAATACCACATACTACGTACAACAAACACATGTATTATGTATGTATATCAGATTAACATTATTACAACAAAATATGGAGAGAGAATGAATAGGTACCTTGAAGTCGCCAAGCCATGTCCATGGCCAGTCAGTGAGAAGCCCTGGTTTAGACGCCATTATTCTTTTTTTTTTGCAAGTTACAAGTAATCAGAAAGTGGACTTATATAGAAAAGAATCCGGAATCGTGGCCAATGCGAAGTTTACGCGTGTCAATTACTCTTATTGCAGTCTAATGAAGAAGCAGATGAGGTGTATGGATGAAAGAGCAAGTTGTGCAATTGAATTAAGGACACTGGACATATGTTACAAAGTGGTTCATGTGTAATAGTAATAGAATCGGCTTCAAGATGCATTAATTAGAGCCTCAACTGCCAATGGAATTGTGCATTCAATAATGGTGGAATTAAGAATTACTCACCACTTGGAAAGTCTTATCAAATTCACATAAAGTTTGCTGCTCATATTCTCAAGATCATCTCACTTGTGCTCCACCATTTGTGATTATATTTGGCACCTATTTTGACGGACTTTTAAGCCACTTAAAAAGTGCTTGCTCTTTCTTTCTTTCTTTTTTTTTTTTTTTAATTTTTGCAAAAGCTAACCTTGAAGTTTTGTATATTGACAAATATCATCCCTATAAATTTCTATATTGTGAGGCTTTCCTGAATAGGGGTATAAACGAGTTAAGTTGGAATGAACAAGGGTTGTTCATGTTCGTTTGTTTATATTATTTTAAGAGAGTGTTCATTTTTGTTTATTTAATAATCGAACATGTTTACGAACTGTTCACGAACATGTTTATTAATTTTTATGATGAAAAAATAGAAAATGTTTATGAAAAAACTAAAAATATATGTTAATGAAAACTCAATTAAAAAATAAAAGAATAATATAATAAAATTAAATATAAATGAATTATATTAAAAGCCATTAAATCCAAAATAAATATACATAAATATTGAATAAATAAGTATACAAGTATTAAACAAACCTTAAATGAACATGCTCGTAAACATGTTCATAAACATAATCGAACAAATTTTCTTGTTTGTTTATGTTTGCTAAAACTAATAAACGAATATTAACCGAGCTCGATTACGAGTAATTTGTCGAACGCTCTATTCATTTACACCCCTATGAATCCGGAGGCTATTACCATTCTATATTAGTACCATTTTTTATTTTTTTTTCTTCTGTTGGGGCGATTTATAAAATAAAGACACGCATGCTGAGGATATTTCATTTATATGATAAATGGTTGTGGATAAATATTTCAATAGCTTGATTTGTTGACAAATTGATGTGTAATACGCAGGTTTTTATTCAATAACATAAGTATTAAATAAAATAATGAGATATTAGTTAATAATCTGCATTTTAAAAATATTACTTATTATAATTAATGTGAATTATAAAACGTATTTATTTCTTATTTTATTACAAAAAATAATTTTGTGAATCACTCTAATATTTGTGTCACATGTCCTTAGTGGCCATATTTCTATACATAATAACAAAGAATTATATTATCCCTCTAATTAGTTTATTTATTTCAAGTACTGTTTTATGGGGTTATTTTCAACATTAATTTTATAGATACAATTATTTATGTAGTTGCACTCTCCCCCAAAAAACAAAGGGTCAAATATTTAATAAATGCAATTGAAGGCTAGTTTCTAAAAATGCTTAAACCTAATTTTTGGTCTAAATAGTGAATGCTATTTTAGTAAAATGGTTTCTTTAATAGTCATGATATGAGTTAGGTCAAGCTGTTAGCTTAAAGAGGTATTGAAGCCTTACCCTTTTTTGTATGAGATTTTATGAGCCTTTCCAACTACATCCGTACGCTACTCTCAATGCTTCTACAATATTGCACAGTTTCATGAATTCATTCTCATAATTTTTTATCTTCTTTTTTTACGATTCAATTTCAAATTTATGTTTGACTAATTTAAGGCATAATTATCCCGGTTATTTTTTTGTCTCAAGTCATCTCCAACCAATTGCATCAGGATTGGACCAACTTGAAGATTGAATTTGGTATTTTGGTATAAATTAAGAAATTATTTAAGGTTAGATTAAGGTTGTGTTCAGATCGAAGGATTTGCAATTTGTATTAACAAACTTGTCCATAATGTTTTGAATTTATACACTTTCAGAATCAATTACTCTCATTTTGAACTGGTTCTTGAGCGATTTGTAAAAAATTTGAATGTACTTCATATTGAGTCGACTTGGAAAATCCACGTCTACAATTCCGAGGTCCATATATATAATATATATAGGTAAAATCGAAATTTCGATTAAAATCGAATGAAAACTGAAAAAGAATAAAAGAGATGATAATAGAAGACCAAAATTGAAATACATAAAATTGGTGGTAAAATTGTGAATTAGACTTACAAGATGAAACTTGTGATTTTCCTTTTCCAAATATATATAATCCCGTTCAAATATAGACTTAGGTTGCAAGGATATAAGTTGGCATGATTATTAGATGACACTCATGTGTTAATAAAACAATATGAATGAGTAGAACTTTTATGAGATCGTTTCACGAATTTTCTTACATGGTCAATTCACACATCCATAATCCATTATATATGAGTTTGTGAAAATATATTTGGTTGATAGGTAATTGGGGCTCCGTCTCACATAACATGTATGTGAAACCGTTTTATATAAATTTTTGTGAATATAAATCTATTGGTTTCAAATCTTTTAAATTCTGAATTGATAAGCATATTTCAAATATTTTTTAAGGTGTGGACAAGATGCTTTAAAATGGGCGGAAGGATGGAAACGAAACCAAAAAAGTTGTAGAGGTTAGCTTCTAGTATGTTTTCTTGATAAGTTACTCTCTCCGTTCCGGCTAATTTTACATACTTTCCTTTTTGGATGTCCTGGGTAAATTTGCACACCTCGAAAAGGAAAGTAATTTTTACTTTTTGCATGATTTTGTCGACTTTTCAACTGAAAAGACAAAAAATACACTTACTTTTGGCATGATTTTGTTGACTTTTCAACTCAAAAGGCAAAAAAAAACAACATTTTCTTATTTCACATGTCGGGAATGATATGTAAAATTAGTTGGGACGGAGGAAATATTTGTTATGGGCATTAATGAAGATCAAAAGTAAGGATAGTTATGGGTGTCTTAATTACGACGTCGTACCTCACATCTTCGAGACACGTCTAGCAGTTAATAGTTCCATTGCCGCCTCAACAACTACCTTCAATGCTCCAATTTTTAAGGATGATATATACCACAGAAGCCAGGTTTGTGGGCAATTGCATGTTCCCATCAACACAACTCATAAGGAAAATAATATTTATTGACTTTATAAAAAATAATACCATAAATCAGTAAAAATTGTAACATTAGAAATAAGAAATAAATAATTTATTACATCATAACATTTTTTCTAAGTATAATATAATTATAAAAACCTGAGGGGGGCCAACACCCCCCTTGACCCTAATTTGGCTCCGTCCATGTAGATAAATGTTTATTCAATACAGACTTTTGGATAATGGTTAGGAGTTTCTATAGATGTTATAAATAAAATACATCATACACGTATCTATAATAAAATATTTTAACATGCATTTTTCATTTTATATATTATTGGTGCCCTTTAATATGTTGAGTATGTTAGGCTTTGATCATGTGGGGATGTAACACAATCATCACTATTTAATAGAGACTTCATGTGCTTTTGGACCAGCAATCCATCTATTGGGAATAACGGCCATTAATTACTATTTCTCTTTTGGTTGGGCTTTCCCAAAATTGGTGCATTTTACATTTTAGCCCCTCAATTTTTCAGTTGGCCACCCCAATTAATATCTTTGTTTTGGATCAGCTCCCTGGAAATTTTGCATTTTCGTCCCTTCAATTCAACCCAAATAAATTATAAAATACTTTTCGTACGTTTCTTTTAACTATGGGTATGTTCATATTTTATTCCGAAATCTCCTTCTTTTTCATGTATGTAAAGAAAATATTAAATTTGAAACTTATACTGACTACTCGATTTAACTAAGTCAGCTATGAAATCATATCAATTAAGAATATGATTAGTTAAAAATTAGTACTTTTAGTTATAAAAAAAAAAAGGGAAATTTTAAAGAAAATGTATTTTTCTCTCAAATAAAAGTAGCTACAGAATAGATTATGTGTTGCCTTCTCTTGAAATCAATCCAATAAATAATAATAATAATATTCATTATTCAAACACATCTCACAATTTATATGATAACAATTTAGAATGTTTAAATTTTTTTCCAAAAATTAATTTACACGTAAATTTGGAATTGGATTAATAAAACTTTAACTTCAATCTCTCTCTTTTTTATAATTTTTTATAGAATTAGGGAAAACATATAAATAAATTTCAAAGTACTTGTGAAGCAAGGAAAGTCAAAGAAGCTGGTTAGTGGGTGACCGCTAAAATTTCTGAAAGATGCTTATCAATTCAGAATTTGTGAACATAAATTGTAAAAGCTGGTTAGTAGTCAATTGGTTGTAATTTTAAAATCAGGTTTGTAATCTTTCAGAATTTGACGTGCCAATGCATTATTAGTCAAAGGTGGTTAGTAGTCAATTAGTCGTAATCTTTCAATTAGTAGTCAATTAGTTGTAGGACAAAATTCATTTTTCGTACTTCTTCCCTAAGGACGTTGTCCAATTTTAGTTCTCTTATTTTCCAATCATCAATTTTAGTCATATTTCGTCGGAATCTCGATTTTCCGGTCAATTTCGAGCAAGTGTACAACACTCGCCCCCAATTTGAACAAACCCGTAAAAATACACTGATGTGGTGCATTATTTCATACGTGACATTCTTTTTTCAATTTTTTTTCCATCCAAAATTCCAAATCAGCCGCCATGTCATCATGTAAACTTAAAATAAAAACAAAAACAATGAACTAAATTTAAAAAAAAAAACAAAAATAAATTATATCTCAAATCAAAATCATGAAATTATATCCCAATTCAACCAAGAACCCTAATTATATCTAATTATATCCCAATTCAAACACCAAAATTTGCAATATTTAATTAATTTCTACTCACCCAATCAAGTTTTTAGGGTCAATTACAGTACTTCCAAAATCGTTAAAATCCGAACAAGTAGAATAGCCTCCATACTGATAATCATCTGCATAACTTGCCATCTTGATGTTGCTGTTGTGGCGGCGGGGCAAGAAGATTATCAACAGATTCTGGTTAGTATGAATGTTTTTGGGAGTGTTGGGCTATACAATTTGTTGTGAATAAAAATGAAGATTCTGCAATTGTAAACATCTGCTATTGTACGGTCGCGATGAGGCTCTCCATTCTCAACTATCATACCAACTGTTTGATTTTGTGATGTTTTGTTTGTTTAAGAGAGTAACTGTGCATATTGTTGTTCTTCGATTGAGATTTTTTTTTTTAGTTAATTTGGATTTTGCTGATGGAGATGAGCTCTGACGAAGATACATTAGTTTTATCAATTAAGCAATTCAGTATTTAATTTTGTTTGTTTTTGTTTAGTTTTCATTAAGCAAATTTTTTTATTAAGTATTTAATTTTGGTGCCAAAATAATGACATGACATTTTGGATGGAAAAAAAAAAAAGGAATTAAATGACACGTCTGAAAATATAAGCCACATCAGCGTAAAATCATCAACTGGTTGAAATTGGGGGCGAGTGTTGTGCACTCGCCCGAAATTGACCGGAAAATCAAGATAGGGGGACCAAAATTGGACACATTTAGAGATAGGAGGACTAAAATTGATGATCGGAAAACAAGAGGACTAAAATTGGACAACGTCCCTAGGGAAGGACGAAAAATGAATTTTGTCCATTAGTTGTAATCTTTCAAAGCTGGGTTAGTAGTCAATTAGTTGTAATTTTAGTCAATTTTTAATTTTAAATAAAATTAAATTATAAATGTCCTACATGGCCGACAGACATATGGATAAAGAAATCATTTACACATTATAAAAAAATAATAATAATAAAAATAAAAAAACAATTGATTAGGTGTGTACATTTTGATCATGAAACTCCCAACTTTCTCAGATTCTTCACCGTCACCGACGGGATCGACGGCAACGTCAGATCTGATGTTGTGGAGATCTACCCTAGGATTACGAAGGTTGTTGTGAGTGGGAATGGCGTCGTCGACGTGTCAGGAACAGTGTTGTAGATCAATTTGTGACGGTTCAGGCTGCCAATGTTGACGCGGCTGGAGCTTGCCTCGACGACGTACGAGAACAGCGAGTTGTTGTGACGATGCTGAAGACAGCGGAGGTGGACGGCGGCGCTCTAGAGGATGAGGTTGAAGGTAGTGGGGGTGGGAGGCTTGTTCTTGTATAGTGAAATTGAAATTACCTTTCTACCATTTTTGAATTTGCTATGGTTTATATTTATTGCACTTACTTGATTAAGTGGAAGTTATTAAAAGAGAAAATGACATAGAAAAATAAAATAAAATAAAAAATAATTGATGAGGTGTAAATGATTTCTTTATCCATGTGTCCGCCACGTAGGACATATATAATTTAATTTTGACTAAAATTGAAATTTGGCTAAAATTACAACTAATTGACTATAATATGGTTAAATTGACAACTTTTAAAAAAATTGAATAAAATAGCAAAAATTCGAAAAGATTTGATTTTTTTTTTCTATTTGGCCTTAATTATATGACACCTGTTTAGGATATTTAATATGTTTTTCAGTGAATAATGCCAATGCATTATTATTTTGTTCCTTTTCAAATCAGGTTGGGGTGATGTAAAATTTGTGACGTAAAAATAGTAAAATATAATATAAAATTTTTAAAATAAAAAAACCCATCTTATTGATAGACGGCATATTGACACGTCGCTTATGTTAGAGTCAGACTTCGCATTCCATGTCTATCCCCTTGATTCGGCTCTTGAATTTCTCAATTGCAAATCATGCCTTAGGTTTTTTTTTTATTCACATGAAATATGTGTTATTCACTTATTTGTCTATTAGAAATGTTTCTATAACATGATATGTATTAACAAATGATTAAAGGAAGTGTAATGGATGCAAAAATCATGAATTTTTAAAAAATTGCAAATTTAACTTATATTTTGGCTATTAACACATATAATATAATAATGCTTCGTGTATTTGTAATCTACAGATAGATTTTGGGTATATATTCCTTACAAAAAAAGAAGAGATTTTGAGTTTTTATTGGATGATGATCAAGTATTTAAAGGTATGTATATTGGATTTACTAAATTGAGGAAGTTATTTTCTCAAGAAAAGTATGTCCGAAATCTGTCTTTTTATTTTTTTAACAAAAACTCAAAATGCCATTATTCATTATTCAAAAGACGAAGTACATTCATCGTTCAACAAAAAAGAAATAAATAAAGGAAAGAGAAGAACAAACTTGGTTGATAGCCTCTTGAGCAAGGATATGAGCAGCTTTATTAGCTTGCCTTGAGTAAAAGTGACAACGAAAGAAGTATTATTTTCCAAAATAATACGGTTGAGACCCGAAACTATTCCAAATTCCGTTGTGTCCAATGTCCACTGCATCGCTTCTAATAGCGTTAACTGATGATAATGCAATAATTGCATGAGATAAAGCAAGCTCTTTTATCCAACTGTTTCATAGATTCTCATCAACTGTTGTTGACCCTTCATGATAAATCCTCGACTGCATCCATCCACGTTGAATTTAACAAAAGGATGAAATATGTCTGTCTGTAAGCTAAAAAACTAAATAAATTACATTGTCCCTACTAATTGATAACCAAAGCATTTTAAATATAATCAATAATCAATGAAAAAAAAAAGACTTTAAATATGAAAATTTTACTTTAAAACTCCAAAAAATTAATGTCTATCCGGATTTGCAAATTTTTTTATTCATTATTTTCCTTTCTTTTCTTTTTATTATTTCTTCTTATTGTATTTTTTTTTATATTTAGAGTGTTATTATAATATGTTAATTGGATAATAATAAACATTATAATTATTAATTGTACATAAAATTTAAAATACTATACTAATCATAAAATAATAAATATCAAAATTTGATAAATCAACAATGATTATGGATATTATTAAATATATGGTAAATAAAGGAAACATAAAAAATAATAATAATAAGAAATATTATAGAATATTCCATTTTAGTGCAACAAATAATGCAGTCTGCTGGAGATGAACGACAATTTTTACATTACGATAGTGCAAAATTTACAGTAAAATATTGCGGGGAGATGACCTTAATGAGAATTTGGATTATATTAAATTAAAACTAATTAGTATTATTAAAATAAAAATCTTAAATACCAAAATAACCCTTAGATTAAAAAAAACAAAAAATCAAGGGTGACATTACATCGTACCTTTTCGACCCCATGTAAGTCCGTCTCTGGTCATGTCCATATAATATGGAGAATGTTTGTCTATGGGACAACGACAAGAAGGCAGTGGTGATCTGCTGAAATATTTATAAAAAAGTTAGGTGTAATTCTTCTAATTTTTCGGCCACTAATTTCCCGTTGGCACCTCCAATCCGCTTGTATATATCCTCTCTCTCCATCCAAATTCAAAGCATGTCGTTATCTTATTTTATTTTCTTACTTTCTTTTTGCTTAATTATAAACATCAGTTTCATAGTGTTCATAATGTTTCCTCTTTTTAGAGCGTAGGGTTCATCTCACGTCACACTTCATCAAATTCTGATTAAACACCACTTTTTGATGATTTTTAACTTTCAAGGCAGTTTCTTTATATGGAAATCATATTTTCTTTTCAAATTAATTATTAGGGATTGTATTCATTATTTTGATTCAATGAAATGTGAAGTGATTGTAGAAAATTATTAATTTAAAGTTGTTATTGGTCTTATCAATTGTCAATCTCACAGAAGATAATTTGTTTTTGGCTAATGAACATCATCAAAATTTTATCACTTCGCAATCAAATAAAGTGATATGTTATTCAATGATTCTTTAATAACCTGTATTGAAAATGATGTATTTAATAGTACTGACAACAAAACTATTGTATAATGATTTCAAAATATAAAAATACAATATAAAAAATGTTGTGATTGTATTTTATGTTAGGTTTGTGTTAAAATAAAAGAAATGTTTTTCTTATATCAGTTTTGTGAACAAAGGAGAAGAGACGTTAAAGCTATTTAAAGAGTTTAGGTGTCATTGTCACGAGAGTGCCCCAATGAGCCCCAATAAATACACTTTGGTTTTGTGTTTAATTATAATAATAAAAAAAAAATCTTGTTTTCTATTTTGGAGTGTTGTGAGAAATGTAAGTCATTCGAGTGCTTGTAAGAGTGTAGGGGAGGGAGGGAGGGAGAGGGAAATAATGTGGTTGCAAGAATTTTACACCTAGTGATATTTCTCTCCAAATTTGAAGTTTTTCATATTAATTCTTGTATTGTGGATTATTGTTTTGTTTATTTATTTTATTTCCCCTAAAGGAAATCTTTTATTTCCCAACATTTCACAAGTTTTTTTTTTTTTTTTTTGCTATCATAGTGTAATTAAGTTACGTATTTACAAGTTGCTATGTTATTATTTTTATATTAACTTTATCAAAATTGTTCTCATGGTGTAATTAAGTTACTTTATATGTTGTTATGTTATTATTTCTATTATCAACTTTATCAAAATTGTACTAATTTATGAATTAAGTATGTGAATTTTTTCTTAATACATTTTTTTGTTTAAAATATATATGAGTAGTGTTTTGTGCACCAAATGCATGGATCATGATCCATGCAACTGGGCGTGCGTGGATTGGATCCGGCCCGAATCCGCTCCCAGTTTTTATTTTTTATTTTTTATGCCATAACTTTTATATTTATCGAATATAACCTTTATGTTTATCGGATATAATCTTTATGTACATATATCATAACCTTTCAGTGAATAACTTAGACTTTTCAGTATAAAAATTTATGTAATATAGCTTAAACATTTATGTTATGATAATTTAACATTTATGTTATATTAGTATAACATTTATGTTATAATATCATAACCTTTAATTACTTAGATTTTTTTTAGTGTACATAAAATAATTAAAAGTTATGTAATATGTTATACGAGTATAACCTTTATATTCATATACAATAACCTTTAAATAAAATTACTTAGACTTTTTTTCAGTATTAATAACATAAAAGTTATGTAACCTTTATGTTATACGAGTATAACCTTTATATTATATTAACATAATCTTTATGTACATATTTCATAACTTTTAAGTGATATTACTTAAGGTTTTTCCAGTATAAATAACACAAAAGGTTATGTGAATATAACTAAATGTTAGATTTGTTAAACTAAAAAGGTTAGACCAACATAATTGCAAAAATTAGGGTTTGAGCTAGGGATAGGGCTAAGGTTTGAGCATGTGGGCGTGTGTGTGGACACGTGAGGCGTGCTTAGAACGTGCGAAATGCATCTTTGGTCAGATCAACCCAGTTGCACGAATGTGAGATCCGTGCACCTGATCCACATAAATATTTGTAAATATATATATATATATATATATATATATATATATATATATATGGATCCGACATGGCGCTCATAGATAACACGTACCTTTTCTATTGTATACAAAAATGCATATTTAAATTTATACAATTTTTCATGACAGATAAATTTTTTTAAATTTTTATTACATTCAATTTGTCCTTAATGTGATGTTTTAGAAAAAAAAAATAAAAAATCCTGAGGGTATAACTAAAAAAGAAAGAAAGAATTGTCCTTAATGTGAGAGATATGGACCAACAAAATTCATGTGAAAGTGTAAGACATAATTAATACAAACATACGAACTTAATCTTTTCTGAGTAGAGTGCGCTTTAAGAAGCGCATTTTCAGCCGTGACAACTTTGTTTCCCTCCCTCCGCATCCTAGCTCTAAAAGCGGCTCAGCTATACCTTTTCCCGCCATTTCAACCCTAGATTATAGCAAGCATTGGAGTCAGAATCCCTCATCGTCATGAGACCTGGTTGACGGTAATTATGTCTTAATTATGTTTTTTTGTTCAATTCTAGATTTTTTTTTTTTTTTGCTTTTTTCTGTTTGAACTGTTTAGATGTTCGAGTTGTTTTATTGTTTTGAAATACCTGCTGATTTGTTTGATTCATGCTGCATTTGATTATTTGAGATTGACAACATTGTTTTCGAGGTTGCAATATTCTTCGTTGAAGTGGGTTTCAAATTTAACTGAAAGGGCAGTAGTTATGTTAAGCTCTTCGCATTATTAGGATTCCAATTAGCTATGGTAGACTAACATTGTACTTTTGATTGGAGGATTTCGCATGATTTTGGTTAGCCTTTGTGGTCTATTATGTGTTCTCTCATTCTATTTGTGTTAGGTAGTAATTCTGTCTACCCTTTAATGGAGAAAGGAAAGTTTTGAAGCTGAGATTTGGATGGTACTGTTTTGTTTTCCGAAACCTAATATGTAACTACTGAGAGTTAATGAGTGATCAATTTGTTTTGAAAATCCATTGTTAGGAACAGCAAATGTGTTATTAAAAGGCTGTGAGTAGTTACTTTTTTGTTAAGAGTGAAGCATAAAACAGAGAAAAGGAATTTGGGAATCATAGACTGTTTCATTCATACATCTATTCAGTGCAAATCGTTCTATACAACAAAACATAGATAAATAACCGACTAACTAAGCAGTGATGAGCTGTACATTAAGTAAAGTTTAATACGTAATCTAAAGATCAACAACTAATCTTATACTTTCTCATACTTAGTGAGATTTTCTGTCAGAGAAGATGTAGCTTAAGGATAATCTTTTGGTTGATGAAGCCAAACATAGGATTTATAATGGATAACAAAAATGTCGAAATGCTGTATCTAAAGCTTTAATAGAGTATGTCTGAATCATTTCTGTCTAAAACATGACTTATTCGAGATAGTCACATTCAATCTGATTTTCTGTTATGATTGATGGATCTCATTACAGTACCAGTGACGATAGAAAAGTACTATAGTCTGGTAGCTAGTTTACTGAATTGGAGTTTGAGATATAACTGCTCACCATCCTGTAGGGAACATTTTAAAATGATGATTAAAGCTACAAAATATCCCTACTAGCATGACTGTTTTATTGTCCGAGTAAGTTGCGTACAAGGGTAATTTTGCATTAGGCCCACGTAAGGGTAATTTTGCATTAGGCCCACGTATTCATGTGATGCTTGCATATTCCATAGCAGTTAAGTGAATGAAAATGCCACTTGCATGGATTGCAGCAGTTATTTGGATCTGCAATAGGAGCTGTAATTGGCTGAACTTTTCTCTGGGATAGCTCTGGATCTGTTATGATTTGTTGATATACTCCATTTTCTTCATGGTACCTGTTGCAGTTGGGAACGAGCACAACAAAAGGGTGAACATTTTGTTCGCGAATATATCCCTCTTATTCTTGGTTAGTAAACAAGAGTGGGTATGGATATGGTACATGCACAAACTGGATGCTCTGGTGGTGCAGAAGCAGTGCTTGGCCTTCAACCCCACTCATCAATTTCTATTGCCTATCACTCTCAATTTGGGCCGCACAATGACCTTATGCTTCTTGAACTTGATGACAAGCTCCTCCGTGAAGTTCTGCACCAAAGGTGTGTATCCATAATTCCACAGTCCTTGCTTAGGATATCTTGTTTATCAAGTCCTTTTCATTAATTTCAGTTGGTTTGTTTCTTTGTAGAGTAACTTTAAGAGGACAGCCTGATGAAGATGCAGTTCTTTGTACTGCATCCAAGACCTATGCTGTTAAATTTGTGGGTACATCCAACTCGGTATTTCTCGTACCTCCCTCAGATGAAGTCTTGGAATTATGTAATAATAAAGAGAATGACAACATGGTTGTTGCATCTGTCCTCAAAGTTGCACCAGGCTGCATGGAACTTGTTGAGATAGCACCTAAACTGGATGAACTTAAATTGCTTCTGTCTCAAAATCCCTACAGCTTTAGTGAAGCCTCAGAGATGGACACCTCAGACGGGACGAAGAAGACAAAGATAGGTCTGTACAGATGGGAAGATCTGGTCAACAGGATACAGGCGAGTGACGAGGAACTAAAGTTGGGTCTAGAGTCCTTTTCAGCAGTTGAAATTAATGGATATTGGCGGATTTTAGATGACAGTTATATGCATGCGGTTTTAAACATGTTTTTGCACAATTTAATATTGAACGACTGGTCCATCAATGCACTTGACGAAGATGAAGTTGTGAGTGTGCTAGAAACAGACGGATTTCCCAGAAATATTGCAATGCATTGCTTGAGAGTCTGTTGCAGTAAGGTGGACGAGGGCATTGATGTGAGCAGTAAGTGGAAGGTGGATGAGAAGCGCTTTTGTGTTTGCTTAGCAAGAGAAATACTGAAAGAAGGGAAGATGAAACTTGATATCTTTATGGAAAAGTGGATAAGAAAGTTTCCTGATGGGATGAATGCTACTTTGGACATGTTGGAAGGTGAAGTTCTAACAGAAAAGCTTGGAATAGAAACTTGGATATACCCCTTCAGTGTATCGTCTCTCCCTTCTACACCGGCAGAACGCTTTTCCTTGCTATTCCAGGAGAGGCCAAAGTGGGAGTGGAAGGATCTACAACCATACGTTCGGTTAGATACAACATTCTATGATTCTAGAGTTTGTGTTATGCTCATTTACTCTTTTCACTCTTTCTTACAAGTTATTCTCTCATTCGTAGGGATCTAAGAGTGCCGGGACTATCTTCTGAAGCTTTACTCCTCAAATATACGCGAAGAACTCAGCCAACTATGGAGGCCGAACCTGTTTTCAGTGCAAGATAAATCAGGCATCAACTGCTGCATTTGTGGATGTTAAGTTTAGAAATAAACTTTGAATTAAAGATGTTTTTTCACTTGATATGTTTAAGCTGAACATATCATTTAGGCAACGTGTTGGTACTAGTTTTTTTTGGCTGTAATTTGAACTCATGTGTGTACTCTTGAATTAAATTATCATGTGCAGTTTATAAGATATCAGATCTGTGACGGTAATGAAGGAGCATTGGTCCCTGTATAAGAGAAAATCATTATTCTCTTTCGTCAAAAAAAAAAAAAAAAATCATTATTCTCACTACACCTATTTATATTTGATAATAAAAATTAAAAAGACAATGATTGTTATACTCGATCAGTAAAAAAGAAGACTTGAAAGATATTTAATCTTATCGTTTAAATTGATGAAAATCTATGATACTTTTTTTTTTATTTTTTTTATTTATTAAACGAAGATTAAATTTATACTCACTCTTTACTTACAGTTTACCTGTAGAAAATCATTCATTTTTCCCCATAAACAGACAATCGTTTGAGGTAGTTGGGCTTTATATGATCCAACTCAAGCCCATAACCGAAAAGCCAAGCCCAACAAGAACACTGACATTAAATCTCCGCCATCCATTCTAAATTTCTAATCGAACGGCATGGCATCACTCCCTCCATAACATAAACCCAGCCTATCTTTGGCGGGAAATCAAAAACCCCCCACACTTTCCCTTTTCAATTTTCTTAATAATAGTATATGTAAATTAAATTATTAAAAAATGCTTGATCTTCCATCTTCGTTCCTTCACTCAATCATCTCAGCGATTATCGAAAACCTCAGTGAACGTTAGTTGTGTGCTGGGATTTCCGATCAATGGCTCCGAGGAAGAGGATGAGCTCGGGAGGCAAGAAATCCAGCCATTTGAATCGGGAAGAGTTGCAGCCATCTCAGCCGTCCAAATTTGGGATTCAGCACTTCTTTGAGCGCCACTCGCAGAGCCAAAAAGTCTCTCAGGACAGCTCGAAGAAAACTGACGATCGTTTGGGAAAACCCATTTCTGAATCTGCAACTGCCACCAACCAAAACCCCCAGATAGTATGTCGGAAGCCGGGGAATGAGTTGGGTCAGGTTGAGAATCCAGGGGGTATGGCCAGTTTAGGGAAGATTGAGTCGATGAGTAAATATTTGAGGGGTCAAAACCTTAGAAATAATGGGGTAATTTCGAGTACGATTGATGTAGGTGACGGTGTTAATCGAAATGCAGAATGCAGGAATGATGTGCCTGCTGTGAATAGTGTTGACGTTGATTGTGGAAGTTCCATGAAGGGTTTTAATGGTGGAGTTGTGATGTTAAAAAATATGAAAAAAGAGGGGAATTTGTTGAAAGCAGAGGGATCTGGTCCATCTCAGAATAGAGGAATGGACTATGAATTGCCGGTGGTGATTGATGACAAGGAGCATCACTTGGAGGTGTCACCGGAGGCTTCCAAGTCTCTCTCTGTTAAGCGTTTCAAATTTTCACCTGGAATGGTAATAGTAGTTAATCCCTCCAATTGGTTGGTTAAGCTTCTGTCGCATTGTGTGTGTGTGTGTGTGTGTGTGTGTGTGGTTTAGGCTATTCCAAATTGTATGGCAATGTGGATGGGCCTCTGATCTGTGATTATTTAGCACATTTATAGGTGCATGTGTGTTAGGTGGATATAGCTCTTTTCTAATTTCTTTTTATACATCAGAGAAGAATACTGAGGTGAAATTAGAACCTTGAGAATTTATTCAATATAGATCATATGCAGTAGAGAACTGCTGGAAAGGTTTTCAGATACTCGCTTTTCCAATATCTTGATCAATCAATAAGCTGTTTATTAGATTTTGTAAATAAACATGATGGGATGCATTCAGAGTCTGCTGTAACTAGATAGCAGAGACTTGCATTCCGAAATGCTTTTCCATTGTAAAGTTTCCATATGCATATTAGCATTGAATACTGTCTGCACAATAAGTCAGTTTTCTCCCTCATCTCCAATTAATGTAAGCCATATATTCTATGAGGAGTTTCACAGCTTCATGATAGTGAAGACTTTCTTTAGTAACTGGATTTAAAATCCATCACTCTCATTTTGAATTGTTTTTGTAGTGATTTTGGTATATTTGTTATGGAGTCATTTTAATCCTTCCCTAAATTCTCTCTTCATATCAAATCCTTCAGTCCAATGCAGCCTCAGTTTATGGCAGATATTCAGATGATATTGGTGTGGTAAATTTGGTAGAGTGTTTCTGGTTATACCTTGATTTTTGAACTTTCTTTGATCTCTTTATAGCTAATCAAGCAGAGCCAGGATGACGTAGTTGATGAGGTGACGTGGAAAATTTCTCCAGTAAATGAGAGGCTACATGCAATGTCTAAGCATTTACCAGGGAGGATCAGGGTCTTGGCCGACTCTACAAGGTTTAACTCAATGGACTTTCAGGAATCTTCAGCAAAAAAGGTACTCAGGAAATTAGTTTAATTTGACCCCCTTCCCCCTCCCCCTCCCCTTTTTTTCTTTCTAAACTAATGAAATAGTTCCTAATTCATAGGTGCAAACTTCTCCTGCTATGTCAGGAAAGCTTGAAAAATGGCTTTCTTCTTCTCCACTAAAGCCACATAAGAAATCTTTGATATGCTCTGATGAGCTAGACTCACAAAAAATTAATCAAGGTCATGACTCAAATTGTCATGGAAACCACAGAAATGTTAGTAGCAGTCATAAATCTGAAGTACTGAATACTCGGAGCCCATTCAGTACTCCGCCCTCTCTGTCTTGTTGCCATGACAAGGTAATTCTACTTGAGCTATCATATGATATGCTTATTTCTCTAAGATTTTTTTTTTCAATGTTGTTTACGGTAGATGAGATGCAGGCACTAGATGATGTGGATTTCAACGGTGCCCCTGATCAGCTGGGTTCAAGGCAGCACAAAAAGGTTATTGATTTTTCCAACTCCGATCTTCATTTTGTCAAATACTATTCTCAGGTGTTTTCGACTGGATTACCTGAGAAGCATCATGGATCATTTTAAATATCTGTTCTTTATTCAAAATTGAACATCAGAGGTATACTTTTAATAAACAATATATATGATCTCCTCTCAGGCGTTGATTGAACTCTTAGATCAAGTAGAAGATGTAATTTCCGTTGAAAGTTCACTACGTAAAGATGATGAAAAACACAGAGATGCTGAGAGGTGCCCCAAAGCCGATCTTGTTCTAAACCGCCTATCAATAAGTTCCGAACAAAATAGGCCTACGAAAGACTCTAATTTTAATTTTCTTGTGTTGGAGGTATGCACCAGTTAGCTTATCAATTCCTTCTTCCTGGGAAACACTACAGTCCATTGACACAATTATGTTTTAACATCTGCATCATAGGTTTCAGAAAAGCATGGACCTGCTGAATCTTCAGGTCCTCAATCCTCTTTCAAGGTATGTATAATCTTTGAGTGACTTGCATTTTTTAATGCAAACTACTAAAGGGATTTGGTGTAATTGCATCTCAGGTGCTGCGCTTATTAAATGAGCAAAGTGGAGCTGAACGGTCCTTGCAATTGTGGGATGAATGGTAAGTACACAGAGATTGGTGCAGAAACAAGTGACTTTTTGACGTTTGAATCTAAGATTACTCATGGTATGATGGAATTAATCCTTGTTACATTTATTGATCAACTGCTACCACTCTATTTAGTCTTATGCTCTACCATTGTGGTTTTGGCACTTTATGGCCCACTATCTGGAATATTTGATAATTCATGCTATAAGTTTAAAGCAAGATAACCTTAATTCCTTATAATTATAAATCCTCAGTGCCTCTTATATTCGCAATTCAGTAACTGCTGAATTTTATAAACACTTGGCTAAAATTAGTTTTTCCAATGATTTTCAAAATTTAACCAGTACTACAACGTAATATCCTTTTTTCCTCAGATCTGCCACTGCAGATCAGTCATATTCATATGCTCCCATATGCATTTTTTTGCATCGCTCATGCTATTTGTATTCCTTAAGTGTGAGTATCCATTTCTGGAGGCTAACATTTAGAAAGATATGCTAGGTTATCATGCTCTGCTATGGATGAGGTTGTACTATTCCCACTTAAAATGTGTAAATGTAGCAATTTCTACACCATTTCTCATATTTTCCTGCCACTGATAATTTTTCCTTCTAGGTACTTTAGTGTTGTTGCACCCGGAGATACTGTTCATGTCATTGGTGAATTTGATGCCCAGGGGAAGTGTGATGTGAATCGTGACAGGAATTTTCTCATCGTCCACCCAGATATCTTGGTATCAGGCACTCGGGTATTACTAACAAGTCATTGTTTGTTCTTTTAGTTGTCTACTTCTGCTTATGTGCTATAAGTTGTAATTTGAGGGCAGTGGTTGTGGTACTAACTATTAAGTTTGATACTCCGTCTTTAACCTGTCGCCTAAATGTTTTTCTGATTGTTTCTGAAAATTGTCTCACTATAGGTTTCCACTAGTTTCAGCTGCCCAAGGCGCACTGTCCTTGATGAGAGGATAAAAAGCATTGAGCATTCACCTGCAGCATTGATGGGTACCTTATTGCATCAGATATTTCAGGTTTGAAATAGCAATAGTAAACATACGCGGGATGGATAGCGTACTTGGCTGTGATATGTTTTTTTGTTGAGCAAATATAATTCTTTTTTTTTTTTCCAGGCTGGCCTCATAAGTGAGTTCCCCACGAGAGAATTTTTGGAACAATATGCCAGAACAGTGCTTCAGAAAAGTCTAGAGAATCTTTATGCATGTGGAGGTAGAGACTTTAAGTATCTCTTGTTTAATTTTACTTCTTGAAATTTGCTGTCACATTATTCATCCTTGCAGTTGGGCATGTGAAACTTTGGTTTTACTTGTACTTTTCTAATAGCTTGACATAATCATTATGCATCGATTATCAGCTTGTCTCTGGACTCTTAACTCCATTTCCTGGGAATTTTGCAGTGAACGAAAATGATATCTACAAGACTTTGATTGAGGCAATCCCAAAATTATTGAATTGGATATCATGCTTTAGAGATTCACAGGTAGATGAATGTTAGTGCTAAACAGTTTTTATTCAGGTGCTATGCATTTGAATATTGTAGAATAACAGAAGAATTATCCAAAGATTTTGTTGTAACAGAATTACCACCAGAAACCTGTCCATAAGTCTATGTGCAGATAGATCAACTCATCAACACTTATGTGGATTGTGGGGCCTGTTTAATCACTACATGGTTCTGTCAGCATGAATTTGTTTTACCTGAAAAACTTTTATATTCTGTTAATGTGCCTTTGTACAATCATGGGCGACCTATATGTCCTGAAAACTAGATTGTAGACTTATTATACCGTAGGTGTTATGATAACTTCCATTTTATACAAAAGGCAACTAATAGTGATGTGTCTATGGAATGATACTGCTTTATTTGAATCTTTCCCTCAAGAATTACAACCTTTGACATGGGTTAAATGTTACACCTTTTTAGGGTGGCAAAAGTCCAAGGATTGATTTTAAATGTGATGAAGGTTTAAAGAAGATCCAAATTTCTGAGGTAAGGGTTTCTTATTTATAATCATCTGCTAGAGTCAGTAATTTCTTATCTATAATCACATGCTAGAACAAACAAATTTAGCTTGCATCTCAATCACATAGGCATTCATTAGTTAATTTTCGTGAAACATAAATCATATTCATTTTCACTTTGTATATTAGCTAGAAAGCATTGTGCCAAATTAGGGTGTTGGTCTTCAAGCATTATATGCAACCTAGATATAAGTATATCAACTCAAAAGAGCACTTGTTCTAAAGTTAAAAGTTGTCCTATAATCCAGTCAAACTAGTTAATTATCTGCAAAGAAAATACAGGATTTACTGGTCTCTTGAACATATAGAGACATCTTCATATTTTCATACATTGCTTTTAATTTCTATGTCCACTTCATATTTTTGCTCATCTGACCGTTTATGGTTTAGTTATAATACTGATTATTCCGCTGGATGATTATGTAAGTGACTGTGTATACTTCAAAATTTGTAGGTAATTGACATTGAAGAAATGGCTTGGGCCCCAAAATATGGATTGAAAGGGATGATTGATGCTTCTGTGCGAGTAAGGATTAATACAAACTCTGCAGAATCTAGTGAGATAATTATGCCTCTAGAGTTCAAATCTGGGAAGGGAACTAGTGGACAGGTAATTTATATGAAGTCCATATTTGTGAAAGAGCAGCACAACATGCATTTGTAGCATGATGGAATCTCCTTGAATGTTATCTGATGGACTTTTCCTAAATATCCCCCTCAGGACCTGTTGTAACACTCCTCTTGCACATTTTTTCATGTTATGCAGACAGCTATGGAGCATAATGCACAAGTTATGTTATATACTCTCCTGATGTCAGAGAGGTGTGTTATTCTGCAAGATGTTTCTTCACCCTAATAGTTTCATTTCTTGTTTGTTTTCTGATTTAATGTTTCCTCCTTCAACATTGTTATTTTTATCCTCTTTTAGATACATGAAGAAGATTGAGTATGGTCTTCTGTATTATCTTCATACCGATCAAACACAGGTTACTGTCAGCAACTTTAAGTGTTCTTGATTTTTTTTTTTCCACAAAGCTCTTTTGTGACTTCATTATATTTGTTAATTTTGACATGAAATTTTTGTTCAGGGAATTTCTGTTAAGAGATCTAACATAATTGGGCTCATTATGCGCCGCAATGAACTTGCAAATGATCTGCTTAAGGCATCAGTGACTCAGCAATTGCCACCAATGTTACAAGTATTTGGATCTGTGATTGTTATTTTATTTAAATTTCTGATAAAATCTTTTCATTAGGTACAGTTTTTAACCCAACCCATTTGTTTGCAGAGTCCAAATATGTGCAGAAGTTGTCGCCACCTTAGTGTCTGTACGATCTACCACAAGGTCTGTCATCCTACTCTCATATAGACTATCCTAGGTGTTTAAAAACTAGATTATTATATAATGGCATCCATAAAAAGATATGAGAAGAATGTGCATTCTGAGCTAAATGAGTCATTGCTTTAACAGTAATATGATCAATTTGGTGTATTCATATGGTATAAACATGCTTTAATTAAGAGATCAAATACCCATGACTGGCTTTTTCTCCTCTCACTCATCATATTCATTCTAGCAACTGCATTAATCTCAACCTTTCAAATTATATTAAACAAACAGGTTCATCTAATTGGAGCAGTGAGTTTCATACTTGAAAACAGGCTCTCATAATTATGCCAATCACCACATTCGTCAAATTATTTATAAGGCAGGGAATTAGGACAATCTTGAAGAACTAGTGAGCTACTAGTGAATTTTTGTACTTAGTCCTTCAGACACTTGGATGTCAACATTGATACAGAGCTAATTAAAAGTAGTATTAACTTGATGCATTAAACATTTCATAGTGCAGCTAATAATTTCTTTATTATTTTTTAGATGTCAGGTTGAGGCAATTTTACTTCTATAATATCGCTCGGTAGTGTTAATGTTGTGAGAAGTTCTCTTGATTTAAACTTGGGCCAGACACAACTTCATGCTGGAGCAAAGAATTAATCAGAAGATAGGAAGAGGCCTAGACCCTAAAGGATAAATGATACATCTTTCTTATAAAAAAAAGGACAATGACACATTCTTAATGTACTTAGGATTTGACTCATTTACCATGCACCATTTTCCATGGGCATTTAAGT
The DNA here is from genome assembly GCA_946896805.1 of Scutellaria galericulata. Classification (NCBI taxonomy): domain Eukaryota; kingdom Viridiplantae; phylum Streptophyta; class Magnoliopsida; order Lamiales; family Lamiaceae; genus Scutellaria; species Scutellaria galericulata. The sequence goes on along the minus strand of OX335798.1, from coordinate 11,373,716 downwards.
ATTCTCGAATGATTTGTGTCATGCAAAACTTTTATCTTGTTAAGTGTGTTTGATTGTGAAGGCATATGGTGGAACTTCTGAAGGAAGTGGACTAGGTGATGTGTATGATTCACTTGTCTCCCATTTAACCACCACACATACTGTTTTTCTTCAAAAATGGGAGAGATTAATTGATTTGGAGGCTAAACATTTGGAGGTATTGTAATTGAGTTGCTACTATTACACTTAACTCCTGGAAGGCAATATATGATGTTACTTTTTTACCATCTAGATTGTGAAGAAGGAAAGCTGGTGCTCAGACACTTTGAGGAATGACCACCACCCCACATGCCTATCATCTCTGGTTCTTGACGCTTCAGTTAAATCATCAGAGACAAAAAAAATTATGGGCAATCGATGTGTTTATCGCTTTGTGCGTCAAGAATTTCCCACGCTTGACACTGAACAATCAAATGGAGATTCTTTAAATTCTTCCCCTCCCTTGGAATATATTTTCAGGAGTGGAGACTATGTGGTATGTTCTTTACTATTTCCTGTGTTCTTTTCAAGTTATCATCTTTCCCACTCTTGTGGGGACAAACTTGTTTGCATACTTACAAGTCGGGATTTAGTGCTTTAGCATTATATGAGTTGCATTTGTGTACTTTATGTAAGTTATAAGCCAGCTAAACTCTGCTGATTAAAATATATTGGTCATGCAACTAGAACAATACTTTTAGTTGTTTCTCACATTAACATGAATTAAGCATTTTATCATTCTCCAGTAAATAAATACGGAGTGTGGCTGCAGTAACATTTTTATCTGCAGCAAGTCGTTGACTGATGTATTTCTAAGTTGCTTTGAATAATGAGCTCTGATGACAATAGCATGATTCATATGCTTTGATGATACCATATTAAGTGACAGAACTCCCTGAATAGAGTAGTGCTTTAATGAATCTCTCTCTCTCTTATATTTCAGTCTGGCCTCCGCAGCATTCTTATATAATGATCTTCTAGAAGTTACAGTGCTTTTATAGATTAGTTGCCGTGTAACTTTTTTGTGTACTGCTCTTAACATAACCACAATTCACCGTCTCTGTGTGTGCGATATATTCACCTTGTTTCCCTGAACAAAGTGGTTTATTACGATTAGCATTTCAAGGTTGCATGTGCTGTCGATTCATTAATGATTGAAATTTTGTGAGTTTTATTTACACTTTACAGCACATGCTAATATCAAGAATCTGAAAACGTTTCCATTTTATTCTACAGATACTAAGCACTGAACCGAATCACCTGCGAGTTGCTAATGGGGTCATTGTAGATAGCGGTAACTCCCATGTCTCTGTAAGTACTTCAGTTTGGTTCTTGATATGTCATTTCCAAGATTAACATTAACTTATGATTGCATTTCCTGCTTCCTTAAGAAAAGGAAAGAAGTATTGAACCAAAAAAAATTCAGCAGCATGAAATTACTTACATGAATACTATTGAGTTATAAGATCTATTATCATCGATAATAAGCATAATCAGACATCTGGTCCTTTTATCTTTTAGGTATCTTTTGCAAAACGATTAAGGCTTCCAGGACATAGTCCCGGGTCAATGGTGGAAGATCTTCGTCAGCAATCCTGGCGAATTGAAAAGGATGAAAGTATGACATCATTTGCAATCATGAGGTCAGCAAAAAATTCTCGTTTTTCACTTAGTTTCTCATACTTTGTCACACAACCAAAACAACAATGCAACATCCGAACTTTTATTAGGTACAATCTTATTCAACTATTTCTGCACAATGAAAATAGCTGTGGTTTGAGGAAAATGGTTGTTGATCTTGAGGTAAATTTCCTGTATTTAAGTACACCCCTTACATCAGTTCCTCTTTGAAGTCACAGTATCTTTCCAATGTTTGTTTACTTTTTGCATTGGTTGCAGATGCCCAGATTTGACAGTGGCTGCATATTTAGTCAAGATCCTGCTATTTCATACGTCTGGTCTGAGAAAAGTTTGAATGATGATCAGAGAAGAGCTATACTCAAGGTCACATCGAATTTAATCTAGATTTTCTGGTGCATAACTTTATTTAAAGATATTTATGCATTTCCTTCGAACATCCTAAAGTTGTTATGCCGCATATGAAAAACAATTTGTTTTACTTTTTTCTTTTTTTTAGTTGCTGAATCGCTGATAACTGTGTTGTCTAATTTTTTCAGATACTCACAGCCAAGGATTATGCCCTGATTCTTGGAATGCCTGGAACAGGCAAAACATCCACCATGGTACATGCTGTGAAGGCATTGTTGCTGAGAGGTGCATCCATTTTGCTCACATCTTACACAAACTCTGCTGTTGACAATTTACTAATCAAATTGAAAGCTCAGGTCATAATTTATCCTTGCTGCATTTTTTTTATGATATTGGGTTGTAGACTTGAATAGCTTTTGAACTTCTAATTACCAACCATGGAGATAATGGTAGCAACAAGGCTATAGTTGTCTTGATCTATGGACTTAATGATAGATGTTATTGCAAAGATTGACTACGAGCATTGCCAGCATGGTTTCCAAAAGCATTCGTGATTATCTAGTATCTACATTGTGACTACTATTTGATTTATTTCTTTACCAGTTCTAGTTTTTCCTTCTTGTTTCCATCTTCAATTAGGTTCTATTGCATGATTCTTTGAGATGTTCTGCAGGGCATAGATTTTATAAGAATTGGTAGGTATGAGGCTGTGCATGAGGAAGTTCAAGAGAACTGCCTATCAGGTTGGATTGTAGGTCTATGATAGCATTGATTCATTTACAAGCTGAATTATTGACTTCCTAATACTATTCAAACTTTGTTGTGACAGTAACAGATATGGGTAGCACTCAAGAAATTAAGGAAAAACTAGATAAAATCAAGGTTGTTGCAGTTACTTGCTTGGGAATAACTAGCCCTTTGCTTACTAACAAGAGATTTGACATATGCATCATGGATGAAGCTGGACAGATAACACTACCGGTATAGCATACACATTCATAAATGAATCTAGTGCACATGAATGTTTGTTGATTTTGTATGATATAACATAATATTCAAATCTGTTGGGAAAACTACATTGGTAGATAGAAAATCATTCCCTTTATGTTTGGGGTTCTTATTTTTGATTTCATCCAAGTTATGTTTAGTTAATATCTTATATCCAAATTATAGGATTTCTGTTGCCATATACCAACCAAATAACATTGCAACTAAAGATGGTGCAACTGGCTCTGGATGCCAAGAAGTGGACCATATTGGAAATAGCAAACTGGGAAGCATCCAGTAGGGCCAAACTTAAACATGTATATGCAACTGCATAGTAGTGCAATATTATGATGCATATCCTCTTGATTCATATGTTTTTCAAGATTTCTCCTGTTCTTCCTTTTTTTATACAACGAAGATTCACTCTATGTTTTTTTTTTTAAGAATTCTCATCTAGTTGATGATAAGTTTGTTAATAATAGACATCTCCCAACTCAATGAGCTTAAATAATGTGTCCGATATAAAGAGAAGTCCATAGTTAAGTGCTAAATAAAATGGGGACTTGAGATTTTGGTTTCTTTAGCCATCAAGATCTATTTTAAATTTGAGATGGTGAAAGATAAACATCAATTGGAACATCTTAAAGTTGGCAATGGATGCTTGAATTTATGGAGTTCATTCATTCCACATGCATCCTTCTATAATTCTGCAGATACGCGTAGTATCTACAATCTTGCATTAAGTTGCAAGTATAATTTGTTGCGACATGATTTAAGACATGTCTTTTTTTTTTTTAATGAGCTTGGGGAGTGGGGTAGAGGGAGACAATAAAGATTAGAAAATTTCGGCGATCCGATTTCGAACCTTGGACAGCCCAATCTGCACTTTTACAAAGGTGCAGATTCCACTTGAGCTACAAAGCTGGTGGTTGATTTAAGACATGTCTCTTTTGTAATATTTTGTTTTCTTGTTCATATCTCTTACTGCAACTTTCTGCATCAATTTATGCATTATTTTGTTTGTTTGATGTGTATATTGAGATTAATGTAATCCCATTACTTAATCAGGTATCCTTGGGCCCACTCACATTCGCATCAAAATTTGTTCTTGTTGGGGATCATTATCAATTACCACCCCTTGTCCAGGTGCACATTTTTTTCTCTATAATGCTCCCCTGCCTCTACCGAGGTAATGCTGACTACAACATATGTTGTACCATTTGATATCAGAGTCCAGAGGCTAAGGATAATGGAATGAGTGTGAGCCTCTTTTGTAGGCTCTCAGAAGCACATCCACAGGCTATTGCGGCTTTGCATTGCCAGGTACTCAATTATTAGTTCAGTATTAACCACCTTCTCTTTGCTTATTTACTCAATGCAGTTTTTTTGTAAAATATGCAGTACCGGATGTGTGCAGCCATAATGGAACTGTCAAATGCTTTAATATATGGAAATAGATTGCGTTGTGGTTCTACAGAAATACAGAATGCCAAGCTCAAGTACAAGTGCTCAGCTTCTGCACCTGCATGGCTGATGAAGGTCTTCACCAAATATTCTTCTCAATAAATAATATAGTTTTCTTTTGCTAAGTTAGGGAAGATATGCCAGTTAAAGTAACCTGACCTTGAAATCTACATCATACACCAAAGATTTCAAATATTCTTTTATCTGGTAATTACTACTGAACACCATAGAACCTATGAGATTCCAAAAGAATGTCGATTCTCACTCCTGGAACCTAATTGCATGAACTGAGCGGCTGCTTTTCACCTTAATCCTTAGCTGTGGAATTTCGAAGTTAATATTGTTTCTGTTGAATTTGTGTGGCCTTGGGCTAACTTGGTTAGCATTCAGCAGGTCCTGAACCCAAACCAACCAGTGATATTTATCAACACAGGTTCATTCTGCAGTTTCTCTTTTCATCTTCATATTGAAAATGTAATGATTATGCATAAGCTTGTCAGCTTGACCTATTAACCGTTGTTTTTCCTACCGTAGATTTGTTACCTGCATATGAGACTAATGATCGCAAAGCCATAAACAACCCGATTGAGGCATATATTATTGCAGAGGTGAAGATACCCTATTTATCATCTCTTAACTACAGAACTTTAATATTTTTTTTATTATAAGATTCTTGTTGACTAAACCTTTTTAGTATCATATTAATCAAAAAATTTGTTTTCTAAAACAGATCATTAAGGCTCTGGTACTTAGATGTATTGAAGGGCAAGATATAGGCATCATTACTCCATATAACTCTCAGGCAAATCTCATTCGAGGAGCTGTTTCTGAACCTGTAGAGATACACACCATAGACAAATATCAGGTTAAACTCTTTTTTAATTAAGTTTTATCTCCATGACTAATGATATAGCCTAGTTTGATGTTCTGGACTGTGCTAAGAGGGTAGCTCCAGAGAGTTCTTAGAGATATATTGGTTTGCTTCTAGCAATTGCTTTAGATGCAATCTATTTCTAGCAATGGGGAATCGTTAATATCATTTTAGTGACATCTGCATGCTTAAAAGTTTATCATGATGTTGAAAATTTTAAGCTTTAATTGTGTGTTTGTATTGGTTTATATAAACTTTTGTTGTTTGCTGAACTCATTGAGAGGACAAGAATCCATTATGCCCCAAGTTTTCAAGAGAAAAGTCTTATATTTACTTCCATCCAATGTTATTAGTACCTACTAGGAAAAACGTCAGCCATATGTACTTGTTTTGCCTGAATTTTTTTAATGAACATTAAATAGTGGTCCTTTTGTTTGTTTAACTTTATGGTGCTATTATGTAGAATAGAAAATTTACACTCCATACATAACTTCATAATACAACCTACATCTCTCAAAGATGACCCATTTCTCATTTGCACATGGATTAGGAACGGTAGTTAAACCTACATTTTTCCAATAATTAGCATATATTTTCTAACACACAAAAAAGGAAGGTTAGACTATCTTTGTGGGGTGGAGGAAGTAATTAATTTGACATTTGTACTAGGTAAAGACATTAGACATGGATATGAGACCACAATTTGCTTTTCATTTGTTTGATGTGTTTTTCTTATAACTTTATGTAATCTTTACTGATGTCTCTCACTATAAATTTTCATTTTTTTGCTTCATCACATGAATATGAAAGACTCCTAATGCTATCATCTTTTTTTTCTCATATGCATCATTTACAGGGAAGGGATAAGGACTGCATATTGGTGTCCTTTGTGAGGTCCTCTGAAAATCCAAGGAATGGTTCGTCTTCTTTGCTTGGAGACTGGCACAGAATTAACGTTGCCCTTACACGTGCCAAGGTTGGTTCAGTTGGCTATCTTTGTTCGATGATCACAAAACATTCATGAAACGTGATTGACTCATTCTCTCTTAATTGTTGAACAGAAGAAGCTGATCATGGTGGGGTCTTGTGCAACTCTTGCAAAAGTGCCACTGCTAAAACTCTTGATTGAGAAGGTGGAAGAGCTTTCTGGTATGTTGGTCGTTTCCAAGAAGGATATCAAATATCCACTTGAGCTTAAGAGATGCTCCCAGTACAATTGACTGTTTCTGCCTTAATTTTTTTGGATGTAGCAATTGTAATTGCCAATTTTGTCGAATGCATTAATGTAATGTAATGTAAATAAATCTCCTGTTCTCTCCCTCCACATCTTTTTCCTGTAAAGACCAAACATAATTCAGAGACAAAGCAAAAGAAAAACGAGGATCCTAATCAAGATCATACAAGACAAAAGATCGAATAAAGATCAAGGCAAAATATTAAAAAGAACCATAGTTAGCTCAATTTTTCTAGTAACCCTTCATTTCACTTTAAAATTTTAATTTTATAGAATACAACTTCATTACTTTAGAGTGAACTTATATATTTATACCAATGAAAGTAAGGGGGAATAAATAAATAACTACCGCATTGGAATAAATACGAATCTATATAAACAATGAAAAGAAGACAATTTACAGATACAAACGAATAAAAAATAAAAAAAGTGAGAAAAAAACCATGTTTAGCTGGTGTAATATATATATATATATAATTCAGCAGATATATTGAGTAGCTCAAAGTATACAAGTTTTAATAATTTATCCTAATATTTACTAATACAATTAGTAAATATTAAATCATTATTTGTTGATATTTTTCCCATTAAAATTGCCTCCATATCCTCAACCTTGACTGAATTAAGCACATTTTTTAACAATATTCTAAAATTTGTATACCGCTAGTCGAGTGTTTGACCGGCAAATGCTAGTTGAATGCTTGATCGGCAACTAGTGCTTAGGATGCCTAGTTGGAGTCTAGGTGGCGCCAAAACATCATATTTAAATTAAAAAGATTTTTATTATTTTAACTATTTTTCTTTTTTTTCAATATTTAAAAAATATTTTGGAACTCATATATATATATATATATATATATATATATATATATATATATATATATATATATATAAAATTTTCTAATTATACCTAATTAAATAATCATAATTTGATAGGAGCTTACATTGAAAACACCGATATTTCATTCACTAAAAAGAAAAAAAATTGTTTTTTTTTTTTTTTGCCTAACCCCACCTAAGTCCACCTGAAGCCTATAATGGCTGAATAGGCAAAAATCGGCTAAGAGCCATTATTTCATTCACTAAAAAGAAAAAAAAATTGTTTTTTTTTTTGCCTAACCCCATCTAAGTCCACCTGAAGCCTATAATGGCTGAATAGGCAAAAATCGGCTAAAAGCCACCTAATGCCTAGGGCACTACCTAAATGGTAGCCTAAACTGATTTTTAGAACATTATTTCTTAAAAACTAAATCCTTCTAATCAAAAATGTAATCCTTATATAAGTCAATAAATAAAAAGAAAATTTTCATACAAAAAGAAAGTATACGAGTTAACCAAATAAAAGTAGACCTAATGCAACAAACAAAAGCGACACAATAAGTTTTCACCCTAAACAATCTTATCGCATAGATATACATAAGCGTTAATCATTAGACTCGTTACCACATCTGCAGCATAACAACTTTGGTTCGAGCAGAATATGATTGGAACATATTAAAAGTTCGAATCATGCATCAATAGTTCAAAGTGGACAACTTTTTTTAGAGGCTACTAAAAACAATGAAACAATGCTATTAAATCCAAATCAAAATACCTTGCAAAAACGAACTTCTCTATGTTTAACTTACAACAAAATCTAATCATATTAATTAAAATGATTTCAACTCACCATTCGGCAACTGCCATGATATTAAGCCTTCTGTGTGTACTAAACTCACACATTAATGTAGTCAATTGAGGCAATTAAATTTCTCTTGATCACACTCGTAAATTAGTCAAAAGAAATAACTTCTTCAGAGACATCCAATAACTCCTCTATCTCCACTTCCTTGGCCTCGTACTCTTCTTCCTCATCACTAGCTTCCCCATCTCGCAGCTTCTGCCTCTCCAGCTTCTCTTCTTCATGCAATCGCTTCCATTCAGCGACCCACCTTTCCCACTCTTCCTTCAACGCCTTCCTCTTCTCACGATCCTGCTCGCTTAGCAACATTGAAACATCTTGATCCTCGGCTTCATATTTCTTGCTATATTTCTTCAAGTTCTTTGCAATTTCTTCTTCCTTCTCGGGGCTCAAGAAAGATGGGGGCCTTGGGCGCCACAAGAACTGCCAGTCAAGTCAATAGGCCAAATGAGAACACCAGGGGTAAAGTAGTCACACAAAAATGTTCACCCATATGATCACTGAAACTTCAATGAGCTTACCTGAAAGAAATGATCCTTAAGAATTCTGTACAGTAGCTTGCCGTTGAAGGACCATACATTGAACCCGTTCTCCATCTCATGAACAGATGTAACTGCTGTAACGACGTACCTATAAAAAAGCAATTAAAGGCAAAGATGAATGAGGTGATAAACTAAGCATTATATACGAATCAATTACCTTACAAAACAGTAGCATACACTACTCCACTATCTAAAAGTAAATGGCAATAACAATTCTACAATCAAGTAACAATGTATCAACAGTGAATAGGTTGAGTCCTTCCATCTCATATGTCAAATAATAATTTCAAATTGTAACCATTACCTTCCAGTAGGATCCCACTCAACATCTGTCGCCATGAAGTGCTCAGCTTGGGCCATGGTCTCAAGCTCATCAACATTGTAAAACTCCAACTGCCCATTGAAGCCTTTTAGCCCGGCCAGTATAATAAAGCGGCCAGCTGGGGACCAGTAAAGAGCATTTGCCTGCTTGCCCTTTAGAGTAGCGAGCTTCGAAACCCGACCAGTGTTAGTGCCACTACGCATGGAGTAGAAACTCACATCAGGCCTTGGGTTATCACCATGAATAACTGCAAACCTGTGGCCTTTTGGCTCCCAAGCGAATGCAATAATCTTATCATTCTTGTTCTCAAGCTCAAGAACTTCAATAGGTATGTCCCTTTCTTTGATCCTGAAAAGTTCAAAGCCTGTATATGTGCTCTTCTTGGTTTTTGTGTAGCGATCAACTTTAACAGCAAGGTAATCCCCATTACTTTGCCAATACATTTTACAATCACTGACACTGAAGAGATTCTTCTGCCTCAACTCCTCTTTACTGGGGATTTGCACAAGACTCACCTGAAAATTAATTTTTTGAAGCAGAATAAGTCTGATATATCTGCAGGGCAGAAAGGAGACAATTACAAATAGTATGAGAGCTCACCCTAGCAGGTTGATTTCCTCCACCAAGTTCGGGAACAAAAAGTGAAAGAATCGGATCAGTCGGTGACCAACTGAAGTCAACAACATTTTCAACCTTCATAGATTTCTTGTCAATAAGAGTAAAAGTTTCAGTTTCATAAACAGAGACGACATTTTTCCCTATTCTGGCAAAGTACTTGTCATCTTTCCCACCACCCCACCTGAAAATATAACACTTTCAACAAATTAGACAACACCATAACCCAACCAGAAATAGAAAGAATCACTCTTTCTATGTTGAGTGGTTGTATGACGAGAAATGGAGAAATTTATGGGAACAAGACCATCAATTTGAATAGCAAATAACCTGAAAACAGGCCAAGACACACCACTGACACCACCTGTTCCTCCAACAGCAAACTCATCAGCACTTCCTCTGAAATCTCTCATAACTTTCCCCGTCCTCACATCAAAGATGTTTATGACAACCCTCTGTGAATCCATATGTACTTAGTAAAATTCATATACCTTAGAAACTCATTACAATGACACCTTCAAAGTGGTAATGTACAGAAAGAATATAACAAGAAATTTACATGAAATGTACAGAAAGAATAAAACAAGAAATTTACATGAGTATCACGGGGATTGCTTGGCTCATGACTGCTGTAAGTCACCAAAAATCTCTCACCAGGTGAGAAGTCTATCAGTTTTACCTGCATAACCACACTATTAAAGCAAGAAAAAAAACACAACAGAAACAAAACTCTCTGCAACACACCTTAAGCAAAATACTACCTGGGCATGAGCATATCGCATCATGCGGTTAAAAGTGGTTGCACCACCCCAAACTGCAGCACCCTGCCTGTGTACTGTGGCCAAGTAAGTCCCCAGTGGTGACCACTGCACAAAACTTTCTGTCCAATACTGCAGCAAGAACACATCAGAAATAAATCATAAGAAACTATAATCAACTCTAAACAGGCATAAGAAAAAAAAATCAGTTATTAAAGTATAAATTACTATAAATGAAAACATCTGTCTATTTCAAAAGCAACTCTAATGCCAGGATAGATGAACAGGGAAAAGGTTGAAATATGAAGTTGACTTACAGATCTTTTGTAAACAGGCTCAGGTTTTGATTGTCTTGCATCATTCCACAAAACCTCAGTATCTGATCCAGCACGAATGACAAACTGATCTCTGGCTTTTTCATCCGTAAGCCATTTTTGCAGATTCTCCTGTAAAAATTGACAAGTTGTAAATGAAAAATTAGGAAGAAACTCTATAAAATGAAGATATCAACGCCTTTCACTTGAGAGAGACTGACCCCTGGAGTATAAGGTCTGGTTTCTGGAGGTGCCCACTCCTCTGGAACCCTCAAGAACTTCTCAATGTCATCAAATAGGTTGACAGCAAAAATGTGGGACCTATCTAATTTGTAGCCATTAGTCTTTTCTTTAGCTAATTCAGCTTCCTACAAAACAAAACAAAAAAAAAAAAAAATTGGTTTCTTCAATGGATATGAAGTTCATTATTATATTGAGCTATTCAACAAAAGCATCTACAATATGCCTAATTATTTTTCCAACATTCAAAGGTAAATTTACTGTGGGATTAAGGCTTAGTTTTTTGTTGTCATAGCACAATGTACCGATTCTACTCTTCTGTTAATCATCTCATCATAATCATGTCCATACAGTACTTTCTTCTACCCACAAATTAGCAAGCAATAACAAATTCAAATACTGATAAATTTTCAATCAACTCACAAATGGTTCACAAAATTCTCCACACAGTAGTAGTATGAGAAAAGTATGGACAAACATGTTACCTGAGGAGTGCTAAACTCAACGAAGCAATAACCTAGGGTTTTGTGAGTGTCGGGATCCTGAGGCATATACAGCCCATCTTGAACAATATTGCCAATTTGACTGTATATTTTTCGGATAACACCTTCCAGTTTCTCAAATTTTTCTTTGGGAACCACTGGCAAATTATCTACCACTATTATGTTCCCGAACCCCTCTTCGAATTCCTCAGCCTCCCCAACTTTCAAATCCTCATCATCACTACAAAAATTTTACCCAAAAAAAAAATAAAAATCGATCGATTAAAAACTCAAATCAATGAATACCGTATGTCTGGTGAATCGAATTAATACCTGATGATGCCGAAGTTTTCGCCTGTGGGTATGTGAATAGAATCGAGATCGAGAGAGTCTAGGTCGACGTTTAGTCGGGCAGCGGTGGCGCGTATATCTTCCATCGACATCACGTCCGCCATGGCCGATACAGAGAGCAATGCGATAACTATGCAGAAAGATAGCTTGCCTTTGCAGAAAGGAAAAATTACGTCGCTAGGGTTTTTGAGTGATGGTAAGTACAGAGCGTTGTTGCTTGGTTCTAGTGGGCTGGGCTGGGCTGCTAGTTTTTCTTATGGCATATTTGTTAGGCCTGCTCAAGTATAGTTCTGATAGCTTTAGGTATCTAAAAGTTTGTAGGAGTGGAATTCTAATAGCTCAAGAACTCTTCACAATTTGATATTCATTAATTTTTTTGAAAAAATTATTAAATTAAATGTATATTTATTTTGATAATATTTATAGGACTTTGACAAATGGCATTTTCTGATGGGTTAGCAAAATTTAGCTATCTACATTCGCTCGTTTTTTTTTAGAAAATCCGACTCAACTCAATTCGGATCATGTTTCATATAATACAAAAATATTATTTAATACACATTAAAATATGAATAAGTCTCATGTGCACTTTATGCACATGCAACTCGTGGATTGGGTCGACTCGGATCCGCGCATTTTTTCCTTTTTTTTTGTCCTGACATTTATATTATATTAGTCATATATTTATATTACATTAGTCATATATTTATGTTACATTAGTCATACATTTATGTCTAGATATCATAACCTTAGTGCAATATTTTAACTTTAAAAAAAAAAGCTGACCTTTATATTCTTTAATCATACATTTATGTTATGTTAATCATACATTTATGTTATATCAGTGATATCGTCATGTACAAATATCATACATTTATGTAATACTTTAACTCCAAAAAGAAAATAAAAACCCTAATTTCGGCACAATTTATATATATTTACCTTTATGTGATATTACTCATACTTTTATATAATATTCTTTATACATTTATATCAACATAATCATACATTTATGTAATATATAAATGTACAACTAACATAACTAAAAGGTATGATAAACATAACCAAAATGTATGACTAATATAACTAAAATATATGAAAGATATTAATAGTTGTTTAAAAATATTTTAAGTTACAACTAAAAACCCTAAAATGTATGACTAACATAATATAAAGATAGGACTAACATAACGTAAAGGTACAATACCTGTGAGCGAATTTGTGTGGGTTTGGGCGTACCCGCCCAGGCGCGTGGAGGCGCATTCGGATGGGTTTGGGTAGGGTCGGGTGCATGGATCTATGATCTATGCATCAGGTGCATAAATTTTTTTGCCTTAAAATATTACTTAATACACATAAAAATATTATATATTTTCTTATAGTCGAACTCAACTCAAAATGAATATTATAATACGAAGTATTACCTAATATATAGAAAAATATTACTTTAAATATACACAAAAAAAATATTACATAATTTTTTATGTTTGATCCGACCCGTCTTATGAAATGGGATCCGTGAGATGATATCACCCAAAAAAAAAAAACAGTAATAACTAATTTTGTCATTATTTTACTTTGGTCAATTCTTCTTAAATAACTAATTTTTATTCCCCAAGTTATTCTAAAATTATCAATTAAGCCATGATTTTTATGTTGAGTGCATTTTTAACCACTTTCATGAGATGATTGCAAAGTTTTTCAGTAATATTATTTCAATTTTATAGTCCCTAATTTACATCATCTAAAAAGTATTTAAAATTAGTTTGAATACTAATCTGCACATCTTTCATGTTGTTACTTTTAATTCAATATCCATTTAAAAAAGTGATCAACATTGCATTAATTGATAAAATCGTGATTAGATTGATAGTATTTTTTAAAAAGACCAAAATGACAAAATATCGCATATGTTTGGATTTTTTGGCCTAAATAAAAATAATAAAATCATTAAAAAATCCAGCTTAAAGAGCTGATACGAAATAAAAATATTGTATTTATAACTATACTTTTCTTCATATCAATGATTTTTTGTCCACAGTGAGTAAAGTTTGCAGCTCAACTCCTAATATTTATGCATACTGTATCCAGTATTCACCTCTAAAACCTGCAATAACTACATGGGTGATAAGAGAACAGTAACATTTGAGTTGGGGTATGTTTAGTAGTTCTTATTTCAATATCTTATGACCTGTAATATCATACACACCCCAACTCAAGTGTTACTGTTCACATCACTTGTGAACAGTAACACTTGAGTTGGGGTGTGTTTAGTAGTTCTTGGGGTGCGGATAGCCGGGCCCTAACTACATACATGTCATAAGAGAACTCGACTGCAACAAGATGCTTCTATCAGAAGAAACTCTGAAACTCAAAGCTCAAACTTTGGATGCTTCAACTGCTTATTCAATTGCTAAGAAATGTATATCAACAAAACCAGTATCTCATAATCAAATGCATCCAAATCAACAATGCCCTTTTATATATAGTAAAGCAAATCTTTAATCTTGAATACGTACTTCTCTCAAAACTTTTGCAGCATCCTCTGGGAGAACAGGGTTTATGTAGCATCCACTTCCCAACTCGAACCCCCCCATCACTGTTAGTTGCGGAACTATCTGCATAAACCAGTGAGTAAAAGGTAGTTGTGTTGAATCCATCTGTAATGGAGCACTGTGAATCATTAAATTATAAGGCGGGTTGTTCAACTGCATAGACATCTTCACAAGCATAAGCTTCAACAAACCACCAAGATCAGTTGCCTGTGATATTCAAAGGCTTAGAGTCATCGATGAGCCTTGACCAAGAATAACAAGTTCAAGTAACAAAGCATGCATAGCGAAGAAGCAACTGAAAACGAGGGTATTACCTTATCATGATCAAGCTCGTGAAAATGAGAAGTGTGATCACGAGGGATTATCCATATCTCAAAAGGAAACATGGCAGCAAACGGCACGATAGATATAAAATGTTTCGACTCATCAATTAATAAATTGTCCTGTCTAACTTGACAGAGGGCACATTTCCCTGTTTGCTCGAAATGTTGATTCATACTTTGAATCCTTGCAGAAACAGAGGATGGAATAACCGGAAGTGCCATGATTTGACTATGTGAGTGGCTCATCGATGCCCCTGCTGTGGCACCGTGATTCTTGAAAACCTACATATATTCATCCGAGATCAACATCAATATCTAAATTTTCCAATCATCAAATGCAGATTCAATAAACTCAACTCATATTCTATGTTCCAAAAATTCTTCCAAGTTTCAAAATGTGCACAAACTTTACTAATGAAAACAACATTATCTAAACGACATTGAGCATATAACATTCTTGAAACTGATATTTTTCTGAGCTAAACAATCACTTTCGAGGATAATGTAGATACCTAAACTGCTATTTATCTTGCGGCATAAATCCTTATTGATTTATTAGATGTATCTAAAAAACTTCTTATAACTCAATAAACTAAGAAGAAGAAGAAGAACCTGAACGTATTTAATGGAATCAAAACCGCGAAGCTGGTCGATCCTCTTCTTATAAGCGAGTAAAACATCGGTGACCTGAGCCGGGGAAAGATCCGTCAGGTGAACCGAGTGAGCCGGCGACTCGATCACCACGTCGTGAAACCCGAACCCGGTCATCTGAACCGCACCTCCGCCATATTCAACATTCGGCGGCTCCAAATCGCGGCTAAGAGCAGGGTACAGATTCTGGATTACCCGAATTTTCCAATCGGAGGCAGATTCCGGCGGAAACCGGAATATTTCGGGCGCGCACTCATGCTCGTGACCGGCGCAGAAGGGGCATTCGGACTGGGCTTTGGAGTTAGAGTTAGTGTCGGTTTTGGACTTGAAATCGGAAGGCCGGCGAGCTCTGGCCGGAGAGAATATGACCCACCGATCGTGAACTGAGTCTTTCCGGATTTCGGAGCTCCGACTTGTTTCCATTGGCTCGCTTTTCTGCTATCTGTTAAGTGCTCAACTCTCTTTGGCCCTCTCGCACTATTGTGTATCGAAAAAGTATAAACGGTTCGGTCCAACTGTCCAATCCATTTCTTCCTTTTTTTTAATTTTTTTTATTAACCCTTTTCCAAATTTGCATACATAAATAGCTAAAAGTTCAAAAACAACTATTAAAAAAAAAAAAAATATATATATATATATATATATATAGTTTAATCTATTTACAAACAAATTAAATAAAAAACTTTCTTGACATTCAAAGAGTGATTGAAAAAAAAAAAACATTACTAGTAGTTTCACCTATTACCTATACTATGTAATTTTTTAAATTAGAAAATAGCTAAATCTCAAGGACACCCTCTCCATACAGACAAATGGTGCATTAAACTTTTGAGAATTACACTTTTTGAAACTCTCATATAAGTTAATCCAAATTGTCTAAATGGTAATATAGAAACTTACTCCTTACAAAACTTTCCTGCTAGTCTACATCAGATCCAGAAAATAAAAATTGTTCTTGCAGTTACACTTCAACAATGGGGCAGGAATTCAATTATATTTTTGATTTGACATGAAGACATGTACACACAGAAATTACATTAACTAACATACTAATATTTGTACAGCAGGAATTCGTTTTTATCTCCGCAGTTTCAGTCCAAAGATCTGTTGCAAAATTGCAATCACAAAGTGGGAGTTTCAGTCCAAAGATCTGTTGCAAAATTGCAATCACAAAGTGAGAGCTCATGAGCGGTAGGAGATTCATCAGTCAATGCTCAAGCTCGAATAAGGTTCAAACCCGCCCTGAAAATTACACATCATGACTCAGAAAATTTTGAGATCATTGCAAAAGAGCAAACCTGGTGACTCAGAAAACTACTTACAGCACAATCATCATGGACACGCCATATAGTTTCGCCTAAAAGGTTGGCCATGGATAAGATTGTAAGCTGTGGAAAATAGTTCTGCTCCGCAACTGGAATAGTGTTCGTTATGATAACCTCTTGAAATAGACCACTTGATAATCTCTCTACTGCCGGAGGACTGCAACAAGCAGGTTATAAACAAACTTTTGGGTAAGCTAAAATTATGGCTTCACATGAAGATCATAAGATACCACAGTGATTTAGGATCCAATCACTGCTACTCCAAACAAATAAAACACCATGCCTGTCAAGGATTAGGTTAACGTGCAGAATTGAAAGTCCTGTCATGCCCAAAAACTATATCAAGCAGCTCAATGGAACATGGTGGCATGACATGATCCATGTGGTCAGCTCCACAAAATGTGATAAAGGATTGGTTTGTTATTGTAATAGTTTGATGGATATTGAACTGAATGCAATAACTACACATAATCAGTGTAGATGATATTGGCAGAAGAACTGTTTATGATATTGGAACAAGCCCCAAACCTTGGGAAGTAGAATCTTATTCAGAGTTGAAATTTTCAATTGCTAAAAAGTGCACAGTATACTTTCAGTTGCAACCGAGTTCCACACTGATTTTAGCTTCCGGACAAATCCAACAAGTGACTGATAAAGCTCTGTGTAACAAAATGGATCTAGTACCTGAAAACAGCATGAGTGCTGCAAGCATAAACCTCCCTAGCCCCTTCTTGATGTAATAGTGCAGCTCCTTTTGCAATAGTTCCTGAAAAATATTCAGAGAGTAATGTTTCGTGTTTTCATCCATAAATACAATAAATAAGATGGATGCTTCCAGGACAACATGGCAGAGACCACAAACCATAACATCATCAAAAAGACCTAGATCAGCAACTCTGTTAACCATGGAATACCAGCTTGGAAACCCAAAAAAATCATTGTTAAGATGCAGAGGCTAATTCTTTCAGCTAGAGCATGTATAGCACTATGCCAGTATGATCTTCAGAACTGACAATAATTGCCATATAAAAATATGATATGACATTGCGGAAATTGAAAGAGGTTGGATAACAAGCTTCTGAGTTACAATTTTTCAAATGTTAATGCTCATGTCCAGTAACAAAGAGAAATGATTTATGCCCTGTCAATGGTGCTTCAATTACCAAGTTTATGGTAGCTTCATCAAATTTCCTACAAGGGCTCTTCATATTTCAAAAAAGACTCCATTACTGGATAAGATTTTTACAAGCCAAGGTTAATTGATTATAACAACATATCTTAATTCCTTTATCACTTGCTTTTCAATGATTTGTAAGACACTAACCAGCAGTATCGATCATGTCATCAACCATCACAGCTACTTTCCCCCGGACATCACCAATCAAATTCATCACCTGAGTATTTGAACATGTTAAAATCTTAGTGGATAAAAGCTAATTCGGTAGGAATCTGGCTCACATCTCAAAAATATTGCACCATTGAAACTTACGAATTAGCCATCTTATAACTTTTTCAGACAACAGAAATGCAATCTACTCAGAGCCATTAGATTTTTTTTTTCTTTTTCAGAAAAAAAAGTACCAAAGCGAGCAAACCCAGAAAAGATTTTCAAACAGGAAAAGGGAGTTATCTTAAAACTTTGATGAAAATTAAATATAATTTCAAAAGACATTAGATCAGGTGCATAAAGGAATGCATATAATTTCAAAGGACTTCACCTCAGCAACATTGTGTCCATGGCGCCTTTTATCCACAATGGCGAGAGGAGCATCAGACAACTTTTTGGCAAAGGCTCTTGCTCTAGCAACACCACCAACATCCGGTGAGACCACTACCAAATCATCAAAACATATTGTCTTGCTGGCAAGATAATCAAGTATGACAGGCTGCAAAAGAAGTAGTTGATTATAATATACTGATATGAATAGCCGAAAGAACCTATATAGACTGACAATGTTGAAGTAATGCATGGTATATGGAAGTAAAGAATTAGGACTCCAAGGAATGTTTTGCAAACAGTATCATGCTATGATCAGTTATAATGGACTTTCAAAATGTCAGAATTCTCATATAATTCAACTAATCACTTCAAGTTCTCCCAGGCCAATAGTCGGCTCAGTACATATGAAGCAAACATTACTTCTTTTTAAGCAGATGCCGAAAAGGTTTCTTTACCTGGCCATGCACGTGATCCACTGGAATATCAAAATATCCCATTGACTGTCCAGAATGGAGATCACATGCTAAAACCCGGTCTGCACCAGCTTCAGTTATCAAATTAGCCACAAGTTTGGCTGCAATTGATTCACGTCCTTGAGTCTGAAATGGTAATTCATGTTTATAATAAAAGCAAATAAATAGTGAAGCAAACTAAAACAAATAAGGCCGTTCATTTATACCATTTCCAATGGACAACTTGAACTATTTTAAGAATCAGATTACATGATGACCAATTAGTTATGAATTGACTAGTCTTGATATCTCAAGTTTACTTCCTTTTTACTTAAAGCTTTAATTCTTTTTTACATATGAAGATGCAAAAGCAATGTACAATATACATCATGTGAAAAGCACACCATGATGTCAAGTAAAACAACATTATCACCAAAATTATGGATACATTTAAACTTTTCAAGTCTTTTAAT
Organism: Scutellaria galericulata; assembly: GCA_946896805.1. NCBI lineage: Eukaryota > Viridiplantae > Streptophyta > Magnoliopsida > Lamiales > Lamiaceae > Scutellaria > Scutellaria galericulata. The sequence goes on along the minus strand of OX335798.1, from coordinate 11,354,349 downwards.
GAAGCGTGAAACCTGACTATATAAAATTAAAAATCAAAAAGTCATGGCAAATAGGAAATTGAATAATGCCTTAAGATTCCCCACATACATGTGGCAGTTGAGTTTTTTATTTTCAAGTTGAAATGCCATCATCTAATGGTTATAGCAATGTCAATTGTAATGCTATGAAGGTTTAGAGGACGATATCAGCCTAAAATGAAGTTCGCCAATGTAAGATATTGAAGTCTACTGAACAACAATGCATCAAGATTACCTTTCGATCAGCTCGCGCATATCCAAAATAAGGAATAACAGCAGTAATATTCTTGGCTGAAGCTCGACGGCAAGCATCAATCATTATCAAGAGCTCCATAAGATTTTCATTTGCTGGAGGACATGTAGGTTGCACAAGATACACATCACACCCTCGAACACTCTCTTGTAACTGAACATAAATCTCTCCATCAGCAAAACGTTTGATCTTAATCTTACCAAGCTCCAGGCCCATATAACAAGCAATTTCCTGTATCAAGAATTTCAGTTAACAACAATCCAATGTGTGAACGAACATTAGGAAAAGAAAGAGCCAAACTCAGGGAGAATAAAACATGAAAACAAATCAAGATTCCATGAATAATATAATTGTAGTGCATCTACAACTGGAATTTTAGTAGGGAATAATAAAAGAATGAAAACATCACTTACAAGTTCTATAAATGTGATAAAAGTAGATGTAGGTATTACGATTACACATAGTTATATTACTACGAACATTTCCTTGATTCAGCCTCAGAAACCAAACGTAGGAAGTATTTTATTTTTTGTAGGATTATCTTCCTGAAATTCAAGAGCCAAAAGATTGTAGACTGATTACATAACCATGTCATATTAAAAAAATTAGCATTATAACCTGTAGGACTAAGATTATTTATTCTTGACCAAGCACCAAAACTTGGTACATTAGCTGTTGAATCAATCTTCAGGCATGGAAATTTGTGCAGATTACTAATTAGAACAGAGCTCTTGGTAGTCTTCTACTGCATGTTCTTGGAAAATTGCAAATAGTATAATTTTCTAGCACTAATGCTCTATTATATTTGTTCACATGGTTACATAATTTACCCTCTAATTACATAAACGCGCTCTGAAATGCTGAGTTTGTCTATTAGGCAAAACCTAAGGCTATGTTTAGACCAGACTTGGCTCATTCGGATTTTGGATGGATTCAGTCCAGTCCATGTTCAGACAAAGATTATCAAAATCCTACAACCTACCCTACTTTTCCTTTTTTTTTCTACAATTCCCAATAAAAACATCTACTTTTTCTACAACTCAAAAAAAAAAAAACATTTACTTTTTCTACAATTTTCAACGTGAAAATGACATCTTAACTATAATTCTACTCAAAATTCAAACTCATAAAATCTTTCTCAAGCCCAAATCCAAATTTGCAAAAGCCACGTAAAGTCCAGATCAAACATAGCCTAAGAGCTGACCAAAGGACATGGAAAATTAAACTACAGCACAAAAAACAAACCAAGCTGATACCTGAGACAGAGAAGGATTAGCGGTGCCGGAGAAAATCCGAAGCCGCGTGTCACTTTTTGGAATCTGAATTTTATCTAAGAATTGATCGGGGGTGGTCAGGAAGTTGGGAAGCGCCGCCGCGGATCGTCCATTGGAATCACGGCCAATGGTGATCGGTTTCCCATTGTCCTTGGACTTCAATGACTCCGACAAATTGCTGCACCGCTGCAAAAAACAACAACGTCAATCTCAACGCAAGACAGTGATTAAATGAATAAATTTAGTAGGTAATTTTCGCATAAACAACAATGATTTGGGAAAACGAAACTCACAATGAGAACTGAGGTTTTAGAAGTTGGCAGAAGTGTTTTAAGGGGATTCAGTAGGCTGGTTCCCGACAAGGCGAGAGAAGTCATTCCTTTGCAGCTACGAACTAAATGAAGCTCGAATTCTTTCCCGGTTTGTGGGCGAGCGAACTTTTAGGGGCTAGGGTTTCAACGCTGGATTTTTTGAATATCTCTACAGCCAATTTTGCCTTTTTTCAGTATTATTATTAATTTTTTTTTAACCCCTCTACATGGAAATATATTCGATTCAAGTCGAACTAAACTATTAACAGTTAGAATATGTCGAGATTAATCGAGTTCCAACAAGACTAAATATGTGCAAACCTTTTCAATAGCATGAACTATTGACACAGGGTAACATTAAGTTTCAATTTATTTGTTTGTATTAACGAATTATAGTAAGTTATTTGAATGATTTTGGGTTAAATGCATGAACTCCGATATGGAAAATCTGCGTCGTTTCCCCTCTTGTTTTCAAAATTGCAAGGATTACACGTGGGTTATCAAAAATACGACATACCTCCATTTTTTCAAATTAGATTTAACGCCGTTATATTTTGTTTTGACTTTCATGTTATACCCTTAAAATAGAATAAAGTTTAATTAAAAAGAACTCATGTGATATGCCCTGCATGTTTGATGCATTTAATAACGTTGGTTGGTTTTGAACTTGTTCTTGTATTTCTGCTGGGTAATTCTCTCACTCGTATCAATATATTCCTTTTTACTGATCAAAAAAAAAAAAGAATTCTTATAAAAAAAAAGAATTAAAATGAGAGAGGAGCGCAGATTGCAGATCGCGAAGGTAAGAAGCTGTGTTCTTCCATTTTTTTTTCTTCTTCTTTTTTTTTTCTTCTTCTCTGAATGGTGATTGATTAGATGAAAAACAAGCAGATTTCTTATATTTTATTAGTTGTAGATCATTCTCACCTAAATTTCTTCTCGAATCTTTTAAATTTCGAAAAAAGAAATCAAAAATTGGAGAACTCAAATCGAATGGAAATCACAAATAAATATGTTAGAAGAAAGCTAATATCATGGGGATTAAAACCCCTAAATCAATTTGTGAAATTGTAAGTTCAAATGAGAACTAAAAAAAATAGGGTTTGTTTTGAAATTTCGAACGTATTTCGATCAATTTGTCACAAAATCGATTGGTTTTTTTTGAAATTGATATGGGGTTATGTTTGGGTTTGAGTAGATGATCATTTTGGTATGAATTTCATATGTTTTGGTTGAAAAATGAAAAAATCGAATTGGTCGGGATGCGTTGGTCGAAGATGCAAAGATGAGAGAGTGGAGTGGAGAAGGGAAACGATTCTCGTTGGAGGTCGGGAATGTAGGGAGTACGGCTAGCATAGATCGCATGGTGGCTGTTCTTCACGGCGTTGTGTGCGGCGACGCAATGGTGGAGGTGGGCGGCGCTGTGCAGAGGGAGAAATGAGGGTAGAAGAGAATGTTTTTGCAGAATAGTGGAGGTGGCGATAATGAAGATTTTCATACATTTTTTTTGTTTATTTTTATTTATTTCTAATTTTCAGATTTAATCTTATACTGGGGTAAATTCCAGATTTTTATTTCGTATCAGATTTTTATAAAATTTTCATTAGATTTTTATTTCATATCAGATTTTTTTATCAGATTTTCATTAGATATTTATTTCATATCAAATTTTCATCAGATTTTTATTTCATATCAGATTTAATCTTATATTGGGGTAAAATTTTCATATCAGATTTTTATTTTAGATTTAATCTTATACTGGGGTAAATTTATGATTTTTCTTATTTGATAATTCCCACAAATTTTAGATTTTCGAAGATTTGATCAATTTTTGAATTTTAATTTTTTAAATAATTTAAATCCTAATTTTTTATATTATTTTTTCAAAGATTTATTTTATTGGTTTTAAAATTAATTAAATAATAAATTATATATATACAAAGTTTAAAAGAAAAATTTTATCAAATGAAAAATAGTTTGAGCATAAATTTATTTTAAAATTAAGGTTGTAAAATATTCAAAAAATATATACATAAATAGTAATAATAGAAATAATTAAATTAAATAAAGTAGAAATTTTAGAGTAAAAGAGGGATTCTATTAAATAAAGTAAAATTCCAAAAATTGAAAAAAAAAGAATAATTAAAATAGTATTAAATTACAAACTTTATTGTGAAAGGGGGCATGGTACAATTTATAGACAAAAAGTAAGGATATAATAGTCATTTAACACTCACAAATTGGTCAAAAACCAACAAATTTCGCACTACAGGCATGTGCACTGCACTTCTGTTATGTTTAACGATTTTGGGGAAAACGCGTTGACTTTTTGATAACCCACGTGTAATCTTTGCCATTTTGAAAACAGAAGGGGGAGCGATGCAAATTTTCCATATTACAAGGGGATTTCATGCATTAAACCCGGATGATTTTTATTGAATCGGATTTCAAATAACTACTAAGCAATTTTATTCATTTTGTTTCTACCTCCACGACTTCATCTAATAATAATAATAATGTACACGTTTCTTTTACAATTTTAAAAATGCAGAATCATTTTATAATTCATCAATTATCTTAAACTTATCTACTTCATTTTTCTAATGGTATTCCTTTCATGCATGCATTTACCTATCATCTCAAAATAATTTGTGTAATACACAGATATCTCCAACATTGCACAATAAATTTTATAATAAAGTTTGCATTATTATAATGTAAAAATGTCATTCATCTTCAACAGACTGTACTATTTATTGCACTAAAATATAATATTTATTATTATTATTATTATTATCTTGTTTTCTTTATTTAAAAAAAAAATGGATTTTACCATAGGTTTTGGCTTGCATTAACCTGGTACAAAATTGGCAGTTAAAAAGAGTCAACTCAAATTTTTACAACAATACTGAAGAAATTTTTTTGAATGTTTTTACAACATTGCTGGAGATGCTCTTAACGATATTGGTAGTGCATCATTGGATGCACATTAAAATATAATAATGGATTATATTATTAGTATCCATAAATTTATACTTAAAGTCGCTTGTCTATTGCAGATTATGGTAAATTAAACAATAGAAATAGATTATCAAAATGAGGTAACTCATGCACACAACATAATAGAAATGTTCACACTGTATTCACATATTTTAAAACATTTTATTATAAACAGCATTTGCTGCCCTATTACTTTGTCCACTGTATCCATCACATATCAAAAACTTGAATTCTTTAGGTGATGTTTAGATTAGTGTTGGCTGGTCGGGATTTGGGATTTAAAATCTTAAATCATTGATGTAAATCCTTAAACAAACAAGGATTATGAAATCTATCAAAATCCTACTCTATTTAATCATTACATCAACTAATAATATAATATTACACTTACTAACTTTTCCAGCATTGATTTGACATCTACAGTAATAATCCTACCTTATAAAATCTCATAACAAACACAAATTTTAACTATTCGTCTTTATTTACAAATCCCAGGATTTCAAGATTTGAATTTCCCCAATCCTACATAAACCCGAAACAAACATACCCTTACTGTCAGTTAATAGAGACCGCAATATATAACCCATCCATGATTGAACATTGATTTCTTAAAGTACAAAATGATATGGTTGAGTGGATGATTCTAACTTTTGTTGGTGGTCATTGCATTTGAGATAATAATTGGAATTGTCTTATCTGAATCTTGAACGACTATCTTAGATTGGATGGAGTAAGAATCATCCTTAGTACAAAAATGATTATTGCCTGCAAGATATGATCTTTAAGTGTCGTGATAACATTCTAATATAATTGCACAAACTGAATGAATGATCAATATATATCAACAACATAAGAGTTAATATTAAAATTTAAACCAACGAAATATATCTTCTCTCACTATCACGATCGAATATATTATTCAATGTTTTGTTTTATTTGAAATATTAAAACCAAATTAAATTTTTTATTTTTGTTGAATTCGAAATATTGGAAATAAAATTATAAAAATAATGGGAATTAAAATTTTTTTTTAATGATTTTAATTCAAATATTTGTAATAAATCATATCCTTAAACAAAATATATATTTAATAATATTTTTATAATTTTCTATATTAATTATCGGATAAATTAATAAAATATAGTATTTTTGATTGGATATTTTTATAAACATGAGAGTCGAAAAAAAGTATAACTTTGAATAGTTTAGGGAGTTAAATAGTAAAAAAAAAAAGTTCAGTATATAATAATAGTGTAATTAAATTACCCCTTAATTTAACCACGAGGCTGTTCAGGCAGGTGAGCCACCACCATCACGCGTATGTCAACTTAGCGTTCCCTCTTTCTATTCCTGCGTTTCACTTCCAACTTCCCATCTCTCATATTTTCCAGTTGCCCTCAATCGAACTCGCAGACCCACTGACTCGGCCATGTGGAGAAGAAACTCACTGAGTCTCTCATCCAAACTCGGTAGCCACAATTCTAACCCTTCTCTGCTTCTCCTCCTACGCAGTTCCCCTAAATCTCATCACCATGGGATCCTCGCTCGATCCAACGCCACCAGCCCGGAGTCCACTTCTGCCGCGGATCCCGTGAATTGGGCGCAATCCGGGCCCGAAATTCGGTATGTTGGGCCTCCGGCAACATCATCAAGCGCCGTCGAATTTCCGTCGCTGGCGGCTGCGTCAATGTTCAAGGTTAGGGAGGTAGCAGACTTGGCTAAACACTATGGTCGATGTTATTGGGAACTTTCCAAGGCTCGCTTAAGGTTATTAATTCTATTTGTTGAAATTCTCGTATATTTGATGACTGCGGTTTTCTTGCCTGATAAACTGTATTGATTGGAATTTTCGTTGACAGAAAAGGGAAAAAAAAAAAAAAAAACTGTTTTATTTTATTTGTTCGTCAACATATGGTAGTTTTCACATAATTTTCATGCAATGACTTATGTATTTAACATGAGTAAGGCTATAATACTTTTGAGTATAAGCAAACTGAAACTTATCTGGTTTAGATTGATCTCATTCTTTTACCAATTCAGCATGCTAGTCGTGGCTACCTCAGGCACTGGATATGTTCTGGGGAGTGGTAGTTCCATTGATTACCTTGGTCTCTGCTGCACATGTGCTGGCACCATGATGGTTGCGTCTTCAGCTAACTCCTTAAACCAGGTCTTGTGCTCTCCTTTTCATTAAACTCTAAGGCTGCTTTATAGAAATTTAGATTGTGAGGTCCATTGCTGAACTAATTGTCTTTTGATTCATATTATACATCCCTTAGTCTCATGTGATCAAACATTATAGAGGACGTTTTTTTAACTAGTCATGTGATCACACTATCTAGAGGATGTTATGTTAACTTGTCATTATATTTCCTATGGAGGTTCAAGCATGATAGCTTGGAAGAGAAAAGTAAAATGCCAAATTGGAACGCTCAACTTTATGGCGGGCTTAGCCAAATTGGCTAATGGTTCTTGCATGGAGTAGAGAGTGAAAGTAAAAGCATAAAAGATCTCTATATTCCAAAGGATAATGTAAAAGTACATGTAAAACTATTTATACTAAAAGATGTGACAACTGCTACTCTTCTAGGAACCAAGAAACATATTGATTTTTCCATCCTCACAACTCATTATACATAAACAAGGAATTTATTTCAACGTGCTCCCTTGGAATCCAAACTAGGTGGACATAACAGATGAAATTTTATACAAACAACTGAAAATGAGAAACAGATAAAAGGTCTTGATAACCTGCAATCTGATCTTCAGAGGGTATATATTGCACATCAAGCTTCTTTCTTTTAAATCTTTTCTCAAATGAAATGAACATCAATCTCAATGTGTTTTGTTTGGACGTCAAAAGCTAGTTTTGACACCACAAAACTGTAGGACCGGAGATAGAAATTCCCATCTCAACAAACAAAGACTCTTTATCCAGATAGTTTTAGCTGCAGCAAGAGCCAAAGCTCTATATTCTGACTCAGTAATGTGATTAAGAAAATAATTAAATCATGTATAGTATACATGGAGAAACCTTTTTTACCATAAGGTGTCATTTGCATTATGTCTTACTAGATTTCTCCTCATATTTTGCTAAAATGTATATTTGCAACTTTTTTTGTGGCCTAGATATTCGAGGTGAAAAATGATGCTAGGATGAATAGAACCAAGCGCAGACCATTACCATCAGGCCGTATTTCCATACCTCATGCAGTAACATGGGCATCTTCTGCTGGTTTAGCCGGCACTGCTCTGCTGGCGTACAAGGTGGTCATGGTCTCCTAACTTGTTTCATATTAGGATGTTTCTGGGTCATTTACAGTGTGCAAATATAAGTGTTAAGGAGGATTGATGTTGCAATCTGTATGACAAGGTGTTTGCAGGCTAATATGCTGGCAGCTGGGCTTGCAGCTTCCAATCTTGTTCTATATGCGTTTGTCTATACTCCACTAAAGCAGATACATCCAGTAAATACTTGGGTTGGGGCTGTAGTTGGTGCAATCCCACCTCTCCTTGGGTAATTTTCTTCTTTCAGAGGGTACCTAGCCACACCTCATACTATTGTTACTGAATGAATCAATTTATGAAAATTCTTCGTATATAAGCAATCTGATCTGTCTTTGTTCATGCTGCTTTATTTATTTTATTTATTAGTATTCAACTGCTTGGTGCTTGATTTCTATTTTCTGTTGTCTACAAACAATCCCTTTTCTTTCTTCCCATAAGCCATCGTTCTACTTGTTTTGTCAGTTAACAATATGGAAACTTTGTATGCCACTTTAAATGAGATTTTCTGTTACTCTGAACTGTATATAGTTAAATTTGATTAAAGATGCACTTGAAACATACTCGTTTAGGCAATTGTTCCCATTGATCGGTGCAATAGTCATTGGTATGGTGCTTTTGTTTTGCTCTTCTGGCATATTTTTGACAAGGCTTCATATTGTCAGTTGTATTGGATATCTTAAGATGCTTGACAACTGAAAAAAATTATGCCAATATCAAGTTCTAGAACAGAAAAGCGTAAATAGATGGAGTGTCCTCATATTTGCTACCTCAGTGGAGTTCCTACGTTAATATCCTCATTCCTTCACTTTTTGGTGTTTGCTCAAGAGTATAAAATTTTGATTAAGGGTCAAGGCTTTTTAATCAATTTCAAATCTTTGCCATCTTCAGATATATCGGGCATACTCTCTTTGCACAATCAGGAGAATGATTTGTTGTTCGGTTTCTATCAGTTAAACACATGTTTCCTATGTTGAGTGCAAAGGAGAACAAGTGGTGATGCCATTTTCATGCTGATGGTTTTCCTAGTGCAGGCTGATGACAAACCCATTTATTGAAGCAACATGGCATTACCATGAGTCATTGCAGCAAGCTGTTGTAGCATAATTTCTTTTCACCTCTTTACTTGGGAGTAGTCAGTCCTATTTCTTGATGGGGGATTCTTTGCTCTCCGCTCCGTTCTATTTGAATCTTTCTTGGTCACCTTCTCCCTCTCACGTCTTTTTAACATAATGGATAAAAACACTCCTTAATATCAATTGAAACATCAATGCAATCCCGTGTTAGTTGTGCTGAAAACTGCTGCCATTTACTTGGCTGTGAAGAAAATCTGAAGTTGTAGGAATGTTGAGGAGTCTGGTTATCATACGTGTATTAACTGAATAGATTAGTTTGATTTACGTGACCTTGTTGAGCTTTTTAATAAGAAACCTTAAGATTGTATGGTCCACATAAAACAAGGTTGTGATGCCCTGTAGAATGCTAAATATTGCATTGGCTTATATTCCATTTTCAGATGGCAATACATAGTTGGACATTATGAGCCAAATTTCAAGTCTTGTAGTTGTAGTTGTTCTACAGCCAACTTGCATTTCAGTAGTTTTCAGACATTAATCTCCATAAGGAAGGGTTTGCTAACTAGGCTGCTTTTATTATGGTGTTCAAAAACACTTTTAGCTAACACTTAATGTATTGAAAAACATATTATAGCACAAATTGTCATTAGTATAATTGCTAACAGTTATCTTTTCTCTCTTTTTCAGGTGGGCTGCAGCATCTGGCCAGATTTCACTCAATGGAATGATTCTTCCTGCTGCTCTATATTTTTGGCAAATACCTCATTTTATGGCCCTTGCATACTTATGCCGCAAAGATTATGCTGATGGAGGGTATGTGGTCTAATAATAGCTGTTTTTCTGGAGTAGGACCAATTATTGATAATGCTTGATGCAGCAGCTGTAGTCAAACTCTTCAAACTCACTCTCCCAGTGAAATCCTTTTGTATATGTTTTTTGGTTTCCTCTGCATAACCCTATTTCTCGTATTTTGTTTGGCTCATAACTCAAAAAACGTACAGCTTTGACAAAGGCATGGTTATAGTCCTCACTTGTATAACAAAGAAACAAATGTTGCTCCACTCTGACTTTCAAGTAAATTGGTTCAGCAGTGCATTTCACCACTAGCATAGTAGCATTGGCCTTAAGACTTGTGATAAACCTGGATCTCTGTTCACAACGACTCCTTATATCTAAATTTACTGTCTTCTAAGCTTTCCCTTCTCCATTTCCATACTAGGTTCAGGATGTTTTCACTTGCCGATGCTACTGGTTACAGAACAGCCATGGTTGCTCTGAGGAACTGTCTTTATCTGCTTCCATTGGGTTATTTAGCTTATGATTGTGAGTTCCTATTTGTTAACTTAGTTATTTATTTAGTCATTTAGTTTGTTATTTCCTAATTCCGTGTACTTGATTGTGTATTTAGCTTATATACATACATTTATATGGTTTTCCTCTTAAGGTTCATATGAGCATCAGTCTTATTTTAGAAGTAAAAACTCAAGAAAAGAAGTAGATGGTTTAGATATCAGCCTATTGGATCAAGGATGCTTTCCTTCCTCTAAAACCAGTGGCTATGTTGAATTTATTTATTCTTGCAACTTGATCAAACTTATCTTACTCATCAAAGTTTTGATGGCATGATCAGCTCTCACTTTGGTCTTTCATGAGATTGGACATTGATTTAAGTGATTTTTAGGTGGTTGTCGATATTGTAGAATCTTTTGTATGATCACTGAGGTTCATTTAAAAATTGATGAAAGAAAAAAAAAATATTTCCATTCAGTTGTATCTGAATTTCAGTACATATTGTGTTATGTCTTTATTTATAACCATGAGTCCCCATCATGACACGAACCCCAGAACCTGTATTCATAGTTGCTGTTGTATTGGTGTGGCCACTGCAATTGTCCAGTATGGGTGAGTTTTGGGATCATGGATTAATCTTTTCTTTGGCCATTCCAGACCATTATGCTGTCAAGGCAGCATAGGCATGCTGTCTCAAATCTTAATATTTGTACTCAGAGATAGGGCAGGAATGATTGCTTAAGTACAATATTTTTTTCATATGTGGTGAAAGGTCTAAGAGTATTCATGGTTACTTGTTTGTGCGGTAGTGCTGAGATATTTGTGGTTTCGGAACTAATGGTGTGTAGGTGTAGCAAAGTGGTTAGATGATGATTACCTGGATGGTCTATAAATAATAGTTTCCATAAGGTAAGTGGTCATCAGTTGAAGAAAGGAAATTTAAAAATTTTATGTGGTTACATTGGGTGAGGAAAGAGTACGATTTAAAAAATGTCAACGCACTTTGCTTGTTTAAGAAAACTGGTCCTCGTCAGAGTTGAACAATAAAGTCTGGAAGAGGGAGAAGCATATGATCTTAAAGCAAACAGTGCATTTGATCATGTTCCAGCAGTACTTGTGTGCCCTGTTTTCTTATTTGCACTTCCTACCTTAACTGAAATAAATGTATTTAAATATCTCTATGCAAGTAATTGATTTTATTGTGTTTTAAGTATAGCCATTCTTTATTCTTCTAGTCCAATTCGCCTTTATTTAAATTCCATGTATTTGCACCTATGCCTGCTGTACAAACTTATGTTTGTGAGCTTGTTGTAATTCTGATAAATGCTCCTTAGTAGAGTAATATATCATATTCTTTATCCAAACCTAGGCATCTCTTGCCCCTTCCTTACATTAACTTTCCCCTATTTAATCATCGATATATATCATGTCATCTATTATTACCCTTTATCTACTTTGGTTCTCATGCATTCTAATCGTCTGCAGGGGGCATCACTTCAGGATGGTTCTGTGCAGAGTCAACACTACTCGCTCTTGCAATCAGCTCCACTGCAGCATCATTCCTTTTAAACCGTACGACAAAAAATGCCCGGAGAATGTTCCATGCAAGCCTTCTTTATCTTCCTGTATTCATGGGCGGACTTCTAGTTCATCGTCTTTCTGATAATGAGCAGTCTCTGACTGTGGACGACTCATATCAGTCTATGGATCTTTTATCCTCTTCAGATGTCGGGTTGACTGAAAACTCCACCACTCGGAACAAGAAAAGACCTACTCTTGTTGGTGCTCAATCACAACCACCAGTAGCATATGCCTCAGTCGCACCATTTCCATTTTTACCAGCTCCATATATCAGTAGCTAAGTAGTAATACTTGAACCTTAAACTAAACTGCAAAAAAGATCCCCCATGTTTGTTGATCGCATATTTATGGGTTTCAGAGCTGATTTCGCAGACAACTCTTTGCAGTGTAACTTGGTTCGAATAAGATGGATGGATTTGCTGATTGCACGTCATAGTTGTGTTGGATTGATGACGATTGTACGTGGAGAAGGAAGATTTTATACCTCTGCTTACTTTTTGGCAGGGGGGACTTAACTTAATAATTGCTCCTTTGAGGGCATTATTTTTGCAGGAGTTTTGAGTGTGAATTGATACCTAGAGGGTGGTAAAATGGCTTTTTCCATAGCCAAAAAGATTTACCTCCCATGATTTTAAAATTGATGCTTTGCATTGATTATTATTTACTTTTATGTTGTTCGATTGAAAAGTTTGCTTGTGCTAATAATAATTGGTGCACATTGGATTACAACAGTTGTTGAACAAAGTGCTTGCGAAATGTATGGATAAGAGGCATGGGAACAAAGTTATTATTTTAATTTTGTGTTTTATTACTATTTCAGGAGAATGTTGCATTTTATAACAGTGTGGAGGCTAATGAAGAAAATAAAATAAACCACTCGTCCGAAAAAAAATAAATTAAGTCTGCACTGTTAAAACCGTTTATTTGACAATAAATGTGTTATTCTAGTCCCCAAAAATTGGAAATGTGCCATCATTTCCATAAATAAAATATAAATGACGTGATTATGTTCCTTAAATAGATTACAATACTCGTAACAAATTAAATTCCAAAAGGTTACAAAATTTCATCATTGAAGTATATATGTTGTAATTTTATTAAAATTTATTTTTTTTGTATGGTCATAATATGTACACCATTTCAGATTTTTGCGTCTTATAAATACTATATCAAATGAAATATATTAAATATAGTAGAAGTGACTGTCCAAATTATCATTTTGCACAGTGTGACTAAATTGACATTATTACCTTAATGAAGTGGAACATCATTCTAACAATATTTGAAATTTTAACTATTATTTTACGCACCCCATGGCACTACCCACCCTTCCCCTACTCCCACCCCCACCCCCAACCATAATATGATTCACTTACACAATGACAAATTTATGATATCATTCATGGATCGTATCACATGAATCATGGTTGACACGATCCATGTTTCATGTCAAATGACTCATAATCGTATCATCTCACACCTTAATATTTGATGGGTTGTGACTTTAATAAAAATGTTTCAGTCAGACAATATTTACTGTTCCTATAAAGTTTTCTTTTTTATTATATAAATTTAGACTAAAGTTTTTTATTATGTCACGTGACTATTTCTAACCATTTTCAAAATGAAATATCTACCATAATCAAACGCATTTAAGGTGTTGAGACTTGCCAATCTCTGTCTTGTATTATAATTCCATCACAACACGCTAAGTAATATGATACCATCTAATGTGATATTGTTATTGTAAATGTAATACAAAAACATCAAATACAATAGAGATTTTAGAGCATGCATACACACACACACACACACACACATATATATATATATATATATATATATATATGCGTGCGTTTATCTAAAATACTTAGGTATGATCTTGCAGGGTATCAGTCATGTTCTAACTTATTATAGCTCACAATTAGCTAGCAATCTAAATTCCACAACTCTATTTAATCTCTCAAAAGGAGAAAACAACAACATAAACAAAGAAAGTAAAATATACAAATTGAATTAATGATCATAAAACCCTTTACATGGAGGATGTTACCACAAATGCTCAACTTAGAGAAGTGACCACACTACTCTAGTCTCCTTGCAACCCTCCCACATACATACCCATAAACCACTCTCTTACAATCTTACCTTATTAAGCTTACACAAAAAACACTCTCATGACTACCAACAATAAAAACAGAGTTATATATATAACTACACTACACTAGACTCTCAAATCATTGTTCCTGGCTTTACTACTCCTCTCCTCAAACCTAGTATACTTATACCACTTTGCACACACAATGTACAACACAAGATCAGCTGCTGTGAGAGCTGCCAAGAGGTAATAAAACCTATCCAAATGCCCCCTATTGAGATTCCTAGGAATCCACCCTGGCATGTCATCCGAACTGGACACCTTCATCACTATCGTCACTATCAAACTGCTGACGTAATTCCCCAACGAAATCGACGTCATGCTGAGAGCACTTCCAAAGCTCTTCAACCCATCCGGGGCCTGCCTATTGAAAAACTCCAGCTGGCCCACATACATGAAAACCTCTGACGCCCCAATCAGAACATATTGTGGCACCTGCCAGAATATGCTCAGACTGCTCGAGTTCATGCAGCTCGCGCAGTCTTTTGGGGCCGACCGCAGCCGGAAATGCTCCACCATGCCGGCCGAGAGCATGGCGGCGATGGCGATGACTAGGCCGATCCCCATGCGCTCGAGCTCGGTCAGGCTGCCCGACTTCCTGAGCCTGGTGACCATCGGATCGATGATGCGGCGGTAGATGAAGATGAATGAGGCGACGCTGAGGATGTCGAAGCTGGACATGCTGGCCGGAGGGACGTGGAAGGTGGCGACGGTGGTTTTCATGGCGGCGCCTTGTTCGACGAACAGGGAGGCCATCTGAGTGAAGACGACGGAGTATAGGATTGTGCAGAGCCAGATTGGGAGGAGTCTTAGTATGCATTTTACTTCTTCTACTTGTGTTACTGAGCATACCCTCCATGGATTATGCTTGCACTTTCTTTCTTCTTCTTTCTCATCTTTTTGTATTATTACAGCTGCTCTGTCCAAGAATCTGCATTTTTTAATTGAGTTTTGGGTTGAGTTTTTTGGATAAATTCAGACTGAATTCAGAAAAATGTAAAAATTGATCCCCATATCTATAAGAGTGCTGTGACAAAACTAGTTACTTTCATTTTAATAATCTCATTTTTTTGTCTCAAAATTAGTCAGAATTTTAACAAATATTTTAAATAATGTAGTTGATTAAGATAAACAATTGACACCACCCTTCATAAGATAAATAATTGATAAATTGGTACCAAAAAAGAATATGTCAATTATCTCTTATGTCATGTCATGTTAAGCTTATATTAATTTAAGGTCTCATGTATAAATTAGTCATAATATATAAAATTCATACTGAATTAAGGATTTTAGGACAAAAAACACGATATTTAAAATGACAGCTAGTGACTAGTTTCCCCACTATTGGGGGGAAAAAAAGACTAATTTTGCCATATATCTAGAGTTATGAACTCATGAGACTAATTTTGCATTTTTTTTTTCTAAATTGCTACTCCTATATATATGTGGTGGACAAAAATATTGCAATATTCTTGATAAAACTAGAATTTGGACAACAATTAATTTTATAAATTGACAACTTACTTGAATCCATGTGTGTGAAGGATTTTTCTGCCTCCATTATCAGCAAGATCACTTCCCTCAATTTCATACAAATCATCATCATCTGAGGGGACATCAATCTTCCATTTTCTTGAAGCAGCAATTAAAACTTGGCAAAATCTTGAAAAGGGGTTGCCCTTTGGTGTGAAATGTCTGTAAATTGGTGTTCCTAGGAGGAACAAAATGAGTGCCATTGTAGCTGACCCAGTTGATGCCCAAAACCCAATAGCCCAAATGCCCTTATCTTCATAATACCCCAACACCGTGTTCGAAAACAAGCTCCCAAGATTTAAGGCCAAGTAAAAGTAGCTAAAGAAGGCCACTTTCGAGTAGCTTTCTTTATGATGGTCCTCGTCGAATTGGTCCGATCCAAATGTCGCAATTGTGGGTTGATACCCTCCATTGCCGAGGGCAATTAGGTAAATCGACACGTAGAATAGCGAAAGATGGACGGTCGAGTGGGTCCCACATTGCGTCTTGTCGTTCCCACACCCGTCTGGCTTCACAAGGAACAAGTATGATGACAGCGATAGCAACATCAGTCCCTGTCGATATACATCACAACATTAATTAATTAATAACCATCGATACGATCAGAATGTGTATCGTTTGAAAGAATATTAGTATGACTTACAATGACAAAGATGAGTTGAAAAATGGCACAAGTTTTGTAACGTCCCCAATAGGAGTCACTAAGGAAAGCACCAAGGAGAGAGAAGATGTAGACAGTGCCAGTCCATTTGCTAACGTTGTTAGCAGCACTAGCATTGTCTTGCCCCATCACTCTTGTAAGATATAGAACTAAATTCACTCCAACGCCAAAAAATGCAAGTGTTGCAAGACCTTGATTCACTGAAATTAATACATAGAAAAAGTTGTGAGTTTAATATTTAATGTGAATGTATCTATATATATATATATATTATATAGTCAAACAATTATATATAGTTCAGATTAATTGTTGATCACAACTTTTACTCAAATTATCATTTTAACCAAATTTTTCATTAATTGGTCAAAATAACATAATCTTTTATATATATATATATATATATTATTTTTTGACATCAATCAGTTTTTAACACATCAACATGTCATCATTTTTTTAAATACCGAATGGGGTAAATAGCATACTACACACATATAAGATTTTGTTATTTTGACAAATAGTATAAAATTTTCATTAAAATAACAGTTTGAGTAAAAGTTGTAGTAAAACCGACAATTAACCCTTATATATGTTGGGTTGATTAAAATTACCTAGTAACAAAGTACCAGCACCCCATGAGCCAGTTCTTGATCGAATTGCAGGCCTACCATGGCGATCGACAGAGCCATCAAGAGTGCACTCTTCTTGACGTTTTTTCTCATCCATAATTTTGATTCTGTTAAGGAATATACAATAATGAACCTTATTAATTAACTGTTCAAATGGTACATGATTTTTCTATATGCATAAAAATCAAGAACAGATCATACAATAATAATGAGTTTGTGTGTACATATATGAAAGAATTAAAAAAAAAAAAAAATTAGAAGGGGGTTCTTGTAATTTAGTACGACAAGTATAATTGAGAATAATAGGTAGAGAGTTGAGATTTGTTCACAGGAAACATGTGAATTGCAAGCTGGATTAAATGGCTTTAGATGATGGGTGACATATAACAACATAACTTTTTCCTTGAAATTGATTATCTATCTATATGAGGAACTAAATATCACAACTAAATATCAACACGTATAAACTATGCAATGTTTACATATCTATATTTATCTATGTAAACATACACGTGTACATATGCATGTGTGTGTACGTATCCGAATACAACGTCCTAGACTTATCTTATCTCAAGCAATTTTAAATTGATTTTTTAATGTATTAATATATATTTTCACATTTTCCTTTATTCCTTTACTATTTCATAAAGCATAATCGGTAAAAAAACAGACCTGGGTTTCTCCAAATATTAAAAGGATTAAATTTTTTTTAATATTATCAATTTCATTTAATGATGCTGCGCAGGAGACATATAGTACGATGAATTAATACTTCGGACCAAGCCCATTAACTACTTCTTTTGGACCTACTTTCTATTGAAAAAGCCTTAATTGAATGCTAAATAATCCTTTTATTATTTTTTTTATAACAAAATTGCAATCGTATTTTTACTATATTTTAAAAATACTAGTATAAGTTGCACATGCTCGTGAATGATCATATATTAGGAGTATTTAACAATTTCTGAAACAAATGTTGCCATTTCTCCTTAATTTTTTTTGTTATAATGTACACGAGATGAGTGCATTTTAAATGCATGATTAATTGTTCACTTTCCACACACACACGTGTACACACACTGATACAAGATAGCTAGCAACAACATATATACAACAACATAGTGTGTGTATATATAGTTTATTTTACTAATCAAACACTAGAAGATTTTTAAATATCAGAATAACAGAGTAGTTTCAAGGTCTTGAAAACTGCATGCAGTACTATAAAACCCTGAAAAAAAACCAATATATATGCATGATTTTCACTAGCAAATATTGGTTCGTACTAACCTCGAGGATCGATTTCGAGGAAATTTAAAGAGAGTATGAAGGTCTTGTGATCAATCAATGGCTGAAGCTGATGAAGTAGAAAAGGTGTTAATGGGAAAAAATATTATAGTAGTGAGATGTGAAGAGAAGGTGAGAAATGTGGTGTATTTATAGCTGTTTCGATTGCGTAGTGAAATATTATGAGGAAGACTATGGTTAGGAGAAGTCCATTTTTTAGGGAAAATTTGAATAAAAAAATAGGAAATAATGATGATGACAAAGCAATGTGTTATTGCATAAGAAGCGTGATATGGTTGAACACAGTTGGGGTTGGGGTGGGGTGGATGAGTATTGACCAAGACCATATTAATGTCCTTTTCTCAGACCCAAACTAGCTAGTTGGCCATAAGCTGTATTGATGCAGACATTAGAAACATGCTCTTTCGTTCATCAACTTTTCATATTATTATTATTATTTATGTTTCTTTTTACCCACTTTTTAAGGCCCTTTTTACCATTTGTGACTCTCTTTTTTATTTAAATGATATTTCCTTATAATTTTATTGTTTTTTAGATCTATATTCAATTTCACATGAGTTTTTGTGTATTGAAAAAATATGAATCACTATTTGAAATAAAGAATATGGTGTGACGGCTACTTTTTAGGTTATTGTGAAAGACCAACTTAGTTGCTTGGAGGAAATTAAGGACCAACTTGCTTGTGTTTATTTATCAATTTTGGTTAAGATATGAAAGTGTATGTATGTGGTAATCAAGAATTTTAGCTTGATTTGGATTATAAAGTTTTTGGAAATTGGACTAGGTTTTATGAAACCCAAGAGAGTATTGTTCTAATTATATTAAAAAAAAACAATAAAAATACTAAAGTTAATATTATTTACAACAATTTTCTCCAAAACTCTTTGCATCTTTTTGGATTGAGTATGATCATTTTTAATTCGAATTCTCTGTTATATTTGATGTTCAATCTCCTATTTTCATTATTTTTTAATTCATGTCCTCTTTTAATCAGTGACATCATATTATATATCACATAATGTGTGATGATTATTTTAAAAATCTGATAACATAAATATTGAAATAGATGATCTCGTGTGGATTATCTTAAAGTGGAAAGCTTGAAGGTGTGCAAATGTTTTATAACCACAAGAAAAGAAAATTGGTGATTTGTATGGATAACTGAAATGGAAATATGTTGGTATGGATGGAATTTCACCTGCATCCTTCAAAGCTTCCACTCTCAATTAGCTTGTCCTATTTACTTTTTTTTTTTTTCATGTGCAACTAAATCTGATTTTATCTGCCTTATTTCCTTTTGTAAATTTGCTGCAAATATATGTATCTAGCATACTCGTTGTTATAAGTTCAAACGACAATAAAAAAAAGGTCATATATATTACTTCTAATTGTTATTTTACAACCGCATTTACGACTTTATACTGAATAAAAGGTGTAACCAAAGCATTAACTCTTTATTTATTTATTAATAAAGTAACAAAATATTGGGGTGAACAAAAAAATATAATAACATAACATTGTGGAAAAAAGTTAATTAAGGAAATTACACGTATTCATTCTTATTTTTGGAAATCTTTGAATTGATGGCTCGCATTCAATTTAGGAAGGCAAGAAGAAATTTGATCATGCAATCATGACCAAATTAGTCCTCAGAATGTCATTTATAAATACCAAGCAATAAAATCCACTTAAATATGTCGTATTTACATAATTATATGTTGACCAAAACGGATGTGACAATTTTGAGCCAAATTAAACTAAACCAAATTTACAGATCCATAATCCATATACTATTATTATTGAAAGTTAGATATTTATATACACGACACAAATTAATGTCCCGCAAATAATGACTCCAATTACTATATCAAATAGAAAATGGTATAATATTATAACTAATCATTAACCATATAATTAGTACTTAAATCCTTACATCATGGAGCTATCCAACCTTTAGTGTTATCAAATACATTGTCTTATTTTCTTTTCCTTTGAGCACATCATGAAATCTTCGATTTCATATTGCATTATGTTCTATATTTTAATTGCATTTATGCACATATGTGTACAAAATGGTATCATCAAATGACCCACAACATGTACTAATGAATTTAGAAAATGAAATAGAGAATCAGAAGTTTAAAAAATACGTGGATATTGGAAAGAGCAGTCCAGAAAAACCTAATATCATTGGGAAATCTAGACACCTAATATCGATTGGGAAATAAAAAATAGAAGTAGTTGACAGGTCATGTAGCACTGCTCTTATTCATCAACAACCATCCCATCTTTCTCTGTCTTTTCTCTGTGCTTTAGGGCAATGAATCAACACTTACAACTTGAAACCCCACTCAACAAAGTCACCACTCATTTTACCATTTTAATTGGGTTTAATTAATATATTATTTTATATATACACTCACTTGAATTTTACGTGGGACATTATAAAATTTCTATTTTGCATTTTTATTGGCAACAATAAGAAAATGAATCCCATGAGTTAATTCATGCATGTATTTGGATTCATTCTTGCTTTCGAAAAGTTGTTTATTAGGAATAGAGTAAAATAGTAAAAGAGAAAGTGACAAAGTAACATTTGAACTATAACAACTTATCTTTGTTATGATTTAAATTAATTTATCCATATAATGCATCCACATATATATTGTATCGTTATCGGAAAAAAAAAATGTAATTACTCAACTGTAATATCCTTGTACAAAATTAAAATTATTTCCTCCACGTCCCATACTAAATATGTAGGTTGGTGAGACAGAATGTACACCTCACATACCAACATGTATCGAATACACTGTTCATCTACGTACGTAGACAATAAAAATTGAATAATAATAATAGTAGTGAATAAATATTAATAATGTAGCTTGTTCGAGTTGAATAATGATTGTGAAGTTAATAATTAGCTAGATTATGAAGTTAATATTAGCTAGCTCAAGTGATTATACATGCTAAAATTTGGACAAAACTTACATATCATGATCAGTAGCCTAACTTCATCTAATCAAATTTTAGTTGAGGTAGAGCTATCTATGAATTGATTTTGTCCGTGGGGAAAACAGTAATTAATGGTCATATCACCAGCAAAAATTGAGTACTATATATGCAAATATTAAATATGTGACATATGTCTCAGCCCCATTAACTTATTAAACACAGGGAATTGATTCCAAAAACAAAAAAAAAAAAAAACGTTGTGGTGAAAATTTCACCGTGAAATGTTGGTTTAGACGACTATTTATCAATTGGGCATGTTTCACTAGCAAAGTTAAAATGAAAAATTGGTTTTTTTCTTTTTTTTTTTCCTAATTAGTGGCCTAACTGATTGGTGAGTTCAAAATAAAATTTATTTGGGGAAGGGCTATTCATGAATATATACATATAGTTCTAGAGTTGTTAAATTGAAGGGCTAAATGTCACAATCAATTAATTGTTAAATAAAGTTTTGGTTTCGTATCAAAGATCAGTTTGATAATTTGTTTAGGACATTATATAGTTAGAAATTTCAAATATATGTTTTGATCTCCAACGTAATTTGAGAAAATGTTCAAATTCATTTTAGCTGTGCAAATTAATGATTGATAATATTCCCCTTATTGGTATGACATTTTTCCTCTTAGAATGAAATTAATGCTATGATTTTCTGGAATTTCATTATAACAAGCTTTAGAAGTAAGAACAAGCGAGTACCTTGTGTGCATAGTATTCATTGGGTGGGGGGACTGTTTGGCAAAACATTGTTTAAATTGATCATTTTACTACTTACATTTTAATGTTTTATCTTATATTTTATGATGTCATACATGTCAATATAAAATAATTAGGGAAATTGCAAAGAAAAAAAAAAAAAAAAACTTTGTAATTTGATCCAATTTTTATCGAAATCTTGGTTTTTGCATCAACGTAGGGAGAAATGGACATTACGAACAAAATCAGACCAAAATTTAAAAAAAAAAAAAAAAAGAAGATAATTAGAGGACTAAAATTGAAATATATATATAATTGGAGTAATTGAGAATTTCCCTAAAAAATAATGTCATTTTTACACGTGATATGTGGTAATTATTTTAAAATATTAGATTAAACAAAACGTTTGTTAATATGTTATTAATTCCCTTCGAACTTCTTAATTTCTTTGAATACACATGTTTTTATATGATAATTAAAAAAATTCTTTGAATCTATTAATCGGAAACCCGATCGATAGTTATAATTAATAAAAGCTGTACAACACCATTTAACTAATTAAATTGATTGGCATAGAATCACTGTAAGTCTATAAGACTATATCCATTTAATTAGGAGAGAATAACGACTTTTAAATGAAAAAAGAAGAAGAATATAATGACATATGGATAATCAATATACATCACTTAATAAATTTTTATAATTTAATTCTATGAGACAAATAATCAACTTATAATCCATGACTCATAATTCAAAAATATCAATTTATGAAAATAATTTTGATTTATAAACAATGTATCTCTATCTCATGAATTTATACTCTCACATGAGTTTTGGTGCAAATGTTCGTAATTTGAATAATCATTAATTTGATTTGGAACTCGTGTACATCACTTACCAAATAATTCATAGTATGATACTAAATTATCACTTATACCTAAAACTGAAAGTATTAAATGGAAAACACACACCACGTTTTGGATTCAACATATATAGACATTATATATAGAAATCAACTACTGGTGCTTTACATTCCACATGCTCATTTATTTCTCTATGAGGCTTCTGTGGGGCAGATTTGGTCAACATTCATTCTACCTTAATTATATTCTTCATTAATTATTATCTTAATAATTATTTGTTTAAAATCCAGGTTATGAGGTTTAAATATTTATCATAGGTAATCGAGATAAAAACTTTAACTATATGGTTAGTTAATTAATCTTTATACACTAGTTTTATGTGTGTTAGATAATAGTTTTCTATAGTAATACTCTTGTATCACATTACACAATATATGAAAAAAAAATACAAAATTATTACCTAATATATACAAAAATATTACCCAATATTCATAAAAGTATTACATGTTGCACGACTTACATGCAAGAGAAAAACATCATGGAGGATCCGCATATTTTTGAAAAATCCGATCCGACCCAATTCGGGTCATGTATCATATAATAAAAAAGTATTCTATAATAATATCTGATATATAGACAAGTATTACTTGATATACATAAAAATATTTACATATTTTTTTATAGTCTGGCCTACCATCATATAATACAAAAGTATTACATAATATATTAAAAAATCACCTAATAGACACGAAAATATTACATAATTTCTTATATTTGACCCGATCCAATCTGTCTCACCGATTGAGATCCGTGAGACGGTCTCATTTAAGACTTTGACTCCTCTTTATTTTTTGTGTCAATTTCTTGTAAATCTGGTGAGAGAAAGAGAGAAAAAAAGGATGAATTAATCTCTTTATATGTACATTGATATGTATATATGATAATCTTGATGTATCTTTTCTTTCGAAATTTACAAAATATTGTAAAGGAAGTTGAGAGGATCCGAATTCAATACTAGATAATACTTGTTTCTCAAATTTCCAAATTAAGAAGCATCAAAACTTGGACATATGTAATGTAGTCATCACAAAATAACTTGGACATATGTATATGAGTCCTCGTTTTTAGGTAAAAATAGACTACAACTTAATTGGGTTTATCTTTCTATTTATCCATGTCAATTTTTTTTTTTTTTTTTTTTTGGCTTAGGATATTTGTAGAACATTCTCGAGTCTTGAAGGATCGACATGCCAAGATCAATTCTCTTTTCTCTCTCTTGAATTTGAAGTGTAATCAATTCATTATTTAGACATTAACCCACTAATAAGAAATTTAGAAATAATAGATGGAATTTTGTGATGAACAACCGTCAATAAGTAATGATAAATAAAAAAAACAATATAAAATGAGAAAATAACATAATAACATATAATAATATAGGAAGACGATACACACCCCATAATTTACAAAATATATCACAACTTTTAAAAAATGAAAGGTATGAAAATGCATTTTTTTGGGTGTTTTACCCATCCATAATAATATTAGCAATCAATAAGTGATAAATGAGAAACTAAATATTATGGAGGGACATTATCAATTTCTGATTGTTGGTAAACTCGGCCATTAATTTTATATTAGAGACAAAATTATTCATACCTCTAAAATTAATTTGAAACAAAAAAAAAAATATGTCTTTAAATTTTAACAATCAGTATTTTAATAACTAACTATAATTTGTCTCAAATCGCATATTTTGAAGACAAATAAGTTAGAGACGAATTTTTCAGTCTTTTTTTTTTTTTTTTGTAGTGACCTAAATTTAAGTCCAATGAACCTAATTCACAAACTACAAAATTTATATATGTTGTAGTCAACCGAAATAAATGAACTAAAAAGGACCCTTGTGCTTCTACATATACTGCAAAAAATTATGATATTTTCAGTGCTAATATTACTAATGACATACTTACATGTAAATTGTTATTTACATCTATTTATCTATTATAAAACTACATTAGCCTCAACATTTCGATACTAATACTTTAATCAATATTTGGTCATGATTTACATCAACTTTTATTAGCCAAAAAAAAAAAAAAATACCCGTCAACCTCATTTCATCAAAGATAATAAAAACAATAATAAATCCATAACTAAAATATCCAGAGCATACATATAATATAAGAAGCCGACAAGCATATGTGACAACATCATGAGATGGAATTGTCCAAATACAAAGAACCAACACAAATGACAAGTTGAGTTATCATATCACGTAGATAGTGTGCTAAGCTTGGAAAATAAAGTAAAAAAATGTAGAAAAGCTGTCTAAAATGGGGATAAGTTAGACTTGAAGTTCAACTTGACTTTTTTTAATAGAAAATGAAAACGAAGTAGAAAAGCTATTGCTCGTATTCAATTGAAGCACGTCTTATCATCCCACCAACAACTTAACAAAATCACTAAAAGATAAGCACATCCAACTATCTTTAATTTTTATACATACATACATATATTTTACTTCACAAAAACTCCGCGAATTTCTAATTTAAAAAAAAAAATTCCAAATTTTTATCTTGATCTGTTATAAATGTGTGACTTTTATGTACTAACATTTGTACCTTTATGTCTGTAATTTAGAAAAAAAATGAAGATTTTTTCAACACTTGTATTGTATACATTTATATGATATCAATGTGACATTTATGTTATATTATGTTACATTTATGTACAAATATTCTGACCTTTATGTAATATATAAAAGTGCATAAATGTCAGAATATTTGTACATAAAAGTGACATGATATAATATAAAGGTCACATTGATATCACATAAAGGTATACAGTTCAAATTATGTTGAAAATCTTCATTTTTTTCTAAGTTATAGTACATAAAGGTCATGATAGTTGTACATAAATGTCACACATTTACAACATAAAGGTAACAACCTGAAGCAAAAAAAAAAAAAAAAAAAAAGGTAAATTCAAAAATATGCGGATCCGAATCAAAACTTGGTCGATCTGGATTGCATGTACACCAAGTGCATATAACACCAACTTATTTTACTTTGATATTGGTCTTATTATACTTTGATATTGGTCTTATTAGACTGGCAGCCACCATCTAATATAATAGGTCTTTAATATATAAAGAGTGTTTGGAAAAAGACTAAATTAAAGTGAATTTTTAATTTTTTAAAGAAAAAGTTGATATTGAGTGTCTGTCCAATGGATTTCGGTTTTTATTGTCTGAAATTACGGGAATGATTGGTTAAGCTTTTTTTAAGTTATCTTTAAGCTCTTTTATTTTATATAATATATATGCTTACGCATATAAAAAATAGAGTATGGAGTATATGTTAGGGGTGGTAATGGGGTCCGGGATGGTATTGGCATCCCCGCTATCATCACCATTTTGGGAATCTGGTATAGGGATGGAGATTCACTGCTCGGTGATAGATTCCTCATGGGGATTCGGGTTTCCCAAATTTAATTTTCTACAAGTTATTTTTTTTTTCTAAAATAATTTTCAATAAAATAAATATCAAAACAATTAAAACAACTCATAAACAATATCAATCCAACAATAACATCAAATATCTTGAAATCATAAATCTAATCTTTAAAACAAAAGTATGAAATACATAATCAAGATGATAAAACAATCTAACAAGTTTGATTGTTTTGAGTATTCAAAGTTTCAATTTCAATTTGCAATTTTAGATAGGGATAATTGTGCGAAATCTCCTTATGGTTTGGGAAATCGGCGTGAAACCCCCTATACTTTCAAAAATGCGTGAAACCCCCTTATAATTTTCTAAATGTAGCCCGAAATCCCCAACTTCGTTAAGGTTAATGGAAGTGCTATGCACGCGCTCTTCATGCATTTTTGGTGTTTTTTTTTTTTTTGCTACAAAATGATATATATACTTTTTTTTTTTTTACTATATTAAAAGATTAATTCTCTTATGGGGGTTTCTTGCAATTGCAAACACTTCCTTCAATCTGATTTTTTACATTAACAATTATGTATTATTTGTTTTTTTTTTCAATTAATTTTTTTATAATGTTAATTTTATATATAGTTATTTATTTTATTGTTTTTAATATTAACAGTTGGTATGTTTCTTATTTACTTTTGTTTATTTCAATTATTTTTTTTCAATATTAATTTTTATTTAGTTATTAATATTATTTTTATTAATGTTTTTCTTTATTTTCTTTTATTTTTTTCAGTTAATTTTATTGTTTTACAACAATTGATACGTATATTTCTTTCTTTACTTTTTTTTTTCAATTCATTTTTTCAAAATGTTAAATTTTTTATTTAGTTATTTATTATTATTATTATTAACTCAACTATTTATGAAGATTATATTAAATAAATAAGACTCGATAATAAGGAAAATATAAAATAAATGAATAAAAGATTCATTATTTAATAATTGTTAGGTATAACAAACAAAATTAACCATACCCAAAAACAATTAACATACCAAAAAATTAATCATACCAAGAAACAATTAACATACCAATTTATCATAAATAAAAAATAATAATAATAAAAATTATGCAAGAAAACTTGGAACATACCAATTTGTAACTACAAACAAAAGATAAAAAAGATTATATCGAAAAACTTGGAACATACCTTGTACTAGTTTCAGGTTCTCATTCTAAAACAAAATGTACCTCAATAGCAAAATTTCTCATTGTTCACGCCGTTAATCATCTATATTTCTCCAAGAAATTCAATGGATTTTTAATTTTTTTTGTATGGACATCGAATATTTTTTTGAAGTAAGATAGTAAACTAATTATATTTAGAGTCTCGTTAATTACATTTTAGGGTTAATTTGATGTGAAAATAATATATTATCAAATATTTCCACATCCTCCTCATCAATAGTCGACATTAATACCAATAAAATAAAAAATGAACATTGTAAAAAATGAATTGAAAAAACCAAAAGCAAATAAAGAAACATATGTAGCAATTGTGTCATTAATAACAATAAAATAAATAACTAAATAAAAATTAATGTTGAAAAAAATGAATGGAAGAAAACAAAAGTAAAAAAAAAATACATACCAACTATTAGCATTAATAAAAATAAAAAATTAACATTGTAAAAATATTAATTGAAAAAAAAACAAATAATACATAAATGTTAATGTAGAAAACAAGTTTGAAGAAAGTGCTTGCAATTGCAAGAAATCCCCACAAGAGAATTAGTCTTTTTAATATGGTCAAAAATGAGAAAATATGTCATTTTATAGCAAAAAAGTAAAAAAAAACATCAAAAAATGCATGAAGAGCACGTGCATAGCACTTCCGTTAACCTTAACGGAGTTGGAGATTTCGAACTATATTTAGAAAATCATAAGGGGGTTTCACGCATTTTTTAAAGCACAAAGAGGTTTCACGCCAATTTCCCAAACCACAAGGGGATTTCGCGCAATTATCCCATTTTAGATATTAAATTATTAATTAATTGGAAAGGAGCCATGAGGAGTGAGGACCTACTTATGGGAAATTTTGGATGTTTTGGTATATTTATTAATATATATATATATTAATAAATAATATTAAACGGGGAACAGGAAATCACTGTTTCATATCAATTGAGTCGGTTTCAGGGTTGGGGATTGAGTGGGGAGTATAAACACCATCCCCATAAATTTTAAATAGGGATTCACCGTCCCCGTCCCATTAACATTGATATCTAATGGGGATGGTTCCCCGTGGGGAAATTAGCACCCCTAATATCTTATAGTAAAAAAATAAGTTAAAATCTCTTTTATTTTAATTCTGACATCATATTTTTAAGAGTATCTATTACATTTTCCATTTTTAACAGAAAAATATTAAATTGTTCAAATTCATGGGTTTGGATAAAGAGATTTAAATTTTAAAAATTAATGAATTTTAAATTTATTTAAATCAATAATAAAAAAATTGTTTAAAATGAAAGTGATGCCTTTTGCTCCAATCGATCCTAAGAATCACTAATGATTTGATATTATGAACCTCAGATCTATATTCAAATGCAATCTAAAGAATTCTATAACTCATAAATATCTCATACAATTAATATTGTAATTGTAGCCAAACACTCTTTGAGTACATGAAATTTAGAAGCTTAAAATTTTTATAAAACAAAACTTGTACAATTAATATTCTTTCGATTTTTTGTATTTGTGTATTTTGACTTATTAGTAATTTCATAATGGGCAGCCAGCCAGCTATTATATCAAAACAGTCCAACTTAATAGTGTTCACAATTCTAATTTCTTTATCTATTCCAAAATCAATCTCTCTCTCTCTCTCTCTCTCTCTCTCTCTCTATATATATATATATATATATATATATATATATATATATATATATATATATAATTACTAAATTATTAAAAACAGATAATTAAATCATTATGTATATTTCAAGTTGCAGTCTTGAAACAAAAAAACGTGTTTAAAGTAATATGACATATTTTCTACTGTGGCGGCGGAGAGCCGTCATGTCTTAGGACATATTGATCCATGATGATTAGGGTTAGGACCTGTTTTCAATTTTCAAGATAAAGTTGAAAATAAAATTTGTGGTAGAAGATATTAATTTTTACAAAAAAAAAAAAAAAGAAAAGAAAAAAAGACTTTCTTAAAATGATAAACTACAGCAGAAATATAATTGACTGAGTTTCAGGGATGATGGGGATAGGTGTTTGGACTCTAGACTTCTTATTATACTGTTGGTAAATTTAAGAAGTATTACCTAAAATGCCACCTAAACAAAATATGAATATAAAAATTGTTATTAATGATAGAGAAACATGTTTTGAAATACATCACTAAATCAAATAAGAAAGATTTTTTTACCACATAATATAATTTTTTTTTTATCACAAATTTGTTGAATTTTCAAAAATAATCAGCCCTATTCATATGTAAAATAGTGAAAATGATGTGATGGTAAATTTGTCTTACCATTATAACATAATTGGCGTTTTATCAATAAAGATAAATTTATCATTTTATTGAAATGTTGAATCTAACAGAAAATAAAATAAAAATCGTGACCTTTTATTTTAATTTATTAAGCCCTATTAAATAAATACTCCATCCGTCCCGCTCAGATTTGCAAACTTTTCGTTTTCGTCCGTCCCATTCAAATTTGTACACTCTAAAAATGGCAAATAAAATTTACAAAATTGCCCTTTACTATTCAACTTTAACACTACAAAAATAGTTTTTTCTTAACCTTCGTGTCCGTCCCTACGTGCAAATTTGAGCGGGACGAAGGAAGTATATAGTATTATAAAGTATATAAAGTGAGGAAGGTAGTGAGATGTTTCGGTGGTCGTGCTCACACCAATTTTGAACCCTCCAAAACAAAGCAATCAATCAATCAATCATAATTGATATTTCTCAATCTCTGAGATTTAGAATGGACAAAAATGCCAACGTGTTTCCTCTCCCTATAACAAAACTTGTCATCTGCCTACCCTTTTTCTCCACTCATTTATTCAATTCTTTGCTGTTTTCATTTCCAATTACTTTTTACCTTATTTAATAATAACATCATTATATAAAAATATTAAATAAAATATGAGATTATGGTGACTAGTGATCTATGTTATGAGCCGCATATTCCATACAAGATTATAAATATTTTAAGGAATAATAACAATTTATACCATATAATCAAATAAAATCAATTTTTTAATCAAAATTATAGTTTGATTATTTTTCTACCACAATTATACGTGAAAAGTCTAAAATAACTTTTACATTTACATGTTGAGTTATATAATGGAAGATGTTATTTATGTCTTATCAACAAAGGTAAAAATTGTCACTTTTTTATTTGTGATATAAATATATTATCTATTGTAGTAGAAATGTAATTTACGATCTTAATTATGGTAGAAATGGTGTTATCCCATATTTTAATTTGTACTTTATATTACATGTTATATTCTGTGTGGTTGAAATTATCAATATAATAAAATGAAGTTTGAAAATAGAGAAAAAAACTATTTTTAATTTATTCTATAATCCAAATCCAACACTCAATGTCTTGAAATTTTATTTCAAAGGTATTTCTTAGATACTTTTTAACCAATACAACAGCCTATATATATATATATATATATATAAACATAAAAAATCTGAACAGTCCAAAATGGAATCCCAAAATACTCAGATATAACATATCTCACTCAAATGGCAGGAGAACCTCACTAATAACCCATTTATACACTCTTCTCTGTATGCAACTGGTACAAACTCATCGTTCAATCTTCCACATTAATTCAATAAATCTAATTTGGACAATGTAACAAACACAACACAACACAACACAACTAGATTCCTAAGACTCTGTGTTAACATGAATTAGTTGCGCCAACTGTTGAGCTTCTTTGCTTCGAAAGAGGCTCCATCATTGAGCATATCTTGAGCATCAGTCTCCATTCCAAGCTTAGAGAGAGCCAGAGCCTGCATGTAGAAAGCTGTGGGCCACTCCGGCAAGCACACCTGAGCTTGCATCGCGTCTCTAAGAGCCAATTCCGGCTGCCCGATCATTAGATACGACAGAGCCCGCCTCACAAACACTGTACCCGATGGAACAGACATCATCGACACTAGCTGCACGTTCGTAATTAGTTTTGAACGTAATGTAAGAAAGACACGATAACTCCACGTTGAGTGATATGATGTACCTTAGAGTAGTAGTCAATTGCATTGTTGAAATCCTTGTCTCGGAATGCTATGTCTCCGAACTTCTTTGTATTGAGCATATCTTGAACTTGTTGTGTCCATTCTTGGAACGACAGCTTCACCAAGTTCGTATAACGCGAAGTGAGCATATAGAATGATCCTTAGGTCAAGCTTAATCATAAAAACGTAAAATCGGCTTACCTCATTTTCAGCACCCTCTTCGTCTTTATACCCCGTTTTGAGCAGAATGTCATGTATGGCCGTGAGATCCATTCTTGCGCAAGCTTTTCCAAGAGGAGAAAGCATGGTGGGAATCACCACTGGGGTTTTGGTCAGTCCCATAAGAATATGCGATGCAACCTGGAAATGTGATTGAGAGTACTGTGTTATTGAAGGCAATCGAGAAGTAAAGCAGTGACGAAAGAACGAAGAGTGCTACCTCCTTTTGCTTTTGAAGGGGGCCCACAGAAGAAAGAAGAAACTGGACATGGGGTCTGTCTCTGGCCTCGTACTGGAGACACTTGGATGCAAGTTCAACCAAAGCTGTAGCATCTTCATTAGTGTATTGTCCTTCCAACGATGAGTCCATTAGCAATAAAACATTTTTTCCTCTTATTAGATCCAAGGCCTGGAGAAGATGACATGTCAATATTCAAGAGATCCTATGCGTTCCTCGTGTCATTGTTAGCTTATATGGGCTAATTTGCATTTTAATTAACATACCTGAAAAGCTTAGTTTCATTAACTGAACACTAAAAATGTGGCATTTAGGCCAGTAGCAATCAAGGATTGTTTTTTATTGTTTAAATCTAAATGAAGCTGAATTTTTTTATTAGCACATATTACCCTATTTTCGTGTTGATATCACTATGCTACTATAAGTGCTCAGAAGAAAAAATATAGGCAAAATACAGCAACAAATTATTTCTGAAAACATTTCATTACGAGCTACGGATTAAATCATTTTCTGAAATTGTACTATGCAAGGGAAAATGAGGTCAATCTGAACTTAAATCACAGGAAAACTAACTGTATATGACCCTAGCTGAAATACATAGACAACACACAATCTGAGGTGTAAAATGAATCATACATGGCTAGGTGGAATATGTTTTCCGCTCAAGAGGTCCAAAAGAACGGTTCCATAACTGTATATCACACTTTCTGGAATAACCCTGCCTGAAAAGGTTGAAACGAAAAAGAAAAGTGTCAATATGTAGGGATAGGTTGCCGATATTCAGGAAAAATGACACATGCATCTACTACACTTTTAAGGGGTCAAATTTCACTGTTACAACTTGCAACAAGAAAACATAGTATCCACTTTGGGTAAATGCCGAGCAAGATGCCAATTTATAACACAAAAAAACATTGGCATTGATAAACAGCATAACTAGAAACTTGAAAGAGTTTAATCTTTTCTGGATTTCTGAAGAAATAATTAGGGACTATGCCTATAAAATAATTCCCACCGAAAGAAGCTCCCCTGCAAGCAACAGGAGTCAAACTAAACTTTCATGGATTTCAACTGAAAGATTTTGTAATCAGACACCTATATTGGAGCACAGAATATCCTCTTCAACACTTCTTTCTCTAAGCAGGTAACTGAGCCACAACAGACTTCAAGGTGGTTAAACCTAGTGACCTTGATATGTTTTTCCTTCATTAAGTTGATGGATAAAACTGACTTGAGGATAGCAATATCAGCATATATGAGATGTGTGATATCCTATTTTTCAGTACTACAGTGGGGTGCACGGCGTTTCGACTCAAAGGAGGTAGACAATGCATGATCCAGTTTTATCTATCACATTATCATCTTTCTTGGAAAAACGTCACAAGGGAATATAAAAATATCTAGAGATGTCTGAATGCGCTTCATTGTTGTGATAGAATAACACATAACCATTCAAACCAGAGACAGGGTCTCTCTTAGGTTGCCCTGTCAATAAGTTTGGATATATAAACCATTTCCAAGCACATTTTACAAGTTTTTGTCAAGGAAACCAAACATAAGATCAATATCTATGGAACAGTCAGAAATTGGAATCTAAAGCATAATCAGCCTTAATCTCTTCAGTATATATGTTTAGCTATGATCTAGTCAGAAGAGCACTTGGATCTATGCCAATTATTGACACATACTTTCAGATTTCTATTGTGAGAAAGAGAATTAGGTGAGAATGGAGAAAAATAGAGGTGAAAGCAGAAATGCATATTTTGTTTAATTTCATCTATTTTGCTTCAATTGGGAATCTAAATGACACATTATATGCGGAGATCAAACTTTCCCAAAACTGAAAAGGAAAAAAAAGAAATGTAAGCAACAAGTAGAATAGTCGAGCAGATCTCAACTGTTAATGATGTTGCAAAGCTGCAGGGGTATGCATACCTGTGCGCAAAAACTCAGGAGGTGTATAAGCTAGATTTGTGCTATAGCTCTTCCCATCCCTACTATTTTTCATCAAACCAAAACTAGATAACCTGGGGTCACCTTCCTGTAACAGCACCAATTTATCAAATCAGTCCGAAAAAATAGAAAAATTGTGATTCACAGTTATCATTAATAGGAAGATATTGTCTCATGATCTACCCTGTTCAGGAGAAAAGGGAAAAAGAAGAAGGTTTCAACAGATTTAGAATAGTTTATACTAAATTTGTGCATTTTCTCAGGTATAGAGACATACAGGGGTACATCAATACTCTCCCTTGTTCTGTAGTAGGAATAGCTGCTAAGTTATTGTGAAGAGTTCACCTTTGAAAAGAAGTGAAGTTCTTGAATGTTTGGATAACCAACTAAAACTGCCACTTTACTTGAAGTACTAAGCCATTGTTTTTACCAAGTTTTCAGCACATTTTATACTTTCATCTTCTTCCAAACTTTGTACATCCAATTCAGAAAAACAACTGAATAAGACTGTAATTATCTAGGAGGTTTGACATGACATCAACAGGAATGAAATCAATTCTCTTTATGAAGGAGATGCTTTGTGGAATATGTTTGATATGATCCTAGCCGAAGAGCCTAGCAATGAGAAGAAGCCCAGTTCCCATATGGGCCCAAGCCCATTGTCTTCAAGAAATAAGAAGGGTTGTTTGTGTGAAAGAAGCAATGGAGAATTTAGAATGGTACTATCTCCTTGTTCTCTTTCTACCTTCAATTTTTCTTTCTTTTGGAGCTCACACTAGCTCGAATAGTGTTGTTATTTGCCGAACCATCAATTTATTGTATTAGGGCGTATCAATGTTCATTAAGTTAATTAGGTATATATGGCCACGAAAAGCCACGGAATCATGAATCTCTTTTGACTTGATCCACACTCTGATAACAATATCCACCAATATGCGTGCACTCAAGTGTCAAATGATATTCAAAGACCCAAAACCAATGAGAGAGAAGGGTGGGGGTGGGGGGTGGGGGATGTAGCCTGCTTTACCCAAGATTATGCTTTCACTTTATATATGTTTGCACAAGTACCTCATCAAAAAGAATCCTGTAAGCATTTAGATCATGATAAATTTTCCGGTTTTCAGCATTGCAGTGGTCAAGGGCTTGTGCCATATGGTATGCAACTCTCACACGCATTTCCCATGGCAGAGGCTGTTTATCCCCTGCAGAAAAGAAGGGATACACCCAATTAACCAGACAACAAGTCAGAAAGATGCCTTGCTTTACAGGTACACTAACAAATGGAAGAGAGGGCCATTATTCCCAATCAAGTAGTTAACTTGCTAAACTGCCACCATGACTTCTGTGATTCATAGTTTATTTGTTAAACACGAAATGGAGTAATGGAGTATGAATAGCGCAAAAGGAAAATAACCATACAATGAAAAAGATGCTTCGACAGAGTATCATTGGGCATGTATTCAGCAACTAATAGGCGTTCGTCTCCTTCAGCACAACATCCAATTAAGTTCACCAGTCTCTTATGTCTAGCTTTACCAACTCCAGCAGCTTCTTCCTACACACGTACCACATGAAGAAATTGAAACACTTTCAAATTGATCACCATTCTATTTATAAACAGATTGAGCAGAAATCTAGCAATTCTT
This sequence comes from Scutellaria galericulata, assembly GCA_946896805.1. Classification (NCBI taxonomy): domain Eukaryota; kingdom Viridiplantae; phylum Streptophyta; class Magnoliopsida; order Lamiales; family Lamiaceae; genus Scutellaria; species Scutellaria galericulata. Next base: position 11,318,623 of record OX335798.1, on the reverse strand, counting down.
ATAAAATTCACTTGCTTTCTCAATCTCACAAGCTCATGTGAGTCATCAAACTTTCAGATTAATGACCTAGAACCCTCATAGTTCGTGAAAAAAGAAGTAAAAACGTAACATCATCTCTTAACATGTACTAGTTCAAAAACACAAACAAAAAACACTTGGCCACTGTTTCAGAAAGTACAAAATCTAAACGTAATTAGTGAAACTGGAACTATCTAGAATCATTCCTTATTAAAAAGAGCTTCCTACAGTATGTGCCAATGCATGATACAAATGCAACTAAGAAGCAGAATAAACAAGACCAATTGCCTTAACAACATTCCTTAGATCATCAGTTTCACATGAGATAAAATGACAGAACTCTTACAGCAGAATATATCAATTGTAAACCATAAACTAAAATTCAGATAATCTTAATAAGTCTCTGACCAAGCAAGAAGCTAATGTGAATAAACAGCAATCTGATTAACCATATCAGAAGGAAAACTCACCGTAAACTGCTGAGGGTCAGGCCATGATTGCTTCGAGAAACGTTTGATGGCAACTAGGCGATTACTTCGAAGCTTACCTCTATAGACAACATTAGGAGCTTTCTCTCCACTTTCGGAAACTATAAGCTCACTGCTAAAACCATTTGTTGCAGCTCGGAGTTCAGCAAGTCCAAATTCCTTGAATGGAGGCACCTGATCTGGATCTACTTGGTCCCCATTTGCTTCATCAGCATCAGTCCCCATTTTAAAAAAGCAAAACCAAAAACAGAAAGAATGTATAAAAAGCAACACATTATAGCAACAGTTGAAGACACACACCCAAAAGCACATTTTTCTCAATGCTTACACTAGAATTTAACATACATCACAGTTAAATACAGGAAAAAGGGAATGTAAAGGTTAAGAAGGGCCTAAGAGATAAAACTGGAAAAGAACCCAGATATAGCAAAGCAATCAAACAGTCACCAATCCAGAAAAAACAATGAGGGGAAGCGGAAATTACCAGAATAACTCATTGACTAAAGCTTGTACTTGAAAAAACAATGTCAAAATTTTACACAAAACTCACAAACAAATCCATCTAAGTAAAGAAGCAACATGCACAAGTACTCATGAATACAAATAAAGAAAAATGTAAAGAAAAAGGAAGTAAAGAGATTACCCAGATCTGGTTTAGAGTCAGGCTGGGAAGGTTCTTGATCAGGAGACTGAATATTGGCAGTTTTGGACTGAAAACAGCCCATTTTCAGCGAGCTCTCATTCACAAACTTGAAGCAATCACTCAAAACTCTAGTGCTCGTGTGTATGTGGTGTGGTGGTGTTAACAGAAAAGTGTTGATGGGGTTTCAAGAAACAGGCTAAAAAATTGATCTTGATGAGACAGTGAAAGAGGAGAGTTGAAGCGACTGTGTGAAGGGGGGTGATTACCAGAGTCACAGCAGTGAAGCAGTGAGTGGGACGGGGGCGTCACATGATAACTCGATGATTGGCACGTGAAGAGAGAGAGAGAGAGAGAGAGAGAGTGAGAGAGAGAGTGCTTTTGTTGTCTGTGCGTCAAAACTGTTTGATTTTCATATTTGCAGGACCTGTGTGCTCACACTGTGGGGAAAGTATGCCTTTCTCTGTGTGGTAAAAGGCTATAATATATACTATAGAAATTGTAAAAAATGAAAAAAATATTTTTAAATGTGTTTCTCATTGGGCTTTTATGATGATTTTCCATTAAAAACAAAACAATCCTTTGACAGTATTTTACATTAATATCCTACACATTGTCGAACAGTTAATATTATTTATTATAAAATAGTATTTTATTTGATATTTCATTACACTATTACATATACAGTAGTTGGGTTGATGAATTCAGCTCTCTGTAAGACACAATAAAAATAATTCTCCAAATATAAATAAATGAAAACTAAAAAATTCATACCTGTGTTCAAAAGTAAAATCCGTAGGACATGTGGGCTTATTTTTGGAAATTAAAGTAAAGTTATTTAAAAAGGAGGTATCATATTGATTGTGCAAATAAAAAATTATTTTTCTAAAACCAAATCCATTATAGATCTAATAAAATAATATTTATGTGGGAACCTGATTGGACAATTAAATTCCAACTGAAAATGCAGCCAATTTGAGTAATTGAGTTAATCTTAATATAATTGAGTTGATATATATCTTATAATATGAACTTTAATGTGTATATTAAACATTTGAACAACTTGGATATTGACCTTTTGAGTTTCCACTTCATATTCTTCTCTTGAAAATGATGTGACATGAAATGTGGTGGTTTGACATTCAATGCTAAAGTCTAAATCCATCTTTACAAGCATAAAATATTGGATAAGGGTTATATAAAATTTAAGTATTTTAGGTTTTTTTAGATGATAATGTGTGTGTCTATATATATATATATATATATATATATATATATATATATATATATGAGTGTTGATCAGACACGCACCTAAAGAATGTGCACCGTGCGCACTTTTTTAAGATTTTTTTTTTTTAATTTTTAATATATCATATTATTTCTTTTTTCACGCTACCCCTCCACATATGATATCTTTAAGATTTTTTTTTTTTCTAATTTTTCATATCTCATATATATATATATATATATATAATTAAGTTCAATTTTATCCAATAAAACTGCCTTTATATAGATAGACGAGAAATTGCAAAAAATGCCACCAAAATGTAGCACTTGTGAAAGGATTTAGCGCTTAGGCCTTTCAATTATTCATACCTTTTCTTTTATGTTTTATTTTTACATGTATTATATAAAATAATATTAATCTCTTTTATTAGTAAATGGAAATTATACAAAATTATGAAATTTGATTTAAGTTAATTAAGGTCTCCTAATGTAGAATTCAAATTTAAAATTAAAGGCTCATAGAGTTATTTGTTACACATATATTCAATTATAATGGAGATTCTAAATTAATTTCAAACAATTATAAAATGGGTAATTCTATACACATTCATAAAATTTCTTATTAAAACCAACATAAATTTAAATTCCTGTTTGATCCTTAAATCACAAACTTTGTATTCTACAGCAAAGCAAACCGTGCACTCATTTTTTCTTTTCACAACCATAGTGTAGCCCTTCGAAATGAGTTGAAATTTTCTCCTTTAAAATCTCTCCATTTGCAAGACGGAGATAAAAATTGCACATTGTTGGCAACAAAAAACAGAGATCACAATTCACGTTGTTGGCAAAAAAAAAAAAAAAAAAATTGTAATAAAGTGCAGCAAGATCCAAATAATTGTGCTGCTGCGAATTACCTTCAAATATTAATTACTCAATCTTGTTGAAAACTATTTTTCTATTTTATCTTTTTCGATCTTGAACTAATTAAATATATAAATTTTATATCTATATATTGGGGGAAAGGATGAGTCTGGCTTTTGGGTTGCTACAAAGATTTAATTGTTCCAAAAATGAGTGATGCAGATCTTCAATATATATGACTTCAATTTCTTGCAAATATACTCTCTTGCTTTTTTTTTTTTTTTTTTTGACATCAACTCTCTTGTTTTCTTAAAGAAAGGAAGATGATATAATGATTTTTTCTATTCGAGATATAAATATTTTAAGAAATATTAAAACTTTCAAAAGATTGGCAGAATAATTCTTTCTGGTTCTTCATTTGTTCTCTTTGCAGCATTTTATTTGTAATAAATCAACTTTTATGATTCTTTATTTCTTGTTTGCTATAGATCAGAGTTGTATAATAAAAAAGATAGGAGTTTGAGATGATGGCGGTGACTGCACGGAGGGGAAAAGAAGGGAAGTTGTGGGTTGTAAATTGGGCTGTGATATTAAGGATAAATTAATAATATACTCGCGCGATGCGCGGTTTATTATTTATTGTTGTAAAATAGAGTTTAATGCGTCAAACCCCCATATGATATGGAAAATCTGCGTCGCTTCTTCCTTGTTTTCAAAATGACAACGTTAACACGTGGGTTACCAAAAAGTCAGCACACGTTCCATTTTTTAGAACTGGACTTAACGGTGTTAAATTTGAGCGTCAATTTCCCGTTATGCCCCAATACTAACCAGACTTTTCATAGCACGAGTCAAAGTAATTTGAAACTGTAGCGAAAGAGAGGGAAAATTAGGGTTCCGATTCTCATCCAATTCCACCAATTTCACCTAAAATCTCAGGCCATTTCTTCCCATTTCACAAAAAATCGAGTGTATGTACCAGCAAAGAGTGAAAACCGCGTTGCTGCTTTCCACATTATTCTTCACAGCACAAAATTCTTTATTTGAATTAAAAGAACATTTTGGTGAGCCCATTTTGATATCCCATTTTGATTCTTTGATTTGATAAATCAAAAGAATCCTCTACACATAATCGAAAGAAAACAGAACAATTAAGGAACAAGAAATTACTTTAGCTACATAATCGAGTTCAGCAAACTTGAAGGCGATTCCAAGGCATCGAAAAAGAGGGGAGACGAGAGAGAAGGCATGAGAGAACGGGCCGAGTTCGAGCCGGGCTTCCTCTCCATCGGGGCATTGAGCTAAAATGTCGGCCAATTCATATATAGACAACAGGCGCACTGCAGGCGCGTGCACTACACTGCTGTTAACTTTCACGATTTAGGGGAAAACGCGCCAACTTTTTTATAACCCATGTGTTAACGGTGCCATTTTGAAAACACGAGGGGGGGAGCGACACAGATTTTCCTTATCACAGGGGGGTTTGACGCATTTAACCCTTGTAAAATATATATTTCGTAATAATATAATGAAGTTGTATAAATTAAAAGGTTATTCATATCATTTTTTATTATTTCAAAATATGTACAATATATAGATGCATTTTTTTATATATCTATTTTTTAAAATTATCTTTTATAAATAATTTTAGAAAATCATTCTATAAATTTGAGTTTTGACTAAAACAGGTAGAGTTTTAATTGAATTAAATTTTACATTACTTTGGGTATGTAGTGTAGATGATGATGATGATAATAATAATAATTTTTATTACTTCATATAATTATATGACATTACAAAATAGATTGTAAAAATGTACAATTTATAGTTTATTAAATGAATAAAAACTTTCATAAAAATTGGACCATAATTTTTTTGTTTCATTATTTCCAAAAAATTTATCTTTTCGTAAATTTAACCTTTAACATGTGATTTTGTTATTTATTTAAGACTTGAGAACATGAAAGCTAAAATTAAATTTTCGAGGTTGTTAAAAATTTTCATAAGTTTTTTTATACTCCCTCCGTCCCGGCTTATTTTGCCTACTTTCCATTTTGGTTTGTCCCAACTTATTTTGCCAGCCCAAAAATGGCAAAAAAAAAATTTACGACCTTACCCCTTCATTTCTTTCATTTTACAAAATTACCACTCAAATTATACCTTTAAATTTTATTTATCTTTCCTTAATCTATTTTAATGCTACCTAACACTTATCTTAATTATTGATATCCTTAATCAAAAACAAGTGATACTCAAATTATACACTCCCACCTCTTCGTCTATCTCTCTATCACTCCGAAACCCTAATCTCCCTTGCGCCGTTCCCATTCCCACTTCGCCATTTTTGGAATCTTCATCTCCATCTCTCTCTATCACTCTTCGTCTCCATCTCTCTCGATCTGAAACCCTAATCTCCCACTGCGCCGTTCCCATTTCTGGAATCTTCATCTCTCTCTCTCTATCACTCTTCGTCGAAAAACCCTAACTCCCTTCGATTCCCTCTTCGATGCTCTATGAAACCCTAATGATTTGCTCGCCGAAACCCTAAATCTATGGCCGCCGAAACCCTCTGCATGTCTTCTTCCTCCTAAATCTGTGGCCTCTGGAAAAAAAATCAGTTTCTTGTCCAAAACCCTCGTCGAAACCTTCTGCCGATTCTGTGTCCCTTTCTTGGCCGAATCGAGTGGTGATTTCTGAGTTTTGTGGCCGATTCGAGAAGGTTTAGGGGGTTTGATGGCAGATCCGAGAAGGGAAGAGGGTTTCGTGCTGGGTTGTGGAAGGGAAGATGAGTTTCTGGGCGATTCGAGTTGGGACGAGGGTTGTTTGTCCAAATCTGAGTTTGAAGGGGGTTTCGTGGCCGATTCGGAGGAAAGCTTTGTGGCCGAAACTCCCCTTGAAGGAGATGGGGTTGCTCTCCCTCAAGGGATCGAGGTACCCTCCTTCTGCAGTGAATATGATGTGGATCCAGATTTGGTTGCTTTTAAAACTGAGTGTTTGGCTATCTGGGCACCCTCAGTTCGAAAGGTTAAAGTACTCCAAACCTCTTGTGTATTTGATTCATGCTTGCTGTTTCTGTGATGTTTTTGTGTTGTTTATGATGATTTCTGAGAATGATAAGAATGGATGCTTGCTTATGCATGTTGATTCTGTGATGAAGTGTCTACACTTCTGAGAATGGTTGGAATGTATGCTCTGGATTAATGATGCATGCTTTTATGCTGATTTCTGAGCTTGCTGAAAGGCTGAGAATGATAAGAATAGATGCTGATTTCTATGTATGTGAATGTGTTGCTTATACATGTTGATTCTGTGATGAAGTGTCTACACTTTTGAGAATGGTTGGAATGTATGCTCTGGATTAATGATGCATGCTTTTATGCTGATTTCTGAGCTTGCTGAAAGGTTGAGAATGATGAGAATGGATGTTGATTTCTGTGTATGTTAATGTGTTGTGCTGATTCTGTGATGAAGTCTACACTTCTGAGAATGGTGAGACTGTATGCTGAACTTATGATGCTTGCTTTTATGATGATTTCTGATTATGCGATGACTGCTGGATGCATGGTAACTACCTCAAAGCTGCCCAGCAGTTATCTATTGTCTCTGTGAAAAAAATGACATGGTGGTGCATGTTGTAGCTTGTCATGGTCTGTTTTAGGACTACCATGCATTGCTGCCATCTCACCTTTAATATGAAAAAACCCAATGATGAAATTTTTCTGAGGGAAATTAAAACTGACATAAAATTAAACTGATTCAATTGTTTACAGTTTAAGCAAAAGGTACACTGCATGTGTTTACACTGTAAACAAAAAACCAGATTGTCAAAATGCATTATAAGCCTACTTTACATGTACCCTAACTCTGTTAGAATACCCCCAATGTCATAAGATTCAGTGGCTGCTTCATTTGCTAAGAGAAAGTCTATTGCTTGCCTTACTACTTGCTCATCCACTTCAAGTGTCAATAGCAGTGAGCCATTTCTTTCTTGTACTGCCTTTCCAATGTGAGGAAGCTTGTAATTGTTGCCTCCATTTACCTTTAAAATGTCAACCATGCATGCTTGTAGTGTTAAAAATATGTTGTTCAATTTTGGATGCTCTAGTTCTTCAAATGATTGAAGAATATTAGCAACCAAGTCATCAACGTTGTAGGATCTTGTTTCAATCTGCAAGGATTGAATAGCCCTGAAGTACCCTAAGTCCAACACATTAGTGTCTGGTGAATTTGGTGGTTGACACATCAGCTTTATATCAAATCCATCTTGCATGGCAGCTATCCTGAAATCTGGGTCCATATTGCTTATACGAGGTCTTGCATTGTCTTGTTGGCTGATGATTTTTTTACTTGCATTTGCTGGCCACTTGGCCTTAATTGCTGGGAGTATCTGTTATGCCATGTGTTGAAACAATAAAAACAAACAATTCAGGATGAACTGTGTTAGTAATGTCACCAAAACAGCCCAATAGTTAATCAAAACTGTAGGGCAGTTTTTAGGAGACTTACATAACACATTAAGTGATGAAAATTTGTGTGTTTTGAGTTACCTTTTCTAACAGGCAGCTCTTAATCACTTCTTTGTTTATGGAGTCAATTGGTTTTGTAACCATTGCACCCCTTGGTCTGTTTGCTGACTTTCTGATGACGGGAAGTTGTTGTGTGAATGGGAAAATTCCAATCTTCCCATCAAACAACAACTCCCCTTGTTCTGTGTATTGTGGCATTGCCACAACAGCCATAAACATCACTTTTGATATGAAACACTTACTTTTACAAGCCCTGTATGGATCATCCTCTGTACTTAGCTTATAAGCCCTTTCACTTGTCCGTTGCATATAGAACCACTTCTCGTCTATATGAACTACGTTATGCATTGATTCAAAGCTGATCTTGTTGCTCATATGTTTGTGCAAGAAACATAGGCTGAATTTGATTCTGCTCACCTTATTTGAATCTGTCAATGCTGGTTTGATTGCATTTGTATGTGCTTTAAGTTTACCCGATTTGACCCACCTCCCCACTTCTGATTTACTGACTTGAAGCTCTGTTGCTAACCTCCTTATTGTGCCTCTCTTGGAGAAGGGAATGACTTTAATGGCTTCCTCATCAAACTGTTTAAGTTGAGATGAAGTATGACGTGACCTTTCAGGAAAATAAATAAGCTGCCCCTCTGAAATTTGCTTCCTTGCAGCTTGCCATATGAGTCGGACGGTACGAACGGACACTCCAAATGATGCTGCGACTTCTGCAGTGATGCCATTATTCAAAACGCCATTTTTACTATTTTCGAGAAGCCGCTGAGCGATTAGAAGTCGTGCTGATGGAGTTATATTTGGTCTTTTTCGGTTGTTTGTCATTTTTCTTAAATCTGCAATTTTGTGTTGTTTTGGGTTGTTGGTTGTTGAAGATGCATTGAATGCATATGGTCTTGTATTTATAGAACTATAGGATTTGGATTTGCTTCTGATTTGGTGGGAAATTTGAATCTTTGCTGTAATTTTTTCAGCCTCTGTAATTTTTTCAGATTTGGTGGGAATTTTTCTCACCTGAAAATTTTAAAGAGCTCATCCACTTTATTAAAATTTCTGTTATGCAGTTTTTATGTTTATTTTATCTGCATTTTTGAGTTTACAATTAACATACTAATCAACTTCCTAATTAAAGTGAAAAAAACATAAACTTAAACATCCAACCAACAGTCAACTGTATTTTCTTAGCATCCGTGCCGGTCAAAGTAGGCAAAATAAGCCGGGACGGAGGGATTACTATTTATACAAATAATTGAAAATTATTTGGTTATTTAGATTAATAAATTGACTATAAATTATTTTTTATTGTTTTACAACTGAAAAGACAATGGAAATTTGTTTTGAAGGAAAAAAATAGATCTTCTATTTTTAACTATCTATTATATAAGTAGATATAGATATTTAGTATTTTACTAAATATCTATATCTATTTATATAATAGATATTATAAGATGCTATAAACTTATAATAAATATAATAATATTTTCTTGAAAAGTATTAGATTTATAACAAAATGTTTAAAGTAAATTATTCAAAACAAATTCTAAAAAAAAAAAGTTCTAAACAAATAAAATCAATCAAATCCTAAAAAAGAAATCCATTTTTTTTATATGCAATATGGATATCAAATTAAAGATCATTTAAAGATGATTAAATTGATGTATTATACATTAAAAATTGATTTATAATGAATAGTTAGGGTAGCTCTAAATTTTTTGTGTGTGTATATATATATATCACCACCCCCTCCACCAATAGGCACCCTCCCTTTTCCCAATATTGCCTTCCTTCTAACCAATCATATTTTTTTACTTTTTTTTTTCTTAGTTTCCATTTTTGGAAAACAAAATAGGTGGGACAATTGAACTTGCTATTTTTAGCTATGGTCATATTATTATATATATATATATATATATATTTAATAAATTAAATGTATAATGGCTGTACAGATAAATTTGTAGGTTGTAAATAGAATTACCCTTATAAAATTGGAATTATACTTGATTTTGAAAGCGGAGAAGATGGGCCTTCAAACAACTTCACAAGCCTAAAGGCCCAATAATTACCCAACCCACATACAATACTTGATCCAAAATATTTATCACGTGGAACGCTCGTGACACCTGACATTCGACCCGCATGTGAAATTACGGGTTTTCTGACAACCCGGGGACCCAACCGTTGCCTACATTTATCCGATAATTATTCAACAAGAATCAAACGAGAATAGTGTGCAATTACTAATTTAATCAAGCAGGTAATGAAATCTTCTAATTTCTATTTTGTTTCCCTGTGATTTCAGTTATAATATATAAGGACTATGATGGATGAATAGGAGCCGTTGTTCTAGTTTTGGACATGGATATTTTGGGGATGAGAATTCGTGTAATTTGGGTATTTAGTTTTCTCGTTTTATTTGTTTTTGTTTTGAGATAATCTGGTTTTGCATTTTCGCTTTTCTTGGAAACTAGAGCAAAATAACTGGCATTTTCGTATTCTGATTGTAGGATTTAGAGTAATTTCTTTGGGTTTTTTTTTTTTTTTTTTTTTTTTTTTGTGAATATTGTAATTTTTCTAAGGTTTAATCTTTATTCTAAGATGGTTGTGATTCTCTGTTTGTTACTGTAATTTAAATCTGTTTCTTGAATTTAAATTTTAATTGTAAAAACATGTTAGGGTTGTGGTTCTCCTCTATTAATTGATTCTGTTGATACTGAGGAACTTTGAATAGGGGCATATGAGGAAGTGAATAAAATAGTGCTTGTTTATTTAATATAGTAAAAGCATGTTTTCCAATCACAAACATTCATCAATTTCTGATGCTTTTAATTTGTGGGGGATGCTGTTCGAGGTTAGTAGAGAGAATTGATAATTCTGGAAATGTGCATATGATCTGTGTTGCAATTGTTTGAATGGCAAGCATTGTAGGCTGTTCTTTGTCTTTATAATTTTTGACAATGCCATCAACAAGACAAGAATTTTAGAATGTAATATGTTAAATGCAGCAAACTCTTTTGTGATTCAATTGAATAAGTTCTTATTGTTTTCTTAGCAGTGCTGAGTCGGAACGAACAAAATCAATGCCACTTTAATTCCAAATTCTAATTCTTTAGTGTTAATTCTTTGGTGTTCACAGGATTGAGGTAATTATAAATGGATAAGAAAGACCCTGTCGAGGAACCCTCTGAGGATGTGACTCGTGAGTCTCTAATTGCTATTTCATATGAATCACCCGATCTAAATTCTGAGAAATCACCTAAAAGTATAGCTGGGGAGAAAGTAGTTGAACCTCTTATCCATGACGGAGATGAGAAATATAGATCTAAGTTGATCTCTCTGTCCTCTTCACCACATCCAGACGTGAAAGTAGTTCCCGTTTTGCCTGTTCAACCTCGTGCTTAGCCTGGACAATAGATTTGACATGTTGACCATTGTGACCATTGTGACCTTTGTGATGAATGATAATGAATTCTGACTAGATATGAGCCCTAAATGCAAGGGTTCAGTATTCTCAACTATTTATTGAACAATTGTCTTTTAATTACCCTTTGATAAATCATTTGATGTCTCCTCTCTCCTCTTGTTGCACATTGTTGCTATTAACATTATTGCTAATCAGAAATACGTATTATTACATTTCTTAAAACATAATACATCTGATCTGTTTCTTGCAAATAATACAAATGGGTTCCTAATTCAATAAGGTTGAATCGACAAGGACTGTGATATAAGTGAAGGCCTCGTTGCAGTGTATCACTAACTGCCCTGTAGGAGATATAGACTTGGGAGAGTGTTGAAATGGTGATTCCATATCCCAACTGGAAATTCAACAAGAATGCAGTTCTATTACAAATAAGCTTAAAAACTGCCACAAGAATGCAGTTCTATTCAATTTCGTGTAGGATTAGAGGTTTTGTGCATGTTTCTTGGGAATCTTTCAGTGAGCCTTTAGAAGATTGATGCCTGAGAAATTTTCCATGCCACTAAAAGAAAATCTGATTTGTTGTTTTCAGGTTTGAAATATCCATTTCTAGTCTTCTTTTACAGAGAAAAGATTTCGTATTTGCAAGATCATTACTCTCCATTATGTCATGTTCTGGCTTTTCTTCCTTTTCCCATATACTGTAAGTGAGCATCTTTTCTATCTTTCACTTACCATTCATGATATGTTTGGCATTGAGCACCATTTCCAATTGTTCAGTATATAACATTATTAATCGCCCACATCCTCTTCTAATGCAAGAATCTATCAGGTACTATTAGTTTTTGAACTTGGATCTTAAATCCATTATTTCTTGTTGTGACCTTGTCAAAGGGTTCTAATAGATCTATCTAGCAGATATATATTTGGTTTCTATATATCTGTGCATTTGTACTCAGCTATTGCTTTCATATATAGAATGAATTTGGGAACCTAAAGAAGTGTCGTTCTAGACGATTTTTAGGCTGAATACATTACCAACCCGATAAGAAGCTTTCCTCCTTGCACGAATCGAAGGGGAGTCGGAGACTCTTTGCTCTAAAAACTATTGTTGGTTGGAAATTTTGTACCGTATTAGGACATCCCATTAGGCTGGGCACCCACCACTTTTCACGGTTAGAGAGGCCCTCTTTGATTAAGCTGTGAAAAAGAGATGCTTGGTGGTGGAATAATAAAACGAATACCATTTCTATTTGTTTCGATTCTTCGTAACAAGAGAGGAAGTAGTTTGTTGGTTGGTTAATCGGTCACATATTTAATAAGGGATTCTTATTGGTTGGAATTTCCAGATATCCTTGGTACTTTAGAGGATTGCAGATGATTTATTTTATTCTTGAATTGTATCTTGTCATATCTTATTTGGTTATCTTCGTATTCTGCTTTAGCTACTGGGATTACACTTGATTTCCTCGCTTTGCATTTCAAGTGTTGTTATTTTGATCTCTTGTAGTTCAATTTTGGGACTGTGTTTAAAGCATTATTCTTCTTTGCTTTATTATTTCCATATGCTGGAAGTTGCACTTGCACCACTGGGAAACCACTACCACTGATTCTTTGTTCATTTACAGAGACAACTAACTTTCCGTACATCAAATTATGGTGAGGAACATTTGCAGGATTTGGACCAGCAACATGTCCTTGTTAACTTGATATCATCATCATTTTTTTTTTTTTTTTAATGAAAAAAAAGGTTTGTATGTGTGGAAAAAGCTTGACACTAGTAGCTAGGATTTCTCAGATTAACACTTTCAGTTATAAAGAATATCAAGCACATTTCAAAGATGTTCTATTTCTATTCATAGATATGAATTAACTCAAAACTAACTCATGTGATTGCTTCAGGACACATGAAAATATGCCAAAATCCATTCACTCGAATATAATTGGAAAATATTATTTGTAGTGAATGGAACAAAGAATCCTGTCTGATCAACAACCATTACCACAATCAGAAACACAATTAAAGACTTTTTATGGACTCCACTATAGTTTCTCACATAATTATCTATATTTTGTATATTAAGCAAATTAATACACACACACACACATATATATTAGTTGACGTTAACAATGAAATATATTCATGTGAGCAACGATCTATCTTTTCAATATAGGGTAAAATATTTTTTAAGTTCTGTAACTTAGTCCTTGTCTAGAAAATATCCCATAAGTTCAACATATTCAATTTTGGTCCTATATGTATAATAAAATGTCCAATTTAAGGACTCTGGCCATCGTTAAGTCGCCGGATTTGGCATGGCCAGAGTCCTTAAATTGGACATTTTATTATACATACAAGACCAAAATTAGACATGTCAAACTTACGGAATATTTTCTGAACAAATCTAAATTACGGGACTTAATTTTTTTTAAGACATTTGTATATTTTTGAGAAGATTAAATAAATTGTTTTAAAACCTTATTCGCACATGATTGTTTATCTTGTTCAATTATTTGTCAATGATTGAGTATGTTTAATAATATTAAAATGAACATTTGGGAGATGAGAGGCCATCTCCAACGATATATAAAAAAATACTGCAACTCTTATATTATTTTAATATAAAAATGGTTACTCATCTTCATTAGTCTGCACTATTTTTTTATATTAAAAAAATATTCCATAATATTCCTTAATTCATCAATTTTTTTATTTTAAAATTTTATAACTTAAAAAAATATAAATATGATTAAATATAATTGTTAATAATATTTATAATTTGTATAGTATTTAAAATTTTATGATACATTCAAACAATCACGATGATTATTATTATTCAAATAATATATAGTATTATTTAATATTTTAATTGCATATTATTAAAGTCCTTATATATTAATAACTAATAGAATAATTCTGAAATATAATAAATATCAAAATAGAAAGAAAAAAATGAATGAAAAGGAAAAGATCAAAAGAAAAGAAAATGAAAAAAAAAATTGACACAGGATTTGACCTAAGTTGGATCCAACATAAGGTTAATGGTTGAGATAGTTTAAAGTGAATTTTTAAAGTACCCTTGGAGTTAAAATCCTTAAAATTTTAATAATATATCCACACGTTAGAGATGTACTAAATATAAGATTGATGATCATATAACGCAAATTAGCATATATCAGGAGATATTGTACTGGGTTTGTGAAAAGAAAAAAGATTATCTTGAACACTTTTGGAAATTAGCTTTTTAAAAATTAACTAAATATATTAATTTTAATGATTAATTTTAAAATTACCAAACATACTTAATCATTGACAAATAATTGAACAAGATAAACAATCATGTGCGAATAAGGTTTAAAAACGATAATTTTATTTAATCTTCTTAGAAATATATAAATGTCTTAGAATTTTTTTTTTTAAGTCCTATAACTTAGGCTTGTCCAGAAAATATCTTGTAAGTTAGACATGTTTAATTTTGGTCTTGTATGTACAATAAAATGTCCAATTTAAGGACTCACATGCCAGATCCGGCGACTTAAGTAGTCGACGATGACCAGAGTCCTTAAATTGGACATTTTATTACACATAAACGACCAAAACTCATAGGATCTTTAGCTACAGGAACTCTAGAACTCTACGCTCCTTAGCTGCTAATCGATCACCTCCCTGACTCTATTTCCCGGTGGGTTGGGAAGGCATTCCATTGAAAATCGATTTTACGGTATAGACGCTTATCATGACCTCCCCTCTATGTCTTGCGGTAATGATTCCTCTGGCATTACGACCTTTACCACATGGACATGTCTAACTTACGAGATATTTTCTGGACAAGGCCTAAGTTATGCGATTTAAAAAATATTTTACCCTTTCAATATATAATGCAATTAAAACAAGTTAGTCTTTTTTATTTTTTATTTATTTTTATTAAATAGGGTAGGTTGGGCTATTCCAATTTATGTCTAAGCAAGAATTGGTTTGTATCTATGTAGACCAGAAATAACAGGAAAGCATTAAATTTGGAGGACTTTAAGGTAGTGGGAGACAATCAAAGTGAGTTTGAAAGAGGTTGAAACTATAAGAGCAGAGGTTTGAGAAAAGGACAATAGTTTCCTAATGTAGAAAACAGAGAGTGTAGATGAAGAGGGCAACTACCAATCATACCGTACATATATGTCTCAATTAATTTCTGGAAAGATTAGAAGATAAAATGCTCAACCATTTCTTTGCCAACAGTACACCAACTAAGTACTGACAACTCATATGTTACATGCCCAACATTATACCATGGTGCATGAAAGAAAGTCACTCCACTTATTAATTATTATCAGTAAATAAAATAATAAAAAGGATGACGATTCTACCCGTTACATGTGATTTGTCATTTTATCGGGCTTCATTAAAAATATCGATTACGTACGAGGGTTTTGTAAACCATTTTTTCTTTAAAAGAATTTAATTACTAGTTAATTTAGGGCTCAAATATAAAGTTAAAATCAAGTAAAAGGTTTGGGGGGGTTATTATTTTGGGTTAACATAATAAATTATTGCCCTTAAAATATGTGACACAAACATATGATAGACATTTTCTGTGTCTCAAAATTAATTTGGAAATAAGAAATTGTGATTAATATCAAATCAAACTACTCTAGATCGAGTGATGACTGATGATGATCATTTGAGTTGAATTCCAAGCTAAATCTTTTGAACAACTTTGATGATAAAAAATTAGTGCGATAATGGTGTCAAATCTCCAAAAGTGCACCATATTTGAATTTAGTAAGTAAATGCTAATTAGAGCAAGATTGTTCAATTAGTGAGGAATATTGATGCTCCATGCATTTTGGAGTTTTGGACACAAAAATCCCTTAAAAAAGAAGAAAGAAAAGTATGTGATAAGGCCACGTTATGAACAGATACATTTTGCAAAGACATGACTCTTCTCGGACAAGTTAATTAAAACACACACTGTGTGTGTGACCTCAATCCCATATTTCATTGTTTCTTCATGAGCATATAGATTAGAAGATCGAAGAGTGAAGCAGAATAAAGTGGTATTGATGTGATTCATCATAATTTACAACATTAATACTATATCATGATCTGAATCCAATTCTTAAAAGCATCATCTTTCTTGAATATATGCTTTTATATCATAATAATTGTAACGTCTATTTTACCAATTAATTAAATGTGAACCATATTTGGACTAGGACTCAGGAAAAATTGAACACTATACATCAATTAATTCTTAACATGCAGTTCGATCTCCTCAATTTAGTCCCACTATTTATTACTTTTATTATTATCAATTTATTTTGATGTTAGGGGAAGAAGAAGGATATAGATGTTCAGCTTCATTCTTTTTAAACCAATTTTGTCAATTATGCATTTTTAGGATTTGTTGATGGAATGGGTGTAACGACCTATGTTTTGCACAAACTAATTAATGTAGATTGGATGAGGACCTGATTCTATTGAGTCAAGAACGATAAATATGTAAAAAATTCATTATTTTTCAAAAATGAAAATGTCCCCATAATTTTTGGTCATACTACTACTTGTTACCATCAAAGCCCCAACCTAACCCTCACCAACAAATTAAAACCAGGCGTGCTCGTTCCATTAGAAATTAAGTAGTTAATATAATTTACTAATTTTTTGGACAACCTAAATTACCCCAAAGGATACATTTTATTTTTTATTTTTTATAACTTACAAGAGTAAAACTTAATTAAGTTGGGATTTAAAAAAAAAAAAAATTACATGTGACTACGGTTGCCCCTTATTCTGAGCATAATTTTACTTGCAAAGACATGACGAGAAAAGTTGCTTAAATTTAGTATGCCCACCTGATCTTGTCGACTAGTTATAGTGGAATTTAGTGTGTGATCTATAAAGGAAGAGAAAATAAGAGCAATTATATTTGTTGGCAATTAGGATTATGATCGATGAGTAGTTGAATGTTTTTTGGTTGCATATATCTTCCACCCAATAACACATTCCACTAGTATTTAACTAAATTATTTCCTATATAAATAAATATCCCCATTATTCTCTCTATAAATATGAACACATGTATTTGGTTTTACAACTCCATCTTTCTATTTCTCTCTCTATATATATAGATTAGCTAGTGAAATGTACTACTTGTGGGTGGTGGGTTGTATTATAGGTTTGTTAGTGGTGAAAAGAGTGGTGGGAAGTGGGATAAATTCATGGATATATGAGAAGAAATTGGGTAAGAAAAAATGGTGTAATTTGCCACCAGGTGATATGGGTTGGCCACTCATTGGCAACATGCCCTCTTTCCTTGGAGCTTTCAAGTCCACTGACCCTGATTCTTTCATTGCCCAATTTATTAACAGGTATATATATAACCCTAATTAACACACACACACACACACACATCCATGCATGCATCAATCAATACTCTTAATTTCTTGATATGTAAAGTTGTTGCCATGAAATTTGTCTTGGTGCTCCACTATATCCAGGTTAAAAATTGTCTCAATAGAATAGAGTAGAGAAAATTACAGTTAGTCTTGTTCATTTTTATCAATAATTTCGGTTTCTTTAACAATTTTTTTTTTCCAGTTTTGGTCTGATTTTACTTAAATCTTCAAAGTTTGCCACTATGGGTGCCGGACATATTAGCAATTCCGTTGTTCATATAAGTTAAAAAAATATATGACATTTTAAGCAAAATCTATTGAAGAAAAGTTGTATGAGGACCAGAGTTGAAATACTTAAAATTAGTGGTAAAAAGATTGACAATTTCTAAATTACGAGAGAAAATTGAGATGTTACCTTATAGAGTATCAAAATCAATTTCGTAACATTTGCGTATAAAAACAATAAATGAGAGAAAATTAAAGTAACTAAGAACAATTCAAAAAAAAAAAAATTCTTTTAATTTTATGAGTTAGTTCATATCGATGAATACAGGTAGATTTTTTTTTAGTGGATATCAACCCATATTTGCCACTCTGGATAATGTCTCAAAATTTCATGAAAATATTCAACTTCTCCGGTATATTAATTTTGTAAAGAAAAATAGTCGTATTCGATTTTTTTTCAAAGCACTTTTTTTTCTCGTCCAATCAGATCATAATCTACTTAAATTTTGATTCTGATTCTGGAATAATCGAATCATTAAAATTCAGGATTGAGATAGGATGAGTAACCATTGACCCCTTACATTAGTTAACGACTTAGCGCTTCTGTTTGTGACCAGGAATTAATAGATAGAGCATGTCTTGTGTGAGACCGTCTCATCGTAAAACGGATTAAAAGTATTACATGATATATACAAAAGTATTATATGATACACATAAAAGTATTACATGATACTTAGTATTACATAATACTTGTATTATATATAAAATATTACCTAATACAAATATCATATAATACTTTTATGTGTATCATGTAATATTTTTGTATATATCATGTAATACTTTTAATCCGTCTCACGGTGAGACGGTCTCACACAAGACTTTGTCTAATAGATATTATAGGAAAATGAGTCCAATAACTCACTCATATTTATCCGTACATATATCTCTCATTAAAGTTTTTTTTAGTATAAATATACCACTAATGTTTACCTTTAGATACATATAATTCATTTAAGATTTATTTGGGTATAATAACACCACTAATATTGTAAAATTAATACATTTATACTTGATATGAACATTTTAAATTATTTTTACATTTTTTTGACCTCATATATTTCAAATTTTTCTAACAAATAAATAATTTTATGAAAATATTAATACATTAGTTTATTTTATACATATATGTGGATATATTATTTTATTATTATTATTATTATTATTTTCAGTTTTTTTTGTAGACTAATTTTTTTTTTTTTTTAAGTAAAGACTAAAACTATTAAACAACAAGGTTAATATGAAATAATAATTTCACTATGATATTTGGGATACTATTTTTAAATTTAAGTAAAACTTTAATCTTCATATTATATTTTTATATGAAATATTTTTTTATATTAAACAATAAATAAATATGAGGTAAAAGAAGGAGAAAAATTTAAAATATTAGTATTGTTATTGTACTAAGAGCTTTAGTGGGTTATATGTACCTAAAGATAAATATAAATGGTGTTATTGCACCTAAAGAAACATGAATCCGTTATATGTAATCCTTGGATAATGGGGAAAACCATATTTAGGTTCTTTAATTACTTGCAATATATGTGATTTGAATTAGCTCTACTCTTCTTTTATTCAAATATTGAATTCTTATACTTCCGTTTGAATTGGGTTCCTGTACTTTTATTCAAATAATAATTGAGTCATTGTACTTTAAATCTTGTTTGAACTAAGTACCTGTACTTAGTGGTTATAAAGTGACCAATTAATATCAATATAAATAAAGTATAAAGTCTCAATTTAACGAATCACAGTATGTTGGATGGGCCATAAGGTCGGGCTTCGAACACTCAGCCCAATGCTAGATTAGGCCAGGCTGGGCCTGTCATAATCCATGGCCCAGGACAGGCCCAATCTGCCAGCTCCCTAGAATAAATTGCAAGGCATTTCTGTCTCCACAACATTAGAATATCTCCTTAACCAGGTTTGAACCCGTGCAATGCACATGATTCATTTAATATTTATCTAATTTTTTTTATAAGTATTATTATTTATACGTGTTTTTTGATTTATATGTATGATTTTTTTTTATATTTTTAAAATAATTTTTTTCATTGTTTTTAATTTTTTATTTTTTCCATTTGATCTTTAGCACAAAATTGTTAATAGCTAGTTCTTTATATATATTTTAACTGTTGGATTAGATATTTTCATATCTTTCTTTAAAAAATATAGAATAAATCTCATTTATATCGCTCGAAAACATCTGTTTTGTTCCGATTTTGCCTTTTGAGTGCTCTTTTTATTAGATTTACATAATGATTTCATTTGTAAAATAATAGAACATCATCTATTTTTTTTAACAATTTTCGATATGATTCACTTTCAAAACTTGCAAATCTATCTATGTCCCAATGTAAACATATCCTAAGGTTTTTTTAGCACTTGTTTTTTGTTAATGTCATTACTTTTGCAAGAGTATTGTTGTTTACTTTTTTTTTTTTCAATTTGAAATGTTGGACAAAAACAATTATTAAAGTTTGGAACCAAATATTTCATATAGAAAAAGACAATACAACATTAACAATCTCTTCCAAGATTTGTAACTTACATATTTAGTTTTTTCAAAACACTTATTTTTTGTAGAGTAGTGGGGTATGTATTTAATTGGTATTAATTTTTTGATATTTCATAAATAAAATGTTTTTGAGAGAGGACACTTGACAACATTGTAGAACTCCAAATGTCATCACTTGAGAGAACTAAACCACACTTTTATATACTACCTCCGTCCCATAACACTTTGCACCCTTATTTTATTTGTGCACAGTTTTTAAGAAAAATTGAATGATTGCTTTATAAATGAGGGTATAAGGGTCAATTCGACTTTTTCTAATGGAGGAATTAGTTTGGATGTTTGTGAAAAACTAATGATATTGTGTGTAAATAAGTGTGTATTGTGAGGGTAAGAATTGTGATAAAATTTACCATTTTTTGGTGTGCAAAGTGTTTGGGGATAGATTGAAAAAGAAAGTGTGCAAAGTGTTAAGGGACGAAAAGAAAAGAGTATATAATTTTCCAAGATAATCATGCCTTCTTGGACTATAAACAGAAAAAAATTAACTATAAACAAATACCACAATCTTTTTACACAAACAAGATTAGTGATTAAATTTCTACTTAAAATAGGATTAAATTTATTTATGTACACTACGTATATAAAAAAAGTTGAAAAATGTGTACAAATTTTTCAGATTTGGAGACACAGGACTATACAAGGCACACATGTTTGGTAATCCTAGTATCATTGCCACAACAGCTGAATCATGCCGAAAAATTCTAAGTGATGATGAAGCTTTCAAACCCGGTTGGCCTTCTTCTACTGTTAATCTAATTGGAAGAGAGTCATTTGTCGGAATTTATGACGAAGAACATAAATGGCTGCGCAAACTAACAGCTGCCCCTGTGAATGGACACGAAGCACTAACCGTGTACATGAAATACATCGAAGAAAACGTGATCACAGCATTGGAAACATGGGCAAACATGGGACAAATAGAGTTCTTAACTGAGCTCAGAAAACTCACATTCAAGATAATAATGCACATTTTCTTGAGCTCAGAGAGTGATCATGTCCGAGAGGCGTTGGAGAAAGAGTACACCGCGCTAAATTATGGAGTGAGGGCTTTGGCGATTAATGTACCAGGATTTGCTTATTACAAAGCACTTAAGGTTATGTTTATTAATTGTTCAATTGCATGTTTATTTATTTATGTAAAGATGTTTTTTTTTTTGGCTTGAATTTTGTGTGATTAATTTAGGCACGTAAGAAACTTGTGGCTCTACTTCAAGCGATTGTGACTAATCGAAGGGAACAAAGAAGGGAAAATGTTATGAAGAAAGATATGATGGAAGCTTTATTGAGTGCAAAAGATGAGAATGGTAGAAACTTGAGTGATGAACAGATCATTGATATTTTGGTTATGTATTTGAATGCTGGCCATGAATCTTCAGGACACACTACTATGTGGGCTGCCATTTTCTTACAGAAAAATCGTCATGTGTTCGTTAAAGCTAAGGTAGTGCAACTCCACATTACATATATTATTCAAGGGAAAATCTCAATTTTTGTTTTATAACTAAGGTCTTGTCCATTTTTTTTTTTTTTTTTTTGCATTTTTATGCGATTTTGATTGGAATATCTCTTTCTACCTACATGGACACAGGAATTGAAATATCCAATTCAACAATTCCGACGTCCACGTAGACAAAAATTGAAATCCAAGCAAAATCAATTGGTGATAAAAAAAAATGGATAAGGTCTAAGTTGCAGGATGAAAATTGCAATTTCTCCTTATATTCAATTTTGTTAACAATTACGGTGAATATGACACCAGAAAAACTATAAACATAAGAACCGATCATGTTATGGTTTATGATTTAGGGTGAGCAAGAGGAGGTTGTAAGAAACAGACCACCTGATCAAAAAGGTTTGACACTGAAAGAAATAAGGAAAATGACTTATCTTAATAAGGTATGATGCAATGTTCCTTGTTAATTTTATTGATTGAAATATATTCATATTAAAAAACAAAATTGCTTCAAAATGTAACAGGTGATCGATGAAACACTTCGTGTGGTTACATTCTCACTTACGGTTTTCAGAGAGGCTAAGAAAGATGTCAATGTTTGTGGTATGCAATTCTTCTTTCATGCATGTGTTTCTTTGAGGTAGTTAATTTCTTATTCTTGAAATCTTTTTGAATAAAGTTTACAATTTCTATCAGGCTACACTATTCCTAAGGGATGGAAAGTTTTGGTTTGGTTTAGAAGTGTTCATTTCGACCCTGAGACATACATCGAGCCTAAGAAGTTTGACCCTTCAAGATGGGATGTGAGTTTTATGTCTTTATTTTACACCTTCTCCTTTATTGGCAAACAATTTGTAATTAGAGATGTAGACAAATCAAGTTGTTCATAAATTATTCAGGTCTCGACTTTAAAAAAACTCATTCAAGATCGATTATTAAATTTAACGATTCAAACTCAGATATCTATCGAGCCAAGCTCGAGTTTGATAGCTGACATAGGTGTTATGGGTATAGTTTGTAATATTTGGTTCGTTCGCTCGCGACCTGCCCATTTATATGTTCGCGATGCTATTACATATAATGTGAGTCTGTTCACGAGCTTAATATATGTGCATATTATCATATATATTTCACGAGCTCAAACTCGATTATATGATTATCGAGTTCGAGTTGAAACAAACTTGTCTAACATATCAAATGAGTCATTTGTCAATCAAGTTTGAACTGCTCACTAGTTTAATAAAATTAATCCGAATCAAGTTATGAAAAATCAAACTAGCCAAGCAGCTTCTTAATATTCAACTCGATTCAATTTGATTACATACATTTGCAGGGATTCACACCAAAAGCGGGGCATTTTCTTCCATTTGGCGGTGGAAGCAGATTGTGCCCAGGAAATGATCTTGCTAAGCTTGAAATTTCCATCTTTCTTCACCATTTTCTTTTAAACTATGAGTGAGTTTCAATACTTGATGATCATCCCATTTTTCCTATATTATGTATATCAATACTTTAATACTTTTCAAATGATTTTGAAATATGAAAATTATCAACTTGTTAACAGATTGGAACAACATAATCCTGCAAGTCCATTGATGTACCTACCACATACGAGGCCCAAGGACAACTGTTTGGGAAGAATCATAAGGGTGTCTACTGAGAGTGTACAGAAAGAAGAAATGTAGACAAGCTTTTCTCTTGGCTTAACATTATAATATTACTAGAGTGCTTTGTCTCCTTTAATCCTCATTGTAGATAGAATTGAACAACCGTACGGGCATCATCTTAATCCATATGCTCCCATTTTTAATAAGATTCTGCTGCGTTCAGGAAGGATGAAGAATAGAAGAAGCATCTGACTACTTCATCCATGCTCCACTCGGCTAGGTTAGCCGAAAGATGGTTATCGGTTCAAGAACGTAAGGTGTTCTTGCATATCCCTGCTCGTTTTCCAAATTAATCCCGCGGATATCTTTTGTTCCGTCTCAGCAAATCCTTTTTTTTCCACAAGGGATCGTAATAGTACTGTTCGGGGAGTCGATAAACTAATTCCCGTGAACGAGTTTTTATCTCTCGAATATCCAACTCACTAATTAATTCTTTATAGTTCCGGGAGTTACGAAGGAGGGTTCGAGCTCATATTGGTCATGGGTTGAGAACGGGAATTGAACTCTAGGAGATCGGTTGAGTAGGGTAAAATTCTATCCCTTAGGAACCGTACATGCACCTTTTGATGCATACGGTTCATTCTCTTTTGTGGGAATCCGGGGGTAAGACTTCACTATATATGAATATAGTGGAATCCCCTTTGTCTTTTTTGTGCAATTCCAAATGTGAAGTAAGTCTCCTTATCTTGGTGGTGAAACTGAATACTTGAAATTCAACAGACCCTCAAGGGGTTGTGGGTTTTTTTCTACCAATTGGGGCTCGCCTGAAGAGCATATTTACCGAAACAAATATGATTACCTCAATAAGATATAGTTTTGAACAAAGAACTATCGAGGGTTCGAATCCCTCTCTCTCCTATCGGCAGAAACGAATCAATTTAGATAGTCCTTTGTGGCTTCGGTGGCGACTAGATCAACGAGAGTTATCAGTATTTTTCAACTCTGATATATAACCTACAGAAAAATGGGCTAATCCAACCAATTGGCTGTTTTTGCATTAATTGCTACTTTGATTTTGTTGTTTTCAATTGAAGAAAAATAAAATACGAAAAAATCGGTCCATGGCGTGTACGTGTCGGATGAACCAAATCCATTTCACCGCTCCACCGGAAATTCCCTCTGCCCAACTTAAATGAGATATGATAGCTTCCTTATGGTCTAACATTCTTGCCAATACATTAAAAATTATTGCTAATTGACCGAAGTGAGAAGCAAAAATATTCTGATAAAGACGTTCCTCAGTAATATCATCATGACTTTCGAAAATATCATATAAAAAAAAATAGTTCCTTAATTATAAAATCGAAATTGGAAATTGAATTCATTAATGGTCATATCTAGTATTCAGAGTTTGCCTCGATTTGGTACCGCTCTCGCGGCCACTCCTATTAACATAGGGACTGGAAGTGGAACGAAAGGTAAAATCCACACATATTGAGATACTGTAGGGGAGGTCCTGCGGAAAAATAGCTCGACGCCAGGATGATAAAAAGCTTAACATCTTCCAAAAGGAAAAAGGATCTTTGAAAATTGTTTCCTGAATCCGAAAGACAGTACTTGGGTTCTCCCAATACTTGAATTCTCGATGTAGATGCTACATAGTTGGTTCTCATCCTTCAGAGATTCTCGGTTCCTTCTTCCATAACCCGAGCTGATTTCAATTAATTTATTTTAGTGATGGTCAAAACTACCATATGATTATTTTAATTTCCAGTACTCAAATTACAACTAAATTTGAGATGGGTGTGTGAAAGGGTATGTCATCCATGTGAGACTAAAATAAGGTCAAATCATGGCAAACAAATTTTATCAATAATGAAAAAAAAAAAGTGTACTCCAATATCAAAGACGAATCTCCTAAGAATATAGAGATAAAATTTAAGAGGGGTGAAGTTTCTACCACATTTATACAGGGGATTATTATTACAAATAAAAAAATCGATAAACTTGTCTTTCTAAAAATGCTAAAAACAAAATCACTTTTATGTCAAATGTTACACAAATTTTGGAATTTACACAAATTATACCTTACACGAAAAAATGGAATAAGACATTACATGATTTTGGTTTACATGAATTAGATCTTACACTAAAAATGGAATAGCCCTTTTACACGAAGATATATACACAAAAACTTATGTGAAATAGTTTTATGGATAGTTACCGTGGAACAGATCAGTATCATTCATAACCAAAACTCATTTTCATAAATTCATACATCAATTTGAGGTGTGGGTTATGGAATGATTCGTCTCACGAACTCACATAAGACCCACTCATATATAATTATGAATCAGCATTAGACGGAAAGAAAAAAAATTGAATAGCCCTTTTACACGAAAATTGAAAATATTGAATAGGCCCATTACACGGTAACTGAAAAAATTGAATACAACAAATCATGGTTTACAAGAAAATAAAATTAATTTAATACCCTTTGTGGTTTACACGAAAATCAATTATATGAATATATGCATTATACGGAAATTAAATTATCCATATATTTGCCCTTTGTAGTTTACATGAAAATTAATACTACAAATCAATTTTTATCTTTTATTAGAAGGATAATTTTGTATAATTTTCTAATTTGTGGTAGCAAATTAACAAAATAATCATTTATGGTTAAAAATATAATGCATTATTTAATTTTGCAGTATAAAGGGCTATATAAATTAATCGAATTGATCTATAATAAGTATAAGTTTCGTACATTGCACAGACATATAAATTTTACAATTTATATATTTAGATAAGAAAACGTAGCACACGAAACATAATAAATTTCTTGGGAGAATCCCAATCTAATTTATTACTTGAGTGATTTACGACCATATAATTGAAATTTTCGAGTTTGATGTAAAAAATTTAATTTACGAAAAAAATCTAGTTCTCAATCATATTTCAATCTCATTTAGTACTCGTGTGATGCATGGACAAATAAATTTCAAGTGTCAATAAATTTTTGATATAAAAATGTTGATCATGAAAAACAATATAGTTCTTAAAAATTATTTTAATTTAATCTACTACCCATATAAATTATGAATTTTAAATATTTCTTATTTTCGTCATACATTATCTGACTATTTTATTACTAATTATTTTTGTCACAATTAGTTTGGAAAAAAACTTATGTAAATATATGCTCAATAACTTATTCATTACAATGAATGTAAAATGATGATATTATTGAATATTATAATCAAGTCTCAGTAATATTTCAACTTCATATGGTACCTCTATGATGTAGCAAATAAATTTGACGTGTTAGTGCTTTTTTGATATAAAAATGGTGATTATGAAAAAAAATATAGTTCTTTTAATTATTTCTATTTAATCTACTACCCATATAATTTACCAGTTTTGAATATTTCTTATTTTCATCATACATTGTTTGACTAATTTATTATTTGTTTTTATCACAATTGACCTGAAAAAAACTTATACAAATATATGTTCAGTAACTTATTCATGATGAGCGTAATAACAATGATATTATTGTATATTACTCCAAAATAAAACTTTCTAAATTTTACATACCATTAAAAAAATCTATATAATTTTTTTTCCAAATGCTTTGAAATTATAATTTATCTCTTAGAAAAATCATATTGGATGATAAACATTTCAAAATCTGATAAGTTTAAAACCATGTAACTATATGACAACAAAAAGTAAAATATCTTATCATTATTCATATAATTATGAACTTCATGCTACCATAATAATGAAATTTCAGATTTATAATGTTTTTTAATCATGGAGGAAACATTATTCTTACCTAAAAAATGATATATGTTTTTGCTAACTTTTTCTTGGATATATAAAATGATTTAAATTAAGGTACAAATTGTTATTGACAACTTTCATGTATATACAAACTGATTTTCATACCATGAATATACATAAGTTATGCAAAATTCAATATTTATAATTTATAAATTATAAAATAATAAATATTTGTATTTTTACTTTAGAAAGTGGAGATAAGATTAGTTGGTTTTATATAGATAGATGACAATGAAATTTCATAATTAAAAATTCAAAGAATTTAAATGATATATATGGGAAAAAAAAATCATTGACATATTATCACTCTTATAAATAGGAATGACTTTCTAATCTTCAAGATTAATAATGAAGATTTATTTATAAAATTCGATAAATGGACATAAAAAATGAGTTTTATTAATTTTGTATAAATATAAATGATATATTTTTATATAATTTTTTATAAATGATATTTTCTTATACTTAATTTGTAGATTTTAATAGAAAATATATGAGTTCATAAGTTTCACACTTCCTATTTATAATATCAATTGTATGCAATTATGTATCATATATATATATATATATATATATATATATATATATATATATATTACATCTTGTATTATTATATTCAAGATATATTAAAAATCTTTATACAATAAATAATCTTCAAGATTTTTAATAAGAATTAATATAGCAAAGATAATCATCATTTTTATTGTAATATTATTTGTATAAGATTATACAATTAATTTCTACTTAATATAATTAAATTATGTAAACATTATGTCACATTATTAGTATTGTTACATGGAAGATATATTAAACTGGATTATTAATTATAAATGACATACTTGCCAAATAAAAATTATGTGATTTTTATTATTGTTTTTCAACATATTTCGAATATCGTAAATAGAAGTAGTTAATTTATGTTCTGTTATTTATGCTAAGTTACTTGATTATTATATATTTATTGAGGTGACATATATATATATATATATATATATATATATAACAAAACAATATTGTAAATTTGTCTTTGAAGACACTCTCATAACTATAAACATCTTTTTTTAATTTATATATGCAAGAATGCCATATGATCTACCGAAACAATTTTTTAGTTCCCACAAAATTTTGGAAGGTATTGATACCATTGACAACATTTAAAACATGAGTCATATTCGCCAAAATAGTGGTTATTGTAACAAAAAACAAAATGATCATTTATGAAACTCACTTAGGTCCACGTTTTTGCGGGCCTATAATTATTCAACTCAACCTCTGTTTTGATGGGGCGGGATGGGCCGGTTCAACGGGTTTAACCTGTTTTGAAAGTTCTACTAATAGGACATCTCCAAAACTGTGCTAAACGCATATTTATATTTTCTATTTTTCTACCACAACAATGCTGTAAAATGTAGTGCCAATTTTTCCCAACTATCATCTTGTTAACAAAGGGTCAGAACCTGTCGTATGTATTCTCATTTTCTTTTCTTCTTCTTTAATTTTCATTTTTTTAAATACAGAAAAAGAAAAGAAGCTTATTATATTGTAAAAGCTTGAATTCCGAGCAACATATTATTTTATCGAAAAAAAAAACTGGTTTTTTTGTGTTGTGTTTAATAAGGTGATTATGCATTTATTTTATTTTCTTAAAACCCATAAAATTTCAGATATGTTTCTTTTGTTTTACTAAATGCTGAGACTTAATTTGAAAATTTATCTATTAAATTCGTGTCTTTCCAAAAATTGTCTTACTTAATTGATCTTCTGGCTGACAACATTTTGTGAAAAGGAGCTTGATCCATCAGTTCACTCTATCTTATTCTTAAGTGAAAATGAGTCATCCATATTTATAATATTTTAATTTTAAAATGAAAACTCTTTTATGGATCAGTTGCACGATGTTGTTCATCCACCTAAAAATATTATTTTATCTACATAAAAATATTATTCAAAAAATATAACGTAAAAATATTGTATTTATCTACGTATATCACATAAATGCATTAATTAACCATATAACATAAATATATTGTTGTATTTATTTAAAGATATTATTTTATTTACTTAAAAATAATTTTATTATTTTACTAAAAATATATTAATTGTATCAATAAAAATATTAGTTGTATAACATAACTATATGTTATATACCTTATTTTATCGAAACAGAATGTAAGAGTATTGCATGTATAACAAAAGGTATTAGCATGCGTGGTGTGCTGGTGAATATGTAGTACACAGTACATAAAAGTTTTTGTGCTGAGAGAATCCAATTTCAAAGTTCAACTATTTGATACTAGTATTTCTTAAATTAGTATTGATTGTTCTATATTTGTTTGGGGTTTATGTAGGTTTGAGAAAATTCGATTTAATTCTAACTTTTTAAAATAATGGTGAAAAATTAAAAATTATATATGTTTGTTACTATAAATATGAGTTTTCAAAATAAGGGTGAAAATTTAAAATAGAGTATGATTGTTACTGTAAATGCTAAATCAATGTTGGAAAAAAATTATTTGTATAATATTATATTACTAGTTGATGTAATATAGAAATAATTGTAATAGTAGAAATTTAGGTGTATATTGAAATTTATGTATTAATAGGTTAGAGTGCAAAGTTAATTATAATATTTTTTTTTTTGCAAAATATGGTAGTATATATTTTAGTGGATACCATAATCCTCATTTGAAGTTTTTAACAAACAAGATATGAGAATTTTAAATCTCAAATCCTGACTCATGATGAAATTCCAAACATAGTATGGTTCTAAATTCATAATTGACGACATATATTTTAGAATTCGGATCAAAAACCTAAAAAAGCCACAACGACAAGCATTTAGACCAAATTATTTTAACAGATTATACAAATCAAATTTTAAAAACTTCATTGAACTTGATTAAAATTCATTAATTCAAACATGCATATTTAATGCTTGCCATATAAAACAAAACATATATATGATTGGTACAACTTGATTCATTACACCTTTATGTTTGTAACCAACACACATGCAATAGGAAATTGAAACAAAAAAGATAAATTAAAATATTAATTGATCAAATAATTAGTTAGGCACTGCAAATCGTATTCCTCGCCGCTGTTATGTAAGCAACGTTTGACTTTCCTGTTTAATAATAGGATTGCTGAGTAATTACATGGAATACAGAGAACAAAGAATAGAGTATATGCTTTTTTTGACAATCATACAAGTGATTTTTTATCAATATACTTATATTTAATTGAGCATGTCGTGGGCAAAAACGTCAGAACACAAGCTCTATATACTGAAGTCAAATCCATTATCCACTAATCTAGTAGTTGAGTATTATATGGATCTGATAATCAGAATAATATAATTGTTAAAACATGTATAGGTATTAACGAAGACAACATTATACCAAAACTTTATGTGCTTGAAGACTTTTAAGATAATAGTTCATCTAGATAATATACATCAGTACAAGTCCTTATATTTTTCAACCACAACTTAAGTTTCATTCTATTTCAATTAAGAAAACCAATTTTTTTTGGTCATACTACTTGGTACCATCAAAGCCCCAACCCAACCCTTACCAACAAGAAATTAAGTTGGTTTACTATTTTTATTGGACAGCTTAAATTACCCTAAAGGATAAAATGTTTTATTTATTTATTAACTTACAAGAATGAAATGTAAGTTGAGATTTAAAAAAAATTCAATTATACCATAATTTTTCTTGCAAAGATAGATGAGAAAAGATGCTTAATCTTGTCCACTAGTTATAATGGAATTTAGTGTGTCTATAAAGGAATATAAAATAATAGCAATTATATGAATTGGCAATTAGGATTACGAGGAGTAGTTGAATGTTTTTTGATTGCATATATCTTCCACCCAATAACACATTCCACTAGTATTTAACTAAATTAATTCCTATATAAATAAATATCCCCCATTATTCTCTCTATAAATATGAACACATGTATTGGCTAGCTGCATGCAACAATTGCCTAGACGTTATACAACTCCATCTCTCTCTTTCTCTCTATCTGGCCAATTAATTAGTGTGTGTGTGTCTATATATATATAGAGTTGTGATTATAGATTAGTGAAATGTACTTGTTGTGGGTGGTGGGGTGTGTTATAGGTTTGTTGATAGTGAAGAGGGTGGTGGAAAATGGGAATTCATGGATATATGAGAAGATTTTGGGTAAGAAAAAATGGTCTAGTTTGCCACCAGGTGATATGGGTTGGCCACTCATTGGCAACATGCCCTCTTTCCTTGGAGCTTTCAAGTCCACTGACCCTGATTCTTTCATTGCCCAATTTATTAACAGGTATATATATAGAACTATGGTAGTTCAATTTGGATTTATTACACTAGAACATTTATCTGTTAAAAAAAAAAAAAAAAAAAATCGAACAACCATGATGATGATTGATGGATGCATGTGAATATAGAACGATTTTGGTTACATAATGGGGAAAACCATATTTAGGTTCTTTTGCTTGCAAGATATTTGAATTAGTTCTACCATTCTTTTATTCAAATGTTGAATTCTTATATTTCCGTTTGAATTGGGTTTCTGTACCTTTATTTGTAATAATTGAGTCATTCATGTACTTTAAATTTTGTTTGAACTAAGTACCTATGGCTATACTTAATTAGTGGGTATACAATGACCCATTAATATTAATATAAATAAAGTGTAAAGTCTAATTTAACGAATCAAAGTATCATGCTGAACTAAATTTAATAAGAGTATAAAGCCTCAAGTTAACGAATCAAAATATCGTGTTGGACTAAATTTAATAAGATAGGATGGGATTTGGGAAGTACAAAAACCCAATGTTTACAGAATGGAAATATACAAAATCCTAATTCAAAACCTTTTTGAAAGTAAAATGGCCTAAACATGCTTTTTTTTTTTTTACCTAATTGAAGAATGTAAACAAAAGGAATATATATTTTAAATACTTAACACCTCTTTATACGGGAGGAGTTAGAAATTTGAACTTGGCCAGCCCATAGACATAAGGTCGGGCTTTGAACACCATCCCAAAGTTAGATCAGGCCAGGCTGGGCCTGTTATAATCCTCCGCCGAGGACAGGCCCAATCTGCCAGCTGTCGATGATAAATTGCAAGACATAGAATATGTCCTTAATTTTGCAAGATAATGGTGCCTTCTTGCATCATAAATAGAAAAAATTATCACTTGAAATCTTGTTAGTATAGTGCCAGATAATGATTAAAATTCTAGTAAAAAATGGATTAATTTAAAAAGTGTATAAATTTTTTCAGATTCGGGCACACAGGACTGTACAAGGCACACCTGTTTGGTAATCCTAGTATCATTGCCACTACAGCTGAATCGTGCCGAAAAATTCTCACAGATGATGAGTCTTTCAAGTCTGGTTGGCCTTCTTCCACAGTTAATCTAATTGGAAGAAAGTCATTTGTCGGAATTTTTGATGAAGAACATAAATGGCTGCGCAAATTAACAGCTGCCCCTGTGAATGGACACGAAGCACTAACCATGTACATGAAATACATCGAAGAAAACGTGATCACTGCATTGGAAACATGGGCAAACATGGGCCAGATAGAGTTCTTAACTGAGCTCAGAAGACTCACATTCAAGATAATAATGCACATTTTCTTGAGCTCAGAGAGTGATCATGTCCGAGAGGCGTTGGAGAAAGAGTACACCGCGCTAAATTATGGTGTGAGGGCTTTGGCTATTAACATACCAGGATTTGCTTTTTACAAAGCAATGAAGGTAATGCTTGATACTCTATTGTTTCATATATATATATATGTTTTTTTGCTGGAATTTTATGTGATTAATTTAGGCACGTAAGAAACTTGTGGATCTACTTCAAGCGATTGTGACTAATCGAAGGGAGCAAAGGAGGGAAAATGTTATGAAGAAAGATATGATGGAAGCTTTATTGAGTGCAAAAGATGAGAATGATAGAAATTTGAGTGATGAACAGATCATTGATATTTTGGTTATGTACTTGAATGCTGGCCATGAATCTTCAGGACACACTACTATGTGGGCTGCCATTTTCTTACAGAACAATCCTCATGTGTTCCTTAAAGCTAAGGTAGTGCAACTCCATACTATATTCATATCATAATTCAGGTCATGATGTTCCAATTTTTGTCTGATTTTGATTGGAATGTCACTTTCTCCTTATGTTGGCATCGGAATTGAAATAGAAATTTCGACGTCCATATAGGAAATAATTTAGGGAACAAAAATTAGAATACGTAAAATTGATTGTAAAAAAGTGGATAAAATCTAAATTACGTAGGACGAAAATTGCAATTTTCTCTTATATTGATTGTGTTTGCAATTATGGTGAATCAAACACGAGGAGACGATATAATCATGTAATGGTTTATGATTTAGGCTGAGCAAGAGGAGATTGTAAGGAACAGACCACCTGATCAAAAAGGTTTGACACTAAAAGAAATAAGGAAAATGAGTTATCTTAATAAGGTATGACACAATTAATGTTCCAAATCTTCATTCATTAATTGTTAATTTTATCCATTTCACATTTTAAAAAATGTAACAGGTTATCGATGAAACACTTCGTCTGGTTACGATCGCACTTACGGTTTTCAGAGTGGCTAAGAAAGATGTCAATGTTTGTGGTATGCAGTTGTTGTTTCTTGTTACGTGATTTCTTGTTCTTGAAATCTTTTTGATTAAATATTACATTTTTCTATCTATCAGGTTATACTATTCCCAAGGGATGGAAAGTTTTGGTTTGGTTCAGGAGTCTTCATTTCGACTCCGAAACATTTATTGAACCAAAGAAATTTGACCCTTCAAGATGGGATGTGAGTTTTAGTCGAGTTGGAGCTTATGAAAAATCAAATGAGCAGACTCTTGATATTCGATTTGATTCGATTTGCAGGAATTCACAACAAAACCGGGGAATTTCCTTCCGTTTGGTGCTGGAAGCAGAATGTGCCCTGGGAATGATCTTGCTAAGCTCGAAATTTCCACCTTTCTTCACCATTTTCTTTTGAACTATGAGTGAGTTTTAATACTTGATGATCATCCCATTTATCCTATATTATGTATATCAATACTTTAATACTTTTTAGAATGATTTTGAAAGATGAAAATTATCAACTTGTTAACAGATTCGAACAACATAATCCTGCTTGTCCATTGATGTACCTACCGCATATGAGGCCCACGGACAACTGTTTGGGAAGAATCATAAGGGTGTCTACTGAGAGTGCACATAAAGAAGAAATGTAGACAAGCATTTCTCTTGGCTTGACATTATAAAACTAGATTACTTTCTTTTAATCCTTAGTGTGGTGACTTTTGGCATTTACGGATAACGTTGATTTATGTGGTTACGGTGTAATTTTTGGATTCGTGAATTTCCAAAGTCAAAATGATGAGATAAGATTATGTTTTAAATACGGATACATTGATAAAATTACAAAAAGCCGTCAAGATTTAAAGTAACTTATTTTAGTGATGTGATGGTCAAAACTACCATGTGATTATTTTTATTTCCAGTCAAATCACAATTAAAGTTGAGAAATGCGTGTGCGAAAGGCTATCATCCATGTAAGACTAAAATAAGGTCAAATCATGGCAAACAAATTTTATCAATAATGAAAAAAAAAAAAGGTTAACCCGAAAAATGGGATAGATCCATGAGAAATCCCATTCATTGGATATGATAACGGGACACCAGAAGAATTGATGAGTCGTATGAGGTAGTCTACTAATAAAAAAATATCTCCTAAAAATGTAGAGATAAAAATTAGGGAAAGAGAGATTTTTGGTTCTCTATAAGTTTAGTTTTAAATCCATTACTATTTCCGATGGTATCCTATATATTCACAGATACTACGAAATTGCACACATATTAATAAAATGAGAGTAATTATAAATAAACTCAATTATAGACCAAAAAGGTTTATGTACTAATAAAATTTATTCTTCAGAAGTATATAATTTGTTCTGACATATACTTTAAGAAAATGCTAACACTGCAACTTTTACGCCTATTTCCCCAGCCAAAAATAAAGACGAAAGGAAAAGGGGAAAAAAAAAAACGAAAAAGAAAAGAAGCCTATCAAACTGTACAAGCTTGAATTCCGTGTGTCAAAATACTATTCAATCAAAAAGGCAAAGAAAAAAAACAAAGAACTCATTTTTTTAAGTAGTGTTTAATAAGGTGATCATCCTCCTTATGCACTTATTTTTATTTTTAGTGGTGTTCAACTGATTCGGGAAAGTGAAACCCAATCAGGGTCAACGTTTTTGGGTCAACATTTCGGAAAAAAATTGACCCGGTTCGATTCTAAATCGAATCTGTGAATTGTAGTTCGAACTTTGGTTTGGGATTTTTTCAAATCAGACGGTTAAAATATTGGTTTATCTATTTTTTAATTTTATATTATATAAATAATATTATGTATTTATGTTATTTAATTCTTTCATTTTAAGTTGTATAGATTATTATTATTATTATTATTTTAATTTGCATTATAAGTTGTAATATTTTTAGGTATATGTTTTGTATTTCATTGTATTTAAATTGTAATTTTTGAAGTTGTAACTTGTAAATTGTAATGTTGTGTTGTTGTATCTTGTAAGTGTTCTAATTTCTAATTCACAAAACTCACGTGAGAAGGTCTCACATATAGTTTTCGTGAGACGAATCCCTATTACCCATAAATTAAAATCATTTTCACAAATTCTAATATGAATTGTTAAGAGTGGGTTATGGATTGATTTGTCTTACGTAAGACCTACTCTAATTAATTTATATCAAAATATGAACTCAAACAAAATTGTTATTTTGTGATATATATATATATATATATATATATATATATATATATATATGAATAATTGTAATACAATTGTAATACTTATATGAAAATTTAATTTAAAAAAAAAAAAGAAACCGTCAAATCAGTGGTTGAACCGGAACCGGTTTTGAAACCGAAACTGAACACGAAAACCCCCACAATTCAGTTTCTATTTCATGTGCCACGATTGTTGGAACTGTACAGTTCAACCCGATTGAGGATCTCTATTTATTTTGTTTTCTTAAACCCATAAATTTTCAGATATTTATTTTTTCGTTTTACTAGATGCTGAAACTTAATTTGAAATTTTATTTTATTAAATTCGTGTCTTTCCAAAAATTGTCTTACTTAATTCTTCTAGGTGAGATGTAGCTTGATTCATCTATCTTATTATTACATGAAAATTTAAATGAGTTATCTACATTTGTAATTTTAAAATGAATTAAACTCTTTTTTACATCAGTTGCACCGTGTTATTCATCCACTTAAAAATATATTAGTTCTTCTAAAATGAGTAACTCTTGTGTGCATCAGTTGCACCATATTATTTATCCACTTAAATTTCATCCATTTAAAGATATTATTTGAAAAATATAACGTAAGAATATTACATGTTTTATTACTTGTATCATGACAACATATTAAATATATAAAATAAATTTATCAATGCATTTTTTAAAGGTACTATCTTATTTACTTAAGAAATAATTTTATTATTTTACTTAAATATATTGGTTGAATCAATAAATATATTAGTTTTATTTCATAAAAAAATATTTGTTGTATAATATAAATGTCTTAC
Organism: Scutellaria galericulata; assembly: GCA_946896805.1. Lineage (NCBI taxonomy): Eukaryota > Viridiplantae > Streptophyta > Magnoliopsida > Lamiales > Lamiaceae > Scutellaria > Scutellaria galericulata. The sequence goes on along the minus strand of OX335798.1, from coordinate 11,281,622 downwards.
TTTATTTTATAGAAACAAAATTTAAAAGTATTATTTATATCACATAAATATACTAACTATAAAAGAGTGAATCTCTTGTGAGACCGTCTCATGAATTTTTATTGCATTACGTGTGACGGATCAACCCACAACTCAATCAACCACAATTCAAACCCTACAATTCACATGTTGTTTGTAGGTGATAGAACTCCGTCTCATGGTAACTATTCGTGAGACCGTCATACACGAGTTTTTGTGTATAACTAAATATATTAGCGCGTGGTATGCGAATGGGTGTTAGTGGAGATGTAGTGCAAGGTGAATAATTAAAGTTTGGGATTTTATCGATTCAAGTCCCAAAACATAAGTTAACCTATCAATTTGGGGTATGAAAGATAAATCTTATGAAGGCTTCAAATATTGGAAACTATCAAATTAAGATTTCAAAATGAAACACTGTTAACATTGGCGTTATCTCATTTTCAATCTCTTAACTGATGTGGCTGCCAAATCACGCAGATTAATTTATTTTATGTTTATATACATTTATATTACAAAAAAACTAAATCTTTGTACAATAATATTTATGAATAATCTAATCAATATCAATATTTTTTTGCAATACCGTATCCAATATAATATTGATATTTTGTCTATTGATTTTTTATTAATAATATATATTGAACAAATATCAGCATGATAATAATTAATTATATTTTTACAAAGGTATTATATTGATAGTGCGGATAATATTTCGCATTATATAACTATAATGTATCTAATAATAATTAAAGTGGAGTATATATTGAAAGTATATAAAAAAAATTGTATTCAAATGGATATTTTAACAAATATTATAATTAATAAATAACAATTTAAAGTTTTACACTCAAACTCTAATTTTAATTTTTAATTTTTAATTGATACATCAACATGATTTGTCAGCCATGTCAGTTAGGGAAGAGAATAAGATAAGGTCTAACAGACAAATTTTAACGATAAAGATATATCTTTCATATCCCATATGTATAAAAAATCATATTTCAAAAGTTCAACTATTTGATAATAACCGCATAGATTTCTTAAATTAGTATTGATCGTTGAGGTTCTAAATTAATACTTGACATATATATTTTATTTTAGGTTTTGGACCAAAAACCTATAAAAGTGAAAACCACAAGCATTTAGACCAAATTACTTCAACAGAGTATATTGATCAAAATTTAAAAACTTCATCGAACTTGATTAAAATTCATTCCAACATGCATATTAATTAAAGCTTGCTATATAAAACTAGACATATGATTGGCACATCTTGATTCATTACGCCTTTATGTTTGTAACTTATTAACATGAAATAGGAAAATTGAAACTAAAAGATAAATAAAATATCAATTGATCAAACAATTAGTTAGGCAAATTTGCTATCTAATTTACAGCCTGATGATCTTCGTTTTCCTTTTTTATGTTCTTTTCTTTTTTTTTTTTGGAGAGAGAGAGATGATGATGATGAGGCAGCTCAACAGCTTATTATGTGGAGATGATATTGCGAGAAAGAAATCGCATTCCTCGCCACTCTTATGCAAGCAACCTTTGACTTTCCTTTTTATTAATAGCATTGCTGAGTTATTACCTAGAATACTGTCTATACGGAAACAAAGATGAAAGTGTTGTAGAATAATGAGATTGAGAATGAGAAAGAAAAAAACGACTTGTTTATTTTATCATAAAACCTCTCTATATAGGACATTAAATCTAGGGTTTACATTGATACATGAATATAATGAATCTCTAAAATACTCTTTTTAAGTTGCTTTTTTACGAAGGCACACCAAATGTGTTTTTCCTTCAACAGAAAGACGATTTTCTCACAATTTTACATGTGATTTTTTTATTTATTTTATCAATATACGTATTTTTAATTGAGTATGTCATGGGCAAAAACGTCAGAACACAAGCACAATATACTGAAGTCAAACCCACTAATCTAGCAGTTGAGTATTCTACGGAGAAATAATAGGGGTTGTGTTGTGATCCTCAACTTTTTAATCATTATTTTAAGGCAAACATTTATTATTACGTCATATTAAGTTAATATTATTAAGTGGTATGCAATGAGAGTGTTTTAAGTCTAGCCTTGCGAATTAACATATATTGTTGCATTACAAGATATTACTCTTCATTAACAACTTTTTGTATAAAAAAAGTTAAAAATCTCCAGGGGTTAGATTGCAAATACCGGAAAAACTGGGGAAGGGTCGACACCGAAATATTAAAAAACGTGACTAAAATGAAGGTATTAAATATGATCACACTAGCAACTTCCAATATTTTCGTCGTCCCTTCCATGTTTATACGCACAGCTTGCACAGACAGATGAGTTTCCATTTGACTTTGATTTTGTCTTTATTTAGACTTTTGGTTTGCCATTTTTCTCAATCTTATTATAAAAAAGCCCTGCAACACTCTCCATAAATCCTTCATCTTCAACATTGGAAATGGCAACAATCTCTGGAAATCCTTCCATGGATTTCCCCCAAGATTTCAGGTGCCCCATTTCCATGGAGATAATGAAAGACCCTGTAACCATCATCACAGGAGTCACATACGATCGCAAAAACATCGACAAATGGTTTCACACCTACAAGAAGAAAACATGCCCTGCAACAATGCAATGCATCGAGAGCTTCGACACCACTCCAAATCACACCCTCAAGAGATTAATCGTCGCGTGGAAAGAGTCTCAGCCCGATCGGAGCCCTCCGACGCCGCCTCCGCCGTCGTCCAAGCACGACGAGCTGGCGGCGGTTCTCGGCACGATCGATGCGACGCCGTTTAAGGTAAGCTGCTTGAGAAAACTGAGGAAGATCATCGAAATGGGAGAGGATCAAGTGAAAGAGGATTTCAAGAGATTAGGTGGAATCGAGGTCCTTGTTCGGATAATCGAGCAGATTCTAGTCGAAAACTCCGATTTCGTAGCGTTTAGGGCTTGCGAAGAGGCTTTAGGTGTTCTTCAACAGATTCCAGTCTCCGATGAAGACGATCAAACTCTGCAGCTATTGATGAATCACGATTGCATGAAATCGATGTCGATCATGCTGCAACGGGGCAGCTCCGAGGCCCGATTCAGCACGATCTCGACGTTCCAGAAGATGGCGAAAGCCGACTATCAATGGAACTTCGTGGCGCAGGATCAGGGCATTGATTTCTTCAAAACTTTACTTGAAATCGTGTCCGATGAGATCTGCACGAGGGCGAGCTCGTGTGCTCTGCAGCTGCTGATAGAGATCATGGAGGCTTCGAAGAAGTCGAGGTTGAAAGCCATTGAAGCTGGGGCGATCTGCAAATTGGTGGAGCTTTTGCCAGAGGCGAGTAGGTCCAGGTGCGAGAAGATCATGTTGCTGGTGAAGCTGCTGTGTGAGTGTGCAGAGGGGAGATTGGCGTTGAGTGAGCATGGATTGGGGATCGCCGCGGTGACCAAGAAGATGATGAATGTCTCAACGGAGGCGACCAAGATTGGGGTCAAAATACTGTGGTTGATCTCCAGTTTTCACTCCACGGAGAAGGTGGTAGAGGACATGCTGCTCTGCGGCGCCGTCAAGAAGCTGGTGGCGCTGCTGCATATCTGCGGCGGACAGTCGACCACCAAGGAGAGGGTTGTCAGAATATTGAAGTTGCACGGCGGCGCGTGGCGGCGATACCCTTGTTTCACGGCGGATGTGAGGGATTATTTAGGACTGGGAAATGGTGGTCGATAGGAGAAGGAAAATTAAATTTAAAAAAAAAAAAAGGAAAGTCAACGAGAACAAGTTGGGTAAATATACATACATGACCTGTAATATATTTTAATGAAAAATATACACAAAATTCTTTGTTCATGTTCAAATTGAAATCAAGCAATTGAGCAATTTGTTCCTTTTTATACCTTTTCAGCCTATGGTATTTATTCTGCATATTTTCTTCTCCTTGAAAAAGGACTTACTATTTGAATTTCGTTGCCTAATCGTTATGTTTTTCAGCACAATTGATTGTAATAATTCAATAAAGATGAGAATTTTGAATGATGGGACTGTAGATTCTATATATGAATCAATTGATCCCTCTATTCAAAACTGAATGTATTCCATTATTCAAGGATTGTTATCGCGAGTTATTTCATGAAGTGTAGTATTTATTTTGGTTAAAAAATTGTAAAAATATATAGGTCAAATAGTAAAAAAAATCCAAAACTTTAGGAGTTTTTGTTATTTTATCCAATCATTTTATTTTTGTCAATTCGTCTATAATTTGAAGATTTAATTATTATTTTGGCAAAATTAAAATTTGAGTCAAATTAAATGACATGACAGATAGACACTTAAGCGATTTGACTCCACTTCACATCATGTTTTCATGTTCCCCTTTCCTCTTTCACTCCTTCTTCTTCCCCTTGTATTTTTCTCTTCTTCTTTCACGTCAATGTATCTCTAAAGAAATTGGGCATTTGAATTGACCGACAACTAAGCGGCCATTGCTTTTACTTTCTTTATTTTTTTCCAAAATTTTTGTCACCCAATTTCTTATTCATGCTCTCATGATATTTTCTACATCTTCTTGATTGAGCGAGGTGTTTGATATTTGAGATTTTGTATCTCATGTAGTTCATCTGGCGAATTGAAACATGATCAAAGCTGTCATTATGGCCTTAAAGGGATACATTAAAAAGATGCCCTTGGAATATGGGGTAAGTATCTTGCACAATTATGATATATAGAAGAATTGTGAATGTGTGATGTTTTGGTTTAAGCAAACTTGCAAGGATTTGATAATGGGGTTTATTGAATCTAGAAGGCTAGTTCTCGATTTATAATAGGCAATTAAGAATTTTGAAAAAAAGTTAAAAAAAAAAAAAAAAAAAAAAGCAATGGCTGCTTAGTTGCCTGATGATTTCAAATGTGCAATTTCTTTACAGATAAACTGATGTGAAAGAACAAGAGAGACATACAGAGGCAGAAGAGGAAGTGAAAGAGAAAATGGGAAGATGAAAGCATGCATGATGTGAAGCGGGCATAATCGCTTATGTGTTTGCTATCTATCTGCCATGTCATTTAATTTTAACTTAAATTTTAATTTGGCCAAAATAACAACTAAATCTTCAAATTATAGATGAATTGACAAAAATAAAAGGATTGACTAAAATAGCAAAAACTCCCAAAGTTTTGGAATTTTTTTGCTATTTGGCCAATTATATAACCCCATCCTTATGAGCTTATATTTTTAATAAGAAATACAATTTGGGCCCTTTTGTTTATTATTTTAAGAAAATAATATTTTTACCTATATACTTAATTTTTAAAAAAATAAATCTCTCCTTTTTTTTTTTGTTATAATGACTAAAATATATATACTCTTATTAAAAGTAAATACTTTGTTTTAACCACAAAACAAATAATGTTAAACTCGAATTTACTCAAGTTTCCGATATTGTCTTTACTATTTCAGAAAATCTCAATTTAATAGCTAGGTCATATTGATTTTTTTATCATCGATTTTATATAATTTAATTTTAAATGTTCATCTGATTTTACGCGAAATGTCAATTTCTATCTATTTGGACACTGAAATTGGAAAAAAAAAAAAAACATAAAAGCAATTGCACCATCCACATAGACAAAAAGTCGAAATGTTGAGGAAAATCGAATGAAATTTGAAAAATAAAATCTCTATTAAAAAACCAAAATTAAAACACGTAAAATTAGTGATAAATGAACAAAATCTAAGTCATAAACGAAAAATGCAATTTTTCTCTATTATTTCTCGTAAGCAAGTTAAATATTTAAGCATTGATCTAAGAGAAAAAAAAAAAAAAAAAAGCGAAACTTATATATATATGAGAATGATTTGTCTCCAGAAATGTATCTTTAACACTGGCCTTGCGTTTGGCGCCAGACTGTACAAAATATAAGTACAAATTTTTAGGGACAAATTCATTAATTTTTGAGAGCCTGTTCAAATGTTATCATGTGAATTGTGAAATGTCTTTTAGTAACATGAATTTGAGGTACACCAACAATGTCCAAAAAAAAAAAAAAAGATTTTGTTCTTCTTAAATTCAAATTTATATAATCTCCAATATGACATGTAGCCCCTCCTAGATTATTGAACTACATCCGACAAATATATTGGACCACCTTTTAATTTTAAGCTGCATTGTCAAAAGCTTTACCAGCAAATAATTTTAGTTTAATTCAAGATATTTAATCATAGTTAAATTAAAATTCGTTACCTTCTGGTGTTAAAATTGAATCATCAAAAACCTATCCTAAAGTTTAGATGATCTACTTACAGAATTATATTTTTTCTTCAATAATTTACAAAGATAGCATCAGCATTAATTTGTGGTGTCGTGTAAAATAAAATATTAGATTATAATAAAAAGAAATTATTTTGGTGGTGTCGACGGAATATAGTGTTCATCATCATCGGCCATTTGAGAAAAGTCTGGATAATATGATGAGAGCACCGAAATTGTTGAACTATTAAATAATTAAATCCTCTTTGACCTCAATACATTTTATATTTTCTTTGTTTTCTCTTTTTTAAATTAGGTCGACAATATGAATGAGTGCATCACATTATCGACAATTTCTAGTCCATAACTGCCAACCATATCATATGTCGAATTTAATGTTATTAATTAATTGTAAATACATATACCGAAATATAATTTGAATTACGTTTGGCGTTAAGTTTGTCTTTTAATTTAAGTTATACATGTAAATAATTAGCTAGTAAGCGTATGTACACACACAATAAATTGTTTTTCTGGAGAAATTAAATGTATCTTCGTTTCATCTAAATATCAAATTTCTTCAAAAAGTCAACTTAGGTAACATGACTACCTCAATAATCAAAATAATTAATGCTCATTACTTTAAAAAAGTAGGTAAGATTCAAAATTGCATTTCAACTTACATTCAAAGAAATAGATGACAAAATTTTTAATATTATCTAACACTAGCCAATTACTAGTATCCTTTCAATTAAGATCGATGTTCAAAATTTTGAATCCTTAATCAAAGGTGATTAATAACGACATTAATGTTCTAAGCGTAAGACAACATAATAAATCAATCATATCAAAATTATATAATTTTGATCATGTATATACACAACTTTAAAATTAATTCTCTACGCAATTCTCTAATATAGGAGGTGAAAAACCGATATACGCTGGTCAAACATCAAAGAAATGTGGATAAGTAATTGATAAATATCAAAAAAATATGCAGAATGCACATTCTAAAATGTAATCCTAATTAAAACTATATATATATATATATATATATATATATATATATATATATATATATATATATATATAATATTTTACACACCATGAATATATTTTAGGATTTACAAAACATATATAAACTTATATTAACCCCACTTAAAATAATAAATAACGATTATATTAGCCCCACTTTAGGATTAAGTTGTAGGATGTCTATATATACCTTTGCTCCTTATTTTAAAGACTTATTTTCCATTTTAAATTGTATGATATTATTTTTTTAGTATTTTTTATATTTGTGCATATCCTTTTTATAATTAGGATCCACCACTATGTAAATCTATTTTGTCACTTAAATGATTTTAGTAGTCTTAAGCAAAGTAAAAGGGTCGGTATCAACTCTTCGACCAATTGGAGGGCTATTCTTTAGGTCAACCAGAATCTTAGTTTAACCACCAACGAACTAAATTACTGATCATTTTTATTTTTATTTCACTACTATAATTAACTAAGATTCCCTATTTAGTGGACTTTAAGCGAAATTAGGTATTGTATACGTTACCCTAATTAGGACCAAATGTGTTGGTGCAAATTACTATTCAAACCAGATTGGAGAAGATCTAGTTTTGTTCTGGTTATTTAATATGCAAATAATATGGGAAATTTTTGTTTCAAGTGTTTCAAATTTATGTTTTGTAAGTTGCTTCGATATGAATAATTGTTTTCAGAGTTGTAGAATTTCAGTTTCGACTAATTAATCGACCAATTGAACCATTTATTAAGATACATGACCATTAATTTGGTATTTTGCAGTCTTAATTATACATATATTTCTTTAATTTATTGTTTCAAATGCAACCTTACTTCTCGTGATTTTTTATTCTCTTTAAAATTTGAACCCCGTCTAATTCAATTTATATCTTTGTTGCATTGAGATGCAATTTGAACTATAAGACTTGTAATTCTCCCTAGCTCCTCATTGTTAAACATGTGCTTTATTTATTTATTTTTTGTACTCTACACTTAATCTCTTGAACCATATTTGATATTATATTATTTCATCACTTTATCGTTTACCAAATATTAATATTTGGTCGCTATGTTAATGTACTCATCAAATATTAACATTTTTATTAGGAAGATTAAATATTGACATTTGGTAATTATATATCAAATATTTATATTTTAGTTAATGTATGTATCAAATATTATATTATGGTGGTTATGTAAAAAAAATATTGACTAAAACTTAGGCATTTATTGAAATCTCTTTTCTTAGATGAACCTAAGACCTTACTCAATGTTAGAGATGTATTTGTCGTTAAACTAAATTTATAAATATATTAGCTTATCATGTCTTATGTTACTTAATTTTGAACATAAGTTTTCAAACCACACTTATTTAGGATTGGAGGACATTAGGGACGTAAACGAGCCAAGTCGTTCGCGAACAGTTCGTGGCTCGGCTCGTTTGCTTAACGAGCCGAGCTCGAGCCCGAGTTTCGAGCTCGTTAAACTTAACGAGCCGAACTCAAGCTTAGACATGTTCGGCTCGATAGCTCGCGAACATGTTCGTTTAGGGGTTCGCGAGCCTGGGTTCGCGAGCTTGGCTCGCGAACCCCTAAATGAGCCTGGCTCGCGAGCCCCCTAAACGAACATGTTCGTGAGCCTGTCTCGCGAACCCCTAAATGAGTCTGGCTCGCGAACATGTTCGGTTAGGGGTTCGTGAATAGGCTCATTTAGGCTCGTTTATAATTCGTGAACTTGTTCATTTATATGTTTTATTTAAATATGATTATGAATTTTATAAGTTTTTTAAATTTAGATAATTAATAATTAGTAATCAAAATAAAATCTTTAACCAATCCAAAATGTTATGGATATGACTTGAACACAAAACCGCCATCATATAAATAAGTTATACTACCACAAGACCAATTTGTACTTTTGTTAATTTACTTGTTAAACTTTTCTTTTATCTATTACATTTTAAAATATAAACATATTAATAACTAAATTAAATATGATTTACTTATTTCTAATATATTGTTTGCCATGCCATCTGAAATTTTTTAAAATTTTGATATTAATGATACAATTTACCAATGATATATTATCTTAATATAAAAGATATAATTATGTTGATGTTTCATATAATTATATTGATGTTTCAAATATAATCCCATCATCAACATAATAATTTAGCATTTTGGTCTTGAAAATAAGTTATAAGTATACAAAAATATGCTTAATAATATATTCATAATGAGTATAAAATTTAAACATGTGCAAATCTACATATGTATCAAAATTCAAAATCTTTATATAAGAATAATGTATGTATATACCAAAATATCATGTATTTATATGAAATATAATTAGAAAAAATTTAATGCGAACATGTATTGCAATAATTTCATATAGTTTATTCATTTAACTATTCATATATTTGCAAACTCAAATAGGTATATATCAATATATTATATATGATACACTCTACATTTATATGTGTGTGTATATATATTAATTATATAATTATTATATTATGATCAATAATATTGATTTTGAAAAAGATAGTTTGTAAATTTTATTTTGAGACTTGTGATTTCACATTGTAATCGTTTTGTTATTGTTGAATTGCAAAATTTGTATGATGTGTGACCTATGTTTGTGATTTCTTGTAAATTTTGAAATATATGCCAAAATTAGTGTTAACGAGCTCAAAATCTAATATTTTCGAGCCGAACTCAAGCTTGAACTATCGAGCCTGTATTCGAGCCCATTTCGAGCTCTTGACGAGCCTTTATCGAGCCTGTATTCGAGCCCCTGTTTCGAACTTTTGACGAGCCTGTATTCGAGCCCCTTTATCGAACTTTAGACGAGCCTTTATCGAGCCGAACTCAAGCTGAGCTCGTTTAGCTTGTTATCGAGCTTTGTTCGAGTCGAACTCGAGCTCAATCTTTTGATTTCGAGTCGAGCGCAAGCCCGATTTTCAAAGCTCGAGCCGAGCTCGAGCCCGAGTTGAGCTCGAGCCCGAGCTGATACCAAACGAGCCGAGCTCGAGCCCGATACTGTTTGGCTCGGTTCGGCTCGTTTACATCCCTAGAGGACATACACTAGTGAGAATAATATCTTCTCTATATATTCTTTCTCTTCCGATATAATACATTCTTAGTCAATGCATTTTTCTTACTAATATATAGTCAAATAAATCACATCAAGAACTTTTGTTCTATAAATATATGGGTGATTTTATATGCAGCCACATAATTTCTCAATACAGCCATTATAAAAATGAAATTTCATTTTTACTCTTAAATCTCACTATGATATTTTCTACGGTTTATTTTCTCTCCTTTTCCTTTATACAACCATTTTCTTTTCTTTCTTTTTTTCTCTCTTTTTTCCTTTATATAGCCATTTCTTTTCTCTCTCTTTTTTTTCTCTCTTTTCCCTTTATACAACCATTTCTTTTTTTTTTTCTTTCTTTTTTTCTTTATACAGCCATTGATACCGTCTTATTTTCTCTCTTTTCAATCTTATTTTCTCTTTTTTTTTTCTTTATACAACCATTGAGTATTTAATCAAGTTTCAATCCAATTGCTCAAAAAAAAAAAATCATTGTTTGGAGTGGATTACAAATATTTAATCAAATTTCAATCCAATTTCTCAAAAAAAAAAGAAAAAAAAATCATTGTTTAGAGTGTATTACAAATTTTATAAGGTAAAACTCATGATATTCCAAATAACTTTTGATTTTTTTTTTATGAATATGACTTTTAATATTGAATTTTCAACTATCTTGAAATTATTGGCCTATAAATTTTTTCTCTGATACACGGATTAGAAGATTAGTATGAATCATAATTATATCAATGTATACTTTAGATTTGTTTCATTACTGATTTACTATAATCGAGAGAATTAAAAAAAAAAAAAAAAAAGGTAAACAGATTTCCTGTTCAACAAAAAAAAAACACTATAGTATTATCCCCTATCCTTCCTTACTTCCTTAGTAATTCCAAAATTCCAATCACTACAGACGATGTTTTCTGTTTTGTTTACCTCTGTTCTGTTTATCTCTATTTTTCTTCTTCTTCTTTCAACGATTGCATAAGATCAGAGATTTGGGGGTTCTCTCTATTTTTCTTCTCTGTTTTGTTTACCTCTGTTCTATTTATCTATATTCTTCTTCTTCTTCTTTCAACGGCCGCATAAAATCAGTGATTTGAAGGTTCTCTCTATTTTTCTTCCTTCTTTTTTCAACTGCCGCATATAATTAGAGATCTGGGGTTTCTTAAAAAATCCACCAATACAAAATAATTAAAATACCGTTGTGTAGTTTCACTTTCAATAATCGGTTGAGGTGTCGAGCAATAAAATTTGTCTTTTATTTTGGGTAAAAACTTTTGATGGTGGTGTGAATTGTGAAGGAAAAAAAAAAAAGAAATAAGCGGCTGTGCAGAGGAGAAAAAAAAAAAAAAGAATGTGTCGTAGAAATAAGAAAATAATTTTAAAAAATTATAAAAAATTAATAAGATTAGAAATGAGATTTCATTTCTATTGTGGTTGTATAGAGAAATTCTAAGGCTGTATATAGAACCACCCTAAACATATATAGCACAGGCCTAAATACTATCTTAAGAGGCTCCTTTAGTTTGTCCAAGCCCACTAGCTTAGAAGGCCTACATCGTCCACTTAATTTGCTCGACTGGAACACAAACATCAAGCAAATAAATTGCGAATTAATTCTTTAGTCATTTTTAAATAAGAGGTTTTTAGAAAAATCTCTGTACTAAGGTTGTGCTTGTTTCTTGTTCTCTTAATTCTTTTCCCCATTTTTTTCTCCCAAAAAAAAAAAAAAGAAGAAAAAGAAAAAAGACCAAACGTATATATGTTTTTCAATACATTTTATTACAAATATATTAATTTGAGAAAATATTTGAAATTCATAATAATAATAATGTTTGGATAGATATGAATTTAAAATTCTATCACTTTTATCTTTTACTAATTAATTTTTTAGTAAAATGGCTGAATTCATGCAATCCACTCTAATTCATGAAATCAAATTTGATGTCCGCTTTAATTCATTTCTGGACACTTATTTAGGGGTCGAATGACATACATATGGGCTTATAAGTTAAACAGAATTGCTAGCCCAATTAAAAAGGCCTGATATCATTTTCAAAATTGGATCACGATAAAAATGTGGGCAGAGAGGCGCACATATTGGGCTAACCTTTAACTTCAAATTAAAGAATAAAAAAACATTCTGAATTAGATTTTAAAAAATCAGATGAAATATATCAATTTATGTAGCCTGTTTTTACTAAGAAGTGTATGTAACATCAATTTCTTTGGCACTAACTTTTTCTCTCACGAAATAAATTAAATTTATCTTTATGTGCTTGGTTCATGCTTGAAATTTTATATTTTAGATATTGTCCCACCAAATAGTAGAGGGTATCCGTATATCAATAGACAGGGACGAAAGGGATGGGACCAAATTAAAAAAAAAAAAACTATATATATGTGTATTATATCAATTTTGTGAAATTAATTATATATATATATATGTATATATGTGTGTGTGTGAGAGAGATAATTTTTAATGTTAAGGTGTAATTGAATTACAATCATTATATATATAATTTTTCTTAATTATACATAGGTCTCCTATCTTCACACTTTTTCAACCTTTAATTTTTCTTAATCGTTTTAGGTACCAAATTCATAATAATAGAATGGAGGTGTGAGTTTTCTATATAAATGAAATGAGTAAATTATTTGTGACCATCTATATTTATATTATTCAAGTATCCAATATTAGAGTATCAACCCATTAATATGAACTTGTTAAAAGAATATTAAAAATTCAAAGTTGAATATAGATTTATTGTGAAATGAAAAGATACCTAAATACATATATAATTGATACGTATTTAGAATTTTTCTACACTGTGAGTGGACCCCTAAACAAAATTTCTGGTTTCGTCACTGTGAATTGAGATACCAATTTCTGAAAGAAGAAAATATAACCAAACTATATGTGCTGCTGAATAAATTAACTAAGGCTCGACATTCAGACTTTGCACTATTTCTTAAAACTACACATTGTTTATTTGAACTCCAAATGAAAAGATTGTCTCCTAAGAATAAATAATATGTCGTTTTATACATGTGTAAAACCTTACAAATAATATAACTTTGACTTTCTCATTTGTTTGCTTTCATGCATCTTCAATATGTAGTTCATAATAATTTCAAATAAGAAAGAGTTTAATTTGCCACAATATATTGTAGTTGCAAAAAAAATTGATTTACTACAACTTCTAGTCACAAAATTTCATCTCAAAAAAAAAAAAAAAAAAAAATCTATTACTACACTCTTAGCGACCACTAGGTAGCTAGTATTTTAGTGACCATTCTTTAACAATTTAATTATAACCACAAATTCATTTGTTTGTGGCTAATAAGATTTTTTATTGTACTTACATAATTGTTAGCGGTAACAACATGTAACTATCAAGAACTAGGTCTACATACTTTTCCGAACATAAAATAATAATTAGGTTAGATTTATTAGTCTCATATCTTTTTCATTTAAATGTATTACCAAATTTTAAAACCCACGAGATTTATTATTTTTGACTTGTTCGACCGATCCGATTAACACGTCGCAACAGATTTTAATGTTATTGGCTTAATCAACTTATCAAATTTACACATATCATTAATTATTATTTATTTGTTAAGTTGTTGACGTACGTAGTTGCAATAAAACTTCATAGTTAGTATATGTTTCCATGCATGTCATACACATTCATAAAGCTCAAAACAATATATATGATGCTTAAAAGGAGAAAATTTGCCCAAATCCCCTTCTTAGTCGATTCTCATTATATATATATATATATATATATATATATATATATATATATATATATATATATTTTAATCAATTTGGTTATTATGTCTTTGGTACGTGATATGATGGTACGATTTAAGTTTGAAGGTATATTTAAGTTGATGAAAATTAAATAACTGACCGATCATTTATTAGTACAAGATATAATGGTTCGATTTAAGCTTTAGATGACACAAGCTCATGTAATTGGGTATAACTTGATTATATTAATATGAGATATGATGGAACAAACTAAATTTTGATTGTACAAACTAGTGAAGGGTAATATGTCTAAAAATGACTAAAAATTAGAAAGAATGTTTTAGATCGTAAAAAAAAAAAAAAAAGTATGCTATGAATATAGACATTTCCAAATTATAGAGTTATATTAATGGAATATTACTGGTGGAAACATATTTCAGGCTTTAAAATTTATTTTGAATGTGTAACCAAAGCAAAAAAACTTAAAATTTATTTAAGTACTTGGTTGAACTACAACTATATATGTTAATTCGTTAGTACTAATTAGTCGACCAATCGAACCATTTAATACGACACATGACCACTGATTTGGTATTTTGCAATCTTAATTATACATATATTTTTTTAATTTTTTTTTCATATGCAACCTTATTATTTATCGCCACTTAGCTCCTCTTATTATTTTTTATTCTTTAAAATTCGAACCTTAACTAATTCAATTTGCATCTTTATAGATGCAACTTGAATTATAATACCTGTGGTTCTCCCCTCTAAACATGTGCTTTTTTTTTTTTCTTTTCATTTTTTTATTATATGTTTTGTGTACTCTACATTTGCGTAGTCTCTTGAACCATATTTGATATTATTTTTCATCAATTTATCGTTTACCAAATATTAATTAATATTTGGTCGCTATGTTAATGTACTTATCAAATATTAACATTTTTATTAGGAAGATTCATATTGACAGTTGGTAATTATAATATATCAAATATTAATATTTGGTGATTATTAATGCATATACCAAATATTAGTTTGGTAATGTATATACAGAATATTAATATTTTAGTTAATGTATGTATCAAATATTATATTTTGGTGGTTATATAAAATTTTTTTGGCTAAAATTTAGGCATTTATTGAAATTAACCTCTCTTTTTGGGATTAATTTGATTGGTTTTCAAAGAGATCCTAACTTTCATAATTTTTAAGCTATACTAGCTTGTCATGTGTTATGTTACTTAATTTTGAGCATAAGTTTTCAAACCAAACTTATTTAGGATCGGACATACATTTGTTAGAATAATATTTTCTCTATTCATTCTCTTTTACTGTAACACATGATCACAAAAACTTATGTGCATGCGATAGTTACACTTATATTAGAAACAAAAAAATTTATACTTGTAAAAAACATACTTGAAATATACTGTAAAAAACATATTTGTAAAACAAATACTTACAGTTAAAAAAGACATATTTATGCATATAAAAAATATATTTGAATCATGTGGCATATGAGACGGTCTCACAAGATACCAACTCATACATGATTCATAGTCTATGCATTTTTGTTACTAAATATAGTCAAATAAATCACATCAAAAACTTTCGTTCTATAAATATAGCACAGGCCTAAATACTATCTTAAGAGTCTCACTTAGTTTGTCCAAGCCCACTAGTTTGGAAGGCCTTCATCGTCCATGAATCATTATTTGCCTTCATACCCATTTTTTTCTCAAAAAAAAAAAAAAAAAAGACCAAACGTATTTATGTTTTCCAATACATTTTCTTACAAATATATTAATTTGGGAAGAGATTTGAAATTTATTAATGATGTTTGAATAGATATAAATATGAAATCCAATATTTTCATTTTTAAGTAATTATTTTTTTAGTAATATGAGTAAATTCATGAAATCAAGAGTGGATTTGAAATCCAATTTCATGTCTGCTTTAATTCATTCTCTGGAGACTTATTTAGGGGTCGAATGAAATACATATGGGCTTATAAGTTAAAACAGAATTGGTAGCCCAATTAAAAAGGCCGATATCATTTTCAAAATTAGATCACTATAAAAATGTGGGCTCTGGCCCAATTTTTTGGCTAACCTTTAATGTATTTCTTTAACTTCAAATTAAAGAAAGAAAAAAAATCTGAATTAGATTATAAAAAATCAGATGAAATATATCAATGTATGTAGCATGTTTTTACTTAAGTGTATGTAACATCAATTTCTTCGGCACTAACCTTTTTCTCTCACGAAATGAATTAAATTTAATTTGGTTGGTTCGTGCATGCATGAATTTGGATTTTAGATATTGTCCCACCAAATGGTAGAGGAAGAGATACCAATTTCTGAAAGAAGAAAATGTAACCAAACTATATGTGCTGCTGAATCAATTAACTAAAGCTAGCTTGACATTCAGACTTTGCACTATTTCTTAAAACTACATATTGTTTATTTGAACTCCAAATGAAAAGATTGTCTCCTAAGAATCAATAATATGTCGTTTTATACATGTGTAAAACCTTACAAATTATATAACTTTGAGATTCTCCTTTGTTTGCTTTCATCTTCAACATGTAGTTCATAATAATTTCAAATAAGAAAGAGTTTCATTTGCTACAGTTTGTAGTTGCAAAAAAAATTGTTTGCGAAGCAAATTATTTGCTACATAAAATAATAGGTAGGTTAGATTTATTAGTCTCATATCTATTTTATATAAATGTATTTCCAAAATTTGAAACCCACAAGACTTATAATTTTGGACTTGTTCGACTGACCATACTAACACGTCGCGATCCACAAGCCTTTAATGTTATTGGCTTAATCAACTGATCAACTTTACACGTCATCATTGATTATTATTACTTATTAAGTTGTTGACGTATGCCGTTGCAATAAAACTACGTAGTTTTTATATGTTTCCATGCACGTCATTCACGTTGAAAAAACTCAAAACCATACAGAAGATGCTTATAAGGAGAAAATTTGCCAAAAACCCTATTTCTTAGTCGATTCCAGTATTCTTTTTTTGTTGTCTTTCTAATTTTTTTTCTTACTTTTTTAATCAATTTGGTTATTATGTCTTTGGCACTTGATATGATGGTATGATTTAAGTTTGGAAGATACGTTCCTAGTTGATGAAAATGGAATGACTGACTTATCAAATGTTAATACGAGATATAATGGTTTGATCTAAGTTTAGATGACACACATACTCATGTAATTGGGAATAATTTGATTATATTAAAAGATATGATGCTACAAACTAAAATTTGATTGTACAAATTAGTGAAGGGTAACTATGTCTAAAAATGACTAGAAGATTAGAAAGAATGTTTTTTATCATTAAAAAATAATAGTATGATATGAATATAGACATTTCCAAATTATAGAGTTATATTAGTGAATATTACAGGTGGAAACATATTTCAGGCTTTAAATTTTATTTTGAATGTGTAGCCAAAGCAAAAAAAACTTAAAATTTATTTAAGTACTTGGTTGAACTACAACTATATATGTTAATTAATTCGTTAGTACTAATTAGTCGACCAATTGAGGCTTAAAATTGTTCTTATTCAGGGTATACACAGATGTTCCCTTATAACAATCGATAAAATTGTTTCACCAAACAAATGAAATGTTATAAGAAATCGTCTAGCAAAATTAACGAACCAACTCAATGTTGAAATAGTAAATATAACGACTACCATATCAAACAGGTCTTTAGGATTCAAAGGCACATAAAAATTAAGAAATTAGTCCTCCTATATATATATCATCTACTCTTTAACCTTATCCATTTATTTCAATGCTGCCATAATTATAACCCTCCAGTTGGATCTGGACTGTAAAATAATATTGTATCTCATATTTGATAACATCATTATTTTATATTCGAATATTTAACTAATAATGACATCTAAAATCAAGTCATTTTTAGAATCAAAGACCGATGCATAAATCCCTGATAAGAACATCTATCAAAAACCTTAAATAAAAATAAAAACAGAAATAATAAAAGGATTCAGGTGCAATTTAAATTCAACATAAGTTCAAGCAAGCAGAATCACATAAAACTGAAAAGTAGATTTAGAGTTGTGAAATATCCATGCCCAGATTGCATATACATATATATGCATCAGGTAGGGTTATTTAATTCACAACCAAAAACACATCACCACACAAATCTAAAACCAAAATTCGAAACTAAATTAAAAATCAAAATCCACTCCATTTCCAAATCCAAAGTCAATTCCATCTCCATCTTCATAAGCTGCTGCTGCAGAGGTAGAAGCTTCTCCATTGTCGTAATAATAAGGATATGGCTGCACCGCCCCATCATCCACCACCCAGCCACCGTCGCCGCCGCCGCCGCTACACTCTCCGCCAGTCCCTACCGGACTGTTAACGATCAGACCCCACGGAAACCCCTCCAACTCGTCCCCCTCCTCCGCCGGCTCCGGCGGCGGCACAGCAAACTCCCCCACCGGCGGTGGCTCAGCAAACTCCCCAGCCGGCGGCGGCGGCGGAGGCGGCGGAGCCGCAAAGCCATTCCTCTCCAGCATCTCCATCCTGAACGAAATGTCTCGCAGGACCTGCTTGATGGCCCAGGCCATGTCGGACGCGTCGCGGAGGTCGAAGTGGTCGAGCGCCGCCACGCCGGCGAGGCACTGGAACATGAAGTCCTCCATCTGGCGGCGCTTGTTCTCCTTCTGGAGGCGGCGGAGCTGCTCCTCCGCCTTCTGGATGCGGTGGCGCGTGTAGCTCTCCTGGTTCATCATCTTGCGGCCCTGGTCGAGATCCGAAAGCTTCCGGAAACGGGCCAGGACAGCCTGGGCGCCCAGCGCGGACGGCCAGACCTCCGGCTGGGCGTCGTACGGGCTGTACACGATGGCACAGGCCTCGACGCCGCAGAGGGTGCTCAGTTCTCGAACCTTCTTGATCAGACCCTTCTTCCTCTTCTTGAACGAGGCCTTTCTCTCTGTGTCGTTGGTTATGTAGGCTAGGGTTATTTTCTTCCTTGTCATTCTTGACAAGCTTTTTTTCTCTGTTTCCATTTCTGGAATTGGGATTTTTTTTTTTTTGGATGCATATTTGTTATAGATGATGTGCGTATTTATAGTGTGGATGGGATTAGGATATTGGTTCGATGTGAAAATTTTCAAATTTTACTTACCATTTTCTTGGAGGTTCAAAACGGGCGTTGTCCATTGTATGACAACTATTTGGATTTAATATTTCTTTTCTTAATAAATGCTCCATTCCATTCTTCATTCATCATTTGGATTCTATAATTAATTCCATTCCCTTGATGTGTTTATGTGGAATACTACATTAATTGTAGAGAATTTTCAGTGGTTTAATTGTAGCCCTTAAATTAATTCTCTCGAAATTATTAACAATTGTAATGATATATTTAAAATTAATGTTAATTGGATTTTTTTTTTCAAAAAAAAAAAACAACAATAATAATAATAATGTATGCACAATATATATAATTGGTATAGTTTATTTTTTGAATAATATTATATTAAAGTATAAGTTGAGTCATTACACAGAGCCGTTTGATGGGTTTAATTTGTATTGTTACATAAAATCAATTCAATCTAACAAGAAATATTGCGATATTATAAATTTAAAATATATGTAGATTCAGTTTACGTTTAAAAGTCCTATGTTATTTCTCTTGTAATAATTCATTTTAGTAATATCTTCTCATTGGATCGCTTTAATTATGAAGATTTAATTAGAAATTATTAATTTAATAACATTTATATTTGATGGAATTTCCTGGATATGATAATATAGACATATGTTATTTAGGGTATGCTCTAAGATTTTTCTTTGCCATTTTAATTTAAATTAAGGAAATGGTCAATATGTGCTATTATTGTAGGTTTAAATGTTGCCATTGTTTTCCTTAGAAAAGGGAAAAAGTATTTCCAGTAAAAATAAAAGGGCCTGGCATATATAAAAGTTCATTAATAAACGAGTAAAACTTGTTTTTTTGAGACGAGTTATTTTATTTGTTGCATAGTTTAATTTATATTCTTCAAATTGATATTCTCTTGTGCAAGTTATTTTAAACAATTAATATAATCCATTTCGTGTTTAATATGCATCATATATATGAACATATATATCATGCATATTGCGTTAGTTGATATAATATTGAAAGGTAAAATGAAATATAATTTTGTAATAGATGATCAATCATTTTCTTAGTTTCTCTTTTTCCTCTTCAAACTCTTGCTTTGTTTGAATAAGGCTGCTTGCCAATGTGGTTGAAGTAAGATTGTATATCTCACATGAATTTGAACACAGGTCACACAAGTCCAACTGATAATAATTAATATCGGAAATTCACCTCAAACATTGATAAACCTTCCCGTTTTGGTCGGAACAGATGTATGAATTCTTTGATTCCAATTAGTAAGAGGGATCTTCAACTAAGAAATAGACCCTAGAAGCTAAAAAAAGGGTATCCTAAGCAATTGCGATAATTGAGTTCATTGATATTCCTATTACACATACAATCATTCTCAATTCGATGGAATTGTTTGATTTTAAAGGAGATCTTCTATAATTTTGTACGTGGGGTGATTTCTTGGTTTCGTCCAACCATTAATAACTTGATTATTTTTAGATAATAGTAGATAAAAACAACGCTCGTAAGGAATCCTATTAAAACCAAGGAATATAGGCCTGCTTGCCATCCACGCTAGAATAAATAGAGTTTTCCTAAAAAAACCTGCTAGTAGAGGAAGAACTCCTAGGGATAAGAGACATAGGGGTAAAGAGAGGGCAAAAAAAGGATCTTTCGTGTATAATCCTACATAATTTTGAATGTTATTAGTTCCGATATGTAGACCAAATAATACAATGCAAGCAAAAATTACTAGATTCATGGAGATATAGAACAACATTTTAAGTTATCATGCTTGCATATCCATCATTTGAATCTCCAACAATTATAACAATAATTACATGCGATTTGACCTATGGACGAATATGCAAGCATATGTTTCATGCTTGTTTGAGTATTAGCAATGATATTTCCCAATATCATGTTAAAAATAGTTAGGATTCAAATCATGCTCGAAAAAGTAGAGAGGAAACGACGTAGAAATTAAAAAAACTTGTGCATAAATTAACAAAGAACTACTTGTATTTGTACATTCTATCAGAACCTAAGAATATGAAGTATAAACAGATCTATCCGAACCCAAGAGAACTAAAGTTCGCATAACACATACGCCCTGGTTAAATTTACGTCACCACGACAAAAAAGTTTATCAACAACACAAAAACACTGATAATTGATGCAATAACATTTTGCGACAATATTCTATCGTTAGGTTATTATCGCAAAATTTTTCTCGTAAATAGCCTTTTTGCATGCGATAAAACGTCGATTTTTCATGACAATTTTTGGTGTCGTCAAATGTCTCATCATAAATACTCATTTTTGTGTAGTGCATGCAACTCCACTCAAGAATTACAGATCTTACATGACCAGGCCAAAAGCCCACCGAGCACAGAAAAGGTCAAACAACACTTGTGAGTTGTGACACATTTGCTTAGAAAATTTGCAATATTTTTGGTTTTAATGATTAATGAATACTCTCAGGTATGTTATAAATCCCATGCTTAGTTACCTACATATCTGCAAAATAAGCACATTTGAGATACAAGTGCCCACATGATCAGTCATTACGCGTTACATCAACATCAGTAATGATCTTAAGTATTAAGAAAATTTATTTCCATTAAAACATAAATCGTTATCAATGATTTAAAATAACTATTTTTACCTTACTGCATTACAGTCTTAAATCGAGCTTTTTCCATGCACTTAGAGAGTGTTCGAGTAAACTCATAAACTCTATATATAAAACATATTAGAAATAATCTCCTTAAGATTTTTTGGTAAAATTTCACAAATAAGATATTATTTTATGTCGAAATAAGATAATAGGATCTTATAAACAAGTTTCTAATTTATCATTATACAAATGGATTTTTTGGTAAAATTTCACAAATAAGATATTATTTTATGTCGAAATAAGATAATAGGATCTTCTAAACAAGTTTCTAATTTATCATTATACAAATGTCATTACCAATATTTTCACCATTTTATTTACCCAAACATTAATTCAATCACTCGTTTTTAAAGTAATATGAAACATTTTATGAATTCTAAAACATATCATAAAATGTAAGAATTTCGAAGATTTTTAAAATAAGTTTAGTGAAACACCCACTAATTAGACCAAAAATACTTGGAGGCAAGCGTAAGTGCGTAACATGAAATGTTTCCTGGAACTTTTGAAAATGTTGTGTATTTTTTTCTAAGGAAATAAAATGTTTATTCATATCCAAATTCACATAGATATATAAGAAAGATTTTATTATTGAATGGAGGCAAATATATATCAATTAATTATTTATAAGAGGAAACCAAATACATGTGACAAATTGATTTAGCAACTCAACATAATTCGTAGTTTTCCTGATTTAAGGATATAGTAAAATCAAATTAAATTCTTTAATATAACCATTTATGAAGATTATATATCTGGATAATATTGACCAAAGATACAGCTATATGCCTATGTCATAGTTAGTAAGTAGTAAATGTATTAATGGTTGTTTCATCCATGTGAATCTGGATATGAATAAACTGATAATTTCCTTTAAATTTGGTGAAATTGAAACATGGAACCGGGAAATTGAAATATATACACATCGTACAAGGAAATTAAAATATGTGAAAATTTTGAAACTGTTATGGGAAAAACATAATTATATGTGTTTCATCAAAGTAACTGATGAAGGGTATTTTAGATATTCATTATATTTGTGTGTCTATGTAAACATTAGATGTAATGCCCTATATAAATGAGTTTTATGATGAAATAAAAAAGTCGTTTTTTTCTCATTATTCATCATTTGCATTTTTAGGTCCTAAGGAAAAGTTAATTGCTGATTGGTCCCAACGTAATACATTCTATTAAATTTTGCTGCATTATTTGTTAAAGATATGCAAAGTTGATTTTTGGGAGAAAATTGATACATGAAGTCTACTTGGAAGGGAACCAGAACTTTTCTTCACATTTTTTAGGGAAACTTTTACTTATAACATAGTTTTTAGACGACTTTTTTTTTTTTTTTTTGTGAAAGATCAAATGCGCTTTTTTTTTTTTTTTTTTTTTTTATCTAAAAAGCTTAATTTGACAAATCGTAAATAAATCTTAATTTAGATTAAATAAAAAATTTATTAATAAAATCTAACAATTATTTAATAGACTTACATAGTTATTCAATAAAATGAAAAAAAAAATCATAATATAAAATTTAGAAATTGTTTAAATAAATCTAGAAGTATCAATTAAAATTAAAAAAAAAAAAAGATAGGTTTTTTTTCCCTAGTAAATTAGGGGTCTAGCAATTTCAAACTTTAAGTTTTTGGGCTGGTAATTTAGGACAATAACCTTTCGGATTTAGCAAATTTCGCCCAATTCCAGCCCAAATCACGTAATTGGGTTGAAATTCCACGTGAATTATTTCTTTGATATCGAAGTAGAAATTGTCTTTTAATTTGAACCCAAAATTTATAAGATAAAGAAAGGTGCTGATATCTGATATGTAGTTATCAGTTTCTATTTTTATTATCATATTGTTATCGATTTTGTCTTTCAATATGTTTTGCGATAGACTTACAATATTATTTGTCATAAGAAGGAATTAATTGGACTTTAAAGTATTGTTGAATTTAAAATTGAATTTTGGGCTTGATGGATAGTAAATCACGTGGGCTTGAAATCTGTTTGGAAAGGACGCCCAATAAACCTCTTATTTTACTTTTCTTTAATATAAATATGACTCCCTTTTTAGACTTCAGCTATTGCAGGCCCAGAAACGGTTGGCCCAAGCCCAAGACCGCTCCTTCCGCCTCTGACACACTGGGGATATTTAAGTAATTATATTAATTGGATTTTAGCCGCTTACTAACTTTTTTATTCCTTATTTTCTTCTGTTTTTACTTCTCTTTACTAAAAACATTTTTATAAGAAATTTATGAAAAAGTTAATCATGCGTAGTTAAAGTTTTTATTTTTGATTTAAGGGTTATTTAGATTTTAATTGGCAATTTGGTATCCGTGTGAGACTTTTGTGTTTGATTTAATTTCTTGCATTCATTTAAATGTTTGTTAATTCATGATTTTGTTTCATTTAAAATATATTTTGATCTGATCTCATAAATCAATTCAATTTATATTTTATTATTATCCATGAATTCTTGATCAGTTATTGTCTTGAATAATTGATATTCAATTATATTAGGTACATAAATTATAGTACAATTGACATGATAGCCGAATTAAACGATAGAACTAAACTTAGTAATTGAAGCCAATCAATCAAGCAATCTCAAGTTTACGTACGTTCTAAATTTTACTGTCCTCGTTGTTGTAGTTTTTTATATATAGAAAATTTAGTTTGAAAGTGTCTAATATTATAATGTGGTTATTAATTAATATGGAACGAACAATGAGTTTATAATTAGTTTTGATTGGATGATGATTTAAATCAATTATCTTAGAAAAATATGATTATTCTAATGAGTCTAAAGACTAAATTTTTCAATATGCAAAATTTCATGTGTAGCATATATATGATTAACGATGAAATCGAACCTTAAATTAGAGTTTGATAATATTATTATTTTTACACCCACTTTAATTTTACTTTCAACTTACTATTATTCTCATTCAATGTTGAGAGTATATGTAAAGGCCACGGCAATTAACCCTCCTTTTTGTTTTTAACACAAAAACTCATGTAAAACGATCTCACGAATAGTTTCTGTGAGACGGAGTCCTATCACCCACAAACAATAGGAGAATTGTAGGATTTAGATGGTGGGTAATTGAGTTGAAGATTGACCTGTTTCACGTAATGTATTAAAATTCCGTGAAACGGTCTTACAAGAAACTTACTCTTTTTTGAATGCATCCCCTTAAAATTGTGGACAAAAACAACCTTCTGAAAATTGACTAAAATATCTTTTTAATATAATTTATGAATATAAAATTAAAATATATTAATCGTTATAAATCATAATTGTATTCAAACCCTAACTAAATCTTAATTCTATTCAAACTACAATTCTTTTATCTTGAAGCTATAATATCTCAATTTTCTCTTTGTTCTTTTACATCGTAACTAGTAGTACTCCCGTGCGATGCGCGGTTTATTATGTATTATAATAATATATATGATTTGCAATAATATAATGAAGTTGTTATATTAAAAGGTTATTTATGGCATCTTATAATTTCGAAATTTGTAAAAATCAATATTTTTTTATTGATAACACCAATATTCAACAATTAAATATGAAAATAAAATTGAGCATAATATAATAATATTTTTGTGTTTGTGAGTTTTAATTTATGAATAATTAAGAAGTGATTAATTATACTTACTAATATGTTTTGTTCATATTTTTGTTCCTTTATATCTTATAATTAATTTTAGAATTTATAAATAATTTTCTGCATTGTTTTTAGATGGATTTGTTCAAAAAACATTATATTTATTCCAAAAAAATTTAGTTTATATTTATAAATTTAGGTTTCAAATTAATTTTAAATTTTAAAACAATATTTCTTAGATTTTTGAAACCATTTTTCAGATTTTTTTTGGAACATATTATAGTTTTTTAAAACAAATTTTAGATCAATTATATATATTTATTTGAAATAATTTTGAATAAATTTTATCAAATATTTTTATTATTTTTATTTAAATTTTTTTATTCAATTTATTGATTTTTATATCTTACACAATTAACATTACATATGTATTTGAATTAATTTTTAAATTTTATTTGTTGATTTAAGATTATTAGTATTAATAAAATCTGAAATTATTATTATTAATTTCAAATTTTATTATTATTTTAATATTTTTATAATAGTTTCAAACTTTTAAACATTTTACAACCCTTCATAAAATGAAATTTAGATTTTAAAAATATTTTCTCACATATATATATATTAAAATTATAAACTAATTTTCAAAATTTTAATTTTTAATAATGTTTAAATTTCATTATTTTCAAATTTTAATTATATCATTAAAATATAATCATATCATTTAAGATAGCTTCTTTTGTTTCATATCTACTCCTATATATAAATTATAAGATAGTTTATTGTGTAAGATATATGTGAAGCTTATTCTATAAGATATTTAAAAGTTATTTAGTTTTTTTTTCTTTTTTTCTATTGGTTGATAGTTTGGGAGGGAAAATGACAAATTTGTAAAATTTGCCAACTTATTTCATTTTATATATAGTATAGATTAGTTCTACAACTACACAAATTATACTTTTAGAAAACATATGAAATCAGCGAAGGAACCTTGAAAATTCTGTGGAGATGGATAATGTGAGAATAAATTTTTTTATAACTCAAAAATTGCGAACAATTCGTTTGACAAAACCAAAAAGAACATGGAAGCGATGTTCGACGAATCTATAAAGAACAATCTAAAGATGTTCGACCACGCCACAAAGAACATTTAGATTACGTTCGACCACATCTGATAGGACATGTAGACAACGTTCCACATTTTTTAGTAGAACAATTTTAAAAAAACTCGAACAAACCGTTCAACCATTCAACATGGAATGATGTTATAATGTTCAATCACGTATGATCGAATATCCTAAAACCGTTCCACTGGTCGAACACCCTAAAAACGTTCTACTAAAATCTATCGTACATCCTGAAAATGTTCTACCTAATATGGTCGAACATTCTGAAATTGTTCTACTCCATATGAGCATATGTTCTACCAGCTGTGATAGATCATTTGAAATTTGTTTCATGTCGTATTGTTGATTTTTTTGTATATTAATTTCTTCTTATTTTAGTTAATTTATTTTTCTATTAAACTGAAAACACAAAAATAGGCTAATATTCGATACTTGCATTTGGCGCCAGTTGAGCAATAGGCGGGCAACGATGATCTGATGGTGGGTGGGCGGTAACGCTACTTAAAAGAGAAGAAGAAGAAGCTAAGAAAAACAGGTTGAAATGAGAGTTTTGTTTTCCCTCCTTTCAAAAATTTATGGGATTTATTTTTAATAGATAAGGCTATAAAAGACCTTTTAAGGGGGTGTATTAGTAAAAGGGGAAATTAAAAATATAAAATATGGGTGTATTTAACAATGGGTGTGTATTCATAAAGAAAGGGGGTGTCAATAGCCGCGGCCATACCTAAATTTATTTAGGTGGTTTTACACTCATCAATATACACTTCCTCCGTTCAAAAGGAAATATATATATATATATATATATATATATATATATATATATATATATATATATAAACCAATAAAAATTGTGTAATTTCTTTAAAATACAACATTCTATTTTTTGGCAACTAAATGATATAATTAACTTTCATTAACCATCAAGTCTCACTTATCCACGGTAAATTATTCATCATCAAAAAAACTAGTACTTTGAAATGTTTTTAAATATAAAGACATTATAGAAATTTCAATTAATTAAGCAACTTTCATTACTCTTTTTGGCACACACAACAAAATAAAAAATAAAAATTCTGCAAATATTCTTCCAAAGAAAAACTACATATCCGAACTACCCTACAAGACACCATAAACAAACAGTTCGAAACTCACCTTACTATATATATCTTGTAATTATATGTAGGAAGCATATTTATTTATTTCGGAGTATATATAATCTGTCAGTTTATTACGATGTCCATAAGGTGGTTAAGGAACTCTTATATATTCAACGAAGATGTCACAAAAACATCTACAAGAATTGATTAAACACAGATAGTATAATTAGTTGATGGATGGGAAGGATTTTACAACCATATGTGAAAACTCAGAAACAAGAATAATGTATTCTTGTACTAAAAAACATCTTCAATAAAGAATTTTTCTCATCCAAGAACAATTCAGTCACTGCATGGTCTCATTCAGAATTTAGGGATATCTTCAAACAAATTTCTAAAACAATCATCACATGATATCAAACGACATCTCAAATTAACACGTGACATGTGTATTGAATGCATTGAAACAAGAGATGATACATCAAATGTAACAAAGGATCCAAACAAATACATTTGGTATTGGATAACCCTACATGAGATTTCAAGTGTGTGTGTGTGTGTGTGTGTATATATATAATATGAGTAATGAAACAAAACCAAGTTCCAAAATATGCAAGTGAATATTAGTTATATATGAATGAATTTTAATACAACTTGCAGTGAACCTTGTGTTATATGGAAGCTTAATTAATTAAGAGGGCTCATTTTTTACATGGTTAACTTTTTCTCTTGTTACATTTTTTTTTTTATGTTTTGAGAATAAAGTTCATGATATAAAAAGCCTCTAAAAATAAAAAAACTAGAGAAAGTTCCTTCTATCTTTTATGATATAGCATAACTTCTTAAGACAACTCATGTTAACAACACTTAATTATAATGAAACAACACAACAAGGCTGGAGGTAGAGATGAAAGGAATCTATGTGCTAATATTATTATAAAATTAATCAAAGCCTATTATGATGAACAACTTATCTGGCCACGAGTATACATACTTATATATACAAATGCATATCTCTATCTATATCCATATATGTCTGAGTTAGGATGAGATTGAATATTTGATCTTTCTTCTTCGAATTACAAAATATATATTTGATGACACCGCTAGATCACCACTCGAGATTTATCTTCTAATAAATTGCAAGCAAGCACACACTTTGTTGCAAGATTAATAATCTTATATCCATATATGCATACTTTATATAACCTAAAATACAAGAATGGATTAAATTTAGCATAAGATTCTGTGAAGTGACGATTTTTATGCGAACAAGTTACAATAAATAATGGGTCATGATACGAAAAAAGTCACAAAGTCTAAACCTCAAAATTATTCTAAACTCAGTTCCACAATAGAGAAACAAAGGAAAGAAGATCCTTTAATTTCCTCTTTTTTTTTTTAATCACAATCACGAAAGCAAGAGGTAATTAATATCCAAAAGACCACAAAAAACAAACAATAATAATGACCTAAATTTACAAGATAATTTAGAGAATTAAGCTGAACTTAAAGAAGAAGAAGAAGAAGATCTACCAGCGATGATAATCTGACCTTATTAGAATAATTAGAACTGCGGCCGCCCACCGGAGTTTCCATTTCCGGCCCATGCACCGTCGATTGGTAGCTGCTGCCCGTTGGGCATATTCAACGGCAAATTCAAGAAAGGAAGCCCCAGAGATGATGGGTCAGGATACTGCCCGATCCCTCCGCCGCCGCTGCCCGGCTGCGACACCGGCGGCTGCATCGGCAGCGCCTCCTCCTCATCCAGCGGCAGTCTCTCATATGCCACGTTGGTAAACGACGCCGCGATGATGATGACGGGGCCGGAGGCGATCAACGCGCCGACAACATTCCCACCGACCACCTGGCCCTGGCCGCCGGCGAGGTATATGGTGAGGCTGGTGGCGCCGGGGGGCGCCGGCGGGGGGAGGAAGGAGCCGGAGAGGGAGAGGATCTCGAAGCGGCCGTGGAGCGTGACGACGCTCCCGGCGGCGGAGGGCTGGCGGAGGGTGACGTTGTTGACGGTGCCGGTGCCGGAGAGGATGCAAATCCCACGCTGGCGGCGCGTGGCGTAGGTGGCGATGGCCTCGAAGACGTCGCAGCCGGTGGCGACCTCGAGGATGTGGGCCCGGAGGGTGTTGGCGCTCTCTCGGGTGATGATGACGGGTGGGCGGGGCTTGTTCTTGGAGCCGGGGGGGCGGCCACGCGGCCTACGCGCCGCGGCCGCCATGTCGGGGTCGGTGTTCTCGCCGGAGAAGTGGTTGCGGGGGGTGGAGTCATCGTCGGAGTCGGGGGGTCTCTGGAGGTGAGGAGACACGAAGTGGGAAGCTGAACCTAAGTCCAAACCCGCCATACATACAACACAACACTAGATAGATATCAAAAACAAATAAGCAAGAACAGGAAAACAGTACAAAATAAAATAATTTCGATCCAAGAAAAATAAAAATAAAAACAGTATAAAAATGGAGTGATTATTTATATGAGGAAATTATAAAGAAATTAAAGCTCCAACAGTTGAAACCCTAGAGCGAATAGAAAAACTCAAACGAGGGGAATCGAGTGGGGAGAAAGGAAAGCTTGAGGAAGGAACATAGAGAGAGAAAGAGAGGCAGAAATCTGAAAACTTAAAGTAAACCTTATATTATATAATATTCAACATATTCAAGGATTAGAGTGAATTAGTTTAATCTATATATCCACACCATATAAGTATTATATTCTACAGTAAATATGTATATAGCTATCATTGAATGTGCCTATTGTTGGTGAATTTAAGAAAAA
Organism: Scutellaria galericulata; assembly: GCA_946896805.1. Lineage (NCBI taxonomy): Eukaryota > Viridiplantae > Streptophyta > Magnoliopsida > Lamiales > Lamiaceae > Scutellaria > Scutellaria galericulata. The sequence goes on along the minus strand of OX335798.1, from coordinate 11,251,013 downwards.
GATGCAATGACAAGGATATATACGGACATTAGATAACTTGTGAATTGCGATTAGGATTTCTGTCCTTCTCCACCATCATGTAATAATATTTTAATTCAAATTATAATTAAACTCTCAAGTTATAAATCATGAAACCGCGAACTTATTGATATATACGTGTATATATGTGGCAAATAAGTAATAACATATAGTGATTTAGTTAAATATATATGCTACATAAATTGTTACTTATTGATTCAATATAAATTATCAACTAATTATAAAAATATAGAAATGATAATGTATGCTTCTAAATTTAATGCGAAAAAGGGATATATTTGCAATATTAAATGAATACATGATTTTGATTTTATTATTAATTTTAATTTGCAACAATATAGATAAAATATTGTGACATTTCACCATGATAGTTCTTAATATTCGTGCACATGATGATCGATGTAATATTTATTGATATAATAAAATGAAATAAAATTTTCATTAAGGACAAACAAACACATAGTATTACTTTTATAAATTATTATCACTAACTGGGGAATGACCGTTTCATAATAATTACATATTATTAACCTTAATTAGTTGGAGAGGATAATGGTTAAAAGTTAAACTCGGGCTTGGATTCTAGTGATCTAGTAAAAGATTGTTTTCATTAAACTAAACACTCACTTTAGTTATACATATGTGCTAAAAGCATAATTCTTCATATGTTTAATCACCTTTAACCGGATAAAGTTGCAATTATAATAATGTCACTTGGAACCCATGATGTGATTAACTTAATAAAGTTGCATCGCCTTAATGTCTTTTCTTTCAAAATTTTAATTTATATACATATATCTAATCTGAAAAAACAAAAATATGTATGCTTAATTGTGATCTTAATTACTTTCATATATTATGGCCTTACAAATTTTTATTTATTAAATTTATTTACTTCTCTTATCTTATCCATACAAGACCTGATAAGATAAGTAGCTAGCTGTCCGTTTGGTTTAGCTCAGTTGGTTGCGGAGGGGCAGATTTGCTCTAAGGTGCAAGGTTCAAACCCCACAGCCTACAGTGTGGGAGCAACATTCTTGGGCCCAATGTGAGCTTTAAGGGTGGGCTCCTTGTAGGCTTGTGGGGAGCGCCTCCCCCTTAATGGGCCGCTGAGTACCTGATTTACAACCTCTTACAACTCCTGTTGGAGCCTTAACGGGCCACTGAGTACCTGATTTACAACCTTTCACAACTCCTGTTAAGTACCTGATTTACAACCTTTCCGCTGAGTACCTGATTTACAACTCCTGTCGGAACCTTTCACAACTCCTGTTAAGTACCTGATTTACAACCTTTCCGCTGAGTACCTGATTTACAACTCCTGTCGGAGCCTTAACGGGCCACTGAGTACCTGATTTACAACCTTTCACACCTTTCCGCTGAGTACCTGATTTACAACTCCTGTCGGAACCTTTCACAACTCCTGTTAAGTACCTGATTTACAACCTTTCCGCTGAGTACCTGATTTACAACTCCTGTCGGAGCCTTAACGGGCCACTGAGTACCTGATTTACAACCTTTCACAACTCCTGTTAAGTACCTGATTTACAACCTTTCCGCTGAGTACCTGATTTACAACCTCTTACAACTCCTGTCGGAGCCTTAACGGGCCACTGAGTACCTGATTTACAACATTTCACAACTCCTGTTAAGTACCTGATTTACAACCTTTCACAACTCCTGTCGGACCGGGATGTCGGAGCCTTAACGGGCCGCTGAGTACCTGATTTACAACATTTTACAACTCCTGTCGGACCGGGATGTGGGGGGCCCTTGGGGTCAGAGATTCAACCATTTTGCTCCAAGATAAGTAGCTAGCTATTCAAAATATTATTATTATCATTATTATTTTATGATTTGATGTCTCTCGTGAAATTAAAATATGATTTTCTTTGTCCTAGAATGAATGTAAGTTCTTGAAATTCTTTAGGGTTCAATCCTTATCTTTAGTCACTTTATAATTAATTTATCCAATAATAAGCATTTCCTTCTCATACTTTCATATATAGTTTTGCGTACTCTGAGGAAATTCTGTCCATTTATTTATTTTAGGTTCTTCTATCTTTTTTGAATGATGTTTGACTCGAAAGATATACAACTCAAGGTTAAATTATTCGTTAAACAATTTTTATTGCCACAAATACATGAGATATATAATGGAAGTTTCTTTAGATTTTCACAGTATATAGAAAGTCCGAGTATGTACCATGTGCTGATTTTTTTAGGAATGTACATTTCCATGGTCATCAAATTAGGGTTAGAATGAGAGACCATTTTGGGGTGCTTGGGGTGTTCTCGTTCCCTAAATTTTCAAAATTATTCTTTTATATATATATATATATATATATATATATATATATATATATAAAATATTTTTCATTTTTATCTTTAATTTATAAGAGTATGCCCTTTTTACTCTATAAAATTTTGTTTACTATATAAATTTTAGTCTCAGATTTGCTTAATGTTTTGATTTGAAAAAAAAATTGTCCCCTGAAACAAAATTATAAATCTGTTCCTGATTGGAATTGTATATGTTTTGAGATAAAAGTAATTTTAAAGTTCACATTTAATATGAAGATTTTAAATTTTGTTTTTGTTTCTTTAAATAATATTAATCATATTCATGTTCTTTGTATTTTAAATAATAATCAGAGTTTTTTTGTTTTTTTTTTTTTTGATTATTTAACTCTAAACAAGCAACATTTTTTATGCCACTCAACACAATTTTCACCTTATCAGCATAATTCTTGTCACATCAGCAAAGCTCGCCAGCAAATATCCTTAAATTATCGAAAAAAACTAAAATTATCCTCAAATTGCTTAGTTATATTAAATTAAGGGACGAAATCAATAGACCCCATTTCTGTGTGATCTAAAATGTGACTCCTAAATTGTGACATGATTTGCAATTTTCACCAAGTGATATGATAAATTGTACTCAAGTCATTGTAAATAACTGCAATTCTTTTTTACTATTCGTGCAATTAACATTTTCTGTATCCTTTATGACATCAATCTTAGCAAAGCATTAGAGAATGCAATCAGATCAGGTTATATCTGACAATTGTTCGATGAATTCCTTAACCTGGCCCTGTACTCAAAGCTCCTAATTCAGTAATTTAAGAAGCCAAACTTGACCTACTGAGATTAATACTCAACTCAAAGACTACCCATCTCTTTAGTTCGATCTGTACGATGTAGGACGTAGTTAACTATATATGTGTGTATTTTTTTTATATTCTTTTATTTCACCAAATATAGTTTAACTGTAAATACTTTAAATAAAAGAAACTATATTTAAGGTCAATATAAATCCCTAGAAAATTCGATGTTCGATTATTCGGAATTAATAATGACCATATCATCAACTCGTGTAAACTAAAATAGAAAAAAAAGAGGTTTGTAGTTAATCAACTGCGATTGCAAAACAAGAAAAATCAAGAAAATAGGCAATTATCCTCTAAAATCTGTCCAGTCTAAACCTAGGATCCTCTGCAAGCAAGAACACACACTCACAGAGAGAGAGAGAGAGAGTAGGCAACTTATACAAGAAATCTGGGACATGCTATAAACTCTGTGGACATTGTCACATCTTGAGTACTTATCTCTAGCTCTCAAGACTCAAGAAACACACACACACACACAGATAATGGGGCGGGTCACGTGAGATGGATGTTAGAAAGTCAAATTGCAGAGAGCAAGAAACCTTTCATATGTAGCTGTTGCCCACGAGGTAGCAGTCCCTTTCATCTCGAATCGGTCAAACCTCTCTTTGACCGCCTCTTCTCCCATTCACACGTCACTACCTTAATTATGACGATTTATAATTCTTTTTTTTTAATTTTTAATTATTTAATTGAAAATTGAACTGGCTGAATTTACAAAGCAACCAAACAAATAAAATGGTTAGTGGAAAATATAACCCGCTAGATTTACATCACTATACCGTGCGGTACTATTTGTATTTTTTTTAATAGACAAATTAGAATAGTTTTGGTAGAATATGGAAAATATAAATATGAAAATATATTCAGAATTCACGTTGAGTACTAATGATTAGAGACGAATGAAATTTTAAAAAATGCATCCAACAATAGTACGGTACTATTTGTTTGTAAATTAAAATCTTATTTTCAATCATATATAAAATTTAGGAAAATAATATTATTTTTCACCAATCCAACAATGAACTGCATTGTATTTCCACACACTAACACAATGAATTTCAAGGACAAGGAAACTGCATAAGAAATAATATAATTTAGTGTACTTGTCATAACTAGAACATTGTTGCCATGGATAATGCATTAATGCCTAATCTTCATGATAATGTCAACCCTGAGTTTTGTACTTCGGATTGTCTACTTTATATGAAAAAAGAGGTGACGACTTTGTTTTGTATTTTATAGCACTTTTGTGCTTATAATATGGTGTAATATTTATACAATAAAAATACTCTAATTTTATTTTATTTTGTAAATTCCAAGGTCCATATCTATCTATTGTCCCTCCCTTCCAATACATAATTGAAGAATTCTCATCACTTATAAAATTATATAGTTCTTTTCTATCTGGAGAAATGAAAACAATTGAGCCCACACCACACAATGTTTAAAAAAATAAAAAATAAAAATTTGAGACCCCATATTGTGTAAAGCCCATCATATATATTTATTAATTTAGAATTACGTGCAATAAATATTAAATACCTACATTTTTTTTAACTAGCTACAGTTTTGTTAAAGATATAATTACTCAATATATATAGAATTCAATGTTCGGATTCTTATGAGGTCAATTCAAGTAAATTATTAGTAATTTATGTTATAACAAATTGTTGTTTTTTTGTCGAACACAAATTACTAGTAATTTCAAATGCAATTGGCTAGTAAAGAACTCAACATCCGGTTATATATCATGTGCTTTTGTGTATGTATGTGTATCTTTTAGGGAAATAATCGAGTTGATAAGGTTTTTGGTGATGTTGGAGAAATGCTCCAACAATGCAGGTTGACTCTTTTTATAGGTGTTTACCATCCAAACAGATCTCATTCGATGTGCCCTCAATTTACATTACATCTGATCGAGGGATTTACATTTGGACGGGAAATCTTCTTATCTCTCTAATTAAAAAAAAAAAAAAAAGAAGAAAAAAAAAAACAGAGTTTGAACTCGCAGAGTGTGGTCTTGTGATTGGCAAATGCAGGTAGGTACCCTGAGAGTTGTAGTAGGTGTAGTTGTGGACATAAAGCTGTATCTTCCTCACTTCTCAAAACCTTAAAAAGAGTGTCTTCCCCATCCCCCACAATTTCCGGGCACCCTTACCTATGTAGCCCAATACAAGTGGTCCTTTTTTTGTATCAAAGTCATCAATTTCAGACACCCCACACCACTAATCCCTCTCACACACACACTAACAAACAAAATAAAATAATTAGCAACAAAATATTAGCATTAATTAATAAAAGGGAATTTTGTCACTTTCATACTGACAACCCCTGCTGCTTTAATAAAAGAGTTTGAATTTTAGAGATGTAAGAAAATTTTAAAAAGGGTTGTGATCTAAATCATACAATCTGGTCTCAGAAGATCTACCAGTTTCTTCATCACTTCCATTCTGTCTACATCATACATCACTATCACTCTTCCACTGCACCATCTTTCTCTGCATACAGCTTATCCTTTCAATTTTCATATACTTTTTTTTTTAGTTTTTTTGGGAGAAGGAATATGTATTTACATTACCATCATTTGATATGAAATTAAGAAATAAAACTTTGAGTTAGGATAAAATGTTGCTAGCATTGCTTACTTTTCATATAAAGGAGCGTTTATTTCAGTACTCTACACCTATTGTATTTTATTGTAAATTAATCATAAATTCATAACTACATTTTTATGAATTTGTGATTGGTTTCATGCTTTGATGGAACTTATATATGAAAGAAGTCTCTCTATAATAATACAGATGTCAAGATTAGATTTGGTCAAGAAAGTAAGTCTTGCTGAATTGAGGCATATCTCATCAAATATCAGCATGATCAACCAGAGCTTATATAGGTAATGTGAAATGTAGTACAAAAATATCCTCTAGCATCAGATGGTATTTGTATTCTAATATCATGAATTTGGAAAACCCATGCCTTTCACATTCGCAAAGTTTTCTTCATTTTTTTTTTCTTTTTATGATGAATAGATTTACTTATCTAGAATATGTAACATAAGTAGCATAGCACATGATGAAATTTTATATATATTACAACAATCTTTTTAAGGAGTGTTTTAAAATATTTTAATAATATATTTTATGTAATGTGTTTTTGCAGAGATGATATGATTAAACAATATTAACATTTTTAGAGGAGAGGAAAAGAGTGAAATGTTGCTTTCATTCATTTTCTTCATATTTTTTGATATTATTTTAATTTTATTCTTGTAAAACCAAAAGTAATTGTTGCAGATGCCCTTAGCATTCAATCAATTGAACAGTCGACTAAACCTATTTATATACGTATGTGGCACGACCTATCTAATTATGAAAATATTAAACATACGCATTACATATTCTAAAGGGACAAAATAGTACTTTTATGAGTTATTTATAGGACACTTGAATTGAATGATAACTTTCTTCATCCAAAATCTAATTCATTGGCTGAATACGATTTTAGCATTTTACACTGCTATGTACACAAGAAATGTTGGAAATCAATGGAGTCAAATTAATCGTTTTAAAATGTAAGATATATCTTGTTTTGTTACTAGAGCAGAAATAAGAATTAATTTAATCTGGGAGGGAGTATCAAGAATATAAGATTTATTTAAAATAGAGGGAGTGTAGATTTCTACTTTCGTACATAATATTAATTACTTTCTAAAATAGTATATTAACGACACTCTATTACTTCTATTTTAAGTAAATGTTTATTCTAACCGTTAAAATTAAGATTTATTCTGAAGTATGATCTATAAAATATATGAGCATTAAAAATGCGAGAAACAAATTTTATGTTATGTTTTCTCTCATGATTGTTATAATTTTCTTTTGGTTTTATTTGTGCTTTTGTTTGGTAAATAAGTCGTGCTTTCGTGATTATTTTATGTAGCAGTTGATTAGTGGAGCTCAATATAAAATTAGTTGGAAAGTGATATTTATACTTTATTATTTAAAAAACTTAATTAATTCAGACCTAATTATACAATGTTATAGTCCGAACTTTTATTTAATTTATAATATTGATAACTAAGGGTGATAGGAATCACAGAGTGAGTGAGTGACTGGCGTATAAAGTCACTTATTAGAGTCATTAACAAGTAAATTATAGGTTATCTGAAAAACAACACCTAAATTTTAGGACATTCTTTATTAATGTTAAATAGTTTTACTTTAGAGACCTTTTATTTTTATTTTCTTGGATGGAGAGAATATATAATTAGATAAATTTAGAAAGTGTTCAAAACAGACATAGACAGGGTTGTTAATTAGATTCATATGAAGTATACTTGAAACGACAGAACTAATTATTGTAATAAAAAGTTAATTGAACTAAGCTTATTTATTTTTTCTGTACAAATAGGCAATATATACTTTTATTAAAAATGAAAAACTTCCTTTTATTTCTACTTAATTCAGTCGTTAATTTGTGTGGAGAAAACAAATATATGATTGAGCATTTAATACGATACCTGATTCCATATATTAAATTAAATTTGGGCACACGAGAAAAGAAAAATTAGGGCTCAAGTAGAGTACTATGAGAAAAGTGAATTTCTGTTATATTTAGTGTTTTATTTAATATTTTATTATATTTAAATTTATGGTGTCATTTGATATAAGTGTTGATAAATACTTTAAATAGAAAATGAAATGTTGAGGGGAAAAGAAAATCTCATATTTAACAAAGAATGTATTTTCTTTGTTTTTAGTGTGAAAACTCATGCAATAAAATTCTACTATTTCCTTAATTCCGTTATATGGTTGACTAATTGTAAGAAAATAATTGTCCTTTTTAATATATTTTTTTTTAATTCCAAGTCAGTGCAAAAAACTACCTGGTGGCAGTAATTAAATTCAAGTCAAATAGCCTAGAAAACATTGTCATGATCAAAGTATTGAAAATTAAAAGTGCCCTTTTCGTCGCCACACATTGATTCATTAATTTTTAATTATGTATAAATATTGTTCAATATATAAATGTTGAGTGACACTCCTGTGCACAAGGTGCAACAATACTGTTATATTATATGAAGTGATACTGTTATATTAATATAACAGTATCATTTCATATAATATAACAGTATCACTCATATAATATAACAGTATTACTTCATATTAACAGTATCACTCATATAATATAACAGTATTACTTCATATAATATAACAGTATTGTTGTGCACAGATTTGGATCCGTGCACCTTGTGCACAAAAGTTTTTGTGTTTCTGTGTAACAAGATAAGTGACAAAATGTTAAAATTGTCGTGGATAATACATTAGCATAATTGATAGTTTATCTTTTTGATAGTAAGGATATTTATGTTTAAATTGTTAAATGATGAGGGATACTGATACATGTCTTGTGAAAAATTTCGAACAGTAAACTAAAATGAAAGATTTATTCAATCACCTCCTGATAGGGGCCAAAATGTAGCAATCCATTCACATCTTGGACAGATTATTGAGATCATTTCAAAGCAAAAAAAAATTGTCGTATTATTTTATTCGATCAAATGTTGATGCATTAAACAGTACTAGTGCTAAATTGTCGTGTTGCTCGATAATTAAAAATTAATTAATAAGGTTTTCTTGATAATCCCAACAGAGAGTCGCTATCCACCAATAGGAACGCGTTTACGGACTCAAATAAGGTTATAAACTCGCTCCTAATCCCATATTTAAAATCCGAGGTCCCCACCATTTCTTTTACCTAAACATTATTGTACTCTTTATCGAGACTGGCCCCTCTATATTAAACTATTGCTAAATCCACTTATTGTTGCACATATTTTAATAATCCTTAATGTCCAATTCAATTTAATGTCATTCATAAAGATTAGTGTTCCACATGCTGCTGTATCAGGTAAAGTGATCTAAAATATGGTTTATTATATTTTCCAATCTCAATTATATATACCGGATTATACATATATATTATAAATTTTGAAATGTTTCACTTTACTTCTAAACTTTAAATTTGATAATCAATTTTACTAACAACTCGTATCAGTATAAAAGTCAGATATCAACGCATAAAATTTGTCTGATATGATAAAATACATTGCTTTTTTAAATTCATATAGGAAATTTGAAGGATTCAAATTTAAACAAAAAACATATACATCAAATCATGTATAATTCAAATGGGAAAATGTATTTTAACCTTTAAAATATTATTATATATAAATAGTCGAATTTATCTTGTTCCCTGAGTTTCTTTTAGTTGAATTACAATTTACAATCTATATTATAATACATATATATATATATATATATATATATATATATGAAATTAAATAACAGAGTTGAGTTTGAGTTTGTGAGATTCCAAATATGTATGGACTCAACTCAATTGCTCATAGATGTGATGGTATATTATATGCAAATGATTTGCTTATATGTTTAAATTATAGGGTGATATATATATATATATATATATATATATATATATATATATATATATGTTATACTAAGTATATGAGCATGTAGATGCATTGATGAAGATTAGTGCATTAAATCATACAATTAAGGTGAGTTTAACATATCTCTTGGTGTGATTAGGGCAGGGTTGGTCCACTTAGATATTGGTTCTAACAACTTTAGTGCTGATTTTAAGCAAGTCCAAGGTTTTGTCTTTGTGATGGCAATTATATCAACCAGCTGGATGTGGACCTTCACTTTCACACTATATATATAAAGCATTCTACTTTAGTATTCAACCCCATCCAACCAATTATTTTTATAAAATGACTTTTAATATCACTAAGTAGTTGTTTATAATTTTTTAGTACTAGGCTTTGAAGTTGAACATGGAATAAGAGATTCAAAGCGCATTCGCATTAAATATACATAATATATAATTAATTAAATATGAACCATGATTTAAAAAATGAAAACAACCTTAAGAGTACATAAATAATTAATATTTTTTATGTTTAAAAAACTACAACTATCTTTGGAATCATTTGGAAATCAATTGGTTTGGAAGAATTGTGTGATCGAAATGCCTAGGTTTCAGCATGATTTTAATCCATCAATCATTTGAGAGTAGTACTCTACTTTTGGTTTAGAAAAATGTGTATATTTTATTAGCAATTTTGGGATACTTATTTTGTTTTTTATACTCCAACTTAATTACAAATTTACTTGTGATCAATAAAAAAAAAAAATCACAGTTTTATCCTCTAAATTACTACCATATAAATTGTGGGATTTACTGATGATATATAAATGACTAGTATCCTAGTTCCCAGGAGCAAAAGTAGTACTATTTATTGTTTAAAAAAAAAAAATTAATCCGAAAACTGTTAATTTTGTTTATATATGTCGTTCCCAATCTGGGCAACCAACTAAGATTAAAATATACAATATTTAATAATTAACAAACAAATCCAATGATCATTAATGTTGGCTCCAATCTTTCTTTCTTTTTAATATTTCACCAAAAGATCTATATATTAACTTACCTATATATAAAATCGTGGTCAAATACTTCAACTCCTGAACAGATTTCGAAAGTGAAAAGATAATCTTTAGAAAGTTAATAGTTGAAAGGTTTTAATATATTTACAATCGCTGCTGAAACAAGTACTATTTGTTTTTCTTTGTTTTGAATTTATAATGAATAGTAAATTTTTTCTTTACCTTTTTATTATCCGAGTAAAAAGTCTAATACAGTAGCTGGATGAAAAGAAGTCATCATTGTGGTTTGAAGGAAAATAGCTGGGTTGTATCTTTTGTGGTGTCTTATCTTTTGTGGTGTCTTTTAAAAATAGGAAGATCATTATCAAGATATATATGAAAATGACATAATTACTAATATAAATTATTGTTTTTTTAAAATCTTTTTATGCCCCTCATTTATGTATAAATATGTGATATCTATCCTATTTATTAATAAGGATATTTACATTTCTCACACTTAACGAATCCCAAAAGTTGATATGAAATGGTGTTAATATTATTAATCCGTGAGACAATACCCACAAATCAAACAAATTTCTAAAAAAATTATATGGATTGTGAATTGTAGGTTGAACGCTCTTATAAAATTAGATTTATAAGACGATTTTACAAGAGTCTCACTCTTAATAAATTAATTAATTGTGCATTTTCTTTGGAAATTAATTGAGCATTATACTTATATGTGTGTGTGATTTTATTGCAGTGTAACTCCGATTCTTTCACTCTTTCTTGTTCTTTCCTTTTGTTTTTCGAAACTTCTCTTTTTCTTCAATTCACAACTGTGAAAACAAATTAAAATACACTAATTGGAGTTTTTATTTTCTTCTTTTATTTTTAAATATTAATTAATTATTATATTGCTCCTTTACAGATAACTTGAATATGTTAGTACTTAGTTGATGTAATTTTCTATCTTCTTTAGCCTGACGAAAATTAAAATATGGTTGGTTGAATATAATTTCCTACCTTTGTCAATTTGATTTGGGATATGTATGTGCATGATGTTAGGGTTCGAATTATTTAACTATAGTTTTGTTCACCTATATAATCTGATGTTAGAGTTTGGATGGTATAGTTATTTACAAGGATGAACTTACATGAATAAGATTTATAATGGCAGTCAAATATCTAATTAATAGAGTTCTTTGGCATCAATATTTAGGTAAATAGTTATTATTTTTACTTTCTATATAGTTATATATTTGAATGTTATATGTGTTTTTGGATATTACTTTTTTGAATTTTTTACTTACTATACTTATCTTTATTTTGTCCTTTAAATATTATTTTGCTGATCGAGCAATTTTATTAGTCTCCTCAGCCACCTTAATTGGTAGATTTCAATTTTTTGGTCCAATAATTTGTGTAGTTTTTGTCATTTTACCATTAACTTTACGAGTTTCATGGTAATTTAATGTTTTTTCTTTCCAGTTTTAGTCATTTCTAGTTTGAATTAATTCGACTTTCTATGATTGCTAAGATGCAAGATAGCCGGCGATGAAGATATAATGCTTCAAATTAATAGAGATTTTGAGTGTATGAAGAGAAAATTAATCTGTGTGATACTAATTGACCTTTAAATTGGCTTCATCTATCCATTTAGTGCACGTACATAATATTTACCCCATACAATTTGAACCCTATTTAAAGTGTCATTTTAACGTTATCGCTATTTAAATCTCAATTATCACCAGACATTGAATTTACTTATTACAAACAGACTAAATCGAGAAGGAAAAAAAAAAAAAAAAAGATTCAAACTTAAGATTTTTTTATAAAACTGTAAAATCAATTGCTCAAAAATCAAGTTATTGTACAATATTAAAAATTCCTACTGATGATATACTCTAGTATAGTATATATATTGTTAGGTCTGGCATGCATATGAATGTAAATATTATATTCTTTTAAGATATGTGATGTAAACTTAAGAGTTAAATTTAGATATGTGACATATCCAACCAAGAACTTATTAATACGTGCCCATGTACAATTGGTAGTAGGATTGGTATTTTACAGGATAAATATTTTTATACCTGAAAAAAATACTGTCACCCGCCTCTTAAGATGTTTGTATACGATAAACTAATTAATCGCCATTTATTTCAAAATGAACACTCCTATTTTGGAATTTGATTTTTCCTTAATCTTTTTGCTCTAATATATATACCTGTAACTGTGTAGAACAATCTAATGTTTATAAATATTTAAAATTTTGGTGCCCAGAATTTTTTTTTGAAAAAAATTTCTCAACTTGATTTGTGTTATCATCTGTCGGCTAATATATTTGAGAAAATACACATTCAGTGAAACCAAAATAAATGTACTGGGCCGTTTATTTAAGTAATAATGAGGCCCATTATTCCTCAAATGCTTGGGTTCAATTGATATAATAGAAGAAGCCCACTAAGATCTCTCCTTGGGCCCCAAGTTTGGAGTAAACTAATTTAATTATTTCCTTAGACGAGTCAAGTACGTGTAGCCTCGCGTATGACTATAATCAAATAAAAATCATGTAATTGTTAAATTATGCAGAAATTAGAAAACTAACAATGCGAAAGAAAAAAACACATAAAACTTTAAATGAGGGGTTGAATATACTTAGTCAAATAAATAAAAAACACAATCAAATATTAGATTCACACCTCGATTGAAATTTGGTATGCCACAAATGAATATTTGTGGCAAGAAATTAGGATGACTGATCCCCTTAATCCAGTTCATATAATGTCTTTTTCATGAGCTAAGAGGAAATGCATCTCAGGTCTATCAATAATTATTTTCTTTTAAAGATACTTTCATATATTAATTTTATCAAATTTGTGAGATGGAGTTGAATTCCACATAAATGTGACATGATTTCACCTAAAAATTTACTTTAGAGAAAACAAAGAGCGCACTTGAATTTGAAAATTTGAGCGAATTAAAAGAATTCGAGTATTATGGAACTTTGGGATGCATGTAATTGAATCGAATAGAATCAAAATATTGAGTGTTTCAATTTGGTTTATTTAGTTATCGAACAAACTCAAATTTAATTTACCAAATATGTGCATTCATAGTTCATGAATTTACTTGTGTTTAATCAAATCTTAACGAACATAATAAATATTAATAAAATTTTATATTATTCATCACCTTATTAACAAAATAAAATGTATATTATTAAAAAATATAATATATTATCTAAAATTTATAATAATTATAATTAAAAAACATCAATAATTAGATATTTATATATTTATCATAAGTAAAAGTATAAAAATTATATATCAAAATCATGTCAAACATTAGTTTAAATCTTACGATCTAGTTCATGGTCTTCTAACAAACTTGTTCACGAGCTAATTACGAGTCTAATAGCGTCATATTCGATTTTGTTTGTTTACTTTTAACGAATCATAATAAATAAATTAGAACAAATTATATTGAATTGAGCTCCAAATAATTTAGGAACGACTTGATTCATTCACATTTCCAATGAAATTAGAAGAATATTAACTTGTAGATATCAAGAATACAATGGTTAACAAAATATCAATATATTATTACTATATATTTTAGATACGATAAATTATTTACGCGCCAAAAATTATTTGCTTTGTTCTTTAATATAATTCAATACCTTGATTCTTATATTAATTAGCATCTTTTATTTATAAAAAAGTTGATTCCTTAATTAATTGATCAATCGCCTATTTAATTGGTCAAACATGGAATCAAGTTAAACTTGATTTGTTATGGTTATATATTTTTAATTGGAAAGTTCTATGGAGAAACCGTATAAATCAATAATAAATATGGTAAAGTCTCATATCTTTAAAAGGAAATTGTTTTTCCCCTTAAAAAAAAATTTAAATTGCTTTACTTTCAAGTTTCAAAAAAGAAAAAGAATAATAAAAAAATCATATACTAATACACACCAAAGACTAAATAAGTTGTTATTACTTGTTGCCCAATCAAAAGAATCCCACTTATAACTAATCTCTAATCCTACTATCTCTCTTATCAGATTTCCCCTTCCTATAAATATTGAAGAAATTTCTGAAAAGAAAAAACCCTAGAATCAAATGGTGGATTAGGCAAGATGTCAAAAGACGAAGAGGCATTAATGGAGCAGCAAAAGATGGAGTGGACGAAGATGAAAACAAGGATCATCGAACTCGTCGAAACTGTTGAGGTTTCAAACGTACAGTACATAGCTGATGAACTAGCGAGCCAGAATTTACGCCATGGAAGAGGCCTGTTTTGCCAAGCAATCATGGAATCTCAATCGAAACATCCAGATTCAAGCCACGTTTACGCCTCACTCGTGGCGACAATCAACTCCAATTTCCCAGAGCTAGGGCTTCTGCTTGTCAACAGGGCTGTCTTGAAGTTCAAAGAGGCGTACGATAGCAAAGACAAGACGAAACTGCATAAAACGTCGACGTTTTTGGCGCACTTGGTGAACCAATCGGTGGTTTACCCGATTCTTGCACTGAATGTACTGATGTTTCTGTTGGTAAAACCTAGTTCGGATAACATTGAGGTTGCTGTGAGTTTCTGCAAGCAATGTGGCTCGTTGATGATGGAGGTTGTGCCGTTTAAGATGAAGGAGATTTTCGGGGAATTTTGTCGTGTGTTGAAGAAAGGGGAGTTGGAAAAGAGGGTTCAAGTGATGGTTGTGAAGCTTTTTGCAGCTATGAGATCCAAGTTTGACAAGTATCCCACCATCGTTGATGGCTTGGATGTTGCCAATCTTGAAGATTTTGTTGTTCATGATGTGTCTTTGTTTCAGGAACTTGATCCACAGAGTGATTTGGATGAGTTTTATGTTGATATTGAGGGCTTTTTCTAGCTAGGGCACCGTGCTTCATTAGATGCTGATAAATAAATAGATAAATATTGGGGTAGGTTTATTTTTTTATTTTTTTTGTCAAAAAAAAAAAGTCTTTTGGCTGTTTTCTTGTACATGATAAACTAAATGAATTGGGGCATAATCCAATTCTTTTTAGCGTCCTATGGAGTTGGGAGTGGGGAAATTAATAGAATCCATTATCTTTATAAAGGAAGAGATACTATTTGAGGTGCTTGTGGTGGTGTCGCATTGAACTTGAAAACCCTACATTTTGTCCAACTAAAGTACCCTTTGTAGCTTCAACTACTTGCAGGCATGGTGGATACATAAAATATACATGTTTTAAAGAATACAAATCATCCTAGCTCCTTCAAATTTGATGGAGATTAGATATATTTGATGCAACTAAATAGATTTTAATGTAATTGATATATTAATTATGATAATTTAGTGTTTTAGGAGATAATATTAGTTTTTTTGTTCTTTTACTTTTTAAATTAGGGATGATCAATCGATTTCACCTCTACCCTCCAGGAAATAATTTTAGTTTTCCTCCCTCTAGGAAATAATATTAGTTTTCCTGCAAGTCTTTAATAATTAGAGAGTAATTTTAGTTTCTCTTGCCGTTTTATTTCTTTCTAATTTTAAGATTCTAAGTTTATAAGAGTTTTTAAGAGCTTTCTTCTTTATTGTTTTAGATTATTAGAGGACAAAAACTTATACACCTACGTACCTCAAAGGTATTAGTTTGATATGAATTATAGGGAAAAACTCAATTTTCGTCCTATAACTTTGGTCTTGTTCAATTTTGGTTCGGCATTTTTTCACTTTCCAATTTTAGTCCTCTAACTTCTAATTTTATCCAATTTAAGTCTGATTTTAGGCACGTCGGCAAATTCGGTGGCCGTAGGCAAATCCGGTGGCCACCCGGTGGCCACGTAGGCAAATTTGCTTACGTGGCCATCGGATTTGCTAATGTGCCTAAAATCGGACTTAAATTGGACAAATTAAGGAGTTAGAGGACTAAAATTGGAAAGTGAAAAGATATCGGACCAAAATTGAACAAGACCAAATTACAGGACGAAAATTGAGTATTTCCCTTAATTATATAATCATAAAGTATTAATGGTGTACCTCTAAAGATATTAATTTTATATTCAAAAGATTAGTTGTTTACTCATTAGTTATTTACTTGTATAATTGAAATATATGTTTTAATAAAAGATAAAACTTAAGGTGTTACTTATTACATATAAAAATATTAATCCTACTACTTAAAGGTATTAGGGTTTGGGTTGGGGTACAGTATATCCCAGGAGTATACCAACCCCTTCTCTTATTAGCAAATTCTCAGAACCGACTGTGATTACACTTTTATCATTGTTTTTAGTGCATCACCACCAACCCCTTCTCTTATTAGTGAATTCTCAGAACCAACTTTGTTTTGAGTGCATCACCTCCTATCATCAGTAGGAAAATCATAAAATACACACCTATATACTTTATTTTACTCTATATTTATGTTTTTAACAATTTGTGACATTATCTTAGAGTTCTTAAACAACTGTTCCTGTGTCAAAATATGGAGAGGGGGAAGAAAACAAAATTTTATTTTGGTGGTGGTGTCTAGAAAAATGTCAAAGGGAGATCTAGAAAAGTACCATAATAGAGAAAGAAATAATGAGTGAGAAGGGAGAAAGAGTTCCAATTTGGATCATTAAAGGTAATTTTGGCATGAATAACTAAGATCGTTATGTAAGTTACAAGTTGGTAAAACTATAGAAAAGATTACAGAAGTGGTAATTTTTCCATATCCATTCCGAAATATTAGAATTCAATTGTAAACATATTTTTTTTTAAATTATAATTTAGTCCAAATATTAGAATTAAATTTGTTAATTATTTGAAAAAAAAAATCCAATATTTAAGGCTTTTAGTAATTACCAGAAATTTTAATATTTTAATAAAATATAATAATTTCAATCTAATATTATGAATAAAATAGTTTTAAAATATTTTCATAATTTTAATATTATAAAATAGAATTTTTGAACATGTTACTTATAGTTTTAATGTTTATATTTTTAAATAATGTATATTGTTTTTGTAAGGATATTTTGAGATATTAAAAGTTGAAAAGACAATTTTGCAACAATTTACATAGTTTAACGAGTCATGTACAACAAAAAAAATTAGATTTATACTAGAAAAACGAACACAAGATTGAAACTGAATATTTATGAATTTACTTATTCTGCAGAGGCGAACACAGCATAGCAAGTTAGAAACAGCAACTGGAACTTCAATCTTTTCTAATATATCATGCTTCTTAAATTCTTACTGTGTTGATATTCACAATTTGCAAGAAGGTTGGTACACTAAAGAGTGCTATCCATTTTGCTAACTTAAAGGCCAATGTTTGTTTAGCTGATACAACCATTTCGTATTCAAAACTAGTGGATGGCAGTGCAGAGGACTTTTTTTCATATATTTTCTCATTATTTTATATATCACAATTTCTAATTGTGTCTCAAATGTTTTTGCTTCATTTAATTTCTTCAATTGAAATTCTTGAATATATATATATAAACTTGGCAATATTTACGGTTATGGATACTAAATATTTTTGTAAAATTTTCTTCTCAATATATATTTTGAAATTTCTCATCCCTACATTAATCATATTAATCAGGCCAAAAACTCAAATTTACACACTATACCTTCCCATGAGTAGTGGGGTTCTGGGATTAGCAGTCATAGGAGTGACATTTATATCAAGCACCCTACCTCCAATCACCCCTGATTCTGCTTCATTATCTAAAACTTCACTCATTTTATTCACTGCCTCGAATTAACACAAAAAGAAAAGAAAAAAAAAAAAAAACAAACAAACAAACATAGGGTATACAATCGCAAAAGTAGAAATTGTCATTTTACAGAAAAACTGAAAAGGGTTTACCGTGTGAAGATTGAGATTGGATTTCTAAGAAGATTACTGAATCGGAATTTTCTTCTCTTGTAGACTATTATAATGGGGCTCGGAATCTATCTTATGCATAAAACGCAACCCCAACTATCCAATGTCAACAAAATAGGATGAAGTGAAATTGATATCATAGCAGTGAAGAACGTCTAGCCAACAACCTCTGAACTCAACTGGTATGGGCAGTCGATATAATGTTTTTGTGACGTGGAAAATACCAAATGACCTATAATTAGCGAATTATAATCACAAATGCACTCGAATGAGAAAAAAGGGTGAAAATTAAGGAAATTACCTTAGCGTATAAACCTCAAATCACAGTCCCCTACACTTCAATCTTCAATAACTCATTCCTCTCTAGCATTGCAACCACTTCAGCCCAACTGTCAAGATTAAACGTACCTAATGAGCATAAGTTTGTAAACCTACCTAGCATTATTCTACATTCCATATAATTACAGAGCTTATGAGTATATAATATGGAAAAAGGAACGAAATATACTACCCATAAACGCCATAAGCCTCGACAATAACTCCAACACCATAGCTGCTGACCAAAAACATATCTTCTCCACCTTTCTCAGCCTGCTCATTGAAAGGGGTTCAAGTTTTTGTACTAAATGGAAAGTAGAATTTAAGAATATGCTTGTACATGTTGATGTACCATACAAAAAATAAAATAGCAGTTTAGATCTGAATCAGATCTAACCATTATTGCCAGCATATATACAACTAATGATCAAAATCCAACTCTCAAGTCTCAACTAAAAGTAAAATGTTGAAATCTAAGTATCCATATCAATGAACACATTTCTACATGTACAAGTAATTTTATTCACATTAATCATATAAACATTAATATTGGAGCAAATGTATATCCTAAACTCCACAGATCTGCATAACAAATAAGAAAATCTTTAAAAGGCATATACCAGCAGAAACAATTGGATAAAGACAGTAGATTCTCAGCAACACACAGTGCATATGTTCATCGTTGCCACCGTCATCGCTGCTCAGAGGAGTCTCGAATGATAGCCTGTAGGTCTTTTTTCAGGTGGTTACCACAACTCAAATTTCTCTTTTTTATTTCTGTTTGCACTATTATTATATCCATTGATCAGTGATTGAAGAGCCAAAACAACCTCTTCTGGTGCTGAAATTGGATTCTTTCACCCCCATATTGCAAACTCTCTTATAGCACACATCACCACGATTGATTATTTGCTAAAACTCCCAGATTAATTAAGGTGCTAAATTTATATAAAATTGGATAATGGATATAGAATGGTTACCTTTTGCCAAGAATTGACCCAGTTGAGCTTCTCATCCACCACATTTATGCAAAGCAACACCTCTATGCTTGGAACTTCCTTTTGGAAATCCAATGCTTTGTCACCGTAGTAGATGCACAGATTCCTCCTTTATTAGATTGCCGTCTGAAAATTATAATAAATCAACTAATTAATTAATAATGCTGCAGCTCTCTCTCTCTCTCTCTCTCTCTCTCTCTCCCCCCCACCCCCACCCACCAAGTTCGCCGCATGTGTAGTGTCAAATCAACTTGTAGATTTACCCAGAAAACTGTGGCCATTCACCGATCAGAGGTCACAATATCAAGAACACTCAACATGTAAGCATGATATATTTCCATATCTTAGACTCTTAGTACATAAGCAATAAAAGACAGCTACAACAAAAACAGTCAGTTCTCATTCTCAAACCAGAACTTATCATTGCAAGCAAAATATTTTTGATAGTTAAATGGCAAACACATTTCTCAATATATTAGCAGTAATTACAAAAAGAATTATTGACACTTAACAGGTAACCATTCTCAAATCAAGAAAAAAATACATACCGGGTATTTTTGCAATTCAACAATTCACATAATGACCATTACATATGATAACAGCATCATGACCTTATCATCTCCATCTTCCTCATTCCTCTTGCAGTGTACTTACAGCATTCTGTCAAATATGTACACAAGCAAAGTTCTGGAAAATTGAATCCAGTTCCATCTGATATAGAAGCTAAATTACATAATAAAAACACAAAAACCTCATCAGTTAATAAGGAATGCAATTTCTCGATCACGGTATAGTATCACTCATGAAAAGTTCTCATCTGGATTATGCACAAATAATCTCAAAAGATTTGTCATAAAAAGATTTTTAAATGAAATCCAGATCCCATTATAATTCAGAGATGAAAACCCCATTGGATATTCAATGTCTAATGAATAAAACAAACGGGATGTTATCACAACCTTGAGTTACATGAGGGTAAGGATTCATAGCTTTGCAAGCCAATCACTCTATTAATAACATATCTTAGCAATAATTTTGGTTGAATACACAGATGCCACAAAGCATAAGTACTGATCCAAGACATGAAAAGTTGAAAACTCAAGGTATGATCAAGGTATCCATAATGCATCTACGACCCAACAAAACTCGAACTTTCTTTTAGCCTCTTATTTGACTATAGAGAATGGAACCGCACACATTAGTTCAACTTTCTCAATCACTGTGTTCCATAAGAGAAAATGCAGACAAAGTTCTACAAGAGTAAAGCCATTAACATTACCTTTACATATAGACTCATCAACCAATGGAATCACCATCTTGCATATGTTGTCAGTCTTGAATTGCGAAATCATCATACAAGCAAAAGAAACCTGCAATCTAATAAATTAAATCAATAACATAAGAGATAAGATGATAAAAACCTAACATATAACCCGAGGTTGATGAGATTTCTTCCAAATTATTCATTAAAATCATGACAATGATTCTGATTGTAGCAAAACTAAAGCATCAATAAAAGGGAAACAAACCTGCAAGCCAAAAGATTAAAATCGGTAACATGATAGTCATCAACTATAAACCATATTCATATCACTGCACACCAAAACCAATACATGTCAAGATTCCTACAACCTAGCAATAAACAAAGTCAATGAACATGAATATTTCCATGAAAGAAAAATTGAAAGAATGGAAAAAAGAAAAAGAAAAAAGGCCCATAGAATCTAAATAGTGATTGCAAATGTTGCCTATAAATTCTCGATTCGATAGCAAGTGGTGCGATTCGGTTTGCTTTAGTGGCCTCTGAGAAGGCTGCTTCTTCTCGATTGCTAGTGCGATCGAGCTATGCTGCGTTTGCTACCGGTCATATGAGGCTGATGCTCTTCGTTCAGAATCACAGCAGTCATTTCCCTTTGAAGAGGACTTCTCAACTTTCTCATTTTCTTCTCGATGGAATTACAACAGTTGCTTTTAGTTGGAATTGAAAGGCTTTTTTTAATAAAATATATCTTTAAGTATTAAAGAGTACATATTGCACATGGAAACTACACTACTATATCCTAGGTGTCAAAACTTGATGACACATAGCAGCTTCAAAATGATTTGAAAAGCTATAGATATAGATTGTAAAGACCAGAAGAACAAATACAAGAAAATATTACACCATTGTTAACAAGATTACTTCTCAGAACACAAGCTGATGCTCACCAGTAGTCACCACAAGAACACAGACCATCCACACAGTGATGAAACCTGTTGCGATCTCTCATTATTATCTTCCTTCCTGTGATTTTGGAAATGAGCTTAATAACAGCATGACAATCCGTACAAACCCGAAGGTTCTTGAAAATCTTGATAGCAGTCCCTGGTTTTGAGCTTATAAGCCCGAATGCAAGCGCCAGCTTCTCACTGTGAACCTCAAGTGAGCGTTCCTTCTCAGCGTCTCCAATATTATGTAAAACAGCCTGTGTCTGTGAGGAATAGCCATGTGCCTTGAGCCACTCATTCATCTGATCCAGCATTGCATAAATTTCTTTGCTTTTCGGGTGCTTCATATCACCAGCAAGAAATTCGTGGACTCTGTTATTCACTTCAACTGAGCTACAACCTGGCTCCTTTTGGACCCCACTTTGTTTCATCATAGCCCTCGTTCTTGCTACCCCGTCCCAATTTCCTGCTGCCGCGTAGATATTGGAAAGAAGAACATAAGTTCCTGAATTTGCAAGGCCACGTTCAAGAAGGATTTCCACAACTTTCTCTCCTAGAGTGATGTTCTTGTGAAGCTTACATGCACTAAGTAATGTTCCCCACAAAACAGGGTCGGCACCTATACTTGTGTGCTTAACAAGTTCATATGCTTCTTCAAGGTGTCCTGCTCGGCCAAGAAGATTCACCATGCATCCATAATGCTCGATCTTTGGCTGAATTCTGTATTCATCTTTCATCGCATTGAAAAGGGTCCAACCTTCAGAAACCAAACCGGCATGTGCACAAGCACTTAAAATGCCAATGAATGTTATGTCTGTAGGATGGAGGCCCACCAGAGACATTTCCTTAAACAACTCTATAGCATCTTGGGTAAATCCATGAATTGCATATCCCCCAATCATTGCGTTGTAAACAACAGCATCCTTGTCTTTGATCCCATCGAACACCTTCCTAGCATCCTCTAAACTTCCACATTTGCTGTACATATCAATCAAAGCAGTGCCCACATGGGAATTTATTGAAGTAGCTTTACACCCAAGGTAAGAATGGATCCACCGGCCTGATTCCAGTGCTCCTACCTGACCACAGGCAGAAAGAACTGCCAGCATAGTTGCTTCATTAGGCTTCAAACCAGTTTTCAACATCTGCCTAAAGAGAACCAATGCCTCATTTGGCCTTCCATGTTGAGCATACCCATCAATCATTACGTTCCAACTCACCACATCCCTCTCCTCCATTCCATCAAACAACATTCTTGCTTCATCAACATCCCCATTCTTTGTGTAACCAGTAATCATTGTTGTCAAGGTAACCAAGTTCCTCTCAATCATTGTATCAAAAAGCCTACGAGCTGAGACAACATCCTCACCTCTTGCATAAACATCAACAAGAGCAGTTCTCACATAAGTATCTGATTCAACCCCAAATTTATGAGCATGACAGTGGATGGCTTTTCCAGTTCCTACCTTACAAGCTTTGAGGACAGTAGACAGAGTAAATGCATTAGGTTCTACGTTTTCAGTGAGCATTTGTGCATAAAAATTAAGAGACTGTTCGTAGAAACCATTTATGGCATGGCCATGGATAATGGCAGTGTAAAGGAAAACATTAGGATTCTGGGTACGGTTAAAGAGTGCCACAGACTCTTTAACATGCCCTAGGGAAGAGTATGAGCGCTGGAGCTTGAAACTTAAAACTGGATGGCTTTCCAGGCCATGACGAATAACAAATGCATGGATTTGATTGAGATGCTTGATGTTTTTGCTTTGATCAATAAGCAATGCAAGTTTACCAGGCTCTGGGCATTGGTTTTTCTTGGTGTTGGCAGTTAAGTGTGTTGGCTGTGCCACTAGAGGAGAAATTGAGGGCATTGCTGGCTACAACATTTTACAAGCTAAAATAATAGAAAACCATGATACACGATCCAGGGCTTGATACTTGAGATGCTTCAATGATGTTGGATTTGCCACCTAAAACAACAAAGGATTCATAAATATTACATATAAGAAAGCATCAGATACTAAATGCTCCTTCAAAGAGTAGTTGTGTGTAAATAAAACGAGTTTAGTGATACAGTGGAATAGTGATTGATATAAACCAATTCATTGTAGTTAAGTAAAGAAAATGAAAACTCCTAAATTAGCTTTACATACATAATTTGACTGTCATTAGCTTTCATCAAAGCAAAGTTAACACAGGACACAAAATTTGAAGTTGATTAGATGCTTGAGTGGGTTTTATTAGTAGAATCCAGGAGATAATGTGCAACTTCTTTACCACACCAAGCAGATATTGAGATCATTCGGACATTTTACCAAACATCTTAAACTCAAAATAGTCTAATTCATAAATTTAGCAGCATACTCAGGCTGTCCTTCATTTTTGAGTGGGAAAAATCAAACTATAGTATGCTCATTTTCAGAAAATTAGGTTAAATTAATGAATAGTTCCTCATATCTGATAAAAGCAAACAGTTTTATGACATGAATGAACACTTTAACATTTATTGATAACAATCAAAAGGGAGCAACAATACCTCTGGTAGCTCCTCGAGACGAATCGAAAGCCTATCAGCTTGTGGAATGACCTACACAGAGAACAACATCCTGTCAACCCCAATTTCCAAATTCACACACAGAGAAAATGAAAATTATGCAGCATAAACGTCTCAAAATGACTGGAAACTAATTAATAACATTGCAAGCAGTTCAGTTGGCGTCTGAAGCAGTTTTTGTAACCGTCGTTTCGTTCTCTACTCACACTCAGAGTAAAACATTGGCGGGTTCACATGTCTTCGCAATAGCATTGACTCAATTTGGAAAGAAAAAGAGAAACACTAAGATTACCGCAAGTTCGCTCGCGCACAGTTCGCAGGGTGCTGATTTTTGCCCCAATTTGGGAGTGACTTCTCGCCCTAATTTTTGTGTATTAATTAAAGGGGAGGAGTAAAGATACAACACAAACTTTTAAGGCCACGACTAGGGGTGGAAATTGGAACGGAAATTTCCGATATCCGTCGAATCCGATCCGAAATTTACCGATTTTGGAATGAATATTTTTAATCCGAAAATCCGAATTCCGATTTTTCTGAAAATTTTCGGATGGAAATCGGAATTAGTTTTGAAATTTTCGGAAATTTCGAAATATTTCAGAAATTCAATTTTCGGAAATTCCGATTTCCGATCCGATTTCCGATTTATTTCCGAAATTCAATTTTCGGAAATTTCCAATTTCCGATCCGATTTCCGAAATTCCAATCCAATTTCCGAAAATTCCGATCCGAAATTATAAAATGTAGAGTTAGTAGAGGCATTTGAGAATCGAACACCCGATTTATTTCCGAAATTCAATTTTCGGAAATTTCCAATTTCCGATCCGATTTCCGAAATTCCAATCCAATTTCCGAAAATTCCGATCCGAAATTATAAAAATCCGATTTCCGAAATTCCAATCCAATTTCCGAAAATTCCAATCCAAAATTATAAAATGTAGAGTTAGTAGAGGCATTTGAGAATCGAACACCCGATTTATTTCCGAAATTCAATTTTCGGAAATTTCCAATTTCCGATCCGATTTCCGAAAATTCCGATCCGAAATTATAAAATGTAGAGTTAGTAGAGGCATTTGAGAATCGAACACGAGACCCCTCACACTCAAAGCACAAAACCTACCATCAAACCAATAGTAATTGTTGTAATTAATTCAAACATTTTATACTATATACTATTTGCTATAGAAGAATACTATATACTATATAATAGTATATAGTATTCTTCTATAGCAAATAGTATATAGTATAAAATGTTTGAATTATATTATATAATATAATATATTTTATATACATTTACTATATGTAAATATAAGTATACATATTATAGTATACTTTATAATACTATATAATATATTTTATATACTTTATACTATGTGTAAATATAAATATGCATATTATAATATACTTTATAATACTATATACTATATAATATATTTTATATACTTTATACTATATGATAGTATATAAATATATTATATACTATATGTATATAGTATAGTTTATATTATAGTTTTATTTTATACTATATACTATAGTCTATAGTTTATACTATAGTTTTTTAGTATTATTTTATAATATATACTATATACTATAGTTTATACTGTAGTTGTTTAGTATTATTTTATAATATATACTATATATTATAGTTTATACTGTAGTTTTTTAATTATATTATATTATATACTACATACTATATACTATATGCTATAGAAGAATACTATATACTATATACTATATATTATATACTTTATGTTGTATATATTATATACTATATGTATATAGTATAGTTTATACTATAGTTTTATTTTATACTATATACTATAGTCTATAGTTTATACTGTAGTTTTTTAGTATTATTTTATAATATATATTATATACTATAGTTTATATTGTAGTTGTTTAGTATTATTTTATAATATATACTATATACTATATATTATAGTTTATACTGTAGTTTTTTAATTATATTATATTATATACTACATACTATATACTATATACTATATGCTATAGAAGAATACTATATACTAGATATTATATACTTTATGCTATATATATTATATACTATATGTATATAGTATAGTTTTATTTTATACTATATACTATAGTTTATATTGTAGTTTTTAGTATTATTTTATAATATGTACTATATACTTTAGTTTATATTGTAGTTGTTTAGTATTATTTTATAATATATACTATATATTATAGTTTATACTATAGTTTTTTAATTATATTATATTATATACTACATACTATATACTATATGCTATAGAAGAATACTATATACTATATATTATATACTTTATGCTATATATACTATATACTATATGTATATAATACAGTTATACTGTAGTTTTAGAATTATACTATATTATATACTGCATACTATATACTACATACTATATGCTATAAAAGAATACTTTATACCATATACCATATATTATATACTATATACTATATATTATATAAAATAAAAAGTGAATATCTAATTTCAAAGGTAAATATATCATAAATTTCATTAAAAATGATAACATTTTATATAATAGGAATAATGACAAAGAAAATTATACAAATTATAAAACAAGTATTTTAAATATCGAAGGATTTCGAACAAAACATTATCATAAATCATAATATAGATTCAAATATTCATTTGATTTGAGCTTTCTAAAAGAAAAATAACTTAATAAATATGAATTAATAAGTATAATTACTTACAAAATGATAATAGTTTATAATATAGTTTTATAGTTTTATTTTATATTATATACTATATATTATATACTATATACTATTCATATAAATTTTATAATTTTATTTTATACTATATACTATTCATATAAATTTTATAGTTTTATTTTATACTATATACTATAGTATATATTAAATATAAAATATGACTGAAAAACTAAAGGTGAAAAAAGTAAAAAAAAAATTAATATAGTATTTATATAGTATTTATAATTTTATTTTATTTTATAACTATAATTTTATTTTATAACTATTTATATACTATAGTACATCAGCAGAATAATTAATCTCTCATGTCTTTGGTAGATATTATATTGATGTTAAATGCTTGGAATATCAGATTCGAGGTCGTATTATTTCTTATGATATTAGAAAAGGCTATATAGCTAATAGACCAACTAATTAATTCTGAAAATTTCTGAATTTTTGAATTTTTTAATTTTTTAAAATTCCGAAACTTCGGAATTCCGAAATTTCCGAAATCGGATTGGATTTCACATTTCCGAAAATTTTTGGATGGAAATTGGAAATGGTTTTTCATTTCCGAAATTTTTTGGAATTTTTCCGAAACACCCTATTTCCTATTCGATCCGTCCGATTTCCACCCCTAGGCACGACACTTTTTTTTTATTCTAATTTTACTCTTAGGGTTTGTCAACTAGTTTTGTTCGGTCAAGGTAACCGAACGTGCTTCATGGTGTTCGGTCAAGATGACCGAACATATTTCTATGTGTTCGGTCATTACGACCGAACGTGCTTCTATATATTCGGCTATAGTGGTCAAACATCACACCCATCACCCGTCCCCGTGCGCGCACAGTGCATCCGTTCCTACGTGCTCACAACGCTTCCGTCATCCGTCGTGTACGTGAGTACCGCACCCTCGTCCTCGTCCGCTCGCGCGTCAAGCGGCTATCCTCACCCGTCCGTGCGCACAGCTCTCCCATCACCCGTCATGCTCGCGCGCGTCCGGCGCCCATCATCACCTCGGGCGCACGCGACGACGGGTGACTGCAGTCAGGTTTGATAGAATTTTTTGTTTTGTTTTATGTTAAATCTTTATTTTTTAGAATGGAATGCCAACATAATGACAAACATTCTACGGATTTGTTAAATGTGTGAAAATCGTAGGAAAAAACGTAAAAAAATAATTGAACCGGAGAGTTTCATTCGGTCCCGGTTAGCCGACCACATAGAAGAGTGTTTGGCCACCTTGACTAAACACATAGAAGGACATTCGGTCAACTTGACTGAACACCATGAAGCACGTTCGGTCACCTGACCGAACGAAACTAGTTGACAAACCCTAAGGGTAAAATTGAAAAAAAAAATTTGAAAAAAAAGTGTGGTGCCTTTGGAAGTTTGTGTTGAGTCTTTAGTCATCCCCTTAATTAAATTGTATTGGATTGAATTAAATGGGTAGATGGTTTTTTTAGGCCCATCAGCTGCAGCTGCATTTTAGCCGTTAAAAAATGGACCCCAAATATGCTGCCGTTTTAGCATTCACCAGCAATTCATTTATGTTAATTTCATTTTCCATTTTTTAAAATCCTCTATTAAGATATCATTTTTTATTTATTTTTATTAACCCCTTTCTCTCATCAGTCATTCAGAGAATTTATATCTTTTTTATTACACAAAAACTCCTATGCACCAGGTGCATGGATCTTAGTCATTCAGAGAATTTATATCTTTTTTATTACACAAAAACTCCTATGCACCAAGTGCATGGATCTAAGATCCATGCAATCCGGGTCGATCTGACCCGAATCCGTGAATTTTTTTTTTCCAAATTTTTGTTTTGACCTTTATGTTATAAATGTATGGTCTTTATGTATAAATGTGTGACTTTTATGTACAAACATCCGTACCTTTATGTCTGTAACTTAGAAAAAAAATGAAGATTTTCAACACAATTTGTATTGTATACCTTTATGTGATATCAATGTGACATTTTTATGTTATATTATGTCACATTTATGTATAAATATTCCGATCTTTATGTAATATATAAAAGTGTGTCAGAATATTTGTACATAAAGGTGATATGATATAATATAAATGTCACATTGATATCACATAAAGGTATACAGTTCAAATTATGTTGAAAATCTTCATTTCTTTTCAAGTTATAGTACATAAAGGTCATGATAGTTGTATATAAAGGTCACACATCTATAACATAAAGGTCGCACTAATACAACATAAATGTAACAACCTGAAGCAAAAAAAAAAATCAAAAACACGCAGATCCAGGTCAAAACTGGGTCGACCCGAATTGCATGTACACCAAGTGCACACAAAACTCTTTTTATTAATATCTCTCTCTCCAATCATTCTACTGTCATTTATTTCGTTTTACTCGATCCAATTTTTCCCTCCATATATCTATTTTAAAGAATATCAAATTTCAGCAAAATATCAATAATCATGGATTAAGATTTGGGCAATAATTGTAGAAAATTGGAGCACATAATGAATTGACTGTATCTTGTTCAACACATCCAGAACATCATGGAGATCAATTTCTTCAAATAACTGGATGTGAATTCAAGTTTACTGAGTTTTTGATGGTATGATGTAATATACAATAAAAAATTAAAAGCAGAAACAAATTTGCTTAAAAGATTTTAAATATATATATATTTTTTCATTGTAGGTATCACTTGATCATTCTCGATATTCTCTTGAAGGCATGAGTTACAATAGAGATACATTCAATACCATGAATTGATTAGTTGTCTTTCCTTCTTTTTTTTTGGTTTAAATGTAATTCTATGGATATCTTATTGCAATTTCGACATATTCTAATTTTTTGTATTTATATTATTGATATGTTATATTATATTATACTTTTAAATTTATTTGATGTAATAAAAAATCACATGACATAAGAAAATGCTTGCTAGCTCAAAAGGAAAAAAAAACAAGGAGGATGAAAAATTTAAAAGAGAAAAGGAAAAAAAAGGTTGAATAAATCAGTGGAGTGAAATGAGCATACTATAGTTGCGTGGAAACTCAAAAATGAGCAATGTAAACATAAAAGAAAAGAAAAAATTAAAATCTTGATGCATTGCTGAAACGACATATTAATTAAAAAAATGATATCTTAATGTAAGATTTTAAGAAATGGAAAAGGAAACTAAAATATGAATTACTAGTGAATATTGAAACGACGGCGTATATGACCCAACACCATGTGCTGGTTTTCTCTAACCAGCAGGGATCCGAGTCCGTTAAAAAGAGAAGAACTTGGCTTTGTAGGGAAAAACGTATATCCCTCGTTTTGAAGAACTTAACCACCCAATGTGATTTTTTAATAATTTTTTTGTTATTATATATTTTCTCCTTAAGATATATAGAAAATACAACTTGTTTCTTAAGAATAGTTAATTATATATATATATATATATATATATATATATATATATATATATATATATCACACACACATACATAAGAAAATGAGATATGCCTAAGAATTTGACAATTAGTTAATGAGGTTTTAAACACTTTAATTATTGAATAGATTTTATGTCGTATCACGAATTTTGTTACGTGAGATGGGTCAATTCATAATTCACACTTAACAATTCACATATAAATTTATGAAAATGGGTTCAATTTGTGGGTAATAAAAATCCATCTCACAGAAGTTATCCGTAAAATGTCTCATATGAGTTTTTATGTTCATTATTATAGATATTAATTTCAGTGAATATATATAATGAATATAAAAGTTATATATTAAATTATTGCATAAATCATAGGTGGAAAAATCTACCCATGAAACATTATACAAGAAATATGAATTTTTTTTATGAGAAAGTGCAAAAATTTGCATATTATATTATATAAATTCTGATAAAAACAAGTAAATTCTTTCTATCTTATTGTCATGGTTAATTCATTTATAGTCAACATTGTTTCTTCAACATTGGTCCAAGAGAACAATAGCTTTCAAATAGCTTTAATACTCCTTACTATAAAATATAGTTATGTCCCTTAATTATGTTTGTTATGTGGGGGACGAAGTAGGGGATTGAAGTTTCGTGAAATTAGTTAAGGAAGTTATACTGTATTTTTGCACTTTTCATTGTATGATTTTCAGGTGAATATGTGATTTATCAGTCCTATTGCTTTATGTCGGATACCTCATTAAAATATGTCAGTGGATAAAACAATCAAATATAACTTAGATTAGTCATTTTGGCTTGCATATATTTGCTTGGACTGAATAGTTTTGCAAATCAGCTGTCTCTTACGAAGCATTATTTATATTCTGATCGTTGTTTCAAGGCTTCAATAGACATTCACCCACCAAGGATCAAAAAGTAACCATTCTATTAGATGTTTCATAGACAAATTTCTCTCTTTCTGGTCCATGACTAGCTGTAGCACAATTAGAACCCTTAGGTCTTTTTCCAACTGAGCCCTGGTATATGTCTTAAAATATATTGTCTTTTTTGGCCGATCAATTTAATAAGTTTTGTCAATATCTCTTATAAATGCAGGATGCATACTATTATTTCATTGGAATTGTGGACAATGTGGAGAACGAAACAAAAATATGGTACAATGCGTGTAAAAATGCATAACATCAGCACCTAAACATGATGGAAATACAACATGTAAAAAGTTTCAAGATGACCCCGCGCAAACAATGTCAAGGTAAAACTTCCAAATAATAAGTCACAAAAAATGACCAATTATATGCAACATTACTTATATAAGATTATTGATTGCAAAATTGTAATTAAATTAAGGGTGAAATAAGGACATCTTGAATCACAATAACGATGTTTGGTGACATGACGTCAGTTTATGACAGATGTTCAATAGAAGACTACTTAAACTCTATTGAGAAGGTAACCAAATTTCTTTAATTCAAATGATTTCAAAAACAAATAACAAATGTAACAAAAAACAAATGCAGAGCCAACACAATAGTTCATTGAACTTACATGGAACAAGTGGTATCCGTTTTGTAATTGTGCCAAACTACAATACAAAAATAGAAGATGGAAAATTGAATGCAATAGCTGAAGCCATAGAAAAAATAGAACTCGTGAAGATAAATGATGATGAGTTCTCTTTTGTATATATTGATTATGATGTTTTACCCTCATTTTAAATGTCAATTAATCTTTTATTCTTGATTTTGATGAAATTTTGTGATTTGGATAAGGATTTAATTGATATTAGAGGCATTTTGGAATTTGGAAGAATTTTGGTGAAATCCTCAAAGCTCATAAATATTGTGACGGTTTTAGCTTTAAGCATAAGCACGCCTAAACATTCGAGCCTGATTCTCAAAGATCAATTCTCAAAGACCGCAAAAGTCTCAACAATAGATATGGGCATGCTTAACAGCCGAAAATTGCCAAAAAGAGAAGACGTGGATAAAAATTGCAGAAATTATTTTTTAAACTCCCAATTAGAATTATATTAGGAGTGGTTATTAGATATGGATATATGAGGATTCTAACTCCTCTTTTCATCTATAACTTTCATTCTACGCCCTACAACTTTTAATTTTGGGATCTCAATTCTTCATGGAGGACTAGATTCTATTTCTATCAAGAGATAATCAATACTTGATTCTTATTTTGTTGTGAGATCTAATTTAGTTTCCTCGTTCTTTCTTTCTTGGTATTAGTATATCTTTTGTGTATGTTGATTATTATTGTTTTGGTGAATTGTTCAAATAGAATCATCTGTCAATTTGTCAAAATAATATACCGCCAATTGGAACGTTAAATCTTAATTGTTCTAATTCTTATAGCAAGCAGCATAATTGATTATTAAAATATTTTCAATTCCCTGCATTGAAGATATATGATCTAGTCTAAATAAGCCTACATGTGTGTTTGTTGGCTAAAATTGGGTCTTTATAAGTCTTAATGCAATTGGTAAATTAAATTCTAAGATGGTATCTAGGAATTTTTACTAATTAGGGTAGTAATTAGAGATTGTATCCTGATTACTGAACCTTAAGAAAAGATTAGGTCGTCAGGTCGTACCAACGACTATAACCAATTTAACATTGAAAGAAAGATAAAATTGTTGCATCTATAATCAACACTTAAATCATTCTTGAATTTATTTCTTGGATAGATATTTTTAATTCATTGAATTCATCTTAGTTAATTTTAGTTGTTCTAATTTAGTTTATTAACTACAAAAATCTCAATTAAAAAAAAACTTATCATTTATTTTCAACAAGTTTACAAAAGAATAACATTCTTACCAATCTCCGTGTGTTGGGATATTTCTATTAGATTTGATGAGACAAAGTAGGTATAGGAATTTGGAGTACTCAATTTTTCCATAATAGTTATGTGGAAACTTAGTTTTTGGTTAAGTTTCTACTTTGTTGAAGTAAGAAGAACAGGAAGATGGAGGTTCCTGATAACAACACGTTTCTACAAAAAAGTGCTATCGGAATGCTGATACTCAGTAAGATGAATCAGTAAGCAGCATACAGAAAACAGTAATGAGGATTGAGAGGCTTTCTGCTGGATCAGAACAGTAAGCAGATTCAGAACAGAAAGCTGGCGCAGAACAGAAAATAGTTACTGCATCTTGATCAGGAAGCAGAAAGACATTACTCTTATTTATTGCAGTACAATGAAAGATTAATTTCAGTATGAGGATTAAGTATTATCAAAATATTCGGTAGATAGAAGTTAGCAACTGACTAATGATATGCTGCCATCTGGATCGAGAGTTTGCAAAAGTACTGTTGTCAAGGAGTGACGCCATTAATGCCCTGCAGAGTAGGACATGACATATTCCCCAATTTCTCCATAATCATTTAATGCGAAGATCAAATGAGATCAAGTTTTCAAATTTAAGATGGAGTGTGTCTCTTTTCAACGGACACATTTTCCTACAAGTATAAAACAAGGTCGAGTTGACTTGAGAAAACTATTGAACTATAAAACAAGAACTGAAGCTATTATCTCTCAATCTCTCTCAAGCAAACACAAATTTTCTTAATTTCAGTCACTCAACCTCCTGAAGCAGTCGAGCCAAATATTTCCAGAACTTCAAGATCTTAAGGCTGTTTTCAAAACACCAGTTGAAAACTATATACTTTTAACCATTTGTGTTGTGTGCTAAGTCGTTTTTTTGGTGTCCTTAGTGAGAAGGATTTAGATTCTCATTGAGTGTTAGTCTTAAGTTGTTAAGGCTTTTAACTTTGAATGAGTTTGTTGACCCTATGTGGGATTAGCCTAGAAATCTGTTTGATTCTAGTAGGTGTAAACTTGTTAGGAGTCGGTTTGTAAAGTTGAGACTTGTAAAACAAACCTTCCATGATTGAAGTTTCTCCTTAGTGAATGAGAATAGAAGACATAAGGATTACACCACATTCGAACCTCTATAAACCCTTGTGTGTTTATTGCTTTCTTATTTGCTGCATATCTTATATATCCTGATCATATATCCTGACCATACTACATAAAATGACCTTGATAGAAGCATACTTTGAAAAGAAAACATTTTTACAAAAGAAACTCTATCTTGTATTCTGCTGCATACTGTAATCTCTGAAATCGTAAGCTGAATCAGCATTCTGCCAGCTTACTGAATCTCCTGAGTTGCTGTATTCTGTCTAGAATTCAGTAACATTTTTACAGAAAGTTTAAAAAGTAAATATTTGATAGAGGTTCATTCACCCCCCTCTAAACCTCTGACCACTTGGGACCAACACCGTGGATTCAACTTTATTCACTGTTATCTCAAATTTTATATCTTTGGAGTAAGTTTTATTATTTGTTGGATTCGACACCCATAAACAAAGAGAAAATGATATCACAACAACACTAACAGAGACTACAACAACCAAATATCAATCAAAGAAAAAAAGAATTAAGAGTAAGAAAAATAAAAAATGCATTCATATCTTTGGCGCGATGAGGAGAATAGTACACTTAATGCTTTATTACACAAACCACGAAGAAAGAAGAGTAAATATATGACACAAAAAGATCAAAAAGAAATGATATAACTAGAAGTTAATGATTTATTAGTTTTCATTTCCAATTTAAAAATTTATTATTCTCTTGATTATTTGTTTTTTTCCTAGATTTTGATCTGTCAGGAATTGAAGAACCCAAATTTTTTAATTTAATAACAATATTTAAAAAAACCAACAATAAAATTCATTTTTCACATGCAACACACGTGCTCTTTACTAATATATATATATATATATATATATATATGAATAATTGAATAATGAGGTTTATAAGTTTAACAATTTATTCTAGTTTAGTTATTATATATAGGTTTTATTGAAAATATATAACAAACTTTTTTTTTTAGAAAGATATATAAGAAATGTTATTTTGAATATGTAGAAAGCTAAATCTATAAAGACATTATATAAAAATAATAATTCATGAACATAAAGGTGTATATATTGAAAGTAATTAATGTGATGAAATTTATTTTGTGTATATTGATAATGATGTTTTATAGGGCAACATAATGATTTAATTGAAGTTGGAGGCATTTTGGATTTATTTGGAAGAAATTTGGTGAAGTCCTAAAAAAATTGCAAATACTGTGACGATTTTAATTTTAAGCGTGGGCACGCCTAAGCATTCAAGCCTGATTCTCAAAAAACCAATTCTAAAAAATTGCAAGAATCTCAACAATAGGTGTGAGCATGCTTAATACTTAAAGATTGAAAAAAGGAGAAGATGTGGATAAAAACGTCATAAGTTATATTTTAAACTTCTAATTAATATTATATTAGGAGTAGTTATTAGATAGAGATATAAAAATGATTTGAACTATCTCTTTTCATTTTCAACCTCATTCTACGCTTCAAGTTTTAGGATTTCTATTTGGTCAATTCTCCATAGAAGGCTAAACTCTATTTTTATCCAAGAGATAATCAAGACTTGGTTCTTATATTGTTGTGAGATCTAATTTAATTTCATCGTTCTTTATTTATTTGTTATTTATATATCTTTTGTGCATATTGTTTATTATTGTTTTGGTGAACTGCTAAAAAGGGATCATTTGTCAACTTGTCAAGATAATATATCGTCAATTAGAACATTAAATCTGCAATTGTTTAATTGTTCTGATTCTTGCGGCAATTAACATAACTGATTATATAAAAACTAGTTTAAATAAATCTACATATGTATTTGTTGGCTAGAGTTGAGTCTTTCTGAATCTTAATGCAATTAATAAATTAAATTATATGATGATATCTAGGATTGTTTACTAATTAAGGTAGTAATTAGAGATCATATCCTAATTATCGAAACTTGAGGAAAGATTAGGTTGTTAGATCGTACCAACGTCTATAACCAACTTAACTTTGAAAGAAAGATAAAATTCTTGCATCTTTGATCAACATTTGAACCATTCTTGAATTTATCTCTTGGTTATATATTTTTATTTTATTGAATTCATCTTAGTTAATTTTAGTTGCTTTAATTTTATGAGTAGGTCTTATGTGAGATGATCTCACGTGAGACCTTATATAAGATGAAATTTATATGGATCAATAAGGTGAGTCAACTTATTCAATATGGGCAATATCAGTCTCACTTAAGAACATAAAAGACTCCGTCTCACGTAAGGCCTAATGTGAGATTTTTACGTAATTTTATTAACTACAAACAAAAATCTCAAAAGAGAAGGGCTGGTGTACCCCTGGGGTATACTATACCCCCAACCCAAACCCTAATACATTTAAATAATACAATTAATATTTTTACATGTAACAAGTAATACATTAAGTAATGTCTTTCACTAAAACATATATTTCAGTTATACAAGTAAATACCTAATGAGTAAACAACTAATATCTTATGAATATAAAACTAATATGTTTCACTGAAACATATAGTTCAGTTATAGAAGTAAGAGTGAGTCTTATGTGAGACTGTCTTACAGATCATGTTACATGAGACAGATCAACCCACAATCCACTCTTCACAATTCACATGTAAATTAGTGAAAATAGATTTAGTTTATGGGTAAAAAGGATCTGTCTCACGAAAACTCTCCGTGAGACCGTATTACACAAGCTTTTGTGTAGAAGTAATACCTTATAAGTAAACAGTTAATATCTTATGAATATCAAACTAATATGTTTCACTAAAACATATATTTTAGTTATAAAAATAATTCCTTATGAGTATGCAACTAATACCAAACTAATATTATCTTTAGGGGTATGTACATCGGGGGTATATAAGTTTTTGTCATCTAAAAAACCCCCAATCATTTACTTTTAATATATCTACAAAATAATAACATTTTTATCAATCTCCATGCATTCGACTTTACTCACTGCTATCTCAAATTTATATCTTTAAAATACGTTTTATTATTTGTTGGATTCGCACCAATATGATTTTTGGAATAACTTTTTTACTATTTATTACTCTAAGATGAACTAAAAGATATATATATCTGATAGGCATTTTAAAATAAGTTAATTACAAAAACAAAAAAGGCTATTTTTTTAATAATATAATACGACTTAAAAGAACACAACATTTAAAAATCTTTTCAATAATAACAATTAATGTTCACTAATTTCTTTTAGCTACTCCCGTAAGTGTATGATGTAGGGTGTAGAAGTGGTGAGTAAGGTCGATCCCACAGAGACTGGCTATCTAGGAGCTAACTAACTATCCAAATTCAATTCTCAACTTTATCTAGGAAAATCAAATATCATCAATTGCAGATTAACTCAATGGAAAAGTAATTACGTAGATAAATTCACTCAAGAATAACAGATATCTAAGACAGGTTCTAGGACATGCTTTCATCTAATTCTCCTCAAACATCACTTTAACCAATTCAAGTTCATTAATCAATCATCCTATATGAGCAATCACATATGTCAAATTAACAGCTCTCCCGAGTCAGTCAACCAGTTGATTATTATGCCACCAGAGGTATCCCTACTCAATCTGATTGAAACATAACAACTCACAAAAGTACCTAAGATTGATTTCCCATCACATAAATTCTTTAATCTCCCGATCTAAGTCTTTTTATGTGTCATGTGTTTATTCTTCCATAATTAAATCTTATCTCCCGAATTTTGATCTAATTACCAAAACATGTTCAATTACTGGCCACATAATCAAACAAGCAATCAAATCATAAACACACAAATAGGATAAACGATCATGAATTTTGAATTGAAATTAAAGATCAATCTCGATTCGAATCAAATTACTAACAAGCCCTAGAAACCCTAGAAAATTAGATAGATATGATGATAAACAAACTCATAGACAAGATTGGAAATATCATATCTACTAATATTCAACAAAATAAAAAAAGATAAAAACTCTATTGACGACGATCTTGCGATCCCTCGATCTCTTGAATTCTTCTTCAAATCCTCTCGATGCTTCTCAGACAATCGTGTTTTTCTTTCTGAATCTCTCTTCTCTCTAAATTTTTCTCCTTTTTCTTGACTTCTCTTCATGTTGAGTATTTATATTGCTTTGGGAGTCTTCCAAGTGAAGTAACAAGTGAAGATTATCCAATAAAACCAAACTTCTACGAGTTCCTGTTCACCCGGGCACGTTCGTGTTGTACGGCACGGTCGACCGTGCCCTGCTGAGGGTCACTGGCGATTTCACCATGTTGACCGTGCTGTGGGGCACGGTCGTGCCCAATCATCATGCACATCTCTACATAATAGCGCACGGTCGTGCTGCATGGCACGACCAGACCGTGCGCCACCAACTCTTCCACGCGATCTCATATTTCAAC
Organism: Scutellaria galericulata; assembly: GCA_946896805.1. Classification (NCBI taxonomy): domain Eukaryota; kingdom Viridiplantae; phylum Streptophyta; class Magnoliopsida; order Lamiales; family Lamiaceae; genus Scutellaria; species Scutellaria galericulata. The sequence continues at coordinate 11,211,878 of OX335798.1, read as the reverse complement.
TCCTATTCTTCCCCGTTTTTCCACGATTCCTTTCTTGATTATCAATTACACTTGAAACTTGTACTTTTCTCATCAAAATCATAAAACTAAGCACAAACCCGTCAAATGCAACTTATACAATATAATATCAGAAATCACCATTAAAACGTATCTAAACATATTCAAATGAATACATAAACATACGCAAAAATATTTGAAAACAACACTTATCAAATCCCCCAAACTTGAACCGTTGCTCGTCCTAGAGTAACATCAACTACTCATTGACACTTATAAAGAGAACTAAGCAAGCAATTAGAAGAAACACGAACCATGAATTTAAGTAAATCAAACTATAGATCATATACACCTAATTGATATCAAAAATTCATCCAAACTTCTAATGAATACTTCAAACAATTCATAACCATGTACTTCCAAGGAGTAATGAACCTCACAAGGTAAAAGTGTATCACTCACGCTCAAAAAGTGTTTAAAGATAGGACGTGTATACGCTCAAATCGATAAATCAAGTAAAACCTACCAAAAGCTTGCAAATCGTCTCACTTCTCCACCACATTTGTACATGTGAATATTAAGAATAAAAAAAGACTTTATTTGGACGCAATGAGACTCTTTAGACAGGGTAGGAAAAATTTGGATAAAAGTGATTACTCAAATAGATATTCGAAGCTCCTCCATAAATTTCAACTCAAATCATGAACTTTTATATCTTCATGAGGTCTCTCCAAATAACCACTTCTCCCAAAACATGAGTTCCAGCGATATGTCAAAAATAATAATTATTCAATTGAGTTCCAGAAAGGGCACAACTCAACTAAAAAATAATTATTCAATTGAGTTTCAGAAAAGACACAACTCAACTAAAAATCTAAAACATATCAAAATTAGGCATAACTCATGCAAAAAATTTCCTTTCAACAATCACCTCTTTAACCCAAGTATATATTTTCTTTTCTTTCATTTTCACACTTGGTCTCTCTTTTTTTCTTTTTTTTCCTCTTTTTTTTATCATCTTTTCTTGATATCCTCTACCAAATTCTTTCTCCAATTCCACATATACTTTCCATTATAATTATACTCCTTTCACCCATCACTTCTCAATTGAGCTTCAAAATCATATGTCGGTAAGCTCAAAATAAAGGCATTGGTAATTTACCCAATCATTTGGCTCATCAAAGAATAAGGCTTAAAGGCTCAATAGGGCTAACTAAGGAAATATATCAAATTTAGTGAGAAATTATTTGGCTAAGTGACTAATCAGAGCAAAGATGTCCTTATATCATTTTCTAAAATTCACACGTACTTGTAGTCTCGAAGGAGATACCAAAGCAAGTTTTAGAGATATTTACAAGACAATCGATAACCACACAATCAAGAAAATAAAACTTGGTGTAATATCAAGTCAAGGCTCAAATCTCACAAGCTTATTTTCATACTCCTCAAAATTACATAATCATTGCATGCTCAATTATATTCACAAAAAATTCAGAATAAACTTTAAACTACAATCAGGAAATATATCCCTACGTTCATTTTACTCAATTCATGTTTCTTATAACTCAAGAATTCACTTCATATCTCCTAATCACAAGATCATCTATCATCCTAAAATAAAAATAAACATGCTAAAACAATAAACCTACAATGCAACTACTCATGTGATGCAAACCATCCCCCTAAACTTAAAGTCGACAATTCCAAAGAAGACTAAAAAACTTGGAAACAATGGCTAATTGGGTTGCCTCCCAAACAACGCTAAGTTTAATGTCTTCAGCCAGACAAGATGAAAACATACCTTTCACGGAGGAAATTTTTTCTTGATCTCTACTTCCATGTCCATCAAATGGCTGGGCACGGTCGACCGTGCTGTACAGCACGGTCGTGCCCCATTGTCCAGAACCTTTTTATTGCCGGGCACGGTCAGACCGTGCGCCACAACACGATCGTGCCCGGTTTCCTCCTCTTCGATTCGTCTTTTATCTTGTCGTTTCCTTGTCTTTCTGTGGTACATTTTCATTGGTATTTCTCGATCCTCTACACAAACACCTACTATATCAACAAAGCTGCAGTCCTCCTTTTCATTATGAAATCTCATGTCCTTGTAGATGTTGAACATGATGTGTTCGTCATTTATTCTCAAGGTGAGCTCTCTTTTTTTAACGTGGATCAACGTTCGCCCTATGGCTATGAATGGGCGCCCTAAAATCAGGGGCACATCATGATCTTCTTCCATGTCGAGAACCACGAAATCCACCGGGAAGATGAATCGACCGACTTTTACTAGCACATCTTCGATGACTCATTTGGGGTAAGTTATCGATCTATCCGCTAATTGCAATGTGATGTTGGAGGGCTTCACGTCACCAATCCCAAGCTTCTCGAAGATAGACAGCAGCATCAAATTTATACTTGCTCCAAGGTCACATAAAGTCTTATCAAAAAGTGATCCTTCAATTTCGCAAGAAATTGTGAAACTCCCCGGGTCCTTAAGCTTTTGTGGCAGCTTTTGTTGCAAGATTGCACCGCACTCCTCCATCAGATTCACTCTTTCATAATCTGCTATCTTTCTTTTCTTCGACATTACATCCTTAAAAAACTTAGCATAGTTCGGCATTTGTTCCAAAACATCTGCAAAAGGAATGTTAATGTGAATTTTCTTAAAAATTTTCAGAAATTTAGCGAATTGAGCATCGAGCTTTTTCTTTTGAAACTGTTGAGGAAAATGAAGAGAAGAAATTGAAAATGGAAGTGAAGGTTTAGAATTCGATTTTGGTTTCTCAGCCCCTTTTTATTAGACTTTATCTTCCTTTTTCTCCACCACTTCTTCATCTTCTTTCATCTTCTTTTCATCTTCATCCGCCATCGGCATGCTTGGCCCCTTGTATTCCGTTCCACTTCTCAATTTAATTGTCATACATTACTCCATTGGATTTATTTATGTGGTGCTTGGATACCGACCCTTTTTATGTTGATTCCCTATGTACTTGGAAATTTGCCCGACTTGTAACTCCAAGACCTTTATCCGTGCATCAAATCTTTCTTCAATCCTTACGAATCTATCTTGTGATTCGTTCACAAATGCACCCACCAAATCTTCTAGTGCCGGCTTCTTTAGTTCATCGATAACTCCATTCGTAACAGAAAAACCCGGAGGGGGTTGCGAACATTCTTATTATTTGCATAAGAAAAATTTTCATGATTCGCCCCTCCGTATTTATACTAATACATACCCATATTTTGGAAGTTTTGGTTGTTGTAATTTTGCCCATTCATATAGTTGACGTCTTCTACTTCCTCTTGTTGGGTGAAATCACATCCTCGACTCCCTACGCTTCCCACGTTTTGAGTTTGAATCTTTGCCAGCGTAGATACTTGATTTGTGAGAGCTGCAATTTGTGAGGATAAAACGGACAATTGATCTTGACTTTGAATCTCCGTCACTTTCCTATATGTGTTTCTTTCAAACGGCCATTGGTAGCTGTTTGTTGCCATTTCCTACAAAATATATATCGCATCCTCTGAACTTTTTGCTAACAAAGCTCCTCCTGCTACTGCATCTATCATAGCTCTCGTTGATCCAAATAGTCCATTGTAGAAGAAACAGACTTGTTGATCTTCAGAAAATCCATGCTGAGGACATCTTCTCAACATATCTCTGAATCTTTCCCAAGCTTCGCCCAATGACTCCCCATCAAATTGCTTGAACTGTGTAATCTCACTTTTCAACTTCAACGTCTTACTTGGTGGAAAATACTTAAATAGAAATTTGCTACTTAATCCATCCCACGTAGTAATTGAGCCTGGAGGGAGTGAGTTGAACCACAGTTTCGCTTTATCTCTTAAAGAGAAAGAAAACAACCGAAGTCTTATGGCATCATCAGAAACACCATTCAACTTGATCGTATCACATACTTCAAGAAACTGCGCCAAATGCGCATTGGGGTCATCTAAATGGCTACCCCAAACTGATTCTACTGAACCATACTGATCAGACCCGACTTCAACTCAAAATTATTTGCTTGAATAGGTGGTTGCACAACCCCCTTCCATTTTGTTTTGGTTGAAGACACTTCCCTATTTTGAACGTAAGCTTAGATTTCCCAAGATCTTCTCTGTGGTCGCATTAAATGCTTTTGAGTAGTTCCTGACAAGTGCATTTAATGTGCCTACAATTTGTTTCTGGACCTCTTCTGACATTCCTGCTGATATGTCAAGTCGGTATGGGTCCAAAGCTGAAGTCTATGCAGTTGCTGCTTGATGTCATCTGATTATCTTCTTTTCCTTACTGCATGTGCTTCCCGATGCTGCTTCATATTGTCCTCAGCTAGCCGCTTCTCTTTTAGCTTGCTGGTTTCTTTCATCTGCTGTCAGCTTTCTGTTTGTAGCTCTTCTGTCCTTGTAGTCTGCTGACCAACTTCCTATTTCTTTGTTGACAGCTTTCTGTTTGGAGATTATTTTCTTTGTTGCTCTTTCAGCTTGCTGTTCCTTTCAGCTTGCTGTTTGCTCCATACAACATCCTTTCTGCCTTTTTATCAGTTTTGTTGTTTCCTACAGTTTGCTGACCCTTTTAGAATGTCTTCTTAATTATTCTAAGGTTGGTTTTCCTTAGCATTTGGAAAATCATTACATGATCTCATCTTAGCATCCTGATCATGTAATACGTGGAAACTTACTTCAGCAAACTTATGTTTTCTTTTTATTCAACCTATTATGTCTTATTAAGATAACTCTAGAAATATCCCAACAGAAAGAAAACAACCGAAGTCTTATGGCATCATCAGAAACACCATTCAACTTGATCGTATCACATACTTCAAGAAACTGCGCCAAATGCGCATTGGGGTCATCTAAATGGCTACCCCAAACTGATTCTGCTGAACCATACTGATCAGACCCGGCTTCAACTTAAAATTATTTACTTGAATAGGTGGTCGCACAACCCCCATTCCATTTTGTTTTGGTTGAAAATAGTCTCTGATGGCTTTATAAGCACCAACTGGTGGTGCTTGGTTCTTCTTGGTTGTTTAGAACTTGCTCCACTGGATTATCTTCAGCCATTTGAGTTTGAACGAACAATTGCCTTCGTGTTTTACTACGTCTGCAAGTTGCTTCAATCTCCAAATCTTGTGCAATCAAGTTCACCTTTTTAGAGCGAGTGTTCATGCACAATCTGAAAACACCTAAAAGACAAGTATCAATGACTCTCTAAAAATCAGAAAAAATAAAATTAAAATTAAAAAAAATAAATCCTGGACTAAAAACAAAAACAGAATTCGGATATTAATTATTCCTAAACTCCAATCCCCGGTAACGACGCTAAAAACTTGTTCACTAATTTCTTTTATCTACTCCCGCAAGTGTACAGTGTAGGGTGTAGAAGTGGTGAGTAAGATCGATCCCACAGAGACTGGCTTTCTAGGAGCTAACTAACTACTCAAATTCAATTCTCAACTTTATCTAGGAAAATCAAATCTCATCAATTGCAGATTAACTCAATGGAAAAGTAATTATGTAGATAAATTCACTCAAGAATAACAGATATCTAAAACAGGTTCTAGGACATGCTTTCATCTAATTCTCCTTAAAACATCACTTTAACCAATTCAAGTTCATTAATCAATCATCCTATATGAGCAATCACATATGTCGAATTAACAGCTCTCCCGAGTTAGTCAACCGGTTGATTATTATGCCACTAGAGGTATCCCTACTCAATCTGATTGAAACATAACAACTCCCAAAAGTACCTAAGATTGATTTCCCATCACATACATTCCTTAATCTCCCGATCTAAGTCTTTTTATGTGTTATGTGTTTATTCTAACATAATTAAATCTCATCTCCCGAATTTTGATCTAATTACCAAAACATGTTCAATTACTGGCCACATAATCAAACAAACAATCAAATCATAAACACACAAATAGGATAAACGATCATGAACTTTGAATTGAAATTAAAGATCCAATCAAATTACTAACAAGCCCTAAAAACCCTAGAAAATTAGCTAGACATGATGATACACAAACTCATAGATAAGATTGGAAATATCATATCTACTAATATTCAACAAAAAAAGAAAAGATAAAAACTCTATTGACGACGATCTCGCGATCCCTCGATCTGTTGAATTCTTCTTCAAATCCTCTCGATGCTTCTCAGACTATCGTGTTTTTCTCTGTGAATCTCTCTTCTCTCTAAAATTTTCTCTTTTTTCTTGACTTCTCTTCATGTTGAGTATTTATGTGAAGATTATCCAAGAAAACTAAACTTCTACGAGTTCCTGTTCACCCGGGCACGGTCGACCGTGCCCTGCTTAAGGTCACTGGCGATTTCACGGAGTTAACCGTGCTGTGGGGTATGGTCGTGCCCAATCATCGTGTATTTCTCTGCATAATAGCGCACGGTCGTGCTGCATGACACGACCAGACCGTGCGCCACCAACTCTTCCACGCGATCTCATATTTCAACTCCTATTCTTCCTCGTTTTTCCATGATTCCTTCCTTGATTATTAATTACACTTGAAACTTTGCACTTTTCTCATCAAAATCATGAAACTAAGTATAAACCCGTCAAATGCAACTTATACAATATAATATCAGAAATTACCATAAAAACGTATCTAAACATATTTAAATGAATACATAAACATACGTAAAAATATGTGAAAACAACACTTTGGATAGAACGAAGGACCCATTAGATATAAAGATCTAAGAACCCAACGTATGAAGATAAGCAGCGGATCTTCCCAAATCAAATCTGGTTTGATCTTACTTAGAGCAAAAGAACCTCGACCCGTTGGCTATATAATCAGCCAAGAACCTCGGTATGTTGAACGCCACAAGATCTTGCTCGATGATCTTGATAAGTTCTTAAACAATTGAAGACCTCACAAAGAGAGAATTCAATAAACAAGCTAATAGCTTCAAAATTCGTTTTTTATCAAATGGTGTTTTTTTACAAATGATCCAAAGATCTATTTATAAGCTACAAGTGACTCTTGAGTACTATATTAATTACCATCACTTATGGAGTATTAAAAGAACAACTTAAATGTGACTCTTTGACTAACAAGAGAATACATGGAGTCACTTTGACACTTGGATCATCAACTAAATGACTAGTCCATGATTATGATGTAACCCACGAATTTGATGGCCCATGGTCTTCAAAATATGCCTCCAAGCCCATATTAGCCTTAGTACACCTTATTAAGTGACCTCCAACCCAATAACATTCAACATTGGGCCTTCCTTGGACTCTTCATGCATATTTTCTTTAATTTCAGCAACAAGGATCATCAAGGCCTCTTTTAGTTTCTTAGCCCTTAATCTTGTAATTGGACCTTCTTGCACGACCAAAGGATCCCTCTTGTGTGCATTGTTTTGCATGGCTGGTTCTCCATCACTTATCAACTAATAACAATACACAATTATTTATGTGCATCATGTGTACAAATCTTAAATCCGTGTAAGTGGATCGATTCGATCCGAGAGTATATTTCACGCACGCCCACGCACCTTAAATCCGTACCTAAACCCTAATTTCGCTGTTATGTTCGCCAAACCTTTTACTTTGGTGAACCTAACCTTTTAGTTATGTTTGCCCTTTATGTTAGTTTGACCTTTTAAGGTGTATTTTAGATCTATAATATCTTTTAAACTTTTATGTTGTAATATAACATTTTTGCATAATATTTTAACCTTTTCATTATAATAATATAACTCTTATGTTATTCTTTAAGTACGAAAATGTTATGATATTTATACATAAAAGTTAAATTATTATAACATAAATGTTTCATCTATACTATATGAATTTTATACTGAAAAAAGTTTAAGTTATTCACTTAAACGTTATGATATTTGTACATAAAAGTTGTACCAATATAATATAAAAGTTATGCTATTACAACATAAATGTTATGACATTAAAAAAATAAAAGGCTCGGATTTGGGTCGAACCCAACCCGACCCGATCCTCACACGCCCAATTACACAGATCATGGTTCACACACACTACTCATAACAATAACAACATTTTACGGTCGGTCACTCACTCTCTCTTGCTTATGCAGTAAGTTGAAAATCCACGTATATAAAAAAAAAGATTAATTGCAAAAAAGGTTTTTTAAAAAATTGAAAACAAATTTGCAAAAGAAAAAAAAAAGGACAATTTGATAAATTTAAGGCTATTCAATTTTGTCAACCTACCATATGTGATAACATAAAGAACAATACAGTGTCTACATTGGAGTCGCATTTGTGCGAGGACGATTTTGACCAACCTTTCAGTTGTGTAAATTAAATATCTTTATTTTAATCCAAATTAAATAACCTTTTATCATTTTATGATTCCAAAAATAAATATTTTTATTATTATTGATGAGGATTGATCATTGACTTGAAGCAGATCGCAGCCCCATATGGAAGATTCTCTAAATAGAATACGTATATTTAAATCGTTTGTATTTCTTTTGGATTCGCAAAATCTTGTAAAGGCAACAAAACTACTGCTATATTTTCACACCGACTTTTCACATTCAACGGTTTCGATTTTACATACACGGTAAGTCTCAAAATCTTTTCTTTTTTCTTTTACATATATTGGGGGGGTGTGTGTGTGTGTGTATATATATATATTGGCTATATATGTGTGTGTATGACTACTGCGTTGCGGTTGATTGGGAAAAAAAGGAAATAAATAAAGGCTCCAACGACTCCAGCATCTGACTTTTCAGACACCAAGGTTGTGAAAGCCCGAATACGTTGCCTTCTCTCTCTTTCTACACAGACCCCTTTTCTTGATTTTAATGTGGCTGTGAATTATTGAGGCTTACAATCATAGGTTTCAGTATAAATCACAGAGGTAAAGGAGCCCACTATTTTTTTCTTCTTGAATTGAATTCATCTCCTTTTAAAATAGACAATATGTGGAATTGTGTGAATTATGTTTGTTTTTTTAATGAGTTCTTGATTGCATGGATTCATAATGTTTGGGGTTTCAGTTGTTATTGGGTTTTATGAACAATTGGAATTTTGTTTAGTGTTCTTTCTTACCATTTATGGGCCTGCCCTTTTTGTCTTTCTTTCTTGAGTTCATTTTTTTATGTTATTGTAGTTGTGGTTTGTCTCTCTTGAACTCAAATGAAAATTGATTCTTGCTTTGGTCGTCATCTTGTTATGGTTTCTTTTGGGTTTTCAGTCACTTGAATCTTGATTTCATGTTTCTTGTTTCTTTAGTTTGTTTGATTACTTAAAAAGGTTTGTTTGAAAAATGCTTCATATATATGCTGTTTCTTATTTTTAATTGTGGCATCTGAAGTCATTCGAATTCAAGATTTTGTGTCAGGTTTGTGAATCTTTGATTTGAACTTTTTTGTGTTATGCAATTGGAATGCATCAAAATTTCCTGGAGCTCATTATCTATGCAATTTTTTCTTAGTGCCACTTTCTTAGACTTCCAGTATATTATTACTCAATGGAAATGTATTACTTAGTGTTCTAATGCAGTCGTGCGACATGGTCATAATATGAATCCGACTAATTGTGTTGCATAAACTAAAAGTGTATCATCAGGCAGTAATTGTTGAGTTTTAATTTAGTTGTCTTTTTTCTTCCCATGAAATTTATGTGGAGTGTTGTAAATGATTGTCAACTTCTTCTTTTCCTTATAATGTTATTATGAAGAAACAAGTTGGTCTACGATTCATTCTGACAACTTTGGCATGTCAAAAATAATAAGACCATGTGAAGCTGAATATCTTGGACAAGGAATGTGATTCCTTTCTCATGTTATGAGAAGTATGTTTTCAGTGACCTTTTGGTGTGCTTCGATGTCTTTGTCTTGAACGTATTCCTTCAATTCATCTGTAAGTGGAAACTGCATGCTATCTTTTATTGTAACCTAATTAGATCTTTCTGCAAAACTTTTCAGCTAAAATTGGGCATCACATGACACAAGTGATGCATTTCTGTCCTTATGGTATGCGGGTTTTCTTTTTGGAGTTTCTTCATCAATCTATTAATTTCATTTCCTTTGTTCATCAGTAAATTGTTTAAATTTCTGAACTCTGGGATGTCAGAATTTGGGTACTTGCGATAGTCAGGATGTTCTCTCAGCCCAAAGTTATTAAAAAAAATACCTAGCTGTCCGTTTAGTTCATCTTTACCTGGTTCTGTATGTTAGATTGCATGCTTGAGCAAGATAAACTTCAATTGTCCGTTTAGGCATGCATATACTTGGTTAAGGAATTTCATAATCTTAAAGGTTTCTATTGACAATCTTTTTTATTTTATTTTTTATTTTTTATGACACGACTTACATTTGAGTCAGGCTTTGCGTATATTCTGCCAATAAATATGAAACCAAACCCTGTTAGGAAGAAGTTTTATTTTCAGTAAATGATGAATATCAGGATATAGGAAAATAAATTTTTTTCTGCATGCTACATAGATCTCTGTATGTGAAAGGAATTAATTTGTTACCTGGAAAGTGTAACTCCTCGTGCTTCTTATCTACCAGCTTCATGGTATTAACTTGGACGCACACAAACAAAATGTATCCTGATTAAGTTGTGGTTGATCGGGCACCTCAGACCGGGGTTACACAAGGGGTATTTAACTAGGGTCAAGGGAGGAATTGAAGTGTACTTCATCTTCTTTGCTTGAGAATGTGCTGACTTGGATGCACATGCACTGAACTCGTGTATTTTGGTGGACTGTTTACTATAAGGCAATGTCTTCTGGTGATAGTTCTGCTAATGGACATAACAATGATGTTGGGATTCGGGGTCAGAACTTAGATTCTGCAAGCAGGTATTGGTTAGACAACTTCTAAGGAAGGGGGACGAATGATTATGCCTAAAACCTAACCAAGCCAAAATTTATTTGTCCATAGGTACAACTTTGAAAGAGCTTCTATACCAGAAAAGGTGAAGGGAAAAGAAAGTTTGATTCAAGACCAAGAAACCATGGTACTGGTATTTGTTTAAAAGATAGGTGTTGGTATCATTGTAAAGTTTTACATGGAAATGAATGTTTTGCAGGAACTTTACTCACGGGAAAGAGCTCAGGAGAAGGAAATTGCATATCTTAGGGAACAAATTGCTCTTGCCAGTATTAGAGTGAGACATATGTTTTAAATATTACAAATGCATAGATCCTATTTTTTTCACAAGGTTAATACTGTTGTATATGTTTGCAGGAATCCCAAGTGTTGAATGAGAAATATTCACTTGAAAGGAAGTTTTCCGAGTTACGGATGGTTTGTATCTTTCTGTCCTCTCAAATTTCTTTCATTTGTTATTGCAGAACTTTGCCTTTTTTTTTTTTCAATTATTGTAGCATAGCCTAATATATTAAATAAGTTATTTTGGCTGTATAGGCTCTAGATGAAAAGCAAAATGAAGTTATAACTTCCGCATCAAACGAGTTGGCACAAAGGAAAGGTGATCTTGAAGTAAATTTGAACCTGCTTAATGAATTAAAGGTAAATTCCCTTTTGGGTCCCACTTTTCTCTACTAATGCTAAGTAGCTATGGATCCTGTCTGATTTAAATAGAATTCTCACCAATGTGGCTTCTCATTCTCTACAACTGAAAGTTATCCTGTTTTGTAGAAATTTGTTGTGTCTTTGGAAAATGAACAAATTCCTTAAACGTTTACCTTAAATAAAATCTAATATATTAATAATAGCTCAGGCTCCACAAAACATATGGTTCAATATCTTTATTCACGTGCATCTGTTTTTCTTTGGTCTTCTGTTTTTTGTACTCAAGATAATCCATGATCGTACAATGCACATATGTATTTCTTTCTGTTTGTTTATGTGGCTCCTTGAGCAAAATTGAATTAAAATGTTCTCAATTTTAATGAAAAATATGGTAATGCTGAACTATCCTCATTTCATTAGTGACTTCTCCTTTAACCTGTCTACGTATCCCCATTTTCCCTATATTGCCTAGATTTTTCATATACGCATTCACATGGTACCCAGGTTGCAGAGGACGAGAGACATATCTTCACGTCATCTATGCTAATGATATTGGCTGAATTTGGCGCTTTGCCTCATGTGACCAATGCCTCTGCCCTAACCAACAGCATCAAGGTGTGAAATTTATGACATTAGTGATATGTAGCTCTATAATATCTTTTCATATGGTGTGTTCTTATACTATCTAGTTACAGTATATCACCATTCACCACCTCAGATCGTCTACATTAATCTTATGATGCTTTCCAGTCCATGAGGTTGCTATTCAGCTGCTTTTTGTCTTTTTAGAGAGCTGCATACCTCATTCTTGTTACCGCAACTCTGTGAAGTTCTAGTGTCTTGTTATTTTTACTTATGTTTAGTCTTCCGTTCACCTTTAATCACTCAAATTAACTATGAGTTTGGAATTCAGTTTTAGCTATCTTCATTGCTTCTCCATGTGCTGCTGTTGTTGAGACGAACGTTTAAAATTTTATATGTGAAGTATTTATTCATGGCTACCTTCTAGAGTAGGCAAATCCTCTGATATTTAATTCAAGGAGTGCAAAAAACAGCGCCAGTCGCATAAAGTCTACACAGACATGGTAGAAACAATATGTACAATCTTTGTTACTCTTTATGTTATCAATGATGATAGAATTCCCACGAATGCCAGAAAGCAGAATAAGTCTGTCCTTTTTTTTTTCTTTTTCTTTTTTTCAGTGCTCTGGTTTTAGTGGGTGTGATGAATATAGCTCTGCTATATTTGCTCAATGAGGGTACATGAACGAGAACTTGCTTACATCCTGTCCGAGAATTTAATGAAATTTTGGAGGTATCGAAGGATGAAAATAGCTAAGATAAAATTAATTTTAATCTAATTTGAAAATTAAGTGGACAAATCCAGAATGGTATGTTTGTTATGATATTCACTGGTGTGGATTTGGGATATCAACATCCATATCCTGATTGTCTCAGAACTTGAAATGGTGGATTTTAAATCCTACTACAATCTAATCCTACTCTACCGCTACCCCTAGAATCATCCAAACTGTTTCATACTATCTGGGAGAAAATTTTAGACCTATTACCCCCTTTTGTTTCTCTTTTGTCCGTTCAAGAAATTTGAAGTACAAGAAAAAGTTAGACCTTCTTCCACTTTCTGTTTCTCCTTTCATCATTTATCTTCTCAATCCAATTGATTTAATGTATTTCTTGTACTTTTTGTTCCTCAAAGTTTGGCATACTAGTAATTTGTTTGATTGCCTGTCAAGAAGGTAAATTTTCTTAATAAGAATATATCTACAGATTGGCTTTGTGATCAAATGACTATACAATCACTAAACCCTTTATTTTGTAACTTTAAAAAAAAAATCAATTTTACATGAGTATAGATGCAAGACATAATTTGTCTTTATGTAAATCATTCTTTTTCAGCCACACCCAAACCCCAAAATTTCTGGACTAAAAGTGAGAGTTTGATGTCACTGTATCTTATTTACATGAATTTCCAACTGATAAAAGGTGTGAGCTAAATTTCAAATTTGGATGTACCATACTTGACAAGTTTTAATTTTACAAGTAGAGATTATTCTACTTTCAAAGACCTTTGACCTTCAGCAAAGATGTGCTGACATAAATTAAATAGTATTTTCTTGAATGTGGTATTCTGTGCACTGATAGGAGAAAATGGTCATTATTAGTGTGATACTATTACTGTACACTGCTTATTTTTTGGTCAATAAGCAGACAATAATGCTCCTCCACCCCTGTTATTGTCTACAAATTTACTGATTCCATTTCTTTTAAACTTCAACCTGTTCAGTGGTAAAGAAGTTCTTCAATGAAGCCCATACTCAACTTTTTGCTATAACATTTATACTCTTCCAATATGCAGCACTTACATGATCAACTGCAGTTGAAGATAAGAACTTCACATGTAAGTATCATCTTTTGATTGTTCCTCTCATTCTATTACTTCGGTTATATGAATAATATCAAGATCTTAGCTCCTAGGCAGTAATTTTTTTTTTTTTTTATCCTTCTTTGCCTTCTTGTCATTTATTGAATAGTTTTGAATATGTGGTTGTGTATCTATTGTATGGGATAACATATTATTTGGGTGTTTTTGCTGCTTTCTCTGCTTATTCAGTGTTTATCTGGACAAAAGTACCTTCTAACAGGAACTGAGGGATGTGAAAGAAAAGTTGTCCACTTTAGACTAAATAATATCGTGTTTTAGATGACTTATCTATTGATATGTCAGATAATGCAAAGAGATTATGTGCACTTTATTTTCTGCACCCTTTTCTCAAAATATGGATACTGTTCCTGATGATGTGTTGGCGTAGTTCAAATTAAACGATAAGAATCATTTAGAATATGGATATCTTTTGGTTTTTGTAGGGTCTTATTTCATAGGTCTATACTTTTGGATGCTTGAAGTTAACTGTAGTTTATTACTGTAAGTAACGGATATACTTAAACTGTTCATTGTGGGTAAAATATTGTATGGATTGCGCCGTGGAAAAGCAACTGGAAATAGTTCTAAAAAATCCCTCATCTTTTTATATTTCCTTTTTATATTTATTAGCTTCCTGATATCAAGCTGTGAAAATTGCATTTGAGCATCACATTTTCGACAAAGCTAATAAGGAACCACTGAATGCAGGCCAGACTTTCAGATTTGAATTCCATGATTGGAAATCATTCCAGAAATGGTTACATTGACAAAGATATTCCAAGTTTAAGTCATGGGAATAGCCAATATCCTAGCAGTTCTATGGTAATTACTGCAACTTTATTCTCTGGCATTTTCACCTTTGTTCTAGCTAGATATTATTGTCTTTGCTTCATTTATCTAGTGCGCTTACTTATCAATTGTGGATGTAATGTCATGTTTTTTCAAAGTCCACTTAGCACTTATCAGTCCACTAGTCATAGCGTATTATTCTATATGTAGAAATAGAAATTCCTACACTTTACTACATACCTTCTGTAGGGTGCCCAAGGATTTTCACAGTATGACCATTATATTGATGGGAAAGATATGGAAGCAGCTGACGTAAGATACGTGCAAGACAATGATCCTAAACAAGTCAATAGTTTGATGCAAAGTGTTGAGTTGCGCCAGCGGCCGGATACTGAGAGTCTTCAAAGGACATTTCCCAACGTTGATAGGTTGGAATAATTTTTTTGGAGTTCTTATGATTTTTTTTTTTTAATTTCAATTTTATCAAATATTTTATGTATTGACACCATTATACTACAATAACTTGACTGGGGTGGTATCATCTGAAGATATTTTTTACACGTCTAATAATTCACGTATTGAGCTCTTTAAGTGCTGGAGTTTTGTAAAGCCTCATCGGCAGTCTTCCTTCTGAGTAAACTCTGCAAGGGCAGCACATAAATTAGACAGTGAAGAATTTTCTATTATCTAATGGTTTTAATAATTCTGAGAAATTTATGGGTGAGTTATAATTCATGACCTAGGTAAGAAAGCAGAATTTGTAAGTTGTATTGATGTATTGAATTGCTTTTGGCCAAAACAGGCACCGCATGTTCTGTTGTGGAAGTGTGCATAACAGTGGATTGTTTCTTTTCTAATGAATTGTTTTGCTTAAACATTGCCACAATGTGCATTGTCGAACCGACATCTGTAAAATGTGTGTGTGTGTGTGAATAAGAATTGAAGACATTTATTGAGTAAAAAAAGACAGTACAAAGGGATGAGTAGCAAATCACAGCAAATGCGTGAAACAAACATTTCAGCTGTTCTAGTATATGATATTTAATTTACAAGAATAACTGAAATGTCTGTTTTGCGGTCTAATTCACAAATTTGCTATGGTTGCAAAATTTAGAAGACAAAAAATTTCTAAAAAATCAATGTTTCCACCATCAACATTTATTTCATTAAGAACATTATTCTATGTGACTTGACTAAATCGAAGACATTGGATTAATTGAATAACATTTGCCTTCTCTACAAAGCTTTCTCTAGTTTCCCATCTCTGTGTGCATTACAGATAAGCCCATTCATTCATGAATAATTTTAGTCTTGCAATAAAATAATACTGTGTTTTTTGCCTTTTATCCAAACTCCTTATGTTTCATTTGTCTGTTTACCAGGCACATTTATTTTACTTCCTTGAATGTGTGATGGTTTTTTCACTCTAAGATAGATATTCTTTAATTATATGTTGTTTTTAGTGGAAGTTCTTAATATGTTCAGTGTTGTTTTCGTTAGAACTTGTTGATCTATTAGCTCAAGTTTTTTTTCTTAAAATACTGCTTGTATGCTGGATACCTGATACTTTTAAACTTCAGGCACATGTATTTAAATTTTTCTTTCTTAGGCTATGTTGATTGACTTTAAGTGGGTCGGGGGAAATCCAGATATTCTAGATCTTGGGTTGGAAAATCCTGAAGTATAGAAGATGTATGTTTGTCTTGAGATTGTGTGGGGTAGTACTTGTATAGAGATTTCACATCAATGTTGGTAACGTATGTATTGAATATTAATATATTGAAAAGGATGTGTTATTTATGTGCGAAGGTAATGGGAAGTGGAAAAATGTGTTAGGTTATAGTATAATATTAGGGATGGATATTAAAATCTGGCTGGGTAAATCCCGAAAAAGAAAATAGTTTAGATTGCAATATCCTAAATCCTTCCTGTGTCCAAACAAGCATGGCCTTATAGACTTTGAAGTTGCCTTATAGACTTTGAAGTTGATTCACTTACTCTCAATTGAACTTGTATTTCCCTACCTCTTTATATTTTAACATTTATTAAGATGAAAATTTCGGTTTATTAATTGTGTTGCAATAATTGGTAATGGCATTGACAACTACATCCAACATTCCACCTTGTCTGAGAATATACTTATATTTGGCTGCGTCCTTGACGTAGATTGATTACATTAGATTTCAAAAATACTTTTAAATTTAATGTTCTTTCCAAGCAAGCCTTTTCGCTATTAATGTTCTTTAACTGTCCACAGAATTTCTACTTTTTATTTCCTAACTTTTAATATTAGAAGCTAAAATATTTCTTCAGCACCTCAATGTCAGATTCACGGTATCTTTGTACTTATGATACAGGCCAAACATAAATCACAGAGATGGTGCAAGCCATATGCTGGATATTATGAACGAAAGAAATGGGTTTGTGTCGGTATCTGAGCAAAGAACCACTGATCAATTTTCCCATCCTCCGATGATGCCAGAAGATAGAGTTGGTTCATTTGGTTCAGAAGGTAATATGCCTAATATCTTGTGATGGAGTAGCATATCTTCTAGTGTGTCCATATAACAAAAGCTCTACCGCAGAAGATGGTCCTGGAATAGACAACTTTCAAATTATTGGGGATGCTAAACCAGGATGCAAACTCTTAGGCTGTGGATATCCTGTACGAGGAACATCTCTGTGCATGTTTCAAGTATGAGCAAAGATATCTTCAAATCAATGGTTTATACTTCTAGGTATCACTTGTACTGATAAAATGTGTGTTTTCTTTGCCATCTCCCTCTGAATAAAAGTGGGTTCGTCATTATCCAGATGGCACACGACAGTATATTGAAGGTAAGTGAATAAATGAGTTTCTGCTTTGAGCCATGGATCTTCATGGGAAGTAACTGCACCTTTTGTTTTGGTGTCGGTTGTCCTTTTAAGTATTGTAAGGAGTATTTTATTTTTATTACAGGAGCTACCAATCCAGATTACGTAGTGACAGCTGATGATGTTGATAAACTTATTGCTGTTGAGTGTATACCAATGGATGAACAAGGAAGACAGGTAATGTAGTTTATTATTTTTATTTTGACCTATTAAGCACTATCTTCAAACCTATAAAGAATGATGATAACATGAGAAAAAGATCAAGAGGCTTTATATCAGTACGTATCTTTTTGCTAGATAATTATTTCATTGTTTTACCCATTGACTGACACTATTAAGTGATGATAATATCATGTTATTAATGTGCATGCTAAATTTCATCACTTTCAGGGCGATCTTGTCAGAATTTTTGCCAATGATAACAACAAGATTACCTGTGGTGAGTACAACTGCATTAAATTATGATTTTCACTTTTAACATTTGAAAATTTAAAGACTCAAAATCTATGGCAATAATTCATGTCCGCGTACTTTAGATTTCTGTGTAAACAGTTCCATATACTTTGGTGGGAAACTTGCAAGTTCTTAATTGTACTTGATGGCCCTGTGTTGGATCTTGTGATTATTGTATCTGGATTTACTGCAAATTGATCTTCGCAT
Organism: Scutellaria galericulata; assembly: GCA_946896805.1. Taxonomy (NCBI): domain Eukaryota; kingdom Viridiplantae; phylum Streptophyta; class Magnoliopsida; order Lamiales; family Lamiaceae; genus Scutellaria; species Scutellaria galericulata. The sequence continues at coordinate 11,193,612 of OX335798.1, read as the reverse complement.
CATACTGCTTCGTTAAGCGGTCTTACATGCTAGTGAAACTTCAATGATTCGTGCAATGTGAAACAGTATAACAGATAACCCCTTCTCTTGTAATACGAAGGTGGCCCAAAGGAGAATTATATAAAGATAAAGATGCATGATAACTAGAAAAATGACATCTATCTCACTGAAACTACAAATGTTTGAATCCCCATGAGGTTGATTAGTCAAAATTTCAAAATTTTCAGAGTCTGATGTCACATTTGATTAGACTAGGTAACCACATCTCATATTCCCATTATCCTACCAACATTGTAGATTTCTTATTAATGAGCCTTCATCTGTATATTATATTTTTGGACTATTTCCATACACGTATAGTGTATTTGAGCGAGTCATTAATTGGGAAGAGGATGTGGTCTCCTTTGTGGTACAATGTATAAGGTTCATTTTAAGATATAAAAATATTCAATTTCATACAAGTCAACTTCATGTGAGGGAAACTTGTTTGCAAGCTAGATGAGAAAGATCTGGTCTTGTTTGTGGTCCAAATTATGGGGTTCTCTTTGAATGTATTTTTGTAGCAGTTTATAAATGCATGCTAAACTATATTTCAAATATGTTTAAGAGCAATAAATTCTTTTTATAAGCTCAAAAATATACAACAAAGCCATGTTTCTTTTAAATTACAATTTTAGCAATTGATTTTGGGATAAGTCTTCTGCTATACTTATATCTTTCTGATGAGTGGGATGATAAATGCAGATCCAGATATGCAGGAGGAGATTGATGCCTATATATCTAAAGGCATGGCAACATTTAGTCTCCTGATTCTTGTACGTAGTGAGACTTCTATTACTATTAGAATCTTGCATGTTGCACTTTATCAAAAGCTAGTTCGAACATGTTTTCATATGCTTCCTAACTTTCGTGCTTCATAAACTCAGGCAAGCGTTATAGTAAAAAAAATTGGTTGTTTGTTACCTTTTAATGCTAAAGTCTCCTGAATTAATATGCCAGTAAGAAAGAATTTGAAAACAACTTAAGAGATTTTTGTGTATCTAATTACTCTGATATAGCATCATGTTTTCAGAAAAGTGCATACGTAACATCTGCAGATAATTTTCATATATCAAACCTAGATAACATGCTGAAATATTTTCAATATAAACCTCCTAAAATGTGCTGTAATATTTTATATGCATGGAAAAAAATCCATACATCTGATTACAATTATTTGTTCATGCATGGTCTACAATTATATGCTCTTCTTATCAGCAATTTTATTGAACATTTGACAGTTAGATTCCTCTGAGAACTGGGAGACGGCAACGCTATTCCTGAGGCGATCAGGCTTTCAGATCAAGGATGGAAGGAAACAGGATACTGTTATTTCAGAGAAGTATTCGAAAGACTTGTCGGTATACTATTACTGTTTATCTCTTTCCGAAATAAAACCTTTGAAGTTCAATTACAATGGTATAATTGTTAGCTATTGAGTATGCAAGAGTTACCAAAGAAATTATTTGTTCATATAAGACCATTAATTGCTATTTTCTGCATTTGCTTCAAATACCTTTTCCCCTTATTCTTGATTTTACGATCAAGATCATTCAAAAGGATAACATTGAAAACCATATTAGATCAAAAACCATCATGAGACACTCGTGAAAGGTAGGATACCCTGCTTTCTTTTGACACGATTGATTTCACTTACTCTTTCAGATCAAAATACCAAGTGGGCTTTCAGCACAGTTTGTCCTGACATGTTCGAATGGCTCTTCATTTCCGTTTAGCACAAGTAATGACATACGGTAATGGCCTGCTTTCACTTCTTATATCTGTATCTTATTATCATTATTCTCTCATTTCGTTTGGCACCATGTGTTCCACTGTTAGGCTCCAGGACAAGATGAACGAAGATTTTCTTCTAGAAACTCTTTTAATAAAGCACCTAGGACATAGCTTGCATGCACAACAAAATGCGTGCATTTTCTTTTTCTTGAACATCTTTTCTAACTATATGGAAAAGCATCTGTGTTGAAACCTGTTCGTATGTATTCAAGGAACATATCCCTCGAAATGAAATTCTGCTTAGTATTCTACGACTTGACTAACAAGATGCTTTCTTGTTTCCCATGTAGAATGCGAGATACAGTTGTGCTGACAATGAGAATCTTCCAGAACAAGGTACTTGTTCTCACATATATCTAGTACTTAATCTACTTTCTGATTAACTTCAACAGGTTTTGTCACATGTTTCCCTTTTTACTTATTACTGCTGCCATTAAGAATCAATTATGCTCGATATAACCAAATCTGGTTGTTCTCTAAGTTGTGGGAGTCAATTTGTTTGTCAATGAGATTTCAAAACCAGTGACAGATTCCTCATTTTGAATAGTTTTAGCTTTTCTGAAGTCAAGAAAAAGAGAAACTCCTTAATTTGATACATAAAACATTTAGCTTTTCTTGACATTCATATTTATCAGAGCCAATGTGCACGCCACTTACTCTAGTAGAGTATTTAAACTCGTTTCTTTTGCCATTTTCTCTCTGTGACGGGTTCCTATGATATCTATGTGGCAATGAATAACATGTGTTACCATTTACTAGGATATAGATAGTTAAACTGGTTTTGTACCTTTTTGAAAATTCAGAGCAAGCCCGTTTAATTCGTTTCCATTAAAAACAGGCTCTCGATGAAAAGAGAAAGAGTAAAGCGTGATCCATTGTGTTTCTTGTAGGGGCAGTGTTTATAGCCATTCATGATTCTTTCTTGGAATAGGAATACCTGCAGTTTTGCAATATAGTTGAGAGAGAATAAGTAGTTAAATGTATTCTCCCCTTTCCTTTCTGTTGTATTGTAACAGTGTAACTAACTGTATAGTCCATTATTTCTGATTGATCTCATCTCGTGATCTGTTTGTGGGTTAAGTTTAGAATTTCAAAGTGAATTTGTATTTTTTAAAATGCCAATATGGATGCTCATTTTTGACCTTGTACCTAAACTACACAAACATGATGTATATTTCCATGTTTTATTCAAACCCATAAATTTCTTGTAGGTGGGATAGATGTGTTATGGAAACGTCGAAAGTGGTTTTTAGATTGTGTTTGGATCGAAAGATATGGAATGATAGGTTTTCAAACTAATAATGGCGAATTTATTGAAGGTTGCATTTGGATTGATGGATTTGACCTTGTGAATTTCCAATTCTTATTAATCAACTTCATTGTATTATTTGATATGTTGCCTTTGAGACGGATTTGAAATCCATAGTTTTCATTTTAATTTTAATTTTTTTTGTTGATGGAATTGATATCCTTTCTTTTGGAGCCATACAATCCTTCAATTCATCTTTCAAGTCACGTTCATTCTCTCGACTCAAATAAAATCTAAGGTTATTTCGATTTTATAATAAATTTAAAATTAATTGCTTTTATTTTGAACTACTTTTTGTGGTGGTGGTTGTGTTCATAATTTGAAAAACTTCTTCCAAATAAAATTTCCAAATTAAATGCAACCTCAATATATATATGTAAAATGAATTATTTCATAACTAATTTGTAAAAATAAATTTAAATTGTAGCTAGTGGAATTTCCTCCTTGATATTATGGGCCCGGCTATCCACATCCTCAAATCTTATAAACACACCCTATTTTCTAAACACACATATTTCAATCAATTTCATTAAATAATTTCTAAATACACCCCAACACATTACAATAATACCCTTTGATTCTAAATTACACACATATACTAAACACACCACAACATACCCAAACACACCCCACAATTCATTCACCCCAAATCAAAACCCTAACCCATTTCAATCCAAAAACCCTATCCTCTCAATCCGGATTTGTTTGACAAAATCGTTCGGTCTAAGTTTGAACAAGTTTTTGTGTTATCACATTCAACAAAGTATCTCCGTACAATGGACCCTTACAACGAAGATGAAGTTTCAAATAAATTTGCAATTTTCGTTTTTTAAAATTTTTTTCCTTCATTTGGGTGAAATTTGTTGATTTATTGTTTGAAATTGAGCAACATTGTTTAGGATGTATTATAGTTGAAAACATGTGTGGTTGTAGATTTAGGCCTGAAAAACGAAATCGCGATGTTGAATTTTTGTTTTCTGGGGAGGGTTGGTTTGACCCTAGTTCGCCGAGTTGATTGAGTAGTGTTCGACTAGTGTTCGAACGATGTGGTTGGTGTTCGAACAGTGTTCGAACACACTACAACATGTTCGACTAGTGTTCGAACACACTACAATATGTTCGAACAGTGTTTGAACACACTACAATATGTTCGACCATTGCAGGTCGAACACACTTCAATCTGTTCGGCATGTAATGACCGATCGCGAAATTCGCAAGTTTTTTTTAACCTCAAAATACACAAAAAACGAACGGTAAAAAACATCTAAACAACTTACATTGTCCATCTCATTTGTTCTTTCTTGAGACATGATGTTTTTTTAGTACAAACAAGGTATGAGGTGAGGGTTCGGAAAATTAGGGTTTTTTTTAGGTTTTGCAAGAAAAAAGGAGTAAGGAAGAAGAATAGAGGGTGTGTTGCAAATGGGGTGTGTTTTAATTGAGGGGTGTGTATAGTATAGTTTTAATTTATTGATAATTGTTTATAAAATTAATAGTAAGGGTATAAATGTCTTTAAATAAAACATTTATTTTCTATTTAATTTTATGGGGTGTGTTTAGTAATTGTTGGGGGTGTGGATAGCGAGACTCTTATATAATTTTGTGTTTGGAAAGAAACCGATGACACTCTGGATTCTCTATCTTGGCTCATAATCTCAAGATCACATATGCATCTGGTAGGCCTCATAAGAATCATAAGAAAATATTATATTTAAGAAAAATACATTATAAAAAGTATACGCATCAATCGAGATAATATTAAATATATTGCGGTAATTGTGGTCTGATTTGAAAAATGTAGTGCTGGATATTTCAAATGATCAGTTGAACTTTACCAATATGGTAAAATTCTAAGTTGTTTTAGTGGAGAGTTGAAGTACATCATTACATTAACTTAATCAGATACTAATTAGGCATTTACCTAAGGATAAGTCAACAATCATTATAATAACCTGGCTGCATAGATTTCCCAAATTCCAACTTGTTAATCATCAGTATTTTAGGTTTCCTTATTGTCTATTCCTATCTAATTTTCCCAGAATATTATTAATTGCAAAACGCAGAACAAAAAAATATAAAAACGAGATAAATTATTGATACAATAACCCTTTATACCATAAAATCATATAAAATTAATTTTTCAACCATAACATATAATTTTATTACCTTTTCTAGAATAACAGTTACACTCACATGTGTATAGTGTAAGGTTATTGATTGATGTGATGAGATGATATTTATGTCGAGTAAAATTGTCATCTTTTATATCTGTGATAAAAAATATTATATATATATAAATTTTTTTTTTTCTTTCTCTACCCTTAAGAAGGTACAACAAATTATTTACATATTTGCAACTGATATTTTATTATTTTTCTCAACTAAACGGACCTATTATTTAAATCCCAGACCCCTTTGTAAAAAGAAGTGTCATTCAGATTCCATTTGCTTCTGACTGTTCTTAGCTTCAAGAAATTGCCATTATCTTGGTCCTATCACTTTCTATGGTGGGACATTTTCCCCCTTTTCATGGGTTGTTCAAGTGACACACTCCACCTAATTTCATTTTTTTATTTCAAATAATATCTCCTTTTTTTTTTTTTTTTTTTTTATCACAATAATACAATTATTATAATTCACATGCATATGCATATTTACTGATAATAGGCAAATTTTTGTTAAATGTTTTCCTGTGTAATGTTAATACTTAAAAAAAAAAAGTATTTATCTTCATAAGCTCAACAAACATACTCTATTTGGTCAACAAACATCATTAATAGTGAGTGAGAGCTTTATAGTTAGGTATATTGCTTCCAAATATGTTGCTTTCAGTTACTGCTACATCTCAATCATAAGGACTCATACAAATATTCTAGTCCACATAAAGCAAGGTCTTTAAGTAAAGCCAATATAAAGAAATAAAAGTAGATGAGGCCCATTCTCTACCTTAGAGATGCTATTACATTTTGAATTCTTTTGTCCCAACAATTCACTTCCATTCGACTGTTTACCACTCGAACACGTCCCTCGATTTACATCCCATTCGACTGAGGGGTCTAATCAAAAGAATTCACTCTCATTCAAGGTGGCAAAAGTATAAGATGAAACTTATAGAAAAACATAGATTCTTGATAGTATGTTATAAAAATATAAAGGAATTTCTTTGAGAGAAAATATCAACTTCAACTTTTATACCCCCCTCTTTAACTTTAGTTTCCTTCCCTTGAAAGCTCTCTCTCTCTCTCACCTCCAAATTTCCAAGAATATTGAGTATGCAAAGATTGCTGCAAATCTAAGCAAGGCTTAGCAATCAGCAATGAGCTCAGTTGGGAATCCAAACCCTTTTGCCCCATATGAGAATTACAGAGATTGTTCACAAGGGATTTGCAGCATTTACTGCCCACAATTCTGCTACTTGATCTTCCCACCCCCACCCCCCTCCTCCGACGATTCCGGGGCCCCGTTTTCGCCCCTGATAATCGCCATCATCGGAGTTCTCGCCAGTGCTTTTCTTCTGATCAGTTACTACACAGTCGTCACCAGATACTGCAAGAGAAGATCTGGTGAAGGTATTGGTTCAAACTCTTCAGAGAATCGAGACGAGTCGTCTCAGGACCAGTGGCAGGTGACCCAGACAGGCCTCGACGAGGCCATCATCAAGACAATCACTGTCTGCAAGTACAAGAAAGGTGACCACCTGATTGAAGGCACAGATTGTGCTGTCTGTTTGAGTGAGTTTCAAGAAAATGAGTCCCTTAGGCTTCTTCCCAAGTGCAGCCATGCTTTCCACATCCCTTGCATTGACACGTGGCTCAGATCTCAGTCCAACTGCCCCCTGTGTAGAGCCAACGTTGTTGCCTTAGCCCATGAATCATCTGTTGTTAGCAGTTACGAGATTCAAGGGCCTGATGACTTGGTCTTGGTGGTGGATGATCAAGAAAGTGGTTGCCATCAACACATGGTTGTGATTGATGATGATGGTGGTGATGAAGATGGGGTTAGTGATCAGTGTAGAAGATCAGTTTCCTTGGGGGCATTTTCGTCCCAGCTTTTGATCTCTGATATTCTGAAATTTGAAGAGATTGATGAGTATACACATCAGGGAAGAAGGGGCATTGGTTGTTCAAAAAGCCCTCTTGCAATGAAGAGGTCTGTTTCTAGTGATGGATTCATGTTCAAAGTTAATGATAAAGGCAAGAATTCTATGGTTTCTTGAAGTTAGTGGCTTGATTTTCCATCTCCATCTTGCCACGTGTAACTGAGTTTCTGCAATGTGGTGACTAATGCCAAATTTTACTTTTTATCAAATTTATAGCAGAGTAGCAATGGGAGATTTAGTACTCAATCTTCACTTTCTCATGTTCTGATGGTATAATGGGATTCATCAGAACATTCACTTCTTGATTATTTGAATGGACAAGAATACAGAAATATTCAACATTATATCGAAATCTGAGTACTGTTATTTATATGTTTTGATCGACAGAGCAATGTATTTAAATTGTTATATTTGTGTGAAGTTTTTTAATGCATAGATAATGATTTTGTGTGTTCTCATTTATTCCTGAAAATGCTTCCCAGTTCTTAGATTTTGTTGTGGTTGATTTGGTTCCATATAGTCAAGATTCATCTAAATGTGATTGATTTGGTTCCATCTTTCTGAGATTATGCTGCATTTAACATAGAAAGAGCTAAAAACAATATGCAAGAATTGATGTTTGTTGATGCCTTGGAGTTGGTTAGAGTCCAAATCAGCTGTCAAAATTGTGTTGGACAGATGATTCTGTTGACATTGTACAAGGATGTATTAACTCTTTCAGTTATAGTTTTTTAATCTTCAATACACAAATTTGATAATAGTTTTGGGGATGAATTCTTCATCCTCAACGAGACAGTTCTTCGTTCAACAGATCGTGGGGTTGTTGGAACACAGACAGGCCTTACTAGCTCATACATCTTCCAAGAAATTGTTAGCAAATTCTTAGGGGAAGTCTGAACAAAACCACATATGATTGATAATATTGGACAAATCAAAAGGTATAATAACGCAGAAAGAAACTTAGTTGCCACTAAATCAGAGGCCTAGTTTGAACAGATGAATTCTAAAACAGTTTCTTGTTCTTCATGATATACACAGAAGAAAGGTTGATCAGTTACAGGTTGATGAGAGTAGCATTATATTCACAAGATTAAGAGAATACTGAAATTCGTCAAGGAGAAGATGTATCGTTGTCTTCTCCAATGATGTTAGTATAGAAGCGATGAATCAAGAATTGGTTCAAGAAAGCATCTAGAGAAACTGCACAAGCTAGACTTGTCCTAATGCATCCCAACTTCGGAAAAGCTGTACATTTTTACTATGTTGCAGATTTAATACATATTACATTAATTTTCTACCCTTAGTTTTAAATATCATGAAATTCTATTCTAGAGGTTCACACAGTTTTGAAGCAGAATGATACAAGGAAACAAGATTATGTGCATAAAAATATCAGAACCAAGAAGGAAATGGCTTATGGCATGAAGTCAATAATAGCACCCATTTTTTATGCCTTCAAATTATTAAGAATATGAATATACAATCTTACGTAATAGCATGTACTATATTATATATTAAATTAAGAATCACATGCCTTTGAATAATAGGTCCAAAAGGAACAAGCTTGCAATTTGAGTTGTTTATCTCTTCTTTTCAACCATTCCAATCTCTTCTTCTTCTTCTTCTTCTTCTTCTTTATCATCTATACTATACTCGAAAACCATCAAACAAGCCCAGAAAAAATGTCTGAGAACACTTCAGAATACCCCATCAAAACAATAGTAGTCTTAGTCCAAGAAAACAGATCATTTGATCACATGCTGGGATGGATGAAGTCCGTCAACCCTGAAATAGATGGTATAACGGGGAAAGAATCCAACTCTTTATCGACCTCCAATCTCGGCTCAAACAGGATCCAATTCGGCTACCAATCAGGCAATGTCGAGCCTGATCCTGGCCACTCTTTTGAAGCAACATACGAGCAAATCTTCGGTGTTCCATGGAGCAAAGACACATCTTCTTCGAAAAACCTTAATCCAACAATGGAAGGCTTCGCTCAGCAAGCAGAGTCCATTCAGACAGGAATGGCTGATGTGGTGATGAATGGCTTTAGGCCAGACCAGTTGCCGGTTTACAAAGAGCTAATATCCGAGTTTGCTGTTTGTGATAGATGGTTTTCGTCAGTTCCAACATTGACACAACCAAACAGGCTTTTCATACACTCTGCAACATCCTATGGCGCAACTGCCAACGACACTAAAATGCTCGTAAAAGGGTATCCACAGAAGACAATCTTCGAGTCAGTTGAGGAAGGTGGTTCCTCTTTCGGGATTTATTACCAGTATCCTCCTTCCACTCTTTTTTACAGGTAACACGACATATAGTTTTTTACTTATATTATATATCAGAACGATCATAAACTCATCGTGAGCATATATGAATGTGTCAATTCTTGCATTATTTGCAACTAAAGATGAATCATCTAATGGGATTTCTTGCATATGAAATATCATAATGTTAATCTTGCCTGGTCTGTTTAATTAATGGGGTATGAGAACATTTGTCTTTGATCACATGTGGCCAATTTTTTTGTGCCATTGATTTAAAATTGTCATTTTCATCATTATCAATACAATGGCACCAATAATGATGCATCAAACACCTTTAATTTTATTTAATAATTAGGTGAAGGATTAGTTAAATCTTACAGCACAGCATAAGCCCACCGCTTGCTTTTTCAGCATAAACTTTTTTGTAATAGTCAAAGCCATCAATCATGACTATTCGATGGCTATTACTTTTCTTTTGTTTTTTAGTAGTCTATGGCATATCTATCAAGACTTTTAAAACATGTAAATTAAGTAATTCAATAATTCATTTTGACAAATCACTGTCACAATTCCAACATGAGGGTCAATGCAAATTTACTAGCAATAATTAATTCGTAACATAATTGAATGACAGAAATCTGAGAAAATTGAAGTACATAGACAATTTCCACCAGTTTGATCTGTCCTTCAAGAGGCATTGCAAGGAGGGAAAGCTACCAAACTATGTCGTAATCGAACAAAGATATTTTGAGACAAAACTCATCCCAGGAAACGACGATCACCCTCCTCATGATGTCTCAGAAGGGCAGAAATTCGTTAAGGAAGTCTACGAAGCACTAAGGTCTAGTCCACAGTGGAACGAAATCTTATTCGTGGTTATATACGACGAGCATGGTGGATTCTACGATCACGTGCCAACACCTGTTACTGGTGTACCTAGTCCAGATGACATTGTTGGTCCTGAGCCTACTAACTTCAAATTTGATCGCCTCGGTGTAAGAGTTCCCGCCATCTTGATATCCCCCTGGATTGAACCTGGAACTGGTGATTAATTTAATCCTGATTTTTGTCACACATTTAGTACATTGTCACATGATTGGTAACACTGTTTGATAAAAATAATGCAGTGCTACATGGACCATCTGGACCATATCCTACATCAGAATACGAGCATTCTTCGATTCCAGCAACTGTTAAGAAGATTTTCAATCTGAAAAACTTCTTAACAAAACGGGACGCCTGGGCAGGCACTTTCGAGAGTGTCTTAAACAGGACAGGCCCAAGAACAGATTGCCCTGGTAAGAAAATTTTAATCTTTATCGTTTAAACATATGGGTTTAGTTTTTATATATATGAATCTTGAATGCAGAAACATTGTCTGAGCCTGTGAAAATGAGGGAGAGAGAGGCAAATGAAGATGCAAAGCTGACAGAGTTTCAAGAAGAGTTGGTGCAGATGTGTGCAGTGTTGAAAGGTGAGGGTACAGGGGATAATTTCCCTCACAAGATAGTGAAAGACATGAAAGTAGTTGAGGCAGTTGGTTATATGGAAGTTGCCTTTGACAAGTTTAAGGATGATTGTGACAATGCAAGGAAAAATGGAGCTGATGAATCGTATATTGTCTGCAATCTTGAAACTCAGCCTCAACAGCGCGTTTCTAAATCCTTTGCAGAAACACTATTCTCGTGCTTGACTTGTGGCGGTGATTAGTTTCTTCCCTACAAATGCTTATCCATGGATGGAAAAAATATTGTGCTTTTTTGTCTTCTTTCATGCAAGAATAATATTATGTGTGATATAAACTTTATTTGGTGCCTACACTGACTCCTAGTGAGACGTTTGATAAAAGAAATCCTCAAAACAATATAATTTTGACAGCAATTTTTAAGTACACAATTTAATATACGTCTAGAGATAATACGTACCACTTTCCCACGCATACTTGACTCATCCTAAATGGGAATTTCTCTTGCCCACCAATTTGAGTGTGGTTCCCATAAAGTCATACCTTTATGATGAAATCTCAGCAATTTCAGTCTGATTAGGGGTGTCACATGTAAAAAAACATGCAATTTCAATCCAAATAAGCAATTCAGGCTGAAATTGGACAGTAATTGCTAAAATTGAAAACAAAAAGTCCTAAATTGTCAGCCCGAAATATTTTTGTCCTAAATTGCCAGACCTCTTACTTAATGGACGAAAAAAGTAATAAACTCTGAAATCTCATAATCAAAATATAAGTTTCTTGATTCGACACCATCTTACTATTACTATATAATAGGTGCAGTTCATAATCATAAACAAAAAGCTTAGCAATTAACTATAATGAGTTTTAAGAATTTGGGATTTTTGCCACAAAAATCAGGAGCTTTTTTAAAATTGCAATTTTAACATGATTTTTGACTATTAACAAATTTAACATGATTTTCAATGTCCACAGTGCATCCGTAATCAGTGGGCAGATTTCAGACATTCTTTAACTATATGAATTCGTGTTATTACATATACTAGCATCAATTTGATGTTTTCTTCATCAATTTGATGTTTTCTAAAAGTTTGGGGATTTTCGAAATGTCCGAATCTAACTGTTAATTATGGATATATGCATGAAACATTGAAAGTCATATTCAATTTTCTAATAACCAGGAGTCATGCAAACAATGCAATTTTTTATAAAGTTCTTCAGTTTTGCAACAGTTATCCCTAAAAATTTCAACATATATAATTAATTTTTTTGTATAATTAGTTTCGTCCAATTAATATCAAAACTCTCCCTATAATCAAGTTTTGGGTTAAATGCAAAAAACAACCTAAACTATTGGTTTTTTTCATTTTCCAATCTATTTTTTTTTATCAGATTGCAACCTGAATTATTAAAATTTAATAAAATTGCAATTTTTGAATCATTTTCCGGCAAAAATGTGAACATGTGACCGGTATACTAACTTTAGATGAGGGTCATCTAAAATTACAAGATTACAAGAATATCCTTATGTTTTCAACGTGCAAGTCATGTGTTCATGTTTTTATTGAAAAATGGGTTAGAAATTGAAATTTGATAAATTTTAATAGTTGATGTTGTAATCTGATTTAAAAAAAAAGGTTTAAATTAAAAAATTAAAAAATAATATAGGTTAATTTTTTGCATTTAACCTTCAAGTTTATAAGCAAAGTTCCCAGCAACCATAAATTATCTCCACCAACTCAATTAAGAGATCAAAAGAATGGGCAAACAATTTCCCAATCAAAACAGTAGTAGTTTTAGTTCAAGAAAACCGGTCCTTTGATCACATGTTGGGTTGGATGAAAACCCTAAACCCAGAAATCAATGGCGTCACTGGATCCGAATCGAACCCCTTGTCCACTGCAGACCCCGATTCGAACCGGGTTTTCTTCAGCGACGGGTCGGTCCACCGGACCCGGATCCGGGCCACTCGATCCAGGATATTTACGAACAGATATTTGAAGTTGAATGGAGCCAAGACTCAGCCGCCAAGAAGCTGAACCCAGCATGCAAGGGTTTGCTCAAAATGCAGAAAGGAAGAGCAATGGAATGTCGAGCACGGTCATGAACGGGTTCAAACCCGAGTCCGTACCCGTTTACTAGGAGCTGATATTGGAGTTCGTGGCGGTGCTGGCTTCGACGCAGCCCAACAGGCTGTTCGTGCACTCCGCCACCTAGAAGACTATATTTGAGTCCTTGCCTGAAGCGGGTTGTACCTTTGGCATACACTACTTGTACCCTCCATCCACTTTTTTCCATAGGTAATTTAATTTGCATCCATATATCAAATAAGTGAAATTAAAGATTAATTGCCGTAAAAGTCGACCGGATAATTTTATTAAACTTTTTATTATTGGTCAAAAATACATAATTTTATATAAAAAAGTTCTTGAAGTGGAACTCTATGAAACTACTTTATTTGACAATTTAGATGTTCTTGTAGTTGGATACATCAACAAATTTTTTTTTCTCAAAATTGACCCAGGTCAAAAAACACACTACATATATAAGATTATATTATTTTAACCAATAATGAAAAGTTTTGTCAAAATTACAATTTGAGTTGAGGTTTTTAAGAATTATAGGTTGTGTGCACATTACTTATGGTTTTTTTTTTTTTTTTTTTCCATTGTTTTTGCAGGAACTTGAGAAAACTAAATATTATTCGTTTCTTGTTCAGTTGGGCGTAATAGATGTTGGGCCTAATAGATGATTTAATCATACAAATATTAGGTTGGGTTTGAGCTTTTGCAATGTATAGAAGCCCAATAATGGCCTTTTATGTATGATGGGCCTACACAAAAAAGAATGTCGACCAAACTTTTTGTTGATAAATATGTGTACAATTGAGATTGATTTGCACTTCTTTAATTCTTTTTTGTGACCGTGTCATGAATTGTCACATTTTGATGAATATTGAATATTGATGCTTAAAGGAACCTCACTTATAAGATTGGGATGTAGATGATCCATAGAAATTCATAATAAGTTGAAATGAATTCATCTCATGGAATGTGAACTATGAGACAGTATCTCTTTTTTTTTTTTGGGTCAAAATTGTTAGAAGTAAGAGAATTTGTACACCAAATATTGTGATCGATTTCAGGGATTAATCCTTATTGTCTGTTCATTTTTTGCTTCTTTAGTTGTTTTCATTTTTTTCTTTCTTCTCTTTTTCACTGGCTGTTGGATTCAGACATTGAACAACATGATTCAGATAAAATAAAAATAAAAATAAAAAATAAAAAAAAGGTCAACTAATTCCTTCTTTACATTATTTTTAACAATCTTTAGGCAGTTTTGTTTTCTTCAACTCAAGTCTGTTTCGCCTCTGACAAATTGACATTTTTATAATCACCATTTAAATGAACATCACTGTAATTGTTACTTGACGTTTCCAAACAAGTAGGCTATAAGTTAATAAGTTATTAGGTGAAGTTTGGCCAATAAGTGCCTCGTGACAAATCTGTGATTGTGGGGTTGACAAAATAATTAATCAAATCCACATCTTTCAAATTGTTTTCCAATATTACAAGTAATATCAAATTTCTTAATATTCACCACATGTCGATTAAATTACACTGTACCAATATCTCAAAATCGACATTCAAATAAAACCATATGCTCTAACACTACTTGAACCTACCAAACTCTCTCAATCTTCAAAGTTCAGTTAATTCCAATGGAACCCAAGTTGGATAAGAATACACAGATGTAACACATTAGCAATAGAATGTAACAAACATTTGTGTAAGTTAATTAGTTAGAAAAAAGTCGTAATTTTGGTCGGATTAGGATGGAAGGAGAAGTGGGGAAGGTTGGTGGTCATGACATGTGCATACAGTCATAAAGGCAACTTGTATATATCCTTATCCCCTTAATCCAAAGGGCCCATACCCATGCACGTACCCTATATATATACACACACACACATACATTTATGCAATAAAATAATAAAGAAACATAATCTGGGACACACTGTTCCTACTCTTTTCTTTAATAAGGCCGGTTTGATTTCATTTGGCCCTACCACTTTCTCATGTATGTATAGGACCAAACCATTGTTGTCTCACTGTGTTGTTTTGTTTCTTTTTTTATTTTATTTTATATTATTACTATTATTTGTAATTTTTTTAAATGAATTGTGAGAAATTCCCATTTTTTGTGGGAGATCCTTCAATTACAAAGTTTTCATTGTTTATTCCATAAAACAAAATCATGAAAATGTAAATCATTTTTGTGTATAACATTTATCTTTTATGATTTCTTCAAGGGAAAGAGTTTATAAATTAAATTGGGGCAGGGAGTGTTTTTATCAAATATGTATAATACAAATGAAAAATGCCCACTTTATAGAAACACATGTAAAACTTTTTTACGTAAATTTCAGACCAAATTACTTAACTATCCTTAATATTAAGTTGGTGTATTTGGTTAAGAAAAAGTGTTTTCACCATTTAGATCATAAACCACATATTAGATCACGAAATTTAAGGGCTAAATAATGAAGCTCAAGGATGTTTAAGGCATATGAAAAAAAAAAAACTTGTTTTTTTTTTATGAAATGAGTGAAAAACTTGTTTTGTTATGGTTATTGATTAGAAAAACATATTTTCACTTATATATTATAGGTTGTTTATGGATCGAAAAGATTCATTGAAGCCTTTAAATTCATAGGAGCACACAAATTTATTTGTTGCATTCAAACCCATCACCTTTATTTTGAATATTGTAATAACTTTAATTTAGTGGCTCTACAGTCCTTATAGTTCAAGTGGTATCTTACATTTATAAATGTATAAATTGTGATAATCAATATATTTATTGTTGAAAAATACATATTTATACCTTTAAAAGTTATACTTAAATCTCGTCGCATGTGAGACGGTCTCACAAGAGACCAACTTCAAAATTAAACACCAACGAAATAAAACAGGAAGGTAATACAATATTAAATAAAAAAATTGTGCATTAACCAAGAATCTATATGTGCCGTGGAGTACACCAAAATTCCCTAATTCCTTTTATCTTGCATTTCTTTTAGTTTCCTTTTCCCCTTTATTCAATTTCTTATTCCTAATTTTTGTGGATACACAACCCCAAGTAAAGAATGACTCAAGGTAGTATTCTTGTATTCCTTTCTAAGTAGGCCCCAAATATTGATAAATATTCCCAAAAAAAAAAAAAAAAATTCCCAAAATAATAAAAATTAGCTTAAAACGGCGGAGAAAGCGACCGGCCAACTAGGAGATTCTTCAAAGGGTTGGCCCATATATTTCCAGACAAGTCCAACCACATAAACAACTTTAAATTCTAATCAAAATGATTTTACTTATATAGGAAGTTTAGGATCATAATTACTTTCTATTTTATTTTAATTACTTGGTCCCATTTTTTATTTAACCTAACCTTTATCAAAATGATTGAATTAAAGAATGAATAAATCCAATTATTGAGTGCTTGATTTTCATATCTAGTTATGTAATTATCTAAGGCTCAGTTGTTAGTTAAGTTGGTGCAACCAATAAAACATCTCAGTTTTTCTCAAGTGACAACAAGGCATTACATGACAAATTGTTTGTAAAATGTCTTTATTACAAACAGGTAATCAAAAGCTGTATTCTCCCCAGATAATCGACTTGCAAACGGGATTTTTTGTTTCATGTTTTGTTTTAATTTCTTATTATATTTAATTATTTCACGATGAGTAAATACATGCACTAGAAGATGAAATGATATATTTAAATGTGATGAAACCTAAAGAATTTGAGAAAGTAAGTCATAATCATGAAAATTAAAGAATTCAATTCATTATCATCATACACAAATTAAATTTAATTAGTTACAACCGTCTCTCATCTGAAGGACAAATATTAAAAATCAAGTGAATGTCATTAACTTCCAAATAGTAGAAACCGCAAATTTCAGTTTCTTAGCTCAATTTCTATCTTAACTTTCCAAGAATCAATGTTTTTTTATAAAATAGATATTCAAAGCATCATTTAAATGAATACAAAACCTTAAACTTCAAACTTAAAGTACTTCTTAGTTCTTACATATTGTATCTCAAATTAACAACCCCAAAACTTAATTCTTAATTTCTTAAATTTTACTTGTGTTTGAGGTACGCAGTACAACACGTCTTCTACATAAGTATTCATGCGACATTAACACTTGGGAATTATTAGACATCTATCTTCATTTCACTTTGAATATATGCCAAGTTAGTTTTTTATCTGGAAAAATGAATGACGGTTGTTTAGGGCTCTTTCGGATAACTTTATTGCTTTATTGATTAGAAGGCTGTGGATTGCTTTATTGAATCTTGAACACGATTTCCTTTCACTTTCTTTTTTTTTTGATTGAACAAAATTACCTCACATGAGTGACTGAAAATCCAAAAACTTCGAGGGAACATGCAAGTCATGTGCAAAATTTCACCAGCTTTTTTTATTTCGATGATAATTTATATTTACAAAGTTACATGACTAAAATTTATATTTATATCTAAACACAATTAATTTATATAAGGAAAACTTCTTTTGAACAGGACTAAAAAGAATTCCTAAAATTTAAAGCTCAACTCAACCTTGAGTTCGATTAATAATAAAAATGAACTCAACTTAATTAATTTTCAGACAAGTTTAAACATATAATTTTCTAAAGTGCAATAACATTTTAAGTACAAGTTTAAACAACAAATCGTTTGATTAAATCGATCCTGTTCATTTTTAAAGGAAAGGGACAAGTCATTCATATCATAATTACTCGTATTGTTTTATTATTATTATTATTATTATTATTATTATTATTTTATTTATTTATTTATTTATTTTTGATAAGGTATAGAGCATATACATATATGCACAAAATGCATAATTTCTTATATTGGATTTATGTATGTGTTTTTGCAAATATACTTCAATTAGTATATTTCTAATTAGTTTTAGAATATTTGCTTGTTTTTCTATATTGCTAGTTTTATAATGCTAATTACTCTTTTGATGGTATTTTGTGTATCCTAAATTCCTGACCATTTTTTTTTTTTTTAAATATAGTTCAATCGGCCAAATCATTTGAAATACTCTCTCAAGTTTCCATATAAATGTCGCCATTTACATACTGATCATGGGAAAAACTAAATGTTTTCTTCGTTTTTTTACAGCAACGCGGTACATGCTTGATACAAATTAGACACTACATTAACAAAACCATGGTTTTTTTATTAACATAAAAAATGCTATATTATATATCATATGTCGACATATATATGTTTCTATCAATACACACGAGATCTAGTTCAGGAATGAAACATCACAAGCACAACATTAAATAAACGTTGAAAAGTAGAGTTGTAGAACTTTTTTTTTTTTTTTTTTAGCTATGATTTTAATTTCTTTTAGTTTTAAATATATAAATATTTATGTTTAGAAAAGGATTTTTTTTTTAGAAGTATATGCCTTCAAAATAAAATGAACATATTTTGTTCAATATTATCATAATTATGACATGGAACTCCAAAAACTTATATCACAGTCATTCATCATTATCTTCTTTTCTGATCCACTTGTCTTCTAATAAGTGATAAAGTTTAAATTATTCACGAACAAAAAAAAAAAAAAAAGAGATAATTTGCTTCCCAATGGTAAAAAGAATTTAAGGAAAGCTATTAATATGAGGCACCCATTTCCAAATTTAAATTTGTCACACTCACAATTGAGCAAGTGATGAATATCCTCATCACCTAATTAAGTAATCCATATCTTTACGTTTTGTGCATAGAATGGAAACAAAACATCAATGTTATGGCAACTCATGCAATTTTCCTTGACAACTGTCTCCCTAAATTTAAAATAAATGTCATCTTCTTATTTGATTAATTTTTTTTTTTTTTTAAAATGTTATACAAAGATCATTGTAGATGCTCTATCATCATCACCGTTTTTCTTGTGAGGACGAATGACCTTAATTAGTCAAAAGGAATTATGCTATTTTTTTAATATCTATCATATGTACATATTAATCTATCCGTTGATGAGTCACAGATTTGTTATAACTATTAATTTCATAATAAAAAATTAAAAAAAATTATGATCATTACATATCAATAATTGATGATTTATGTGAATTCATTTTAAATTTTTGAAACACAAATTACCTTAGAAAAATCTAAGAAGATGCATGGAGTGATAAGATCTAGACACGTGGAGAGGTAGTTCTATATATCATACTCATAATTGTTATCTTTCAAAAGTCAGGCATCATAATTCAAGAGTTGAGTTCGTTGTTTAATACAGAAAACCGTCACACCAGTAATGAATTACAATTAAATATAAATAAATATTGGTTTAGATGGCCTAACCCATCAGTTCTAAATAAAGGGCCATCTTTTGTCCTTTGATTTAATTATTAGGTGGAGGAAAAAGTTTTCTTTTTCCAACTGTATTTAATTGTTGTTTTAATAATTACTCATTTTTTAATCACTAAATAATATCGACTTTTTCTTAGTACTGCCAGAGTGAATTTTAAAGTTAATTAATAGAGCTAACTATTTAGTGATCCTTATAAATGCTTAACTCGCAATAAATGTGTATACCCTTCATATGGGGGCAACATACACGATCATAATTTTGCGATTGAAATGATAAATCAGTAGAACTAATATTCTTATTTGATATTTTATTTTCTATATAAGTGAGTATTGAACATAGATTTAAAAAAGATGATTTGACAAACTATGTATATATCTATTGATGAACGTAAGAACTCACATGAGACCGTTGCACTTATACTAGACTAATGCATATATATAGTTGTAAAAAATATACTTAAATAAATTCATACTCATACTGTAAAAAAACATATGTATCAAATGTATATTTATATTTGGAAAACACATACTTATATCTGTAAAAGACATATTTGAATTCTGTTACGTATGAGACGATCTCATAAGAAACCAACTCATTGATAAAAATAGAAGGAAATACTCATTAACAAGAAAGATTTGCTTCCCCGCCCAAAAAAAATAAAATAAAAATTGCATACCTCCAAAAAGAAAAATGGAGTTCCATAAAAATCTGAAGATAATTAAAATTATTGACTCAGGCTTAAAAATTTAAGTTATCATTTAAAACCTTATAGAATATGGCCATGTTTAACATCTCCAATTCTTAACCTTACTATTATGATTACTAATATTACTAATATAATGATATTATTATATATAATCATTTTATTTCACCGTTTTTTTTTCTCCATATATACATGTGAAGTTCATCGATCACTTTTGTGATATAATTTAAAATTATTTTTAAATAGTATCAGGAATCTTAAGATGCCAAATATAAATTTAATTCCGTGAGTATTTATATAATTGTTAGCTTTACTTTTTAGGCCTTGAACTGATTAATTTTTATGTTTTAGAACCCGAGTCGATAATTAATTATATCTGGGACCATAAATCCATATTCCTAAAGAAATTAAGTCAGAGTAGCTAGTTTCAAATACTAAACTCAGAACCTTCCGTCTTTTGTAACGGCATTTTATAAATGTAACGTATTGTAATCAACATTATTATATGCTTCTGTTTTTATTAAGAAAAATCAGGAAAGAAGAATCCAAGTATTGAATAATGTGAAACAGTCTTTCTTTGTTTCATACTCTCTTTCACTTTCCATAAATGCCCTCCATTCTAACTTGTCTTTTTTTAACGTCCACTGATTATTTAAATGATCATCTCACCAGCTCACCCCCCCTCTCTCTCATCCAAATTTATATAGAGGATACTTTCAAAGTGCATATATATAAGAATCAGATCATCATCTACAGAGAAAACAAAAGAAATCATCAAGTTGGTATTATATTGAAATATGGATAAGCTTAAACATTCAGTGCCTATAATTCTTCTTCTTCTCCAAGTATTATGTGTAGCTTCACTACCCCTCAATATTTCCACTATTCCATTCACCAAAGGTTTCACCCCTCTATTTGGCGAAGCTAATATTATTCGTCCCCTCGACGATCAATCTGTTCGAATTCATCTCAATCAATACACAGGCATGTTTGATTTATATACATGTATTTATGTATGGATTTTTTTTAGTTTTTAATTAACATGTAATTATGATATATATATTTTTTTGGACTTTTTATCATGCTTATAGACTATTTTGCTATGTCGGATTAATAATTATTTAATTTGCAGGCTCAGGATTCAAATCCTCAGACCTTTACAACCATGGCTTCTTCAGTGCTAAAATCAAACTGCCATCGGATTACACTGCAGGCATCGTCGTCGCGTTTTACGTAAGTAAAATCATGAATTCAGACACCCTTTTGATCAAAAATTATTATTATTTTTTACTATAAACATCAGATTATATATATATGCAGCATGATGATGATGATGATATTAATGAATGAATTTGCAGACAACGAATGAAGAAGTGTTTCGGAAAAGCCACGACGAATTGGATTTCGAGTTCTTGGGGAATATAAAAGGGAAAGCATGGAGATTTCAGACAAATATGTATGGGAATGGAAGCACACACAGAGGGAGGGAAGAAAGATATTATCTCTGGTTTGACCCTTCCAAAGAGTTTCATACTTACAGCATACTTTGGACCACCAATAATATTATGTAAGTTTTTTTCTTTTCTTTTTTTGGACTTTTTTGCTGCTGCATTTTTCAATTCTCAATTGCGGCTGTGCCTCATATTTGACCATTTCAAATATACGTTGCTTCACCCACAATATTGGCCTTTTATCTACAACTTCACTAATTAACATATATAAAATATTATATGAAGATATAATTTTTCTAAGAGACACAATTCTTTATTAATTCAAATCAATTTTCATAAGTCAGTGTCTGTTTTGTAGTTAATGAAGTGTGGATTGACTTAGTCTCACGGAATTAAATCCGTGAGATAATTTTTTTGAAAAAGCCTACTCATAAGCATAATTTGGACAATCTATTAATTTCTTCTATTTGATCTTATAAAAATACCTATTCAGTTCAGTCCCATGTAAAAATACAATCTATTTGATTTATGTGCATGAACTATGTAAATAGTATTGTCATTATCACTATATACAAAATCTGCTGATAAAAAAATCTTGTGTGAAATTTAGGATATATATAGATAAATTTTTTATTTTTTCCAACAATTTTAACATAACTATTTTGGGATCATTAGTTTATGGAACTTATAATAAACCTTTAGGTTTTATTTCTTTTCACTTTTAGTTTGATTATAATCGATTTCCGACAATAATTTTGACATGAATGCAAAATATGTCCGACCACCAAATTAGGGATCTCTAGTGGTGCTAAGGAAAAATTGATTAATTGACATTAAGGGGAAGGAAACATTTTTTTTTAATTTTTTTCTTTAATTTAGTGTTACGGGCTCATGTAAGTCAATTATCCTCCACCAATACAACCAAAATCCTTAATTTGGAGCATTGTATCAATACATCACCAATAATTATTGTCGAAAATCGAATTTCAAACTAAGATAAGATAAAAAAAAATGGAAAGATTAGAATTTAAAGATCATAAAAACACATAAAAATGATTAAATAATAAATAGGACTAAAATTATAGAATCATACGTTGAAAATTTCATATGTTTACTTTACAAAGTTCACATGTATACATACGTGGGGAGAAAATGATAGGGATAAGGGTCATGGAAAAATATTGAGAATAAGTCACATGCAAAGTCACAATTTGATTGGCAGATTTAAAAAGTTGGATTTGTGAAACTTATAAAGTCATATATACAGTTAATTATCATAATATGGTTAGGAATAATCTTGTGAACATAGGAGATAACGTTGTCCTTGTCAAGCTTATATCATAATTAGCTGGTGAATGTCATTATGATGGACCAATCCTATGCTTTCTTCCCTGCTTAACCTAATCGATGAAAGTACACACGATTTGTTAAAGCTATGATAATTAATTCAATGTCCATTTCGGACTTATTGGATAAGCCTACATAATATAACTAATTTCTAACTCTTGCACTAATGTCTATATGTCTATGATCACCACTAATCCTTTTAAAAGAAATAAAAAAATTATAATTTCATACTAATAATGCAACTTCTTTTTTATAAATATCGTTTTTTTTTTTAAATTCCAAAACCATTACATATTATAACGATGATTATAAATTTATATAATATATAATAATATAATTCACCAAATGATAGTACATGTGATCACTAGATTTAAAGTTCTCATTTCTTTAGTTTTCTCATTATTTGTAGATTTTACATTGATGATATCCCACTCCGAGAGATAGTAAGAAATGAGGCCATGGGAGCTGATTTCCCATCTAAGCCTATGGGATTATATGCTACTATTTGGGATGCCTCAGATTGGGCAACTTCAGGTGGCAAATATAAAGTAAATTACAAATTTGCCCCTTTCGTGGCGGAGTTCACTGACCTCATCCTCCATGGATGTGTTTCGGATCCGTTGGAAGAGGTGATGGATGCCATCGGTTGCACTGAAACGGATGATCAACTTGTCAATTCGGATCTTGCTACTATAACTCCTAAACAAAACTTAGCCATGAAAAAATTTAGATCAAAATACATGTACTATTCCTATTGTTACGATACGTTGAGGTATCCAGTGCCGCCATCAGAATGTGTTATTGATCCAATGGAACGACAACTATTTAAAGAGACGGGACGACTAAAATTCGACGAAAAACATCATCATCGGAGGTTTAAGAAAAAAGGCCAAGTAATGGGTGCTAGAAACTATGAAAATCAAGAGGATGTGTGATACTTAGACGAAGTGTAGGTGATTTTTCTTATATTTTCTTTGGGGATTTTTTTTATACTATTTAATAATTTTTTGTTTATGGATTGGAGTGGAGTGGAAATTCTTTAGCATGACCCACCTTGTAAAATAAGACAATAAGTGGGAGCTAGTTTGAATATTTAGTTCTTCACATTACAGGATTGTAAAATTTGTGTTATTTATAAAAAATGGGCGTTTCCAATCCCAAAACTTATATATTGTCAACTTTATAAACATATATTGTCTTTAATAAAAAAATTATTTTATATTTTTAGTTTTGCTACCTTATCCACCGTGGATACATTAAGATATGTCCACAAGTTATAAGTAAAAAATCCAAAATACCTATTAATTTCACTTTTTATATGGGGGATGAGATCAATACACGTCGGCATATTAAGAATTGCCCACCCCACTGTGAGTATTTCATTATTTTCTTTATATATATATATATATATATATATATATATATATATGCATCCGAATAATAATAATAATAATAATAATATTATTATTATTATTATTATTATTATTATTATTATTATTATTATTATTATTATTATTATTATTATTATTCACGGCAACGAGTTAATTAATTAAATTTCAATTCAGTTATGTTACATAATTATCAACCATCAAACACATGTATTTTAATGTTACAAATTTACCACAAGTTCTCTTTTCTTCATTTGTATGTATAAATCGTTTTTAATACTATTCCATAATCTCTTTTTGGTGTCATACTAATCCATATTGACCACCTTAATTATATTCGTATATAGAAAATATATTACCACGAACATATTATTATTGGCTCAATGTTATTTTGCATAACATTGAGAAAAAAAGTATTAGATTTCAATTTTTAGTAATATATGTATATATATTTATTTATTTATCATGTTAAAAAATACTAAATTTTTATTTTTTTATTTTATAGTACTAAAAGATTGCCTTTTGTTTTAAATAAATTAATCAACCTTCCCCAAAAGGTTTCCTAATAACCGAATTTCGAATGTCCAATGTACGAGCATCTCCAACCCTTGGAGGCAATTTTGGATTCAAAACTTGGATTTGAGTCCAAATTTGAGTTTTATGATTGGAGACAATTTTGGACTCAAAAGCAAATTTGGACTCCATTAGAATATTCTTCATTTTTTCTTTTATATTTTCTATTTTATCAAATATTGGTTTACTTAAGTTAATAGAAAAATTAAACATATAATATTTCAATGAAATTACAAAATCTTGTAAAAGAAAATTGATATAAAATATTAAAAGTATATTATAAAATTCATCACAAATACATATTTATACTAAAGAAAATTACATAGTCATATAACATAATTGTCCAAAAAAGTTCAATTCATGTGCATTAATTTGTAGCCGTTGATAACCATTTTGATCTTTTAATCTTAGCCGTCCATAGTGTTTAATTGTATTTTATTTATGTTTATGTATTATTAGTATTTTAGCATGTTTGTTGTGTTTTGTTTAAATTTAGCATGTAGTAATGTTTGTATTGAAGTAAATGTCATGGTTGTATCTTGTAATTTTAAATTTTTAATGATATCTTATTTAATTTCTATTAGTTATAACTTGCAAAAATATAGCAATACAACTAATTTATATGTTTTTGAATTTTTAAAATTTTCATAAATTTAAAATCACATAATGTAATACATAAATTTAATTTGCCACCTACTATTCACTCGTGACAACTTGAGTCCACATTTGAGGCTCCATTGGAAAAGATATAGACTCAAATTTTGAGTTTGAGTCCAAATTTGCCTCTCCCTTTAAAGATGGTCTAAGTACCGGCCACCTGAACTCCGGCGAACACCGAGAAGTGAGGGGAATTGCTGGACAATATAGAATGCAAAGCTCTGCCATGGAACCTCCTTTTCTTCTCCACAGACGCCGCCAACTGCGTCTAGCCGATATCTGCCATCTACACACAGCTAAACCCCAGTTCCGACGCTATTTGAAGCTATTTCAGATCGGCAATCAACAATCTAGTTGAATGCTTTTCCTACATTACATTCAAGTAATTGCTAGTTTTTAAACTCGAATTCGCTTTTCAGATTGTTGGTGCCCTAACCTGATTATCTTACTACTTCGGCGCCCATTAGCCGACACGACAAAAGGTTACGGTGCTTAGGTATTTGAATCAAACTGCTGCATCTAACTTCATCGTTTATCATTTCTCTTGTTATGAATCCGTGTAGTCTATAGACATTAATAATAGTAGTATCATATTTCCCCTGAAAAAATAATATACTTTCAGTCTTTAGGGCTCAACACAACTTTGATTATCCATCTGTGGTCTACTATTTTTATATATTTTTTGTGAGATTACACTTTATGCCTGTTTGTACTGCTACGTTGAAATGATTTTTATTGATGATGAGGTGCTGAACATGTTTCCGAGAATCGTTTGATTGATTTGATTACTTTGGGACATTTGTACATGTTGATAAGCTGGGTTTTGGCAAATTCTAAGGGTTCAAATAGTAGGAGATTAAGGATCAGTTATTGTAGAGAATGGGCTTCTTTGCTGAGTAATAGATGGGCTCATAGAGGGGAGGATTACAAGGTTCTTGTTGCCTGATTCTGATTGCGAGTTCATTCTTAATCTGGCATGCCCTGAAGTATGATAATGGTATCAATTTATAATTTTTGTTTACTTGTTAAGAGAAAACTAATGCAATGTGTTTATTTACAATTTAACTCTTCTTTTCTGTTCTGTTGAAATTTCTTATTTGTCTGATAATTTGTTGTGGAGTTGAAATGCGAATGGTTAATTACATATTTTGTAAAGTTCTGAGATATCATATTCAAGACGTCGTGTATCCCTCCCATTTGAAAACTATCCTATTTGAAGGAGGGCGTTACATTCCGTAGTTGAGGTAGTACACTGCTGATAGACCTTTTTGGTGGGGTTAAGTTCATACATACAGGAAAGTCATCCCTGTAACCATGTACAGAGATTAGTCTCTGAGAGAAAGTCTTCTGGCAAGTGGTGGCGGACTGAATTTGATACAACACTACTTCGGTTTTGGGGTTAGAATTATGGCGTTTTTAGGTTGGCCCTCGAAAGCAGGATTGGGAGCTTCAAGTCTATTGCCTACTCTTTAATTATTGTGTGCATGGGAAGTTTCTAATAAGGTGACACATTTTCATGATCCTTTATTGCTCAGGCAAATGTCCTTGATGAGGTAGAGGGAAGAAGTGATACTGGAAAATCATAAATAAGTGCTGCACAAACTTCAAAAGACTTATCGGCAGATTTAGAGGCTGAGGCTGTTTACTTCATATGAGATAATACTAAATCATCTAATCTAGTCATATGTTTACCTATAATGATGTGGCCCATGACTAAAGTTGAAAACTGGTTCAAATTGCTATTTTGGTTGGATAATTCGTCATGTATGGCACATAGTCCATGTATTCTTTGTAAATATTTTAAGCTTGTAATATCACCATATTACTCAGTTTATAACTTGTTATCTGTACATATTTGATGGGTGATGTATTTTTTAGAAATTTCTATTTCTTTGGTGAATCTAATTTTAATTTTTTTTTTCATCTGACAAAATAACATAATATAGCAGATACCTTTAATCACTCCATTAATCATATGAAGTAAACATGAAAGTGTTTGTATTAAATAATCTTATCATTCTTTGAATTATTATTACTTTTATTTTTATCTATCACACATTCATCCCATATATTCCTATCCAGTAACCTATTAAGTGTTGTTTGGGAATTGGGATGGGATTGTTAAATTGATTGGAAACAATGTGATTGTACTTTTCGTGGATTATGTAATTGATGTTTGATTTAGTGGATTTAATACAATTTAATTAATGATAAGATATTAATTTTGTATTTGGATTGACGATATATATACACTTTAATTTTCCAATTTAATCTTTGTTAGTTAGAGCTTCTCTACAACACTATTGACTTTTTTCCCAGACCCATTTCTTTGGTATTCTTCTTCCCCTTGACTATGCCCACTTTGGTCGTTAAAATATGTTCTTCACAAATTAATACTGGTGTGGTTGGATAAATTGAGTTGTGCTTTAATGGTTGCACTTGCAGCCGCTGTCTGTTCACCTTCACTCTTCTTTCAGATCTACACCAGCAGCTAGGTTGAAGGAAGTGGGTCTATTTTTTACCGTCGTTTTGCTGAGATGCAAGATCAGGATGGTCTGTAAATTATGAAAAATATGGGTGAAGATGGAATCTTGAAGCCCATTTTCTGTTCATGGGCCATGAATGATATCTTATCCACCCAAAATTGGGCAGACAATTTATCATTCAGTTGTCTAATTCCTTGTTGTATCTAAGTCCTTCAGGTGAAAATCTGATTCCTTGCCACTTGGGTTTTAGACTAGATAGAACTTTGAGTTAAGAACTCATACAGAAACATCAGTCTTTAAAATTTGAAAGAGAGATA
Source organism: Scutellaria galericulata (assembly GCA_946896805.1). Lineage (NCBI taxonomy): Eukaryota > Viridiplantae > Streptophyta > Magnoliopsida > Lamiales > Lamiaceae > Scutellaria > Scutellaria galericulata. The sequence continues at coordinate 11,165,303 of OX335798.1, read as the reverse complement.
TTTTTCTAAATGACTTGGGAGACAGTCCTGAATAAGTTTTACACAGTATGTATGCTTGTAATACATATAGCTTTATAAGATATCAGACTAATGTTTTGTTGAGTTTTTGACTTATTTTATAGTCGAAGATAATGAACTGAAAACATGGACAGCTGAAGGTAGTTCATAACCTTGAAAAATATGGCTTTGAAGATGTCTATCAAACTATTGAGACGCCTCCTCAGATCCATCTGGTCAACCCTCCTTGTTCTTTATAACCAAGCCCTTGTACCAACTCATGAATCTTGCTATAAACTCTGTATATGAATGAAGAGAGTTGATATGCACCAAGATGATGCATACTTGTCAAACAACTACACTTTCCATTTAAGAGGCAAAAGAGAGAATATATGAGCAGTAAAGCTTACGACTTGATCAAGATAAAGCAGAAATGGTTGTTTTTAATTCTTGAAAATTAATCGAAGTAGGTTATGTGTTGTATGCAACTAAATGATGTAATCACATCATTCTGATCTTATATAAGTTGGCAGAAATATATCTTTATTGCCTAAAGCTAAACCTTGGCTACAGTGTGCCTAGAACCTTGTGACATGAGCTAGGAAGCAATTTTTTTTCCCTCCGTACTCTATTCTTAATTATGAGTTGTTTCATTGGACATAAAACTTGACTCAGAGTGCTAGAAAGTTGCATCATGTATCTGTGCTAATAGTAAGATCACAACTGTGTGCCAATGACATTCTAGTTAGGTGAGTCTTGTAGTATCTTTCTTACCCTTAAGATGGTGAAATTTTATGTCTGTCTCATTCTTGTCATTTCTACTCTTTTATTAGAAAAGTATGTCTACCTTTCTAAAACTGATATGTTTTTGTTCCTCGAATAGTAATAGCTTTCTTGTTGTACCTAGGCACTTAAATAGTTTGACTAGTTTCACTCACTCTGGATTCTTGGATGATCCTTGACAAAATTCCAATTACTTTTGAGTTTTTTTTTTTATAAATGTGGTCCATTCAGTTTGGTTTCATGTTTCTTTCATGAGTGGGGGTAACAATTTTTCTTTTTTTATTACAAAATTTAAATTTAAGAATCATAATTTCCATAGGGAAAGTGGAGACACTCACATATCTAGATCAAGAGATGGTGATATTAATGATACTGTTGAGGTATAGGGTAGAAATGATTAGGGGTGGTAGGTACGGTATACCGTACCGAAAATCTCATACCGTATACCGTACCAAAAATTTCGATATCAAAAAATCCATACAGTTACCGTACTGAAAATTTCAGGATACCGAAATTTCGGTATCATTAGCCATACTGTTTCATATTGAAAATACCGTTATTACTGAAATGAAAAATATATACTGAAATTTCAATATACCGAAAATACCGTTCTACCGAAATAAAAAGTACAAACCGAAACTTGGATATACTGAAAATACCGTTTACCGAAATAAAAAAAAAATTATATTTTTTAATTTATTAATGTGGAATTAATTATATTTTAATTAATATTAATATTTTCGGTATTTTAGTATATACCGAAATACCAAAATTTTGAAAATGACATACCGATACCGTACCGAAATTTTCGGTATGGTATCATGCTGTACTGAAATTTTCGGTATACCGAAAATTCGGTATTTTTCCCCACCCCTAGAAATGATAATGAGAAATTCTATAATATTCTAGTATTAAATCAATAATCAATCATAAATTATGTTGTTTAGACTAGAAAAATAAACTCTAAAGTCCATCATAGTTAAAATAGAGAACGCGAATGGTTCCTCCTTTTCTTTTAGAGGATACAGGATATATTATTGAGAATGTTATTTATATGTTTCTGAAATATAAAACACCCGCTAGGTTTTTACCGTGTCTTTTGGGTTGTTTTGTTTGACTGTTATCCTTTTCATTAAGCTGTGATATCATTAAATATGCGGAAAGAACCAAATGTTTTATCATGTCATAATGATTGCCTTACCTTCTATCCTCATGAATTGTTGGACATTCTTTCTTTGATCATTTTGTCTTTTACCAAGCGCTTCTTGATGATGTGCAGATGGCAAGTACTTCTTGACAGCGTGATTTTGCTGTGAATGAGGAGAGGGTTAGCCATTTGTGCAATGACAAATGTTGTTGACATAAGAGTCTATAGGAAGTCCCAAAAAAAGGTCGATCTGTAAAGATGTATACTTGATATTCATCATACAGGTGATCAAATTGTGGCTGTAGCTGCTCAGGCAGTATCGTTTTGAGTTCTTCCTTTAAAGTCTGCAACAAAACACAGAACTAATTAAATGATTATAATCTTTAATAATCAATATAAAAGCAGAAATAGAATAATCTTACTTGGAATATAAACTCTGGCGCTACATTGTGCTCTATAAGATTTTGAAGCTCTCCTCGTATATGATATAGTCTATGAAGAAGCGGATGGATTTCCACTGTTATATTAAATGTCATCCTGCTAAATAAGTATTTGCTATTTGTATGTAATGGTACTTACTGCTTTGGGCTTTGCTCTTCTAGCACATTTCTAGCAATATTGGCTATTTTATCTTCCCACCCAGTTTTGATATCATGATATTCTGTTAAAGAAGCACTGCGGCCACTTCATTGCATGTGCGATATATTGAAAAGGGAAAATTATTAGCAAATGGTAAACTTGTAGGGTAGTTGAACATTAATTTATTGCTGTAAATACAGATATAATTGTATTGACATTGCAGAACCTACTTCAAGTGCCAAGTAGCTTCAAATGAGCGTATAGCTTGTCTTAAGTTATTCTTGGAGTTGTTAGCAATTTTATATGCCAACTGATGAGGTAGCTGTATTCCTTCTTTTTCTGCAATGAATTTCAAAACTTCGAGAATCTAGGAAAGCCAGGAAATTGGAGAGATGGAAGAGAAATAAGTTAATAAAAGGTTGATCTATTTATGAATTTGAAATTTTAAAAGCATTAGACTTCACCTCTCCAACGGAAGGTTCATTGAGTTGAACATACTTGCAAATTGGCATTATGGGCTGGAGCTTTTTGGCATCACTACAACAGAAGAATACCTTGTTACACCCTTTAAACTTCTCTAGCATCCACCTTATGTATGAAAGGGCATCAGTCGATAACTTGTCTGCCTCATATAAGATAATAGCTGCATGGGTTACATATGTGATGTGTCATTGGTCTATATCTTGGAAGTAAATTTCTTGAGAACGTATAAAAATACCTTTACAGTTGTCTTGCTTGCAGCGTACAGTTGTATCAGAAATCATATGATTTTTCTCCTTGATAAGTTCAACAATGACATGCTTCTCATAACCTTTAAGGTCAGAAAGGTTGACTTCAACATGTTGTGATGATACCATTAGGTTTACAAGGATACTACCCACTGCTTCTCCCTGTGATGAATAATGTGATGTCAGTGTGGATAAACTGGTTAATTTTGATAAGCATTAAAATCCCGCTCCTCTCACTTGTGAAACTAGGTAGGTGAATAGTTACGTGGGTTGAATTGCAATCTGGTCACCTATATACCCTAAGATACTGCTCATGCAGTTGGTATGTGGTATATGAGCAGTGATTTTTTATTCTTTTTTGGCTTTGTTAGTTTACCTTAATCTATGTGGAATAACTTGCAAAGCTTATTCTTCTTTCGCACTAATTGAGATTTGTTGCCTCTTTCACTAAGAGAATGAGTGGAGAAACTGGCATGTAATTAATATGCATTGAGGTATTACCTTGTTCTGCGACCTCTGTATAGTTTAAATGTACTATTGTATTGAGTATACCCAAAATTTGACACCAAGGGGTCATGCAGATACTAGAAAGACTCCAAATTTCAATACTAGTATATTAACATGTGTGTAGTTACTATCCATGTGCTTGAATAACTAAAAGGATGATTCTGTAACTCCTGAAATAATAGTGCATGCAGTGATTTTCAATAGTTCCAATGGTGGAATCTTACCTTCAAATAAAATTTTTTGCATTCTCCTCGTGCCTGTGGATAAAGAATACAGGAGATCAGATAGCCCAAAGATAAAACATAGAAAGTGTTAATTTTACAAAAGACATTAATATGTTGCCGTTTAGAACTTTGTAATTTGCTGCTATATGATAACAGTTTTTGATTGTGTAATCTCATTGCCTGAAATTGAGTTCAACTAGAGTGTCAACCAGCATGCATACTCTATCTGGAAACTATGTGTGTATGTATCATGTAGTTTATCTGTTTCAATTCACTTGTAGGTGAGAGTTTAATTGTACCTGTACTTTCTCTTCTCCAAAGGCTTCTCTAAGCAATGCCCAAATCATGGTTCTCTTTCCCACCCCTGGGTTTCCTTCGAATATGAAGTGACCACATTCTTCTGCTGTATCCTGCCAACTTCTCACTATCTGTTGGAGCCAAAGCGCTTTTGTCTTATTGCAAATAAAGTCTTGCAACAAGTTAGGCCTATATCTGTCTGACCAGACATATATACCTTCATCTTTTGTTGTGCTGGTCTTGTTGTTCTCATAAGCAACTCCTCTAGCAGCTGGAATCTGAGGTGGTGGTGCTTGCACAGCTGGTGGTAGTTGTGGTGGAGTTGGTGGTGCATCTGAGAGTGGTGGTGTAGGTGGCGGTGAGATCACCACTTGTGCTGGTGGCGGTGTTATCTGTGGCAGTGGATATGGTAGTGGTAGTGATTCTGGTAGTGGTGGCGGTGGCGGTAGCATATATGGCGATTCAGCATCTCTCTCCCTCAATGGCTTCTCCATAGTTGGTGCAGTGATATCATCTTGAACGGTAATTTTTCCCTTCTCAGATTCAGACTCATTTCTTCTTGTCTTGGTATTGACTTTGGTTAATACAGTTTCTGTGACTCTCGATGAAGATGTATTAAGCGTATTCTCATGGGAGGTTTTTGTCCAAGAAGAAACCGATGAGTAAGGACTTTTTTCATTGCTTTTTGAGGTAAAGCATGAAGAACCCCATTCCTGCACCCTGACAGCAAAACTGGACTTGGAACTAGAAGTAACATAACTCGTTGCACGGCTCTCTCGTCCCGGGCTCGTCCCTGACAGTTTCTCTCTGTTGATAACAAGGGAGAAGTCAGTTAATCCCTTGTAATAAGGGCTGCTGGTAATATTCCTTGCTTCTACTGCATTTCTTTTATTGAACTCTTGAAGATTCTCTTCAGTTAGGCTCGAATTCTTTGTTTTTGCTGAAACAAAACCACTAAATTTCTTGGGCCAGGAAGTTAACGGCGAGCCAGCCGAGCGAGACGTTACAAAAGACTTACTAGAAGCCAGTGTGCTGGGGGGTGAATGAGGGCTGGTGATATCGGGAGCTGACTTTGAATGTGGGATTGCAGGACTCGGCATTGAAAAGGTGAGATTAGAATGGTTGTTTTTTTTCTTGGTTGAGTTGGAGAGCACAGTATTGTTTCATTGTGTGATGTGATGTCAAGAGAAAGTTCATTTTCTGCAAATAATATGGGCGTTGATAACTTGGGAATAAGTGCAAATCGGCGAGCATTTCTATGGTTGTTAAGTCAAATATGGTGATGAGGACATTGTGAGCAAAGGAGCGAGCTGTTTCCTCTCTTCTTTCCTCATTAGAATATTCATATTATTTCAGAGATTGGATAAAATGGTGCACTGAATTGGGATTATCTTTCTTCTTTATATGGCACTTTGTAATTTGGATGTTTGTTTGTATCCAAGAATTATGGATCAAATCGTTTTATTTTAGACTTCATATCATTTAGTCATAACAAAATTTGCATGATATATTTGATGAATAAATGGAGTGCATAATTCATACCATGATGCATGTATGCAAGTTGACACTAAATTCTGCATCCGGTATAATTCACCACATATAGCATTTACAAGACCTTAATTGAGAGGCGAGATCGAAATTTTTAACAACTCATACATTAGTATATTTCATTTTACTAATATATATTATGATGTATATTAATTTTGAAAAATAGAAACACGAGATTAAATAATGAATGTGAAAAAGAGTCTGAGTTTATAACATGGGTGTTTTGTGTTACATAACATTTAATACATGTCACGTGTTAATTAGTAATATTATTTGATATACATGACATGTGGTGATTAATTCAGAATATGAGATGTAACATGGAGTGTAATAGAATATCTCACTCTGAAAAATGATTCGGATTGGAACTTTGAGGTCGAATTAGAACTTTGAGGGGTGTGGTCGGTAAAATAATAGCACAAAAATTCACGTGAGACCGACTCACGTAAGACCTTACGTGAGACGGTTGTACTTATAATAGAAAAAGACATACTTATAGCTGAAAAAGACATACTTGAATAAACTCATACTTATATTGTAAAAAACATATTTATAAAACACTTACTTATAGATAAAAAATACATACTTATATTTATAAAAGACATATTTGAATCTTGTTGCACATGACATGATCTCACAAGACACTAACTCGAAGAATAGAGATTAATTTCATTAAACTCTCTAAACCATCCAAGTTTTTGCATTTTCATTAATCCTTTTTGTTGCATATTGCCTATCAAAATATGTAAATTGTTGTATTTTACTTTTTCAAAATATTCTTTTAAAGAATCATTGTTCTAAATACTACATTTAAATTGTAAAAATATTCTATAACTTTTTTTTTTGAACTTTAAAGATTTAATTTTGATGTTTTCGAGGAATTATTTTTATATTTAATCTTTTGAATAAATTGCAAAATTTTAAAATTATTTTATGATTATAATTTTAATTTATTGTATTGAGTAAAATATTAGTCTTTTTTTGTAATGATATTTTTGGAAATTTGATATTAGAAAAATTAAATAGCCATAATTTACATAGTTTTGTAGGTGATGCGTAACAAAATTAAAAAAAAAAAAGGGTAAGGTGGAAAAAAAAGAAACAACTTGCATGAGGGTTTAGTATAAATAAAAGAAATATAAATAATAGTAGTATCATATGCATAAACCGCTTCACCTTTGAAACAAAATTCAAATACAAAGTGCTTATTTAATAATTGAATTCCAGTATTTAGCTTCTATAGTCCGGCTTCGTTATATACAACTAAATTGACAAAACAAGTTTCATCATCAAAAAGCTGTAAGATTTGGCTGATTAATATTTTCATTTTATTAGTTAATCAATTAATTAGTCTATTATTTAAATGCCACTTGCTTATTAAGTCTTTGGTTTGATGTTTATGTATCATTTGAATGAACAATATGGATCCGATCTATGGATATCCATCCTAACTTGAGATATTTGGTGCGAGTTAGACCCACCTCTTTCTAAAACTTATATATATATATATATATATATATTCCATAATACATATATGTAAAAAAATAAAATCGGGTTAGTTATGATTATTTTTGTTCTATTTTATTTGAAATGTTCGCTATAATTAAAAATGTAATTATTTAACAAATATATTCACAATAAATTAATAGGCCAGTTTTATCCCATTATCATTCCTAATTATTTCAGCTTCATAAACCTATTTTTGTCCCCATGAAGTGTTTGAGGTTGAGATATGTATAGTAATCCCAACTAAACTTAATTTGTTACTTTAGAAATTATATATTTAATTGTAGAATGCAGATGGAATTTTAGGAATAGAAAAAAAAAATGAATGAAAAAGAAAAAATTGAGAACATTGGCTGAATGTAATTTATGAGTGGTACAATGTGGGAGAACTAAACTAAGAAGCTGTCTAAAAAGAACATATTTTGAGTTTTTCTAACAATCTCTAGGCTAACATCATTTCTCAATGCGACAATAATCTCGCATAGGAATCTCATTTTTATAAACTTTGATGTGATAACATTATATGATATGTGAAATATAATAATATATAGAAGAATTCATATAAAAATATTTTACTTGGTCAAGAATAGAAATTAAGGTAAAGAGATAATTTAAAGTTGTTATAAGTATTTGTATTATATCTTGCCAAGCTCAATAAAAAATGAATTTTGGTTGATTTTATTATAACACCACAATTATTCAATTATTAGTGTCATTTTTTGAGTTAATTCAAGCTAAAAACTTGAAATCATCCCACATATCATATTATGTGATATGGAGCCCAAATCAATTCATTTCATCTTTATTATTAGCATAAATCGAGTTATCTACATCTTATCTTTATAATCGAAATTTCATCTCATAAATCAATATCAACAAAATGTAAAAATGTCACAAGAGAATGTCTCATATTTTCAAAACTCCAGGAAACATAACGTCCTAAAAAGCAACAAGTTGTGTTATGTGGAGAAAATAAAATGAAAATCTATCTATCTCTATATTCTTTAAATTCAACACTATCTTAATTTTTCTCCGCATCTCACTAATATTTGGTATGTATTTATGGAAACAAGTATTAATATATTTTTGTATCTAATTCTAATCTCCGCATATATCCTAATTCCAAATATATATATAATTAGCATTGTTATAAGGTGTCCGTACTCCTAATCTTGCAGGAAATGAATTCTTCAATATTTAAAGTTGAACAGTTTAATTGCAGATATAATTGTCCCAATAATACTTGGTTAAATACAACGAATATTTATCGAAAAACAATATTATTGACACCCTGAAAATAAATACTTCCAATCAAAAGTCAAAACTGTAAAAACTTTAAGTTGATTCATTAGGATCGAATTCTCAAGTTCTTCCTTTGTTTTTCATTACCTTAAAAAAAAAGAAAAAAAAAAAAAGGACTTTCTTGAATTATGTTGCCAATTGTTTGGAGCACAGTAATGTTCATGATAAAATCAAAAATCAACATTATGGTAAGTTTTAGCATGTGTGGGTTGAGGAGATACCAAATTCTTGTAATGCTGTATCGAACAATGAAGTAAGATTGTAGCCCATTTGATTTTTGAGTAAAAAACAAAAATCAACGTTAAGTTATTTTTTCAAATTGTAATTTAAATTATTTTTATTGTATCTAAAAGTTCATAATTTTTTCAAATTGCAACCTAAGACAATTTTTAATATATTTTTCGGTCAACATCGAGTTTTATGTTCAATTTCAATTTTATTTAAGAAAAACCAAATTACATAAAACTTACGTCAAAACACTTAACATTTCAAACCAAACAAAAGATTGAAATCATTTTTTTTTTTTTTTCATTTGATTCAAGTTAAATTTAAGCAAAATCGAACGAAAATATTGATGTTGACCTGAAAAATAGACCTAGGTTGCAATTTGAACCGATGATGCACATAAAACTTATATGTACTCGTTTCACAAGATTATATAATTTCGTGAGACGGATTCTATTACCTACAATCCAAATCCATTTTCCCAAAAAAAATTTAATCAGTAAAAAGAAGTTTAATTAATCCATGGGGTACAAGAGGTACTCCAACATTTACATCATACAAATCGTATGGATTTTATAAAGATTTCATAATCCAATACATGTTCTAGGATCTATTAATCAACTTGCAATAAATACATCACTCAAATTTCTTTCCTTTAAGAACACCCAATACCATTTTCCCAAATAAATCAAAATTAATATGAGTTCAACATATGAGACACATTAGAATTGATCAGACATGCACATGAAGAATGCACACATGCACTTCTTTAAGATTTTTTTTTTAATTTTTAATATCTCATATTATTTCTTTTCTCACGTTACCACTCCACATATGAAATTCTCATCTCACAAATGGACCTATCCCATCATCAAGATTTCTTTTTTTTTTTTAATTTTTAATATCTCATATTATTTCTTTTCTCACGCTACCACTCCTTTTTAATTTTTAATATCTCATATTATTTCTTTTCTCACGTTACCACTCCACATATGAAATTCTCATCTCACAAATGGACCTATCCCATCATCAAGATTTCTTTTTTTTTTTAATTTTTAATATCTCATATTATTTCTTTTCTCACGCTACCACTCCACATATGAAATTCTCATCTCACACATGGACCTATCCCATTATCAACATCTCATCTCACACATGGACCTATCCCATTATCAACATCTCACACATGCACCTATCCCATTATCAACATATACAATTTGCATCTCACATATCAATATAGATCTTTTTCCCAATTCTGCTACACCATGAAAATTTGGTTATCATCAAAAATCATTTGTTAAAAATTATAAAATATGATCTGATTAACAAATATGATAAATTCTCAATCAATCCTCAAGATCAACATATTATTCATTTTGAGGATTTCTTTAAAAAATATGAATTAAGTAACAAAGAGAATAAATTCTCAACAAATCCTTAAAATCGACAAATCATATCCTCAAACTCAATCAAACTCAACAAATCCTCAAAACCAACAAATCATATACTCTAACTCAATCATCAATTTTTGAAGAAGTCTTCAATCAATCCTCAAAAATCCTCTCTTTACTTGTATTTTGTGTCTTCAAATATAGTGGATCAACACATGTGAAAAAAATTTAAAACAAATCAGTACCATAATTTTTTAAATGTAAAAACTTTCAAAAAAGATAAGAAAATATTATAACATTCCAAGGATGTGGTACAGTTTCTCCTGTCATGTCCATTAATGCCACAACCACGACAAACTCTTGCTTTTGAAATTATTTTTTCCTTTGATGATTTATATAAGAAAGTATGTAAAGATATTGATGAGGGGTTATGTCTATGTGTTGATGAGGGGTTATGTCTATATGTGAGATGAGAATTCCGTATGTAAAGTGGTAGGGTGGGAAAAAATTATGTGTTTAATAATATAAAATATTAAAAATTACATTGATTATGATTTAGAAAATTATGTGTATAATAATATAAAATATTAAAAAGCACATTGATTATGAGAATTGAGAAGAAGATATATGTTGATATGTGGGATGCAAATTGTATATGTTAGATGATGAGTTAGGTCTATGTGAGATCAGAATTTCGTATGTGAAGTGCTAGCGTGAGAAAAGAAATAATATGAGATATTAAAAAAAAAATCCAACGATACGCATTCTTGAGGTACGTGTCTGATCAAATTTCTGAGACACATATATGTGAAATGTAGGAAATTAATTATAATTATATTAAATTCTTGTGATCATTACTTTTTTTTTTTAGCTAGTCAAATTTTAGGGTTAACAATATTGTGATATATTTACCCCAAATTTTTCGCTATTTCTACGTACTACAACGAGCCATGTCAACATTTAATTATATTATTTATTTATTCAACTCATTTTGTACAATAAATAAGACCAAAAATAGTAATACAAATTTATGAAATATTAAAAAAATTAAAAAAAGAAAAGAAAGGGAAATATCACAAAATTTCAAAGTTTTACGTAACAGACTTAGAAGATGAATCTTCTTTAACCCCAATATATCTTAACAAACTAACCACATTACAACGGCTATTTACACTCATTCAAAATACACATATTTACTCCTTAAACCTTAATAAAAACACATTTCATTAAACCTCTCCTCTTCAACTCTCATCACAATTCACAAGAAGGTATTTCATTCTTAATTTTTTTATCTTTTTATGTATATATAGTTATTCAATGACTTTGTACACATTAGAGTTTGATGAAATGGTCATTTATTTATATAATAAACACGCATTTGCTTCTATTCTCACCAATGGGTGAATGAGATTTCATTAGTATTTGAAATATAGAGTGGAATAGAAGATTCTTGTGGATTATGTTATCAGTGTTGTAAAATCGAGTTTGTTTGAGCTTAGAAGAGAAGGAAAGATTCATTAAATCTTCATAGTAATGATGAATTTCTGCTGTTTTCAATTAGTAATATGCCTTTTGTTTTTACTGGCCATGATTATGTGACCTTTCTACACAAATGTTGCTATGCACTTATTGAATAATAGATTATCCAAATAAATTCAATCATTTCTAGCTTTCTGATACGTCCATATTGATTTGTAGGCTAATGGCTGCTCAAAAAGGAATAGACTATCCTACTTGGTAAATTAAACTTCCATTTTTTGTCACTTGATTAAATCAAACCTCATTAAATATCTCTGTAATTCATCCAGGAGACCAAGGTCCAAATTAACATCAGAGATTCAGCTTCGTCTTTGTGGATCAATCACTGCATTGGACAAGGTAAAAGCAACCTTAAAACAATCACTTGTGTTGTTTGAAACTGCTAACTTTTGTTTGGTCTCAGGATCTTCTGGCACAAAAATCATTAACAATCACAAGGATATTGCAAAAGAATCCTCACGGCGATATCTCGTTTCTGCTCCGAGATATCCCTGCAGACGAAGAGTCGATGGAACTCGTACAACGATTCTGCCATGGCTTCGAAATCAATCTCTCAACGGAGAACGTTGTTCGTGTGGCTTGTGTTGCCGATTTCCTTGGAATGGTAGACAGACATTGTCCTAACAATCTGTTAAACAGAGCCCTCTCCTTTCTCCACCAAAATGTTATTCCAAGCTGGAACAATTCCATCAAAGCTCTGAAAACTGCTGAGAGTGTTTTCGATCAAGCTAGGCAGCTTGGTATAATCGAGTACTGCATCGAATCAATCATCATAAAGGCGTTGGATGATCCGTCTTTACTTGGAGAGCCAATCAGGATTGTTTTATCCTCAGACGATGATGACGATGAAAGTGATGATGAGGATCCGTATAGGCCGAAAGCGAGAAGGAAGCTATTCGATATGGACTGGAAGAAATCGGAAGATTTGACTGCACTTTCGTTGAGGCTTTATGTGCCTATAATCAATGGCATGATCGAGCGCCAAGTGAAGATCGAATACATAGCTGCAAATATCTGTCAATACGCGAAGACGTGGATATTTTCGTGCGATAAATTAGGCGAAAGGAATTCGGAGAGAGAGATGGTTGAAGCTTTGGTAACACTGTTGCCTAATCAGAGAGGTTTATTCCCCTGCACATTTCTCTGTGAAATGCTTCGATCCGCCATAGCTGTAGACGCTAATGGAGAATGCAAGCACGCATTGGAGGTCAAAATCGGAATGCAATTAGGGCAAGCATCGGTGAAGGATCTGCTGATACCTTCTCAGGGATACGCGAGTGATGAGAAGTACGATACAGAGTGTTTGATGAGGATCCTGAAGAGCTTCTGCAACTACACGAGTCCAAATGTAGGCGAATTAAACTCCATTGCAGATCTAATCGACGAGTTCTTAGCAGAGATTTCTGGAGACATAGATCTGAAGATGCGAACATTCATATCAGTGGCGGAATTGTCAATTGCGATATCGCAGGAGACCGAGAGGAGCAGCGATGGAATATACAGAGCGATCGATATCTACCTGGATAAGCACAGGCATTTGATCGAATCGGAGAAGGAGATGCTGTGCAAGGTTTTGGACTGCGACAGGTTGTCGTTGGAGGCGTGCGAACACGTGGCGAAGAATGAGAGGCTGCCAGTGCGGGTGGTGGTGCAGGTGCTGTTCGTGTCGCAGTTGAAGCTGAGAGAGGCGATTCCGAGGGAGGTGGTGGAGAGAGTGGGGGAAGAGGCGGCGGAGGAGGGAGGCGTGAGGACGGAGATGGAGAGGATGGGAAGTAAAGTGGGTGAGTTAGAGAGAGAGTACTGTGTGATGAGGAGAGAGATAGAGAGAGGGGGCGGTGTGAAGAGGAAGAAGAGGACGAGTGTGTGGAAGGAGATGAAGAGGAAATTTGGGTGTGTTACAAACACCATTCATGATTGCAATTGCCATGTTAAGAAGAAGAAGGTGCATCCTAGATAGAGATTTGAGTTTTTTACTTCTACATATTTATGGATTTGGATTTCTTAGTTTGAATGGCTTTCTATTGCCCGTTCATTCGCTCGTGAATGTTTAATTCTTTCAAGATATGTGAGTTTGAATCTTCTATTGTATTTGATGTTACATATGTTATTTGATACAAGTGGTTAGGAAGTTCGGCTCATTTGTTTTTATTCGGGCTTGAGATCGACATGAACTTCAAAAGTGGAGTTCGAGCTTGGCTTGACTTAAAAATTTCAAGTTCGATATTCGTTCGAGTTGGACTTGAATAAAATTCGATAACAATCTAAATGAACTCACCTCGAGTTCAGCTTGACAAAAGTTCGTCAAAAACTCGAATACAAGCTTGATAAATATGTATTCGAGTTCAAGTTCGGCTCGTTAGAGCTCGAGCTTGTAAGTTTGTTAACACATTAAAATCATATAAAATTCATAAATCACATTTTAATTTATTATAAAATATATAAACGAACTTAAAACATATAGACTCAAGAACTATCTAAACAAACCTATTCGTGAACTTCTTATATGAACAAGTTTGTAAACTTTTGAACCGAAAAGACGGCTCAAGTTCGGCTTGAAAAGTATTTGAGCTCGAAATTCGGGTCTTGTTCAACTCGTTTAAATTAACAAATGATCTCGAATGAATATTTATCGAACCGAGCCACGAATAGTTCACAAACAGCTCAACTCACTTAGATTCCTATAGGTGACATGTACTGATTAATTTGAATATGAGATGTACATGAAGAGTAATAGAATATCAAATTTCTTATTTTGCTAATTTGGATGTTGTGGAATGTTGAGGGCTACTAGTTTTTTAACTAGTATTTCATGCAAGATTGTAATATTTCTAGTTGATCAATGAAAACTTTTTTTATCCCAATAAGAAAAAGAATGAAAATGATATTTCACCATTATATTATGAAAATATTATTGAATTAGTCAAACAAGAACAAATTTCAGTCACTGTCATCATGCGGTTTGGGCTACCTTTGATTTACGTATCCTTCAAATAAAACCAAATAGAGGAACAAATGTCACCAAAAAGAAAAAAAGAAAAATGAAAAGGAAAAAGAGAAATAATAGAGTCAACGTCGTAAATTAGCAAGATCTGACGTGGAGTAGATCAGAAGCGTACGTTAGCCCCACCAAATCAGATAAATCCGTTTAAATTTTCCGATTTCTGCATTACTGATTGCACGCTCTTCGCTTGACTAACACTGCACATTCTCAGAGCTCCAAAGCCATGGGACAAATTCTTGAAAAATTTCAAGGTATCAATCTCTTCTTCTTTATTCAAATTCTAGAAATATTAATGGTAATTTTAACTATCATGCTCTGTATCTCTCTCTGTGTATGAATCATAGTCTTTTTTGTGCCCTTTTGATTATTTAAGGGAAAATCTTCTATGGGATTTTTCACCTTTCAATCAATTATGAAAGATCATAGTTTCTTGATTCTCGTATCTAGGTTACCTTTTATGCCCATCAAATTTTGTGGAGTTTTTGTTCTAATATAAACCTCTGAAAAGTGTCCAATTGCAGTATTGCTAAGCTGAAGCTAGAGAAAGTTTATCTCCAATGAAAAGCTTCGTGTGATTAATCATGTTTTGATTTTGCTGCTTTGTAATTGGTGTTATATCTAATTTATTTTATAAATAAAATAATAATGCTTTTTAGGTGTTTTGCTGATGAAATTCAGCTGCCAAAATACAGGTCAAAGCTTATGTTGGCCAAAACAGATATGGGGTTTTTCATCAAATGATTTGAGATTTTGAAAAGAGAATTGGTTTAGTGGTACATAATTTAGAATTTGATAATGGTTGATAAATCTGCATTTTAAAATAATTTCTGCATTCTTGCCCCTCACTTAATGTAGATGGATATTGCGTTATTGATGAAACTGTTTCTATGGTTATAAAGCCATAGCGCAACTTTAGCTTGCAAGAAAGTACTTAGCTAACTCCTCAGATATTATGTAAAAGTTCATTTTGCTTTATTATTAAAAGTCTTCATCTTGTGTAGGAAAGGAATGGAAAGAAAGACAGATTCGATTGATTAGTGACAAAGTTTTTGATCGTGTCAAGAGTGATACTGGAAAGACTACTTTGACATTTGAAGAGCTCTATATTGCTGTGCTGCTAGTATTCAAGTGAGAAACCTCACCTCCATATGTTCCCTATTGAGTTTACATTTCCCTAAATGCTATAATTTATTCACCATCCTAGTAATTTAAAGTTCTAACATTCCTGTAAAATGTTTCTGTCTGTGTAGTGATATCAATAAGCGTTTGCCTGGTCCTCATTTTGATCCCCCTAAAAGGGAGCAGATCAAGGACCTGATGCGGGTATGTAATACTACTTCTTTTACTTAATACGATACTCTTTCAGCATGTGTGTGTGTGTGTGTGTGTGTCCAGATGAGGCTATAATTGGCTGAAAATGGAGAAATCTTCCACATTAAGAGCTTTGTTAGTGTTTGAATCATATAAGTAGCAAATGAATATTTTTCAGGTCTCAACTCCTTTGATACTTGATATAACTTGAATATGTTGAGCTACCGTTGTATAATTGAGTTTCTTCATTCTGGAACTGGATACAAATTTTCATGAGAAAAATATCAAATTCTCCTCAATCTTTGTCCAAAAAATCAATGTGGAACTTTTATTTGGTCCAACTTGGCTCCTCTTCAAATTAGAAAGTACAATTATGAAAATAATATCTGGCCCATCACACTTCCATAAATAATACCTTCTTGATTGGGATTTGGTTGCGACTTATATACTGGATTTAAAGATTGTTATGCTCAATTATTCCACATAAACGCAACTGATGTTTTCCGTTGCAGACCCCTTCAGCAAATTCAGCACATCCTCATTTCATTTTCTACCATGAGGCATAAAGCACCTCTATAGTATAAAATCAACTTTGGAAAGTACAGAATAGATGAACAAAAGCCTTAATTTTATTTCGGAATCATAAAGAATTTATTACACTATTACATCTCCCAAGGATACTATTTCTGCACACCAAACCAACCTAAGGGTAAAATAAAGAGATTCTTAAGATTTCTTACACCAAAGTGTTTGATTGACAAGGTCGGGGGGCATTTTTGCACCAAATATAACTTGAAGAGGTAAATTGACCCTGAAGTGAAAAGTGGGGGGCCAAATTGCTACTCATGCCAAAGTTTTAATGTTATCATTTTTACTATATCTATGCAACTTTCTTGTTCTATGCAGGAGAGTGATGTAAACCTTGATGGTGAACTGAATCGTGAAGAATTTATGAAGTTCATCCGTCATATAACAAAAGACACCTTCATCACGGTGAGTCAGGGATTGATCATTACTCTGGCCGTTGCTCCAACAGTGGCAATGCTGACAAAAAGGACGACTGAGAACGTCCCAGGTGTTGGGAAAGTAGTGCAGAAAATACCGACTTCAATATATGCATCGCTTGTCACCCTTGCAATTGTTGTGTTTCAACAAAGTGCAGAGAGGGCATAAAGACTTCGATTACCGGACATGCTAGTAAAGTTGATTAGTCTTTAGTAGTGTGCTCAATAAAACAATACATAATGTCAAGAAAATTGTTATTTAGGTTGTCGATTTGATGCAGTATTTGTTGCATGTAAGTATGGTGTTTTTTGTTGTCATATACGTTGTATTTCAAATATTGGATCTGCAGAAATTGCCTATGAATGAACTTTTACAGGTTGCCACACATTCTTACAACATATTGAGGGAAAATATTATGAGCTGATGATATCCTGTTAGAACTCAACAAGACATTCTTTGGGTGAAAATGTTTTGGTTTCATTTTTAGTTTCCATTCTCATTTCCAAGAGTTGAAAATGTGCTTTTGGTTTTATATCGGTTGTCGTGATGAAAATAATTATATATTTTTGGTTTTCACCGATGATACTTGAAAAGGGAAATTTGCAAATGGTCACCCCAATTTTTTGGTATTTGACATAGTTTACCTGAATTTTATGATTTGTTTCACTTTTCATCATATTGGACAAATCAAGATCATATATAAGTCTAACAATAGCAAAAGACACCTACTTAGAAAGTTACAAAATAAGCAAAACTAAAATCACAACCAGCTCAAACTTTTCCCCTTTGACAGGTAAATGTATTTCAACTACGATACTGAAACTATATCAAGATTATATTCTTCCTATCTTTGAACAACAGGAAATTTCAGAGAGACATAACTCATGAATTGGTACTTTGGATGTTTAGTGCACTTCTACTCTCTTCATCTGAGAATTACACCAGAAACTAGAGGCAATTGGGACATGGATTTGATGATATTAAGATCAACCCAGCTTCTGCAGCCTAGTTTTTGCCATATCCAATTGTTCTGCCCAGCAATTAACAAAACAGAAAAGTTTAATACTAAGGAATGTATAAAGAAAAGCAAGAATGACACACTTGATGGTGGTATGACTTTACTCTGTTCAAATGCAGTTGCTTTCTCAACAGTTGTTCGGATAAATAAATTTCCATTCCTTTGATATACGCTCTGTACAAAAAAAAACAAATTACATCTTAAAATAATGGCATATCACATAATTGATAACTACACAACTATCCAACAAGAAACTAGAAAGAAAGAAAAGTGCTCAAGTCCCAGTTTGTAATGATTGAACTTCAATATGTTTACATACATGTCTAACGATTAAGTTTCCATGGGCTTCAAACTTATTGGATTAAAATCTCTCAGAAAACCCACACACATACAAAGATGAGGTGAGATGCACATGCAAAGAGAGAGAGAAACATGCATATAATCTTCCTATATGTTACTTGTACATCATCACCTGACCTACACTTTCGAGTAGAAAAATCTCAGATTTTCCCCATTTAATGATTCAAGCACAACCGAGACTACAAATTGCAACAAGAAATTAGACTGGACTGAATAGTTTGGTTTCACATGCCAGTTTTACAAATAATTTATAAGTCAATTTTGAAAACTTTCAACCAGCAATAAAGGTGACATTCAGGTAAAGTATGAGAGGTTGATGAAGAGATGTTTATAAAGTAAAAATTAGATACACAAAAACAAGAAGGCTTCCTGACCAGGAGAAAGGGTAGCACAAAAGAACGAGCATATTCAGATAAACACGAGGCTTCCTGACCTCAGAAAAACAAGAAATTATGTGTTCATATAACTCGGAAAATCCCCATGAGGCAGTTCTCTCTCTCTGAAGTTTTGAAGAAGGATCAGCAGTCACAAGTCTACCAAAAACAGACAAGGACAAATCAGGATTTTGGTTCTTCAACGAGTGATTATGATACCACATTGGACACTCTAAATAGAACATTATGTGGTGCACCATTGTTACCCACAAAATCCTGACCAGATTCAGATAAACATGAGGCTTCCTGCTAATAAAGAGCCACAAACCATCAAAAAAGTGAGTTGGAAATGTAGTTAAACTTCCCATCCCCTCTTCCTACAAAATTTTCCAGTCCTCATTTCTTCAACGTTGCGACATCTCTAATGAAATAATTACAGTTCCCCGAGTTCTGAACGTGTAGAAAAATAATCAAAATACTTGAAACATCTTAGCATACCAAACATGACCCTTGTGTCTATAGAAACAAAAAACCATCTCATCAATTACCAAGTTTTTCTTAAAGGTAGAAAAGAGAACGAAAATCTAAAAATGTAGATGTCAATAGCAAAGAACAACAGAGCAGATTATATGTATTGCAGATTATCAACAAGTTTCAGGATAAACCCATAAGTATTGTGCTGATTGACTCAATCTCATAATACCAAAAAAAATAGTTTTACATTTTCCACAAGAGTTGAAATTGGTGAGGGACCTGTTTGATTAGGGAAGAATTGTCTAGATGGTGACATAATTTCGCAAAGAATGCGCGCGCGCGCGCACACACACACAAAAAGAAAAGAAAAAAAAAAAAGGAAAGGGAAATTGAGATGATTAAAAAGCAGGTATTGAGAGAATTGTAAAAGGAAGAGAAAGGGGTACCCGAGAGGAAGAGAGATTGTTGAGCTCTGCTAAAGCAACCTCATGACCTCTCACCTGTCACTTCCACCATTATACATACCCTATTAATGAGAGAGAGAGAGAGAGAGAGAGAGAGAGAGAGAGAGAGATGAATACGAAAATGCATAACGACATGTATACCTGCTTGAGAAGATCAGATGAAGAGGATTTTGAGTTTGGAGGGGCGGATGCTGACATTATTCCTCTGCTCTTTCAAACCCAGATTAACAATTTGGGGTTTTAGACCACCTTTTTATAGGTCTTAGGACTCGTTTGGTTTATGTGTTTGGGCTGGTTTGACTTTTTTAACCAGCCCAAACCAATGTTTGGTTTGATGGACTCAAGCGTGGTTTTAAATCAAGGCCCGGAAAATTAAATTTTTTAACCTAAACTACATGGGCTTGGATGGTGAATTTGAAAACGGAAAAAAAGGTGGGTTCCTAAACCCACAAATGGAGCCCAACAGTAATTATTTGTGAACTTCCAAAATTGCCCCCACTGTTCACGTGTAAAAGACAAAAATACCCCATATCATCAAACAAATTTCAAATTTGCAATTAAGCCTTTCAAATTGGGGATTTCGACTTTGAAGAACCCTAATCCCACTCCAAGATGCAGATGATCCTCTTTAGAGCTGCGCCCAAGGCCATGGCTTCCTTCCCTCGTCCCACGGTCTCCTCCTCCTCTTCTTCTTCTTCTCTTTTCTGTAATTTATTCCAATTAATGTTGAATTATTTATACGTATTTCGGATTATATTTTGTGTAATTTTTTAGGGTTTTTGTTTTTAATGGTTGAAAGAATTCTGAGTGACAGAGAGAAAAAAGATGGGAATCTTTTTGAGGCTTTGAACCGGTTTTTTTAGGAGGAGAAGTTTCTAGTGTTTATGGCACCATTCTTTTTCAAGTTCCTTTGTACTTAGAATTTCAATTTGATGCAGTTCTGTTTGCATATTATGTAATTGTTCTTTTTTTTTTTTTTTTTTTATAGATGAAGAATTATAATGTGATCGGTGTTATGTTGTCTTATCTGTGAAAGCTGAAAATGAAAATTATGTCGGCAGGGATCCTTTTGGGCAGTAGATATCTTGCATCCTTTTCTGTTCAATTCTATGATTTTTGTTTGGGTGAAGCGAATCATTGTGATACATTCATTGGTTCTCAAATCTGTGCTTTGCTTGTGTTTTATAGTATTTTGATTGTAAATAATTTGTTTTGCAGCAGACCTGTGTGAAATTTGGTATCAAATTATGATTTTTTTATTGTATAGCTTGAAGCTTGTACTCTTTCATGATTTTGGTTTGAGTTGAGTGCCATGTGAGGTTTCACTGAATTATCATTCGTATATTGTATGGGTTGTTGCACTTGCATTTGGATGTTTTAATGATTTTGATTTATTTCTTGAAATTTTGTTTTGCAAAGGAAGCTTTCTCACTGTTACTTTTGTTTTGAATAGGAAGGGTATAATGGTCAAATAATACATAATCAATATTAACCAATAAAGCAAACAACAAAATATATCCGGAAATCCTATTTGAATGTACATAATACTTTAAACCAAACAACATATTAATCTCAAATCCATCCTTAAACCCTTAAACCAAACAAACAAATAACTTTTCAAAAAGTCCAAGTGAACGGTAAAATAATCCCAAATCAAACAATCCTAACAAACTCATCCGGAGAACCAAACGAGCCCTTATGAATTTCGCTTCATAAAATAAGGTGATGCTATTATGTACTCCCATTCATTACTAAATATTCTTTAATTATTAAATATATTTATTTTAAATAATTTAATACGATCAAATCTCTAAATACATTCCACTAGATTATTATTCTATCCTTTCAATTTCAATTATGTATCATAAAATTAAATAAATATTGAATTCATCAGATTTGGTCATATTAATACATTTTCAAGTTTATGCAATCAGATTTCTTATTATGACAAAAAGTAAACTTCATACAATATTTTGATCAAATGATGTGGGTAATTCAGTGCGAATTTACTAATGTCTTAATGATATCATATTATTCCATCATTTATTAAGTTTTAAAGTATTATTATAAAAAATATCTAATTATAATTTCTCAAGTTTGGTAATTTTGCCAACTACCCATCTTCAAATAGTTTTAACAAGTATGAGACGAGTTTGAGAAAAAAATTGAATCCTCAAGGATTGGAGTAGGGTTTGGGCATACACCATTAAGGTGCCCATTGAACTCAAATATTCATTTTATGTATAGTTTTCATATTTATATATACTCACATTTATATTTATATATATATATATATATTTACTCATGCATGGAATGATAAATTTATATATATATATATATATATATATATATATATATATATATATATATATATAAATTCACAGAATCGCCATGCCTGAAAGTTGAATAGAGGTATGCAAACTTTAACAATCTAAGGGGAGTTAAAACAGGAGGAGAAATCTGCTTCTGAAATATTATACGAAGAATACAACTTGAAACCAAATAAACTGAATAAATACTGCATTTCTTATTCTTCTTGAACAAACATTTAAATTGAAACCAAACACCCTTTCAGTGCCTCTTTGAGTTGACTCGAAGCTCATCATTCACTTCTGGCTTTACTGCCAACAAATGTCCCAATATCATCTTACTTGGTCGTTTTCAAGTTGTAAGATACTAGGAGTCAAAGGATCCTCTAATACCGTCTAAGCTTTCTCCAAGAGATACCCTGATCAGAAACCAAGAGAATGTTGAACGATTTACTAGGAAGCTAAACAAACATATGTAATGCAATAAGCTCAATCAATGATGTAATGGCTTTGTACATAACAAGATTAAAAAAAGGTACAAGTTGTTTCATAGTGGAGAGACCTACTAGATCTGAATAATTTGATAAGAATCGTTCTTAGGTCAAGAAAGAAGAACGAGACAAAACAACATAAATTATATACTTCTTGTCCATTCTCTGTGTATCACTGTATCTTCCCTAACCAACTAATTTAGATTGGCGGTCTTCACACTTGATTTTAGAAGCAAAACTTTTTTCATTCACTTTATCAGAAGCAACTCCAGCTAGAATACCCATTCATTATCTTCTTTCAGTATCACGCCTACAAGTGCTTCCCGAGAGAAAGTCATATAAACTAAACTATTCAGGAACATCAAGAATCCAAATAAAAGCTCCTTACAGAACTTAAGGCTCACAACATGAGTATTATAAAATGAAAGTCTCTGGAAGATGAAATCCAAAGAACTCCATATCTATATGAAAGAGCATCACAAGTGGATTAAATATAATCAAGTTATATAGGTTGTTGAAGGGGGATCAACGTACAATATATAGTATGATCATTGCACTCCATATGTAGTATCCCCCTTTCTATAATAAGATACTCATCCTTCACATAGGATAAAGAACAGTACAAGATAATATGTGAGCTCTAAGAACTACACAAGCACAACGGTGCTAGTCAAAAGAAGTTAGCCATAGTCAATCTGAAATCAAGAATACTTTCTTATTCAGCCAAGCATAAATTATGTAGATACGGACATTACACGAGAACATATCATGACATAGGATGGGATGCTACGTTACCTGTGCATACAGTATTTGTACTCTGAACTCCTAGTGAAATCTTTCTCCCCTTCTTCCAACTACACAATTCAAGAATTCAATGCACACAATCATTACAACAAAATCCACAATCACCAAAATATACAAGTATAAACTATTAAACCATATGTGATTTGCAATACAATCTAGTCAACATCCTCACCGGATCACTCTCGTAGATGAGTTCATAACAAACCGGAGATAGGCATCGTAAAGCACAATTCTCCTTATCTATAACTGAAGACTTGCATTGCTGACCCCACAGTCCACTTCAAGCAAATCATTGCTCATACTCATTAGATCAACAACAGGATAGCAGTAAAAGACAATAAAATTCCAACAGAAAATTAATTTTTATTATTATTACTTTCGGTGAAATCCCTAATTTTAACAATAATGGAAAACCCATGAATAAAATCTTTGAAGGTGAGAAACCAATACCTCTCAATGTCGGCATAGCACTCGTTTTTCTTCTGTCGAGTCTCTGCTTCCTGTTAGAAAGTGAATAAACAGTACGAAATTTTCATCAATTCTTTGTAGAACTACAAAAGATTACATATTTCGCAGAAAAAGAAAAGTAAAATAATTACTTACAGAGATAGGGATTCGAGATTTCGCCATGACTTCATTGAAACACAGAAGAAAAACAGCGAAAAAAATTACCATAAACAATTTCGCAAAATTAGTGGAGTCGATCATCTTTTTGTTAATTTTGTAATTCCGATTGAAGTACTGGATAACGCAGCCGGTATGTGTGTGCGTGACGGTGTCGCGTCTGAGAAGATGGATTCCGATGACTAGTTTTCAACTGAAAGCGCTACAAGGTTAAACCGCTTATTGTTTACTATACATTCTCTACTAAAGACGCTTCCCGAGTTATTTTTTGTTTTCAATTTTGCCTCTCTCGAATGACAACCTGCAATGCAGGTCAATAATATAATAGTTCTAACACAATTATTTATGTACTCCACATGTATGGATCCTAAATCCGTACAATTAAATCGGCGCGATCCGATAGTGTATTTCACCTATTTAAATCCTAGCCCAATAAATCTGTGCAACTGGATCGACCCGATCCGATGGTGCATTTCACGCGTTTAAATCCTAGCCCAATAAATCTGTGCAATTGGATCGATCTGATCTGATGGTGCATTTCACACGTTTAAATGCTAACTCAAATTCTAGTTTCGCAGTTATATAGGTCTAACCTTTTAATTTGTCAAACCTAATTTTTTTGGTTATATTGGCATAACCTTTTGCAGTGTATGAAAGATCTATAATACATTCCAAAACCTTTATACAGTATTGTAATAACATAACTTTTATGCATAATAATTTAACTTTTTCGTTATAATGATATAACCTTATGTTATTCTTTAAGTACATAAATATTATGATATTTGTATATAAATGTTATACTAATATAACATAAAAGTTAAGCCATACTATATGATTTTTTATAGTGAAAAAAATATAAGTAATATCACTTAAAATGTTATGATATATGTATGTAAACGTTATACTAATATAATTTAAAAGTTATACTCAGTTAACATAAATGTTATATAACTTCTAATTTTATTTTTTATACTGAGAAAAGTCTAAGTAATTTTACTTAAATGTTATAATATTTGTACATAAATATTATATTCGGTAAATATAAAGATTATATTCGGTAAATATAAATGTTATGTTATAAATTTTTTTTTAAAAATTTGGATGCGGATCCGGGCTGACCCGACTCGACCCACGCGTCCAATTACATGGATCATAATTCATACACCGGTGCATACAAACACTACTCTAGTTCTAATTATAGGCAAAAAATTCTATGCCCCAGGGGCACAGATCTTAGATCCGTGCCCCCAATCCTGATCCCCGCGCACACACACTGTAGTTGATGTGTACTGCGCGCACAGCTAATTCATTCTCCAAGTATCACCTGATTTACCTTCTGGTATCACACATTTACTCTTCAGGTATTACATATCTACCCTTAAGGTATTATGCAGATGCAATGTTGTTTTCTTCTTTTTTCTCTTTTTTTTTCTTCTTTCTCATTTTTCTTCTTAGTCTCTTTTCTTATTGATTTGTTATTCATCTTATTTGTTTAGTACATTCTTCTTCTTATTATTCTTGTCTATCTTCTTGTTTTTATTCTTCTTCAAATTACCATGAAATCATTTGAGGTTTTTCCCCTTCTTATTTATGAGTAATTTTAAAATATTAAAAATAAATTTTTTCAAATAATATGAAATCATGATTTGTAGAAAATTTGACGAAAAATATGATGAAATCATGATTTGCAAAAATTTTGAGGAAGAAGATGATGAAACATTTAAAATCTTAATATTTTCAGTGAAAGTATTAGGTATATGCTCTTAAGGTATCAATTGTTTAATTTTAAGGTATCATACATTTACTTTTAAGGTATTAGTGCAGAAATAGTGTTGCTTTTTTTTTTTTTTTGTGTCTTCTCTCCTTTTTCTTAATTTATTTTCTTATCAATTTGTTATTCTGCTTTTTTTTTTTACATTCTTCTTCTTCTTCTTCTTCTCTATTTTCTTATTTTTATTCTTCTTATTTACATATTTACTTTTAAGGTATTAGTGCTTATAGTATAAGACAACTCTTAAGGTATCAATTGTATGTTCTTAAGATATTAGTTGTATACTCTTATCAATTGTATACTCTTAGGTATTACATATTACCTTTAAGGTATTAATGCTCATAGAATAAAGTATTACATATGCACCTTTTAAGTATCACACATATTACTTTCAGGTATTACACAGTATTACACACACATATTACTTTCAGGTATTACACAAATACCTTATAGGTTTTTGTATATGTTATACTCAGGTATTACACACACATATTACTTTCAGGTATTATATAAATATCTTATAGGTATTTGTATATGTTACTATAAAGTATTACATAAATACTTTTTAGGTATTACACAAAGTATCTTTTAAGTATCACACATATTACTTTCAAGTATTATATAAATATCTTATAGGTTTTTATATATGTTATTCTCAGGTATTATATAAACACCTTTTAGGTATTACATAAAGTATATTTTAAGTATCACACATATTACTTTCAGGTATTATATAAATACCTTATAGGTTTTTGTATATGTTATTCTCAGATATTATATAAATTCATTTCTTGTATTACACAAGTAACTTATAGTATCATACATATTCCTTTCAGGTATTACATAAATACTTTATAAGTAACTTTCAGGTATTACATAAATACCCATTTGATGAAATCTTCATTTCACTTTTTCACTCTGCAATTCAACCCAAAATTTCTTCCTTCATAAACCACACCCCATCTCTACTAAAAAAAACTCTTTCTTTCTCTTAAAAAAAAGAATTCCTTTAAAGAAAACCAAAACAGCTCCAAATTCAACAAAATAATTATTAAATCAAAGTGTTGAAGCTGTCAAAACTCAAGTCCTATTACAAGTCCTTCAATTTCTTCACCTCTTTCATTATCTCTTCATTACTGCAATTTCCACTACCTTCTTTCAATGGATTCTCCATCTCCGAACACCGCATCTTTTCAGCTTCTTTGGATTCTTCACCACCATGCTTATCTTCTTCCAATTATTCTAACTAGCAATAACCAATTATTTAGGATTTTAAGAGAGAGAGAGAGAGAGAGAGAGTGTGTGTATGTGAGTAATTGATTTGAGGGTACCTCAGACAGGAGATTAGACAGAAACTGTCGTTGGCTATGACGGCAATAGCCGCTGGCGGCGACTATTTTCATTATCCTTGTTGCCCACAAGGTTGATTTCTTCATCCTCCATTACATTTCTTATGGCTTTCTCTATCATCTCGATTTTTTTGTCAGATTCTATCTCTCTCTCTGCTTCAACTATCTATAAATATCTATACAGCAATTATGAGGAGTAGCCGGCGGCGACGGTGGTGGAGGAGGGTTGTGATGAGGGGAAAAATTTGGTGTGATGAGGGGAAGGATTTGCAGAGGAAGAACGCGATTTGCACTGAGGGCTGAGGAAAATGAAGGAAAAAAAAATTAACATTTATATATACCGACCCATATCAGACTGGGTCGGGTCGGTGCGGGTTGGGGGCACGGATCCGTGCCCCGGGGTACAAGAGTGCTGCCCCTAATTATAATAGAGTTGTATATGAAGGTCAATGATATAATAGAATTCTACTCGTAATAGGATTTTAAAAAAATTTGAATATAAATTATTTAAATATAAAAATTGTAAAATATTATTATAATTTTAAATAATAATATTTAATAAAGATATATTAAATAATTCATATGTAGGAAATTTTTAATTAGTAATAGTAGTAATAATAATAGAAAATGTTGTTAAAATACAATAGTAAATAAAAAAGTGATGTGATGAAGATAGATTTAGAGAGAAAAATGGATAAACGAGGAACGAGGTTTGGGAAGGCTTCCATCCTTGAATCTCTGTACCCATCTTTTCATCTTTCATTGGTTGCCTGAAACCGGCAACCTTTCGAATTCACCATTCTTGAGGAAGACTGAGAAAGATCTTCACATCTTCACAAATAACAAAGGAAGATAATTGGATTTTGAGGTGTGAATAAAATCAATGGAAAATGTAAAGGAAGGAGACATCAGGGTACCATTAGTATTTACCATCTTCTTCCTCTGCGAGATCACCGGCGGAGTTTTCCTCATTTTCTACGTGTTCCTTCCCCGCCTCTCTCAGCCCTGGTACCCCACCGCCGCCCTAATTCTCATCGGCTCGCCCTGGCTCTTTTGGATCATTATCTATATCTACACCTGCATCAAGCCTTGCTGCTTCCAACGCCCCACCGCCACCGCCGTCGGCCACCAGATCTCCCGCCGCCAAGATGCCTCCAGGGAAGATCCCGAGACGCCTTTGACACACTCTGTCTAATTTTGGGATTTATTTGCAACTTTTTTTCTTCTTTTTTCCTATTTTCTAATGGCTTGGCATTGTCATTGTATTATCTGTCAGGTTCAATTACCAAACATTTTTTATATTAACAAAATATAGAGGTTTCGGAGATCATGAGGAATGCAATGTTTCAGGGTGATTAATTGATTGCAATCATGATAAAATATTTATACAACTTGTTTCAATGTGTACACACATCTATTCTTATTATAATTTAAAACAAATATTCTTGATAGTTTTTTTAGGGCATTCAATTCCAATCAATGTTCTAGAATTTACTAGGCTGGGTTTTAGAATACTGAATCCATCGTCTCAATATTATGAACAAATAAGAGAGCAAGAATACATGAATGACTCCTTATCTTTCCAAATCAATCTTGCCAACAATCTATCTAGTTACACATTAGTTGACTAGTGTGAATGAAAAGATTGTGCTAGAACAAACAATCAACCACTTGTACACAAGAATTAGCTATATAGCCAGCAAGAATTGATCCAAAAACAATCACACAAATACAATGGACACAGGTGATGGCACTCGCAATCTACCCTCAAAAAGGTTGGTAGAATGTATAACTATCTTCGTATTATTTCTGTTTTGATATTTTAAAGTCCTCAGTTTTGCTGTAAAATTAGAAGATTATCAGGAAAAACAGCAGTGATAACAGGCGGAGCAAGAGGGATAGGAGCAGCCACGGCTAAAGTGTTTGCTGAAAATGGAGCCCATGTTGTCATTGCTGATATACTAGACGAGCCAGGGGCGAAACTAGCTGAATCTATTGGAGGGCTCTACACACACTGTAATGTATCCAAGGAACAAGACGTGGAACGAGCAATCCAGCTAGCGATAGACTGGAAAGGACGACTAGACATCATGTTCAACAATGCTGGAATATCCGGCCCAGAAGGGAGCATTACCAACCTCAAAATGGAGCAGCTAATGACCCTTCTGGCCATAAATTTGAATGGAGTAGTACATGGGATAAAACACGCAGCACGTGCCATGATCAAGGGGAAAATTGCAGGGACGATCATATGTTCATCCAGTTCAGCAGCTATCATGGGAGGCTTAGCATCCCATGCCTACACATTATCCAAAGAGGCCATTCTTGGACTAGCTAGAACCACTGCCTGTGAGCTTGGAGTCCATGGGATTCGCGTGAACTGCATTTCACCACACGGGGTGCCCTCTGAAATGCTCGTGAGTGCCTACAGAAGGATGCTCGGAAACCAGGACCTTACACCGGATGATGTCAGCAAGATCGTTGGTGAGAAGGGGAGTCTGCTGAGGGGCAGGGCCGGGAACGTGGATGACGTTGCTCGAGGGGTGTTGTTTCTTGCTAGTGACGAGGCAGGGTTTATAACAGGCCACAATCTAGTCATTGATGGAGGTTATACTTCTGCTACAAATCAATTGAGCTTCATATACCAAGGGTAGAAATCTGTAAGAACATAAAAGGAATGTGTTCAAGCATGTTAGAATGTAAAAATCTAAAAATACCAAAACATTAACTACTCATCATTGTGTTGATTGCAAGGGAATATGTGGGACTATGATCTATTCATTATAGAGTATACTTCATTTTATCATATTCTACTCTTATTTATTATCACTTTACACCTTGTATTTTTCAATTATATCACTTTATTTATGTATTCTCATTTTATATCATCTTATTCAATAAATTTCACATTATATGCTCTTTAAAAGGTGATTGGATTATTCTTACCTAATAAAATATTAGTATCAAAGATATCTTATATTTTCTAAACAGAAATTAATATTTTCTCAGCTAACCTATATGTCATGTTACCATTTCAAAGTACATATGTTACTAAAAAAAAAAAAAAATACATATGTTACTAAAGCCAAATTTGAGTCCAACATCATGTTGTTGTCATGGCCGACGTATTTCCACAATAAATAAAGGGTCCCCATCCCGTATTATCACTTTTCCTATAACAACATACAATTCTACCTCCAAATATAACAAATTATCCCAATATACATATTTTCCTTATATCACATCCCCATCTACCCAATTTCAATCATTAGCATTAATGACATTTAACCAATTATCAAAGATTTGTCTCAAAATATTTAATGCTTTCCTATTTAATTCCTATTTCCACTCCAAATAATAATTATATCCGGATAAAACATAAACAGATCGAAATCAGGCCCAACATGCTTCCGTAAAATAAATTCATCTCCTAAAATTCATACCTTTCTTTGACCGCAACAGCACCGGGTGAGATGGTTTGCAAAGCCACCAGCTGGAAAATCACTGCCCCCAGACCCTTTTACAAATAACTCCTCACTGTCCAACTTCAACCCTCAGGGAAGATGATCTGCAAGTTATCCAGCTCCTTCAGCACTTGTACAACACAACCTTGATTCGTTTCCTACACCAGGTGTACAAGGTATTCCTTCCAGGGGACGAACAAATCGTACTAAGAACACATGTTGAAAGCAAAAACCTTTATTTTATTAAGAACTTGGAAATATATTTATTACATAAGTAATCTCCTTTTGGGAAGAGAAAACCTGTTTAGCCTCTCATAGAGGAGGCTTGAAAACCTAAACACATAAACTTGAAAACTATCTAAAAATATAAAGATGTTTATTACAAAACTAAGGATAGATGTTTTGAAGAAAACTGAGGGGAATGGTCGATGTCTTTAGCTTCCTTCGCTCTGTCTATTTATAGAGAGAAATCCGGACGTGAAATTTGGATTTCAAATCCCCTTGAATGAGCTGGCTGGCTGCTTTCAATTGTGGCCAATCAGTACTCTCTCATCTTAGTGCCCCGTGACTCAACCATGTGAAGTCTGTCGGGGAATCTCTTACTTTTGACTCAGCCTACCATGTGATAGTGGTTGGAGAGTCCATTTCTCGTGGCCTATCCCATTTAACTTTGTCGGGAACGCTTTAATAATTTGGTCGTTGTGGTCCCCGAGGATATCGTTTCTTTTGTGCTGGGCCCTTATTTTTATTGGCTCCAGCTGCTTGTCGGTCGGGTTTGGGTCGAAAACCTTTCCCAAACTCGGGCTCTTTCTGTTCGGGGCACGCTTGACAGATCCGATCGATCCATCGTCCGATGTGTGCCATATTACAGAATTTCCGGTAAGTTTCTTTACTTGCCGGAATCTTGTTTTCCCAGAGGATCTTCCTTTTAGTTTCAAAAAGCTCCTATGCAAATCCTGTTGTCGATCCAATCATTGTATTCAGCATGAAAGATCCATTGGCTGAATTCTAGAAGACTTTAAATGGGTATTTGACTTTGTCCATTTCTGTCAGACAAATCCAAAGCCCCCAAGCTCGTCGTGTAGAAGCATCGTCTTCAGTAAATGCTCCTACCAGTGTCGGAACTTCTTCCGGGGAGGTCACCTTTATGTATTTTAAGGCGTTCCCGTCCGGTCTCCGAAGCTTGATAAAGTGAAAGATTTCATGGAAACCTTTCTTAGCTGGTTCTGGAGCGGCACTAATAAAGTAGAGCTCCAAGATGTCTCATCTGGACAAGTGTGGATTGTTTGCCTAGGTCTCGTAAACTGCTTTCCCAATCCATCTCGGTAACTTTGAGATTTTTGGGAAACCAGGTGAAATGGTATACACCGAAGCTAAAGCTCCAAAGTTATACCATTCTTGAACCTCATTTGGATGACTACCAGGTTTTATCCAAACTCTTGGGTATTTCCTGGCTATATCAATGATTGATTTTTCCGGGTTGATCCCTCGTCTTGTTGCCAATTTCTCCCATTGCCTTTGGTATACCTGCATAGGAGAAATCTCATTAGTGTGAGCTTAAACCTTCGCTTTGCCTGTCTGCGGCCTCAGGTTCAACTCGACCTCTTTAACCCCAGAGGTACTAGGTTGACTTGAAGGCTCGGGTTGTGACACCGGAGCTTCAACATTCGTTGCAAATGGTACATCCTCAAGGAATGCATCACCTGTAACACTCGTATGCATGGTATTTGAATCCATAGTCTTCGGGTTAGAGTCCCGATCTCGAAGTTCTTCCTTTTGCACCGTAGAAGATGCAGCCTGGAGGATAGGCCTATGCAACACAGAGAACAATTGTCTCTGTGCATAAAAGCATGCTCGTATTAGATCAGAAACGGATTCCAGATCAACTCGTTGAAGTCGTCCAGCAACTTCTGCATTGAGACATAATGTCCCAAAAGCTCGTTCGAGACTTTCCAGGTTTTCCCGGATATGTCTCACTCGTTTGAGGACCTCGTCAGCGACGCATCCTTCCATCTCGTGTTAAGAAATCTGCAAGAACATTCTCATGAGATTTCACAATGATAATATCATAATCATAATATTGACATTCTGCCTGCCATCTAAGTATTCTAGCATTTTCTGGTTTGGCAAAAACTTTTGTGCACAAGTTGCACGGATCCAAATCTGTGCACAACAATACTGTTATATTATATGAGTGATACTATTATATTATATGAATGATACTGTTTTATATGAAGTAATACTGTTATATTATATGAGTGATATTGTTATATTATATGAGTGATATTGTTATATTATATGAAGTAATACTGTTATATTATATGAGTGATACTGTTATATTAATATAACAGTATCACTCATATAATATAACAGTATTGTTGCACCTTGTGCACAGGAGTGTCACTCTTTTGGTTTAGATTCAATTTTATTTTTTAGAAAGGCTTTGACACTCGAATTATCAATTTTCAGAATAAACTTCTTAGCCAGGAGAAATAAAGACCATTTTTTAAAAGCCTTTCTGACTACGAAGAATTCATTCTCGTTGATATGCCATCGAATTGCTTTTGCATCTGAAAACAGACCACTACAATATCTACATAGCATTTCTCTGTTTGGTGCGGCTTTCATAAGAACTGCTGCCCACCAAAAATCACTGGCATCTGTGTAAAGAACCAGTTCATCATCGTCTTGAGGTATAACAAGTTTTGGAAGTTTACTACAGACTTCCTTAAGTCGCTTAATCCCTTCTCGATGTTCGTCTTTCTATTTGAATATAGCATCTTTCTTGAGTAATGGGCTGAACACCTTCCTATGATGTGTCAGATTGTTAATAGACATTCCAGCAAAATTGACAACTCCAAGAAAACTTTGAAGTTACTTCTTGTCTTTGAGATCATCTAGAAATCCTTGTATCTTTTCCACGATGTAGCTTTGTAGGATGATCCCAGATTCATCGATTTCAATTTCAAGGAATTCAATTTGTCTCGTAGCAATTACCGTCTTCTTTTCCGAAAGCACTAACCCTTCTTTATGACAAACATTTGAAAATATTTCCAAATGTTTGAGATGTTCCATATTCTTTGAAGCGATGAGAATATCATCGATGTATACGAACATGAAGTTGAAATAATCTTTGAATAGATTATCCATCTATCTTTGATATATCTGGGGTGCATTTGCCAATCCCATGGGCATCACATTCCAGATATAGTGTCCTTGTGGTGTGGAGAAAGCTGTGAACTTCTTACTTTCTTCCTCCATCTTAGATGGTAAAATCCAAACTTGCAATCGGACTTTGAGAATATCTTGGCACCTTTTATGCAGTTAACCAAGTGTTCTCTATTCGGGATGTAGTATCCATCAAGCTCCAAAATGTTATTAATACATTTGTAATTAATAACAAGTCTAGGTTTACCTCTTTTGATTTCTCCATGATTCCTTACTAAGAATCCCGGGCTGCTGTATGGAGAAACTCCTGGTGAAATCAACTTAAGGTCCAGATGTTCCTTAAGTATCTTCTGCATATCCTTACGATCATTCTGATTCATAAGGATTGGTTTGAGTCTCACGAACTCATGTTCCTTTCCAGGTTTAACCTTTAAGGATGCTTTGAGCTCGTTTCTATCCCACCATGACAAATGATCTTAATTGTAATTTCTTTGGATCCTTTTCTTGAAATCCTCGAGTGATATTTGTTCTTCAATTGTAACATCACTCTGTGGATTCTCCAATATAGCTTTTCGCAATTCTGCAATAGCCTCTAGAGGAACTCGTTCTTCTCCTTGTATTCTGAATGAATACAAAGTATTATCCCATGTCTTGATATTTTTTTTTTTTCGAACCAAATTGTCGAAAGGATAATAAGGCATCGCCAAATCTTCTTTTATCCGCCATCTTTGGATGTCGAAGTTTAGCTTCATCACCACGCTTGCTGTGAAAATTAATAGGCATTTTTCTATAGAATGCCTCCAGCAGTCTCTGGACAATAATCTTATGATCACATAACGTTGTGAAAATAAACCTTCTTGTCTCATTTTCCTGTGTAAAACGCTTGAATGTTTGTAGGAAATTGTTCCCTAGCAAAACATCTGCTCTTGTATCATGGAAATAGATTGGTGGCGTCTTTACTTTGTACCATGGGATA
Source organism: Scutellaria galericulata (assembly GCA_946896805.1). NCBI lineage: Eukaryota > Viridiplantae > Streptophyta > Magnoliopsida > Lamiales > Lamiaceae > Scutellaria > Scutellaria galericulata. Next base: position 11,130,564 of record OX335798.1, on the reverse strand, counting down.
CCGCCAGCGCCTCCAATCATGATTTCTGCTTGTTTGATTCCTCTATTAAGGATAAAAATCTTTTTTGAGAAATCTCTTCCTGTAATGGCTGGTAGATCTTCTCCAAAATCTTTAGGAAAGACCCCTTGCTTTGCAGTGCAAATTCCTGCTCCTGAGTCAATATAGGCTGCGAAATACTCAGCCTTGTACTCACCATATATCATTCCAATGGAAATGTATATGGAGAATGGACTAGTGGTCATTTGATTCTATATCTCTTATCAGCCACTGTAAATTCCATTCCATCTTGTAATCTTTCCCAAGGCTTATGATCCTCAAGAAATTCGATACCCAATATTAATTGTTCTGGGATTCTTCCTACAACACCTGTGATAATCAGTTCAATTTCACCCATCTTTAGGCTTCCTTGAAATCTTCCGACTATCGGTTGTTGGAGATAATATAAAACATCACAAAGAAATATATTATCCTTTTGAGTGATGTCGAATATTACTTCAACTTCTCTCCATCCTTCTGGACATTTCAACTCTCATTGTGTTTTGAATACACCTGGAATTCGCTGAACGGTACTAGGCCTTTTCTCTTTCCAACGACTGCCACTTATCAGTCTGTCTTGTTGGAAAGAAATCCTTTTGGTCTCCATTCTGTAGCTTTGACTTTTGTTGAAGACAGGTTGATCTTGGATCTTCATATCGATTTCCTTTATAGTTGGAGATTCAATCATATCTGGAAGAACCACCGAAGCGAAATCCTCAAATATTCTTGGGACTTCGATGAATTCCTTTCTCAAGAATACTTCTGAATGATGTGTATTCGAGAGAGCATAGGAAATTTTGTAGGTGATCGAATACGGTCTATTCCCTTCTTTCATCAAATCTTCTCTTTTGAAATCTTGATGAAGGGTTAAGACTCTATTGAAGTCTCAATCTCCTAAATTGTATGCAATTCTGGGATAGACATTGAATGCCAGTTTTCCTGAACACAAGTTTTCTGTAACCGCTCAAGGCATGATCCTTGAGATTGGAGATTCGCTTGTAAAAAATCACAAGATTGAGTGGCGAATCTATTCATTCTTTGAATGTTACCTTAATAATTACTCTTATGGCTCCGATGTGAATCCATGAGAGTGTATTTGCAACTTCCCTTTTAACTTTGCTTTTGATATCCCAAAATTCTTTGTAAGGGATCAACTGCATCTCGATCAAGTTACTTATGAATTCCATTGGAATAGCAAATTCACCAGTAGTAACTCTATGGATAATTTGGTGTTTTCTGTTACGAACCCCAAACTTATCCAGTGCCTTCTCCATTGCTCCGATGGTAAAACCATCATACATCCGAAGCTTTGGATCCTCTTTCAAAATCCTCATTAGAGTTTTATGAGAGACTGTTGTGTTAGAGAGGAAACCTGACATATCCTCTTTTGTTGTTTGAAGAATTTCTTTTTCACTCCGATTCTGATGTGGATTCACTTCCATCATCCGAATAGATCTCTTATTCATAGATGCTTTTATCTGAGGGTAGATCTTCAAATTGATACACTTGTATAAGATCTTGGTAATAGACAACTTCTTCGAATTCTGGTGTTGATTCGAACTGTCTTATACCTCTCTTCTGGTTGTCCGGGCAATCTGTTGAGATATGCCTTCTTGCTCCGTAAGTCCAGCAATTACAGTCTTTGAAACTTTCATTAGCTCTGGTTTGAGCTCGCCTGAAAGTTCTCCTTCCTGGAGTTCTGCTGGAACTTCTTTGGTTAGAACCCGATGAATAGGTTCTACTCCTGCTTGGTGCTGGTCTTTGCCCTAATTTATAACTTCGGGCCTTTTGTTTTGACCACACTCTTCTAGGTCTCCATGAAGACCTACGACTTCCTCTTTGGTTGCTATCTCCACGACGGTATGGATGGCTTCTCATCTTCCTCCTTTTATGCCTCCGTGGTTGACCTCCCACGATTGTTGGGATGTCATTATCTTCGCAACACAGGGGAACCATTTTATTGATTCATCGGAGTCTCTTGTAGTTCTTGTAGAATGCTGCCTGGTGGCACCATTCGGCTAACTTGACCTTCAAGAAAGACATTCTTCTAGCCACAGTATCCAAATCGTCTGCACTCTTGTATTCCCTAATGAGCATTTCTCTCCAAGGACTTGGTATCTTTGCAAAGAAAAGTTGCGAAACCTCTTAATTTCTCATCCACCTTGGATTTCCATCGGTACTTGGTGAATAATTTGATTTATTCGTCAATATGACAAACATCATGTAACTCGAGGCAGTAGAGGGCTTGTTTATATCTTTTTCTTTTCTCTTCTTCTATTCCCTCAAAATAGCCTATGTCGATAAAATGGATTTTGAATAATTTTGCCATATTATCGACAATTCATTTCAATGACTCACTAGCAGTAACATCGTTCCTCATCGCTGGTGCTGTCATATCCCATGCGATCTTTGCAGATCCTTCAAGACTCATCTCTAAAAGTAAGATGAATCCTTTTTTTGTAAGGTCAAGGGTTCATGCTGCAACCCTCATTCCTGATGCCCATTCATCGATTAGGACTTCTTGATTCTTGAAATCTGGAATTTCCAGATTTAGCATAAACTCATACGGATGTATTGGTTCAAGCTGTGATTTTCCATAAGGCGTATTCATGAGATTTGGCCTTCTGGAACGTTGTCGAGTTCCTGAAACAATAGGATCTCCTCTTATTGTGAAATCTCCGGCGTGCGGCATTGGTTCGTCCACATGATGTGAACCTGAGCTTTCTGCCACGTTGGGATCTATAGGTGGAGGTGGTCTTTGGTGTTGGTCATGTGTAACCAAAGCTGAACCATTTCCTGTGTTCATCTTTAGATCCACGATACCTAATCCCGCGAAGGACTCGGCAAGTTCGTGTAGATCTTTAAGATTGATCTTTTCCATGTCCATCACTTTTAATTTATGATGGATTTTCCTTTGATGATAGCAATGAGCTTTTCATCTCTAGTCATTGGACGTATGACTTCAGTCGGTTTCCCTTTTTGGTGTAAATAGGGAACTGTTCCGAAATCAATACGTTTCCTTCCTCTGGCTGGACTTGGTCTGTCCTCCAGGGCTTTTACTCGTGTTTGAATATCATGAAGGATTTCAATAGTTTCCTTCTGATATTTTATCATCGTCTCCATCTGGTTCTGGATCTGATGAACTTGTGTTGGTAAATGTTTATGGCGGTTGCCATAATTCTCCACCGTTTTCTGGATTTCTCTAAGATCTATAGAGATCTTAGATGTGTCCGAAATAATCTCGTTCCACTCTGGTTCTCCTCTAAGAACCATGATTCTGATGGGCTTCTTCTTGCAAGTTCATCAGTCTGGCATATAACATTTGGTTAACTTGGAGGTAATCCAAATGATATGCTGCTTGTACATTGCATTGCCTCAAGGCTTCCCTGCAGGCTCCTGCGTTTTCTCGTTCAACATATTGGTCTTCCCAATATGTCATCTTGTGTAGGTGTTCTTGTTTATACATCGTCAAAATTTGACGATATCTCCTGTATGGTAAACATCTTGGACATTCGTCCAGATCCATATTTTCTCGAGAAATTCTCCTCACCAATATGTTAATTACTTAAACATAATAAATATAATATCCAAGTTCATAATAAACCTAGGCTCTGATACCATTTTCAACGTTTTATTCCCGATTTATTGCCCCTTTTAAGATTTTTAATTTCCGAAAGAATTTGTACGTGGCATTGTTACACATTTCAGACCACTGTTTTTTAGACAGTATTGGCACGAGAAAAGTATTCCAGCCTATATACTTATTCCCGAGGAAAATCAATCTTTAAAGTTTCATTTTCGGGTTCGGATCTATTCAATATTTGGAGTAGACTTATTAATTAAATTAGAAAGCATATTGATTGAAATTAGAAAAATGTGCTTGGAAGTAGTAAAATTAAATGATTGGAAAAGTGGGTCAAAGGGTTCAAAAAGATTCTTTGACTAAAAATTGGGTATTTTGGGATATTTTGTTATATTGAGGGGTATTAAGGGATGTTATATGAAATGGGTATTTAGGGATATTAACCCATAAATAATAATAATAATTTTTCAATAACGACAGATCATGACACATTGAAAATATCTGTTGATGGAAATAGATAATTTCATTCCGATACGTTTCCATTTCGTGAATTTCTTGTGAATTTTTCTAAAAGAAAAGACAAAATAGTGCCCACTTTTATCCTATCCAAAATTAACACGAGGAAATGTCCGACAAAATCAATCAATGCAGACCATAAAAAAAGTATATATTGAAGGATATATTGCAGACAAAAGCCGGATTTCAAAACCAACTAATATTTTTTGGAAAAGTATATATTGCAGACCATAAAAAAAAAAAAAAGAGAATTCACAGAGAGAGAAAATGGCTCAGGAAACAGAGTATAAATATAACCACTGATCAGTATAAACTCACTGTAAAAGAATGGGAGAGGAATTGAAGGTGTTCAGGACATGGTCAAGCCCATATGCTTTGAGAGTGGTACATGCTCTCAAGATCAAAGGCTTAGAATTCGAAACAGTATTAGAGGATCTCAAAGACAAGAGTGCTTCACTCCTAGAGTATAATCCAGTGTACAAGAAGGTACCTATTCTCCTGCATAATGGGAAACCAATTTGTGAGTCCCTTGTCATTCTTGAGTACATTGATGAGACATGGAAGCAGAGCCCTCTCCTTCCTCAAGATCCTTACGAGAAAGCCATGGCTCGATTCTGGGCAAAGTTTGGAGACGACAAGGTATATAGTTCTATCAATGATGCTATGAATCTAGTAACAGATAAATTAGTAATGAATAATCTCACCTATGCTTTATGACAAGCAGGTTCTGCCATCAATATGGAGTGTGTTCATCTCACATGGAAAAGAACAAGAGGAAGCCATTGCTCAAGCAAATGGGAATCTGAAGTTCTTGGAAGAGCAGCTGAAAGGGAAGAAGTTCTTTGGAGGGGAAGCCATTGGTTATGTAGATCTTGCATTCGGGTGGATGGGCAATTTGATCAGCATCCTGGAAGAGCTAGCTGACCTGAAAATAATAGATGCAGGGATTTTTCCATGTTTATTCGCATGGATTAATAATTTTGCGGATGATCCAGTGATAAAAGAATGCTGGCCACCTCGAGACAAGATGGTTGAGAAATTTAAGGCCATGCGTGAGCCATATCTTAAAAAGGATGAGTAAAACAGAGTCTATGCGGTTGAATTTGTACTTTAATGATAGTTTCACTGCAAAATGATTGTTTCCCAGTATATTTTCCTCTTGAATGAGATAATAAGAGCCAGTTGTAGCTGAGTTATCGGATGGTTAAGAAATGTCATGTTTGGTTTCAGATTATATCTCATCGTTGGTGTAATGGCAATGGGAAACATAGCAAAAGAAGTTTGATGGCGGGATTGTCTCACGTAATTAACTGCAGTTAGTAAAGGGACAAATGAAAAAAATAAAAGGAAGCAATCAACAATTGATCAAAGAAAACATCCAGCGATCCCAAGGAAGGTTATTCATAGCATTAGTAAGGAAAAGAACAGTTTGAACTCAAGTATGCAATTCTAAATTTATCTTTATAGTCAAATATTAGTGAGACTAGACAGTGATATTTGTGGTGGGAAAGGGTTAAGTAATTTACCTTCAGTATGGTGGCCGCTAATTGTCAGGCTAGGGAACCTTACATGCTCTAGTACCATTTCAACTTAGAAGCTCTGGCACGAATAACTTTAGTAAAACATGTTTATGAGGTTGAAGAGCATAAGCATGAACCAACCAATACTATATAACTGTCATGGAAAATAAGTTTGGAGATAGCCAAGAGCATCTTGTAATCGAGACAGCCAGTTTTGCTCCTGAAATTATCAGACAAATTTAATAATAAGTAAGCAGTAAAAGCGATTATTTATCAGAACAGACAGAGAGGGAAAAAGGAATTCCAACCCTCTGAGATCACTTCAGTGTCATTGTCATGTCAGCAGGTTCTAAGCAGTATTTGGTTTGTAATGAAAATTGAAAAATGAATTTGCAACTATTTAGGTTATAATGGTAATATTTTAATATTTGATTAAAGAAATATTAGTATTATAATATTTATATAAAAAAATTCAATTTGGGGGTACAGTTGTACCCCCTTGTACCACACTGGATCCGCCTCAGGTCATGGCTGACGTATTTCCACAATAAATAATAATAATAATTTTTCAATAACGACAGATATGACACATTGAAAATATCTGTTGATGGAAATAGAGAATTTCATTCCGATACGTTTCCATTTCGTGAATTTCTTGTGAATTTTTCAAAAAGAAAAGACAAAATAGTGCCCACTTTTATCCTATCCAAAATTAACACGAGGAAATGTCCGACAAAATCATGAGAATTCATAGAGAGAATTCAAAACCAACTAATATTTTTGGAAAAGTATATATGAGCAAATGGCCATAAATACCCCCAACATATAAACAATTTTCTTTTCTAACCCTTAACCCTTAATATAAGGGTCAGACCTTTTCTACCCATTTTTGACCAGTCAGACCAACAGTGGGTTTGAACAGTGAAATGATGTGAAATTTGCATGTATTTGGTCGGCTACACATGTGCAGGGTGATGGGAAATTTGCATGTCCATGCATGGGTCAGAAATTAATAGGGAATTTTGTTAAATTGGAAGCTACACGAAAATTAATTGGAAGGGCTGCACGAAAATTAATTGTAAATGATGCACGAAAATTTTCAATATAAATGATGCACGAAAATTAATTGTAAATGATGCACGAAAATTATGAATGTAAATGATGCACGAAAATTAATTCTAAAACTTCATTTATTTATTTTTCTTGATTACAATCGAGGGCATTTCTGGTATTATGTTCATCATACATGCACTAAAGTTAGCATTCCATTAATAATTTCTGACGAATTTATTGAGTTAGAAAAATTATTATATTATTAAAAAGAATTTTTCGCTAGCCTATTCTTCATGCACATTAGCCTATTCTCCGTGACTTTTCATAATGTTCGGGCAACATTAGCCTATTCTTCGTGCACATTTACATTCCAGTTTAATATTTCATTTCAATTAATTTTCGTGTAACGTTAGGTTTAATTTTTAATATTCATGAAACATTAAACTTAATTTCGTGTAAGGTTTAAATTTAATGTTCGTGTAAGATTAAACATAATGTTCGTGAATCATTAAAGTCAATGTTCGTGAAACATTAAATTTAATTCTCGTGAACCCCTTATTTTTTAATGTTTCGATTTAATTTCTTTTTTTCCCATGCATGTTCATTTTATTATTTTCGTTCAACGTTTAACTTTTATTCTCGTGTAGGGTTTACTCTTTTTTAATGTTCGTGAAATGTTTGCACTTCAAATAATTTCGTTCAACCCTACTTTTATATTAATGGATGTCAATGATGTGAAAGCAGGTAGTTACGAAAATTAATCACTGGCAGGCAGGTTGGTAGATTTTTGGGGTATTTTGGGATCAACTCTTATATTTTGGGGTACTATTGGCACTATTTTATCATTAGGGGTATTAAAGGATTTTCTTATACGAAAAGGGTAGTTTGGGCTGGGAACCCAAGTATATATTGCAGACCATAAAAATAAAATGAGAATTCACAGAGAGAGAAAATGGCCCAGGAAACAGTGTCTATAAATATAACAACTGATCAGTATAAACTCACTGTAAAAGAATGGGAGAGGAATTGAAGGTGTTCAGGACATGGTCAAGCCGATATTCTTTGAGAGTGGTACATGCTCTCAAGATCAAAGGCTTAGAATTCGAAACAGTATTAGAGGATCTCAAAGACAAGAGTGCTTCACTCCTAGAGTATAATCCAGTGTACAAGAAGGTACCTATTCTCCTGCATAATGGGAAACCAATTTGTGAGTCCCTTGTCATTCTTGAGTACATTGATGAGACATGGAAGCAGAGCCCTCTCCTTCCTCAAGATCCTTACGAGAAAGCCATGGCTCGATTCTGGGCAAAGTTTGGAGACGACAAGGTATATAGTTCTATCAATGATGCTATGAATCTAGTAACAGATAAATTAGTAATGAATAATCTCACCCATGCTTTATGACAAGCAGGTTCTGGCATCAATATGGAGTGTGTTCATCTCACATGGAAAAGAGCAAGAGGAAGCCATTACTCAAGCAAATGGGAATCTGAAGTTCTTGGAAGAACAGCTGAAGGGGAAGAAGTTCTTTGGAGGGGAAGCCATTGGTTATGTAGATCTTGCATTCGGGTGGATGGGCAATTTGATCAGCATCCTGGAAGAGCTAGCTGACCTGAAAATAATAGATGCAGGGATTTTTCCATGTTTATTCGCATGGATTAATAATTTCGCGGATGATCCAGTGATAAAAGAATGCTGGCCACCTCGAGACAAGATGGTTGAGAAATTTAAGGCCATGCGTGAGCCATATCTTAAAAAGGATGAGTAAAACAGAGTCTATGCGGTTGAATTTGTACTTTAATGATAGTTTCACTGCAAAATGATTGTTTCCCAGTATATTTTCCTCTTGAATGAGATAATAAGAGCCAGTTGTAGCTGAGTTATCGGATGGTTAAGAAATGTCATGTTTGGTTTCAGATTAGTCTATTTGAAGTTCAAACATCTTTATATCTCATCGTTGGTGTAATGGCAATGGGAAACATAGCAAAAGAATTTTGATGGCGGGATTGTCTCACGTAATTAACTGCAGTTAGTAAAGGGACAAATGAAAAAAAGAAAAGGAAGCAATCAATAATTGATCAAAGAAAACATCCAGCGATCCCAAGGAAGGTTATTCATAGCATTAGTAAGGAAAAGAACAGTTTGAACTCAAGTATGCAATTCTAAATTTATCTTTATAGTCAAATATTAGTGAGACTAGACAGTGATATTTGTGGTGGGAAAGGGTTAAGTAATTTACCTTCAGTATGGTGGCCGCTAATTGTCAGGCTAAGGAACCTTACATGCTCTAGTACCATTTCAACTTAGAAGCTCTGGCACGAATAACTTTAGCAAAATATGTTTATGAGGTTGAAGAGCATAAGCATGAACCAACCTATACCATATAACTGTCATGGAAAATAAGTTTGGAGATAGCCAAGAGCATCTTGTAATCGAGACAGCCAGTTTTGCTCCTGAAATTATCAGACAAATTTAATAATAAGTAAGCAGTAAAAGCGATTTTTATCAGAACAGACAGAGAGGGAAAAAGGAATTCTAACCCTCTGAGATCACTTCAGTGTCATTGTCATGTCAGCAGGAAACCGTTCTGGGCTCCTCATGCCAAACCAAAGTTTTCTCAGTTTCTATGTTGGAAAGATATCATCACCAATGATCTCTACAGCTACAGGTTCCATCTTTAAATAGATGAAAGCGGTTGGCATCTCTGACTAGAATTTCCCGGTTCATGATTTTTGATATGTACTTTGTTACAGTGTGGCAATCCCCACAAACCCGCAGATTCTTCATTACCAGCAAAGGAGTACCAGGTTTTGTATGTAATAAGCCAAATGCTATGGCAAACCTTTCACTATGTCCATAAAGCATGTCCAACTTCTCATCCTCCTCAACATCATGTAATGCAAACTTGACATCAGCAGCATATCCTTCCTTTGTCATCAAACCAGAAAGGACATTCAATAACTCAATGACTTCTTTGTGTTGCTTAAATAAATGATCACCAGCTCCAAAACAGTACACCCTATTTTGGATCTCCAGCCAACTACAACCAGGGTCTTTCTTTAGTCCTTTAGCTTTTAAAGATGTTCTTATCGTTTTCACCTGATCCCACCTTCCCAAGGCAGCATATACATTTGATGCCAAAATATGATATCCTGGATCATTAGTATTTAGTTGAAGAACATGTTCTGCAACACGTTCTACAATCTTCACGTCTCCATTCGCTCGGCAGGCACTAAGCAGCACTCCCCATATGCTTGCATCAGGCTTCAACGGCATGGAAATAATGAACTCCTCAGCTTCAGCAAAAAGGCCAGACCGTGACAGAAGATCAACCATGCAAGCATAATGTTCCAGCCTAGGCACAATATCATATTCTTTCTTCATTTGCTCAAAGCAAGCCCGCCCTTCCTGCACCAAGCCAGAATGGCTACACGCATATATGACAGCAACAAAGACGACATGATCAGGGAGAATGCTATCTGCCTTCATATGCTCAAAAGCTTCAAGAGCTTTTCTTCCTTCACCATACATCCCATATGAAGAAATAATGGCCGTCCATGAAACTAAGTCTCTTTCTTTCATTTGCTCAAAAACAAGTATTGAGTTCCTTAGACTGCCAGTATTGGAGTACATTTCAATCAAAGCATTCCCAATTGGAATATTGGACTCAAAACCAAATCTAAGAATGCAGCCATGCATCTCCTTCCCTTGTCGCTTGGCAATGAGATAAGAACATAAAGGCAGTGCACTTAAAAAAGTAGGTACATCTGGCATTATTCCCTCTAATCTCATCCTGCTAAGCATTTGGAAACCAAGAGTACTGTTTTTAGAATGACCACAAGAAGCAATTATTGAATTCCAAGTAACTGTATCTCGATTTTTCATATTCTCAAACTGTTTCAATGAATCTTCCAACTTTCTACATTTGGCATATGCATCCACCAGAGCATTGCCCACAATTTGAGTAGAATCATATCCTTGTTTTAATATATCACAGTGGAGTTCCTCTGTGAAATTTAGATTTGCTAGTTCTGTACAGATAGAAAGAAGTGCTACATATGTAACATAATCAGGTTGAAAATTAACCTTCATCCTCCTAAAAAGGTCTATTGCATCCTGATATGACTGGTTTTCAACATATCCGTTAAGAAGTGAGTTCCATGACACCAAATCCTGGATTTTCATGTTCTCAAACTCTTGCCTTGCATGTAACATATCACCACACTTTGCATACATGTTAATAATAATATTAGCGGTCACAATATCACATTCATATCCTTTACTAAGCATGTAATCATGGGCATATCTGCCAAATTTCAAGTCCCCAACGTAAGTACAAGCGCGAAGAATGGATGTGATTGTCAAAATATCAGGTTCACAATGACTCACCATTTCTGAAAATAAACTTATTGACTCATGATACAAACCTGATTCAAAATATCCACAAATTATGGTATTCCAAGTAACAGTATCTCTGTGAACCATCTCGTTAAAAATCCTCCAGCAATTAACCAACATATCAAACTTAAAATACATCGACAGCAACCCATTACTGACAACCACATTGCTACGTGTTCCAAGCTTCTCCACCAAACTGTGAACTATCTCACCCTCTTCAACCTCCCCTAGCCCACCACAAGACAGTAAAACACTCGAAACTGTAAAAAAATCAGGTACTAAGCCATCCGTTCGCAATTGATTATAAAATTCCAGTGCTTCCTTGAAGTGTCCATTGGACGTATACCCAGAAATCAAGCTATTCCAAGAAACAATATCTCTATGTGGCATTCCATCAAACACTTCCTGAGCACGTTCCAATTCATTACACCTTGAATACATATCTATCAGGGCATTATTTATATACAAATCAGATTCAAAACCCAATTCCAAAACATTCTCATGAACAATTCTCCCTTTCTCAAAATCCACCAAACTCCCACAAGCATTGATAACCGAAGGAAATGTGTAATTATCAGGCTTCACCTCTAATTTTCTCATTTCCACGTAAAATTCTAATGCTTTTGCATAAAAGCCATTATGGGTCATCGCCCTAATAATTGTATTCCACATGTATGTATTGTTAGTGCATGAATTCCCATGAAAAACTAATAAAGAAGAACCTGGGTCTTTCAATTGGGAGTATTTGGAAATTAACTTGCTCGAGAAAAATTGAGACTTGTGTAAGCCAAAAGTGATTAAAAGGGAGTGGAGTTTTTTCAGATTTTTCCTGTTGATCGCTGAAGATAATGCTTTTGAGATTGAAGTGTAAATATTTCCAGTTCTATAAGATAAATTACTCAACTGCTTTGCCGCTTTCATTTCAAAGGTTGGGGGTAATATTGAATTTGAAACCTACATCTTCATCTTTTATAATTGGGGGTGGTATATATAGTTCAGCATTTTTTTTTTCCAAGTCTCTTAATATATATTTTGACTTTCGAAATTGTTAACGCTATGTTTGGATTGGGGCATGAGTGGATTTTATAAGTTTGAATTTGGAATTTGAGAGGATTTGAAAAATGTGGATTTTGATAATCTTGTGTTTGTATTGAAATTTTATAGGGTAGAATTATAGTTAAAATGTCAGTGCTACATTAGAAATTGTGTAAAAAGTAGATAATTGTAATATTTTTTTAATTCTTAAAAGGCATATGTCAATTTCAATTTCAAAAGTTGTATGCACCTTTTTTGCATGAATTGATATGTGTTATATCCAATAACATATATATATATATATATATATATATATATGATACTATTTAATATAGTGAGGAGAGAGAAGAAGAGTGACAAGTTATTAAATGAGAGAGAGAGTCTTTTAAGGATTTTTGGGGTGAGTAAGGAATGTATCCGGATTTGGATAGTTTCAATACAAATATAGACTGATATTTGATCCATCCTAAATCCGGATGGGCCAGTCCTAGTCCAAACACACCCTTAACAATTCAGCCTGGGAAGAGCCGGTTAGATTGGGGATTTGATAGCTAAGACTGCAAAAGTTTACAAGCTAAAAACCCTAAAAATTGGTGCTCTAGAAATATGCTCGATTTCCAAGCTAACCACATTGATGAAGTAAAGCTCCATGTTATTTAATGGCTCTGACACATCTTCATGATTACTGGAATTCTAAAATATCAACAATTGATGTGTAGATGTTATCATCTTAATTATTCTACTTATATTTAATTGATTGATTTTTTTTATTCTTATGGGTAGAAATGGACTTTTGTAAAGTTAGAACAAAATTGAGCTTAAAACTGAATCTTTTGACTTTAATTGTGAAGTTAGACTCAAATGAACTTGATAAAAATAATATCAGATTAATTGTGAAGTTGGGCTCAAATGGGCTTCATAAAAATAATTTCATTTGGGCTTAAATGAGCAACCAGATAGAATAAACCTGGCTTCATGGTAGGCATCTCCTAAGGGGATGATGAAGGTGGAAGTTTGATGCCTCCATCATTCACGGTATTGAGTGGTTATTAGAATTGTTCTTAAAATTTCATTTAGGTGTCGTTTTAAAGTTTGAAATTGAAATATGTTGTCAATTATTTGCCATTTTCGCTAGTATTTAATCTTATTTGCCATTTTTGCTAGTATTTAATCTCTTTCCTAATTATTTCAAATACATAATAGAAAGTGATTAAATGCTAGAGGAAGAATTTTATTTAGTAAACAAAAGCTATAATTTCAATTATATACCAAATCTGCCTTTAACGGTAACAAGGTTTACAGATCTCCATAATTCTTGCAGAAAATGCAAAATCTAATAATTCTCAAAATTAGCCTCATTCATTTCCATCACCAGATTACTTAAATCCTCGTTTCTCAATCTCCAAACCATTCCCTTATAAATAAGGTTGACCAATACCAATACCAATACCAATCCAAACCACCACAAAACCATGGCTAAAACCATGATTTCGAAATCAAATTTCATAGTTTTCTTTGCACTAATTTCCCTGATCTCCACACCAATATTCTATCCAACAGAAGCCTCAACCCCTTCTGGCTTCACAATCGACTTAATCCACAGAGACTCGCCTCTATCGCCTTCGCACAACGCTTCGTTGTCCCCTTCACAACGTCTCATGAATTCACTCCGAAGATCATTGGATCGCGTGCAACGCTTCACCGCCATTTCCAATTCTTCGAAACTTCAATCACCGGAATCAGAGATCATCAATGCAGGTGGAGAGTATCTGATGAAGTACTCCATTGGCTCCCCACCACTCCCTGCCTTAGCAGTCGCTGACACGGGCAGTGACGTCATATGGACACAATGCCAGCCCTGTCTGAAATGCTTCAACCAATCCACACCCATCTTTGACCCAAAGAAGTCCACCTCATACAGAAGAATCCCCTGCAACTCCGCTGAATGCAAGTCTTTAAAAGAGACCTTTTGCAGCAAAAAAAGGGATAATTGTCTCTATTCTGAAGTGTACGGAGACGGGTCGTCCACTCAGGGCGAGCTTGCAAAGGAGACCGTTACATTATCCTCCAGTACAGGCGGCAAAAGGGTGTCGTTTTCTAACATCACATTCGGATGTGGATTCAGAAACAGTGTCCTGTTTTCTGGTGGCGAATCAGGCATTGTTGGACTCGGAGGCGGAAAAGCATCACTTGTTCGACAGTTAGGCCCTTTGATCGAAGCCAAGTTTTCTTACTGCTTGGTGCCATTGTCAGATGGCACCAAGTCAAGTAAGCTCCATTTTGGCGCCAACGCTGCGGTTCTTGGAAATGGGGCCGTGTCCACGCCTCTGGTCAGCAAGGAACCGGATACGTTCTACTATCTAACACTGGAAGGAATAAGTGTTGGGAATGAGAGATTTGAAATCCACGACAGTTCTAATTCTGGACAAGGAAACATCATCATTGACTCGGGAACAACGTTGACGTTGCTTCCAGGTGGTTTGTATGCCAAGCTGGAGAAAGCCATGGAAAGCTCGATCAAGTTGAGGAGAATCCAGGATCCACTGGGGGTGTTGAGCCTGTGTTACTTTACACGACAAGATGTGGTGCGAATCCCTGATGTCATTGTTCACTTCAAAGGGGCAGATGTGAAGTTAACACACGACAATGTTTTTATAAGAACCGGCGATGATTGCCTGTGCTTGGCAGCTAAACCAGCTGAATCTCTTGCTATTTATGGTAACATAGCACAGATCAATTTCTTGGTGGGATATGATCTTGTCAAGAGGACTGTGACCTTTAAGCCTACTGATTGTGCCAAATCATGATATGTATAGTTGGAAAATAGCAGTGAAAACTTAAATACCATTGTTCCAAATAAATTTCTTTTTAGTGAAAGATAAAAATCAAGATTTTAGTTTTATTGCAGATTGAATTCACTAATGAATCAACATTCATTTGTCCTATGCTTTTTTCTAATCTTTTTTTTATTGTGAGTAGTAGAGGATGATTCAAATTTGAAACTTTGCTAAATTTAATAGGAAGGACTCTTAACAAATTAAATATGTGGGTGCAAGATATAAAATAAAATAAAATAAAGTTATTATATATAATTTTCAGTATTTTCTTCCACTATATATAAATATTATATACAGGTAATAGTAATAGTAATATCTATAAACTCTTCTATATACTATCGAAGTTAATACAATTATCAATTTAATTACATTGGCGCGCCTGTTAATAGAATTGGGAAAGTGTGCAATAAGAACCATTTTCCAAATCTTTTTTTGAGTTATAACTGGTAGGTGGGGATTTGAATTTGAAATTTTGCTAGATTTAAGAGATGCAACAAGTTAAATATGGGCACGATATAAAATAAAAGTTTTTATAAGTAACTAGTAAGTTAAATATGCTTTGTACGTGATTCGTAAATTTTTTAAAATGTTAAAATAATTTTTACAGTAAAATCTTTATAAATTAATACTGTTGGGATCGAGAAAATTTATTATTTTAAAAGGTATTAATTTATCTATAAATTAATAATTTATTAATTTATAGAGTGCCTTATAGCATTTTGAACGTTTCACAATTTTTTGGTGCAATTTGAGAACACAACACCAAAACTATTGGAAGCGATAAGAAAATTTAGAGATGAACTTAAGTAGATTTTAGTTTTAACAAGAAACAATCAACAATAGATTCTTAGTTTTTACTAAATTGTCCTAATTATTTTTGTAATTTGAAGAAATTATTAGTTTGTGATATTGATGGTGCCACTGTCTTATATAGGGGTTTTTTGAAAATTTATTTTATTGAAATTGATAAATTTTTTATTTGACCAAAATGGAAACCGAAGAAAATTATTATTTTAGAAATATCAAATTTTTGGCCTATGATGTATGACTTGTCAAATACTACTATGGTACAGATTGCCACATTAGAGTTTATAGTCCAAAACAGCAAAAGTCCAAATTTGGATGGTCATGTGTACATGTTGCTAATTTTATCCTTAAATCACGATCATTGAAAATTTGTTCCCCCTAATTTAGGAGCCCAAAACTTTTGCCAACTCTCAATATTAGTGTTTTAATTTTGTAATTTTCTTATATTACATAGATAGATATTATATTATTAGATTGGATATCAGTTATATATTTCATATATTTATGTGAATGATATATAATAATTTCTATGAAAAACTGAAAACATATAACTGCAATATTTTTATGCAGTTGTTAAATATTAAACACACGATAACATGTACACACTAAGATAATACGTTTTTCACTAGCTATTTCATAGGAGTATTTTCTAAGCCTACTTTGAAAGTTTTGTGACATAATACTTAATTGGAACATGACATCTTATTTTACAAACTTATTTGAATGACAATAACTTCTATGAAAATCTGAGAACACACAATTGTAATATTTTTATACAATTGTTAAATATTGGACACGCAATAACATGTACACACTACACACTAAAAGAAATCACGTTTTTCACTAGATATTTCATAGGAGAATTTTCCAAGCCTGTTTTGAAATTTTGTTGACATCCTAACATATTAGTTAATTGGAAATTTGGAACATGACATCTTATCACACCAGGATTACAGAATTATAAAATTAGGTAAATAAAAGCAAAATGAATAGTCTTCATACCAGAATCTGGCAGGAATATTTTAGCCATGCATGATAAGATGTCATTTTCACTACTTAATTCTCAAAACAAATATTAGTAACATATATAGAGCCTGTAGTTATATTGCACTGTTAAAAGCCACATACCAAATTGTTATTCACTGATAGAAAAAGTTCAACACCTAAAGCAATGTCTAAATATGAATATTGATACTATAGTTTGCAATTAAAATCCCATGATAATTAGTTGCAAGAAAATGAAAAATCTACTCATGTTTAGCCACTTATCTCTGCTTCATGATGTTACTTGCCAACCCTTTTCTTCCTATAAATAATGCCTTAAATTTCTTCTCTAAATCATGTCAAAAACCATGATTCTCAAATCAAGTTCCATTGCTTACATAGTACTAATAACATCCCTAGTTTCCATTTCTGAATGTGACTCAAGAATCACTGGTTTCACCACTCATCTAATCCACAGAGACTCTCCTCAGTCTCCTTCCTACGATCCTTCTTCGTCCCCTTACCAATGTCTCGCAAACTCACTCAAACGATCATTCGCTCGTGCCAAACATTTCAACAAATTAAAACACCCCAATGACACTCCAGAATCACAAGTAACCTTTTCAGGTGGAGAATACCTAATGGAATATTCTCTTGGCACTCCATTAGTCCCTTCCTTGTGCATTCTTGACACAGGCAGTGACCTTATATGGACCCAATGCCAACCCTGTATCAAATGCTTTGACCAAAGCCTACCATTCTTCGAACCTAAAAGCTCTCAAACATACAGTGCCATTCCCTGCAATTCTCCCAAGTGCAACAGCACACGAGAGGCTTCTAAATGCAGCAGTGATGGGAAAAACTGTGCCTATTACGTGACGTATGGAGACGGGTCGTTCAGCCAAGGAGAACTGGCAACAGAAACCTTCGCCTTCGCCTCAAGTAGTGATGACAAAAAGGTGTCTATTCCTGACATTATATTCGGATGTGGATTTTACAACGAGGGCCAATTTTCTGGCGTCGAATCAGGCATTGTTGGTCTTGGAGGTGGACAAGTCTCGCTTATTCGACAATTAGGCCCTTTAGCTCAAGGCAAATTCTCTTATTTCCTGGTTTCATTATCAGACCAATCCAAATCAAGTAAGCTGCATTTTGGAGCCAATGCTAGGGTTTCAGGTAAACGGGCCGTTTCAACGCCGTTAGTCAAGAAAGACCCTGAAACATTTTACTATTTAACATTGGAAGGAATAAGTGTTGGGGATCAGAGGCTGGAACTCTATGACCAATCATTGGCTAATGATTCTGGATATGATCGTGAAGAAGGGAACATAATCATAGACTCGGGGACAACGTTAACATTTCTTCCTTCTGGTTTGTATGCAAAGGTGGAAAAAGCTATAAAAGATTCGGTGAAATTGAATCAGACCCAAGATCCAGATGGGTTGTTAAGTTTGTGTTTCCTTACGCGAGATGACAGAGTGCAGATTCCTGAAGTGACAGTTCACTTCAAAGGAGCTGATGTGGAGTTAAGTCAAGAGAATGTTTTCGTAAGAACAAGTGATGATTCTCTGTGCTTGGCAGTTGTAGCTGCACCAGAAGAATCTATTCATATTTATGGGAACATAGCACAGGCAAACTTCTTGGTGGGATATGATCTTGTCCAGAGGACTGTCTCTTTTAAGCCCACTAATTGTGCCCAATAATCATCCATGATATGTGAAAATATTGTTAATTCCCTTTGAGTTAATGAAATTCAAGATTATAATATTTTCTTGTATATTATTGGCGAATTGGCGTTAAATATGCTCCCAACCAACTAATAGGACTGCACCACACAAGTCTTATAGTTTAAGTGTATCTCACTTTTATAAAAGTGTAGATTATGATGAACAAAATTCATGCTGGATCAATTCAAGTTTTCTAATGTTTATTTTTTCCATACCATTCTCTCTAGCTCATTAAATAAAAAAAATATCAGGATCGGGTCAAGGGAGTATCTGGTCTCGGGCAAGATCTCATAGGAAGCCTAAGTTATAAAAACTACTTTAAAAAATATTTACGAAATTTACATATTTATTATGCCTTTTCAACTGCAAAGGCAGAGTGGATTGTAGACGTTGGTGAGATGTGTATGGACAATGACAATATAGAATTTCTGAAACACAAAAACTCGTCGCACATGCAGCGGCCATACTTATAGCAGAAAAATACATACTTATGATTATAAAGGACATACTTGAATAACTCATGTTTTTACTGTAAAAACATACTTAAAAAACACATATTTATAGTTGAAAAACACATACTTATACTTAAAAAACATATACTTAAATTTGATCGCATGTTAGATTGTCTCACAAGAGAACAACTCTTTTTTGAAAAATGGGGCTAAATCATTGATATATATATAGTTGGGCTAGTTGCCATAAGAAGAAAAAAAAGTTGGATAATTAATAAATGACTAACAATTTCCAAAATTTTAGGCTCTTAATTAGTCATTAGGCCCACTAATTACATTAGGTTCTTTTTTTGAGCTATTTTACAGTGAGTGAGTTTCATGTGAAACCATCTTACGGATCATGTTACGTGAAAGTATCAACTCACAACTCACCCATCGTTTCAAACAAGTTTTTGTGTTTCACAATTAATAATTTACTTTTTCTTCAAATAAAAAAACAAATACAATCACTCTAAAAAAATAAAATAACTTTTCATTTTTTAATTTGACTCTGGTACTAAGACCATTTTACGAATCTAATTGTGTGAGACAGATCAACCCACAATCCATACTTCAAAATTCACATTTTTTTTTATAAATATACATACATATAAATGAATAAATCAAAAAAAAAAAAAAAAAGAATACAACAGACATTGAGTACCGTTTTTTTTATAAGATCCTCCTTTATATATACAATAACAAAATGATCACTTATTATTTTTCAAAATAATAAAATCCTGCCAAAAGTCAAACGTTCAACATTATATTATAGTTTTTTAATTAATAAATAAAATTAAATAAAAAAAGTAATTCAAGTATATTTGGAATTCAATTTTGGATACATGTTTTCAATTAATTGTAATCAGTACTTTAATTATTATTATTTTCATTTGATTTTCTTTCTAATATAATAATTATAATAATAATAACAAAATAATATTTATTGTTTTCCTAAAGTCAAACCTTCAACCTTATTTTAATTTTTTTAATCAATTAATTAGTAAAATAATAGTGTTGATGTGCACAAATAATATATATATATATATATATATATATATATATATATAATGACTAAATCACTATATAGAATAAAAATGATACACTAAAATTATTGATTATAATTGTATATATTAATAATACATATATAATTATATGTATTAACTTAAGTATTACTCACCGATTGGATTAACAAAAATTAGACATTCATTTGTGATTTATAGATTGATTGAATGATAATTATAATTAAATCTGATAAAAAAAACTTTTATACATAAAAAATTAATCTAAAAACATGATTAACAATATGAAAATAACAATAGACTAATGATTATGATACAAATTTATACATACATAATACATAGATTAGTAAAGATTGATTGCATAACTACATTTCAATATGAAAGATAGTTTTTGTAACGATTAATATAGAATTAGTTGAAATATGTTTTATTGATACTCCAAACAATAAATTAATTAATACATGTTTCTAATTTTAAAGCACTTTAAATAAATCTGGATATGTTATTGATATTTTAAAAAAACCGCTCAATGATTTGGATTTTGCTTGAGCCTTGAAGTACCGAAAGTCGTTTATTTTCGTACTAGTACATAATGAATCTAAATGTCGTGATTTTATGTTTTTTTGACAATTGAGCCAATATAAATAAGAAGATTTATTTTTATGTTGGCAGCTGATGTGTCGAGTTCCCTAAACACATCAACAATAGTAAAGTACAAATTTGCTCGGTAATTGGAATTGCACAATGTATCTAATGTTATGTTTATTTTTCAGTTACTCAAAATTTTTGTTAAAATTGCAATTGAAATGTAAACCGTGATTTTTGTGACATTTAACCTTTTAATTAATATTATTTAGGGTTAATTACATAAAAAAAACATGAACTTAAGGTGTAGTTTCAATTGCAACATGAACTTTTGACTATAACATCATAAATGTTCAATTTAACTCATGTTTCAATTTGAAACATGTTTGAACTTTTCGGGCTCTAATTGCTGACATGGAGCCCGAAATGTATAAATCAATTCAATCATCAATCTAGGTGGAATTTAAAATAAATTTAAAAAAAAAAGGAAAATACCATTTTTTTTCAACAGCTAATATAAGAAAAAAAAACAAAAAAAAAACAATTTACTGCTAGTTAGATCGTTGTTTAGCGTAAATTCATAGAATGGGGCATTAGGGCGGGCTTGTTGCTTTCAGTAGCCGGTGAGAGGAGAGAGAGGGGAGGAGGCGACAGTGAGAGGGGAGGGGGCGGCGAGGTGGAGAGGGAAGAAGGCAGCAGTGCCTTTCTTTACTGTTGTGTTGTTGTTTAACAGTAAAAAAAATATGGGGTTGTTTTTCAGGTGGCCGCAATGAGAGGGGATGGCGAAGCGGTGGCAGTGAGAGGGATGGGGAAGACAAGACCACGTTTCTTTTCCTTTTCTTTTGATTTTCTATTCCTTTTATCCTTTTGTTTTAATTTTCTATTCATTCTTTATTTTATTTTTCATGTTTCTTTTTCTTGTTAAAAAAACGTTGCTTAGGTTATGTATTAGGGATTTTTTTATAAAACATTATATGTAGATAATAATTTATATTTAAATATTCACCTAAGCAATTAATTTATATATTTCGGGCTCATTGGAGCCCGAAAAGGTCAAACATGTCTCAATTGAAACATATATTAAATTGAGGGTTTCTGATGTTATAGTTAAAAGTTCATGTTGCAATTGAAACTATACCCTAAGTTCATGTTTTTTTATGTAATTAACCCTATTATTTATTATATAGTACATAAACAAGATAATATTAAATATTGTTATTATATATTGGCTTCGCAACAAAATTATTATTCCGGAAAAAAATGTAAATAACAATTATGAATTATGTGATTAATATTTTTTATAACATATTCCTATTCAATATTATAATAAAAGTTCGAATTTCTCCTTATGTAATTATATAGACTACTTATTATGAAATATATCATATTAAAAGTTGTAATATTTTTTATAACATATTCCTATTCAATATTATAATAAAAGTTCGAATTTCTCCTAATCTAATTATATAGACTATTTATTATGTAAATATATCATATTAAAAGTTGTAAATTTTTTTTAAAATAAAAGTATACCTGTAATTATGCTTATATATCCACTTTTATGTAAATTCCATTTAAATTTAATATTTTGCATGTTTTATACGTAAACAAATTATATATTACAACCATTATAATATATATAATCATATTGATAGTAATAATATATAAGAATAATTAAATAATTAAATAATTCAAACATGCATCACACGAATACTATACTAGTTATATAAAGTATTTATCTCTAATTTTCAATGGTGTATAAAAAAAATACTGTAACTTTTGGAATATTTTAATATAAAAAACGTTGCTCACCTTCAATAGTCTTCATTATTTTTTTATTAAACATAATATTTATTATTATTATTATTATTATTATTATTATTATTATTATTATTATTATGAAAATGAATAAAATAAAAATAAAAGATTTAATGCAGGAGTTGAAAAAATCCAACACACTGCTAGAGATGCTTTAAGGTTACACGTCGTTCATGGGAAAAAGATTCCCGCTTAAACCGTTCTTCATTTCCATTAGTATAGTTATTCAATTTGTCATTCGTAATTATTACTAATTTTTCAAAATCTCCGCTTAAAAATATTGTATGACATAATTTGATTTATATATCCTGTATTTGTCTGATATATATTCTCGACACAAGATTTGTTGACTTTCCATAAAATAATCAATTTTTGTTCTTTCCGTAATTAATTAACAACCTCACTAATTATTAGAGTAATTAAATTAAACTACCCAATTCAAAGTTTAGCAATATATATTACTCAATCATATAATACCGTCATCCTTGTATTGTATTCATACTATATAGTAACAACCTCTTAAGGAAACATATTTTCACATAGAAAAAAAATTATTGATTATAATTGTAATTCAATTTTACATTCGTAATTATTTTTATTATCTACTTAAAAATGATAATAAATGATTTATTCTATATTTCCTACAACTGTTCACTTTCCTAGAAATTAATTTGTATTATTTCCATTTGAGTTTTTGTGAACGTTGATGGCCAACAAAATTCAAAAGTATGGTCCAGCTGTTTCTTACTTTCTAAAGCCTACATTTTAGTGGGCCATGCTATTTTTGTTAATTTTATTTAAATACTATATTTGGTAATTAGAATATGACACTCTTGGAATATTATCTTAATTTTTGACTGTAATATTTGACTTTACAAAATTAGGTAGGCAATTTACGCAAAGTCCATGTATTCACTAAAATTCGAACAAATATTAGCAACTAAATAAATGTACCAATTAATTTGAATATATCACACATATATAGAAAAAGGTTGAACACCTATTACAAAGTAGCAACAACAAAATGCCCATTTGACAGCCAAAGCTGCTATATATAATCTAAATGCAGACATTCAGATTCAATACCCAAATTTTTCCACCAAAATTTCAATTGCAAAAGCAATTATAAATTTAACTATCACATTATAAATTGCTTTCTTCTCCAAACACACTATTGTTATTAATCCTCCAAAAACCAAGGCAAAACAATGATTAATCTCAGAGTAATTTTCATGGCTTATGTAGTTCTAACATCCCTTGTTTACATGTCTGAATGTGATACAATCATTACTGGTTTCACCACCGATCTGATCCACATAGACTCTCCTCAATCCCCGTCATATGATCCGTCCTTGTCCCCTCACCAACGTCTCGTCAATTCATTGAAACGATCATTGAATCATGCTCAACGTTTCAACTCAAAACGATCCAAAACTTCACTCGAATCCGACATAATACCAACAGGTGGAGAATATCTAATGAAATACTCAGTTGGCAATCCACCAGTCCCTTCCTTAGGCATTGCTGACACAGGCAGTGACGTCATCTGGACACAATGCCACCCCTGTCTCCAATGTTTCAACCAAACCCTACCACTCTTCAAACCCAAACTCTCTCACACATACACAAACATTCCTTGCAATGACACCAAATGCACTTCTTTACTAGGCACCTTTTGCAGCAGCACTATGAAAAACTGTCTCTACCACAACTCGTACGGAGACAGCTCATTCTCGTACGGTGAGCTGGCAACGGACACCTTCTCATTAGGCTCAGCCAACAAAAGGGTGTCTATTCCCAACATTACATTTGGTTGTGGATTCAAAAATGGTGGAACATTTTCAGGCAGCGAATCAGGCATTGTCGGTCTTGGAGGTGGAAAAGCCTCGCTTATTAGACAATTAGGCCCTTTAGCTCAAGGCAAATTCTCTTATTGCCTGGTTTCATTATCAGACCAATCCAAATCAAGTAAGCTCCATTTTGGAGCCAATTCTAGGGTTTCAGGTAAACGGGCCGTGTCAACGCCCTTAGTCAAGAAAGACCCGGAAACATTCTACTATTTAACATTGGAAAGAATAAGTGTTGGGAATCAGAGGCTGGAATTCTATGACCAATCATTGGCTAATGATTCTGGGCATGTTCGTGAAGAAGGGAACATGATCATAGACTCGGGTACGACGTTGATTCTACTTCCTCCAGGTTTGTATGCAAAGCTGGAGAAGGCTATAAAAGGTTGGATCAAGTTGAAGCAGATCAAAGATCCACAAGGGTTGTTGGCTTTGTGTTACTTTACGCGAAAAGACGTAGTGCGGATTCCTCAAGTCACGATTCACTTCGAAGGAGCTGATGTGAAGTTGAATCATGAGAATGTTTTTGTAAGAACAAGTGATGTTTCTCTGTGTTTGGCTGCTAAAGCGACGGAAGATATTGCTATTTATGGGAACTTGGCTCAGATTAACTTCTTGGTGGGATATGATCTTCAGGAGAGGACCGTGTCGTTTATGCCCACTCATTGTGGTAAATCATGATATGGATTGATGCATCTATTTTTCGTAAGAAAATTCAATTTTTTTTAATAAAGGTATTTCATTAACTTTGTATTTTTTTCTTCTTTCTTATGATATTTTCTTTGAAAATACATACCATTTCTATTATTGTTTCCTATTTACATTATTTTGTATGTACAACACGGGTCATGCACATATCTTTTACTCGGAAAGAGTAAAAAAGTAAATAGGGAAATTAGAATAAAAAATTGTGAAAAAATTATGGTAAAATAAGACATAATTAGTAAAAATGTTAAAAAAAATTGAAAAAAAAAATTCTTAAGATCGATGAGAGTATATTTTATTTTATTATTCTTTAAATTGTATCGAATAAGAATACACTCAAACCTATTGATTATTTTAATTAAAAAACTGTAATTGAAATTGCTGTAACTTAAAAAAAAAAATTCCAATAACTTCAAAATATTGTTTTGTCAAATTACGAACAAATACATATATTATTGCAATAATTGATTTATGCAACTCAAATACTTCACAAGTAACTCATGGTCTTTTCTATTATATGATGGGTTGAATCAAGCCCGATTTGCCACCCAATAGAATTCTCAATCAAAATATCCATTTGATTTAACTTGATTTTTTTTATTAAGGGAAAATAAGTTTTTTAATCCTGTAAATTTATCTCATTGAATTTTTCATCCTTTATCTTTCACTTTTTTATTTTTAGTCATCTATTTTTAAGAAATATCATTTTTTAGTCCTCTAATCTGCTATAGTAGGTAACTGTCTTTTTTTTTTTAATTTAAATTTAATTTTAACACCATTTTTTTGTTGAGAAAACACTACTTTTTAATGCAAATCTTTATCTAACATGCCTACATTAATATTAATAAATAAATAAATTGTTTTTTTATCTCGATACGTGGGTTAGAATTTTGTTATTAATTATTAGGGAAAACATCAATTTTAGTCCCGTAAGTAAGGCCTATTCCAATTTTGGTACCACCGCTTTTCACTTTCCAATTTAATACCTTTAACTATTTAATTTTTCCAATTTACATCCAATTTTGACCGGAAATTCTTTCCGGGCTGACGTGGCAGCCGGACTCGCCTACGTGTCATCCAAATTGTAAATCCCCAATTTTTGGAGGGAAAATCGATGAGTTGGACTGAAATAAAATTTCCATGTCATTAAAAAAAAATTAAAATCAACTCATCGATTTAAAATTTAAAAAAATTTAAAAAAATTGGGGATTTTAAAATTTTTAATGACATGGAAATTTTTTAAAATTTTAAAATTTTAGTTGATTTTAAATTTTTTTTTTATTTTAATGACATGAAAATTTTATTTCAGTCAAACTCATCGATTTTCCCTCCAAAAATTGGGGATTTACAATTTGGATGACACGTAGGCGAGTTCGGCTGCCACGTCAGCCCGGAAAGAATTTCCGGTCAAAATTGGATGTAAATTGGAAAAATTAAATAGTTAAAGGTATTAAATTGGAAAGTGAAAAGCGGTGGTACCAAAATTGGAATAGGCCTTACTTACGGGACTAAAATTGATGTTTTCCCTAATTATTAATATATATTAATAATTTGTGCATTCCAAACTTTGAGAAGTATTAATAAAAGAGTTTATTTTTTAATTATTAATAATAATTTAGTGTTCTCTCAACTAAAAAATATTGGGAGGGGGTTAAAGATGAATTTTAATTAAAAAAAAAAAATTTACCTATTATAACAGGTACGAAGACCAAAAAATGGTAATTCTTAAACATAGATTACTAAAAATCAAGAGGTGAAAGATAGAGGATGAAAAATCCAGAGTTAAACTTAGAGGATTAAAAAACTTTATTTCCCTTTGTTTTAACAAGTCAAACTTTAGCAACCTATATACTTGTACTAGGTCACTCATTATAATTTTAATTTTGATCATGTATATAAAACATTTTCTATGTTATGAAAATTAAGTATATGTTTATTAATTTTATTCTTTTATGTTTTAATTTTTTCCAATTTCAATCCAATTTTAATTAGAATTATCAAAATCGCTGACTGAGTCATAAGAAACTCTGATGTGGTAGTCAAATTTCGGCGGCGACATCAGCAATTCTGAAAATTCCAACCAAAATTGAATTGAAAATTGAAAAAATATAAAATACTGAGGACCAAACTTAAAAAAACGGATACTTGGTTTTCAAAAAATAAAAAATATATTACATATAAGATTAAAATTGAAATTATCTCTTTAAATTAATAACGTCATAGAAGATAAAATATTACCGTTTTTATTTATAAAAGATTAGCTAGCAAACTACATTACAAGAAACAATGATCAGAAATTCAGAATGCCTTACTTTCTTCTTATGCTTTGTTACAATCAGTAGGCTTAAACGTCACAGTCTTCCTTTCCAAATCATACCCTACCAAGAAATCCATCTGCGCCAAATTCCCATAGATTGCAACACTAGTCGCTCTTGCAAATGCAAAACACACAGAATCTGGGCTTGTCTTTATGAAAGTATTAACAGGTTTCAACTTCACATCAGCCCCTTTGAAATGAGCTGTGATTTCTGGCACCACCACATCATTACCCTTTGCAAGATAACACAATTTCAACAGCCCTTCTGGGTCTCTAGTTTCTTTCAATTTAATCTGCTTTTTCACTGCTGTTTCTACCTGATCGTACAGCTGACCTGGCAGAAAAGTTAACGTCGTACCCGAGTCAATGATTATGTTCCCCTCTTCAGACATTGCCAGGTCATCATCCTCATCAGCAACCCTAACTAAATTGAATCTTTGAGTGCCAACTGTCATCCCTTCCAATGTCAAGAAGTAGAAAGTAGATGGGGTTTTAGCCACGATAAGCGTCGCCACCGCACCGCCACCGGAAACCACCGCGTTGTCGCCGAAGTTCATCTTGCTCGGCCTCGGATTCGTCCTGCTGAAATACGGGACAAGGCAGTAGGAAAATTTACCCTGGATTGAGGACCCCATTTGTCGTATCAACGACACGTCACCGCCACCTAGGCCGACAATCCCCGATGCACCGTCTCCGAAGGTACCTTGTTCGTTGTGTCCACATCCGATGATCACATTAGAGATGGAGACATTTTCTCCGGTGGTGGAGCCCAACGTTATTGTCTCGGTTGCCACGTCACCTTTGCTATAGGATCTATCTCCATAGGTTAACGAGTAGCTACAAGTATTATTTGAACCGTGACAAGAAGTGCCATGAAGGGCATTGCATGAAGTGGAGCTGCAAGAAACAGGCTTGTATGATGAAGAGAGACTTGGATCAAAAAAGGGTGAGTTTTGTTTGAAACATTGGGTACAAGGTTTGCATTGTATCCATGTTAGGTCACTGCCTGTATCAGCGATGGCTAGGGTATCAACTTGGGGTGTTCCAATGGAGAATCTCATGAGGTATTCTCCTTTATCTGGGACTATATCTGTTGAGGCTGATTGTGTGGAGATGTCTTGGACAAGGGTTTTAGCGTGATTAAATGATCGTTGCAACAAGGATTGTAAGGAGTGGTCTCTATGAATGAGATCGATGGTGAAACCAGCTGATTCAACCACATGAAATCTTGGTAAAGAGATGGAAAAGATTATTGTTAAGGTTGAACAAAGTAGAGAGAACTTGTGAAGCTCCATTGTTTGTTATTGTTGTTTGAGTGTTTGTGTGATGAGAAGAGATGTGATGAACATGTTTATATTGAGGGTTGTTGGTTCAATCCAATGGATAAGTAGACATGGTTGATGGATTTCAGTGATTATGAATCATTATTGAAAATTCCCAAATTTTAATTGGAAGGATCATAGCTTGAAATGTTTGAAATTTTCCATGGAGAAATTCCTTTAACTGATGATGCCAAGACTTACAGAAGTAGGATTGAGATCAGGTTAGCACACTAGTCATGATTTATGATACACAAATTAGCATATCATTTTCAATTTAGATTTTGAAGATTATTAATACAATAAAATCTCCCAAATCGATGTACATTGAAATTGAAAGAGAGGTTTAAGTTGACTATACTTGTTAAGTTTATCATTATATAAGCAAGTAAATATAAATTGAGTTATTTTCAATGTACACGGACAACCACAGAACTAGTCAAATTAATAGTATAAGAAAAAAATTAAACTATTCAAGATATAACAAAACAGTTTTTTAGTCAAATTGATTGGAATATCCTTAATACAATGGGTCTCAATTATCACATAACACATAAATATGATACACATGTACACGCCCATGAAACGACTTGCACGAATCACACTGCACGACTCACACGACCTATGCGGCAGAAATTGCACGAGCTGCACGGCCCACACAATTCATGCAACATGAACCACACATACATATACATACATAGTGACCGCCTTCATTTTAGTAAGAATTTTTTTTATCAAATAACTAATTTTTTAATAAAAAAAATGTTTTTTTATATAAATTGACTAGTTTGAATTTTTTTTTATATCTTATTTGACTATTTTTAAATATTATCACTATTATATAAACCAGCTGATATTTTCAAGAATGTCAAATTTATATTAATTTTGGTAACAAGACATACAACAGATTCCTGACACTGTTCACTTCAATGAAAGAGGCTGAAGTTAAATTAGGACAATACTTTTTTGTTAGAAAGTGATCTCTTCGGCAGCTAAATTTCACTCCATAAATTTCATGCGGATCAAAAAAATTCTTTTTTTAAATAATCAGCCAGAAAACTTAAATAACAGATTTTTGATTAAAGAGTCTTTTTCTACCACACTACATAAGAAATCGATTTTTTCTAACCATTTTAATGGGTAAAAATTATATTTTTATAAAATTGGATTATATGGAACATAATAGTTGGTTTTAGATATTATACAACATAAAATGTTTCACGAAATGATAGGCTACATAACATAATAATTGATTTTTAAATGTACATGACATAATAGTTGATTTTATTCTTTATACCACACAACATGTTACGTGACATAATAATCAATTTTTAGGCATTACAGAACATAATAGTCGATTTTTAGGTGTTATACGACATAATAATCAATTTTAGGTGTTAGATCAAATAAATATACATCATGTCAACCGAAGAGTATCTAGTGCAACTGTGCAATGTACAAGATAAACTATAGAGGTATTTTTGTCTGTTAAAATAAAAGTGAGTAGTGATAGTTTTGGTGGGCCAAAAAAACGTGCAATATAAAACATTAACAGTGACTAATGTTGTGCTGAATGTCACAACATCAACCACAACACGCAGTGGAAAAAAAAATAAATGAAAGAAGAAAAGGAACTGAGAATTTATCCACAAGTATTTTTATAAATGAAAGAAGAAAAAGAACTGAGAATTTATCCACAAGTATAAAAATACTCGTAGAACGCCAGCAGGGCAAAAATATATTACTTCAAAAAGTAATTACAAAAGGTATAAAGAGATCTTGAAAGAATCTATTTGAAACAACACATTTCCTTAATAACTAACAACGAAACTCTATGGATGTGAAAACTCAATTGAGACGACAAACAAACCTATCTAAATGTAAAATAGTCAAGAGTATGCAAACTCTATGACTTAATCAAAAGACAGATAAGAATGTTGTGCTGAATGTCTCAACAAAAAACAAGACAACTTTATTAGTAGACTGTTTCTTTTTTCTTGCTCGCTTACTTTCTTGTTTTTCTTGCTTATCAAACAAAAAACAAGACAACTTTATTAGTAGACTGTTTCTTTTTTCTTGCACGCTTACTTTCTTGTTTTTCTTGCTTATCAAACATAGTCTTCCATCTCCTATTTATAGACCTCTGGAATCTCACGTTCATGTTGCATATCTCTATCTCCACTTCAAGTTCCACTCTTCCACTTCTCCAATATCCACAAATAACCAATATCCCTAGATTTAGGGATTTGTTAAATAACTCAGGAGATTTAGTCGAATCTCATTCTTCATGATATATCAACGTGAGAAACAAGACTTGTAGCATACTCTAAATAACTAACTTCTAAAATTTAGTCAAATCTTCATTCCTACTATAAGAAACATTGTATATGAGAAAAACTATATCTCCTAAAATCACTCAAAACAAATCAATTGAAATATTAATTTGTTTTGGCTAAAAATACCAAATATTATGTTTTGTGAGAAATGCAAAACAAAATAAGAGTTTAAAAATTTTAACAAGTAGAAAGGACATTTCTTAATGAATTATCTTTAATTGTAAAAATTAAATATATTTTCTTATTTGTAAATGGTAAACGGGGTCATTTCCATATGTATGATGTATCCAATGGAAGGTCTTCGGTCTTCCTATTTATGGTACCGTTAACGTTTAAGCCAATAATTGTGAAATATCATGTTGCATTATATTAAATATTAAAAAATATTAGATGAAATATCAAAAGATGATTTAAATTGAAAAAATTATAATATGTTTGATGCATGTATATATGTTTTGTAAGGAAATAAAATACATTTCTTAATAAAGGGATTTTAACTCAAATTGTAAATTCTCGAAATTTTATCAAAGCCAAAAATTTAGTCCCTTAATCCAATTAAGCTCGAGCATTTCAGATCGACTTAATTCGATTAATGCACTCCTACTTCTATTTAAAAAAAAAAAACCCAGAGTATATTGCAAGAAACAATGAAATTAATTTAATTTTCATCTCATGCTTTGCTACAATCAGTAGGCTTAAACGACACAGTTTTCCTTTCCAAATCATACCCCACGAAGAAATCCATCTGCGCCAAATTCCCATAAATTGCAACACTAGTCGTTGGCGCAAAAGCAAAACACAGAGAATCTGGGCCTGTCCTTGTAAAACTGTTGTTACTTTGCAATCTCAAATCACCCCCTTTGAAATGAGCAGTGATTTCTGGAACCAATACAGCATCATTAGCTTTTGCCAAAAAGCACAAACTCAACATCCCTTGT
Organism: Scutellaria galericulata; assembly: GCA_946896805.1. Classification (NCBI taxonomy): domain Eukaryota; kingdom Viridiplantae; phylum Streptophyta; class Magnoliopsida; order Lamiales; family Lamiaceae; genus Scutellaria; species Scutellaria galericulata. Next base: position 11,098,690 of record OX335798.1, on the reverse strand, counting down.
GGATCTGCCACTTCTCTCAATCCAATCACCCTTCTCACTTCTCTTTCCACTTCATCGTACAGATCAGTTGGGAGAAAAGTCAACGTTGTCCCCGAGTCTATCACTATGTTCCCCTCCGCCACGTCATCACCCTCTTCCTTAACCAAATCGAATCTTCGACTGCCAACTGTCATACCTTCCAATGTCAGATAGTAGTAAGTAGTCGGGCTTTTAGTGACGATGGGTGACGTCACCACACCAGGGCCCGAAACCAACGCATCATCGCCAAAACTCATTTTACTAGGCCTCGTGTTTCTCCTCCCATGAAATGGGGCAAGACAGTAAGAGAATTTACCGTTGATTGTGGACCCCATTTGTCGTATCAACGACACGTCACCACCACCTAGACCGACAATCCCCGATGCACCGGCTCCGAAAGTACCCTGATTCGCGTGTCCGCATCCCACAATCACGTTAGGGATAGAGACATTTTGTTGTGACGTGGAACCTAACGTGATTGTCTCAGTTGCCACGTCACCTATGCTAAAGGATCTATCGCCATACATTAACGAGTAGCTGCAGGTACACGTGGACTCGTCGCAGGAAGTGCCGGAAAGGGCACTGCATGAGGTGGAGCTGCAAGAAACAGGCTTGTATGATGAAGAGAGATTTGGATCGAAGAAGGGTGAGTTCTGTTTGAAGCATTGGTTGCAAGGCTTGCATTGTATCCATGTTAGGTCACTGCCTGTATCAGCAATGGCTAGGGTTTCGACGTGGGGCGTTCCAATGGAGAATCTCATGAGGTATTCACCTCTATCTGGGACTATATCTGTTGAAGCTGATTGTGTGGAGATATGATCTTGGAAAAGGGTTTTAGCACGATTGAATGATCGTTGCAGTGCAGATGGTAAGGAGTGGTCTCTGTGAATGAGATCAATGGTGAAACCTGCTGCTTCAATCATATGAAATGTTCTAGGGTTTGAGATGACAAAGATTAATATTAAGGTTGAACAAATCTGGGCAATGTTATGGAGCTCCATTGTTCTACTCATGAATTCAATATTGTTTTTGTGTTCTTGGGTTTTGTGATGAATGTGTGATTTATATTGATGATTCTTGGTTTTGGGCTATTGTTTTAAACTCATTTAATGCAATGGATCTTAGCCAAGAATTTTTTTTATGGAATTGTGATTATGGATCATTATTGAAAAATCCCAAACTTATGTAAAGAGGGTCAAAGCTTTAAATGCTTGAAATTTCTATTGAGGATGTTTATTTTTACTTTTGGGTCAATTTCAATTTTGTTCTACATAAAGGTTTTTCATTTTTTGACAATCAAATATACATTTTTTAGTTTTAGTCTTATATGTTTCAAATTTTTTTTCAATTTCAGTACAGTTTTCCAATTTTGTTCATGTATGTTTCAATTTTTTCCAATTTCAGTCCAATTTTGGTCAGAATTCTCAAAATCGTTGATGTTACGTGAGATTTCCCGACGGGCATCTGACCAAAATTGGATTGAAATTGAAAAAAATTGAAACATACAAGACCAAAATTGGAAAACTTGACTGAAATAGGAAAATATTGAAACATATAGGATCAAAATTCAAAAACTTATCTTAATTTATATAAAATATAAATACATATTAAAACATAACTAAATCTATGAATATAATTAAAAAGAAAAAAAATTAATGGAATTTTATCTTGAATTGAGAACTTAATCTAAATTTCAAGTTTTAAATTGAGGAAAAACAAACAAAAAAAAAGGTTAAATTGAGTCTTTTATTGTGAAACTTTAAAATTTTGGTCTAAAATTGAAAAATAAACAATAAATTGGGTCTTGTTATGAAATTTATCCCTTCTTTTGGATGTGTTCGAAATTGAGAAAAGACCTATAACGAGACCATAAGCCTAAAGCCCACTAGAATTTGGACCACCAATAGACCTACTTATGGTGGAAGTTAAATACTCACTCCGTTCCAAATTAATTTTCATTTTAACATTTGAAATTTGTCCAAAAATATTTGTCATTATAGAAATCCAATAAACATTTTCCTCAATTCTTCCAAAATTGCCCAAATTTATTCTTCCTTATTAAATGTTTTATCATCTCAAAGTGAGTATTGGAAATATAAAAATAAAGAAGAAAAGTTATGGACCTCCTTAATCTGTGTGAAAAATGTTAAAACGTCAATTAATTTGGGATTGAGAGAGTAGTTAATTATACTTGAAGGGCAAATTCGGATATACATGGCACATGGTGATTTTGAAATTTCGGATTTTTGAAATTCATTTAAATTGGGGTGGATTTGAAATTCACCATAATAATTTCAAAATTAATTCAAAATGAAAGTGATGGATTTCGTCGTTTCGAATTCACATCTATCCAAATACCACCCATAAATTTGCTAACATAAATTTCTACTCCCTCCTCAAATCCACTTGTCCAAATGGATTCTTAATTTTATCCAACTTAATTTTATCTTACGAAAATGATATCTAATCTCAAAAGTAAATTTCAATATTATGTATGATCGTGTCTAGGGAAAAATTCAATTTTAGTCCATTTAAAAAGCTACTGTCCAATTTTCGTCCACTATGGAAGCATTTTTCAATTTTAGTCCACTTAAGCCAAAAGTCTTCACTATTTGGTCCATTTTTCGTCGGAATAGCACTTTCACCGGTGATTGTAAAACAATCGCCCCCAATTTTAATTTTCGCCCCACTCGTGCTTATTTGACACATTTTATCACACGTGGCATGTTTAAAGGTGAACTTAATATTCACATTGGATTAAATATTAAATAATTAATGAAAAGCTTTAAACAAAAATCAAATAAATCATTAATTAATATTTTTAATGAAAAACATATTTGAAAACAAGGAAAGAAACAGAAAAGAAAAGGGGTTCTGCAAATCATCGTTCTCCCCCAAAATCAACGAGGAACCCTAGTTCTCCATAATAGAATCGATGGGAAAAATATCCGATTGCTCCCAATCATCCGCAGCGCACGAGTGTCTGTGTGGACGACAAACAGTTGTACGAACGGCAAAAACAGATGCAAATTGAGGGAAGAGGTTTTGGGGTTGTCTTAGATATAATGTAAATTTGTGTTTTTGAAACAAGATTCATTTGTATTTTGGGCATGGGGGTATTTGCATGACTGGGGAAAGTGAGAAATTTTAATTTAAGATTTCATAATCAAAATCTGAAGTCTGTGATTATGCATTTTATTTGGCAAATATTGATTGTTATCAATATTTGTTCATGATTTTGATATGTGAGCCATGTTTTCTGCAGAAAAGTGAAGGGTGTGACTATTACGAATGGGATGACAATGACGAGTACGAAAAATTGAGAGAAGCGTATGAGAAGTTGAAAGCAGAAATGAAAAATCTCAAACGAGATATGAAGCTATTAAAAGAAGACGTTGAATGTATGGTTAACCAAAACAAGACTCTTAGAGAAGACAAGAGGATGTGGAAGAATAAGTGCAGGGGGATGAGGATGCAATTCTTAGTTCTTCAATTTGTTCTTCTTGTTTGTTGGTGGATTGCACATTGAATTGTATTAGTTTGTTAGATGTTTTTGTTAGTTTGGTTGTACACTTATGGATATGTAAGACCTTGCTTAGGGCATTTTGCAGAAAACTTTGTATTATGATGTATGAATCTTGCAAGTATTGTTATGTCTATTATTTTCTGTTTTTTAATAGTAAGTTGCATGACATTTTGCTTTGATTCTGTTTATGTGTTTTGTCTGTAAATTTTTTTGATAACTAATTAAAGGGTTCTCCTGGGACAAGTCAATTTGATTTTCTGTATATACATAGTTGTACATCCAATTAAACTAACATATATAAGCAAAAGAGTAAAACATGGTTCTAATTTTCAACTCAAGGTACCAAAATTACTTCTGCATTTCAGAAACTTAAGCACCAAATTCTACATCAAATCCCAACATTATCCAAAAATAACACAAAAACAACATGATGATCAAGAACCAAAACATCCAAAATATAAACTAACACAAATCCCAACATGTCTATCAATTTTGACCATGGAAGGCAAGATCTACTTAATTAAAACTACTTTTCCTGATGTGACATTGACAAGTCCAGGTACTTAATGCCATTCTCCACCACCAGTCTTTTCTCTTTCTAAGGTTGCACAACATCTGGATGCACCCAAGCTGTTTTCACCCCACTTATTGTGAATGGAGCAGGGGCTCTAATGTTTACTTTTGATGGCACTAGATGTGGTATGGAAGACCCTGCAGGTTGTTCTTGTGATGTGAATTGTTGTTGACTTAATTGGGAAAGGTTGATTTCTTCATATGCACTGGACCTTTGACTCAGTGACTGAGAAAGTTGGTCATACATTGATGGTCCTTGAATGTTAAATGTTTGATACATCAGATATTTTTCAATGTTGGCCTCAATATCTGTCATTTCTTCATTGCCTACTTCTTCAGCCACAGGATCTGCACTTGGTGGGAGAACCTAACACAAACAGAAAAAAGCTAAGATGAGAAAACATTGAAGAACAAATATGAAGGTGATTGTGTGTAATGACTTACAACATTAGACTGCATTATATCTGCAACATGTCTATCCTCTTGGACTGTTCCATCTTCTTTGTTGTTCACATTTGCATTGCCTTTAGACTGTAAAGACCAAAAATGGAGACAAATATCTGTTAGAACACACAATTATGATGATTAAATAAAAATATATAGTTTCAAAGCAATTTAAATAAGAGCACCTCATTCTCTCTTCTCTTCCTTATTCTGCTCAACCTTGTATGACTAAGTTGCTTTCATTTTCTCTTTGTCCCACTCTTTGTTGGTTCATCGGCTTCCCTCCTCATCCTCCTTAGCCTCACTGGTCTTCCCTTAGACGCCTTGGCAAAGTGTGGGGGTAATGGTGGAATATAGTTTGAATGCCCCCACAACTTCTCATAACTTACCCCTAGGATTGTATTTTGGTAAACTTTGATGTATGTATCAATATAATAGTACATGTCAACAAAGTCTTCCACATCTATCCCTGGCTTATAATTGCACAGGTAGCATGCTTGTAAGGTATTCCAATAAGTTGTCAAACCCTGCAAATGCACTGCCACTTCTCCAAGTCAACAACATATTGTGTTCCATCATAACATGAGACACTTGATAATGCATGTCATGAGACTTTATAGGTATGAAATCACAAACACTATCCTTGTACCTATCTAAGATCTTCCTTATTTTGGGACACAGTTTCCTTCTCCATTTTGCACATATAAATATGAGAAAACCTGTTTTGTTCATCTGTCCCTAGAATAATTGTTGAACCTAGATTGGTTCTCCTAAGTTCATCTACATAAGACCAGAGTTTCATATATTGATCATCAGGGTTTCCTTGTATGAGTTCCAAAGCCCTCTTCTTTACCATAAAGGACTGTTGCCTAGATACATTGCACCTCAAGTCCTTAATCACATCCATTCTAAAGGACTTGAATTTCCTACTTGGATCAGATTGAAATCTTTGCACAAACCTTTCACCTAGCCATTTTGCTTTTAGATTTTTCACCTCATGAGTAGGTCCACACTCATGGACAGATTCGTATACATTGATTTGCCAAGTCTCAACATCTTCAAGTTTGTTTAAATGTATTTTCCAACTACACTGTGGTCCATTGCACCTTACATACACCCTCTCATTGTCATTCCTCACTGTTTTTAGGTTTCTTTTTGTCATTATTGCATGAGATTGTATGGCTTTCCTAAAATCTTGCTTAGAACTAAATAGCATTCCTAGTTAGAAGGTGGGGTTCCATTCAGTTTTGGGATTGTATATGGGGTATCTTTCAGACATGTTCTCCTCATCAGACACTCTGTTTTCATCAAAACCCACAACATCAGCATCTACCACATCATCATCACTAGTCTCACTGTCAAGGACAACATTTCTATCAACAAAGGCTTCATGTATTTCAGGTTCGTATTCATCAGAAAATTCATGGTCAGATTCCCTATCACTAGCATTATTCTTAATTACAAATTCTTTATCTTCAGAGAAATCATGAGAGTGTTCATTTTTAGCCACACCTTCTACAGGGTTTTGAGTTGGAAACTTGTCTACAACATCTACTTCTAAATATATATGCATTGTCCCATTTTCCAGATTTTCATTCAACAAATTAACAAGCTCTTCATCACTAACTATCAATTTAAACACATTGTTCAGGACTGTGTAAAACCTATAGTGCAATGATGATCCACAAGCTTTATTAATAATGTCATATTCAGTCAATGCAATCAAAGTCAAAGAAGAGGGTTTCACATCCTCCAACACTAGTGTATCACCCCCAACATACTCAGCCTTGGGTAATTCTCTAAATTCACCCCCAATGAAGTACCACAATCAATACATCTTGAATGTCAACTGTTAAAAAGTAACAAAAAAAAGGCACATATATCACTATATTCCCAAACAAAACAGTGAATATTCTATAGTCACATGGGGCATATCCAAAAAACATCCAAAACATATGTAGACCATACAAAAAAAAGTGAATAAAAAAGTAATAATGTACATTTTTCAATGCTACACCTTTCACCCAACAACCAACAATTAAAAACTAACTAACACAATATAAATAGGAAGAAAGTATTGGTACTCACATCTTATTGCATTTCCTTTCTTTATTTCTTCCCGCAGTCTCTCAAGCTCCAATTTCTTCAATTTCTCATCCGCATCTCCATGTGGTGGAGGGATTTCTTCCAAACTCGGACTTGAGCACCGAATGTCCTCCTCACCCTCTATGTTTTTTTGTAGATTAGGGCTTCTTCTGGATTTGGGGCTTCGATGGGATTTGGGGATTTTTCATGATTTAGGGCTTTCACCCGATTTGATTTTCGTCGAGGTGGATCTTTGGGGGTAAGGGCTTTCGGTGTTCCCTTCTTGGAGGCTTCCTCGCACTTTCGGGGAGCCATTCTCAGGCAAGGACAAGAATATCGATATCGGTAGAAATATCGGTACCTTGATTTTACGGAAATATCGACGGATATATCGTTTTCGGTGGAAATATCAGATTTTTACGCAAAAAAATTTAAAAACTTAGTAAAAAATTTGAAAAATATATCTAGTACTTTACATAATATTATAAGTAACATTAATACATATATTGAACTTAAATTTCAAATAAAAAGATATGTTTACAACAAATTTAGAGATAAATTATTCTATAAACGTTGTCTCATATAATGACATGTCCCACCACATCTCACCTCTGAAAACCCACAAACTCTTCTATCTTACCCAAATCTCCCTCCGAATAATCGTCGCTGCCACAACCCTCGCCGCTGCATGGATCATGCTCACCACCAAACAAAACACCGTCGTTTTTGGCATCCTTGTGGAGGCGCGTTACAGCTACTCTCCAGCGTTCAAGTAAGAACCAGAAAATGAGAATATCACCGACATGAAATTCTGGCGATATTATCGTGACTTTTTGACAAAATTACATACTTCTCATCCGATTTCGATATTTTGGCGATTTTTTCTGAAATATCGGTGATAAATCACCGATATTTTGACGAAATAATATGTCAGTGCATTTCTGTATCGGCTATGCATTTTGGGCGATATTTCGGCGATAATATCATGATTTTTTAGACCTTGTTCTCAGGCAACAGTAACCGGCGATTTAGGATTTAGGCTTCCTTCGTTTTTTATTTTTTATTCTAATTTTTGGTTTGGGGCATTCTAATTTTAAGTTCATTTATTTTAGTATTTGCCTTTTAATATTTAAAAAATGTACATTTACATTCTTTTTTCTTATCTATCTATATATATATATATATATATATATCGGATAATTTTGATTGGTCGATAGCAGACCACGTGTCATCCGGTGACAATTGGGGGCGATTGTATTACAATCACCGGCGAAAGTGCTACTCCGGCGAAAAATGGACCAAATAGTGACGATTTTTGACTTAATTGGACTACAATTGAAAAATGCTTCCATGGTGGACGAAAATTGGACAGTAGCTCTTTAAATGGACTAAAATTGAATTTTTCTCATTATATCTATATAAACATAATATTATTATTACTCAAATTTAAATAAATAATTCGATTAGGTTAAAGGTAACGTTGGCAAAATTCAAACAAGCTTAATCACCCAACCTCTGGCTAGGTGATATAAACATGGTAAAATCACATTAGTTTAATTCCTTTTATAATTATGATCTCCTGGTACCAATATGTTGAAAATTCCATTATACTAGGCAAACAGTATTTAATATAATTATGATTTATCTCTATTGGAGTGGAGGTAGAGTTGTCCATAGTGCATCCAAGGGTAATAAAATTTTAAATAATTTTATAATCAACTCAAAATATACTATAAATAATGGTTGAATATTAATCTCCATAAAAATAAATATGTATTTGAGATTGATGAAAATATTGAATGTCGATATTAAAATTTTGAAATTGATGAAAATATTGAATGTCGATGTTAAAAATATTTGAAAAAAATATTAAAATTTGAAAATTAAATTAATTTATGATTTGATATATGAAATTGAAAAGGTGATGGATTTATCAATGAATATTGTTCTCTATTAGAATTCATATTGAATCAAATATATTGAAATTACAACATAATGTAAAGATTATCCTAATTTATCAATGAAATGGATAGGTTGTATTGGAGGATTGAAAAATGATAATTTGTCTGCTTAAGGATTGAAATAAAATATATCAAACGACAAGGATGTTAAATAAAATTGTTGACAGACGTTGTTATACACTTGTTACCTTTCCATCACCTTGTATGGCAACAATCTGAAAAGATCTACATTCCATCACCACTTCTAATATATAACAACAATCCGGAAAGACGCCACCATCACCACTTCTAATATATAACAACAATCCGGAAAGACGCCACCCTACCAGGATGGAGGCGATCGCCACCATCTTATACTTTAAAGACCAGCTTTTGTCCATGTCTTCTTCTTCGATTTCGCAGGTACATCCTCCAACACAGCTGTCGGAACAAGAAATTTGAGAAATTGATGAATGTGAAATGAGAATTCACGCAGGTTTATAAAGATATGAAATTGTGGAGAATATAAGTTCAGCACATTCAGGATAGATGTCACAATTTCCATTACCCATTCTAATGTATGACAACAATCTGGAAAGATGCCACATTCCATCACCTTCTAGTAGAGACAACTTGCTTAACTTCAAATTAGGCATCCTCTATTCGACCGGATATTAATTCTTAGATTGAGCCATCAAATTTTTATCTTTTTTTTTTAATCTTAGAATTTATATCTGATGAAAGATATAAATTACAACTATATATAATTGATAGATTTAGTAGTGGAATTGAAAGTTTTTAATACCGGACATGATCGATTAATTTCTAGACTGAGCCATCAAATTTTTATCCTATTTTTTAGATCTTGGAATAGATATTTGATGAAAGATATAAATTACAACTCTATATAATTGATAGATTTAGTGGAATTGATATTTGATGAAAGATATAAATTACAACTATATATAATTGATAGATTTAGTAATGAAATTGAATGTTTTTAATACTTACTTACTTAGGGTTGGAGAAACTCTGACATCAATATTTTGAAATTGATATTTGATAAAGATATAAATTACAACTATATATAATTGATAGATTTAGTAATAAAATTGACATCAATATTTTGGAATTGATATTTGATGAAAGATATAAATTACAACTATATATAATTGATAGATTTAGTAATGAAATTGATATTTTTTAATACTTATGGGTTGGGGAAACTCTGCCATCAATATTTTTTGTATTTGTTGAATATTTGACTTTTTTTTTTTTTTTTTTGAATATTCAACAAAAAAATATTTATTTTCTATTAATATCATAACCATTTATATATTAAAGATATATATATATATATATATTGACATTACCAATATATTTCATATCATTTGAGTATATTCAAAATATATATATTTATCCTTTCTATCACTATCATAAATATCGAGGATGTAATGACATATATTAAACATTGATAAATATTAAAAATTATTAGTATACTTAAGTTTTAATTTTCATCATTTAAAAAATTAAATATAAACATTTGATATTTTCTTAATTGAAAATATTTATATTTATATCGAGATTGGTATTTTGAATTTGAATATCGAGAATATTTAAATATTGATATGCATATTTTTGTATTGAATATGATTTACAAAAAATATCAATGCAGATATATTGATTTGTGAAAACACTATTTATTTAAACAAACTTGATTTAAACAAAAGTACACAACTATATTATATTTACATATAATTACAATTACCCCTAAAAATAGAAATATAATAATTTCCCAATCATTTTCACTTACTAATTATGTGATATATTAATAATTAACTAATAATTAATAGTTGATGATTATTAAATATAAAAAACATTCTAATCTCCTAGATATGAAAATTGCACCTATCATTAGTTATGTAAATTAATGGTCTATCACACATTTTCTTTATTAATGACAGTATATCTAAATCTAAACATTACTTTTTCTCCATAAAATTATCACCTACATCCATATGTATATAGATTAAAAAACACACACACACACACATATATATATATATTAATTTAATGATTACCCGCCAATTGAATTAATAAAAATTAGACATTCTTTTGTGATTCCATATTTTTCTAATTTTATTTACATTTAAACACTACACACGTATATATGTGTTGTTGTAGATTGATTGAATAATAACTATAATAATCCGATAAAAATATCGATTTTTATACATAAAAAAGTAATATAAAAAGACATGATTACCAATATAAAAATAGCAACAGACTAATCAATATTAATTTATATATACATAGATTGGTAAAGATTCAGTGCATAACTGCATTTCAATATGGAAAATAGTTTTTGTCAAAGTTAATAAAGAATTAGTTGAAACATGTAAAACACTCTAAATAACAAATTAATTGATACATGTTTTTTTATTTTAAAATATTTTAAATAAATTTAAATATGCTATTGATATTTAAAAAAAAAAGACTTCTCAATGTTTAAGAGTGCTTGAAGTATCGAAAGTTGTTTATTTTCATACTAGTACACAATGAAACTATATGTTATGATGTTATTTTTTAAACAAAAACTTATATACACATTATGCATGGATCACAAATCCATGCACCAGTTCTGATCCGGCTCGTCACGCGTTTTGATGCGCCCGCACGCGCCTCTAGGTCGCGGACAAAATCCGCCCAAACAAGCTCCCAGGTGTCTGACATTTATGTTATGTTAAGCATACATTTTAGTAGTGTTAGACATACTTTTTAGTTATGTTAGACATACCGTTTATGTTATATTAACTACACTTTTTAGTTGTGTTAGATAGACCTTTTAGTTATGTTAGACATACCTTTAGGGTTATGTTAAGTATACCTTTTAGTAATGTTAAGTATACCTTTTAGTAATGTTAGACTTACCTTTTAATTATGTTAGACATACCTTTTGTAAGGTTAGCTGTACATTAGCATTTTTTTAAAACTAACATATTAATATCTTTCATACATTTTAGTTATATTAGGCATACATTTAGTTATGTTAGTCATACATTTTAATTATGTTAGTTGTACCTTTATATATATTACATAAATGTATGTTTATGTTGATATAAATGTATAAATAATCTCATATAAATGTATGAGTAATATCACATAAATGTAAATATCTACAACTTGTGCCAAATTAAGGTTTATTGTGCCGAAATTAGGGTTTAGGGTTTAGGGTTAAAGTATGAAATTTGGAAATAATGGTATCAGTAATATAATATAAATGTATTACTAATATAATATAAAGGTATGTCTAACACAACATAACGGTCAGGGCAAAAAAAAAAAAACACAGAAAAAAAAAAGAAGAAAATGTGCGGATTCGGGTCAGATTCAGCCTGATCCGACCCGAGTGCATGGATCTAAGATCCATACACTAGTTGCACACTAGTCCAACTCTATTTTTTTATGATAATTTAGCTAATATAAATAAGAAGATTTATTTCTATGTTGGTAGGTGACGTGTGAAGTTGCCTAAGCATAGACACTTCTATTTTAATTCTTTTTTTTTTAAATGCGTATATTTTAAAATTGTAATTTTATTTAAATTAACGTAATAAATATAATTCGGAACACTTGCAAAAGTTAATGAAAAAATAATTATTATACAAATATTTACATCTAAGTTGTAATTTCATTTATATTATTATATGTACACTTTTCTTACATGTAATTTTATTTAATTTTATGACGGTCTGTCAAATAATAATACGAAATAATTATAATGAAAATAGTCCCAAAATCAAATATTTATATTTAATCTCAAAAAATTCCAAGTTTGTAAATAAAATGAAATATATATTCATTTGATGTAAGATATGGATATATTTAGTGAGTGTAAAAGTTTAACGCCGCAATTTTCTGTGGTTTAATAAATGTTTAAAAAATAATTTGAGAGGGAAATTTGAATGGTTTGATCGAAACGAATTCACAGCTGGAAAAAAACTGCTTTCAAGAAGCGGTTACAGGGCCACAGGCTAACACTGTTTGTCCCGCCTATACATACACTATACATACAAGAGAGATCTGAGCTCTCTCTCGCTCATATAACCCTAGAAATCTCAATTTCCCCTTTCAACAATCAAGAAATTCAGCCATGAATTCTCACCATTACTGTTTCCTCGAGCTCTTCACTGTCTCTCTCCCCCTTCTCTGCCTCCTTTCCTTGAGCTGGGGAGGCGCCACCGCCTCCACCCCGGTCCCTTTCCTGCCACAGCCCTCCTCCGCTCTTCTCGCCGCCGATACCCTACGCAGCCGTGGCTACTCCATCTTCGCCTCCTTGATCGTTTCAGTAACCTCCACCTACAACTTCTCCGGCACTCTTCTCGCCCCGCCTGATTTCGCGTTCTCTTTCGCCTCCGCCAAGTTTCGCAACAACCACCGCCCTGCGCCTCCCCCCTCCGTCCCCCTCCTCCTCTACCATACTCTCCGACCGCCTCTCGTCCTCACCTGGCCCTCCCTCTCCGCACGTGACGACGGCGACGAGCTCCGCACTTTTTTCAACTACAACTGCCTTTACCTGTTGAAAAACACCTACGGCGAAGTTTCGATCTCTTCGACTCCGTTCAAGAACCCAATCGCCGCCGTCACGATCCGCCAGCCTGATCTCTACGTGGACGAGCACCTCACCGTCCACGGCATCGACGGCGTATTGGATCCTTCTTTTGCCACAAAATGCTCGGTTCCGTATATTGAACCGGCGGCTGACGCCGTTTCGTCTCAGGTGAATCGGGCATTTCTTGACCGTGCAATGAGAGGTCTGTGGCGGAAGGGCTACAACGTGGTGGCCGCGGCTATGTCTATCAGAAGATCGGAACTGTTATCTTTGTCGTCCGTCACCGTTTTCGCAGTTTCCGATGAGAATCTGTTCATGAAGCCCGGTGGTTACCACTACGATTTCCGTCACCATGTCGTGCCAATGCGACTGCGTTTCGCTGATTTTGCGAAGTCGGCGGCGCGTGGGATGGAACTCTTCACCTTGGCTCCGAACAAGACCGTCGTCGTTGAATCTGTTGACGGCGCTGTTAAAGTGGACGGCGTTCCTATGAGCATGACGGAGGTTTATCACAACAGGTGGATAGTTGTGGTTTCCGTCTTGTCGTCGTTGGATGACGTCACCACCGATTCTCAACGAGATCCGCCACTTAGCGGCGGCGATACTCCAAAAAGCTTCGTTCCTTCTCCGTCTCCGTATTCCATTGTTACTGGAAAAGGCAATTCAGCTAGAGATCATTATCCGTCTCCGCATCCCATTATTACTGGGAAAGGCAATTCACGTAGAGTCCATTCTCCGGCACCGGCGCCGGCACATACCTTGCATCCTCGTCGCAAACCGCGAGCTACAGTTTCGGAGAAGTCTGCTCCTCCATCCCCGCATTCCGGCGTTTCATCCGACGGAGATTCACATAGATTTCCTTCTCCGGCACCGTCATACATTGAGGAACCTGAATACAGCATCCCCAGCTCATCGCCGGCGAGTGAGGCCACCGATTTAGATTCAGTCGAAACCCCATCTCCTGCGCCGGAGCTGGGCGGAGATATAGACGATGCTCCGAGCATGGGAAGCCCCAGCAGCAACCCAGAGATCGATGTTGCGGAAAATCCGGCAAGCCCTCCGATGGATGACGTCAGCGTCAGCAACTGTCATTTAAACGCCGTGCTAGCAAACGGAGTGGAAGGAGGAGATCTTCTGTGTCCAGATAGAGCTGCGAGAGAACTGCGTGAGAGGATGAGCTTTGATGGAGATGACGTGGATGATTTGAGTCAATTTTACAGGGTCAAAATTGCTGAGAATGTCAACATTGCTGATGATGTATTCTTTTACATTTGATCTTGCCACGTGGCTCTATTCTTGTTGTTGATACATACTTCAAATTTTGTACCCAAATCAACAATATATTGAAATTTCTACCATTTTTTTCTACTCTCTGTTCCCTCATTAAATATGAATTGACATTGTTTTAATATGGATTGCTATTAATTAGCAATTTCAGCAATGTTGATTAGAATCAAACAACATGATCCTTGATCAAGGCTAAGGGAAAATCTATTCGAGAGCTTGTGCTATATTCTACACAAGTGAGTGGGATAGTGATTTCCAAATTGTATATAAACATACTTTTCTTTTGTAAGCAAAAGAAAAAGGCTCATTGGCGGAATGACGAAAAATATAAGATAAACCATCAAAGACAAGAAGCAAAGAGAAACACCGAACAAAGCAGATGGCGATCAAGTCTTAAAAATTGAACAACGAAATTTTTTTTATGGTAAATTTAAAACGGTCTCATCGAGAAGTGTTTAGTGAGAGTTATTACGTAACTTTTTATCGTAATTAATTGCCACAAAAAAAACATGTCCACATAGTAATTTGAAAAAAAAAAAAAATTCATAATGTATGTCCACTAACATTGCTACAAACAAAAGTGCATGTTATGATTAAAAATTCGTGATTTTTTGTATAATTTATTCTATTATTTTCCAATTATAAGGTTAATTGTAAGTTTGGTAAAGAAAAAGTTTATTATGGGGACGATAGTCTATTACCATAAAAGTATTGGTTAGGATTTATTATATTTCATGTTACCTCTCATATTTCATAATATTTAATACAAGTTAATTAAATTTTTATTAGTGATGTTATTTGGTCCACATGACATATGATGATTATTTTAAAATATGAGATGTGACAGTAAGTATAATAGAAGATCACATATACAAAAATATCATTTAATTCTTAAATTAAGAAAAATTCTCCAATAAATTAATTTCTGATACATGTACTGATCGGTTTGAATTTAAGTTTCAACATTTTATCTCTTCAACCATTCACCTTATCTCTTCAACAGTTTGAATTCCGATATATATTAAAAAATGATTAAATGGTGTTATTCTCATTATCAGGTCTATTTTATTTTGTTTTCAGTGGCGGATACTCACCATTGGCTTTTGAAAATTCTAGTGGTTTCAAATTTTGGTTTCCACCAAAAATTGGACCCTAAAATGTGTGATGATGTATTGAATTTATAAAAGTTTAACGAGAATGATTTGTGTTGTTAAAGTTCAAAAGTCTTATCATGTTGAAAATAGAATTGAGTTATAATTGATGATTGTTGTGTAATTAAATTAAACATTTGATTTCATCTCTTCATTAACCACCCACCTTAATTGTATTTTACATCATAAGACTATTTAATTAATGGTTCTTCTCTTATTTTAGCATTATATAAATGTATAAATTAAAAAACTTACAAAAATCTCCTCTAATTAATTAATCCCAGAAAATCCTTACCTGTCACTTGAATTTAATGTTCATCATTTAATTTTAATTCGACTACCTTATTTATGTATATCTTTTACATGATATTTTCAATTAATGTTTCTTCTCTTCTTTTCCACCATACCAATTACATACATCCACAAATAATATGATCATTAAATACCACTGAAGAAACACCTTTAAAATAGAGGGGGGAGAGAGAGAGAGAGATATGAACTCAGGAGAAGGTTATGTATATTGGTCCCAAAAAATGAAGGAGCAACTAATTTCAGAAGGGTTGTGGGGTTGTGTGGAAGAAGGGTGCAAAAAGGGAAAGCATAAAGGAGGGATATTGAGTGTGAGAGAAATAGAGGAAGTTAAACAAGAAAGATTGAAAAATTCAAAAGCATTATCTCTCATCCACCAATCTCTTCCTCCCATCATTTTCATGAATATTGTTGATGCTACCACTGCCAAGGATGCTTGGGACACTCTTCACTCCATGTTCCAGGCTTATAAACAGGTATGTGTGTGTGTGAGTATGTCAATTGTCATGAAATTAAGATTTTATTAACTTTTTTTCAATTAATGTTGTAGATGGAAGAGAAAGGAGATGAGTCAACTACAGAATACATGAAGAGCTCTAATCCATTTGATGAGAATGAAGTGATGCCACTTTCTGGAAACAAACCATTTTTCCACATGCTTCTTATGGAATCTGCATTCAAACCTCTCTATCATATGGTAATGTTTCTTTAATTACACTATTATTATATTTGCAAATCTTATAAATGTGTGTTAATTTTATCAACTGGGCTTTTTCTCACCCAATGTTAGACAAAGTAGAAATAGAAAATGTTCGATATTTGAAAGTCACGTGTTGAGAATGTATGCAAAAATTCCATTTTCTTTAGAAATATGGTTTTAGTAGCAAAATATTATCAATCAATGTGGGATTATTGTTACCATAACAGAAAAAGGTCAAAATTGGCAATGTTTTTAACACTGTTTTAAAAGATGCTAAAAGCCGAATCCGATTGGATGGCATACAAGAGCGTACCACTTAAAGAAGGAATTGGATTGATTATAACAATTTGGTGTTTCATCTTATACTCAATTATTTTTAATTCACGTCAAATATTAATTGGTGATGTCATCTTTCCACTTGACGTGTGGTGTTTATTTTGAAACACTAGATAAAACATCTAGAGTTGGTCTCTTGTAAGACAGTTTCATATGCGATCATATTCAAGTATGTGTTTTTCAGGTATAAGTATGTGTTTTTTAAATATGTTTTTATAGTAAAAACATGAGTTATTCAAGTATATCTTTTATAGCCATAAGTATGTCTTTTTCTACTATAAGTATGGCCGTCGCATGTGCGACGGTCTCACATGAGTTTTTGTGAAACATCAAAGTGGAATGGAATAGAGGATCTTGCTTGCTTCTTAAACGAGACCCACACTATTTTAAAATATCTTAAAATTTGAATGTTGCATTATATGATTTCAGAATTTTCCAGAAAGGGCAAACTCAATATTGCCATCAAGGAATATGGTAGCAAAAGTGAGATTGTTTGGGAAGATCCACGAGATATATTTCTATGGGAAAAGGAGTCCAAAATCGTTTGGAATAGGGTGGAGGCAGCTATTGGATCATCATCATCATCATCATATCGTAGCTGGAGATTATTTGGTATTGGAAATAATGGAGAGCAGTGATACTCAACTTGAGATGAATATGCAGATTGTCAAACCCACTATTCCACCACAAATGGAAGACGAAATGAGGCTTAGAGGAATTAAACCCCAACTTGTCATTAACATTGACGATGATGACGACGACGAGGAGGACTAGCAAAATTTGATGATTATTCACTCTTATC
Organism: Scutellaria galericulata; assembly: GCA_946896805.1. NCBI lineage: Eukaryota > Viridiplantae > Streptophyta > Magnoliopsida > Lamiales > Lamiaceae > Scutellaria > Scutellaria galericulata. Next base: position 11,080,907 of record OX335798.1, on the reverse strand, counting down.
TACAAATCTGGATTCTCTATGTTGATCCAAATTGTCTTGTTTTTTGTTTTAAATTAAATAAATTGTTTTACAAATTCACGTATTGATCAAAAATTAGTTCAAAATATAAGTAATGGATTGCAAATCTTTGATAGTAACCATTGATATCAATTATATTTAAATGTCACCCTGGTTTTGGATCTTTATCATGTGTTAGTCTTGTTGAACATTTTAATTACATATTATTTTCTAATATATGTAAATATCACATAAACTAATTTTTAACATTTAATAACTCACAAACTATTAGGAAAGAAAATGAAAATGAATAAATAAAAAAATAGACAACATTTGAGTTGATGTAAATGTACTTGACATGGTGTATATAATTAAAATCAAAATATAGGTTATGTTGTTTTCGAAAATATGAATTAACCGCTTTCTCAACGGTAATTAACTGTCTCTTACGGTCCTATTTCCTTGATTCATCAATACACGCCTCTATCAATTGCACAAAAACTTCTTCTCTTCTCTTCTCCGATCATCAATCATCTGAAACTTGACACCACAGCCTTCCGCCGCCGCGGCGCTTGGTCCACACCAGGCGTCGCCGCCACCCACACCACCGGCAAATGGCAGATTCAACCGCTATCTTCACTTTTCAGGACCCATCCTCCTCCTTCTTTGTTGAAGAAAATCTTGATCTTCAACCCTTGGAAGATACATTGGATGACAATCACAATTATTTGAACTTGGAAAATGATCAAACGTGTCAAGAATGGGACAATCTCTTTGATTCGGAGGATCCACTGTCCGACCCTGTTTTATGGGAAATTTGCCATGACAATGGTGATGTAGGGAACTCTGGAAATGACGACAATCTCCCTGAAAATCCGGTTTCTGGAGATCAATCAATGCCCCTTTCAGTAATTTCAGTTCCAGCGTCTCAGTATAATTGCATCTGCTGTCAAATACTTAGAGAAATTACTCATACTAATGGTGTGTAACTGTGTATTAATGCTCTTAATTTTCCTTTCAAGTTTCTATCCAATCTGGTTTGTTTCTTTATTGCCTAATATGATTTTGCAGGCACACACGTAAAGCGGCTCGAGATTCATGGAGTATTTGGAGTAATCACTCATGCAGTTCTTGGGATATTTGATTGTGCCACATCTTTGCAAACCCAAGATTTCCAAATGTTTGAGTGGGTTATCTTATAGTATTATAAGTAATTTGTGTTGTTTCAATCCTATTTTGAAAATGTTGTTTATTCGTGCTTCGTAGTTTTGTCAAGGAGAGCAATGTGACAGTGAAGAACTTGTTGATCCAATATTTCGAGGCTTGTAAACTAGAGGGCTATATTCCAATGCAAGATCCTCTCTCCACCTTCTACGATGCCCTCAGCGTTGGATTGTATGCAACTGAAAACACCAACGATTTTCTTCAATTATCACCTCAAAATATTGGTTAGTGTTGGTATAACAAAAGTTGGCTTTCGTAAACAAACATGGTTTTAAAATTTGATATATACATTGCAGGGGATTGCCAGTATAATAAACACGAGACGTTGAGGCGACCAGAGGGTGGAAGCAATCGGAGGGGATTCATGAAAATACCCCTTGCCTTGCAGGTGGTTATGTTTTCTCTTGGATTCGGGATTATTTGATTGAAAGTTGTTCGTTTCGTTGAAATTTTTATGATGATAATTGGTAATGAGATTATGCAGAGGGAAAGAACAAGAAAATTGAAGTTGGAGGATTTCATTGGTTACTTTGATGTTCCAATACAGGAGGCTGCAAGGAAGATGAATATATGTCCAACTGTGATGAAGAAGGTATGCAGAAAGAATGGTGTGTCAAGGTGGCCTTATAGAAAGGTTCTCTCTCTCTCTCTCTCTCTCTCTCTCTCTCTCTCTCTCTCTCTCTCTTGTGTAACACTTGAAGAATCTCTGATTATCATATTGTTGCAGATAAAAAGCATTGAGAGAAAACTATCAAAGCTGGCCAAGATTTCAGATACAAGTAGTGATAATGAGGAGAGAAGAAGAGCGACAGAGGATATAGAAAAGTATAGACAGAAACTTGCTAGTATTTATCACACATATACCAAGAAGCCTTGAATTTTTTATTTCTCTAATTCATTAATTATGTAAATACCGTTGTGGAATTTAAACAGTTCCATTTGTAACTAAACTACTCATGAATATAAGCAAAGGAAGAAGAAAATTCTGATTGAAGAAGGATAATAATTTAGCAGTATGCACATCCAAATTCTGTTCACTCTGTACAAAAAGTCATACAAACCTATTCTTGATTCAAGAATCAATCTATATATATAAATCACCATGATTGGCCACCTTTTCGAATCTTTCTTCGAAAAGGTCTACAGGCTTCGATGCTTAGATCGACAGCAGCCGCGAGAGCCATGAATATCGCAGCATCCTCCACACAGGTGACGTGGCGCATGGCTAGTTGCACCCTCGGCTTGCTTAGTTTGCCTTCCCCCTGGACCCTACAGCTCATAACGAACCCACCAGCAACTGGGCTCAGCCCTGCAAAGTCCCCGCTGCTCTGTGGACTCGGCACTGGAGTCGCAACCTGCCTATCCGTGTCTATGAAGAACTCGCCACCTTTTTCAGCATTGATCGTTACCTCGGATATGAGGAAGTCCCCTCCTTCTTGTCCATCCGAAAATACATGGAACCGGAAGCAGATGCAGTCTCGGATCCCTCGTTCACGCCATGCTTCAAGTTTTCCCCATGGCTGCCAGCTCTCAGACCTGCACGGGTCGGGCCGGACAATCAACCAGGCTCCTGGGTTGGATTTCGCCACCCAATCACAACCTGTTGCTGGGACAAATGGTGTCGTTATGAAGGCTGCTGCCACGGCCGAGCCTGATAGGTCGTGTATCTTCACCTTCCACCCTTTCCTTTCTCGTCTCTCGATGTCTTGGTAGGACCCGTCAGCCGAATTCGACCAGAAGTTGCTTAGTGGGTCCACCTGGGATACCCTGTATATTTTGAAACAAGAAACAGTCAGAATCGAAAACATCTATTTAGTGATCAATTTTGATACGAAGCATTTCAAGATCACCTGTCTTGACTAAACTTGCAGCTGAAAATAGGCTGCTTGACCGTCCCTTGAAGCTGAACGATTTGTGGGCTTAATTTAGTCTCGTCTTCTAATTGAAAGACGTATCTTGGATCAGGGTCGAGCTTCACCCGTAAATGGAGCTCGGCCCCCGGTTTCCCACTCTCGTGCCTGTTTTTGCCGATGCCAATCCAGCCATTGAAAAGAATGACTGGCTTTCCTTCGCACCATTCAGGGCCGACATTCAACTTAAATGCTCCAATTTGCTGCCTCTTCATACCGACGCCGCAATGGGTGCCCTTTCTCCCAGTAAAGACGACTATCTCCAAGCATGCATGAGAGGCGTAGAAACAACCTGGTGCCATCAATGCTTTCAAATCCGATTCTTCAAGATAAAAGCTGGATGCAACACTGTGAGAGTTAGGAGTTGCATCAGGAGATGATATAAACGGGATTGATGTAGTCTGGACAGGGAAGCCTCGAAGACGAATCTCACATACACATGGGGAAGAGAACGGAGAAATACCAGATTTAGCTGCAGTTACAGCTGTCCCGGGAAATCTAATTCCCAGGGACCCAATTGACAACCTAATAAAAGCCTGAGGATCCATTCTTGTCAGAAATAGAAATAGTAGTCCATTTGCTGGAATGTTTTACGCATAATAAGCTTGAAGGCCTGTCTCATAAACAACCAATAATTAGGATGATATAACATATGGAATAGTATGTAATAATTAAAGTAACAACCAAGCAGACAAAAGATGCTTCACTCTTATTTGAAATCGGTCTGTTTTATCTTAGAACAACTCGCATTTCTCATATAACATTTGTTCAACGATTATGGATTTCATCAAACTGATTCAGATATGCCAACTGAGAGTGATAAAGAGTATTATCCAATGAAAGTGGAAAGATGGACTCATTGGTTAACTCAAAGATTAACCAATTGAACTTATGGCAAGAATCATATACAAAAATGAATTAAGTAATGACAAATAACAGAATTCTTTGTATACCTTTGGTCACACTTAAGTATTGCAGTAGACAACCTTTTAGGTATACGAACAATTATTCCCCTTTTCAAGGGAACTCCCTATGGTTCTCGAATATGATGTTATAAAAAGAAGTAATGAAAGGGAATTGGGGAACTAAACAGTAAACAACAACATGATCGTTTCCAGTTCAGTTGCAGTGTCGATAAGGAATATGTACAGGGGAATTTGGCATTATGTGACACCAACTCCTAGAAATTTGACCTGTAAACTCAATTCCATTAATGCTCGGATAATGGAATTATTCGTGCTTTCACACCATTTGATAGATTCTTTCTTACCTCTTAAGTGTAGAAAGCAGCAAGAATTTGGTTTCAATTAGAGAATCAAAGCTGGTTATACCCTGGACAGTAGCCTCTGTGCATCTGCCACGCTTTGTCGAAACATTAGTCTTTATCACTACCAATCTTATTCTGGAAAGCCTTATTCTTTATGTCCAAAGCTATTACCAACTCTTATTGAACTGAATTGAGAATTCTGAGCAAATCCCCAACTGCAGTAGTTTCATTGTTCTTATTATTCTTTCTTCTATGAGCTATTGGTCCTAAATTATTACCCAATTCTCTCTACTCTTGGATATATATTTACACAAAATTCTTCAGCAACTATGTCACTCTCAGAAAGCATAAAAATCAAAACTTTGAGTGAATAATTTTGCTTCATTAACCACAAAAGGAGAAGAGGGAAAACCAAGTGATGAATAGTCAATACATGCAAATTATACATTACACAACAAAACATAACTTCATGAGCAATTGAGACTCATCCAACAAAGTCAAATTCACTCAAAATCAAGAAATTTACAAAAATCTAAACACATTTCAAGAGTTGAAAGATTTCATGCAACAAAGAAGATCAGGCAAAGAACCCACCTTGGCTACGAAGAATATCTTCTCCTCCTCAGAAACCCCACTTTCACTGAGCACTCAAGAATTCACCTCAGAGAAAAAGGTGCTGAATTTCCATGGCTTTTTCCACGCAAATTTCCCAATAAAGCAAGACTCAAGGTTGAAACTTTTACTCTCTTTTCAGGAAAATATACACGCACTGAAATGGGTTTTTTCTCTTTCACTTTTGCAGATCCAAGGAAAGATAATGCAGAGTTGTGAAAAAAGAGAAGATTTTGGTAAATAGAGAGTATTAATGATTGAACCAAACCCACCAAACACAAGCTCCAAGAATAATCACATAGACTATGTATGCACAGATCACAAGAAATGCATAGTGTTTGTGAATGTGTTCTTGGGTGGAAGAAGTATGAGTGTATGCTATGTGTATGTCTCCACCTACTGTGTGTATATGCGGGTACGGTTTTAAAGCAAGAACAAAGTAGCGGAGAAAGTGAAGGGTAATACATTTTGATCCTTTCTATTTCTTTTTCCTTTTTTTTTTTTTGTTTTTCAATATCGGCGAGTAATAAGTGTAGACAAATCGAATATCTGAAAATATAATATATTGTATCTTTATAATATGAAGAATACTATTAAATATTATAAATACTATTTACAGTGTACAAACATTTATAATATGAAGTATAAGATAAAGACATTATATAAATGAAAATCTCTTTCTTTTTCTCCTTTATTTTGACGGAGAATCCCTCCTTTTAGCCTAAAGATTAAAAAATTAATGTTTCAAAGGTCAACTTTTAATTGAAATATTTTCAATAACAAAATTAAGGTGATTGATTTAATCAATAAATTTATGCATAAGTAAATAACATAACTTATAAAAGCTTATATATGGATTCAATTCATTAACAATAAAAAATTATAATTTAAAGGGGTAAGATTGATATCAAATATAATAGAGCTAAGTAAGTTAATAATTTTTAGTAAACCACTCAAATGGTACAATCCATCAATCACCCTAGAACGAAGGGTGATCTATTAATTCTTCGACTCTTTGGGTCCTCAAGATCATACTACAACAATCAAATGCTAATTAATTGTAAAGGTAATCAATGAATCCTGTTACGAATTATCAAAATATGAAGGAAAAAAAAGTTGGCTATTTTTTTGTATATTGTCCACATTTTTGTACATCATTCTACCTATCATAATGTCAACCAATTTATTGACCTTCATAATCATGTATGTCGACTATAATACATATCTAACATTATAAATTTAGGGTATTATTATCTTTTCCCATCAAAAAAAGAGATTTTGACCATATCTAACAACACACGTTTTTTATGGTAATTTTTGCACTATTTTAATACAAAACTTGTTATTGATCTTTAACGGTCTACACTACTTTTTGCACTGAAATGAAATATTTTATAAAATTTATTATCGTTAATTTTTTTCTTTTTATTTATCATATATTTATTAATATTTATTATTATTGTTAAATAATCAAATGTTGATCTTTATTATTTTGTAACTGTTAAAAAAATCATATATCTTTAAATCTTTATGATTTGTGTTGTGTTTAAATTATATAGTACATCTAAATCATTATAATGTTTTTTTAAATAACATATCATGTTATTTCAAATCTTAATTACATATTATTAAAATAATTTTATTCATCCCAAAATAACACTTTAGTTACATAAAATTTTTAATATATTAATTATGATATAAACAAATTAATAGCATTTAATAACACTTAATATAAGGAAAAATTTGAAGAAAAAAAAGAGAGAGAATATAATGAATAAATAAAATATGACACCAAAAGTTCACTTGTGTAAACCTGACATAGTAATGTCAGATGAACAGATTAAATGTAAAATTTTACAACACAATTGAAAAAGAAAAATCATATAGTTAAAATTATTTGACACGCTGTTGGAGATGGTATTAAGAAACAGAAAAAATTTAAAATATTATCAGATTGAGTTCCAAGAGGACATTTTCAAAATAATATACCAACATGTAATTATCCACAATTGTAATGCGATTTCAATAGAAAATAAAAGTATAAGTTGAAATTACATTATTAAAAATATTTAAGACTTGTCTCTTAGTACACAACACATTCATGTATGTGAAAATTTCATGTGTATACAAAACTATCTCATCATTGAAGTAATGATTGACACCAGAAGTTCTAACAATTACTTTTGATAATTGTATTATGCATAAATAAAAAGGTTATTCTTAATCATTGTCTTAAAATCATAATGAATTAGAACAAATCTATAAAATTAAGAAGAAAATAATATTTTTCTACCTACTTTTCTCCAAATAATTTTCTACTTCGAGCAAGTTCTTTCATCTGTCCTTTAATATTTTGGTAATAAAAAATAGTTTGGTTGGCGGTAGTTGGTAAGGATAGAATACTTAATTTCTTAAATTGGAGATATTGTGAGTAAAAGTGAGGAATATGTTATTATTATTATTATTATTATTATTATTATACAGACAACATATACGTATACTATGTGTAATGTATGTATGTATAGGCAGTGGGGGGTGGGGTGGGGTAGTGGAATTTGGATACAGCTGTAACCAACCCTTTTTAGAGAGAAAGAATAGTAGTGCATTTTGAGAATGACATGAAAAACCTTCCATTTTTACCCAATACATTATTGCCAGTAAATATTTAAATTGTTAGAGCAATTTCAAAAGTCAAACATAGATATACATGATTTTAACAATAATTGAGAAAATTAAATACTCAATAGTAGAGCTAAAATTGGATTTTTTTTTAAATATATATACTAACTAATTTAGCGATAGTCTTAGGAAAGTAGGATTTGAAATCAATAAGATTTAATAATATTGTGTTTGAGATTACAGCTAATAACAGATATTAACTGAATTTTCCTTGGACAATTTAAATTTATAATTTCTTTTGTTAGACCGTATTATGAATATAGTTTTGTAAAATAGAAATTATATTACTCACAGTTCAAAGCCATTTTTATAAATCATTTGAATCAAAACTATGAGATTGTCATACAAAGTCATAATTTATACTTGAGTTATAATTTTATTTAAGTTTTTAGTGTACATGAGAATTAAGATTATGAGTATTTTTGTATTTAACAAACAACTAGTTGTGCTATATTTTTATTGCAGAAAAGGATACAATATTTTATGACAGGTTTAATTGGTTACCATTTAAATTAGAAAATGAAACCACAGTGTTTTACAGCTAATGAATAAGATGTTTAAATATTGACCAATCTTTAAAATCGTTTCTCTAATAATTATCATTATCAAACCAATCAATATCATTTTTTTAATTTATTCAAAGCAATCAAAAGCAAGCTAAGGCATGTATATATTTATACGTAATTCAGATTGAATTTGAGAAAGCAAAAATAATTTAATCTGTTGTTGCAATTATTGGAACTAGTTAGATAAGTAGTTTTCTGTGGCTTAACATGATTGCCGAATCTTTGATATCGAAGAAAGTTTTGGCAACCAAATAAATAAATAAATATATATCTTAGATGTAAGATATGTGTTTATTTCTTTCACCTTCGTGGATAAATGTGTTTATTAAATTCAATGTTCTAAATATCGGTTTGAAATAAACACATCTATACATGATTATTAAAGAAAAATGTATATTTTCTTTATGCTAAAACTAATAGTTTCACCGCTGATGTGACAAATATCCAAGAATAAGGAAGAAAATATTGTCGAGAATGACAACTTTGAAGAGAAATATTTGGTGATACATATGTAGAACTTGGCAAATCAACATCATTCAATATGGATGAGCAAATCCAATATTATCATAAAAGAGCATTCAGTGCATCACAAAAATTGGAATGGTGGTACTCAACTTCATTTCTTGTTTGCTATTCCACGTGCCCCACCATAGATTTCTTGTCTACTTTTGCAGCTGATTCGATTCGTCTCTTGTCTACTTTTGCAGCGGATTCCAATTCGAGGACGAATCGTTTCGAAGACGAGAAGAATGATGGAGAACATACTGAATTAGATGTATTTGATGCAGATTTATATTGATTTATTATTATTCATATCTTATATTGATTTCATCGTATCTTTAAGATTCTAGGTTTTTATTAGTATAAATAAGAATTATCTTTATTATCTTGACGAGTTGAATTGATTTATGAAATAAGAAAATATAGTTTTCTCTTTACATCCGGTATTACCAGAATCAACGGATCGTAATATTATCTTTATCAACGGATCATAATATTTCTTTATCACGCTCCTACCTGCATCATAACCAAACTGTGGAGAAACCCGAAACCGAATTGTGGAGAAATCCGAACCGAAACAATTCGAACCAATAAAGAACCGTTAATTATTTGATTTTATCCAAATTGAACCACTCTGATTAATTTTTACGTCAAACCCAAATTGTATTGAATCGAAGAATCGATTCAGAATCAAATAGAACTGATTTCAAAGAAGTAATTATAGACAAATTTGTATGTATCATTGAATTCATTAATTTGTATTGTTATATTAGAATAGTTAAAAATTTGATTGAAGTTTATTATTATTATTATTATTATTATTATTATTATTATTATTATTATTATTATTATTATTATTATTATTAATACTATTATAATTTTAAGACTTCATAGAATAAAATAATAATAAAATAATAAAATAAGATAATTTTAATGAATAATTTTGGGAGCACTTAAAATCTATTAACTACAATAAGTATTAATCAAATAATTGGTTTATAACTTATATAAAGTAATGCATAAGATATTTTGAAAGATGAACTTTCTGATTACTACTTATGAGGTGTAGAATGAGAAGATTTCGAAGAATAAAGTTTAAATTTTTTTTTGAATGTAATATTTGTTTTCAAGAAGAGACCTACTCAAGTAATTTATTAAATCTAATTTATTAAATCATGGCTTGTTTTAAGATATAAATTAAATAACGTTACAATATATATATATATATATATATATATATATATTTTTTTTTTTTTTTTTTTTGCATTTTATTTCAATGAATATTTATTTTAAATTATAAAAATCTAAATCTTCGAAACCCGAATTGAGCCGCTCCATTTTTCCCGAATCCCCGAAGGAACCAGACCAAAGTGACAGAGTAATTCCGGAGATTTTTTTTTTTCAAATTCTCCAAAAATCTCCAAACTTTGGAGTAATTCCGGAGATTCTCATATCCCCGAATTGCTCCGACACCATGATCACCTTGATTGATTGATGTTCTACCAAAATTGGAAGTGGCAGCCTAAAATTGCAAATACATTCTTCCCATGCCAAAAAGTAAATGTTAATTTGTTTTATATATATATATATATAGTTTTGTGAGTTTAAATGGTTTTGATTAATTCATCATAAATATTAAATATCCGCGTCCAAGTACCTAGGCGCTATTGTTGCTTAGAAATTTGTAAGATAATGATTTATAATATATATACATATATATTTGTATATACTATATAGACAGTAATTACAGTATAAATATGTTGATTGATCAGTAAGTCAAATTAAATATGTGTATAATATCACAAGTATTCATAAATATATACATTGTCGAATTTGGAGATTTATAAAATTATGAAAATGATGATTCTAGCAAGAAAAAAGAAAGAACATGGTACAAAATATTTAAATACTAAGATTCATAAAGCAAATGTCATTTTCCTAGGGACCATTGTTTTTACAGAATTTAATTAATTTTGTTTCACAAGCAATAACTAATAGTGCTTGGCAACATCTGATAAAAAAAATAGAAAATTTGTCCTTTTTTCCCTTTAATTTTCTTGTTATTGGTCATGGTGGTGACATTTTTTAATCATGAAATTATGGTAGCTGATTGGTTTGAATGTAGAATGATGTTGGAACAAAGAAACAAAAGACAAATCAAGAGTGGATTTTGATGAATTATCAAAAGACATGGGATCCTAAATACTGTAAACTATATATGATAAAGAAATGGCCAACCAAAAATATGTCTTTCTTGGTTTTACTTTTAACTTCTTTTTCTTTTTCTTTTTCTTTTCATGAGCGACAAAAATGAAAAAAGGAAATCTAAAATTGATTAAGTTTGATGATGTCATTATTATGTATAGCTGATGTCAAATAATGTGAGATGGTATTTATATATATTGAATGTGCATTTTGTCATTAATTCATATACATGTGCATTTATTTGTGTACATCAACCAAATATACTTATGTTTCACATACCATGACATAAAAATGTGAACTCACAACATATGAGACAGTCTTATAGATATTTTCATCAAACACATCAATATTTATTTTGTAGGTTCTGGATTTACACATCAAATGAAACTTCGATCTGTGAAACGATCTCACAAAATTTCTACTCTTAGTCCTAAGTATTAAAAATTGTCAAATTAGGCCAATTTTTAAAAAGAAAAAAACTAGTTAAAAAAGAAAAAAAAAATGGAGACAGATTTCACAAATAATGTGAACTTGTTCCCAATTTGTGAGAAATATATTGCTTCTTGAAAGAGGTTTCAAAGAATAATATCCAACAAATAGATCACATAAGTTTGGGTCAAAGTCAGCACCCTTATCTTTCAAAGTCTCAGTTGGAAATGTATTATCGACACCCAATATAGATTTTAATTTTAATTTTATAATCTTATAAAATAAAATTTCATATAGGTCATATATTTAACAATAATGTCATTACTATCAAATAATGAATAATAATAAAATAATCAGGTATATTGTAGGGGTTGGTTAAAATCTATGCTACACTTAATGTATCCACCAAATATAATAATATCTATGATTTATTCATAAAAAATAATTCATTTTCACATATTTATAATATTGTTTCCAACACACAAATATCCATTCTTATATACATGTAAATATTGTATCGGGTCCAATTCACTCAATACAACATCTATAAAATAGGTTAGACACGAGCAATTTTTCAATCTTTCTAATATTTTATTTATCGTTGAATTAAAAATTATATAAATTCTTTACTCTGAAAATTACAAAACATATTATATTTTTATTATATATTATTTGTGTCCATCTTAATATCAATCCTCTATGCTCATTTTGTGAACAAAAGGGATGGCTGAAATTGAAATATTCGGTGAATAAAAAAAATAGTATTAATGAGTGACAGCTAATATGGAAGTGAAGTAGCGGCGCATTTGGGCCCCAAAAGAGCGACTTTGCCGCCAAAGTGCACATGCCGCTTTTAGACCAAACAGCGCTTCTTCCAAATTCAACACTTTATCCAAACTACCACCACCATGTGGATAACATAGTGCTTATTATTTTTATTTTAGATAAATCCCTGTTGCAATATGTCACATTATTTTATTACTATTTAAAAAAAAAGAAGTAAAATCTATCTAGTTTAATATTTTAAAATCAAGGAAATTCCAACACTTAAAAGAGAGTGATTAATTGATAAATTCACAACTTGTTTAAAAGGGAAGGTGTATAAAAAATATTAAATATTTCGGATGCATGAACATTGTAAGCTTTGAAAAACATTAAAAAAAAGATAATTATAAATCGTTTTTGATTTTACAAATTTTTTTTCGAAAAAAGATATAATTCGTATCGTAAATGAAAAATACATATTTGAATTTGAGACTATAACTCAAAGATTTGGACTGGGTGTAAATAATTTTTTGCATTGGCTTAGATTTGCATAGTTTAGAAGGATTAATGAATTATATATCATTAAACCTTAATTCATCTAAAATTAAAGGATTTTTCCTTGCGTCGCCACAAGTTTCACGTGATATATAATTTCATATCATCAAAATCTTCATTCATTTTTCTATCGTGGTATTATGTGTTAGTGTTATATTACCGTTATATACATAATATAAATTAATAAAATAAATTGATATTGCAAGAATACTCGACAATAGATTGACAAGTACAAGGGGAAAAGTGGAGATTGTTTGATGGGTGCAAACGAAAATTCCTCGAATTAGGTGAAAGATTATAGGATAGTCATAGTGATATATTGGTAGGTTCATTGGCTCAATCATGCAATCTCCCTCGAGATCCAAGTCCAACTAAGTATGCATAAATATAAACATACATGTGACCAAGATTGCACCCAAGATTTTATCATCAACCCTATTTTAAAATGGGTCTGAATTTTCTATTATATCTAGTATTTCATCTCATATTTCATTATATTTAATACATACTACATTTTAATTAATATAGTCATCTGATATATATGATCATATGATAATTATTTTGAAACATAATATGAAATATTAAATAAACTAAATATCTCGTGTCTTTGAAAATTGAATTCAGATATTGTAGTTTGCAAACTAAGTAATCATGTTTGTTCCTCGAATTCCATCTTCTTCATTTGCTAATTAAACTGAAAAAAGGTCTAATCCATTAAATATATTTTCACAATTTTTTTTTTAGAGTTGTCAAAGTGGGTTAGCCTATTTTACCAGTTCACCCCGTTCCATCAAAACAGAGGATTGTGTTGAATAATCATAGGCCCGTGAAAAGATGGATCAAAACGAGTTTGGCCCGCGATTGGTTGGATTTTTTGTGGGTTGGCCCGACTTTATTTTTTTATTATATTTTTTCATTGAAACTATATATGAGAAATAAATAATAATAATAAAATTTCTTATCGAGTGTAAGTAATGATTTATAAAAATATTGATAAGAGTCATTATTTATAGAAATGAAGAAATTTTAGTAAAAAATTAATTTTCAATTTTTTTTATATTATATGTAATTATGCATGTGTGTATATATATATATTAGTAGTAAATGTAGATATATGTTACATATTCATTTTTTTCCTTTGAAAAAAATTAAAAAGATAATAAAAAATAAAAATAAATATTTTGGTGGGTCGAGCCCGGTTAACCCGTGTTTCCCTAGTTGGTTGGGTTAGTTTAGATTTTGGGGCCCGTACAAAAAAAATTCTCATCCTACCCCATCAAATATAGGTTATAGTGGGTTGTGGATCAGCCCGTCCCGCCTACCCGTATCGACAGTTCTACTTCTTTTCATTAAATATATATCGGTGACAATATTTTGTGTGATTTGAGAATAAATTTCTTGAATTCATGATTTTTGTCGGAAATTTACACATGATGTGCCTCATGAATTTCAAAAATTCTAATTTTATGCATTTTTGAGCGTAAATTTCCTGAAATCACAATTCTTTTAGGATAAATTACACATAAAGCCTCGTAACTTTTGATGTTTAGGTGAAAATTTCAATATATATTGGGAAATCAACAAAATTAATCCTCAAATTATGAAAACTTCAAAGTCGTTTGATACTAAATTGCTACCTTATTTAGATAGGGATGAAGTTGCAATTTTTCATATTCTATATTAAAACCCTACGAGTGATAGCCCATTAACATCACAATATCAACATTCAAAAGTGTCCATTCATTCGTTGCAAATGGCTTTGGACTAGGAACATTCACATGCTATGTGTGTGGACTCAAAACCAGACAGATTTAAGAAGCAGCAACATTATGTTTGTCTCAAAACACTACTTGTTTTCTGCAAGAAATATCTCTAGTCTTGCTTCTTTTTAAATTTATTACAACAAGCAACAATACAGTAACGGTCCCTCAACAGAATCCAGAGAGAGAGAGAGAGCAAGTTGCATTGTGAGAACGTCATATGAACTACTTCACCTTAATGAGAAAGAAAGGGCAATGAGTAGACATGAGCACATGGAGCATACATGTAATAAGAACATGGGAGTTCAATATGTCACATAAATATGGAAAGCGGCAGCTGAAATTACAGGGCAAATACAATAAATGATGCCATTAAGATGGTGACTAGAGGATTTGGTAGCTCATCAAATCATAAGTTTAGTGGGTACATATATATGTGGATGCAGAGTACTACATTACTAATCTCATCTTCAAATCTATGTGGCAAAGCTACCCCTAAGCACTTCACCCCCAATAGGGACGACTTGGATTGGGGTCGTCCAATCTAGATATCTCGTACTTTATTTCACTAACGCATATAGTAATGACATCATAAATGCTTCTATACAGCTCGTACTAGTGAAATAAAATACGGCATAAAAGCCCAAATGGAACAAACCATATCCTTGAGATGAGGTGCCTTAATCATCAAGATATATACTCAAACATAACATACCCTTCAATATGATAGAGCATATAGAAGGCCCCGGAAATTTTAATAGAAAAAGATCGATATGGGAGTGTGTGTGAGCGTGAAACATCTTATACTACACTTGTTTATCCAGGCAATGGTTCTACAGACCCTGTGATTCAGACAGTGAATAGGAAGCTTGTAATATTACGGGCCATTTGACAACAGTTTTTCACGAACAACGACCATCATTTAGACCCTTTCACAAGATAAAGCACTTGTTTCACACGCCTTTCATGTTTATATCAACAGGGTGCATTAGACAGTGATAGAATAAAATCTTTGCTACAAACTAAGATGTCGTACATATATTCAAAATCATTCAGTCGGAAAGTCACTCTCGTCCAAGTAAAGTTAGCACAACTTAATATACACCAGAGCCTGTGCTTGAACACCGAATATGTAAGAAATTACACAAACGAAAGATAAAAGATTCAGGAATCAACTACCAACACTATACAAAACACATACTGCAAGAAGCTATGTTTCAACACCAGATTGCATTAAACTTCATCGATACGGAAATAAAAATAGAATAACAGCGGTATATGGCAGTGATGTAAGACAAATAAGGAGCACTTTTACATCACTTCCATTTTTTAAATTTATGCCTCCCAAACATGCCATGCTTCCAGCGTTTGCCATACTTGCCGTGTTTGAACTTACCATGCTTAAACTTCCCATGCCCATGGTGGCCAAAATACCCACCATGATGATGGTATCCCCCATGCGCCAAGTGGTGGGCCCCATAAGCGGCCACAGCTCCCGCTGCGCCCCCAGCTAGGAGTCCTCCCATTCCATGTCCTGCAATAGTCGTTTATTGCAACATCAACAAGTTATAGAGATGAAGGCGATGGTTCAAAAATGACTTATAGAGATGAAGTATAATTGGTGATAATCCGAAAATCAATATAGAAATACCTGAATGAGATGCACCAGGATAACCTGATGGAGGGTATCCATGGGGAGGAGGGTATCCATGAGGGTGGTACCCTGCTGGTGGGTACCCTGCCGGAGGGTACCCTGTCGGTGGGTACCCAGACGGAGGATATCCAGCCGGAGGATAGCCATGGGGAGGATATCCTTGTGGAGGATAACCTGGTGGAGGATAACCTCCATGTGGTGGAGGATAAGCTCCATGTGATGAAGGATAGTGTCCTGCCCCAGCAGCATATGCGGCAAGATTAGAGAACAGCCCCTTGTCCTGTTCGTCTGGTTTACCATGACCGTCATTTCCACCTCCCATCATTAATCAGTCTGCAATAAATGGATCAACAAAATCATGCAACGAAGAAGTTGTAAGCAAAAAACCAAAGCTTGTATCTTTGTACAACTATCCCAGATATGACATGTATGCGTAACATAACGAGGTGCGATAAACTCAATCACGAAAGGAACCAGATGAAACCCATCATTATGTTGTATGTTGTATATACTTCGATATTCTTTATTTTTTTTTACAAATCCATCAGAAGGATCATTGATCTCAAGGAACATAAAGCACTATTTTGTTCAAGATTCAGCAATTATTTATGAGTTGATTACAAAAACCAACAATAGCCCCCTTTTTATCAAGAATAATATAATCAGAAAAACGAAAGCCTAATTAATCCGGAACGCTCAACCTCCAAGCCTTCTCCCCTTCCCATCTTAACAAAAGAAAAGGAAAGGGAACCCTAGAATCATCATCTTTAACAAAATACAAAGGGCTTACATGAGGAACGTGATAGCTGGTAATTTGGTATGTTCATGAACAAATTAATCAATAAAACATAGGCACATGGGCTTCACCAAATCAATAATAGCGTAACAAATACAATATCACAGATTTTCAAAACTATAAACATCAGAGAGACAAGAAACTCAGAGCCATCGTCGTATATCATCACAAACGGGTTTCAAAGAACAAGAAATAATAAATAAAAAAAAAACAGCAACAACAAAAGAACAATTTTTTTTTTAACGCAACTACAAAAATCATCACCTAATCCACAAAAATCAGAAACCATTAACACACAAAAAAAATATAGAGATATCATCATAGCATAAATTTAACCAAGATATGAAATCTGCATGCCTGGGAGCAAGAGAGAAATTCATTTACCTTCTTGGGAGAACCCTTGTTTTTCTTTTTCAATTTTATTTGGTTAAGGAATATTGAGCGATTTATTTCTTCTTCAAAAGAAAAAAAGATTGAGCGATTTTTATTTTTAAAAAACCAAAAGATGGAATTGTGTAATCTTTATTATGATTAAACAAAATTCTCCTGCGGAGGTTGGATTATTAAATAGCCGTTACATCATATACTTATCTAATTTTATAATTCACGCGTTCTTCTAACGCGTGTACTTTATTGAATGGGAGTATGGGACTCGCATAAATTCCTTTCGATCGTCTTTCTTTTTTGTTTTCAATTACTTGTATGAATTTCTTATCTTAACTTTTAAGATATATACATAAATAAATAAATAATAATTTTGTTTCTCAAATGTATAATGGTAGTAACAGTTTGAAACGTGATTAGAAGTTCACTAAATTGCTACCAATTTGCATGGACTTTTCCAATATATTCCCTAGTGATGGTTTTAAGAAATTTCTTTGGGAATGTTAGTTACAAATTTCAAAAATATCTCAAAAAATAAATTATGTTTGTTTCATATTATTTTAACTCAAAATAAAAAATTGACATTACAAAGATCTAATTCAAAAAAAAAAAAAAAAAAAAAAACAAAAACGAATGGCTCAATTTTTACAAATGAAAATACATAAAACTCAAAGCAAAACGTTCGAAAGTATAATGACTTAATTTCACAAATAAAAATTGATAAACTCAATTTTTTAAAAATATTAAAACAGAGGGAACAGAAATGTCTTTCTCCCATTATTGTTAGATAGGATAAAAGTTTTTATAATATACGAAATGGTAAATAAAACACACCAACAACAATTTGAGATTTGGTAAAAATATAAGTTATTGGAACTAATAAATAGACACAATCGGCAGCGGATCAAGTCAAGTTAATCTAAAAAAAATAATTTCGCTTATTCAATGTGTCTTGTTAATTTTTTTCTTAGGGCTCGTTTGGATTGGGGGTTTAGGTTGGTTTTGGATTACTATCCAACCTAAACCCCCGTTTGGTTTGGGGTTTAAAACTTGAATTATAATCTGGACCCGGTACAATCCATGGGATAAACCCGGATAAAGGCCATGTTTCCTAATCCCACCTTACTTGGTGGGTTTGTAAACCAATCCTCAATCCCAACAGTAACCTCCTGTTAAAAGACAATTTAGCCCTCACTTTTGCTATCAAAATGGCACATGTGCCCCTACTGTTCATCATAATTACATTTATGTGCCACCGTCTGTTGTAATACCCATCGATGCCCAAATCGAAGCAGCAAACCCTAGATCCAAACCAATTCAACATAGAAAGAAATTAAAACATCCAAGATGGAGCCTGAGTTCGGCGTTTAAGGTTTCCACGTTCGAGTGCTCGAAGTAAGGTTCAGACCAGGTGGATTCTGAGCACGGGTTGACAAGCATTCGTTGAAGGAAGTAGCGAAATTCCAGGGGAAAGGTTGCATCACATCGCCCTCTACTTATCAGGTATGAATCGAGCAAAACTTGTTGTTTCCTCCTCTATGCATTCCCAATTTGTGTGATTTTAATGTATTTATATAGTCTAGAAGATACCCAAATGTTTTGCATAAGTCTGGGCTAGGGAACGAAAAATCCGAATAGTTGGGTTTCTGAATGTGGGGTGTATAATGGTCTAATATTTTATGCAAATTGGGTCTATAATGTATGCAGAGGGTTTAGTGGTTTCTGCATTTGTCAAGAAACCCCGACTTTTGAGTTCAACATTGGGATTTCTTACTTAATTATGACTGATTACAAGATTAAAATGTTTTGTATTGTTATATTACTACGGTTTTATGTGAAAAGGGTGAAAATTCCAATGTTATTACATGAATTAGTGTTTGAAATGCCTCTGAAATGAACCTGTAGTTGCACTGAGAATGTGCTGATGAATATGTAGTCAGTTTTCGTACATTGACAAATTAGGCATATGTTTTATTCATGATGTTGGGATTTGAAATTGCCTGGATTGTGTGTGCGTTTTATCTGATAGAAAGAGCTGTTTTTTTACTCTGAATTTTATGATTTTGCAATTTTACTTGCGTGTCATTCTAGTAATTGTTGTATTAGAAATTTGATAATTTTGTGTTTAAATTAGCACTCAACATGTTGATTTCTATGTAAATTTGCAATCTTCATTTGTAATTCTCTAAGCAACTCATTGAATTAGATAATGTGCTCTTGCTTTTGCAATTTTCATTTGTGTTACATTGCATGATTCTGAATATGTTATCTTACTCGATTGTAAGCTGAGTACATATGATTTTGTTGTTCAGTAGGTTCCTTATCTCTGATTTGTTGTAAATCCTTATAGGCGAATGATCTAACAGAGGCATCAAAATCAATATCGGTAGTGCCAATGATGATTGATGATGATGTTAAATCCAATTGTGTGCGGACGGCCGGGAGCCACATGAGGAATCTGCTGAGAGTGAAGCGTGGACTTGACATGGTCAAGGTTTTGTTGGAGCATATTATTTCTTTGCAGTATGCCCACTTTCTTGAATCCTTAGGCTTGATTTTTGATTCATGGTGTTGGTGCTATTTTTCTTAACCGTCTCCCTCAATCTTTCGTTGGGCTCTGTTTCTATCCAGTGAGATGCTTGCATTTGCCGTTTCTGAACATATACAGATGGATACTAGTCTTTGAAGTCATTAATTTTGGGCGATGATATGTTGAATTATCCATGCCTTTGAATAAATTGTTTGAAATACATAAGTTTCACATTGTATTTGAATCACGTTGGGACATGAAAAGCTACACATGATTCCTGCGCTAAGAATGAATTATGAAGGACTACTTTGACGAATAATTAGTATCAGATAATTGTCTTCAAGTATAAACTGATGATTATTTATAGAAGAAGGCACATAAAACTATCCTCAACTTTTCTAGTCAATGTGTGCAAAAAACGTGATATAGATTTTTTCTGTCTTTGCATAATGGATCAGTGATCTTCGTGGATCCTTCATGTGTTGCTGCTGGCTTTCTTAGTGGCTATCTATTTAAATTTTCGGATATTAAATTATATATATTAAAGTATTTTTTAATCTTTTAATATATATAATTAAATTTTCGGATATTAAATAATATATATATATAATAAATTATTTTTTAATCTTTTAATATATATATAATTAAATTTTCAGATATTAAATTATATATATATATATATATATATTAAATTATTTTTTAATCTATTAATATATATATATATATATATATAAAATTAAATTTTGGGATATTAAATTTTGGGATATTAAGTTATATATATATATTAAATTATTTTTTAATCTTTTAATATATATATAATTAAATTTTCGGATATTAAGTTATATATATTAAATTATTTTTTAATCTTTTAATATTTATATAATTAAATTTTCGGATATTAAATTAAATATATATTAAGTTATTTTTTAATATTTTAATATATTAAATAATTAAATTTTGGGATATTAAGTTATATATATATTAAATTATTTTTTTATCTTTTAATATATTAAATAATTAAATTTTGGGATATTAAATTATATATATTAAATTTGAATTGAGAAAAGAAAGAAAACTCTAATAAGGGGTATTTTGGGCATTTCACATTTTTAACTTAACTAACCTACAAACCAAACAAAAGTTTATAAACTATCCCAATTTACAAAAAATATAACCATTCAAACCAAACACAAAATTTAAATACAAACTAACCTAAACCAACAAACCAAACACCAAAATTAATACTTTTTTTGTCTTCGATGAACAGTAAATAATCACCTTTTTAAACAAACTAACATAAACTCATCCTCCAAACCAAACGAGCCCTTAATGTACAATTAGTGGAACTATGAGATCGATTTGCATAACTTATTTAATTATGATATTTGTGTGGATGCATGTTGTACATTTGTGTCATTTGCCGTTGATCAGACCATTAACCTCAACAATGTGTCATTTACTATTGATAAAATCCTCAATCTATCTACAAAATACATCAAAATATAATGTTAAAAGACACGTCTTCAAAAAGCATTCAAATTGGGCAACCAACCATGACTCATGCAATAAACACATCGCCAAACGTCATTGCAAGAATTCAATGCTTAAACGCGTAGATTATTCTTCAAAACCTAAAATTAGTTTCAAATCGGGTTTACTACAGAATTCATTTATTTAGTCGTTATTTGGTTAATTTATAATTGTGAAAATATTCGGTGGAGTTGGTATTTTATATTTTAATTTAACATTTTGTATAACGTACTTAGTTTAATTTATTGAGAAACCCACAATCATATAATCCAAGAAAAGTGGTTGATCATAATATAAATGTTCTAACCCTTTTCCTCGAGTCTTTTAGCAAAAATCATATATTTGGTGCAAATTTGATCATATTTTTTTATGTGGTTTCGTAGAATGTTGTTGAATATGAGATAACTTTTATATATATATATATATATATATATATATTGAACTGGTGACTCGAGCAAAACGAGAAGATTCTGGAATCAGGTTCAGAATCGCAAGAATTCCGACTTTAAAATTGCCGAATCAATTGTTGCATGAAAACTGTTTGCTCATAACAGAATTTCAACAAATTGGCTCGCGATCCATTAGCTTTGTATAAATAAATGGGGCTCATCATTGCGCTTGTAATTTCATAGTTCTTCTTAGTTTGAATTAGAGATTGAGTAGCTTTCGTTTTAGGGTTCTAAGTTTAGATAAACCTTAAGGGTATGTTTGGATTGGGATGTGCCCATCCGGATTTGGGATTGGCCAAATCTCAATCCTTGTTTGTTATGGGATGAGGAAGGATTTGCAAATCCCATCTCCACCTACTTTTTTTACAACTCCCAATAAAAACATCTACTTTTTCTACAATTTCCCAAAAATACATCTACTTTTTTACAATTCCCAATGTGATGAAGACATCTTAACTATAATCCTACCCTATATAATCCCAAAACAAACACAATATTTTCAAAATCTACCTTTTTGCAAAATCCACTCAAATCCCAAATCCGGACTTGAAAAATCCATCTCCGCCCCATTTCAAACATACCCTAAGTTTTTGATTCAATTTGTAATCTATAAATGTTTGATTTCTTAGTGGATTTGTGAATGATCTTCTTTTGTAGATGTAGGGTGATGTGGTGTGCCGAACCACGATATAACTTGGTGTTTTTGTTCAAGTTTTTCATTGATTTCTTTGATGAGCTTCAAGGGTATTTTATTCATGCATTTTTCTGAATTTTTTTTTATCAAAAGTTCGAGTTGCATTCTTAAGCTGAATTCGAGTTTGGACATCAATTAATTTGTATTATTATATACATGATGTGTGTGGTAATGATAATATAATAATAGAAGATAAACATTATTTAAATAGATAAATTTATATGGTATAAATAACCTATGTTCCACCCACAAGTACTTGGTGTGGAAGGGTTGTTTGTATCCAAGATTAGTTGAGATGAAATATTCAAGACACCTAAAGCCAAATATATCTTCGTTTTTCTTCTTTTCTTTTTTTTTTTTTTTCCCTAAACATTAAAGGAATTCACAATATATACTTTTGACAGAATTATTGATTGATGAACTTAAAAAAATCATCTATGAGTTTTGCAGAAAAATGCATACTAAATTATTGTATTATAAGGTGGATCATGTTTACAAGAAGATATAAATAAGATACATACATAACTTTATTGAACGTGTTACAACTTACTACCACATGATTATGGATAAAACATTTTATCTAATTTTTTGCTAAAAAATTCGATCCAAACTATTATCCAATTCATTTTGACTCAACCACGTCTATATCAATACAATATTTATAGATATCATGAAAGTTCTAAACACCATTTATACCTATTGATAATCAGAATTTGTATTATTGCCACCTCAATTCTCGTATTTTAAAAAGTCAATATTATAACAATGATAAAAAAATAAAAATAAAAAGTGAAAATTTGTAGAGGAAAATTATCATATTAATAATGTGCTCTAACTCCTTTTCTTTCTCTCTTTTGTATAATACTAAATCTCTCAATTGTATTAAATTAAAATGTGGTAGTATTTAGATACTAAAATTCACTCCTATTTGTTAAAAACGGTTTTTGAAGATTACCATTTCAGGTAAAATCAAACTTATGATAATCACATTATTCGGGAGAGATCCTAAAGTCTCAATAAACTTCATCGATAAAATCATTAAAAAAAAAAAAAGCGGCAAAAAATACAGCAGAATAACTACCACAAACGTCTCAACCGGTTGTTGGTCGGCGGAAGAAGATGGCCGTGGCTATGGCTTCGCCGCCACTTCCCCCACCACCATCACAACTCAGATTCTCATTATCCTCAAGGCGCTGCTGCCGTTGCAGCTCCACACTCTCTCAGAGTGACTCTATATCTTCCCCGCCAATCACTTCCACTACCTACCGCCCTGCCGTCATTCTTCCAGCTAAACCCTTCTCTTATCTCTCTCTCTCTCTCTCTCTCTCTCTCTCTCTCTCTGTGGATATGTTGCATTTCCACTGCATTTGTTAATTTCGTGGTGTAATTTCCTTTTTATGTTTGTGTATCGTGCAGGGACTGGGGAATAATACAAATGACTACCAGAAATTAGCCCTAATTTTGAAAGATTATGGGGTTCCCACAGTGACTGTCAAGGTTTCCAGAATCGATTGGCTGAGAAATGCTGCTGGATTGTTGGACTCAAATTATTGGCGAGGCACTCTCCGCCCTCGCCCGGTTCTCGATTGGTCAAAATCTTACTCTGCTCTTTTAGTTTGTATCTCTTTTACTTGAGTCAAATTATTCATGGTTTTATGTATTTTATGGAAGGTATCTTAAGAGGGTAGAAGAAGCTGTGAATGAGGCAAAGGAGTTGGCTCAAGGTTTTAGCGTAATTGCAATTTTATATTTACTGTTACATTGTATTTGATTCAATTTTAATTTCCTTTTCACGCCTCCAAAATTTTTTGTTTCTCGAGTGTGGTTTTAGAAGGTCTTTCTGGCAATCAAGGTTTGAATTCGAATGAACTTCAGTTGGCTCTATTAGCCTCAAATTTTTTATTTCTCTAGTTTGTGCATGGCATGCCATTAATTCAGTGATTGTAAATGCAATGCCAGAATAATTGACTTCTCTGTCTCTTAGAAACTCATTTTGTTAAAACTTGCATCAGCTCTGAAGTCTGCTGGTTAAGATTTTAATTAAACCATCATAAGAGTTTATAATTGTTATGTACTGTTGGTCCTTCCATAATCTTGCACAGCTGAGTTTACCAGGCATGATTGCAGGTAGTAGATCTTTGATTTAATCTGTTTCAGGCTATCTGTTAAAAATATCTGATTTTTCAACAAAAATACAGAAACGAGAACAACAGATGTGAATGACAGCATAGTGATTGTTGTCGATCGGTATTTAAGAACTTAGAGTTGTTGATAGCTAGGTTGAAACTGATATTATTGTTTCTAAAAGCTAGTAACCCGATTCAAGTGCTGGTAACAGATTTCCTTGGTTTTCACTATATCAAAGTTACCATGTTCTTGTGATATGTAAGGTTGGTGTTTGTCTGGTTGGAAACAATGTACATCCTAGAAACTTGTCTTTTAAGTTCAGGCTGTCTCTTTAGTTGGATTTAAGGTAAAATATGAACTGTGACTAAACCAGGTACTTTACATCCAATACGAATGTTACTGTTTCACCACTATTCCTTTTTGATCAAACAAGACCTGTTCGATGGGCTTTTTTTTGTGAGGCATGAAACGTTACATACTTAACAACCATAATCTAGGCATTTTTGTTGTAGGTTCAAGTTTATCTTTGATTGGGCACTCAGCAGGGGGATGGCTTGCCCGTGTTTATTTGCAAGAATTTGGCACATCTGATGTTTCCCTGTTGTTGACATTAGGAACCCCACACCTGTATGTAATTTCTTTCAGGAATACTTATTCCGATTAGAAACTATATTTGATTTTCTTTTTTCATTGTGTGGCCACTCTCTTTTAAATAAAGCTTTGATTTGTTAAATTAATAGCTATGGTTTATGGATTTTGCTTTACATTATTCTGTTGTTTATGCCAGCGCACCACCCAAAGGCGTATCAGGAGTCATAGATCAAACGAGGGGCCTCTTGGATTATGTTGAAAAGCATTGTGCTAAAGCTGTCTACACCCCCGAACTAAGATATGTGTGCATAGCAGGGAGGTAAAAACTGAACACTCTAGTGAAAAAGCACTTCCTTAATTATACATGAGCATTATTCTTCAATAACTTGATGCCTCTTAAAGAAATATATCATTTTTAATATTGTCACCCATTTGAATGCCATGATGTTGGTGATGAAATGCATCTTGCTCTTCTTCTGTTTCTAATGGAATAAGGGTCTTCTATGACCAAAAGAATTTGTCATTTCCTTGCCTTCTTTCTTTTTTCTTTTTCCCCTCTCTGTGTCAAGATACTGTAGAATTGTCTTCATTAAGATGTGTTTGATTGATCAAATATCTCTGTAACTGTTGGGAAGGTGGCTGAGCTTGTAGAGTGAAAATGCTAAAATGGTTCCTTTTTTTTTTGTATTTGCTGAACTCTTTTTGCACTATGGTTGAGAAAACTATTCAGCAGAAAGTGTTAGGGATGCAATTATTGTTTAATCAATGGCCAACTTAATAATAGGTCTTTAAAAAAAAATGAAGGCGAATAAAACAATATCCTTTATTATTTTTTCAACAAAACATATGGTTATCCAGAAACAAGAATAAAGTTGGAATACAATCTCAATGATAACATATTCGTACGTTGGATTTGTCAAGCCGTTGAAAAATCATAGGGTGCAAAAGTTCTGGAAAATGGAGAAATAATCTTGACGTAAGGGTGGCTATTACAGAGCTTCAGATTTTGTGAGGGGAACTGATTATTTATAACATTCTCATGACACTGAAGCTTTGAGGTTGGGGAGATGATTCATCTCACATTTCTATTTAACGAGTTTTAGATCACGTGCGATGTATGTGGAAATTAATTCAAATTAAGAAAATAAATATTAATACAAATACCTTATATATAACACTTTTATACTAGAATTCTAATTATAATAGGATTCTATAAGATTTTGAATTAGCTGGGATTCTAATATAAAAATTTCTAAATATGAAAACTTAAATTACTATTATAACCTTAAATAATAATCTTTGATAGGGATATATTCGGCAATCCATATTTTGTAAGAAACATCCACACTTTATATAGATAATAGATATGTGAATTGCTCTATATGTTAGATGGAATACAACAGGAGTTATGTTTAGCTCTTCTACCTACGGGGGGGTGACTTCTTTGATATTTCACTGGAACTATTATGATTCAAAATATTATTGAATTTTTCGTGTAATGAAGTTGAATTGTGGTTCAGTCTATTACCGAGCAAAAGCATCACAATCAACTTCTTCAATTTGTGATTTTCTTTGATGCTAAACCATTTGTGTTCAGGGGAGAGGAGTGAATACGAAAAGCTTTTGTACTCTTCATCAAAATGGCCTTTCTATGTTTTCAATTTGCTTATTCACTGCATAAATTTATTGAGACCAACCCGTTCATTTGACTGAAGATTAATGTGATCACCTACATGCTCAATAAGGACTCAATAGAAGGGTGATTAGTAAAACGTGAAAACTGCAACCTCAATCTGAATTGAGACAAATAATTTTCACGACGAAAGGCCTCCCAAACACACAAAAGACTGAACTTGATGGTGCATATTGCAGGTACATACAAGGGGCTCGTCTACTTGGATCGAGCAACAATGACAATCCTGAAGTCACAGTTGAAATCGACCAACCAGTTGGCGAAATGACTGCCATTAATACATCAACACCAGCATCTGCCACCTTACAAGCTAGATTTGTAGGTCAAGGATATAAGCAGGTAAATATGTATTGCTGGTTCAGGTGCATATTATTTGATCACAATCTGATTTTTGGGAGAATGCATGCCAGGTTTGTGGGGAAGCAGATGTATGGGGGGATGGAGTTGTTCCAGAGATGTCTGCACATCTGGAAGGTGCACTAAACATCAGTCTGGATGGAATTTATCACTCGCCTGTTGGTTCGGATGATGAAACAAGACCCTGGTATGGCTCTCCTGCAGTTGTTCAGAAATGGATACACCATCTTCTCAACTAATTGCAGATTTAGGTGCTCAACAAGAAACAATTTTCGGTTTACAAGTTCTGGGTTTCAGTTGGGGAAACCTGGACATAATACTTGATGAAATATTCATGCTTAACTGCAACAGGTTTATACTCTGTGATGGTATTTAATAAAAGTATCATTCTTGAGTTATACATGATGCTCTCTCTATCTGGAATGCAAATGCTTTCAAATACTTGATGACAGAGAATGGATAAGAGAGTGTAGGAAGAAACAAGAGAATGAATTGGAAAGCAAATGTCAATATGTCATAAACACATTGAATCATCCTACATTTTACATGGTGTCAAAGCTAGAAACATAAGTGCCAATATTCCCGAAAACAAAAGGCTACATACAAAACTGCATGCAACATTTCAACGAGGTTTCGACATTAATTCCCCTAAATAAAGTGGTGGCCAATGGAATCAGCGTCTAACCAGTCTTGATAAAATGCGGTGAAAGCAGCTTCGCAATTTCTAGAAACCCAACTTTGTCCTTTCCATCAAATATTTTCTTGAGCTTGGCATCACAAAAGATCTCCCTCTTATCCAAAGGGTTCTGCAAGCAAAAATGCCACAAACCATGGTATCAGTTAAGGTAAACCACAACGGGACCACCAAAAAAATGTGAATTATTATTAAGCGCATCATGTACTTTGTCTTAATCAATGTTTTAATTACATTTCACAACATACAAAAGAAGCAACTGATTTAATGAAATGAAGCACAAAGGTTTTTCACCAAAACGTGCAAATTTGATGAAATGAAGGAAAGTACAAAGGTCATCTTCCAGTTACATGAGCCTTCTAGTAGTTAGACAAATCATATGAATCATATCTTCAAGGAAATGTTGTCATACAAATCACATGAATCATATGGGTTACATATAACGACTAGGATCACATGTTTCTTGAGGAGTATTGTAACAATGCAAAATGATTGAGATCAAATATTAAAAAAGTTAAACTAAGTGTTCTATGAAAAACTTGTTTCCAGTCCTTGTGCCTTTTTCTCAAATTAGAAGTTGATTCAAGTAATGAAATCAATTTTTCAAGTAATGATTTATGAACTGTCAAATGCAACAAAGTCAACTCTGCAAGCATGTGGCAACTAGGAAGCATGACTTCCATCTCTTCAGCTCATAATGTGGAAATACAACATGAGGTTCTCAAGACACTGACAAGGAAGAAATTAGTAAAACTAGATGTAATATGGGCTATTGCAATACAAAAATTTCTTATATTATCTTAAAATAATTAACCAATAATATAGAAGACCAATGACACGTCATGTTGGGACAGTCTTAGCATTAATGCCATAATCTCTTCAGATACAAATAATAGCAACATAAACATTTCTGAGATCCTAATCTTTTTTAACAAACTATTAAATAAATCGAGCAAACAATCCACTAATAGTTTGGTCAGACATAAATTACAAGAAACTAGGTATGACCAGTAAATAAAAGTCATTTATGAAAGGAATTTTCTATAAACCATCAAAAAGGTATTTGCTGATATAAAATATTCTAATTTCAAGTAACTTTATACTAACATTCTCAATATCTACAAATTAATCATGACGAGGACATTTTATTGCTTTTAAGAGTACTGCATAAAAGGTATAAGAAAAAGACATGAATATACTAAGCAAGATTCAAAAAACAACATAGGATTAACAAACAAGAAGATAAACTATAGTATGTTTTATAAGACACGACGGCTTAGATTGGAGAGAGGCTTAGCAAGGATGTCTTTACAAATAAGCACATCCTTCACTAGGTTATTCTAGAATTTTATCATGGTTCGATGATATTCTAGCATAAGCAAAATTACATCCATTCTTTTTTTCCCTCCTTTTCCTTTTTCCCCTCTACACCTTCCCCTTTCCTGATTCCACTATAGACCCCAAAGGGAGAAGAATCATTTAAACTTCACTTCAGAGCTTAGAACACACACACACATATATATATATATATATATATATATATATATATATAGGTAAGAATGTCAAACCAATCTGAGAACATCAGAGGTATGACAGAATATAATAAAACATAACCCCTCCGTTTCAGTCCACAAGTTGTTTAACGAAATCTCTCAAAGATTAAGAATGCTATTTAGTAGGCATAATTGAAAAAAATCAAGATAGGTAGAGTTGGGAAGAAGACTATAGCTCTCCTAGGTAATCTTAAAACAATAGATGGAGTGGAACAAATTGTGTTTTGCTTAACAATAAATATAAAACGAAACCGATGGAGTGGATATGATTTGATTGAACTTTTCACTACAACCCACAAAAACCATGGATCAAATGCACAAAATGTAACAACAGCTCAACTTTAGTGCTACAAAGAAAGTGAAAAACAATAATTAAATTAGAACTAGCTCAAGCCACATTATCAAACAAACAACAATAACAAATAACCAAATGCTCACAATAAACCCAACGTCCATAAAATTGTAAGTCTTACTAAACATGTAAATTCAGTTAGCATATCTGAACACTTCTTATAGATCCAACACAAGCATAAAAAATAAAAGACTTAAGCACATTCCATATTTCATAAACTAGCTTTATTCATATTCCTTCATTTTATCTACCACTAGTTTAAGCAAATACACAATTTCCATGCAACCCAATAAAAGGGGCTGAAAGAAATAAGAGAAAAAAAAAACGAAACTTCTAAAATGAGATTCAAGTGCAAAGTTTAGCTTCAATTAAGTATTCAAGAGAACCTTAATCACATCTTCGCAAACACTTTCATTTCTCACATTACGCTTACCATCATTCAAATAGACCCTGGAAATAGACGAAACAGCAGGAATAGAGGGTAAAGATTCTGGTACTGTACCTGGAGATTGTTTTCCTTGATGTAAGCCCAGACTTTTTTAACAGCTTCCACACGAGAAACTTCTGGGGTACCCACAAAGTTCTGGAGGGCAAGCGATACGGGCATCGACTTCGTTATACCGGTGTTTGTACTCTTCTTTTTCGCTGGTGATTTTGCGGCGACGGCGGCGGCGGGCTTTTTGGTGGAGGACGGAGGAGCCGTGGGCTTGGGTGTTGCAGCGGCGGACCTAGCGGCGGCGAAAAGGGCCCTAGATCCCCGGAGAAACCCAGATGGAGTTGACATTGGTTTCCTTGTCGGGTTTGGAAGCTGAGAAGTACACAGAGCTCAGCTGAAAATGATGGAGGCGGAGCGACGGAGAGAGAGAGAGACAGTGGTTTTCAAGGTTTTCTTCTATTTAAACGGCGATGTCGACAATTACGCTTTTTTGCACATTACCCCCCGAAGAAAACAGAAATCTATTTCAGCCCTACATTTTTTGAGCACTTTGCCTCCTCAAGTCGTAACGTCTCTTTCTGGGAAATTAAATTTCCTTCAACAGTTCAAATATTATGTCAAAAAATAATATATACTATTTTTTTCTGTATTTTTAAATAATTAACTATTATTCTCATCACATTCCTCATTGCCTTTAAATAAATTTTAAGATTAATTATATTTTAAATAATTTGGTAAACAAATTTTTTTAAATTTCTCTTAAAAAAAAAAAAAAAAGTTGACTATAATTTTGTTGAAGAAAATGGGCTAGATGAGCCCAAATATTCTGAGTGGAAGGCCCAAAACAAAGCCCACATACAGCGTGGAGCCTGTCTTGTTGGTTGTCTTCCTCTCATCCTCATTCCTCTATGCAATTCCCTCTTCTCTTATCCTTTTTATTATCCCTTTCTTCCATACAGTAAGTACTACTCTCTCTCTCTCTCTCTCTCATATACACACATCTATTCAAGTTTGCATTTTACACTCTCTTTTGTCTGACGAGATTACCTTCTTCAACCAAATACTTTTGCTTCATTGATTCATCAGCTGTATTATGCTTTCATAAGTGTATAATTTGCAGAATTCAAAGAAAAGGATGTTTGCAAGTATAAACATATATGTATGTGAATGAGTATATTGGACAAGGATGTCGTGCCTATTGCCACATTTCAAGTGCTCGCCTGACACTTTTGCAGTCAAATTCAAGTTCCAGGGCCATTTTTCTATCCACTCCTGTAAGCCATTTCTCTCTATTCCTCTCTCTATGTGTGTTTTTGTGATTGTCATGTGTTTCTTTTGTTGATTCTGTGTTTGATTGTTGTGAAAGGAAAATGGTCAATTGAGATATATATGGTTTTCATTTTCCTTTTTTACATTTTTTAAGTCATCTGTGCAGCATTTCTTCTCCTTTATCTAAAAGTTAAGGTTATGAGAATTTCCATTGGTTTATGGTATAGGGGGAACTTTGGATAATCGAGATATGAGATTTTGAATCCTATTTTGTTTATTTTGGTATAGGACATTCTGAGTCTTCTATCTGTGGGATATGAGATTTTGAATCCTATTTAGTTTCAACTTTCAATCTTATGAATTCATTCTTAAGCATCTTCCTTGGAGGCTTTGAGTTCCTGGATATGATAAAAGCAATTAATTAAGTAGTTCTACATTGGATATTTCACAGTTGGAGCATGTTTAACATTTTGTTATCCTGAGTTATTTTGCTTTCTTTGGGTATCAACTGAATTAGCTTCCGCATAATTGATATTAAGTTCTAATACCTGTACTCTTATTCTACATTAGAATTGAAGGATTATATCATATGTGTGCTCAATGTGTCTTTTACCTTTTGCAATACAAGTTTTGCAATATTGTGCTTTTTAAATTCTTGAGCTTGGTCGAAATACCAGTTAGCCAATCTTCAAATCATTATAGAAATTTATGCATCTATGCATAAAAGAAAAATGCCAATGATCACATTGCAAATTCACTGTCGCATTACTACAGTGAAATCTTTGTTTACTTTTTTTAGGAAAGCCAAATCCATATGTCTCA
This sequence comes from Scutellaria galericulata, assembly GCA_946896805.1. Taxonomy (NCBI): domain Eukaryota; kingdom Viridiplantae; phylum Streptophyta; class Magnoliopsida; order Lamiales; family Lamiaceae; genus Scutellaria; species Scutellaria galericulata. Next base: position 11,048,506 of record OX335798.1, on the reverse strand, counting down.
GATGCTTAGGTCTTTAAGGTTGCTAAATAGTATGATGTGATGTGGTTCTGGTACTACTCATTTTCTGAATTATGAGACATTGATATCTTTCCTTTAAGCCTGTGTAGTTGTCCAGTATGAAGTTATGGTTTTTTTTATATAATACAAGTGTTATCTTTTGGTTGACTTTCCAAGTTTGGATACTGTACAACACCAGGTGGATCTTAGTTTCCCATAGGGTAGTTGAGCACCAAGAGTAACTTTGTTATTCAATTAGTTATCTTTCTAATACAGGAAACTAGTATTTGTGATCTCCTAGTGTTGATTCACATCATAGAATACTTGAAATCAGCTGCTCATAGGAGGACGAGGGTAATTTTAATGCTAATTATGGACCTCAAGCTTATAGAACTATGTATTTATTTTGATAATGGACTTGCTATGCAGCAAAAAGCAGAGATGCAGTCAATTTTCGAACACAATGTATCTTGTCTGTTGCATCGGCACCAACAGCAACGGCATCATCTTCAGTGCTCGAGTTTGAGAAGCTACAGCTATCACCATTAGAAGCTATACCCAATTCACTTGCTGCTGATAGATCATGGACAACATCAACATCAACAGCCAAATCTACAGTGCTTGACTTGGAGAAAATACCTTCTTTAGACAAGCATCCAAGTCCTATTGTTGCAAACAAACAATTAACATATGTTGGAGCAGTTGGACCCCCTTCTGAGATGGTATACAAATCTTCTTGTACATTTATGCGATCAATGTTTTATTTATTTTAATAGTGACAAGAACTTGTTTTGAGAAAAAAAAAAGGTTTTTGGCAATATATCTTAGTTTTCTGTTGTAGGAAACATGCTTAATTCTTTTTTGTTATTTATCCAAAATGGGCAATAAGCATCAGATGTAAAGAGTCTAAGGTCTTAATTTTAACTAATCCTGGACTATTTTTGTGGTTGTGCCCCACAAGAGAGAGTGCTTTCTACCATGTATAACTTTTATTGGTCTATTGTAGTTCTTTCTTAGATTGGAAGTTATATAGTAGCTTCTGCTTTCACCAATTTATGTTTACCTGGATCTTGAATTCCCTATTTTCAAGTATTAAAGCTTTTTCTACAAACTCATATGCAAAAACTTGTGTAATTACTATTCCCCTCCGAATTCATTTCAAGAAAAGGAGACAACCCCAGCTGTTTAGTACTTCAAGAATTCTTGATAGCACTACAATGCTGATGCCATCATTGTTATATTTAAACGAACATGCAGATAAATATTGGAACTAATTTGGATAAGGAGACTCTTCTTATGAGTGAAGAAGCAGTTATTACTGCTGCTGCATCTGAAGCACTTGCTTTAGCTAAGGCAGCAGTCAAGGTTGCAAAAGATGCAGCTACGATGATCAGCCAGCATAAATCCACAGAGTCGGTTAGCAGTACCACTGGAATCTTACCTGAAGTAGATACTTCAATATTTCAGAAGAGTCAGCTTACCCATCTTTCTGAAAATGGGTTGGCCAAAACCTATCCAGCTTCTTATACCCTTACAGAACCTGGTGATGTGAATCCTAGTGTTGAGGAACTTGAATATCTCAAGGCACAACTATCCAATAGTATATCTGTTAGCTCAAATCGTCAGAAAGAACGAAAAGCCTGGAGAACTAGAGCAGCAGAAAAGGCAGCAACCAACATTGTGTCTGTAAAATCTGGTTCTTCTAGCCGGAAAAAACGTTCTCCTGTGCAGGAAGTAGATTATTCTGATCCCCTGCGTTATCTAAGAGGGACTACAAGTTCTTCTAGGCTACTTACTGCTTCCGAAGAACAGATGTTGTCAGAAGGGATCCAGGTAGCTTTAGAGAAATTTGGCTTCCCATTGATTTTGTTTTTCTTTTAATACATTCATTTACATTGCCATTGATCTTTAAATCACTTATTAAACCAGTGATTATGTTTATCTCATCTGCTAACGAAGACCACTTACTACCCTCTTTAGTATGTTGATGTTCGACTACAGCAGCTATTAGTTTCAGATTTAAATATGGAGAATTTCCATTTAACTCAAAGCTCCATCATAATGAAAACCCAAGATTGCTGAGCTTTTTTTCTCGTCTTTTTTTTTTTCTTTTTTTTACGTTTTTTTAGTTAGACCTTCAATAAATTTTAAATGATCTTCTTGAGAAGTTGCAGAAGCTCATAATTCCTCTCTACGAATTTTTAGATTGAATGAATTGTTTTAACTTTGTGTTCAACTTGTTAAATCTCTCTGTTAATTTAATGAATTATCCAGCTTTATTTGACCTTAGTTTTTCATTTAACTTATTGAAGAAACTGTTCTTAGTTATCACCGCTTCTTGGCACATTATTATGAACTCCTTCTGCCCCAGTTTAGCTGATTTATGTCTATTCTATTCTTTAAAAACTATCCACTCTGAATGCAGGTTCTACTGAAATTGGAAAGACTTCACAAGGAACTAGTGCTACGTTGTGGTGGTGAGCCTACTTTTGCTCAATGGGCCGCAGCTGCTGGCGTGGACCTGAAAACCTTGAGGAAGCAATTAAACTATGGGGTTCTATGCAAAGATAAAATGATTAAAAGTAACATACGACTAGTCATTTCTATTGCAAAAAATTACCAGGGAGCCGGAATGAATCTACAAGATTTGGTTCAGGTACTCGTTATTGTGAAGTATTTGATTGATGACTTGAAGTATTTAATGCAATAGAAACCATAAAACCGATCACTTATTCCTCAAGTGTGTCGTCTTACTATTCGTTCTTACGGTATGTCCTCAGGAAGGATGCCGAGGGCTCGTGAGAGGTGCAGAGAAATTTGATGCGACAAAAGGTTTCAAGTTCTCCACTTATGCTCACTGGTGGATAAGGCAAGCAGTGCGGAAATCTCTTTCTGATCAATCCAGGACAATTAGACTACCTGTAAGCATTCTTCTACATACTTTGTTACCTCAGTTTTAAATTCAAATTTCCTCTACAATCTGCATGAAGTTGCCGTTTTAGCTAGAAAGATCGAACGTAAGCTTTGCTTTGTCCACAGTTTCACATGGTTGAGGCAACTTATAGAGTGAAGGAGGCCAGAAAGCAACTATACAGTGAAAATGGTAGAGTTCCCAACGATGAAGAAGTTGCTGAAGCAACGGGGCTTTCAATGAAACGGCTTTCTGCAGTCATGTTGACTCCCAAAGCTCCAAGATCCCTGGACCAGAAAATTGGAATCAACCAAGACCTCAAACCCTCGGTATGACTGAAAATTACACATGTTCTCATGCTATCTATTCCAACATAACTACTCATGGCCATCTCATTTTCTTTGCTCTCTCTCTCTCTCTCTCTCTCTACAGGATGTGATATCAGATCCTGAAGCAGAAACATCAGAGGAGATTCTCATAAAGCAGTTTATGAGAGAGGATTTGGCAAAGGTTCTAGACAGTTTAAATCCAAGAGAAAAGCAAGTGATAACATGGAGGTTTGGGCTAGAGGATGGTAGAATGAAGACATTGCAAGAAATCGGGGAGCTAATGGGTGTTAGCAGGGAAAGAATCAGGCAGATAGAATCGTGCGCGTTTCGTAAGTTGAAGAACAAGAAGAGAACCAAGCACTTGCAGCAATATGTAATGCCTTGACAACCCCTCCCTACTTTCTTTGAATTAGTTCTATAGAATAATCTCCTTCATTCGAGGCTCAGTTTCTGGTTCAGCTTGAGAGTATCATGGAAATTATTCCTCCCATTTACCCTTTCTTACATATAATGCTCAGAATAGTTGTCATTTGTGAATATCACATTTTTGTATTACAAACATACGAGGTTATTTCTATGAAAGAAAATTTATATGCACATCATGTTTGTTTGATTATAATGTGGGATACTTACTACTTTTATTGCCACATTAAATTATTTTTCGAATCATTTTCATCAAATTATTCAGATAAATTTTCATGCTTCCTTTCAATTCCATCCAAGCCTACTTCAAACCTGATCAATTTAACTCAATAAAATTATAACTTTTAAGAATATATAATTCATTCATTTTAATGAATATATTATGTACAATGTGAATATAGTTTGTATTTAGGCTAAATTGAAACAATCCCAAACTTTAATAAAAATGCAATTTAAACACTAACTAAACGACAATAATGGGCTTGTTATCTTTTAATTAATTTTCCTTATAAGAAGCTCATTCTTATTTATATATATGTAAGCCCATTTGCCCAATCTAGTAAATTACAAAAACTGGGGCAACCTGCGTCCTCAAGGGCGATCTTGATGAAGAAGGTAATTAAAAAAAAAAAATCTCTGCTGCTTCTTTCTATATTTGTCTTTGTTATTGTGTTATTTAATTCCATTTTCGGTTGCCAGATGCTAGATATAAGGCGCAGTAAAGCCCACTTGCCTGATCCGCCGAAAAAATTAGGGCAAGAATCGACAGTGACTGTGCGCGAACGAAGTTGTTGAAGGTAAGCCTTTTCTTCTTCTTTCTTTGCCTGAAAATCTTGTTTCAATTTTCAGCTGAAGGAAGGTTGCTTGATTATTTATACCAACAATTTAGTTAATTCACATAAAGGAGGAGGCTGCAGATTGACTATTTATAATGTGTTGGTGTCAGAACTCAATCTTTCCTTAATCTACCGTAACCAAGCATAACAACTCATGAACTTCATCAAACAATGATCCATGGAAAACTCAATACATTGGTGTTGGAAATGCAGGATGATTTGTATTGATGTATGAAAAAAATTACAATTTGACTGAAATCATGCATTTTTCTGTAGTGAATCGGATCCCTTTTATAGAGCAGCAGAAATGTTACACTACTTCTCCAAATTAAATGCTAACAAACCCTCGTAACGAACTTTTAAATACTAACTAATTTTCTAATTGCTAGCAAAAGTCGTGTTTCCATTTACTAGAAGAGTTGTTTTACATATTACGTTTTTCAAACGTGTTTTTTCCTATCGCTATTTCACGTTCATAACTGTTTGATCTGATGGAGTATGCTGAAAATGCTTTCAGAATTGTGGGTCGAGTGCGCTTTACACTTTTGACTACCTATATAAATTAGAGAAGTGGTATTTGAACTTGTAATAGAAGTTTATATCTGCTCTTAGCTACCCTGCAATGAAGATCTTAGTAATTCGTTAAGCTATTGTTTCAAGTTCTACATATGATAGAAGAAATTCTTGCTGTGTCTCATGGTCATGCCCTGTACTTTTCTTGATGTAGGGCTTAATGTTAGTGTATCTAATACTTGTATACTAACTTTAGGTAATCCAACACTTATAGATAGAATTTGTTGCTTGCTGTCTTGGAGAGACACGAAACTTGGAAGTGTCATAATTTCCTGGAACAATCTCGATGTTCTTCATTAATGCTTAACTTATTCCTGAGCTTTAAATGCCACCTTTTTTTTTTTTTTTGCAGAAGAAGAGCACATAAGTATTCTAATACGATTCCTTGCAATATTGTCTAATCATGGACTCTAGAAGAAACCTACCATCAGCATATGATGAGCGTATTAGACAAGGTTCAGGAATGATGCATGGTCCGTTGCCTACCACACATCATCCTATGGAACCACCTTCTCCTGCATTATTAGAGAACGAATTGGCTTCCCAGGCAGCAGAAATAGAACAACTTGTTGCTGACAACCGTAAATTAGCAGCTGGTCATTTGGCCTTGAGGCAAGATCTTTTAGCAGCAAGGGGGGAAGCAGAGAAAATGAGAGAACATATGAGAAGTATTCAGAATGAAGGTGATATTCAAGTTCGCATTTTGCTGGACAAGATTGCAAAAAGAGAAGCTGATATAAGAGCTGCGGACTGTATAAGGAAAGAGCTTCAAGAGGCCCGTATCGAAGCACGGAGCGTGATGGCAGCTAAGCAAGGGCTGTCTGTTCAAATTGAGCAGGCTACTGAGGAACTCAAAGATTCACATGCAAATATTAAAAAGCTTCCCGATATGCACGCCAAACTTGATAAATTGAGGCAAGAATATCAAAGATTACGGTGGGTGCAACAATTTTTTCACATATTTATTTTCTTCAATGCTCTCTGATTGCTGTGTGGACCTCCATTTTATCTTATATTAGGATGGATATCTTATTCTGTGGCATTTTTCATTGTGGACTGTATGGAGAAGAATTAACATTACATTTAGAATCAACTGAAATTAGGAACACCTTGGACAGAGATATAGGTGGCCTGAGCAACAAATGAACTTATGTGCATCATAAATGTAGTTAACCGTTTGTGCTTTGGATTTTAGTATTTCAATTTATTTCTTTAACTAGTTGATGGTATCAATTTATTTCCACTCAGTCCTCAAGATTTCTCTTGAAATTCCTCAAGAATTGTTTGTATGAATTTTCCAAAATGAACTGCATCGTGCGGGTCGTGCAAAAGCCGTGTGGCTCATGCACACGGGTCGTATGTGCGGGTAGTGTGGGTCGTGCAGCTTGTGCAATCTTTTTATTATTATTATTATTTTTTTTTTTTTTTGCACTTGGAGGCACCGTGTACCCTTCATTTCATTAAGAGTAGAAGACTTAGTTCTGTTTACGGTACATTTCATCTCTACTTCTGTGCCAGAATAAAAATAGTTTGAGTCTCCCCTAGAAAGGACAAAAAAGAAGTTTGAATTTCTAAAGTTATGTTCCTCTGAAATTTAAGCACGTAATTGCATCTTGGCTCTCTGAAGGCTTTACTTGTTTGACCTTTGCCTCTTAACCTGTTGATTGCCCTGATGTTGCAGTCTTGTTTCTTTCTGTGATACATCTTTATAATTTTTGTTCTTACTTTTATTCTTTCCTTTTCTTTTCTTTGTTATGGGAAATGTAGCAAGACCTTCGAGTATGAAAAGGGATTGAATAAAGAAAAAGTGGAACAAATGAAGAGTTTGGAGCAAGATCTGATTGCAATAGCTGGAGAAGTAGAAAGTTTACGCGCTGAGGTGCTAAACCCCAAGCAGAGGGCTCCAGGTACATGTTTTGTTACTGCTAAGTCCTAATTTTGCACAGATGAATAGAGAAAATATCTCATGCATGAACCAATGAAGAAATTTTATTATGAACAGAGTAAGAATTCCTCTTGAATTTCTGCAAGATTACAAAGTATGGAAAAACTGTCATTACAGCTCAATTTCTTCCTATTAATTGCTTCATTCTCTAGTTAACTAAATAAGTACCATTAGTTATTCAAATGATTGCATTATATTCCCCTTCTAACAGCTAACACGTGTTTTACTAAATAAGTGTGATATTTCATGTTTTTAAATACAATTGGGCGTATTTGACTTCCCATCTTCTTCTTCCATACTTCTCCACTTTAACAGCACAATTATTTTCATGCAGTTGCAATCCCAAACCCAGGTAATGCATATCCACCTCCTTTTCACGGTAATGGTGGTGTCTATCCGGGCAGTTTTGGTGGACCTCATCTTCATGCAGTTCATGGGGCTCCGGTGGAAATGGTGAATCCATATGCCGGAGGTGGATTTGCAGTTGGCAATGGTGGTGGTGGTGATAGTAATGCTCATGCTGGTTGGGGAGGAGTGTATGATACTGTTAATCCATCACATACTCAGATGTAGTACTGTTAGGCTGCTTTAGGAAATGATCAAGTTAACTAGCTTGATGATCCATCGTGTAGTACTTTTTGTAGTGATTTTATCATGTTGTACAATTCTTTTCGTATCTTGTTTTAACAGTTTTGTTTACAACTTATTGCTAAGCCCATAATTATTCTCATGTGAACTTGTTACAGATGTATAAAATTCAGGAGTTAGTATTTTGTTCAAGCGCTGACTACAAATAACCATCCAAACTATATCCGTTTTTGTATGTGAACAACTTTTTTTTTTCTGTTGTGGTCAATTTTAGTCACATGTCTTGCACGGCCTTTACTATTAAGGATATATATATATTCAAAATTTTCAAGTTGCAACTAATTATCTCCAATTTACTATTTCAATGTTGTCCAAGTTGCAATTTAGCATTTGAGACCTTTCATTTTCTGACCAGATTTTAATCATGCATGCATATTGCTCGCATTTATATCTCAATTTTACCCGAGTTGCAATTTAACATCCCAAGATATTCATTTTCCGACCAATTTTAATCATGTACGCATATTGCACGCCCTTTTCATGACTTAAACATATATCATGAACCCTGAAAATTATATACACAAAGCAGTATAAGCCGGAGAAGAACAAGTTCCCCAAACATGATTGAAAGCAGCCGCGGTTTTGGATTATTGATGCGGAGGTTTTTCTGAGAAGAATTCTTAGTGGCTGCAGAGATGAAACATCTTTAGAGAAAAGAAACACTGACTGTAAGAGATGTTGATCGGAGAATAATCCCAACAACGGCCGTCGTTTTCTCGCTGGAAAAGCCTCTTTCGACAACGCCATCCACCAAGAAAAGAAATGGAGGTAACTGAAGAAAAAAACACGAGAAAATGAAAAGCTAGAAAGTGAAAGAGGAAAACGGGAAGATGCAAGCATGATATTTTCATGATGTGGCCAAATAGTCATGACATGGAGCCAAATAGCTTATGTGTTTTGTCACGTGTCTGTCATGTCATTAATTTTGATTCAAATTTTAATTTGGCTAAAATAACAACTAAATCATCAAATCATGAATAAATTGATAAAAATAAAATGATTGACTAAAAAAAAAACCTGAAAAGTTTTAGATTTTTTTGGCTATTTGGTCTTTTATTTTATATTATAAGATACATGAGGAGGGTTGGGTTGAGTCAAACAAGAAAAAATATGTAATATTTTTGGAGTGAGTCTTATGTGAGACCGTCTCACAGATCATATTAGGTGAGATGGGTCAACCACAACCCACCCTTCACAATTCACATGTAAATTCGTGAAAATGAGTTTAGTTTATGGGTAAAAATGATTTGTCTCATGAAAACTATCCGTGAGACCGTCTCATGCAAGTTTTTTACAATATTTTTGTGTGTATTCGATAATAATTTTTATGTATATTAAAAAATACTTTTGTATTAAAGGATACATGTGGCAAGTTGGATCAGAGCGCTGCCTTGTGCTATTCTCCCTCATGTGTTATATGTTTGTGTATATTAGGTAATATTATTTTATATATATCTGGTAATACTTTTATATTATGTATGTATAGTATATACTATTATTTGTCAAAATTATAATTTTTTATAAGTATTACATTATATACATAAAAGTATCATAATACACTGACCCGTCCGTCGCACAAAAACCATAAGAAGCTCTTACTCAAAACTCACTCATTCATGAATTGGTATTTTTCACAATATTGATTCAAAATATTACTTAATACACTGACTTGCCCGTTTCACATAATCCGTAGAACTCTATTACTCAAAACTCATTCATTCATGGAGTGGTATTTTTCACAATATTGATTTAGTGATTTTCACGACAAAAATTGATATCATGAAATTTGAAAATCTGTATATTGATCGAAATTGTAAAATACATCTTTTCTTTTTTCAATTAATCAAAAAATTAATTAAAATTGCAATTCATGAAAAATTATTGATTTTCCAATCAATTAACTCTATTAAAAAACAGTAAAACACCCATTAACATTTAAACAAACTTCGAAAATCGGTAAATTGGTTTTAAGGTTGATTTGGGTATGAGAGAGAGCATCCCGCTAGACCTGGCTAGGGAGTGACAGTTTCTCGAATTCTCAACTCCAGCTCACCGGCGGCTGCGACGGCGCAGGCGGTGGTAACACATTGTAAAGGTAAGACCACAACCTTCGCCTTCCTTCTTTTGCTCGACCTCGAATATTACTTCTTTCTGCCATTTTCTGGAATATGATCTGGACCGGTGAAGTTTCACGAGTATGAGAGATAATTGAATTCATGAATTTGCCTTGTTACAATTATCACTTTAGTCTATCGATCAATATTATGGTTGAGTATCTCCAGATTATATTATGGCTCAGATTCTAGGTACCTTTCGTGTTTGATGTTTATTTTAGTATGGAACTTCTGAGTGTATGCCCTTGTTGCCCCAAATCAAGTTTTTTACTTGAAAGGATATATTAGGAAAGATAATCTAGACTCTGTGCAAAGGGGTGATTTTACTCTTGCTCCCTTTTATTTTGTTCTGATTTTACATCTTTCCTTTTGTAATTTTTTTGTTCATATTGCACCCTGTTGTGTATGGGTTGTATGCCTGTCTATTCCAACCAGAGGCACTGTGATGCTCATTGAAGCTTACAGATGGTTGAATGCTTGAGTTCCTTTTGTTTCACTTTGTTAGAATATTGATTTCAAAATTTTGTTTTTGATAAAAAGTGATGATGCAAGTTATGGATTTGGGATTATTTATGCTATGAGTAAGGAGACTGCAATGTGTGTCAATCGATTGATGGAATTTTATTCTTGTCTGTGTGTATGTGGTATCAATACAAACAACTCTGAGCTTGCGCCAAAGCTGTTTGTAAAGTTTTTTGTGTTTTTTGTGAATATTGCATGATACTACTATGTCATGACGTGCATTAATAATGTGATTTAGATTTTATGCTCTCTTATGATCAGTGATACTACTCACTTCAACATCTGGGTTTGTTTATAATTTGTTGTTTTTCAAGCATTTTTGTGTGTTTTCTTGCAGATATATTATTATTATTGAGGTTCTTAACAGATTAGAGGCATTTAAACACCATGAGTATAAGATGGCCAAGGATTTTGACGCCCATTCATCTCTCACAGCTATTACGTAGCCAGAAAAACCCATCAAAGGCTTTGGCCATTTTCAATGAAGCTAAGTGTAGATATCCAAGCTACTGCCACAATGGTCCAGTATATGCTACGATGATCAAAATCCTGGGTTGCTCAGGGCGAATGACTGAGATGAAAGAAATAGTTAATCAGATGAAAGAGGATTCCTGCGAGTGTCAAGACTCACTTTTTGCTAGCGTAATCAAAACTTACGCTAACGCAGGTATGTTTGATGAAGCCATCTCTCTATTCCATAGTCTTCCTGAATTCAATTGTGTGAACTATACAAAATCTTTCAATACTCTTTTGGAGATAATGGTTAAGGAATCAATGCTAGAAACTTGTTATCACTTTTTTGTGGAGAATTGTCGAGGTTGGGAAATCAAGTCTCGAACCCCTGCCTTGAAATTACTCATGAACACTCTTTGTCAGATGCACCGTTCTGATCTTGCATTGCACATTTTCCAAGAAATGGGTAATCAGTGGTGCTATCCTGATAGAGACACTTACTGTACCTTGATGAAGGGTTTGTGTGAAGATGGAAGACTTACTGAGGCAACCCAATTATTGTATTTGATGTTCTGGAGGATTTCTCAGAAGGGTTGTGGTGCTGATGTTTCTGTTTACAGAACACTTTTGGAGTCTCTTTGTGACAATGGACAGGTAGAAGAGGCTGTGGAATTACTCGAGAAGGTCTTGCGTAAAGGTCTTAAGGCTCCAAGAAAGTACTTCAAGCTGCTCGATTTGAGCCAGTTCCACTGTAAAGATGAAGCAGGCATTGATCATGTGAAGGCTTTGATCAACGAGACTTTGATGAAAGGTGGAGTTCCGAGTTCAGATGGCTACAAGGCAATGGCCATCGACCTTTACTCTGAAGGAAAGATCTCGGAGGGCGATAAGGTGCTCAAACAAATGCACAAAAAAGGCTTCACACCATCTTTGCCTTTATACGAGGCTAAGGTATTAGCGTTATTTGCGGCAGGTAAGGTCGCTGAAGCAGTAAGCGTAGTTGAAAAGGAAATGATTGAAAATAGCTGTGTTCCAACTGTGAAGTTGCATAATGTTGTGATTGAAGGACTCTGCAACATGAAAGAATCCGATTGGGCACTCAGGTACTTCGAGAAGATGTCTAGACAACTTGGTTGTGTTCCTGATAAAGAGACATATACCTGCCTAGTTGATGGATTATGTTTTGATGGTAAATACATGGAAGCAAGTCGAATGTTGGAGAAGATGTTAATCAACTCTTACAGGCCTGGGGATGAGACATACACGAATCTTATCCGAGGCCTTTGCTTAATGGGAAAGACGTATAGAGCTGTTATGTTGCTGGAGGAGATGATTAGTGAAGCCAAAACCCCCGAAATATCTGTTTGGTATTCTTTAGTATCTTCTGTTTGTTGTGAGCAGCATCAGATTGATAATTTGTCTGTAAAACTGAAGTACTTAGACACTTCTTAGTTTTTCTTGCAAAGATGTAATTTTTTATTTTTTCTTTGGAGAAAGAAAAAAGGGAGAAAAGGAAAGAACATTGAGTCATGCTAATACTTGCTAGAAGGAGTTTGCAACTCATTTTGACTTCAAAAAAAAAGTGATTATTGAGGAAAATTACCTAAGACCAAAACTAGGAAGTGTTTAACACAGAAGTGCTTTTTATCTAAATTAGAAAAGATGAAGTCTATACAAAACAATCATTTATCAAAGCCAAAATGGTTTTCTGTTAATTAAATGGTTTGTTAGAATGCCAAAATGATTGTTTCTAAACTATGTGCAATTGTGCATCATAATTTCTAAATTTCTTAAATACAACACCACATAAAACATCAATTTTGCCATTTCATAAAGAAAAAAAAAAGCCTAAAATTTCCAATGCCACGTTCTTTTAGCACAAACCCTCGAACATCTTGAATATGTTTAACCCTTGTTGGGAAACTCTTGGAAATGTTTGGTCATTTTTGTCATAAAATTATGTGATGTATTTATTTATTAGTTACAATAGATTAAAGAATTGGAAACCCAACATTGAAACATTGCTTAAATTAAAATACACAACATGTCAAAATTAGTTATAGAATAATATTAGTATTATTTATTTCTGGTATTTAGGCACTGCCATTGTAGAAAGAAGTGTCCTTCACCCTGGCGCGAAAATCACTCTCTTGCCCACATAATTCACAAAAAATTAAATTTTAAAAATAAAATAATTTGCATGCCTGATAATTCTTATTAATTTTTCCACTCTAATACTCTGTTACAGTTTCATATACACTCTTATAGTTTTTTTCTTCTTTTTTTCCACGCATGCATGGTGAAAAAAGGGGTTCTATTTTTTCAGGTTCGTGTGCATTCAATCTCTCTTTCTGCGAGCTCTAATTTATTTTTCAGAAACTTGTATCAATTCATTTTTCGTTCAGCCTGTGCTTTTCCTTCTCTGATTTAGATCAATTAGTTGGCGCCCTCGTGCTGCATTGGGTTCATTCCAATTTAGGTATGGAAATCAATGATTTTATGATAATTATGAAGATCAAATTAAATTCAACCTTTTTCGAATAAGCATGTTCTGCAGAAATAGCAGTGTTTGTGGTTTATTTTTTCTCTGGCATTATTGGCTTTATTTTCCCCTTATTGAGAAAGTTTTGTGTGTGTTTGTGTGTTTAATTCTTTGGAAACCTGTGTTGTTCTGAATGTATGTGATGATATGTAGAATGAATGGATAATCATACAAATTGGGCTCAGCCATCTGATTCTGATCAACCTTATCTATATTGTGGGCACAGGAACATGAAATTCTATGATTTGTGCGAGTTGAAGAGGTTATTGATTCTTTGTTGGTGAGAAGCTGAGCCCAATTTGCTATGCACGATGTTTGATTCGAATTACAAGACACAATATATAGGTGGGCAAAAGGAGAAATTTGTAAGGTAATCTAGAGGCACTTTCTCTAACTATCACTAGCATCTATATATCTTGCTTTCAACTCACGTAAAATACATTCATACTTGTTGCGTTTTCGCTCTTTTATTTACATAGGTTGGACGACTTGGACTCTTTTAGATCTGAAATGGCTCAAAAGAATAGATGTGGATTTAGTTTAGAGGGGTTGACAAATTCAGGAGCTTCCAATACAAATACATCAAAGTCATTTAAAGTAGGATTCCAAAGAGGGTCAGAAGGGCTTCTTACATTTGGCCGGTCACTAAGATCTGGAGTCACGAGAGCAGTGTTTCCGGAGGATCTTAAAGTTTCCGAAAGAAAGATATTTGATCCACAAGACAAGAGTCTTCTTTTTTGGAATAAGCTTTTAGTCATCTCCTGCATTTTTGCAGTATCAGTGGATCCTTTGTTTTTGTTTCTGCCAGTTTTCCAGGTTGACAGAATGTGCCTTCACATACATGAGAGTTTGGCATACACAACCACAACTCTGAGAACTATAATTGATGCCTTTTACATTGTACGGATGGTTCTCCAATTCCGGACAGCTTTTATTGCACCTTCATCTCGTGTTTTTGGGCGTGGGGAACTTGTGATTGATCCCAAGGAAATAGCAAACCGGTATATACATCGCTATTTTTTTGTGGATCTCTTTTCCGTGCTACCTCTACCACAGGTATGGATAATGCTGACAGTTGATGAAACTGCATGTGTGTGAGCTTTTAAGGTGTAGTAGCTCTTGATTAAACAGTAAAGACCATTGATAATGAGTTCCTTGATAGATAGAGAATCACTTAAGAAATTAGATTGAATTCAGAAGTATGAGCCATTTCACTTATGTTTGCTGCTGAACTGTAAATAAATTGGATGCAATGTAAACAGTATTAAGAAAGTCCGCGTGATGTTTTGACTCAAATGTTAACTGCTCATCTCTTTCCTACACTTGTCATTGTGGAGGTGTTTGATATTCAGTTTAAGTTTTTTTGTCTTTGACAGATTGTAGTATGGAGGTTTTTGCACCGAGCAGAAGGTTCAGATGTGTTGGGTACAAAACAAGCACTAGTGATAATTGTATTTCTTCAATACATTCCTAGGTTTTTGCGGTTTATTCCGCTAACTTCAGAGTTAAAGAAGAGTCAAGGCGTGTTTGCAGAAACGGCATGGGCTGGTGCAGCTTATTACTTGTTATGGTTCATGCTTGCCAGTCATGTAAGCAAATAATGCCTGCCTTGTGGTGACTTTCTGTTTGAGTCTTTTTTGTATGGTCAGAACATTCAATCAAATAATCAAAACTCTATTGCTTAGTGGACATCATCTCAATTGCATTACTTTGGGAAGCTTGTTGCATTACATTACATAGGTTATCTGATTTTGCATCTCAATTGCATTACAGATTGTTGGGGCTTTATGGTATCTATTAGCAATTGAACGCAAAGACACATGCTGGGATATTGCATGCAAAGAAAGTCCAGAATGTATTCCAGAAAATCTGTATTGTGCTAATGAGGTTTCAAACCTTGATGTATGGAGAAACATCAGCAAGACGGTTATATCACCAAAATGTGAAATAAACGAAGAAGCAACTTCACCATTTAAGTATGGGATATACGAACAAGCTTTATCATCTGGTGTTCTGGAATCTGATCGTTTTGTCTCAAAATACTTCTATTGTTTGTGGTGGGGCCTGCAGAATTTAAGGTAATTGCGAATTTTCCTATGTTTTATATTCAGATGATAGAACAATCAACAATCTCAGTTCCATATTATTTCTGTACTTTAAGTTGGTTATATAGCAAACAGATGTTCTTCAGATGATAGTCAATAGTTTTTGTTCCAGTCTATGGTTCCATGAATAGGACACTTATGCAATAAATACAAGATTCTAAGCCTGGTAAAGAAATTTATATACGTTCTTTCCTCCAGTTCCTTTCAAAATCTGTTGGCTGCATTCACTGAATTGCTCATAACTACCTCAGTATTAACCAGCAAGAATTTAATAGTTTCAGTAGCCATAACCTTATTTCAGTTGGGAAACAATCTCAATCTTAAATCGCCATCATGATTAGCCACATGATTTTGAGACTTCATTTCCTCATTAACTTGGCTAACACTCATCAAATAAGCATGCTTATGGATTTCCTGAATCTCAGAATTAATGACTCTGAAGGCTCTCTTACAGAAAAACAAAATTAATGATTCTCAAGGCTCTTGTTATGTGTCTGTTTGCATTTTTAAAAGTTGAACTGATAACCATATTACTTTGCACAAGGAACTAATAAAAGAAAACATATTAATGTTGATTGGAGTCCTAATTTACATTGCTGCTAACATAACTTTTGATAAATGTCCATATGAAATGTTTTCTAAGCCAGGGCCAAAATATCTTGTATTTGACCTGATACAATAGAATTTGTTGTAACTAATTGTATTTGAATCTCTGAAGCACGCTTGGTCAAGGGCTCGTGACGAGTACATATCCTGGAGAAGTTTTGTTTTCCATAGCAGTAGCCATTTTCGGGCTGCTCCTTTTTGCTCTCCTCATTGGTAATATGCAGGTATATAAGTTTCGTCTTTTCAGTGGTGTAACAAAAGTTAATTTTATATGAACTTTATTTGCTGGTTATTAGGTTATTGTAAAATGACAGTCAATGTATGCTCTATGTTGGCTCTGGCTGAATATGCTCTGTGTCCTCTAAAATTCAAGTTTGTTGTCATTTCATTTAGTCTCGTATTATATTATTTGAATGGCTTCCTTGCATTTTGCTCTGTTTCTTTCAGACCTCCCTCACTGGTTTCCTGCATAGATGTTTACTCTCCAAGATTTTAGCTTAAGTTCTATAATCAATGTTATCTATGCTTTGTTCCAATATTTTCCTTCTTTTATTGCTTGAATCGGTTAAGTTCCTCTACTGCAATGAAGTGAATACAAACTCAATGTATGGGAAGTTTAGTTTTAAGACTTAAGTTTTTTGAGATTCTAAACTGATCTTCTTTCTTACTTAATATAAGTCTAAATATATATCAAAATACTTGATGTTTAAATGCTAAATAGTTCAAACCTTGTTTTTGCTACAGACATATCTTCAGTCTCTCTCAGTTCGGCTGGAGGAGATGAGAGTTAAAAGACGCGACTCAGAGCAATGGATGCATCACAGAGTACTACCACAAGAGCTGAGGGAAAGAGTTAGGCGTTACGATCAATACAAATGGGTGGAAACTAGAGGAGTTGATGAGGAGAGCTTGGTCCAAAACCTACCCAAAGACCTTAGAAGAGATATTAAACGCCATCTCTGTCTGAATTTGGTTAGAAGGGTAAGTATACTTTGACATTGAAATTTCCATGGCAAAGCTTTTGGTTGATTGAACATATGTACTGTTGTTTATTGTTAATGATTTTTACCAGTGTTTTAATCAAAATGCGATACCATAACGTTCAGGTTCCTCTTTTCGCAAACATGGATGATAGATTGCTTGACGCCATTTGTGAAAGGCTTAAACCTAGTTTATACACAGAGAAGACATACGTTCTCCGTGAAGGAGACCCCGTTGATGAGATGCTCTTCATCATCCGGGGTCGACTTGAGAGCGTAACTACAGATGGTGGAAGATCGGGTTTCTTTAACCGTGGATTCCTGAAAGAAGGCGATTTCTGTGGAGAGGAGCTCCTGACTTGGGCCCTTGATCCTAAAGCCACATCCAACTTTCCACCTTCTACACGTACAGTCAAAGCTTTGACTGAAGTCGAGGCATTTGCTCTAACAGCAGACGAACTGAAGTTTATTACAAGCCAGTTTAGGCGCATCCACAGTCGACAGGTTCAGCAAACCTTCCGGTTCTACTCACAGCAGTGGAGGACTTGGGCAGCCACTTTTATTCAAGCAGCATGGAGGCGGTATTCTAGAAGGAAACTGACTGAACTTCATCAGAGTGAGTATGAGGATGATAGTTCAGAAGAATATGGGGACGATGATGATGTGCAAAAGGGATTGATTAGTGGGACATCATCTAGGTCTCGTAGTGGCGGTTCATCCAAGGTTAGTGCGACTATGTTAGCATCTAAGTTCGCAGCTAATGCTATACGTGGAGTTACCAAATTTCGTACTAAATCAGGAGGTTCAGGTAAGAAAATTAGACTGGCAAAGCCACATGAACCCGAGTTTGGTGATCACTAGTTAACTCATTTTATAGTAGAATAGCCATATTAGATAGACTGATATGCCATAATGGTTATATCCCATTTTTCCACACTCAAATTGCTAACAGTTTTTTAGCACTCCTTTCTTTTGTAACAAAGACAGATTCAAGTAATGTTAATCTATGCACAGTGTATAACAAACATTACATTACCAGGCACAAGTTTTGTGTATGCTCATCGGTGTCATGTAGAGCTATTCCATTTCTCCAACAATCAATATGTTTTTAACGATTGCCTCAGAATTGTTTTATACCATCAAGGTGGCCATAACAAACAATGCCAAATAAACCAATCAAGAACTCTAAGAAAGCTACTTACTGAGAACACCGAGGTAGAAATTAAAGAGTCGAGCTAATTTTTTGGAATATTTTTTCCCACAATTTTTGCCGGAGTGATGCGGAGAAGATTTCCTGGCTTACCAGGAACAGCACCTTTGACCATGACAACATTGAGTTCATTGTCAATCTTGATAATCTTCAACTTCCTTATCTTTGTCTTGGTGCCTCCCATTCTCCCGGGCATTTTCTTGCCTGGGTATACACGTCCAGGAGTAGTACCAGCACCAATGGATCCCAGTTGTCTGTGGCTCTTTGACCCATGAGTCATTAGACCTCTCTTAAAGTTATGTCTCTTGATTCCACCTAGTAACATAAGCCAATGAACTTCAATAACAACTCTATAGTAGATTTACATATTTATTCTGATTCAAGAGTAGGTAATGAAAAAAAGCACCTTCTTCAAAATATAGTTTTGAACTTTCTTAAATACTCAAGTAAAATGAGGGGCCTTTAAAGCAGATTTAGGTTTCAGAGGGGTGAGAGAAAATGAAATCTCATTTCCCACTCCATTACTCAAAGAAAGTCCACTTACGGACATTCAACAATCTTTTTATCCAGAGAAATGTAAAAAGACCGTTGGGATGTTACATATATGCCCTCCATCGCTGCATCACTGCCATCATGACCAAGCAGACTTTACCTTGTGCTAAATAAGCTTTTTTAGGTAGTGGCTAGAACATTCTTATATTCTTAACCTGTACAATCTCATTAGATCTGTATATGCATAACAAGCCTATTCAGTAGTGGCTACAACATTCGTTTATTCTTTGCCTGCGCAATCTCATTAGATGTGTATATGCTTAATAAGCTTTTTCAGTAGTGGCTACAACATTCGTCTATTCTTTGCCTGCACAATCTCATCAGTTGGGTATATGCGTAATAAGCTTTTTAAGTAGCGGCTGTAATATTCTTCTACACTTAACCTGTACGATCTCATTACATTTGCACATGCTTAATAAACTTTTGAAGTAGTGGCTACAACATTCAGTCTATTCTTAACCTGTACAATATCATTATATTTATTATATGCTTGCTTATGATTCAGTGCACGACTCTATGTCATCTTTTCTTATGTTTTTTATAGTTTCAAGTAAAGTCATGTTTGATCGTCTTCTTTCTATCTAACCCCATTGCTAGACATTTTATTCTCAACTGATACACATTTTACATACACAAAAGCACATAGACGATCAGAAAAGGAAAGCTACATAAACCAAACACAACCAAAACATTTTGCATTTAGAAACATGATTGCTAATATGTGTGTTCCTGATATACAATATGCAGGCCATGATTTCAAATTTGCAGCACATAGACCTTCAGGATTGCCAAATGATCAATTTAGTCATATAGATCATATGTTGTTCGCAAAATTTCCTCAACAAAAATAATTACAGTAGTATGCATAGCCATCTCACATCACCAACAAATTCAAACTGATGACAAAATAAAAAGGCCATACCTTGAAACCCCTTTCCGATGGACGTGCCGGAAACATCCACTAAATCACCTTCCTTAAAGAGCTCCTCAACCTTCAGCCGTTGAGTAGGCTCAAAACCTTCAACTGACTGCAGCCTAAACTCCTGCAAATGCCGCAATGGAATAATTCCGGACTTCTCCAAATGCCCTAGCTCCGGTTTCGTCAGTTTACGGTCACGAACCCTGCGGTATCCCACTTGAACAGCATCGTAGCCGTCGGTGGCCACAGTCTTCACTTGAGTGACAATGTTGCCCTCGCGGAAGCCGACAACGGTGACGGGAATGACGGCGCCGTTAGTGTCGAAGTATGACATCATTCCTAATTTGGTGGCCAAGACGCCGATTCCGGCTTCCATAGAGGCGGAGATGAGAGGAGGTTTGGGAGAAACATTGAGAGAGAGCGACGAGAAGCGTTTGATGGGGAGGCGGAGGAGGAAGGAGGAGGAGGGGACGGATGTGGCGGAGGAGACAGGCTTTACGGTGGGGATGGCGGTGGAGAGGGAGGAGACGGACATTGTGATAGAGAGACAGAGAGAGAGAGAGAGAGAGATTTCTGGTTTTCTTATCCACACGCGGGACTTTTGAGAGGCGGGATTCCCTGCTTTCTGGTGTACCGCACCAGAGCTAAGGCTAAAGTTTCCACCAATCATTTCTAAGATTTTCTCAATTTTAATAAAAAGACATTATTTTTGTTTGAAAATGGAATTAAAACTATGTTTATCAACAAACTCACACAATTCAACCTCTTAATAAAAAATTCATTTATCTCTCCTCCACATACACAACCTACAACACAATCCAACCTCTACAATTTTCACACTTTATCAATAACATCAACCCAACCTATAACAAATATTAATTTAATGATTTAATAATTACATATATATATATATATATTTTATAATCATTTTTTTATTATTTGAATTATGTACGAAATATATTAAATTATATGATATTCCAAATTCATAATAAAAAAAAATGACCAACTTAAAATAAGTTACAATCTTAATAACAAAAATAAAATTCATAGAATTGAAATACAAAATTATTATTACATAAGTCAAGCTACAAATTGATAAGTAAAAAACAACAATGCAAAAAATGAAAATTGCATATTTAATTATTGGTGCCGAATTTTTGCCATATATGTTCAATCAAGTCCTTTTTTAGAGCGGTGTGAGCTTCTCTGTTGCAAAGTTGCTCCCTATTGGTCATATAAGCAGACAGACTTGCAATGCGTTCAGTAGAGTATTGAAAAATTTGATCATCGTCTATGGGATCATCGATGAGAAATTCTGTAGGATCATAATAAGTTTGATACGGCTCTCGTTCATCTTCAATTATCATGTTGTGCATGATGATACAAGCCATCATAATTTTTGCCATCAAATTTTTGTCCCAAACAAGACAGGGGCGTCGAAGAAATGCAAAACGAGCTTGTAGAACTCCAAATGCTCGCTCGACATCTTTTCGTACCGCCTCTTGGTGTTGAGCGAACAACTTGTGTTTTCTGATTACTAGAGAAGTAATTGACTTAACAAATGCAGCCCATGAAGGATATATTCCATCAATTAGATAATATGCCATATTGTACTCTCTACCATTCACGACATAACCAACCTTTGGTGCTCGACCTTCCAAAACATCATTAAAAACTGGAGATCGGTGGACTACGTTAATATCATTGAGTGAACCTGGTGTTCCAAAGAAAGCATGCCATATCCATAAGTCGTATGATGCAACAACTTCCAAAACGATTGTTGGTTTTCCACTTCTCCCTCCATATTGTCCCGCCCATGCAGTGGGACAATTTTTCCATTCCCAATGCATGCAGTCAATACTGCCTATCATGCCCGGGAATCCACGTTGTTCTCTGACATGGAGTAGTCTTGCCAAATCTTGTTCGTTAAGCTTTCTAAGGTACTCGTCACCGAAGCAAGAAATGACGCATTCTACGAAATTCATGAGAGATTGCCTTGTCACAGCTGCACTTATTCACAAGTATTCATCAACAGTATCTGCTGATGTCCCATACGCCAACACTCTCATAGCTCCAGTACATTTCTGTAATGGGGAAAGACCTTGTCTACCAGTGGCATTAGGCCTCTGTTGAAAATATTTGTCATTGGCAGTAACAGCCTCCATGATACGGAGGAATACTGATTTTCGCATGCGAAATCTACGTCGGAAGATCTCAGGAGGATACGTCGGGTTGTCAACAAAATAGTCGTTCATCAAACGTTCATGACCAAGCTCGCATTGCCTTTCAAAATACCTTCTTGTAGCTCTAGGAGTGGGATCTTATTCGTTCAAATTAAGATTGTTTAAGAGCAGATCCTTGGCGATGCTATCTACGTGGCGATTCTGATGAGCAACATGGTCTTGCCATTCATCAAATGCAGTGGAGAAATGATCGAAACTTGAATAGTTATCTAGTGATTGATTTTCATTGTGAGACATTTTGGGAAGTGGAATGAGTAAAACTATTAAATATGAAAATTTTCTTCTGAGATGATTGAGATGATAAGAGAATATGAGGAGATATATATAGATAGTGATAAAAAATAACAAACAAGTGCCACCAATCAATAATCCACTATCACATGCCTTTTCCATCCACTATCCACTATCAATAATGACAAACATGTCTCATCCACTATCCACTATCAATAATCCACTACATGTCTTCTGCAAAATGATAATTCACATGGTGCAAAGTGACAAATTGACAAAGTGATAAGTGCATGTGAATTCTGCAAAGTGACAAGTGTATGTGACAAAGTGACAAATGCATGTAACAACTTTTGACAAAGTGACAAGTGCATGTGAATTCTGCAAAATGACAAGTGCATGTGACAAAGTGAATAAATACTAATTAGAATAAAAATTACAATTCGATTTAACAAAAATAACACTAATAAAAAAGATTATAAGACAATATTAAAACACATGACATCAAATAAAAAAACTTATAAGATAATACTAAAACACATGCCATCAAATAAAAAAAAACTTACAAGATAATCCTATAACACTACCTAAACAATGCCAAGAGATGACGTTTCATCTCTTCTTCATCTTGGGATAAGTGATCCTTGGCCAACAAAACCATCAAAAGAGAGTGCTTCATCTTCATTTTCTCTATTTCCACTTTCTCTCTTCCCAGTGTGTTGAGCACTTGAACTTCACTATCTCTAGTGAGTCTTAATGCACGAAGTTCTGCAACAACCTCAGATGAAGACTTTGATGCCTTACCTTTTCCTTTCTTCTTTTTCGCTTGATCTCTACCTGTAGGACGTGAAATAGTTGAACCACCATTGTCTGGAGTTTCTACATTAGTGGGACTGAAACATTCAACATCTTCACTGGTCCTGGTTCTCTTTGTACTGCCACCACTTTCTTCGTTATCATCTTCATCGTAAGCACGACTTCTTGAACCTTGATCAAATTTTATTTTCCACTTGGGAATTTTACTCATAACTTCATTAAATACATGCAAATCGATGAATTTACCATCGTATAATTGATGGGCTTCTTTCTCCACATCGTGTTGGCTCATACCACTTCTTACTCGACGATGTGCTTCAATGTTAGCAGCAATCCACTTCTGGGCATTTTTATTAAGTCGTGTGAAACGACCTTTTAGTAATTCTATATTTCTTTCATTTATTTCTCCTAGATCTTCTTTTCGAGCTTCTTCATACATCTTATGGATTTTCCCCCAAAATGAGCCAGTCCTTTGAAATCTGCCCTATTTTTTATCTTCGCTAACGAAGATCCAAGATGACATTAGGGCCACATCTTCTTTCACATTCCAAGTACTTTTGGCCACCCTTTCATTTGTATTCTGAAACAAATTGTGAGAGATATTTTGCGATGATTGAGCTTGTTCAGAGGTAGAAATTTGATTTAGATTCGGAGATAATGGAGGAGTTTGAGAAAATTGAAAGTTTGGATAGTCTTCGGTGTTAAAAAAAGACTAGAAATTTGGATAGTTTTGGAAGTTTGGATAATCCGAATTGTTTGGAAAAAAATTTGGATTATTTGGATCCATAATAGAAATTAGGAGAAATAGTATAATATGATATACATTATGAGAGATTAGGAAAGATAATACACAAAAGAGATAATTTGAGATTGTGATTCAAAATGTATCAATATTAATCTCTATTTATAGAGAAAAAAAATTCATGAATTTTGGTTTTTTTTTTATAGATAATTGAGTGTGTAAAAGATATAAACGAAATTAGACAAACCAATCAAAAAATGCCATGTAGCAATATCCATACCATGTGACAATATTTTGGATAAAAATTTGACTTGAAATTGGTGCACAAACCGGGCGGTCAATCACCCCGATTGTGCAACCTTCTCCACTTTTTTTTTTAATACTAAAAAATTCAAGAACGGTCTCGTGACCTGCTGATAAACATGGTAACAAATATTTCTCCAAAGATTGCGTCCTAATTGCCAATTCTCAAAAATTACTGGACAAAATA
This sequence comes from Scutellaria galericulata, assembly GCA_946896805.1. Lineage (NCBI taxonomy): Eukaryota > Viridiplantae > Streptophyta > Magnoliopsida > Lamiales > Lamiaceae > Scutellaria > Scutellaria galericulata. Next base: position 11,024,322 of record OX335798.1, on the reverse strand, counting down.
AATAATAAACTTAGACCTTTTTTAATTAATTTGATCTTACATATGTTTAATCATTGTTAATGCCGAAAGAACATATATTGCTCCCTTTTGCAAGATTTAGCATTGTCAAAAAAAATTCAGCCACACACATTATTAAAACCCAGAGCAGGTAAGATGAGTCGAAAGCTATTCGTCATATTACTAGATTAAGAAATATTGCAACTCTGTAAATGGAGAATCCCACCATATCGATCAATACTTCCATTCACAATATTACAAATTTATTTGATTGTTTTTCACTAAGGCTTTGTTTTACTATAATTTATTATACATTATATGATATCTATTTTGTAAGATAAAATCGATTTTAATTTATTTAATTTTGTTATTAGATTAAAATTGATCAAACAATGATACTATCGTCACCTCATGTCCTAGCTTAAAATAATATAATAAATTTTGCCATTATGGCAAGCAGATTTTTACCAACATACTAATCAACTATTCTATTTTCACTAAATAAAATAAATCAATTATATTTGTGGATGCATATATGTGATGTTTCATTTGCAATATTGCAGATAATTTCATAAGCAAAATCACCCTTTCCCTGACAACTTTGACGGTTCTGATCACAAGCTACAGCAACAAATTCAGCTGAAGCAACTTACATTATTTCCCTCCTTTTTGAAGACAAATCATAAAATAGGAAAAAAAAAAAAAAGAAAATTCATAAAATAGGCAAAAATCATCTGGCTTTAGTAATAATTCTCTTGTCAACAATGGTGACTATGCTAGACTTGGAAGGATAAATTGATAGCATGGCTTATCAGTTCTAGTTATTGATGCTAGCTTTCCTTTTCCCTTGGTCAACAGGATAAAGAGTAAAAGGTATGTTTCGGGTAAAAACTAAATGCGAAAATCGAGCAAGGTGTTTAGTCAATGTTCTTGTTGATATAAAGTTACTGGGATACTCGATCGATGTCTTCTTGGCTGGAAATAATCTGTTATGGAGAAATTGCATTCAATCAATAAACCATACAAGTTAGCAGAAACATGAAATGGTGAACACTTTTCCACATCTCATACCGTATCTTCCAGCACTGTGCCATCAGGAATTTCTATCCTCGTACCTGGTTGAGCTTGGATACTGACTTTTCCCTGAGGAACACCAACATGAAACGAGAAAACTACCAATGAAACAGAGATGAGATAAAGCAGAAACTGTAATTTAACATGATTTAGCATGGAATGGTTCCTATGTATATGTCAGATTTTATTATATCTGGAAGAGCTTTAGAAATGGATTGGCACTAAGGCAATCTCATTTAGCATGATATGGTTTTCAGAGAATCCCCATTGATTATATTGAAGTTGAACGCGCGCACAAACACAAGAAAGGTAATAGGATATCTCATTTGATGAAACTAGTCATCCAACTATTTCCATCCTCTTCATTTTGAAACATTTATCCCACTAGCAATTATCCTTCTCGTTCCCATATTAGCCATAACTCCAAGTTGAGTCTCTCTCTCACTGTTTACTTACCCTTATTCTCAAAACTACGTACAGTTCCACATAAACTTGATGCTTGCAGAAAATGCCATGAAATTCTGCTTAAGTAGGAGTTTAGATACCTTCAGAGTTACGCCGGTGCCAAACCAAACATCACCAGTCACCTTCAAGCTGTCAAGTCCAAGAATACTAGGAATGGACTTGAAGCGCTCATTGAACTCATCCACCTGAGAAGGAGAAGAAACAATTATGGAACTCCATGCACAAGGTAAAAAGGAAGCACTGCACAAAAGCTCCAGGTTTGAAAAACATTACATTTTTGAATGTTGGTCCTAATTCAATGGATGGGTCAGTGGGATTTTCTCTGTCTGTATTTCGGGTCAGGGTGCCCTCTCTAAAGGTGTACAGATCTGACTGCATAAGCAGAAACTAATTATAAACATATATATATAGATAGATAGATAGATAGATAGATAGATAGATATAACTAAAATATTGAAAGAAAAAAAAAAGTAATGATACTCAAGTAAGGAGCTAATATTTGACCTGTAGCAAAAATAGGTCTGATGTTGCTTCAACTGGAAGATATCTCGACTTGGGAACACTTAATGCAAAATGTCGATCAAAAAGCTGAAAGATACATACATGAAGAGCTAGGAATACTCCTAAAACAAAAATATAATATGAAAGAAGCATAAAATAGGCATTGTACAAAGAATGAAATTGCTTAAGAAATATAACAGTAACAAATGGTTTGTGCAACTCAAGGTATGAGTGTGGCCATCCACAACCTGATGAGCATTCCAGAATTAACACAGTTACTACCTTGGATATGGTGAGATTCTCTTTTGCATTACGTCCTCCCACAAGCTCTTGTATAGATTCAATATCCATCCACCTACCAAAAATCGGGAGTAATGAGGAATAAGAGAAATAGCTTCTTTCATTCTGAAAATGAAAAGGAAGTTATCAAAAGTAAATAACTTACATTGTGTCAACAAATTTCCAATTTTTCTTTGGAGTTAGAATCTTCAAGAAGCCCACATGGAAAAGCACAGATAAACAACCATTATGAGGGAAATGAGCAACGATGTATACCTAGTTCCTTGACTACAGTTGAGATTAGAAACCAATTCCTCAAATTTTAAGAATCTAATACTATATCCGTCCCTCAAAACGAGTCATGTTTCATAGAAGTTTTTGTCCTAAAAAAAGTGTTAAGTTTCAAAAGCAAAGTTGGTCTTTAATTAAATAATCTATAATACCAGAGTAACTAACGTGTGATTGGTTATAACAATTTTGAATGGACTTAATGAATAGATAGAGGGGTATGAGTGAGACTCCATGTCTTACAAAAGGTAGTGCATTTTCAAATTTAAAAGGTGTAATTTAGTGAAACATGGCTTTTTTGGACAGAGGGAATGTACACCTACAGCTTGACTTGATGCAACCTCAACATTCCCAGAGATATGTTTCACTCAAGTATGAAGCATAAATAAACAACTGAAAAACACAAAAGCAAAATTTATATGATGTCCAATATGTAGTGAATTAGGGATATGGCAATCTAACAATTTCAAATATAGAAAAGTAAGCTTAAGTTTAAATGATACACTTTTCCAGCAAAATAACTAAAAAGTTAATCTAATCCAACTAAAACTACTGTAGACTTTTGGATCCTCAATGGCCGTATAATGAAACCCAGACTGCCTCATGAATCTTCCAGGTATGATTACAGGCTTTTGGCTCCAGCTCCAAGCACCATATTGCAGAAACTATATACAGTCACCTTATTGTAGGTTGCCCATATTGTTGAGGGCTCATAGAGTACCCATAAATTAATTTCAGCCTTGTATTTCTATATAAGTTTCTTTGCAAAGTACTGAAACGATGGATTAGTCTGTTTTCATTCCCAATGGTGAATTTTTAGATTTTCGCTATTCCAAAATGAGAAATCCTGGTCTTTAGATCCATTTCTAATGAATACACTTTTCTAATACATATATATATATATATATATATGTATATATATATATATATATATATATATATATATCACAAAACCTATCATTTCCATTTCTAACCCTATACAGTATACACTACCTATAATGCCACATATGCCATCAATATTTCCACTATTCACTTCATATTTTACAAATGAGACCCATCATTTTCAAATACATCAAACTTTTATGTTACTATATTTAAATTTTATATATTAATGAGACTCTTAACCTTTCAGATCACCTAAACAATGATCACATTCAAATTAATTTAAAAATGCATGATAAATGTAAAAACATAACCAACCGGAGTCTCTTCTTCATTTTGTGAATTTTTACTCTCTTCTATTTCAGAGGATTTAGGCATCACCTGCATCCACAAAGCAAATGGTCACCAATAAAAGCAAAAAAAAAACAAGTTGGGTAATTTGTGTAGCATACCTCTAGGCAAAACTCAATATTGCTCTCAATCATATGATATAAGATTTCTATAACCCTGCATTAAGGAGCTCAATTGTCATATATTTCAGAATCATTTGAATATGCAGACATCCAGATACAAATGTTATGAGGAATTGGCAAGGATGTGAAAATTCAATGAATGGGAACTGATGAGATTGGTAATAAGGATACTAGGGTCAATGACTTGAGCAATATTATCTGAACCCAACATCAGGACATACTCTTTGCCCTGTCAGGAGAAAAAGCTCATCAGAATCCAAAAAACATCATAAATGAGTTCTCTGAAATTTCACTTAAAAGAAGACATCAGATGAGGGGTGTAAATTAACCTGTGATGATAGTATATCCAATTTTTCACTATTCACCAATGGGGAGACGACTTCAGCAAGATTGAAGGAATTCCTTCACATGTAAAATAATAATAACAATAATAATCAAAATCAACATGATATGCACAATTTATATGAAAATTCCCTCACAAGCTAGAAAACATGTGAAACATACAAACAGCTGAGTTATACATATAAATGTGTAGGATGCATTAAAAGGTAAAAACAAGCACAGCAGTGTCCTAGAAGCAATCAAGCCTTTGGAGGCAAAACAAATGATAGCTACTTCGGTATTCCTTATGTTGGTTTGGATAATGTTCCTAAGGGGTGTGTGTGGTGGGGTTCCATTTATTAATGATCACAAAGGTGCATCAGATGAGTAACCAGGTAAGAGAGTGTGAATGGATATTGTTTTAACCCTTGTTAGCAAGCATCACATTGCAGCATCAAGCTGGGTAATGAGCAATATTATGGTTCTCAATCTACATTCAATCTGCAAACAGAAGCTAATAAAAGTTGTTCAAGCACAGATCAGTCCAGCATGTTGCATTGGATTGGGAAATCAAAAACAATATTCACCGAGAAATGAACAAGTTGTGCACATTTATGTTTCAAGATCACACTTAACAGGCTAAGTTGTTAGCCAAGACACCATTGATAGAATTGGATAATAATCAACACAGCATCCACAACAGCAAAGATAAAGTTGGCAAAAATTTCCAAACTCTAAATGGTGCTTTCTTTTAAATGAGTTTTTAACTATGAACAGAACCAATAAAACAGGTTATTTGAACCCACACCATCAATAACAAGAACTCTAAATTGTTCTTTCCTTAGACAAGTTTCCTTAAAATTGAAGAGTATACGGCTGAAATACATGCCATAGTCTGGAAAAATATTCACATACCCTCATCATAAGTTTGTTAATTTGTATGTACAGATTTCCATATTGATCACTGATCAGGGGTTGATAGCTAATTGGTTACTTTTGGAAAACCTGATAAAGTTGACGAATAAGGATGGAGTTTTCCAATGGACAGTGATAAGAAACATCCAGCAGCTTAATGAACAATCACATGGAACAAGAAAGCGTCAATAAAAGAAATTGAAACTATTATAGTTCGCCTTAACAACTATGAAGACATCAACCAAAGGTTGTTCCTTGACACGAGCCAACCATTTATGATGACTCATCTGGTGCTAAGGATTCAGGATTTCATTAAAGGTGTAAGTTCACACTTATTATCCTTTCTCTCAAGGTCCCAATGATGGAGTCATTTTTTGATATTCAAAACTACAACTAAAATAGCATAACCTTCCAGAACAGGATACTTTTGCATAGGGTAGTCATTAAAAATATAGCAAATATTCACAACTAGACTATCAATATAACAGTAGCCATTTTATCATGAAGAGAGATGATAAAAGTTATATTTCTGTTGCTAAAGAATTTAATCCTGATTTGTCTCAAAACATTAACTAAAAACTCAACCATATCAAAGGGTGCATAATTCTTTAAAAAAAAAAGAAAAGGAATAGCATACATTTCATCCTTGTTATCTCGACCCTTAGCTGAGGTAGGCATAAAGTTGCTAACATTGTCTAGGTCGGGGCTGCTCTGTAAAAAACATGTATGGTATACAAAACTAAGCAAATGAAGCTTTCAAAAGAAAGTTAGATGCTCGCAATAAATCACAGACGCAAATAACATAAGGATAAAAACTGAACCTGTGGAACAGAATGAATGTTTTTATTCGGATGCTTCTCCAAGAACTACCATCAAATGAGAAGAAACCATTAGTTCCCAACAAAACTCAGCTCCATATACTATGCAAGAAAGTTACCTTCAATACACCCCTATGTGCACTGCCTGCATTCACTAAAAGTAAAGGAATATCGCATCCATATTTTGCATTGAGAGCCTATAGACATTCAGATAATCAGAAAGATGAGACTAGGGTACAGCTACCAACAATAAATTGAAATGCTAGATTGCATGAAAGTAAAGAACTGAGTGGAAAATGACCTCAATCTGATTGATTATCAAGTCGAGGCATGTCAAACCACCACCAATTTCCATAGTACACCTGCATCATGCAATATCGGATATTGAGATATAGAAAGGTCATTTGGGCATTATAAGTAAGCCTCAAATAATTACCACTTAGATTTGATCGGTCATGTTAGACATAAATCATACAAACCATAAAACTTTAATTACAAATAAACAAAGAATATAGTAATAATTCCCCATATTTGTCATCGATAGATAGAATCAGTGGGTGAAACAACTTATAGCATTTTCAGAACAAATTCAATTGCCACATCTGATTTTTCTTTTTTCTTTTTTTTTGGTGCTTCAAAGGAAAATGAGAAAAGTACTTAAAACTGAACTCCACGTTTTTCTTTTGTACAAATTAACTATTAAGTTCAGGTACTTAAGTCCTAGAGTGCAAGCAACATGCATAAGTTTTACACTTCCAACTCAACCAAGAAAAGATCCATCCAGAGAACATGTGCAAAAAGATCTTCTATAAGAGGAAAAAATGTCATTGTATGTGACAAAACGGCAACAAATTGAAAGCCACAGCCTTCACTGTGATTCAACAAGTAAATCCTATACAATAAAAGAAAATTCCAAATAGATAAATTATTTAGGCAGATTTTCTGTCTTGGAGAAGCACTTACTGAGGGCCCTTAAACCCTATCCTTGTCCCCAGACTGCTGTTATACTTCACTATGACAAGCTTGTTCAAAAGCTCAGTTACTGAGATATCTGCAAACGTGGAAGATTTAATGGCATTACATTGTAATAAAATCAGCTGCCATGAAACAGAGCAACTGAATGGTGGATTAAAGAAAGCTATTAAATTTTTGTTTCTTTAATTTGATATAAGTGCTCATTATACAATAAAAGCTTTAAAAATCTGTCAATGATATTCCAGTCGGAGATCAGACAAAATATAAATTTTCCAAAAAACAGAGACTACTTGAATTAACAAAAAACGTTTTATAAAATTGAATTATCCTTTCAAGAAGGTATAGAGCTAAATCTTGAAACTCAAATCAGAAATATAAGTGCACTGCTAGATTAAATAACATTTGATTAGAAGTTGAAAGAAAGGATTTAGAAAAAAAAGAAAAAGGAGACTGTTTAATATTTGATATTAAGACCCATAAAGCTGATATTGGATACAACACCCACAAATCATGAATCAATTTCTCAAATTATTCATGCTTCACAAACATTGGGTGTGAATTTTTTCATGATCAGACTATTCCTTTACTCAGCACATAAAGTCAGTTTGATGTTTGGAATATAAGATAAATGAACAAATCCAAGAGTCACAGCATGAGTATAGCAAAAACTGAAGAACGGCTCAGTCCATCCACTGTCCCATTTAACATACCTTTCGACCACAAACACAACTAAGAGAAATTTAGATTTTTGCACCATGTTAGGAGAAAAATTTGACGAAATTGGTATATTTACCCTCAGGAACAGCAGGTATATTTTCATAGGGGAACACAAATTTCTGTGATGTTTGATCAATCTGGTCATTTTGTTCAACTTCTCCTCTGCCCATGCAAATTCCAAATGAGCAAAGAAGTCAGACAAATAGGATAATGAATCAACTTGAAGAACAAGTTATGAAGCAAGAAAGGACATAAAATGTTTTAAGACATAATTCATACTTGCTATAAGTATATTTAAAAAAAATCACTTTGAACTGGTTTCCTAAGGGAAAAAGATTACTTGTTTCAATCAGCAATCAACAGTAAAACCCATTTCTCACCAAAATTCAAGTACTATTGCAATCATACAAGCAACCTAGTATCATATTCTCCACCACAAGATCAAACAGAAAAATATCATTCAAAGCCCACAGCAGTATTTATGCAGTGACATACTTACTAACAGAAAATATTAGAAAATACACCTAAGGATTTAAGGGCAAAGAATCAATAGAACCTGTCAAGAAAAGAAAGCTTATTTCAGCATCAAAAAACTCATGCTCAGACATAAAATCTCTGAATGGTTTACAAAAATCATCTAACAGAGCAAATTTGATAATCATAAAGTAGGTACTAATGAGGTAATTACTGTAAAATGGAATTACAAATTTTAATTTAAAGTTAAACACACTAAAAGGCAAATTAGTATACCCTGTCATTTGCTCCCCATCCTTCTCAGCCATAGCCTCTTTCTGCTCTTTCAAGATAGTCTTTGTGATTAAATTGCAAAACAAATAAACAAACTCCACCGAATCATTAGCAGGTACAGGATACGTGATCTTCTGATAAGTCTCCCAAGGCATGCTCGAATCCACCAATCCAACGACAGGAATCTGCAGCCTGTGTGCCTCCCTGATCACCGAGCTCTTCCTCTCCGTGTCGAATATCACTATACAATCCGGAGGCTGAGCGGAACAAAGATTAAATCTTTTGTTTCTCCCACGAAACTTTCTTGGACTCGAACTGTTTGTTAAAAAGCCTCCAAGGCGCCAAGTCGTGTCGTTCTTGATTCCGATGGTTTGCGTCATCTGGGCTATGATTTCATCGAAGAGAGAATTAGTGTTGACGAAGAGCAACCGCCCATTGTTGCGGGAAAGATGGCCGATGAAATTGCAGGCGTTGCGGAGGCAAACTAGGGTCTTGTCGGAATCAATGATGCTGACGGAGTTGCGCGAGCCCTCAGTGAAGATTTTGAAGTGGTTGGCCGTCACGCGGCGGCCGATGTGGGCGTTCGCGTTAAGGAGCTTCTGGATTACGACGGAATGGAACGACATTCTCAACTGAATCAGAGATTGGTTTTGATTGAGAGGAATTGTTTACTTTGCTGATTCTAGATGACCATAAATGAGTGTTGTGTGTAGTTTGTTAGTGTGTGCTAATGGAGGTGGTTTTGCCTACGAAGGGGGGTGGCAGGGTTTAAGCGGCGGCGAGGTGACGACGAAAATGCTAAATCGGAAATGTCACCACAGGGTACAACATCTGCTGAGTATGGTACAACTTCTAATTATCATACGTTACATTCTACAACCTGTGGAAGGGTAAAGACACATCACCAACTTGTAGAGGCATCCCAATTTTAATTTAAAAAAAATTCAAAATAATATTAATTTTATCCTTAGATTTTGTTCAACTAGTTCCGTTCGATTATTATGGCTAAACATACTTCTCTGTGTTTGGTTAAAGTGGCCGAACATGTTGTCGGCTTCTATATGTTCGGCCATGATGGCCGAACACTTTTTTATGTCTTCGGCCAATCGGGTCCGAACAAAATTGTTCGGGTTCAATCGTTTTTTTACGTTTTTTCCTACAATTTTCACACGATTTTCACACATTTAATAAATCAGTGGAATGTTCGTCATTATGTTGGCATTACATTCTTAAAAAACTTAAAAGATTTAACATAAAAAAAGACGCAAAAAAAAAAATCGATCAAACTCGACCATCTCTGTTCGGCCCTGGTTGGCATAACATGTTATAGTGCGTTCGGGTTTGATCGATTTTTTTGCATTTTGTTTTTCAATTTTCATACGATTTTTATACATTTAACTAATTCATGAGATACCCAACATGAATTTTGTATTCAATTTCTCCAAAAAAAAAAAAATTAAAAAAACAACACCAAAGAATCAAAAAAAGATGAAAAAAAAGGGAAAAAAAATTGCAAAAGAAAGGATATTTTAGTCTTTTAATATCTATTTAATTTATATTTTAAAAAAATAAGGTGCCCTTAGAAGTTAGTTGGTCTTTAGTCCTCCCCTATTGGAAAATGCAAACATTTACTAACCTTTTCATTATAGGTGGATGCAGATGGTGCGATTTTAGCAATTTGTCACTAAATTAATTGAGACATATGTGATTCAAATATTTATATTAGATTTTTTTTTAAATATATATTTCTTATTAATGCATTGCAATTTTTCTTTCAATAATATTTTGAAATATTAGTGTTAGAAAAATATTTTCTTTTGAAAATCCATATTACCTAATAAAGTAATTGATTTATTTTTATTTTATTTCTTTATTGAGCTATTTCTTAAAATTTGTGATGATCTCATGAATTACTTAACACAAATTCATACATTCACCTTTTAAAAATATATTAAACTAAAAAAATTGGGAGTACAATCTTACAGATTGTTCTTTACAAAACAAAATCTCAAACCTACCGAATCAAACCGAATCGAATGTTCAACTTTGTATTATTGAAGTTAGATTTTATATATTTATTTAGGCAAAAACTTTTGTGCACAAGGTGCACGGATCCAAATCTGTGTACAACAATACTATTATATTATATGAAGTAATATTGTTATATTATATATAGTTTTAACAGTATTACTCATATAATATAACAGTATTACTTTATATAATATAATAATATTGTTGTGCATAGATCTGGATTTGTGCACCTTGTGCATAGGAGTGTCACTCATTTATTTATACTGAAGTTGCGTGGGTTCAGAAAAAAATATATGGGCTTGGGAGTTGGACCACTAAATTAGCCCAAAAGAAAAACTTTACAATTCATAAATCCAAATCAAAAATTCCTAAAATTTGAATTATAAAATCTAAGTTCTCAATTACTTCTTAAAGACTCAAACCCTTAACCCGCAATAGCAGTAGCTATGCAACTCTCTTCACTCATTAAAGCTAATAAATGGACATTGAGGACAATTAGGACAACAAGGTAGCAACTTCTGGGATAAAATTGTTTTGAAAGTAACACTCATGGGATGATTTTTCAGGAGGGCTTATGAAGGCTTTCTTGCTTGATATCATCCTACATTTGATAGACAACTTACATTTCAACATCTTGTGTTTCCATAGTATGTTTGAGAGCAGATTTCATGCATCTTAGATTCATGCACTCGGGTTGGATTGGGCCGAATCCGATCCGGATCGGCGTATTTTCCTTTTTTCTTTTTTTTCCTAACTTTTATATTAAGTTGATCATATTTTTATATTATATTAGTCATATATTTATATTAAAAAAATTCGCTGACCTTCATACTATGTTATCATACATTTATATTATATTAGTCATATCTTTATGTAATACTTTAGCTAAAAAAATAATCTTAATTTCGACATAAGTTGTATATGTTTTACCTTTATATAATATTACTCGTACATTTATGTGATATTATTTATACTTTTATATCAACATAAACACACATTTATATAATATATAAATGTACAACTAACATAACTAAAATGTATGACTATCATAACTAAATGTATGACTAATATAACTAAAAGGTATGAAAGGTATTAATAGTTGTATGAAAATATGTTAAGGTACATGTAAAAATCTAAAATGTATGACTAATATAACATAAATGTATGTTTAACACAGCATAAAAGTATGTTTAACACTACATAAATGTATGACACTTGAGATCGAATTTGGATGAATTTGTGCGCGACTTTGGGGCGCCTGCGGGAGCGTGGCTGTGCGTGGGAGGCGGGTTTACGGTGTCAGAACTATGCAATGGGTGTATAAAAGTTTTTGTCTATGTTTGAAGTTGTTTTGATTCTAAGAGGAACACCTTTTATACTATTTAAAAATGGTAGGACTAAAGGCATCCCCAATGAATTCTAAGCATACCCCATCTACTAAGAACACCCCAATTATTTAATTCACGACACAAATCATTTCTAAAAACACTCCAACAATTACCTATTATACCCTTTGTGAAAAAAAAAAATAAAAAAAAAAATGAAACCACTCAATTATCCCCTTTCTCCATCGTCTTCTTCATCCAACAACCTAATATTCTTCACTTTCTTTCATTGCTTTCGCCTCCAATTCCCACCTGGTTTCTAGTGAAATGAACTTTAATTCATCTTGAAAATCTACCCCATCCTGCCAAACTGAAAATCTTTTTCTCCATTTGTAATGAGTTAGTTTTGTAAAGCATTACGTTTGATTATCTGTATAAATCAAATGAAAATCAGAAAAAGGAAAAAAAAACTCACGTCTTTGTGAAAATTTTTACACGCTTAATTTTGGTTGTTCGACCCTGATTTTTCGTCAGCTAAGAGTCTCGTTCGGCAAGTAGTAGTCGTTTGTTACTCTACTTGTTTGATTGAGGTAGCTGCTCGGGAGGTGTTGTGTTCGGTAGGTGGAACCGAACGCCGTTTGTGAGAATCGTGACTGCTTTTGGTCGGCTGATGTAGTTGCTTGACTTGAATGATGTTCGGTTGGATAGAACTGAACAGAAGACTGTGTGTTTCAAGTGATGGTATTTTAGTCTTTCAATATCTATTTTCTTTTGTATTATTTAATGTGGGGATGTGGTTAGTATTCAATGGGGTGCCTTTAGTCCCACCCATTTAAAAATTTCGATCATTTCAGTTAAAATTGAACTGAACCGGTTTATGTTCAATTTTATACATTTTTTCAGTTCGATTGGCTACCGATCGATGCACACTCCGAAGCTTAAGAAACAAATATTATGTATCAGTTGCATTAATATAACTAATGTACCAATTGCACTAATATAACTACTTGATCTATCTCACAAAAGAAAAATTGAATATGAAAGAGTTTAATGAAAAAAATAAATTGAGTATTTTAATCAATTGATAACGTTAACTATTGAATCAAAACAAAAAAACTCAATTATTATACAATAAAAATTAGAAACTTATAAGAAAGTCTTTTAAATCTGATATGTTAATTGGTTAAGTTAGCCACTTCTAACTACTAAAAATTCGAATATAGATATTCCAATTTGTTGTTTAACTTATTTATAAACTTGTATATTATTGTTTCTATTCCAAATTTGTATACTTCAAATACAATCATTAAAAGTGATATCAATATAAAGTTAAAATATATTTATTTTTATCAATATAAATAATGAAAATATTATATATTCTATATAAGAATGATATATCATTATTATCTATACTATACTAATAACAGGTAAGTTGGAAAAATTTACTGTATTGCCATTTTCCCGCTCAAAAATGTCACATCATAATGCTGACTGTGTAAATAATTTCTTTTTTTTTTAATTTCATTTTGATTTTTTAAATAATTTTGAATCAGGCTTCCTCATCAAGCCATTTGAATGAGGTTTCCTCTCCAAGCCATTGTACTATATAAATTCTAAGTGGTTGTTTAGAATACACATTGAACAATTGAGCAATTGAGCAAGAAAATAAATAATGAAGATGAGCATTAAGCTCAAAATAAGAAGAAGATTAATGAGCCTCAAAATGTCAAAATAAGAAGAAAAATTAGAGATGGAAGCCATCATCTACATATCAACTAAAGAATTAAAATGAAGAAATAAAGAAAGAAAAAATGGGAGCATGAAATGCACGAAAATGAAGTTACTCTTTGTTGATTAAATGATGATAAAGATTCACAATTCGTAGTTTATAAAATATTTTCAAAATAGTTGAAATTTCTGACGGTATTGGTGAGCTATCATATTACAATAAAAAGAAATATAAAAATATCAGATACTCCATTGCAAATGAAAGAATGAAGAAAGAGGGAGGACAAAAATCAAATTTGAAGAAAAAAGAAATTAGATCTTAATAAGAGAATGAAAGAAAGAAAAAGAAGTAGAAGATGAGGGGAGAAGAGAATGTGAGAATGAAGATGGAGCCCCACTGTTTAGGAAGAATGAAGATCTGCAGAAGGAATGAAGATTATGGTAATTGTGTATACTTATTTAATGGGTAGTGAAGAAATTAGACAAATTTCATTTTTCGTCCTCCCCTAGAGACGATGTACAATTTTGGTCCTTTTTTTTCCGACCATCAAATTTAGTCCTGCTATCTCAATTTTGTCCAATTTTAATCCGATTTTCGCTGGAATTTCAATTTTTTGGTCAAATTTGGGCGAGTGTTGTACACTCGCCCCCAATTTCAACCAATTGATGATTTGACACTGATGCGGTGTATATTAGCTTGCGTGTCATTTCATTTTCATTTTTTTTCCATCTTAACTGCCACATCATTATTTTGACACAAAATTAAATATTTAATAAAAGAAATTAAGAAATACATTAAAATCAAAACAAAAGGTTGAATTGATAAATAGAACACACACACTTAAACAACAAAAACGTGAAATTGATAAAACCCCCAAATCCACCAAGAACCCTAATTCTCCAACCACCAAAATTCGGTAGCTTGAACCTAAAATGTCGGAAGTTTCCCAAGTTTCAATGTCGCACCAGTGTTTGTGTGGAAGAAGAGCTGTCCTTCGAACTTCCAAGACTGCAACAAATCGAGGAAAAAAAATTTGGGGTTGTTTGAGATACAATGTAAGTTGGTTTAGCAAATCACTGCAGCCCTTTAGCATTTTGATCGATTAGGGTTCTGTCCTAATTGGGGATTTTGGGGTCTCGATCGATTAGGGTTCTTAAGCTTTGGGGATTTTGGTGGTTTGGGATTTTGTTTGTTTTGTTTTAGTGAGATTAGGGTTCACGATTTGGATTTTGTTTGTTAAGGTTCTGAGTTATTTAATTTTTTTGATTTTGCGATTTTCAATTATTTTTGTTCAGCCTTTTGTTTTGATTTTAATGTATTTCTTAATTTCTTTTATTAAATATTTAAGGTTTTGATTTATTTAATTTTTTTGATTTTGCGATTTTCAATTATTTTTGTTCAGCCTTTTGTTTTGATTTTAATGTATTTCTTAATTTCTTTTATTAAATATTTAATTTTGTGTCAAAATAATGATGTGGCAGTATGATGTGGCATTTAAGATGGAAAAAATGGAAATGAAATGACACGCAAGCTAATATACGCCACATCAGCGTCAAATCATCAATTGGTTGAAATTGGGGGCGAGTGTACAACACTCGCCCAAATTTGACCGGAAAATCAAAATTCCAGCGAAAATCGGATTAAAATTGGACAAAATTAAGATAGCAGGACTAAATTTGATGGTCGGAAAAAAAGGACCAAAATTGTACATTGTCTCTAGGGGAGGACGAAAAATGAAATTTGTCCTGAAGAAATTTATTGGGCCAATTATAATAAAAGGGGCCTTATAATAGCTATTAAAAAATTAATTCTTAAAAAATATAAATATCAACAAATAAGGTCTTTAAAAATATTTAATAATAATAATGATAGTACTAATGGGCTTTTTTTTTTCTAATTTTGTCGAAATCAATAGAAAGATTTAAATAATCTTATAAATTTTTTTTGTTTGGATGCAATAAAAAAATGTTAAGAAATTCGAAGTTTGTTTAATACTATTTTAAAGTTTATTTAAAAATATAAAAATAAATTGAATTAACTATAAATATTATAATAGTAATTTAAATTTGGAATAACTGCAGTTATTATATCTTCAAAACACTTATAATTAGTTACATTGTATTATCAAATATATGATATAAACCACATATTATATGGCAAGACGCGCAACGCACGGGTAAACTGCTAGTTAGTTATAGAAACACAACAATATCAAAAGAGACAAAAACACATAACATATATTACAAAATAAAAATAATAAACAGAAATGAGTCAACCACGTTTCTCTACTAGACAACTATTAATGATAAAAATTAGGGAGAGTCTAAAAGTACCCCCATGATTTCTAAGGGCACCCCATTTAAAAAAAAATTAAAAATTAAAATTTTCTAATTTTACCCTTAGGGTTAGAAACCCTAGTTCCGTTCGGTCGAGACGGTCGAACGGTCTTCAACATGTTCGGTCAAGACGACCGAACGGCCTTCAGCATGTTCGGCCAACACGGCCAAACGACTCTGCTCGGCCAATACGGCGGATTTTCATACGTTGTCGGGAAAATTTCAATATCTCGGAATGTGTTGAAATTCGCACACGACTTGCGAAACGGTGCGAGAAATCAAACACATGTGCTGATGAACGATGGATTTTGGCCATCCGGGGTCGTTTGAGGGACAAAAAAGTCAATTTACCGTTTTTCGATTTTTAAACGTTTTTTTTCGGATTTTTCTAATTTTTGTTTTAAGTCGTTTAGGTCATACATAATGTCAACATAATGACGAACATTCTACGGATTTTTAAAATGTGCGAAAATCGTGTGAAAAGTGTAGGAAAAAAGGTAAAAAAACAATTGAATCCGAGCAGTTCCGTTCGGTCGAAGAAGCCTGTTTGGCCAACACGACCGAATGTGTTCGGTCGTGTTGGCCGAACACTCTTCTATATGTTCGGTCAACACGACCGAACGAAACTAGTTATTCTACTCCCAAGGGTAAAATCGAAATTTTTTATTTTTTATTTTTTAAAATAGGATGCTCTTAGAATTCAATGGGTGCTCTTAGTCCATCCCTAAAAATTAAGAACATTTGTGATTTGTGAAATGAACAGATTATTGATAGATGTTAAATGGACATGGACTGTTCGGCACACAGAATCGGTTCCCTTCTGTTCTTTTGTTTTTTTTTAATATATATTTTAAACTTAATTTCGCAATCAATTTATACATGCAATATAACTATATAAGTCGTTTGTTACGTTTGATTTTGTCACAACATAGCACCAGGTTTGTTGAATGAGTATGGCAATCACTGAGAATAATGAACACCTGACTGGTATGATTGTCAAATTTGTTAGTAATGATTCTGCTTGTTTGCTATATGCGAGCAGATGATGAATTGTTTATATGTTGACAGATTGAAGAGAGTGTCAAATGAAAGATCGGATGAAGTGGATTAATGTATTTAAGGAGTGCACGTAAGATGTTTGATGAGTTTTCTCAACCATGTATTGTTTCGTGCAATGCAATGCTTGATGCTTTTGGCAAAAGTGGCAACTTGGGTTTGGTTTTTTCAATGTTCTAAACATGCTAATGAGAGATGTTTATTCATGGACAAGTGTAATCAGTGGTTATCTGCAGAATGGGTCCTTTAGGAAGCGATTAGTTTTTTTCACAGAAATGATGGCAGATGAGGATGTAATCCACCTCTTTATACGGCAGGATAAGGCAACCTTTGTGAGTGTCGTCTCTTCATGTGCGAATTTGGATGATGATTTTGCATTGTCCCAGGGGAAGCAAAATCATGGACACATGGTTAGGATTGAAAAGGAGTTGAGTGTTTTAACGGAACACCATTGATTTGATGGTTTTGCATTGTCCCAAGGGAAGCAAAATCATGGATACATGGTTAGGATTGAAAAGGAGTTGAGTGTTTTCAGTGGAACAACATTGATGTCATTCTAGGGGAAATATGGCTGCTTAAGTTATGCATTTAGAGTGCTCAATGCTATGGCAATAGAAAAGTTATGCATTTTGAATGCCATGATATGTTCACTAGCTTCAATGGCAGGGAAAGTCAGGCCTTTGACATGTTTGAGAATTGAGATGATGAAAAGTATGGAATTGCGAACGAATTAAGTTAATTTTGTAGGTCAGCTGTCAGCCTGTGCTCGGACAGGACATGTGGGCTTGGGAATGGAATTTTTTTAATCAGTGTCCTGTGATTTTGCCATTAAGATGTGTAGTTAATCTCTTAGGTAGAGCTGGCCTTTTGAAAGAGGCATATGAATTTGTGGAAAGCATGCCTTTTGAAGCTGATGCCTCTGTCTTGGGTGCTTGTAAGGTTCATATGCCTCTTTCAAAAGGCCAGCTCTACTGTTGGATGTGCAAGTGTTGGAAAGGTGAATTTTATATTAATAATTTCTTCACCTTAGAGCATATTGATAGCTATTGATCGCTATTTGTAGTAGGGAGATAGAAGGAATAAAATAGTTTGTATGTGCTGAATTCTTTCTGTTCCTACTGATGTTTTCCAAAAAAATGATAGCCTGTGCACATCGGCCTTTTTGTAACAGTTGTAACGGTAAGTGAATCATATTACTTCAAACAATTGTATGATTGTTGTCTTGATTACAAAGGATACAAAAAATCAAAAGAAAAAAAATCATGGTATAAAAAGAAGAGGATTTACATTTGAACACTCACACTCACTCTCTCACCATCCGAAATGAAAATGAATATATATTCATTCAAGGAATGGAAAAAATTACTTCTATGTATGGAATCAAAATTGGAGAAGTGCAAAATTCTCATTCTGTTATCTGCAACAGAAAATGGAAGTCTGATCTCTGACGAAGAAGAGGTGGTGGATCCACATCAGATACATCAATATCTTGAAAAGACTGTGATATCTCATCCATGGAGAAAGGTATGCTGTAATTTGCACAAAAAAACATTAATGCAATGTGATTGTTCTCAAATTCTCTAGTATCAAATTTTAAAGTTTGATTACCTTGAATCCACATCGAGCAAGAAAGTATTGTTTGGTGTACTAATTGAATCCTCCACTGTCAGTGTTTTCATCTTTGCGATCATCTAAGTACAGATAGTTGTAGTGAGTGGAAGGTCAACGCATGAGAACATGAAAAGGACTTATTTATATGTTTTTAAAAAGAAGTATGAATCTTTTTCTAATTGGAAAAATTCCTAACAACAAAAGGATGATATTCTTAGGACCACAAGAGCAGAAATTTGAAATTTATGCTGGCAATGTCTGCATGTATAACTCTGCCATGATGATGACTTTTTTAGCTTATGTATTTAAATATAGTTTTAAATTAAACATGCTGCTTTAGTGAATTAAAATGTTGATAAAACTCTAGTCCCTAAAAGAGACCTGCATAGCGTCAATAGAAAATGAGAGTCATTACCTCTGTAGATAATCCTTGGGTTCCATATTTGTCATCCCAGAACATGGTTCCAATTCTATATATTTGTGCAATGCTCAATACCTGATAAAAAAAAAAAAATTTTGCTTGATTTTATGATTATATACAGGGGATTCCCTTATGACCTCTTAGAGTAATTAAATATGTCACTGAAAAACAATGTAATCATTTTCACAGTTTTAAGTGCGAGTTCAAATACAGCATAGAGAATCATACCGGGCAGAGTTCATTTGTTATCTCATCCAAAGACTTGTGATTTTTCTGATGCAAGACCTGGCAAAGTTAAAAGCATGATTTGATCAATTGAGATTCCTTTCAAATTTGATGTAAGCTGAAGTAGATTCTTATAACTATACCAGAAAAGCTACAGCTTGTCTTATGTGTTGGAGTTCATCCCATGAGGTTCCAGCATACTGCATAATGATTGAAATAGGTGAGATGTAGGTAATTCCCAATTAGTTCAACTTCTCTTTATTAGTCTGCAAGTGTTTCTTCATGTTCATTTACCTCAACTGTTGCTTTCAAACACCAATTTTCTAGTTCTTGTAAACCAGCCTTTACATATTCTCCGTTGCTAAATGAGCAGCATTCACGTCGGAGCAGTAAGCTGAAAAGTGGAGGCGTAACATAATTGCAACATTGTCATCTATTGCATATTTAGTTCCGAAATATTTTCTATAGTAAGAATTGAAGTAGGAATGATTCCTTACCTATTGAAAAGCTGAACATTTATGAACGAGAATACCTGGCTGAAAATTTTCCTTGTGATGATGGATGGAACCTAAACACAGATCCATTAACATGGAAAAAAATTTATTCATTCATGTGCAGTAGCTCAAGGAAATACGTGTGAAATAAAAATACTTTTGCTTACATAATTTTCAGACAATATACCCATGGTATGATCCAAGCTGTGGACAATATTTTGCCAGTGTATACTAGAGCCCTGTTGTTTCGCAATGATATGTGAATGGATGGTCTTAGATGACCCTTTCACTGGTCTGATCCTTGCAGCTCTTGGTGCCTGTTTATAACATCTTGTGATATAAATTGTGATTGTAAATAGTGTTGATTAGTAATCTTTTGGAATGGATAGTACTTACTTGTATACATAAATTAAGAAATGGGCTGATCTCTTTCTTCAAGCCATCGCGAATCATCCCATATATTTTCTCAACACAGGCTGTTAAATGTTGCTTAAACAATAAAGCTGGGTATTTAGCTACAATCCTTGATTTTGCAATCGGGTTGCCCTCCATTCCGCTGTAACCACTAGATAGTCCCGTGATCATTGAAGATGATCGCATCTGACAATGGAAATCAAGACTTGTAATAATTGTCCATACTTTTTATGCAGGAGACTGATTTACATTCAATGGCTTACCTGTGCCATTCTACCAAAAAGCGTCATTGGTGAATTACGGTTACGTTTTGAAAACCCTGTTGATGTATTGCTTGCCTTAATCGTTCTTTGCAAAAGAAACAAAAGAGTTGAAGTTGTGGACAGCCAGTATGCGAGGTTTTTGGTGCTGTCCTGGTACTGCACAAGAAAATTGTTTTAGAAACATGTCTAGTAGCACCTTTTACCATGTGATAAGGATTATTGGTAGCCATTAATAAGTTAAAGATATACTGGTGCTTTGCAATTCTTTTTGTTATAATAGAATAGTTATCTTACCTCTATTGATGATTGGATTGCATGAATAATCCTATCAAATATATTGGTTTTATCTGCTTCGAAAGATCCCCACTGGATGAGTGTCCTGTACAGAATACAAGCAGCAAGAGACCTGTTCTTATCAAAGCGGTTGTCTTCAAGAAGACATTTGATTAATGCATCATGGTTTTCCTGATACATGAAATTCAAACATTCACAATAATGTGGTCAGAAATTCCCTGTTTGTACTGAGATTTTTTTGCTTTTTCATCAAATGTTAACAAGAGGTGATGGTTTTAACTGATATACCTGCTGCCTGTCTGTCAAGGATCTTTGTTTAGTGAGCATGGGGGGAGTAGTCTCGGAATCCTACACATAAAACTCGCTTATTAGCTGAACTCTATTGATGGAAAACTTATTCATATGTGAAGTTATTGAATGCAACCTTATTTACTTCATTTATATGTTGCTCTACTTTTGTTATCAGATGGTCTTCCATTATTTGAAAGCCGTTATGGCTCTGATGTCCATTATCCAAATCCTGCACGTTACATCATCCAGAGGTTAATTTATAGAACTGTAGCATTTAGTAAAAATAAGCAAACATTTTGTACCTTTACTGATAAGCCAACTTGATCATCAGAACTTCTGGTTTGCTCCACAACGACCTTTTGACTGTGGAGAAGATTGTTATCTGATTCCAATTCACTAATCTTTCCTCTCAACCTGACATAAAAGAATGTTCCAGAATTTACCATGGACTGCCTTCAAGAACCATAATCCAGGTGACAACTATCTAACTGCTTCAGGTGATGATTTTAATTATGAACTAATATTATGTGACGGTGTTATCACCTTTTGATAATTGATAAATACACTATAGAGTGGCAATATAGTCAAGGGACAACTCTACAGGATGAAAAAAATTCAAGTCTTAAAGTGTAAAGGTCATTCGTTTATATTCTTACACTTCCATTTCCTTAGTGAAGTCCTCTTTAGCTGATGCAGCCAAAGCCTGCTGACGTAGAACCTGATTCTCCGATTCGAGATTAGATAGGTTCACTTCTAATCTGAAGAGATGTGAAGTAGATATAATCATAACAGAGTTCATGATTCTGAAAAGGCTAGATCTGCAGATACCAAAAATCGATACCTTTCAATGGTCTCTTGTAGTTGTGAAGCTCTCATCTGTGCTTCTTCTGCTTCTTTAACTCTGGCATGGCTTTCTTTTTCCACTTCCAAATAATTATGCTCAAATTCCTCCACTCGCTTCTTTAATTCAGAAATCACTTCCTGCCAATTTGCACTTGTAATTAGTTGCCTGCCAGTTGCTAGTTTCTAATGTTGACATATGTGGGCAATATTTGGAGAAACAGTAACTCTTGTTTTTTGTTCCCATTTCCATATAGAAATGAATGTTATGTTTTACATTTAGAACATGCTTGAATACAACATCTATATGCCGTTTCCATCTTGAAGTTATGGGACATTTTATAAGATATCCTCAAATTTCTTGATTACTGATCCAATACACAAATTAATTGGTTCTTTCAACCTAGCCATATGTTGTGTATTGTGGAAGATTTATATATCTTACACTATGTTTAATTAATTGAAGATCTCCATGTCATGATCTTGTTTAATCATGTATGAGCATGGTACTCTTTAGTTGTACTTTTTGTGTGCCTATAATTAACTATAACATATGTAGATGCCCTTTGGCTATATAATAGAATATTATCAACTGCATTCGGTTTGTGGTCACTGTTAAGAAAACTACTATCCGCATACAGATGTAGTATAATATAATTGCTCAATGATACCTCGAGTTCATGGTTTTGACTTGTCAATTGCTCCACCTTTGTGTTGTCAACAACTGGTACCTCTTTGATGACTGGTGGGGCTTCTTCAATGGCTCTCTTGGCAGCTTCTCTTTCATGAATGATGGCAGCCTGTGCTTCCTGGAGTTGTGTCTGCATATCCTGTAAAGTATTCTGCAATTTTGCTATTTCTTGCCCTTTAGCTTCTTCGATATCTATCTGCAAGATGATTATTCTTTTAGCGGAAACATTTGAAGTGCATTTAATCACATTTGTAACAACATATAGATATACATCAGCAACAACTTAAACAATTGACAGAGTTGTTTGGTTTCAAAAGCTTATTGCTGACATTGAACAATTTTGGATGATTAATTGGCAAATTTTCAGCTCAGGGTTGTAATTAGTAGCTTAACTTAGTTGCTAATTCTAAATGAAAGAAACTTATGTGATATTTAACAGTAAAACAGTAGATTAAGTGGTCTCTTGTAGAATTATTTTCCAATCATGTTCCTTGCTGCTGGTGTTAATCTGTTCCATTGTTGGTATAATTGAAAAGTACATTTGTAGCATACTCGTAAGTGCTTCTCAATGTCTAATCTCCAAGTTAGCTCGTCTACACGCTTTTCCAGCTTGTCCTTTGCTTCCTTGAGTGCTCCTGTGTCCCTTGCAGCCTGTGTTAAGAGAATTTCAATATTAGCCATTAACTTCAGTGCACTTATTAGCAGTTTGACTATAGAAAACAAAGTGTTTTTATAAGGATATACTGACCATTCTCAATTTCCGAAGCTCTTTTCTTGCCATCCTAGCTCGCCACAAGCATTGAAGTGAAATATTGCACTTCTTCAGCCGCTTATAGGCAGAAAGGGCGTGGAAACTTCTCCATTGTGTCTGAGAAAAATACAAAAGAAAAGTAAATATCTGGTTGGATGCTAGTGTGCTGATATTTGAGACTTAATTGTTTTTCTATACCAGCATGACTTGCTTAATTACAAAGACTATGAAGTTAATCAATTGCTCAATCAAAAAAAAAAAATGCAGATCTTTCTACTGTTCTTCCATCTTTGAAAGTTTAATACCTGAATGATTGTTGCTCCTTTACTTTGTCTTCTGTGTCTGAACTCATTTCTAGCTGTCATTGCTCGTAAGCCAGTTTGAATTACTATTGCTGCCTCCTGCCATTTGGTATAAGATCTTCTTGCTGCAAGACCACGTGCATGTTTCTGTATTCTTATTGATGCAGCTTCTCTCCTCATCTGTTCATAAAGCTTACGTGCAAGTCGTGCTGTGTATGCATCAGAAAAAAATTCATCATGACAGTGATTTATTGTCCAGACAATCAACTATAAGCTTGTAACATTAATGCTAAAAGGTAAGACATTTATCAATTGTCATACTTGGGAGTTCATCTTAATACTAAGTTACCTCTCCAAAGCTTCTGGTAATTTATGGTAGCCTTTCGTAGTTTAGTAAACTCTTTTCTGGTAAGGTGTGTTCGGATTTGTCTCTGTATGCGCTTTGCCGCATGAGCCAGAACTTCAGCTCTTCTAGCATCTAATTCGGCCATCTGCCCTGCTCGAAGAAATACCTTGTTTTTCCCTATCTGAGGTAGAGAGTTATATCAATGCTAAATAGCAAAACAACGATTTAATATCAGATAACTGATGTAACAGGTAGACTTATTACCTGATAGCCTTTTAAGCCCATTTTGTCGCATATTGCAATGCATGCTGATTTCTCATCAAACCTGTAACACAGGAACGGTTATAGAGATTACTACAGGGGCGTGTACATACATGTGTGAAGGGATTTAAATTTTACGGCAGCATATGTATTCTTACTGGTTTATAGCTTTAGTCCAAGAAATTTCTGATAGATTATCGTTATGCTATGAACAAGGCTAAAATGTGGTAAGAGTAGGACATTACATACCCATCCACAACATCTGGAGCTAGCATTCCAAATCGGTCTATGAACTCATCAAATGTTCTTTTCGTTGGATATCCAGCGCAACTTATTCTTATGGCCTCTAACACCCCCTGCCACAGTGTCCTCATTTTCGTAAACACAGAAAATTTGATGCTGGAGTACAACATATATTTCAGAAATTTAGATATACCATCACGATCAGAGATGAAATATTGACTTACTCCACATCGTAACTGGTTCAAGACGTTGAAGTTCTCAAAAATTCCAGGCTTCAGAACTGTATTTGGCTTTACACATCTGATATAATGTGGCTCTGTTGTGCTCAGAATTTCCATTAACGATTGTAATTGTTGCTGCAAATTCATGGTAGGTATTGTAATGCATGTGGATAATTGTATGGCTCTGATAGTACAATGTCACTACAGTTTGCTGATTTTTTTACCTACCTTGAAGCGGGTACCAATGGAAGAAAACTTCGATTGCTTTGATGTTTCCTCGGGCAACAAAGGGAAAAGGTTTGCAATAAATGAGCATTTAGATTGAGTCAAGAGAGCTTGATGCTCTGCAACAACGTAATCCTTATTTTTGTCCAGGAATTGATCAGCTTGATAGGTAACCTATTCAGACAGAAGGGAAGATGAGAAAATCCTATGCACAAAAGTGATGAATGTTTTTTGTCCGAAATTGTGCGTACATCACCAGCATAATGATTGATAGTGAAATCAGTTCGAGCTAGCTTCGGCTTGCTAAAGCGTTTGTGCCCTTTATAAGTCTGGTACATCTTCTGCGCAAAGGTTTCATGAGTTGATTTTGGAAACATGCTGCAAGAGAAAGATGATCATTAGCTATATGCATATATGGTTGAGTTGATTTTCTTAGCATTTCTGTTGCTATTAGCTATGGCAATTATTATAGTTTCTCTTCAATTGTTTTTATGTCATGAGATTGAAAGGAGGAGCTTACCAGGCTTCATCAAGAAGAGCAATTATCCCTCCTGGTTTCTGCAGGTAAATATCCAAACATTGCTGTTAATGTTATGAATTTGCTTAAGTTGGCATACATCACCTCTAGTGAGAATTTCCACACACCTTTTCAAGAAGATCTAAGACATCTTGATTGTCCACAAATTCTACGTAACTCCAGTTGATTTCCTCTTTAGTATACTCCTCTTGTTCCATCTTGAACACATGCTGTACATATATTTTGTCCGATGTAATCAAGTTTTGGACATGAGATCAAAAGTATAAGGTGGCGCAGATAATGAGCCAAATCTTATCTTACCTGATTGAAATGCTGTTGCAACTTCTCATTTGTTAGGTTAATACATAACTGCTCAAAACTGTGATATGCAGGGAAAAAACGAGTTAGTCTTGATGTGCAAATGCCTCCTTTATGTCAAAAGAGAAAGCAATACATACCTGTTAATTTTGAAGCTCTCGAAGCCATATATATCTAAAACTCCAATTATGCTTTTAGCATTGGGGTCTTGACCAATGGAACTGTTTATCTTGTCCACAATCCTGCCATAATAATAGGAAAACGGAGTTCAGTTAAGCATAAATTTTTCACTCGCCAGTGTAATTCATTTTATTTCTTTTGCAATCATAGTAAGGTTTGTAGCTATACAAAAGTGATTATAAATTTTCTGCTAAGTTTTCTATACATGCATGATGCATCTCTTCATCACCTTATCCCAAGAAACTCTCATAGGAGATAGTATTTTGCTTGTTTGTTCGATGGAGATTATTATGTCAGCATTTAAAATACTTACTTGCACTTTACGGTATTTCTTTGTTCTATCCCTTTACATATGGCCAGATATATGGAAAATGATGACTTGATGGATTGACATACCAATCAAATAATCTGGAATATATTGTCTTTGCAAAAACGTCCCTGCTTGTGACGGCTGCAGCTGGATCAAGTGGTTTTGTGATGCTTCCATCAGGAGTAACGATTACACGCTTGCAAAGAGAGTCCTCAAGTGCCTTCTCATTGCACCTGTGCAAAGTGCATTTTGAGATAAACTGTTGACAAGGTATAAGGTTTAAAGTGTTAAAAGAAGTGCCGTTATTGAAGAGGTTTCTTACATGAGTAGCTCAGCTACTGTCTGAAGGTGATATCGTCCCTTATCATCTTTTAGCTTAGAAGAATCCACTTCACTCCCCTTGACAAATTCAATGTTCCCCAAATGGAGTATAGCAGCTACTACTCGGAATATAGCTTCCTATTCAAAGAGACATGAATAAAAACGTGGAAGGAAACAAGAGCATCTATGATCGTTTGACTTAAGTTCTTTACTCTACTGTCTAGAGGGCACACCTGCTCATCCTGGCTGATTCCAACTATGTCCATGGCATTTCTAGTTTCCAGGTATTCTCTGGCATCATCTACATTTGCCACTTCATAACAATTACTTTGATTTAGATAGTGAAATGATCTTGGATCTCCGAGCTTGTACTTTTTTCTTTCCTACAGTTTAAAAGGACATTTAGCAGGCAATGTACGGACGTCATTTAAATACAGTTTTATAATATTCAACTCACCTCTGCTGGTGCTGAACAAAGCATGTAAAAACAATGGTAATTCCTCTCTGGATCAGAGACTTGGCAAACACGTGATCTTTCTAGAAGATAAGTTCGAACTGCAGCTCCTGAGATCTTCCCATGCTTATCGAATTGGATCTCTACAAATTTACCAAAACGACTGGTACGAAGTCATGTGAACTTCTTGTGAGTCCATATTTAACAATTTGATAGAAACCAAGGGAACTTGGTTAAAACTTGAAGTTAAGATTTTGTTATGCTATTTGCTTACCTGGAATTGTTATTTTTAACAGTTTTTGCATTGCCAAATGCTTCTAGGACTGGATTGGACTGAAAAAATATTGATCTTAGTTTTCTGTAAATCTACAAATAGGAAATGATATCAGAGTCTAAGTATAGAAATATATTTACTCACCTCAAGAACCTGTTGTTCTACTGTTCTCCCTTCTGTGCCAGACCTCCCACCCATAAATGCAAGATATCTCATTAGCATTTTCGTTGTCTCGGTTTTTCCAGCTCCACTCTCTCCGCTTACCAAAATAGACTGGCTCCCATGTTCATTAATTATTGCCCTGAGGTATGAAAATTAACTTTTCAAAATGCAATCTAATGATCAATTTAATCAAATATTATTCACCAAAAATGTACCTGTAACAGGCATCTGCAACAGCAAAAAGATGCGGACTTAGCTCTCCAAAAGCGGCTCCTTTGTACTGCTGCATCATGTGGACATCATACAAATGTGGCAATCTCCGGAAAGGATTCACAGCTATCAAAATGTTCCCTGTGTATGTCTGCACATTTTTAAATAGTACTTATCCTATTTTTATGTCCCATAAGAATGTACTAATGGCTTCGTTGATATTCTGCTGACAATTTTCGATTGGGTAGACTTTACTTACGTATATCTCATTGAGGGCGAACCGAGATTCAAGATTGTTTAAGACCCCTGGCTCGTGAAGGTAAGCTAACTTGGTCATATCATCAACCCCAGCTGGGGGCGCTTCTGTATCTTTTGGATATATACTCGAAATAGCTGCAACTATCTGAAACAAAGAATCCTCTCAAATGTTTAGATTACTTGCATGTTTGTTGACCTGTGAATTTGCTCACACTCTAACTTCCTTCTAAAATTCAAACTACTAAACATAGGCACAAGCAAGAATCCCGTCTCTTGAGCAAGATAAAAAAGTTAGAAGAGGATTATTGTAAGAATTTATATATGAGAAGAATGATCTCACTTTGCTGAAATTTCTCGAAGGTGATGGATTTGCCTATGTATTATGATTAATGCAGTTTAACATTGAAAACTCTAGATTGTCGATTGTATATGTATCGTGCCTTATGTGATCAGCCTCTGGAACAAATTTGTCGAATGTTAAAGTACAGGAAAGCTTCTCATGCTGATAAAGTACTCAAGTATTATAGATTAATTACAAGTTGTGGAAGAAAAAGCTTATGAACTTTTCCCATGGTTGTATAACAGCTTGAATCTTGTTCACAATTGGTTATATGTGAATAGAGACTGATACAATTTGGCGGTAAACAGATTCTTGCTTGCAATTGAATTGGAAGAGAGATTGACTTACAGTCTTTCCAGTTGTAGTAAGTATGGTTGCATCCGATCCTTTAATCTGCAGAACTTCTCCATCGATCCAGGCGAGTTCAGGATCCTCAACCCAAACATGGGATCCAACAATTATGTTTACTGGGGTCCCCTGAATCATTGAAGAAACAGAAGATTGTTCTTTATGGATTGAAAGATTGGAAATGCATGTAAATTGGGACAATCAGCTATGATCACCAGTGAACTCACCATTTTCTGTCAGGGCTATATGAGCATTGAATAGGAGTGAGAAGTGATTGCTGTTATCTTCTTGTCCAGAGAGAGAGAGATGGCGGTGTTGTAAGAATAGATGACTGCTGGGATCTGTTGAAATGAAAAGTTGCAAAGAATGTGGAAAAAGGAATGTTTGAAGGCACTCCAAAAGCAGAGGTAATGAAGGTGGTGAAAATACAAAAGCAAAAGGCTGTTGAGCCAGGCAGCCACCCCCTTGTCCCCCCTGTCCACGTTGGATGCTGACTTGGCACCCGATGAATCTCCTTGTCAAGATCCTCCCACCCAAGGTTTTCCTTCAAATTCTATAGTGTTCTTTCTCGCCAACATTTAACACACACACCACTTAATATTTGAAGTCGTTTAGAGTTGCAAAATGCAGGAATGATTGCAGCATGCATGCCTATGAGTGGACCTGTTGGATAGCAATTAAAATCTCATATATTGTTGCTAATTATGATGTGCATCACCACACCACACAAAAGTAGCTCTTACTTAACTCTCCCCCTATGGGACTACCACTATGGTTTATACTACTTTTCTTTACTTTCTCTTTAATCAATGCCTTTTCAAGATTATACATCTCTTCTTAATATCTCACTTAATCACTTTCCTGCCCCTCTTGCACCCTCTAGAAATTACTATTTCATTTTCTTAACTTCAAATTGGATGGCATTCACAATGGGATTTTTGGTGTAACCATATTTGACGTGATTTAATTTATGAACATGGAATTATCTTTGTATGAAATTATTTGGAAACCATTCAAATTGACACATATAACATATTTATCTGTGTTAATACATAAATGATGGGGGTAACATGAAATCAATTGTTGAGTATGTTACTATCTTATGAATCACTTTTTTTTTGATAGAGAAAAAAGAAGAAGAATCTTTATAGGGATCACATGATGGGGATTGTAGTTGTAAAGATTTTGATAAACTCAACATAGGATTGCAGGCTGTAACATTAACCTTAATTAAGAAGAGTGAGAAAGCCTTTTTGATGAGGCTGGAACACCTGGAAAGGTAGATGACATGGTTGTGTGGGGCCCTTAATCTTCCTAAATTCTTGCCCAAAATCAAATCCACATCCACCAACCATTCTTTTTTATTTGTAATGAAATTGAATTCAATTTCCTTTTAATTAGGGTCGGTCGAGAATGTGGGCTTTGAGTTGAAATCCTTGATTATGCTTGGGTTGGCTATTCACATGGAAATAAAGCTACTTTTGGTGGGGGCCTTTTCAATTTTTCTAAATAAATTGAATTGAGTCAAATAGAAAAAATTCGAGTTCAAAAGTTAGAATTTTTCATATACTCGAACATGAATTTAAAAGTTTTTATGATTAATCTAAAACTTGATTAAGAAAGAAACACTTAACTCACAAATTCACGAGCTAAAAAAAAAAATGATAATTTAATAACCATCCCTATTGAGTTTACGTTCAATTAGATAAAATCTTCAAACTTCAAATTAACCACGATTTTGGTTTATCAAGGTGAAAAAAGCTCTCAAATGGCTTGAATGATTTACAGCTCTACTACTCTCATCTTCATTTTTTGATTTTTATTATATTTCAATATTCTTATTTTATCAGTATATGTTGTATATGCAATATAATCTGCAGTAAATATGAGATTGAGATATATGATATTTATATTCTTGGTTTTCAGCAAACAACAAAAAGTATAGTAGTAGTGTGGGACCCCTATTATTGGTATTCAATTAAACAACTCTTGAAATTACCTTTATTTATTTATTTTTATTTTTATTTTGAGAAATATATTGATGGTTTGTGGGCTGTAGGTCCAAATTTGGTTTAATTAGGAGGGGCATAAATTGAAAGAATCAGCTACCTTTTGAAACATTTTCTTGATTACAATATTTTTTATTAAATAATCCCAATTAGTACTAAGACAATGGGGACCAATATAGTGATCTACATGATTAGTACATGTAAAGCTGACCAGAGAATTTTCTAACAACATATTTATTTATGGTAAATAAATATATACTGATAAAATAGTGCCAAAAAATATTTAGTAATAGTTTTGAATTTTCATAGTTCTCGACTCCTCAAGGCTTGAGAAATATGTCATACGTGTGAAAGTGTAATTGTTTCTATAAGTGAAGTTTTTAATTTTTGATGCTATAGTTTGTATAATCGGAAGAATAATTTCCTCCCCTAAAATCAAGAATGGTATAATATATACTTTAACGGGTATATTTTTGTTCGAACCTATATGTCTTTAGAGTTTCAAACGAAACTAGAAATAAATAAAACTTCTCAGACATGCAAGCATATCAACTAATTTTTATAACAACTATGGATACAACCAAACAATCCAATATTAAATAAAATTAGATATCAATGAAAATTAAATGAGATAATAATTTTAGTTCCAGTAAGCACATAACAAACAATATTGAGATTGAGTTACTATCGAAAAAACATACTCAATTAAAAGAAAGAAAAAAAAATTATCATACAATTAACCAATCTAGTTGCACAAACTTTGTTAAAAATTTCCACTTAAACTATTTGTTTTTTATTTTTGTTTTAATATTCTTTTTTTTTTTTTTTCTCTATTATCACTTGTTTCTGCAAATGTCCACTTAAGGATAATATATAGATTGATTATCCAAAACAAAACAGGATTGTGATATATGTATTTGAATCATACATCATCGTATTGTATGTTGAGTACAGATCAACTATCATACATCAAAACAACGTAATCATTATAAAATGTGATACCATATTTTATTTGAACAACCAGAAATTAAACATCGTCTTTCAAAACTCTTAATATTTTATCAAACGAATGTCGTTTTTACCCCAACATAAAGTGCAGTGATCCACTCCAAAAAAGGGATCCTAATCCATGATATATGGTCACTCCTCTAGTAATTTAGTCATCAAATTTCAAGTTTCACAGCAATGGTATACAAAATATCGTACACAAGGAAACATGAATATTCTGTATATATGAATTAACATAAATTACATATTATATGGATTTTATTTGATGTCACATTTACAAAATCGAAAAAAATGCAAGACTTGCCCGAGGCAACATGGTTATTTTCTAAAATACAGCTGGACCTATGGGCTCATTAGCGTTAAATAATATGGGCCCTTCATCAAAAAGATTTGGGCCCATAATGTCTCATAGTGTACTGATTTGTCTTTCCAAATCAACTATGTCAGTTTGGGCCAAACCTTTCAGTTTTTCAAGATGATATCAAGTACAATACAAGAACCCAAAACAGATTATTGAATTCTTTACTTACATAATATATGTCCAAGCCCGTTTAATTTAGTGGGTTTAAATTTAAGCATAGGGACAACAATGAACTCACATTGTGGATAATTTTTTTTTGATGAATTTTTATATGAGACGGTCTCATAATGAAGTTTCATTACCTACAAATAAAATATATTTTCATAAATTTATATGTAAATTGTGAAGTTTTGATTATAAATTGGCCTGTCACACGTAATTAGATTTACGAAACGGTC
Source organism: Scutellaria galericulata (assembly GCA_946896805.1). NCBI lineage: Eukaryota > Viridiplantae > Streptophyta > Magnoliopsida > Lamiales > Lamiaceae > Scutellaria > Scutellaria galericulata. The sequence continues at coordinate 10,992,032 of OX335798.1, read as the reverse complement.
TCACATAAGATACTGAATGATTTTTACCCAAATTGGGTCGTAAGACTTGTATTTTTGGACGTTTAATGAAAAAGTTTGGTTTGTTAAAAAAAAGGTGGTTGATAATTAAATAAAAATTTATATTAGACCATTTCACATAAAATTTTAGGTGAGATGAATTTTTATATAGTCTTATTGAGACTGACATTGATCATATTAAATAAATTGACTTGCTTTCACTAATTCATATAATTTCGTCTTAGGTAAAACTTTATGTGAAACTGTTTCTAGTATTAAAATGAGAATGAAAATGTATATAATCATTGAGGGGTATGTCTCATTTTCCAATTTTTGAAATAAAATATATTGTTCATATTATCTCTACTAATTAAAAGTAACTTTTGATTCCTTTCTTATTCTCTCACATCCAAATCTATTAACCAACCATCAACTTATCAACTTAGATGAGACCGTCTATAAATGTAATTTCATGAGATTTCATTCCTCACACTTCAAACTCAATTTCAAAAGTTAAGTATTATTTTATGGATTATGAATTAAATATTAACTCATCTCAAATAAATAGATTTCTAACAAGGTCTTAGAAAATTATACTCTTGTTTTGAATTCATAACATATTCGGCCATATTCAAAATGAATTGAAATCATCAAAATGTTTTAGGGAGTGGCTGGTATGTCGAAACTCGATCTAATGAGTTTTATAAATCTTATTTACTTGTTTTATAACTAATTTTATTTCTGAAAATTATGTCCAAACTTCTTTTATGAAAGTTATATCGAGAAGTTAAAACAAAATTCACAATTAATAAATTAAGAAAAATGGCAAGTTGGTGGGACAAGAGGCCAGCTGCATGAGGTCCAAGTGTTTGTTTGTTTGGTTTTTTTTTTTTTCCTTATTTTTTCTTCTTTTAAATGCAGCAAGTCTTGAAATTACTCAAAAGACCCGATTAGTTGCCATCCATTATTTATTTATTTTTTTTAATAAGAAACATAAAATATAACTTTTATAAATTAATAACACTGCGATCAAGAAAAACCAAGAATTTTTTATATTAACCAATAAATTTATAATTTAATAATTTATAAGGTGAATGCATGAATTTGTGTTAAGTATAAGATCACAATTTTTAAAAAAATGAATGCATCTAATAAAACAGATATAATATTTATATGAATAAGATAAATAAGTAGAAACTAATGTTGGCGGATTTTTTTTTTCATTGTTCATATTTATAATTACTCAAAAAATGATTCGAAGAAGAAATTACTTTGGTTAGAGTATCCGAAAATAAAATATTTGTAGAAGCTATCTAGTTTTAGTTAGACTTGTGCAACATAAATGATTTGGTTGGAATATTTACTTTTTAATTGATTAAGAGTTTATTTAACTATTAAAAGAGTAAGTATTTATATTACATTTTTAGAAAAGGTCAAGTGGGTGGAAAATAATAGGTTTCTATTTTTAAGGTATTTTCATTTTTACATATAGAAATATAGATAGATAATTGATGCATAATGAATGAAATAATTAATGAGGAAATTAAGCCGTGATTTGTCATGTTAATGCGCCTACCTTTTCATAAGTGGAAGGAGCACTAAACTCTAGTACCATATAGATTTAATGGAACTTAATTAGGATTAGGACATGTCACTCTTCATCATTCCTCAATCAACAATACAAATTTGACAGATACTCATTCACAAAAATATATTATAATCACAAAAAAATATTATAGGATTAATTTCAATTTTAATTCCGTAAATAAGATATGTTTTATTTTTTGACAATCAAACATTCGTTTTATATTTTAATTTTTTCAATTTCTAATTTTGATCGAAATTTTCAAAATTGCTGCATATAAGCGATTTAGAAAAATCTCGACCAATACTAAATTTTTGGGTTGATTTCAATTTTAGTTCCGTAAATAAGACATTTTTTTTTATTTTTTGACAACCAAATATTTGCTTTTTCAGTTTGATCTTTTACGTTTTAATTTTTTCAATTATAATTCAATTTTGATTGGAATTTTCAAAATTGCTGGACCTAAACGATATTAAAAATTTCGACCAATACTGAAGTTGAGAAAATTAAAATATAAAAGACCCAAATTGAAATTATAGTTAATATATGTGTAGTGTCCCACAATTATCAAAGGAATTAAATTCGTGTATCAAAAGTCAACCATGAATTCAAATTCCATATTCGCAACAATGGGCTACAGCCTGTTGCACCATGGAGTGGACATGGCACCAAATATATATGAGATTCAATTATCAACATTTATAGTTTCAGCATTAATGACCCATTATTTGCATTTTCTCTTTAATATATAGAAAGCTCGATTTTAATAAAATGTGAAATTCAATAAACAAAAGGAGTCATATTCGTCAAATACCAGTTAATTAGAATAAGACGTCTTACAAATTATACTATGTGAGCTGGAGCAAATTTACCTTTTAAATTATGAAAAAAGAGAAGAATTTGTGCATAAAAGAATTTGTATGACGATTTTATATACAAGACACTTTCTATGCTATTCAGGTTCAATTACAATAAAATGTAGTTATTTATATGCTTATTTTGAAGCGAAAATTTTATTATCTTTAAAGTTCAATGAATAAAGTAATTAAATACAAAAAAGAATAATATTGTGTTCTAAAGTTTAGATTTTATTTCAAATTAATTATTGTTTTGGACTTTTATAAAATTTTATTTCGAAATTATTTCTATTTCTTTAGTTAAAATTTAGGGATTTAATATGATATTTTTTATGAAATTAATTTGATTTTCTACCCAATTTTGAATCTTTAATTCCTTGGTCAGTTAAGAGTATATTTGTCCAATTTTTATGTTCCTAATCTATTGCAAAACTAAAAAACGACACTTATTTTGAAACAAATGGAGTATATCTTAAACTTATAAGATTCTAGCTATTTCTTTAGCTAATTAAACATAACTATAATTTTCAAGGTATACTTCTGGGATCTAATCACTTTACCAAATTTAAAACTTTTCAATAGAAATTACTCCAAAGTTTTCACATGCATAATAATAAGTAAAAAAAAAACTTCGTGATGTTCATAAGTTTAAATCACACTAAGAAATTTAAGACAAATCATTGTAAGTGAAAGATTTACATGACTAGAACATTAATATTGATTCCTTGTATTTCCTAGGCATGGTTGGAACCGACATAAGAATATTATGTATTTATTTATAGAATATAACATTATACTATATATTCCATGTCAAATGAGTACCCAAAAAAATACAAAATTGAAATTTGTTCGCATATATATTATAATATATTATCCTAACTAGGCATAAGTGGTCACGATTTTTAGTGAATTTTGTAGGCCAATATTCTTCTAGTGTGGGGATAAAATTAAGAAATGAAGCTCTATAATTGAACAACATCATGTGCTAATATATATATATATATATGTGTGTGTGTGTGTGTGTGTGTGTGTGTGTGCAGGGTGAAAGAAGGAGCTCCACACAACTAATATTTTGTCAAATTGTAGCACATCCAAACATCTTTAATTGTGATTGGCTTTCAATATCTAATATTACAAACACAGTGTGTGTATGTGTGTCACTAAATTAAATTGATTCCCATGTTCTTGTCTTTCAATTGGTGGGAATTAGATGTCCCTATTTTATATCCAAATTGGTTTCCACTTTCCATCACATGTACCCTATGAGTACTATTTCATGTTTTAAAATTTCAAAATATCAAGGGATCCATTTTTTTTATAACTTTATTATTTTTTAACTCAATTATTTTTTTTACAGTCTATGATATTTTTGATTACTTGTTAAGATTTTGTAACTGTATTCATAATATAAAATATTGACAATGTGTTTTGGGATTTGTTTTTGAATTGACATGAATAAATAGATATTACTTGCATTTGTATCAAGGAAAAACTATCGCAATCTTACAATAGTGCCACATGATGCGACTGTTATTGATCGGTTGAGTTATTTTTTTATGAATTGTATATATATACTTTTTGTATATTGTTATAATTAATCCATTTGCATGAAACTTCTGAGCATATATTTATTACTTGAAAGTACTATTTCGACATTATTTGTATGAATCTACTACTCTATGAAAGTAGACTATGATTTAGTCATATCAATGTGTTTTTTATGATTTATATACATAACATAAATGATGATTTATCATTTTTTCCAAAAAAAAATATAAATAAATAAACACCTTTTCATAAAGATTTGGACTTTTCAAAAATGAGTATTACTTTTTAAAATGGTCTTATAAATCTAATTTTATTAAATTAATCAACCAACCTCCCACAAAAATAGACATAATTCACATTAAGAAAACATATTCACCAGTAGTATTATACCTTTATTTATACACATTGATCACTAAACAAAAAGCCATATTCCTTGCATAAATTTCTAACAATAATTATAGGTATTTTAGAGAAATTAACTCCACAAATAAAGAAAGCGACAATTATTTGGGACAAACAGAAAAGGGAATATTGTATTATCTTTGTGGGATGAAGTGAGAAATTAACTTATAAAAATGTGTTTGAGTTGTGGGTGTGTAAAACTCCGCCTCACATAATTATATTCATTAAATTATATCATATAATTTTTTTGTGTAAAACAAAAAACATAAGTTAAAAACTTAAAGTATATTAAAAAATCAAGCAAAGTGGTTTGGCGTGTTGAAATTTGATACCAGGTAGTTAATGAGTATGCTTAAAAGATGATTAACTATTTTTTGTTGATTAGATTGAATCAATCGCAATTGATGATTTCAGAAAATATGATCCAATCATAAGATATTGACCATCTCATATTTTACTTTTTTAAATGTCTGCCCTTTTCCTTAATAGAAGGAAACATAAAAAAACTATTATATGCATGCCATTATCTTTTAGTTCTAAATTAAGAAAATACTGTCTCAATTGATTTACATAAACTTCTTTTTGACATTAATCTAACACAATACACACGATACAAAAACATTACATGTGATCTCATGGAAAAAATATAATTTATCTCCTAAATTTTTGTGTTAATTGAAATTGATTTTGTAAGAATTAATTTAGAGAAATGGATTCTTTTTGTTCAATTGTAAGGATTGCTTTACATAAAATATTTGTTATGGAAATATTTAAGATTTAAGTATGAGTTCATAATTTATGTATGGTAGTCTTGATTTATATTTTTGGAGGAATTGAAAGATATTCACGAATTTTTAGCGTATATTAATCTTGTAATTTATGTTGATAATGCACATCATAACTGCAGTATTATTTCACATTACATATATAATGTATAGTAATAAAATAAAATTCAAAACTGAGATAGAATATATAACACAGACAACTTGGGCTGCTATTTAAAAAATAATTATAGCAGTTGACAGTAAAATTTCTACTATTTGTTGTAAAAAAATTTTTTAATAAAATTTGTTATAAATAATTGTTGATGTTGACATTCATTAATGAGGAATAACACTATATACTCGATTTACCTGGCTGAAATTCCTGAAAAAAGGATTTACCTCGAAGAAAAGAAAGAGCACCTTATATATAAATAAAAAAGAGTCACATGCCCAATATACCCACAAAACTTTAATATTATCCCCAAATACCCAAAAATACATTTTTTCAGAAATGATGCAGAGAATCTGTTAAGCGTCGGTACGGATTAGCAGGCTTTAATATATACAATATATTGAAAATTTCGTTAAACCCTGAAAATTAAGGGTTTAATGAAAAAAACCATAATTTTCGTTAAACCCTTAATTTTTAGGGTTTAACGAAGTTTATGGTATATTTTCGTTAAACCCTATTTTTTTGGGTTTAACGAATATTAATTCAATCCCGCTATATTAATCAAGTAATTAAATAATTATCAAGTACAATAATACTATATTTTCGTTAAACCCTAAAAATTAAGGGTTTAACGAAAATAAACCATAACGAATACCGTATAATATACCATATAATACCACCGTATGAATATATTTTCGTTAAACCCTAAAAAATAAGGGTTTAAAGAAAATTAATTAAAAATTATACTTATTCGTTAAACCCCTACTTTTAGGGCTTTAACGAAAAATTATACTTATGGTATATTTTTCGTTAAACCCTTTTTCCTTTTTTGGGGTTTAACGAAAATATCCAAAATGAGGTATTAAAGCACGAAAATTATACTTATTGTTCGTTAAATCCTTATTTTTAGGGTTTAATGAACAATTCACCATTTAACGAACAATACTTTTGATTAAAAAAAAAGAATAATTAATTAAAAAAGAATAAATAATTAATTAACGAACAATGTATGAAAGGTATTTTTAGAGAATTTTGATTCATTGTTCGTTAATTAATGAATTTTAGAGAATTAATTGAGAATTTTGATTCATTGTTCGTTAATTAATTAAAAAATATCTTTCGTTAATCACCATTTAACGAACAATTAATTTAGATGAAAGGTATTTTTAGAGAATTTTGATTCATTGTTCGTTAATTAATGAATTTTAGAGAATTAATTGAGAATTTTGATTCATTGTTCGTTAATTAATTAAAAAATATCTTTCGTTAATCACCATTTAACGAACAATTAATTTAGATACCAATGAATCAACATTTAACGAACATTTATCTCTTAGTGCTAAGTATAAGAATTTTGATTCATTGTTCGTTAATTAATGAATTTTAGAGAATTAATTGAGAATTTTGATTCATTGTTCGTTAATTAATTAAAAAAATACCTTTCGTTAATTATCATTTAACAAACAATTAATTTAGATACCAATGAATCAACATTTAACGAACATTTATCTCTTAGTGCTAAGTATAATGGTTTCATATTTTGTTCGTTAATTAATTATTCATTTTTTTTAATCAAAGGTATTGTTCGTTAAATGGTGAATTGTTCATTAAACCCTAAAAATAAGGATTTAACGAACAATAAGTATAATTTTCGTGCTTTAATACCTCATTTTGGATATTTTCGTTAAACCCCAAAAAATAAGGGTTTAATTTCATAATTTAACGAAAATTATTTAGTAATATAACGAAAATTAATTAATTGTCGTTAAACACATAAAAATTAAGGGTTAACGAAAATAAACCGTAATAGAAGCTAAACCCTAAAAATGAAGGGTTTAACGAAAATTATGTTTATTTTCGTTAAACCCTTCATTTTTAGGGTTTAACGAAAGGATCATATTATTGTATTTGATAATTTAACGAAACTCCATTAATAATTTAACGAAAATTATTTAATAATTTAACTGTTCATATTTGATTATTTGATAATTACGAAAATTAGTTAATAATATAATGAAAATTATTTGACAATTTAACGAAAATTATTTAATAATATAAATTAAATTAATTAATTATCGTTAAACCCTAAAAATGAAGGGTTTAACGAAAATTATGGTTTATTTTCGTTAAACGCTTAATTTTTTGGGTTTAACGAAAGAATCATATTATTGTTTTTATATCATTTCCTGTCAAACCGTACCGACAACTAACAGATTCTCTGCACCATTTCTGAACAAATGTGTTTTTTGATATTTGGGGACAATATTAAAATTTAGTGGGTAGAATTGTATACATGTTATATGAAATTGGGTATTTGGGGGTATTTTCTCAATAGAAATTGCCTAATATTACAAGAGTTGCATCAAGCCTTGTAGATACTACAATTCCTTTTTGTAATTTAGTAACAATTACAGAAGAAAAATTCGAATTTAAAACCTTATTCTGATTGAAAGATGCATCCACCATTATATTAATTGTAGTGGTGGATGCATAGATTAATATTAATGAATTTGGTTTGGATTTAAGAAAATCATGTCAAATTATTTATGAAGAAGATTTTTGTCTGTGAATTACAACTTACATCGTTTCACGAGGATATTGAACATAAAACCTCGTTTAAGGTGATTGATAGAAATAAATTTTTACCATAAACTTAAAATTCATCACTTTAACACTTTAATCCAATTCTATTATGGAGAAAAGTATAGAAGATGTAGTATTCACAACCTATTTAAATAGATACATGTGGATTTGCCCGTGTCTTGAATTTTAATGGACATGAGATATTTTAAACGTACAAGGGTAAAAATGTCCAGAAAGTACAAACTGTAGTAGGAGTGTATGAAGAAGAGCATGGGGATGGCAGTAGGAAATCGGAGCCTCCGAGGTCACATGTCAACAACAGCAACAAAAGGGCGGGGGAAGAGAGACGACAAATAAAGCAGCTGTTGAAAGAAGTGGCAATGAAACGACGACGCTCCATCCCCCTTCCCTTCTCACCTCTCTCTCTCTCTCTCTCTCGAGTTAAATAGCAACATAAAACTTGCGTCGGCAATCTCTCTTGGATTTTTCCCCAACTCAAGAATTTCATTTTCAAAACCTTTATATATTTTTATCTAATTTTGGAGCTGGGGAAAAAGTGCTCACCACTTACTGCTATGATAAGGGCCAAAAGGAGTTGAAAGGATTAAGCAGAAACTGTGAGCCCCGTGGCCTCACTCTTCAATTTTTTTTAAATTCATGTCTTGAATGATCACTGCTTCAAAGCTCTATTCTTTTGAAGCTTGAGTACCAGTTTCAATGGATATGAAGGTGAAATTGTTTGTTTGGTTCGTTTTTCTCTCAACGGTGCCGGAATTCGGGGCCGCTGCTCGACGGAATCTTGAAGTTAAACAGCACCTGAACCGCCTGAACAAGTCTCCTCTCAAGTCCATCAAGGTATTCTGCATGCCCAATTTGTGTTTGTATATTTGCTTGTGTGAGTTTTATCTCTATATGTTTGAGAGAAAATTAACAGTTTATGTTCACAAAAACAGAGCCCAGATGGTGATATCATAGACTGTGTGCATATGTCTCACCAACCAGCTTTTGACCATCCTCATCTCAAGAACCACACAGTTCAGGTCACAATTTCTTCTCTCAATCCTTTTTCATGAGGTTTTGTTGATGGTGAGTCTGATTTACTGACTTTCATTGTTGCAGATGAGGCCGAGTTATCATCCAGAAGGGCTATTCAGTCAGAGTGAGAAATTGTCGAAGAAAGAAACGGGGCCAAAGCCGATTACTCAGCTGTGGCACATGAATGGGAGATGCCCTGAGGGGACAATTCCGATTAGAAGAACCAGAAAAGATGATGTTCTTCGAGCAAGCTCTATTCAATCATTTGGGAAGAAGAAGCATAAAAGCATTCCCAGGCCAACATCTGCTGCCCCTGAACCTGATCTTATTAGCCAAAATGGGCATCAGGTAATCCAATTATACCATACTTTTATTCCAATTATGATTATAGTATAGAATTTGAACTGATCATGTGTGCTTTAAAAGTCGGAAAAGGGGAATTCTTTTTGTGCTATAGTTGCTTTTTAGATAGACTTTGATACCTTTATTTACACACTATTTTAAACTGTCAAAAGTGATTTTTGTTCGCCTTTTCGGGTTTTTGTAATTGGAGTTCTTTAGCATGCCATAGCATATATTGAAGGAGATCGATATTATGGAGCAAAGGCAACTATAAATGTATGGGATCCTAAAATCCAGCAGACAAATGAATTCAGCTTATCCCAGCTATGGATTCTTGGAGGTTCATTTGCCTCAGATCTCAACAGCATTGAAGCGGGTTGGCAGGTAAATATTCAGACAATTTTTTCTATGAACTCTTTTGTGGAAGCAAGGTTGGCATTGAAGCATTTACCTTCTGCATAATTTTATGACAATTTTTCGTTTCACCTTTTGCTTACAATGGTAATTGTGGTGGGGAAAACAGGTGAGCCCAGATTTGTATGGAGATAACAACACAAGACTTTTCACTTATTGGACCGTAAGCCATCAATTTCTTGAAAAGAAATTAATCATTTTGTCCTTTTACTTTTGTACAGCTAGCATACATATGAATGAATCTGAAATCCATTGTTTGATCCCTATCTAAAATTTTGAAAAAATAATTCAAATGGCAGAGCGATGCATATCAAGCTACAGGTTGCTACAACTTGCTATGCTCAGGCTTTATTCAAATCAACAATGAAATAGCGATGGGGGCCAGCATCTTCCCCATTTCAAGCTATCACGGTTCTCAATATGACATCAGCATTCTTGTCTGGAAGGTATTATTAGTTTTGCTACAAAACAACATTGGCCCTATCTCCAATTTTATGATTGCAATTAGATATAAATGCAATAATATAGCTGTTAATGAATAATGTATTAAGTGATGGACAAATAAGTTTAATTCAGATCTTGGACATATTATACTACATGGAATCTCTTGACATTTATATGTGCATGGTTACAAGCTTTTCTCTGTTTTGTTTTCTAACACATATTTCATCACATTCTGGCTGGCACACATTTTTAAATGTAATTCTTGGGTATAAGAAAAAGAATATTGTGTGCAAAAATCAAGACTTCGTAGCTTTTAACTCATTTGTCATATAATTTTTATTTGAACTTAAGTGAATAAATTTTTTGCAATATGACGAAAGTAATTAGGGAAATTTTTCTTTTTAACTACTTTTTACTAAAACATTTTTTAGCCATTTACTAATATACCCTTACTAAAGGGCAGAACCCCATCTGGCCTTCACCTCATCTCTTGTCCCCTCCATACAATGCTGGTGGTTGACACGAAATAGAGGTTGGTCATGCATCCTCCAATTTGTGTCTATCTTGCGATGACGGTTGGTACGAAGTGGACGTCACTTTATGAACAAGAGAGTGTTTTAGACTTTTAAGCTGAGAGTGACTAGAAAAAAGTTTTGGTACAAAGTGGCTAATAACATGGTCTTGTTATCCACAAAAAAGATTTAACAATAATACTCTATTTATTTTCTTGAGTAACATTTTCATTATCTTGTTAGGACCCGAAAGAGGGAAATTGGTGGATGCAATTTGGGAATGACTACGTATTGGGATACTGGCCGGCTTTTCTGTTTTCTTATTTATCAGATAGTGCCTCGATGATTGAATGGGGTGGAGAAGTAGTGAACTCCGAATCAGATGGGGAGCACACCACCACACAAATGGGCAGTGGCCATTTCCCTGAAGAGGGATTTGGTAAGTCCAGTTATGTTAGAAATATTCAGGTTGTAGATGAGTCTAACAACTTAAGGGCTCCCAAAGACATCGGCATTTTCACCGAGCAGTCCAGTTGCTATGATGTTCGGCTTGGGAAGAACGGCGAATGGGGCAATTTCTTCTATTATGGGGGACCTGGGAGAAACCCTAACTGCCCATGATCAGTTTAGCAACAAAATATATGAATTTCCATGCAAAAACTAAGTATGGAAAATGGGGTTCTAGTGTTGGTTTTCCTTCTTGAAAAACCTCTGTTTTAGGATTTGTCTTTTTCATTCCAAAATGGAAAAATAAACTTGTTTTAGGGCAGGTTGTGTTAGTATGAAGATATGAATGTCAATTATTCATTTGTGTATCTATAATTAGAAGTTTTTTGTCTGTATGGTATGCTGCATTTAGTTCATATAAGGTAGGAAAATGAGTGGTGGTGGTTGTGTAAGTTTCTTAAATTAAAGAAACATGCACCTATTCTTTTTTTTTTTCCTTGTCTTTTCTCTAGTAATTCATTTATCTTGTTTGGATTGATATGATTGTGAAGTAATTATTTGCTTGATTCAAATGTATTTGAATTTCATTCATCTCAAATCTTACTTTCATGAAACACAATAAAAATTGTTCTATGATTTCATAAAGTTGGAAGCACTACAATCAATCAACTTAACTCCAAAATGAACACAGATTTCTTGCTTAATGAACTAGTTTACAATGTTACACATCCCAGGATTCTTAATACACCAGAGAGGCTGAATAGGTTCAGCACTAATTCCCCTGGTCACCATTCTGTATCTCCACTCATTCAATCTATCAGTAGCCTCTGCAAATCTCTTCTTCCCCATCTCGTCCCGATTCCCCGACCACCACACTTCTGCCATCGCTGAAGTTCTAGGCCATATCCTCTGATCCATAACGGTCCAATCAGCTTGCTCCGACCACAACGCCGCCTCCCCACCTATCACCAGCCTCGACTCCGCCTCACTCAATCCATACGTTATATCATAGTTATAAATCAATTGCCACGTCTTAAATGGCCCACACCAAGATCCACTATTGTTAACCTGATCAGTACCAGGTGGGAGATTATACTGACTATTGTTTCCTACAAAATCCCCATGCCCACAATCCAAGTAGTAAAACTCCGAGGATGAAACAATGGCGCGGTAACCAGAATCAACGATCCTTTTGGTGTTGATCGGGCCATTGTTCCATGTTTGGAGAATGACACTCTCTTTTGGAAGCAAAGAAGAAGTCACATTGACATTAGCATCCAACAAAACATCCTCCCAGTAAACAACAGTTCGATTCAGAGACAGGATGTGAGGTAATGTGGAATTGATGAACATTTCAAGAATCTGACTGAGAGTGCCATTGTTGGAAAGAAAAGCCTGAATAGAAGGGTCTATTTTCCAGCAGTTTGGTGTGATCTCATCGGCTCCGGAGTGGTAAAAGTTATCCGGAAACATTGAGACAACATCCTTCACGATGTTTTCAACAACTTCATAGGTTTTCGGGTTTAGAGGGTTGAGTTGGCCGGTCCCCGGTTCAGCTGCGAACCGATCCGGCCAACCAGTTCCAGCAGGCCACCAAAATTTGTTAGCACAGGTCACAATTTCTGGGTGAGCTTTTGCCCATGATCCTGTGTGTGCTGCAATTATGCAAATACAAACAATTTCAATATTGCAATTTGCCTTTTTTTTTTTTTTTTTTTTTACTTTTGTTTTTTCTTTCCGTATAGTATCTTTAGTTAGAGCAACCGCATCAATAGTTTTAAGAATGCAAATATATTAAAAAAAATCCCACACAAAAAAAGAAAAGGAAAAAAAATAGAAATTATTGATACTGAATCACTCTCTCTTCCTTTTAAAACGTATGACTTCCACAGATCGCATTTCACACTCTCTCCTCTTTAAAACACTCCATTAAAAATACTGACAATCCTACTAAAACACTACCAATAAAATCTATTATTAAAATATTATTTGTCACCTAAAAACACTCTTAAAAATTATTGCTACGGATGCATGTATCATAGACTAATTTGAAATAGGAGTTATAAAAGAAGATAAGGAATGGTTAGTTGAAACTTGAAAGGTGATGAACCTAAATATCCAAAAGCTTATCTATAAGTTGAAATTATATAGATGGGATCTGTTCTCGGGTCAGGACGGGTACCTATAAATTGGGTCCATTGGCAGGCGTGGATTGGCCCACTAAACTCAAAAAGTCAACATAAGAGTGTCAATTCAATAGTGTGTACAATAAAGTTGAGTTTAATAAGAGAAGTGGCTTCTCTCTCTGGCTTATGAGAGCATAAACATGCATGTATTTTGGGCCTGGTCCCTACTCTAAAACTCACTACTGCCACCAAATATGCCCCACCAGATTCAAAAGAAAATTTCAAAACTTTTTTCATCCATATTAAATTATTTTTATGCAAAAATAATATATATATATATATATATAACAATTTTAAAATTCGATAATATTTCTATAAGTTTAACAATGATTATTCGACGTTATAGTTAAACATTTTCGAATAGAAGACCTGCCCGTGAAATTCAGGGCTAGAACCTAACATATGGGATTTACATGTTCTCCAAATTATTATATAATTAAAAATATTGCATTGATATTTATATTTTATGATAAAGTTATCAATATTTTCTGTAGAGTGAAATTGAAATTCCAATTAAAAAAAAAAAAATAGAGGTAATTTCAATTTTGGTCATTCATGTAAGACATTTTTCATTTATTTGACAACCAAGTATCATTTCTTTAATTTTATTCTTTTATATTTAACTTTTTTTCAATATTGGTTGGGACTTTCAAAATCGCTAATATGACAATCAGAATTTGGCTGCCTGTCAGAATTTCCGACAGCCACGTAGATGATTTTGAAAATTCCAATTAAAATTGGACTGAAATTTAAAAAATATTAAAATATAAAAGACCAAAATTGAAAAATAAAGACATGATTATCAAAATTGATATTAAGCAGGAAAAAAAAAAATAGAAAATTCAAAATGTATGTAAGTTAGACGATGGTATGGAGATATAAACTGACCAGGCATATCAATTTCGGGCATAACTCTAACGCCGTATTGAAAAGCATATTCAACCAGCGCCTTGACCTCAGCCGCCGTGTACGTCATCTCATCGGCGTAGGCTCCCTTCTCCGCCATCTCCGGCTCCGACGGCACCACCAAGGGAAACGAATGCGAGTCCGTTATATGCCAATGGAACACATTCATTTTGTTCATACTCATCGCCCTAATCAGCCGCCGCAGATCCTCCACTCCGTAGAAGTTTCTCGACGTGTCCAGCATTATTCCTCTGTGCATAAACAGTGGTACGTCCCAAATGTACAACCCGCACGCCACCCTCGCCGGCTTCGAATACACCAGCTGCGACAGCGTCTCCAGCCCCCGCATCGCGCCCCACGCTGTCTCCGCCGCCAGCGCCGCTGCGCCGCCGCCGCCTGGAATGGTGAGGGAGTACGACTCGTTCACGCCGTGGGTTAGCGAGGCGGAGATGTCGGAGACGGTTATGGTGAGGGCGGCGAGAGGCGGCGCTGACGTCAGGTTCAGCTGTGGGGTGACGAGGGGGCGGTGGTGCTCCGTCAGGATCTGGTGGAGGTAGCGCTGGACGGCGGCGCTGAGGTGGCGATGGGGCGGGGCGGAGATGGTGAAGTTGGGAGAGAGCTTGATTGCCTGTGGGTGGGGCCACTGGAATGTGGTGGGCTTGGGCCAGACGTTGATTGGGAATCTAACGGCTGAGATTTGAGGGGTGGTGTACGCTGTTGTACAGAGGAATATTATCAAGAAAAGGTGATAAAATGATGGATTAGTACTGTAATCCATCTTGGGATTGTTGTAGTTATGGTTGATTATACCGTATACTGTCTCTATTTATATATCCTATTTGGTCTTCAATTTAGTTTACAAAATATATATAGAACATCTTTGCGTTACGTCAATGCATGTCATAACCATTATATAAAATTGAAATATTTTTATAACATGTACTAACAACTCTACAATTCTACTTTCACCACTGCAACGGGCAACCTAATGTTTATTTTTATATTACATTTTTATCAATTGCATGTATATATAAACTACATAGAAAGAGTTACCAAATTATTTAGTTTGTAATAGTGAAATAAAATATAAAATGCCAACCAACTTTTGAAATACATGTACACGACACTTTCATAATTTACTTGATAAATCAAAATCATATTTCAATCACAATTGCACTTCAGTAAAACTACATCAAGGGTAGATTTAACATTGATTAGCAAAATACACTTGAATGTGTGTAAATTAACGATATTTAAGCATATATTTAGGGTGTTGCTAAAGGTACAACACCCTATTAGTGTGTGGACTCACATCAACACATTAATAAATATTAGTGTTGCAGTGTTGATGTGGGGCTCACACACTAATAGGATGTTGTGTCCTTAATACATGGTGTTGTGCCTTTAGCACACCCTTATATTTATCTTGTAAGAATTAGAATATCCCATCATTCAGGTAAACACATTTGTGAGATGTTTGACTTGTGATCTCTTATTATAAATCTTAGGCAAATTATTATTATTATTAATTTGTTAATGTGAAAAAAAAAAACATTTAAGTAAATAAAAATATTACTTTGCTGACCGTCTTAAAATGTCCAATCAACCTATCAACATGACAATCATCCTAACAGTTGGGCTGTGTAAAAAATAACAAAACTTGAAACTTTTGGAATTTCAGTGAATATTTTGATGCATGTTTGTCACTTCTGTGATATTTTTAATATCTTATACTACAACATACATAACAAGTATTTATAAAATGAAACATTAAATTAAAGTAGGATTAAAAACAACAATACTTGTAATTAAGTAGATGGTGATTGAGGTCACTACTACTTTGTTTGCTAATGATTTGGAGCTAGGGGATTGTCCACAGAATTTGAACATTAATCTATCTTCAATGGAATCATTAATGCTTTCTCTATCCTGCTCAGACCAAGAACAATATATTAGATTCTTTACACTAAAGTCAATATCATTCCTAATAGTACATTAGTTTATGCTGAATAAAACAGACATATTAAGGACAAACAACCATTATTAGGAGTAAACTCCAATATTAACTTTTTCCCAATCTGTATATTAAATCAATATGTTAAGTTAAAACCCAATTATTTTTGAATTAAAGACGGACGGCAAGCGGCTTTTCACGACAATTACTTCCAAAAAACATAAAAAAAATTAATTAAATTAAATAATTGTCCAAGAGAAAGACGTCAACCATAATTATAATTATCCTAATCATGAATTAAAGAATCTATCTTCCAAAAGTCACTTAATGACAATGCGACAATTGTGTGCTTAAAAAATGGCATCATATTATTAATTATTCCTTAGTTATTAATAATTATTATTATTAATTTATTTTGAGGGTAGTTTATTATAGGCTCTTGGTTCATTAATATGAAAGAAAAAAAAAAAAACTAAATAATTAGTTGGGCACTGGGCTTGGGCTCCATTTGGACAGAGATGGGAGTATTTGCATTGCACCTTTTTTTTTTTGTCAATAAATATAAATATATATATATATATATATATATATATATATATATATATATATATATCATTTTTTCACTAAGTTGGATGAATATGTATTTTTTTCCCCTAAGAGAAGGTAATATATAAACAATTCATAAATGGATAATGAAAATTATAAACTTTTCATAAGAAATTATGTGATACCATCTTGTAGAAATAAATTTGTGAGATAATGATCCGATTCCGTGAAATGATTTAAGAAAAATATTATTTTAACTTGAAAGTAAGAAAATTTGAATTAGCAAAACAAAGATATGTTGTTTCACATAAGACCACTAATATGATTCCAACGTATGGTTTTTGATTGAGTTCAAATCATTGACCAATCATGCACACACTTGTTATATTATTATATGTGTGCTATTATTTCGATTTAAATCTTTGTTATATACTTTCTCGATTTATTATTTCAAAAATTGGTTCGTAATTAATCAGTGACAAAATTATAATTAGTTAATTTATATTAAATAACTGACAATTGAATTGTCACAATAATAAGATCAATTTAGCTGTCGATCCAATTAAAAAACCACATTGTCTAAAAGTATATATGAGAATTTTTTTTTTAAAAGAAAAATCATATATGAGATATTAAAAATAATCAAAAGGCATAAACATGACAAACATTACAAAAGAAACGAAATAATAATTAGTCATCATTCCACTTCCAATATATCAAGCCCAGTTCTCTCTCATGCATCAAGGAAATAAATATGGGCCGTTTCCCAATATTGGCCATTGAAATATTAAATTAGCCCAGGCCCAAATCAACTGATTGAAAATTACTATTATGGGCTCATGCTTCGACTTTGGGACGCATTTGAAGCCTCGGTATTGGAGCAATTTGAGAGTGTTTCGTAGATAGTGTAAAAATAAATACATTAATCATATTATTTTTCAATTATCTTTTGTAAGAGTACATTTATGTAAAATACATTAAAATGTATTGTATACATTATTTCCAAAATGACACTGAAAAGTTCACACACACAAAAGATGACCAATCGGAGTCATCACTATTTTCATTCTCAAATTTGAAGGGCTGTGTATTTGGGTTTAGTGTAGGTGGGGCTGTCAATATGGCTTGGCGTGGCGTGATGAATTGGCCCACAATCCACCATAATCCATTATTACGTAAAATAGAGCTGATCTTAATTGTGTTGGGTTGTGAAAATCTCAATCCAACTCAATCTACTAGTAGTCAATTAGGTGTACAATCATCGAACATCCAAACATAAAAATCATTTTGACAGTTTTAATCATAGATAAATTTCGTACCTCCAAACTTATAAATAGTTAGATTGGCATTATGAATAGTAGTCATTTATTTAATTCTAGGATTTGACGTTTTGAATAGTAGTCATTTATTTTTATTTCATTTTTTGTTCCTTTTGAGGTTATTATGTAGGTCATTCATGAGATGCACGTCATGTTAGTAAAAAAAAATTGGTATAGTTATATTATTGTATTGTGACAAAAAAAAAATTCATGATCGCTTGGACTCTAAAATCAAATATTTAAGAACATAAGATAGGGATCACCCATTCTAAGGAAACATTAAACTAATATAAATTTGGATAATATATTTTGTTTAATTTTTTTTTAAATTAAAACAAATCTCATATCTATCGAAATGAATACAGGCGAATAATCTTTCAATGGTTGTGGAGCCATAATCTGTCACAATACATCACATAATTAATACGACAAGCAAGAAACGGAAAGGAATTCTTGAATCAATCAAGTGAGGAAAAGTACAAGAAATTAAAATCATTACTTTAAGCTAACATCTTAACTAATTTAGCTTTCTATCTTGCCTATATTTCGAAGCTAACAAATCTGTAATAACGACCAACATGTTACACGTAATCAAAAGCTAATTTCCTATTTCCCAATTTCGTTCTCATCCATTTCTTTTGATCACGGGACCATTTATTAGCTTTATAAAAATATTATTCATCTCATATTTTATTATATTCCTATGTGTTTGATGTACATTGATAATATACATGCGTGTTCATATTGATAAAGTGTAATAAGATGTGAAAAAAATAAAATCTAAACTTTATAATTTATTTCCTTGTCACTTTAGTATGAAATACATCACGATTTGCTGATCAATTAAGTCTTCAATGTTATTAATTACGCAACCAACCCCCAATGGGCCAATATCTCTGGATTGAAAACAACAAACATAAATGAGTTGATAAATCTAAGGCAATTATATCGCATATTTGCGTGGTATTGAACGATCCTCATGTGCTCAATTAATTAATAACATATATATATCATTTTGTTTGTTCTTATCTTTTTCAAAAAGTAATATATAACGCAATAAGGAAACTATTATATTTGTGTGACAACAATTTTCCTATATAGTGTGTCTTAGATTTTAATCTTTGAGTTTGCAAGCCTCTCATTATGGATGCACCATGGTATACGATATATAGTTGACTACATTTTGATATTTGGTTTTATATTAGTATAATATATTTAACACATGTTGCGTGTTAAGAATTTATGTATATAGCATATGATGATAATTTTGAAATATAAGATAAAGTAATAAAAGAGAAGATCTACTTTGATTACAATTTACATGTATAGATATCATCATTTCTTGTTTTACATTCATAGGTTTTTCGATAGGACAGCTTAACCATATATATAATTTATTAAATAAAAAATATCAATTAAGTTAAAACTATATATTCTATAGGTGTTCAATCCACGTTTAATTTGCAATTTAATTTGACATTAATCTACTAAAGAAAACAAAGAAATTCCAGTGTTCAAACTTGAAATTTCATTTTCCTTTTATCTGCTAAATTTGTCGTGATATTGGATTGAACCTCTTTTTCTACTGTGAAGAAGATATTGAATCCAACATCATTATATTGATATAAAATACCTTGATCAGACTTGTATAATTTTATTCTAAAAAATAATTAATAAATAGACATGCAATATGAGAACATGCATGCACTATTATGAAATTGATATAATGGTGACAATTGGTGATCAAATATTTTTTTTTTTTAGATAAAATTTTAACCAAATGTTCTATGCATGCTAATAACATAGTTTTAAAAAAGGGCCCTTTGCCAACTAACCCATAAATTTTGCACCAAATGAAATATTACCTGCACAGATGGCTTGCAATCAATAATCGATTTAATATAATAATTAATGCCTTATCCGACCATGATTATCCAATGAATACAAGAAGGTTTTTGTTTGGAGTGGATGATTTGAAATACAAAATTAAAATGAATATATTTCAAATCAATCAAAATTAGTTCAAAATAAAAGTAATTGATCTCAAATTCATATCCATTCAAACTTTATCGATTAATTTAGTATTGTAAAATTCGAATGATTCATCAAATTCTTCAATCCAGACACAACCGTATATTATTTGAAGTTCAAAACAAATGATAAACATGCTGATAATATATTATGGATGGGGACTGATTTGTTAAACACATTCACATGTTAACCACCCCATAAATTAATTGTGAATTATTATTATTTTGAAATTCTTGAATATATATATATATATATATATATATATATATATATATATATATATATATATAGTAAAGCAACTAATGAGAAGCCACGTGATATTCCTAAAACTTGTTAAAAAAAAAAAAAAACATGTTTAAGCATAGGAAACTCAATTGATCAAAGGTTTATTGATTCCTTGCACGAAATCTTAATAAGCAAAAAGGTTCTTGCTTGGCCTTTGGTTTTTCTACTCTTTTTACTTACCATATATCTCAATATATCTCTCTTTCCTTCCTCATTTCATCTTTTCTAAGCTATAATTTGCTAGAAAATTTATAGGTTCCAAAATGGGGAATGAAATTAGTGTTTCTTCAAAACTTTCTATCATTTTCAAGAAAAAAAAGAAACCTCTTGCTATAGAAATCTTGTTCACACTTCCTTCTCCGTTGCCATCCTGGCCGGCAGGTACATCTCTCAACTCGTTAATTATATCACGTTAGATTAGCCGATTTTGGCCTGTTTTTAACTCTTTTATGATCCAGGTGAAGGTTTTGCAAGTGGGATTATTGATTTAGGAGGATTGGAAGTGTCTCAAGTAACTAAATTTACCAAAGTTTGGGCTACAAATGAAGGAGGGCCAGACAATCTTGGAGCCACATTTTTCGAGCCCAGTTCAATACCTGATGGATTCTTCATGCTTGGTTGCTATAGCCAACCTAACAACAAGCCTCTGTCGGGCTGTGTTCTTGTTGGAAAAGATGCAACCAACGACTCCTCGGGCCCCGCACTTAAGCCTCCAACTGATTATAATCTTGTTTGGAGTAGTGAGTCTTTGAAGATCAAGCAAGATGGTGTGGGCTATATTTGGCTTCCAATTGCCCCTGATGGGTATAAGGCCATTGGACACGTTGTCACGGGCTCGCCTGATAAGCCTTCTGTCGAGAAAATCCGTTGTGTTCGTGTGGATTTCACTGATGTGAGTGAGAATGAGTCTTGGATTTGGGGGGGTGGTTCAAGTGGTGTTAATGTGAATAGTTTAAGGCCAAGAAACAGGGGAGTTGAAGCTATGGGGGTTCTTACAGGCACTTTTGTAGCTCAAGTTAATGGGGTTGGTTTGGATTTGCCTTGTTTAAAGAATGTTGTTTCTAGTCTAAATGCAATGCCTAATGTGGATCAGATTAAGGCACTGTTTCATGTGTACTCTCCACTTGTGTATTTTCATCCTGATGAAGAGTACTTCCCTTCATCAGTGAGATGGTTGTTCGAAAACGGGGCCCTTTTGTACACGAAAGGCCAAGAATCGAAGCCTGAGGCGATTGATCCGACGGGCTCGAATCTGCCCCAAGGCGGAGCAAATGATGGTGCATATTGGATTGATCTCCCTATAGACAATGCATCAAAGGAGAGAGTGAAGAAAGGTGATTTATCAGATGCATATGCTTATTTGCATGTGAAGCCAATGTTTGGAGGGACATATACTGATGTGGCAATTTGGGTATTTTACCCTTTCAACGGGCCCGCAAGGGCGAAAGTCGAGTTTTTCAACGTGTCATTGGGGAAAATCGGAGAACATGTTGGAGATTGGGAGCATCTCACATTGAGGATTAGCAACTTGAATGGGGAGCTAAGGAGTATGTACTTTTCTCAACATAGTAAAGGGGTTTGGGTCGACGCCTCCGAATTGGAGTTCGGAGACGGGAACAAACCGGTGGCCTATTCCTCGTTGCGGGGCCATGCCTCATACCCGAGGCCGGGCCTAGTGTTGCAAGGGAATGGGAATATTGGGATAAGAAACGATAGTGGTAAGAGCAAGTTCTTGATGGATACAGGGTCCAAGTATTTGGTGATCAATGCTGAGTATTTGGGATCGGCATACGTTGAACCGCCATGGCTCAACTATGCAAGAAAATGGGGGCCAAAGATTAGCTATAGCATTGAGGACGAAATTAGGAAGGTGAAGAAATTGTTGCCTGGGAAATTGAAGAATGCATTTGAGAGATTTGTAACAAGTCTTCCTAATGAGGTGATGGGTGAAGAAGGGCCAGTGGGCCCCAAGGGGAAAGACAGTTGGCTAGGTGATGACAGATCTTAATTCTTTTATGGTTGCATATATATACTCAATTTGAATCTCGTATTTTATTTTATCAGTGTATGTTGTGTATATAACATGATACCGTTGTTATACATAGAGTAGACTAATATTCAAGATTGAATATTTTGTGTGGTGCATGGATAATTGAATATGAAGTTTGCTATGAAATAAAATGTCTTTTGTGACCAAGAAACTAGTCATATAAGCACTGAAATTTGGGATGTTAGTTATGTGATGATAAACAGTATTTAGTGTACCTATATGTTAATTGTTTCCAATTTGCATTGGAATTTTGCAATTTCAAAAATAAGTTTAGTTGAGAAAATAATAATTAATAGGATGAATAACTTTAGGTCGCATGATTTAATTGCTCACCATGACCATTTATTTACATTAAAAAGACCTACTCATTTATGGGCTCAGATTTAACGCCTTCACAATTTTATTTTATCCTTTTTACTTGGAATATTGATGGCAATCGAGGGAGATATTTGCTTGCATTGTCTATTAAGTGAGAGAAGGGTGTTAACATGACCAACCAACCGTTGACACATCTTAAATATGTTTATTATTATCTGATGTGTTCATTATTGATGTATAGAGATTATATTTCAAAATTAATTTAAAGATATAAATGGTTGGTTATATTATATATGTGACATAAATATTGAACACATTAATACGTGGTTACAACAATATTGCAACGGTATCCGGCATGAGAATACTAGTACCATATGTCTGAAGTTTGGCCATGCAAAATGATTCTCCATTTGTTACAAAATGTGCAAATATAAAACTTCAGCACCTTTTTTTAAGACTTAATTTAGCAATTATATAGAGAAAACATGACATTCACATAACTTCTTGTATTGTATACTTGGTTTTTTGGCTTTAAATATTTTCTTATATTTTTCTTGCTCCACTTTATAATAATCTAATAGTTGAATTCATGACATGTCTTATATATTTCAAAAAAAATTGAAGCATTATGTTTAATATCACATGCAAGTGTCTTGAATTCATATAAAGAAATACAATTATCAATAGAGAATTGAATTAAGCCCACGTAGTCAATCTTATCAGCAATCTGAATATCAACCCAATAGAAATAACCATATATGAATTCAATGCATCCAAGTCTTTACAAGAACAAAAAAAAAAAAAAAATAATAATAATAATAATAATAATAAATACTAAACAATTTTTTCCACAATCAATCTCCTCTGATAATAATATAAGTAAGATGAGACTACGCACACCCCAAATATACTAAATACATCTCAAAAAATGTATTTTATATCTTTTATTCTTAAAAAAATAGTGTGTTTAGTAAGTTTTGTGACGTGTATAACCCACTTTATAAATACCTGAGGAATCAATTTAGGTCACCCCAAACAACCGAACACTTAAAGAGATATTAATAATAAATAAATAAGTGAAAATTTGAAAAAGATTTCATCACGAGTTTTGGACACATAAATTAAAGCGAATTTCATGCTAGCTAAATGACATATTGAATTACACTAATACATACATATTGCAAAACAATTTACTATTTTATGTATATTTTACAATAAAAACATAAAGTTAAATTAAACAACAATCGCCTAATTGATTCAAATCAATTCGGCAATCCCTTTCCCCGTTTAATTTTAATAATAAGAACATTGATTATTACCAAGCATTAACAATGAAACTCATCGTCTATAATTTAACAATATATTTTTTTCACAAAAAATTATGTACAACCATTTTACAAATATGATTTTATGAAACTGGACCCTAGCTATATTATCCACATACTAAATTCAAATTTTGTAAGTCAATATCTAATTTGTGGGCATGAGCGAATCATTCTCATTGAGTTAGACCATTGAGATGGTCTCACAATGATTCCTACTCTTTTTATGAGTTTAGACAAAATTAATTTATTAGACATGCAGCTGCATGTTGTCTTGTAATTATCACATTTAATTAAAATACCACATTAAATTGGGACAACAAAACATAACAAAAGAATTTAGAAGAGACAAAACAATGGTATAGGGAGATGGAATGTCGATTAATCGGTCATTAACCCATTATTTTATTGCATAAACTCCAAAATAGTCTTCATTTCCTGTCTTTATTATAAATAACTATAGCTATATGGATGTTATATATTTAGACCTTGTTTCTTTTGTATATTTTTCTTTAAAGTTCAATTTTGCAAACAGTTAATAATCCTCCTCTTTTACCTTTATAATATCATTAATCATAATAGTAGTTTTTGCCAATGTTTATTTGTGGGTTTGCTTAACTTTCTTTCATCATGCTGGAAATATTTCATGTGTATCTTGGAACATATATCTTTTAGCGACTTATGCATTATGCTATCATTAATTTTCTATTGGATGATCCATTTTATTCAGTCCAATCTAAGAATATAAATGGATACTTTCCTTTTACAATTGATAATCCACAATTCACTAATTAATACACCTATCTAATTTTATAAAACGAGTCAATTTACCATTCATAATTCAAAAACCACTGATGATTAACTTGTGAAAATGAGTTTTAAGTTATATATAAATAGTTCTATGAGTCTAAGCCTACATGTCCGGTTAAATAACCACGTCAAATTCTACATGATAAGACATATAAAAAAAATTGATTTACATAAAAATGACATCATTTCACGTGAATTAAAATCACAATTCTTCTTTGAAAAAAAATTAAATTCCCCTAAAACGAAATCTTTATGTGATATATGAGTTATGATGTGGTGTCTGATATGATTATATTGCCGAACAATTTGACTCAGAGTTTGCTATTATGACAAAGAAATACATTAAAAAAATGAAGAAAAAAATAAATAAATTATAATATAAACTAGTATTGTAAAGTTTTGAGGATTATTTACTATCACAGTCAATCTATTCCAAGAAAATCGATAACTAACGATGACTAAATTTCCCATTATTTATGATATTGGTTTAGAACACTTTCTTAGTCGATGTCTCCCCATCACATTCTCCCACATCCAAACTCCCTATTGACTCGTTAAATTTCATTTTTATACACTAATATTAATAATTAAAGAATGATTTTTTTTAATTAGGATCTTATCATGCCTTAATACTCACATTCATTCATACTATCAGCCACAAATTTAGTGATGTTGGTTTTCATTGACTTAAACTAATAATGCAAATTGTATCTTGTAAAAACTTAAGTAGATGTGACAATTAACAATTTAAACCCCACCTAGAGTTTGAAAAAAGAAAAAAGAATTAAAAAAAAAAAAAAAAACTCTTCTTTAATACTCATTAATTCACACTCTTACAGACCAATTCTTCATTATGTTGGCTTGACGGCCAAATTCACCTCGTCATATGTTAAAATATCTTTTAATATATTAAATGACCATATTATAACCGAGAGTATCATTGAATTTAATATTTTCAACAAATGAATATAATAACTACATGAGGTAATCATAATTATTTAATTATAATTTTTTTATTATTTCATTGTGGGCAAAACCCTCCTTAAAACTCATTATATGCCATAACTAAGAAACGTCTATTTACCATAAAAGAGTAAGCAATTTAAAGTTGCAAAGTTTGAATCATTCCCAAATTTATTGTCATCTTATAAAAAAATAATAAAAATAACAATAATAATACATGATCACATAATGATAAGTCATGTATATATGATTATAAAATAATAATTGCACAAGAAATTAAATTAGATTGAGCAGGTTAAAAAAAGTTGGTCAAAAGCTGCCAAAAATACATAACAATATTCCCCGAAATCAGATAGAACTTCTTGGGGGGAATGTAGACCAAGTTATTTACCCTTTTTAACAGTTTGTTATAGTTATAGATCTAATCCAAATGTACAAAACATCTTATTAGTATATAACTAATTAATCCAAACATCTCTTCATCCCATGATCATTTCGATTCTCGTAAGAATTTTGTAGTAATTTTTGCATAAAGTATAGAACAAGTATGCATGTTGGTCTAGGCCTGCACATCCATGCTTCTTTTTTAAATTATTATTTTTATTCATCCAATGACCATCTACTTGCTTTATTGCTATGGCTGGCCAGCATAGAACAAAGATTTCTTTTCTGTCTTTTTTGATCTTATGTTATTGTTCTTTTCTTGATTTCTTTGTTTTTGATCAGCCTAAAAAGGAGCCACTTTTGTTGCCTCTTTCCCACATTCAAGATTAATGGAGTTGCAGAGTGGTGCAGAAGTTAGACGACTTCATATCGTCTATTTTCTTAGTCGAAAGGGTCGGATCGATCACCCCCATCTCATACGAGTCCATCATCTCTCTAGAAACGGTGTCCGATTACGAGGTTTGTATTGTGTCTTGTCTTAATGTGAATCCTTGTACATATATTCGTGAACATGTCCTAATATGTGATACGCAGATGTGAAAAGATGGTTAGGAGAATTGCGAGGCAAAGATATACCTGAATCATTTTCTTGGTCATTTAAGAGGTGTTTATACTATTAATTATTATCAAAAACTTGCAATTTCAGCTCATTATTTTAGATGTGATCATTTAATTTTTTTTTTTTTTGGGGGGGCAGGAAATACAAGACAGGTCATGTATGGCAAGATTTGCTAGATGATGATCTCATTACTCCAATTTCAGACAATGAATATGTTCTTAAAGGATCAGAGATTTCCTCCAAGATTAAAGGTAAATATTAATTATGGTATCAGTTGAATTTTTGAAGTTTTGAATGAAATTTAATCATAGTATAAACTGTTGTTTTTTTTCCTTATAAAGCTGGGAATGAAGAAGAGCAAAAGACATCAAACAAAGAAGAAAATCAAAGCCATTCATCAGAGACCTCAATTACTGTGTCTACAAAGTCTTCATCTGAAATAGAAGAAGAAAGCCCAACTTTTGGGTCAGAAACATCCACATTGACAGATGATTCTGCAAGAGCTGCTGACATGGCAGCCAGAACCAAATCTGAAAAGCCGATCACAACGAAGCATTCCTCGACTTCGTACTTCACACTCTTGAGCAAGAAAAGCAAGAAGAAGAGCAAGAAAGTCAGCATTGATGAGAAGGTTACAAGTGAAGAAGAAGCTACTGCTAATGCTGTCGATTTGTCCAAGATTCCATCATCAGAGCCTCAGGCCACGAAGAACAAGAATCACTCAAACGGGGCATCACAATTGCTGAGAAATTTGATGACTTGTGGTGATGTGGACACCATTGATACTAGGAAGGAAACCAATAAGCAAACTAAGCCTAATCTGTGGAACATGTGTCGTGCTAGTGATCTTGGAAACGTTCATCCAGCCGCGATATGCAAGAGGGATGGTATGTCCGGTGGGTCCCAGAGGATATTTGGGAATCCTCAGTGGACTCAACAACAATGGGGAAGGTATTTTCTTACTATTTCTAACTCAATGTTATATTTAATATATGATTATGATGAGTGATGGTGGTGTGATTCTTGATTTCTTATAGGAAGAGCTTTGATGACAGAGAGCAAAGAGCATTATGTTGTGCTGCTTATAAGCCAGTTAACGGGCCAAATTGCTCGTAAGTTCATCAGATAAACGCGTTTCTTTTTTCTTTCCCTTTGAGATCAAACTAATTGAGAAGAAAACATGTGATGATGTTTTGATGGCAGACAATGTGGGAAGCTGTTTAAGCCAGAGAAACTGCATAATCACATGAAATCTTGCAAAGGATTGAAAGCTTTGTCCAAATGTGATGCTAATAATGCTGGTGAGAAGGCATCAAAAGGACCCATGGATTTCCACTCATTTTCTGGCCATTTACTAAGTCATTGATTCTTACTACTTGTTTTGCTATGTTGTCTAAGGCAGAGATATGATAGGCAGAGGGCTAAATAGTGCAATGTTTTTGTTTTTCTTTTGTCTAGCTAAATAGTGCAGTGGTGATATGTAAAGAAGACAAGGGTATGAAACCATCTTAGTTGAAATAAAAGACAGTTTCAGAGCTCAATGTTACTTTTTTCTCCCATCTTTTGATAAAGCTGATTCGTGTTTAAGAAAGAATTGCAGCTCAACATGATGAACAACTGAGGAAACCATCTATTGATTCAGTTCAGAAAAGGTTGAATCTTG
Organism: Scutellaria galericulata; assembly: GCA_946896805.1. Lineage (NCBI taxonomy): Eukaryota > Viridiplantae > Streptophyta > Magnoliopsida > Lamiales > Lamiaceae > Scutellaria > Scutellaria galericulata. Next base: position 10,963,574 of record OX335798.1, on the reverse strand, counting down.
TTAATTAGTATCAAATCATAATTGATTTCTGAATTACAATGTTATGTTATTAATTTATGAAATAATCATATCACATCTCTGATTAATACTGTAACATCGTAAGATTCTGAAATAAAGATGCACCTTAATAATAAATCGAAGTCAATATCTCTAACCTTCAATTCTTTCAATAATTGCTCTAAGATTTGTATAAAATGGTTGCATTATGAAGCGGGGCACATCGTGAAAATAATCAATAAGATGGTCGCAATTTCATCATGTGTTATTGTAGATTATACTGTATAAATTCAGCATCGCCCATGAAAAAACCAGTTAGGATAGACTTTCAAGTTTTTGATCCACAAATCCTCTTCAACCTTAAGGCTACTGGAGAACGCGATTTGAGTTTAAAACAGATGAAGAAATGTATACAAGTTCAGAATCAATTCCACAAACAGCTGTCCACAGATAGGCAGTGATTGAAATGAAAAAAGAAAACCCACAAAAATAAAAAGGAAAAATAAGAGTTGATATGGAGGAACATAACATCAAAAAGGAACCATGATACATAGAAGCAGCATTCCCTAACCCAACTATAAACCCTAAAATAGGTCAGGTCAGAATATAACTTAAGACAAGGGGGCCTTATCTTGCATGTCTTCCCACTTTGCACCGTCATTCAAAAAAGGCCTAGCAACTTCAATCAATCTCGAATCTCATCATGCAAGCGCACCTCCAACTTCGAATTTCATCATGCAGCCAACTGAGTCTACAACTGTCAACTCTACAAGAAATAGTCGGGTGTCCTCCGCGTTACATCTGGTTCACCTCTCCTTGGAGCTGGCTCAAACTACAGTCATGTAACCACAACAAATGAGCATATTATAAATCAACCACCATAGTCACCTAATAAGAAAGTATATTCCTCTCTATCCATCTCTCTCTAGGGTCATAATACAGAACTGATGTTGGGTTCCTTATGAGGCCCGACTTAATACAAGGTACAAGTAATTTGCAAATGTTGTTTTTGTTATAATAATAAGTACAAGTACTTTGCATTGAGGTTGGCTTCATAAAAATACAAAACATTGAGTTTTATATCGCATTCCCAAATATATTTATGGGAAATTACAGATGATGAGAAGACAAAATAAGACCCACTGGTACAAATTGATTGAGAAGAAAGGCAAAACCTGGATAAAGGTGTGCTCCCTGCAATCATCAACTTCCAAAATGGATGCCATATTTCCACAGCGATAACAGTAATTTGGTGCGCTAAAAATTGTGACAACCTTTTGTTCCTGCCGTATAGAAAAAAATCAACTATAAACAATCAATTTCCACCCCTGGTCACATGGAAATTCAAGGTGCTAAAATGAATTTTGGCGATTACATGGGCCCAGTTATATCCTTCCATAACAAGCTGGTGAGCCCTAGCAATTAGTTTTAAATTGTTGGTGTGGTTGAATTGCTCTGATATGTCCTGGAAAATAAGTAGGTTTAGAGTGCAGAATCAGTAGGTGGAAGGAAGAATGGAACCCGAACATTCATCAACAAGTAGATAAGTACCTGGCCGAAAGTGTATCCAGCACCACGGGGAGATATACCCCAACCACAACGATCATCAGGATCAGACCACAACAGATCACACATCGGACCTTCATGCGGAACTTCTTGAACACGATCGAAGTTTCTTATATTATCAAGGGTTTCAATAGATGGGGATAATCCACCATGCAGACAAAATATTTCTGATTCAACCTATACAAAAATGAAAAATCACTATCTCAGAACTGATTTACTAGTACACATTCAGTGAAGGAAACACGCATGAACAAGAATCAGAGCCTAGGAATACAACGGGTAGCTGCATGTAAAAAATATTGATTTTAATGAAAAATATTTTCGGCTTCTCTGTAATTGCTGCTGGATAGGGAAATCTCAAGTGTCAACATTACTTTAGTAATGGCTTGAGTTGTATAAATGTCAAACAGGAATAATAAAACAACAATCTGCATTTAATTTTTTACCAAGTAAATAAAGGAGATGAACCTTTTCATAGTGTTAGTAGCATATTGTGCAAGAATATAATAAGGAAGAAACTTCTACTAACCAATGCAGTCAGGGGGAAGTAGTCGAACAGGTCTGTGAATGTCTTCCAAACATTAGCATTACCATACCTATAACCAAAGCAAGATTTAAGCTATTAGTATTAATATAGAATTGAAATACTTGTACACACCAATCCAAACATGCAACATGAGTAAACACTCACAAATTTGTGTAGAGGATCCAAGTGACATAGCATATAAACTTACTATGACAATACATCCTTCTGATCATACAGGTAAAGATGCAACTTAAAAATAAAAAAATAAAAAAACAGAGAGGAGAGACCAAATTTTCACAGAGAAAACATAATTAACTGCTTCTGCAACTACTTAAGATTACTGCTGGTTGCTACAAATGTAAATTAGGAAAATTACATTCACAACAGATATGTCCTTCCAGATTTCTTGAAGAATAGAATATAAGCAGGTGATACAAAATATTAAGAAAAAAAAATCTGGGGACAGAGCACATGAGAGCACAAAAAACTCACTTCCGCAGACATTCATCATAGAAACCATACACTTGAGTAATCTGCAAGAAAAAACAATGCAATCATCAGTCCAAGCACCAGCTCAACCAATTCAATTAAAGTCAGCATTCAGGAGCAAGTAGCTAAAGAACATCAGTTTAGTAGTATAGTATAGATTTCTCAGTTCCTTAGATGACAAAGTCACATATACAAGGTAGAAACAACAGCAGCAACTAAATACACAGAAGAATGACGACACAAAATAAAAAAACTAGGAAACAATATGCCTTAAATATATAGATAACCAGATTGGAAAATTTTGAATATTGATGAATGGATCAACAACATGATTGCCCACAGAGAAAAGAATAAAACCTAGAAGATTAAAACCACACAAAAAGTACAAACTGAAATACATTTTCTTTCCTTGAATGAATGAGGTTGACATGTAATTATGATAATCATCCCTATGATATCAACAAATTAGGTAAAAAATAAAACAAATTTCAAGCTCTGCCAATGTTCTTAAGAGTGAACAGAATAAACGAAAATAATATAATACCTTCAAGAAATTAAGTCAAAGGAATAAATGCATATAGTCACAAATATATATATATGTGTGTGTGTGTGTGTGTGTGTGTAAAATATCCTGTCAAGGTTCTAAACAAGCAATGGAAACTAACAAAATTATTTCAGTACCTGTCTGCTTTCATGATTTCCTCTGAGAATTGTGATACGTTGAGGATAGCGCACTTTCAGAGCCACTAAAAGCTGCAGAAAAATAAGACTATAAGCATCTCCATTAAATGGTGTTTCAACAAAATATTGGAAGGTGCACGGGTGATGTTACTCAATTATAATCGCTCTTCCCAAACCCCAAAAAAAGAGGACAGAAGAAAAAACAGGGGGAGAAGAGCACATAGTAGGAAAAGCAAACTCCTAAATCATCTATGCACCACTACCATGACCTGAATCTTACAAGATACAAATTAATAATGACAAAAGAACCGTAAACAGCTTGTTCTTACAGTTACAGTTTCCACCGAATAATACCCACGATCAACATAATCACCCATAAATAGATAGTTTGTGTCTGGACACTGTCAATAAAGAAATGGAACTCTATTAGTAACAAGTGAAGCATCAACTAGTACATTTTAAAACAGGAAATTGAGTTAACATAAATACATAAAGAGAAGAAAAGATTTGTTGTATTAAGCAGATAGAAGAAAAGTCATGAGGCAACCATAATACCTTCCCTCCAATGCGGAAAAGCTCAGCAAGATCATGAAATTGACCATGAATATCACCACAAATTGTCACAGGACTTTTTACTGGCTGCAGCAACAAAAAAAAAAAACCAATACAGCATCTTCAAAAAAGAATTCTCATTTATATTACCTCAAAGGAAAATCCTAAATGAAACTGGTGAATACAATCAAGTTGGCATGAATGCATTATTGAGCCACCTTATAGAAAGATATAGAACATGCATATGTGTATGCTAAGATACAAACTGTGGAGATATTTACAAGATGTTGGGAAGAAATTAAAATCCTTCCAAGGGAGTTTTCTTCAGACATTGATCTATAATGCCTTAATCTAACTAAAACAATTTAGACACAGGGATCTTCACAAACAATTGTGTAATTAAATGGTTAAAATTATTGCTAATTAAAGGCAATGACACAAAAAACAAAATCACGAACAGGAAAGATCAATAGTGTGTAATAATCAGAGGGTTTATCTTATTTTAGTCATACCCTTCAAACGACCCCCACATATTTAACTCTCATTAATTCGTCGAAGTAGCTATTGAAAGGGTTACAAACAACCAATGGTGTAAATATTTTCCAGAACCATTCCCTACAAAAAAGTTTTCATTCTTTAAGCAATTCAAATTGGACATATTTCTAAGAAATTTTGATAAAATGAGGCTCTTGTCTATGGTAAGCTTGCTAACAAATAAAGGAAAACACAGATATTGTTTCCTATATAGTAAACATACTTTAAAAAGTAAATAAATAATTTAGTAGGGAAAAAAATACAGAACTCGTACCTGAACATTACTTTCTTCCATTAATATCTCTTTAGCCTTCTCACATAAGGTCCTAACCTACATTCAGAAAATGTCAAGACTCTCAATCTGCAATGACCATTTAATCTCCCAGATACTATGCGCGAAGACAACAAAATTAAAACAAAACACATAACACGTGTAAAGTAGAGATAAGACAACAGTGCAGATCTATCACCGTCAGGCGTCAGCTATGATTTAATACCATATCATAATAATTCTATATTACGTTATGATTAAGTTGACAAAACTGTCAACATTATTGCATTAACCACTCAGTGGAATGAACAGAAAAGCTTGGAGTTGAAACAACAGATAAATCCATACCTGATTTATACAGAGTTTTACATAAGAAAAAAAGAAAGAAAAAATCCAATAAGTTATTGGACATGAGAAGGGCATGGCCCAATAAAAATTTATTTCTGATTTACCAAAGGTAGTTCATGCCCAATAAAAATCAAGGACAGCAACAACAGCATAAAATTGATTCGTTCAATAAACGACAAAAAGGCAGTGGAATGCCTTTTCCGCTATCAAGTTTTGTGGCAGTTAGTAGATTCCGAGAATTAAGCATGGCAGTTTAATGCAAAGTTTATTGGAAAGTACTAATGCATAATTTATGAGGGGAACACCATTTTTTGAAATGTATCATCTCCCTTCTTCCCAACTCCCTATACTTTCTTACAAGGTTCTCAATTCTCTCATCAGCTAATACTCGTCTGTACGAATTTCGCAGAGTTCCCTTCAAGAAAAGCAACAAACCTTGTTCCACGTTCACCTTTGTGTCGCAAAGCAATTCTTTACTTACAGCCCGGCAGCCCCTAGATACAATCAAAACGCTGCTTCTCTTCCTCAACTCTCTAAATTCGGAAATCTTGAATTGAATATCCCAGAAAATGGTAATTTATTGATATGATTAATTGCATCAGTCACCACCCCGTAAACTCAAAAATCATCCTAGAAACCCTAGAGGTAGGTTATCTAAAACTAAAGAGGTCATTACCGTAAAAAATTAAAAATAAACGAAACAAAAATCTCATATTCTCAAAACCTATCAAATTCACTACATCTACCAGATCTGTAGAAACTTGACCTTAAAAAATTAGAGATACAAATCAGAAACATCCAAGAAATAGAGAAATGAAGAAAACCTCGGGCTCTGATAAAGGCTTGCACTGCATGAGCTGAGCAATCTGCTCGTCCAGATTCCCATGTGTGCTATCAGCCACTAGATCTGAGCTCATCTTGATTTATTCTCCGGTTTGTGTCAGATCCACCGCTCCTCAGTACGCTGCCGCTTTCCACTGTAGAAAATGGTGATTTATCTTCCCTCTAGGCCAAAGATTCAGGGGATAATGAATGTTTGGAGTTTGTGCTTTGGAGCATAGTTATACAGAACTCTGTGTGTGTGGAGAGAGAGAGAGAGAGATGAGGAGGGAGGGAGGGAGGGCTCGCAGTGCGCGAGCGGAGGGAGATGGTGGAACCGAGAGAGTGAGAGAAATCAAATGTTGATCTGCTCTATCTAATTATTTTTTTTGGAATAAAGTGACCCACCAACTTCTAAGAACACCTTAATTTTAATTAAAAAAAATTTTAAAAAAAATACTATTAATTTTATTCTTAGGTTTTGTTTAAATAGTTCCGTTCGGCTACTTCTCCGTGTTCGGCCAAGAGCTATGGTGGTTGAACACATTTTTATGTATTCGGCCAATGGGAGACAAACGAAATTGTTCGAGTTCAATCGTTTTTTTACGTTTTTCCCTACGATTTTCACACGATTTTCAACATTTCAATACAAATTATGTAATTTATGATTCACTAGTATTTTAAGATGAGATTAGTATTTCAACTTAAATCTAGTTTGTTTACTAATTTGAATTTATTATGTATACCTAAGTCTAATTTATTTGATCGATTTCAAAGTTATTATATTAATTTAACAAAATAAAAGTTAAGTAATTAAATAAATAACATAAACATATAATAACATGCTTACAGTTTACAAATGACTCTGTGTGAACAAGAATAAAAGTAAGGTGTATAGAATAAAAACAAAATATATGAGAAATGAGGATGGTGAATTAAATCGTTATATTTATTTTTATTTTTTTTATCATAGAGGCATTTACCTTACTTTAATGAAACTATTGAGATAATCGCATTGTTGTTGGGTGAAAAATTATGATTTTTTTTTAAATAAAAGATTAAAGGTGTGGTTGATTCAAATAAAAGGATATGAGCCAAATCGAACTTTTTAGCAAACGTTAGGGCCATATTATTCGTTTTTATTATTTTCATACAAGACTTAAATATTAACCAAACTAAGAAACAATATATTTGACATACTAAGTTGTGCAATTAAATGAATATCTGTAAATTTTTCTATAACAACTTTATTAGAAACTATTAATTGGAAAGTGGAAGGCAAAAACCTAATGATTAAATGTGAGAAAATGTAACTTAATGGATGAAAAATGTTATTAAAACAATTAGGTCTGCTCACTTCCCAACCATGGATACATATTAATATATTCATTGTTGATGTGTTACAAATTCAATACAATCATTAATTTCAAATAACAAAATTTAAATAAATATGATGTTCACATATGAAAGATGGACACAACATTTTCTTTAAAACAATAGTTGAAAAGCAAAAAGAAAATAAATGGGGGTGATAAAAAATCAGGCTAGTTGAATTAAGAAACTTAGTTTACTAACATGTTTGAGGTAATTGTGAAAACTAAGAAAAGCATATCTGATAAGTAGAAAAGTGAAATGCATGAATTTTGTGGTCAGAGAAGATAATTTTTTTAGTTAATAATTCGTGCTTGCATTAACTTTTTTTACTTGTCTCTATTTTCTTTAGAAATACTTGGGAAAAAAATTATCAAATATGGATTGAGGTTGATTTTGAATACGATACAACAAGATTCTCCCATCCTTCGAGTTATTCTTCATATCTAATTACAGAGGTTCATTAGCTCATGATAGAGAGACATTTCACTTATTGTGGAAAGTGCAGTATGCCTGTAGTTAATCTTACATTAAGGTTGATTAAAAAATATATCTTATTAATCTATCAAATAATTCAAACATTAGTTCTAATTAATGACAGATTCACAATAGTTCACTTTTTTCATATTTAAGGGATCTTCTCTAAATAGAATCACTTTACGATAAGAGAAGAAAGAGAAATAAGAAACACATCTAAAAGAGATATTAAATAGCTTAGGTAAAGACCAAATTTCAAAGACAAAGTCTTGCGTAATCCGACGAACTTGATTCCATAAGATGGGTCGGATCGAATCAAGTTATAAGAAAATTTATAATATTTTTGTGTGTATTAAGTAATAATTTTTTATATATCATGTAATATTTTTGTAAACATATTATGTACTTATACTACGAAATTTTACTTGTCAAAATTATAATTTTTCACAAGTATTAAATGATACACATAAAAATATTACATAATACACACAAAAATATTACAATCTCTTATTTATCAAAATTATAAAAATTATTATATAATCAGAATAAAAGTATTATCCACGTGTTCACCTCACCAACCCACCCCGCCATGTCTCTTGGAATGAGATCCATAAGACGGTTTTAGACAAGACTCACTCAGTTTCTAATTAACATATCATTCGATTGCAACATGGTGACGTAAAAAGGTGGAGTTGAGTAACAAAGAAACTGGATTCTAAAGAGTTAAACCAGATATGAGTTTATTGGTTGAGAAAGCTTTGAAAGGCAATCAAGAAATAGGAATCTGGAAACATTGGTCCCCACCATAAATAAACTTTATTAGATATTCAGGAAGAATGTGGTTGAAGATACCCTACCCATTCTGTGATCACAAATGTTGCAATTCAGGCTATGGACTTTTCAAGAAAACAACAGCAATACGTGATATTTCTTCTTTTTGGAATTCTAGAACATACTTCTTTGATGTGACTTACATAACAGTAAAAAGCTAACTAGCTGAAATAAACAAGGAGCTTCTATTGAATGGGGAACTTGTGGATTGAAAGAAACAATCCTAATTATCTACTGTCTACAATGAGTTGCCTCAAGGCAAAAGCATCAGCTATGTATGTATTTGGAGAGTACCTTTAGTTCAAGTATACAACATTGATTTGAAGATGGATTTTGTAATTTGTCTTTGAGTATTTATGTCGCCTGATCTATGCAAGTAGTGGATCAGTTAAAGGCATTAATGTGGACTCGGGAAGGTTCATGCTGAGTGTCACTAATATACCAACTAGAGCACAAATAGCTGGAACGAGGCCAAGTCCAAATCTGTTAATCGAGAAAGAAAAATTTGGATGAAGGCAGTTACGAACTTCTGGAGTAGAGCCTGCATGGAGAAAATGATGAAATTCAAGCCAAAATTTAGTTGAAAACCCTGAACAAGATTTTACTGAATGGAATATAGAATAAACTTTTGCGACTTAAAAAAGATTATTCAAGAAGAAAAACGAGAAAGGGGGTGATAGTAACAGAAACTATCAAGGAGAGGATAGTTGGAAGAGACAGAGGATGGAAACTTACTTTGATATGATTCAAGAACACTTAATGCTATTCCACATAATATTTTGTCCAAAAAGCTCAATGATCCATAAACAAAGGCACATCCATTGAGATCTCGACCAACTAGAGAGCTCTGCATGCTCACTGCCGATACCTGCAGTTCCATACATAACCAACATAGTTTGGAAATTTGGAAACCAAGAAACTCTAATCACATGTAAACAAAGACCAACTTGCTCCTAGACATACATGTACAACTACCACTGATTTATAAGTACTAATCGTGCTTGATGTCTTACACAATAAGCCCCAATTTTATAGAATATAGTCTCAGTAATATACGCAGTAACTTACTACAACTGGTGCGCCATGTCTATATGAGAGAAAAACTAAGCTATCATATTACAATTGCCAAATCTGAATCATATACAACTGGGAGTCGATTAGTTTCAGTGGAATCCTATTGCCTCTTCACTTAACAAGGCATGTGAGTCAAATCAAAGGTTTGATCGAGCATATTAAATTTGTTGCTAATATTGAAAGAATTCAAAACTTAACCTAAAGATGGATCCAATGAAATTGGCACAACAAAAGGCATGTTAATCTTTGACTGAAATCATAAAAGGAGAACCTTAACTTACCATCATCAAGGCATTTGCAACTCCAATCACTATTGATAAAATGTACATAAAAGCCTTCATGCTGCTTGGCAGAAAAAGAATCCCAGCACCAGAAATTATCCAAAGAATGCCTCCAGCAGAATAGAAAACCTTCAAGCATCGACTATTCCAGGTCATCTCCTACATAACGTAGCCTCTTAAGGATTATTTCTGGAAGCAAATAATATTATAATGATAAATTGGTAAGACTTTATAGTAATTTGGCTACAAGGGAACCTGTAGGAGCATTGATATGATGAAGCTGAAAATATAGATGACAGCAGGCACCTAGGCACACAAATATTCAACACGATTATAATGAATGAAATATTGCATATTTTCAAAATTATTTTACAGAATTAAGAGGTAAGGAAGTATTTAGATGTGGTACCAAAGCTTTGGAAGATTGAGCCATTTTCAGATCATTGATGACATAGAAAGCAAGAAACGACTGAGCCACCGCAGGAAAGAAGATTGTAAAATGAAAATGTCAAAAAAATTGTTGATTCAAGAGAGTTAATCTTAAATTATTAAGCAAAATAGCATAGAAACAGTTCTAATTAAATGCACACTAACCTGCGAAACATTTGTGACAAGTCTAGTTAGCACATAAACAAGTGCCACTTGGTAGTACAACAACTTATTAAACCAGTATGTCCAAGAAATTCTGGCAAAACCTTTCTCATGAGCTTCTCTTTTCAATCTGCACAATAAGTTACAAAAGTAAAGTGTCTGAATTGAAGTTCGAAAGTGAAGAATAGGCACCGATTAGTGTCTCTAGTGTATCCTTTCAAGGATCTCTCAGAAGCACAAAATTGCTTCTTTCATATAGAGAAACAGGACAAGACACACAGGAAGAAGGAAACTTGTTCATGACCAGCTGCTTAGCTAGCGCCTCACATGGCCATAAATTCTCTAGTTTGGACTCATGCATGCCAAAATTCAAAGAGAGCAAGTTCAAGAAATTGTATTCCTTAATTGAAACAATGACAGCAAGCTCAAGACATACTGGTCAAAGTTGAGTCCTATTCTGTACACTAGCACTTCAATCTATGTGGTGACCATAAGGAGCATCCGAATCCATTGTATGGAAATCTGGGTGGTTTCAAATGCTGATATTCCATAAGGTGTGATGGAACACAATGACAGCATGAAGGAAAGGTGAGACATGATTGGGGCCTTTATTCCAATGATCAGTATCGACAGTTAGGATAAGACTCTGAACTTTATGCTAAACTTAAGATGTTAGTTTTTAAAATTAAGAATTTGTATACTGACAAGGGCGTTAACTTGTAATTTGGTATGATAGATAACAAGAAGTAAAATCCAAGTCAATAAGTTATGCCCCTAACGTAATCAACTAATTGTCTTGCAGATCTATTTGAAGATTGAATGAGTTGACTCCACTTGAACAATTTGTGGGTAGCAATAACAGTAAATTGTCTGTTCATAGAAAGGATATCTGGTATAGAGCACTGCAACATTCATCTTTTCTCTCATGTCTTACTGCCTCCCATAAGTAGTTTCTTACTAGAGTTACCATTCAAGGCATACTTTTCTAGCCACCTCCAAGCACACGAGACCAGACTCTCAATGGCAAGCATCTCGTATCACTAAAGACTAATCAAGTGATGGATAAATTAGACACTAGAGTTGATGTAAGATACATCTCAAACTAATATTGTAAAGGGATATCAAACAATTTCCACCAGAGCATCATAATAGAACATTTAAAAATGTTACCGACCTTGGCTCTTCCGTTCCAAGATAAAATACACCAACGAAGCAGCACCCAATGAAGATTGATACATATGCTATCCAGCGGTACTGAACAACATATATTGAAGTGAGAAAAAGCCCCAAAGGCAATTCCAAAAAGACTAGAAAAATCTTGCATACCTGATTCTCAACTTCAATGATGGAACCACTTGTGTTAATGTTGAAAACCACAAAAGCAATGACATAAAGACTAAGGTTGGCAACCTTCAGTAGGAATGAAGTTAAGGAAATGAGAGAAGATCAATGTTGTAGAAGTTACTTCATATGCATAAAACATAATGATATAATGGAGAAAAGCACAGGGAACTTTCTACCATCGTACCATCGTAAAGGCATTACGACAACTAGCCATAACTACCCTGCTTGTCGAATTCAGAGTAATGCAGTTCACCATAGACCTACAACACGAGCAAGCAGCATAATTACTTAAAAGTTTGATATTTAAAAACAGTTTTGCATGCTCAAGGACAAGACACATATGCTCAAATTTGACACATTTCTTATTAAATTATTTTCGCTTTCCTAATTTTTCTCTGTACACAAAATTATATATCAGAATTGAATTCCATCATATATCATGAATAGTAAAGAGTACATATAAAATAATCCATATGAAGCACATTCCCTAAACTAATTAAAAAGCTATCAGATTCATATCCTCGCACAGCAACAAGGACAGCACATTTTTTTATCATTATGATAAAAGATTTCCATTACATGTGTGACACTTGAGTAGCAGCCCAGCCGACGTTGAAAATTGCAGCAAAGAAGCTATAACTGATGGTTCTTATAGTGGATGAATAGGACCCTATAATTTTGCAAGGCAAGCAACCACCAAAGACAGAAGAAAATGAAGCCGCAACCAAAAGAGATCCCGCGCCATGCCATACCTTAAAGCTTCCATACCTGTCTATCTATGATAAAAAGTTGATACATCACTTTTCTGGTCACGAGTACTTAACAAAAGTAAGCAGCAATTATGAGAGAACAAACAACTCTTTAGTACAGCAGAGTAGAAATTTAACACTGGTTACTCTGTAAGGTTACTAAACTCGTTGCAATAGTTTGTTTGTGTGGTTTAGTGCATAGAAAAGAAAGTATCTTGCTTCTTGCAAGTAAATTCAATTATCAGAATGTTTGTTTACTTTGTCATACATACCAGTTCACCTGCGAATATGGTTGTGAATCCATCAGCAACTTGACCAGAGAGCATGACAATAGCAGCATCACTTAAAAAGAAAAGTCCAAGGGATGAAAATCAAAACACAGGAAAAGTACCAGGACATGAAATGAAAGAAACCTTGAGTAACTATAAACTATAAAGTATTGAATTTTTAGTGATAGTAGATTTTGGCTTCACTAATATTTTGAAATTGTTTGAATGCCCAAAACCAGGATTATATTTTAGAAGTCATAAGTATCATATTCAGACTTCATATGGTTTCATAATCAACTTTTCAGATACAAAATTCATTTAATCAGACTTTCAACGAATGTTGCAAGTATCATAAGACTTCAACTTTGTGACAACTGCAATGGGTGTCATATTTTTATAGATAAGTTTGTTGCCGTATATGTCATTTATTGCAACACGAAATAGAACAAATGCAACCCTTCTTAAAATAAAATGAATATGAAGCAGTCACGTAGCTTTATTAAACAAAAAACTAATAAATGCGAACCTTGGGGGCAGTCCTATATCTGTCAAAAAGACTAGGAGATATGTAAACCAACATGCAGATGTTACATCATTCAGCATGTGCCCCACCCCATAATAGAATACTGAGCATCTTCCGACAGGCTTAGATGATTCATCATCCCTTCTGCCCCCAGTCATGCTGTTTCAGAATTCTCAAGCAGTATAAGATCCTGCAAGTTAATTCCCATTTCTTCATCATGAAAACGGGAAACCTTTTTTTAAGCCATAAAGTACTAAATACTTCAAACACACGGGAAAACATGTACACCACACAATATTTTCTTCAGGGTAGATTGTCATTCATCACCAGACCTACCACCGCAGGGTAGTAAAAATGGGTGTTGAGTTTAGCTAATACTTGAACATCTTGCATTTTTTTTTTTTTTTTTTGCATTTTGCATTATGGATAAACAGGTAAACATATATCTTAATCATTCACAAACCCCAATTAAGAAAAAATTGTATCCACATGTAGTATTTCATTTTTAATAAATGCAAGGAATACTAAAAAAAAATGTGGAGAATGATGCAGTGAACAGATGAAGGCAAAATATGTTAGGATCTTTTTTTATTTTTTCAAATCTTGTCAAAGATTCTTGAAAAACTTGGCCAATGTTTCTGATTCTTCACGAACCACCATAGACTTTCAAACAATGTGTTCTTGAGCTACACTAAAGCCATGTTTTTCCCCCAAATAGACCGCCTTTTACACGCCAAAAACTTTGAATTCATCACACTTAGCATATTACCTCTATCCAACGTCAAAGCAGCATGAGGTTAAAGCATTTCAACATCAATATAAACAACGTATACACAGACAAACAACTCAGATAAACTGAAACTGATTCGTAACACCATTTCATTTTCATCCATAATTTAAAAAAAAAAACCATGGAAAAGGGAGAACAAGCACACGCACACAAAACAAAATGGGTGGTCAAATTTCACTCGGAAAATACGCCGTAAACATCAATCAGAAGAGGCGGAAAAAACAACAGAAGAGCAATAAGAAGCCGGAGACGAAAACACTACACAATAAGCACAAATAATCACAGGAAATAGAATAATTACATACCTTTTGGCGTGATTTAATCCAACTCCATCAACATTTTCTGCAGAGAGTCAAGTATGAAAGAGGGGAGTTAAACTAAGCTAGTTTTCGTCACTTTGCAACTTGCAAGCAAAGCATGGAATTGAATGGACATCATTATATTTATGGAATTACGCTGAAGCGCCACCTATGCCTATATACGTTGGGAATGCAAATTTGATCGGCGTCGGATGAAATTACCATATTGTCCCTGAGGTTTTCTTTTTCCTTTATTTTATAAAATTTATTTAAAGCTAAAAGGGGCGCTCGAATAATTTTTTTTTTCCTTTTCTAAAAATAAACTATCTAATAAATTGGAATACAAAAGATGAGTTTGTGTGATAATAAATTGGGTTGAGTTTGCATGAGCTTTAATCCCGTAGAATACGAGTTCAATCTAAAAAAATTGATATTTTTATATTTATTTTATCTTTTCATATTCGTTGAGCTTAAATTTGAGCCCAACTTTAGATAATAAATTCAAATATCAAGTAATTTAATTTGATTTTTTTTGTTTGACATAATTCGTTTCCGGCGAATTTTCACATCAATAACTCTCACTTTATTTATAAAGTGCCCTTTAAGTTATGTTTTCCATTTCTGTTTACTTTTGATTAGTACATCAATAGTTGAACCTATATTCTATAGTTATAAAACTTAGGGCACCCACATTGATTCATTGTGGGTGTTTTTAATTAAAACAAAAGGTGTGTTAATTAATGTAGGTGTGTTTTTAAGTATGTGTTTTTATATAATTAGTGGGTGTGTTAATAGGGCACAAACACCAATTCATTTTGAGGTGTTATTAATTAAAACATGTGTGGTGTTAATTGATGTGGGGATGTTTTTAAGTGTGTGTTTTTGTGTAAGTATGAGTGTGTTAAGATGTATGAATAGCATTCTTGTCCCCTTTGTAATTATTAGTTAATGATTGGATTGAGTGTGTATTTTAGTGGATAAAAATAATAGAATAAAATGTAGTGGATAATGGGACCCACATGTAATGATTGCATTTGTGTTAAATTGATGTAAATTTGTGATAAATTGGTGTAAAGATGTGTTTTAAAATTGATAAAATTTAGTGGCATGTGGGCCCCACACTAAAATGGTGTGCTAAAAACACCCACAAATGAATCAATGTGGGTGCCCTTAGAGATGAGTTGGTCTCTTGTGAGACAGTCTCGCATATGACCAGATTCAAATATGTGTTTTTTAGGTATAAGTATGTGTTTTTTAAGTATGTTTTTACAGTAAAAACATAAATTATTCAAGTATGTCTTTTATAACCATAAATATATTTTTTTTCTACTATAAGTATGATTGTCGCATGTGCAACAGTCTCACATGAGTTTTTGTGCTTAAAGATAATAAATCTCATTAAAAAAGTTGTTATTGAAAAATGAATGTAGTGTTGATAGTTGGAGATGAATTTTGTGGTATTGCAAATCTTACTTTAAAATAATGATTTTTTTTTTTTTTTTTGCTTTGAGTAGCTTAAATGGTTGTAGATGATTTAAATTTTTATTTATTACGTGAATAATTAACTTAGAATCATATTATAACACGTCAGTATGTACTTATGTATTATATATTTCAAGAAGATTAAGTGTTAAATTTTTTCTCACACATTAATCGTAATTGTTAGTCCAATCGAAAAATAATTAAAAAAAAAATTTAATTAATAAATTAATAAAAGGAAAGAAAATGAGGCGGTGGGGATGAAATGTGACAACTTTTTTGGCCAAGTTCAACCATTAAATTTTCTCCAATTTTTATTCAAGCAATAAAGTCAGTTGTACATTGGAATGTACAATTTTCTCCAAACTTTGATTGTGTGCTTTCTTTGTTTGTATGCAGAACAACGTAAATTGGAAATAATAATAATAATAATAATAATAATAATAATAATAATAATAATAATAATAATAATAATAATAATAATAATAATAATAATAATAATAATAATAATAATAATAATAATAAGCAACAACAACAAATAATAATAATAATAATAATAATAATAAGCAGCAACAACAAATAATAATAATAATAATAATAATAAGAAGAAGAAGAAGAATAAGAAGAACAAGAAGAAGAAGAACTATATACTTCATACCTAAATTGGTAACTGGAGCACTTTACTCAATTACACTATTTGTAGAAGGTTTTTGTTTAATTACATATCTTCAATAATTTAAATTATGAAATTCAATAACAGTTAGATGACAAATGAGGAGATTACAAATTAACTTTGATGTTAATAGCAAAGATAATTTTTTTGATTCCTTTTAAACAAAACCTATATAAGCAGATCAAATCTCAATATGGTGTCATTTAAACATATCTTGAAATTAACAATTTCTTTTTTATTCAACTTTAAGATTGATGTGTGATATTGGTTCCCACTTCCCACATTCATTTCTCATATTTAGGGGGATTGCAAAAGAATGTTGGGTTTTGTAAAATAAAAAAATTGGTTGATTAAGTAATTTCAACGTATGAAACATCTCAAATCAGTTGAACGTACAAAAAAGAAATTTTAAAAAAAAAAGGGTTATTAATAGAAAAGGAATTAAATCATGAGTATTAAATCTTTTGGAGAAAGTGCCAAATTATTAAAGTTTGGTAGGTTAGACAAAATTGACCCAAGTTGGTTTATTTTGCAAGTGTGAGACCATACCCTGTCCCTGTTGTGGGATAAGTAGTTGTGTTTCACTGCCACACAAACCATTAAACCAATCTAACAGATATCAATCATCACATGAGAAAGAGAGAACCAAACCATTCAAAAATTATAAATAAAAGAAGAAAGATAAGAGAGTATGAGAGATAGATCTTGGAGTTGTAGGGATGGCAGCTCATGAAATTCCATACATGTTATCCCAATGAGATCTCATCATGCATTGCATTGTTATATATATATATATATATATATATATATATATATATATATATATATATATATATATATATAGAGAGAGAGAGAGAGAGAGAGAGAGAGAACAACTTTTATGAGACTTGTGTTTTCATTTACTGGTCAAGAAAGTAGTAACAGAAAAGACCATACAATTTTCAAGAATGCACAAAAAAACAAAACCAAAAAAATGATACAAAATTTTCTACTTATACATCACTAAAAGGTCAAGATGCCCTTCAAGATTTCAAAGAAAAGAGTCTTTCTATTTTTGTGTGTGTGTGTTCTTCTCCAATCTCAACTAGGTATTTCAGAAAGCAAATCTCCGATTTCATCACCATCTTTTCGCTTAGACTGAGCTTCGAGTCTAGTTTGATTCCCAACAGCATCAGATATAGCCTTTGGCAGCAAAAACCCAGGCCGCTCAAGAAACGGGGCCCGGTCAAGTACCAAAGGTTCACGAAAACTGATTTGGACCCCATCCATTGTCCGTAGGCTCAAGTTTGCTTCGCCTTTTAGACCTAACGAGAACCAACCCAACCCCGCTATTGCAACATCAATACTGTTGACATCCCAGCTCGTTCCCACCGCTTTAACGTCTTTCTTCACCCATTCACCTAATTCAGAAACTCGTTCCACACCAATGGGTGGCTGAAACAAGAAAATTTAAACAAAATTATTTGCTTGATTTGCTTGAATGGAAGTGCCATAAATGTGTAAAGTTGTTGTCTAGTTCCATATGAACAGATGCACTACAAGAAATAATTAGCACTGAATAGATAGGCTTGAATGGATTGTCCAAAAACGATATTTATTTCCCCCTTTTTGCCACACATTTAAACCCCTTCAAAGCAATGATGGATAATATATACGTTCAGGTTATATTGAAAGAAAAAAGCCATAAAAATTTTCCATTTAAGTGGCTTAGAATCATTACCTGCAATCTAATTCCAGCATGCTTGTTCTTCATCTCATCAGCATTTTCGATCTTTCCCAGATGAAGAGAAACGCTAGGCGACACCCAAACTGTAACATAAATAGTTTCTACAGAAGCCTGGTCAAGATCAAGTCTAACTAAGCTACCAACATGTATGGTTTGACCAGCCTGCAAGTGGTTAAGATCCTGTGTTAAGCTTCATAATACATACAGTAAATGCTGCTTTGAAAAATTACAGAATTAAATGAGGGAAGAAAGATTAAAATATCACACACGACGTGTTTGATGGAAAGTGACATGGGGAAAGAACTCGAGGTCATCAGAAGATCATCAGACGTTATCATATATTTTTCCGCTAATTAAGAGATGCATTAGCTCAGTAACTGAGTTTGCATCAAAAATAAGTTTCTGTATTCACACAGCTTCGGACATTTCAGTATGAAAGGAAACGTGGAATGCATTAGACGTGATATTTTCTTTATAGGTGATATCAAACTCAAACATATACATCTTATTGAGGGAAAATGGAAATTAAAAGATAAACCCAAGATCAGTTGCCAATTAATTTAACAGCACAAAATCCATCTTTAAATATCTGGCACAAGAACTAAGATAGGCAACTTATTCAATACAATTAATCAGTTCACAACATCAGCTTAGTTGCTGGTGTCAGAAATGGGGCTAGAGAAGGAAGCAAGCAAGCAAGGAAGGACAATATACAACATCTCCTACATGAATGCATTTCATAATTGTATCATTTGTTGGATCAAATATAAACTGAGGTATATGGAGATGTTGGCATATACTTCTTTGCATAACATCATTGATTCTGCTTAAGATTGGTCTGATATTCTCATTGACTTGACCACTTCACATGTCTGGTTTCTTAGAAAAAATCAATAGATTATGGCAATTCTCGACTTCACTCCCTATCATGCATGTAATGATTTCCATTTCTTGCCTAATTCAAAGTGCAAAATCATCTAGCAAAAACCTATAACAATTCAACTATGCACCATTCCACACCTATGTTTGAGCTTTTCTAAACAATCTAAAAATGCATTAGGTATTGACACACAATTGTAGGAAATCAAAACTTGCCTTTATTCGAAAACTTCGGGGTTGAAGCTCCTTTCTTATCTCAATCATTTTCTGCTCATCCCTGTTCAATCTAATGGACATTAAGTACGGATGCAAAAGACCCGGAGTATCATACATCTTTGCCTTTGCAGGCAAAATCCCTCCTATCCTAAGTATCCCAAGCGTCGTTCCTGGGATAGGAGCTTCTGTCAGCTTCGCCACCTTCACGCCTTCTTTCTTTGAAAATGCATTAATCAGTGTCGATTTCCCAGCATTTTGAGCCCCGATAACCCAAACATTCCCTCTAGGCCCAGCCAACTCCTTGACAAATGCAAGCAAGTTCCTTACACCCAAATCTTTCTTCGAACTAACCAGATACACCCCACTTAGCTTAGGTGCGCCATTAGCCTTTGCACGGTGCCTAACCCATCTATCCAACCGTGCAGGTGAAACCTGGGAAGGAAGAAGATCAACCTTAGTGGCAACAAGAACAAGCTTTGGCAACCTTTTACTAAGCTTTGGACCATCTCTACCTTCTCCTAATGCTTTGAACAAGGACTTGGCTGCACGTTTAGGGAATGAGCCATCGAAATCAACACAGTCAACCACCATAACCACCACGGTGGCATCTGCCTTCCCAGTCGGTTTCATCAACCTCGTGCTTATCAACCGATCAAAATCAAAATCAGGTATCAAATTCTCAGCCACTTGGTTCTTAACTTGCCCATAGTTCCTAAGAGAGTGACACCTGGCACAAACTGTGACCTCCTCCTTCTCTTTTCGAGCCTCCCTCGACATTCTTTTTCTCTCCGACTTTGACACCCTCTTCCTTTTCGTCTTCTCCAAAGTCTCCTCTGTAACATTGCCATACCCTACACCAGCAGCAGTAAATCCATCCATCTCTTTCAAATAATCATCCTCATCATCTTCGAGCTCCGATTCCCAATCGTCTGACTCCCAATCAATCCCATCCTTACCAACTTTTCCCAATTTCCCCTTAATGTCATCCTCAAAATCCTCCTCCTCCTCATCATCATCATCTTCAAAATCCTCTTCATCATCTTCAAAGTTATCGAAATTCTCATCTAACAAATCATCTATAGTCTCTATTGACTTCTTGACTTTCTTTTCTCTTTCTTGAAAATACCCTGGACGATTTGGGTCTTTATCTTGCATAAACACTCCACAACCAGGGCATATATCTCCATAATTCTCATCATCATCTCTCCCTTCACTCAAAATGAAACCTCTGTCTCTATCACCTTTTCTTGAATCCCTCTCATGTTTTCTCTCAGTTTTCTGAATAATTGCTTCACTTCCTCGTACTATGTATAAATCTTTTTTGATATGCTTATCCTGTTTTCTTCCTATACACAATCATGTGAAAAATTGATTTTAACAATGACATTTCTTTTTTAAATTAATTCGTGGAAGTGCAAGAAAATGAAAGAAACATCCGGAAGAAGTAAATTTACCAGTAAAAAGCTGAAATCTTGATGAAGGGTTTGCTTCAATATTGCTGTTCAACGAAAGCTTGATACTGAGATTAATGGCAGTTGATGACAGAGAGATGGTGGACAATAGAACTGCCATTTTGTGTTGATTTATTCTGCAGAAAGATTGATGCAGAAACTAAGAGCTAAGCGGGGCTTTGGAGAGAGAGAGAGAGAGAGAGGGATAAACCCTCCGTTCCTCTCTTTTTTTTTTTTTTTTTTAAATTATTTGAAGTTAAAAAATTAAACTCAGTTCTATACTTCTATTACATTTTGCTTCCTTTCTTTTCAATCCTATGAAGCAAAATAATTATGTATTAATATATTTAGTGTGTTTTGTAAATCTGAATAAACATAAATTAACATCGATCACTTTTTTTATGAATATTTTTTTTATGTATTAAAATTAGCAAGCAACAAACTTTTAATTTAATAATGTTTATTTTCTTAACATTATATTTTTATAGTTATGTGGCCTAAAAAGTATTTGTAGTAATTTATGTACATAATATTCTTATTCAAGATATGTATGAATTTTTTTATATATCTTTAATGAATTTATACATAGAATTTTAATATATGCATTTAAAATTGATATGTATTTTTGCATTTAAAATAAAATTGTGTGTGCACTTAAATTTCAATTTTTCTTAATTTTACTTGTTTCAAAAATTTAATTCTATCATTTTATATAATAAATGAGATAATATTATTGAATAAAATAGTCAATAGTATTTATTTTTCTATTTCAACATACACAAATTAAGTTAATATTTATTATATGTTGATTAAAATTTCATAATTTTATAGCTTATAATTTATTTAATAAAATATTGATTGATATAAAATAAACTTAAATATAATTTAATTGAGGTTTTAGTTTAAGAGGGAAACCAAATCAATAAAAGAGTGATATGGTTATTACTTTAGTACTTTAGTATATAGTAACAATTATTTTACCTGAAAAGGATTGCTGCGTTTTTCATTTACTATTTACAGCACTTGAATATGTATACATTTTATTTTCTTAAAAAAAAATTATGAGAATAAGATGTTGTCATGTGGATTGATCTCCACTCCAAATATTTATTGAAACTTTAATTTTTCTTGCACATTATTATTTTGTCCTCCTAGAGAAGAAAACCGAAATAAATTACTATTTTACATTGATTTTTGGTGATTAGATTCAACCAATTAATTCGAGGGATTAAATCGAATAAAAGAGTATGAAAACATGTAATTAACAAAACCTAACAAACCATCTGAGTGTTATTGAAAAAAAAAACATCTGAGTTGGTAGAAAAACAGATTGGAAGTTTAGCTTGTTTATAATTATAATAATTAATTAGTCAAAAATAATAATTCCATGAACTCATAAAAGTGGAACAATATCACAAAGGGACATTCATTCTTGTCAACCAATGAAGAGGCATATATCATCAAGTCAGAAACATTATAGTCCCATATTGCTTACAAATGTGAGGTTGTTTTGCAAGTAAACTTAGGTTTATCTTAATTGGAAGAGGTTAATTTTACAGTATTAGATGATCAAAATTGCAGGAAAACACCATAAAAAAGAGCACTACACACATGCTTTCAAGTCCCAGATATGTCTTCCCATTGCCAGAAGAAGTACCACTTTTCTGCTCTTCACCACTGCTTGTTGGATTTGGCTTCACTGTTTCAGAAAGATTTAATTCAAAAAAGGGGCCATCTTTGAACATCATTATTTATTACATAATTAATTAAGGAAAATGTTGCAATACCATTTTCATTAGGCCCTCCAACAGGGATATTACTACTGCTATTGCTGGATTTCTGACCAACTTGGTTGAAAATCTGAGCATCTGGTGAATCTGGAGGCAACTTAAGGAGAGCTGCAAGATCACGTTTTGTTATATATATCGAGATTATAATTCAAACCCGTGTTCTAAAATTCGCTAGATGTTTGATTACAACAAATTAATAACTCAAAATTGGCAAGCAAAATCTTGAAGATCCATAAGCACAAGTATTCATGAATCCATGTAGATCAAAAAGGTACTAATCAAGAATAAGGCACATATTGATTTACCTAAACATATAACATATTCAAGATGAGTTTTGTGGGCTTACCAGGGCACTGAGAAACATTAGCTGGTGCATTGCAAACTTGAGGAAGGGCCAAAGCAAGAGTGGCATTAATATTGAGGCCCAAATCAGGGTCATTTCTGTCTTTGATAATCACACATAGACACTTTTTGTTGGTGTTCAACACTTGTTTGAGGCCACTACAGCAATCTGGGGTGGGGGCTTTGGCTGTTCCTCCTACATAGGGCAAACATGTTGCTAATCCCACCAATGATTCTGCACATTCTTCCTTGTCTTTGGAATTGTCAGATGATGCTAACACAACCAACACTAAGACCAATGCAAATCTCATATTCATCTTGTAAGAATCCATGTTCAAATAATTTGGGAGAGAGAATTGTAAGGCTTTAACTTCTGTAGAGATGACCAAATGTTCAAAAAAGGTGGAAAGTAATAGTCTTTATTAGTGTTGTTCAATCATTATTGTCACAATGTATAGTGTTATGTCGACTTTAGCTTCAGATCTTTGTTGGGTGTGTATGTGTTTTTTAAATAAATTAAAGATTAAAAGGGATTTTTGAGTGGATTAAATTTGTTACTTCACCAACCGCACTGCAAGTGTGTGGATTGATGTGATTAGGAAATTTAAGAGTAGCACTCATGTGCACCTGATGCACACATGTATTCGGGTTGGGTTCGGGCGTGGGTTGATCCGGATTCGCGTATTTTTACTTTTTTTTTTGTGCCCTAATTTTTATGTTATATTAGTCATACATTTATATTATACTAGTCATACCCTTATGTCAAAATATCATATCTTTATTTAATATTTTTGACTTTTAAAAAAACTCTAATTTCACCACAATTTGTACATGTTTACTTTTATGTGATATTACTGATACATTTATATCAACATAATCATACATTTATGTAATATATAAAGGTACAACTAACATAACTAAAAAGTATGACTGTTATAACTAAAAGGAATGAAGTGTTGATATGTCTATCTAAAAAAAATGTTAAGGTACAGCTAGTCTTACAAAAGGTATGACTAATATAAACTAAAATGTATGACTAACACTACTAAAATGTATAGTTAACATAACATAAAGGTCTGACATCTGAGAGCATGTTTGAGCGGATTTTGTCCACGATCTGGTGGCGCGTGCGAATGCGTGGCGGACCGGATCAACTCGAGTGCACGAATCTAGGGTCCGTGCAGCATATGTACAAAAGTTTTTGTCGAAATTTAAATGTAGCCCCTAACAAATTGTCTGACTTGGAGTGTGATTATGTTGTCCAGTAATGATTAATTACTCAGTTACAAAGCATGTGAAAGGAATAAAAGAGCACCCCATACGATTATTATTATTTAAAAAAATACGGTATAGAAATATTACATAAAGTATACAATGTTGTTCCAATTCTTTTATGCACAGAGTTGATGTATTTTAGTAGTTTTTCATAATACATTATTAATGATTAAGATATTTAACATTACTTATCCATTAATTTTGACTCAGTACTGTTATTTTTACAAAACTTTCGTCGCACATTTATATATAGGGGTCGGCTATCCGCACCTCATGTATTCTAAACATACCCCAATTTTTATTTAAAAAATTCAAAAAAAGGCAAAATGACAAATTTACCCTTCTTAATAAAAAAAAAACTAAAATTGAATTCCTCTCCTTCCCCCTTCTCCTGCCTCTCTTTTTTTTATTTTTTTTTCCTTTTCATTCCTCAAACCTTGAATCCCCTTAAAAATATCATTTTATGAGTTACAAAATATATAATAATCATGTGAAATCGTGTAAAAAAAATGAAAAAATAACAACAAATCTGAGGACCCGTTCGACCCTGGTTTGTCAAACACAAAGAGGTGTGTTCGACCAATGGTCGAACACATTATAGTGTATTCGATCACCAGGAGTCGAACACTCTATAGTGTGTTCGACCAGGAGTCGAACACGTTATAGTGTGTTTGAACAATGGTTGAACACATAAGGGTAAAATTGTCTTTTTATTATTTCTTACATTTTTTAAATAAAAAAAATAAAAAATGGGGTGTGTTTAGAATATGTGGGATGCGGATAGCCGGCCCTTATATATATTATATACAATTTTCGAAATGACAAGAATTAAATTATAGCACAGCGTTTGTTACAAGTTGGAAAAGTTTCTGATTGGACTTTTAAATTTAGGATTAAAGGTTAGTGTTTTTGATTGGGCTTTAAATTTAGAAGATGACTTCTTTTGTATGGGCTGGGCCGTTGGGGTGGCAGTAGAATGTAGCCTATTTTGGGTAGGGTAGTTTACTTCTGTTTACAACCACATTACTCCCTCCGTCCCGCTCAGATTTGCACGTAGGGATGGGCACGGAGGTTAAGAAAAAACTGTTTTTGGGCACGGAGCTCAAGAAAAAGTTGTTTTTGTAGTGTTAAAGTTGAATAGTAAAGGGCAATTTTGTAAATTTTATTTGCCATTTTTGGAGTGTGCAAATCTGAATGGGACGGACGAAAACGGAAAGTGTGCAAATTTGAGCGGGACGGAGGGAGTATTTTTCTTTATAATCACTGTACATTTGAATTTTCTATTTTGACCTTTTAAGCTAACTTTTTTTTTCTTTTTTCCTTTTTACAGTCTCCAACAACCAATTTTCTATTCTCTCCTCCACCACTTTTCAGTTCTTCTTATATGTATACAAAAAGAGATTTTATACACTCCAAAAATTATTCAAAATTATCTTTTCGCTCATTTAATTCCTCAAACAATTTTTTAATATCTCGAAATATTTCACTAAAATAATTAACACTAAGAAAATTGAGTTTGTGAGGTAATAAATGTATCTCCTTAAAATAAATCAAAAAAATCATTCCGACATTGAGGGACACAGGACAATACATAAATTTTTCTGTGTTTATACAGTTCAAATTAATCGAAGTATCAAATGTAGGAAAAAAGAGAAACATGGTTGTAGAGGGATAGAAGTTTTAAAAAAAAATCTAAATTCAAAATAACTTCAAATAAAATGTATGGATACTAATAAAAAAATTAATTATTTATTTCAATTTAAATATTGTGTAGCAAATAATTGAAATTCATAAAGTTTATGGAACAATGGAGACCGAAACAAATGGTATTTTGGTTTGGAGAAATAGAGGATTGATGGTTGAGATAATGAAAAAAATAAAAAATATTATAGATAACACATGGTTGAGATAATGAAAGTGGTGGAAATACGTATGGCTGTGAAAAAAATAAAAAATATTATAGATAACACATGGTTGAGATAATGAAAGTGGTGGAGATATGATGGTTGTGAAAAAAATAAAAAATATTAAAAATAAAATAAAGAAATTAAATATATTGTGGCCGTAGGAAATATTGATGGTTATTAATATAATTACCATTTTGGGTATTAGTCCTCGTCACATACATATCAGTTTATTTTTTGTTTCTGTTTCTTTTGTATGGGCCTTGGCCGATGAGGTGTCACTTGTATCCACACTCCAGATTTTGCTACCCATGTGGGTGTTAACTACGGAATGCAAGATATATGTTGAAAAAAAAATTAATTATTAATATTTTTTAAATGTGTCACTTTTTTTTAATATTTAATGCAGAGAAGTTGCTGAAAAATGACAGTTTAATCTGGATAGATTAAGTCTTATATCGTCCGTTTGAAGTTTGAACGCACAATATAATATCCAATTAAAAGACATTTTTCCAACGATATGTAAATTACATTGTTGGTTTCAAAATATATCTTCAATGTCATTTAATTTCCAGATTTTTCTTTAACTTTGGAAATTAATTCACATATAAAATATCAAAGGTTAGAATAAAACCAAAAATGAAAATTTGTCTACTATCAATTTTATTTTGTTTTACAATTTTGAAAGATAAAACAACTTTTGAGGTGGATCCAAATTGGCTGTCAATCACACTTGGAACTGCACTTTCGGCTCTCAGATTTCTTGGTTTCAAGGACTACTTCATCTGTATTATTGCTACCTTAACTCACAAGTTTCTTAATTTATCTTCTTCCTTTTTATTTATTTATTTATTTTTAAAGTAAATATCCAAACCAATGAACAGTATAAGATATATATATTGAAATTGGGTTCTATTAGAACGCAGAAGCTGATGAGGTGTGACAGTACGAAATTGCATTATATAAAGTGGAGTTGGTCTCAAATTCAATGAACAATAAAAGAAAGAAGCATGTATGAATTAATTCACCTCTTGACTCACTCTTACATTAATATCTTGAACACCTCAAATAGTAGAAGCAATTCTAATTCTAATTTTTTAAATTAAAGCTAGAAGTTATGCTATAATTATAATTTGAAATCAATCAAAATAAGTATGATTAGATTGGGATTCTAATTTAGATGCAACCTTGTCGACATGATAATCATCTAGGTTGCCTTCACACTTCCTATGAATTTATTTTGCTCCACTGATAGATATCCAATCAATGCGTAGGGACCCAAATATCCAAATGTGCTTTGTTAATTGTCAGAGATCTTTTTTAAACAAAATAAATTGATTAGGACAGGACCAATGACTAAATTCTTACAAATATTAAATTATAATAACTTTATGATTCCATCAATCTTGTTATCTTATCAACCGTGAATATATTGGTATGTGTTCACGCTCATGTATCATATATCTAGTATATCTATTAGGGCACCTATATTAATAGATTTTTGGCACACCATTTTAGTGTGGGGTCCACATGTTAACACAGTAATTAAAAACATCCACTTTTTTAAAACACATTTCTACATCAATTTAACACAAATCTACATCAATTTTATCTCAAACACAATTATTACATGTGGATCCCATTATCCATTAATTTTTATTATATTATTTTATTTTGAAAAAAAAACATTTTTTATTGGTTGCAAATTAGATCACATTAATTACAATCATTAGTCAATCATTAAAAAGAGGGACAAGAATGCATTCTTAGAGCTTAACACACACACTAATTACACAAAAACACAGACTTAAAAACACATCTACATTAATTAACACACATTTTGTTTTATTAAAAACACACTAAAATGAATCAATGTGGTTGCTCTTAATTTAGTTTTACATTGTTTCATGGGATAAGATCATTACATATTGGTGGACATATTAAGAGTTGTTTGCGATTGACATTTGAATATTTTCGATGATTTCATAGTTAGGAGATATTTAATTTTACCATTCAAATTTATTTTTATATTTTTTTTTTTTATGAGTTGACTCGTTTCACGAAATCAGATTTATGAAAGATAATTTTATAAGTATTATAAGGGGGAAAAAAGAAAGATAAACGGATTGTCTGAGATTTATACTTTGTGACACGAATCAATATTTAGGTTAAAAGTGAGATACTTACAGACACTAGAAAACACAAGAACTAACTTTGCCAAAGCCTATGAAGCCACACAACTACAACAAGAACCAGTTTTTACTAGAATATCTGTGGTGTACAAATCTATGTCATCATCTCCGGGCCCACATCTACGTGTGTATATATATGTGTGTATATGCATGTGTGTGGAGAAAAGAGAGGAGAACAAATGGCAGTGGATCCCCACTTTGTAGGTACCAACTTTTGACTAAAATAGTAACAAATATAGAGTTAATCTAATCTGATTTAGGTCTGATTACAACTTTAATCTAAATAATTAGTAAAATACAGTGTCTTGATGGCCACATATTATTTTAATCTAGATTGCTCTGCTGCTATTTCAGGAATCAAAATTAATCTGGGTTCTTCATATTATCATAATATATCTTTTGTTCAGATTTAGGTTTCAATAACTTAATCTAAAATTAATAACTATAATATGCTGCCTTGATGGCCACATCTTTTTTAATCTGGAATATTCTGCCGTACTGATATTTCTAGATCAAAAATTAATCAAACCTGGCTATTTCTGTCCATTTCCAACACTAAAACCATGGAAATATATATAGTTTATGTGAGTATTTATCAAGTATGTATTTTCATAATAAATAATATGTTAATAGAAAATATATCGTTTTTGATACAATATTTTTTGACAAGTCTTGGTTCAAACAAAAATTAAATTAATTTTAATCTTACCAAACCAATCCAAAACCACTGGTTTCACTTATTATTATTGATTAGATTATTGTTCCATAAACTTGTAAACTGAAAAATTGATATGAGTTAACATATACCTTTTAAATCATTCAAATGATCAACTCATAATCTAGTTATTATCAATTCTCAATCATACCCTTCCATTTATTAAAATTTAAAAAAAAAAAAAAAAAAACAACAACAACTACTCTTAAAGCATTTTTTTTCTTCACAAAATCAAGCAATATACAACTCTCAATAAATAAGTAATCTTAACTTTCGATTAATTTTTTCTTTACTCTACAAATTTTTTTTTAAAACTTGACTGCATTTAATTTATTTTCCTTTTTTGAATAAATGAATTGTATGTTATCAATGTACATGTAATATCTAGGGGAAAATGGAAAATTGATGGTCAAGACACCTCAAAAAATATAACTCAAATACTTTGATTATTTTAATTTTAAAATTTTTTTTAAAGCTTTATTTGATTAGACGAATCATCAAAAAAGAATTATGTGATGCAGGACAGCCATGTATATGTGGTTTAAGGTCTTTATAGCTCCCATGCAAGCAGGGGGACATGGTCGGTGACACGTGTAAGATTAGGAGTAGTGTATGTCCCAATGTATGGAAATCTTCACCGTCCAATTTCGGTTTTTGCCTACTTTTATATAAAGGGTGGAAAGAGAATCCCATATTAATTTACCCTTAATTTCAAAGTTCAATTCTTCAGCTGCAACAATATGCTTTTAATTACACGCGCTTAACTCGCTACGAATCCAATTGCAAATGATTCCTCTAATTAATTATTTTGTAAAGAAAAGGCTAATGCTCGATCAACCTTTTTTCCACCAACACAGTTTGGAAAGTCATGCAGATGGCATTCTACATTCACAATCACACGTATTGTTTATTTATTTTACTTTTTTAATACCAAATCAAATGCATTATTCAGAAAAAAAATTACAATCATCATTCAAACTAAAAGAAATTTAAATAAGAACTGAAAAATAGAGAAATGGGCAAGTTTGGTTGGGAGTCAATCTACAATTACAGATATTGTTTTGTTGAATTGAGTAATATATTACTCCATACAATCCATATATTTATATGTTTGTTGGGCTTTTTAAATAAATTTAAAAAATTAGTCAAAAATATCTATTAAATTATCGACTTCCTACTATATTCATATTTAATGAGTACTTCATCAATTCCATAAAAATAATCTTTTTTTTATACGTCTCAAATTATAGTCATTTTTTTTTTTATTAGAATGATATGATATCTTTAAAATGTCTTTACTTAACATTTACGAAATTTATGTGCAAATTGCACTTTCATTATGGTCTTACCGATCCCCTTCGTGAGGAGGCACCATTTCTCCCACATGACATTTTAAGAATACAACTATTTGTCATTAATTATTTTTGGAGTAAATAAACATACATAAAAAAGGATTTTTTTTTTTAATTTTGCTTTTTCAAGTAGATTATATTTTCTTGTGTGAAAAATGAAAATCGATTATCATTGTAGGAAGTAGGGAGTCGTATATCATTAACTTAATGTTTATTGTTTTTTTAAAATTTGAAGATAAAATATATTAAATTGAATAGAGGTATAGTAAATAAGTTAAATAAATATTATTTTATATAACAATTAAGTATATCTTTGAAACATAAAAAAAAAGGGAAAACAAACTTAAATGATATTTATATAATTGCTCATGGAAAACTATTTTCCATATATCATTAGAAACATATAAACTTATATTCAACCCGTTATACTTACAAAGGCGAACCGAGACCATGGACCTATAATCATAAGCTCCAATAAATCGAATAAACAATTAAGGCAAAAAATCATATAACCCAGGGGCACGGATCTTAGATCCGTGCCCCCAACCCGACCCGACGCGTGGGGCGCTCCCGCGTGCGCACACCTGATTTATTCTTCAGGTATTACACATATACTCTTCAGGTATCACACATATACTCTTCAGGTATCACCTGATTTGTAATACCTATAGAACAAATGTGTGATACCTCAAATCCGCGCGCCCATGCACCTATGTTGTGCGCCCATGCCGCGCGCCCATGCACCCACACCCGCGCACACACTTCACAAGTCTAAAGGTATCACACATATATTCTTCAGGTATCACATATATACTCTTCAGGTATCACACATATACTATTTAGGTATCACATATGTGTAATACCTATAAAACAAATGTGTGATACCTCAAAACCGCATGCGCCCATGTTGCGCTCCCACACCGGGCGCTCACGCCGCGCGCCTATGCGCCCACACCCGCCGCGCACACCTCACAAATCTAAAGGTATCACACATACACTCTTCAGGTATCAAATACCTTTAGTTCATATTTGTAATACTTATAGAACAAATTTGTAATACCTCAACAGTATATGTGCGAAAAATATATATATATATATGAGCGGGTCGGGGACATGGATCCTAGGATCCGTGCCCCAGGGGCACACAAGTGTCACTCAACAATTAAACTCTTTAATTAATTCATTCGACTTATTAATTCCGATGTAGGTATTATCCATCAACCTTTTCAATTACCTCTTTTCCTCATTTACCATTAATTTACTAGTGAATATTGATTAATTTATAATCCAATTATAAATTAGCTAGAGATCTCAAATCATTCTGTTCCAAAATTAACAAATAAGAGAACTGTCTTTCTACTTCTCATAAGAAAGAATGGATTCCATAGCTATGAATTTATATACCCAACCATTTAATTCTATGTGAATTTAAAATGCAAGTGTTGCGAAAGTTCAATAACTAACAAAAACAAGCAAACTAAGATCCACTCCAAACTAAATAGGAGTCTATAATCACTCAGGATTAAGATTCATCAATATATGGTCATCTTATGATTTAATTTGGTTTTCCATATCTAAACGGAACTTGTAGGAAATACACAAATTAAATCGGTCTCAGTCTTATATGATCAAATCATATGTAAATGCCCCCACTTAGATGTCTCCACATCGATGGTTCGGATAAGACGGTCACATTCAAAATATTTTGGGCTGCATTAATGATGTTTTAATTAAAGATCTCATACTTTAATTAATTCCATCATAGATTTAATTTAAGTTTATTATCCATAATCTTAATCCTCTTATATATAACACTTATATACTAAGATTATGATTACATAAAATAAACTAGAGATTTTCTATAATATTCATGAAATGTAGTATAAGAGTTCGAAAATAAATATCGCATTTATTAATAATAAAAAATAATTCATAATTATTTTAAAGGCACTTTCTTGCAGTACTGTGAAATAAATATGAATTTATAATAAATAAAATAAAACAAATAATTGGAGGCATTGAACTGTACCAAGGATCAACTTTTCAAGCTGTAGTGGTATGGCCTAGTACTACCCTACGGTTTTCTACAGTTCGCCTAACCAAAAACACTGTATGTGCGCGTGAGAGCCACTTCCACCAAAAGCGCGTGTCCTTCTCTCTAATTAACAATGCCCAACCGAGACTTCTATATAAAGAAGCCAAGTCTTCACCACTCACAAAACACTCAAAGCAACAATCAATCAATCAAAACCACTATTTCCACGCCAAAAACCCTTTCCCCAATCCTCCAACGGCAACAGCATGTCAAATGGTTACAACAGCTCTCCTCCGCCGCTCCACCTCTGCTGCTTCCTCCTCATTCTCTTCATGTTCGTCGGAATAACCTGGTACATAAACTACGAGTCGATTTTCGAAGGCATAATGGATCAGATGAAGCTCATTCTGATGGTGTCGCCGCTGCTGCTTCTGCTCGCCGTCCACTTGCTCTCCGCCTTCGATTCCTCCTTCTTCTTCATCCCCTTGCCGGAGAGAGACTCGTTTAACCGCGCCGGCGGCACGCCGTGGGGAGTCGCTCTGCTGCTTGTGCTTCTCCTCTTCATGATCTCTTATCAGTCTGATTTTCGAGAACGCTGGTTTCCTCTGCTTAGTTGATCGGAGCATCTGGACATGGTATCATGGAGTTTAATACTTCGATTAAAGTGAATATATGATCCATGTGTTTATGTGCATACTGTATATCTGCTCTTGAGTCGGACTTCGATTTCCTTTTTTCTTTTTTAGGTGTAATTTCAATGGTTTATTTTAATGAAAAGATCAGAGTTCAGAGTATATATATGCTTCAAACTTATCTTTCTTCTCGATATATTTTGATTCAATATTGAAGCTTAATATGGTTTTTTTCTGTTCAAATACTTGACACATACAACATCGAAAGTTCTTAGCCATATAAACTTGGATTTAGGCATTTAGGCGTTGCTTGAAGTAGAAAAAAGGGGATTTGGTCACATTTTGAAAGAAAAATGTGACATTCAATATGATTTTTAAATGATATACTCAAGACTCAAGACAGTAGACTTTTTGAGTATACACGAAATCATGGAAAATTTAAGGAAACAACTGCCTCCAGCTTATGTGGATTTAAAAAAAACAAAAAAAAATTTGATGATCATATATACATTTTCACTCATCGTAGATATCATGAAGATATCTCAGTTTTGTTATTTTTGATGTTGCTCCGATCCGATGCTCTTCTTCTTCGATCCCAAAACTCGAAATCTCGAATCTTTGATACCTGCAAAACAAACACCGGGAGGGGTTCCCGGTGACGGGACTCCGACGCTCAAGTCAGTCAAGAGAATAATTGATATCAGAGAAAAAGACGTGTGTTTCATCTCATTATGCATAAAAAATAAAGGATGAATATAAAGAGATATATATACTCCCTGGATCGTGAGTTAGTTGAGATTTTATTCCTCAAAACATGGGATTTGGGCTATCGATTCCTCAAAAGTAGGGATTAGTTAGATTCTAAATAGTTCGTCACGATTTATTGCAAATCAATTCATCATCGCACTTCGAGGTTATATTAATTCGCGTCTTCTCAGTTCGTTTTAATAGTGCCGAACTGTTCGCTTCTTCAAAACTCTTCACCTGAATTTATTTCGGTTTATATGAAGGTTCGGTTCGATTTTGGTTCGATTTAGTTCGACCATATCAATTACTCCCCCCCTTTAAAGTGTGTGTTTACACACACTAGTGAAGTTCGCTAATGTGTTTGCCGTACACTTGACGCTCCTTTACTGATACTTCGACTTTCCCAGCTCCCTCCGAGGAACCACCTACTCGTACTTGGTGAAATTTCGTTGTATTTTTCTGTTTGAACACACTATGTATATCTTCTTTTTTGAAATTGTTCTTCCAGTAATCGCAAATAGTTCGCAATCGTAAATGATCCACATGACTTAAAAAAGATGTAAGTTTACATTAATCAAGACACTCCGAGGGAGAGTTTAAATTCCGAGGGAATGTTGCAGTTCGCTTAATCAGGATACTCCGAGGGAGTGTTTCAGTTCGCTTAATCAAGACACTCTGAGGGTGTTTCAGTTCCGAGGGAGTGTTTACATTCCGAGGGAATGTTTCAGTTCGGACATTTCGAGGGAATGTTTCATTCGCTTAATCAGGACACTCCGAGGGAGTGTTTACATTCCGAGGGAATGTTTCAGTTCGTCATATCGGGACACTCCGAGGGAGTGTTTACATTCCGAGGGAATGCATCAGTTCGCTTAATCAGGACATTCCGAGGAAGTGTTTACATTCCGAGGGAATGCTTTAGTTCGCTTAATCAGGACACTCCGAGGGAGTGTTTCAGTTCGCTTAATCAGGACACTCCGAGAGAGTGTTTACATTCCGAGGGAATGCTTCAGTTCGCTTAATCAGGACACTCCGAGGGAGTGTTTACATTCCGAGGAAATGCATCAGTTCGCTTAATCAGGACATTCCGAGGAAGTGTTTACATTCCGAGGGAATGCTTTAGTTCGCTTAATCAGGACACTCCGAGGGAGTGTTTCAGTTCGCTTAATCAGGACATTCCGAGGGAATGTTTGGGTTCGCTTAATCAGGACATTCCGAGGGAATGTTTTGGGTTCGCTTAATCAGGACATTTCGAGGGAATGCTTCGGTTCGCTTAATCAGCAAGTTTATCAAGTATAAAAGCAATTATATAAAAAAAAAGAAAACACAACAATCAAGTTTATCAGTCAACATCTGATAGGTGACCAAATTTATCACCGCTAAAATTTGTACCAAATCTGGAAATCCTCATAATAATAATGTGAACATCCATTATGCAAGTACCAAATCCAGTAAGAGGGGCTGTCAAAATCTTAGACCAAACGACTACATATAGCTCGCACAACTATCAATATAAGACATTAAGAGGGAACATGCAATATCCAACACACCTTAGTGAAGTGTTCCATACGCTTAGGTGGGTAAAAACCATTATTCCTTAGGTTCTCCTGACATTCGATGAGGAAGAAAAAGAATTGACATCATTCATTATAATCAACCAATAATTACAACCGAAAATAATATAACCACCAAGTTTAAGGAAGATAACCCCCTTCGAACCAAAACAATTTCCCATGAACAAATCGAGTGCCACCAAATATTGGTTACTGAAAATGGAAAAAACAGCATGACGATGAGCAAACAAATATCAGGCAAAAAATAGGTGGAGAAGATAAACAACAAATGTTACTGCCCCAAAAACACTAAGAATGCGATCTTCAAGATAGCAAGTTCAACAGTCTGCATCTGATGGGCGAGCAGCTCAAAAAAAAAAACCAAAGTAATTTCATATCTAAATCCAATCTTATTTTGCTGAGCCTGCTTCAATTCCAACTTGTGGAACCAAATCTGAATGAAAGAAAACTGTGTTGTCCCCTAGTTATGGGAGGAGTTGAAGAAATCAGATCTCTGAATATCAGTTCAGTCCATTGACTAATTGACACAAAAAGTATTATTATACACAATAAGAGTGGAAACACCAGATTGCCCTGTAATTAACAAATTCTTCTACCAATTGCAATATATTTCATTGTTAAATGATGAGAAAGTAGCAGTCTCAGTAGAAGCATTGCCTGTCAAAAGCAAGTATGACTTCAAATGGAGTAATAATATGAGCTAAGAACTTCTTATTATCCAATAGAGCTGTTTGTGGACAATAAACATTAATAAAGACATCACACTGCAACAGAACATTAGAGATCAAAAGCAATAATCTTGCCACTTAAAAAGGTTACCTCAGGAAAATTGGTGAATCATGTGCAGATAAGCAGATTTTCAAGCAGTCATGTAATTCTGGAGGTGGGCCTTATATATATCTAAACTGACAATGTGAGTAATCTAAAGGTCAGTTGCCACATGGGTTAGGTAGTTCCCCCATTGCTTTTATTCTTTTTAACCACTCTATGATCAGTTCATACATCCCCAAAGGTCAGGATACTGGAGACTAGAATAGAATAGTAATAGAATAGTTACACCAATAGATGGTACAATCATGAAGCATAACAAGACAGATTTTACACTATATATGTGTCTCTCTCAATTTAGTCCCAATTATTTATAATTCAATGGTCCAATTAAATATTCATGTCTCCGTTACCTATAACTAACTAACATTGACAACACTTATATGATTATAGAAATCTCCGACAAACTAAACTAACAACAACAACGAAACGTCTAAGATAGAATATATTTACAGATATCACATCGTTATGTCCAACTACACATCGAAATACATTTCATACTCAACAAAGTCCCTGTTTCACTACTCAGTACTATCTCCAAGAAAAATCCAAAGAAAAATAAAAGTATTAACTTCTTTAACAACACAAGCAATGAAAAAATAAGCATTTCAGAGGTTAAACCTAAAGAATTTAAATTGTATCCAGTACTTAAATACCTTGATCCAATTTGATTAAGTAAAAGTTTATTCAGATAGGCTTTTTCCTCTTATTCTTACAACATCTTGAATCCTTTTGAGCTACTAGTACAGGCAAATTAAATCACTTACTACTACAATAGTATCTCTGAATGTGTTATTACTCATTTCTATGGTAATATTGAATAAGCCTTTTGCCCTTGAATCTTAAAACACCTGATATGTTCTTGAGCTACTACAAGTAAATGCAAATTAAATCACATTAGTACAACAACAACGTCTATGAATGTGTTATCCTTTGCTTCAGTGACAATGTTCAAATCCTAGAACTCAGATTAGGTATGAATATGAATTCGATGACTGAAACTTTGGATACTTAAGAAGAATAGATGTGGAATAATTTTAGCATCAAAGGCTGCATAAGTAAGACATAATTGTTCAATAATATCATGTGCAAATCATAGAAACATAACTAACAACTACCTCAACTGGTTTCTAGATTTATTACAATTTGATAACATAAACAGGAATTTCTGGAATTTCACGATGTGATCAGAATTTTCATGAGACGGAGTTAGTTAAAATTTCAAATTCTTAAGAACAAACTAAAAGTTCCAAACAACTAGATGAGGAATTGCCATGCTTGTTGCCTAGGAATAACTACACACCTGAAACTTTATCGAGTATTATTTCCTATTGATGAACTTCATCGACTTCGAAGCCACTAAAAAGGGTTCACAAGGCCTTACTTTTTACTTTAGCTTGTTAAACACAATGAAATTGGCACCATTCAAGTAGGGTACCTAAAATGGGGGAAGAGAACATACTACATAATCGAGTCTCCAAAATCGGAAGAATCTAACATAATCTGGTTCATCCGCAGATCTGAACTTGCATCTCACAGAAAACACAGAAAATCACAGTATAATCCTCTTCTCAGCTAGCAGATTGTCGAAACTCTTAGGCGAAATCGCTGATTTCACCGTTCACCGAAAATCAATTTCCTATCAAATTTAAGATACCAAATCAGAGCATGAAATCGAAGTTTGAGTAAGGAGTAAACAAAGGAACATGATAATTATCAATATCATCGCCGATATAGATTTATATCGTTTCCCACAGACGGCGCCAATTGATGTTGCTCCGATCCGATGCTCTTCTTCTTCGATCCCAAAACTCGAAATCTCGAATCTTTGATACCTGCAAAACAAACACCGGGAGGGGTTCCCGGTGACGGGACTCCGACGCTCAAGTCAGTCAAGAGAATAATTGATATCAGAGAAAAAGACGTGTGTTTCATCTCATTATGCATAAAAAATAAAGGATGAATATAAAGAGATATATATACTCCCTGGATCGTGAGTTAGTTGAGATTTTATTCCTCAAAACATGGGATTTGGGCTATCGATTCCTCAAAAGTAGGGATTAGTTAGATTCTAAATAGTTCGTCACGATTTATTGCAAATCAATTCATCATCGCACTTCGAGGTTATATTAATTCGCGTCTTCTCAGTTCGTTTTAATAGTGCCGAACTGTTCGCTTCTTCAAAACTCTTCACCTGAATTTATTTCGGTTTATATGAAGGTTCGGTTCGATTTTGGTTCGATTTAGTTCGACCATATCAATTTTTATATCCTTTTTGTTCCCCCTTATGTGTGGCTGTAATTTTCTATAACCAAATGGTCAAAAATTAAACTCACAATAATTTTTTGATATTATTATATAGTGGGTCATTTACGTTGTACCAGTCACGACGCATACAAGTGTCCACATAGGGTGTGTAGAGTAGTACTCCCAAACACACACTGTGTGTGTTTATATAAAAAGTTGGGAGATTGCAAACAAGATCCTCTATTAATCCATATTGATGTTTCAAAATAAATATCACACACAAGTATTGTAAGACTTATCTTTATTGGTGACATCCAAATCATATAAAATAAAACTTTAGTAAATAAAAAGAAAAGAAAAAAAGCATCCAAATGTCATAAATGTCATGACATTGGTCGCATGGTGACCAATGTCACAACCTTCTCTTTTTATTTACAAATGACACATGTCATCACTTGATTGGTGATGATATATATATTTTTTGATATAATTTAAATTGTTGTTATTGAAAATAATTTTTTATAACAAAAAAATTATCAAAATTCATAATTTTTTTTCTCTACGAATAAAGTCCAATATTAATAAACTCATAACACTCTTAAAAACAACGTGATTGAGCATATTTGGCAAAAATTTGGCATTGATAATTAAATATATAATTTGTATATTTTATATTTGTAATTTAGTATGCATCTATTTGTAACTTGATTTTTTTTTTTTGATTTCATATTCATATTATTGTAATTTTGATTTAGTTATTGTGTTTGTATGTTATTTCAAGTGTATGGTAAACCAATTTCCTTATTATAATTGCGGAATTGATATATCAAATATTTTTTCATCTATTTCTTACATCCTATTAAATATAATAAAAAAATCTAACAAATAATATACAATTATTAAATAATGAAAAAAAGATATTGGGTTTGGATGAGTTGGTGTCACTAATAAAGTATAAAAATGTTGGAATTGGGTTGGGTTGTGGATTGTGTAGGTGAAATAAAGCGAAATTAATATTTTATTTGTAGGTTGGGCTGAGTGAATGTCACTAATAAAGATAGTCTAAAAATGACATCACTATTTTACATGTTAGGTGAATTAAAATATTACACACAAGTGTAAAGATGAGTGTGAATTAAAATATTGATGATCAGAAAATATGCCTCTAATGATGGTAATGTACATTTATGGGAAATTAATTAAACGTAATATTTTATTGATATTGTTTATTTGTTTTGTTGTAATGAATAGAGTATAAAATATAATATAAGTAATCGAATATTATATCAATTGACTCCAATTGGAAGATATGATCATATGCTATATTTGATTGCAAAAATATTGTTAACATCACTTATTTTAAATATCTACACTCTTTAAAATTAAACAGAAGGAAAAAAAAGTGAAATAGGGAATTTCAATACATCGGCAATGACAATTGATTGGCTTCATTACTTCTTTACAGCAATAAAAGAAAAACCAAATCAGATTTCCCATACCAAATATCTATATATCATGCGTATACCACATCTCAAAACACGTTATATTAATTTTCAAATTAAAAGTGGTTATAAATTATAAATTTTTTCCAATATCAAAACTACGTGGTTTTAATATAGCATACAAATGAGATAGAGATTTTGCCAATATCAAAACTACGTAGTTTCAATGTGGCATACAAATGAGATATATATTTTGGTACAGAGAATCCGATCTGTAAAAGAACTATAGGTAGATAAATTAAAGTTTCAGGTGAAAATTTATTGATTTTACTTTACATGATAGTTTCATATATTAATATGTGACATTATAATATATAATAAGTTGTACTTTAACGTATATGAAACGATCCTGAACCTCATCATGTACTTAAATTAACTTATCTTAACATGATTAATGATTATGTACTATGTTAAATATTGGGTCCATTTGATAAGTGGATACGAGAAGGGTTTTGAAATTCATAATAACAAATTATTAATGGTGTGGTGTTTGGATAAATATATATTTAAAATTCATCAATTTTATTTTGAACTAATTTTTATGTAATTTTGAGGGATTTCAAATTTCAAATTACTTTATCCAAACATAGCATGAGGCCCTAAATATTGTTGAATAAGATTTTTAAGTTTTGTGTTTCTACAATTGTACATTTATAACATGATTAGTATGATGGAATGGAATGAACTCAAGAATGGAATGATGATGGGA
Source organism: Scutellaria galericulata (assembly GCA_946896805.1). Lineage (NCBI taxonomy): Eukaryota > Viridiplantae > Streptophyta > Magnoliopsida > Lamiales > Lamiaceae > Scutellaria > Scutellaria galericulata. The sequence goes on along the minus strand of OX335798.1, from coordinate 10,922,927 downwards.
AAGGAATGATATAAAAATACCGATTCCTGTGATTGGTATCACAAAGGAATAGAAAATGAATGAAATAATCATTATAATTATATTTTATGATTGATAACTATAAATAAAATGTGTAATATTAAATCAATCTTTATTTGACCAAATTACCTTCCACTATAATTTTATTAAATATTCATATTCAATATATCACTCAAATTTAAAATATTTGGCATATTTAAATTTAAAAATAATTCTTTTTACAGAAAATTAATCATTGTACTAATATTAAGATATATTATATTTATATATTTTATTTTTTAATTCAATTATTAGTTTACTATTTTTGTATTATTTATATATTCTTAAAGTAGTTAAATAATAATAATAATATATCTTTCATATTTTTATTAATTATTCTATATGATTATATATTATTAAAATCTTAAAATCTTATTTTATATTTCTAAAAAAATATTTTAGTTACAATTTATTTATATATTTTTAAATAACCTATTATCTATACTAATATTTATTTATCTTATTTATATGTATTTACATATATATATATATATATATATATATAGATAAATCTTATATCAAAACTAAAATTATTTGTATTATTAAAATTATATTCATATTATTTTATTATGTTTTTAAGATTTTATATTTATTAATTATTTTTATACTATTTATGTATTTAATTTTTTGCTATTTTTTATATTTTTATTTTATATTTATTTTAAATTATTAGTTATTATTTTATATTTTTTTTATAAATAATTTAATATTATTTACGTAATTTTATATAATAATTCAACTTTAGAAAGTTAATTTGTGAAAACATAAAATAAATAATGATAATTGTCAAAATTAATAAAAAAAACGTTCATTTTCTTCAAGATAGGAATACGTAATACCATGGGGGTAGGAAGGAATGGTTATTCCCTCATCCATGGTAATACCAATTCATGAGGGAATCACCATTCCCACTTATAAAACATACCAATCAAAGGAATATGAATGAAAATAAGAATGATAATTTCATTCCCACCCCATTCCATCATACCAATCATGTCATAAAAGAAAGCGAACTTCATGCTTCAACGTGAAGTAGTGTAATAACTCCGTTTGTTTCTTTATTTTTTTTTCTTTGTTTTACATACTACTATTTTTATTTTATTTCACTTTATTCAACGGTTTTAGGTTATAAATAAGAATTAAAGTATTTCTTTTTAACTTTTAATGTGTCTTGATTTTTTGGTAAGTTTTTTTTTTCTTGGATTATATTAGTGAGCCTATTAGAATTTAGAAGTAAGTAATGTACTCATTTTATATATTTTTAACTATTTTTATTGAGTATTTTCTTCATTTTTATCAGATAATCTTAAACAATATATGCAGAGAGAGAATGAATCGTGGTAATAGTAGTACTGTAGCGCAAAAAACTTCGAGAAAATCTTTACCAAACTAATTGATTGATTATAGGTGATAAATTAAATTGATAGATGCTACGGACTTAATTATATTAGAGTTGGTCTCTTGTGAGATTTGTCTCACATGCGACATGATTCAAGTTCACATGCGAAATGATTCAAGTATGTCTTTTACACGTATAAGTATGTGTTTTTCAACTATAAATATGTGTTTTATAAGAATGTTTTTTACTGTATAAGTATGAGTTATTCAAGTATGTTTTTTACGGCTATAAGTATGTATTTTTATACTATAAGTGCAACCGTTGCCATTATATTAAGCCTTGTTGTCAAAACCTTCTATATTATTCCCCCATTCCTCTCTGATATCTCATTATTCATCTCAACAATTTCCCATGTGTGTTGCTAAATATTACAGTTAGGGCCACATTTAAAAAAAGAAAAAGAAAAAGAAAAAGGAACTTCACTAATTTTTTACTTTAATTTTTAAAATTAATAGTTGTAAAATCATTTTATGCTTAAAGCTAGCCTAATAAATATTTTTGATGACTTCCCCAAATATTGCAATTTAATTTATTTCTTCCAAAACACAATCAAACCCAAAGTGAGTTGAAGCCAGACCAGTTTAGTCATATGAAAACCGAACCCAGTCCAAGTAGCACGTGGGCTACAAAGCAAAAGGAACTACAATGATCCATCAGCTACTAAAGCCCATTTAAATTTCAAAGCCCATTCAAATATAAAGGTTTAGAACTTGAGCCCAAACCAAGCCCTGTTGTTACGATCCTAATTCTTTTTAATGAATACTACACTGAAACACAGTACACCATTTACATTTTAGATTTGTGAACACTCATCACAGATTTTATCAATGAATTACCATATAAAAAATAAAAATAAAAAGCAAATTAGAGACGTAAAAATCCATCTCGAACCTTAGACAACTCACGTGAAATTGATTTGTTCCAACATTATATTAAAAATTGTGAGACTTTAATTAGGGCATATATTTTGGTAAATTGATTGATTTGTATTAGTATCAAAAATGATATAATGCTAATGAGAACATCCAGCACTACCCTATGGATACATCATACATATTAACACGTGTATTATTAATGTCCTCGACATCACATATTTGGACTTTTATATTTTCTTCAATATTAATTATAGTTCCTCTTGTATTTGGTAAGATAACGGCTATTTTTGTCTGGTACATTTATATAACTAAAAGTAGAAATTAACAATTTAAAATAGATAAATGAAAAAAGATCATAATGAACTGAAAAAATATATATACTTTCTCAACATTTCAATTTTACTGAACATTGAACATAACTAAAGCTCAAATGTTTGGGTAGGGGTGGCAATGGTTGGGTTAGGGGATGATATTGACAATATCATTTGGATACTAAATTATCATATCAAATATTATTCTCGTTACAATCATTGTTTTGGGAGTCTAGTATGGGAATGAGGATGCACGTTCGGGAATAGATTTCCCGTGGGGATTCGGGTTCCCCAAATTTAATTTTCTACAAGTTAAATTTTTTTTTTTCTAAAATAATTTTCAATAAAATAAATATCAAAACAATTAAAACAACTCATAAATAATATCAATCCAACATAATATCAAATATCTTGAAATCATAAATCTAGTTTTTAAGACAAAAGTATGAAATACATAATTAAAATGACAAAACAATCTAATAAGTTTGATTGTTTTGAGTTGATTCAAAGTTTCAATTTCAATTTGCAATTTTAGATATTAAATTATTAATTAATTGGAAATGAGCCATGAGGAGTGAGGACTTAGAATACTTATGGAAAATTTTGAATGTTTTGGTGTGTGTGTATATATATATATTAGTAAATAATATTAAACAGGGAATCACCGTTTCATATAAATTGAGTCGGTTTCGGGGTCGGGGATTGGGTTGGGAGCATAAATATCGTCCCCAAATCATCCTCGTATTTTTAAACGGGATCCACCGTTCCCGCCTCATTCCCTAATTTGACTGGGGAATGTTGGTACCCAACGGGGATGTTCCCCGTAGGAAAATTACCACTCCTTTGTTTGGGTATTTAGCATGATAAATTGGTGTGCCAAATTTCAGATTAACCAAATTTTAGAGGCTGCGTGATATGATGGTCTGAGAAATGAAAAAATGAACATAGCACCTTAAGGTGCATAGTCAAGTCGATAAGATCTGTGGTAATGTGAGAAGAAATCATCTTGTAATGTTGATTCAAATCTAGTGTAAGACAGATTTTCATTAAAATATTGTGAATATTTATTCTAGAGTTTGTATCTTAGACATTAATCATCTAAACATATATCTTCATTTACATCAAATTCAATTGATAGGCCCACGACCAAGTGAGGGAATTTTTCAATGAACATAGTGGGTGGGTGGTTGGGTTGGAAATGATGAATCATCTATTGTAACTTTAATTTTCCACTTTTGGTGGTGAGCCATAACTCATACACCTTGTGTCATAAAAGATATAGTTAACTATCCCCAGTAAATTATAGTAAAATTTCTTATTAAAAGAATTTATTTTTTCTAAAATATTCTTACTTAAAATCCATAAAGTTTATGTGCGACTTTTGGAGAATAACATTTTTTGTCATTACTGTTTTTTCCGAAATAAATAAATAAGGATATAAAATAAAATTTGTTGATAAATTTTAGGTTCTTAAGTACAATAAATGTAATTTCATTACACGATTTTTTTTTTTTTTAAACTACTTTAATTGTGGGATGGAGGGTGTTGCATCTTTTAAATGGGAGTTGGGTAAGAAACTTCTTGTTCAAGAAACACGAGACTACACGTCATTCACAAAATTAAGTTTGATTTTATACTTTATTAGTTTCATATATGAATAGGTTTTTGTGTGAAATTGTATCACTTATTCCATTTTATAAAACGGGTCAACCCGCTTTGATCAATAGTCAAAGTCAAAAAGTCAACAATCAACAGTCGGTCAACGTCGTTAACTCAAAAATATTACATGATACACATAAAAATATTACCTCTTATACATAAAATTATTACATGGTACTTTTATGTGTTATGTGATATTTTTAGAAAATATTACATGTTATACACAAAAATATTATGTGATGTTTTATTTTTATAATGTAATAATTTCATGTGTACCATATAATACTTTTATGTGTATCATGTGATACTTTAAAGTATTACATACATAAAAATATTACCTTTGATTCTTATTGATCAGGTGTTGACTTTGAACGTTGACTTTGACTTTGACTCGTTGATCGTTAACTAGATCGTTAACCGGATCAAACCCGACCTGCCGCATGGAATGAAATTTGTGAGACCGTCTTACGCAAGATTTTGCCTCCATGTAAATAGATTGATTGAAATTTACACCAGAATCAAGAAAATTATTGGAAAAACGCCAATTTCCTTGTAATATTTGTTAAACTTCCCTTTTTATTTAGTATACTATTTAGCGCGTAATTCTTTTATATTTTCAAGATTGAAAAATATTAAATGAATAGAAACATATCAATAAATAAACTAAATAAATATTATTTTATATAAAATTGACTGAATTTTTGAAATATTAAATGAGTATGATTTGATAAAAATACATATGGCCCTATGTAGACCCGAAGCGCCACATTGAAGATTTAGAAGAATAAGCATATCATCCACATCATCATCATAATTCATAAAGCTGATTTCTAAACTACAAATTAACATTTTCTACATACACTCTTGACCTTATTAGTCCACCCTTTATCAATCTCAAAATACAAACAAAAATAAAATTATAAAATAATAGCCTAAAGGGTTCGAAATTAAAGCTTTATTCTAATTGACCTTTCCTTTAATGAAAGACACACAAGTGCAATATTATAATTTATACCTTTGATCCTATGTATAAAAAGATGAGAATTGATTCTACATGTTCTACCACAATTGCTTAAAAACTCCACTTAACTCACTTCCGATCTTGTCTCTTTGCTTGGTGTAATCATCTATGGAATAATATATTTATACATTAATGTAATAAAATGCATGTGCACGATGCAAATATTGCTTTTTTTAAAAGAAGACTCAATTCTGTGTAAAAATTAATATTAATGAATTTCATCACAAGACTAACATTAATGTCTACGAAATATTTTCTTGAAAAATAACAGTTCTTGGAGAACGGTTTGAACCAAATGACCAGAAAAAATAGAAGAAAGAACTAAAATTAGGTAGGTTTTTTAAAACTGCTACAAAGTGAAAAATTGATAAATAAATTTCAATATATTTTTTTTTCCTTCACATGATTGATTTCTTGGCATTCATGTGAACTCTCTTTTTGGCCTTTTTTTTTTCTTTTCCAATCTTTCTTTTCCTTTTGGCTTTATACATGGTTTTAATTACTTATATATTGTGCTTTAATTACCAACAGGCTGACCTCCATTCTATGTTGCTTTTGATCTTATTCCAGCTAATATTTTGGCCCAAAAGAAAAAAACTAAAAAAGAGAGAAGGGTAAAAGAATTATAAAAGTGCATTTGAAGGTGAAAAAATGAAAGGGAAAAAATAGGAGGAGCAAATAGATAAGAAAATAGGACAACTTTTGTAAAAGTAATGGGGTGATAAAGATGGGAGAGAATTTGTCAAAGCAAATGACATATGCGTCCTTTATTAAGCTCCCACATGTGATCTTTAACACATTTTTATTGAAGTTGATGATATTACCACTACTCATAATCTTTACTGGATAAAAGTGTACTTTTATATAAATATAAATGAAGCGGTAAAATACATGAGGAGACATTACTTTTGTTTTGTTCACCCTCTCATCATCACCAAATTACTCCAATTTCAGAAAATCTCCTGCATCAAAAGACCCAACATATCAACAACAAAAGAAAAAGCTGACCAAAACTCAAAGCATTCATAATTAAAAGGCCCCATTTATTCATGTGATTAATCTAGTACTTTATGTTCTATTCATGCTCCCAATATTAATTAGAGTGGTGTGTTTATGGTGATCAAAGATCTACCCTGATATAATTAATCAAGTGACACGTCATCAAGATCATAGTCATCCCAATACTTAATCACACATATGGATTAGAGTGTGGAATATGATGGGTATGAAGACAAGAGATAGTGGATAAAGGAATTGTGGAAAATTGACAAAGTGAATGAAAGATTTTTAAGTGATAAAAGAAGCAGAATGGATAAGGGTGAGACTATCCTCACCCCAAAAATTACTAAACACACCCCCATTTCACATCCCATAAAATGTGAAATGCACCCAATGTACAAATATGGATGCTCCACAAATCAGCAACAGAGAAAAGCAAAAGCATCATTTAATTTCTTCTTTATTAATTTTGCTTTATCTTTATATATATCTTCTCTCAACATCAAAACAATCTTGAAAAACACTAAAAATTCTGAGATCAAAGATATTCTTACATACATCATAATTAATCATAGTAAAAATGGAAATATTATCTCAAATGTGGTCTTTCTTAGGCCTTCTCACAGTCCTCCAAAACATTCTTCCCACACAGCTTCTTGCATGGCTACATTGCTACTATGAATCCCTTCAAGATTTCTTCAGCCCCCATTCCTTTTTCGAAATCCCCGAATTTAACGGCTACTGCGGCGTCGACGTCAACGACCTCTACCGTCAAATCAACCTCTACCTTAACGCCGTCAATCCCTCCTCCACGTGTCGCCGTCTCACCCTCTCCCGGTCCAAATCCTCCAACAGAATCTCCTACTCCGTCGCCCCCAACCACACCGTCCACGACTCCTTCAACGGCCACCGCCTCTCCTGGACCCACCACGTCGACGCCGTCCAAGACTCCGTCGACGAGAAGCGTAGCTTCACCCTCAAGCTTCCCAAACGGAACCGCCACGAAATACTCTCCCCATACTTAGACCACGTGGCCGCGCGTGCGTTGGAGTTCGAGCGCGTGTCACAGGAGCGCCGCCTCTTCACCAACAACGGCCACGGCTCGTACGAGTCCGGGTGGTCCTCCGTCCCGTTCCGTCACCCCTCCACGTTTGAAACACTAGCCCTCGAGCCTGAGATGAAGACGCAGCTGGTGGATGATCTAACGGCGTTTGCTGACGGCAGGGAGTTTTACCAGAAAATCGGACGTGCATGGAAGAGAGGGTATTTACTGTATGGCCCACCCGGATCGGGAAAGTCGAGCCTCATCGCCGCCATGGCGAACTTTCTCCATTACAACGTGTACGACCTTGAGCTAAGTAAAGTCTCTGACAATTCCGAGCTCAGGGCTCTGCTCATACAAACTACGAACCGTTCGATCATCGTGATCGAGGACATTGACTGCTCTATCGATCTGACCGGTGATAGGCTGACGAAGAATAGAAGATCAATAGCTTCATCGGTAGCGAAGAAAGGTAGCCGTGGGGGTGCGGGTGAGGGAGGAGATGAGAACGGGCGTGTGACGCTATCAGGGCTCCTGAACTTCACCGACGGGCTCTGGTCTTGCTGCGGAGAGGAGAGAGTGATCGTGTTCACCACCAACCACAGGGACAGTGTCGACCCGGCGCTTCTTAGATGTGGGCGCATGGACGTGCACGTTAGCCTCGGCACGTGCGGGATGCATGCCTTCAAGGCGCTGGTGAGGAACTACTTGGGAATTGACAGGCACGCGCTGTTCGGCGTGGTGGAGAGTTGCGTCAGGTCCGGTGGGGCCCTCACGCCAGCTCATGTCGGGGAGATCTTGCTCAGGAACAGGCGGGACGCTGACGTGGCGGTCAAGGCCGTGATATCGGCCATGCAGGCGAAGATTTTGGGTGCTGATGTGGACGCCAGCTTTGAGTGTGATGACGTGGCGAAGACGCCGGAGAGCGGGAGGTTGTGCGAGTCGCCGGAGAATTTGAGGGGCTCGCCCGAGAAGTTAAAGAGGAAGGAGAGGGGTATTACCGTTACGGAGAGTAAGATTAAATTTCTTGTGAGACTGAAGTCGTTGACCAAATCTGACTCTGGAAGAAGAGGGGTTTGAACTTTGACCCTTAACATTATATGAGCATTTCACAATCCCAGGAATTTGTTTTGGGATTGTTCAGTTTATTAATTCACCTCTTTAATTTTTAATGTAATTTTTTTTCTTTATATGCCCTCTACTAAGGAATTGTTCCAATTTTAATGGGATAACAATTTGATGTTCTCAAGTTATATATGTTTTGTCAGACTTTCTCATCTAACATGTAGTATATCATTATTACAAAACTATATTATTTTGATAACAATTTAATTTATAACTATCAAAATGATATAGCTTTACCAGGAAATATGAATGAGACGTACAAAAATGTCTGAGGATTTCATTTGCAATTTAAATGGACTGGTGATCAAGTTTCCTTTCAAGTCAATTTTTATAATAAATTATTCATAATTTTGTATAGTTTGATTTGTTAAACACGAGATATTTCAATTAAAATATGAGCAATCTAATAAGTAGAAAGATATTAGGTTGAAATGTACTTTGATATGCATAAACTATTAATCCACTCTTTTTTTCAAGAGTAAAATACGAGATGCTGGAAAACAAAGTTCAACTGGTGGTAATCTTTTTAATTTTTAATGGAATCTTGGTTTTTGAGTCATCCATAGGAATTAGTTACAGTTTACAGTCTCTTGTAGAGCGTCTTTAATAGCATCTTTTGTACACCTGTGCATATCTAAATAATAGATGCATATATTTTATTGAGTGGGCTAATAGTATTTGAAGAATGACTTTGTTCATTAAGGACATGATATTTGTAAAAATGGAGGTTTTATTTGTTGATGTATTTTACTCATCATTAATAAAGTTTTATTTAGTTGAATCGAACATGAATTATCAATTAGCTTGTGTCAAATTCAATTACTTGCGATATTTTTATGTTTATTGTTTTTTGTCGTAATAACGTTTTCGTTATATATGTCTTTCTATTTTGAGAACAACTCCTGTGCAACTTGTGCACGGATCAGTGGATTCGTGCACAACAATCTGGACCGGTTGCTGTCCCACTCGCACTGAGGACGCGCTCCACATGGCAGGTGCGTGTTAACACGCGCCATTAAATTAAAAAAAAAATATTTTACTGTTCATCATCTTCTCGAGCAGATTGGGAAAAAACTGCAACAACCATTGTTCATGGTAAGCTCTTCTTTTACCATGAAAACAGACTAATACTCTAATTTAATTTTGATCCATTGACATAACAACAAACATTGATCAAATTTCGACCATAAACACATAAATATTGTTTCTGAAAAAAATAAAATTCCGCCATTGATGAAGGTTTGAAGATGAGACAGTGATTGATGAAGGTTTAAAGTTGATACAGTATTCAAATACCCATTGATTGAAGGTTTTAGTGTTTGAATTGAAGATTGAAGGACGAATCTCAAAAAAATTTGGGAGAACTGCGACATCGATTAACAAAATCGCGAAGGAAAAATTTCCGCCATTGATACAGTGTTATGTATAAATTATATAGTACTGTTATATAAATTTATGTAGTACTGTTGTGTTATTTTAGTCATATGGTTGTGTTTATTAAGTGGTACTGTTATGTATAAGTTAGTAGTACTGTTGTGTATAAATTATATAGAACTGTTATATTAATTTATGTAATACTGTTGTGTTATTTTAGTGATACGGTTGTGTTTATTGAGTGATATTGTTATGTATAAATTATGTAAAACTGTTATATTAATTTATGTAATATTGTTGTGTTATTTTAGTCATACGGTTGTGTTTATTGAGTGGACTGTTATGTATAAATTATATAGAACTGTTATATTAATTTATATAATATTGTTGTGTTATTTTAGTCATACGGTTGTGTTTATTGAGTGGTACTGTTATGTATAAGTTAGTAGTATTGTTATGTATAAATTATATAGAACTGTTATATTAATTTATGTAATACTGTTGTGTTATTTTAGTGATACGGTTATATTTATTGAATAGTACTGTTATGTATAAATTATATAGAACTGTTATATTAATTTATGCACTCAACAATAGAGGCACGAAATTTGTTAAAAATCAGAAAAAAAAAACAGAGAACACGAAATTGAAAAATTAAATCACGAAAAATAAAATAAAAATCAGAAAATTTACGTTGAAAAAAGTAAACTGAAATTTTGAATGTCAGATAGAAGAACACGATTACAAATTCGAACTAGGTTTGCGGAGAGAAGAAGACGATTACTGAAATTTGCAATGTGAGAGAGAAGAAGACGCTCAAGAATGATAGAGAAGAAGAAGACGCTGAAGAATGATATAAAAGAAGACGCTGAATAAGGAGAGAGAAGAAGACGCATAAAAGAAGACGCTGAATAAGGAGAGAGAAGAAGACGCTGAAGAATGTCTGCCTGTGTGAAAGAGAGAGAAAATAAATTGTGGTGAGATGCATCATATAAATTTGGACCTGAATTTATATATATGATGAGCCAGTTGGGTTGGATACCAAATTGTAGTTGGGTTAGATCCGTGCACCTCATGCACAAAAGTTTTTGCTTTCTATTTTTTATTAATCCACTACTTCCACTAGCATATCTTCGTAACTAACATTTAACATATTCTTCAGAAACAGCATAAACCATTGAATATATGAGTAAATACCATTGATTCGATATGCCCACTAAACCACGTGCCCAAATAACCCATGTCCAAATCCCCACCTATTTCCTGGTCTCAAATCAACGTGTCCCCTCTTCACAATATATATCCTTTTCAACCTTATCCCCAAATATTGAAATTTAAAATCCCCATAAATCAGAAAAAAATAGAAACACACACAAAGAGTGAGAAAAACACACACTAAATTGACTGGATAATATGGGAGTGGTGATAATCGACGGGTCAACGGTCCGCTCCTTCGTCAACGACGAGGGGCAGTTCGAGAAGAGCGTGGACGAGGCGTTCGCGTCGCTGGACCTCAATAACGACGGCGTTTTGTCGAGGTCGGAGCTCCGGCGAGCGTTCGAGTCGCTGCGGCTGATCGAGAGCCACTTCGGCGTCGACGTGGCCACTCCGCCGGAGGAGCTGACGAAGCTTTACGACTCGATTTTCGCCCAATTCGACTGCGACAGTAGCGGGGGTGTGGATCTGAAGGAGTTCAGAGATGAGATGAAGAATATACTGCTGGCTATAGCCGATGGTCTCGGATCTAGCCCTATTCAGATGGCTCTGGAAGATGACGACAAGAGTTTCCTCAAACAGGCTGCTGATCTCGAAGCTTCCAGGCTTTCTGGCTAATCTTCTTTTGTATTAATTTAAAAATAAATCTGTTAAATCTGTGGTTTTCACTTTTCTTGTTGTAATGGTAATTGAGGCCCTTGCTTCTTCAAGTGCAATGGATGTTACTGTAATCTTCGTAGTTCATTCACTATTTAAACATGTTTTAAATTTGGAAAATAAAAATAAAATAAAAAAGACAAAAACGATATGGAAAAATTAAATTCGTGAAAAAACATAAAAAAATAGACAAAAAGGATATGGAAAAACCAACTTCGTCGCCTGAGAGATTCGAACTCTCGCGGGGAAACCCCATGTACTTAGCAGGCACACGCCTTAACCACTCGGCCAAAGCGACTTTCTGATGGTTTAGACAATTTAAACGTAATACATATATCTATTAAGTTAAAACCGAGCCATGCATATGATTCCTCAGGGGTATAAACGGAAGGGATTAATGGGTGATTCAAGAAATCACTCCATTGAAAATTTGGATTTTGAAATAAAATTTAATAATAAAAATATATGTTTGTTTGAGGATTTTGTGAGATATGATTATATTGTAGATGCCAAATAAATATTGGAAATTTTGGGTTAACATGATATTTTATTGTAAATGTAGGTAGATTGATATATTTTTTATTTAGTAATGATTAGGTGATTAAATATATGCAATCGATTGTGTTTGGATTTTATGATCGAAATTTAAATATAAAAACAAACATATATATGTTAGGACAAAATATTATTGTTAGTGTTATGTGAATTCTTTTATCTTGACTGATTTTTTATGTCTCAAATATATATTTATTTATATAAAACCATATTTATTTAATTTATTTATTAATATCATTCAATTAAATTAAGTAGATGAATCTGGTAATATAAATATAATAAGATATATTCCTATGCTAACAAGTGATTTAGATGATTTAGTAATATATATTACATGAGTGAAGTTGGTGTGCCCGAATATAGATCCTAAGATTTGTGCCTTTAATCTGACCCGTTGACCTGCCAATTTGCTCTCTTTTTTTACTTTTTATTTTTTTAACCTAGCCACACTTCTCCATCTTCAATTGTCGTTCTTCTTTCTCTCCCTTCCTCTTCTCTTTATTTTTTTTCTTTCTCTATTCTTTGTTCTTTTTTCCCTTCTTCTTCTCTTCTTTTTTGTTTATTTCTCCATTCTTTCATTTCTGCGCGTTATTCTCTCTTCTTCTTCTCTTCATTTATTCTTTCTTTTTCTTTCTCCATTCGTTTTTTCTTCTCTCTCCATTCTCAATTTTTATTCATGATACATATTGTCTCAGAATTAATATTTAGAAGATTGATTTACTTTTTGAATTATTGCATCTTGTAATTTTTTGTTGGATTATTCTTAAATTATTTATATGTTATCTTAGTTGTACTTATGATGATTGATGTATATCATAGTCAAACAAGAGTTATTTTAAAATTTCAGTTTGATGATTATTAATTGGGGAACATGAATTTATTCGTAGAATTTTTGAGGAAGAAGATGATGAAAATCACAATTCACAAATTTTAAATTTTAAGATTTTAAATTCACTCTATAGTATAGTGATATCTTTTGAGTATATGAGTAATATATTTAAGTTATACGAGTAATACCTTTATATAGTGGTGCCCTCGATTTGGCAAAAATTGGAACCGGTCGGTTCGAAACCGGCGGTCAACGGTTTGGAAAATTGTTAACTGGTTCCGGTTCCAAACCAGAACCGTGAACCGGTTTCATCCGGTTCGGTAATTTGAAAAACCGTGAACCGGTATTTGGAACCGTCGGTTTCTTGATATTTGTTTATTTTTAATTTTTTCAAAAAATTGTGAAAATGACACGTGTCGTTGGAGCTCCGGCGTAAAGTAGCCGTTGTTGTCGGACTCCAGCGAAAACTAGCCATTGTAGCCGGAACCGCCGATTTGTGCAATTTTTTTTTTTGAAGTTGCCACATGTAAGGCCCGGATCGCTCGATCATTGGAGATCAACAGTTGAGATTTGTTGAGTCAAACCATAAACGAAAAAAAAAACGAATAAACCGGCGGTTCGAACCGCTGGTTACGGTTCAACCGCCAGTTACAAATCGGAACCGGAACCGAACATACCCCGGTTCGGTTCCGGTTAGACCCTTCCCGGTTGGCCAAACCACCGGTTCGGTTAAACCGGGCACCACTACCTTTATATGTAACAATTAATATCTTAAGTAATTTATTTCACTAAAACAAAATAACTAATACCTTTTCTTTTTTCTTTTTAATGAGTTTTGGGAGAGTGGAAGGGAGGGGAACAATAAAGATTATAAAACTTGCATGACCCAGGTTCGAACCCCGGTTATCACAATCTGCACCTTTATAAGGATGGAATACCTACCAATTAATTGAGCTACAAGACTTATGGTAAAGTAGTTAATACCTTAAGTATTACCTTATGAGTATGGAACTAAAACCTTATGAATAAACAAAGTGATACTTTTTAGATATAAAAGTAATACGTTTAGACCTTTGTAATAAACAAGTAATACTTTTACATATAACAAGTAATAAATTTAGGTAAAATAAGTAATATCTTTCACTAGAACAAAGTAATATCTTTACATAAAACAAGTAATACCTTTTAGGGTAAAAAACGATAACCCATCCCAACTATGCCCGATTTTACACTTTCTGGTAAAAACTTTTAAAATTTCCACCGTACTGACCAAACTTTGCATGATTTACAATGTTCGGTAAAATTCGAACATCCGGTCACTCTTTCCGACGAACACAAACACGTGCTTGTCATGTGATTTCATCAAGGGTAATTTTGTCATTCTACTTCGTTTAGGCTGGTTTTTTTTAGGATCAACATCTCCATCTCTAAAATTCTTTTCTTCCTCCGTTAAAGACAAACTGTGGATGTAAAAACTCCCAACCATTCCAAAAAAGTTGCTGCCATGGACGATCTGTGGGAGGTTATCAAGAGAGAGAAAGTGAGAGTATGTTCTGGAGAGAGCTTGTTGCTTTCCTCCTTGAATGAAGCTAGAGATTCTGAGGCTAATCGCTTTTCCACCGACTTCTCTTGCTTCGATTCAACCACTTCTTTGAGCTCGGTTTTTGGGGATTCGGTGTCCTGCGACACTGCCAGGGCGGCGGCGAGGGGCTGGGATACTGGGACGGCGGAGGGTTTCATTCGCCATTGTTGAATCTCTGGTTGTGGTGTATGAATTCGTGAGCAATGGTTCTGTGGCAAACTTATTATTTGAAAGTTCTTCAAAGCCCAACTGGTACAGAAGAATACAGATTGCATTTTCAACTGCAAGTGGTCTTTGCTATAAGGGGAACCACCACTGGAATAAGGGGAACGAGAGGGTGGAGTTGCAGCGGGTGGCTTGCGAAGAAGATGACGGAGCTTAGAAGCTCTATGCCGGCGGCAGAGGAGAAATGATGGTTGTTGGAGAAGACTGAGCGATGGTTGATCGCGGCGGAGCTAATGGCGGCGGGTGTGGATGGCCGGAGAAGAAGATGGCGACGGTGGAGGCGAACTGAAGTAGCGGTGGATGGCTGAGAAAGAAAGGGAAAAATTGAACAGTAACATTAGGGCAAACAATTTTCTGTTTTTTTGTTTTTGTTTTTTTTCCTGAGAGAGAGAAAGTGAGAGTATGTTCTGGAGAGAGAAAGAATGACAAAATTGCCCTTAATAAAATCACGTGATAAGCACGTGTTTGTGTTCGCCCGGAAAAGTGACCGGATATTTGAATTTTACCGAACATTGTAAATCGCACAAAGTTTGGTCAGTACGGTGGAAATTTTAAAAGTTTTTACCAGAAAGTGTAAAATCGGGCATAGTTGGGATGTGTTATCGTTTTTTACCCTACCTTTTAAGTATACAACTAATACCTTTCGTTGAACAAGTAAAATGTAAACATATATTTCAGTTGTACAACTAATATCTTATGAGTATGCAACTAATACCTTATGAGTAATAGCTTTCACTAACAAATGAAATCATATATTTCAATTGTAAAATTAAATACATTATTAGTAAACAACTAATATTCTATGAATATACAACTAATATCTTTCACTAAACATGTAAAATGTAAACATATATTTCAGTTATACAAATAATATTTTATTAATATGCAACTAATACCTTGTTGGGAGATTTCTACGAAAGTTTTGATGAGACAATGTAATCTTGGATAGAAAAATAGAATACCCTTTTTCCACGTTTTATAAGTGGAACAGAGACCTATAAGCATAAGATCATGAAAATTATAATTGGTCTTAAGAAAAATAAAGATAAATGCTTGAAACAGAATTTCAAAGAACACTCGTGTTCAAAGAAGAATCAAACAAACAGAAGATTATGAAGACACAACAAAGGCCAAACAGACGACTAAAACAAAGGAAATTGCACGAAGTCGGGATGATAACAAGAGAAGTCAAGACAGGAAACTGACTGACATCAGGAAGCTCACTTACTTCAGGAAGCTGACATCAAATAAACAAGTATTGAAAAACAAAGCAACAAGCTGACAACCTTCGCTCAGCTCATCTATCACTGGACAAGGAATGTATATTGAATACAATGCGAGGAAGATTACTGACAAAGAGTCGTTCGACAGAAGTTTGAGCCAAGCCAATGAGAAGATACCACTTGGAACTGGGCTTTACAAAAGGCTTGCAACCAGGGTGTGGCGCCATTAATGCAGATAAGAGTAGGACACGTCCTATACTCTCAAGTGTCAATCGCATTAATTGCAAAGATATGGAGGATCATATTTGAACTGAAAAATGAACAATGTCTTTCTTCAACGGGCATTTTTCAAAGATTTATAAATAGAAGGAATAAGTGACCATGAAGACAACTGAAGCGCTGAACAAATCAACTAAAGCTTTGAAGTACATTGCAAATTCTCACAAGTCTTTCACTCTCCAAAGCTACCATTAAGCTCAGTCACTCAACCTTCTAAGAGCAGTCAACAACAACATTGAAGCTATCAAAGAGCAAGACTGCTTAGCACTAGTTGAAAAAAACATTTTTATTTTCTTTTAACCATTATGATGTGTGTGCTAGGTTGTTTATGGTGTAACTTAGTTGAGAGGATTAGATCCTTACTAAGTGTGTAGTCTAGAAATAGATTACTTGCCCTTTGTGGGATTGTACCCTTTGTGGGTTGTGGCCTTCGACTAGAGTTTGGGATTCTAGTAGACGTAGTTTGTTAGGAAAAAGTTTGTAAAACGAGGCTTGTAAATCGAACTGACCTAACAAAGATCCTCCTTGTGTGAAGGAGTAGAGTGGACGTAGAAGGCTTTACACCACCTTTGAACCACTATAAACCTTGCGTGTTTATATGCTTTGATTTACTTATTGCACTGCATCTACCTTATCTTATATATCTTGCAGTATACATCATAAGCGTCATACATAAAAAGTATTGGCAAAGAGCTTTCTTGCAAAAGAAAACTGGTTTCCAAAAAGAACTCTATCAAGTTTATTTCGTTGCACTGCATTTTGATATCGAGTCAGTAACCTGATTGAGTTTAGAGTCAGGTTGCTGATTTGAGATATGTTACTGCACTTGGGTCAGGAACCTGTTATACAGAAAAGTTTTTAAGAGTTTGCAAAATCGATAGAAGTTCATTCACCCCCTTCTGAACCTCTGACCACTTGGGACGTTTGGGACCAACATACCTAAGGAGTATATACAGTGAACAAGTAAAATGTACATCTATGTTTCAGTTATACAAATAATAGTTTATGAATATGCAACTATTATCTTATAGCTATATAACTAATACTTTGACTGAAAGATTTATGTAGATTAGGTGGCGCGTGGGCGCATTGTATTAAGGTGTGGCCACACGTGAAAGTGTGTAGACGCGTGTGGATATAATCCACACACTGGATTGGATCGAGATACAGAGTACATAAGTTTTTGGCATATAATATGCATATGAGGCAATGACGAAAATATCGGTTTCGATGGACATATCGGTACCTTCATTTTACGGAAATATCGATGGATATATCGGTTTCGGTGGAAATATCGGACATTTTTTGAAAAAAATTTGAAATTTATCTAGTAGTTTACAGAATATTATAACTAACATTAATATATTTATTGAACTTAAAATTTTAAATAAAATGATATATTTTCAACAAATATAGAGATAAACTACTATATAAATATCGTAAATAATTTAGTAAAGTATTTGAATTAACTAACCTTTTTATTCTCTAAAAATGATAAATCTTCTTAATGTTGAACAATAAATGAAAATATTGTTGAATGAGAATTTGTGAATTGTGATTTTTCTTTGAAAAATTGTTATGTTTGTATACAAAAACTATCACATATTTATAATAGATTTAGAAAATAAAAATGTAGACAAAAATATCTTGAATGGCTAAAGTTTAGATAAGAAATCTTTTAAATAATTTTTGTGTAACAATACCTTCAACAAGGACATTCAATTATTCATAATAATTAAAACTAAATTCCCTTTATATGAATGTATATAATGTGTGATATAAAATTAATGTGTGATTATATATAAAGGAAATAATTATTTACTCTATGAAGTAAATATGTGATATGAATATATTGATTTTCTAATATGATTATCTCCATCCTCCACCCATTGATATTCATTCATAATAATAAAGGAAAAAAAAAGGGAAAAAGAAAAAAAGAAGCCCATACATATATTTTCTGTCGACAAATGAAAAATCTTGATATATTACCGATATATCAGCGATATACCACGATGTTGTGTATATTATCATAGAAACCGAAATATACATGATATTTACTGATATATTGTCAATATACCGATGATATTTTGACGAAATAAAACTGTAGCTTGCTATTATATTGATTGCTTGATTTTAATGATATTTCGATGATATATCTGCTGAAATGATATATTTGTCCTTGATGTAAGGAGATAGCTCCGGAATTCAAAAACCACTCCAATATTTAGAACTTCAAAAGTTTTGCAAAATTAAATATCCCTGCAGTCTGCACCTTTTGTGCGATATTCTTTTGGAAAAGACAAAGACCCTTGAAATTGATTAAGTTACCATGTACTGGCTCAATTTGTCTATGTTGATCGGACATGAAGGTTAAGAAAATGCAGTTGACTTGAGTGGATATGTACTTTTGGATGATATTTTTGTAATAATATGCACATTAGATCAAATCCTATGCACTTTTGGATGACATTTTTGTATTAATGTTGAAATATAGGGATATTAATGTAATTTTTTTTTGCCATTTATGGGCTGACAAGTTCAGTTGAGACAAATCGAAATGACAAGTAGGCAAGTTCCGTTGGGACGGAGGAATTATATACTTTATTTATTTAATATAAATTAGTAAAATAAAATAATGTTTCATGCATGTACATGTTTATAAATACTAATAATTATTGTAAATTGATATTTTTTTGACTCCCATTAAATAGTTGAGGATTTAATCCTTCAATTAATGCCTCAGTCACAAAATCACTAGCCATTCTGCTCGTGCTATTTAATGTACATTTTTTGACCAAGACCATTTACTGTAGTCAGGAATTATAAAAATAAACATATTTATTTAATTTATTTTTAACGGCATAGTATAAGATGAAAATATTTAATTTAATTATTATATATATTAAAATGATATAAGGTCAAAATCAACGTCTCCCCTACGTAGCGTGTCCAAACGTTGGGCCTAACCCCACCTTTGCCTCCTTCCTCCCCCCTTAACCAAATTCCAAGTCAATCCCTATCCACCCACCCCCAAATCCCCCACCGCCGCCGCCACCGCCGCCGCCGCCGCAACAGCAGCCGCCGCCGCTGCCGTCGCGCCATGTCAGCCTCCCCTTCCACCGTGGTACCACGCCTCTTCTACCACCCGGCGTACTGGTGCCACTCGTGCGACATGAGCATCGGCCTACCCCCCTCCCCAACCCCCAACGCCCTCCTCTGCCCCCACTGCCATCGCGACTCCCTCGAGCAGATGGAAATGGAGGAAACCATGTCCCCACATCCACCTGCCTCCGCCGCCACGTTCACCCCCTCCGACGACAATTTCCTCCTTAGCAGCCCCTATCTCCACCGTCTCATCCACCACCTAACCACCGCCTCCGACGCCGACGATCCCCGATCTGAACCCGCCCCCAGATCCTCCATAGAATCCCTCGAAGAGGTCACTATCACCGCCGAGAGTGACCCCACTATGCTCTGCCCTGTATGTAAAGACCCCTTCGTGGTAGACTCCATTGCCAAATTGATGCCCTGTAAACACACTTACCATTCCGATTGCATTGTTCCCTGGCTCGAGATTAATAATTCTTGCCCCGTGTGTCGGTTTAAGTTGCCGAAGGTGGAGGAGATGACGACGGAGAATGAGGGAGAGGAGTATGTGGGGAATGTTAGGCTTGAAGAATTGGTGGATGATGAGGTGGATTTGTATGGATTTACTAACACTCTTAGACATATTGCGAGGAGGCATCGGTGGAATGATGAGGCTAATATTGGGAGTGGGAGTGAGGGGAATTTGTTCTCGCCCACCCAAATTGGGGAGGTGGAGAGAGGGGATGGGGTTTTAGAGAGGGAAAACAGTGTGGAGACCGTGTCGAGTTGGCCGAGGTGGCAGGTGGAGGAGAGAGGGGGCGGTGAGGGAGGAAATGAAGATGGTGATGCATTTTCTAGGAGGTGAAGTTCTATTGGGCTGATTATTGGGTTTTCTTGTTATGCGGAAAAAATTAGAGGTATATTTTGGTTACTCCTATCTTATGGATATTTTGCTTGTTGCATTGGTGAATTGATTGTTTCGTTTGTTGTGCATATGAAAAAACTACTTGTTTGTTTTGTTGTTTCTTTGTTTTTAGGCTGAGGTCATGTGAAGTATATGCTCAAAAGTTTGGTCTGATTAAAGAAAAAAGATAAGTACTGCTTAAACGCAGCTCGTAGGTTGTTGAGCTTCATGAAAGTGATTCAATCAATTGATATTGAGTAGCTATAAGATATCAGAAGTAGTTGCATTGACCGATTAGTTAGTACGGTTCTTGTTCTTGAGTTTGGTGCAAACTCCAAATCTTGTTTCCCTAGTTTCCACTTGAAAATGGAAGTTCATTTTGTGATGTTTGAAACTAGTTCTAGGTCTTTTCCAAATAGTTTCTTGTTTGTCGAAGTTTGAATTTTTGTTGTTCCTCTTTTATTATGTTACTTTGTGTCTTTAGTTTATGCCCTGAGATTTGCCTTGTCAATTGTTTTTCTGGCATAAGCCTACGCAACTTGAAGAAAGCTGTCATGTCTGGCACTAAAAGTACTTTTTTGTTAGTATCTGTTCAATTAATTGGTTATTTGGCTGCATTTGAGAGATTGAACATTTTACCCTCTGTGTTGGTCAGGAAATAGAAATTAAAGAATTTGTTCTGAAAACTCATTTATCATCACAAGTACCAAGAGATAGAGGGAAAGAATATATATTATGTAAATATTTTCTCCTCACAATAATGTGACTTGCCTTAGACATTGCAAAATAGAATATAATAGAACAATCAGAATTATGTAATTATTTTTATATATGAATTAAAATAGACTGGATAATACCATAGATTGTGCCCTTAACATTATCAACGGATGGTGTTCACATCAAGGAATTCAGTCCCTAACTTCTGTTTAATACTAAACTTGAATCAATTTGATAGCAACTTATAATTTCAATACTTTCTTCTACACACAATTGTTAGGAAGGGGATCATTGGCCTCTAATGGCAACAATTTTCTTTTGTCAATTGGTGGGAATGGGATTGTCAGCATGCATGATGGCAATTGTTGCCAATGTTGCAGATATGCAGGGTGTGGGTTTTAATCCAACTTAACTTATTGTGTTCAAGTTGTTATGAGTTTTAAAATCAGATATGTGCTTATGCTTTCATCTATAGCCTGTAGTATATAGCCTCTCTAATGGCCTATCTCTATGCATCTTAGTGTAAATGAAGACTCATGCAAATGGTAACCTTCTTTCGCTTTTGAGATGAGTTCTGACCTTGATTAAGTTGTCTTCTTCAAAGTTCAATTTCTTTCTTTGAAATCATTGGCGTTTAACTTATTTTTACATTTGGTACTTGATATCTTTTGTTCATCTTCTAATTTTTTAGCAAAATTATACTTACTCACCATTTTATCTGTTCCATATGATTGGTTGGTAAATCATATTGCCATCCTATTTGAGGTGTTGGACTAAAATAAGATTCCAGGTCTTTGTAAGTTTAAGGTGTCGTGGTAATTTGACTGATGTGAGCTTGGGATATGTCTTGGATATGTTTAACAGAAATCATCTTCTACTTGCTGCTAACTTATTGACCCATGGTCGATTTCTCATGGGTCATCATTAGTTGTAAACAATATATATAGCCCCACACATACTTATCAGGTGACTTTGGAGATCAGAAGATGGGTTCTTTGTAAGTGTGAGTCAGGTGCTAAAGTTTGTATGGCTGAATATTGTCCAGTTAGATACTATTTGGTCCTTAGGGTATATGTGTTGTTACCTTTGTAGAATTGATGTGGTTATTGATAAACACCTTCGAATTGAAATTCTTTTCTTATTCTTTGTGGTGACTCATCGTTGATGATGCATTGGCTTTAGTTATGGGAAACTTGGTGTTGTTATGCTGTTTAGGATGAGTTGTAACACTGTCTTAGAACAGGCATATTATACAGCTGAAGAATTAGAGTACTAATGTGTTGTTTTGTTTTCTAACTTACAGTATCCTCTTAGTTCTCATTGTCTATCCATTCTCTTAAAATAATAAAATCTCTTGTATGTTAGAATACACCTATTGAGTTTTCCTTCGACTTTAACTTGTATGTGTATTCAATACTATTTATATTTGATGTTAGGGGCATGCAGATTCCGGAAATACACATCAAGTTAATTTCCAAGGCTTATTCTGTATTGAATCATTGCTGCCATCGTGTGTGCAGAAGATGAGTATGATTTCACCTAATTTTGTGTTGAGAGGCTTGAGTTCAATCGTGTTGATTATTATCCAAGTGTTGTTTACGATTTGAGATTATGGAAATTTTATTTGTTTTAGTATCTCCTAGAAAAATAAAAAAAGGGTTTTTCTACTTATATGTGAATAATTGAATCAAACACCGCCTTACATTGTGCAGCACATAGTCTACACATTGTTTAGATTACTTAGGTTTAGTATGCATGCGTTTTTTTTTTTTTTTTTCCTTTTACTTTATGGAAGACTACCATGCATGTTGTGATAATGTCTTGCTAAATATTGCACCTAACATTGATGTTTGTGGTCATTTCTGTTTGCAGGCTATGTATATTTAGGAGGGTGATGCCATCTTATCCCTTTATAATGGATCTACTGAAGTGTAAATTCGCCATGAACGGCTGTGCTTCTGTTTAATAACAAAACATGTGAATCTTGCCTCTCCTCCATCATCTTCTACCAGCAACTGTAATTGATGCTCTTAAACTTAATGACACTTGAAAACTTTTCGCTACAAAATTTTGGTTGAATAATAATAACCAATCATGGCTGCGAAAAAGCTCTCTCCCTCTTTCAGTTGTGATGTCAGATTGGCTTCCCTTTTAGAGTTGATTTAATACCATTAGAGTGAATGCCATTTGAACTTACTTTTCAAAAACTTCTGCTCTAAGGTGGTGAAGAGAAAGAGATTGTTGCTTTTCCTGTCTATTTGTTCATTTTGCTGCTTTGGTTTTGGGCTCAGCCTATTGTGGTTCTTCATATTCTACCTTTGACTATTGCACTATGAAATGTCAATTCCTTTGAAGGACTTGATCCTCTGAAGTTAATGTTTATTTTGTGTGATGAACTTTGAGTTGACTCGTCTCATAAAAATCACACTGTACGAATTATAGAATTATATTGTTTATTCCAATACTGGAAAAAAAAAAAATTCACTGTAATCGAAAATCTGAACTACACATAGAGTTGATTAAATTAAGGAGGGTTTCGTGAAGAACTTTTATGTTGGCCTACATTAATTCTTGTTGATTGATACTTGGAGAGAATAATTGCAGTTCCCCAAGTAAACAACTAATTGTGGCCTATGTTAGTGAAAATTTGCGTGTACAAATCTTATGAGTTTGGTGTCCTAAACTAGTTGCTTCTCGTGTTGTCAGAGTAAACCTAATAGGAGATAAGTCTGATCCACAAAGTTGATTACATTGATCGTTTAAAGATGTGAATAACTGTAAATAAAATGATGGATACTATATTTAAATCGGTGTTGAATCCCGTGTAGGTATACTATATAAGTAGAATTTATTTTTCATTTTGCCCAAGTAAATTACATTTTTGAATAGTAACTTATCGGGCTGATAATTAGGTATGATAATTTTTGAAAATTTAGAAATTTTGTTCAATTTTAATTTGAATGATCCAATTAAGGTTAAGTCGTAAGTGGAACTCTAATTTCGAGTATTTTGGACCCAATTTGCTTATATAATTACATGTGACTCACACATATTAATTTGAAATACAATAATTGTCTTTAAAAGAAAAAAAAATACATTAAAACCTCTGAAAGAAATAAAAATACATTAATTGAAGAAAATTGAGTTTTTACATAAGAATTGAAATTTACATTCCAAATAATAATTTTAAAATTTTAAAATCTTGAAATTTTAATTTAAATATATTATTTTTATTAATTTACTAAAAATCCAAAATTTATAATTTTAAAATCCACATTTAGTTCAGTATCAAAATATGTCCAATAATTTTGTAAATATGCAAATAAAATCTGAAAATAATTTTTTTATAAACTAATAATTTAAAATAAAAATATGATATTGATTTTTATAAAAATAAATTAAAATTAATCTTAATTTATTAAAAAAATTCAAATAAAATTATTGGTAGAGCAACATTTTCCACAATAATAAAAATATTCCAAAAAAGAAACCTAATAAATTCCATTAGTTTAGTTACAAAAGGTTGGGCAAATTAAATTAAGCAATAGTGTTTGGCAATAATTGAGGCATGCAAGATGATGTGTCGTCCTTGTTAGCATTAATAGTGGTCTAAGTGGAGTCCTAATCACCTTCACAATTTCTTAATTTTGCCTTCAAAACTAAACCTCTCCTTATATGTTAACTTCATCTTAAACTATTTAAACATATTCCTAACTATCAAATCTCAAGAAACATCAACTTTCAAAATAAATCATGAATTTCACCTCATTATGTAATTTGAATTACTAAGGGGTCGTTTGGTACGCGGGTTGGGATTGTTTAGGTTGGTTGGACTTTTCGGGCTTTTACTGTTCATTGAAGACAAAATAGCACTTTTTGAGTGTTTGGTAGGTGGGTTTTGGGATAGGTTTGAGTTAAATTTTATGTTTGGTATGAATGTTTAATACTTTGCAAATATTGGTTTAAAGTCAAAATTGTGTTTGGTTTGTTGGTTAAGTTTGATAAAAAACTTGAAATTACCGAATTACCCTTACCTTAAAATTATATGCAATAATTGGATTTTAATTAAAAGAAAATGACACTCTAAATTACACAAAATGGGAATTCTTCCAGCTAGGGTTCGAGCAAGCCAAAAAAATCCCCAAACTACTTTCACAAATGCTACACTCTTACTCATCGATTCCTTGGCAAATAGTTGAGGGTTAAGATCTTCGATTGTTCTCCCAATGAAAACGTATCCTTCAGATATTTCCTAGTTTCTAAAATCATCATCTGCGAAGCTTCCCCATTCACGAACTATGAAGAAATCTCACGACGGAATCGCGTGTTTGGACTGAAACATTGCCGAGGTTTTAGTGTTCGAGTT
Organism: Scutellaria galericulata; assembly: GCA_946896805.1. Taxonomy (NCBI): domain Eukaryota; kingdom Viridiplantae; phylum Streptophyta; class Magnoliopsida; order Lamiales; family Lamiaceae; genus Scutellaria; species Scutellaria galericulata. The sequence goes on along the minus strand of OX335798.1, from coordinate 10,897,423 downwards.
TCGATAATTAATCACACGTTGGGTGTGAAAGTACAGCAAAGAATGACAAGCGGGTATGACATTTCGATTTTGAACAAAACAAACACTAAAGAATGTTGCGGGTTTAGTCCTTGCATCGTTAAATTTGAACAAATAAAGAATTACATTTTCATTTTGTTGTCGTACATCTTATTGTAAAACCTGTTTTAGGAAGCATTTTTTGGTGTGGTTGATTAGCCGGAGATACCATCTGTTGTTTGGCTTAATGCAAAAAATTGCTTTCGATGATGACGGTTTGCCATATTTCCCGAGTTGCACCTTTGCAGATTTGTGTGTTTTTTGTGCGTTCTACACTTTCAATATCCTTACGAGTTACATGATGGTGTTATGTAAGTGTACATGCTCGTAAGTTAGTTTATGGGATGCAAATTATATTGCCATATAGTCGATGTTATGGAAAGAAATAGTAAAAGTTTTGGGAATTTCCTGTATATTATTCCACACACACATGTGGAATAGGACAAGTTATTGCCGAGTTATGAACATAGAGTACATCCAAAAATACATGTATGTCGTTATTAATAACTATCTTTAGTTTCATATGAAAGTAGTGTTCTCCGTCGTAATTGAGAGATGATTGTTTTTGCTGTTGTAGTTCTACTTCATATGTACACGATTTTGTGTCGAATTCTCCACCCAACGATGGTTGCCACCGATGTCGACATGCCCTTCCAATGCATATACAAACTTCGACTACGAAAAAAAATCCTATGCGACGTTTTAAAGCTTGTCCTTTTAGAGGGGTACGACGATGTTACATTACTCGATTTTGTCGATAGCCTCTGTATTGTGTTTTTGTTGTTGTATGATTACTCCTGCATTTTATAAGGCTAAGCATTTGAAAATTGATGTTGTTGTTGTAGAGCGAGTCGTGTGGGGTATTCCTATGGTTGGAACCGCCGCTTGAAGGACGTGCTAGAGATGTTGCGATTGAATGCGTGGAAAAAATTTGTAGATTGAAGGCGGAAATTGCGATCACAAGAGCTCGTGAACAAAGGTATAAGAAGCAATCAAGAATCATGCTCATGGTCGTTTTCTTGTTTTCCGTCCTCACGTTGTGGTGTATGCAACGTTCGAGCAACCGTTTGAAATCAAATGAAATTTGTATTGTATAAGTTTATCAATAGCGGAATTACTCGCATTATATATGTATTAGGCGTGACTTAAATATTATGTTTCCATTGCAAGTTGATTGTAGTTTAGAGAAGATTGTAACCAAAAGTGTCTTGTTGTGGCTACATCAAAAACAAATACCTGATAGCATTTCAATTCACGTTAGTAAGGAAACTAATTTGCTTCTGGATGTGTGTTTTATAGCAAAATGAATGATAATCAAGTGCCTCTGCTATCGGTTATGAACCGTGCTTTTAAGAAGGAAAATTGATTCAAAGAATAATATAGGATGTAGACTTACATGAGAAAATAATAACTACCTACCAAGGAACTAACAACTCACACGCACCCAATTGCCCAAGTTCATAAACAATAGTTTATAAGAACTAAAACTTTCCCACAACATATTTAATGTGACATTGCCCTCATATGGATGAACAACTTCATTCGAGGATCTAATAACTTGTAGATTAAAAGAGTTAAAATATCATTACAAGAGTTGGTGAGTTACCTGTAGATTGACTAGGAATTAAGTTAGAATATATAAACAACCATATGTTTGAGATAGGAAATGTTTACAGCTTCTACGACATATATGCACGCAAAATAGCACCGAGTAGCGGATCAAAGTGGTTGAGCCTAGTTTCCAAAATAGGTAGTGAGAGTTGTGCTGTGGACATAGATAGTTGGTGGAAAAAAACATACAACCAAAACATTAATATGGAGTGTCCACCATTGCCAATTGTCTATCAGGTCAACGTCGAATCATGTAGACTAGAGGACCGAGAGCTTTTCCGGCTTGATTGGGGACTTCCAGCCTCCCGGTGGGAAGTAACGCATCCACAAATCGATCGCATTTGCGTCGAAAGGCTCCTCCTTCACGACGAACGGGAGGTCGGCTGAGGATCCGACCTCTCCCATAAGGACCTCTCCTGGCCTATGTGTTTCGATAATGGAGGACCACAATTCGAAATGGGGGAACCCGCATTCCCTGAACAGTCGTTGTGTTGGGTTCTCCTGTCAAAAAAGTTTCATGCATAAAAAATGTTAGACAACCCGGTGTTTTGCTGCACGAGTATTGATAATCTAGCTTCGAAGTGTTTAGTAGAAAAATGAAGGGAACATATTAAGATAGGACACGTTTAGATGTTGTATGGCAATATGCGGATAATGTGAAATGATTGCGAACTTGTGCAGGAGGCATCACCTTTTTTACCTCGGACCAATAGTCCACACCAAGTATGACTCTGTTGGTTTTCGGGTTGTACTTAACACCGTTCGTCTCATTCACGTACAACACAAAATCTTTGTAGAGTTTCAAGTTGTTGGAGATGAACTTCTTAACATCTGTGTCTAAAAAGTAGAGAGAACCTGTGTCCTTCGTGATCTTATTGGCCAGTTGGGTGATTGCTGTGGTCAATGTCGCACTGTCGGCAACATCTCGGTCCCTGCAAATTAGGCCAAATTCATGTCTAAGCATTTCAGCTTCCTCGTAGCTGAAGTGATAGTAGAAGTTTCGTAGAGCTGGGTTTCTCTTCGGCATGATCCTGCAAAATATAAGTTAACGTATTGGTATATGTGGATTAAACATATTTATAATTCCAGTTTATAATTCTTATTTAAGTGCAACATAAAAGTAACCTATTTATAATTCCAGTTTTAAGTGCAACATAAAAGTAACCTTGATCGAAAATGGAGTAGTGGTATATGTGGAATAAACACCATGGAATTATTGTATGAAAATGCCAAGTTTTGTTTGACTCTCTCCGGAATTTTATTTAAAATACATGTTTACACATAATAGAAAAGGTCCCACTTTTAATAGATGGATGCCATTTAATGCAATATTGCATGGTTGATCAGTGTTGAACATCCAAGTCTTGTCTAAGTCCATACCATTAAATGAAAGCATTAATATTTTCCTTCTTACCATTAAATGAAAGCATTAATATCTAGTCTCTTTATAGCTTAGACTTGTAGAATTAAATGGACATTTGCATGCAGCTCATAAACTTGATTGAACAACACATCAGTTAGGATGCACTTTGAGATAAATATAATTCCCAATTTATGACACTACCCACCATCGTAACCCACTTTTGCCAATTTCCAATGACAACTTGAGATATCATGCAGAAGCTACATGGCTATGTTGTCAATTAATGTGAAAATGGGTCACTGTATGCATGAATGAAAGTGTATGTTGTGATAAATACATGTTATAAAGCCAGACAAGTATTGGAACGAAATATAGCTACATATATGTGCTGTATAAAGCCTCGTTGCAAACTCTTTACAATTTCCTAAAGAACAACTCAGAAGAGAAGCATGGTCGGGAGAGATAACGGCCTACGCCAAGACGACTACATTTACGGGCTACACTGGGATGTGAACGTGGTGACACTCTTCATTGAAGTACTCGGCGACCAGGCGCGAATGGGTAATTTCATGCCCAATAGCAATAACAGGCAAGCCGTGCAAACGGCGCAATATGTTGTTAACAAGTTTTTCGACAAAAATTTCGAACTCATAGATTGCTTCAGGCAAGTTCGACTGCTTCGTAAAAGGCATGCCACCTTCTCATCTCTTATGCTTCGTGACGAGGTCGCTTGGAACGAAGAGACCAACGAGATGGCTTGTAACGATGACACATGGGCACACATCGTTAGTGTACGTAAACTTTTTTATATACGCATGCCTAGTCTCTTAACAGCTTTTCAATTGTACTTAGATGTTTAACCCATTTATGAGGTAATTTTATTTCTGGAAAGTTGGACAATAAAATGATTGAAATAAATTGTTTGTTACGATAACAATTTTTTTAGGGTGATCCGTTTGCGTGGGCGTACGCCAAGAATGGGGATCCACATTGGGAGGATCTGCAGGTAATTTTTGGCCTCCCCACCAAGCCATCGGAGGTGCCCCCGCCCGTTGGAGACAAACATGAAGTGATCGTTCTTGAAGATGAGGTCCCACAACAAGAGTTTCGTGCTCCGTACACTCCCTTGAATGAAGTCATTTGCATCTCTAGCGATAAGTCTGGATCCCTTTCAACGAACTTCTGGAAAGAGTTGGGATACATTGGTGGTGATTCCGATGATGAAGGCTCCTTCCAATCTCCGTCTTTGAAGACGGAGATGAGCTCCTCAAACATGCCTCGGGACGGTAAAGACAAAGGCAAAGTGAAGAACAAAATTGCTGACAACATTTGCATGTCCCTGTATGGTGCGTCGTACGTGAGCTCATCCAATCACGCGTCCCCTAATTCGAAGAAGTGATTGGGATTGAATCTTGGTGTGTCCAACGGTTGCTTGTATGAACACTATTTCATAAATTTGTGTATGTTTGCTATTACTTACTAGTACCTTACTACCACTATGAATAGCCTGACAATTTTGTCAAACCTCATTGGTCGGGCTAACATTTTCTAGCATTCGGATTGTATAAATATGTGTTTCTATCATGTCCTTGTATAAATACACTTCCGATCTTGTCTACACGTACGTATATGCGGTTTTAATTGACATACAACAGAAATGTGGTCAGTCATCTCTGTTGTGGTGTATTATTGGTGTTTTGGAAAGTAGCGGTTGATGTTATGTATGGAATTAGTGCAAAAATAGGGGGTTTCCATGTGTCTCGGTGAGATCTATTTATGCCGACAATGTGTCATACATTGCGACACAACATAGAATTATTTATCGAGAATTAAGACAAAATAATAAACCCAGGTTTGACTAAGGCATTGGTCAACCTCATCTTCATCGCGAGAAACACGCACAAACAGTTATGGATCCGATTCGCATAAAACTTGGCAACAGTTGACAAAAGAGCACTTTTGAAAGTGTTTTCCCTATTACAACAAAATAGGAGTTCCTTATCCACACACCAGGCAAAAGGTTGTAATCATCAACAACCTTATATTACAAAATAACTGTCGCACTACTATACGTTTTGTATAACATTAGTAGGGACAGATTGTCGTTGTTTTTTAGGGTCACCTCAAAAGCATACTATATAAATAAGTCAGATTTTGTCCAATATCGCCTTCAACAACACCATCTTTGCTTCCTCTGGAGCGCTCATGAACAAATCCAAGTCGCTTTCACAGTTGCACAAGTACCGGGAAACGTGTACTCGTGCCTCCAAGCAGGGAAATTGGAAACCTTCGAGCATGCCGTAGACTTGCCCTCGTTTCACACTTGCTGGATCGGATTCTTGCTTCCTGTTCGCGATTTCACCTATCCTTTGGGCGATGTTTGCCAATTGTCTATCACTACACCAACACATCCAGTGAGGATCTCCTAAATCTACAGCAACAAAGCCACAAACATTCCGAATATTTTAATTAACAAGTCAGTAAAATCTCAATCATCAGTTGCTCCTCTTAGTCTAAAGAATATGGCTAACCTGGCTGAGCAAGATTCCCACAGCTATTTCCACAATATAAATGAACAATGTGTGTTCAACAATCTGCATCATAAATACAGAAAGATTGCTATCAGCCAACAATGTCCACTATGTTGTTAGATACACAGCTAGCTTGTTCGGAGTTATGAGAATAAACATCAACACTTTCCTGAGATACGGGAAATGTTATGCACTTGAATATGTATGATAAGTTGTCTATATATTTCCACATACTACTCGCAACTATATTGAGACAACACTACAGAATGAAATGACACATAGACATAATGCTAAGTAAGGTGGTCTGGAAAAGTTCCTGGAAATTAGTTTATAGGTGTTCCATTGCTTTAAACTGCACACTACGAAAAAAAATCGATATTACGGACATTGTATTATATCATTGTCTTGTTTAAACGTAGCTCGTAAAGTTGAGTTAAATTGTATGTTAGTTTTGGTTCGGCCTTTTCCATTATCCATCAAGATCACATTATATAAAATGTTGAAGATAAAATTGAGTATTGGGATGATTCAATGGATTGCCGAACGAACATAAACAAATAATTATAAAAACACAAAAAAGAAACTCCAAAATAAACTCTGTGACTCTCAAAACTTATTTCAATATAAAATAAAGAATCGGTGGACAAAACGTTGTGCTCTCTCCCTCAGGCTTGAAGAGATAGGAATGAAAAAAACCATATGATAACAAAACACAGATAATCATCAACATTTCAGATAAGCATACAACCTCGGACGGCAGATATTACATTCTGTAAATAAACCTAGGATCAAATTGTTCTTTATACATATTAATTAAATCGTTTGGTATCTAGTGTTCCATTTGAAAATGACCAAATATTGGATGAGACAACAGATCTGGAAGGGGGCAGATGTACCATTTTTTAGTGTTTGTAGCTTTTACAGTGATTGGATGCTAAAAGATTGGGTTTTATGAATTGTACCTGCCCTTGTGTTGGTAAATGTAATGCTTTTGATGTAGAGGGTATTGTCGTGTCCCGCACTCTGACTTTTATGGGTTCACAACTTACAAGAATTAACAGAAAATAGCCAGTCAAGAATCTTATTATTTTATAAGTTCTACTTCATAGTGGGAAAAAATAAATTACAAGGAGACTAATATTGATTCAACATTGAAGATGGATAGAGTACCTGGTTCGTAGTTCCATATGGCACGACTTAATGACATAAACTGCTACTATGGTCAAATTTCCAAGTACGAGATGTGAACTGATGGCTTGTAGTCTCTGTCGCCTTGCACTATAAAATATTTAAACACCACAGAGGGATCAATTAACTCGGGTATAAACTATTAACAATCAACTACAAGGAGACTAATATTTAAGGCATGCAAAGTTAATCACGTACGAACACCCTCTAAAAGTCTCTCTCAAAAAGGGAAAAAACAAAAAAGCCACTGAAAAGATACATATATAAAGACTTGTATAAGATGCAATTTTATAAGTATGAAAAGACATGAAATCAGCAAATTATATACCCAACTCACCACCTCTTTTCGTTTGTAAATCCATAAACTTAAACCAAAATTAAATTTCATCCTCCAAGGGCAGATGAATACAGATAATGCAGTTGTCACAAGCATCCTTATTTTCCATTTCCAGTTGGTATATTCTTGGTGTTGACCATTTATTTTATTACAAGACAAGACCATTTCAACATCCCAAACACTGAAGAGCTCAATCAGATGAAAGAAGAAAACACCGTACACAATTCAAGAACAGATTGCTCAGCAAAAGAAAGCTATTGCTGAGGTGGTAGGAGGTACACATGTTTAATACTTTCAGCTTTAATCCTTCTGTTTTTCCAAATGAGGGGCTATTGATATTGAACTAAATAACCTTGAACCCATTAATGCATTAATTTTCATTTCAGGATTACGGTTTGTGAAATTCATTTTGTGGCAATTTTTACATCATTGAGAGTAAGCAGGACTAAGTTTATATTTAACTGAACAGGATATAATATCTATTAGTTGTTATTTCTTAGGTGTAGGATGCTTCTACTTTCTCAGCTGAAGATTAATTTGTAATCCAAAACAGTTCTTTGTTTTCTAATCTGATATGCTCCTATGAATTATGGTAGAGATCAAGGCACTCCAGTCAAATTTTGCATTGGAGGAGATACAAGGCAGAAAAATCCAACTGGAAAATGAGGTGAGCAATGCAGATTTGAAATTATTAACTTATATACTAGATAGCACGTGACTTTGAAAACATCACACTAAACATATAACTTTCCAGTAAACAACTAATCCATATCCATTAAACAAAGGTAAACAACAAATCCATAGCCATATCCATTAAACAGATAACTGAAGAATTTTTTCCGTCAAACAAAGGTAAACTATCCCAGAAATAGTTCAACAGAAAATTGACATAATCAAAGAATTGTGAGTCAACATTTGCAGAAAAACATCGCATTTTGAACCCGAACACTTTGGTTAACTAATTTGTTGGAGTTAAAAATAACAAACACAATATTGTGCAAAACACAACCCGCAAACCATTCAAAGAATCGATGAAAGGGCAAAACTCAGGAAAAAAAAAACATTTGCGAAAGAGAATCAAATCTGCCTAAATGGGAACCTAACACCATTGATCGAACAATAACAAAATCTAAACAAGGTCATCGTAATCGATCATGCTTAACACATATTTTTACTAAATACAGCTTGTATTACAGATTAAAAAACACAAAACGATTAACCTTTTTCTTGCGATGTCGTCGCATAAATTGCACAATTCCCGAACTACATTATTATACTGGCGTAGAAGCAGGACTTCATTTGGCGTCGCTAGGGATCGATTGGATTTTTTTTCTTTTGGATTTGCTCGCAAACTTGGAAACTGAGGATTATGTTCGAGTAGTCTTCTCCAGGAATCCCGACAGCGACGAGAATCTAGGGTTTCGGATTGCTAGTTTAGGAAAAGGGGATTTGATAATATATATGATGGCAATTTTGTGGTTTGTTGAAAAATCGGGGGTGAGGAAGTCATTTAGCACGGTAAAGCAGGGGTAGTTTCGGCATAAAAAAAAATACTGTTGGGATAAAATTAAACCCACCAATTTTGGTGGGTTAAGTAAACCCATTGCCATGTCAGCTTCTGGCCCTAATTTTTGCACCGGGCTTTGGCCAAATTTGCGGGCCAATAACCACTCTACCAAACATGTGTTTGGGTTTGTTAATAAACCCAACACAGCCTAAACCACTCTACCAAACACAGCCTAATTACTTTCTGAAAAAAACTTTCAAATGTTCCGGTCAATTTGTTTATGTTTGTAGTCAGTCAAACAATTATTTTTGGACAAATTAATGAAATGTGTTTTGACTTTACAACTTTTACGAGGATTGCACATATAATATATATACTTTATTTATCTTCTATTCTTTTACTTTGTTGACTGAAATGTAAAGCTAACATGGATAAATTAGTTGAACACTTTTATAATTTTTAGTCGAATTTTTATGATGATTTGAATTGCAAAATAATAATCCTTCCATGCCGCTCAAATTTGCACATAGGAACGGACACAGAGGTTAAAAAAAAACTGCTTTTGGATTTTGCTTTGACTTTTCAAAACTGTTTATTCAAAAAATCAGTAGAAAGTAATGACAAAATTGTGAATATGTTTAATAGTAAAGGGCAATTTTGTAGATTTTATTTGTTATTTTTGGAGTGTGCAAATCTGATTGGGACGGACGAAAACGGAAAATATGCAAATTTGAGCGAAACGGAGGGAGTATAATATTACGCATAAAAGTTAACTTTAAAGCTCATCTTTTCCGTTGTGCTATATTAGTTTTTCAGCTAACTTTTAGAGTTTATCTATTCACAAGTTAAACCATAAAAATTTGTATTGTAATTTAATAAATAAAAAATCAATACTATATTTTGTAGAAATATGACATACATCAATCTTCATGAGATTGGAGGAACTAATTTACCAACAACACTTGTCATCCTAAACCCGCCTCCAAACGCCGCCATTTCATTTGACTAAAAAAAAAAAATCTACCAAGATAATATCGGAAGGCTCTTAATTTGAAATGTCTCATTTTGACTTCATTTATACCACATGATTTCATATAAACAATCATAAGGTTAATAAAAGTTTGTATTTTCTTTGTATTTCTTCCTTTAATTAAATATAACTAATTAGAAGCTAGAGATTGATCATTAATTGAAATGATGAACACAAGAGATATATATACAGTTATACACACACATACGTACATACTTAACCAAACAAAAAAAAAAGAAAAAGAAAAATTAATCTTGGAACTAGTTTAGAAAACCGAAATACAAAAGAAAGAAGAATTATGTTGAAATCTTTAATATTTTTCAATGAAAGTAAAAAGACGAAATTAGCATTAGGTGATGCCATATATATATAACTAAATAATATATTAATAATAGGGTAACTTAACTTAATATAGATAATATCACGTGCAGGGTAAAAGTTATATTGAAGTGATGTCGTGGAAATTCATGCAGCCTTCAACGACAAGTCAAGTCAAACAGGTCGGCTTCTCTTTTCTCTCTCTCTATAAATACATACAGAAGTGATCACCACCTCAATCAATAATTTTTCTGATTAATTTTCATCCATTTCTCCAAAGAATTTGTTCATCAACACCCCTAGGCACAGACTGGTTTGGAAATCAATGGAGATGATAGAGAGTGGGAGCTTAGGAGGATTAGGAATGGTGTGGAAAGTGGGGTTGTTCATGCTTGTTCAAGCTCTTGTCTATCTCATCCTTTCTCTCTCTTCCAACGTTTTCTCCAAGTCTCCCAAATCTCATGCTTTCAGACCAGCTCGATCCCTCAGCATCCGCCGTTGGGCCGCCGTTCTCGCCGATATTCCGGCCGCCGGAGAGCTCTCTCCCTCCCCTAAAGGACTTTTCCGATCATCATCCTAGTTTTCTTTAATTAGTTACATTCTTTCTAGCTTGGTGTCTTTTTTTTTTTTTGGGTTTTAATTTAGTGTGTGGATTAATGGTTGAAAATATTCTTTAATTTGTTCTTTAACTTGTACATATATTGAATGGAATTGTTGTTGATTTTTGTACATGCCTTGAGATCTCGTTTAAATTTCAAGTTTCAAGCTGCATAATAATATATTTTGATAATGGTATGTAATTTTATAAGAAGTTTATTCCTATAATATTGATTTTAATGATGTTGAAACAAATATAAGAGAAACTTGTATATTTAGAGCAGAATTTAACCGATATAATAACTTTGAAATTGTTTATATTAATTTAAAATTAACCACCATTGTAGTAGTTTGTACAAAACATTTTATTTTTGTTTGAACCTCACCATCACGGCATCACCACCACTAATTCTTCGTTCACTCAAACAAAATTTGCTGAAGAAATGGAAAAAAAATTAGGGTTAAATTCGATTTTGGAGGGGAATAAGTTAATGTCCTAGAAAATGATGAAAATAATCATCAAGTGGTACACGAAAATCACGTGTACCTTTTCTCGTTGGAAAATGTTGTCGAAGGTTGCAAAAATAAACAAAACGTATAGTATATGTTGTGATCGGAAAAAAAAATAGAATGCAAAATTAAAATATACACATAACATAACTTGGAAAAAGAAATTAACCCTAATTAAAAATAACCACTAGCCATCACAGCAGTTTGTATGGTGGTCCAGCTTCTTTAATTAGGTCAAATGGTAATATTTTGATTGGGGTGTTGTGCTAATGCATGCGTAATTTGATTTTTAACAAATTAAAACTAAATGTTACTGTGACCTAACTCATTTAACCAACTTTCAATATTAATACATACCTTATTACATTAATTAATTGAAGATAGTCTTCAAGGGAGTTAGAACCCTTTGAACATGGGAACTCATTTTTAAGTTTAGTCAGTATTTATTTTTTAAATCAGACTCGAATTTAAAATTACTAGAGTAAATTCTGGTAATTTGATTTTTGTTCACACAAATGGATTCATGAGAGCTTGGATTAACAGTACTGATGCTACTTGGTTATATTATTGCTTATGCATGGGGTCGTTTTTTTTTTTTTTTTTTTTTAAATATTTAAGTAGCTAGTTAGTTAGGTCAATAAAAAGGAGAGATTTCATATTTAATTTCATTCTTTATGCAAAATAACCCGACCATTACCGCCGAGTACGTTCGTTTTTTAAACATGTGCTTGAATATGGATTAAAATACATTAATATAACAAATTGATTGATGCTTCTTTGAATAAGGTTCATCTCATACTAATTGTGGACATAAAAAAGCGTTTATAAAAATTTATATTTAATTATATATGCACACACTATATGTATTGCGGACATGACTTATCGTTTCAATTATTTGCCGTTTTAATCTTCAATACAATTTTATTTCAAAAGTATCCACATTATCATTCTTATCTAAAATCAAGAAATTTGATAGGACCCTTTTTTTTTTGGAATTAATTTGGTTTTCTCAATTTCCAATTTTGTACACTAAATTTATTAATTGGTTATAAGTATATTTGTCGAATTTTTATGTTTCTTAATATATGTCAAAAACTCTAAAACGACCTTTAACTACGATAAGATGAAATATCTTTTATGGTTGTATTCTTTGAACTGTTCGATTCGACAAAAAAATTATGGAGTTTCTTGAGGTTGTGTGGATTAATTAAGAGATTGAAATAGAAGATTTGAAATGAATGAATTTTAAATCAATCCAAATTAGAGCGGATTCAAAATTTTCGCATAGTGCTTAACAATTTAATACAATATCAAAGTGATGAATTTCAAATTCATATCAATTGATCACCACCAATGAAACTTGCTACCATAAATTTTAAATATCTCCGTCCAAATACAACCTAAAAGTTTTGTACAGAAGCAATCAAAATGCAAAATGTATAGAGATTGAGTTATAAATAGCATAGTAGTGGGAAAAAAAAAATTCTTTTTTAGTTAACAGTTTGAAACTATATATTTTTTTAATCAAGAGAATATTTTTTTAAACTGTTTTATTCTTAATGAAGTCAACTACATACTGCCATATACTTAAACTCGTACTATCATATACTTCAATTAGTATCATGATTAATGTAACTCATATTACCATATACCTCAGCATGTACTATCATATTACAACTCATACCAACATTAATGTAACTAATATCATCATATGATTTAGTTTGTACCATCATCTACATTATCTCATTCCACCAAAGATTAGAAGTAAATAATTAGACAAAAAGTCATTTATCTCGACTAAAAAACAAAATTTAACTATTTAATGAAATATAATATTTTTAAATAAAGATGATTAAACTTGAGATTTCCTCAAATTAATTGCACATATGGAACGCCCTTAGCGTGCGTGGCTTTATTTATTGGGCCGAGTAGGTATAGGTCTATTGACTTTAGCAATTCTGATTATTTGGCCCATGTATTTTTCCTAACCGGAAAATTCATAAAATTGTCAGTTCACACATATTAGTTGAGCAAAAAAATCTTTGAACATTAATTTTTATTAAAAAAATTTGAAGTTGATTCAAATAACTTGACCATCAAAAAAATAATTAAAAATGTTGATTATATATTTTTTAGACAAACTTAAATAAGTTTTTGTTCATGTATTCAGTATTTACCAAACAAGATCTTCTATTCAATTTCATGTTTCATCTTATATTTCAAAATAACCACAATTCGTCACATCTATAAATAACTTTTTTTTTTTTTTTTTTACGGTCTATAAATACGTCCTTGTATTTGGGCCGTTATTGGGTACAAAACTACAAATATAGTCAATTATTTCCTTAATTATTACAGAAAAGAATGAGATGAGGAGTTGATATTCATGAGATCGACTTAGGAGCGGAATCTAAATCCTATCAAAGTCTCAAAGTTCTATTTTGATGTTAATGTCATGTTTGATAGAATCATATCATATGTACTATTTGTTGTCTTCCAATCGAAAGCCTAGTCAAAGTTAATAAAAAAGAGTCGACTTCCACAACACAAGTGACTTATTTTTTTAGCAAAGTCGTAACTCAACATACACAAGAACGTCATCAATGGTACATCAGCAAATGGGCCTGGGCCACAATTATCCCTTCCAGGTAATTTGGCCTCAACAATATATTATTAAACCAATCCAATTCAATTAGTCTCATAGATGCTTTTTAATTTGATATTTCAAGAAGTGGATGCATTTCCAATTGTTTATGATCACAAATAAGGGGTATAATGCATACACATTTCTACTAAAATCAACATCTTCAAGTATTCATTAATTACATCCCATTTTACTACTTATTTATTGCTTTCAAATAATATGGTTATTCAAGTTCACACAAACTTAGTTCAAATTTATTATGAATCGAGATGAGTCGAGTAGGCAGCTGTTCAAACTTGTTTGAAATGCTATCGAACTTTATAAATTATATTTGAGTTTGTTGATAATTAATCGAGTCAAGATTGACCTAACTTTAATCCAACCGAATACGAGTCAAGTTCAAGTAGTGGTAAGAACAAAATTAACCAAAAGCTAATGTGAACACTTCACAATGTGAACAAGAACGTGTAAACCTCGACTTTTCTACTTTCAAACAAGTTTGATCCCAAAGAACCAGCTTTCTTGATGTTTAACTCAATTATAACTTATTCAAAATATTGACAATAAGCTTACCCAAATGACAACCACACTCTGCAACTTGCACATATACTTAATACTTAACAATGATTTGACTTTTTCACAATGAAAAAAAAAAAAAAACATATGCTCATGTGGCAAGAATTCAACTTCATAAACAACTTTTCTGTATTTAAATAGCATTAGGAGGATGATATAGAGAGAGGAAATTTTCCATCAACCACAAAAAAACCATCTCCACAACATAATATGCTAACATGTTTGCGTGTGTTGTAGAATGAGAAGATTATAAGATGATAAACAAAAAACAGCAACTTGATGATAAACAAAGCTGAAAACATCCATCATATACAGGTTGATCAAAGAACACATAGATAAGCGTTGACTAATTAGTTTATTATGGCCAAGTAAACTGAAATCTATTTTATCCACGTAGAGGATGCAACTTGCATATTGATTAAAGTAATATCAAATAAGAGAGGCAACAGAAACTATATTCTATATCCTGATCATGGACATGTATACTAAATATATTGCCTCAGACAAGGGAACCTTATCTGATCATCACTACCAAAAGGCAAAAGACTTATTTTTGTCCTTGCAAGTTGGACTTTTTGTTGATCCAACTAGGCAAGTCTACTGTTATAAATATCGACAAGTACTTGATGATCAACAGCATAACCACAACAAAAGCAAAAGAGAAAATGAAGCCTAACTCGTTTGACCCAACCTTAGCTCGACCTAAGTTCGTTGTGCATGATTATTCCCACACAATCTCCAAACAAAAGCCAAAGATACGCATAATTCACATAGTTGAACCACAGATCATAAAGACAGACGTTCAGAATTTCCAAGAGCTTGTCCAGAGACTTACAGGCAAACCAGTGGAGAAGAAAGGATGTATGAATAAGGATTCGTCCCTTTTCTTGCATCCGAAGCCTTACTGCAGCAAACCAGGGAACAGAATAGAGTCAATGAGTGCACCAATAGTGAAGAAGGAGATTGAAGATAATCAAAATGATCTTTTGGGGTTTTTGGATGAGTTGGATGGATTCCTTGATGATATGAATGAGTTTCCTCTACTTTCTTACAGGTCATCTCAAATCAGTAACATTTGTGAGATGCCTCTCTACTAGTTGACAACTGATTCGTGTTTAGGATTGATTTCTGGCCCTTATTCTTTGAGGGATTAGCTGAATCTGAATTCAGCAAAAAGGTTTCTCTATTTGTTACTGCTGGGAAGATTACTGCTTGTCATCTTGTTGATTCTGCTAGCATTAGATCATAACTGGAAAAGAAAGTGGATAATCTCTATTGATCATCTCTGTTGGTTTGTTCACTGGAATGCTGATAGTTAGGTGTGATTGATCTATTGATAACCAATACCAAGGAGGATATTTACTTTTGTACATGTATTCAATACAATTGATTTAACTCATACTTGTTACAGAGATTGAAATATTTGTTTGGCCTAAAAAACTTGAGTCTTTCTTCTCTTGGAACAATTATGTTCCTAGACTGCCTTTTATCAAGTCTCCTTATATTTGTCATTCTCCTGAAACCATCCACTGTTTCACCTAGTTCAACCATTTTCACTACTTACAATTCTTACCAAATTTCAATGAGAAATTGCAAAAAAATGCCATCTAGACATAGCATTTGTGTAAATCCGTGAATGCCATCTTTAAATAACATTATTGTTGGGTAGCATTTTATCACGAATATTTTGTTGGAGTAGCATTTTTTATAGACAGAACGTTTTCCAATTGGTGGTACCCCCACCCAATACTGCTCACATAACTCTTAGCTACATTTCAATGTAACTAGTAAAGAGCACGTGCGTTGCACGTAAAGAACGAATTTTGTTGTTATTTAAAAAAAAAAAAAATTTGTTACATTAGATTACAAATTTTGGGTTCTTCAATTCCTGACTAATCAAAATCTAGGAAAAAAACAAATAATCAAGATAATAATAAGTTTTGAAATTGGAAATGAAAGATAATAAACCAATAACTTCTAGTTATATCTTTTCTTATTTTGATCTTTTGTGTTATACTCTTAACTCTTCTTTCTTCGTGACTTGTGTAATAAAGCTTTAAGTGTAATATTCTCCTCCTCATCGCTAGAGATGTGAATGCATTCTTCGTTTTTCTTACTCTTAATTCTTCTTTTGTTCTTTGGTTGATCTTCGGTCGTCGAAAATCTCCACAAAAAACCTATGACTTTGCTACCAAAATCTTTATCACTTTCTGTTACATCTTTCAATAGTTTATCTACATTCTCAATTGCTCATCACTTCACCATAGGTGCTTCATCCCATAAAATCAAATGTGTCATGCGCAACAACTTCGCAGCTCCACTTTATTTTGAAATTGAGCATTCACTTGTTTCATCAGAATTTATTGATATTTTGAAACATGAATGTGATGTTCTTCCTCCCGGCATTATTGTTGCAGCCACTCCAGATGTTGCAGTTGCAAGTGCTATCTATTTTGGGGATCTAACATGGGCTAATAATGTACGGTATAAGTATGTTTTTCCTGTCCCACCCGGCCCACCAATGAAGAAAATTCCTCAATTTCCTTCATTTATGCAATCTATGATCAGTGAAAAAGTTTTATATTGTTCGATATTGAACACGGTTGTGTATAGCTTCTTAATCTTCTTTTGGGATCTCAATTGACATTTCATCTATCACCTTTCTAGGTAGATCATTCTCTACGATCTCAGTATCATCGTCATAAGAAATATTCAGAAGATCAAATGAACTTATATCTTTTCCCAATTCAAGAAAAAATTCGAACTTTTCAAAATTCTCGAAACTTGTAGTTTTTTTAGAGATGTGGGGTTCTCTTTTAAAATTTTCAGAGAATGTATCTTATAAAACTCTCATATCCGTTGGTCCACAATACACCAAAATTATTGCAAACAATCTTCGCAATTCGTATCACATTTAAAAAGTGATAGCTTCATTCAAACACTCTGTAATACTCTAATCAGCTTCCAACAAACCTCTTTTTTGAGCAGCTTCTTTGAAAGTAATACATTGTTTACCATTCACCATCAACAAAAATTCAAACGATGTTGGTCCTTTTACATGATTCATGAGTAACCTCAGATAGTATCTTTCTCCTTCTATTGGCTTTGCGACACTTATACGTCCAATCACACCTCCTTTCTTTCTTTCCTTCCAACATTTTCTTTGTTTATCTCATACGTAATGCTTAAGAAATTCTTTGTAAAAATATTTCCGTGCTTGATCACGTATACGACACATTGCAAAATACTTCGTGAGCATCATTTTGGAGGTATGATTTCATGTTAAAATATTTTCTAAATTTTGATTTGCCCAATAAGTTACACTCTGTTGGTTGGGTAGATGCAATTGCAAGTTAATAACTGGTGGAGATATTTCATATAAATTGAATTAAAAAATTCTCCACATTGCTTCTTGAGCAGAGACCCACCGAGCTTCTTGGAATTGATTTCATCAATCGTATCATTATCATCTTTTTGGGTCATGTTAATTGCTACTCGATTATGACCTTTGTAGATATATTTGTACAAATACTTCACAGCTGGCATTTCGGAACATATCTCAACGTTGATATGACAATTATATCTATTTAAGAGATAGGGATTGTATGGTACTTCCCATTAATTGTCTAGTTGTACATTACGTACATTAACAACAATGCCTGTTTTTTTTTAACTGGGATATTCGTCTTTGTCTTGAATGGTGATTGTTGAGTTGTACACTACGTACATTAATCTTGAAGTTTTGCTCAAAATACTCTTGAGATCAAATCTGATCGATCTTGAGGTGTTTGACCATTGTACAATTTTTTTTCTTACTTCCATTCTGGGTTGCAAGTCATTGTGATAAATATATCTGGTTTTCCAAATCTATGTACTAATGCTAATGCATCAAGATATCTTCGTCGCATATCTCTTGGTCCACCAATAAATGTTGCTGGAAGAAGAACTCTTTTTCCAACCTCACCTCCGATTTCTCCTTTGAAGACACTATCCATAATTCCTTGATATAACTCAACTCGCATATTGGTTTGGTACCGTCGAATATAATCCAATCTTGTTGTCTCCAATTTTATATAACTGTCTATTACATATTATTTTAACAGTCTTCCAGCACGTAAAAATATTGATTGATTTGAATTTCTAATTTGAATTTTGTAGCAACAATATTCTATACACAACACATTTTTTTCATTTTCTTTCTGAACAACTGCCAAATTTACACAACATAATTAGTTCTTAAAATTGTTAATAAAAATTACAAAGATATAAAGAAATGCTAAAAGACATGATAAAAGTTAATATTTAAAACCAACTTTTTTCATTCAAAATTGATTGGTATGAGTTGTACCTTGTTGTTCTTGAGAAATAATGTCTTTTGCTGAAATAAAATTTGATATTGTTGAGGTATCAATAACATTTGAAATGTTCACTGAAATAAAATAAAATATTTAATAACAACTTTTAAAAAATTTGCTAAATGCATGAAAGTAAATTAATATGCATTGTGGTAGAAATAATTATAATAAGACTTAATGCAGCAAAATAAAGATAATGACTTAGTTAGAAAGTAAAGTTAAAGATTCGGGTTTTACCAATATAAAATGAAAATAGCCATATATTTAAATAACCTTTATATATTGGATCGGTTAATTTTATTTTTTTCATTCAAATTGTTTATCACACACTGTAATAAATACATAATTACCAGCCATATTATTTTAAATATATATACACACACCATATTATTATATCAATAGCATATTTTTTATATATATATATATTATCGAAAATTAAGTTAGGATTTGTTGGATGGACCTCCACTTACGACCTAATATGTTAATTAATTCTATGTAAATAATCAAAGATTAAAAAAACTCGTAATAATAAGATGGTGTACCTTGTTCTTGTTCAATGATTTTTGGTGAACTACTTGATTCATGTGGTTTAATTTTTTTGATAATTTGATGTCAACCTGTTTCGCCCTTCGGAAAATAGAAGTGGATATCGTAATGGGTCATAATATCCATAGTAATACATTATTCTATGTCTCTCACAAGAAAAAAATATGGACAATAATGTCTCATTCATAAGGTATGTTATTATTATTTCATTCAACTCATATTGTTGCCACTTGAACTGTTGTTGGACAATTGTACACCTTTTGGTCTAATTTAAAATCTTTTGAAATATGAAGTTGAACATTGTCCATAATGGGGTACTCATTCAATCTTTGGATTTTTGCATATGGATTTCCTTTCAAAATGTGCAAAAGTTTATGTACTACAACTTCAAAAATAGTTGTTACCGCATTCATTCTACTTTGAACTTTATTTTCAGTTTAAAAAAAATACAACTAGAAAGGTTTGGGACAATTCTCAATAGAAGTCAAACTTGGGAAATCATGATACACCATTCTTTGTGATCGAAAAGTAAAAATTTCATATCTTGCTGAAACAAGTTCTTTATCCAATATTACACCAAAAATAGTAAAAGAAAATATTGAATTATAGGAATGAATGTTTTTTAAAAATTATATTGCATCTTCTGATTCAGAAGTAAACATATCTCATAGTTCATTTGGAACTTCAATAGTTGCAAGTTTAATTTTTTCATTTACAGCAAAATGTAGGTGGCTCGTATTCAAATTTCAAAGCTCCACAATAAATGCAATTATACACTTTTTTAATTCTTGTATTTTAGAAAGAGATTTATAAATTGAAAAACCTAAGATAATGAAGAAATATTATAAAAATTAGTGAAGAAAAATACAATCAATACCCAACATAAAACAACACGTATAAATCGACATAGATTTCATATTCACACAAAAAATAAGTCTAATACCCTTTTATAAATAAAAAAAACTAATTAAAATGAAAAGAAAGAATGGTTATATGGAAACTAAAAATAAAATGACCATGCGATATCATTAATTTGATGATTTATTTTAGTGTATTTGTTTAGAAAATTGAACAAAAGTAGACTGCTCATGCAAGAATTCTATATAAGTTTCTTTGGAGGCACGCCCCACTTATTTTGTCCACCTAAATTGAAGTTAAAGCTTTCAATTATAATCAAATAAAAATTATACTCTTATTGGTGAAGTTAAAGCTTTCACAGTTTCACATATGACATATCCATATAAATAAAATGATAAAATGTTCATTATGGACAACTTTTAATATGCTCACCGATGACATATAATGATCTCATCTTCTTATTATATAAAAAGTGAAATTAATAGGTATTCTGAATTTTTGACACATCGATCGTGGTACATCTTAACATACCCACGGTGGGTAAGGTAGCAAGGTTGATCCATATAATCTCTGAATCATTTTCTTACATTTGACCACATAATAAACAATTGAAATCTAACATATAAATTCATAACTCACTGATATTAAACAAGTTAAATTAAACATGCAAATTCATAACTCATCGTCGCTTTGGGACGTTAGCTTGTTTTTCTTCTTTTTATCAAAATATTCTTATTTTTTAATAGTATTCAAAATGGAATATTTTATTTTCATTGCCGCAATTCTCCTTTGCCAATATACTTCTGACACAATAAGCATATTTATGAATTTATGAATAACTAATATAATTTGGTGAACATGGAAAATAGAACAATCAAATATTTTACGATTAAACTAATATAATTTGGTGATGTGGAAAGTAGAACAATCCAAATATTAGAGAAACACTCCTATACCCAAGAGCACTCCAACCCGATCTGACCCGCCCATTTATATATATTTTTTCTTTTTTTTTCCTTCTCTGCAACCTAGCGCCGTGCCTCCCCTCATTCTCTCTTCTCCTTTTCTCTTTTCTCTTCTTCTTCTTCTTCTTCTTCTTCTTCTTATTATTATTATTATTATTATTATTATTATTATTATTGTTATTATTATTATTATTATTATTATTATTATTATTATTATTCTTCTTCTTCTTCTTCTCATCCTCCTTACGTCAAGAATAATTGTAAAGAAGGTGGGTAGAAATCGAATGCAAGAAACATGTGTATGTGATTGCAAATTTGAAGTTTAGAAAAAGTACGGTTGGCGTTTGATTTAGGTATGTGTGGAAGGATTTGCAAATTGCAGTTTTGCAACTAATATGTTTTGTTTCAATCAAATTCTTCCTCTTCTTAATATATTATGTTTGATTTTAAATCTTAAAATTATGATTCCATGAAATTGATGATTATTTTATTTCAATGATCTAGACATTGAAAATCAATCGTGGTCTAAGTTTGGTACATGTTTTTGTAATACTCGAAAGTAATATATGTGATACTTAAAAGATACATGTGTAATACCTGAAAGATATTTATGTAATACCTGAGAGTAACATATATAAATACAAATACCTATACGGTATTTATGTAATATCTGAAAGAAATATGTATGATATTTATAAGTTACTTATGTAATAAGTATTTATATAATACCTGAAAGTAATATATACAAAAACCTATAAAGTATTTATGTAATACCTGAAAGTAATATGTGTGATACTTAAAAGATATTTGTGTAATACCTGAAAGAACATATACAAATACGTATAAGATGTTTATGTAATACTCGAAAGAAATATATGTGATACTTAAAATATATTTGTGTAATACCTGAAAGGTATTTATGACATATACAAATACCTATAAGGTAATTATGTTATACCTTAAATGATTTCATGACAATTTGAAGAAGAATAAGAACACGAAGATGTATAGGAAGAATAAGAAAAAAAATGTACTAAACAAATAAGAAAAATAACAAATCATTAGGAAAATAGATTAAGAAGAAGAAGGAAAAAGAAGAAAAAAAAAAGAGTTAACAGAAGAAAACAACACTGTTTCTACATAATACTTTAAGGGTAGATATGTGATACCTGAAGAGTAAATGTGTGATACTTTCACTGCATATAATCAGGTTTGTGCGCGGCGCACACCATTGGAGCACGTGAACGCGCCAGGTTGGGTTGGCCCCGGGTGCATATAAGTTTTTGCCAACGAAATAATATTCCTTGTAGTTTGAGGAATGTTGTACTTTTCCTAATCCTTAGAGGAATGTGACATCTAGATTTATTAGGATTCTATAGGATTTAGGATTAAGAGTATTTTGTGTAGGTGGATTTGGTAAATATTATTAAAATTACATGTATTTAAAAATTTTAATTACTAAATTACTATTATAACCTTAAATAATAATTTTAATAAGGGTATAACAGACAATTTAAAATTTGTAAGAAACATCCACAGTTATATAGATAATAGAAATAGATATTTGTACGAGCCTGTGCGTCAAGGATGACCTCAAATAACCTAATCTTGTTTTGAAATAGAATATAAGGGCCTATGATCAATCATGTCCTTTCACCGAGTACTCATCAATCATCATTATCATAGAATTTTCTGTTAATTACCATAATGATACTTTGAAGTCGAATTTTTTCGCCTAAGACTTCAGGGAACACTCGGCTGTTGCCAGTTGATCCATCTCAACCTCGAAAATGATTCGATAAGTTTCTGAATTAAGAACAAATCGACCATTGTGTAAACCTGGAAAGTGAAGTAGAAGAATATCAATAAACTGGCAATAATACAAGAATGTACAATACCAATCCTACTTATTTCAACTACAGATACTAAAACTAAGCAGAGTAGAAGATGAAGATTCATCAAGGAAAATTTTCTTCTTGCAATCTGAGTGGTCATGTATTTGCTAAAAGAACGGAAAAATATATTACCTTACGGGTCTATATCCTGCATGACTCTAGCTCATCCTGCCAAGCGTTCTCCTGAAACTCAAGATCAATGTGATTATCTTAGTGGTCAAAACCGGAAAAAGAATCTAGAAGCTTATCAAAGAAAGCTATGAAAGAATACACGACAAGAAATGAATGCACCTGAGTGGTTAGAGCTCAACCTTCAATTAATGGACCATAAATACCATAGTCCTATGATTAGCATTGCAGGTACACACACACAAAAAAAGGTATGATACCTCATATATGTGTGCCACAATACAGAAAAAGCATCAGTAGGCAAAAAATATAGAAACAGAATGATGCCAACGGCTATGTTTCTGCAATGAGATACATATGCAATTTGAAAACAATATGACAAATACCAAGTTATGATACTTTAACGCTGATCTCCAAAGTTTAAATGGAAATTAGAGTTGGAACATGCAGGAACATAGTCCATTATGATAAACAGCCTGACTATGTCACACACCAAAAATCAGAGAAAGCTATGAGCGAATACGATACCACATATTTTAAACGCATATGAATTGTTTTTGGATTCAATAGAGGACTGAAGACCTCACCAATAAAGAACTAGTAAACAAGTATAGCCGAGCTCAAATGTTCTCTCTCTCTCTCTCTCTCTCAGGTACAATGGGGAGAATCACCTCTCTGAAAAGAGGATTGTATGCCTTCAAAGGTATATGAGAAATTTGGAATTGGTATTATTCACGATAGAAGAAACATTAAAATTCTGTATTGTCTTTGTCTATGAGAATTTTCAATACTATAAAGTTACAATTACATCCATGAGAACTAACACAAAATATGGATCCGTAATAGCTCTCCTTCCTGCACATTTTCCTGTAAATTTCCCCTTTCTTTCTTGGAGTGTGCTAAACTGCATGGGAGAACCATTGTCTCCAAGTGAGTTTCACAAAAGCAAGTTAGGAGTGGTGCCTGAAAGAGAAAATTTACAATAATCATGAGTATAGAACTCCAGGAAGATTGACAACATTATGTGTGTGTGTGTGCATGTGCTTTTGTTCATACACATATATGAGGAGAAGAGCAAAGAGAAGCATGTCGAGTAAAATAACAGCAGAAGCTATATAAATTGAAAGAGTGGCATGAAAATACTACAAATATATTACTTAATAACGGATTAAACAATAATAAATGAGCATATTGCCAGGGTACTTAAAGAGAAGTTAATATAATAAATGAGCATATTGCCAGAAGTTAGGAGTGGTGCCTGAAAGAGAAAATTTACAATAATCATGAGTATAGAACTCCAGGAAGATTGACAACATTATGTGTGTGTGTGTGCATGTGCTTTTGTTCATACACATATATGAGGAGAAGAGCAAAAAGAAGCATGCCGAGTAAAATAACAGCAGAAGCTATATAAATTGAAAGAGTGGCATGAAAATACTACAAATATATTACTTAATAACGGATTAAACAATAATAAATGAGCATATTGCCAGGGTACTTAAAGCACTATCAATAAAAATTCCGAAGAACCAACTAAATGTTTATGGTCCAATCAATTTGTATGAGAGAGCACTATCAAATAGAGATATGCAAGTGTAGCCATCCTTTGTAGCTAAGTTGTAGATGGGCATGCATTTAAAAACTAAAAAAAAAAATTTCAGTTGATTGAAAAACTTAACAGACAATCTGACAATGAAACCACAGTAGGAATATAAATGGTGAACTAACAAATGAAATTCAACTCAGCATAGCATACATAATAACGTATATGGCGTGATGCTCCCTAGCCACCAATATGTATCATCGGTCTGTTCGGAGTCTTTGCAATGTCAAACATCCCAGCATGAGCCGCTTTCTTTCTTTTGACCTGGTACTCAGAATAAATGATTGCAGCTGTAAGATTACTAGTACGTAACTATACAAAATTGGAAGTAATTCTCAAAATTGAGTAAATTTTTTGACAAAAAGGCTGAACATCCCATCATTACTCACTCCAACCAAAAAAAAAAAAAAGGTAATGGGTGAGGGTCTCAGGGTCTGAATACAATAAGTATTGAGATACATACCGCAGCTCTAATAATCTCCTTAATTTCAGTATCGTCAGCACCACTGCGGAGGGGGTCCTTCAAGCTGACCTGAAAGAGAAAATGTCTATTGTTGAGAAAGACATAAGAAAGTAAAATTCAACTGTAAGAGCAGAAGATAAATCTGACAATAAATTCTCATATAAGATGATGCCAGATACGCATGAAGATGAAAGTGGAAAAACACATCCTTTCAATCTGATAATATTAGCATGTCCACTGAAGTTCAGTCTATCTGCTTGAGCACTCCTATGAAGTGTTTAGGGAATTAGTTGAAAGAGGACAATCACCATCAAATTGGTTTTTAGGCCACCAACAAAATAAATTATATCTAAAAGAAGTTACTTGTGCTTTGTCTTGTAGCACATATTCTAGCCAACAATGATTGCATAATTATGAAATTGTTGATAGGAGATTCTCGTTATCTATCTGGGTTTACTTAATTTGGATGTAAACTTATTGTTTATTACAAATTTAGATGACCGAACCCTTTTAAACTTGAAAAGGCAAATATTCACATCCCTTTTGGCGTACACGCCTAGCAACATGGGTGCAAAAAGAAGATGCTCCCAACGGGCCTCAAGTACACAGGTATGGTATTGTTTCCTTAAGCATTGTTTATGTGCGGGACAACTTAGTCAATGAATGATAAGCAAGACAATGCCTTACCTCTGAGGGACCAAATAGGCAAACTTTAAAGTTCCCATCAGCTAGAAGTCTCAGTCTATTACATCCAGCACAAAAATGCTCTGTCATTGATGTGATGAAAGAAACTGTACCCTGATGTCCATCAATCCTGAAATTCTTGGCTGTCTCTGTGGGGGGATCCTGAATCCTTTTAAGTCCCTTGTTTAACCTGTTCAGAAATATTAAGCCACTCATTGCAGGTAATAATGCTATCAGAAGCCAAAAGAGGGATTGCAGAATTCTACCTTACCGCAATATCCAACATTTCAGAGTATGGTACAAGTTTCTTGACATTCCAGACATTGCCATCAAAAGGCATGAACTCAATAAATCGTACGTTGATTGGCTTTTCACGTGTCAGTTCAATAAAATCGCATATTTCATCATCATTGAATCCACGCATGACAACACAATTTACCTGACACATACAACACAAAACCATATGTACTTGATTATTTTCAGAAAACATGGCTGAGGAAAAGAAGTTGTTGATACTAATCTAAAAACTTAGTCAAAACTTCAATATACCTAGGACATTGGTTAAACATACCTTGACAGGATTATATCCCAACTCTATAGCAGCATCAATGCATTTCATCACTCTTTCATGTCCCTTTCGCCTTGTCATAAATTCAAACTTTGCAGGAACCAACGTGTCTAAACTTATGTTTAGCAAACTAAGTCCACATTCTTTTAATCTTGGAAGTTTATTCGCCAGGGCAATTCCATTAGTAGTCATAGCAAGTGTCTTTAGCCCTCTCAAGTTTGACAGCCGTAAGCAAATTTCATCAATATCCTTCCTGATTGTCGGCTCCCCACCAGTCAAACGAATTTTAGTAACACCAGAACTGACAAACAGACTTGCAAGGTGGACAATCTCATTCTGTGAGAGAACTTGAGGACTCGGAGTAAGCTCTACACCTTCTGCAGGCATACAGTACTGGCATCGCAAATTACAACGTTCCGTCAATGAAATCCTCAAATAAGTATGAAGTCTCCCAAATGAATCAACTAGCATATCGGAAACAGGATTATCTTTAGGCTCATCTGCTGGAAATTTTTCACATGAAGTACCATACCTCTTCAATATGGTCCCATTAATATGGCCACTTGTTAAAAATTGTTCGTTACCACTTTTCTGTTGAATGTGAGACGTGATGCTACTATTGGCCTGAAATTAATTTGATCATTGTCAACAAACTGTTATTCAGTAGTTGGTACTTGGTAGTAACCACCCAAAACCATTTTGTAGGGTACATAATTTGAACATTAAGTTGGGAAGCTACAAAGGAAACACTCGTAGTCAATTCAGGAACTGGATAAAGAACGTTTAACAACTTAAGACATTTTCCTAGTTAACTAATAGATGCACAGAAAGATAGAGTTGATATTACCAGTCATTATAAGAAACCGTTCTCATGCAAAATCAAAGCATTCTGATCTCAACTAGCCCAAATTGATCACTAGTCTCTAAACGTACACAATAAATGCTTCCTTATTAGTAGATGATTAGGCATACCGTAGCCTTCAACTCTAATAAGCCACTAAGCCAAATCATACTTTCGCTTAACAATCTGCATGTCAATACACTCAAATAGCACTTGTCACGCCAAAGAATACTTCAAATCGCAGAAAAACGCCAAATAGCATACTCAACATTCAATTAGGTGAAAATCTCAATCAAACTTGCAAAGAAATAACCAATCCAAATTCCCAATCCTCACACACTAAGGGGCCAAAAAACCCCAAAAATATCCCAAAAAACAATCAACCAAGTTCAAACAAAGATAAAAATCACTCCATCACAACTAATCAAACTGAGAAATACTTGTCTCAATCAAGGTTCAATCCAAGCAGCTACAAAAGCACATTCCACATAAAATCAATCCAAAATGCACTTTCGAAGCAATCGATTAGATGGGGAAAAAAGAGATGAACTCACTGAGATGAAATTCCTTAGAGACGGATGCCATTTGATGACCTTGGATATGCAGGGACGCATGCTGAAAGCTAATTAAAACTTAAAACGTACTTGATTTTTGTTGAAAATACAGAGAGGGAAAAGATAGAGATGAAGTAGAAGCGTTGAGTGGAAATGGTGAATGAGAATGAAAGAAGGTAGAAAAGAAGAGGTTGGATCCATAAGAAGGGACAGGTAAGAAAAAACCATGGCGGCTGCTTAGTATATAATAGTATAAGTTGGTGGTCGGTCGGGGACCATCGCAGAACCGCCACGTAGGACTCATGTGGCTACTGCCTTGAGCCAAAGGACAACTGTTCGCACACTTCTGCAAACACTTTAATTTGGAACCACGACTTTTTGAACCAAATTGGGTTGGATCTGTTTTATTAAATAAAACTCCTCAATTTTTTATATGAGATATTTTCAACTAATTTTTGAATATCATAACTAAAATACACAATTCATATAAGATATTGTTTAGTTTTGTTATTTTTATACCACAATTCAAGATATTTAATAAAATTATTCTTTTGAAAAAAAAATGAAAAAATCATATTATGTTGGAATTTGCACGATATGTGTTTTTTCATAAGGTTACCCGTAGAAAACATGTATTATATAATACCTAACAGAAAATTGATTTTTTTTTTCTTTATATTAAAAGAACAGTTTTGTTCATTATTATATGATGAAAAAGTAACAAAATTATCATTTAGGGTATCAAAGTAATTTGTTATATGAAATGTGGTATTTAACATATTATATTTATAACTTAATGATGCACATGTGACTAATGATTATCATTAACTCTATGACTAATATAATGTATAACCAAATATTTCAAGTTTTGTAAACCATATATTTCTCTAGTGATATATCCAATTTTGAACAAATTTTCGTTTTCATTTTATATTTACATGTCTTATATGCAAACACAAATATATATATATATATATATATATATATTTGAATAAACACATATAAAATTTAGAACCATTACTTATATAGTTATATTTCTAATAAAGTTAAGATGAAAAAGAAAAACAAGACATTAGTTGGAATTAAGGGATTTTATAATTCTTTTTTAAAATTTATTTATAGCTGCTGACCGGTGTGGAATTTTCAATTCCAAGGGCAGTTGTTGATCGATTCGATTCTTCAAATTCATTCATCTCTCCGTAGTGTAAGCATTTTCCTGTACGTCTCTCTCTCTCTCCTCGCCATTTTAACCAACCTTTGGCAATTGGTATTGTTTTCAATTATTTCATTACTCTTTTTTTTTTTTCCCGAATTACGAAGTTAGTATTTCGGTGCCTTTTGGTATTGTTGATCTGCTGAATATGCCATCATTGGAAAATCATTGATTGATTTGATTATATCTGTGTATTACGCTACACTTATGTTGGATTTGCGTTTGTGTCGATTGTTTGATATAAATCAGTTTTTTTTTTTGCAGTAATTTGGGTCTTCAGTAGCGATGGTATTTCATAGGAGCGCTGGTCTGTTGTCGAAGCTGCGGTCGCGCGCTGTAAGTAAACGTGGTCGCTTTCACTTAATGGTTCTGTGAAATTACCTTCATTTTGATTTCTGTCAATTCATTTCGTGTAACTAACTTCACATGCATGGTTTTATTGTTTCGACTGATCTTTTGAAACTTGAATTTTAACGTCTCATAGGTTCAACAGCCGGGCCTCCGCAATTCTGTCCGCTGGTTTCAAGTTCAGACCTCATCTGATGTTGTAAGCATTCTTTGGTTCTTATGATTACTTGATTTTCGTTGGATTGTTGTTCATCTGGATCTTGGTTTTGTATAGTCTTCTGATAGGTTGCTGTACTCATTGTCGGCTTTAATTATGTCATAAGATCCTTTGACATGCTTCATAGGAAATTAGTGAAAATAAAAGAGGGCAATGAAATCTTCAAATATGTTTCCATGTCTGTATTGTGGATAAACCACACGCGAGTTTTGTAAACCAGAGAATAGACAGTGAAAGAGAATAATATTTTCTCACATCAGAAATCATTTTGCGATGCATTTAAGTTTTCATATAACTGTGGGGAAAACAATGAGATTAGCAGAAATCAACTTAACAAATAGTTCGCCTCAAGCCTTTCATATCTCAAAAGCAGCAAAACTGCAAGATCAACAATTCTTCCATGGTTCCATTTCATGTTTTCTTATAGTAGTCTAGGACTCTAGGTACAGGTCAAGTAATAAAAACAGATATTAGCTTTAAAGTTTGTATATTGAATTCATCTGAGAGGCATACAGATTTTCTAGTTACTTTGAGTTGTGTCTTATTGATATGTTGAGATAGTGATCATGGATGGTTTCCAATATTTTTTTCTCAAACAGTACTTTATTCAAAGGCAACTTCATAGAATATTTACTATGAACTAATTTCTCAGAATAACCATATTCAAGAAGAGTTAGACTCTGAACGGCTTCTTTATCTTTTGTATTTTCTCCAAAATCACCTCTCTGGAACACTCCTACTTGAGAACATAAATCTCAAACCAAAAGAGAGAGATTTTTTTATTTTTTTTCTGTTACAGACAACTATGTGATTAAAACATGATCAAAATCAGATTAATCATGCAATTTGGTTTTAAAGATGCCATGAGTTTTTGGTCCCACACTTTTTTTTTTTTTTTTTGCTTTTTTAAGCATCCAAACTCACGTCTTTAAATTTTTTAAAGTGTATTTCTTAATATTTCTATATAAATTATTTATAGCCTTGGCACGTTTCCAAGAGGTCTTGGTGTATGATTTTGATCTCCAATCTTTTAATCTTAATTATGCATTTTGAAAAATAATCCACTATCCAATTTTGAAATTTATGTAATTCTAATCCATGAGTTAGAAGTGTTTCGTGATTTGTGAGGATGGTCAGAGACGAATACTTCCAATATGATAGATATGCCACATTTGTGATATAGTGTGCACAAGAAGTTTTTTCTAGAATGAGTCTTGAGAGAAATCTTAGTTATAGCCATGGACATTGAGAGAAAGTGGCTTATAGATTTTGGGGTATTGCAAAATATTGTCTTTCTTTTATGTCTGAATTGAAAATATGATAAAGATCAATGATTCTTTCTTGTTTTTGTTTTCACTACCTTTGCCTGTTCTTCCATCAAATAACAGCTAAGATGGTATTTTTCTTGTGCTTTTTACTTTTGACTTCTTTTAGGACCTACATTCTCAGCTGAAGGAATTGATTCCAGAACAGCAGGTACTATTTTTATAACAGAAATGATTGATCTAGACTATCTACTCAATAGGTTGTATTGTTTATGCTTTTCGTTTTATTGGTTTTAGTCATACCAATGACCATTTGCAACATAACCGTACTAAGTAAAGAAAAAATATATATTAATATTTATGGTGGCAAAAAGCATTGATAGAAAAATGGTTTATTCTTTGTCATATCAGTGTTTCACATCTCATGTTGCTTTGTCTCAGGAACGCCTGAAGAAACTTAAATCAGAGCATGGGAAAGTTCAGCTGGGGAACATCACTGTTGATATGGTATGTGTCTTTCTTGCATTTATGCTTTCTTTATAATTTGACTAACGATTTTGGAAAATTGACAATTCAAGTACTAATGAATTTGTTATACATCAAAAGGTACTTGGTGGAATGAGAGGAATGGCAGGATTATTGTGGGAAACTTCATTGCTAGATGCAGAAGAGGTGTGCAGCCTTTTTATCAATAAGATCTGCAATATTTTAATACGCATACTTGTAGAGTTGCAATCTTTAATTTATGCAACTGTTACTGAGTTAGTATGTCATGTTCATTGTCTTAGGGAATTCGCTTCCGGGGTTTGTCTATTCCTGAATGTCAGAAGGTTTTACCTGCAGCAAAGCCTGGAGGCGAACCGTTACCTGAAGGACTTCTTTGGCTCCTTTTAACAGGAAAAGTAGGTGGTTAATTGGTATTCTGTCTCAATGCACCTTTTCATTTTGGATTTCGCTGCATCTAACATTGTTCAAATATAAGTTAGTGTTGTACTTGGATTTTGAACGCTCTGCATTATATTTTATTTCAGTTTAGCTTGCTATTGTGAACTAATTTTTGTGTTAATTTCATTCATGCTTCATTATTTTATGAAGGCTAATCTTGTTTTCTTCCTCTGCCCGGGTCAGGTGCCAACAAATGAGCAAGTGGCTTCATTATCAAAGGAACTGAGAAATCGTGCTACAGTCCCAGGTTCTTCAACTCTCACATTGGTCTTTAGCTGGTCAGCCTATAATAGCATAATGATAAACCAGTCTGCAGAGATTGTTTTCTTATTTATCATTTAGATGTTTAGCTTATAGTAGAAGATGGTAAAAGTTTCCTATCTTATTTGAAAAAAAAAATCATATATTAATCCTAAATGCCAAGAGGCTCTTTTTTATGGAACGGGGTATTTCTTTTGTACTTGAAAGTTCAATACTCATGCGGTTGATCTCAATTCTATATGCTCCCAGCCTTTATAGCTTTTTATGAGATTTCTTCTTATATTCCTTTTTTTTTTTTAATAATTGCAGATCATGTATATAAAACAATTGATGCCTTACCTATTACTGCTCACCCAATGACTCAATTTGCAACTGGTATCATGGCTCTTCAGGTGGAGTGATGATAACTATTTTCATTTAAGTTGCTTATTCATTTGTGAAATCTAGTTAACAATCTTGTCTTCATGTTGATAGCCATCTCGTATGTGTTCAAAGTGTATTCTTTGAATTTTTCTTGATAATATAAGAACACATTCAGAATCTGGTAACTGGTCCAGAAATGACTTCTGTTCTTATGATAAATTTTTAGATTATATTCATTCTTTTCCTTCAATCTCAAACTTTTGAAGCTGAATAGGTGATGGAGGAAAAGAAAACAAAAAAAGAGAGAAAAAAGAAGTAGTTACATAGCTTGATTGTGAGTTAGTATGGTACAAAACTTCAGTCTGAGTCTCCTCCCATGATGCTTTGATTCATATAGAACATGTAATCTTAGCTTAAGGGATTGCAAAAACTCTGATGTTTGCCTTTGATCAGTGTTTTGCCCTTAAACGTGAACAATTTAGTTCTTGGTTGGGCATGCATTAGCTTCAGTGGTAGTTTCTTAGCTTGACTAAGCATTTCTGCATGAGGATATATTAACTATCATCTCCTCTACCTACAATAGGACTGTTTGTTGACTGTGGTGGCCTCTGAAGTGGATCCATTAGCATTTTGTGATTATTAAAAGAAAGTTTGTTTACGAAAAAAGGTGCTAAGGTTATGATTACAAAGTTGAACATACATTTGGACAAATTTGTTGTAATCAATTTCCATGCTGACTAGAAAATTACCTTTTTGGGACATATTGTCCATGAGCTACATATATTGTAGCTAGCCTGAGCAAGATGATTGATTATGTCACAACCTTGGAACATTTCTGCTTTATCTTGTTATTTTTGTTTGTATTATGCATTTCTTGAGTTGGTTAAGGGGTAAAGTTGTTTCCATTTGTTCAAGAATATTAAAATGTAGAAAGAGATTATGTTTTTTCACATCATGTAAGGAGCTATTAACTGAAAAGTCACACTCGTCATGTTTTTCTTAAGGTTCAAAGTGAATTCCAGAAGGCATATGAGAAGGGGATCCATAAATCTAAGTGAGTTCTTAATGAGGCTTTATGTTCTGATGACACATCAATTCTTACCTCTATTCAGATTCTAATTATTTTTCCTCTATAGGTATTGGGAACCAACATATGAGGACTCCCTTAGTTTGATTGCACAAGTTCCAGTTGTAGCTTCATATGTCTACCGCAGGTTGGTTGGTGGATTGTATCTTGGCATACTTGAGTTAAATCATTCACGATAATGATACCGATAATGCATTCTTCGAAAGACTGATGATCATGTTAATCAATTTTGATTGATAATCTAACATTATAGTTAGCTATTGTCTGGTAACATTTATTTGAACCTGTGAAGGATGTACAAGAATGGACAAGTCATACCGATGGATGATACCCTAGATTATGGAGGGAATTTTGCACACATGCTAGGTTTTGATGATCCTGGCATGCAAGAGCTAATGAGGCTTTATGTAACCATCCATAGGTGCGTTGCGTAAATTTTGTCATTATAATATATCAGTATATATTCAGTAAGATTAGTCATTCCAATTGGATCCTGACTTCTATTGTATTCTTTTCATATTTATACTACTTCATTCAGTGATCATGAAGGTGGTAATGTCAGTGCCCATACTGGTCATCTGGTAAGTGACATTAGGCTTTCTATGTTCATTCTGTAAGGGGTTTGATTTGACTGGCACGTAATGCTTACATTTCATATAAGTTACCTATATAAGCTTTCATAGTGTATTTCTCTGACATTCCAGACTATTTAGATTCTCATGCAGTATGACATTCCTTCCGTTATTTTTTCTTATATTACTCTTATAGCTGATGTTGTACTTGCACAGGTTGCTAGCGCCCTTTCAGATCCTTATCTTTCATTTGCTGCTGCATTAAATGGCTTAGCTGGTCCGCTTCATGGCTTGGCTAATCAGGTGCTTAAATGTCTTTGTTCAATGGTTGTCATTTTCTCATGCCCAAACTTGCAACTTTAATTGCCACCACTGATGCAACCAGATGCATAGCTTGATTTTTGAATGTATGTATCTACTGCTACGTGTCAAGTTATTAATCTTACAACAAAGAATTTCCATTGAGTTTGCTTGGTTTTTCTGTTTTTTCTTTTAATTTATTTTGAATGCTGTGCTAACCATGCTAATTCTTCATTGCAAGCTGTTATCTGTTTTTGGGTAAGGTAATATCCGCATAAACATTAGATTGTTCTGGTCAAAACAACAGAATGTCAACATCTGAACTACAAGTAATAGAAGCACAAAGGGAAATACAAGGTGGTCAGGAATCAAACCCAAACGAAACATATAATTTCAGCCATAATCTGGAATATCAACAACTGAAATTTTTGAAATAACTTCCTACTGATAAATCCAAGGTATACCTAACTGATCCTTTACTTTGTGCTTAATTTTCTGGTCT
The DNA here is from genome assembly GCA_946896805.1 of Scutellaria galericulata. Classification (NCBI taxonomy): domain Eukaryota; kingdom Viridiplantae; phylum Streptophyta; class Magnoliopsida; order Lamiales; family Lamiaceae; genus Scutellaria; species Scutellaria galericulata. Next base: position 10,862,620 of record OX335798.1, on the reverse strand, counting down.
TAAACAGGAAGTCTTGCTATGGATTAAATCGGTGGTAAAAGAGTGTGGGGAGAATGTTAGCAAAGAAGATTTGAAAGATTATGTCTGGAAAACATTGAACAGTGGCAAGGTAGTATGTTTGGTATTGCTGCAATTTTCAAATTTCTTCTCCCGACCCCCCCCCCCTCTTCTATCGATTTGGCTCATAATTAATAACTGACATATAAATAACTAGATTTAGTTGGTAGTCAATGTTGTTATTTGAGTTCAAAAACTGTGACCTCACTCTGTCCGCAGTTTCAACAGTTGCTAAAATGGAGAAACTTTGCTCTATCTTCTGTTGCTATCTTCTTCATCATTAATCGATTACCCTTTTCTTTTTCATTAGATTCTCATATCTGCATCTCAGCCTTCAAAATCTTATAATTCATTCTCTAGTCTTAGTTAATCAATATACTCTGACATCCTCAACCCATCCTTCAAAATATCTATATCGGTTACGTTTTTTTACGTTAGCATACACTCTGCACCTTATTGATCTCTCTAGACCTTCTCATCCTTTACATGATGGAATCATAGGTTGTTCCTGGATATGGACATGGAGTACTGCGCCAGACTGATCCAAGATACACATGCCAGAGAGAATTTGCTCTGAAGCACTTGCCGGATGATCCATTGTTTAAACTGGTACACTTCAGGCTTGATAACATGACAGTATGCATCAGACATTATCTTGTCTATTGGTAAAATTTAACTTTTTTTTTTCCATTTTTTCCCTCTTTATTTTCCATTCAGGTTTCAAATCTTTATGATGTAGTGCCTCCTATACTTTTGGAGCTTGGAAAGGTATGTCGCCCTGTTTCACAACTAAAAGTTGCTTCTTAGTGAGACTTCTCAACATATTAGGTGCTAATTTTTTTTTTTTTTTAACTTCAAATTTAATTGGATGCTATGTGATACAAAATAAAATTATATGTTTTTCTTTGGCAACTAGTTTTGATGTAATTATATCTGGGATTCACTGTGATGCTTCTTGATGATTTTGTTATTTTCTGTCAATACCTCCCCTTCTTTGTCCTATCTTTAATGCTGCAATTTAGGCTGCTTCAGTTTCTTAATTTCATGGTAGAGAACATTGCTGGATGAGGCTTCTTTTCTTATCATTGTGGATATTTTATTTCTAATGAATGTTGCTTCTGTGACTAACCTTTGCAGGTGAAAAACCCATGGCCTAATGTTGATGCCCACAGTGGAGTGTTACTCAATTACTATGGTTTAACAGAAGCAAGGTAGACATTTTGTGTATTTTTTTCTGATACTGGATTGTTCAGTTTACTTTTACTGTTCAAGTTGACATTGAGTATTAACAATAACACAAGCTAAGAATTACTGCCATCAATGATATCTTTCTCGTTGATTTTGATAGATACTACACCGTTCTCTTTGGCGTGTCGAGAGCTATTGGCATTTGTGCTCAGGTTTTCTTCCATTGACAGCCTTTATACTAATTTTCTTAGTCTATACGCATATATTCTTCTCTGAACTTTCTGTGTTTTCACCGGTTTAGCTTATATGGGACCGAGCTCTTGGACTGCCACTGGAGAGGCCGAAGAGCGTCACAATGGAATGGCTCGAAAGTTACTGCAAAAAAGCACCCTAAGCTTGATGTCTCCCAAAGGTACAAGACACCGACAACTTTTGGAATAATGATGCTTGAGAAAAGCATTTATACGGGGGAAAAGCGATGGTTTTGGCGTCGATTTGTTATCTCGTTCTGTGTTTGATGGCGTTGCTATTTACTTTTATCCCCAAGTTTTGAGTTTAGTATAATGGTTAGTGATCATGCTTTCCGTATTATCGACTGTACTCTAGTTCTCCTATTCAATGAGAGGTTAACAACACGATTTTCTCCATTTCATCTAGTTTGATCCAATACCGAACAAGGCAATTAATAGGTTCTTTCATAGTTTCATATATGTATCGTCTTACTCTTTCTACACGTGTTTGCTAATAATACCGTCGTAGACATACGATTATTTGTGCATCTTTCTGAAACTCCAATAAAGTCGAAGATTGAACCAAAGCTGTTTGCTTTTCTTATTTATAGCCTTTTTATGGAATTCTTTATACAACTTCTATATAGATTTGATGGGAAAAAAATATTGTTCCATTTAGTATATATTTTTATCTTAGTTACAAACTTTCAATTGAGGATGGGGGAATCAAACCCAAGGCCTTCTCTCAGGTTGAGAGAAGTGGCTACCATTAAGTTTGAATTAAAAGAGTTTGTTTATTGAAACATTACTTATCTGATTTTAAGTAATGTAGTTTCTTCATAATTTACTCAAGTGTTGAGTAATTCTTTGAATTTATGATTGTATACTATAGTGACAATATAGTTTTTTGTTTTATGTTTTCGTAATTGCATGAAGCTTCAAAATCTACGTTTGGAAAAAAAAAAAAAAAAAAAACAAAAAAGGACTTTGGTAAGATTTTATTGCTTTAATCAATATTTTTAAAACTATAACTTTTTAGGGTCCTTCTATAGTACACCATTGTATTAATACATATTTCAATCATTGAATCTTGAATCATTGCATCATAACCTTTCATTTTCATTTTAACCTTTTTACCTGTTTTAAAAAATTACTGAAAACTAAGAATTCCCCACAATTGTAATAGCATAGGCAATGTAGTTAATGTATATCTTCTTCATTAATTGTATATAACAATAACCTACAACCATAAAATCGCAATCGAATTTGTTGGTATTATGCATCTCGTTATTACAAATCATTTGAGACCCATCTTTGATATGTTTGGGTATTTGTTATGAAGTCATCTCATTAAATTTTTTGATAACTACTTCTGAATTGTATTGCTAAACTGCATCCACAACCTATGATTGTATCTTTAACAAGTTTAGTTGTTTATAATTGTTTGAAATACCACAAAGTAATCAACCCATTTGATTCGTTAGTTTCTCTAAGAATCAATGTGATGTCATATTCACAAAATTGTGTAATGTGCCTCTATCACAAATCATTAGAGATACACGCGTACAAAATAAATGTAACAATGGTTTTGTAAATTCAATTGACACAATGTTACCTTACCTTACACTGAAAAATCATATATCAGTGACACATTTTGAATCAATTTAAATGTATTATTATTAATTAATTGATACGTGCATCCCATTAAAGTTGAAAATCATTGTGCGTGAATCCACTTTGGTGTTGTGTGGTTAATTTGATAATGTATTGTTATTAAATGATTTGTTGACATGCAATTCAAAATCATTATTGCATTCATCTTGGTGTTGTGAGGTTAGTTTGGTGATATATTACTATTAATTGATTTATTGGCATCCATTTAAAAATCATTGATTCATCCATTTCAAAATCATTGTCTGTTGCATCCATTTTGGTGTTGTGATGTTAATTTGGGAATGTATTGTTATAATTCATTGATACAAGCATTCAAAATCATTGCATCGGCCGCATGGCATCACCGTTCAAAATCAGTCTTGCATCCATTTAAAAATTATTGTTGCATCCATTTAAAATTATTATACGTTGTATCCATTTTTATGTTGTGTGGTTAATTTGGTAATGTATTATTATTAATTGATTTGTTGGCATCCATTCAAAATCATTGTTGCATCCATTTAAAATTCATTGTTGCATCCAACTTGGTATTGTGTTGTTAATTTGGCAATGTATTATTATTAATTCATGGATACATGCATTCAAAATCATTGCATCGGCCGCATGTCATCACCGTGCAAAATTAAATCATTGTTGCATCCATTTAAAAATCATGTCTATTGCATCCATTTTGGTATTTTGAGGTTAATTTAGTAATGTATTATTATTAATTATTTGTTGGCATTCATTCAGAATCATTGTTGCGTTCATTTTGGTGTTGTGTTAATTTGGTAATGTATTGTTAGTAATTAATTATACATGAATTCAAAATCATTGCATCGGTTGCATGTCATCACCGTTCACAATCGTTGTTGCATCCATTTAAAAATCATTGTTGTATCATTCTCTGTTGTATGGTTGATATTTCATCGGATATTGGTTGCATCCTATTTTAGCAGATTGCATATGATTTATGATTTACCACAATCCTTTGATTATAATGGCTTAGATTTGAATACTTTTAGATTTGAATTTCATATGTATGTTACACATTATATTCACAAAATATTATCTAGGTAAAATAGAATATTAAATCTATGAAATAAATATTTGATTTCATCTTCGGTTACCATACAACATAATGCCACCATTATTCGGATCTCATGATGTGGATGTCTTAATATAATATTAATATTAAAACAATTCATTGTTTATACACGTTTCATTTCAAATATTAAATATTAATAAATTGAGAATGAACCAATATTTCTGTGATAATTCATTTATAATGGATTAGATTTATACATACAAAATAATTAATTTACAATGATTATTTAAATCAATACAACTGTTGGTGTGGTTTAATTCATGCAAACGAAATGCATGTAATATTAAGTATTAATAAATTTAGAATGAACCAAAATTTTTGTGATGATTCATTTACAATTATTTGGATTTATACATACAAAATAATTGATTTACAATGATTAATTAAATCAATACAACTGTTGGTGTCGTTTAATTCATGCAAACAAAATGCATGTAATAAGATCAATACTTTCACCATAATTCATTTACAATGGGTTGGGTGTGGTGTGATACAAACAAAATCAAATGTATGTTGAAGGGGTCTATTGCAATTCAAGATTTAAAATGATTGTAGAGAGACCCAACAATCAAGTTCACAACCCAAAACACAAAAATTACTTTTTAGAGAAATTACCACAGTAAAAAAAACCAATATATTAATACAACGGTGGATTATAAAATTACCCAACTTTTTAATAGTCATGCACGAATCTAATGTCCAGACTCCAGCTTAGACCCGCTAACAGAATAACCTAAAAGATAAGGCTGAGATCCCACTCATTTTTAAACCCATCCTATAATTAAAAAATATAAAGTAAATAAAGTTACAAAGATTAAGATATCCTTATATTTAAAGAAGAGATAAATATATTTCTCTACCTTATGCCATGTTTATTCTTCTTCTTCTTCGTATTTCTCTCATCTGCTTAAACCTTAACATCAAAAAGATCTTTTATGCCTTTTTTTAATGGTTATATATAGTATGTTAATTTTTTGGCAAACAACACTATCATTCAAAGTATCTCGTTGAAAATATGATTTTCATTTGTACGGTCTAAATATATATTATGGGTAAGTGTTGACCTGAACAGGCTGAAAATATTATAGTATGTTTGATCAACACTGACCAAACATACTCAAAAGCCTGGAGGGTATTCCACTGATACATATTGAATGGACCTTGTGGTGTTCGGCTAACCAAGATCGAACATAATTTTCATATATTATTAAGTTTTAGTGTATATTCACATAATGTGCATATGATTTGAATACATTAATTTAACAATAAATGCATAAAACAAGGATAACATAACTTGTGAATTCTTACTCATTATATTGGTGCTCCAACATAGACAATTATTTCTCCCTCAAGAATTTTAGAGAGAAACGTGGAAGGAAGCAGAAGCGATGAATGAGAGAGTGAGGAGAATTTAAAAATAAAATAAAAATGGAATGTAATATAATGTGTTAAGGGTGTTTAGAAATGTGTGGGTGTGTGGATTCCACCCACAAGATAACAATTTTCTTTATTATTTTCATATATTTACTATATTTGAACTTTTAAAAGAAATAGCTCCAATCAATAATAAGCAGCTATGAATACAATGTGAAATCAGATACAGTAACATAGAGTTAATGGAAGTCAACATGCACCAATTAGATCAGCTTCCTTCCCCACTCACTCAACTATATTGGGGCCATATGTTGGTTTATTTAACCTTTTTCAATGTTTAGAAATAAAAAAGTCAAATTAAATAATTTTGGTATAGATAGTATCTATCAACGATGTATTATTATATGCACACACATTCACTTTACATATCCACACATATATATATATATATATATATATATATATATATATATATATATGCAAATAGTATGATAGAACTGTATTCAATGTTATTAAAAAAGTTATAAGTATATAAACTATGTTGTACCATTAAAGTCATAGGTTAGAGATTTTCTAAAAAAACGATATGAATTTACATATTTATATTTTTAAATAAAATCTTTTTTTAAATTAAAGTAATCTGTAATAAAAAGAAAAAAAAAAGAGCAATTAACTATGCTTATGCTAGCAAGCTAATATGCCAAAACAATCTCTTTTGTGTAATTTAAGAAATAGAAGTGAATAGTGACAATGATGATTTCTACATATGACATTAGTCATATAAAGATAAGATCATTTTGATATTGAACTAAATTCAACTTTAGTTTTCTGAAACCTCTTTATTATCACTTTAATTAGGCTGGCTGCCTATACTTGTGCGATCACTTTATGTTAACATCAAATTGTAGATGGATCAAACTTCATAATTAAGATCATTGAATTTACAAATGTATCAAATTAGTGGGACCTATATATATATATATAGCCAAAAAAAGATGAGATCAAGAGGCGTGGACGGTACACCTTTTTCCTTTTGTCCTTTCCTTTCTAATCTTTAGATCATGAATGCTTATTAATGCATGTTTTATCACGAATCTTATAATTTAAGTGGTATTCCACCTATATATAAAAATGTAGATTGTGATGATATCAATTCAGCTAAAACAATTCCATTCTTTTTTCATGAATTGTTCTGATGATTTGCTTGTTGTTGAGTAGTTCATAACAATTACAAAAGATGAAAATACAAATACAAAGAACCCAAAAATATAAAGACTAAAATTTAAAGTCGGGAATACCCCAGTTATCAACAATGATGAAACCTCTGAGATTATTATAACTCTCAAGTTTATCGAACTGCATTTTCTTCTTCTCTTTAATTACCAAATTCGTCTCATGATTCGTTGCTTTATTCCCTTCTTTATGTATGTGTGAAATATACAAGTTTAAGCATCTTTTGAAGGCAAGGTACTTTACTATCAATCGTTGGTGTCTCCAACATCCCGGATGATTTTGCCGTAAGATGTGAAACATAGATAAAACATCAGTTTCAATCCAAATACAAGAAAAACCTAATTTTGTACAATGCTGAAGCCAGTGGCGGATCCAGAATTTTTATCGAGGGGGGCCCAACTAATAAAAGATCAATAACAATAGTTCTAAGAATAAAATCATAAAATTACGATAAAGTGTGTATCACATTATAAAATAACATCTAAAATCAATATTTTTATAACATTTCAACATGACAAATAAAAAAAAAAACGATTACAATATTTATGTTGTATTTTTTCCTATTTTGAAATCATTGCAAGATACCTTCGTTGCTAACATTTCCAAATACATCCTTTTCTGATGTATTTTGAACTTTGAATGTTGTTCATTTTGAAACACTTTTTAATATTAGTACTGATATTTTTCCATAATACTTTTTTCATTATTTATGAAAGATAGGATAAAATTAGAATTATTAAATATCATTAAATTAACATTACTATTATACAAACTATAAATCAACATCTAACTTATCAACAATGCTAACTCAAAGCTAACAATTCATAAAATAATAATCAATGATAATAATTCTTTACAATCACTTCATATTTTATTAAGCCAAAATAATGAATATATTATATATTCTATAACAATTGATAATCAAATAAATTAAAATAATATCATTACTCAATGAAGAAAAATAAATAATGAGTTTAGATATATAAACAATTTACCTTAAAAATCTTAAAAATTGATATTTTTAATAAGAATTTGATAATATACAAGTAAATTTAATTAATATACGTATTTTTTGAATAAAAATATAAAATTACCTAATATATATATATATATATATATATATATATTTTTTTTTTTTTTTTTAAATCTCAGGAGGCCCAGTGCCCCCCTTGGCTCCAATGTAGCTCCGCCCCTGGCTCAAGCCCTTCCACGATAACATAAATTTCAACATAAACACTATTATATAACTCACCCAAATAATTACAGAAAACAAAAATAAACCTACCACAAGCATCTCTAGTCACACCCCAAAACCCGTAGGACAGTGTGCTATGAATTATAATGGGTCACTTACATTTTATGATCAAATTAAGAAATACTAAATTAGTTAACTATCCTTGACATTTAATATGTAATAAGGATATAATAAACATTACCAAAATGAAATGAATGAAATTATTTGTACTTTAATATTAATAGCATTAATAATAATAATAATAATAATAATAATAATAATAATAATAATAATAATAATTATTATTATTATTATTATTATTATTATTATTATTATTATTATTATTATTATTATTATATACTTTAAATCTAAAAATAATCGAACATTTGTACAATTTGAATGTAGAAAGAGAAAAATGGCCTGATTAATTTATATGCGCGACCAAAATATCACAGTATCACAAAATATAGTAAAACTTGACTATTTATTTAATTATTTTCATGTTGACCAAATATGTCATATTATATCCCTTATTAGCTATTATTAAGACATGCCATTTTGTTGGTACACCATGGTAGTCCATTTAATGAATGAATTAAGTCTTCGTCTTTTGATATAGGACCTATTTAATTTATTGGAACAAATTGAACCATCAAATAATTGAACCTTCAAACGTCATATTCTTACATAAGCTGATATACACTAATCTAGCCGATATCAAAATATTGTATTATTATTGTTGCTCAAATTCATTCAATATTGCAGTCAAGTTTACTTCAATTGTTATTTTAATCGCATGTGTTGTGTTATTGTGTAGGAATCTTTTTATTCGTCATTTAATTGTTTATCAAATTATTTAATTTTTTTGTTCACCCAATGTTTGTGTTATTATGTAGGAAATCTTGAAGAAAGTTCATGAAAATAGCGTCCGTATAGGAGAAGAAAGTTCAAGGAAATTCATGAAAATAAATTGGTAATTAAATACAAATTTCACTATATAAGAACAATAATTTGGTTCCTTTTGCTCGGTTGTCAAAATTATATTCATGTAATTATGGTAATAATGTTTCATAAATTTAATTATATTAGACGGACTAATCAATTAACTCATAATTCATAATGGAGACCAACTTATAAAAATATATTTGAGTTGTAAACAGTAGAACTCTATCTCATTAAACTATATTTATGAGACAGTATTTATCTCACTGAATTATATTTATGAGATGATATTGTATGTTTTGTTTAATATTAAAAACTACTTATTATATTATTAAAAAAAAGTTGTCCGCGTAATATTGTTATTTTTCTTACTTACAGTGGGAATTTGGGTGTTCTTGACTAATCTATTGGCTATGACATGACATGCATGTTCTTTTAAAAGAGATAATATATTGAGATTTCTAATTTCAGTAAATTAATTGATTTAATTATGCCAAATGGCTATTTGGCCCACACCAATAGTATATTTAGTGACAAAATTATGGCGTCGTTCGAGTCCATTTATTTTGGATTAATAGTTAATTAGTGGCTTGCTAAAAACATTAGAAAATATCTGATATGATCGAATCTAATATTCGTTAAATGGGAAAATCTTATCTAATATTTGCCATAATTATATAATGACAGAAAGTTAAGGTTTGACTTAAATTTTACAACTATTAAATTGATCATACACAAAAACTTTTATAAAATCATTTTACGTGATATTATTTTTGTTGACATGTTGGTATGGTTACTTTCTTGGCATTAGGGGTTTGTACATTGTATGGTCTCTTGGATGGCTTGTTCTTTATTGTTCGTTGAATAAGCATTTTTTGTTTTCTTTTATATTTCTTCGTATTTTGTGTTACATTTTTTTTTTCTTTTAGTGTTTTAGGGTTTACTTATAGAAGTGCTTCTGTAAAACATTGTATGCTTAGTTCAAGTCTACTGTGCACAACTACATTTTGCATCGAATTGAACTAAATTTACAATTATGTGAGATGAAACTCGATCATCTAAATTATATTTGCAGTTGAAAAAATCAAATTAATAATAGAGTTCTAACTTCTAAAAGCATACAATAATAAATTAAAGCACAATATTTAATATTTATAAATAGCATTTTTGAGTTGGTCTTGTGTGCACTTGGTGTACATGCAATTCGGGTCGACCCAATTTTGACCCGAATCCGCGTGGTTTTGAATTTAGCTTTTTTTTTTTTTTTTTCTTCTTCAGGTTGTTACCTTTATGTTGTATTAGTGTGACCTTTATATACAACTATCATGACTTTTATGTACTATACCTTAGAAAAAAAATGAAGATTTTCAACATAATTTGAACTGTATACCGTTATGTGATATCAATGTGACATTTATATTGTATCATGTCACCTTTATATACAAATATTCTGACCTTTATGCACTTTTATATATTACATAAATGTTAGAATATTTGTACATAAATGTGATATAATATAACATAAATGTCACATTGATATCACATAAAAGTATACAATACAAATTGTGTAGAAAATCTTCATTTTTTTTTTTCTAAGTTACAGACATAAAGGTACGAATGTTAGTACATAAAGGTCACACATTTATACATAAATGTCACACATTTATAACATAAAAATCAAGACAAAAATTTGGGAAAAAAAAATAGAAATTCACAGATTCGGGTCGGATCGACCCGGATTGCACGGATCTTAGATCCGTGCACCTGGTGCACAAGAGTTTTTGTGAAAATCTTTTTATATAATGTCAAAATGGTGCACCTGGTGCACAAGAGTTTTTGTGAAAATCTTTTTATATAATGTCAAAATGGTAGGATACTGATGAATCATGATTCTTTATTGTGTAAAGTATGTATTGCATGTCAAATAAGAATATAAAATACTAGTAGTCAGGTGAGTTTTAAAACGATATTATGATGAGCACAAAAACTCATATGCACCAAGTGCACGGATTTAAGATCCGTGCAATTTGGATCGATCCGATATGAATCCGTGAATTTCTATTTTTTTTTTCCAAATTTTTATCTTGACATTTATGTTATAAATGTGTGACTTTTATGTACAAACATCTGTACCTTTATGTCTGTAACTTAGAAAATAAAATGAAGATTTTCAATACAATTTGTATTGTATACCTTTATGTGATATCAATGTGACACTTATGTTATATTATGTCACATTTATGTACAAATATTCTAACCTTTATGTAATATATAAAAGTGCATAAAAGTCAGAATATTTGTACATAAAGTGACATGATATGATATAAATGTCACATTGATATCACATAAAGGTATACAGTTCAAATTATGTAGAAAATCTTCATTTTTTTCTAAGTTATAGTACATAAAAATCATGATAGTTGTACATAAATGTCACACTAATACAACATAAAGATAACAACTTGAAGAAAAAAAAAAACTAAATTCGAAAACATGCGGATTCGGGTTAAAATTGGGTCGACCCGGATTGCATGTACACTAATTGCACACAAGACCAATTCTATGATGAGTATATCAAAAAAAAATAAAAAAGGTATTGTGTTGCTTTTTTCTAAAAATATCTAATAACAACATATTGTTTTTGCCGTAATTATTTAGACTTAAGAGTCAAACCATACTATATCAAAAAGTTTATAATTTATCTCACATTAGTATTGATGTCATTTTAAATTTTAACAGAGGAAAAAACCCTAAAATATGGAAAGTGTCCGTTTTCTGTAATCTGGTAAGTAATATTGAATATTGAAATACTATTATTATTATTATATTATTATTATTATTATTTATATTATTATTTATATTATTTTATTTTTACCCGCGTAGTTTTCTTTCATTCAATATATCAGTTAGGTGGCTCTTGTTCACGACACCTCCTCTCTTTCTCTCTCTAGATTATTACTATTATTCTCTCTCACTCCTCCACTTATTTCTTTTCTTTTGCTCACTTTCTTCCCACAGACACTAATCACTGATTATTCTTCTTCTACAAGTTTCTGTGTGTTTTCTGCAATTCTTACAATCTGCACACCTTTTCCTTGAGCGGTAGGAAAGCGATTTCTTGTTTTCGAGAAACTTCACTCTGCTCTCAACAATCATTTTGGTGATTTTCATGGTAGTATCACTTTTTCAATAGAAACCTTGGGACTTGATATGATGTGAATATTGATTTCTTGATGTTTTTAACCTTTATTCATGTGTTTTGGTATTATTTGATCTTGATGGGAATAAACGTCAAGAAAATTATAAAAGAATATGGTGCTCTGTTTTCTGTTCTGAGTAAAGGTTGTTTTTGCTTTGATATGATGTAGAATTGAACATGGTATGAAGTGATTGAAACTCAACGGGCATGAATATTTGGGTTTCCTCTTTGAATTTTTAAGGGAAGAGGATTTTTTTGGCATTTCTAGTTCTCTGTCAAAACATGTTACTTTCAATTTCGTGCTTTGAGTGGTTATTTTATTGCTAATGATTGAAGAAAATCGTAAGTTTCTTGGAATATTTATTCAAAGATTTTGGGGAAATTGATGGCAATTCTTCCAATTGCTGATCCTCAGTTATATCACTATGAATAAAACACGTGGTTCCTTCATATGTAATATAGGCTGTGTTCGATATGGTTTGATGTGTCTTACGGATTTTTCTAATTGTTTTCTACAGGCCAACTGAAACTAGTTTCTATTCTGCTTGAAGGTTTAAGGCTAAAATGGCATATCAGAGAAAGGGGTCTGATATGCCGCCGCAAAGGCGTATTCTGCGGACTCAGACTGTTGGTAATTTAGGGGAGTCGATGATGGATAGTGAGGTGGTACCTTCATCTCTGGTTGAGATTGCGCCCATTCTTCGTGTTGCCAATGAGGTCGAGCCCATCAATCCCCGTGTTGCTTATCTGTGTAAGTCATGATGTAGCTGGTTTTAATACTTCATGAGTTTCAGTTATTATCTTGTGTTGCTCTGGTTTTGTGAGGCCATTACCCCTGCTACGGACCCAACTTAATGTTCTGCGCTTAGCTTTAAGTTTTTTTAAACACCATAGCAAACACACTTTAATTTTCTGGTGATGATTTTAATATTGGAAGTTCTTTCTGAACTTTACAGTGCTACACTTCATTGTCTTTATGCGGTTTTCCTTTCCTTTTGTCTTTCATTAAGATATTAAAATTGATGATGCTTGGATGAAATTTGTATATGCATTTAGTTTTGATGATCTCTCTCTCTCTCTCTCTCTCTCTCTCTCTCTCTCTCTCTCTCTGTGTTTCTATTGCTTATGTTTTGTTTTTCGAATTTTCTCCAAGTATGTTAGGATGTGGCATGTATGTTACAAAATGAAAACTGCTTCAACTTATACTGAGCAAGGACATTAGCACTGGGTACCCCTCCCCGATTGGCTGAAATAGATTAGAGAAAATCATAAATAAACCTTGATGCTGCACTGCTCTTAAATATTCTTATATACTTGTGATTGTTGTTGTATTTATTGGAATTAGGTCGGTTCTACGCTTTTGAGAAAGCTCACCGTCTTGACCCAACATCTAGTGGTCGTGGAGTTCGTCAATTCAAGACTGCTCTTCTTCAACGACTTGAACGGGTACAACGTATTTTAAGCTGCAGTTACTATGATTATCTAGTACAAATTTTTGGGTTTCACTAAGAAGGCTGAGATCAGTAAAGCCAGATTTTATATGTTACTCTAAGATAAGTTCTTAAAAAGTCATCCGCTTTACAAGATATGATTGCTAATGGCTAGATGGAAGATACTTTTCCTCATGGGAGTTAAAGTTATCTTCTAACATTTTTGTTATCCTTTTTTTTTTGGGGACTGCTTTCATCATTTGGGAGCTTGACTTTTGGTTTCTGTTGGTCTCCATTCATCATTTCAGATCATGACTTTTGATTTCTGTCTTTAGTCTTTACTACATTATAATTTTTGAGAAGTTTGACTCCCAATCTGTGTGTGTATGCACTTCCATTTTGATACTAGTCACACAGTGATAATATTGATCTCTATTTACCTGTGGAGTCAGTAAATATGGCAGTTTGAAAAATGTACACAGAATAGGTAAAAGTTTCTCTAACAATCAGCTAACTGAGATGATAGTATACCCTTGAGTATAACTCAAAAACTGTCTGGTTTTCGTTGTCTTTAAGGTCTATAATTTAAGAGCTATATGTATAATCTTAAAGATGGTAAGTCTTTTTTGAAGAGTAGATAGTGAAACACATAAACCAGTTCTTATATGCCCAAAATGATGAAGTTTGTAATGTCAGAAAATATTTTATCTTTTAGTTGCTCCTGATACCCCATATCGTATTTTATATTTCTGTTTCCATGTTATCGTTTAGTCAAAGTTTTCTGAAGGGTAACTAACTTAATGCATATCATGAGTTAAGAGGCAGTGTGTATTAATTACAATTAATTTTATAGAATGTCTTATCATATGCTCTATTCTTTCCTGGAATACTCTTGACTGTTTCTGAAAGGAAAATATTTTGATAGAGTAATTTTCTGAATCAAAATTTTAAAATATTATATTTCTGTTAAAGGAAAATGAGACGACATTAACAGCGAGAAAAGGAAGTGATGCGCGTGAAATGAAGAATTTTTATCAGCATTACTACAGGAAGTATATTGAAGCTTTGCAAAATGCTGCTGATAAAGCAGATCGGTAAATTACTCTGGATCATCACTTCCATTTTCTTAACAAAATTTACTATTACCGAGTTTAAATAATTTTATATTTGATACAGTGCTCGGCTTACAAAAGCATATCAAACGGCAGCAGTGCTTTTTGAAGTGTTAAAGGCTGTTAATCTGACAGAAGCTGTAGAAGTGGATGAGGAGGTAAAATTTTCTTATTCAGTTCTATCTTTTTAGCAGTAAACACCAAGCTATGTTTGTTCCTGATGTCATTTTTCTGATAGTAGACTCGAGTTGCATCTTCGTATTCTTAGTCAATTTATACTTTAATATCTCAATATGTATGCATATCTGCATGCAGATTTTGGAAAAACACACCAAGGTCACAGAAAAGACCCAAATATATGTGCCTTATAATATTCTCCCTCTTGACCCGGAAAGTTCACATCAAGCAATCATGCTATATCCTGAGGTCAATCGCTTTTCTTTTCTTTTGATTTTTTTTAACTTGCATAGCAGTGAAATTTATCTACTATTTTGGTACTTCCTGTTGTTTTCAGATTCAAGCTTCCGTTACTGCACTTCGTAGCACAAGAGGTCTTCCATGGCCAAAAGGACACAAAAAGAAAATGGATGATGACATTTTAACTTGGCTGAAGGCCATGTTTGGTTTTCAGGTGCTATAATATACACTTTATCATGCTAATATTCTCACCAGGCAATGCTAACATTGATACATATCCAGGATGGCAATGTCAAAGACAGTGCAAACAGATACCGAGTTACAAATGCATCAGTGATACATATTTAAAATATGAACTTGTATATGAATAATAAATATGTTTAGCATATATACCTGTGTAATAATAGTTGACAACTACTCTTGTTACACATACAAGTACATCATTCTTTCTTAAGAGTTTTCTCCACTTATTTGAGTGCAGAAGGATAACGTATCGAACCAAAGGGAGCACTTGATTCTTTTGCTAGCCAATGTACATGTTAGGCAACCAAAGCAAGATCAACAACCCAAGGTATTAGTCTTTCTGTTCATTGTGCTCATTCCATCTATTCAGTAGAGGTTCCGAATGTTTTAGGGAGCGGTCTATGTTGTTCTTTAGTTGGATGATCGGGCACTTACAGAAGTCATGAAGAAACTTTTCAAAAACTACAAGAAGTGGTGCAAGTATCTTGGCCGCAAGAGCAGCTTATGGTGAGGAGATTTTTGCTTTTTCTTGGGTTTTTTTGATCGTAGTCTAACTATGACCAAAACTTATTTCTCTCTAATAATCTACATTAAGGAGTGAAAGAGTTAGATATCGAGTATATTATCTGTCTATTTATCTCCACTTACATTATCCTTTTTGATTGATTTCCCTTGAATTTGTCTCAAAATCTCACCACAACTTTTAGTATTACCTTTAATTTTAATGTTACTTTCCACAAGGTTGCCAACCATCCAACAGGAAGTTCAGCAGCGGAAATTACTATACATGGGTCTATATCTTCTTATTTGGGGAGAAGCTGCAAACTTGCGATTTATGCCAGAATGCCTCTGCTATATATATCATCATGTATGTATTTATTTCATTTTCATTTATCTTCAGAATTTTTTTGGACAGTCTTAAGTAGACACCCTCTTATTTGACTTGTCTCTGAGGTTTTCTAACAGTATGTTGGATTACTTCTAACTAAGTGTAAATTTGGAAGGGATGGTGAGAGGGATATATATAGAGGGGAGGGTGGATGCAGAGAAAATTAGGGATAACAAGAAAAGAGGGAGATGTGAACAATATTTATAATTGAATATTTTTCACATCATTGCTTAACTATATCCGTTTCTTCTTGTTCTTAATAACTGATAAAGCTAAAAGAATAGGTATCAAATAGGTTGGATCAAAAACAAGTCTTGAACGACTCACACTGAATGCTGGGTCTTAATTTCACTGAGAAAACTATGGATAAACACTGAATAGACGAATGTGAATAAAAGATTTATGTTTGCATATTTTTCACTTGTTTACTTAATCATATTCCATTCCCTTAACAGATGAGTAAAAACATGGAACTCAGGATTTGAGCTTAACATTGCTACTAGAATCTGATACACGGATTGCAATAAAAGAGTGCATCTGCTAGAAATTAAACTATATATTATATATGTATAGTAGATTTTAGTTTTTAAAACCACTGTAAGGTGCTCCAATTCTCAAATTTGCCACACAAACAAACTTCTAGGCTATCTTGGCATATCTGACCATGACTCAGTGCCCAACTATTTTACCAGTTTTTTAAGCTTAAAATCAGAGATAAGTTCTTGATTTGGCCTTGGACGTAAAGCTTGTTTAAACATAGACAGGTTACTTTCTGCTAGAACTCCGCCAGACCTGACCAGATTGTTTTTTGATTGACATGCAATTTTTTTTGTGAATGGAAATGAGATGTAGACTGCCATATAAACTTCTTGATTGAGATGAAAATATTTTCAGGAGCTTGGAGGTTTTTTCTTGTTTTGTTATCAATGTAGTATTTTATATTTTAAGCTTCAAATCCAACTTGTTTGTTACTCTTTTCTACAATAGTATCAGCAAGTGATTGTATTAATTTTGCTTCCCTGTTAACTTCATTTCCTCTCATAATTTTTTAGATGGCATTTGAATTGTATGGCATGCTTGCTGGAAGTGTTAGTCCCATGACAGGTGAGAATATCAAACCTGCCTATGGTGGTGATGAAGAGGCTTTCTTGAGCAAAGTTGTAACTCCTATTTACAACATAATAGCTAAGGTGCTGCTCCTGATTGGCTTCTTGAGTGCTATCAAAGACCCCACTCATGACCATATTTTTATACTCATCTATGATTACCCGTTCATGCCTCTCAGGAAGCTATGCAGAGCAGAGGAGGGAGATCCAAACATTCTCAATGGCGAAACTATGATGATTTAAATGAATACTTCTGGTAACATTTTTTGCTTATTACATTCGTATGATATCATCGCGTGTAACTTATCCTGAAATCAAATTGTAGGTCAGTTAATTGTTTCAGACTAGGTTGGCCAATGCGTGCTGATGCTGATTTCTTCTGCCTTCCCATAGAACGGATCCATGCAGACAGAAGCGAGGTAGACATTACTCCTTTGTGATATAATGTTCTACAAAGCACAATTATACTTTATTTCTTTTAATCACTTTATTGTCAGTTTAGAACAAAAAATTGGAAGTTATGTAAATTATGTTCTAATTTAGCAGATAATTTGTTTGCAATGCATCACCATTTTGTCTGCTCTTCACTTGTTTTGGGTGAATTTATTTCGTGGAGTTTGATGTGTGGTTCTGCCTCTTGCTTAGACAAAAGTTTCAAGCTTCACAAGTTCTAACAATTCTTTTCTTGGATTGAAACCCAAAGCCAGCATCTTGTAAAATAGTACAGAAGCTCTACCATTGATAATGGGAATTAGTCATACTAAGAATGGGCAGTGGCATGATTGCAATTTGTAGTTTTCAAAATTATCTGTTTAAGCATGCCCACTATTTTGATGGTACTATTAAAAATAATAATTTTTGGTGGTAGGTTTTAAATATTAAAGTCCCTAAAAGTTGTTAATACTTTATACTTAGTACCAGGATATCTTTCAATCTGCGAATTTCATCATTCTTCTCACTTTTCTCTGACCTTACTCTATGATGTTAGTGTTGGTTTTATGATAATCTGCATTACTCAGGACCGCGAATCTGTTAAAGGAGATCGATGGATTGGCAAAAGCAATTTTGTTGAGACACGTTCATTCTGGCACTTATTTAGAAGTTATGACAGGATGTGGAGCTTCTTTATTTTGTGCCTACAGGTAATCTTGATGTTATTTAGTGTTGTTCTTCTTATACCATCTAATAGTTGCCTTGCTTCTGATGTCTTGTTACTTTTAAATGAACTTTTGACTGAAGGCAATGATCGTAATTGCTTGGAATGGATCTGGCAATATAGATGCCATATTTGAGGGTGATATGTTCAAGAAAGTATTGAGCATTTTCATCACAGCAGCAATTTTAAAACTTTCTCAAGGTAAGAAGATAACATATGCCAATCTTCTTATGTTAATTTACCCCTGTTGGTTCTAAACTTTCTGGTAGTATTATAATATCACTTGTGTCCAAGTCCTTTGGCGAACACTTATTTGGAGAATGGGCTTTTCAGATCGATCATGTTAGGAGTACGTACTACAGTTGTGCAGGAAATTCAACTAATTTTAGAGTATCTGTATTCAATCATCCTCCTGCTACATCACACTTTTGTATAAATGTGATTTATTTTTTACTTTTTAACCCGTTAAATATGCTATGATATCTAGTTTTTAATAGTCCATTGGGTTAATATCAAAATGCAACATGTATTTTGACACTTTTTTTAATCTAGTGCCTAAGCCAAAAAAAATTCGGATTGTGACCTATACTTTTTACAAAATTTTCATATTGCTATCTGAACTCAAATTTTGACTCATTTCTGGAAAGAAATTGCCGCTTGAAAACATGAAATGTAATCCACCTCCAAACATTAGCCAAAATGCATGAGTCATAGGCCAATATAACCCCCTTTTGAAGCCAAATTATAACCCTAAATTAATTTCATGACTCTCGTTCGATTCGAATCCGAATCGAACAAAAATCATTCAAAACCCTAAAATGATTTTTGTTCGATTCATAGTTGAATCAAATGGAAATCATGAAATTGATCAAGGGTTATAATTTGGCTTCCAAAGGGGTTCATTTTGGTGTATGACTCATGCATTTTGACTAGTTTTGGAGGTAAGATTGCAATTTTTGAGTTCTCGCAGCTATTTTTGGTTGGAAATGTGTCAAAAATTGAGTTTGGACAGCAATCTAAAAAAGTTGTAAAAATATGGGTAGCAAACTGAAATTTGTTTTGTTTTAGGCACTAAATGGAGTAAAGTGCTGTAGTGCAGGCTGTATTTTGATATCAATCCTAGTCCATTTCAATGTTAGTGCAAGACATCACCTCATTTGAAAGTTGGGTGCATAGAAGGCACGATCCTTTCCTTTACTAGATACTTATAGTTGGAATATTATTTGGTCATTAATGTCATGTTTATCAGCACGTTTGATTTTTCAATATTGTTATACAGCTGTTCTTGATATCATTATGAGCTGGAAAGCAAGGATGAGTATGTCACCGCAGGTAAAGCTGAGATACATACTAAAGGCTGTGTCTGCAGCAGCATGGGTGATTGTGTTGCCAGTGACTTATGCATTCAGTTGGAAAAATCCTACTGGATTTGCACAAACCATCAAGAGTTGGTTTGGTGGCGGTTCAGGATCCCCTTCGCTGTTCATCATTGCAGTTTTAATCTACTTATCTCCAAATATACTCTCTGCTTTGTTATTTTTGTTCCCATTCATCCGGAGGAACCTTGAAAGATCAGATTACAAAATTGTGAGGTTCATGATGTGGTGGTCGCAGGTATGCAAATTATGGTCCAACCCAACATGTTTGTGTAGTTAGTTTGTTGTTTGTGTATAACAGAATAATGTTTGGTTCTTTGATAACACTCATTTTATGTTATCATTTGTCATTCTGATATTCCCTGCAGCCTCGGCTCTATGTTGGAAGGGGGATGCAAGAGAGCACGTTTTCTGTTTTCAAGTATAAGTTACTTCCATCTTCAGACTGAATTCATTTTCAGTAGAAACTTACACTTACTAAATTTATTCACACTGAATTCTAGATACACAGTGTTCTGGGTTCTCCTCTTGGCAGCAAAGTTGGCATTTAGCTTTTATGTAGAGGTGCCTCCCTTTTCTGTTTGTTAATGTTTGTACTATCAGTTCCTCTTATGTTGCCATAATTTTCTTATGTTAAAGTTTTAATATACACCCTTGGATGGTGAAATTGGTTGCAGACTTAATTTTAGATTTGATGATTTTCTTGGTGCAGATAAGGCCTCTTGTTCGTCCAACAAAAGAAATTATGCAGGTTCCCATAAGAAAATATGATTGGCATGAGTTCTTCCCTCAAGGTAGTTACAATGGCCATGTTTGTTTAATCTATTATATTCATGTATTAGTCTATGGAGGAGATGTATGCCACTAAACCAAAGATATCTTAATATTTTCTTTTGTTTTTCAGCAAATAACAACATCGGAGTAGTGATTGCACTATGGACTCCCATTATTATTGTAAGTTCATGCATATCCTTCTGGTGATCCCTTTATTCATGCTTGTTGTGCTACTTTATTCAAAGCCTCTTAATCACGATTCTTTGCAGGTATATTTCATGGACACTCAGATTTGGTATGCTATCTTCTCCACTATATTTGGAGGTATATATGGAGCATTTCGTCGTCTTGGAGAGGTAAGCTGTGATTCTATGTATAAATATATGCAGTCCTGTTTCCATTTCCTTATTATATATGTAATTAACTAATCGTTTTCTTGTATTGTATTCCTTAAAAGCTCCTCAGAACATATAAAGTAAATACTTTTGAAATAACTACAGTAAAAACATGATTCTTCTAGCTTTTCGTACCTCAGCCTCAAAACTCTTTGGCTTTGTGCACTCCCCTCCTTTGTATCGTGTGCTGATCACACATGTATCTCTCTTAGCTTGCAAGTTTCTAGTTGAACATTCCCACGCTCATCCTGTAAAAACCAACTGTAACCATACTTTTAGTAAGTTTCCTGTAAAAATGAAAATCATCTATTTAGTGGGTTTAAGAATTGGAGCTGAAGTCTTTTTGGTTGCTGCATATCCTTTAGCAGGGTTTTTTTCATGTTGTATATACTCATCATAGACTTCTGTTCATTTTGACTATCCTAGTGGCTGGTGTGATCTCTCACTCGGTCATTCACTTTATAAGTTCTTCCTACTGCTTGTTCTCGCATTCCAATTTACTGATCCAGCTTCTCTCTTGTTCCAAACCTGCTTTGCTGAAAAGTTTCTTACTTCTCTTTGAGGTTAGAAATTTGTGATTATTCTGTGCTGTTGTGCTGGAAAATTTCATCTGGGCTGAAGATGAACATAGATACCATATTCTTGCAGTAATCAGTAGTTCTGGAAACCATGATAGTCCAACATTAATCCAGAAGTCCAACTTCAAAATGATAGGAAATATTTTATGGATGCCTTCTCCTGTACAATAGCAAGTCATACCATCATACTGTGATTCACCCGTTTATGTGGTTGGTAAACCGTGCTTGTTTATACTGGTCGAACTTTATTTTAACTGAAGAGTTCTCTAGGTGACAATAAAAAATGATTAGGCACCCTTTCTTTTCAACATTAGGAATGTATTATGATAGTTTTGGCTTGTAATGCCTAGACCAATGTTTGTTGGATGGCAAATTAATTTGAAAATCAAATACTTTAGTGCACAATTTCCATATTAAACAGGTTATGTGGGAAATGATTCCTTCGTTGATTAGTCTCACATTGACATAGAAAAGCTGCTCATGATCCTTTATCAGTAGTTATTTTTTGCATTTTTTTATTAATATATATTGAGCTGATGGACCACATGTTTTTCCTCTGCCTCAGATTCGAACATTGGGAATGCTTAGGTCTCGCTTCCAATCATTGCCTGGGGTTTTCAATGTTTGTTTGATTCCAGCAGAAAAAGAGGAAAAACCCAAGGGACTTAAAGCCACGTTCTCCCGCCGATTTGCTGAGGTTTTAGTTATGATAGTTTTTTGCTTTTCTCTCCAGTTTATATTCATTCTTTCTGTATGCTCTTATTGAGAGTCGAAGTTCTAATGTTCCAATTGGAGGAAATCACCGTCGTTTGCAGATTCAGTCTAATAAAGACAAAGAGGCAGCAAGGTTCTCTCAGATGTGGAACAAAATAATTGAAAGTTTTAGGGAGGAGGATCTAATAAATAACAGGTAACTGTCATTCCTTCCTCACTGAAAGCATTCTGTTGTGTTTTCGTGTTGTTTCTGATTAACTTCAATTCCCTTACCGGAACAGGGAAATGAACCTGTTACTTGTGCCATATAGTGCTGACCGTGAATTAGACATTATTCAATGGCCTCCATTTTTGCTAGCTAGCAAGGTGTGCCTTCACAGACTGGCTTAATTTCATGAACTTATAAGAAAAACAAATCATCTACGGTTTTTTTCTCTGTAGCTTCCTATTGCTTTGGATATGGCAAAAGATAGCAATGGGAGTGATAGGGAGCTGAACAAAAGATTGAACGCTGACATATATATGCGCTGTGCCATTCGTGAGTGCTATGCTTCTTGTAAAAACATTATCAACTTTTTGGTTCTTGGAGAACGTGAGAAACTGTAAGTTTACTATCCAAAAAGCATCCCAATGTTCCAATGTTATTTAACACATGGTTAAATCATCCAGTCATTTTGTCTTGATGATTTTAGTGTCATAAATGAGATCTTCTGCAAAGCTGATCAGCACATAGAGGAGGGTAATCTATTACAGGAGTTTAACATGAGTGCTCTCCCTTTCCTCTATGAGAAGTTTGTGCAGCTGATAGAGTATCTGGTAAAATTTGTAAAACTAAAATAAAAATACCATTATACTGGATATGATGTTGCTGAGAGTCTGTGGGTGATTGATTTATACCCTGCAGAGAGAAAATAGAAAGGAGGACAAGGATCAAGTGGTAATCGTCTTGCTTGACATGCTAGAGGTTGTGACTAGAGACATAATGGACGACACTGTTCCTAGGTAATGATGTGGTAGCTAATTATGCACACGGAGTAGCATGTTAATGTGTTTTGGAGTTTACTCATTCTTTTAGTCTTGTAGTTTGGTAGATTCCATCCATGGTGGGTCTTATGGAATGCATCAGGGGATGACCCCTCTTGATCAACAATATCAGTACTTTGGGATACTTAATTTTCCTGTAAGAGAAGTTACAGAGGCATGGAAGGAGAAGGTTAGTGCATGAAGTATCTCATCTTGTAATACTTGGAAAGATGCTTGTTAGTTTGGTATGGATTCTATAGATTCAATTAATGGTTCTCAAAAAAAAAAAAAAATTGTTTCGTTAGTATGAAGATCTATGTATCATAAAACAGAAATATCAGTATATGAATCGAATAAGGCAGAACAGAAAGAGAATCTCCATTAATCTATATTAAAAATTGTTATTATTTCTCAGATTAGGCGGCTTCATCTGTTACTCACTGTGAAGGAATCAGCTATGGATGTTCCATCCAATTTAGAAGCCAGACGGCGCATTTCATTTTTCTCAAATTCATTGTTTATGGATATGCCTGCAGCTCCAAAAGTTCGCAATATGATCTCCTTCTCGTAAGCCTCTTCAATTGGAAATTTATTCTATAAATGTATGTTCTTTTCCTTTAGCCATCATGAACATAGGCTAGTATTAGGTCCCATTAATAATTTGTTTCCCTCCTTTGTTTCACGAAATAGCCTCACGGACAGTGGATATCGAAAATGGGTAATTATTTTGAATGGTACTATCCTTTTCTTGAAGGGTAGAGCACTTTGAGTAATTCTATGACTTCTCAACCAAGTTCATTTAAAAAAGTTTAAGCCAACTCATTTGAGATGTTGCAGTTTTTGTTGAAATGGAGATGTCTTTCGGCTTTCTTGTGGATATTTACCAAATATATTCTCAACATGATTTTGTGATCAGCATGCCCTTGTTAACTCAATTTGGGTAGGAGTTGGGTAAATTTTAATTCACCTTTTATTGTCTGTAGCATCTTAACTCCTTACCACGACGAAGAGGTTCTCTTCTCGATTGATTTGCTGGAAAAGCCAAACGAAGATGGTGTCTCGATATTGTTTTACTTACAAAAGATTTTCCCAGGTTTTGTAATTTTAAATTTTGATTCTTAATCATGCATGCTGACATAACTTAGTAACTGTACTATGGACGAATATTCCAAATTGCACAGATGAATGGGATAATTTTCTGGAACGGGTTGGTTGCAGCAGTGAAGACGATCTCAAGGATAATTCAAAACTTGAAGAAGAGTTACGTTTATGGGCATCATACAGAGGGCAAACATTGACCAAAACTGGTAGTCAATTCTTTTTCATTTTATGAAGTTAGACACACTTTTCAATGGTAACTCTTTGTTCATGACATGTCTTCTTTGGTGCAGTACGAGGCATGATGTACTATCGGCAAGCATTAGAACTTCAAGCTTTTCTTGATATGGCAAAAGAGGAAGGTGCTCAAGGAATTTATTGCTCATAGTTGTTTCACTGTTGATATAGCTAATCAGAGTAAATTATATCAGTTAATGGTTGCTGCAGATTTGATGAAAGGCTACAAGGCTGCTGAATTAAATTCAGAGGAACAAGTAAAAAATGAAGGTTCGATACTAACGCAATGTCACGCTGTAGTAGACATGAAGTTCGCATACGTGGTCTCATGCCAACAATATGGAATTCAGAAAAGATCTGGTGATCACCGTGCTAAAGATATTTTAAGACTCATGACAAAGTAAGAACCTTGATTAATTATCTTTGGTTGCTGAATTGGTTAAATCTTTGATCTGTGAGAGCTTTTTGATAACTTCATGGGCAGGTATCCATCTATTCGAGTAGCTTATGTTGACGAGGTTGAAAAAACAGGTAGAGATAAACCAGGTAAAATGGATGAGAAGGTGTACTATTCAGCCCTTGTGAAAGCTATGCCAAAATCAGTAGACTCATCTGAGCCCGATCAGAAGTTAGACCAGGTAATAATCCTTAAATATGATATAGATGCTGGAGTATGGTATGAATTTAAAGACAGGCATGACTTTAATCTTTGTCAATGACATCATTCAATATCAGGTTCAATTGAAAGAAAAATGTTCTAATTCAATTACTTTTGATTTGGTTAAGTATATGGCCAGACTTTTTTGATCTATTGCATGGCAGATGATGCTGTTAACAAATATTATGTTCCATTACCAAAGCAAACCCCCCTTATGTATTATCTTGTCACAAATTATTCCCTCCTAATTTGAGTTTTCATCCAACTGAACCGTTTCATGCTCCTGTGTTTTGCTTTCAAATGCCCCCTCAAGAATGTCAAAATCACCATAATTCTATTATGGCGATATTGTAATATTAACACCCACTGAGATTTCCTTTTCAGGTTATTTACAGGATAAAACTTCCAGGACCAGCCATATTGGGTGAAGGCAAACCAGAGAATCAGAATCATGCCATAATCTTTACCCGCGGTGAAGGCTTGCAAACAATTGATATGAACCAGGTATTTAAAAAGAGGTGAATGCATTTCCAGAAATCTTAACCTAATTTTGATGGTTAAATGTTTACTTTCCAGGACAACTATATGGAAGAAGCCTTCAAAATGAGAAACCTATTGCAAGAGTTCCTCAAAAAGCATGGGCTGAGGAAACCGACAATTCTTGGGCTTAGAGAGCACGTATTTACTGGCAGGTACGACCGCCCAAAGAAATCAGGAAGAAACTTCTCATTTATGTTTATATTCCATATCTGAGATTGTATATAGTTTCTTAACCTATCTTTCTGTATTTTTGTAGTGTCTCTTCACTTGCTTGGTTCATGTCAAATCAAGAAAACAGTTTTGTGACAATTGGCCAAAGGTTGTTGGCCAATCCATTGAAGTAAGTAGTTCTTGAAGTAGATTGGTTGTAGATATCAACTCTCGCAGCTCCTTCCAAAATCTTAAATGGCAGCTTTGCAGTCCTTCACTGGTTTTCCTGATAAATTTGTTCGTTGTTCAAATCTATAAGTTGCTTGCTAAAATTCTATAGATATTATCTTGTTCTGAAATTGTTTCATGTTCTTTTTCTTTGGTAGATGATGTTCCTAAAGATGTGCTTTTCATGTTCCCTTATTGCTCTGATTCTTTCACTTTTCAGTTCTGCTTTAGACATTATTTCAAAACTAAATAGAGTAGTTAAAGAAATAGTCAGATATCCATATTTGTTGATCTGTTTAAGTGGTGGGAGATATTCTTTTTAAGTATGCGGCTTTATTTTTATGTTAAATAGTTCTCTGGTATTTCAGGGTTCGTTTTCATTATGGCCATCCAGATGTATTTGATAGATTGTTCCACCTGACAAGAGGGGGTATCAGCAAAGCTTCTAAAATCATCAACTTAAGCGAGGATATATTTGCAGGCATAATATTCTTAAAACAACACCTGTATTTTGTCCTATAAACTGTAGGTTTCAGCATTCTCATGCATCTCTTAATGTATGTGAAGGTTTCAATTCTACACTTCGTGGAGGCAATGTTACTCATCATGAATATATACAAGTGGGTAAAGGAAGGGATGTGGGTCTCAACCAAATCTCAAATTTTGAGGCGAAGATAGCCTGTGGAAATGGGGAGCAGACAGTGAGTCGTGATATTTATAGGCTAGGGCATCGCTTCGACTTCTTCCGCATGATGTCCTGTTATTTCACTACCATCGGCTTCTATTTTAGTACTTTGGTATTTTCCACACCATACCTAATCCACAGTCAACATATTTAATCTTTGTACTGAACCTTTGTTTACTTGGCAGCTTACGGTGCTAACAGTATACATATTCTTATATGGTCGTCTTTATCTCGTATTAAGTGGGCTTGAAGAGGGATTGAGTAGCCATCCAGCAATACGTGACAATAAACCTCTTCAAGTTGCTCTTGCTTCTCAATCCTTCGTGCAAATTGGGCTCTTAATGGCTTTGCCTATGATGATGGAGATAGGGCTCGAGAGGGGTTTCCGTAATGCATTAACTGATTTTGTTCTGATGCAACTACAACTTGCTCCTGTGTTTTTCACATTCTCCCTCGGAACAAGGACCCATTATTATGGACGAACTTTGCTTCATGGGGGTGCACGATATAGAGGCACAGGTCGAGGATTTGTAGTTTTTCATGCAAAGTTTGCTGACAACTACAGATTGTATTCCCGGAGTCATTTTGTGAAGGGGATTGAACTAATGATTTTACTAATTGTGTACCATATATTTGGACGAGCATACAGAGGGGTCCTTGCATATGTGTTGATCACTGTGTCTGTATGGATCCTGGTAGCCACATGGCTTTTTGCACCTTTTCTCTTCAATCCATCTGGATTTGAATGGCAGAAAATCATGGATGATTGGGTAGATTGGAACAAATGGATGAATAATCGTGGAGGCATTGGTGTGCCTCCAGAAAAGAGTTGGGAATCTTGGTGGGAGAAGGAACAAGAGCATCTCTCTCATTCTGGGACACGTGGTATTATTTTCGAGATATTGCTGTCCATACGTTTTTTCATATATCAGTATGGATTGGTTTATCACCTGAGCTTCACTGAGAAACACCAAAGCATTTTGGTGAGATTTGTTTCAATACATGAATTTCTTGTCTCTCTACATTTTCCTCTTTTTGTTGCTTTTCCATTATTCCCTTTTTGGTTGTGAATATTACAACATGTTGCTTTTGAACAGATATATGGTCTATCGTGGTTGGTGATCTTTGCGGTCCTGCTGATTGTGAAGGTATTTTTATTTTTTGTTGTAAGAAAGATATCAGTTTTATTTTATTTTTTTTGCTGAATGTAAATGGTGATTACATATTGTATCACAAAATTGAATTTTATTTTGCTCTGGATATAATTCGATTAAATTATTTTTTCTTAAGTGGCTCTTTATAAATTTCTCACGGTTTTTCCTTTTAAGATATTAGTTTTTGACATTTATAGTGAATACAATCATAAAAATATAGTGAACGGGATAATAAATTCACATAAGAAATTATTTGGTTTAAAACTTTGAGTGTTGGTTCTCAGTAAAAAAGGCCTTGTAATATTATTTAGTTTTAAAATATTTGAATTGATATAAGCCATTCTGGTTCAAATACAAGTCTAATATTTCAGCGATATTTTATTTTTCTTTCTCAACTGAATGATACTTGTAAATTGCATGCAAAAGAGCATTCTCACTTAACTCAATTCCGAGAATTGGTTCTTTTTAATGAAGGCCATACTTGGATTCTATTGTTATCAACATAAGCATTATATCCCCTATTATCTTTTCCATTGCTTCTTTTTCTACCTTACAAGTCCCTCAAAGTTGACAATGATTTTTATAACACCTCTGGCCATCAAAGTTGATGGCCGGACCCAATCATGACCTGATGGCCAAAAATAAGACATTTCATTTAAAGCTTGGAGAACTTGAATTTCATTTTTCCTCGGTCTAAATAATTGTGTTTTCACTTTTTTAGGTTGTTTCGGTTGGAAGAAGGCAATTCAGTGCTGATTTTCAGCTTGTGTTCCGATTGATCAAAGGCCTTATTTTTCTTTCATTTGTTTCTGTTCTGATTACTCTAATAGCTCTTCCTCATATGACTTTCCGAGATGTTATAGTTTGCATTCTCGCGTTCATGCCAACTGGATGGGGATTACTTTTGGTAAGAATACCCTGTCCCTTTTCTTGAGCACACACTGGAATAACAACTCATTCATGCTTATCTCTATTTTTGTTCCCTTTTTGCTATTACTAACCGCTCTGCTTGTGTTGTTCTCTCTCTCTCAAATTTTTTTTTTTTTTTTAAATTTAAAAACAGATTGCACAAGCTTTGAGACCTTTAGCTGTTAAGGCTGGAATCTGGGGATCAGTGCGGACACTTGCACGAGGTTATGAAATGATAATCGGGTTGTTATTGTTCACTCCAGTCGCATTCCTGGCATGGTTTCCTTTCGTGTCTGAGTTCCAGACAAGAATGTTGTTCAACCAAGCTTTCAGCAGAGGTTTGCAGATATCTCGTATTCTTGGTGGGCCGAAGAAGGATCGCTCATCTAGCAACAAGGAGTAACTGCAATATCCTCGTAAGCATTGCTTTGGTTCTCGTCAAATTGAGAAGAAATAGTACTCAGTATAGGACTCTGTCGTGGTGTAGAAAAATTGCTGTAGTGTGCATATTATAGTGTCTATACATTTTGCAGTTATATATGTAATTATTAGTCACTCTCTTTTACCATCACTATTTAGGCGAAGTATTGGTTTGTCTAATAATGTAAACAGTTAATTATAGATGATATCAAATTTTGTTGTAATTAATGTGCTTAATTATCAATTTATCATATATCTATTACACTATATAAGTATGGATGCATCGTCCATTTTTCATAACGTTAATTTAAACCCTCCTATATAATTAAAAAAAAAAAAAAAAGCCTCCTACATAATTAAATCAAATTAAACTAAATTAGAGTTCTAATTAAAGAATTTTTTTTTATTAAGGATAGTAACATAATTCAATATTTATTTTATTTTTTGATTTGATATAAAAGGCAAGAGTCCTTTACATTTTAAACTCTTTTCGAAAAAATTACATGTTTTGATTATTTTGCGTTTATAATCTAGAACACTTTGAATCTTAAACTAAAATTAGTCTTATATTAATATAAATTTAAAAAAAAATTCAATGATATATTATAAGCATATATAAAAAAATAAATTATAAATTTAATATTTTAATTAAAGTATGTTATTATAAGAAACCTAAATATTTGGTATCTACACGTGCAACACACTTTTTTTTTACTAGAATATATATATATATATATATATATATATATATATATATATTCCATTTTGATTTTGTATTTTACATTTATATTCCATTTGGATGGATGAAGTTGGGAAATGTTACCAAATCACCATTAAAAAACAAAATGAAATTAGTTGACATTAGAACATTGTTATTGAAATGACAAACATAAGCAGTCAAATAAGATTGGACACAGAAGTTCCAATAGATGCAATCATCTGAGCATGAACACGGGTCATCTCCATTTGAAGATCCAGGTTCATCTTCTCTACCTGCATCCTCAATAACTGCTCATTCATGTCATCAATTTTCTCTACACTCACACTCTGCTGCTTCATCTCTTTACCCATACACGATGGATGAATCATAATACTGCACTCACGACAGTAGTAGCGCCAGGCCTTGTCGTTAATGAGTACCTCGCACACTGCACATGTGGAACTCTTCTCCTGAGTTGACTCGGTGGCTGAGTAGTAGAGAGTGAAGGGATGCTTGTGATCAGGACGAATCAATGTTTCAGACCAGCTAATGCAATCTATGTGGAGATTATGGGAGCAAGTGGGGCAGGTGTATGCAAAGGCCCTGCAACTTCTCCAACAGGCGTAGCAGTCGAATGCTTTGCCATTAGGCGGGGCCGTGAGCAGGGTGAGGGGGTGGTGGGGGTGGGAGTTGTGGCGGATCTCACGTGGGGAGTCGAAGCAGGCTTTGTCGATCTTGAAACTGCAGTGGGGTTTGGTGCAATAGTAAGCAGAGCCAGATATCTCCCATTCACAAGCAGAGCAGATGGTTCCATTCTTTTCCTGGATTTCCACCTGCTTTAGTGGATGGGAGTGGATGAAATGATTCATTATGGTTTTTGATTGTGATTGAGGATTGTTGGTTTGAACAGGTGGATTCGTGGTGGGGCCATTCCCCGTTGGGACGAGACTTTGTGGAGTCGAATCTGGTTGAGGGTAACCAAGAGGGGGATTGGGTTGGGGATGGATAGCAGTTTGTGCAGAGAATACATGCTGATTGGGATTAGGCATAAGAGCACAATGTAGATGGATATCGAATTCGCATTGAGAACAGCTATAGGAGAATCCATCTCCACCAAGTTTGCAAGAATTGCAGAAAAAAGAAGCAGAAGGATAAGTAGGAAAAGGGACAAGAGTTAAAGGATGAAGAGGATGAGAGGGGTGTTTGAGAGACCGAGCGGCCCGAAAACAGTGATCGTGAAGGAAATAGTTGCATTGCCAGCAGACGTAGAACGGGCCCGAGCCCGGAGATTTGCAGGCAGAACAAAGGGTTTGAGAACCTTGAGGGACTTGGTGAAAGCCCAAGCTGTGATGGTGGCTGAAGTGTTTCAACTCCATCACTAATTTCTGTAATCAATGAGGGTTGACATTTGAATGTGCCTTCATTCATCAAGAATCACATATATAAAGATTTTTTTGTCAAACTGCCTAAGCAAGTTGGATTATTAAAATGTGATTAGTTTAGGTGCATCATTGAAAATCCTAAAATGATAGGGTGGAAGTTGAATTGGTCACCTCTTTGTGTGGAGTCTGACTTGCAAATTTCCAAGGTTATTTATTTACTCCCTCCATCCCAAATTATTTATCGTTTTAACACTTTTCACGCAAATTAAGGAAACGAACAAAAAGATTGATCTATCCCTATTTAAATCTAATAATACATATTTCCAATGCCTACTTTGAAATAATAGAACATTTAGTAAGGAATAATAAATAGAGGTAAATTTGGAAGAATTTGGGAAAATATGCCTTGAATTCCTAAAACGTCAAATAATTTGGGACAAATCTCAAAAGCTAAAACGACAAATAATTTGGGACGGAGGAAGTATTTATTTACTCCGTGATTCAATGTTCGAAGCATGACCATCCTTGAGAGATACCAATTAAGCTATGAGGCTCGTGATTGCAAGTTTCTAAGTTGACTGACCTACAAATATTGTTCGATTAGATGAGTTTTTATTGCTCGTAATGCGCGAGTAGTGACTAAATATTATGTTTAGTGGAGAGCATCTATATCTGAGCAAGTCTTGCACTAATCTGACTCTCCATCTTCTCTGTTAATTCTCTCATCACATCATCTGGTTTTGAGAGTACTAATGAGTATGTTTGTGGCTTTTTAGAAGAGACTATATTACTATTTTTGTAATTAACAAACCAAAAATCCTTTGGAGTTACTGATAGGGATAGATAAGTTGCAAATCATGTTTTCTATTTCTCATTGAAAAACCATTTCTGAAATACATTTTATTAGTACATATTCCACTCACAATACAGGATACTATCAATTAACTTTGAACAATCATAAATATAAATAACAACATGCTGCAAACAATACAGAGGAAATCAAAGTAGAGGAACTTCAATCTACAACAGAGCTCCATCATTGATAGCATAAACTAGACTTAAGAATGACACAGTAATGAATGATCAGAAATTCTTCCAAGAATTGGCCAAACTCATCATGAACTGAGCATTTTGTCTAGCCATCTGCAGTTGAAAAGCATTAATCGCCTGCTGTTCCTGCATTTTGAACAATCGGTCCGCAACACTCTCTTGCTTGATTTCAGAATGCACACAATCCAAATGAGTCCCAAAATCGCACTCACGACAATAGTACACCCATGCTGTTTCATCCACACTATCCTTGCACGCATCGCACATGAATGTCACCCCCTGATCGAGCGGGGATGAGTAGTAGAGAGTTAGCGGATGCTCGTGGTCTGAACGAGTCTCTGATTCGGGCCACTGAATGCAGTTTATATGGAGATCATAAGAGCAGGTGGCACACGTGTAAGCAAAGGCCTTGCCATCTTTCAGACAGGCATTGCATGCGAATCCCTCGCTGTAAGGTGGGGCCGTCTGCAGGGTGAGGGGGTGCTCGGGGTGGGACTTATGGTGGACCTCAAGTGGGGCCTCGAAGCACGTCTTATGGAGGCTGAAACTACAGGTGGATTCAGTGCAAGTGTAAACAGAAGCAGATAGTTCTATCTCACAAGCAGAGCAGACTTTTGTGCTTTCTTGCTTAGTTTCTGTGGGCTTCAAAAAATGGGGGTGGCTGAAATGCTTTATAGTGGATTCTTTCGATTGAGGATTGCTCGTTTGAACTGGCGGGGCCGGTGGTGGTGATGGCGTGGCGATTGGTTGGGGCTGAGGAGGATAGTTTGTGATTGTTGGAGTGTGAGTGTGAGGAGTAAAGGCACAATGGAGATGGATGTCGAATTCACATTCGGAGCAAGTGTAGGAGAAGCCATGGCCTGGAATGCTGCAAGAATTGCAGATGAAAGAGGCAGAAGGATAGGTGGGAAAAGGGGCAAGAGTTAGAGGATGAAGGGGATGAGACGGGTGTTTGAACGAGCGTGGGGCCCGGAAGCATTGCTCGTGTAGGAAGTAGTTGCATTGCCAGCAACCGTAGATGTTGCCTGAGCCCGTGGATTTGCAGCCACTACACAGGATCTGAGAGCCTGGAGGGACTTGCTGAAACGAGAGCGCATGTTCGTGGCTGAAGTGCTTCGACTCCATGTATATATGATCAATCAGGTTTTGAGTTTGATCTATACATCTATGGTGTTCAAAAGCATATATAAAGTGCTATGGAGTACAAACAATGTGAATCCTATTAGTTGCCTACTTGCGAGAATATTACAAGTTTCTCAAGTTGACTAAAGAAAAAATATCCTCATTTCGTGAGCCTAACCAAATTGTGCTGTAATTATATGGTTTATTTTGACAAATCTTCATGTCCATCTATCTCATGAGACCTAGTCTCTGCCCTCTATATTCAGCAGTGTGTGTAGCCTACACTTGAAATTGGGTTATTTCTCATATTTTGCCCCTTTTTTTGTTTCACCAAATGCGTAGGGACGTAAATTTATTTTACCTAAATTAGGTCAACTATCGTAATTTATTTTATATTTCATTGATCATTAATGGGAACGTCACATAATTTGCGTGATATTATAATGATACAATAAAATACGGGATGATATATTATAAGAATTAAGAACACTCTTTAATGAAACATAATTCATGTTGAATCGTTTTGACAATTCAAAATACAACTTACGGAGGTTGATTGATTCACAATTCAAAAGAGAACTTGTAATCAGTACATTTGCAATTTCTTCCAAGTTAAGATGGAGATCCCCAAATTTAATAGTCAATCCTACAAAAATTGTAATTTCCAGCCTATTTATCCTCAAATCATATAAATTTATGAGTAGGGGACCAAAATTTTCACAACTTTAATTTACAGAATTGAAAAGTCTTACACCTCAAAATTACAGGACAAACATATATTTTTCCTCTTTCATAAACAATTCAGAAAGTTTTGAATCATGGGTGGGACCATAAGATGTCACACTTTAATTTTTTTTTGGGTGGGACTATTCACACCCCAAGCTTTTCTAAGCCCAACCCAATTTTTTTTATTTTTCAATTAAATAAATTAAAAAATAATAAAAACCCAATTTTACCTTTATGAATTAAAAAAAATTGAAACTCTCTCATTCTTTCCTTCCTTTCTCCCGTCTGTTTTTTTTTCCTTTCATTTTTCTCACTTAGATTTTTTAAGTAATAACACAACAATTAATAAAAATCATATCATGGGTTAACTAAATATGTAAAAATACTTTTAAAATCGTGTAAAAAATGTACAAAATTTGATGTCTCAGTTCAACTCTGGTTGGTTGAACGCCCTATAGCGTGTTCGACCACCAAAGTTGAACGCGCTATAGAATATTCGAACCACCAAAGTTGAACGCGTTATAGAGTGTTCGAATCACCAAAGTTGAACGGAACCATCAAAACTGATACATTTGTGTTCAATCATTAGGTGTTGAACACGTTATAGAGTGTTCGAACCACCAAAGTTGAACGCGCTATAGAGTGTTCGAACCACCAAAGTTGAACGCGCTATAGAGTGTTCGAATCACCAAAGTTGAACGGAACCATCAAAACTGATACATTTGTGTTCGATCATTAGGTGTTGAACGCGCTATAGAGTGTTCGAACCACCAAAGTTGAACGCGCTATAGAGTGTTCGAATCACCAAAGTTGAACGGAACCATCAAAACTGATACATTTGTGTTCGATCATTAGGTGTTGAACGCGCTATAGAGTGTTTGAACCACCAAAGTTGAACGCGCTATAGAGTGTTCGAATCACCAAAGTTGAACGAAACCATCAAAACTGATACATTTGTGTTCGATTATTAGGTGTCGAATGCGCTATAGCGCATTCAACTTTGGTGGTCGAACACGCTATAGAGCGTTCAACTCTGGTGGTCGAACACGCTATAGTCTTTTTTTTTTTTTTTCAAATTTTAAGGGCAAAATTGGAATATAATTATTTTTAAATTTTTTTAATAAAATAAGCAAAAAGTTGGGGTGTGCTTGGAAGTCCTTGGGGTGTGGATAGTCCCACCCTTTTTTTTCCTTTTTAATATCTGACAACAAATGTGCATGGACAACAACGTGCTTACTGTTTTATGGATCATTTAATGAATTCTTCTGCATTATTAAGTTGGGTTCTTGCGTTTATGAGTTGACAAATATAATTTTTGAGTTCGGATTATTGGTGATTGACCAATGATAAATTAATTCCCTTTGCTTAGTTTTATCCTTCTGTGGATAGTTAAGCAAAAAAAAAAAAAAATCTTTATTTTCGAGAATGTAAATGTCGTGAGCTATGTTACTCCATTTACTCATATTAACTTCGTAACTAAAATTTGCTAATTACAAGTTATTTATAAGGGATATTATAGATTTTCAGATAAATACTACTTTTGACTTTTGAAACATGATTTTTCTTTCGAGACATTTTTTCTTTTTTTTATAACATAGGTGTAGTTTTGATTCTTCTTTTACCATTATATTTTACATATATGTTAACAATATCTCTAAAATATGCAATCATACATGATTTGTTTGAAGTGTTTTCTAATATTAACAAAGTTGTGTTGGGTTATAGAGCTTGATCGTCTATGTAACGTCTACGGACACGGTGATCCAACTTGTCGGAGAGTTGGTGGGGGTTCAAGGGCGGAGCTGGCGAGATTTTTTTTTTTTTTAGCCTTTAAAATGCTATTTGGGTTGAATCGGCTTTTAAGGCTATGACCCAATTTTGGTTATATTACAATTCTTGATTCATTGTTATATAAGAAAATTAGTAAATCTTTTGGTTTGGTAGTGTTCCCAAACATAGTCATTTTTTACAAATTAAGTGAACAAATTATTATTTTTATATTTTTATTCATATTAAATTCTCTATAATTGTAACTAAAATCCAAACATTATGTTGGTCAACATCTCAAGAAGGTAAAAGGAATGAAATGAATGAAGTGTTCTGGTCATACTGTGTACAGCTTGGTTTGTCGTTATGCCAATAAGTCTGGGTTTAAAAGTATAACAACTTGCTCAACTAGTTGAGTTCTTGCAAGAATGTGCTCAATTTTTTTAACGTTGACTTAATTTATGGGTTGCAAAAAAGTCAAGCATACTAGATGTAATATTTATTGGTCCTTTCACAAGAATCCATATGGATATGTGTGCAAGTCGTATTCCACCACCAGTTAGGACTTGGACAATTGTTTTATACAAAATACATATTTTAACCATCAGCTACAAATAATTTAGTCTTCTTAAAAATATATGTAGATTTAGGAAAAATGTATATAATTGGGTTCTTACATTTTGATTTAAAATAAAAAATAAAATGAATTAAGCTTTACTACACTTTCAGTGGCCATTTTTATTTGTAAATATTTGGGTCCTTGTATTTATTTATATTTTTGAATTGGATCATGTATATTTAATTTTGTTTAAATTAAGTCTTAGTACTTTTATTTGTAGAATTTGAGTCCCCATACTTCAATTTTTATTAAAATTGATTATTATATGGGACAAAATCCATGCAAAATAGAAGTTCATGGGAGCTAATTCAAAAGGCAAGATAAACAAATAAATAAAATAAAAACAAAAAATAAAGAATAAAGTGTAACTCAATACACCACGAGCCTTTTAGCTCAAGTGGTATCTGTATTTATAAAAATATAAATTGTAATGATCAAGGTTCGAACCTAGATCAATCACGCAAGTTTTCCAATCTGTAATTATTCCCTTCCTTCCATCCACTAGAGCTCGTTTAAAAAAAAATGTAACTCAATACAATAACACTTCTTTAAATTTTAGTTAATCGATAAATTAATATTTTATTAATTATAGAGTTGGATGTAAAATATGTTAAGTCAATAAAATTCAAAAAAGAAAAAAAAAGGATTTCAAACATTGTCATTTTAATCTAGGAAATTATAACTCACGAAATTTACGAATGAATTTATATTATCCACAACACAAACTCATGATTTTCTTAAATCAATCTCTATTTTTTAGGGTTATGAGTTGTTGTTTGTGACTAATATGTCAAACAATCAAATGTGTGATACCGTTTTACAAGGAGAAACACTTATGTGCCCCTAGGGCATGGATCCTAAGATCTATGCCCCCAACTCAACCCGCCCGCCCGCCCACCCACTAGCTGTTTTTTTTCCCTTAAACCTTAATTTTAGGTTGTTGCGTCGTCTTCTTCTTCTTCCCCCTTCTTCTTCTTTAAAATAGCATCCATCCTTTTTGTTATTCTCTCTTCTTCTCTTCCTTGCTGCTTCTTTCTTCTTATTTCTCCATTTTTCTTTTTCTTTTTCAAAATTAATAGATTGATTCACCTTTTGAATTATTGTATCATATAGTTTCCTATTAGATTGTTCTTGAATTATTTATATGTCATCCTAGTTGTAATTATAATGATTCTTGTGTATCATGATCAAACAAGAGTTATTTTAAGATTCTAGTTTGATGTATGATTGAAGAATATGAATTTATTTGCAGAATTTTTAAAGAAGAATATGATGAATAATCGCGCATTTGAAACTTTGAGATTTTAAACTTACACTCAGTACACTGACACCTTAAGAGTATACAACTAATACATTTCATTGAATGAGCAACTAATACCTTATGAGTATACAACTAATACCTTAAAAGTATAAATCTAATACCTTAAGAGTATAAATTAAGAACTTTCACTGAATGAGCAACTAATACTTATTAGTATGCAACTAATACCTTAAGAGTATGAAACTAATATCTTTCACTGAATGAGCAACTAATACATTATAAGTATGTAACTAATATCTTAAGAGTATACAACTAATACATTTCACCAAATGAACAATTAATACATTTCTTTGACTACTTGTGGGCAAAACATTGAAAATTTATGTAACCAATACACTACATGTACTATAACTTTGCTTTAAAGGTATTAGTAATTTATGTTAAAGGTATTTTAGTTTTATTTTGTTATTATAATCCCACAATACTATTAAGTTTTGTGATCAAGTTTATCAAGTTTTATACCTTTTTTAAAATATACTAATACTGTTTTTTATTTTTATCTTCAATACCTTAAAGGTAACAATGTGATACTTTAAACGTGCGTATGCAATACCTCATAATGTATGTATGTAATACCAAAGAGATAAATATGTGATACCTTAGAAGTATTTATGTAATACCTTGAAGGTTAAAATATAATACCTTAAATGTATGTATGAGAGAGATTCAGCAACTCCTCGAACTAAATGGAAATATATGAAGAACATGCAACGCCATTAATTAACTAGTTGGTTTTGAGAAAAATTTATGGAGTAATACCTTAAAGATAAATATGTAATACCTTAAGAGTGTAAATTTAATACATTCACAGAATACATTATATATGATCAGGTGGCGCGTGGGACGCGCGCGCACGCACTGGATCGGGTTGGGGGCATAAATCTAAAATCCGTGTCCAGGTGCACATAAGTTTTTGCCTTTTACAAGAGTCCACCCATTATAATTACTAAAAATGATTATGTTCCTTAATTTAATTTAGGAATGACAAAATTCAAATAATTAAGGATATTTTTATTGTTTCTTCAAATATATATATATATATATATATATATATCCAAAGTTCGTTTTTCAATTCCTCTTAGAATGTTTAAAAATATTTAATAGAATGTAAATCTTATTTGTAATTTCATTAGATTATAAATGTACAGTACATATATAGTAAAGGGGCCGGGTTTAAAAAAATTAATATCTTATTATTTTATCGAGTCTATTAATTTATCCGATATATATTATATAGGCCACAAAAGGATAAATATTATCTCTCCCAATTGTGTTAACAACCCACATCAATTGTAGTGATGGTTAATCACGGTAAAGTGAGGTAAAATTGACAGATGGAAGGAATTGAAGGTGGATATTGTCACGCCCCGTTTTCTTTTCGTAAAATTATCAGAGTTTTCCTTGTGGACGTGAAGACAGAAGAGGAAAAGACGTGCATGAAATAAAACAGAAAACTATGGAAGACGTAGAAGAAGATTTTACCAACACAAATCCTCGGCATCTAGCCGAATAAATACAACGTTAACATTTGCAGCGGAAAATACATCAGGATCCATTTATAGAAAAGAGCGTCATACATTACAAACGTGAATTTATATAAAACATTGTTCCGACCAGTTTTGATGAAGAAAACAAGGGAGAAGACTTGATATGGCACCAACCTCTCTACATATCTTGACTCTCATAATTTCCTGTAGTGTGAGTACAGGTGGGGGGTGAGTGCGTTGAATACACTCGTGGTAATAAACTCCGCATCTTATAGCACGTGACAGGTATATAACTCAGAAAAATACATAACAATTAACACGTAAGCACAGCACATAAAATGCACAGCACATAACTTTTCATTTAGGTGCGGCTCTTTCACCGTCTTACCCTAATAAAAGCGGTTCCTCATACTGTTGGTGTAATTTACGGATCACCACTCCCTCCGTGATAAAAGTGGTTCCTCATACCGCTGGTGTCAATTTTCTTTTATGGGGACCATAGTCCCTTCACAGTATAAGGTATGACACATTCTTCATAGTATATAATCACAGCATTTAGTATTTCACAATACATGCGTCAAAGTAGGGAAAACAGTAAACACATAAAGAGTTAGAGATTACCCCCACCTTATTCGGTGGTTACCACGTGAGTAGCAAGTACCCAAGATCCAGTATCCTAAAGCTCCAAATCCAACTGGTAGCCTTGCCGGAAAATTCGACCGTGGCGGAGCTTGGTGAAGGAGTGGTGGTGGCGGTAATAGGAGTGAGATAGAGAGAGTTCGAAAGTGTACTGAGAGAGGGAGAAATGAGATTGTCTCTTTCCAATCTTTTTTTTAATTTCTTCCTCTTAATTACACATTTTCCTTATTCTGTTCCAAAGTAAGGTGAAGGGGGTATCAATACTTGGGGAGTTTGGGAAGCCATGTGTCAAGATGTGATGGTGTAACTTTAAATGTGTTGCTTACGTATAGTGGAGGGGGAGAAGATTTAGTGCTAGGTGTCATAAACTTTTAGTGAAGAGAGAGGAAGGCAAAGCTTTAAGTGTCAAAGTTTGGTGGTGACTTTCATACCCACTGCAACCTTATTTATCAATTGCTTAAGCATACTTAACTAATAACCAAATAATTAAACATTAGGACCTAATTAATTACTGGGTGTTATAGATATGGCAATATGCCAATAGAAAGAAGATGAAAGAATCAAAATTGAACTAAAAGGATTTTTATTAGAAAATGACAAAATTAGAATTTTAAGTCTAAAATTAAAATTATGGGGTGTATTAAGTAAAATGGGGGGTGTGAATAGCGGCACCCATATAACATCGTCTCCATCATATATACTGCTTAGCATTCACATGCATCAACTGATATCTCAATGATGTTGTTCCGATCCGACAATTCTTCTTCTCCGACTAGAAACTTGATTTCTCCAATTAGATAACCTGCAAAACAAATACCGGGAGGGATTCTCGGCGATGGGACTCCGACGCTCAAGTCAGAAAAAAGAAGAGAATATTTGTAAGTTTTAAGAGCAATTGTGTGTATGAAAAATAAAAAGAATGAACCTGTTAAGTATTTATACTCCCTGTGAGATGTGGCAGTTGAGATTCCCCAGAAAACGTGGGATATGGATTACTGGTTCCATGAAAATAGCGGACAGTTATCTTCAAACTAGTTCGCCAAGTTCGTCTTATCATTATCGTTAGTCCGTCTGACGACATGCTCTGGAACTGGATTAATTCGCGCTATATCAGTTCGATTCAGCCTCCGACTTCAGTTC
The DNA here is from genome assembly GCA_946896805.1 of Scutellaria galericulata. Taxonomy (NCBI): domain Eukaryota; kingdom Viridiplantae; phylum Streptophyta; class Magnoliopsida; order Lamiales; family Lamiaceae; genus Scutellaria; species Scutellaria galericulata. The sequence goes on along the minus strand of OX335798.1, from coordinate 10,821,157 downwards.
GGATTTGAGCAAGAAAACCTGGTTCAAAGCAGTTCGCCCATATCACTCAATAACTTCATCTCCAAGGAAAACCTAGGAATGCAAGAAAATATACATCAATTCTACAACCATTATCGATTTTATCTAAAAAAAAAATTAAAGAGTGTAGCCGTTTCCCTAATAAAAATTGAAAGAAGATTGGATTGTTGAAGATGAAATCCATGGTACGTAGAATCAGTTCGCAAGGTTTCAAACCATACACTCGATTTGTGTTTGAGCTAATTCATCAATCCATCCCTCTATTTCCCATTATTGCTCATGCTTTATGCTTTCAATTCATCACATCTATCATAATTAGGGTTTTTTTTTTGTTCTCTGTTTAATTTTACTAGGAGTTGTCCCTGTGCGTTGCACGGTTTGTTATATAATAAGTAGTAAATATCAACTAGTTGATAATACAATTTAACTAATTATAAGCATTTTAAAGATATAAAGTATTTAATAATTAAAAAAATATGAATTTACTTAAGTATATATATATTAAATATCTATATAATTCATAATAATCTTGTTTATTATATATCCAATTGGACAATCTGTAATTAATAACACTAAAAGTATCAATTATGAATTTCAAATTAAACTCAATTACTTAAATTTTATGTATATATATATATATATATATATATATATATATATATATATATATCTTATATATATTAGAACCAATACACAAAAAGTGGAAATTTTACTAACTTGATGCAAACAATGTCAATCATGTATTTTCAACCTTCATTTAAAAATAAAGTGAATTAAAAAAAATGACATTTTTGATATCGCTTAATATTGAAAATGACAGATAGCCAAATCATGTATTTTATACTTGAATACTGAATAATATTTTCATCATTAAAATATATCGGTAAAGGATATTAATATTTTCCATACAATGTTGATGGTATTACATATTTGAATATACAAATATTAATCTAAAAAATATTTAGAATGACATATAATTGCATACTCTACACACACACACACACACACATATATATATATATATATATATATAAATTTCTTTAACAATGTTACATTTATTTATTTATATTAAATATGATATTAGATATCCCTAAATAAATTAATATTTGTTATTAAGTTTATTTTTGAACAATATCTATTATTAGGATTTATGAAATTATATTCAATAAAAATTAACTTAATTAAGACCAAGAAAATATAAATGAACTAATAAAATAATTATAATATTAAATCAAATGGACCAATTATATAAATTGAAAAATCTATACAATATTACAATTCCTAATACAATTAATTCACTTATGAAAAAGCCTATTACATTTGATGGTCATGTTGTTTGAATCATCTTAAAAAAAACATGTTATTAATATTTATAAAACTCAGACCCCAAAATGATTTGTAAGATGAGTTTATAATAATCTTAATTTTTTTTATAAAACCCAAAATCATCTTATATAATGATTTTCCAAGAATTATCCATTGTGGATTATGAAGCAAAAATCTTAATAAATTTAGTACATGGGAAAATAATTAAAATGCAAAATACAAACAAAATAAAAAAATTGATGTGACATTTTTAGGAAAAAAAATGACAAAATTATAAATATTACCAACTTCCTTGCTTTGATATAAGTATAGATATTGATATACATTCTCAATTTCATATTTGGATTTGTAAATACCAATGCATCTGAATATTTAGTCCTCTTTATGATTCTATCTTATCTTGGTTTCATATCCAACTTTGATATTGAGATTCAAATATGGGGGAAAACATAAAAATTAAGGGTCCGGCTATCAGCACCCCAATTTTTACTAAACACACCCCATTTATAATTTTAATTGTTTAAAATTTTCAAACAAGGGCAAAATGACAATTTTGCCCTTCTTAATTAAAAAAAAACTCCTCACTCTTCTCCTCCCATTTTCTGCTTCTCCTTCATCCTTTTTTTTTTTTTTCATTCCTCAAACCTTAAATTCTCTTAGAAAAATCATTTTATGAGTTAACAAAATATATAATAATCGTGTGAAATCGTGTAAAAAGAACGAAAAAATAACAACAAATTTGAGGACCCGTTCGACCCTGGTTTGTCGAACACAAAGAGGTGTGTTCGACCACCAGGAGTCGAACACGCTAGTGTTCGACAAATCAGGGTCGAACGGGGTCCTCAGATTTGTTGTTATTTTTTCGTTCTTTTTACACAATTTCACACGATTATTATATACTTTGGTAACTCATAAAATGATTTTTGTTAATAAATTCAAGATTGGAGGAATAAAAGAAGGAAAAAAAAACGAGAAGATAAGAGAAGCCGACGGGAGGGAGAGGGAGGGGAGGAGAGAGAGAGGAGAAATTAAAAAAAAAATTGATTAAGAAGGGCAAAATTGTCTTTTTACTATTTCTTGAATTTTTTAAATCAAAAATAAAATAATTGGGGTGTGTTTAGTAAAAATTGGGGTGCGGATAACCGGGCCAAAAAATTAATGTAGCATATGAGCAAATTCAATTCGAATAAGAAACTAAAGTTTTGTTGCCCCTAGGGGCACAACTCAGATGGTATGGTCTGTGGTGAAATGAGGAGAAATTGGGGTCGTAGTTTGAGAGAAAGAAAGATTGCTTTAGAGAAAGTATCATTTTGAGGTGGGATTGGGTGATTATTGCCTCAGATACTACTGGAACAAAACTCTTGTTTGAAGTTCATATATGCAGGGCTGTCTGTATGGTTTCTCTGCCTATTTTATTCAAAGAACCTCCAACTTGTATTCCTAAGCATGCTTTCCATCTGTGCTATTCTCTCTGTTATAATTATCTTCGGATTTAAAATATTTATGTAGTAATGGTGGATGATGGTAGTAATCTGTTTATTGTCTGAGATGATAGTTTTAATTATGTCTCTGCATCGGACTGTTCCCTTCTCAAGCTATACATGCAGGATTGCTTTCTTCATTTGTGGTTTAAAATCATCAACCTCACTTAGTTTCCCTCTCATTTCTATTACCTCTTCAACACTAACATCATTTCCAACCATCAAACCATACACAATCCTACTAGTATTTGGATTGACCTTGGAAATACAACTGAAAATGTAGGTAGAAGATTGTATTTTGTTCAAATGATTTCAAATTCAAAAAAAAAAACATCTTTATTTTTTATTTATTTTTATGTTGTATGATTAAATTCGAATGTGGTTAATTGGAATTTACAATATGGAAAATTTTCAATTCTAAAAACAATTATCTTTTTTTTTTTTTTTGGAATTTTCAACTTAAATATATGATTAATACAGTTAGTTTTTTCACAATCGAATAGTTAGTTTTTTCACAATCGAATATAATCCTGGTGTTAATGGATTTCTTTGCTTAACTTTTTTCTCAGTGGTATTTTGGTGTTTTAAATGAAAAATGTGTATTTTTATCCGACACTATTGTATTTTCATCCGAATTTAGTGTTTTTCATCTCCTGTAGTGTTGTAAAAACCTGCGCCAAATGCCAACCTTGCAATAGGTTTGTAACTACCAACTTTGCATTAGGTTAACGCAGGTTTTGAACCTACAATATTCTCTCTTTTTTTTTTTCAATTTTTCAATTCATTGTTTTCCTTTTCTTCTCATTTCTTTTGTTTTTTTTCATTCTTTTTTTTTTCTTTACATTTAGAGTGTTATAAATATTATTTTTATTTAGTTTGAAATATTTTCTAAAACCATCATTAATGTAAAATATTGTTATTAAATATTTATATTAAATAAAATTTAAAATATTGTTATTAAATAAGATTTAAAAAACACACACACACACATATATATATATATATATTATAAATTAATAAAGATAAAAAAACTTGATAAATTAACAATGATAATTGATATTACTAGATATATGACAAATAAAGAAAACATAAAAAAAATTATTTATAAGGAATATTATAAAATATTTCATTTTAGTGGAATAAATAATGCAGATTACTAGAGATAAATGACAATTTTTACATTTGAATAGTGCAAAATTTGCGGTAAATATTTTATAGGAGATGCCCTAGAAAACATATTTTCTCAGCCTCAATCTTTCAAAGCCGTCATAATAATAGCGGTCATAATAATATTAGATGTATTTTCTCAGCCTCAATCTTTCAAAACTGTCATAATAATTGTTGCACCAATTATTTCCGTATCCGGTCCAAAATGCAAGCATCATTCCCATCCAAATTTACAAAAATCTTTTCGTCCTACAAAAAAAACCAAAACACATGACGATAGAATTATAATTTCTTATGAGTTAGGGACCAATATTGCCACAACTTAAATTTACAGAACTGAAAGTCTTACACCCTCGAAATTACTGGACAAAAATATAAATTTCCTCTTTGATGACCAATTCACAAAGTTTTGAATCATGGGTGACCATAAGATGTCACACCTTAATTTGTATTTTTTATTTTTTATAATATTCGACAACAAATGTGCATGGACTCATGCTTACTATATTATGGATCATTTAATGAATTCTTCTGCATTATTAAGTTGGTACGTACTTGCATCTAAGAGTTGACAAATATAATTTATGGTTTCCGGGTTCTTGGTGATTGATCAATGATGAAACTTCCCTTTGTTTAGTTTTATCTATCCGTGGATTGTTAATATTTTATACTATAATTGTATTTTTTTTTTCAATAGGGTTTCTAACGTCTTACTCCAACCCCCCCCCCCCCCCCCAAGTCTTGTATCACTAAATTCTGTTTTCTTTATTTTCGATAATGTACATGTTGTGAGATATGTTCTTTCATATATTTTACTCACTACTATAGGCCCGTGGTACACGGAATTTTATAAAAAATTAAATAAAATGTGGTAAATTTTGAAAAATTTAAATATTGTTTAAATATTAAAATTAAATTAATGATTTGCTTAGTACATATCACTTAATTTAACATTAAATATAATATAATATGATTAAATAATTATTTAATTGTATAATTATAATTAGCTCTATTTGTAGAGAATCATAAATATTTTTTATTTTTTATTTTGAAAAGAATAAAGAATATATTTTTATGTCTATTATATTATTCAACACACCCACCATTTTTTTAGTTTTTTATTTTTTATTTTTAACGTCTATAACAACCCTCAATTTTTCTTTTTAAATAAACGATAAAAAATAAAAGTCAAAATTTTACAATAAATTTCATAATTTCTTTTAAAATACATATTAAAAAATACTATTTAATTTCATTAATTTATGAGTTTGAACAACCACATGCAAACAACCCACCTTTATTTTAGTTTATTTATTTATATTTTTCTCTAAACTTTTAAATTTAACAAATTTCAAATATGTAAATAATTTATATTATTGAAATTTAGCATATGTTATTTTGATAAATCTATTAATATATCTATATAATTTAATTAGTAACGTTTCTTAGTAACATAAAATTTGAAGTTATTAATTAGCTATATTTAATGTGAGAATATTGTATGTTTGCCATTTGTTCTTATGATCTTACTTTTATATATATAAAGTCTAAGTTCCTTATTAAAATTTGTTATAACTAATTACAAGTTAGTAATTATAAAGAATATTATAGGTTTTCAGCTGAATACTAACTTTAGCTTTTTAAAAATGGGAATCTCATTTCATTCCTATCACCTTCTTGAGACAATTTGTTTTTTAAAAAACAAAACTGTAGTTTTGATTCCTCTTTTACCATTATATTTTACATATATTTTAACCATATATATTAAATTAATATGCAATCATACACTTGTCCCTTTTTTTTTTTTGGTAATACTTCACAAAGCTTTGTTGGTCAACATCTCAAGAAGGTGATAGGAATGAAATTATATTCCCTCAATTGGAAGCCATTGATGAAGAAGTAGTCATAGAGTGCACAGCTTGGTTTGTCGTTATGCCAATAACTCTGGGTTTAAAAGTACAACAACTTGCTCATCTACTTCTTGCCAAAATGTGCTCAATTTTTTTAACGTTGACTTCATGGGTTGCAAAAAGTCAAGCATGCTAGATGTATTATTTATTGGTAATGTCACATGAATTTGTACGGATATTTGTGCAAGTCATATTCTACGCACCACCAAATGACGTGGAAAATTGAATTAAATACACAATATAGATTTCAACCATCAACTACAAATAATTTAGTCTTCTAATTAAAAAAAAAAAAGGAAAAATGTATATTGGAGTTCTTATATTTTGATTAAATTAAAAAAAAATGTATACTACAATTTTAGTCGCGCCCATTTTTATTTGTAAATATTTGGATCCTTGTATATGTTTTTTTTTTTTTTTTTGAATTGGATCATGCATATTTAGTTTTGCGTTAGTTTGGTTTAAATTTATAAGTCTCTGTACTTTTATTTGTAAGACTTGAGTGATAACTTCAATTTGTATTAAAATTTGATTATTATATAACTTATTATTGGGACAAAATTCATACAAAATTGAAGTACTACATGGAACCTAATTTAAAAGGCCAAAAAAAAAAAAAAAGAAAAAAAAAGCAATGGGGTCCAATTTTTACAAATGAAAATATAAAGAGCAATTTAAATAAAAGGTGAATGAAAAGATAAAGAACAACTCAATAAGTAATTAACACCTCTCTAAATTTATTCAAAAGAAGTTTTAACTAATCGATAACTTTATATTCTGTAAATTGTAATTAGATGTAAAATATGTTCAGTCAATACAAAAAAAATTAGGATTTTAGATTGTCATTTTATTGAGGCAATTATAATTCAGGAAAATTTATATAAGACAATCTCATGAATATAATTTCATGATACGGATCTCTATTATCCACAACACAAACTCCTATTCTTATGTCATTCTCTATTTTTTAGGTTATGAATTGTGATAAGAGTCATGACACAAAATTAGATATGTGATGCAATCTTATAAGAGTCCTACATATTATAATTACAGATCAAACAATTACGGGATTCCTTGGTTTAATTTAGGAATTAATGACAAAATTCAAATAAGGATATTTTTATTGTCTATATATATATATATATATCCAAAATTGTTTTTCAATTCCTCTTAGAATGTTAAAAAAATATTTTAATAGAATGCCACTGCATGGAAATTTTATTAGTAATTTCATTAGATTATATATATAGTTATATTCATAGCAAAGGGTTTTTGAACAAAAATATTATCTTATCATTTTATCAAATTTATTGATTAATTATTTATCTTATAATGGCCACAAATAAATCGGCACCGAATAAAATTATTATATTGAAAAAAAAAATTATAATATCGAGTATAAATTTAGAAGTGTTTATCTTTAATTAGATACAAATGAAAATAAAGCAAATATATATATATATATATTTCCAAAAATTTAGTCCCAATTAAGGTTGTATAAATAGCAAGCTGCCATGATCATGGAAGAGTAGGAGAGATGAGAAAAAAAATGAAGCACTTTAGCCATCCCCATGCCTTGGAAGTAGTCTCTGAAACATTAGTGAAAAAAGAAGATGAAGATGATGATGAGATGATGTGCTCAGGCTGTGAGCAGCCACTTTCATCTGCAGCTGATAATTACACCTGTCGAAAACGCGACTGTGACTTCTTCCTTCATAAGTCGTGTTTGGAGCTACCCAAAACCCTGGATCACAAATCCCACCCAGATCACAAACTCAGTCTCATCTTTGGGCCCCCACAGTACAGCCTCTACTACGACTGCAAAGCCTGTGGTAGCCTCATCAACGGCTTCTCCTTCTACTGCGAGGAATGCGATTTCAGGCTCGACGTGAAATGCGCTTTCTTGCCTGAAACAGTTGACTGCAAAGCGCATGAGCAGCACACGCTTTCTGTACGCCATTACACGCCTAAGTCCACCGAGGATTACTTCCATATCCTCTTATGTGATGTCTGTGATGGCTGTGCTACTGAAGGCTACTGGTCTTACTATTGCAAAGATTGCGATTTTACTGCCCATTTAGACTGCGCTTTTACTGCTGATTATGTAAAAGAAGAAGAAGAAGAAGTAAAAGATCAAGAAGAAGAAGAAGAAGAAGAAGAAGATGGAGAGATGTCTGATGCGATGAAACTACAGATGGCGAATATTAAGGCGATGGATCAGATGGCAAAGCTCCAGTTTCAGATGCAAATGGCTCAGCTTAATGCAAGAACTGTGGCTAATCTTTTTAGAACTAATGTTTGATGGTGTTGATCGATGATGTGTTCGTGTGTTCTTAATTTGCTGCTTGTTAATGTCCTTAATTTGTGTGTTTGTTTTAACAATGTAAGTTTGGTTAATTTGACGTTTCTGAATTTTTGTTGATGTGTAATTCTCAGTTTATATATTGTCTGGTTTTAATTAGGGTTGGTGTTCATTGCTTTTTAAACAAAGCATTGTCTGTTAAATTTTCTAATTCTGATGGTATTTTCATTCTCCAACTGTCTCACTTATTTATTATGATTATAGTATCAAGCTAATTTAACATGTATTATTTTATATCCTATTATGTATGAAAAACTAACATTTAGCTGAAAATATTTCTGAATCCATTGTCACACCTTAAACTCTATAAATTAAAACAAATAGTTAGAGACTACCCATTTTCAAAATTTCAAATTGTAAAAGTAAAACAATTCAAAACTCACCAATATATTGTACAATTTTTTAACCGAAGCGACTCTGTAAAAAATTAAAGATAATAGCTATATCTCAACATCTGAATCATGAAAGCAAAACAATGAACACGAAATAACTAACATCTCTCTACAAAAAATTTCAAAAATAAATAAAATGTACTACTCCCTAACTCAAAATAAAACATAATTAATTTCTAAAATTTTAGTCTCTACGTACTAACATTCACCTTAATAATCGTTTTATTTATTATTTACAACTAATGATGTTATAATCGACCAAAATATCTTCTTTATGTCACGGAGATATTCAAGTCCTCATTTGTTCACAAAAGACCCAAATATGAATAGACAAGACTAATGCAAAAACTTGAGAAAGAAAAACATACAATAACAAATTAAGGCAATCACAAACCAAGACAATATACGAAAAATGGACTAAGTGGTGATTTATATTTCCTCTTTCTTCATTCACAGATATCTCATGACATGATCTCCATCATATTGCTTCATTCTTACTGCTGACCATTCACAGACATCAACTGTCGTCTCAATGACTTCATCTCCACCATATTGTTCACTGCAAACATGGCGGCGTACACCTCACGATCGTTGCTGGGATCAGGTTGGGCCAATGTAACACAATTTGCATGAAGATTGAACTTACACAAACTGCAATTGTAAGTGAAGCCACGATCACAGGGCCCTCCACAAGCTTGACATGGTGGGCCCACTGAGTAGGGTGGGTAGAGGAGGCTCAGTGTGTGTTGTGGGTGAAACTTGAATGTAGCAGATTTTGGAAGCTCAAAACAAAATTTGTGGATGTGGAAATCGCAGCCTAATGAGCAAGCGTAACACGTCCCGACTAGGGGTAATTTGCAACCATTACATTTCAGGTTTGGGTTATCGCACACTATACTTGGTGGTGCATAAAGTTCATGATGGTGGCAATCATGCTTCATCTTTCTTGGATTTTTTTTTTTGTTTTTTGTTTTTTCTGCTCTTTGATCTAATTTGTTTGTGTTTGTGTTTGTTATGTGTGTTCCTATTAATAAAAGTTATCAATTGTTATTTAATTTGTTGATTATGAGGAATGGATCTGCTTGGCTGGCTTAATTAGTTCTTGATAATATATATTGACTTTTCTTGTATTCTTGTTTCAGGAATATTAATGGTGGGTAATGTATACAACCCATATGGATATTGATTATAGGAGTTATAGATAGTCTAACCACGCCGGATTCAGAACAATTCTACCCATCGGTCCACAGTTGATATGTCAAAAATCTAGTATATCTATTAATTTTACTTTTTATATAATGAGAGAATGAAATCATTACATCGTTATCGGTGAGCATATTAAGAGTTGTCCACGGTGGGCATTTTCTCATTTTCTTCAGAACAATATAGAATTATTAGTTAGACTTCGGTTAATTAGGATTTGATTTGAAGAATATATGGTTTAAGCGTTCACTAAATGAAAGGATTTCAAATCTTTGGTAAAAAAGGACATGACCAAATATTTGGTGTGACGTTATCACATCTCCAACACTCTGCACTGTCATAGTTAGAGCAGATTTTGCATTATTTTAGTGTAAAAATTGCAACTCATATCTAGATATACATTATTTTATTCCATAACATTCTTTATTATATATTTTTTATTTTTTTGTGTTTGTCATATATTTACTAATACTCATAATTATTGTTAATTCATCAAAATTTAAGCTTTATTATTTTCTAACTTAAAAAAAATATATGCTTAGATCTTATTTAATATAATAGTACTATAATACAATATTTTACCATATTTGTTTCTTTTTACATTAATAATAAAATAAAAAAACGAGTATACAAGTTTTGACCTATGCTACATCTGGTACAAAAGGGTACAAAATGGGGATTGAAAATATTTGATGCAATTATTTAACGCAGTACTTGTAGTAGAAAAAACATCAAATTCGAAAAAAGTAACGCAATGTTGGAGATGCCTTATATTACTAATTCGGTAACTTCATTTTGTTAGCTGTAGTTATTTAACTATTATTATAATTAAAATATTTAAAGATTTGTATCGAATTTCTAAAATTTTATTATAATAGGATTTCCCTTTTTGTGATGCATATTCACTTCATATGTATGTGTTTTGCAAAACTGAAATTGGATCAACATTTTCCTTCACTTATTATAAGATCAATACATGTTTTAAATATTCATAATATATATATATATATATATATATATATATATTGTAGTGAATATTTAGTCATATATATTTCATTGGGTAATTTAAGCATTGACTTATTTTAACCATAATTTGTTCATTTTCTAATTATATTAATTGTGCTGCCAATAATGCATTCAATATTTCAAACATGTGGCCAGCTGGTCAATCGCCATTCCTTAATAATAACATGGAGAGAAGTCAAAATAAAATTCATAAATTATAAGGAGTTGGGAGCAATCACCTACATATGGAAATGGAATTTTGACTTGTTCAAACCTATGCCAAAGTCATTGTAAAATGTCCTTAAAAGCAAAAATCAAGGGAAAATAAAAAAAGGAAAACAACGTGGAGATTGGTTGCACAAACAATAAAATCACTCGAAAATAATTTATGCCCAATAATACATAGTGACTTAGAGCTAGTTAGTTTAAAATTTGGTTACTTTTAAATTTCTCGACAATTCATCCTGACATTAAGATATATAGTAAGTCAAAGTCACCTTATGCACCACTTGATCGTTAGTCAACGCAGAAGGCTCGATCAATTTTCTGAGAGTCAACTTAAAGATTTAAATATGTCATTTGGTATTATTATCGTTTATTTGATCTCTTTAGATTTTATTAAATATATTCTGCAGGTTCTTCATCACCACTGGGTGAATGTTGGATATATTTAACCTGGTAAAGACTAAAGAGTAAATGTAATGTTCTAATAACTTAATTATTAGGATGTTATCTATATTTCATTACACATTATATAATGATTTTATTTCAGCAATATTATGTTAAAGTTGCATTGTCATATTAAGTACTATTAAAAAATTAATTTATAGTCATTTGAATCAATACAATGAGTTACTCTTTTTTTTTTATAATTATTCTACATTAAAAAATAAAATAAAATATCAGAATGAAGGTTTACTAACATATATAGTTTCATATACAAAATTACCAACTGATTCTTTTTTATTCATTGAAAATTACAATCAATTGTCAATGAAATATATACCAATTGATCAATATCAATATTACCAACAACTTTTCAGTACATAGGTATTTTACAAACAAATTACCAACTAATTCATGTTAAAAATTATCAACAAATTTCAATATGTTATTCAAGTATCTATGGATTACCAACATAATCTTAACACAGACAAATTATTTTTACCAATGATATTAAATTTACCACGAATGTGCCAAGAATTTACCAGTGGCCATGTATCTATGGTTTATTATGTATTATGACAATATATATAATTTTGCAATAATATAATGAAGTTGTTATATTAAAAGGTTATTTATGGCATCTTATTATTTCGAAATTTGTAAAAATCCGTATTTTTTATTAATAACATCAATATTCAACAATTAAATATGAAAATAAAATTGAACATAATATAATAATAGTTTTGTGTTTGTGAGTTTTAATTTATGATAATTAAGAAGAGATTAATAATTATACTTACTATATGTTTTGTTCATATTTTCGTTCATTTATATCTTATAATTATTTTCAGAATTTATAAATAATTTTCTTTAATTATTTTCAGAATTTTTAAATAATTTTCTGCATTCTTTTTTAGATGGATTTGTTCAAAAAGCATTATATTTATTCCAAAAAAAATTTAGTTTATATTTATAAATTTAGGTTTCAAATTAATTTTAAATTTTAAAACAATATTTCTTAGAATTTTTAAACCATTTTTCAGATTTTTTTGGAACATATTATAGTTTTTTAAAATAATTTTTAGATTAATTATATCTATTTATTTGAAATAATTTTGAATAAATTTTATCAAATATTTTTATTATTTTTATTTAAAAAAATTATTCAATTTATTGATTTTTTTATCTTACACAATTAATATTACATATATATTTGAATTAATTTTTAAATTTTATTTGTTGATTTAAGATTGTTAGACTTATTCTCACAACCTTATAATAATAATAATAATAATAATAATAATAATAATAATAATAATAATAATAATAATAATAATAATAATAATAATAATAATAATAATAATAATAATAATAATAATAATAATTATTATTATTATTATTATTATTATTATTATTATTATTAATTTCAGATTTATTATTGTTTTAATATTTTTAAAATAGTTTCAAACTTTTAAACATTTTACAACCCTTCATAAAATAAATTTAGATTTTAAAACTATTTTCCACATTTATATATTAAAATTATAAACTAATTTTCAAAATTTTTACTTTTTTACAATGTTTAAATTTCATTATTTTCAAATTTTAATTATATCATTAAAATATAATCATATCATTTAAGATAGCTTCTTTTGTTTTATCTCTACTCCTATATATAAATTATAAGATAGCTTATTGTGTAAGATATATGTGAAGTTTATTCTATATGATACTTAAAAGTTATTTAGTTTTTTTTTTCTTTTTTTCTATTGGTTGATAGTTTGGATCCTTTGAGAGGGAAAATGGTAAATTTGTAAAATTTACTAACTTATTTCATTTTATATATAGTATAGATGTACCAATGTTAAATTAGTTGGTAACTTAGCAACAATATCATCATTTCATTAGCATTCTATTAATAAATTACCAATAGATTTAATTATTGTTGTGTTGATAAAATTTAACAACAAACACTTTACCAACAGACGATTTCCTATTAATAATTCCATCGGTAAGTATGTTTACCAACTGATTTTATGATTTATCAAGAAAATAATTTATTGGTGTTTTATTGTTTTCATATAATCATATGAGATCAAAATATCTTCCTTATGTCACGAAGATATTCAGATCTTCATTATTCACAAAGTCCCGAAAATGAATAGACAAGACTAAATTAACAAACTTTAAAAACAAAAACATACAATAGTTGAAACATTTATCAAAGCAACAACAACAAATAAAGGCAATCATAACCCAAGACAATATAGGAAAAATGGACAAGTGATTAATATCTCTTCTTCATCTTCTTCTTATAACCATACATAGATATCAACTCATGACATTTCCATAACATCGATCATGATCTCCACCATATATATTGCTTCATTCTTACTGCTTACCATTGATCATATTAGATCTCATTAATGACTTAATCTCCACCATTTTGGTGGCTACATACAGGGCGGCGTACACCTCGCGCTCGTTGTTGAAATCAGGTTGGAGCAGTGTAGCACAATTTGCATGAACATTAAACTTACACAAACTGCAATTGTAAGTGAAGCCACGATCACAGGACCCACCACAACCTTGACAAGGTGGGCCCACTGAGTAGGGTGGGTAGAGGAGGCTCAGTGTGTGTTCTGTGTGAAACTGGAATTGTAAAGATTTTGGAAGATCAAAGCAGAATTTGTGGATGTAGAAATCGCAGCCTAATGAGCAAGCGTAACATGACCCGCCTAGGGCTAATTTGCAACCATAACATTTCAAGGATTGGTTATTGCACACTATACTAGGTGCTGCATAAAGCTCATGATGGTGGCAATCATGCTTCATCTTTCTTGGAACTTTGATCTAATTTGTTTGTGTTTGTTATGTGTCTTCCTCTAAATAAAAGCTATCAATTGTTATTTAATTTGTTGATTATGAGGAATGGATCTGGCTTGGCTGGCTTAGTACTTGATGATTTTCTTGTATATATTCTTGTTTCAGGAATATTAATGGTGGGTAATAATGTATACAACACCCATATATGGATATTAATTGATTATTAGAGTTTCAGATAGTCAACCCTCAGACAGGATCCTCTGTTCCACACATTGGTGTTTCATTTAATGTTTCAAAATAACAACTACACGTTAAGTGTAAAATATGACATCACCAATTTACACATGACATGAATTAAAAAGCAATACAATACAAAATGAAACACCAACTTGAAATAGAGGATTCAGTTTGATCAACCCTAGCTTTGGATTGAGAATATTATAGAATTAATTACACTTGAGTTAATTAGGATTGGATTTGAAGAACATATGGTTTAACCTTCACTTCAAATGAGAGTTAGAGTTTCAAATCTTGGGGGTAAAAGGACATAATTACCAAATATTTGGTGTAGCTCATCTCCAACACTATGCACTCAATTATTTAGTGCAAGTTTTGCACTATTTTAGTATAAAATCTGCAACTCATCATCTTCATGCTTGCAATAATTTTTACACTAAAAATAAATATTTCATAATATTTCTTATTATTTTTTTTATTTGTCGTATATTTATTAATACCCAAGATTATCGTTACTTCATCAAATTTTGATCTTTATTATTTTCCAGATTAAAAATAAATAAATATATTTTTAGATCTTATTTAATATAATTATATAATACAATATTGTACTACATTTTAACTTTTTTACATTAATAGAAAAGAAAAGGAAATTTGAAATAAAATGAAAAAGAATAGTACAAGTTTTGACCTGCTTCATCTGGTGCAAAGGGAGAGGTTGAGAAGATTTGACGCAAACTTCTAGCACTATGTTGCAACAGAAAAAACACCACCAAATTTAAAAGAGGCAGAGCAGTTCTGGAGATGTCCTATATTACTAATTTAGTAACTTATGTTAGTTAGTTGCGGTTATTTAACTATCATTATAACTAAGATATTTTAAGATTCTTATTGAATTTTTTAAAATTTATTATAATAGGTTTTCCCTTATTGTGATGCACGTCCACTTCATAAATCATATGCATGTATTTTGCAAAACTGAAATTGGATCAACAGTTTTCCTTCACTTATTATAAGATCAGTACATGTTTTAAATATTCATAATTTATACATATTTGTCGTGAATAATATTAAGCCATATATATTTTGGGAAAAATGGCCTCTGTGCCATATTTGTAATAACAAATTGAGAAAATGCCATAAAATATAGTGTGATTTGTAAAAATGCCACAAATTATAATAAACTTGTGAAAATACCACAATTTTTGACCAAGTCCAACTTAAATAGTGGATCAAATGATTAATGGAGAAACAATACTAACTACCTATCAAACACACTAATGGAGGTATTAAAAAATTAATTCATGAGTATTGTTCGTGCAAGGTGGAATTAACATGAGCAAATGGTTAATTGTTCGTGCACCTTGAAATTAAAATTAGTATTGTTCGTGCACATTTCAATTAATTAACATTAGTATTGTTCGTGCACCTTTAAATTATTAATTTTATGTGCTATTGTTAATTATTAATTATTAAATTTTCGTGCACCTTGAAATTAATATTAGTATTGTTCGTGCACCTTTCAATTAATTAGTATTGTTCGTGCACCTTTAAATTATTAATTTTATGTGCTATTGTTAATTATTAATTATTAATTATTAAATTTTCGTGCACCTTTAAATTAACATTGGTATTGTTCGTGCACCTTTCAATTATTTTTTAAAAAAAATTCGTGCACCTTTAAATTATTAAATTTATGTGCTATTGTTAATTATTAATTATTAATCTTTAAATTTTTGTGCACCTTTAAATTAATTGAAGTATTGTTCGTGCACCTTTAAATTAATATTGGTGCACGAACAATAGCACATAAAATTAATATTGGTGCACGAACAATAGCACAATTAATTTAAAAAAAATTAATAATTAATAGCACCTTGGAAATTAATATATTGGTGCACAATTAATGCACGAACAATAGAACAATAGCACCTTTAAATTAATATTGGTGCACGAACAATAGCACAATTAATTTTAATATATTAATAGCACAATTAATTCTCTCATATTGGTGCACGAACAATAGAACAATAGCACCTTTAAATTAATATTGGTGCACGAACAATAGCACAATTAATTTAAAAAAAAAAAAATTCGTGCACCTTTAAATTAAATTAAATTAATTGAAAGGTGCACGAACAATACTTCAATTAATTTAAAGGTGCACGAAAATTTAAAGATTAATAATTAATAATTAACAATAGCACATAAAATTAATAATTTAAAGGTGCACGAATTTTTTTTTTTAAAAATAATTGAAAGGTGCACGAAAATTTAAAGATTAATAATTAATAATTAACAATAGCACATAAAATTAATAATTTAAATGTGCACGAATTTTTTTTTTTTTAAATTAATTGAAAGGTGCACGAACAATACTTCAATATTTAAAGGTGCACGAAAATTTAAAGATTAATAATTAATAATTAACAATAGCACATAAAATTAATAATTTAAAGGTGCACGAAATTTTTTTTTTTTAAAAATAATTGAAAGGTGCACGAACAATACCAATATTAATTTAAAGGTGCACGAAAATTTAAAGATTAATAATTAATAATTAACAATAGCACATAAAATTAATAATTTAAAGGTGCACGATTTTTTTTTAAAAATTAATTGAAAGGTGCACGAAAATTTAAAGATTAATAATTAAAAATTAACAATAGCACATAAAATTAATAATTTAAAGGTGCACGAATTTTTTTTTTAATTAATTGAAAGGTGCACGAACAATACTTCAATTAATTTAACGAAAATTTAAAGATTAATAATTAAAAATTAACAATAGCACATAAAATTAATAATTTAAAGGTGCACGAATTTTTTTTAAAAAAAATAATTGAAAGGTGCACGAACAATACCAATATTAATTTAAAGGTGCACGAAAATTTAAAGATTAATAATTAATAATTAACAATAGCACATAAAATTAATAAATTAAAGGTGCACGAACAATACCAATATTAATTTAAAGGTGCACGAAAATTTAATAATTAATAATTAATAATTAACAATAGCACATAAAATTAATAATGTAAAGGTGCACGAACAATACTAATTAATTGAAAGGTGCACGAACAATACCAATATTAATTTAAAGGTGCACGAAAATTTAATAATTAATAATTAATAATTAACAATAGCACATAAAATTAATAATTTAAAGGTGCACGAACAATACTAATTAATTGAAAGGTGCACGAACAATACTAATATTAATTTCAAGGTGCACGAAAATTTAATAATTAATAATTAACAATAACACATAAAATTAATAATTTAAAGGTGCACGAACAATACTAATGTTAATTAATTGAAATGTGCACGAACAATACTAATTTTAATTTCAAGGTGCACGAACAATTAACCATTTGCTCATGTTAATTCCACCTTGCACGAACAATACTCATGAATTAATTTTTTAATACCTCAATTAGTGTGATTTGATAGGTAGTTAGTATTGTTTCTCCATTAATCATTTGATCCACTATTTAAGTTGGACTTGGTCAAAAATTGTGGCATTTTCACAAGTTTGTTATAATTTGTGGCATTTTTACAAATCATACTATATTTTGTGGCATTTTCTCAATTTGTTATTACAAATATGGCACAGAGGCCATTTTTCCCTATATATTTTATTGGGTAAGTTAAACATTGACTTATATTAACCTTAATTTGTTCATCTTCTAATAAACTGTGTGCTACCAATAATCCATTCAACATTTCAAACATGTGGCCAGCTGGCCAATCGCTATTCCTTAATAATAACAAGGAGACAAGTCAAAATAAAATTCATAAATTATAAGGAGTTGGGAGCAATCACCTGAAAATGAGCTACATATGAAATTTTGACTTGTTCAAACCTATGCCGAAGTCATTGTAAAATGTCCTTAAAAGCAAAACTTAGGAAAACAAAGAAGGAAACAACGTGGAGATTGGTTGTACAGACAATAAAATCACTGGAAAATTATTCATGCCCAATAAATATAGTGACTGAGCTAGTTTACTAATTGGTTACTTTTAAATTTCTCGACAATTCATTATCTTTTGACATTAAGATATATAGTAAGTCAAAGTCAACTTGTGCACAACTTGATCATTATAGTCAAAGTATAAGGCTCGATCGCACCTAGCTAGATTCAACTTAAAGATAGATATATATATATATATATATATATATATATATATATATATATACTTGATAATATATGTATCATGTTCTAGAGAATATATAATAATTACCAAATTTTAAATAGAATAAAATAACACCCATCACAACCTAGATGCATAGTGAATAGACATATATAATGTGTGATCTATTGAAATCACAAATATATTTGGTATGTTTATATACAAATACATTATATATACTAGGCACAATATCAAATTTTGTCCCCAAATTACACGGTCTTGATTGGAATTCACAACATTGCTTCATTTTTTAATATATCTATTTATCAAAAAAAAAAAGGAAGGGAAAATTTGTGTATATGTATTTATATTTATTAATTAGCTACAATATTATACTAAAAATATATATGATTTAGTTCTCAGAGCAACTGAGGCAATAGCATTCGCATCAGGATAGAGGTCTCACTATTTTAGTATATTAGTAACTAAATTGTATTATATGATTATAAAATTGATGGTATTATTCTCTACGAACATAGTCGAGTTAGTAAGATTTGTGGTGATGTGGGAAGAATTTGGTAAAGTAGTTTTGTAGTTTATTGGCTCTCTCCTACAATGTTCACCACTCTGAAATAGTAGTTGAATAAATTATTAGTTAAAACGAAAGTGTACGTGTTGCACTGGAATTAGTGGACCTAATAACTTACTAGTTAAGAGCTTAAATTGTTGAAAAACAGGAGCTTAAAAAGTTAGAATTTGTTGGTCTATTAATTAGTTATCAAACATTTTTTTATTTTAATAATTAATTTACTTATTTTCTACTACTGAGAATTATATCTTTACTTAGCCCCCTTTGTGTGCTGTCGCGATACCTTCCGCCATAGTCTAAAATCTATTCTGCCTTTGTAGCTGAAAATATAAGAAAAATTACAAAATATTTCTATATCTTTCAATGTTAGGTTTCATATGAAATATCCTTGTTGTCTCAAACTACATTTTTCCATGACACAACATTCCAACGTCATGTTTCCTCAACAAGACTAAAAAAACACCGAACATTCAAACTCAATCTCTTCCAAACAGATAAACTAAGAAAATTAAACAGAGCAAATAAAAAAACAATCAAGAAATCTGCGTTGGATCCAAAACAATCATCAGTGAATTAAGCTCAAGAATACAATATGTAAATTATTACCACAACTCATCATCTTAATTCAAGAAAACATCAATGGTACTTATTCCATAAAAAAAACTCAAATTAATTCCAAACAATTTTTTCTGCTTTGTGCAAGAAGCTGAAGCACAGCAAACCTGAGCTCCATTTCCTTGATCAACTCTTCTTCCGTTTTCGCAGCACTCTCACTCCCACTCCCACTCCCACTCTTCACCGCCGACGCCACGCACTCCAAATGAGTACCAAAATCACACTCTCGACAATAATACATCCAAGCCATTTCATGGACCGGATTCTGGCACACATCGCACATGAACGTCACCTCCGTGCTCGTCTCCGCCGCCGGCGACGAGTAGTAGAGCGTCAGCGTGTGTTTGTGGTCTGATCGGGTCACCGACTCCGGCCACTGAACGCAGTCGATGTGGAGATCGTAGGAGCACGTGGCACACGTGTACGCGAAGGCCTTACCATCTTTCAGGCACGCGTTGCACGTGAACCCTTCTCTGTAGGGCGGGGCGGTGAGCAGCGTGAGGGGGTGCTGGAGGTGGGATTTGTGGCGGATCTCACGCGCCGAGTCGAAGCAGGTATTGTGGAGGTTGAAAGTGCAGTGCGAATCAGTGCAGCAATAAGCAGATCCTGATATCTCGATCTCGCATGCTGAGCACACCTTCGCGTTCTTCTTCTCGATTTCCATCAGTTTTAGAGCATGTGGGTGGCTGAAATGCTTGATTATGGTGGATGGTTTTGGTGGTGTCGGCGTCGGCATTGGCGGCGGCGGAGTTACGGTGGTGGTGTTCATGACGGTGCTATAAATTGGCGGCGGCGGTGGCGGCGGATTGGTGGTGGTCGGAAGAGGGGAGTTGTGTTGATTGGGGTAAGGGGTGTTTGGGAAAGAGGGAGGGTAATTTT
The DNA here is from genome assembly GCA_946896805.1 of Scutellaria galericulata. Classification (NCBI taxonomy): domain Eukaryota; kingdom Viridiplantae; phylum Streptophyta; class Magnoliopsida; order Lamiales; family Lamiaceae; genus Scutellaria; species Scutellaria galericulata. The sequence goes on along the minus strand of OX335798.1, from coordinate 10,800,347 downwards.
GTAAATGATCATTAGGGATTGTGGGAATGTGAGGAGGATTGTTATAAGGTGTTTGGATGGGAGGATAGGTGTGACTAGGATTAGGATTGGGATTGGGATTGGGGATAAGAGCACAATGGAGATGGATATCGAATTCGCATTGAGAGCAGCTATAGGAGAAGCCATCTCCTGCAATATTGCAAGTATTACAGAAGAAAGAGGCAGAAGGATATGTAGGAAAAGGAACAAGAGTTAAAGGATGAAGGGGATGAGAGGGGTGTTTGAAAGACCGGGCGGCCCGAAAGCATTGTTCGTGTAGGAAGTAGCTGCATTGCCAGCAGGCGTAGACATTGCCCGAGCCCGGAGATTTGCAGCCCGAGCAGTGGATTTGAGAGCCGTGGGGGACTTGGTGGAAAACGAGGCCATGATCGTGGCTGAAATGCTTCAACTCCATCGGGATTGAGTTGATTGTGTTTGATGGTGATGATGAAGATGGCTGTATAAATTTGTAGCTTATGTGAAATAGGTTGAGCAAGTTGGAGTATAAACAATTTGAATAGTTGGGGTGCCAACTTATGAGATTCTTGATGAGATTGGAGTTGAATTACTCTGCTTAGATCTCTATTATGAAGGTTGACTTTGACCTGCAACATTTAATCCTTTCAAAAAGAAATTATATTGTTTTAATTAGATGGTTTATTTTGCTCGTGATGCGCGCTTGGTGCTGGATATTTTGACATTTCTTTGATGTGTGTATTTATATCTCAAAAGTCTTCGTCAGTAAGTTCATTCTTCAAGCATTATTAAAGTAATACATTGCTTTTAATAATACATTGTTTTTACACTGATTCTTATTTACTCGTACCAAATAATTACTAGTTTGACAAATAGTGTACCATTCTGGTGGCAAAAAAAAAAAGTTTGCGGTTGCCAATTTTCATGCTCTCAAATGCTCGATACATTTTTTTTTTTTTACTCGAAGTTTGAATATATATATATATATATATATATATATATATATATATTAATTACTTATATAAAAGTGTTGATGTTTTTTACAAAATATGAATTGTCAAATATATCATTATCAAATATTATTATTTAAAGTTATAATAGTAATTTAGCATTTAAATATTTTAATAATTTTATATTATAATCCTAATTCAAAGTCATATATAATCCTATTATAATTAGAACTCTAATAGAAAAGTGTTATATATAAGATATTTGTTGTATGGAATGTGATTATTCACCTCAAGAGATTGTGTTGTATTATTCCATAATAAATAGAGATTACAAAGGATAAAATAAGGAAAGGATTACAATGAATCTGCAAACAAGGAAAGCGATAATAAAAACATTTATCCACTAATTATTTGCTATCACCCCCCCCTCAAGCAAGACGTCGGAGAAGGGACGACACGAAGCTTGGACCGGAAAAATTCGAACAAGGGACGGGCAAGACCCTTAGTGAAAATGTCTGCAATCTGGTGAGAGGAACCAACAAATTGAGTAATGAGCTTTCCGGCCGAAACAAGTTCACGTACAAAGTGAAAATCTATATCAATATGCTTGGCACGCTTGTGAGCCACAGGATTTTGACTAAGAAATATGGCATTATTATTGTCGCAAAAAAGACGAGGAGGGCCGGAGAGTGGGGTGCGCAACTCTTTGAGAAGGTGCGTGAGCCAAACGACTTCCGAAGCGGTGTTTGCGAGGGCGCGATACTCGGATTCACAGCTGGACCGCGCAACGGTTGGTTGTTTATTTGCACTCCAAGAAACTAAGTTGCCACCGAGGAAGACAGAGTAGCCGTATGTTGAGCGTCTAGTCTCAGGGCAGTGAGCCCAGTCAGCATCTAAATATGCAAGTAAATCACACGAAGAGCCACGAGTAAAAGAGAGGCCGTAGGTGATTGTCCCCTTAACGTACCGAAGAATGCGTTTCACTGCTTGAAAATGTTCAATAGTAGGGGATTGCAAGAACTGACTTACCAAGTTGACGACGAAGGAAAGATCGGGCCAAGTAATTGTCAAGTATTGCAATGCGCCAACAAGAGACCGATAATGAGTTGGATCGGCAAAAGGAGAACCTTCGTTGGTGAGAATCTGGCCAGCAGCTAGAGGGGTCGAAACTGGCTTGCAATCGAGAAGATCAGATCGAGCTAGGATGTCTCGGGCATATTTTGATTGACTCAAGAAAATAGCGTTAGGAGTGTAGACAACTTCCAATCCCAGAAAGTAATTTAAGCGGCCAAGATCTTTGAGAGCAAATTCGTTTTGGAGATGGGAAATAAAACGAGAGATGAAACGAGAGTCGTTCCCAGTGATAATAATATCATCCACGTACACCAAAAGGTACAAAACACAAGCACCACGAGTGAAGATAAATAAGGAAGTGTCTGCACAGCTCCCAATAAAACCTATATGAATGAGGAAATCACTGAAGCGCTGGAACCATGCCCGAGGGGCTTGTTTCAAGCCGTACAAAGCCTTTTTGAGACGACAAACATGGTCTGGAAAACGGGGATCGACGTAGCCCGGAGGTTGTTCCATATAGACTGGCTTGTCGAGAAGGCCGTTGAGAAAAGCGTTTTTGACGTCTAATTGATGAAGTTTTGACGTCTAATTGATGAAGAGGCCAATTGTGAAGAATGGCAAGAGCAAGAACAACTCGAACAGTGGCAGCTTTAACGACTGGGCTGAAAGTGTGCGAAAAATCAAAGCCGGGAAGTTGTGTGAAGCCCTGAGCAACCAAGCGAGCTTTATGACGGTCAATAGAGCCATCCGATAAATACTTGGTGCGAAATACCCATTTCGAGCCAACGATATTCACACCGGGTGGGCGGGGAATAAGATCCCACGTAAGATTATGGCGAAGTGCATCCATTTCCTCATCCATGGCGGCAAGACAATGCGGATGTTTGGCGGCGGACTTGAAACCACGAGGCTCGGTAGAACAAAAGAGGGCCTGCTGAAGAGCTGTGGTGGCAAAGTCCGCGATGTGCCGAGGCTTAAAGATTCCAGCTTTTAAGCGAGTAATCATGTGATGCTCAATATGGTCAGGTCGCAACTGTTGCTGAGGTAGGGCTGGTGGAGGTGGCTGATCAGCAAGCAAGTTGGCAGGTGGCTCGACGGGCGGAGTTGGAGAGACAGTAGGAGGCAGGCAGACTGAGCATGGAACAGAAGCTTGCGCAACAACAGATGGCGACGAGTGAGACAGAGAATTGGTAGCAGCTGTACAGGGATCGGGCTCGATGAAAGATGAAACATCGAGCTGAGAAATAGAAGTAACTGATGATTGTCTTGAGTATGGAAAAATAAGCTCGTCAAATTGAGTGTGCCGAGTGACATAAACCCGCGAGGTTGTGGGGTCAAGACACCGAAACCCTTTATGGTGTGAGCTATATCCAATGAAGATACATGGGCGACTACGAACAGAGAGCTTATTTGCTGCATAATCACGAAGACATGGGAAAACCCGGCAACCAAACGGATGAAAATTCCCATAATTTGGTGGAGAATGATATAAAGCCTCGAAAGGTGAAATGCCCTGTAAGATAGACGATGGCAAGCGATTGATAGTATAAACAGCCGTAGTAAAGGCCTCGACCCATAAAGATGGGGGAACATTAGCATGAAACATAAGAGTCAAGCCTGTCTCCGTAATATGCCGATGCTTGTGTTCGGCTCGCCCATTTTGAGAAGGAGTGTACGGGCAAGAAATGAGATGATGAATTCCTTTAGTGCGAAAAAATTTCTGGACTTGAGCATTAGTAAACTCAATGCCCCCATCACTTTGAAACTTTTTAATCGTGCATTTAAATTGGTTTTCCACTAAAGCAGCAAATTGAACAAGATTCACATAAAAATCAGACTTGCAAGCAAGCGGATACATCCAGGTAAATCGAGAGAAATCGTCAATGAAAATTACATAGTAACGAAAACCAAAAGATGAGTGAATAGGAGCCGGTCCCCACAAATCACAGTGAATCAAGTCTAATACATGCGATGCACGTTTATTATTAAGCATAAATGGCAAACGTTTGCTCTTGGCAAGCTGACAAGAAGTACATAAGGAGGGTTTAGGTAATAAAGAAGTAACTTTCAAGTAGCCTGACTAATTTAGACAACAAATTATATCCGAGAGTACATGCCCTAAACGAGCATGCCACAATTCAAAAGAAGCACATAAAGTTCTACTATTTATGTCAGCAAGCAAGGCAGAACGAGCTCTTTCCAAAACGTAGAGACCGTGCTCACGATGACTGCTTGCTAGAATTTCCTTTGTGTGACGATTCTGAATAGTAAAAGACTTGTCAATAAAGAGCACATTAACTGGATAATCAGAGGTAAGTTTGCTGATTGAGAGCAAATTTTTTGTGAGATGCGGCACCACCAACACATCCAATAATTGAAAATTATCCGAAATAAGAGAGCGACCAATATGTGAAATAGAAAGATTAGTTCCGTTACCGACAATAACCCTATCTTGGCCAGAATAGGGAGCAACATGATCCAAAGAGGACTGAGATGGAGTCATGTGTGAGGATGCGCCGGTGTCGAGATACCAATCAGATACATCATTTGGAAAGAGAGAACAACCGGCGGAAAAGGCCTCAGCAAGGTTAGCAGTGTTTCCTTCGGATGACAGAACATAGCGTTGGTCACAAGTATCTGCATAATGATTTTCTTGACGACAAATCTGGCAACGTGGAACGCGTCGGCCACCACCACGGCCCCGGTCACGAGGCTGTTGGGAACGTTGTCCACGGCCACGGGTGGACTGGGAAGGGCGGGTGTTGTTACTCCGCTGGCCATAGAAGGCAACGGTAGAGGCATCAGAATTTTCCAATGATTCTTGAAAGAGCGCAAAGCTTTCGGCCTTTGACAAAAGATCCCGAAATGTGGGAAGTGGCGTAAGGGCCATCTGAGCCGCCGAAAAACTGGAAAAAGAGAAGCTTTGTCAATGTCGTCGACGAGACGACCAATCGCCGCCAATTGGTCACAAAGTGCCTTGAATTCACGTCCATACTCTGTAACTGAACGTGAGTCCTTCTTCATGAGTTGAAGGGTATCCTTGAGACGTAACTCACGTGATTTGGAGCGGTGGCTGAATGTCGCTTCAAGAGCAAGCCAAACCGCACGAGATGTTGAACAACCGATGACTTCGGCCATTGATTCCTCCGTGAGAGAGGAGAGAAGGAGACTCAGTAGCCGCTGATCGTGAATCCGCCAAGCCTCATAGTCGGGATTAGAGATTGTGGTACCAGCGGCGCTAGTAACAGTAGGGGACGGCGCGGGCATGGAACCATCAATGTAACCCAATAACTTTTGACAAGCAATGAGAGGCATGATTTGATTTTTCCACAACAAATAGTTGGTGGACGTGAGCTTAATCGTGATCATGTGGATGAGAGTGGCGAATGGAAGAGTGTCTGTGGTGGAGGGGTTGGTGGGTTGAGCCATCGGAAAGAGATGACCGATGAGCGCAGTAAGAAAGAGGGAGGTCTGCGGCTGGTTCTAGGGTTGGACCGATATGGCTGATACCATATATGGAATGTGATTATTCACCTCAAGAGATTGTGTTGTATTATTCCATAATAAATAGAGATTACAAAGGATAAAATAAGGAAAGGATAAAAATAAGGAAAGAATTACAATGAATCTGCAAACAAAGAAAGCGATAATAAAAACATTTATCCACTAATTATTTGCTATCATTTGTATTATTTCTTTTCTTAGTTTAAATTGATCTCCATGTATAACATACATGATCTTGGTGTTACATCTCATGTTTCATAACATTTATTATATGATATGTGTTAAATAGTGATGTCATCAAATACACGTGGTATGTGGTGATTGTTTTGGAACAGGAGATGTCACACCAAGTGTAATAGAAGATCTCATGTGCTTATTAAACCCCAATATATATTGGGAAAAAAGACCAAGTGTAATAGAAGATTTCATATGCTTATTAAAACCCAATATATATTGGGAAAAAAGACCAAGTGTAATAGAAGATTTCATATGCTTATTAAAACCCAATATAAAACAATCAGTGGAAAAAATATATATTAGGAAAAAAAAAAAACCAAATGTAATAGAAGATCTCATATGCTTATTAAAACCCAATATAAAACAATCAGTGGAAAAAATATATATTAGGAAAAAAAAAACCAAATATAATAGAAGATCTCATATGCTTATTAAAACCCAATATAAAACAATTCGTGGATAAAATTTATATTGGGAAAAAAGAGTATCAAGTGGGACTACTTAAAATCAGTGTTCTAAAATGCGCTCTAGGCGCCTGCGGACTATTTACAACCCAACAAAAAACGAAGGGTTCAAGTGTAACAGAACAAACAATGTCGAGCCAGGAGCACCCTCATTCCTAGACAAATCGAAAATGGTGGATGTAAAAATCCACAACGGATCGTGTCCTTCAAGTCGCACGTTGCTTTCTACCACATCGTTTCAAACGAAGTTTTACCATAACATTCCTCTAATTTGGAACCGGTATGGATTGATTCAATTATGGAATCATGAATAGTCATTGTTTCAGCTGTCCATAGACATCGTAATCTATACTTTTCTTCTATATATGAATATATGATATGTAGAACAATTTTTCTGAAAAAGTCTTAGCAAGACAGCATTTTTAACATACTTTTAACATACATAAATAATATATAGATACGAGAAAGAAATAGAAATAGAGAAACGAATAGCTTTTTGAATCTCCATCTTCAAGTGACTGAATAGGATAGATTAAACGAATTCCTATTTTTAAAATTTCCTATTTAGACATGATTTTTCAATTTGATTTAATTCAAGCCCGAACCGAATTCGATTAATTCGTTGAGAAAATCGCCCGGGCGCATAATCGGCGCGTTTTCACCGCCTAGGCCGCCTAGGCACCGCACAGCCGCATTGAATGATTTTTTTTTTCATTTTTCCCAAATCTCAAAACGACATAGTTTAATGTTGAAAAGAAAACCTAATTCAAAATTTCTTCTAAATCACGTTTTTTGCTCTCCTGGGTCCGTTCTTCTCATAATATAGTTATGAATTAGAACTTTCTTCCACTTATATAGTTATATTATGTATTGTTATTCACTTATTTTGATGATGTATTAGAGTTTGAGACTATGAAAGTTTGAAGTTAGGATGTTATATTTTAATTTTGGTTGTTTTGTTAAACTTTAAAATGATTTAATAGATTAATATGTTGTTTCAATTACTAAGGTGTGTATTTTTTTTTAAATTTTATTATTAAATTGATTTATTTTAGTAGGGCCGCCTAGGCACCGTCTAGGCGTCCTAGGCGCTAGGCGCCAGCTTGGCGCGCGCCTAGCGAACTTTAGAACACTGCTTAAAATGAAAGAAGTCCTGAAAAATCTTAAAAACATCATGATGAAGACTAGTAGGGGTCATGTCCCACCACTGAATCTGAACGTCCATCTTTGACAATTTATCTATCACTTGATTAACTTCACGAAGAATACGTGAGGCTCAAAAATTCATAGCATTTATCCAAAACCCTAAATACCAAGGCACGGATCCATCTACTTCCAACATACCAAGGCACCAACTCCGAATGTCTGTCCGAAAGATCAGTCACCACTAAATGCTCGATGTAACATGATCTGGTCATATTTATGAACATTAAAGTTCTTCAAAAAAAAATTGACATGTCCTTAAAGGTATTCTCCGAAAATCCAATTAAAATTTAGCCATGTGATTATATTTGGAATGAAAAAATTTAAATTAAAAAACACTTGATAAATGAATGGATTTCAAAATCCATCCAAACTCAAATAAACATCAATTGTAATTCATGAGCCACTTAAGGTGAATAAATCAAATAAATTTACTATTTTTTTGGATCGATTTCGATCGAGTCCACATAGAAATAATTAAAACAAAATCAAAGATATATGTGAAATCAAATAGAGCATTTTTTAAGGAAAAAAAAAAATCATTAGAAGAATTAGTAGACATGGTTCAAAAAAGCTCTGGTATATATGTTATGAAGGCTCAATCAAAACAATATAAGTAGCATAACAACAAGATACACCTTGCAATAACAATTGCGTATATATTACATTTGCAGAAATGCATACATATATGCATCAATTATTTATAATCTCATAAACATATATTACTGTTATAATTACTTCACTCGAACATATCCAAAAGCAGCACTAGGCAAAAACAAGTAAAAATAACAAAAAACATAAAATCAAGACTGAATGACATCACTTTTCTGGACACACCAAATGCGTGGCATACTTACAACCCAAGCAACAATACATCCAGCAACCCTTCACCATCGGATCATCACAAACACTGCACACCAAATCCCGACCGTCCATCTCCTCCGGCAAAGCCGCGAGCAAGATCAACGGATGGAGATGATCCATCCGCTTCTCAACTTCAGGCAGCGAAGCACACTCCACGTGGAGGTCGAACTTGCACGCGCCACAAGTGTAGGTGAACCCGTGGCCCGACCGGCGGCAGGCGTCGCAGGTGAACTCGCCGTCGCTGTAGGGCGGCGAGATGGAGAGGGCGAGGGGGTGCTTGGCGTGGGAGTGGTGGCGGACACGGCGGGGCAGATCGAAGCAGAGATCGTGGAGGAGAAAGGTGCAGGTGGGCTTGCTGCAGACGTAGCATGGGCCCACAATGTCCACCTCGCAGCCTGAGCATATGGCCTTATCCTCTTCGTGGACCTCGGATAGCTCCAAGGGGTGGCGATGGCTGAAATGGTTGACTTGCTTCGATTTCTCACTTGTTTCTCTCTCATCATGACACAGATTATTCATTACCAGGGCCATTGCTAGATGCAAATTGCTCTGTGTTGGGCAATTTAAATTGACTATGTATAGTATGTGCTATGGGGTGGGTGGGTGGGTGGGTGGGGGTTGTGCTGCATTTATTATTAATTTGGATAATTTCTAAGTGGAGGATCACTAATGTGTATGATGAGTTTCAATTTTTTTTTTTAATTCAATCATTATAAATTAAAAAAAAAGAAGTTAGAATTGTATTTATCATCCTCAAAATTTGGTCAAATTACCAAGTATAAGCTTAAGTTTGTGAAAATTGTAATCGGACTTTTTAAGTATGAAAAAACTAAAAATCAAACAATGTTTTGATAGGCTAATTATATGGCCGGTAATTTTATAATTTTAACTCACTTATTTTTATGGTATATCATAGTATTATATTATCATATTTATTATTTTAAGGGATCGTATGCTGAAATTTGATTGTTGAAGGTTGTCTAATCATGACTTCACAAATCTCATGGTTGATTTAGTAATTTGATCAAACCTTGAGGATAGTAGATGTAATTAAGGTAGATATAGATAATTCAATTTAGCTATAAATCTGATTAATTTGGAGATACCAATCCAGCCTCTTTAAGTTACTACCATGTAAATGTTGAGATCTGCGTAAATTAATATAATTACAATTGCTTCAATTGCAAGCTAGTTAGTCAAAGGTGAATCCTGTAATTATGTAAAGATATAGCTCCAAAATGAGGTTCAATTACTTAGGAGATTTGAAAGGGAATTAAACCTAACATATTGGAGTTAATTAGTATATGTGATATTAATAGCATGTGATTTTTCTAAAATAAAATAGTTATGTTACATTAGGTGAATTATATTGATTTAATATTTACTCATTCAGTCTATGTACACATACTTAATTTTGAATAAATGCTACATGCCAAATGGTATTGATATTGAATTTCCTACTCGGAAATTTAAGGTATGGTTGATTAGGTCAACTAAATCATGGTCTAATATATACATCTACGTAAAAACACATAATCGGGAATAAATTGGATAGCAACATAAATTTTGGAGGTAATAGACGACAACTAATTTGTTTCCACCTTCCAAGACGCGTAAGCCACCAAAGAAGTGCGTGGACGTATTCGCAATATGTTCAAAACATAACTAGGGTAGTTAGTCTTGATTTGATTTACAAATTAGCTTACTATACTAAGTTTTGTAAATATATGAGATTTAAAAAATTAAAATTAAAGTTAGTAAAATTAGATAAAATTTAAATAATATTAATATTAGAAAAATATATTAATTTATGGTTTTGTGTAATACACATCGTCAAATTAACGTTAAATATAATATAGTTTGATTAATATATGTTTAATTGTGAAATATATAAAGGAATATAAATAATTTATTATTTATTATTTAAATATATATTGGTATATGTCTATTATATTATTCAAACCTCCCACCAAATTTGATTTTGATTGTTAAAATTTGGAATAAACCTCAATTTTTCTTTTAATTAAATAACAAAAACTGAAAGTCAAAATTTCTCAAATAAATCTCATTTCGTGATGTGGGATAGGTCGGGTCGGACATAATAAATTATATATTATTTTTATGTGTATTAGGTAATATAATATATTTTTATATATTAAGTAATATTTTTGTATTATATTATGCATGTAGTATAAGTACATAATACAAAAGTATTACCTAATATTATAGAAAACGATTACCTAATATTCACAAAAGTATCACATGTTGCACAAGAAAGATAAGCATCTGAACAACCTAGGATTCGTGCGTTTTTGAGTGGCCTGACTCGACCCAATTCGGGTCATGTATCCTATAATAGAAAAGTATTACTTGATATAAAGAAAAATATTACCTGAAATACATAAAAGTATTACATATTTTCTTATAGTTCAACTCAAACACATCCTATAATATAAAATCTTGCCTAATATATAGAAAAATATTATCTAATACACATAAAAATATTGTATAATTTTTTATGTTTGACCCGACCCGAACCGTCTCACGAATTTCGATCCATGAGAGGATCTCAGCCAAGAGTTTGCATACTTTCAAGCTATTTAGTTTGGTTAACATTTTTAATTAGTAACATATTTCCAGAAATGACTAATTTAATAGGAGAAAGAAAAAGTATTTGTACAGTAAGACATCACCAAATAACTAGGGACTATACAAAAACTAATAAATAATAAATAGAAGTACTATTTCAATTAATCAATATTTTATCAGGCCAGAAAGTCAAATATATAAACATATATTAAGTTAATTAACTAAATTCATTAAGTTTATCATTGTAATTAATTAATTGCATATATATTCAATTATTTTTAATTCAAAAAATATTGACAAAAGGTTATAGTTGCAATATATATTTACTGTATTTTCCTTGATTTTGTGGAAGGTTAAAAAGGAAAAAACAAAACCTAACGCAGTAATAATTCTTAAGATTAATTGTGTTCGATCTGGGCTAAAATCTTAATCATCAGTTCATCACTGGCTTTTTTATTTTCTGCATTAGATGTCCTATATATATGGAGGTTATGTATATATTATGATCTCGTGCATAGGAAAGTTGATCTACTAGCTAGGTAAAGTTACAATTAGAATTGATACTTAACGAAAAGTTTGTTTCCATAGTTTCAACGTTAGATAATACGTTGGAAAAAAAAATACATCACAGTTTTCTTAATCAAATTATCAAATTCCATAGGAATACTCTATACACGTACATGAGTGTAGAAAACAAATCAAAAAAAAAATTAATAATAATAATAATAAGAAGAAGAAGAACGATAAGATATAGATTTAGCAAATTTAATTTAAAGAGGTTTTTTATTTCTTATTTTCCTAAAAAGTAATCACTCGTTTTCTTTTCCCATTTTTATGTATGATTGGATTTGGAATTAGGTTATGAAAATTGATTTATTATTAATGCACATTCCATATCTGAATCAGTTTTTGGAGCACATTTTACTTTTTATTAAAATTATATGTTAGTTATCATGAATCATTTAGTTTTATATAATTGAGTGTCTTGTTTCATATTATGTGTATTTTGTATAATGCATTGGATTTAAATGTATAATTTTGGATTTTTTTGACTTATAGTCTGATAGTGGACCATTTAACCCGAAGCCCGGTAGGGTTAGGGTTAGAGTTAGGTTTACAATACTGCAGCTCATTTAAAATCAGATCTTTTTGGTCAGAACATCCCATCATATTTGTGTATTTTATGATGACCGTGACTCATTTCATTAAAGGTATTTCAATATATTTTACTCCCTCCGTCCCGCTCAAATTTGCACACTTTCCGTTTTCGTCCGTCCCATTCAGATTTGCACACTCCAAAAATGGCAAATAAAATTTACAAAATTACCCTTTACTATTCAACTTTAACACTACAAAAACAGTTTTTTCTTGAGCTCCGTGCCCAAAAGCAGTTTTTTCTTAACCTCCGTGTCCGTCCCTACGTGCAAATCTGAGCGGGACGGAGGGAATAGTTAGTTTATATTTTTTCCTAGAGTAGTTTTCTTGTATACCAGTTGCATGGTACAGTTGGGTGTGCGCGGGTCGGATCCGACCTGGATCCGCGCTCATATTTTTTTTCTTCCATTTATGCGGTAACGTTTATATTATATTAGTATAACTTTTATATACAGATATCATAACATTTAAGTGATATTACTTAAACTTTTCTCAGTATAAAAATTCATGTACTACACATGTACGTTTATGTTATAATAATTTAACTTTTATATTATATTAATATAACATTTATGTATAAATATCAGAACCTTTAAAAAACATAAATATTATATTATTATAACATAAATATTTAAAAAGTAATATAGGACTGTAGTAAAATACAAAAGGTTAAACTAGCATATCATAAATGTTACATTAACATAATATAAGCGAGCATAACATAAAGGTTATGCATGCGGGATAAAAGTGTGAACGCTGACATGGGGCACGTCGAAGCATGTGGGGCATATGAAAATCACCTCCAAATCAGGTTGACCCAATCACAATGTTCTCAACCCGTGCATCTAATACATATAAATAATTATGTTTTTCCTATCCTATTTGGCTAATATTGTGGTTGCCCTATTATGAGTGTACATAGTATTACATTGCTTGCTGATTTAAAAAAAAAAAAGATTCCTAGCCAGGTAACTTTCAATTGGAAATAAATTGCCTAATATAGTGTGATGGATATTCATGAGATTTATGTAATAAATCTTATTATTATTATTATTGGTTCGAATAAAAAATCAAAATATATATGAAATTATTTTGAAAAAAAAACAAGAAGTTCAAGTATTTTATGTACTAGTAAAACACCCACGCGATGCGTGGTTTATTATTGTAAAATATATATTTTGTAACAATATAATGAAGTTGCATAAATTAAAAAGGCTATTCATATTATCTTTTATTATTTCAAAATATGTACAATATACAGATGCATTTTTTCATATCTATTTTTTTTAAAATTATCTTTTATAAATAAATTTAGAAAATCATTCTACAAATTTGATTTTTGACTAAAAGGGTAGAGTTTTAATTGAATTAAATTTTACATTACTTTGGGTATGTAGTGATGATGATGATTGTTATTACTTCATAAATTATATGACATTACAAAATAACTTGTAAAAATGTACAATTTATAGTCTTTAAATGAATAAAAACTTTCATTAAAAATTGGACCACAATTTTTTTGTTTCATTATTTTCTAAAAAAATTATCTTTTCATAAATTTAACCTTTGACACGTGATTTTGTTATTTATTCAAAACTTGAGAACATGAAAGCTAAAATTAAATTTTCGAGGTTGTCAAAAAATTTCATTTGATTTTTTATACTATTTATACAAATAATTGAAAATTATTTGGTTATTCAGATTAATAAATTGACTATAAATTATTTTTTATTATTTTCCAAGAAAGTTTAATGAGGCAAGGAACTAAAAAAATAATGGAAATTTGTTTTGATTGAAGGAAAAAAAATAGATCTTGTATTTTTAACTACACAAAAACTCATGTGCACCAGGTGTGATCAATCCGACCCGGATCTGCGAGTTTTTAATTTTTTTTAATTTTTTATTTTCCAAATTTTTGTCTTGACCTTTACGTTATAAATGTGTGACATTTACGTTATAAATGTGTGACCTTTATGTACAATTATCCCTACCTTTATGCACTGTAACTTAGGGAAAAAAATGAAGATTTTCAACACAATTTGTACTATGTACCTTTATGTGATATTAATGTGACTTTTATGTTATACTATGTCACATTTATGTACACATTTTTTGACCTTTATGCATCTTTATATATTATATAAAGGTCAAAATATTTGTACATAAAGGTGACATAATATAACATAAAGGTCGCATTGATATCACATAAATGTGTACAGTTCAAATTATATTGAAAATCTTCATTTTTTTTCTAAGTTACAGTACATAAAGGTCACACATTTATAACATAAAAGTCACACACTTACAACATAAAGGTCACAACCTCAAACAAAAAAAAAAACCAAAATTTAAAAACACGAAGATCCGGTACATCAAGTGTACACAAGACCAACTCTTTTAACTATTTATTATATAAATAGATATAGATATTTAGTATATATATATGTGTGTATGTATACTTAATATTATAAGATGTTATAAACTTATAATAAATAATAATATTTTCTTGAAAAGTATTAGATTTACAAAAAATATTTAAAGTAAATAATTCAAAATAAATTAAAAATATTCTAAAAAAATAAAATCAATCAAACCCCAAAAAAGATTATATGCAATAAGGATATCAAATTAAAGATCATTTAAAGATGATTAAATTGATGTATTATACATAAAAAAAATGATTTATAATGAATAGTTATGGTAGCTCAAATGTTTTTGTAATAACAATTACCCCTATAAATAGAAATGGTAAAATTTTCCCACTCATTTCCACCTCCCAAAAGTAGAAAGACAATATTTATTATTTCATAATTTATAATTAAAACTTTCTTGTATTAAACATGATTTATATATATGGTAATGATATCACCTATGATATTGACAAAATTTTGGAGATTATAATCTATATATAACATATGAATATTAATATGATCTCATCTAATAAATTTTTTATTATTGATATGATCAATATTAAAAATATATTTATTAAATAAATTAAAATAATACAATGATCGAATTTCAAGAATTTTAAATTACCAAAGTAAAAAATTATTAAAAATTATCTCCAATATTGTACCCCACACACATATATAAATTTTGTATATTATATATATATATATATATATATATATATAGAGAGAGAGAGAGAGAGAGAGAGAGAGAGATTTGTAACAAAAGTGGAAAAGAAAAGAAATCTAAATTTAAGTTGACTTACTATAATTTTATCTATATGCAAAAATGTGATCCAATTCATTTTATGATTTTTATTATACATATAATTATAAATATATATATATATATGATTTTGTAATATATATATATATATATATATATATATATATGATTTTTTTTGTTATGTGGTTTTGGTTTATTATTCATCTACAAATACATGTCAACTACAAGTTTGTACATCATCAATTTTTCGCTCACCTTTTCAAGATAAAGAGTCATTTTGATTTTCATTACAATAACTATTATTTTGACGATGATAACTCATGTTTTTAATGTTGTCAATGGTATTGATGTCTTTTAAAATTTTGTGGGAACTAAAAATTCGTTTATTTAGATCACATGACATTCTTGCATATAGAAATAAATAAATAAAATGTTTATAGTTATGAAAACGTCTTCAAAGACAAGATGTAATTTTGCAATATTGTTTTATTCAAATCTTTAATATATATATATATATATATATATATATATATATATATATATCACCTCAATAAATATATAATAATCAAGTTACTTGGCATAACTAATAGAACAACATAAATTAACTATTTACCATATTCAAAATAAATATTGAAAAACTATAATAAAATTCACATATTTTTTATTTGACAAGTATGTCGTTTATAATACTCAAGTCTAATATATCTTCCATATAACTATACTAATCTAATTTCCACTTTCTAAAATTCAAATACAAATATTGATTATTTTATAATTTATAAATTATAAATATTGGATTTTGCATAATTTATGTATATATTTATGATATGAAAATCATTTTGTATATACATGAAAATTGAGAAAGAAAAAAATAACATTATCATATTTGATATGTGATAAATTTAGCTTGATTTGTGTATATATGATAATAATATCATGCTAAAAGTTTGTGAAAGTTGTGAATAACAATTTGTACTTTAATCTAAATCATTTTTTATATCAATAAAAATTAAGCAAACAAATATATCATTTTTTATATAAGAATAAATATTGTTTCTTCCATGATTAAAAATCAATAAATCTGAAATTTCATTATTATGGTAGCATGAAGTTCATCATTATATGAATAATGATAAAATATTTTTTTTCTGTTGTTTTATAATTTCAATGTTTTAGATTTATCAGATTTTAAAATGTTTATCATCCAACGTGATTTTTCTAAGAGTTGAGTTTTGATTTTAAAGCATCTAGAAAAAAAATTATATAAATGTTTTTAATGGTATCTTTAATTTAGAAATTTTATTTTGGACTAATATATAATAATATCATTGTTTTTACGTTCATTATGATTAAATTATTAAACATATATTTGCATAAGTGTTTTTTTAGGTCAATTGTGATAAATAATTAGTAAAGTAGCCAAACAACGTATGATGAAAATAAGAAATATTCAAATTTGATAAATTATATGGGTAGTAGATTAAATTAAAATAACTTACAAGAATTATATTGTTTTTCATGATGAACATTTTTATATCAAAATATTATTAGCACTTAAAATTTATTTGTTGCATCACACGGGTACCAAATGAGGTTGAAATATTATTGAAACTTAATTATAACATACAATAATATCATCATTTTACACTCTTTATAACGAATAAGTTATGACCATATATTTGCATATTTTTTTTCCATACTAATTGTGAAAAAAAAAAAATTAGTTCTAAAGTAGCAGATAAGATAATGTATGATGAAAATAAGAAATATTTAAAATTCGTATATTATATGGGTAGTAGATTAAATTAAAATAATTTTGAATAACTATATTATTTTTCATGATCAACATAAAAAAACTACCGACACTTGAAATTTAGTTGCCCATACATCACACGGGTACCAAATGCATGAGATTAAAATATTATCGAGAACTTGATTTTTTTTTTAAATTAACATTTTCACATCAAACTTGAAATATTTAAATTTTATGATTGTGCGTAGAACGGGTAATAAATTAGATCGAGATCCTCCCAAAAAATTTATTAGTTTTCATATTCAACATTTTCATATCTATATATATAAATTGTAAAATTTATGTACCGTACATCGCACGAGACTTATACTAGTGTGTATATATATATATATATATATATATATATATATATATATATATATCACCACCCTCTCCACCAATAGGCACCCTCATTTTTCCCAATCTTGCCTCCCTTTTGACCAATCACTTTTTTTTTTCTAAATTTTCATCTTTGGAAAATAAAATGGGCAGGAAAATTACACCTACTATTTTTAGCTACGGTCCTGTTGTTATTATTATTAATAATAATATAAATAATGTTGGAGCCATATATACTAGATTCTGTAAGTTTCTCATCAATCTGTCAGCATTAATTTGTTAAGCTCAAAAATTGTAGAATGACAATTAAATTCTATAATTCCAAAATAGCAATAAACGAACTTTGCAAATTAAATAGCCATCACTAACCACACTCATTGTTTGGCCTCAAAAATTAATCACCAACCATTGATTAATGAATCAGACAAGTCGTTTTTCAAAGAAATAAAAAATAAAAAATCTTGTGTGACATACCAGCAACCACATGCCTGATTTATTACAAATGGTGACTTTGTCAACAGCTTCAAGTCAACTCATAAAGTGATGTTTGGATTGGTGTTATGTAGAATTGAGGAAATCCAACTTTGAAATATTGAGTTTTTAAAATAAAGTTGAATAGTTAAAATTTGTGTTTGTTTAGAGATTTTGTAGGGTAAGATTAATACTGTAGATGTCAAATCAATGTTGGAAAAAATGTTATTATGTAATATTATATTGTAAGTTGATGTAATGGTAATGATTGGATGATTGTAATAATTGAAATTTAGGTGTGTATTGAAATTTATGTATTAATAGATTATAGTATATGTTTAATGATTGTGTTTTTATTTAAATAAAATAAAGTTTTGGTAGATTATATAATCATCTTCTAACCTCAAAACAAATGGGGATTTAAATGAATTCAAATCTCAAATCCCGACTAGCAAACACTAATCCAACTGCACAATCCACAAATGACTTGTACGCTACGAGTCGCGACATGACCAATGATATGATCCGTGTAGTATACGCATTAGAACGATAAATATGAACCACACCACTCTCGAGAGAAGAAGAAAATCCAAGATGAAGGGGTATTTTTGTCAAAAAGTCGTTTTCCATATGTCGAGTAAATAAGATGTTTTCTCATCATATTACACTGTTCTGTGTCGACATGTTGACCTTATAAGCCCATCTCACAAGTCAACTAATGTCTCTAAACGTGTTGCATTGGATCATTGTAGCTAGGTTTAATTAAATTGATGTTTTATATATCTTGTTAACCTTCAATTGTTGGCATGTGGTTGAGAGGCAAAGATAGATGGGAAAAATCAGGGCAGATGAATCCCAACACAAAGAAGCGTCCCATTTCAGCCACCCACACCACCCCTTGAAGCTCATCAACCATAACATATCTTCTCCATCATCATCATCATCATCTTGTTCAGGATGCAAGCTCAAACCCTCTGGTATGATCTATTCTTGCACTCTCTGCACCTTCTTTCTCCACAAGAAATGCTTCGAAATGCCACAAAAGATCACTCATCCCTTCCACAAGGACCACCCTTTCACCCTCTTGCCGGCGCCGGCCTACGCCGAAGGCCTTTTCAACTGCGACGCTTGTTGCGAAACCGGCAATGGCTTCTCTTACCACTGCAAGCCATGTGGCATTGATCTACATATACTCTGCGCTGCCGCGCCCTTGTCTCTTTCAACGCCCCATCATCCTCATAAGCTCGATCTTGCTTTTGAATCCCCTTATGGCAACAAGAGCTTCTGCTGCGATATTTGCAAGGCCCATGGCTCGAATCACTGGCTTTATAGGTGCAGTTTGTGTGAATTTGATGCCCACTTGAAATGTGCTAGAGCTGCTCCACCGCCGCAACCGGCGGCGGCCTATTTTAGATCGGTTCCGATGCATCAGCCTCATGGCGGTGGCGCTTCGCATTATATGGCGGCGCCGCCACCGCCGCTGGTGCGGAATAATTATATGGTTCATCCTGTGATGAATAATGCAGGCGTTGGTGTTGCGGCGGCGGCAGCGGCGGCTCCGGCGGCGTTTGGGTTGACCAGACAGAATGAAATGGTTTATCAGGCGATGATGCAGAATATTCAGAACAATAAGGCCATGACCGAGGCGATGATAGCGCGCATTACAGGTGGCGGTGGTTTTGGCGGCGGTGGTGGGGGATCAGCACAACAGCTGATGCAGATGGTGTCTGGACTTAACAACAGCGGCTTTGGTAGTGGAGGAGGCGGCGGTGGTGGAATCCCAGGTTTGGATGCTTTGAGTGGTGGTGGAATACCTGGTTTCGATGCTTTGGGTGGTGGAGGACTAGAATCAGTGCAATCTTTGTTGGGCGGAGTTGGTGGTGGTGGTCTTGATTTTCTAGGTGGTGGTGGCCTTGACTTCGTTGGAGGAGCACTTGGAAGCCTTCTTTGAATATCCATAAGTCTCTATGAGACAGTTTGTTTGAATTTGGTTGTTTTTATTTCCCTTTCTAAGCTGTAATTGGGCTTTTCTTGACAATAAAAAGTTGAGTTAATTAACGATCTTGATTTAGGTCTACTCCTGGTTAAGATCCCTTTTTAATCGATTTATGTTAAGGTAATTGTAGTATCCTTTCACATTTTGCAGATAAGTGCTGCAATATTAATTCTAAAGGTGGTGTTTCTTCTTCACAAGCAGAATATACATAATATGTGGAAATAGATTTTTCAGGTTGATAGAGCATTGTCAATTCTAACAAGGGCGGGCATCCATCCTATCATGGTCTCTTGCACGACGACCTAAAGCTGCTGCAGATTTTTTAACAAAATACTTGATAAAGGTATTCAACCCGACTCGAAAGTTATCGTTGCAATATTATATAGTTAGAAAAAATTATATAAGAGTTACCACTAAAAATTTCCACATATAGTCATCATGTCAGCCAACGATTTGGTATCTTTGTAATTGATTATGGGGTAACAATTTTGATTTCTACATCGTCCATAATCACATCCAATGTCTTTTTTTTTTTTAAGGAAAAATACAAGGGATAGCAACACAATTTACCACAAAAAATATAAATTATAACTAAAAATACCACCAAAAATAAGAGTTGACATTTTTTTACCATAAAATATAAAAGTGGGATACTTTCTACCATAAAATTGAAAACCATGTCCAAAAATACCACATTTTTTGATTGACTTTTGATGAGCACATTAATTACCCCTAACTACCTCCAATCAATGTCGGTCAAAGGAATCTAATTGGTCAAAAAAGCATTTCTCTCACCCCCACCCCCACCCCCACCCCCAAACCCTTGGATTTGAAACACAGCCCAGCAGCCGCGATTTCTTCCCCAAAATTCCCAAAAAAATAACTGAAAAATTTACCAAAAAATTCACGTTTAAATCTTCAATTTATTTGTGCAATTTGACGTTTAACACGAAGATGTCACACCAAGAAGGAGAAGTTAGTATTTTAATCCCTCAAATTTTTAGAAATTTCTTGCAATGAAGAGCTTGAATTGGTTGAAATTTGTTGAAATTTGGTTGAATTTGATGAAATTTGTCTTAATACTTCGAAATTGTTGAGTATTAGTTGAACAAACTGAGGGTTAAACGTCGATTTTAAATCTCGTTGATCCCTAAATTTTGTAGGGATTATGTTTAATTTTTTTTTAATATATGCTTAAATTAATGTTTGGAATGGATAGTATGGGTTTAATTTTTCAAATGATAGGGTTAACTTGCCTGAATATGAGCTTGAATTAATGTTTGGAAAGGTTAAAAGGCATTATCCACGCTTGACAGTCTAATTTTAGAATTTTTTGAGTGTTAAACGTGATTATATGGAATAATCACGTTTAACACAATAATTATTGTGGCAAACGTGAATATCGAAATTCACGTTTAGGCGCGGCGCGCATTCCACGACAGGCGGGCGACGGGGCGCGGGGGGCGCGCGCGAGCGACGGGCGACGGGCGCGGGGCGCGAGCGCGCGGGCAATAGTCACGTTTACGGGCGACGGGCACGCGCGCGCGACGGGCAACGGGCGCGGGGGGCGCGCGCGCGGGCAATATTCACGTTTACGGGCGACGGGCGCGGGGCGCGCGAGCGCGCGGGCAATATTCACGTTTACGAGCGACGGGCGCGGGCGCGCGCGCGCGCGACGGGCAACGAGCGCGGGGCGCGAGCGCGCGGGCAATAGTCACGTTTACGGGCAACGGGCGCGGGCGCGCAGGCAATAGTCACGTTTACGGGCGACGGGCGCGTGGCGTGCGCGCGCGAAGGGCAACGGGCGCGGGGTGCGAGCGCGCGGGCAATAGTCATGTTTACGGGCGACGGGCGCGGGGGGCGCGAGCGCGCGGGCAATAGTCACGTTTACGGGCGACGGGCGCGGGGCGTGAGCGCGCGGGCAATAGTCACGTTTACGGGCGACGGGCGCTGGGGGCGCGAGCGCGCGGGCAATAGTCACGTTTACGGACGACGGGCGCGGGGCGCGCGCGCGCAAGCGCGCGGGCAATATTCACGTTTACGGGCGACGGGCGCGGGGCGCGCGCGATGGGCTCGGGCAAAATTCACGTTTACGGGCGCTGGGCGCGCGCGCGCGCGACAGGCGGGCGACGGGCAAAATTCCCCGTCACCCGTCGTTCCGCGCCCGTCGATGTGGATAATAGTATATTCACTTTTTTTTAATTTATTGTAAATAGTATTATTAATATTTATATTATTATTGTTAATATTTATATTATTATTTAATAATAATTTTTTAGGTCTATTATTGGTTGACATATTTGATTTCCGATTTTGGGACAGTTCAATTGAACATCTTGTGAGAATGCTTAATTCCATTACGGACATATATATAATTCCCTGTTAATCTAAAACTTTACCACATCTTTTGATTTATTCAGCGGTACAATTCAAGATTAAACAATGTCAAATAAGGTTGAAATCTAACATGTAGATCCACAACTATCATCAAATAAGGTTGAAATCTAACATGTAGATCCACAACTATCAGTGTTACGTTTTGGTACAAACATTTACAAACATAATTATCAATTTATTAAAAATACTAGCTATCTTCCTCAGCATTGCTTTGATATAGAGGACACTTCCTTTTTGTATGTTCTGTTGAACGACACAAACTGCATCTACGAGGTCTTCTTGTCCTCACCTGTTCTACGGTTTCCTCTGGTTCTGTAGATATGGTCACGAGCTTTTCGGGGCATCTTGATATGTTGTGACCTAATCCGCCGCAAAGACCACATGGCCCTGTCCTTCTTCGTCCTGAAGTCTCACCCGTTGATGGAATTCGTTTACCTTTCGGACGACCAGCTTGTTTAGGTTTGTCAGGGGCCCGACATAGTACATTACGAACATCGTCCCCCACGTTCCAATGTTGTGCTTCGGGCACAGGGGTAACGACACCGGCCCATATTCCTCTCAAGGAGTTTGTCGTATAGTACGGAGAAACGTATTCAGTCACTGTTTGGTTCGCGAAACTGCAAACGAAACATTTTTGGGGGTGTTTAGTAGTGTCAAATGAGCATGTCGAATTGATGCAATTTATAAATAATATCTTATACTGAAGTACATACCTTATGGCGGCACAAGCGTGCGAGCATGGTATCAAGTACATCTGGAACATGTTGCACGAGCACTGCTTCGAATGTAGATCAACGATGAAAATTTTCGAACGGTCCGTGACTTTGAATTTGTGGCGGCCAAGTTGATCGACATTCATAAGTCGGCCAAGCTTTATGTATTCAATTAGTCGATCGTGCACGACTATAGTCAGGATTTCATCTCTATCTTCAACCGCCGTTCTTCGTTCGTAAAACCACTTCTCAACTATCTTTCGTGCACCCTCTAAAAACGAGCAAACGGGGAGCCTCCTCACCCAAAGGAGGCGAGCGTTCCATGTCTCCGCAGCATTCGACGTCATGAAGTTAAATCTTCGCACCGGGCAGTGCACGCGCGACCATCTACTCGGTTTTGCTTTGTTTAAAGAATTGAGTGCACCTTGAACCTGTAATGAATTCAGATTGTTGATGTACCTGGAAAAAATGTGATTCAATTCGCACAATTTTGTAGGTGTATAAAGGAATGTATTTACATATTTCAGAATTTTTGGATTGTAACATACCTCTCGAACTCGTCGGGATCGTAGCAATAGGCAGCTCTCTTGAAAAGTCCAACTAGGTGTGCTCTATACCTTGCTAAATTTTGTTGAATATGATAGCAACACAGCCCTTGTGTGGCTTCTGGGTACGTCTCTTTGATCGCATTCTCAATGCTAAGGTGTTGATCAGATATAATAAGCAGCTGATTTGGGCATCCAAACGCGGCACGAACTCTTTTCAAGAACCATGTCCAAGATTCATCATTTTCAACGTTTCCTACTCCGATTGCGAGCGGAAATATTTGATCGTTTCCATCCTGAGTGACAGCAACAAATCCAATTCCCTTATACAAACCTTTCAAGTGGCACCCGTCAACCACAATTACCGGCCGTGAATATCTGACAAATCCTGTGATTGAGGCGGCCAATGCATAAAACACGTATTTGAATTTTCCATTCGAATCTGTTTCCAAGTCTGTATGGCTACCCGGATTGGTGTCCTCTAACACCTGCAAGTAAGATGGAAGATTCCAAAATGATTTCTTCGGATTACCGTAGGCGAGGAACATTGCGTGTCGTTTTGCCTTAAGAGCGGACTTATAGCTGAGTGTCAAACCATGTCGCCGGGTCATTTCATCCATCATCCCCCTGGGCCCGATATTCGATTTTTCCTTACGAAGTGTGTCCGCGTAATATTCACCGACCAATTTAGAAGGAAGTCGACGTGGAGACCTACGGTTCAGATCCGAAGTACAACTATGCTGCAAAACACTCTTTGAGATCTTCCAAATCCCATATTTCGCGGATGCATGTATCGCGAACGGACAGTCTTCATGTGGGCAATTAACAAACCATCTGTGCCTGTCAGAATGATGCACACGATACTCTACTTGATTTTCTAGATGATGAAACCCAACAGCATTCTGCAACTCATCCTTGCTGCAAAAGGTGGATCCTTTTTGCAAAATGTGTGTTACTTGCTCATCCCCCAATAATTGTCCTGCTGTGGGCAGCTCGATTTCCCACATCTCGGGGATAGACCATTCCGGTCTCAAAATGTATGCACAGAAGTGCTCATACTCCTCTCGTTGTTCAGCGTCCAAAGAATTTTCCTGATCAGTATTTAATTCGAAGTCATCCCCTGCATGGTCCGAACCTACAGACAGATACATATAATCAAATCTAATGCAACCTCGAATTCAATAATTTTAAAAATAAATGAAACAATAATTTAAGTGCACGATACCACTTCGACCATTTTCTTCATCACAAGGTGTTCGTTGACAAGTTGTTTGAGTAAATCCTCCACATGGTTGCACCGTTTCGGGTTCGAAACTTCCAGGTGCACTGTTTAAGTCGAGTCTGCCACCGAAGTCATTTCGATCATGCTCTGGTGGTGAAGGATCCCACTGCATTCCCGAAGAACTCGCAGAACGAGCAATGTCATTTTCATTGGGTATTCCCCATCTTGCTTGAAAACCCTCGTCGGATTGGAGTCCAAGGGGAACAGAACTAAAATAAGGATTATTGTCGGTGTACACATACGAGGGGGGATCCGTATAGGTTGAAGAAAACGGTATAGTAATTTCACCAGACCGTTCACGTTGCTCATCCGTAGTGACATGGCCCCCCAGATGTTCAGAATAAGACGATCCAACTGCAGGGGGTGTATTTTCAGGGTCCGGCGACACGACAACATCAGATTGTCCAACGTTCATACTCGTTAGAGTAACAAACACAACAAGAACCCCATCAATAATTGACAATATTCGTTGCAAAACTGTTGTAGTCTTTATTTTTATCTTCCTCATCCTTCCTCCATCATCGATTAGTGAGTGAATCAAATAACCCCATTGCGTCATGTCGGCACCCACAACTTCATGAATGGAGGACATTAAACCAAATAGGGTTCTTTCACGAAGGTGAATGACCTCTTCGAAACCGTTGGTGTATTCTAAACCTTCCCAGTAGCCACCGTACCATACAATAACTTCAATAGTCATTTTTTGTGGATACTGCAAACAAAAAAAACACCGAAAATATAGTGTCATGTGAGTATTATGAAACACATAATAAATAACAAATAAAATAAAAAAGCAATGAAACTTGATTTTCCACTAGTAAAACAATAATTACTAAATAATTTTCCAGGTTAAAATCAATCACTAATGTTTGTTATTATCGTACAAAATAAAAAATAAATCTACTATCCTACAGTTACTATTTCGCTAATCAATTATTTAAAAAATGCAATGATAAAATAATGCAATGATAAAATATAAGATCTCATTTTAATATATCTAAAATATCTAAAAAAAAATGCAATGAACAAAAATTATCTAAAATCAATTATTTTTCCACTGAACTTAATATTTTATCAATTATTTAAAAAAATAATGCAATGGTAAAATATAAGATCTCATTTTAATATATATAAAATATCTAAAAAAAATGCAATGATAAAAAATTATCTACAATCAATTATTTTTCCACTAAACTTAATATTTTATCAATTATTTTTTTAAAAAAAAAAGCAATGATAAAATATAAGATCTCATTTTAATTTATCTAAAATATCTAAAAAAAATGCAATGATAAAAAATTATATAAAATCAATTATTTTTCCACTGAACTTAATATTTTATCAATTATTTAAAAAAAATGCAATGATAAAATATAAGATCTCATTTTAATATATTTTTAAACAATAATATAGTTTACCTTAGCATATGGAGTAAATTGATTTTATTTATTTTTAAATCCAAACTGTAATAATATCATATCTCTGAGCATATTAATTAAAAGCATGTGTAGCTCAGTTGGTAAAGTGCTTGGCCCTTAACCTAGTGGTCGTGGGTTCGAGCCCCACAGTGGGTGTTAATTTTTTGGGCGGCTCGGGTGCTGGCGCGCGCGCGCGCGCCACGACGGGTGACGGGCCCAGGCACAGGCATGCGTAAACGGGAATTTAAGCGTGCTGGGCGCGCGCGCAACCTCGCCCGCACGACGGGTGACGGGCCGCAGGCACAGGCATGCGTAAACGGGAATTTAAGCGTGCTGGGCGCGCGCGCAACCTCACCCGCACGACGGGTGACGGGCCGCAGGCACAGACATGCGCAAACGTGAATTAAGCCCAGCACCCGATACCCGTTGCGCGAGCGCATGCACATAAACGTGAATTTTCAAAAAATCACGTTTAACACAAAAAATTCGAAATTTATAGTAATATTCACGTTTAAGTCGATGAAGTATGTATTTATACTGTTTATCGTGATTTATGTATTTATACTGTTTAACGTGTTTTTCAAAAAAATCACGTTTAACAATATAAATTCGAAATTTAGAGTGTCAAACGTCCGTGATGTCCATGCATTCAAACAAATTAACAATATCAAATGCAATATTAAACCCGTTTAACCATGACAAACATGAATTCAAGCATATATTAAAACAAATTAAACCGAATCCGTAATAATCTAAGTTTAATGAATTGAGTGTGATGACATTAACCCTCCGTTTGTTCAACTAATACTCAAAAAATTGGGTTAGAAACATACCTTTTCTTACTTCGACGATAATTGTTCCAATCTTCCAAGTGCCAAAATGTCGAAATTTTTTTAAAGTGTATCTTTAGAGAAAATATTGTTTTATCTCTGTCTGAATTATCAACCTATATATACACGAAATTCACAGGAAAATTACATGTGAATTCACAGTATAAAGTGAATTCACAGTAAATAATGAGAAGAAAAAAACAAAAACATAACTGTGTAATAGTAACTCATAGTCCTTAAAATGGTAGATATACACTGCATGGACAAATGCAATGAACAAAATAATAAATAATGAGAACAAAAAAAACAAAAAATTTGGTGTAATAGTGGCATGACCAAATTAATACTTGCAACCCTATTACTACACGTGCCCTCCCCTCTTATCTATCTCTTATCTATTGTTCCCAAAAAAAAAAACAAAATTACTGAGGAAATGAAATATACTACACGTGCCCTTTCCAAATAAAATATATTAATTGTCATATCCTTCAAGTTGACTTTGACAAAAATTGTGGTAGAAAGTGGCACACTATTATATTTTGTGGTATAAAGGTTCATACTATTATATTTCATGGTAATTGGGATTAATGATTATACTTTTCATGGTAAATCTCATACTTTCCTCAAAATACAATGTTATATTGGAAAAAAGATTATAAGAAATGATGAAAATTAAAAAGTTAAAAATATTTATATTTTAGTCTAAATATTTACTAGTATTTAAAATAAGGATAATTGCGCGAAATCCCCTTGTGGTTTGGAAAATCGGCATGAAACCCCTCTTTGTTTTCAAAAAATGCGCGAAACTCCCTTATGATTTTCTAAATGTAGCCCGAAATCCCCAACTCCATTAAGGTTAACGAAATTGCTATGCACGCGTTGTTCATGCGTTTTTTGGTGTTTTTTTTTTCATATACCCTTTTTTGACTATATTAAAAGATTAATTCTCTTGTGGGGTTTCTTGCAATTTCAAACACTTCCTTCAATTTGATTTTTTATATTAACTACTATGTATTATTTGTTTTTTTTCAATTAATTTTTTTATTATGTTAATTTTATATATAGTTATCTATTTTATTATTTTTAATACTAACCGTTGGTACGTATGTTTCTTTTTTACTTTTTTATTATTTCAATTATTTTTTTTTTCAATATTGATTTTTATTTAGTTATTTATATTATTGTTATTAATGATTTTTCTTTCTTTTCTTTTATTATTTTCAATTAATTTTATTGTTTTGCAACAATTGATACATATATTTCTTTCTTTACTTTTTGTTATCAGTTTATTTTTTCAAAATGTTAAATTTTTTATTTAGTTATTTTTTATTGTTATTAACTCAACTATTTATGAAAGTTATATTAAATAAATAAGACTCGATATTAAGAAAAATATAAAATAAATAAATAAAAGACTTATTATTTAATAATTATTAGGTATAACAAACAAAATTAACCATACCAATTGTATTGTTATTTACTTATTTGTTAATTGTTTCTTTGTTTGTTATACCTAACAATTATTAAATAATGAGTCTTTTATTTATTTAATTTATATTTTCCTTAATATCGAGTTTTATTTATTTAATATAACTTTCATAAATATTTGAGTTGATAACAATAAAAAATAACTAAATAAAAAATTTAACATTTTGAAAAAATGAACTGAAAAAAAAAAGTAAAAAAAGAAATATACGTATCAATTGTTGCAAAACAATAAAATTAATTGAAAAAAAGAAAAGAAAAGAAAGGAAAATCATTAATAATAATAATATAAATAACTAAATAAAAATCAATATTGAAAAAAATAATTGAAATAAACAAAAGTCGTTAGTATAAAAAACAATAAAATAAATAACTATATATAAAATTAATATTATAAAAAAATTAATTAAAAAAAACAAATAATACATAGTTGTTAATGTAAAAAATCAAATTGAAGGAAGTGTTTGCAATTGCAAGAAACCCCATAAGAGAATTAATCTTTTAATATAGTCAAAAAATGGTGTGTGTATATATATATATATATATCATTTTATAGCAAAAAAGTCAAAAAAACACAAAAAAACGCATGAATAGCACGTGCATAGCACTTCTGTGGGCTACATTTAGAAAACCATAAGGGGGTTTCGTGTATTTTTGAAAACACATGGGGGATTTTATGTCGATTTTCCAAACCATAAGGGGATTTCACGCAATTATCCCATTTAAAATATGTCAATACATTGCCGATATTTCTAATGTTATTATCATGATATCTCAATACATCCTCAATATATACTATATCAATGGCTATCACATAGAGGGTAAATATATTTTTCCAATAAAAATATAAGCAAATGTCGGGAAAATCAAGAAAATATAATATAAAGGATAAATGTATTTTTCAAATATGTAAAAATCTAAGCAAATGTTGGAAAAATCGAAAAAATATTGATATTGTTAATTTTGCTCCGATTATTTTTAAAAATTATAGTTATACCCTCTATTGATATTCATAATCATGAATATAAAAAATTTAAAGAAAATTTCGATAAATTTAAATTTATTTTAAAAAGTCAAATTTTATATTCTAAAAAAGTCAAATTTTATTTATACAATAAACTAAAGGTTAAAAAAAAAGTTTATCTTGGGTAAGAAAATCAGGTTAAAGTTTAACCTTAACATTATCATAAATTACTAAAGTTGTCATTATATCTATTGATATTCATAATCACATATATTGAAAATTTTGAAGAAATGTCGAACATTTAAAATATCTCAATACATTGTTGATATTTCCAATATCAATGGTTATTATTTTTATTATTTTTTAATATTCTCGATATGCTAGTTTTATTTTAATTTTTTAGATTTTTAAATAATTTTTTTTCATTTTGTTAAATCATTTTAAGATTTTTTATATTGAATTCTAGAAAAATAATTTATAAATGTATGTGACAAATAATTTTTATTACAATTTTGAGCTTTTATTAAATGTTTTATTTAATAATAATAATAATAATAATAATAATAATAATAATAATAAATAATTAATATCATCATCATCTAAAATTTCAAAAAAAACAAAGTTGAAAATTTTAAATTATTTAAAAATAATAAATAATCAGCACTATGATTATTTGTTTGTCTTAGGTGCCAGATGATGTGAGAATGAAGATTATTTGTTTTTCCTTTGCAAATCACCACAGTGAAAATTTTCCACATCAATTTTTCCCAAATTCAAATTTCATTTGTATGGTAGTTGTGTGTGATCTTATCCCAATTTTGAATAATTTTTGAGTTAATTACCGGAAAAATCACTAACTTTACTTAATTTACAATTTTAACTAACTGTTTTAATATCATCAAATATAAAATGAACTTTCATATCTTTTGCAATGACAAATTTTGGGTATGTTAATTTTGGAAATAAATCCCACCATTTTAAAATAACTATCATTTTGTATGTTAAGACATTGTTCTATTTTGAAATGGTGAGAGTTATTTCAAAAATAAACATACATGAAATCTGCCCGTTGGTTAAAATTGTAAAAGATATGAAAGTTCATGTTATATTTGGTGATATTCCAAAAGTTAGTTAAAATCACAAATTGAGTAAAGTTTGTGATTTTTCGAACAATTAACCCTCGATTTTTTCACAAATGGGGTACTTTTCATTTTATGTTATGGATAGTAGGTTAAAACACACATATCTCATATACATATTTGTGTCCATGGATTTCAAGAACTGATGAGCTAAGCTAATATTTTGACGACTCCTACATACCTAAGTCCTGAGTTAGGGTGAGAAGATCAATCGTCTAGGGCCCCATTTGTCAAAGGGTTCTGAATTTTCATCAAACACTAGATATAACATATTTATTTCTTATTATTCAAGTAATGTATCTTAGTGTTAGCCTATAAATAGGGCCCTAAACCCTCTCGAAAGAGGATCCGAAATCATTGTATTCAAAGCACTTAGAGAGTGGTTTTCTCTAAATCTGATATAATAAAATGTTCTGTCCGAACGAGCCTAAAAAATTTGTCCGAGTAGGCACCGGGCACAGTCTTTCTTTTACTTTATTTGATTTTCTAAATTCTATTCGGTCCGATTCATTAAAGCCGGATCGAAATTCTTGGTGTTTGGCTAGGATTTTGTGCTCTACAAAATCTGACGTCAACAGCTCGTATCAGTAGAACGCCATTTTTTGTTTAGGAGGGGGGGTAAACAATTGTGTAAACTGGAAATAAATTGAAATAGAGGATCATGCAATTCAAGTTGTATGTTAGATATTTGAGTTACATAAAATAATTGATTAATAATGTAATACTTATTGTTTAATTATACAATTTTTTTAAACCTATTGTACAATCTATATCTCTATATATCTATATATAATAACAATTACCCCCTATAAATAGAAATGTAAAAATTTTCCCGCTCATTTTCACTTACTAAATATGTAATATATTAATAATTGATAATTATGAAATATAGAAAATATATTTTGTGTAATCTTCTACATATAGAAATTGCACCTATCATTAATTATCTCATATTAACTAATCACACATCTTCCTTATTTAGTGGTAGTATATCTAAATTTAAGAATTATTTTTCTCCACTAATTTATCACCTAAATTTAATATATATGAGTTAATTTAATTAATTACTACTCACCAATTGAGTAAAATAGACGTCATTTTGTGATTCTCAATATACTATACATTTTGTTCACTTTTGCAACCTCCTGTCAATATTTTCCTGCGAGAAAGTGCCCACGTGATTTTCATGTGCTAATTGAGGATTATTTTCATCATTTACACTTCTAAGGGCTCGTTTGGATTGGGGATTTAGGTTGGTTTCGGATTACTATCCAACCTAAACCCCCGTTTGGTTTGGGGGTTTAAAACTTGAATTATAATCTGGGCCCAGTACAATCCATGGGATAAACCCGGATAAAGGCCATGTTTCCTAATCCCACCTTACTTGGTGGGTTTGTAAACCAATCCCAACAGTAACCTCCTGTTAAAAGACAATTTAGCCCTCACTTTTGCTATCAAAATGGCACATGTGCCCCTACTGTTCATCATAATTACATTTATGTGCCACCGTCTGTTGTAATACCCATCGATGCCCAAATTGAAGCAGCAAACCCTAGATCCAAACCAATTCAACATAGAAAGAAATTAAAACATCCAAGATGGAGCCTGAGTTCGGCGTTTAAGGTTTCCACGTTCGAGTGCTCGAAGTAAGGTTCAGACCAGGTGGATTCTGAGCACGGGTTGACAAGCATTCGTTGAAGGAAGTAGCGAAATTCCAGGGGAAAGGTTGCATCACACCGCCCTCTACTTATCAGGTATGAATCGAGCAAAACTTGTTGTTTCCTCCTCTATGCATTCCCAATTTGTGTGATTTTAATGTATTTATATAGTCTAGAAGATACCCAAATGTTTTGCATAAGTCTGGGCTAGGGAACGAAAAATCCGAATAGTTGGGTTTCTGAATGTGGGGTGTATAATGGTCTAATATTTTATGCAAATTGGGTCTATAATGTATGCAGAGGGTTTAGTGGTTTCTGCATTTGTCAAGAAACCCCGACTTTTGAGTTCAACATTGGGATTTCTTACTTAATTATGACTGATTACAAGATTAAAATGTTTTGTATTGTTATATTACTACGGTTTTATGTGAAAAGGGTGAAAATTCCAATGTTATTACATGAATTAGTGTTTGAAATGCCTTTGAAATGAACCTGTAGTTGCACTGAGAATGTGCTGATGAATATGTAGTCAGTTTTCGTACATTGACAAATTAGGCATATGTTTTATTCATGATGTTGGGATTTGAAATTGCCTGGATTGTGTGTGCGTTTTATCTGATAGAAAGAGCTGTTTTTTTACTCTGAATTTTATGATTTTGCAATTTTACTTGCGTGTCATTCTAGTAATTGTTGTATTAGAAATTTGATAATTTTGTGTTTAAATTAGCACTCAACATGTTGATTTCTATGTAAATTTGCAATCTTCATTTGTACTTCTCTAAGCAACTCATTGAATTAGATAATGTGCTCTTGCTTTTGCAATTTTCATTTGTGTTACATTGCATGATTCTGAATATGTTATCTTACTCGATTGTAAGCTAAGTACATATGATTTTGTTGTTCAGTAGGTTCCTTATCTCTGATTTGTTGTAAATCCTTATAGGCGAATGATCTAATAGAGGCATCAAAATCAATATCGGTAGTGCCAATGATGATTGATGATGATGTTAAATCCAATTGTGTGCGGACGGCCGGGAGCCACATGAGGAATCTGCTGAGAGTGAAGCGTGGACTTGACATGGTCAAGGTTTTGTTGGAGCATATTATTTCTTTGCAGTATGCCCACTTTCTTGAATCCTTAGGCTTGATTTTTGATTCATGGTGTTGGTGTTATTTTTCTTAACCGTCTCCCTCAATCTTTTGTTGTGCTCTGTTTCCATCCAGTGAGATGCTTGCATTTGCCGTTTCTGAACATATACAGATGGATACTAGTCTTTGAAGTCATTAATTTTGGGCGATGATATGTTGAATTATCCATGCCTTTGAATAAATTGTTTGAAATACATAAGTTTCACATTGTATTTGAATCACGTTGGGACATGAAAAGCTACACATGATTCCTGCGCTAAGAATGAATTATGAAGGACTACTTTGACGAATAATTAGTATCAGATAATTGTCTTCAAGTATAAACTGATGATTATTTATAGAAGAAGGCACATAAAACTATCCTCAACTTTTCTAGTCAATGTGTGCAAAAAACGTGATATAGATTTTTTCTGTCTTTGCATAATGGATCAGTGATCTTCGTGGATCCTTCATGTGTTGCTGCTGGCTTTCTTAGTGGCTATCTATTTAAATTTTCGGATATTAAAATATATATATATGAAATTATTTTTTAATCTTTTAATATATATAATTAAATTTTCGGATATTAAATAATATATATCTATAATAAATTATTTTTTAATCTTTTAATATATATATATATAATTAAATTTTCAGATATTAAATTATATATATATATATTAAATTATTTTTTAATCTATTAATATATATATATAATTAAATTTTGGGATATTAAATTACATATATTAAATTTTGGGATATTAAGTTATATATATATTAAATTATTTTTTAATCTTTTAATATATATATAATTAAATTTTCGGATATTAAGTTATATATATTAAATTATTTTTTAATCTTTTAATATTTATATAATTAAATTTTCGGATATTAAATTAAATATATATTAAGTTATTTTTTAATATTTTAATATATTAAATAATTAAATTTTGGGATATTAAGTTATATATATATATATTAAATTATTTTTTTTATCTTTTAATATATATATATAATTAAATTTTGGGATATTAAATTATATATATATATATTAAATGTATTTTTTAATCTTTTAATATATTAAATAATTAAATTTTGGGATATTAAATTATATATATTAAATTTGAATTGAGAAAAGAAAGAAAACTCTAATGAGGGGTATTTTGGGCATTTCACATTTTTAACTTAACTAACCTACAAACCAAACAAAAGTTTATAAACTATCACAATTTACAAAAAATATAACCATTCAAACCAAACACAAAATTTAAATACAAACTAACCTAAACCAACAAACCAAACACCAAAATTAATACTTTTTTTGTCTTCGATGAACAGTAAATAATCACATTTTTAAACAAACTAACCTAAACCCATCCTCCAAACCAAACGAGCCCTAAGACATTAGTAAATTCGATTCATCAACTATTTTCAATGGTAATAAGATCTAATTTTTTGTTCGAACCTCACCGTTAATCTTCATTTGCTCAAACAATTTGCAAAAAAAAAAAAAAAGTGGGAAAAATTAGGGCAAAATTCGCTTTTGGAGGGGAAGTTAGTTAATGACCTAAAAATGACGAAAATAACCCTCAATTAGCACAATAAATCACGTGGGCATATTCTCGCCGGAAAATATTGGTCGGAGGTTGCAAAAGTAAACAAACCATGTAGTATGGGTTGTGATTGGAGAAAAAAAAAAGTTTAGGATGCAAAATTAAAAAAACGTGCATAGTATAGATTGGAAAATGAAACTAACTCATTCTAATATATAGTGAAACACTTATTTAATATTCTCCATCAATTTGTTGTAAGTTTGTTCCTTCAGTAAATCGTTAAAATTTATGACAATATTATGTTCATATTCATACTCAAGTTTTCAAGTGAGGCTATTAAAAAGTTAAACTATGTCGAAATATTGACAAATTTATGAAAATTTATTGTGGGGGGAGGGTTTGATAGAGGGATGTAATTGGAGAATGAATGTTATTTGACATTCTACTATATATGGCGATGTGATGAAATATTTTTGAAAAAAAATATTTATAAAAAGGTTTATTATATCTAAAAGATATTCTAAATAATCAATGTTTGTTTTATATAGTCAACATATCTATATAAAAAAATTACAACACTTGAAATTTATATATCATGCATCATGCGGATTACCAAATGAAATTGAAATATTATCAAAAACTTGATTTTTCCGTATATTGACATTTTCACATTAAACTCGAAATATTTAAATTTTATGATCATGCATCACATGGGTATCATATTATATTGAAATTAATCTCAAATAATATAATTATTTTGTGTTCAACATTTTCATATCAAAACACCAAAATAATAATTTTTATATGCCCGTGTACTAGTTTATTGAATAACATCTTCCAAGGTATAAGGATTTAATTAGTTACAATAACTTCTAAACTAATCCAATCAGCAGTAAATTAAAATTATCAATATATAGGATGTCTGGATATTTCTAGACAGTTTAGAAAATAACAAAATCAAATATACTCACATGTAAAATAAAAAAATTAAAAAAAAAAGTAATAAACAAATAGGAAAAGATATGTACATGCATGTAGTAGAATATTACTTCAATAAGTAATAAGTTTATGTCATTTTAAATATATATATATATATATATATATATATATATATATATATAATATAGAATCTAAGTATATATTATAAATTTAAATCTAATTCTATAATTACATTTTAATTTTCATTATGTTATACAAGTCAGCCGTTGGATAAACAAATGTTGAATTTAAATATTAATTGGGAGAATAGAAAAAAAAATTAAATATATAATTAGTAAAGCCAGCTCTTGGCTAATTTATATCTAGCTTGCATTGAATATTCTTTTATCTTAAAAAAATAAATTACTTTCACGCATTGAATTTTGTTTTAAATTGAAAACTCAATCTAAATTTGAAACCTTAAATTGAGGAAAAAAAAAAAAAGGTTAAATTAAATCTCTCATTGAGAAATTTTAAAATTTTGATCTAGAATTAAGAACCAAACTATAAATTTGGTCTTATTATAAAATTTATCCTAGTTACAACTCACATAGTCGTGTTATCTATCTAGCCACGTTCTTAAATTGCATGTCCTTGTTTTGACCGTGCATGACGGTTGAGCGACACAGTCATGATCGTATAAGTCGTTATTGGCTCAAAATATCATCCAACATTAATTTGTTTCATTCCCTCACATAATTCTAATTAAGAAACATCTCATTTTTCATGGTCTATATATCCTTTTTTAATTTTCGGTCATAAACCCTATAAAACCATCATGACAACTCATATGGTGGTGTTATTGCATGTCTTTGTTTTGGTCCTAACGGTTGAGCAAAACATTTGTTACATTCCATCATATGATTCTAAGAAGTCCGTCATCACTTTTCATAGCTTGTTCTTTTTTTATTTTCCGTTATAAACTTTACAGAATCATCAAACTATAGCATATTTTCTAACCAAAACATACAAAAACGAAATATATTGAATATACACACATATATGTTAACGATATCTTGCACACCAAGTTTTATATTTCTACTTGTCTTCTATTTTCCTAGGACTCTAGAGATTGCGTAGGATTCTATTTCCTTGTTATTATCCATTTCTTTGTATTATAAATACATGAATGATAATCATCCCAAGTTCATGGGATTCAATTAATAATATTCAACAATATACACATAAAATATTGATCAACTGCTAACGAAATAAATGTACTCAATGATATATAAGGAGAGTTGAAAAATAAACCATTTCACTTCCATCACCAACATTTTGAAATTTCTCATAATAATCCAGATCAACCAACTTGAGCAAGTTGCATTTATTTATTTCTCAAAATTGACAATTGATGTGTAGTAATTGTTATCTATATGTTCTTCTCACAAATCATTTCTCCTCTATCACTCGTATTTTTTCTCCTTGTGAATGTGTCTCTCAAATGAATAAAAAATGATATTTATACCTAAACTCGAATTAATTTAACCGCCCCAGAAATATCGTCTCACGAAGCCACTAACACAGAGCGGTTACCCATGTTGTAGATCGTGGGTTAGAGTGATATGAATCATCTCGCCGTCATTCTCGTCGAAATGGAATATCCGAACTGAGCTATCCTTCTCGGCTTTATAAATGTATCTCGGACGCGAGACAGATCTGAGGGCTCCGAAATCCACCTTAAGTATAGCGGGATATACTGATATTTATAGCTCTGAAATATATCACTCAGGTAAATCTGTGCGAGATAATAATTCGTCTTGTATCTGTATAACAACATCTCGACTAAGTACACCGAAATATCCATTTCGAATTATTAGACATCTTGACCATATCAACCACTCCCCCCAAAATGATGTGTGTGTGAACACACATCTAGAAATGAATCGGAGTTATGTTTCCCATCTTTACGAAAAACGAAACGTCTTTAACACGCTTCGGGGTAAGACACGCGTCCACATTTTCTCGCCTTGATTAACGAGATTTGAAAATCAAAAAAGGCATCCTTTAATCTGAACTGTTGCCTCATTTCGAAATTAACGGTCAAGATATCGAGATCTTCCAAATACCAGTCAACATCGCCTATAAATACTGCGGTGTATAAAGCATGCATATATACTCAGCATAACAAGGAAATATAAGGAATAAAAGAGAAGCCAAGTTCAATGTATTTTGGCTAAGGGAAGTATAAAACGTAAAACAAAAAACTAATAAAAGCGTGTTTCTTATATGCGATTTCAAACAGTTTTTTCTGGTAATTGCTTAAGCTTTGTTTTGAGTTTGTTGTGCAGTTTTTTCAGCAATCAAGCTTGCGGGGCGGTTTTCTCCTTCGTTACTCAACGGATTGAGGAACGGTTTCAAGCTGCGTGATCTATATAAACTGTAGTTCACTTCTTGTAGAGAGTGTAATTTGTATTGTACATTCTAGAGAGAGATATTCACCTGCAAACTAGAGAGCGCAGTATAGGGTTTTGTTCTTGTGTTCTCATTGTACAAACTCTGTATATTCTTCGATCGATTAGTGAATTGTTGATCTTCAGTGGATGTAGGCATAGTATAAGCCGAACCACTTAAATCTCTTGTGTTGATCTTTCGTTTTCATTGTGTTCTTTATTCTTCTCAAAATTTGTGATCTTGATTGGGTTTTTGGCTTGCATGCTAAGTTGCATGTTTAAGAGCTGTGATTCTTGATCGAATTATAAGAAGTGACGCCATCTGTGGGAACGTCTTAGCGATCAAGACATGGGTTCAACAAGATTCGATGTGGAGAAGTTTAATGGGACTGGATATTTTGGTCTATGGAGAGTGAAGATGAGAGCTCTCTTGGTGCAACAAGGAGTTGATCTGGCTCTAAAGGGAGAAGCTGCTCTTCCAGAAACGATGAAGGCAGAGGACAAGGCTGCTATCTTGGCAAAGGCTCACAGTACCATCATCTTGAGTTTGGAAAATAATGTTCTTCGAGAAGTAGCAAAGATTGACACAACTAAGGAGGTTTGGGAGAAATTAGAGAGCCTTTACATGGTCAAAACTATGGCAAATAGGATGAACATGAAGAAAAGGCTATATGCTTTCAAAATGGCAGATGATAAATCGATCATTGAGCAGTTGGAAGAGTTCAATAAACTCTTGGATGATTTGGAGAATGTGGAGATCACATTGAAAGAAGAAGACAAGGCACTCATTTTACTTAGTGCTTTACCTAAATCCTTTGAGAACTTTTGTGATTCTATCTTATATGGAAGAGAGAGTCAAATTACACTGGAAGAAGTGATGATTGCTCTTAAAACCAAGGAGCTTTCTAAGACCTCTGAATCAAAGCCTTCAGGAGCTGGAGAAAGTCTGATGGCAAAACAAACAGGTGGGAAGAAGAAGCCATTCAAGAAAGGAGTCAAGAAACCTCCAATAATGACACAAGAATCCAAAGAAGATATTGAAGGAAACAGGTGTTTCCATTGTCATAAGCCGGGTCATTACAAGAAAGATTGCTTCAAACTCAAAGGAAACAAGAAAGGAAAGTCCAATTCATCTGGGAAACAGGCTAATCCAACAACTGAAGCATCAAACTCAAATTCAGGATATGAATCTGCTGAGGTATTGGCCATCACTTCAAATGACACTAATGAGGTATGGATTCTTGACTCAGGGTGCTCATTTCACATGAGCCCTCACAAAGAATGGTTTAAGGATCTTATCTTGAAGGAAGAAGGGGCTGTTATGCTTGGTAATAATAAAACTTGCAGTGTTAAAGGTATTGGCTCCATTCCATTGAAGATGAAGGATGGATCTGTCAAGATCCTATCCAATGTGAGGTTTGTTCCAGAGCTAAGAAGAAACCTCATCTCACTAGGTATGTTAGACTCTCAGGGATTCAAAGTGTTAGCTGAAGGTGGAGTCATGCAGATTCTGAAAGACACTAGAGTTGTAATGGAAGGATTGAAAAGACATGATCTATACTACTTAAATGGAAACACTGCTATTGGAGGGTCATACTCAGTAAAGGAGATGGATAGAACTCAAATATGGCACAAGAGGTTGGCTCATATAAGTCTTCAAGGTCTGCAAAAACTTCAAAAACAAGAAGCATTTGGAAAAGACAAGATCAGTGATCTTGGTTTATGTGATCATTGCATCTTGGGGAAAGCCAAGAGGCTGAGATTCAGCTCTGGTACACATACTACTAAAGGAAGATTGGATTATGTCCATTCAGATTTATGGGGTCCAACTCAAGCTCAAACAAAGAATAGGGGCAGATATTTTCTGTCCATAGTGGATGATTATTCAAGAAAAGTTTGGGTATTTTTTCTTAAGAGTAAAGATGAGGCATTCCAGAGATTTAAGGAGTGGTTGATTCAAGTGGAGAATCAAACTGACAAGAAACTTAAGTACCTAAGAACAGACAATGGGCCAGAGTTTGTATCAAATGAGTTCAACTCATTTTGCAAAGAGAAAGGAATTACAAGACACAAAACAACCCCATACACTCCTTAACAAAATGGACTTGCAGAGAGAATGAATCCAAACCTTTTGGAAAGAGTTAGATGTATGCTTCTTAGCTCAGGTTTAAGCAACGGTTTTTTGGGAGAAGCAGTGACTACAGCTGCCTATCTCATTAACAGATCACCTTCCTCAGCTATTGATTTCAAAACCCCAGAAGAAATGTGGAATGGGAGATTGGCAGATTACTCAAGGCTTAGAGTGTTTGGATGTTTAGCATATGTTCATGTTAAGCAAGATAAACTGGAATCAAGGGCCATAAAGTGTGTGTTTCTTGGTTATCCAGAGGGAGTGAAAGGCTATAAGCTGTGGTGTTTGGAGAAAAATAATCAGAAATGCATCATCTCAAGAGATGTTACTTTTGATGAATCATGCATGCCTCTTAACAAAGAAGAAGTTAGAGAACAAGTCAAGACCAATGACAGACCACAGCTTGAGGTGGAGCCACTTCAAATTAGCTCAAATGATCAACATCATCAAGAAGAGACTGATGAAGAAGATCAAGAAGAATCAGGCCAAGGAGATCAATCTCTATCAAACTACCAACTTGTTAGAGATAGAATAAGAAGGTTAGTTAAACCACCAGTTAGATATGATCAAACTAATTCAATTTCTTTTGCTTTTCTTGCAGCTAAAGAGATAGAGTATCAAGAGCCAAAGAACTACAATGAGGTTGTTACTTGCAAAGAAAAGGAAAGATGGAAAGTTGTTATTAAAGATGAATTTGATTCTCTAGCAAAGAATGAAACTTGGATGATTGTAGACAAGCCAAAGAATCAGAAGTTAGTAGGCTGTAAGTGGATTTTCAAGAAGAAAATTGAAGCCTCTCAAAACAACAAAATAAGATTCAAGACAAGATTGGTAGCTAGAGGATTCACACAAAAGGAGGGTGTTGATTACACTGAAATTTTCTCACCAGTGGTTAAGCATTGTTCAATTAGAATACTACTTGCTATGGTGGCTCAATTTGATTTAGAGTTGCACCAAATGGATGTCACAACAGCTTTTCTTCATGGAGAATTGAAAGAACAAATCTACATGACAATTCCAGAAGGGTTGCTGATATCAGATTGTGATGGAAAAGCTTGCTTGCTCAAGAAATCACTCTATGGATTGAATCAATCCCCAAGGCAATGGTATCTCAGGTTTGATGAGTTTATGAAAAGAATTCATTTTACTAAGAGTATGTATGATAGTTGTGTTTATTTCAAGTTTGATTCAAATACATCTTTCATATATTTGTTATTGTATGTTGATGACATGCTTATAGCTAGTGATTCTATGGTGAGTTTGAACAAGATAAAATGCTTGCTTAATACTGAATTTGAGATGAAGGATCTCGGAAAAGCAAGAAGAATATTGGGGATGGATATTACAAGGAATAGATCAGAAGATGAAGTGGTACTAGATCTCAGCAATTATTTGAAGAAAGTTTTGATAAGGTATCAGATGAATCAGAGTAAGATTACAGCAATTCCTATTGGTCAACATGTAAAGCTTTCAAAAGATCAATGTCCTAATACAAAGGCAGAAGAGTATAGAATGAGCAAAGTTCCCTACTCTAATGCAGTTGGGAGTATGATGTATGCCATGGTGTGTTGTAGGCCTGATTTAGCCTATTCAATGAGCTTGGTTAGCAGGTACATGTCAGAACCTGGAGCAGCACATTGGGAAGCTGTTAAGTATGTGCTTAGGTACATCAATGGTACTGTAAATCTGGGATTAAAATTCAAGAAAGCAACAGATTCAAGCACTCCAATTGTGGGCTTTGTTGATGCAGATTATGCTGGAAATGTGGATACAAGAAAGTCTTTGACAGGTTTTGTATTTACTTTGTTTGGAATAGCTGTAAGTTGGAAATCAACCCAACAAAATGTGGTAGCTTTATCTACCACTGAGGCAGAGTTTATGGCATTGACAGAGGCAATAAATGAGGCATTATGGCTCAAGGGAATACTCTCAGAATTTGGAATAACACAAAAGAGTGTTGATGTGTATTGTGATAATAAAGTGTTATTCATCTTTCAAAACATCAAGGTTTCCATGAAAGGACCAAACACATTGATGTCAAGCTATATTATGTGAGAGACATTATAGAAAATGAGGAAATCAGAGTTTGCAAGGTAGCAAGTGAGGAAAATCCAGCTGATGCATTAACCAAAGCCTTGCCTATTGCTAAGTTTCAACTATGTTTGGAATTAGTTGGTTTAAGAGGGAAATCTTCAACAGATGTAACCTGATATCGTGGAGAATTGGTCAGGAAGAGTATAGCATGCTTTAAGGTGGAGTTTTGTGGTGTATAAAGCATGCATATATACTCAGCATAACAAGGAAATATAAGGAATAAAAGAGAAGCCAAGTTCAGCGTATTTTGGCTAAGGGAAGTATAAAACGTAAAACAGAAAACTAATAAAAGCGTGTTTCTTATATGCGATTTCAAACAGTTTTTTCTGGTAATTGCTTAAGCTTTGTTTTGAGTTTGTTGTGCAGTTTTTTCAGCGATCAAGCTTGCGGGGCGGTTTTCTCCTTCGTTACTCAACTGATTAAGGAGCGGTTTCAAGCTGCGTGATCTATATAAACTGTAGTTCACTTCTTGTAGAGAGTGTAATTCGTATTGTACATTCTAGAGAGAGATATTCACCTGCAAACTAGAGAGCGCAGTATAGGGTTTTGTTCTTGTGTTCTCATTGTACAAACTCTGTATATTCTTCGATCGATTAGTGAATTGTTGATCTTCAGTGGATGTAGGCATAGTATAAGCCGAACCACTTAAATCTCTTGTGTTGATCTTTCGTTTTCATTGTGTTCTTTATTCTTCTCAAAATTTGTGATCTTGATTGGGTTTTTGGCTTGCATGCTAAGTTGCATGTTTAAGAGCTGTGATTCTTGATCGAATTATAAGAAATACCCCCAACACAATTCAAAAAACACTTTACCCTAATCCTCCGTCACTCAAGGATTCTCCTTCTTCAAGCAATTTACAGGTACTCTCTTCTTTCTAACTCTATTCGCATTTCTGATTTCAATCACTATGACATCTTCCACTTCCCTCCACTCTTCACATCGTGGGCCTGACTCAGATGAAGAAATTGATAATATCCCAGTAGAACTTCCACATGATCCGAAAAAGAAAACCCGAACCTCTACCTCTGTAATTGATTCAGAAATTCCTCCCCAAAAAAAATCTCGTAAGAAGTTGGAATCCGAAGTATTCGGCCCGCCGAGAATAAACGAGAAACATCTCTCTCTGTTAAAACAATTATTACGAAGTAGATATCATGGGGGTGCAAAATACGAAATAGCTATTCCTGCTCCCACAGATCGACCTCAGAATGCTCCTGAATCTTTTCGCACTTGGTTCCGGAACATGTTCCTTTAGGCCTAGTTCCACCAGTTCACCCATTCTTCGTTACTATGGGTAAAGCATACGGCATCAACCCCAACCAATTTCACCCTAATTCAATTCGCTATCTTGTTGCTTTTTACATCATATGCAAGTGGATGGGAGTGGAACCTACTTCTCACAAATTTAAAACCTGCTTTCTGATCCGAAGTCTGAATCCCTACCAATTCTATGTTGCCCCGCGAGCTCATGATAAAAAGGCGACCTTTTTATCTACGGGTGTCGAGAAAGTGAGCTCATCTTGGGAGAAATCCTTTGTTTATATAAAAGCCCCTCAAAATAATCCTTTCATTACACCTCAATGGGCGACATACTTGAATCCTCAAGCAAATACTCCCAGTCTAGGATTAGATCAAGCCATTGCCAAATTGAACACTCTATTTCGGAAAAGGTGGTTCAACATAGTGGGATTGACCTCGGATGCGTCTTTGCTTGCGTATTGGGGATTCTACCCAAATGTCAAGATAGCCAGGGGAATTGATTTAGGTTGTATTTAATTTCTTTTATCTACCTTTATCATTATTATTGATCTCGACTTAATTGTGTTTAATTTGCGAGAATGTTCGATTTTG
The DNA here is from genome assembly GCA_946896805.1 of Scutellaria galericulata. Classification (NCBI taxonomy): domain Eukaryota; kingdom Viridiplantae; phylum Streptophyta; class Magnoliopsida; order Lamiales; family Lamiaceae; genus Scutellaria; species Scutellaria galericulata. Next base: position 10,755,982 of record OX335798.1, on the reverse strand, counting down.
TAGATATATCGATGAACAAGTACTTCTCGTTTATGAAGGATGTCCCCAAAGAGGCACAAACTACATTCAGAGCATCTGTACACACGGTGGATCCCGCTCAGGCACAGGTTAACCGAACAGAGGCAGAAGTTCGTTTGTCTCCTCCCCAAAATCCTTTCATCTCCCCTTCCGAGACACTAGTTCCGCTGAACACTATAGTTGAAAGCTCATTGACTCCTACTCGCTTATCTCCTGCACCCCTTCAAGCCCCAGTTGACTTAACTAGGGATGCCGATAGCGAGGAAACTGAGAGAGAGTCTGCTCTTACTCGTAGAAAAGCCATTTCTTCTTCTCTCCATCTCGTTCCATGACACTTCGCACTCGTTCAAATGTTCCTGCTGAAGATCATGAGATCACGCCAGATAATACTTCCCTTCTTCCTTCTATGCCACTTCCCGAGAAATCTGCGTCTATTAGGCCTACCACCTCACAGGGATCCGACAAGGTGACCGAATGCCAAAGGCATATATCTTGCCTAGCTGCGGCACAGAAATATCTCATCTCTTTGGCCAAAGATATGGCAGAGGAAGAGAAGGAAATCGAACAATTACGGGAAGAAAAAGAGACTGTTGAAGAAGATTTCGCTGCCTTTCGCAGTAAAATTGATGAATTGTCCTCGAAGGTCGAAAAGGGGGAGGTGGATTTGGCGCTGGCTCGATCTGAAGCCGTGAAGAAAGATAAGCAGCTCCGCTCCTTGAACGCCAAAATGATAGATAAACATAAGGATATTAAGAGTAGAGATCTTCTAATATCTGAACTGCGAAAAGAACTGGAAGAAGAAAATGAGAAAAGGAAAATGGAGACTGAGTTATACTTCCACGAGGGACGATTAGACGGCATGAAGATAGGATATCAGAGGGGGTTCTCAGCTTTTCTGAAAAGCGAATAGATGCAGAAGATCTCCGAAGAGTATAGGTCCAAACTGTTTAATCGGATGTGGGATTCAGTTTTATTTCTTTCCAAAGCTGCTCCGATGGCGGAATCTTTTTTCGTCGAAAGGGTTCACGTCTGTCAAGAGAGGGTGAATCAATATCTAGAAACAGTGTGGGCTCATTTAGCAGCGAACAATATCTCCTTGCCAGAAGACCCTTTAGTCTTTAACTTAGCCGAGTTAGGAAGTCAGATATCTTCTGGACCCCCTCCAAACTGGCATGGAGATATGTCGGAAGCCGAAAATGCAGAATGGTGGAAAGACTTTCTTCATCAAGCAATTCTGGCCAATCCTCTTTCCGACCCAATTCCTTTGCCTCAGGACTTAATCGGTGAATCTTCCCGAGATGGGACAGAAAGTGATGCCACCATGATCAGTTTACCCGACGAAATATTCCACCCTGAAGGTCCCCGAGATGTGGGGTTATAAAAAAGCTTGTAGAACAATTTTCTTTTATTCATGTATAAAATATGCTAGATACAATGATCTCTTTTGCTGAATTCGTACTTGATTTCTTGAATCATTTCGGGAATATGTCGATGTAATTGAACTCAATTTTTCTAGATCATCTTGAGAACATATTATCAATGAACTCACTTTTTGATATCTAGTTTTTCAATAGTTGATTGATCAAAACTCTGGATGACTCCATCAGCCAATTGACTAAACCATGTTTGTGCGGATTTCGTCAATGTAGTAGCGAAAACTCTACATTTCACCCCATCTGTGTAGCGATGCAACAATGTTGTATTTTCAAAACGACATAAATGATCCCAAGGATCCATAGTGCCATCATATTCAAAACTCACCGGTCTAAAGGATGTCGGTAATTCATCTTCCATTACGACTTTCGAAAAAGGGTTATCTCTCTTAACCCGAGAACTTGACCTAATATTTCTCTAATATTTCTCCTCACTTCCTTGATTTCCCTCTGCAAATCCTCTCTCTCAGATAAATTGATCTGTGATTGACCTCGGATCAAAGGAGATACTGAGCGACTCTCTCTCCCATCTAAGGGTCTTTTTTCTCCTCGATTTTGCATTCGCTATTTATCTGTATCACCTTGTGACTCCAAAGGCCGTTTACTCAAAGCCTTTTGTACTGCCTTTTGTATTGCTGCTGCAACTATCTCATCCAATTCTCCCTTAGTTAAAATGATAGTATCTTGAAGAGGATGATTTGGAGCAGCATCCGACTCTCCTGACCGATCATTATTCGGTGCAATCCTAGATCCTTCGCCAACTTCTGTTCTCCTTCGAGAGTTTCGTGTATTCGTCATGGTCACAATGATCTAATAATCTCACGTCTTAGCTTGATATTCCCACAGACGGCGCCAATTTGTTCTTCTCACAAATCACTTCTCCTCTATCACTCGTATTTTTTCTCCTTTGTGAATGTGTCTCTCAAATGAATAAAAAATGATATTTATACCTAAACTCGAATTAATTTAACCGCCCCGGAAATATCGTCTCACAAAGCCACTAACATAGAGCGGTTACCCATGTTGTAGATCGTGGGTTAGAGTGATATGAATCATCTCGCCGTCATTCTCGTCGAAATGGAATATCCGAACTGAGTTGTCCTTCTCGGCTTTATAAATGTATCTCGGACGCAAGACAGATCCGAGGGCTCCGAAATCCACCTTAAATATAGCGGGATATACTGATATTTATAGCTCTGAAATATATCACTCAGATAAATCTGTGCGAGATAATAATTCGCCTTGTATCTGTATAGCAACATCTCGACTAAGTACACCGAAATATCCATTTCGAATTATTAGACATCTTGACCATATCACTATAGTTACTATATTATTAGAAGTTTAGAACACTATTGTTTGTTTAAGTTTGTTAATATACCGATTTTGCGACCTAGCTATAAATGTGTGATGAGTTAACAAGTTAAAGTAAGGTAGTACATGCGAAAATGTAGAAAGTTCGTTTTGAATGTGCTTAGTGATTTTTGTGATTAGAGAAGTTAATTTGAATGTTTTTAAAAGTGAAAATAATGTGCTTCAAGAGTATGAGAGTCTAACAATATTAGTTTATGTATCGTATAATCTTGTACAAGCTAGTTTTAATTTTTATGCATTTAAATTATATGTATTTGATGTATTATTTCGTCATAATGAAAATTATCATATTATTTGTTTACGTATTGCTCTAGCCCAATACGGGCAACTAGATTTTTTTTTTTTAATTCATCAACTACCAAGACATTTACTTTTTTATTTATTTATTTTCAAATAACGAACATTGAAAATAGTTGGTTTTCCAACTGTATTTTCCCACTAAAATTTAGCTTGAAAATGATTGACAAATGGGTCAAATAAAAGTTTATCATTTTTCGTTTCTTAACAAAATAAACGTTAAAATCGATTAAAAAAAAAAGGGGCGATGAAATTACCAAAATGCGCACACAATAAATTCTTTGTAATTTGAAAATCTTTTCTACAAAAAAGAAAGAAAAACAAAAAGAGTAAACTTGCAAAGCCTCAACACGACGTCGTGAGATAACCAATTGCAGGCTTATATATTTCAGAAAAAGCACCTCCTCCATGGCTCGCCGCGTTCGGCCGTCTCTTATGCCCTACTGCCTCATCTCTCTCTCTCACTCTTTCTCTCTCAAGAATTCTCCAATCTATCAACTTCATTGCTTTATCATCATGATGAATTGAGAGCGATGTGTGTTTATTCAATTGCAGGAGGCAAAAGATAGCGATAAATGATCACCATTTACCCAAACAAAACAAACCAAAAGGTTTTCGTCGCCTTATTTAGGTTAACAAATTTCAAGCTTCATTTGATGCATTAATATATTTATTACCTTGTCTTCGATTGTTATCCCGTTTCGTTCATCTTTCGGCTTATATGCTCCTGACATATGCTAATTATAGGTTAATTCCTTTTTTGGTTTATGAACGCCAAGGCTGGATTTTTTTGGGGTTTCAAATTCTGTGGTCATTGTAATTCTGTGGTTAACTGAAGTAGGTTTTGAGAATCTTGAGGATTAGTGGGTTTGTGCATGATGGATGATGATAATTTGATGGATGTGAATTTCACGGATCTTGATTTGAACCAAGAACCTGTGGTCCCAGCTATCCGCTCTGTTGCAAGAGTTGGGTCTTTGTTGAATGAGTTGGAAACGGATCGACGAGGGGTAGAGGAAAGGCTTCGACAGCTGCAGGAAGCTAGTACTCGTGCAAGGCAGCGCCAGAGGTGGCGCCGTGGGCGGAATTCTATGGAAATTAGTCATATTACCAGTGCGATGATGGTTGATGTGAATGCTGAGAGGGGTATCCTTGATGGGATTAATAACATGGGGATGGTAGATGTGACTGCTGAGAAGGGAAAAGGTAGTAAAAGAGATAGTTCTCATTTGGTTGCAGAGGCATTGGAGATGGATTCTCGGGTTAAGAAGGCTGATAAGGAGGGTGGGAGCTTTTATGACTGCAGCATATGCTTGGACCTTGCAAGAGATCCTGTCTTGACTTGTTGTGGTCACTTGTTCTGTTGGGCATGCTTTTATCAGGTGCCTGATGTTGATTCGGCTTCTAAAGAATGTCCGGTTTGTAAGGGAGAGGTATCTAATAGCACTGTGATTCCTATTTATGGAAATGGGGAGAGTGAGTGCGTGCGTGAGACAGAATCTGGCTTGAAAATACCACCGAGGCCCAAAGCTCGTAGAGTTGATAGTGTTAGGCAGCAGCGAGTGACCGGTCGTTTGTCTCATGTTCCTGTTGCAGAAGCACTGAGGCGAATCAGGATTAGTATCGGTGCAATGGTTCATCAAACACAACAGCAAGAGGGTGGAGGCACTGGTGTTATGAATTCTGATGTGGAGCCTCAAGAAAGGCAGATTGCTGAGGCTGCAGTTAGCCGCCGCTCAAGAATCCGTCAGGTTTCAAGAGTATTATCAGAAAGTGCTGCTTCTCTTTCTTCCCTGTCATCTGCTTTGAGTAATGCAGAAAGGCTGGTTGAAACAGTTATTAACAACCGGGTTTCACAAAATGATGCAAATGCTTCATCCATTGATGTTGGGAATAGTCTTGGAAGGCAATTTGCCGTCTTAGAATCTGATAATCAGCCTGATGATGATGATGCTGATGATGGCAATGATGATATTGTTGGTGACTTGCCCATTTCCTCAATTACCGAAGTACCTGGTTTATATGGTAATGCTGTACAAATCCTGAGTCTGAGAAGCCCTTATGCGCCCGCGGCCCATTCTTATTCTCTGCGAAGAAGAAGTCATATGTCAAGGACTTCAGATGTGGATAGTCAAGACACCCGTGAACCTAGAAGGAGAAGATTGAACTGACTGCTTTTAGGGATGATGGTAATTTTATTCACTTTTCTGAACTAAATTTCTGGTCCGTTGGACATAATTAAACTTTTTAATTTTACATTACCTATTTCACAATTTTTTTTAATATGACGTCAATAATTACTGTGCTTTATCCTTTTCAGAAGAAGGATATATAATGATTATTTGCTATGACTATCAAGCTGTCTGATGATTCTTTTCTCTGCGAGAGCACAAACTAACTGAATAAAGTTGCTCGAACTAGACTCTAAGAATTCATTTTTTATGTGGAACATGACTGATGTGGTGCATTTGTGACATATTTCACTTGTATTTGGCTGAATCCCAGATATATTTGGTGACATACAAGCATATCTCTCCAATGATAGAAGAATTTGAATGAGTCATACGTGGATTTCTATATTTGGAGACATACTGAGCTATAACTCTTAATAGTATGGTGACATGCTATGCATATCTCTCTCTATACATTGTTAGTTAATATGTGGAAAATTTGAATGGAATTAAATGGAAATTTTTGTATAATAGTAAACGGATATGGTAAATTGCAGGTAATAATTAATAGTGAGAAAAAATAGTTTATTTGTTTAGGAAAAGGTGCAGATGGTCTTAGGAATAGATGTGGGGATTTATGAGTAATAGCTTTCCTTTTTCACTAAAATATAAATGCATAATTGCCTACAATAACAACAAACAAAGCCTTAATTGCATTTTATGGGGTTGGCTATATAATCATATCTATCCGAAAAGCGTCGTTGCCTCATTATAGAAATCAATTTCGGTTGCAACTTCTTCACTGAATTTTCAATTTGCAACTCTTGTCCTGCTTTAGGTATTCCATTTTCTTTTCATTTTTAATATTAAAGTTTTAGACTCTTTTTTCCTTTTATGTATCAGGAAATCCCTAGTAATATGCACATTATTCTGGTGGTCCCCTATGTGTGTTTTAAAGACTAAAATACACGTGCTCAATATTCAAATCCTCATCTTTTTGTGTGCGTCCAATTCAGTTACTATGGTAACTTGAATTTGGCTCTAGATAAGTATATCAGCCGGGTTTTTTTTTTCATAGTGATTGCGCAGTGAGCTATTTGTTTTTAGCCTCATTAGAGTGAGACTTGATGTGATACATTTTGTTTTCATATGAGTTATTTGAAATACTAGGTTCTTTGGCTTTGGTGAATTGCTAATGCAATACGTTTAAGGCCTAATTTGTGTCTCTCCCATGTCTTCAAGAATGCTTTTTAGCCATATATCTTGACATCTGGTCATTGCTGCTGCATTGTACTCTCTTGTTGTGCAATTGTTGCGTCTTTGATGCCCAAGAGATATTTAAGGCCGAGTTTGAATGCTCTTCATCTCATCATCTAATCCTGCCTGATTGTCAGTATAAGCATGTATCTTAAGTTTAATGTATATCCATAGTTCTTTGTCCCTTGTAAGTATCGAGTACTCACTTTGTTGTTTGTAGTGAGCTTGACTCGTGAATCCTGATACCAGGCATGTTGCGTTATGTCTGGTATAATGTTAGATAGAGTAGGCTTGTAATGAGAATTAGAAAGTGAGAGATGCCAATAGCAAAAACAGAAGTTTAATCAAGACCTTAGGTCTTGATGTATAGTTTAATCTCTCACTCTTGATTCTTGAATCCAAAAACATAAGTTGAGCACTTGTGGATTTCTTCTTGAAGCTAACCCATTTAGAAATGTTAACTCAACCCAATTTGAGCACTTGTCAGACTAGCTGCACAAGAGAGCTTGGATATCTTCCAGCTAGATTATTATTACTGCCTATGTCCAAAACTGAGAGTCCTATTTCTATGACTAAAAAAGTTAAAGAAACTTGACTCTCATTACGGAGGGAGTATTATTTAATTAGAAAATTATGCATAGTTCCGTAGATTTCCTAAACATATACGAAGATAATCAACGATTTTCTGTATTTAAAAGTAAAGATTTAGTAACATTACAGTGGCGACAAATTAGTGTCGGTAGAAGCCATATAACAGGCATTAATTTCTATAAAATAGGCAATGTTGTGTTTGTATTTTTGTGAAGGGGAAATATTACTGTTGATAAAGCCTCATTTCCATTCCCACACTTCCTTTAACCTTTTCTGAACAATTATAAACAAATAATTTTACAGATATGCATTCTCTGTAAAATCTATTTTATCTGATTGAGGGATGGTGTTATATTTGCCTGAATGAATGTTAGGCATGTGATGTGGTCAGAAAGGCAGTAAATAAGGATGAATGAAATACTTCAAGGACCAACTATGCATGAATAATTTGTTGATTTAGCATTGGATAGAATAGGTAGAAGCAAAATGTTATACGTGTTTTTCAATGGATTTTCTTGCAGTGCATTCATTCATGCTTAAGTTAATTTCTTCCAATTAATCTTGCATTTGGTTGAGTAGTTCAAAAATGTATTCTGCACCTCATTTACTCTCTTAACACAAAGCATTTATACCATGTGTTTAAAGTGTTGTCACTTGTATGTTATAATGCTTTCTTTCTTCGATGATTCTTTGGTCGGGTCGGGTACGTGCGTATACCTGTGTAATCGTCATCCCTAACCCCAGGAACAAAATTTTCTAGTCCTTTTTCCACTGTTTTGCTAAGGAAGTGTGTCTTTTTTATCAGAAGAAAGGGTATGAGTGGGGTGGGGGTATAAAGCAAAAAAAAAAAAAAAAGGTGTTCAATCAGTGGTGCAATAATTGATGACAGGAGATGACTAGTCGATTATAAAATGGTGTAATATATACACAAAAAATGGTAGAAAATGAGACTCAGTTTAGCAGGTTTGTTGATGCCAATGATTGCTTTTGTTGGAGACTTGTCCCCTTCACACTCTGCATCATCTTGTCCCACACTTCTCCATACATACATACATGTTGAAGGGTATATAATGGAAGAATTTGTCCTTGTGTGTGTGTTTTTTTTACTATGAAATACATTTAAATTGTGGTTTTATAGAAAAAAGAGTGTAACATAGACATGGGTATTATTACACCTAGCATTTCAACTACAATAATAGGTTACTGATCAGTGATTTTTATGTGTTACTCAAGTTGTAAGTGGGTCTCATTATTTGCTAATCCCACCTATGGTTCTATTAGTAAAACTTGAGGCATGTTGTAGGCTTGTAGCCATTTGTATTTTATATATTTCTTGTTATATCAATTTAAAAAAAAAATTGATTTGAAAGCATTAGTATAGTGAGTGCAGGTTTGACCATAAAGGTGGCACAAACAAAGAGAATCTGAAAATGGGAGATATAGTACTACGTACTAGTATGCATAAATTTAATATCTTCTTATGCATGCTAATAATATACGAACCTGTAATTTTGTCGTAAAGAGAAAATTCGAAAATTCTTTTTTCATATAAAGACTAACTATTTGTGAAACTTTCTGAACATAGTGTCATTATTCTTTTTTCTTTGGACGACCTCTTAAGCTTTCAAAGTACGGAAATTAATGTAAATGCAATTTTCCCAATATAGAAAAACTATTCAAATGAAAGATGATAAATATAGTACGAGTCCTTTTTTTTATATATGATTATCGATTCTCCATCTATTTAATTGCTATTTATTCGTAATATCGGGTCCTTTTAAAAACTTGGTTTTTATTTTAAACAACTAAAACTTTTAATACAATATTCGATAAAAGTATACAATAACTTCGTTTTTTTTTTGTTTTTTTGTTTTTGAAAGGAACCCAAGTATACTATGACTCAGCGTTTATAAATTGTGTAAATGCAAGGGATCAATTTGATGCAATTGAAAAGTGCGTGACTTCATGTTTATAAATGAAGATATAAGGATTCAATTGAGAGAGAGAGAGAGAGAGAGAGATTGTGAGATCATAAATGTGGTCATGTCTTTTGAGATAATTGCATTAAAAATCTACACAAAAGGGCACCCACCCAGTTATATATTCATTTTAACGGCCACGAGACAAGCATGAATTTCAGGTAGATATGGATACTACGATGGTGATGTGCAGCTCTATATTCAATTTAATCTTTCACTTATTTATTTTTCCAATTTTATATATATAGCAATATATCTCTCCATTTATTCCATAACTTAGGTAGGTTGCGAAACAAAGAATGAAATGAATCAAAGCTAAAAAAATAATAGATCGGTTTGGAATGGTACTTAGAAAGGAGTAAACTTGAAAAAAAATGTTGAATTATAGCTAAAAGATTGAATAATTAGAAACATAGGATTGTGACAGAGTAGCTCTTAATTCTCTATGTATCTATTTCTTAATTATCCATTAAGTAATGTATGAAATTGACTGAAATTAAGAGTACGTAGCACGAAGAAAAAATGTTCTTAATAATTATATAATTTAAAACATAACAACAAGTAGACATGAAAAATGTTCACCACCTTAGTAATGTAAAATAATTATTCAACATTAATAAAAGATAATAAATGTAACCTTCGTCATATATAAATAAAAATCATATAAATGTCAGAAACATCGACATAACACAAATAATTTTGTTACAAAGAATATTTTCACATATTTCTTAAAAAAAATTGAACTTTGACTTATTTTATAATATTTGTATTAATAGTAAAATTATTTTTTAAATATAAAGTTATTCACAAAATACATTCATAATAGATTTTCAATTATTTTCAATTCACAGAATACAATTATTAAAATTTTCGTGTAGTTTTAGAAATATTCAAATTTTCGTTAAACATTACATTACTAACAATTTTCGTGTAACCTTTTAAAATTAAAAAGTAAAAAATCTCGTGTAAATTTTTACACGAACATTAAAAATTTTCGTGTAACATTTAAAAAAAAATTCGTTCACCCTTTAAAAATTTTCGTGTAACCCTTTACAAAATGTTAAAATTTTCGTGTAAGCTTTAAAAGGTTAAAATTTTCGGCTAACTATAATTCTTGTGCAATCTATTATGGAAATCTTCGTGGAGCCTTTGAAAATAATTTTTGTGCAGCTTCCAGTTTAAAATCTATTATTTTCATGCAATCTATCATTTTTAGTTTAAAATAATTTTCGTGCAAGTGGTTTCAGTTTAATAACCAGTTTAAAATCTATTAATTTAATTTTCGTGCAATCTATTATTTAACAAAATTTCAATTACTAACCCTTATTTCGCATAGAATTGAATTTAAATGTTCGTGGAGCGTCAATATATAAATTTTCGTGCAAGTGTACTAAATTTTCAATTAAAATCTTGGTGTAGCATTCAGTTTGAATTTATTTCTTCTAAAATCTTAATTATGCAAATCTTCGTGCATTAAAAATTCTCATAAAACAATGACATAAGAAATACATGTAATACTCATAAAACAATTACATACCTCCAAAATGAGAGATGTTAAAATTCTTGGTGCACCCTCCGCGACAATTTTTTTTCATGTATACAACTTTTGGGAGTGATTTAGCATTGTATGAAAAATAAGGCTTATATAGAGTTGAATATGGAAAAATAAAAAATCAACATTTTGCTAAACGTTAATAAATTTCTGACTAGTTCAATAAATCATCGAGTAACATGCATTTAAATGCAATGCATGCAAATTTCCCATCATTCTGTAAAGGTATCATGCAAGTGTCTCTTCAAACACTGTTTGTTAATTATTCACTTTGACTTTTCAAAAAATGGGTAGAAAGGGTCATTTCCTTATATTCACGGTTAGAAAAGACATTCCTTATTTGTTTGGGGTTATATCTGGTAATTTGCTCAATTTAATATCATCTTATGCATGCTAATATACGAACCTGTAATTTTGTCGTAGAGAGAAAATTCGAAAATTCTTTTTTCATATAAAGACTAACTATTTGTGAAACTTTCTGAACATAGTGTCATTATTCTTTTTTCTTTGGACTACCTCTTAAGCTTTCAAAGTACGGAAATTAATGTAAATGCAATTTTCCCAATATAGAAAAACTATTCAAATGAAAGATGATAAATATAGTACGAGTCCTTTTTTTTATATATGATTATCGATTCTCCATCTATTTAATTGCTATTTATTCGTAATATCGGGTCCTTTTAAAAACTTGGTTTTTATTTTAAACAACTAAAACTTTTAATACAATATTCGATAAAAGTATACAATAACTTCGTTTTTTTTTTGTTTTTTTGTTTTTGAAAGGAACCCAAGTATACTATGACTCAGCGTTTATAAATTGTGTAAATGCAAGGGATCAATTTGATGCAATTGAAAAGTGCGTGACTTCATGTTTATAAATGAAGATATAAGGATTCAATTGAGAGAGAGAGAGAGAGAGAGAGATTGTGAGATCATAAATGTGGTCATGTCTTTTGAGATAATTGCATTAAAAATCTACACAAAAGGGCACCCACCCAGTTATATATTCATTTTAACGGCCACGAGACAAGCATGAATTTCAGGTAGATATGGATACTACGATGGTGATGTGCAGCTCTATATTCAATTTAATCTTTCACTTATTTATTTTTCCAATTTTATATATATAGCAATATATCTCTCCATTTATTCCATAACTTAGGTAGGTTGCGAAACAAAGAATGAAATGAATCAAAGCTAAAAAAATAATAGATCGGTTTGGAATGGTACTTAGAAAGGAGTAAACTTGAAAAAAAATGTTGAATTATAGCTAAAAGATTGAATAATTAGAAACATAGGATTGTGACAGAGTAGCTCTTAATTCTCTATGTATCTATTTCTTAATTATCCATTAAGTAATGTATGAAATTGACTGAAATTAAGAGTACGTAGCACGAAGAAAAAATGTTCTTAATAATTATATAATTTAAAACATAACAACAAGTAGACATGAAAAATGTTCACCACCTTAGTAATGTAAAATAATTATTCAACATTAATAAAAGATAATAAATGTAACCTTCGTCATATATAAATAAAAATCATATAAATGTCAGAAACATCGACATAACACAAATAATTTTGTTACAAAGAATATTTTCACATATTTCTTAAAAAAAATTGAACTTTGACTTATTTTATAATATTTGTATTAATAGTAAAATTATTTTTTAAATATAAAGTTATTCACAAAATACATTCATAATAGATTTTCAATTATTTTCAATTCACAGAATACAATTATTAAAATTTTCGTGTAGTTTTAGAAATATTCAAATTTTCGTTAAACATTACATTACTAACAATTTTCGTGTAACCTTTTAAAATTAAAAAGTAAAAAATCTCGTGTAAATTTTTACACGAACATTAAAAATTTTCGTGTAACATTTAAAAAAAAATTCGTTCACCCTTTAAAAATTTTCGTGTAACCCTTTACAAAATGTTAAAATTTTCGTGTAAGCTTTAAAAGGTTAAAATTTTCGGCTAACTATAATTCTTGTGCAATCTATTATGGAAATCTTCGTGGAGCCTTTGAAAATAATTTTTGTGCAGCTTCCAGTTTAAAATCTATTATTTTCATGCAATCTATCATTTTTAGTTTAAAATAATTTTCGTGCAAGTGGTTTCAGTTTAATAACCAGTTTAAAATCTATTAATTTAATTTTCGTGCAATCTATTATTTAACAAAATTTCAATTACTAACCCTTATTTCGCATAGAATTGAATTTAAATGTTCGTGGAGCGTCAATATATAAATTTTCGTGCAAGTGTACTAAATTTTCAATTAAAATCTTGGTGTAGCATTCAGTTTGAATTTATTTCTTCTAAAATCTTAATTATGCAAATCTTCGTGCATTAAAAATTCTCATAAAACAATGACATAAGAAATACATGTAATACTCATAAAACAATTACATACCTCCAAAATGAGAGATGTTAAAATTCTTGGTGCACCCTCCGCGACAATTTTTTTTCATGTATACAACTTTTGGGAGTGATTTAGCATTGTATGAAAAATAAGGCTTATATAGAGTTGAATATGGAAAAATAAAAAATCAACATTTTGCTAAACGTTAATAAATTTCTGACTAGTTCAATAAATCATCGAGTAACATGCATTTAAATGCAATGCATGCAAATTTCCCATCATTCTGTAAAGGTATCATGCAAGTGTCTCTTCAAACACTGTTTGTTAATTATTCACTTTGACTTTTCAAAAAATGGGTAGAAAGGGTCATTTCCTTATATTCACGGTTAGAAAAGACATTCCTTATTTGTTTGGGGTTATATCTGGTAATTTGCTCAATTTAATATCATCTTATGCATGCTAATATACGAACCTGTAATTTTGTCGTAGAGAGAAAATTCGAAAATTCTTTTTTCATATAAAGACTAACTATTTGTGAAACTTTCTGAACATAGTGTCATTATTCTTTTTTCTTTGGACTACCTCTTAAGCTTTCAAAGTACGGAAATTAATGTAAATGCAATTTTCCCAATATAGAAAAACTATTCAAATGAAAGATGATAAATATAGTACGAGTCCTTTTTTTTATATATGATTATCGATTCTCCATCTATTTAATTGCTATTTATTCGTAATATCGGGTCCTTTTAAAAACTTGGTTTTTATTTTAAACAACTAAAACTTTTAATACAATATTCGATAAAAGTATACAATAACTTCGTTTTTTTTTTTTTTTTTTTTTTTGAAAGGAACCCAAGTATACTATGACTCAGCGTTTATAAATTGTGTAAATGCAAGGGATCAATTTGATGCAATTGAAAAGTGCGTGACTTCATGTTTATAAATGAAGATATAAGGATTCAATTGAGAGAGAGAGAGAGAGAGAATGTGAGATCATAAATGTGATCATGTCTTTTGAGATAATTGCATTAATAAAAATCTACACAAAAGGGCACCCACCCAGTTATACATTCATTTTAACGGCCACGAGACAAGCATGAATTACGGGCAGATATGGATACTACGATGGTGATGTGCAGCTCTATATTCAATTTAATCTTTCACTTATTTATTTTTCCAATTTTATATATATAGCAATATATCTCTCCATTTATTCCATAACTTAGGTAGGTTGCGAAACAAAGAATGAAATGAATCAAAGCTAAAAAATAATAGATCGTTTTGGAATGGTACTTAGAAAGGAGTAAACTTGAAAAAAAATGCTGAATTATAGCTAAAAGATTGAATAATTAGAAACATAGGATTGTGACAGAGTAGCTCTTAATTCTCTATGTATCTTTATCTTAATTATCCATTAAGTAATGTATGAAATTGACTGAAATTAAGAGTACGTAGCACGAAGAAAAAAAAAGTGCGCCTTTTTTTTTCAACCTTTTTACATTTAAAAATACATTTACCTTTTATATTGTTGTTATTGTACGGTAATACAGTGTATGGTGAGAGCAATATAATTTTCAACAGATGTCACAAATTGTAGTTAAATTTCTAATATTATCAGATGTAGCAGTCAAAAGAATTGAATTAGTCTCTTCAAAATCTGAAAACTTCTAATCGGAGTTCAATGAAATTTTCAAGTAGAGCCCACCTTAAGGACTTAAGGTTACATTCTTTAATTAAGTAATGGAAGATTTTGAAAATGGGTAAAACAAAATTTATCATAAATTCATAATAATTATATATAGGATAAATTGCATATTTTTCCCCTACTACTTTTAATTTCTTCCATGTATTTTATTTTTTATGTTAGTAAGATTGGTATGAATATCACCGTGATGGAGACTTCTACTATGAATAATTGATTTACAACGTATTACAAGGTAACAAAACTGAAAAAATATACAAAAATATATATCTAGAATATTCTACGAGATACAAAATTGAGTTAGTCTTTATTATCCTTATTAATGTTGCATGCTATTAATTTGCATTTTATTATTCTCAAATTGTGTTCCTTATATTTTTATATCTATCAAATTTGACCCCTTCATGAACAAAGCAATGGAAATATGGTAGGGGTGAAAGCTAAAAGGAGGGGGGTTGCAGAAAACAAAGTATATGAATAAAACAATCCTACTACTCTACCTACCACTCTACCTACCGTGGCAACGTTAAGATGTGTTCACTGCTAATATGTCAAAAATTTAGAATACCGATTAATTTCACTTTCCATATAACGAGGAGATGAGATCATTACATATCATCGGTGGGCATATTAAGAGTTGCTCACGGTGGACATGTGAGCATTTTCCATGAATAAAATTAACAAAATTTGATAAAACAGATAGAAAATTTTATTTCTCTTCATTTTTGTTTCATATACTTTTTTTTAGAGCTTATTGATCATTAGTTGAAAGATGGTTGAAAGATTAAAAAAAAACAATTCAAGGCCTAAAAAAATCAATTAAAGACACAAAATTAATGTTTAGTTTGGAATCTTGTAATTTCTAATTATTTAATAATATTTTTAAAATAACAATTAAAGAAATATGACTGCTGAACTCCACGTGTATGAAAACAAAAACATAGAATAAAAAAAAACTAATTACTTATAATTAAAAATTAGAAGACATAAAACATGGTTGTAATTTTGTGAGTCTCTAAATGATAATCTTCATCTTAATTTTCAACTCTTAAAGGTCTCATAAATGATCAAGAACTTCGACTCAATAGCATGCAACACAGCATGCAAACCAACAATACCAAGAACAATAATTCGAACTAGAGAAGAATAGAAAACAAAACGAGAGCAAAGAAACAACACACGAGATTTAAGTGGTTCGGCTTTTACTATGCCTACATCCACTGAGTACGAACAATTCACTAATAGATCAAAGATTACACAATGTTTGATCAAAAGATCACAAGAACAAAAACCCTAAACTGTGCTGACACTTTTGCAGGTGAATCTCTCTCTCTCTCTACAGTTTACAAAATGAATCTCTATCTAAACAAGAAATGAACTACAGCTTATATAGAATCAGTAGCTTCAAACCGTTCCTCGATCGGTTGAGTATCGCCCCGCAAGATCCATCGCTGAAACTGCAAAAACAAACTTAAGAAATGAAGCTTAAGCAATAAACAGAAATACCTACCTGAAGTCGCATTTCGAAAATACGTTTTTATAAGTTTGGCTTTTACGTTTTTAATTCCCTTAGCCAAAAAAATTGTTGAGCTTTTATTCCTCTTACTCAGGGAAAAAAATTTCGCGAAATTTCGCTAATTTTGAGTCACCGAAATTGAAACAGGGATTGAATAAATTTCGTCAGCATTTCACCGAAATTTTGCCAAAATTTCGGTAAATTTCGATTTCGATTTCGCTGAGGTTATAGTATAAATTGTTTGAAAATCTCAAAATTTCGGTGAAATTTCGGTAAATTTCGTTTCAATTTCGATTTCGATGAAATTTTTGTTTTGTTTTTTTGCAAAAATGAAGTTACATTTAGATTTCAAGTTGTTATTAACCTTTGTAGATTTAAGCAATGACTAATCTTTGATTTACTTAATTCTTGACAAATTCTAAATTAACATTTAAATGGGAAGTGATAAAGTATTATATTATCAATATTACATATGGATACATGAATCATCATATAGTAGCTTATAATACTAAATCCACCAATGTGTTCATAACTTATAACTTTTCTAATTACTTAAGATATAATAATTTTAATAGAAAATGCCAAAGAAAAATATTAAATATTAGTTTGAGACAAAAATATATTGTTGGAGACTAACATGATAAGATTCCCAATTTTAGTTGATTGATTTTGGTGCCAAATAATATATAAATATTATGTGTCTTGTATAGACTATGGATTTTTAAATCATTAAGTAAGAGGAAATCTTATTCATAGGTCAAGGAATTCTCCACATATGTATCAACTCCATTCTAATTATTCTACTGCTTGGTTCCATTTAGTGAAAGTAAGCTTTGCAATATTTAGGCAATGTATAAATTTATTTCCTTATTCTCACCAATATGGTGGATAATGCAATTAAAATAAAATAGCATGTTTTGAAATACATATTTATATTAAAATAAATTATGCTTTGCAATACATTTTTTTCATGTATTGTCACAATTTATATTGAATTTTGGAAATAATTAATAGTTCCTCCTATTGAGTTATCTCTTGTTATATTTTATTTTATTATTCGTTTATTACACATAATTTATTTATTGATGATGTTATATAATTTATATGTAATGTATATTAGTATTTATTTTTATCTTATTGGTAAGTGGTAACTAGGATTTGTATATCTTTAACCTCTTACGAAGGAATGATAAGTAAATATGTCATTTTGTTTGAAATTTTAAGTTGAATATATGTATTAATGTTAGTTATAATATTCTATACAATATCATATCCAAATTCCCAAATTTTAACAAAGTTTCTGACATTTTTCTAAATTTTACTGAAATTTCCACCGAAATCGAAACTTTCACCGAAATTTCCGTAAAATCAATGTATCGAAATCGAAATTTTCATCCTTGCTCTTACTTTCCTTCTTCATTTCTTATATTTTCTGAGTATATATGCATGCTTTATACACCACAAATCTCCACCTTAAAGCATGTTATACTCCTACTGATCAATCCTCCACCATATCAGGTTACACTTGTAGAAGATTTCCCTCTTAACCCAATCAATCCCAAGCATAGCTGAAACTTAGCAATAGGCACAGCTTTCGTTAAAACATTTGATGAATTTTCCTCACTTGCCACTTTGCAAACTCTGATTTCTTCTTTCTCTATGATGTCTCTTACATAGTATAGCTTGACATCAATATACTTGGTCCTCTCATGGAAGCCCTGATGCTTTGACAAATGAATTGCACTGTTATTATCACAATAGACATCAACACACTTTTGAGTGATTCCAAATTCTGAGAGTATTCCCTTAAGCCATAATGCCTCTTTTATTGCCTCTGTTAATGCTATGAACTCTGTCTCAGTGGTAGATAAAGCCACTACAGATTGCTGTGTTGATTTCCAGCTCAATGCAGTGCCAAACAAGGTGAACACATAGCCTGTTAAAAACTTTCTTGTATCCATGTTCCCAGCATAGTCTGCATCCACAAAGCCAACAATAAGAGTGCTTGAATCTGTTGCTTTCTTGAATCTCAATCCCAGATTTACTGAGCCATTGATGTATCTAAGTACATACTTAAGTGCTTCCCAATGGGCCATCCCTGGATCAGACATATACCTGCTCATTAAGCTCATAGCATAAGTCAAATCTGGCCTACAACACACCATGGCATACATCATACTCCCAACTGCATTAGAATATGAAATGTTTCTCATTCTATACTCTTCTTCCCTTGTACTTGGACACTGATCTTTGGAAAGTTTTACATGTTGTCCAATTGGAATAGAAACAGTCTTGCTTTGATTCATTTGATACCTGATCAAAACCTTCTTCAAATAGTTACTGAGATCAAGCACTACTTCACTCTCTGACCTTTGCCTAGTTATATCCATTCCCAGAATCCTTTTACCTTCTCCAAGATCCTTCATCTCAAACTCAGTGTTAAGCAAACATTTAATCTTATTCAAACTCATCATGAAATCACTTGCAATAAACATGTCATCAACATACAATAACAAATATATGAAAGAAGTATTTGAATCAAACTTGAAATAAACAGAACTATCATACATACTCTTAGTAAAATGAATTCTTTTCATAAAATCATCAAACCTGAGGTACCATTGCCTTGGGGATTGCTTCAATCCATAAAGTGATTTCTTGAGTAAGCAAGCTTTTCCATCACAATCTGATATCAGCAACACTTCTGGAATTATCATGTAGATTTGCTCTTTGAATTCTCCATGAAGAAAAGCTGTAGTAACATCCATTTGGTGCAACTCTAAATCAAATTGAGCCACCATAGCAAGAAGTATCCTTATTGAACAATGCTTAACCACTGGTGAGAAGATTTCATTGTAATCAACACCCTCATTTTATGTGAAACCTCTAGCCACCAATCTTGCTTTGAACCTTATTTTGTTGTCCTGAAAAGCTTCAATTTTCTTCTTGAAGATCCACTTGCATCCTACTAGCTTCTGATTTTTAGGTTTATCTACAATCATCCATGTATCATTCTTTGCTAGAGAATCAAGCTCATTTTTTATGGCAGCTATCCACTTTCTTTTCTCTTTACAAGTCACAGCTTCCTTGTAATTCCTTGGTTCTTGATACTCTATATCTTCAGCTGCAAGGAAAGCAAAAGAAACTGAATTAGTTTGATCAAATCTAACAGGTGGTTTAACTAACCTTCTTGTTCTATCTCTGACAAGTTGGTAGTTTACTAGAGATTGATCTCCTTGTCTTGTTTCTTCATGATCTTCTTCATCACGCTCCTCTTGATGGTGTTGATCATTGGAACTGATTTGAAGTGGCTCCACATCAAGCTGTGATCTGTCATTTTCAGTATTAAGTTGTTCTTTAGCTTCTTCTTTGTTTAGAGGCATGCAAGATTCATCAAAGGTAACATCCCTTGAGATAATGCATTTCTGATTATTCTTCTCCAAACACCATAGCTTATAACCTTTTACTCCTTCTGGATATCCAAGAAAGACACACTTTAATGCTCTTGATTCCAGCTTATCTTGCTTGACATGAACATATGCCAAACATCCAAACACTCTAAGCCTTGAGTAATCAGCCAATCTCTCATTCCACATTTCTTCTGGGGTTTTGAAACCAATGGCTGAGGAAGGTGATCTGTTAATGAGATAAGCAGCTGTAGTGACTGCTTCTCCCCAAAAACCTTTGCTTAGACCTAAGCTAAGAAGCATACATCTAACCCTTTCTAAAAAAGTTTGATTCATTCTCTCTGCAAGCCCATTTTGTTGAGGGGTGTATGGAGTTGTTTTGTGCCTTGTAATTCCTTTCTCTTTGCAAAATGAGTTGAACTCATTTGATACAAACTCTAGACCATTGTCTATTCTCAGGTATTTAAGCTTCTTATCAGTCTGAATCTCCACTTGAATCAATCACTCCTTAAATCTCTGGAATGCCTCATCTTTACTTTTAAGAACAAATACCCAAACTTTTCTTGAATAATCATCAACTATGGACAGAAAATACCTTCTACCATTTTTGGTTTGTGACTTGGTTGGCCCCCACAAATCTGAATGAACATAATCCAACCTTCCTTGAGTAGTATGTGTGCTAGATTTGAACCTCAACCTCTTAGCTTTTCCCATAACACAGTGATCACAAAAGTCAAGATCACTGATTTTGTCTTTTCCAAATTCCTCTTGTTTTTGAAGTTCTTGCAGACCATGAAGACTTATATGAGCCAATCTCTTGTGCCATTTTTGAGTTTTATCCATCTCATTTACTGAGTATGATCCACCAATAGTAGTGGTTTCATTCAAGTAGTATAGATCATGTTTTTTCAATCCTTCCATTACAACTCTAGTGTTTTTCAAAATCTGCATAACTCCTCCTCCAACTGATACTTTGAAGCCCTGAGAGTCTAACATACCTAGAGAAATGAGGTTTCTCCTTAGCTCTGGAACAAATCTCACATTGGATAGGACCTTGACAGATCTATCATTCATCTTCAATGGAATGGAGCTAATACCTTTTACCCTGCAGGTTTTATTATTTCCAAGCATAACAGCCCCTTCTTCCTTCAAGATTAGATCATTAAACCATTCTTTGTGAGGGCTCATGTGAAAGGAACAGCCTGAATCAAGAATCCATACCTCATTTGTATTATTTGAAGTGATGGCTAATACCTCAGCAGATTCATATCCTGAATTTGAGTTTGATGTTTCGGTGGTAGAATTTGCTTGTTTCCCAGGTGGATTTGGCTTCCCTTTCTTATTCCCCTTTAGTTTGAAGCAATCCTTCTTGTAGTGACCAGGTTTATGACAATGGAAACACCTGTTTCCATTAATATCTTCTTTGGATTCTTGTGTCATTATTGGAGGTTTCTTGACTCCTTTCTTGAATGGCTTCTTCTTGCCACCAGTTTGTTTAGCCATCAAGCTTTCTCCAGTTCATGTTGGCTTTGATTCAGAGATCTTTGAAAGCTCCTTGGTTTTAAGAGCAATCATCACTTCTCCCAGCGTGATATTACTTTCTCTTCCATACAAGATTGAGTCACAAAAGTTTTCAAATGACTTGGGCAAAACACTAAGTAACATGAGTGTCTTGTCTTCCTTT
This sequence comes from Scutellaria galericulata, assembly GCA_946896805.1. NCBI lineage: Eukaryota > Viridiplantae > Streptophyta > Magnoliopsida > Lamiales > Lamiaceae > Scutellaria > Scutellaria galericulata. The sequence goes on along the minus strand of OX335798.1, from coordinate 10,734,633 downwards.
TTTCAGTGTGATCTCCACATTCTCCAGATCATCTAAGAGTTTATTAAACTCCTCCAACTGTTCAATGATTGGTTTGTCATCTGTCATTCTGAAAGCATAGAGCCTTTTCTTCATATACATCATATTTGCCATAGTCTTCACCATGTACAGGCTCTCTAACTTCTCCCAAACCTCCTTTGTTGTGTCAATGTTTGCCACTTCTCGAAGTACATTATTCTCCAAACTCAAGATAATGGTACTGTGAGCCTTTGCTAAGATAGCAGTCTTGTCTTCTACCTTCATTGCCTCTGGAAGAGCACCTCCTCCCTTTAGGGCTAGATCGACACCTTGCTGAACCAAGAGAGCTCGCATCTTCACTCTCCATAGACCAAAATCTCCAGCCCCATTAAACTTCTCCACATCGAATCTTGTCGAACCCATATCTTGATCACCAGGATTCCCACAAATGGCGCCAATTCTCATAAATGATCAAGAACTTCAACTCAATAGCATGTAACACAACATGCAAGCCAACAATACTAAGAGTAATAATTCGAACTAGAGAAGAATAGAAAACAAAACGAGTGCAAAGAAACAACACACGAGATTTAAGTGGTTCGGCTTATACTATGTCTACATCCACTGAGTACGAACAATTCACTAATAGATCAAAGATTACACAATGTTTGATCAAGAGATCACAAGAACAAAAACCCTAAACTGCGCTGACACTTTTGCAGGTGAATCTCTCTCTCTCTCTCTACAGTTTACAAAATGAATCTCTATCTAAACAAGAAATGAACTACAGCTTATATAGAATCCGTAGCTTCAAACCGTTCCTCGATCGGTTGAGTATCGCCCCGCAAGATCCATCGCTGAAACTGCAAAAACAAACTTAAGAAATGAAGCTTAAGCAATAAACAGAAATACCTACCTGAAGTCGCATTTCGAAAATACGTTTTTATAAGTTTGGCTTTTACGTTTGTAATTCCCTTAGCCAAAAAAATTGCTGAGCTTTTATTCCTCTTACTTTCCTTCTTTATTTCTTATATTTGCTGAGTATATATGCATGCTTTATACACCACAAAAGGGTTAACCTATTTTAGTCTTAAATTGATAAAACTAATGTTCATATTATATGTTCTTTTCAGTTTTATTTTTATTATATTAACTTTTATATCATCTAATTTTTTTTAATTCTATCAGTTAGCTTTCTTTAAATAAAGCAGATTGCAAATTAAATTATAGGAGGTAAAAGCTAATTAAATTAGCTCAATTGAAAGTGTCAACGGTTGAGAAATCAATTTCATCAACACTTATGCACATCAAATTTCATTAGTTGTTCCGTTTAATTACGTGACACGCATGCAATCATTGCTGCTGTCGGTGTTCAACCGTCTACCTAACAATTTTCGTCATAGGTTACGTTCTACAATTTAATTTAAGGGAAAAATGGCCTCTGTACCACTTTTGTAATAATAAATTGAAAAAATGTCACAAAATATAGTGTGATTTGTAAAAATACCACAAATTATAACAATCTTGTAAAAATGCCACAATTTTTGACCAAGTCCAACATGAATAGTGGATAAAATGAGTTCAGGGAAAACATCGCCAACTACCTATCAAATCGAGGTATTAAAAAATGAATTACACAATATGCAATATAATGAAACATTCGTTAAACCCTAAAAATTAAGGGTTTAACGAAAAAAACATAATTCTTCGTTAAATTCCTTATTAGAGGGTTTAACGAAAAATTATGTTTTTTTCGTTAAACCCTTAATTTTTAGGGTTTAACGAATGTTTCATTATATTGTTTGGGAATCAAGGGCCAAGACAGACACTTAAGGCCGTGAAGGGAATCAAGGGCTTCAGGAAGAGGATTACATACATTGTTTGGAAAAACTCCACGGCCGGTGACACCGTACCTCATGATTTTTTTGATTATACGACTCCTATATGATGTATGTATTATGACTACTATGTGATGTTCGAAAAAATGATCATTATGTTATGGTTTTTAGTAAGGACCTCGGATCAATCAATGTGTTTTGTATTTCAAACACTATTCATATGATCAAATCTATCCCTTCGGTTAAAAAAATTGTGGTTTATTTTCGTTCAAACATTAATGTTAAGAGTTTAACGAAAATATAGTATTATTGTACTTGTTAATTATTTAATTAATTTAATAATATAACTAACGGGATTAAATTAATATTCGTTTTAATAATATATCCAAAATTAATTGGTACTTTATCTTATCCTAAACGAAAGTCATAATTAAACGAAAACTATTTGATAATTTATACAAAATAATTTGATAATTTAACGAATATTTTGTAATAACGTAACGAAAATTATTTAATAGCTTAAATAAATTTAATTAATTGTCGTTCAACACATAAAAACAAAGGTTTAGCGAAACATACCATAGTTTTCGTTACACCCTAAAAATTATGGGTTTTACGAAAATTATGGTTTATTCGATAAACCCATAATTTTTAGGGTTTAAGGAAAGGATCATATTATTGTATTTGATAATTTAACGAAACTCCATTAATAATTTAACGCAAATTGTTTCATAATTTAAGTGTTCATATTACATTATTAATAAAAAAAAACGGCCAAATTAATGAAATTTCGTTAAACCCTGGAAATTAAGGGTTTAACGAAAATAACCCTAATTGTTCGTTAAAACCTTTAAATAAAGGGTTTAACGAAGAATTATGTTTTTTTTCGTTAAACCCTTAATTTTTTGGGTTTAACGAATGTTTAATTATATTGCATATTGTGTAATTAAATTTTTATATTTCGCAAATTGTTTCATAATTTAAGTGTTCATATTACATTATTTGATAATTACGAAAATTAGTTAATAATATAACGAAAATTATGTTTCAATTTAACGAAAATTATTTTTAAAAAAAAACGGCAAAATTAATGAAATTTCGTTAAACCCTTAATTTCTAGGGTTTAACGAAAATAACCCTAATTGTTCGTTAAACCCTTTAAATAAAGGGTTTAACGAAGAATTATGTTTTTTTCGTTAAACCCTTAATTTTTTGGGTTTAACGAATGTTTAATTATATTGCATATTGTGTAATTAAATTTTTATATTTCGCAAATTGTTTCATAATTTAAGTGTTCACATTACATTATTTGATAATTACGAAAATTAGTTAATAATATAACGAAAATTATGTTTCAATTTAACGAAAATTATTTAACAAAAAAAAACGGCAAAATTAATGAAATTTCGTTAAACCCTAGAAATTAAGGGTTTAACGAAAATAACCCTAATTGTTCGTTAAACCCTTTAAATAAAGGGTTTAACGAAGAATTATGTTTTTTTCGTTAAACCCTTAATTTTTTGGGTTTAACGAATGTTTAATTATATTGCATATTGTGTAATTAAATTTTTATATTTCGCAAATTGTTTCATAATTTAAGTGTTCATATTACATTATTTGATAATTACGAAAATTAGTTAATAATATAACGAAAATTATGTTTCAATTTAACGAAAATTATTTAACAAAAAAAAACGGCAAAATTAATGAAATTTCGTTAAACCCTTAATTTCTAGGGTTTAACGAAAATAACCCTAATTGTTCGTTAAACCCTTTAAATAAAGGGTTTAACGAAGAATTATGTTTTTTTCGTTAAACCCTTAATTTTTTGGGTTTAACGAATGTTTAATTATATTGCATATTGTGTAATTAATTTTTTATATTTCAAAATTGTTTCATAATTTAAGTGTTCATATTACATTATTTGATAATTACGAAAATTAGTTAATAATATAACGAAAATTATGTTTCAATTTAACGAAAATTATTTCAAAAACAAAACAATATGCAATATAATGAAACATTCGTTAAACCCTAAAAATTAAGGGTTTAACAAAAAAAACATAATTCTTCGTTAAATTCCTTATTAGAGGGTTTAACGAAGAATTATGTTTTTTTTCGTTAAACCCTTAATTTTTAGGGTTTAACGAATGTTTCATTATATTGCATATTGTGTAATTCATTTTTTAATACCTCGATTTGATAGGTAGTTGGCGATGTTTTCCCTGAACTCATTTTATCCACTATTCATGTTGGACTTGGTCAAAAATTGTGGCATTTTTACAAGATTGTTATAATTTGTGGCATTTTTACAAATCACACTATATTTTATGACATTTTTTCAATTTGTTATTACAAAAGTGGTACAGAGGCCATTTTTCTCTTTAATTTAATATATCGCAAAAATAGTGAAACTGTTTTTTGCTTTATTTCACATGAATTTATTGCGTCAAGTATTTGCTTATTTTTCAAATTATTTTTTGTAGAGTTGTATGTTTAAATGTTTAAATTGTAATCACATAGAAAATTGTAATTATATATACACACGCACTCCATGAATTTCATTTAATAATATAAACCTTTAATTTAGTACTTAAATTTAATTTCACAAAAACTTATATACACATTGTGCATGAATCACAGATTCGTGCACCAATTCTGACCCGACCCGTCACGCGCTCTGACGCGCCCGCACGCATCTCTAGGTCGCGGACAAAATCCGCTCAAACATACTCTCAGGTATCTGACCTTTATGTTAAGTTAAGCATACTTTTTAGTAGTGTTAGACATACCTTTTAGTTATGTTAGACATACATTTTATGTTATGTTAACTATATTTTTTAGTTGTGTTAGATAGACCTTTTAGTTATGTTAGGCATACATTTAGGGTTATGTTAAGTATACCTTTTAGTAATGTTAGACATACATTTTAGTTATGTTAGACATATTTTTTGTAAGGTTAGCTGTACATTAGCATTTTTTTTAAACTAACATATTAATACCTTTCATATATTTTAGTTATATTGGACATACATTTAGTTATGTTAGTCATACATTTTAATTATGTTAGTTGTACCTTTATATATATATATATATATATATATATATATATTACATAAATGTATGTTTATGTTGATATAAATGTATAAATAATCTCATATAAATGTATGAGTAATATCACATAAATGTAAATATCTACAACTTGTGCCAAATTAAGGTTTATTGTGCCGAAATTAGGGTTTAGGGTTTAAGGTTAAAGTATGAAATCTGGAAATAAAGGTATGACTAATATAATATAAAGGTATGTCTAACACAAGATAAAGGTCAGGGCCAAAAAAAAAAAAAATACACAGAAAAAAAGAAGAAAATGTTCGGATTCAGGTCAGATTCAGCCTGACCTGACCCGAATGCATGGATCTAAAATTCATGCACTAGTTGCACACCAATCCAACTCATTTAATTTTTGCCTTATCAGTCTCAGGTGATGAAAGTTGTTTTTCCCCCTTTTAAATTGGATGTATATGACAAATGGTATAGTGAAGATAAAAGTTGTATTGCATATTAGATAGCAGAAAAAATATTCTCAAATACTATTGTTTTACTATATAAGATGGTTTTATTAATTTTACCATAAATTAGAAAAATGGACAAAATTATTATTCTGAAAAAAAATCATCACACACTTGGTGACTTCACATAATATATATGCATTTCATAAGTTTACAAGATATTTGTAACATCCAGGGACGGACCCATGTGGATGGGGAGGGTGGCCTTTCCCCATCCCACCCAAACTTTGCAGAAAAAAAAAAAATTTACCAACTTCAAAATATATTGAAAAAATTAATAATTATATATTATTTTATGTAAGAAAAAAAAAATTATGTATACCAATACTAGTTCCCCTTATTTTATGATCTTGGTTACTATCCTGATAACATCGGATACAAAAGTAACTTTTTTTACTTTTTTCAAAAGGTCAAATTTATCACTTTTTTTTTTTTTGTTTATCATAGAAAAATAACAAAAATTATTTATAATAGAAAAGTAATATCTTATACAAAATATGGTATTTAGCAACAACTCTTAAATAATATCTCAAATTTATTACTTACAACTTTGTAAGAAATCTATCTTATTATAAGAATGATTAGATATGAATGTTGATAATTTTCTTTGTTTAGAAAAGTTATTGATTACTATTTTTGAGTCGAACAAATAGGAGGATAAAAGTGACATAAATGGAATATTGTGTTAATATAGATTTAATTTTGAAGTAATTGTCCGACATCAACTGCACCAAAGAAGGGATTAGTCAAAGTATTTTGGCCTTTTATTACACGTCCGAATGGAAAGTAATAGTGGTTGTTGGAAAAATAAAAGGAAAAAAGAAAAGTGAAAAATGGGATTGGATTAGACTTGAGAATAGTGTGGGGAAAAAGAAAAGGAGAAATAATGAAAGAAATCTCATGCTTATCTCTTGGTTTTATGATTCACTCATTATTCAATATTCACTATATCAATAATGATATCCTCCTTAACTGCCTAACTGACACCTCCAAAATCCCATGTTAGGTTTATTCCATTTTATATTTAACTTCTTATTTTAAAATAAATGTGATATTCAAATAATCGTTATAAGCCACGTATATTAAATCATATCATTAATCAATATGTAATATACTTTTTTTTTAGGGAAAATAGAAATGTTAATTAAGAAGAACTAATGACAAATATTGAAAAGATCATCCACAAAATTAGGAGGTTGGACCCAACAATGAGGATTATCAAAAGAACAAGGATTGACATCACGCCGAATAAGACTGATAGAACATAAGGGAATAAGTAGAAGAAGATCTCTATAAATCGCGACAATGTCCCTAAACTCCGAAAGGTTAATCCTTACAGAAGATGGGTAGCACTTATGTGCCCCGGGGCACATGCCTCCAACATTATCCATTTCTATTTTTTTCTTTTTTCCCTTTTCGTTTTTCACCGTGACCTCCTTTTTTTTTCTTCCCATTTAATTTACTGTTTTTTTTTCTCTCTTCCTTCTCAATTTTTTTTCATATAATTGCTACAAAGTGATACATAAATAGTATAAAAAGTGATACCTGCAGAGTATACAAGTGATATTTTTCATTAAATGAGCAACTAATACATTAAAAGTAAATATGTAATATCTTATACTATAAACATTAGTAATACCTTATACTATAAACATTAATACCTTTAAGGTAAATATGTAATACCTTAAATGTGCATATCTGATACCTTATACTATAAACATTAATATCTTAAAGGTAAATATGTAATACCTTAAAGGTGCATATCTAATACCTTGTACTATAAGCATTAATACCTTAAAGGTAATATGTAATACCTTAAATGTGCATATCTAATACCTTGTACTATAAGCATTAATACCTTAAAGGTAATATGTAATACCTAGGAGTATATAATTGATACCTTAAGGGTATGTTTGTTTGGAGCATGAGTCAGGATTTGAGATTTCAAAATCTCAAATCTTTATTTGTTAGGAGATTTAAATTAGAATTATAAAATCCACTCAAATGCTACTTTATTTAAAGAAAACACATAATAATTAACCCTACACTCTAACCTATTAATACATAAATTTCAATACACACCTAAATTTCTACTATTACAATCATCCAATCATTATTATTAGATCAACTAATAATATAATATTACATTTACTAACTTTTCCAACATTGATTTGACATCTATAGTAATAATTCTACCCTATAAAGTCTCATAACAAACACGAATTTTAACTATTCACCTTTATTTACAAATTCCAAGATTTCAAAATCGAATTTCCCCAATCCTACATAATCTCCAAACAATTATACCCTAAGAGTATATAACTGATATCTTAAAAACATACAATTGATACCTTAAGAGTTGTCTTATACTATAAACACTAATACCTTAAAAGTATATATGTAAATAAGAAGAATAAGAAGAAGAAAATAAAGAAGAAGAAGAAGAAGAATAATAATAATAATAATAATAATGTACAAAACAAATAAGAAGAATAACAAATCGATAAGAAAATAGATTAAGAAGAAGGAGAGAAAAAGAAAAAGAAAAAGAAAAAAAAAAGAAAACAATATTATTTCTACACTAATACCTTAAGAGTAAATGTGTGATACCTTAAAAGTAAACAACTGATACGTACCTTAAAAGCATACAACTAGTACCAGCTTCACTGAAAATCTTAAGATTTCAAATGTTTCATCATCTTCTTCCTCAAAATTTTTGCAAATCACGATTTCATCATATTTTTTGACAAATATTCTACAAATCATCATTTCATATTGTTTGAAATAATTTATTTTCAATATTTTAAAATTACTCATAAATAAGAAGGGGAAAAAAACCACATATAAATGATTTCATGGCAATTTGAAAAAGAATAAGAAGAAGAATGTATTAAACAAATAAGAAGAATAACAAATCAATAAGAAAAAAGATTAAGAAGAAGGAGAAAGAAGAAAAAAAAAAAAGAAAAAAGAAGAAAACAACACTGTTTTGCATAATACCTGAAGAGTAAATGTGTGATACCTTCACTGTATATAATAAATTGCGCACGCGGCGCACACCAACTATGGTGTGGCCGCGCATGGGGACGCGTGGGCGCATCTGAGAGCGGCCCATGTGTTGGGTCGAGTTGGGGGCATATAATTTTTTGCCACAGAAGATTCAACATCAAAGACGCGTTTGACAACAATTTCAATATAACTCTCAAAACTCATTTCTTAATCCAAGAAAATGAAACACAAGATGGAAACATTATGATAGAAAATTCAGACTATAATCACATATTTCCTTGATATTTTCTCATCATAGCCTAATACTTGATTCTCACATACACTCCTACAGGATTATTACTCTATCCATAGTAGGTATATAATGTGTCAAAAATCTAATATAAGCATTAAATTCAAATCACAATATTTAGAGAGATAAAAATTTTACACATCAACGATAAACATTTTAAGACATACCACGATAAGTAGGGAAACATTATTTTACGTTCCTAATTTTGTAATTAAGTCCGCCCTTGACTCATGAGTAGGAATGACAAAATCGTCACGAAAACCATTTGAGTCCCATAAAACTAGATGAGGCTTCTCTATTAAAATTATTCAAAATATACAATTATTCTACTCGGATTGTCGATATTTTTACTTTAGTTTATTTTTCTTCTGAGTGCTCTAATGTTATTGTTATATTCAAATTAATGTACTCTAAATTCTATTTGGTGTTTTTATGTTTTTTAACTTTCTTTTTAATTTGCCTTTATAAAATATTATGAATATTTATTTTTAGAAAACTATTAGGAATTCTAAGTTCGAAATTAATATTGAATATGGCGTGTCCTCAATCTCCAAATGTAGAATCTCATCTACATCCCAAATTCTCCAAAGTGAAAAACTTAGTTGGAATGTCAGATCGTATTCAAGATGATAATTTAGTAATTTAGGGACATGATGGTATGTTAAATACCATTCTCATCCCCCATTACAACTAGAAGAGCCCATAACTATAATTTTTATACTAATCTTACTAAGAATAAAATATTTTAAATATGATTTCACTAACCATTTCCCAAGTACTTTTACAGTTCAAATTAATACTTTTAAGGGAGAGCAAATAAGGATGGTCACTTGGTGTGGGTATGCATACATCTCTATGATTAGTAGCAATGAACAGTTAGGCATGTCATGGTATCATACCTTATCTATTAACTTCAATATAAGAGTTTGACAATCAAATTGTCATTACAAACAAAAAGAAAACATCATTATATGTTTGTATATTTTAACCTTCAATTTGAAACAGTTGAGAGAACCTTGAGTGCCAAGATGAGTCGAGCAATACATTATTATGTCAAATCTGATTTATTTTAATCATATTATATTTAATCTCTTTTTCTTTGTAATCATGATGGGTGCGGATAGAGAACTACTAAACACACCCCAACTCAAGTGTTACTGTTCACTTCACCTGTGAACAGTAACACTTGAATTGGGGTGTGTTTAGTAATTATGGGGGTGCGAATAGTCGGGCCCAATCATGATATATATAGTAACAATACACTATTTTTGTTTCAATTTATTTGTGATTTGAAGTTATTTTAACTCAGATCAAGAAATCATTTAATAGTTATGATTATATGTATAAAAAGTTGACAACATCTATTTTTGAAGTGTCTTCAACAAAAGTTACAATAATTTGCAATAAATGAATGTTCAGTACAAAAACCTTAAGAAAAAGAAAAAGAAAAAGAAACACTTCTTCATAATCATCTAGTGACAACAAAATTGAAACAAACGATTATTTTGAGAGGGGTGACTATTATTTTGCACATTAGATGTGAAATAATTAAATAAAATATCAAATTGTAAAAACAATAATAATGATCTGCAAAAAAGAAACCAATGACTAAAAGGGCATTGATTTCCCAAAAAAGTTAATACAAATGAGAAAGCAAATGAGTATAATGAGAGAAATCCACGCGCATATATATTAGAATGAATGAATCCCTTTAAAACTACTTTACTACAACTTCGTACAAACGACAAAATTAATTGGAACTAAAATAATTACAAGTGGGATGCTTTGTATTGTATTACGTACTCATAAAAATTGTAGCCCATTATTATTGCTCTACTATTTTTGAAATAAGACATAATTTGCAATTGATGGGTGCAATAATTGAGAATGTTTTGATGACTACTGTTCATCAAAATCAACCATAACTCCACCAATTTTTCTACACTCCTTTTTTGTTTATTAATATCTTTCTAGCTTATTCGCCTAAAAGAAAAAAAGCAAATTGTTTTAGTGATCTTTTGGGCTAAAACTTAATAAGGGCAAGGTTACCTTATGGAACCTCTTTGAAAAGAATGATTATCTACAACATGTCATTTTAATATAGTAATATTTACGCTAAAATATCCAATTATCAGAACTTTTTTCAAGAAAATTAATGTCATTAATGGTAGTAGATATAGTAGGGCATGATCATGCGTGACTAAACGCATGACCTATGACTTTTTTTTTTATAATTAAATAATTAAAATGAGTGGTATTTTATACAAATATTATATTTAGGTGATCTCTGCTTAAAATGCTGTGGTTCGAATCGAATGCATTGACTATGGAAGCTAACCCTTGGGCTAGGGCACATAGAATAAACAGATAGTAAGAATTTCAATTATTTTGACAATTAGGGGTTTTCTTTTCTCCAAACATGGTGTTAGCCTTAGGGTTGAGAAGTGTAAATAAACAATTTGGAACTTCTATTATATTTTATGTTTCACTATATTAAATACACGATAAATATTAATTAATTAATAATATCATTTTATATACGTAATATGTGTTGATTATTTTGAATGGAAATAAATATTTGAGAGGAAATGTTTACCAATTTGGGCAAATTTGTTTGGAAAATATAAAGTTAGCTTTATATATGCCAATAATTAGAGGCGCCCAACTTTAACTTACGAGAAAAGGAATAGCATCTGTGGAATAATCATACACTTTCAGCTATGCACCTGAAACCGTGTCCATTCACTCTACAATCTACATTCAACCACACTAAAAGAATTTTCTACCCATTAAAACCTTTTTTTTTTTTTATTTGCCGAAAATAAGACTTATTTTATTATTATTATTATTATTATTATTATTATTATTATTATTATTATGTCTATATGAAGTTGTATACGTATTGTTTGAAGATTTCTCCTCACACCACCACATGTCTTGTCAATTCGGTGTGTCCTGAACTACTTTTTGTTATAATATTAATTTTACAACAACTAATTAGTAGGGGAAATAGGAAAGAGAATTCTACGTACAATAATATTTAATCAAGTAATAAATAATCTAAAAATAAATGATGCAAAAATATATTATTTCTTTACAGAAGGAAATCATTATAGTCATAATGGTATATATTACTATATCTACCAAGTGATGATTCCTCCAATTTCATTAATAACACACTCCTCATTAATTAAAAAATCAATTGTCCACCTAATAATTCTAACAATTGTTGTTGTTGAAAATATTTAATCAAGCATTATATTTGATTATGTACATTTTCTTAAAAAAAAAAAAAAAAAGTATAAACACATATTATATTCAATGAAGCAAATTTTCATTTTAGTATTTTCATAATTGATTATTTAACATTTTCCAATATAAATTGATGTAAATACTGAATAATAATCATTAAGTACCGCAACAACTTTATATAAGTTTTAGCCATAAATACTTCCATATTTTTATTTAACATCTAAACCCACCATGGTTAATCGTAATCTATATTAATTGAAGAGTATGTCTTATGTGAGACCGTTTCACGAATCTTTTTATGTGAGATAAGTCAACTCACAACCCACACTTAACAATTTATATAAGAATTTGTGAAAATGGGTTCAATTCATGGATCATAAGGATCCGTCTCACAAAAACTATAAGCATAACCTACATGAATTGTTTTGTTAATTGAATAAGCATAACCTACATACAACATTAAGATTTAACAAAAGAAAGGGAGGTTTCTTTGAAACAAATCTCTTACTCAATTGTGGTACTTGTAGACACGTATTAATATATTCACTGCTGATATATTACAAATTAAGTACAATCATTAATTTTAATTTTTTGAAAAACATGCCCACAATAGATCAGGGATCATTAATTTTCTTTGAAAAATATAATCCTAAAAATGTCTTTTGTGATATACTTTTCTTGGTGACAATCATAAACAGAACTAAATTCAAAATGATAATTAATAATATGAGTTTAGAAAAAGAAAAAAGGAGTGATTAAAAAGAAAAGAGAAAGTAAAAGGCGTGTTTGGAAAGTGATAAAAGCAGGGACCCCCAAAATCTTGAAAGAGGGACATGTCTTGGGCTCATAAAAATAGGGGTCTCACGTGTGATCTTTTTTCTTTTCTTTTCTTTTCTTTTGTCAACATGAGTATGTCGGTCAAACCTCCCCCCATTATGCTAATCATCACTTCTCTTTTTCTTAATGCTCCAAATTCATACACCAAACCCAATCCCCCCTCCCACCCTTTAACAAAACCTTAAAAAGATAATGCCATTTCATTATTATTATAATCTCACAAGTGAATGAGAAAGAGAAATAAAGGAGGGAAGACTTGGTACATGTTTGGTCTACTCCTACTCCCCCTTGTCCCCTCTCTCTCTCTCTCTCTCTCTCTCCTTTTAAATTAAAATAATCACTAGTACTTGTCCACTATTTAAACAATTTTACAGAGACTCACTAGATTGAATCTTTATAAAGACTCTTTCCACTCTCACATCCAAAATCCTTTCCTCTTTCTTTCATTTTTCCTGCATACTTTTCTCTCCACCCCTGAAAATGGAGCTGGGTTTGAGCCTCGGAGATGCATCCAACTCTCTTGGATTCTTGAAAGACACCTCTGCTGCTACTAATCTGCAGCAGAATCCAGGCAAGAAGACTGGCCTGGATTTCTTCATGACTCTGGGCCTCAACTCCGGAGATCAAGAAAGGGCAAAAAAATCCCACAAATCCCAAGAAGACGATGATGAAAACGATGACGACGACGACGATGATGGCGATCAGATATCGCAGGGAGATGGGAGTGATGGCGAAACCCCTGTCCAGCTCAATCTTCTCCCCCTTGCTCCTGTTATTCCTTGGTCTTCTGATAATGGTAAGTGTGTGTGAGAGAGAGAGAGAGAGAGAGGGAGAGATTCCGATCTATTTGCATGATACTAATTTTATGGTCTTATTTTTTTGAAGGGAGTTCGGAGAACGGGTCATCGGAGAACACGGGAGCGCAGGCGGCGAAGGGGGTGGACGTGAACAGGGTGCCGGCGGCGGAGGAGGCGTCGACGGCGAACAGCGTGGGGTCGCCCTTCCACGTGGACTTTGGGCGCGTGTACGGAAACCTGCAGCTGAGCGGCAGCAAGCGAGACTTCGACGCCACCGGAAACGACGCCGTCGAGGCCGAGCGAGCCTCCTCCCGAGCCAGCGACGACGACGACAACGCCCTCAACACACGCAAGAAGCTCCGATTATCCAAAGAGCAATCCGCCTTTCTCGAAGAAAGCTTCAAAGAACACAACACTCTCAATCCTGTAAGCATCATTATTCCTCAATCAAATCCCTAAATTTACAGATCAAAATTCGAATCTCTCTCTCAATTTCTGAACAATCCTTCACAGAAACAAAAACTCGCACTCGCTAAACAGCTCAATCTCAGACCCAGACAGGTTGAAGTGTGGTTCCAGAACAGAAGAGCAAGGTATGCACAAAAATCATTCATACATACACGAATATCTGTGTATAGATTAACCATAAAACACACACTAAAGTGTGTATGAACACGCAGGACAAAATTGAAGCAAACGGAGGTGGATTGCGAGTACTTGAAGAGGTGTTGCGAGACACTGACTGAAGAAAACAGGAGACTACACAAAGAATTGCAGGAATTGAGAGCTCTGAAAACATCGAATCCATTCTACATGCAGCTCCCCGCCACCACCCTCACCATGTGCCCCTCCTGCGAGCGCGTCGCCACCGCCGCTCCGCCCACCGTCACCGCCGCCGTGGACCCCATCCCCAAAGCCATCCCCTTCCCTCTAACAAGACCGAGATTTTACCCGTTCGCGCAAACTCCCACCCATCCTAATCAACCTGCGACCTCATGAATTAATGGCGAATGTGAGTGGTGGTGCAGGTGGTCCTGCAGTGCAGCAGATTACTTGTAAATATAGATTTTTTTTTTTTTTTGATTCTTCTTTTCTTCATAGCTTGGTTTGGAGTGAGAGCTTGTTTGATGTTGACAATTTCTGAAAATTGAGCAGTTTTTTTAGCTCAATTCTTTCTTCATTTTGTGGGAGATTGTGATTAAACAGAAATTAATTAGTTTGGAAGATAATTCAAAGGAAAAGTATTGCCTAGAATAGAAGCAATATTCCTTTTTTTCTTATATCTTTTTTCCTTCATTAGTTTGGAACATAACAAATTCGTGTAAGAAATATACTTTGTTTTCATCTATGTGTTCTATTGATTTTAGATTTTTATCCAATTTATCATAAGCAATTTTTTTGTTAATGGTGCTTTTCTATTCCATTTGTGGACATAGTTTGGTTTGCTTGGAAAATACGTACTATTCTAAATAGAAAATTTCATGTGACTAAATTATAAGTATGTAGGTGTAGAATGTTAATGAACAGATATTAACAGGCAATTTCTTGGTACTTTTTTGGGTAACACGTGGCAATTGTGGTTGTAAATTAACAGGTTATTAAACTGAGATTTCATTTTCAAAGTCAAAATAAGAAATTACGTGATAAATGAGTCATGACTCAAAAGCTAACATGGTTGTTGACCATCATAATAGCAATAAAATGTTGTATGTAGCAAATATTTTACAAAAAATTAAATCTAGCTGATCTATTTTGTATTCCGTTGTGTATTCATAGATTTATGTCTCTGAATAATATATGAATCGAAATTAAATAGATAGATTGTTTGAAATTATGTGTTATTTATTATATTCAAAATCAACGTTGAGCACAACTTAAAAAAGTTTCAAATAAAAATTCTTAATCAGTCTTAAATTCATTACATTAATAACTTGTGCAATTTTTATTTATTTTTAAAAGTAGTTTGAAATAATATCGAGTTGTATTCAAACTGCTGATCAACACATTATAATACTACATTGTTGGTCAGATATAGCAATAGAGAATTGGCTATATATATTGTTAGAAAGACACATAGATATTACTATATTATTTTAGATAGATATATTGTCATTCGTGCTATTAATTAAACTATTGGATTAGGAGAATTTGACAGTGATTATTTATGTTAATATAATATAAAAAAAAGTTTAAAAAAAAAAAAAGGGTGGGTGAATAGGCATGATAGGTGGAAGTTGTGTGTTGGGATGTCCCGGGGTTGAAGGCATGGTTTAGGGTAAAAGTGTGGTCAAATGTGTAATTAAAATAGATTGAAGAAAAGGATGAATGAAAGTGTTGATTGAATAGAAATTAAGGGGGACAAAGTAGGGATTTTGATGAATGTGTCTGCTAAAGTGAGGTGCCCTTTCTCTCACCACCAATTATTACTACACACCACCCAAGTACATTCCCATTATTGATTTTCATTACTCTCCACGTGACTCCCCTCCCTCACGTGACATCATTGCTTTCTTTTCCTTCTTTCTTTTTTTTTTTTCTCCCAATCATATACTTGAGTGACATACATCTGCAAAGCAGGGCCGACATGGTTCCTACTCCTATGGGGACTATAAACACCCTACAAATTACTAAACACATCTTAAATTTTCAAAAATTAAGGTACATAAATTTATTTTTTGAGGTGTGTTTAATAATTTTTGGGTATTGATAATCTCACCTTTTTTTTTTCTCCCCACCCG
Organism: Scutellaria galericulata; assembly: GCA_946896805.1. NCBI lineage: Eukaryota > Viridiplantae > Streptophyta > Magnoliopsida > Lamiales > Lamiaceae > Scutellaria > Scutellaria galericulata. The sequence continues at coordinate 10,718,307 of OX335798.1, read as the reverse complement.
ATCGTATAACCCTCACTTCAGTGGAATGTAAATAGAGAGATATGTTTGAATGACAAATACATATAGAAGAGTCATCATAATTCAAACCGTAAAAAATCATTTCTACAATATTTCAATGAAAATTTATCTCACACGAAGTTTGAACTAGTGTTATCAGATAATTTCTCCCCACGTCACCACAAATCTTACTAATATGGATGTGCCCGCGACAAAATCTCCTAATTCTTTTCTCCCCAATGTGGTATGAACGCATGCAGTGGGCTTATTTTGATTATAAATATAAAGCTTTGTTTTGATTTAAAGATTTAAAATTTACAGTAGCAACTTTATTGATGATAATTAAACTGGTATGGGATAAAAATTTCACAAAAATTTGTGCGATAAGACCGTGCACAGTCGTGCCCAGGACATGGACAACTGTGTGCCACAAAGGGTACAAATATGCCTTTTTGATTTTAAGTATGTGATTTTCAACTCTAAGTATATGATTTTTTTCTCGCACATGGTCGTGCCGTGGGGCACGGTCCAACCACACGCAACAATACAACGGCATATGGTCGTGCCCCAAGGCACGATCGACTGTGCGCCACACAAGTATGTGATTTTCAATTATAAGTTTGTCTTTTAGGGCTATAATTTTTTTTTTGTAGCGCACGATCGTGCGCGGTCCCGTCACACATAAGACGGTTGTATAAGAAACCAACTCTAATTTTCTTTTTATTATTAATTTAAGATAATTCCTTTAGAAGTGGTTGGAATTTGAGTTAATATAGACCGTATATGGACGTAAATCTAAGAGAAAAGAAATTGATTGAATCACGGTAATAAATAATAAGTGCAATTTATTTATTTAAAAAAACATAATACTCATGCCTAGCTACCTACTTATGTTTGTTTACATAACTTAGAAACACATTATAGGAAAATTATTAAATTAATGAAATCAAACAGATTGTTTCTTTCCCACTTGTACGAAAATGAAATTAATTATACCATGAAATCCATTTCATCCATTTGCAAACTCACATCTAATTAAAATCGACTAATATTATATTTCTGAAGCATTAATCTCGAGATTAGTTATTATTCCTCCCATAATCATAGTTATCATATCAAATGATTTTGATAGATCATTCAATGTGTATAACACATTGTATTGTAACAAAAATAAGATGATGTAATTAAATAATTTGAATTGAATTGAATTATTTTCATACTGAGTTTATATTGTTATAAGAGTACACTATCAATTATTAAATGAGTTAAGTTATTAGATAAATATTAAATGTATATATGTATTTATTAGGCAGAAGATGTATGAAGCAGAAAAAGGGATTAAAATATTTGTTGAAGAAATAGTTTATGCAGTGTGTGTATCACTATTATATGCAAGAAATGTATGGTGCATTAACAAGAAAGCTGTATTTTTTGTACCTTCATTATATTTTTGATGATTTTGTGATGACCACAAAAAATGTAGTGTTGAACTAATTCTTGTTATCCGATCCATCACACATGAATCATAAAAAGCACAAATGCTTGGGGCCACCCAATTTATTGGCGGGGATTCTGATTGGTTTATTAGTTTTAACGAACATTTAACGAATAAAAAAAATTATTTATTTATATTCATGAATATATTGACGAACATATTTATTTAATATTGTTTAATATTCGTTTAACTCGCTTGTATTTTAATGTATTATATTATTAATTTAGTTTCAATTAAGTATTGATGAAAATAAATTATTAATTAAGTTGTACATTAACATATTCAGTTTTTATTTTTTATGAACAAGTAATGAACATATTTGTGAATCGTTTGTTAATGTCCGTGAAAATGCATGTTTGATTAAATTCTAACAGAGAATTCAATGTGAGATATTAATCTAGAATTCCAAGTTCGTTTTTAATTGGAGTTTGTGACACTCGTATGGTATCATATTATCATTTAAAAGTATATGCATTAATTAAATAAAATTGTAATATGATAAAAGATATGTTGAAGATGGTTTTGAAAAATTAGATTTTCCTCGTAATTAAATTAAAGTGCTCGTGAAATTGAAAAATGATCCAAAATGATTGTAGATTAGTAAATAGATGTGAATGAGTCATCAATAATCCAAATTGGTACTATCTGGAAAAGCTGAAATTTTCACAAAAAGGTATTTCAAAACAACTCTGTTATTTATTTTTTAAATAAATTCTTGAGTAGCAACGTGCCACATTTATCCATCAATTTGTTTCTTTCAATTATTGAACTTCCACGTATCATGTAACTACCAAAATGGTCACATTCAGCTAGTACAAATAATTCCAAAATATTAGTTATATCAATTTTCAATAATATTACTAACTTATTTGTGCCTGTCCCGATAAGAACTGTTAAACACATTCCCACCTCACTGCATGTGTATGTTTTGAAACCGTCTATTTTATGTGTTGGATTCGAAAGGGGTGTGTGTCATTTGTTAATCCTAATCACTTTTAATTGGCTGTGTTTAATTATTGTTAAATCAAATTCTAAACATAGAAAAAGTATTTAACTACACTTTATTAGTTGCATTTTAGGTGTCAATGGTATATTTCAGAACCCAAAACTTTCTTTAGCTATTTATCGTCTAATTTTATTTATTTTTAGCTACAATTGAAAAGAGTGAGTTCAAACTTGATACTTTACTGAAGTTCAGATATAAATATAATTTGAATTTATGTTGGTGCATCCAAATATATGAATTAAAATCCAACATTTGTATCTTTGGGATGCAAAAACATTGTATTAATTATAAATAAATTGCTTATAAATTTTGTTCTAATAATGAACCACTATTTATATATATATATATAATAAATTGGAGACTTAAAGACAACTAATTAGTATTAACACAATCTGGCATGGATTGATTATATAATTATTCATTGCGTGGAAGGTTAACAAGAAAAAATGTTAAAATAAAGTAAAATAAAGCATACAGAAAAAATTAACCAAAATGTATAGAGAAATTTTGATGATTTAAGTAACCAACCATGGGCCCATTCCTATCTATAATCTTGATTGATAAAAAACGCACACATATATATAATTATAATTAAAATTATATATAGTTAATGGTGAAAAGGGGCATTATCACATGACCCAATCATGTAACTAGAAACTTCAACTGCCAATATTATATGTCATCCAATGATTTGTGCTACGTTTTTTTGGGTTTATCTGTCTGCTTCATTTATTGCCTAACCATCTTACTCATTAATTAAGACAAAACAAAAGGGCAAAAAAGAGAAGGAGACTATTTTCTCTTTCTATCAATTGCTAGTGTGGAAAACTCTAAAATACCCACTTTGATTTCAAAAGGAGAAAAAAAAAAAAAAAAACTTTTATCTACACATTCTTATATTCATGTCATATGCCGTTTATATCATATCACCCTTTATTTTACGTTTTCATATTGTGTCATTTTTTATTTGATGAGATTTGTACTAAAGATTATTAATCTTTAAAATAAAATATGAAGAATAAATTATTTTATGAACGTTTTTTAAATAACAAATTAGTGTTTTTGTTAAAGAAGAAAACCCTTTTATTATGATAAATTAAATTTTAAAAAAATAGAGTTCTTGCTCCTTCAGGCATATAAAAAGACACATACTCTCACAATTAATATCATCCTTTGGATAATGATGGTTATGGATGATTTATTGATTTACTTACTTTGAACCACTTAAGTAAAGATTGTGATAAACCTTGGACACCTTGGTCGGCTTATATTTGTTATTCTTATTAGGGGTAGGGCATTTCTTAGGTATTAAGTGTTAGAAAGTGGGATTCGAATAGTACTACAATAAAATCATCTTTAGTAATAAATGCATCTTGTATGGTTGTCATTGGATGTTTTCCTTTTATTTTATTGCTAGGCTATGAACAATTCCTTAGTATCTTCGTGAGATTACTGAATGTATTGATGGGCCTTAAAGGAATTTTAATTTAAAAAATTACTCTAACCATATACTAGTGCCATTGTTTTTGTTTTGATTCCATGTTCTTGTCTCAAGAGAATTCAATCTAATCATTGCTTATTCGTATCACATAGAGTTTCAATTCTAAGAAATTCAATTTAATGCCCAAAAATGCAAGAATATAGTTCTAATAATATTAATACTAACTCAATGAGATGTTAATAACATCATAATGATAATGTTATATGACATTAATATTATTGAAGGGATAAAATTATAAATTTAACATGCACATATCGTTCAATAAAAATTTCATTGTGTAGCCTGTATGACATGTGAGAATCACATTGATAAGTATTAACAACTGACATCAAAATGGATGTTTTGAAGACCTAGTTTATTGTAAATATAAAATATATAAAAATTTCAAGTTAGGTATAACTTATAAGAGCATCTCCAATCACACACTACATTTCACACTACCTCTACATGTAGTGTGAAATGTAGCTCCAACCATGCACTACATTTCCCCCTACACTATAGATTTGAATAGTGCACCACCACATGTAGTGGGCACTATTGCACCACACTACATTTTTATTTTTATTTTTTGATTTTTTTTAAATACAATTTTAATTTCACAATTTATTTTTAATAGAATTTGCATTTCATCATTTCATGAAGCAATATTATTATTTATGAAAAAATTATTATTTACTACATGTGTATAATATAAAAGTATTTTTTTTAGGCTAAATAAAGTAAACATAATACATTAAATCACAAAGTACATTAAATTAAAATACATAAATCACAAAATACATCAAGGCAATTAGGCTAAAATGCATAAATTAAAATAAACATAAAACATCTAAAGAACGATTAGGCTAAAAAAAGTACGATACGAGAATTTAAACGTCCTAATTAATAATCTCCGAGATTATTTTCCGACCCTCCGAAATCTGGAAAATATCCGTTATACATATCAAAAGTATTATTTGTTGGTGGTTGTTGGGAAAGTTCTTCATTTTTTCGTATAATTTTTTCTTGTTTTTTTCGAAAATATTCACGTCGGCGTGGATCTCCAATGCTATCCAAATCAATCATCATAATTCTTTCATCTCGTTATTCACGTCGGCGTGGAGCATTCCAATTTTGAGATCTAGATTATCGTTATTGTTTTATTGAAATTTCTTGTATTGTGTGTTGTTCTTTCTTGTGTTAATTTTATGTTTTTTAATATGTATGATTGTAGCATTGTATCACGAAATTTAAATTAATGTTGTTCTATAATTTTTGCCTTTTTATATTCACATTTTTTTAAAAATAACTAATAAAAAAATTATATTCAATAATCAATATAAAACAAAAATAAAAATATTATGCAATTATTAAGTTTAAATTTGTATAAATTTTAAATCAATAAAAAATAAGAATAGTAAATGTAGTGTAGAATATAGCGTTGACGATTGGAGATGAATTTAATATAGTGTGAATTTTATTGTAGTGTAATGTGAATTTTATTGTATTGTGGTGTGAACGACTGAAGATGCTCCAAGAAGGAAAAGAAAAGGAAATAAGATGTAGCACTACCTGCAAACCAATCCACATGCATGACATGACCCAATGGAAAGCTAAGAATCAAATCAAGATTGGAAAAATTTTGTGATCCATTCAAAGATTTTGGATGTGACAGTCTTGCCCTTATCTTGATTTACTTTGTGAGACCACACCATTTTATTTTGACAGTTTTGTGCTTTTAGACCCAAAAAGATCAAATAAACCCACTTAATTTTGAGTACTTTTTCCTTAATCATCTTCAATTTGAATCATTCATCTTAATGACTCGTGCCATGTTATGCATTCAGTGTATTCACTAGTCAAATCGATTTGGCACAACACCAATTCCTATGTTTGATGTAATATGGACATTAACTTACACTTTTTGTTATGTGTAAAAATATATAATATATACAACAGTATATATAAGAATTTGATTTTGATATTATACCCATCACATATTGATCAAATTCTCTATTACATTTAATATTTTAATTTCTTTTTCATTATTTTTAATACACATCATGTATTAATTTATTGTGTTATTTAGCATGTGATAAACATTATAATATAAAATACTTCTGAGCGAATCATAAACCTAAATTTGGAATTGAATTATAAAAAAATGAAACATACAAATATAACAAAACATCTCATGTGCTCATTGATTGAATATATTATGATTTGTTTTATGCTACACTTTTTTTATTTCTATTAGCTTTAACTCTTGAATTCTTTTTCAAGTATATTTTAATTTTAAATTCCAAAACTTTCATTTGTATTTCTTTATTTTTTTAATTTTCTTTTTGAAAGGGATAAAAATGGATAGAAATGTAGGAGGATAGAAGTGTAGCAAGTAAAGAGGTATGGGGGGAAAATACAATATCATTGAAAAATGTTTATAAAGTCAAGGATTATGTGGATCCCAATTGTTGGACAAAGATAAGCCAATGAGCAAATAGAAGATTGTATTATCTGTAAGCACCTTTATGCTACCAATTAGTGATATAAACAAAATGTCAATCTCATCATCACTTTTGAAGAAATGAAAAGTCAGTGACAGCTCTTCTGTTAAAGATAAGGTTGAGTTACATCACTAAGATTATTGATTTTAGCCATGCACATGTAATCAATGTGATATGATTTCATACCTTTGAGATGAAACTTAGGAATTAAGATAGTGGTTGGATGTATGGATGTTGAATATTTTGTTTTTCTTCAAGTATTTAGTCACTATTTACTTTTCTCTTCCCTCAAAAACAAATAGGGGAATTTTCAATTTAAAAATATATACTAACTTTCCAAGGTTTTTTAATGGTTCAATATGATTTCAGTGATAATTGCTAACATGAATTTTGATGATGTGAAATTTATAACTCAAATTGAATATTTTGATTGTACGAAAAGAGAAGTAATTTAGGTAGCACTACATACTTGAAGGAAAATTGATCAATGCACTAAATTAAAGATTTTTTTGTCTGCTAATTCAGTGTGACAAATCAATTTAGACCTAGTGCAATCAATTTCCTAGCTAATCTAGAGCTTCGCAACAACATTATCAATGCTCATATCCGAAACTGTCATTGGAGGTGGAATTTATGATTAAAATAAGACCAAACTTAGGAAAAATTAAAACATAAAGGATAAACACTTGTAAAATTAATGATTTAAAATGGATTAATTGGGCAAAACTTATATAAATTTCCCAAATAAATAAAGATTTAATTGCAAAGAAAAAATGCAAAATTTTACATAATTTTCTATTTTAGCCAATTATTTTAAAATTGCTAATTTTGACCATAATTAGCCAATTGGGAGAAATTAAATGGGAGAGATTAATCTTGGTTCTACTTAAGATTAGACGTGCTCAACCGGTTCGGTTTGAACCAGAACCGGCCGGTTCGAACTGGCGGTCAACGGTTCCCGGAACCGTTGACCCAACCGCCGGTTCAAACCGAAACCGGGAATCGGGGAGAAGCGGTTCGGTTTCGGTTCCAAATAATACAAATCGTTGAACCGGCGGTTCCAACCGCTGGTTCACCGTATTTTTTTAAATATTTTTTTAATAGATTAATACGAGTACCGCGGTACTGAGAACCTCCTGGAAGTCGATATCGTAGTATCCAGAATGGGTACTGCAGTACTGAGATGCAGAACCCAAAATACAAAAAAAAAAAAAAAAAATGAAGCCGATACTGCGGTATCCAGAATGGATACCGCGGTACTGAGATGCAGAATCAAAAAAAAAATTGAAAAAACCGGAAATCGAACCGGCGGTTCGAAACCGAAACCGTGACCCTCACAGTTCGGTTCCGGTTTGGGGTTGGCGGTTCACGAACTGTGAACACATCTAGCTACTTAAGATGCACCTTATTTAATCTTATTTATTGTCTAATGTTGATACACAATCTTTTGATTTGTTGCGTTATTTTCATCATTTCTTTTTTTATTGACTCGTTTAGATTAAATTGAGATAATTCAAAGTTAATTAGGATTGATTAATTTCAACTGATGTATGATTTACCTACTAGATACATGGCATCCACATCAGCACACAATCAAATTTAAATTTGACCAAAATCACAATCTGACTAAAATTAAAATTAGTTGGTCAAATCATGGTTAAAATTGACAATTTTAAAATAAATGGCTCAAAAATTCAAAAAATTGTAAAAGATTGGACTTTTTTTTTTTTTTCAATAAAGCCATAAATATATATATCCATTCTCATGAATTTTGAATTATATATATAAAAGAGTTCACTATTGGGAATTGCAAAGAGGAGAAATATTTGAAATATAATGTCGGTTTTATATAATAAAAAAATGTTTTTATCCAATATATTCTTCAAAAAAAAAAAAACCCCCAATAATTATATTTATTCATCTTCAAAAGAATAGAGATGATCATGTTCCTGCAACAAGCTGATCATGGTGCTATAACTAGGGTGGTAGTTGATGTTCCCACCTAAACCAATACATGAATGGTAAGAAAACTATTTAGATTAGCAACAAAACATAGATCGAGGAATTGAATTCAATTAGGAAGCTAGTAGAGCATTTTCCACACGCCATTTCTATAGTCTTGAAAGGACTATTTTTATAAATTTGGGCGTTGAAACATAGGAAAAAAAACAAACATTTTATGAGACTTATATAAATGAAACACGTTTCAACCCTTCATTCTTATTTGTTGAATTCCCATGAAAAACAAATCATTACTTCTTCCCATGTAACAACAAACTCGATCACAAAGAATCTTCAAAAGATTTTTAGTTGTGGCATTAGGTGGTGTACTCATTATGGTCATCATTGCAATATTATTCATCAATTATAATCATTCTTTAAATATTATGGTGTGTGATATGGATTATATGATGTATGACTTTCATATTTTAATTTTCAAAATATGAATTTCAAAGTCAGAGAGGAATGAAAAGTTGATGGGAAAAGTATATATAATAACTCATGTCGGCATATATAAGTTAATACGTCTATGTGATGTATCAACTATTAATTGTTTTCATAATCGAATCAACAGGTTAACAGAATAATTCATACCATAGGTTGCATGAACTGGCAGTTTGCATGTCCATCTATAAGACAATCAACTGTAAATATATTTTCATATGTTTTATTTATGTTACTATGTAACTTTTTACATTAGAAAAAAAAAATTCATAATATTCATGATTATCAATTTTTTTCTTTTTATTTATTATATATTTATTAATATTCATTTTTATTATTGAATAATCAAATTTTAATCTTTGTTATTTTGTAATTGTTAAAAAATCATATAAGTCTAAATCTTATTTAATATAACGCTTTAGCTCATTTTATATTTTTTACATCAATCAAGATTGTGATATATTTTCATACTTAATAATATCGATATCAATAAGTTACGATATCGTTTCGACACCAATATACAAGTATTGCAATTTATTACTATCAATATCTAATTTGGATATCAATATATCTGTAAATATTTATTGCATATATGTCATTTTATTAATCTTTATGATTGTGTTGTATTTTAAATTTTATGGTACATCAAAATAATTATAATAATATGTATGTATTGTTCAAATAATACATTATATTATTTCAGATTTTGATTACATATAATTAAAAAAACTTTAATATCAATATTCGTCCCAAAATAACATTTTAATTACATATAATTTCTGATATATTAGTTATGATATAAATAAATTTATAACATTTAATAACACTCAATAAAAATGAAATAAAAATTAAAGGAATAAAAATTAAAAGAAAAAACGAAATAAAATGAAAATAAAACAAAAGGAAGATAAAATAAAACACAAAAACTCATGTGAGACGGTCTCACAAATAGTTTTCGTGAGACGGACCCCTCACCCACAAACAATATATGAATTGTAGGATTTGGGTGATGGATAATTGGATTATGAGTTGACTCATCTCACGCAATACATTAAAATTTTGTGAGACAGTCTCACAAGAGACTTACTCAAAATAAAAAGATAGCGCAAGAGTTGGACTGTGTAAACTTCACGCAGCAACAGCGGTTGAGAAGATTAGACATATGATTTTATAGCACCATTAAAGAAGAAAAATTAGAGAAAATAATAATATTTTGGCGCAATGTTGGAGATGATCTCAAAGTAAAAAAGTATCCACATAAATGTACACAACTCGAACTTAATTCATAATAACTGTCTTTAATGAAATATAAACGTTAATATCAAATTTCTAGATAAAAGTATAAGACAAAATCAAATAAATGAAGAATGTTTAATAAATAATAGAAGTGTGTTTAAAAAAAAGGTATATTTTTAAATTGTGTTTTTAATTTAAATATAATATAACTAGATTTTTAAGACAATAAAGCCAAAATTTTCAATAAAATTATTATTAATAAAAAATTCTAATATTTGTAAAATATAAAACAATAATGTAAATGATTATAATATTCGAAAAAATTAAAATAAAAAACAATAATGTATATGAGTCTAATATTCGAATAAAAAAAACCCATAATATGAGTAAGATTAAAGTATTTTACTTGATTTAATGCACACCAAAATGCATACTTTGTGGTCTCATAATAAAAATAAAATAAAATCACGACAATAATATATATAATAGTAATAACATTGTTGTAGACAATTCTAATATTTGAAAAATAAAAATAATAATGTAAATAGTTTAGTTTAGTTATTCTAAAAAAACAAAAATAAAAAACAAATTTTGAAATATTGAGTCTTAACGAATCTAATTTCACAAAAAATATAATTTGTTAAAAGAATGACTTATGTGAGACCATCTCATAAATTATTTGTACAATGGGTCATTTTATAAGTTATAATCCATAAAATAGATCAACTTGTGCAATAAGTTTGTGTTGTGTGAAGTGGAGTTTCATCACACGAAAATATACCCATGCCACTTTCAGAAATAAATTATTGTGTTAAATTAATCACGTATTGAAAATTCATCACCTCAAAAAAAAAAATTTAATAATAATAATAATAATAAAAACAAAAATAAGGGGAAAAAAATAAAAATAAAATTAGAGGTGGGTCTTGGTTTTGGACCTTTGGTTGTCAACCTAAACACGGTTTCTTTAGACTTTTCAGCATCTTATTTAAAACCCATATTAGCAATAATAATCATTAGAGTTTGATTATCATTCACTAATTAAGTTTGTCAATTTTGTCTGTCCCAACTGCAATAACTAAATTCAAAAGCGTCATAATTTTCGAAAGCGTGTTGGGGACATGTAATCTTTTGCCAAATATCCTCAAACCACTCCAATTCCAAGCACCTTAATTAGTGGAAACAAATTGTCAAAAATAAGCATTACTTAATAATATATATGTGAAAAAGCAAAGACACAACCAATCTAAATCTGATGATTACATTAGCAGAAAATCTATGTCTGAAAACATAATTTCAAGTCCAACGTTAGTGGTTACTTGAAACTTTCCTAACTTCATTAAGATCCGTATCTTTACTTATTCGTTGTAAATATGAATATGAACATCAATAATATATTCAAAAAATAATTAATTTTAATATATATATATATATATATATATATTATTGATGCGTTACATATCAAACATTGATATATTAATAATCAATGTAAGCGTTTTCTTAAGAAATTAATACGGCTAATATTAATGGAAAAAGAATTCTTGAATCTCTCTTCACACCTGCAGGTGGTATTTAATTCTTTATATGGTCCACTTAATCACATATGTATCTAGTCAATCCCCACTTAGGTTTTGAAATGTAGTCAACCCCAATTTTGACTATATATTAATTTCTATTGCTATAAGGTAAGTCACGTGATTGAGTCTAAAATCTTTACAACAAGTGTCTATTAATTGAAACTGCATTAATTACTCAGAAAATGAATTAAGGTGAATATTTGGTAGGATAATAAAAGAGAAGTTAGTGATGTATTTTGTAATTTGGAAGAGCGACAAGCTTAGCTCCCTTTTCGAATATAATTTTGATAGTGATATTAATATTGGATCAAATATCAAACTCGATAATTCAAACACATTATGTAATTTTTTGATCTTAAGACAATCTGGATTGTTAGAAATCAATTTAAAACTTTAAAATTTTAAAATTTCTTGGTGTCGTGTATATTAAAAGAGTTAAAAGATCAAAGTAGACTATCTCATGATTGCATGATAGACTTTGTGGAACACTTTTTTCAGCCCACTCTTTGTTTTGCCCATGTTGAATGATACGCATGTGACCCTTTTCCAATTAGAATTTGACTTTGAGTTATTCATGGAAGTTGTAATCCTATTTGTTGGCTTCCAATGCAATAAATTTTATCTCCAAAAACAATTTTCTTCAACAAAATATGTCCAAATACCAGAACCATGTTAGGATAGAATATTTTTATACAACTACGATCTTGTGATATTAGGCTTACTTAGGGAAGGAATCGAGAAAAGTGGTCATCAAATGGAATACACCAAAAAAATTAAATCATGTAAAAAAATAAAAATATTGTTCACATCAAATTTTGTAGAGCACAAAATCCTAGCCAAACATCTAAAATATCGATCCGGCTCAAATAAATCAAGCCGAATAAAGAGTATAAAAATCGAATAAAGTAAGAAAATACTGTGCCCGGTGCCTACTCGGGCAAATTTGATCGGCTTACTCAGTGCCTACTTGGGAAAATTTGTTTGGCTTACTCGGGCAAATTTGTTCGACTTGTTCTGGCCGGTCAGTTTTGGCTGGACATAACGTTTTTTATATAAGAATGAAGAGTAAAAAACTCTCTAAAATGCTTGAATACAATGATTTCGGATCTCGAATTTTCTCTCTTTGAATGATAATTGAAGCCCTATTTATAGACTAAATGTAATGATATGAAACTTAGTAATTAAGACTTAAATCCCCCGATTTTAGGGTTTAGATAAGGAAAAATCGGGTAAAATTTTATCTAAATCGGATATGATTTGATCTTGATTTGTTTCCCTACTTGAAGACTCATACTTGAAATAAACTAAGTATTTCCTGCTCTCCTTGTGATGATAGCCTCAATTTCCGGCCTTCCACCTAATCCCCAGAAATGATTTGGCCATGGATCATGCTAGGCCAAGCCGGGTTAGTTCTGGCCGATTCTGGTCTTTTGGCCAGTTCGGTCTCCACTTGGGCCGGTTCTGGCCTTTTGGACGGTTCGGCCTCCACTCTAGCCAGTTCTGGCCTTTTGGACGGTCTGGGTTAGTTCTGGCCTTCTGGCCGGTTCGGTCTCCACTTGGGCCGGACCCTAGGCCGGGTTGGTTTGGTGGGGGCCCAACAAATATTACTACTTCCATCCCACAAAAACATATCTACTTATATTTTCACACATATTAAGAAAATATTTAAAGTTTCAATTATACTCTTATCTTTTATTGAAGACTAATATTAAATGAATTTTTTTTTAAAAAAGTAAATAGTGAGTTGAAGGATGGTATTTCAGTATACATTTAACTAATATTATATATGAAATTACAAATTAAAAATCATATTAATATAACAAACTTATTTTTATAGAATGGATGAAAATAATATACATGCTTATTTTTATGGAACGGAAAGAGTACATTAAAAATGATAATTTGAACTATATGTAATCATTGTTCCATATACAATTAGAAAGTATTCCTTAACTAATATTTTTTATTATGCGAAAAATAATATTGGGATGACATGATGTATCGGTCAAACATATTAGTTAATGAAAATATAATTATTTCCGTAAATATATGTTTAAAATATATTAGAAACTTTTATTCCACATACTTTAACTTGCAAGTATTTATAACATATAATTGAAAATAAAATTAAATTATCAAGCTAACATATAAAATTTATGTCACACTACAAATGTAATATATGTTTCAACAATTGAATTTTATACTAATCGAATTATATTACATTTTAACTACTAAATGTGATGACACATATTAAAATAAGAAAATTAATTTTTATAATACAAATACTATTCTACGTTTTTTTTTTATCGTATATTAAACGGGTCGTCGGGTTCTATAGTATTAGTGATATATGTAATATATTATTCAAAGTTCAAACATATAATTCTTCAAACTTCATTGAAATTAGATAAAGGCTTACTAGGATTCAAAGAAAATGCCTATTAAGCTGGATTGGGTCAGGCCCAAATGGCTGTAGGCCCAATTAATTGTTGAAGTCTATTATCATAAAAGATCCCAACGGGCTGAACTATTAACTGAATTTGAATCTCAGTTTCAATTCCGGCAAACCGCCTCTTCTCATTCTTCGCCCCCAAACCCTAGGGTTTTGCTGCTCTTATTTCTTGGTTGTTACCCAATTAATTCCCTCTACACCTCTTGATTATATTCAATTTATTTCTCGTCTACCTTAGAAAAATTACTCCTCTTTGAATTTTTTGTAATTGTTTGTATATAATATATCTAGAATTGGTGATGGATTACGGGCGCAAAAGGAACAGAGCGGACGTCGCTTTCATCGGCAATGGAGGTTTTAAAAAATCAAAGGAAGGTTAGTATTTGAATTTACAGCTTTTTTAGCGTTATCTTTACCAGGTTGATTGATTGCACGTTGTTTCGTCTTTAGACCTGATTATCGATTATCCTTTTTTTTTTTTTTAATTATTTCTACTTTTAACCTGGTTTTGGCATTTGATACGGTGCTTTACGTGAGTTGTTGCTATATATGGATATGGGTTTTTTAAGTTTGAATTGTTACTGATGACGTGCGTCAGCGTATATTGATTTGGTGTTAAATTGTGAAGAATGTAGTACTTGTTGAAGATTCCCTTGATGTAAATTTCAATTTTCATATATTTCTAGAAGAATTTTAGTAACTTCGCTTCTACCCAGTAAAAGATATCCACATTAGATGGAATTATGTTGAAGTTTCTATAAAGGGTTAATCCATTAAGTACTATATATTCTTTTTATGCGTTATAGCCTTTCGGTGTTTGATCAATTAAGATAAAACCTGCATGATTGATATGTGTAAATGAAGAAGCATTTACAAGTCTTGGGGAAATAATATGCTATTAGAAAATTTAACTATCTGAGTTTTTGTGGGCATCATCGATTATTGAAAATGCTGGATACGGATGTTGAATAAGGTTGGATGTAAAAGTGATTGGAATATTAACTGAATAAAGAAACTATCTTGTTGGTACAGAAATGGACTCGTTTTCAACTGGTGTAGGAAGCAAATCAAAGCCATGCACGAAGTTTTTCAGGTTATAATCTTAAACTATGTAAAATAAGCTTTCTGTTTGCAAAACATTGTGAATACAAGGGCATGTTGACCATTTGAGTTTCATGTTCAGAGTCATAAAATATGATCATCTGCTCGGGCTAATTTATGTACACAAGGTCCATTGAGAAGTTGAAGTTTAAGTCTCTACTTTATGCCTCATGAATATCTCATTTTCAAACCTGCTGATGGAAAAGCAGAAGAAAAAGAATATGAAATGAATCTCCTTTTATCAGTGTATACGGGGGCAGGTTTCAAACTAGAGAGGTTTGCAATAACAAAGTACTTTGAATAAGTGATTGTCTGCAGATTTTAACAATGGGTACCTATATGATCCATTTTTTCATACTCCCTTCTTGGAGTTGAAAAGATAAAGATTTGGCTGCTTTACGAATTACGATGATCTCTTTTCTGCATATGCTTCTCATTTCCGTGTTTTGTATTTGATAATGCAGCACATCAGGGTGCTCTTTTGGCGATGCATGTCACTTTCTGCATTATGTCCCTGGGTACAGTGCACATACCCAGTTAGCAAACTTGGGTGGGAATAGTGCTGCTCCTGTTGGAAGGAATGCATCCTTCACTGATTCCCCTGCTTCAGCCATGAAAACGAAGCTCTGCAACAAGATCAACACACCAGAAGGATGCAGATATGGTGACAAATGCCATTTTGCCCACAGTGAGATGGAGCTTAACAAAGCTCCTAGTCAGGGTTACGACGATCCAAGAATGAGAGGATCAGTTGGTGGGTTTTCCCAACGTCATGAATCATCCCAACACAATGTACCTGTGGGCAACTTTGGTGCTTCAGCAACCGCAAAGATCAGCATAGATGCAGCCTTTGCTGGGGCTATTATTGGGAAAAATGGTGTGAACTCAAAGCAAGTGTGTAGGCAAACTGGTGTTAGGCTATCTATAAAGGACCATGATTCAGATCCCAATCTGAGGAATATCGAGCTTGAAGGCACATTTGAACAGATCAAGGAGGCTAGTTCCATGGTACGTCAACTCATCATGAATATAAGTTCGTCAACTGGACGTGCAGAGAAACCCATGAGTTCATTCAGGCAGGGTGCTCCTCCAAGCCAGTTTAATAAGAAGAAAATGTGTGAGAAGTTCCCCAAGGGGTTGTGCACATTCGGGGACAGATGCCATTTTGCTCATTCTGCCAGTGAACTGCAGAACTAGTTTCATTGGTTCTTTAAACCAGATCTTGAAAATTTAGAGGATTGAACTTTTGTAGGAAAAAAAAAACAACAAAAAATTATTATGCTCCACTTTAAGCACTTTCTTTGCTTCCCTTGTCTTTTCTCTTCTTATGACTTATAAAAGTTTTATTATAAAGATAGTCTTTGCAGCAGGTTCAACATCATTGAGCAAAAGTATTATCACTTAATGAGCCAATTGTTGCCTGTATTCAAATAGAAAATAGCCGAGATGATGAATGTAATATAGCAATAATCTTTCACTGTTTCACCCAAGTTCCATCCGGTGCCCTCAGAAACACACGAGGATGCTTCGAAGGAAACGTTTCCCTCCAATCTGGGTGCCTGATCAAGTAATCCCACTTCCTGTAGAAACAAATGGTTTTAAACTTTTAATATAATGAATCCAAACATTGTGCGTCCAAGATCTAGCAAACCGAGGACAAACTTTTTATAGTTATAGCTAATTACAAACAAGTAGGTACCTTCTTTCATTATCCACAAAATCAGGACCCTCGGCATAAGGTGAAGAAGAGCACGTAAGAAGTATCTCCATATCAGAAAGGTTTTGCAGTGACAATGCCATGTATTTTTGCCGTATGGACCTAAAGAATGGGTGCAATATTAACAGAGTTTACAAAACTTTCATGGTTCATAACCTAAAGAAGCCTAGAAATAATTGGGGCTATGTAAGTTAGACATTACCAAGAACATGGAGCAATGACAAACCGATCAGTGCTAGTGTCATACGTATCGAGCAACCTTCCAGTCCAGTTAGGATCCTCAAAAGATGCCGTCACTCGAATTCTCCGAACGATGTCATCAGGGCATCTTGAAGATTCAGCAAAGCTGGCAGGCATGATTGATCCAGTAGAGGTCTCCACCTGAGGCAACATATAAACCACTGGTTTAAAGCTCTATGACTAAGTACTCTAGTTAAGGCTTTCAGACAAAATAATCTTAAAAACTTGGATCAACAAAAAGGAGAAAGAAAGAAAAAAGTGCACAAAAACAAAAGTTGAAGCTGACCACAAATCCATGGAAAATGGGGAATGCAATCCCTTCCGAATCCCATTTGGTGTTTTGCCCAAGCACATGGAGTGTTTGAATCTGAAACTTCTCACTCCTATTCCTCAGAGTTTCTACTATCTTTGCACACAAAGGATAGGAATATCCTTCCAACCTGGTTTGACCTTTTATAGCCAGATCAGAATCCTGCACAAAGTTCACCAATTTTACAAAATTTATTCCTTGAAGTTCAGATCTTAAGTAAATAAAATGGAAAGAAGGGGAATTTGACCAGACTTGAGATGAGATATCGTCAAACCCCCCCACCAGATGCACCTGCACAGCATGACCTTGCACAAGTTACACCCAGAAAAGGCGAAGAGTACAAATATTTATCACAAATCAGCAAAAAAATTATAATACATCCAGCAGAGCATCAGAACCGTGATCAGCAACTAAAGATAACATCTGACTCAGGCCACCTTCAACAACTTTCGGGAAATCCATATGAGCAACAGATACTCTGCAATCAATTCACACGATACAAGATAGCCACAGAATCATTGGATATGCAACACATATATTTCCTGCATTAACACTTACATTCCAGTGTTGCGATTTCTTACGGCAATACCAACACAAGTTGTTGCTTCATCGGTACCAACTAACTTGAAAAAGGGAAAAATTGCAAACAGAGGTGAGCAGTGAATGGAATAAAGCAAAAAAATAAATAAATATTAGACAGGCACATAGAACAAATTCTAGAAAGAGCAAAGAAAACATTTAAGTGTGCATGAAGTGTACGACATATTCAGAACTCATCTATTGTTCAATACTCAATCTGCTCTTACTCCAAAGAGTAAAAGGGCTTCACACTCACTAGGAGTAAACAAGGATGAAGAAAAAGACATGGGCGCAGCATTTAGTCAAAATCAAATTTCTAATATAATGCCATCAAAACTCCTTGAAAAGAAAATTGGCCGACTATATTTCAATAGTTTTACATGCGTGTTTTTCTGTGATTTTTAAGAGAGTAAGAGCATCAAGATGATGGTATCAGCTATATGCCTCCTAGCAAGAGACCCAAGGACAAATACAAGGCTTAATTTGATGGTTTTGGATCCCCTTGACTCCCTTTATGGTATAATTCTCAGATACCATCTGATCTTTAACTTTAAGAAAGTCCAAGTACCTCAAAAGATTTTCTGCTGACCTATTACAGCAGTTGGAAAGCAGAATCTTCAACAACATATGTAAGGTTGTGAGATACAATTAAATTAGATATGTTGTATGAAACTTTTATTTTTCTTGTATAATAATTTGAATCTATATAGTATCTACTTATGAGTTATGAGGTAAGTTTACCTAGATGATAGATCAATGTTGTACGAATTACGTGGTAGTAATAAAACTAGAAACATTATTTCCCGTGATACAGAAAATCAAGTGAATATAATACTGTGACATTTTCTTTTCGTTTTTCTTCCCATAAAAAGATTCAACTTACACAGTAAAACTAGTTCAGAAAATAGAACTGCATCGTTAGGAAGAGAATTTTGCCAATATAAATAAAAGTTCACTGTAGATTTTGAAATGCATAAAATTGGGCATTATTCACAAAGTACTTTTTTCATGAATATCTGAGAATTATTTATTTACTAGTCAGGAGCAAACTGAAATTTAAAAAATTACAAATTGTGATATCTTTTATAATGATCATGAAATAATTATAATAGTTAGCATTAGAAAGGTGATATGGATTACCAATTGAGCCTTCCTAAAAACGGAAACAGAAAAATGTCCCTAAGTCTGGGAAGTAGGAGACTTTGACAGACGAACAGACAAACTTCTAATGACATGTTCAAGCACTTGAAAAGCTTTTAGACTTCATAACAGGATGAACTGGATTCTTGGTGATGATAAGTGACACAACTTAACAATTACCTATTACCAATGTCATGATGTAAAAAGCGACAAAAAGATATGGAGGTAAGAGAAAAATGAATAGGTACAAAAAGAAAGACAAAGAGCTATGAAGCAATACATTTTAAGGGATATACAGCCATATTCAAATAATTCCAACCGTTGGGTTATGTAGTATGAAAACATTCAGTCACATATTTTGATAGCACAGATTCAATAATGAGGATAATGCATTTAAAGCATTAGTAAAAACATACGTCCACAAGTGCAGGATCAACAGTTGCAAATTCCCTTTGGAAGATGTAGACCCATTTAGAAATTTTTGATTTTACTGAACTAGAGTTTTCAGAAGTTGAGATTTTCTTCTCTTGCATAGACTTAAAGGAGTTTGATGCAGACACCAACACTGGATGCTCCATCAAAGCAATTAAAGTATCCATGCCCTGTTTATAACAAAAACTACTAAAATCAATAGCCAGACACTAAAATAAGCCCAAGCATTAGGAATGTAGCCATAAATGTAACGACAGTGTTTTGGAAATAAACTATAAAATAGATATAATCTCTTGCTTGCAAGTGTTCTGAGTAAAAAAATTTATACTTGGATTATGCTCATTTCACACTGCTGAATGTCACACAGCATCTAACCAAGTCTGTATCTGAGACCATCTCCAGTGCTGCTGTAAATCTTAAAGATTTTGAAATTTATCTTCTCCAATGCTACTGGGGAATTCTGCGCTTAATTCTTTCAACCGCTTAGTTTGTGCCAGGTTTACACAGGTCAACCACTTGCGGTATTCTTTTCTATATTTTTTTCTTTTCTTTTATACAGTTTATTTTCTTTTTTTAATTTTTAATTTTCTAAGAAATATTATGGAATATTCCCTTTTGGTGCAAAAGATAGTTCATGGCGTTGGAGATGAGTGACAGTTATTACATAAAAATAGTGTAAAACATACAGGATTTTTTGCGTGCAGCATTGGAGATGGTATA
Source organism: Scutellaria galericulata (assembly GCA_946896805.1). Taxonomy (NCBI): domain Eukaryota; kingdom Viridiplantae; phylum Streptophyta; class Magnoliopsida; order Lamiales; family Lamiaceae; genus Scutellaria; species Scutellaria galericulata. The sequence continues at coordinate 10,697,876 of OX335798.1, read as the reverse complement.
AAAGTAAATTTTGAGAATGATGAATTTTGATGTCCCATGCATAATTTTCTAAAAATCAACCTAGGCGCTAGGCATCACCTAGGTCCCCTCTACCATTTTAGGCGCCACGCGAGATTAGCTGGCCATTAATCATTTAAGCGTGGCTAATATTTTTATTATTTGGTCTGTTATATTTGAAAGTTCTATGCCTTGTTGTATTGGAGCAGCTCCCTATTAATTGCTGTGAAGTGCCCAACCGGAGCGCGGCAAATTTTAGAACACTGGTGACTGGCCTACTAACCTTATCTTCCAAAAAGGGACTAGAAGATAGATGTGAACTAATGAACTCTCAAGGTAATATAGGACATTCGTGTAGACAAGCATTTGGGATGGGTGGGATCATACTGTGTTCGGTTACTTAAATAACTCAACAATGCAGGATTTGACAAGTCTCCAGCTTCAAAACAAGGGCCACCTGAACAACTAGAATACAAGATTTCAAAATCACAACAGTATAAAGGTGCACTACTGTTGTTATTTCATCAATTTAAAGATGAGATCTTTTATCAGAGAACTTTTTGTTTAGCATTACAAGATTGATTTTGTCAGCATTTTCATATAACATTAGCAGGCACTGAACAGAAAGGTTCATATAACCGTCAATTAGGGCAAAAAGAGGCTCCTATTTCAATTCTCCACAATGTAGAACTAGTGTCCTCTTCTCCAAATTTCGAAACCATCAATGCCACAATATGGAACAAACAACACAACAAAATAGTTGAAAAGGAAAGCATCAATCTTTTTTGAACTTCTACACATTCTCCACTTTTATTGTACAAAACCAGATAGAGATTTAATTAGATCAAAAAAGGAATTCAGGGAAACATGGAGAAAGCAAATTAACATTTCACCCACCATACCATATACACAACACCACAAAAACGATCTCAATCTGCAATTCCAACATAATACAACAAAACGATTCCCTAAACACCCAAAATTTGCGCATCAATCAGATATAACCCCTATCTCTGAAGATTGAAACTTATTATTTTGTTCGTAATAAAGGAAACCGATAAAACAAGCATAGAAAAGTGTAGAAGAGATTACCTGGGATGAGTCATCAGGAGCAAATGGAACTCCCCCCACAAAAATCATGGCGAAGATGCTCTGATTCGATTAAAATGGCGAGGGGATTAGCAGGAGAGAGTGAGTGGGTTTTTGACTCCTTTGATGCAAATTGGGGTTTAAATTCAACCAAATTTGAACATGGGAAGGAGTAAAGTCACAAAACAAACTTCAAGGGCACCGCACTGTTTTTCCAAAAAAAAAAATATATAAATAAAAAATAAAAAATCCAATTTTACCTTTGGGGTTTGTCAACTAGTTTAGTTCGATTAAGATGACCGAGCATCCTTCTATGTGTTCGGTTATTACGACCGAACGCGTTTCTATATGTTCTCGGTCATGGTGGTCGAACAACGCACCCGTCACCCGTCCCCGTGCGCACACAACGCATCCGTTCCTGCGCACGCACAACGCTCCCGTCATCCGTCGTGTACACGCACTGCGCCCTCGTCCTCGTCCGCTCGCGCGTCGAGCGCCTATCCTCACCCGTCTGCGCGCACAGCTCTCCTGTCACCAGTCGTGCTCGCGTGCGTCCGGCGCCCACTGTCACCTCGAGCGTACGCGACGACAAGTGACCGCAGTCGGGTTTGATCGAGTTTTTTGCGTTTTTTTAATGTTAAATCTTATTGTTTTTAGAATAGAATGTCAACATAATAACAAACATTTTACGGATTTGTTAAATGTGTGAAAATCGTAGGAAAAAACGTAAAAAAACAATTGAATCGGAGAGTTTCGTTCGGTCCCGGTTGGCCGAACACATAGAAGAGTGTTCGGCCACCTTGGCCGAACACATAGAAGGACATTCGGTCAACTTGACCGAACACCATGAAGCACGTTCGGTCACCTTGACTGAACGAAACTAGTTGACAAACCCTAAAGGTAAAATTGTAATTTTTTTTTTTGAAAAAAAAGTGTGGTGCCCTTAAAAGTTTGTGTTGTGCCTTTATTCCCTGAATATTTTAAGTGTAAAAATATAAAATCATTTAACTTTGACTCAAGTGATTGGTAATATTTTGTTAATTTGCATTTTCTTTATGTCTGTCATATATGATCATTCACAAAATTGCTACTCAATCATAGGGATCATTTGCCATATTCTAAGTCACATTGGATTGAGACAGTGTATTTTGTTTTCATTTGGGAATTTAATAAAACCCATTTTAAATTAAAAGAAAATGAGCAAAAAGATAAAAGATTGGTCAGATAATAAATTGTAGCATTTATGTTCAATGTGGTAAGGGTGTCAAGTCTCAACTGTAGTTAGAAAAAAACAAATCTTTTGACCATATTTTGAAAATTTATGTATGACATTATGATCAAAATGCATGTACTTATCCATCATATTATTATTAGATGGTAAGGAAATGATTCACCACAAACCTTTTGACCATGTGTTGGTTTCTCATGAAGTTAAAATATAGGAAGAGTTTCCGAAAAAAGACTATGAAGTTTAAATTTAAAGGCCCGTTCACTTCATAGGTTTAGGTTGGTTTGAATTTAAACCAACCAAAACCTATGTTCTCTTCATGGGTTTGTAGCCTGAATAATTGTTTAGGACTCGGGTTAATTTTTTTCCGGCCCAGGCATATACATGGGATTATACATGATAAAGCATGGGTTTATAAACCCACCATTTTTGGTAGGTTTATTTTTGTATTTTTCGATTTGCCTAAAATGCCCTCATTTTTTCTTCTTTTAATTTAATTCATGGATTTTTAATTATTAAAATTATATAAATATATATTAAATTATTTTTTAATCTTTTAAATTATTAAATTTTGGGATATTAAATTATTTTTTAATCTTTTAAATTATTAAATTTTGAGATATTAAATTATATATATTAAATTTATTTTAATCTTTTAAATTATTAAATTTTGGGATATTTAAATTATTAAATTTTGGGATATTAAATTATTTTTTAATCTTTTAATATATATAATTAATTTAATTCATGCATTTTGAATAATTAAAAGTAAGGACACAATCGTCTTTTCATATTTTTTATCAGTCATAACCCACAAAGCAAACATAAAATTTAAATTAAACTCACATTTGCAAACTCATAATTATTCAAAGTGAACATCCAATTTAACTCAAACCTACCACAAAATTTACATACCAAACACCCAAAAAGTGTTATTTTGTCTTCAATGAACAGTAAAAGCCCACCATTTTTAACAATTTTAACAAACTCATCCTTCAAAGTGAACGGGCCCAAAAAGATTTCAATTCGATTTTAAGAGCACTAAATGTATGGCAAAATATATTATTTTATCTTTCAATGAGAGAACTAAATAATAGAATGAATTGTGTAAGATGTGATGTATAGTGAATGTTGAATTACCTTAATCCATGAGAATTAGGGGTATTTACTTGGAAGGGATATTCTCGTAAAGAGTAGATGATCAAATATACCATCAAATATTTGATGTGTTATCTTTTATACCATCAATTATAAATTCGCAAAAAATTGTATGTCCCAGGGGTCACGGATCCAACCCGATCCGGTGTGTGGGCCGTCCCATGCACGCCCACATCGTAGTTGGTGTGCGTTGCGCGCACACCCGATTTATTTTTCAGATATCACACATATACTATTCGGGTATCATACATATATTTTTGAGGTATCACCTGATTTGTAATACCTATAGGACAAATCTGTGATACCTCAAAAACCATGCGCTCACGCCGCGCCCCCACGCCGATGCGCCCACACCGCGCGTGCATAACAGGTCTAAATGTATCACACATATACTCTTCAAGTATCAATACATTTAGTTCATGTTTGTAATACCTATAGAACAAATCTGTAATACTCTTTCAGGTATCACACATTTACTCTTAAGGTATCACGCATTAACTCTTAGTATAAGATATTACATATGTGCACATATAAGGTATTACATATTTAACTTTTAAAGTATTAATGCTTATAGTATAAGGTATTAGTAGTTCATTGAATGAAATATATTAGTTACAATACTCTTAAAGTATCAATTGCATACTCTTAAGGTATCGGTTATATACTTTTTAGGTATCACTTATATACTTTTAAGGTATTACATATTTACCTTTTTAAATAGTTCAAAAAAATAATAGTGTTCTTGTTATATATATATTCTAGTTGTTCTGACTTCACATCCTAGGTTGCAATGGGACCATCCAAGAATTACACACAAGTTCATAGTTGAAAGCAAAATACTCTAGATTCAAGTTTATATATACACCATAAAAAGCATGCCCAGAAAATGATGATAAAAATAAACAGCTATTGTTGAAAAATTATAATACATCCTACACAAAAAATTCTTCAAAAAATATTGAAATCAGTATCTTTAACGATCTGTAAAGCCTCTTCGATTCGTTTCGATTCACCCAAATCAATTAGGGCTCTCGTAGTTGTAACACCTTATACCCCTATGACGTATATATATAACAATAAAATATTCATCTTGTGGATAGACCATTCTAACATTTTATTGATTCATATAAGTATAAAACATTATTTAATAACTTGTATCATATAAAATTAAAACACACAACCAATATCTCAGCATAGGTCATATTAAATACAAATTATGATACATGCGTTCCAAAATGCAAAATGAGGAGGGGGAGAAGGTTACGCGAGACATCAGCCGACCAACCTGTATAACGTGGTGTCTATATATACAAGTCATGTCAAAAAGAGTTATTGAACCTAAACAAAAACAAATATGCGATTTTTATGAGTCGCAACTCAGTAAATATAGACCGTTAATTTAATTAATCAATAAGCAAATAACAATCATTAACATTAATCATAAACATATGCAAATGTCACTATGTCCGATTTATTATTTTGTGAACTGCTCAAGCTTGGATCTGTCCCGGGATTTCCAATATGCCATTATGTATATAGACCCGTAGGTCTCCAATATGATTATGACCCGAAGGTCTCCACTGTGTATATAGACCCGTAAGTCTCCAATATAAATTTGACCCGAAGGTCTCCACTTTGTATACAGATCCATAGCAAGACAGTCACATGCCTTTTAATTTCATGCAATTTGTAATACAACACAACAATCATCTGAATATATGATCACGTATACATTTACCCATATATCATTTGATCCAATGATAAACTCATGTAAATACATATTTCTTATATAACTTGTATAACAAACATTGTATATAAATCACACCACATTGCATATAAATCACATATACGGTTTATACTCACCAGACTATGATAAGCAATATGTTCGTCGCTCTGGTTCCTCTTCCCGTTCTACAGTTCGTGCCCCTATATGATTCAATGTCATTTAGCCTAATTGTCCCCTTAATATTTATTTCCATTATGCAATGCATGTATGCTTAATTAACCATGTTCATTATTTTCCCTATAACTTGAGTTATAAAATTCCGAGTCGAGCAGGGTAAAATTCTGTAGAAACTTAACATATAGCTCTACCACTTTCATGTTTATCATTTTTCATAATTCAGTCTCCAACCTGCATAGAATTAGGCTACAAACACAACATAATTAACAGTTTTCAAACCGGGTCATTATAAACCAAGCCCTATAATTTTTACATTATCTCACTCAACATTTAACCAAATCATCCATGATTTGCTTCTGAGTTTAGCTAAGAGATATGACTATAATTTTCATGTTTTAAATTTTTCCTAATTCGGCCTATAAAGCTACCAAAACATCCGATGAATTACGATAACTGGAGATATATATAATTCACTAATTTCTTTGTACTTTTTGGGAAAAATCTTGAGAATTCACTCCGATCAAATCGAGCATGTCACCACGAACTCCCTCTCAAAATTTGAAGCAAAAAAGTAAAAAAACAAACCCAAAATTCACACCCTTCTCTCTTTTTTTCTTTTCTAATACCCGTCTCCCTCTGTCTCTTCTCTGCAAAATAATGGAACTATATGCTTTTTAAGTTTTATTGCCACCGCCTCTCTCGCTCTCTGCAAACTTCTTTAGTTTCTTTTATTTATTTATTTATTTATCTCTTTATTTATTTATCTATAATTGATGATTGAGCACCTTTACACATACACGTGTATAGATCTAAAGTTTTTTTTAAGGAGGATTAACAGATTTCACCCCTACCCTCTGCAGTGACTCGAACCCAGGATCTATACCTAGGTAGCAGACGTCTTTTACCACTAGGCTATCAATGCTTCGTCGTGTATAGATCTAAAGTAATAAACATACACGTGCATTTACCAATAAACCCATGGCTGCTACTATACACATGCACTTACCAATAATATATAATATTCTTATAGTAGTGAACCCATTTCATATATATATATATACTAGTTTTAGATTACATGTGTTGCACGTGAACATCAATTCAAATTAAGAAAAAAATAATACAAATACCTTATATATTAGAGTTCTAATTATAATATAATTCTATAGAATTTTGAATTAGGATTTAAAATATAAAATTATTTAAATATGAAAATCCTAAATTACTATTATAATTTTAAATAATAATCTTTGATAAGGATATAGTTGGCAATTCATATTTTGTAAAAAAACATTCACACTTTTATATAGGTAATAGATATGCATGTACAACTCTGCAACTCTTACCAATATGTAATATGTTATTAATTAATACACATGCATGTCACTTCATTAATATATATAAATATTATAATATCTTGTTAATTTTATATTTGCTCACACAACACTTCCGGATATGTAATATTACCCGTATTACTTTTCTTTCTTTTATTATATATATTATAATATTAATTAAATCTTATTTCCCATTTCATATATAACACAAATGTGTGCGCGCGCACACACACACACATATATAGATTTAAATTCTAACATTATTATAATCTTAACCAATCATGATAGGGCTTTCTCAACACCAATTATGTAAGAACATATAAATAATACGAAATGCATATGATGCATGAAATGAATGTCAAATGACGTGTATGTTTTGGTCAAGGATGTTACAGTAGTTTCTGCAATTTACTTGTTCAGTAGATCCACCATTGATAACAATCGAATCGCGAAGTTGGAGTGGTGGAATTCAAACAACATAGTTGAGATTCATGAATTTGAGGTAAAATTCGAGTGTATACATAGATTGAATGGGCTGGTCTGTGGTTCTTGAATCGACGGTTGTACAAAGAATACGAAGAGAAGAAGAAGAAGAAGAAGGGTTGTGAAGAAGAGAGAAGGAGAAGGGAGAAGAAGGGGGAGGCGCTAGGTTGCAGGAAGAAAAAAGAAAGAAAGAAATATATATATATATATATATATATGCAAGTATATGGACGTGGAGCAGGTTGTGGCACAGGAGAGCTGCCCTTATAAATTTAAATCACTTTCTACCATAAAATATAAGTTTTGATCCATTTCTACCCCTCTTTTTTTTTACCAAGTCGAATTTAAATAGTAGTCGAATTTGTACTTTCTACTTTATGCAATGTGATGGAATAGTGGTTGTTGGGGTCCACTATGTCTCATCAATATGAAATAAAAGTGGAGGCATTCGTGTCTTTTACTAGAATTAATGATATTTAGGGACATTTTATTATATTTGATGATAGATTGAGCCCTTATAGTAAAAGTGCCTCAATAAGTGGATGAAATCTCATCCCAAATTTGTAGTAGTTAACCCTAGTGTCAGCAAATAGAAATAGTGACTCAAATATTATTATAGCAATTATTTCCCCATTCTCATTGTAATGAAAAGCTATACTACAACTATGCTTTTTCATAGGATAATTTTTCTGATTTGATCTTTGAGCTAATGGATTGGGCATGGGAAATCGACACATAACCGGTCAGGCAATCCGATCGGCGTTGTGAGTCTGGATCACACACAATCAGTATTAAAACAAAAAAAATCACAAAAAAAAATTATGGTTTTTCATAGGTTTAATGTCAATGTAATGAATGTTAGCTATAGAAGGCTGCCTCTTTCGTAATCAATATTAATGGTATTTCAATATTTTGTCAATACATCTCATGTTCATTATCAATTCAACCATTCCATAAGTGAATATCTCAAAACTCATACTAATTCTCAATGTTCAAATTTTCATTGAGTTTTTCATTGAGGGGTGTTCTTTGTAAAAGTGTCCATTTTCGTATCTGAACTCTTTTGCACCTGAGTTTTTTTAAGGAAGATTTTCAATTAAACATGGGCATCATGTTGTAATGCTCAATTTGGAGTATTGTAAATATTAAGTGTGGACATTATTTAATAGATTCTTGAACATGATTGGAATAAATGAAACCCACAGTTATCCTCTCAATTCTAATACTTCATATAAATTGGGTGTATTAAAAACAAATTATATGACAACGATGCATCTATTACAATATTTTAATAAATATTTCAAGTTATTGGTTTTATTTCAAAATCTTGAAATTACCCATATGAGTAAACTTTTTCTTTTGGGAAATTTGCCAAAATATTCGGAAACCATTAAGTATTTAGCTAAAAACACTATATAACTAGTTCGAAAACCAAAGCCATATATACAACAAATGGGCTGAGGTAAATCCAATTACTCGAATTGGGCCGTTTCTGCCACAAGCTTAAATCAGAATTCTGCTTTCGTTTATTCAGTGCAAAGCTAATTTCTCAACTCGATTCCCTGGAGTTCTCTCACTACAGTATGTTCTCTACTAGTTAAAGATTTGGATATGTTCCAGATTTTCCAAAATTAGGATTTTAATTTGTTGATCTCGTAATGCCTTACCAGATTATGTATGCTGTGTGTTGATTTATTTGTTTGATTGATAAACCAGCATTGTTTTGTTAATTATGGGGGAATGTTCATATTGTTTATGTTGTATTGTACCATTTTGTTGTGATTATGTAGTTGATTGATAAATCGAAATTGCTTTGCTAATTATGGGGGAAAGTTCGTATTTGTTCATATATTGTCTATGTCAATTATGGGGGAATATCAATAAGATGTTTTACTCTCATCAAGTAATTGTGGCTGGTTTTTAGCTCTAAAGATTGTTCGTCATCGATTAACTGCGTAAGATTTTATATTTGCTCAACTATGAATTTGATTATTGAAGAGAGCAGAAATTGATGTTTGCTAAAATTGATCTCATTATACTTGGTTCAGATTTGTGAATATTAATATTGTTCTGACTTATCTGATTATTGTATGTGAAAAGTGCTTAGATAGTAAACTTTTATATTCAACTATGTTTTTTGGCTTTATCAAGCCTGTTCTGAATGTGTGCCAAGTACTTGGGAATATTTAGAAGTAGCTCAAGTAAAGGAACTAATTTCTTACTAGTACAAGTATTATTTGGCCTTTGAAGTTCCTAAACAAATTATGTTATTTACTTTCTTTAAGATTTCTTCATGAATCTATTAAATCCTTGTTTATAGTCCTTTTTCGATTAACTTCAACAGGATTTCTGAAGCTGCTTAGACAGATCTGTACATACTTAATGTTAATATACTTGTAAGCTTTAAGATGGACATTATTTTTGTGATCACTTGACAAATATAGTGATCAATATATAGCTTATCAGGATTAGCATGCAGCACATTCTTTGTTGTTGATTTTCGTTCATATTTCTTTCGATTTTTGCATTTTCAGAAAGGTTACTCAAATCTTTTAGTTGTTGTTCAAGAAAAGATGCAAACAGAAAGCTCTTCTGTAGAAGAAGAGATGCTTGAAGTCAGGAAACTAGAGATCATGGACAATAAAAAGGGATTCATTGAGCTTCTGCAACAGCTGACCGTATGTGATTCCATCTCTGATGAAGCATTCGAAGAACGATTTCGTGAGGTTGAGAAATATGGGGATGACCATATTATATGTGTTGTAGAAGACAAGAATTCGGGGAAGATTGTTGCCACTGGGAGTGTGTTTATAGAGAAGAAATTCATAAGGAATTGTGGCAAAGCTGGTCATATAGAAGATGTGGTTGTGGATTCTAGTGTTCGAGGGAAGCATTTAGGAAAGAAAATTGTCGGGTTTCTGTCCAATCATGCTCGATCAATGGGTTGTTATAAGGTGATTCTTGATTGCAGTAGTGAGAACAAACCATTCTATGAGAAATGTGGTTTTGAGCACAAGTCTGTTCAGATGGTGAAGTATTTCGTTTGAAGAATGGTTTCCTTCAGAGAGTGCGATGGTGATTGTTTGTAAAATGCAATAAATGAATTACAGTAGTTGATTCTAATGTAACATTTACTTTTTAACTTCATAGATTACTTGTTGGCACCTAAAATATTATTATATTAACTTAGAGGTTCACAAACCTTAGCATCTAAGATCACTTCTTGACCTTGTGTCAGCAGGTCTTTTAGATGTTGCCATTGATATAAAATATATTGATGTGAAGACAAATCATTGTCATTTGTCATCATTGTTATTGGTCAAGAGTTCTTCTGCATCATTTCAGATGGTTACTTCAAATTTTGGTGTTTTTTTATTTTTATTTTATTTTAGTGACTTGTACTGTTGAATGAGTTCATCACAAACAATAAATATGATTTTTATTTAAGAAAAAAGCTGGACACAGCAAAGCTCTGCAACAATTAATGAAAAAGCCTCATTTTCTGTCCCAAATTAATTCATTGATAGCCTGATTTCAGATGTAAAAAGCCAATGGTATGTTGCTTTAAACTACTACTTTTCTTTTTTTAATGTGCCTCATGTTGCAAATCAATGGTAATATAGCTCCAAGAACTGAGCATCCAAATCTCCAAGTGTTTACCATTATAAACAGTGTGCATTTTATTACCATTCTTGAAAAATAACAGAGCTTGCTAAAAAATGAAACAAAAGAAGCTAAACCTTCAACATAAACATAATTTTTTTTTACATGGCTACACAGCATGGCAACTGCTAATGAATGTAACGAACGTTAGCTAGCACTATCCAGTTAATACAGGGCACCCAACCTGACAGGGCTTTGGCCTAAACTATAACGAACCAACTGTTAGGGAATTTAGCTGAATTATGGCATTATACAACAGAGTCCTAACAAGAATCTAGATTTTCAGCATAACGATAACAGTTAGTTAGACACAAACCTTTTACACCTCATCCCTAATTGACTACTCTCTAAATCCTTCCCATAAATTTAGCTCACATTGTCACCACGACATGTGTCATTCTCTCTCCATTGCTTGAGCATGTACAAACCGGCCATCCCCATCTGTCATAAGATATTATTGTAAGTATGCTGTCATCAAAGACTTTATACGAACAAAATGTGCTACAACTGCATACAGCTTTGTCGTAAAAACAAAAATTAAGATATAACATACTTTAATTAGCAAGTATGGACCACTCTAAAGATCACCAAATTGTGATAAATATAACATACCGCTTTCACCATCAGATAAATCTCCAAGTCTTGCAATGGCATCAGTAAGAGCTTGTTCATGCTCCTGTATTTCCAAAAGATTAAAACTTGAACTTATGCAAATAAAAGTATGTAAAAAAATCGAATAGCAGATGTGAAGTCATTATCTAAACCTTCAGTACTCTCTTTGCCTTCTCCATCTCCACGGGGTCAGGATGACTAGCACCAAAAACCCTCTCCACCTACCAACGTTCAACAGTCAATTGCCGTAAACTGTCATAATGGTGAATGTACGTAGCTAACTATCTTTTTATACCTCCTTAATCAGAGTATCAGTGTGAAGCAACTGAATGTCATCCGGTCCCTTCTTTCCAATGCCATTCTGTGATGGGTGGAAGTCCTTTCTGGATTGACCTTTTGTCAATCCCCTCCCTCTTCCAGCACCTGAAGCATTATCCCGTCCAAGAGGTCTATTTAGTCCATGGACTGGTCCACCATAGACCCCATGATGCGAAATTCCAGGTTCTTCCACCCACTCCATATCTTGTGGAGGAATCTGCAGAAAGAATATGAACAGTTGTATCTCTTAGGTTGCATGCCATGAAGCATGTGATAAAAGTGTTGCATTTCAATGAACATCATTTTGTTTAACTTCTATTTCTTCTTTCTTTTACCACTGAGCCTTTTTCCCTTGCCCTGGCTATTGCTCTGGAATTACATAATCCAGTAAGAATCATAAACCCAATATCAAGCATGATCTCTAGCTAATAGCAAGACATCCAATTAGTATAAACCATACAAGTACTTCACACAATGGTCAAGGGGAATTTCATTACAAGCATTGGCCAAAGTATTGTTAGGTCCATGTTGCATGCACTCCAGGACAAAAAATGGCAGTGATAATACATGTCTCATATCACAAACATGGCCCATAAACCATAGACCAACTATTATGATGATAAGATATAATGAAAAACCATGAGAAGATCAATTAACTAACAATCACATTACGATTTCAGAGAAGAAACCATTTCCAGGCTCAGTCAGTACACTGTATAATCACATTGAACCCCTGCCTGGAAACACAATAAACTATTACATAATCAAATGTACTGATCTAGTTGTGTATTACTCTTATATACATACTCTAGATCTTTAACAATTTATGAAGTTGAGTTGAAGATGTTTTAAGATATTGACAAGTTTCACAAGCCTCAATTTAGTCCCAATGAAAAGTACAAACTAGCCTTCAATCAACATTAGAGGGGTCTATTCAGACTGATAGTCGGAATAGATTACTACATTTCTCAGAATAGCACACCACATTCTGCAATGTAACTGTTCAAGACAGAAAAACCTTACCCATGGTGGTGGATACTTGAAGTTGATAACATACTTTCAAACATGAAACAACCAACATGTAAGAAACATCTTATCCATCAACCCAATATGACATGATATCACAATTTAAAATGTTTCCATCTCACACATTCATAATTAAGAAGTGGATTCTTTAGTACATAAAAGAATACAAAAATAAAAGAAATAAATTAATTATCTGAAATTTCCATGAAAGAACAGTGTGCATGAGCATGTATCTACCTCAGAAAGGTTGACCCATTCATATGACTCACTTGCAGAACCCATATCATAAGTAAGAAAATGTAGACCCTGGAAAAAAACATTTGGAGACTATTTAAGTACCCAATGAGTAAAAAGAAAGTCTAAGATCACCAGAAGTTAGATATACCTCGGCAGGATTATAATCAGTTATGACAGCTTCATAAAAACTATTATCATCAGGCCACTTAGTCCTGACTCTCTTTCCAATCAATGGATCAAATGCAGCTCCTTCTGCAGGTTCAGTTGCAAGGCCACCAGAAATCCGTTTACCAAAATGACCTCTTCCAGCAGGACCGGGGGGATACTGCATTTTCATTGAAGGAGCCCCAGGAGGTATCTGCACAGTAAAGAATGTAATAAACAAAAACTAGTAATACCAGATATCTGGTAGTATCAAACTTACAAGTGAAATATTTAACTCACTGATTTAGGCTTTTTGCCTTTCACACCCATTACGGGTCCACGCTTTGCCGCGGATGAAGATGGCTGGTTAGTTGCACCCATCGTCTGTGGGTGGAAAGAAGGTGATGGCCCACCAAAGGATTGAGAAGGTAGCGACGAAGCCAGCTTCTGTTTTTTGCGAGAAGCTGAGATGGAAGGACTGGGCACTGGTTCATGGGCAGCTTGACTAGCACTATGCATGCCTGGCTGAGGACCACGTGACTGTCTCCAATCTCTAATAGTGTTTCCCGAATTTTGAGTGACAAAACAGACAAGTCATTTCAGCACATTAAAAACTGTGGCATGACTTTCTAGAAAGTAAACAGAACTTGTTTCATATGAAAAACCTTATCCTTTGAATTGTTTCATCCGCATTAACCCGGCTGAGAAGATCCCTGTGCTCTTCATTTGATAATCTTAACTCTTTCCTGAGCTCAGTTATTAAACCCTCCTTCTCCTGAAGAAAATACAATCCAATGTCATATATTGTGATCAAACAAACATGTCATATTGTCCACATGCCAAATATAATGAAAGATACCCAAGTAATAGCATCAGCTTGAGCTTTAAAGGCCCTTAAAACTGAACTGTACGCTTCTTGCTCGAGCTGGTGAATTTTAGCTTCCATATCAGTCTCATCATACATCCTGGAATAAGGCATAGAACCCATGGCAGCAGGCCTTCCATTACCAGAAATGCGGCCACCTCTTGACATTCTATTTTGATGTGGCGGGGGCAAATCATCATCCGTATCTGAAGCAACATCAATATAAAATCAGGAGAGGAAAATCCACGAAACTCATAAAGCCAAGACTAAATTCATAAAGATAATACTCAGGCCTTTAGAACGACAATCAGAAATTATTACTTCAATTCACCCCACTACAAAGATCATGGTACACAAGAACCACGGCATGAGAATCATAATAAGATACATATGATCCTTGAGATGAAAATACAGCTTGAGAGTGCCAAAACCTGAGGCTCATCAAAATGAAATTTAAGGATAAAATACGAGGATAACCTTGGTAGATTAACTGCACAGTTCATACACTAATGATTACCTCCCAAATCTGAAACATAATTAAGCACAGCATACACTCATGGTGCATGGAATGTGGTACATGAAAACTTAAACCTCTCAGTCAAACTAAATCAGAGTACCTATGATCACAGACTAACAAAGATTAGAACACCTAATCATCTAAACCTATATCATTACATTTGCGCCTCCTCGTCCAAACCTCTATAACTGCTTATAACAAAAGGTAAAGTGAATAAACAAACAATTCCCTTTCATATACTTAGGTTTTTACCTCCTTTCAAAGAACTTACTATGTAACAACATATTAATAGGTTGAATATTTCAAACTATGGTATTTCATGGATTCAAAGAAAATGAGTTAAAAGGATACAAATAGAAAAGGAGAATAGCATTTTTAAGTTACATAAAAAGGAACAGCACCTAGTTCAATTTGAGTTAGATCAATTGTCTTTCAGTTAAAGTCAGACCAATTGCCAATACCAACATTCATGCCATCATATTTATTTTAATATGTGGAATAATCTAAAGAAGCAAGATTCAATGTCGAAATTAAAAATCAGCTCATGAGCGTGCATTTAATATGAAATTGGATGGTTGTGTTTTGATTCCGACGATAGAATTCACTCCAAAAGATAAAGCACTGCAGCCTAAGGAAATGATGAATGAGACAGCACGTTGGCACGGAGGAACAAACAGTTTATCAGCAAACCTGTCAAAAAGTGTTACCATGGAACTCAAATAGTCCCTATCCCACCACTTCCATAAATTACAGTTACTGGTTAAGTCTATACTACTTATACCACCACCACCATCATCATCATCATCATCATCATCATCCCCATTTCAAATCTCATTTCCACAAATAGATGGTCGGCAACAGACATTTATCTTATTCTTAATCTCATGACTCATGTTCCACATCCTTCTAGGTTTAACTCACTATCTTATATCTAAAAGTCTGGCATATAAATCCATTATTCAATTCTCAACCTAATATGACCCTCTAGAAATATACATGTTCAGTGTTGTCACACAATAATTGATCAGTTTTCACAAGCCTAACACCAAAGGTGGCATATTCCTTACGGTGCCAGACTGTCATCGGTATACCTCCAAATGGACCTTTTTTCAAGAATAAAAGAGTTTTAAATAGATACTTACTGCAAAGCTTCATATATAGCCATACAACATTACACAAGTCAAGAGCAACCACTGTCCACATAAGAGGAGATATTTACATGAACACAAGATGTTATCAATAGATAAAGTGGGTTCAAAATCTCCCATTTTTTAATGAGCTATTAAAACTTCATACTTATTGTGGTAAAAAAAAAAAAAAACTTCATCTTTACTTTTTTTACTTCAACTTGCATCATAATAAACCATGAAAGTACACTACAAAATTCTACCCTCCCATTACTTTGCACGCTGCTGAAATAGGCAAAAATTATCAATATAGCATCAACTTTTCACCGTATTATAATGGATACCTTAGTGACAAGTACATACCAAAAATCGAATTTGTAGTGATAGTTTTACAGCCCTAACTAAAACAACCAAAAATCATAATTGTTGATACTGGAATTATACTAGTAACAGACCAATGTAAAATGTTAGAAGCTCTACAAAAGATATTCTTGGAGACCCCTAAGCCACCCAACACAATTATCCACTAAAAAAATCATTTGAAAACTGGAGAGGTAAAATTAAGCTGAATTGGAGTCAAAATTCAAAAAAGACACCGCAAGTAATTAAAATTCAGGAACAAACATTTCCAAGGTCCAATTACGAACTGGTCAATGAAATGTCATTATCACAACAATGCACATAACTTCACAAGCCCTAGCCAGGATGATTCACAACACTCAGAAGATTAAAAAAATCTCAAGAAACCAAATTCACCACCAATAATCAATAATTCTGCTCAATTACTCACCACTACTGTCGTAAGCCTCGTACTCCATAGCCAGCTTTGGATCGAGGATTCACAAAACTTCAAGACTACAAACGCGTTGCAGAAAACCTTGAAAATTGTGCAACTTCGCCGAGTTAACACAGTATAACGAGCGTAATTGATTGAGAATCGAATTTGAGCAAATGATCGAGCCCTTCGAGTGTGTGGGAGGGAGAGAGAGGTGGAATGCGGACGTCAAATAGGTTTATTCAATTGGATTAAGGGTGTAGGGTTTAAAATTCCGATTTTGATTTGTTAATTTCTTGTCCCAAATTTATTTAATTTTTTTCTTTTTCAGGAATTTTATGAAAACAAATTTCATTACTTGGATCGCATTATTAAACTTTTTTGTTTACCAAACTGATAGATATATAAATATATATATTTGAGTTCATTTCAATTTGCTAACTATTGCAAAAAAAACAAAAAAAAAAAAAATCAGAATATCTAAATTCAAAAAGTTTTCTAATCATTTGATATTTTTTTCAAAAAAATTCGGTTGCTACCCAAACTCAATTTTGACATATTTTCCGATCAAAATTTATTGGAAAACTTGAAAATGCAATTTGTTCTTCTATAAAATCACTTCTCCTCTATAACTAATGTTTTTCTCTCTTAATGTGAATGTCCCTCTCAAATGAATAAAAAATGATATTTATACTTAAATTCAAATTAATTTAACCGCCCCTGAAATATCGCATCACGAAGCCACTAACACAGAGCGGTTACCAGTGTTCTAGATCGTGGGTTAGAGCGACATAAATCATCTCACCATCTTTCTCGTCGAAATGAGATATTCGAACTGAACTATGCTTCTCGTCTTCATAAATGCATCTCGGAATATAAGACAGATTCAAGGACCCCGAAATCTACCTTAAGTATAGCGAGATATACTGATATTCACATCTCTGAAATATATCACTCGGATAAATCTATACGAGATAATAACTCATCTTGTATCTGTATAGTAACATTTCGACTGCCTAGAACGAGATATTCATTTCGAATTGTTATACAACTCGACTATATCACAATTCACTCAAATATTAGTAAAAAAAATGCATGATTCATATGTCAAAATAACCATCTTTTGAAGTCAAATAATAACTCTAAATTAATTTAATGATTCTTGTTTGATTTAAATTTGAATCGAACAAAAATTGTTCAAAATCCTAGAATTATTGTTGTTTGATTTGTGATTGAATCGAATGAGAATCATGAAATCGACTTGGGGTTATAATTTGGATTCAAATAAGCCAATAAGGGTCATTTTGGCATATGAATCATGCATTTTTAAATGATATTTGGAGGTAAATTGCATCTTTAAGTTTTTCAACGAATTTTGATAAGAAAATAAGTCAAAAATTGAATATGGGATAGCAACTGAAAATTTTCAAAGAGAATGACTAGTGATTGGAAAACTTTTTGAGTATCGACACTCATGAAAAAAGTACAATAATTCAAGTAGCAAATTGAAATTAGTCATATATATTTTGTGTTTGTTAATATGTTATCAAATAACATCTCAAAAATCTTTTTAATTTGTGACGCGACGATTTAACATGCTAGATGATGCATTGGATATAAACCATTAAATTGACAAAAGTGAAATCCTATACTAATTAAGTCAAAGATTTTGTTGGTTGGATTTAAAAAAAAAAAAAAATTTGGTAGTGTTATTGTGTTAGTGAAAACATTTGAAGTTGTGTTTAATCACTTCCATTAATACAAGGTCCCATGTAACTTTTAGGCGGAAATCATAAAGTATGGTCAATCTTAAAAGCACAACAATTATCCATTTGCATTTAGTTAACATGTCATCATGTCCACCTATGTTGTCTTAAGAAATTTTAGATTTTTTGGGGCAAAAATTCATGTACAACTGTCGCACGGTCACTTATAACACAAAAAAAACATACTTATAGCCGTAAAAGACATACTTGAATAACACATATTTATACTGTAAAATATTTATACTGTAAAAAATATACTTATAAAACACATATTTATAGCTGAAAAACACATACTTATACCTGTAAAAGATATATTTGAATCTTGTCGCATGTGAGACAGTTTCACAAGAGACCAACTCTTTTCTAGTAGGGAAGTCGTATCATTTGATCATTCTACAAAGTCATTAGTTTTCTTCTACTTATTATCCTTCCTTGGTTGGTTGGGATATTATTGAAATATTAATTTTCTTGAATTAAATTTGAGGAAGAGATGCAATTTAAAGCATTGCTCAAATGAAAACATGCACATACCCATAAACATCAATTATGAGATCAAAGTTGTAGCCTTGTAGGCTTCAAACACATTAGTTAGAAGTGGTATTAAATTTTATTAATGACCTAACATCATTATTGCATATTTATATTTGTGTGTTTTATTAGTTTACTAATATAATCTAGTCTTAATAATCGGAAAGTCAAATTATTTACTTTGATTGTAATTTTACCGAACATTTAGATATTAGAAAAAAGAAAAAAAGAAAAAAAAAAAAAAAAAAAACAACTAGGAACTTCATGCAACCCAAATCATCAAACAATTTTTGAGATTCATTGTGCTGATATGTCCTAACAACTTGATACATCCTCCAATATAAAGAAAAAAAAAATTCCCACATAACAAAATGATATCTTAAAAAAAAAAAAATTATATATATATATAATAATAACCTATTTTTCTCAGCCGCCACCATCCCCACACCATCAAAATGAGTTTACTAAAAATTGTAAAACATTCGATCGAGTTCAAGACGAGCTAAAAGCTAAAGGTCGAGGAGGGACAGAAACATTAGCAACCCCTTCAAGCATCTGACTAACCAGTCTCATAGATGGTCTCATACTAGGATCTTCTTGAATGCACCAAATAGCCACCATCACTAGCCTTTCCACATTCTTCATATCATTCCTAGCTTCTTCATCATTTTCCACCAACTTGTTTAGTCTCCTTTCACTATAGCACTCATAAACCCAATCAATAAAGTCCTCTTCTTCATCTCCCAACCCAAATTTCACACTTGACATACAACATATAATCTCCAAAAGCATCGCTCCAAAGCTATAGACGTCCACTTTCACAGAGACGGATGCTTTCCTGAACCACTCCGGGGCAAAGTACCCTATCGTCCCTCTAATGTGGGTCCGTGCAGCACGGCTCTGTTCAGACAACAAAAGCTTCGCCATCCCAAAGTCTGAGATTTTAGGCATCAGAAACTCGTCCAAGAGTATGTTTTGGGGCTTGACATCACAGTGTATTATCTGAGTGCCACACTCTTCATGCAAGTACGTTAGCCCTCGAGCAATGCCTAATGCAATCTGCATCCTTTGGTTCCAACGAGGCCTCGTTAGGCCAAAGAGATGGCTAGCTAATGAGCCATTGCTCATGTACTCATACACTAAAAGACGGTGATGCCCTTCATCACAAAAACCAAGCAGAGTGACTAGGTTCTTGTGATGAGTCTGTCCTATTGCATTCACTTCAGTAATGAACTCTCGTTCGCCCTCTTTCTCCACCCTGTCGAGCCTCTTGATCGCCACATATTTTCTTCGATCAGATGGAAGAACACCCTTATAGACAGTTCCAAAAGATCCTCGGCCTAGATGTTCCTTGAAGCCTCCACTTGCCTCCTCAAGTTCTTTGTAAGAGAGCTTTCTTACACCATATACCGTTGGACCCGTCTCTAAATACAGCAGCTTTTTATGGTAGACGAAGAAAATAGCAATGGCAATAGCTATCAACAAAAGAAGGTTCAAGAATATAGAGCTGCCAAGAAGTGATGAGAGGACAATAACTATAGTGGACTGATCTTTTCTTCCATTGTAAGAACTCATTGTCACATTGTTCCGTGGAACCTTAATCAACGCAACCCTGTTCCCTTCTATCGTCTTTCTTCCATTAGAAAGAGGGAACTTCTTCTTCCAACATTTGTTATCATCGTAGATAGCAGCTGCACAGAAACAATCACGGAGACAGAATTCTTTACATGTATCCTTGTCTACATCTGCACCTGTCTGAAGCTCATAGTCAGTCAATGGCCAATCCGTATTGTCTAGTTCCTTAAACTCCACGAACTCAGTGTTCAATTCCCATCCATTTTGTTGACAGCTAGGCAACTGAAAGTCAGGCCTACAACCTCTGTGGGTATCAAGTGGATCCAAGAAAGAGTATCCTTCTGGACAAAAGCAACTAGGCTTTCCATTGGAGCTCTCACAGTAGCTATTGTACCCACAGGCCCCACTTCCTAATTCCCCAAAGATTGCACTGCAGATATCCTCAGGGGTCGTCTGAACGGGGGACCAAGCCGAGGTGCAACCTCCGACCTCAACAACATAGTTTCTTTTTGGGTGGTTATAATGTCTGAAGACTCCATCAGAGTCAAGCCTAGCCATGTAATAGAAATCTTGTCCTGATCCCAAGTCCTTCTTCGTCAAATTGTATATGTTCTTGTCGCCTTCTCGTATGTATATATAACTGGCCTCATCAAAAACAAGCTGGGAGTTGGAATTTTTATTAATGGTTCCACTGGCCCAGTAAGCACTGTTGACAACTTCAGTTGGCAAGAAGATTGTGTATAGTACGAGGTTTCCATCATGTTGCAACCGGAGTTGGAACCTTCCGTCTGAGAAATTCGTCTCGGATTGGCGAGAAGTAAGGTTGCCACCCATTCCTAGGCTCTGGCCAGGCAAGATGGTGTCTGTAGGAATGGTGAAGCTTTCCCATAAGTAGTTGAAATCTCTGTTTGTTAACACGAAGTTGCCTGAGTCGAGCATGGCAGCACAGGTTGATCTCTGATTTCCTATATGAGCCCTCCATATTTCCTTGTCATGAGAAAGAATAAGCTGGCCTTCATTTGTGAGCTGGATTCTTGATCCTTTAGGAACTGGATGAGCATTCACTGACCAAACTATGGTTTGTTCAGGTATTTGGTTGTACCATATTGCTAACAAGTAGAGATCTTCGTTGTTGGAATCAGCACGTGGGAGGGAAAGGAATCCAAAGGCGAATTCACTGGAAGGAGAAAGCCATGGAGGGCTATTTCCATCAGCAGATAAAACTGAGCCTAAGGGGATTCTACAAGCAGGTTGGCTAGTTACAAGAATGGCTGGGAAAAGAGAAAACACTAAAAAGTGTAATAATGAATCAAGTCTTATGTGTTGAAAGGCCATAACTATCTATATAGCAACAGTATTTGCCAAGTGAGAACTTTGAAGAGGGAAGATGAAACTTGATTAGTTTCTGTGGGCTGATGATATTTAAAGGTAAAAGGATTTTTACTATTCAAAGGACAGTTGGGTTGAGGTGGAATGGCACAACAATATGGAACGGAAAATATTTGAAGAAGTTTCGGTTTGAATTACAAGAGGGGTATATTTCAAGACGTGTAAGTTTTGCGACAATGAAGTGTATGGTTAAATATGGTTCTGTTTGAGATTGATTGATTAACGTGTTTATGACTTGTTTGAAACGTATGGTGAAATGTATGACTTGTCAAGACAATTGCCAAGTATTTTGGATGACCACGTAATAGTCTTCCTAGTTGACTGCAAATACATCAGTTGGCAACTTCCACAGAGACAGGAAGAAAGGAGGACCATTTCAACCATTGTGAGTTTGAGTGATGATTTCAAGATTGATTCAAAATCCATAATACCCCCATAAAGGCAAATTCATTCATAATGGATAAATGTGGATTGAAATTCATCATTTCTCACATGGAAAGAAAAAGTCATGCATAACCTCATAACCCCTTCATTAAGCAGAGGGCGGCAAATCACAATCAAGTAGCAACAAAAATCTACACAACGAAATAAAAATTCAGAGAAATCATGAGGGAAAAGTATACGCACCATTCACCGTTGAAATTGAAGGCATGGAAGAAGAGCATATATTAAATTCAGTTGTGATTACATTCATATAATGCACAACAAATTCAACACCAGAGAAAAACCAAGGAGACAACCCACTCCATCGTTTTAATTGTCTATATCATCTTAATCGTAAAAATTCTAGAAACCAGCCCATCCAGCAGGCTGAGCATCCAACTTATTTCCCGAGTTCTTTGATTCACCAAAGCGCTGAGAATTGTTCAAATCACCAACAGGAACATTTAACTTAGAGCTAGTACTAGGAATCACCTTAAAATTATCAGTTCCAAACCCCCAATTATTGGCGCCTGAATTCAGTTCAGCAGCCTGGTTTTTCTGCTGACCGTATCTTGTTCTAGCAGATTTAGGAAAATTGTTCGGTGGGGTGGTCAGTGCTGGCTTGGGATCATCAGGAAAGGCCTGCCACTGTTTGGAATCTGGGCTTGGAGAACCTCGATCAAAGAAACCCTGTTGAAGTTCCCACACTGTTCCTTCAATTTTCTCATTCTGTTATAATAATAAATAGACGAGGATAAGTTACTATAAGTACAACGTGAAGATAATTTAACTTGGACAAAAAGAATACCGGGGGAGCGGTGGATGATTGGCTTCCAGGAGAAGCTAGGTTTCTTGTGGGATCCATAACGGGTGATTGGGTTTTCACAGCAAGTGCATGCTTAAGGTCTTGTATCTCTTGTCGTTGTGACCTACAAATTGCTGAGAGTTTTTCGAATTTGGAGGTTATCTCTACTTTCTCTGCACTGACATTCGCGAGCTGCTCCTTCAGTTTTTGCACCTCAGCCTCTAACATCTCTTCCTTCTGTGGTTTCTCATGGCTGTTGCTAGGACTTTGTTCATTGAATTCAGCCACAAAAGCATTAAATGAATCATTTGGAAATGTTGGTGTGACCTCTGCTTTGGGTTGTTTTGGTCTTTCTGCATTATGGTTGAGACCATCCGGAAACAGATTTACAGGTGCTTTTTGGACAGCTAAGTCTTCATCATACTTTGGCCTGGTCTTATCATCCGTGCTTTCTGAATCTTTTGCATGCTGAGTGGCCCAGAAAGCACCCAAAGGACTACTGCTTTCGCCTGTTCTTGAATTATTTGAGGCCGATGACACTTTTCGGGATGCTTCAGATGAGGGGGGAGGAGGAGGACTTCTACGAGGCATTGGGCTAGACTTGTTCGCAGGCTTTGGCGTGCCTGAGATAGGAAAATAATCAGAAGAGCCCACCAAACACAAGGAACCACTTGAAAATTGGAAAGAGTTCAATGTTCCAATATATGATTTTCTGGTAGATGTACACTACGTAATCAACTAGCACTTTGATAGGCAGTGCCATCAGAAATCTTATTTTACAACATCCCAGAACACTAATTTCAAAATCCCCACCTGCAAGCACATCAGTACCATGTTGTAGCATTTCTGGAGGTCTATCAGGTAATGATTTCTGCAACCCCTCTGGTAAAAGATCATTAACACGAAACCAGACCTGCAACAAAAGGAGCCAGATAAAAGGAATCACTTCACATTCATGCAACCTTAGCCCTCATGGTTGCCATGGGTGCAAAACTCTACAACTAACCTAAGTTCATGGGGATGAATGGCCAATCAAGCAAAATGCTTGCCTGCGTGATATCTGGTCTGTCATCGGGGGAAGATTGAAGCATATCTCTGATAAGGTCTGTCAGCAATGTATTGTACTTGGGTAAATCCGGAATGCGATAGTTCCCATTTAAAATTTGGAGCTTTGATTCACCGTCAAATGCTGACTTCAAGTAACATATGCGGAAAAGGAGACACCCAAGTGCCTGCAAGCAACAGAGCTCAGTATCAAATACTTTGAGTTTTACAAGATACCGACTGTTCCTGCTGGTCTAATACACATAATTAGGAACTATTCTACTTACCCATATATCCACCTTCTCATTTATAAGTTCTCTCCGGAATAGATCCCACATCTAAGCCATTCAATGAGAGAGAAGAATCAACAGCTATATCATAAAGAAGTATAACAATAAGTTCTTGATAGGAAGTCCTCCATATACCTCAGGGGCTCTGTATGCAGGGGTTGTGTGTTTCCTAATATTGTCTTCCTCAATTCCCATTTCTTCAGGTTTCTCAAAGCATTTATGGTTGGTAGAAATACTACCAAAATCACATAACTTCCACAAGCCATCAGGCCCAAGCAAAATATTTTCAGCTTTCAAATCTCTGTCATGCAACTCAGAATGATGAGAAAACCAGTCAAAACAAGAATCTTTTACAATATCACAAAACTTCCACAAGACATCAGGCCCAAGCAAAAGATTCGCAACCTTCAAATCTCTATGTGAAGCAACTCAGAATGACAAGCAAGTCAAAATGAAAGAAATATTCTTGTATCTTAAGCAGTGAAGAAACCTCCGGTGGGTTCCCTTAACCAAGCCACTGCCTATGAGTAGAAGAACACTTATCTATATAAGTGAACAAAAAGATAAACAAATAAACCACCACAGTAACTTTTCAGGATAATATTTTCCCCAGAACTCTACAACTAGTAATAATACATAAATACACAGTAATGACCATATCTATCATATGATTCATACGCAAACACACAAATAGATATCTATCTTCTAGTTTGTTCCATATTGAGACTTTGGGCTCCAATTCACAGAAGAAAAAAGGAACATAACATGCAACTATAAAGAAAGTCCGAAGATGACAACTAGTTAATGTGTGAATAGTTTGTCTGAATATAAGAAAGCGACACATCAAAGCAATTACCGGTGAGCAATAGGTGGAGTCTGGCAGTGCATTGCAAAGGCAGCACTGCATACATCCCTGAAAATTGTTAGGACCTGTTTCTCGTCAAAGAACCCTGCTGCTCCTCTGCTCTCCAGCACATTAACCAGGGACTTCTCACAATATTCCATGAGAAGAAGAGCTTCTTTTGTACGACCCATATCAAAGAAAGCATGGGCATGAAGAGCAACAATATTAGGATGGCCTTTGAGTGTTTTCATAACTGAAATCTCCTTCATCACTAGCTCTTGTGACTCTTCATCATTACATATGATGTGCTTTAATGCATACTGCTTGGAGCCATGCAGTGCATCTCGAGCTAAGTAAACACAGGAAAATCCACCCTCCGCAATGGCATTTCGAACCTGAACTTTGATATTACCGATATCAATGACTCGGCCGTCAAGCCCAGTTTGTTCCTTATGTGTGAAGGGTTTGAATCTCCACATGGTTGATGGTGATTCTTTTAACAAAAATGAACCTCTGCAAAGGTAGTACAATTATCAAAATGTCAGCAAATACAATTTTATTCTATACAAAGTAAATCACAAACATTTGAACAGGCATTTGATGCTAAATAGTAAGAACCACTTCCCAATATGCAAGTATCATTATACTATTTTCTCATGAACTTTCTACTCTATCAGCCCACTAAAAATAAAGTAAATTCTGTAAAAGCATTAGTATAAAAGAAAATGAGAATCCGAAATGGTCTCTTGAAAGAATTACAGCTTCTACGTTTACATCTGGAGTTATTCCCTAAATTAGGTCTGAGATATATTAGAAGTGGTGTTCTCAGATACTGTTTGAAATCTTAAGAATATGATAGGATGAGTCCTGATTCGTTTTGGCTGTTCAAGAACTATCTAAGCAGGAACAGGTAGCAGCTCTGGATGATAATGCCCCCTAGAAACCTAGTCATTCAGATTACAGAACAGAAATATAATTGTAAATACAAGAGTGCAAGAGCTTCTACTGCTTACATCACACTAGATAAGAAGAGATTCTCCAGTGGCAGCAAATGTTCAAATAAAGCGTTCAATGAAAGTTGTGCCACCATATAGGCAGGCAACAGAATAAGAAAAGTATCAGGATCGCATCAAAATTACAAGAACATAACACATTTAATTGGAAGTCTTCCTCTGTGTAATCAATGATTTCCAGAAAGAGAAAACAGTTCCTTATTACTAACCAATGTAACAAATTCACATAGTTCGTTCAAGTTATAAGTTAATGGTAAAAATATCACCAGGGATCACCCACCAACCGCCGGCATTCACATTCAAATTGCACTGAGCTCCCCACATTAACAGGTTGTCTGAGAAATTGACCGCATCAATTATCGGAGATCCATGTGAATATAGAATAACATTCCCAAATTAGCACAAGACATGTGAAAATTTGACAAGGAGCTGGATTCAACTAAGGCACATGATCTGCTTGGTGCTAGGATTGAAGAATTAGCATAGAAGATAGTTGATTGTGACTAAATGTGACTTCTCTAAACAAATCTGTCCAGGTTGAGTAATTTCTTTCCGCATAGTTTCGGTTAAGTGTGCTTAGTAATTTAGTGAGATTCTCAGTTCCTTCCAGTTAAAGATTGCTAGTTAAATATACTATCTTAAATGACTCACCTCTCTTATAGCTTAAGCATTTAAATATCAATCCATATGATGACAAAATCACACTAAGAAGAAGATTCTAAGTTCGTATCTCACCACCACCAACCCATTTTTGACATATCAAATTCATTATGTACATCAATGGCTATCATCAATCCTACCATAACATAAAGATGACCTCAAATGCTAAGTACTAAAATGCTAATCAACTCAATACACCTAAAAAAATCTATAGCCGCCAGCACAGGCCATGTCCCAAAGTAGTAAAAGTCCATGTATTAAAGAAACCTCCAGACCAACTGGAAAACCAGCATATTCGACACACATAACAGATATGACATTTATGATAGTTAACTCGCAGATCTAAACAGAACACATAAAGAAAACTTTATTTATGGATCTATACATACATAAGCTATGCATACCCCTAGTAGATTCGAGCACCAAAACTCAATCTTTCATTCTACAATAACTGGTAAAGAAGAAAGATACACACACATACATATGAATTTCAATTATATTGATCCAAATCTAATATGGTTCCAAAAAAAAAAAAATAGAACAGTGATGACAGAGAAAATTTGTTGAAGATAGACTGATGCTGAGAACAAGGATTCGGAGCATGATATCAGCTACAACCTTACTAAACACTATATTCGCAGATAAAATTGCAGTACACAAATGAAGCAAATAAATCCAGAGAATCTACAGCTGCAAGTCGACTGATCCAATTTAGTACTACACAAGTTGCTCGAAATCTTAACAGATGAGAGATTGATGTGACGTACCTTGGAAGAGAGGATACGATCTACAATCCAGGTGCGATTGATTGGACGAGATCTGGGGTCTGGGAGTGAGAAAAATGGGTTTGGATTTTGAGAATTCAATGAGAGAGAATAATATTTGTGCGCAAAAGAATAAAAATGAGGGTGGAGATGCGTACAAATTTTGTATGTATATATAACGTGGAGATGAACATTGGGGTAGGACGTGGTGGGGTCTCTAGCCTACAGAATAAAGACTAAAGAGTCGCGTTTATTACGTCAGCGTTTTTGCGTGTATTCGGCCAAATATATAAAGGTTCTATTTGCTTTCCCCACAAGTTCACTTTTTTGTACTACTCCACTTCCTCTATAGTGGAGACTTCGTATTTTTCCTCACCTAAAGCTAATTAGGAATTAGATCTACTTCTTATTGATGTTAAATTAAGTAAAAGAGAGATTTCATTCAGCTAAATAATGTGGTGTGAAATTTTTATATTAAATTTGTGACTTATCAGAATATATAAATATGTGTTTAGAGAAAAGGACACGTTAGAGGGCCATGCCACATGGTTTCTGAAAATTTTCAAACTACACAAGGGTAAAATGATATTTCACTATTTTAATTATAAAAAAAAAAAATAATAATGGATTAGTTGTTTAGCTTCTGCGTGCGTGACAGCGTGAAATGTTATTTTCATATTATTTTTTTTACTTTGTTTTTTGTTTATTTATTGGGCCTTAGATTATATTTGTGATTTAGTGATTAATTGAAGAAGATTGACAAATAATTTTGCATTTTGTTAACGAATTCTTTATCTATACTTGGAAGTTATGAAAAAAATTTCATTGTGGTGGAAGATTGACAAAATAATTGAATGACAAGTTATTGTGTTGCTTAAATTACTGTAAGATTTAATTTCTTTTGAGAAAGAAAAAATCAAAATATTCTTATAAAATCACTAACTTATATATTCTAATAATGATAACCAATATTTTAAGTTTTAGTTGGTTTGGTGTGTACCAGGTGTACATGCAATTGGGTAGAGTCGGATCCGTGAGTTTTTCTTTTTTGCTCTTTTTTTTATTCATATGTTACATTTATATTATATTAGTGTGATCTTTATGTTATACTAGTGTGATTTTTATGTACAAATATCCTTACATTTATTTAATATTTTAACTTACAAAAAAATTCAGCACAATTTGTGCATATATACATTTATGTGATATTACTCATACTTTTATGTAATATTACATATACCGGTATATCAATATAGCCATACATTTATATAATATAAAAAGGTACAATTAACATAATTAAAAGGTATGACTACATAACTAAAAAGTATGACTAACATAACTAAAAGGTATACATAATTTTCCAGAAAATGCAGAAAATATGCTAAGTGTGTGGTGTCCTTCTAGGGCGCGTGAGGCCGCGTGGCCGGCACGTGAAGGCATGTTCCGATGAGTTCCAGTCGATCCAACCCGAATTGCGTGGATCTTAAATTCATACACCTGGTGCACACGAGTTTTTACCTTTAAATTTTGGTGAAAATATATAAAGAATATATCAAACATTTAGTAAATTAATAAAGTAAAATGAAATCTTTTTTTAAGTACCTGACAAACCTCATTATTAAACCCTTAAACTATCAAGTATATCTTTATTATGTTTTACTTAACTCTTGATATTATCAGTTGTCACTGCCACAGTGAAAATAGTTTTTTGAGTAATGAAGATCATTATGAGTTTTTTTCTCAATCGAATGGGTGATACACTATTGAACGATTGTTTAGTTGCATACATTGAAAATAATATATTTAGAAATGTTAGCAATGAAGTTATTATGCACCGGTTCAAAATATGAAAAATAGAAGACAAATGTTGTAATATATTGATTTTATCGAAATTGTAATATATTTATGTTCTAGTTTAAAATTATTAAAAAAAATTATTAATTGACTTATAGGTCTGTCACTATATTTGTCCACAATAGATAGGTGAGTGGACCTAATTAATTAAAATGTAAGAAAATATATACATTACCTCTTTGATTTATTTTATTTTCAAATCAATTATGTTTGAATTTAGTGATTCAAATACAAAATTTGAAATCCATCTTAAATAAAGTGCATGTAAAATCACATCAAATTATTTAAAATTAGTTATAAATAAAAGTCATGCCAATTTCATATGAAACCAAATATCAACACTATTTTTGTTGCTATCAATTTCAAACTTTTCCTTTAATCCTTCCACTCAAACACAACCTCCGGTTTTAATACTAATTAACAAAATAATTCAAGAAAAAAAATAGTGCATTTTCATCTTTCCTTGATCACCTTGCCACTCTCTATATTTTACACAAACGGACACTAAATATTGGAAGATCTGCATATTGATTCTATCTGAATCTCAAACATTTATTAATTATACGTTTGGGTTGTGTTATGGCCTTATGGGTTTTAAAATTAAAATAAAGACTAAAGATGGGAATTTTAATTAAATTGGTATGCATTCATTTTAGTTCTTTGAAATACTGTTTATATTTAATTTTGCAGACTTCTGATCAGGTCATTTGACCTCATTTACTATTTAGGTTGTGTTTGACTATATTTTCAAGAAGTAAATTTTAGCCAACTTTTTTAGTTTCTTTTTTCTTAACGAATGTCTAAATATAAGATATTCAGTAATTATATATTGAGTTACATCAGTCGGGATGTTTGTGTGAAATAATTTTTTTAACACGAGTTTTGGTTTACGTTTGATTAATTTGTTGATAAGAATTTGATTCCTTTAAATTATCATCTAAATTGTAAAATATATCTGAATAACTCTATTTTAAAATTGGATCCAAAATAAAGATTTGAGTTATTGTTCATAATGAGTTGATTAGGCTTAATTTTATTTCCAATATAGTTTAGCTTGTGGAGGTGCAATCTACACATAAACTAAAATTTTGAGTATGCTACATATAGATTTTCCTTGAAAAATAAGTTATGTAACATCATAGGTCTTTTTCAATGGTTCAAGTGATTTGCAGTTCAACCAGATTAACCTATTTTGCTCAAATCTTGAAGCTAAAATCTCCTTGGAGAGTGATCTATACTGGACGACTGAAATTACTAGTGGACTAATAATGTCAGAAAATGGATTTATCTATAATTAGATATTGATTTTTAAAAACAGATTTATAGAGTGAGTTTCCATTTCACAAAATTAAATTTGTAAGACCATTTTATTTGAATTTTTATGTAAAAATTTTACTATTAAGAATTAGGATTAACATGAAATTATGGTGACTTAAGGCAAAAGTGACCTTTTGTTTAGACTTGAAAGTTATTTTTTATCCGCATAAATACCTTCATGAGATGATCATTATCTTCCCACGTTAGTTAGCTTGTGTCAAAATTTTACATATTTACAATTGAGTATGAATTTCAAAATCCATTTATTAAGTAAGAAACAAATGAAGATTTTGGATTTTGATATTGTGATGAGAGAATTACAAAATACACACCACAATATTTTAACTTATTCTTTGAAATGTTGTCTTATTGTACGTTAAGTAAGCCAACATAGGCGGCCCAAAACCCACCCAAGATTAGGTGTGGGCTATAGAGATTGAGATTCAAATGGACCGGACAAACTTAGACTAAACCAAACCTGTTACAATCCAGTTGGATCATTCATGTGAAATCTATATTCTATATATACTCTTATCCAAGATTTCCCGTCGAAATAGCAAGCAAGATTTTCCCGTTTAAATAACCTTTTTTTAGAGCATCTCCAATGGAGGTGAGATGTTAATGTGGCATATATTGTTATCCAAAACATTTGGATAGAAGTTTGTTGGTGGTGGATGGGTAAAGATAGAGGGAAGAGGTAGAGGTTTCTCTACCAAAGAAGAAGAGTTAGAAAGGAGAGTGCAGTCATGCACAGAAAAAAGAAATGACTTCTCGCTTGTGACCTCCACGCGTGAGTAGGCATGGGGTCCGCGCCCTTTACTTTTTTTTTCCTTCTTCAATTGTTGCACTTATAGTCATTTTTGCCTTTTACTTTTTTTTTTTGTAATTTTCCTTCTTCAAGTTTAAGTTGCTACACTTATTTTCTGCCCGTTTATAGTCATTTTGAAATGGCTATTTTTCCAACAGCCATTATCTTATTTTGTTAAATTGAGAATTTTTCCATTATAAATATATGATCTAATTCAACAATTTTCTATCACTTTTTACAAATTTCAAATATCAATTTCTACATAATCTTACACATCTCATTCATAGAATGGATAAAGATTTTTAGATGAATTGATTTAATTCTTTCAATTTCGGAGAAAATACATCTTCTCAAAATAACAATATCCATCCTCAAAATTTCAACATTCGTTCTCAAGATGCTAGTTCCCAAAATTTCCCTATACATCCTCCAAATTTCTTAGAAGGTTGAAACTTTCCACCCAATTATATGTATCCACTGTAATTCCCCTTCATGTCGTATCCTCCGGTCATGGGTTCAATAAATTTAATAATATATTGTCCAATTTTATTTTATGTTTTACTAAATTAAATAAATAATTAAAATTAAAAAATTAATTACATCAACTAAAATATTATGAATTTTTATTTATTATAAAATAATAAATAAAGATGGTAAATTTGTAACGCACCGTTTTACGTTACTGTAAAATATCAGAGTTTAATAATTTTGTTCGTTTGGGCGTCCAAATACTCGATAAAACATGTATTTTCAAGGTAATTTAAACTTGCAAATAAAGATAAGTCGGTTTAAACATCCCTATTTTATAAAACGTGAATTATACACAGCGGAAGAAAAGTATTTTACTTTATAGTTATACAACTAAACTGTACGGCTTTGCAAACTAAGTTTTTCCAAAAGATTTCAAGATCATCTTCTATACAAATTCACCCTTTTAAGAACCATAAATATAAAAGAACTTAAGAATAATTATGAATTACATTTTTCATAAAATAAAAACACTGTAAATAAAACTCTTTTGCAACATTTAGAACATCGGCTACCAGCATCCACCACTTGCACACCATGCTCAAGGATTCCTTAAGATGAAATCATTTTTGACATAAATGGGTGAGTGCATGAAGACACTCAATGGAGTGGGACTTGTGAGCAGTTAAAACATAACATGAAACATAGACATAATTCATCAAGCACATAGTTGCAGGTCTGAGCCGTCTTGGAAAACATTTTTGTGGTTCCTAGCCACCGTAATGCGGTTCTTAGCCGCCGTGAAAACATTGTCGCAGTTCTTAGCCACCATATCGTGGTTCTTAGCCGTCGTGAACATTGTTGTGGTTCTTAGCCACCGTATCGTGGTTCTTAGCCACCGTGAACATTATTGTGGTTCTTAGCCACCTTGATACACATTTCATTAATACAAACACGTTCATTCACATTGCCAACAATACACATTTGGGTGCACCTTAAACACATTCATTCACTTTAATTAACGTAAACACGTTAATCGTAATTCCACTCATTCACTTTGCAAATAACACACATTCATTTGCAACTCGTAGTAAAGCATATAATGCAACCTTCATTGAATAAACACATACGTTTCACGTAGGCACATAACTTCACTTCAAACTCACTTAGAAACTTAAACGTAATACAAGAAAATTACCCCCACCTCGTTCGGTGGTAATCCTCGTGAATCTCGATTCTCTAAATCCTAAGTTCGTTCCTTCACCTCAATCAAGTGGTATTTCAAGAAACTAATGTGGTCCTTCGTTTGCGTTTCCTACAAGATATATATAAAGCTCGTCTTAGCGTCTAAATAAGACTATCTATAACTCGACTTGAAAATATTCTTAAACAGGGGTCGATGGAAAAAGGTCTGTAGAAAGAAGTTTTGAATGTAAAGGAAGATGACTCGTATCATTTGGAAAGACGAGCAAGTGATAATTTAGCTTCCAAAGAACATTAAACTTGCTAGGAAAATTACCAAGCTTGCGAAGAATATTAAACTTGCAAGGAAAATAATCAAGTTTGCAAAGAACATTAAACTTGCAAACTTGCAAGGAAAATAATTTAGCTTTGCAAATAATATTAATCTTGCAAGGGAAACTAATCTTGCAAAGGTAAATTAATCTTGCAAAATAAACCCCGCTTGCAAAGTATCTTGAAAAATAAACCCCTTGCACATTCTATCAAACTTGCAAAGAAAAACCCATTGCGTATATACTTAATTAAACTTACAAAGAAATTTCTTACATACTTAGCCCAAACTTGCTGCCACTGCACTGTCACTCTTAACCTCGGCATGCCGTATACCCCTTAAACAGACTCATTTTAAGGTGATACTTGGTGGGAACGTCCTCAACTCATTGAATAACACTCCATATGAACAGTTCTTGAAAATACTTTTGTTTAGACCTTCTGCTCCACAATTATTTCCAGTTCGGATGCAAAAACACAACTCCGACTTTGCAAAATTCCTCCTCGGTCCTCCGACCTCAAATGGCCATCAAATTTGGTGAAGACCTTCCTCATACTCTCTAGTGTGTGTCATAAAAATAGTTTTTCGGTCCCATCCTTATAAGTGCCTCAAACGGCGTATCGAGTGTTGCCTGCACGCATGCACACACAGCAGCTTGTACACCGGGCAGCAGGGCAGGGTCAGGCGCCCTCAGCGCGCGCGCCAGTCGTGCTCCCGGCACTTGCTGCCGCCCCCAACGGCAACCAAAATTCACCCGGCAGCAAACCCAACAGCTTTAGGGCAACAATAGCAGGGTAGAACAGCAGAAATAGAGAGAGAGAGAGAGAGAGAGAGAGAGAGAGAAACCATGAAAGAGAGACGCTGAAGAGGGAGAGAGTTGTGGGAGATGGAGTTTTACGCCCTTTCTTTTCTTTCTTCCCCTTTTTTTTTTCTTTTCCCCACTTGGCCAAGGTGAGTCATGACTAGAGTAGGTATGTGTCAACTTTGTGGAGAGAGAGTGAGATGGTGGCAGGGAGATGGTGATGACTAGTCATTCTTATGGATTATTTAACTAATCACTTACATATACATAATTAATTAATAAGCAAATATATATATATATATATATATATATATATATATATATATCTTCATTAATTAATTAGGGTGTTATAAAATTAATAAAGATGTACAAAATATATGAGTGATTTGATAATGAGATCATGAATAGTTATTTTTAGGTAGAATAGTTAGCGAGGTATTTATTTAAAAGTATATGTTTTTTAACTTTTAAGATAGCATTGATGTGGCACCAAAAAACCTAAAATTTAGGTAGTCATTGAAGATGCTCTTAATATGTTGGTGTATTTATTTTCCATCTCGTTAATATATGAAATTCTTTTAATGATTTGAAAATATGAGTGGATTTTAGTAAATTAATTTTTACATTATTTTAACTTTTCAGTTTTCAAGATTAATAAATGAAAAAAGATTTAATTTAAAAAATTTGATAAAATAATTTTTAAAGTCAATTCCAAAATTCTAATTGCTTACAACTATTTAATGTTTATAATATGATTTAAAAAGCCCAAAATTTTAATTAAAAATCAATTTTCAATTTAAGCATCAATTTGCTATGAATGGTAAAGTAATTACTTTAGCCAATTTCAGAAGTCCAAATTCCAAAAAATATTTCATATTAAGAAATAATAATCAAGAATTGAAAATTTTTGAAAACAAAATTCAACAAATTGAAATTTTTTAGTTTTAAAAATCAAGTTTTTTCAATTTAAATGTTGGGTGCAGCTTTTAACATCTCGTTTTCTTATTAATCCACTTTACTAAATACACTTATTTTAATAATCTTTAATATCTTTGTTTACTTAATACACCCCTTTAATTTAAAATATACATATACATACATATATATACATATGTATATATATATATATAATATTCATATTTATATATAAAGATAATTTAGTAAATTTAAAAGGGGATATTTTTGTCTAAAAAAATTATGCTAGGTGTATTAATAAGAATTTGGGGTGTTATTATTATCACCCTTGAATGTTTCTCATCATCAATTAAGACTTAATACATTTACTTCAAATTGAAATTTGTTTTCAAAATCTATAAATGAAAAGTTGTAGATTTTATATCTATCGCTGAACCAACTAATAGTATTTTGGCATTATAAGTTTTTGTATTTATGCATCAATTATGTTTGTGGTTTTATTTATGTATAAATCAATGTTGTATATAAAGAATTATTAAAAAATCGTAATTATTATTATTATTTTTTACTTATTCTTATAGACAATATTATTATTAATTTTTTATTTATGTTGATTTTTTAATTTATATATGAAAATTTTAATCCCTTAATACAATAATATTTAAAATCTAACTATGTGTACAATAATCCGTGCAACACGAGAGAAATACTAATGTGTCTTAATTATTCACATTAATTAATTCTAATAATATCATCATAGCTACTCTTTAATCCATTATAGTACAATTCAATGAGTCAATTATTAACCACGAGTCTGATAGTTCAAGTGGTATCTCATCTTTATAAAGATGCAAATAGAGATGATCAGAGTTCAAACTCGAATCACACAAATTTTCTAGTTTTATTATGTCTCCCTTCCACACCCAAAACTCATTAAAGAAAAAGTCAATCATTAATATGATGAACTCACAATTGTAATTTTTTTTTTTTTTATAATTATCATGAGTTTAAGTTAATTTTATTGTGCTACATCAATATTGGTCTCAATAAAATAAACTTACATTTCTTATAACATATATTCATAATTTTGTATACTACTTTAAAATAATAACATTTATCCATCTATAATAATCGTATATTTTTATACAATCCGACTCGCATATGAAAAGTTGATCACTGAGCCAATTTTTCCTTAAAAGAAAGTGCTATTATAAGAAAATGCCAAAGTTACCCCTTCTATTTTTGTTATTTTTCAAAATCTTTTTTTTTTCTTTTGTTTTGAAAGGAAAATATTTTAACCTCTACCGGAAACAAATAAGTATTTTCGTGAGCATAGTGTTATGGTAAGTACAATTTTCTGTCGCTCGCACTTGGGCCCTTAATTCCTTTAAACAAACATTTGAGGAAGGCCCAATAAGGCCAGGCCCACCAATAATACCCTCCCAGGCTAAGACACGTGTCAACAAATCGGATTGAACCCGCTCTGATTTGCTTGATCTAACCATGGTCATTCTTGGGGCCTGGAAACTATTCATGGTCCAGCTTGATTAACGTTCGTACATGTTTGTTTGTTAGTTTTATTGAATATAAACGAACGAAAAATTTGTTCGGTTATATTCACGAACATGTTCATTTAATGTTTGTTTAATATTCGTTTATTATTCATTCATTATTTATTAGTTTAATAATTATGTACTTATTTATTCATTATTCATTTATGTTCATTTTGGTTTTAATATCTTATAATAAAACTCATTTATATTTAATTTTATTATATTATTCCTTTTTTTTTCTTTCAATTGAGCTTTCAAAAGCATATATTTTAAGTTTTTGCATGAACATTTTTTATTTTCTCATTATAAAAATTTAATAAACATGTTTCATGAACCGTTCATTAACGTTTGTTTAAAGATATTCAATTATTAAATAAATGAATATTAACACTTTTTAAAGATAAACAAATGAACATGAGCAACCATCGTTTGTTTAAGCTTGGCTTGTTTACACTCCTTAACCATTCTTCAATCAATAATATTATCAAACACTAGTAAGTTCTCCCGTACGTTGCACAGTTTGTCGTATAACACGTGTTACATTTTAATTTTTGATAAAATAACATAAATGTTTATAAGAAAACAAAGTATATAGAATGTTTAATTATTAAAAAAGACCGAATCCTTATATACTTATATTTCGTAATATTAAATAAATGATAAATATGTGATAAATATCAATTACTTGATAACAAAATGTAATCAATTATATGCACACTGAATATATGAGTATTCAATTATTAGAAAAATAAAATTTAAATAACTATATTTAAATATTTCTTTCATCTTACATGATTGTATTTATTAATTTCAAATAATTGGATTAGAAATAAATACAAAAAAAAAGTATATTTATAACGCAATCACATGACTGAGAAGTCTATATATTAATCTAAACATAGAACAAAAATATAAATATAATAAGTTAAATAATTATAAAAATAACACAAAGCCATAATTAAATAATTATTTTCATTGATTAATTTGGAGAAATAAAATAATTTATAATGATATGACAAAACATACGACAAAACAACATAATTGTTAACAACATAATGTATTATCTTATTAAAATTGTATATGACAAAACAACATAATTGTTTGCAATTGAAACATTTATAACAATATTATCACTACTGTAAACATGTGATTAGACAATTAAAGAAAATCAATATACTAATTTAAGTAGGCATAAGTCACTGAACTATGATCCAACTAAAATTAAAGCAATCTATTTATTCAATATTTAAATAATTAATTAATTTATTATTTTTCACAAATAAATAATATAACAAATATGTTTTCAAGTACAAACTAATATATATTAATTATAAATTTCATTATGATAACCATTATTATATTATAATACTATTTTTTAACCCCAACATAATTCATATATGTCATAGAAGATAAAATCAAAATTTTATGTGACAAATTAATTAAAATCTCAATTTTTTTGAGATATTTTAGCAATAACTTATTGAATAAGACTCAAATTACATACTCCCTCCGTCTTGGGATAATTTGCACACCCCCGAAAAGGAAAGTAATTTGCACATTTTCCTTTAATTTTTGTTGACTTTTCAACTCAAAAAGCAAAAAACAATTTCTATTCCACGTGCCGGAATGGGTGTGCAAATTATCCCTGGACGGAGGGAGTATTATATATGGGGAAACAAAAGCTTGTGTTATAATTGCATCAAAAAGATATTCATGATGTGATATTTTTTAGAGGGAAAATGACAAATTAGTAATTTTTACCAACTTCTTTGTTTTTATATTAATATATATAGATATATGGATAATACATCAACACATAAATGATTATTAGGGTTACGTTTTCTGAGAAGTTATAAATATTTTGAAGCAGTAGTAAATGAAACTCCAAATATCATTTTCTACTCTTCTCAATTGTCAATAACTTCATTAGATAACCAACAACTTTGACGACTAACCAAAAATCTCAATATCAATTGAACATGAACATTGGAGAACTTAGTTTGAATTCATTCTATTTATGTATTATGGATCATAGTATGACACACACACACACACACATATATATATACACCCACACACATAATCATTATAGATAAACCGAAACAAGCATTAATAATTATTTCATAATTGCCATAATACATAAACAAATAACTCAAATGAAATAATTATATTTAAAAAGAATTATAGGCTCACATTATTATTATTATTATTATTATTATTATTATTATTATTATTATTATTATTATTATTATTATTATTATTATTATTATTATTATCATTATTATTGGGGTAGAATTAAGGAAGCCACAAAAAAAAGGAAATAGATTACATGGGTAGGTCCAAAAGAGAGAAATTGATGAGTGATTACCCCACAATTGCATTGCTTGACAAACAATATATGGTCCTAAAGGCATACCTTTTTACATAGGAAAAATAAAATAAAAGAGAAGTGACCTAAAAAGTAAAGAAAAGGGCCCAAAATACAAGTCCTTGGGATTAATGGGAGGAGAACAAAATGGATGATTAAAGGGGGAATAGGGAGTTTAATGCACATGGGAAGGAGACAGTTCCCATATGAAAATAACATGGCCTTTTCTTTCATTTGCTTCCTAAATTTACTACATTCTTTGTTTTGCTTTCTCACATTCTACTCATCTCATCTATCAAACATTATTATTTGAGGACATGAGATAGATTAAATTTTTTATTCGGATCAATTCATAATCTATAATTTATAAAATAGAAATCGATTTGTGAAAATGAGTGTGAGTTGTGAGTTGTGGATTGTGCAGTTATGTCTTACGAAATTAAATTTATGAGACAATCTCATATTTGTTTTTATGATAATTTTGGTTGTACCAAACTTATCCTACTCATTTCACTTATTAAATGGATTCCCATCAACATTTCTTGTCCACAAATTAATAAAATGAAGAAAAACATTAATGCATTTTTAATTAGAAATATAATTTTCTTTTCCTTTTCTTGAACTTGTTATGTATCCATGTGAACCATGAGGCATTTGATGTATGTATATATGTATGATCATATAACATTGCAGTATTTGATTTTGAGTATACTTGATTTAAAAGGGATGTTTACACAACTTTACATCTTATATATAATGATTAGGAGATTTCTTTTGGGATGATTGTGAAGATTAATAGACTATATTTAATTTGTACCATAAACCATATCAAACCGTCCAAACCGATAAATCTAAACTAGAGCTCATTTCAAAACAATTCTATATGTTATCATATATTTAAATTATACTTGTATATTGAATTAGGTACGTATTTGAATAAACTTTAATATTAACATAAACATATGATACCAACAGTTTTAGTATTTCAATATTTCAAATATTAGAATATAAAAAGAGGGTAATTTAAGCCTTTCATTTTACCAGCAAATTAAACTAAATTATTCTAATGTGAGTTCGACATGAATATGTTAATGATAACAAATTTACTTAATACGTAATTTATTTAGTTTGTATTCAGTTGTGATGTAATTTTAATTTATATTTGAAGAATGAAAACAAGCATTATATAATAGTATAATTATATGTTTTGATATCATTTTAATGTGTCTATATAGGGTAATTTGAATTTATTTCAACATCAACATTCTTCAATTAATCATTCAAAATCGATACCTCATGTTATGGGTAAAATTTTATGTCCAATCTTTTACTTTACTGTCATTATTTCATCTCATTTCCGAAATTAATGCAATTTCAATTAATTTCATTTATTAATGGATTGGCTTAAATTTTGCTTTGTTTTATTTTCTGATTTTGTATTTTTTTTTCCAAGTATACTACTTCTTGCATGTAAATATATTAAAAAAACTTAATATGAGAAGGTTTTACTAATTATATGATATTACACACACACACACACACACACACACATATATATATATATATATATATATATTATTTGATTGTTTATGTTCATGTCATTTAATGATTGAAAAATAGAATCTTTCACTTATAGTAAAAGTGATGCACTCTATTGGCCACTGCTAGGTAAATGGGACATTTCAATTATAAACTCATATATATTTACCATATATAGAGAATAGT
Source organism: Scutellaria galericulata (assembly GCA_946896805.1). NCBI lineage: Eukaryota > Viridiplantae > Streptophyta > Magnoliopsida > Lamiales > Lamiaceae > Scutellaria > Scutellaria galericulata. Next base: position 10,656,979 of record OX335798.1, on the reverse strand, counting down.
TATATAAAGTCATGATGGTACTAATTAAAAGAAACAATAATGTGTTGAACAGACTTTATGACATGTTCTATATCAGCAAACAACAAATGCAACTGTATTTGGATATGTTTCCTTTGTGTCAATTCTTGGACATGAAAGGAGATCAATACTAATTAATTAGAGAAAAAAAAAACTAATTGGGATTCAAATCCTAAAATTTATATCCCAATTTAAAGACATTCTTGGACAAGAAAGGAGATCAATACTAATTAATTAGAAAAAAAAAAAACTTGCAATTAATTGGGATTCAAATTCTAAAATTTATATCCCAATTTAAAGACCTTATTTATGAGATAACTAGGGTTAAATATTTGTCATAATTAATTGTACTTAATTAGCCAGAGAGTGGTTTTTAATTGTTGTAGTTAGTAATTGTTTTAATATATAGGAAAACAAATTAAACTGAAAAAAACTTGAATTTCACAATTAGGTATTTTGAGATAAAAAAGATAGAATTTTGACTAGTCTTTGCCATTGAATGCTTAAATATTTGAAGATAAAGGCAAGCTAAGATATAAGTCAGAAATCACATGGTAGATTTATTGTCAATAGTTTTCCTTTCACCAACATTTCAAGCCTAAATTCAATGAACCTAGCTACATCCCATCATCTTTATTATCTTGCTAATTCCTTTCTTTTCTTAAGTATTCACGTGATTTTGTTTTAATAATTAAGTAAGATAATTTTGCATTGGGCTACGTTTAGATTATTTTAATATATATAGAATGCAAAATAATTATGATACTCTGGATAATTTAATTACTAATTGAAGAAAATCTATAATGAAATTACAGTTTAACAATAATTTTGAAATTTAGAAAAATAAATCATGACTTATAATTGTTTTTAAATTTTAATCACAGTTGGTTTTCTACTAAAACTTGCGTATTTGTTCAGCCAATTTTTATGCATTGGCTACATGTTGTTGGTCAAGTAAAATTAAATTTTAAAAGAAAATAGTGAAAGCCTGAAAGGTGAACAGATTGGCTTGATACGTTTGCAAATTTTTGTGAGAAAAATTGAAGATGATTTGATTGCAGAGCAATGGTAGAGTTTATGATTTAATTTTCTTGATTTAAAAATTCATAATAAAGTTGCAATTTCTTGATTTATATTTTATCTTTTACAATTAAGCCTATATATTTATGCATAAGATATAAAGATAATGTTATATATTTGGAGTTGAGAATATTCGAAAAATACGGTTACAATTGTGTCTCTATTTACTCTACTCTAAATCTCGATTTTGTAGTTTCATGAAATGGTAATTTAGAAATCTTACTCAAATAAATTAATTTGCAAATAAAAAATCAGTCGAGTATATATAGCTTAAGAGACGTGATTGGATTTTGAGTAAAATTGTCAGAGTTCACATGTTTGATTTTCGTAATCACGTGCCATAATCTCATTGGGATTAATGAATGTGTGAAATGTCTATATATATGATGAATGTCCGTAGGATATATGTGTATATTTATATACATTAAATATTTCTGAATTCATGGCCAAATGAAGATCCTACTGTACTGACATAGCATTTTCATACAATAAAATTATTTGAATATTAATGGTAATGATATAGGCTTAAATCCAATCATTTCATTCATGTGGGTTTGTCAGATTCTTTACTCATTTCATTTCATTTTTAAAATTTTGAAAATATTGATTTAGAATTAGAAATGTGTCAATACAAATAATTTATTATTTAATAAAATATTAAAAAAAAAAACTATGTAAGAATGATGTAAAAAGAAGAAGAAGATTTTGACAAAAGTTATATTATAATATAAACAATAGAGACATGTTTGCATCACTATTTAAACATTACGAGTGTATTTCCTCCCAAAAACAAATTAAGAGTATATTTGTACCTTCACATAACCACTAATGATATATTTGCACATTTGCCCCATCTTATATGATGAGAATGAAAATATTACTTGTCAAATTATAACTTCTCAAATTATTCATAAATTTGAAGTATTAATGGAACCAAATATACATAAAGTATCACCTAATATTATATTATATATATATATATATAGCATTACTTGCTAAATTACAATTTCTCAAATTAATCATGAATTTAGAATTTTCGAACCAAAGGTATCATGAAATTAATCACATGTATTTAGACTTTTCGAACCAAATATATTACATGATGAAACACAAACGTATTCCACAATTTTACTTGTCAACGTATGATTCTTAGAAATATTACATAATTCACATCTAAATATCACACAATACAAAAAATATTATCCAATACATATAAAAGTATAACCTAAGCACATATTGATCGGATTTACCAGATGTTAACCATATTGTTCGAAGTGCTGACTTGGTCAATCCAACCCGTTTCATAGAATAGTCTCATACAAGAATTTACCTATTCGCATTATATATGAAGATTCCATGTGAGAGTGTATATTTCCAGAATTTAAGTAACTCTCAATTTTAAGTAATTATAGTATTGGCCTGCCTCCCTAAATTTGACTTGGCACACTCCCTAAATTATTTTGACATTTTCTTTCGAGGTCGACTTTCCAACTCCATTCATAAATTTAAAAGCAAAATTATAAAAATTTAATTGATATTAACGTAATTAATATTAGTTCTCTTCCATAAACAAAAAAAAAAACATCAAAAAGAAAAAATCAATGTAGTTGCGAATAAAATGTAAGTATAAGAATAAGGAACTCATTGAAGCTCGCTTATATAATCAATCAACATTTATTAAATATTATTTTTAAGCTGTTATAATGTCCAAGCCAAATAATGTGCGACTATATTCTTGATAGGGAAATAATTATAAATCATTTTCAACACTTAAACTTGCTCCTTGATTATCACTTTCTGTTGAGACGTTTCTATTTTATATTATAATATGATAATTTTAATTTATAGGCTATAAAATATTACAAAATATATATCTGATATTTTTTTTAATGAGTTTACCGTTTTTAATTCAATAGCGTGGTCACGAAAATGACCTCACAACTATTTATAATCCGAAAATCTTTATTTGGATTTGTTTTCAAGAGATTTTGAGAATATTTAATTTCCAACTGAGATTTTGATTTTTGAATTTGTTTCATTTTCAGTAAAAGCTCGAAATATGTATGGATACGTGTTTCCATGGAATCACTTAATAGTAATAAGTTGGATTGCTTAGTGTTTTTATTTTATTATTATTATTTTTTAATTAAACTTCTGTATTGTATGAACTTCAACAATAACATATAAAATATCCTATTCCACAAGGAATTAATATGAAAAGAAATTGCCTTAATTAATTCAGAAACTAAAGACGAAAGGCTAATGTCATGCAGCATCGGACTCTCAGGTCACAATAGAATATGACAAGCATAATTTTGTAATTTTCACCAAATCTAATTAAAATAAATTAAATTTATGGCTAGTTAGATATAGTTGTTCAACTTCTTTATCAGTCTGATTTTAACCATTCAACTGCTTCATTTTATTTTCTTTTTTCATGTACAAGATATAGGATTAAGAATCATTGTGCATCACATTTGATTCTGTTTATGTTTTTTATATTTATTTTTGTCCCTAAAATGAATTAATAATCATAATAGAGAAAAGAAAAGAAGGGACAATTACAACAATTTAATTATCTGGGTCGAGTTTTAAAATAAGCTCCTAAATTTTGTTTCTTCAACAATATCAACTTGAGAGATAACATAAAAACCAATTAAGAAAAACAAGATGAAATATTCAAGATATTAATTCTAAAGTTAAAAGAATATGACAAAACGATTTTCAAGATATTACATATAGTTGATATTGGTGTTACATATTGATAATAAAACTGAACTCTCTAGAGATTATATTTTACTGAACTTCAAAACGTATAAAGTAATTGTAGGTTTGTACGTGTAGTTGGTTATATTATGAGAATGTAACATTTTATTTTATTTTTTGAAATTAAGTGATACCTAATGACACCTTTTTTTTTTAGATCCTATGATTCAAATTCACCACACAAAAATATATTTGCGTTTGAACTAATGGCCATTTCCACTTATCATCACAATAACTCATCATCTTTCAGAGATCTTATTGTGATACTTGAAGAAAAAATAAATCTTGTTGTAATTAACTTAAACATCCATAATTGATATTTATGTAATAATCAATGTTTTCAATTTAATTTTACGATTTGAAAAATTCCTCGCATTTGATTGGAAAATTGGAAGAAAAAAATAAATTGGGAGTTCAATAACACTCACATAATCATCTTTGATTGATTTCAATTCTTGTGGGAATCAAGACTAAAATTGAGCAACTTCATAAACAATTTGACTAAATTGAAAAGGTTAATTATTACAAAACCAAATGCGTACAACATGTACCTAAATTACAGGTAAACAAAAGATTTGTTTCCCCTAAATTTTACTAAATACTAATTTGACTTTAGTTCCAATAAAATTAGGTGGATTAGGAAAATTCAATAATTTGTATCGGGTTGTTGGCTAATCCACCAAAGAAAAACAATGAAATTAATCATACTTATAAAAAGTTGCGTTTGTTAACATTATTTAATTGGCACATTAAGCTTCAGTTACATCGATCTGTATTAAAACAACTAAGCCACAAAGATTATTGAAGTGGGTACTAATGATTCTTATTTCAACAACCGACCACCCCAAGTATTTATGTAATAATAATTACGTAATGCAAAAATGTGTTTTTTTTAAATTTGGTTATTAAGATTTTGGTTGGTTTTTGGTATTTTTGTTACACATTTTCTCTTCTCAAAATTCAATTTTAAAGTGTTGCCGATTTTGATCAATTGCTTTATTTTTTGTAGTAAAATACAATTCTATGTTGAATACATTGGGCGTTTTAATTGCGAGCCGGATCCTCCTTTACATTTTTATTTGCACCATAGGTTAAATACTAATATTGTTTATATACATATTGTGTTAATTATGGTTATTTTAAAATAACAGAAAACATACAAGTTGTAATAGAAGATCTCGTTCGCTTTTACTGACCTACGTGCGTGTGTGCTGAATTTACATTTTTGTAATTACTTTTTTTGTTTAATAAAGTCAACAAAAATGGTCACTCGCTTGCTAGGTGTACTCGTTTTTATACTGATCCATTTGTTTGATCGGAATTCTCATCGATTTTGTTGTGGCGTCTAATTTCCAACTCTTTATATTTGATTAATATTAATTGTTAGCCTCTATCCCTAAAAAAGTGTTGAATTTATACATTTGTAATTTATTTGTTCGATTAACAAAGTCAGAATAATAGAAAGGAAAATGGAATTAAATCATTCATCACTATTCAATATTGAAAATGGGAGGTTGATCTTCTAGAACTATTAAAAAACTTAATTTTTACTTTTAAATGTAGTCAAAGTTTATGCAGCTTATAAATTAAGCATTTAATAATGATTTTGGTTACAACCTGAAAGCTTCATCTTTAAGCCTAGCTGTGAATAAGTTAATGATATATTTTCTTCCCTTTTTTTGTTTAACCAAGTATACACTAAGTTACATTATTGAATATATATGTAAGAATGTAAGATTGTAGAGCTGTTGCCACATATGCTATAAATTATTGTTTATAGTGTGGTAGTTTGTTGTCCATGTCAAGTCTAATTTCACCAATCATAACAAGACACTTAATAATGTTATCCTTCCAAGTTTCAAGAGTGACAATGATAGTAAGATGACCACAACAATATTTTTAATTTGTGACAACAACAAAAAAAAAGTAAATAAAAAAACAAGCCTGGCTAAATTAAAAGACAAAACAAAAAAAAAAAAAAAAACAAAAACAAAAAATCCCTTCAAATCCTATAGAGTGATAATTGTTCCTTGAGAATCATGTATATTTAAGTTATACAATTCATTGCTTTAATTATAACCCCACTTCCAATTTTCTTGCAGAATAGGGAAAGTTTACAAACATAGCAATTGCTATCTATTCTTTCTCCCACAAGCTAAACGGAATCAATTATGATACTTCCACTATATGATGCAAAATTAATAATGAGAAATAAATTACAAAAAGACAGAAATTGAAGAAAATACAATATTTATGGCCATATGGGTGCTTTCGGTTGTTAGTCTCTTAATTCAACTTATTCGAACCATTTGAAGAATAATTAAATTGTAATTACAAGCATTACTCATCACGGCCTATATCATTATTACAACAATCAATTCATGTCTTCTAATTTTTTAAGACAAGTGCATATGACATGTACAACATGAAACATATGTGAAATAAATAGAAAACTAAGAAAGTTTTACTATTCCCTTATTCAATATTATAATTTTGTCACAAAAACATGACATGTATATTTGGTGAAAAATGACATTTTTATAAGAGGTAATTTAAATTTTGGTCATTTATGTAAGACACAATTTGGATCCTCTTGGTTTTAAAGTTTTCCAATTTTTATTTACTTTTAGTCGAAATTTTAAAAATCATTGACGTGGCCATAGGAATTCTGCTGCCGCGTCAGAATTTCCGACAACCACATCCAAAATTTTGAAAATTCCGACCAAAATTGAATTGAAATTGAAAAAATTTAACACATTGAATATCAAAATTGGAAAACAAATTGTGAAAAAAATGAAAAATGTTTTACATACAAAACCAAAATTTAACTCTCCATTTTTATAAAGTACTTATTATATCGAATTTACATATAAACCTCATAGTATTTAACCCCTGTTATTCATTTACATCCTTGAACTCCTATAAAGAAATAACTTGCATATAAAGATAGAAAAATTGAAGTAAAGTATTTCCATAATAAAAAGAGATGATCTGGATAACATAAATAAGATAAATAAATATAGTTGACAATGTATGTATATATCATTTTATTATAGAATTATTGGTGTAAGAGATTACGCATAGACCCTACAGCAAATTGGCCAGCGTTTTGAAGACATAAAAATTTGGTTAGCAAAAAGTGGGCCGCCAAACACCCCCATATGCATCTTCCATGTTTATCGTTTGGAATGTAATAACAGTACAATACAATTATCATCAAAATAATTGCACCTAAATAGAATGTTGTCAAATAATATTAGCTGTATCAAAAATTATTGTTCCAATTAGATTTTCTTATATTTAATGACGGATTAGATGAAAGCTTATAAGTATTAAATATTCTTTTGGATAAGATTATACATTTCACTAAATTATTGAAACAAAAATGCCCATCCCATTACGGATATATACTCCATGATTTGCACCTTAATTAGTAATTACTTATGATTTGTTAAGAGTTAGTTCAAAAAAGGATGGTGATGATTTTTTTCTTGAAACTAGGTTTTGTCAATCATTTGTAGAAGGATTGATTTCGAGGCTAGTGGAAAAAGAATGATGCTCAAAACTACTTTTACACTTGTCTTTTTTTTTTTCTTTTTTTTTTTCAATATATTATGGAAAATTAAATGATTGTTTGAGTGAAAGAAAAGAAATGGATTAGTCTCAAACAATTAGAGTTGATGGGTTTCAATTTTATTTAATAAAAATATTTAATTTATTTGTCCACTTTATATATATATATATAATGAATAAATTTATAATGTCCAAAAGAATATATATATATATATATATATATATATATATATATATATAATAACCATTTTCACCCCTAGAATGATGAGTATTGAGTAGTATGTAAAGAGCTAACATATGGGGATATTCTTACAAGGGTCTTAGTTCATCCTTGAATTTAGGTTGAGTTGATTCTGATTATCTAAACACATAATTAACAAATTATTGTATACAATTTATAAGTTTTTAATTGCATAATTAATGCGACTCTCTCATATAAATATCTTTGTGCAAAAAATTTCTAAGTAATTAAGCGACATTTAATTATGCATATAGTTTCTTTTTTCAAACTTTAAATTTGCTAAAGCATCAAAGATTTTTGGAATGTGCCCTTTTTTTTTTCTTTCATGTCAAATATTCCAACTATTTGTTGAGTTGGAGCAATCAAATTATAATATTAATTTTCTATTTTCCTAAAATTTTCTTTTATTGCAAAGATGCAATTGAAATCATATTTTGTTACATTGTCCTCTCAAATTAATTTGAATTCTTGCATTCATGCACAACCTTGCTTCAACATTTAGGCACCATTATTACTAGGAACATGACATGGTAAACTCATGACCTTGTTGAATATAGGGAGGGACAAGGACATCAAATTCTTCCAATCCCACAAATATTGAAAGTGATTGGCCAATTTGTTTTTATTGGAGGTAAGTAATTGGTCAATTTTTATTTTTATTTTATATTTTTGAGGCAAGTGATTGGTCAATCTTAAAGGGCATTATTATTGCAAAAGACCCATTCTTTGCTTGCATAGGACACTAAACACAAGTTAAAGTTGTTTTTCCCACAATATCAGAAATGGGATAAAAATAACTTCAACCAAACAGATCCTTAGGTGATTATAGATGCGACAAAATATATTCCTTGGGCGGGGGCCACAGTGGTGGGGCCATAGTATCTCTTTTTTGAGGGTGCCGATGTGGCCCTGTAAGTCAGAAGTCACCATCTGCCATGCTGGAAAAGCTGCCAGCATGTTTCCAGCTGGATTTCGAGATTGGGTTATATTATTATTTTTATTAAAATTCAAATTACATTTGTACAGTACAACCTTTTTCATGCTGCAAGTGCAATCACTATACTGCATGAACCATATGACATATCCACGTCCAATTATTTTTTTTGGAAAAGTTGATTGATAATCATAATGGAGGGCTTCATATGTTTCTTAACAAGTTTTCATGAAGCATGCTTATTTCTCTCATTTAATTTCATATTGATATATAAATACATCTTATAAATATAAATAAAAAGAAAACGTATATAAAGTTTGTATTAAATTGAAAAACAAGGTTAAATTCAGTCTTTTATTAAGAAATTCAAAAATTGGATTTTGAATTGAAAACTATTATATAAATTAAGTCTTGTTATAAAATTTATCAAAAAAATGTATATATATAACATGAAAAATCATCCCTATTTGTTGTAATATATACAAATATGTTCATCGTTGATACGTCACATATTAAATGAATTGTGATTATCGTGTATGTAAATATAACATACATATATATGTATGATCAACGGTTGTCACGTAACATATCACCACTGTGGGTATATGAGATGTCGGAAAAATACATTTTTACCGATCGTAACACATCTTCTTAAAATGTTCATCATTTTTGTGTTGCACACATTAATACGTACATACGGTTGATATATATAAGTACTCTTATACTATGTGTTTATAATATTTTGGTTATAATTCACTGATAATCTACTTTTGTATTAGAATATGCTAATGAATCACTGGTAAAGAGATTATTAATATAACTAATAGGTTTTGGAGATGAGGGAATGAAGAGTGAAACGAAGAAAGCAATAACAATATTTTATATGCGATTTAGTGGAAATGTGTTGGTGGTGGGGCAATCAATGAAAATTATTCCCTAATATACTCTTCATCCCCATTGGCATTGCTATGAATAAGTATATTTTTGGAATCATGTAAAGGCACATTTTTTTATCCTCGAGAGATGAAAAACTTTTAAATATTAAATAGCGAAAAAATTAGCTTATATCATTTTCATAAATATTAGTTAGCACTGCTTATATATATGAACAACTAAAAATAATATATAGCGGTTTTAATTATTTTATTACTAGATATTTGTCACTTATAGTGAATATCACGTGATGAGTTTGATCTTTTTTTCATATATGATAAGAGTGATATATACCAACATAATAAGTATGCTCTTTATATATATATATATATATAATTTTTTTAACTATTTAAATCTTTTTTGTTTTCCTCGGATACTATCCAACTCATTGAAAATATCAATTAGATGAACTCCAAATAATTTAGGACAAAAAAAATATAGTATCCAATGTTTTAGAAGTTCTAAAAACAACGAGACAACACCATAGTAACAAAAATATTTGGCCAAGTTTGTTTAGGCATGTTATATGTGTAACACAAGAAAATGTCATCTACTTGATATTGATAAAAAAAAAAATTGAGAACATTATTTCTTTTTCCTTTTAAATTAGGATTACATTTATATCTCCATACATAATAGGTAAATAATGTGGTAATCAATCTAGGTCATTTTGATTTTTTTTTAAAACTTATTATCAGAACATAAATTCAAGTGGTTTGTACGTTGAATTGAGGTAATCTCATTCTATGGGGTTGATTGATCGGGATGAAGATCGTCTTTTACTTTTTATATTAATACAAGAATAAAATCATATATTAGAGAGTTTATAATATAATATATAGAGATTAAAATAAAATAGGATTAAGGAGTGATGATATGATAAGTAGGGGCAAAATAGGAAAAAAAATATAAAAGAGGAGAGGGTGTGGGATGAGAGAGAGTGGAGTGGGAATATGGAATGGCGGCAGGGCAGGTCACATGATTCTTTTAACGCAATTATTTATTTATTTAATTTTATATATTAATTAATTAAATGATTTAGTACATGACACAACAGCTGGAGCTGACTTCTTCATCTTCATCCAACAACGCACGCCACGCCACTCCCCTTTTAATAACAAACTCAACTCCCAAATCATAATCCAAAACTCACATAAATTGTGATACATAAAACACCCATGCTATTTACATATACATATTATGTTCGAGTCACTATATTCATCTATTTATTATAGACATATATTATTTAATATTTTAAGAAAAATGTGTCATATATTTAATAAATCTATCCATTTCAAATATTTCGAAACAAAGCGTTCGAATATATATATATATATATATTAACATTTTTTATACTAAATAATTTCTACATGGTTTGAAATACATATTTAAATATGTAAAAAAAATTTAAAATCGGACGATCAAGTAAGTTGGACTCAAAAAGATTTTTATTTTAAAATTTAAGCATCATTTATGTACATCATATTCTTTATTTTCTATTATATTACACATTTATATTCGATTCATTTATGCAATATAAGATACATTGCAATATCAAAAGACAATTGCGGTTAGATAAAAAAAAAAAAAAAGGCTTGCATGCTAGTAAGAAAATAATATTAATAAAAAACAAATATTCAAAGTTTTATACGGAAGTGGTACGCTACAAGCTTAGCAGTCTGCAACTAACCTCCATGTTTGATACTTTGCCTCTTTTGCATTTCTCCTAAAGATGAAGGGCTAGATTGCAAATGATCCTACTTGAATTTTGAAAACTCCAAAATAAAATTTAAAATTTAAAAATAAAGAAAGAAAAAAGTTCCAAATTTAGTTAAATACTCAATAGTTGTAATCGTACTTATTATGTTCTAACGGCCTCTCACGTAAGAAAATTTAAAATTCTGGAATGTTTTAATTTTTTTCTGAGATATAGATACTGGTTATTAATGATTAAAGTTAATGAGGATATTTACTGAATCTTTAGATTATTCAATTCAAGTTTTAATATTTTATTCACCATTTTTTCCCTATGTATGACCTACAAAATTATGTAATTTATTGTCTTTGCTTTTTTATAGCTCCCAAATATTCAAAAAAAAAAAAAAAAATCCGTTACAAAAATAATATATTTTATTCAAAAATTAAAAAGTTAAATAAAAACTATAAAAAAAATTACAAAAATATTTTGCAATTATTAATTTTGTAAAAAATATTTAAGTTCAAACTTGAAAAGTATTTATAAAATTTACTTATTACAAATTTCAAATTTTTAAAAAATAATCATGTGGATAATTACTATGAGCCTTAAATATTGAAATTTATTCATTTTTAAAAATATTTGAATTTTAATTCATTTATTTGGAATAAAATAGAAAGTTATGTTTTTTTAAATAAATATTTTTAATTTTTATTTTAATATCTCAAATTAAAAAATTAAAATACATTTATTTTATATTTTATTTTTAATATTTCAAATAAAAAAGTTAAAATACTTTTATAATTCTAATTTTAAAATTTGAAATAAATTTGAATTAAGGAAAACGTAGTTGTACTTTTACTTTTATTACAAATAGAAAGTATTTCGAGGGTATTTTGTTAAATTTGAGAGTTGACAAATAAAGTGAAACAATTTATATTGATTGGTGGATTATGCACAACAACAAAATCAACTTGATTAGAAAAGTGCAAAAAAAAAAAGAGGATAGTTTAGACTTTAGAGAGCTTACTGAAATTACCACAAATTTAATATCCATCACAATTTACAATACGTTATTAGCTTAAACAAAACACGTGTAAAAACAAAAAAACATTCATCATTAAATTTTAACATAAATCGTGCATGGCTATATAGACAACCATTAGTGGCATTGTCTTTGAATAAAATTAAGAATGTGATATCATTTTTACCAACATGTTGTATTTAAATTAAGTTTTCCTTATGAAAATAAGGAAAGTGCAGTCAATTGATTGAGTATATGGCTATCGAAAATTGATACAAACTTCATAAGTGCATACTACTCTTTTTATCCCAAAATAGTATCATTTTTCACAAGAAAAGAAAAGGTCAAAAGAATCTTAAGATAATCACCCTTGATCTTCCGGATTGCTATAGTTTTCCTTCTTCAACTAAATATATTAATATTCTAAATGAGTATTGAAATTTTTTAAAAACACCTAACAATTATTCGTGTGAATATTTAATTAATATTGGACTGCTATTTTTAGTTTAGTAAACATTTTCGAATTTTTTCTAACGTTGAGTATAACGATTGGTCTAGTATCTCACATATCACACACATTATACATTAAAAGAAAATTAACAACAGAAATAAAATAAAAGTTAAACATGAAAGAGATATAAAATACGAAAACAAATATTTTAAATCAAACTTGTCCTTTATTTATTAATTATAAAATCAAATTCCAGCAAGCATATGATATGGTATGAGAGAGAGAGAGAGAGAGAGAGAGAGAGAGAGAGAGAGATTATAAATAAGAGTAGACACATTTCTTGCAATCTTAAACAAAAAAGAAGAGAGAAATTCAAAAATAAAGAAGACTGACACAAAACGCATCATCTCTGAGTCTCCCATCCCCAACGCCAATCGCCGGCCTTCCTCGCCGCCTGCATTTTCTCTCTCCTAAATCTTCCCCAGCAAGCCCCAATGCATATGCAGGCTACCATTTAATACAACAACTTCACTCCACATTTCATCCCTTTAAACACCTCTCTTTCTCTCTCTTGCTATTAGTGGATGTGTGAAATGGCGGTGTCAAAGAGCAAGAAGAAGAAGCACCAGAGCTACATATCTGTGCCATCTCAGATTATCAACTCCATCTCACAGTCCTCTCTCGAGTCTCTCCTGCATTCTCCCAAGAAGAAACAGACCCCTCCTTCCAAGCTCAGACCTCTCCTCAACAGCCCAAGATTCCTCGTTTTCTTCATGTCTCTGCTCTGCTTTGTTTGGATGTTGAAGATGTGGTTCAACTTTGATCCAGTAATGCCCTTCTCCAGAAACCCATGTTCTGTTTCTCAACAAACAAGCTCTGAGGACAAGGGAGGGAATTTTATTGAAGAAAATGGAGAGTTCTGGAAGCAGCCAGATGGGATGGGGTATAGGCCCTGTTTGGCCTTCACTGGAAACTACATAAAAGAGAGTAATGAAATAGTCAAGGATAGAAGTAAGTATTTGCTTGTGGTGGTTTCTGGGGGGATGAATCAGCAGAGGAATCAGATTGTTGATGCTGTGATTATTGCAAGGATTCTTGGGGCTGCTTTGGTTGTCCCCATTTTGCAAGTCAATGTTATTTGGGGCGATGAAAGGTGGCTTATTACATACACTCTTTTCCCATTTTCTCAGACAAAAAAAGTGTACATTTGATGAACTGAACTTGCCCTGTTTCTTGCAGTGAATTCTCCGATATATTCGACTTGGAGCACTTCAAGAATGTGCTGGCAAATGATGTAAGAATAGTGTCATCACTTCCCTCGACGCATTTGATGACGAGGCCCGTGGAGGAGAAGCGGACCCCTCTTCACGTCTCTCCGGACTGGATTCGTTCTCGTTATCTCAAGCGGATTAGAAGGGATGGAGTGTTGTTGTTGCGGGGTTTGGATTCGAGGCTTTCCAAGGATCTTCCTTCCGACCTTCAAAAGCTTCGTTGCAAGGTAATAGGATCATATCCATGGTGATCCTCCTGTGCATAGTGTAGATTATTTTGCCAGCTAAAAAGACACTTTGATTTGCAGGTTGCTTTTCATGCACTGAGATTTGGGCCACACATTTCAGAAGTTGGCAACAAGCTTAGAGAGAGAATGAGGAGCAAGGGGCCCTATCTTGCCCTCCATCTCCGAATGGAAAAGGATGTGTGGGTGAGAACAGGGTGTCTTCCTGGTCTCACTTCTGATTACGATGAGATGATCAACAACGAGAGAAAGACTCGTCCTGAGCTCTTGACTTCAAGATCCAACATGACCTACCACCAAAGGAAACTTGCTGGACTGTGCCCCTTAAATGCCTTGGAAGTTGTTAGGTATATAGAATCAAGAATCAAATTTAACTAATACACCTCACTTTCTTTGTTCTTGTTTCTTGACTGTTGTCTATTGTGTTAAGGTTGCTGAAAGCATTGGGGGCTCCTCAAAGTACGAGGATCTATTGGGCTGGTGGGATTCCATTGGGAGGAAAAGAAGCATTGCTTCCATTGACTACTGAGTTCCCTCATTTCTACAACAAGGAAGACTTAGCCGTTTCGGGGGAGCTCGAGCCCTTCATGAACAAGGCTTCTGTGATGGCAGCTATTGACTACATAGTATGCGAGAGAAGCGATGTATTCATGGCTTCTCATGGTGGAAACATGGGGCATGCTATTCAGGTGTCTATTTATCTAATGTTGAGTGGGAGTGATAGTGTTCTTAGTCTTCTTGGTCTGATCAAGATTCTTTTGTGTGTTTCTGAAACAGGGTCACAGGGCATATGGAGGGCACAAGAAGACCATCATTCCTAACAAAAGACAAATGCTCAAATACTTTATGGACTCTTCTCTCCCTGAAGACGAGTTCAATCGGATCATATCGGACTTGCATCAAGATTCCTTGGGACGGCCCGAGCTTAGGATGAGCAAGGCCGGGCGGGACGTGACTAAGTATCCTATCCCGGAATGCATGTGCAATCACACCATTACAGATTCTTCCATATGATCACTCACATCCTGTGATTCTAACTAAATCCAATATCCATGTGGTGAGCTATGAACTTTGGAATGAGGCATTGTACGATGAAGATGCTCGAAGTTCATACTGCACAATATGGATTCATTAAAAGTGGCTAGAATTGATCAGAAGAGTATAACCACATTTGCTGCCCTGCTTTCTACACCTACAAATCAGATCATCAGGTGGAGTAGTGACTGTTAAAGTAAACGGCGAAATAAGCAGAATCGATCCGCTCCATTGTCATCTCTGTCAATAATTTTTTCAGTGGGGAGCATAGCATGTATAGGAACATATATATTGATGCATGTATTCTTTTTATTTTTTCCATTCTTTATGTTGTATTTATAGGGTGCAATGTAACCATATATACACTTATACAGATTAATTGAATGAATGAATTTTGCTACATTGTTCATCAGAGTTTTCGCTCTGCTATAACCTTTAGCTTATTTGATCTAAAATTCCAAATTAAATGCAAGTAAAGTCCAAGCCAAAACTACTTGGGATTGGAATGGATACTAGAAAGACAGTTCCAAGACAAAGTAATGTATGAAAAAGAAACTGAAAGCTGCATGCAATTGCAATGGTTATTCATACAGCTGAATGGATAGGAAAACCAAGATTATTAGTACAAAATGTCTACCACCTACTTGTGTCGTAAACAAACCTGGACGGGGGCGAAGACAGTAGGGTCTGAGAGTGAATGAATGCTTCTCCTATGAGACAAACTGGTTTTAAAATTTGAGGTTATGTTTTTTCTCTTGAGCTGCTATTGGGCTCCACCAATGTGTAATTCACTCTCAGGGCACATGGAAAAACGGCGAAAGAGCAACATTCTTAATCACAATCAAAGTAAAGGGAACCAGCCTTTTTGTTTGATTTCATCAGCAGGTCATTCAGTGGATCAAACACCTAATTTGTAGGAAATATTGTTTCAATTAGAGACTTGTATACATTTAAGTGTTTTGATCACATCTGATATCAAAACACAGAATTCTTTAACAGGCATTGAGAATGATCCACCTTACATAAATTTATTAGCCACACATTTCCTGTTTTATATCCAATTAAAACCACTAGTGTTTATTCCAAACAAGTGTTGTGATTCTAAAGAAAGAGAGACATCCATGAGGACCAAACGTTTTTCTCCCACTTTTACGTTCATGTTTGTCACAATCGCAAGTATCCATGCAACTGACTACACACGATGTGTAATTCCTCGTTCAATGGTGTGTTATCCGGCAAACCATGAAAAATCAGTTTTGAGGCAAGAGAAAAGAGAGTTGAGAAATCCCAAAGACACTATGTAGATGTAAGATGGGAATCAAACAGCATTCTCTGCAACAAATATTTTGTAACACCTATGTGTGACAATGGCTATACAAGGAACTATTTGAGGTAAAGAAAATCCTAGAAGCAATATATCAAACTATATCATATCAAAGCTAAGCTAACAACTCTAATTTAAGCCCAATCTTATCTAATCAAATAATCCTACTCTGTTATAATATCATGAATTTCCTCCAGGTGAAACCCTCAAACTATAACTAACAGTTAGAAAATAAATCAAGTTTACCAGTGTGAAAGAAGATGCAACAGAATTATAAACATGTTGGAGACCTTGCTAAATGGAATTCGATTATAAAGAAACCACATAAAGCAATCTTTATATATAAGAAAAATTAGTTTTCAATTTTAAGCAACCATAACAGAGTGTAATTCATCATAGTTATAAATATGAATTTGAAGCCAAAGAAACACTATCTCAAGATAACCATAGCCAAATCCTATTATTACTATTTTTGTTCAATCAAATCGGAGATAACCATTTGGAGTTCAGACTATCAGAAAACACCAACTTTATATATCATATAATAAAAACCAACTTCAAAAATCAATAATTCTCTCCAAAAAACCTTCAATCAGAAATATGTATGAATGTAAAAATTGACAGAATAACAGTAAATCGACCTGAGTTCTACTAAATGGCAATCGGATCCCACTAAGAACACGTCTTCCATGAACCCCATTTTCATTGATTTATTCTCATAATTTAAAGTAATTTGCTTGGCTCTGGAAGTTACAAATTCATGATCAGTGTGTTGTACAACCAGCTGTCCCCTTTGTACCTCCCTATTCAATGCTTTTCTGTGAAAGGTGGTACCTTTCTGAATGATGAAAACTGCATGGTCTAAATACAATCCTTAATTTATCACTGCAATTCATTTTCTTAAAAATCTTAAAATAACCTATATAAAACCCCATATATATATTTGAGATCATATAATCAATTTATGGAATAAATATATTATTTGTTTCCGAGAAAGAACACATCTAACACCATCTATTAAGGAGTTGCAATTTAGTTCTCATTAGTATCAAAATTTTAGACGCTTGTATACTTTCCAACTGGATCCTCTATTTTAGGTTTGTGTTTCATCTTATATTTTATTAATTTTAATTCATGTCGTATGTAAATTGCTGAAGTCATCTTTTATACTTGTGTGTGAATGTATGAAGAAGAAAAACACACAATTCTTGCAACCTATTCTTTCCCTTAACGTTACATGAAACAATCAATCAATCCAAGGAAATAAAAAAAAAGAAAAAAAAGTACAACCCCATTATCGGATGACATTAAAATTCCTAGTTTGGTAATAAACATGATAGAAAGACATACTACATAAGAAAAAGAGATCCTAATAATAATCCATAATTAATTTGATGAATGGAAGAAACTATAATAAGAGGGAAGCCCCATAAGTAATTGGAAAATAAGAGCAATTACCATGAGGGAAAATTTATCCAGTTATAGCAACTACCTACTATAAACATCATCATTCAATTAATTATAAACATCATCATTCAATTAATTATAATTCATTGTTTTTAACTTCTCCAATCATATCAATATCATCAGTCCTACTATCCTACCTACCGTGAACATGTTAAGATATGTCACGACTGATGTGTCAAAAATTCAGAATACCTATTAATTTCACTTTCCATATAATGAGGAGATATGATCATTACACGTTTTCGGTGGACATATTAAGAGTTGCCCACAGTGGACATTTTATCATTTTCTATCAATATCATTGGTTAAACACTATTTGGATATCAACAATCAAATCATATTTTTTATCCAAATATTTTTATATTTAATTTGAGAATTTTTGTCCTCTATAATGATTTTATATTTACGATAATGTGAATAAAATAAATATCAATTTTTTAAAATTTAGATTTTTTCAATATATTGTAAAAAATCTTATTAATTTTTTCGTCTTATTGGACGAATTATTAAAAAATCAATTTAATTTGCATTTGGAAAAATATATAGTTGTAAACAATAATTGTAAATTTAAAGTAGTACATCAAAGGTTATAAACATTTGAATTTTAAGAATTTAAATTGATTAAACAGAAAAAGAAGAAGAATATTTTACATAAAATGTTGTTTAAATTATAGGTTAGAAATTAGAAACAAAGGTTGGATATATATATATATATATATATATATATATATATATATATATATATATAGGTTAATAATGTTTTATAAATATTCTCTATAACTTACCTATATATAAAACTAGCCAATCTTCAATTCTAATTGCTAACCTATAAATAAACAACCTTTTATGTAAGATATTCTTCTTTTTCCATGCATATATGAAAAAGAAGAATATCTTACATAATAGGTTTTTTAACTTTTAATTATAGGTTGTACACTTTTTTTTTAATTTAATGAAATATATATATTTAAAATTGAGTTAATACGAAAAAAGAAAAAATAAAATTATTCATGGTTGTTGTCTCAAAAATTGGAAATTGAAATTTTTTAAAAAAATAAAGAAGAATATTTGAAAACAATTTTGAATAATGAAGTATTAAAAAAATACAAAGTAATTCTGAAAAATTAGGAAAAGAGAAAAAAAGAAAAGAAAAAAAAGAGTAATTTTAGTTTCTAATATGTGTATTACTAATACTTTTACGATCGTGTTAATCCAAAAAAAATGGTCTGTTGACGGACATTGATAGGGTCATATGACTCATATATAGGGATCCATCTTCACATTAGAAAATCATTGAAACAGTTTCATATAAGTTTTTTTGTATAATACTAGGTGTTAGAAAATATTTGTAACGGTCTCATATGAATTTTTTTTTGTAATACTAGATAAAATACATCCACTTTCGTATTGTGGATGATGTGCTCAATAAAACACAGCTGGTAATTTGAATTTTTGTTAACAACCGATTAACAAACACACACACACACACACACACACATATATATATATATATATATATATATATATATATATAAAAGTAAGACCATTAAGACCACTTGTCAAGCTCACATTATTTTGACATTAAATATGATTAATTAATGACTTTAAATTTTATGTTACAAAGAAAAATTACTAAATAATTTAGAAATATTGACATTATTTATCTAAATAAATATGCTAGGCTTCAATATAGGAGTTATTTGTGTTGGTCCCAAGTGGTCAGATGTTCAGAGGTAGGTGAATGAACCTCTATCAAATTTTTACTTTTTAAACTTTTTATAAAGAGCTTACTTAATTCTAGACAGAATACAACTTGTCCAAATCAGTAAGCTGGCAGAATGCTGATTCAACTTACTGTTTCAGAGATTACAGTATACAGCGGAAATACTTAGATATAGTTTCTTTTGTAAAAATATTTTCTTTTCAAAGTATGCTTTTATCAAGATCGTTTTATGCAGTATGAACAAGATATATAACAGATGCTGCAAATCTATATCTATATATATATAATAACAATTACCCCCTAAAAATAGTAATGCCAAAAGTTTTCCCGCCCATTTTCACTTACTAAATATGTATTATATTAATAATTAATAATTGATAATTATTAAATATAGAAAATATATTTTGTGTGATCTTCTACATATAAAAATTGCACCTATCATTAATTATCTCATATTAACCAATCACACATTTCCTTATTTAGTGGGTATATCTAAATTTAAACATTATTTTTTTCCACTAAGTTATCACCTAAATTTTATGTATATATATATATATATATAAGTTAATTTAATTAATTACTACTCACCAATTGAGTAAAAACATAAACGTCATTTTGTGATTCTCAATTTTCTAATTTTTTTACGCCCACACACATATATATAGATCTATATGTATATATTGATTGAATAATAATTACAATTATATTCGATAAAAAACACTCAACTTTTATACATAAAAAAGTAATTAAAAAACATGTTTAACAATAATAAAATAGCATTAAACTAATAATTATGATACAAATTTTTACATACATAGATTTAGTGGTGCCCACGGTTCGCCGGAAACCGGAACCGGCCGGTTCGAAACCGGCGGTCAACGGTTCGGGGAACCGTTGACCCGGTTTCGGTTCCAAACCGGAACCGTAAACCGGATTCACCCGGTTCGGTTTCGGTTCGAGTTTTCCAAAACCGTGAACCGGCGGTTAAACCGGCGGTTCGAACCGGCGGTTCCGGTTAATTTTTTTTTTTTCTGACGAATGGGGTAGCGCCACGTGTCCGTCGGAGCTCCGGCGAAAAGTAGCCGTTGTCGCCGGATTCCGGCGAAAAAGAGCCGTTGCCGCCGGAACCGGCGGTTTAACCGGCGGTTCAAGGCCGGTTCGAACCGGCGCGGGTTTTTTTTTTTAAAAAAAATTACCGTTGGACACGTGTCACGCTAGGATCACTCGACCGTTGGAGATCAACGGTCGAGATTTAAGAGCCGTTGTGAACCGGCGGTTCGAACCGGCGGTTCCGACCGTTTTTTTTTTTTAATTTCTATAAATACCCCCTCCCCCCATTCAATCCTCACACCATTCCAACACTTCTCTCTCAATTCGAAAGTTGCAATTCAATTCTCAATTCTAAAGTTTCAATTCTCAATTCTAAAGTTTCAATTCTCAAGTTTTTTTTTCCAATTCTCAATTTACGATTCATTCGAAAATGTCTCGAAGAGGTTCATCTTCCTCCGGTTCTTCTCACCGAGGAAAGGCACCGATGCCTCCACCACGAGATGTTGAAGTCGATGATCTTATCGATCAATACACTCCCCACTCTCATTGGAGTGAGGAGTACGCCAATTTGGAAGAGGCTCTCGGACCTTCGACCGCCGCCGACTTTGCCGAAGTGGAGGAAGAGCAGGAGCAACCGGAGGCCCGTCCAACTCAAGAGAGTGACACACGTAGCCGAACCACTTCGACACTTCGAAGTGATATTTTCTCCATACATTTTAAAAAGGAGAAAATATCAAATTCGAATGTGGACTTCACGGTGACGTGCAACTACTGTGGAAAGAGCTACAAGTTCAAGGCCGGAGGGGGCTACGGAACGTTCAACAACCACATCATCAAGAAGCATCCGGATAAGATGGGTAATGACCGCT
The DNA here is from genome assembly GCA_946896805.1 of Scutellaria galericulata. Taxonomy (NCBI): domain Eukaryota; kingdom Viridiplantae; phylum Streptophyta; class Magnoliopsida; order Lamiales; family Lamiaceae; genus Scutellaria; species Scutellaria galericulata. The sequence goes on along the minus strand of OX335798.1, from coordinate 10,635,279 downwards.
CTCAAACCCATCTTCCTCGACAAAATGCCGGTTCCAGTGGGGGAACCGGAGGTAACGACCCTAACTTCCTTCATAAATTTAGTCAATTAACTCATAGGAAAGGAATGGCCGAATTGATTGCTAAAAAACATCTTCCTTTTCAATTTCCAACTGACGATGATTATGAAGAATTTACTTGTGAAGTTTTTCAACCCGCTAGTAGAAGAATATCTAGGAATACCGTCACACGTGACATAGAAAAAATTGTAGGTGAATATAAATATGCTTTAATTGGAGAACTAAAAAATTTAACACAACGAGTATCTATTTGTTGTGATGTGTGGAAAGATCCTTACGGAAACCATGATTATTTAGGAGTAACGTGCCATTGGATAGATGATGCATGGAACGTGCAAAAACGATTAATTGCCTATGTCGAATTTGATGAAAGACATAGTTCTGTAGCAATTGCTAGAAAAATAATAAAAATTGTTAATGATTATGATATAGTTACAAAAATATTTTCGATTGGTTATGATAATGCCGCTCCTAACACCGCTAGTATACCAACATTAATGGAATTTTTTAGGCCTCCAATAGATGGTAGACTTTTTCATATTCGTTGTGTACCCCATTGTTTGAATTTGTGTGTACAAGATGGATTAACCGCTTTGCATGATAAAATCTCACCTATTACGGATGCAATTCATGAAATTGCTAAATCAACACAATGGCATAAAAAATGGGCAAGATTTTGTAAAAATAATGGAATGGAAGTTAAGAAATTTATATTGGACGTAAAACATAGATGGAATTCAACTTATTATATGCTTCAAGATTCTTATAATTATAAAGAATTGCTAATTGAATTTTATAAAGAAAACCCACATGAATTGATATATTTGAATAGCAACTCTTGGGATGCATGCATTAATTTAATAGCTCTTTTAAAATTTTTTGAAGAAGCCACTAGAGAATTAAGTGGCACTTATTATCCTACTTCTCCATTAGCCTTAGATAATTGTGTTAAAATTGCTTTAATTTTGAATGAATATTGTGCATGTCCTATTATAGGTGACACTATTATAGCAATTAAAGCAAAATGGTTAAAATATTTTCACGAACTTCCCGATATATTTTTAATAGCTAAATTATTAGATCCTAGGATTAGAGAAGATGGTCTAATCGAATTATTACGCATGTATTATAGTGCTTTGTTCCCCCATTTTTTGTTATCCGATTATGATGCGGTTGACTATGTTCCAAATTATGTAGAAGTTGCAGCTAGAGCTAAAAACTATTTGTATGATTTATTTAAAGAATATAAAACCTCATTAGGGGATGATTGTGGGGATAATTTAGGTGCTCAAAATGTAGGTGGTAGTAGTAGTTCTTCACATAATCCATATAATGTTAGTGGTCTTAATGCATTTTATGATTTTTATGATAACCGAACACAAAAACGAGTTAGGGGATCTAATCCCACACAAGAATTAGATACATATTTAAGTTGTACATTTGAATTTATTTCTTTTGAAAACTCTGTGGATCTTTTGAAGTGGTGGTCAAAGAGGATCAACACTTATCCTATTTTAAGTCATATTGCAAAGGAGATTTTTGCAAGTCCCGCCTCCAACGTTTCCGTCGAGTGCGCCTTCTCCAAAGGACGACATATGTTGAATCCAAAAAGGTCAAGATTGACCGTAGAGAATGTTCAAAACATTACTCTACTTGAAGATTGGCTTCGAGCAAAGAAACGTCAACAACATCTAGATTTATCTGTCTTTGATGACGATGGCCCCGACGAGTATGGCTACGATTCGAACACATCCTCCTCCACCGGAACTAATGGGTAAGTTTGAGGTAAGAGAACTACGTGAGCTTTGATTCCCTAATTCAATTTAGGGATACGTAGGCAATTTCATTCTAACTTTGATATTCACTTTCAAATTTAGAATGAAACTCAAGCTCTTTCATTTTTTTTTTTTACTTCTCTTAATTGTAATGAGCAAAGAATGTTGTGTGGTAGATGATGTGTCTCAAAGAAAGGAGGAGATAATAAGATGTGTCTTAGATGCACGTCTTATTATGTCCTCCTTTCTTTGAGACATATCATCTACCACACAGCATTCTTTGCTCATTACAATTAAGAGAAGTAAGAACTAAGAACTACGTGGGCTTTGATTCTCTAATTCAATTTAGGGATACGTAGGCAATTTTATTCTATATCAAACTTAGAATGAAACTCAAGCTATTTAATTTTTTTCCTCTTTCAATTTGTAATTTGTAAGTTGTAATTATTTTTTATGTTTGTAAGTTGTAATTTTTTTAAATTCAAACTTAGAAGTTTGTTGTTTGTAAGTTGTAATAATTTTTTTTTAATTCAAACTTAGTGTTTTATACTTTTGAAGTTGTATATTTTTTAACATATAAATACATTGTTAATAAATAAAAAAAAAAAAAACCGGAAAAACCGGCGGTTCGAACCGAAACCGGCGGTTCAACCGCCGGTTACAAACCGGAACCGGAACCGAACATACCCCGGTTCGGTTCCGGTTCGACCCCCGCCGGTTTTCCGAACCGCCGGTTCGGAACCGGAACCGGCGGTTTGTAGAAACCGGGCACCACTACATAGATTGGTAAACTTTATCTGCATAATTACATTTCAATATGAGAGATAAAAAACATTCAAGATTAATATAAAATTAGTTGAAACATGTTTGATTGATACACTAAAATAACAATTTAAATGATACGTGTTTTTTATTTTAAAATGTTTTAAATAAATTTGGATTTGTCATTCGCAACCAATTTCTAAAATAAGAGCAACTTTTTTTTCATTTAATTTTTATCTAAAAACATTTTAAGTAATTTTTTCAGTCCATTTAATATTTTCAAATGTAACAAATAAATGGAACTATAATAAAACAAATAAATTACCGATTTTTTTATATACATTAAATTTAATTTGTGATGTGTATACAAACATAAATAATTAAACAAATTAATTTGAACAAGTAATATGTTCTCTAAAAAATATCTTAATATTTGAAAATTGTTAAATAATTGAGTACACTAACTATGAATGTTAAAAGAAATAATAATACTTGATGGAATCTAATAAAAAAATGTACAGACTGAAAAAAGTCAATATTCAAATTTAAGATACCCCTTTATATTTTGATTTATGCAATTGTATAGCTATAATTAGAATTTTAATAACAAAATCAACAAATATATTTTAATATATAGTGAAACACGTATTTAATATTTTCCATCAATTTGTTATAAGTTTGTTCCTCCAGTAAATCGTCAAGATTTATGACAATATCATGACTATGAACATCATACTCAAGTTTTCAAGTGGGAAATATTAGAAAGTTAAACTATGTCGAAATGGTGATAAATATATGAAAATTCATTGGTGGTGGAGGGGGTTGGTAGAGAACATAATGTCGTAATTGGAGAATGAATGTTATTTGGCATTCTACTATATATGCCGATGTGATGAAACTTTTTCGAAAAAGAATATTTAAAAAAATGTTTGTTATATCTAAAAGATATTTTAAGGTTAGTTTTGTATAGTCAACTTATCCATATCAAAAAATTACAACACTTGAAATTTATATACCATGCATCACACGGATTACCAAATGAAATTGAACTATTATTAAGAACTTGATTTTTCCGTAAATTGACATTTTTACATTAACCTAAAAATATTTAAATTTTATGGTTATGCATCACACGGGCAACATATTATATTGAAATTAATCTCAAATAATATATTATATTGTGTTCAATATTTTCATATCAAAACATCAAAATAATAATTTTTATTTACCCGTGCATCGCACGGGACCTATATTCTAGTAAATATAAAGTAATAAACACAATGGTTTATAGAGGTTCGAAGATGGTGTAATCCTTGTACGTCCTCTCTTTTCTCCTTCACTAAGGAGGAACTTCAATCAGGAAATGTTGGTCCCAAGTGGTCAGAGGTTTAGAGGGGGGTGAATGAACCTCTATTGATTTTTCGTTTTAAAACTTTTCTATGAACATGTTCCTGATTCTACAGAGAATGCAGTAACCTGACTCGATTCAGAAACCTGACAGAATGTTGATTTAGGTTTTTAGCTCGATATCACAGTATGCAGCGGAATAAACTAAGATAGAGTTTCTTTTTGGAAAACCAGTTTTCTTTTTTAAGATGATATAGTTACAAACTTTTGACCAGAATGCTTATGATAAATGCAACAAGATAGATATGCAAACAATGCATTGCAGATAGACAAAAACAAATAAACACTTATGGCTTATAGTGGTTCAAAGGTGGTGTAATCCTTCTACGTCCACTCTACTCCTTCACTGAGGAGGAACTTCGTTAGGTCAGTTCGATTTACAAGTCTCAACTTTACAAACCTCTTCCTAACAAGTTATCACCTACAAGAGTCACACGACTCCTAGGCCAAATCCCACACAGGGTACAAATCCCACACATGGCAAATAGCCTACACAAGACTACAAAACTTAGCAAGGATCAAATCCTATCAACTAAGTACACCAAACTTAAAACAACCTAGCACACAACAAATGGTTAAAAGTATATGTTTGTTTCTTCAACTGGTGCAGCTCAAAGACAGCCTTGAACAAGAAAACTCGAATGCTTGGCTTGACTGCTTCTGAAGGTTGAGTCACCGAACTTGAAAGCTTGAAAAATAGCTTGAAGAAATGATAGCTTAGGATATAAAATTTCTCAGATGTTCAGTAGTCTTCAAAGTCACTCCACCCTTTTATATATATAGAGATATCGGAAAATGCCCGTTGAAGAGAAGACATGATCCTTGTTGAAATTCAAAATAAAAGATCTTCAAATCTTTGCATTAAATGCGTCGAAGAAAATCAGGGTCTCAGAGCATGTCCAACTCTGATCCGCATTAATGGCGTCATACTCTAGTTACAGTACTTTACAGAGCCGCTTTCCAGGTGGCAGCTGCTCATTGGCTCATCGTAAGCTTCTATCTACCGGTAATATAGACAGGAACCAATCCTCATACTTTAACCAATATATACCTTGTACTGCATTGAATATGTTAGAAGGACTTACTGATTATCGCTATGATAGCAGTAGTCACTTTCTATTTTGCGCCAGGATTCTGTTTCAGAACAGCTTTCTATTCCTGAAACCTGCAGTCAGCTTCCTGATCTGCGTCTCCTTTCTGATTTCAATTCCAGGTTACTGACTTTCCATGCTGAAAACCAGTCTTCAAGATCTTTTCAAGTTCAGAATCCTGTTTCCATCAGTTTTCTCTATCTTTTTGATATATGAACCTCTCAAACTCCATATAGAAAGATAAATTACAACATACTACTCTCCATTACATTGTCTCATTAAAACCTAGTCAGAAATATCCAACAGGAAAGGTTCGCTTTACAAGTCTCAACTTTACAAACCGACTCCTAACAAGTTTTACACCTACTAGAATCAAACTGATTCCTAGGCTAATCCCACACAGGGTCAACAAACTCACACATAGTTAAAAACCTTAAAACACTTAAGACTACCACTCAGTAAGGATCTAAATCCTTCCTACTAAGGACACCAAAATAAACAACCTAGCACACAACACAAATGGTTAAAAGTATATGGTTCTTCAACTGGTGCTTCGAAGACAACCTTAAGATCTTGAAGTTCTGAAAATCTTTGGCTCGATTGCTTCCGAAAGGTTGAACGACTGAAACTTGAGAGAAAACTTGCATTTGCCTAAGAGAGATTGAGAGAAATGTAGAGAAATGTGTCCGTTGAAGAGAGACACACTCCTTGTTGAAATTCAAATATTGATCTCATTTGATTTTCGCATTAAATGCTTCTGGGAAAATTGGGGAATTATGGCATGTCCTACTCTATAGGACATTATTGATGCCACTTCTCGGCAACCGTACTTTTGCAGGTCCGCGGTCCAGATGGCAGGGCGTCATTGGTCGGTTGCTAACTTCCATCTACCTGATACTTTGATAATGCTTAATCCTCGTAGTGCAATTAATCCTTCCTCATACTGCAATAAATAAGAGTGTAATATCTTACTATTTCCTGCTCAGGTTGCAACAATCACTTTCTGTTCTGCGCCAACTTTCTAATTCTGAATCCTGCTTACTGATTCTGAACAACTTTCTGAAATAGAATTGCTTTCTATTCTGATCCAGCAAAAAGCCTTCCAGTCCTCCTTACTGCTTACTGTATGCTGCTTACTGATCCTGCTTACTGATTCTGCTTATTGATAACAGTATTCGATAGCGCTCCTTTGCAGAATTCTGTAGAAATCAGAATCTTCATGCCTTTTGATTTTCACTAAACTTCAAAGTACATCCCAAAATTAAAACTTAACAAAAACTAAGTTCCACTTAAACAATATGAAAAAATGGGGTACTCCAACTTCCTATACAAAATCTACTTTGTCTCGTCAAAACCTATATAGAAATATCCCAACAATTTGCATATTTGAAATTTGTTAAATTTAAAATTTTGAAGAAAAAGTATAAATAAATAAAAAAGAAAAACACTAAAGTAAAAATGAGCTTATTGAAAATGATTGTCAAACTTTCTATTTAAACTTATTTATAAATGAAAAAATGAATTCTATTCTTTTTTATTTATTTGTGTTTTAAAATAAACTATAAAATCAATTTGTGAAATTTTGATTTTCAAATTTTTTTAAAAATTTAATTGAAAAGAGAAATTGAGGGTTGTTATAGATGTTAACAATAAAAAACAAACTAAAAATAATAGGTTGAAGATATAATACATATTTTGAGAAATATGTATAATTCTCAAAATAATAAATAAAATATTATTTATGATCCTCTATAAATGAAACATATATTTCGACAATTAAATAATTATTTAATTATATTATGTTATATTTAATGTTGCGATATTTATTGCACAAATCATAAATTTAATTTTACTATATAAATAATACTTAAAATTTTCTATTTTTACTAAATTTACTTTATTTTTTTTTGTAAAATCTCATGTATTGGTTCTATACTAGATAGTTTATGAGTTAACGAAATTCTCGTAATTCTGGTATCTCTCTCTCTCTCTCTCATATATATATTCTTCAAAAAATATTTGAATTAAGGACAACAATCAACTTTAAATCTTTACCGACTTTATTACAAACAAAAATTATATGCATGCAATAATTAATACTAAAGATGTAGTGGACATCTACAAAAACGACGACTCGTGCAACCTATTCTTCACGTTACATGAAACAATCAATGTTAAACAGTATAAAGCATTAAAAGAACTAAAACATCGATCTATAAAATAAAACACAACCCCATTATTGAAAAACACTAAAATTCCGTATTTGCTTCAACACTATATCATGACTTACTACTTACAAAAAGAAATCCGAATAATAATCGATCCAAGAGGGTGAATAAAGCTTCAAGGCCATTAATTTGATGAATAGAGCAAGAACTATAGGAGGGAGACCCTCGAATTAATTGGAAAATAAGAAGCTGGAATGGGAGGACGAGACGACTTCTCTTCATTCTTCGACTTCTTCTTCACGTCCTGCACATGACCTGCATCCGACACGCGTGAAGACGAAGAAACAAAGCAACCCAAAAAACTTGACAAGAAAGCCATTGTTTAGGGATTTCTTTAGCTAAATTGTTCAATTTATGAACTTATATATGTAGGAAAATGATAATATATATCAAGAATGTTATGTTTTCTTTTATGTTGGAAAGATGAGAAATGAGTGACTGGGTATTTATAGTGAATTAGTAGGTGATTTTGGTGAGCAAGGAAAGGGTTGTGATTGGCTATGTTGCATCATAAGTTTTTGTTTTCTTTGTGTGGTTCCACGTAGCTTCTTTTGAATATCGTGGTTTGACTAATTATATGAAGCAACACAATGTGTTGGAGTTGCCGAGTTGGACTACTTCGGACCAATTTCTGAGAAATGCCACCTAAAAGGAAAATTCTCAAACGTTTCTGAATCATCAAATACTTGAGTTCAATGTTGAGTTATTAGTTGCTTTCACTTTTACTTTAGTTTAAAAGGATGAAGATAATTAATAAATGGGTCCGGTGGATTTTCTACACAATTCATATAACAACTTATTTTTCTAGTACAGAGGATAAGAAACAGTAACGGATTCAGAATTTCAACCGAGGGAGGTCCGAGTAATTCTAAACTGAGAGTGTGATTTGTCACAATATCAATATAAATTATAAACTTAATTACATCTAAACTTGACAATATCAATGTAAAAAAAAAAAAATTGATAACTTTGGTAGAGCTTTTAGGCACATATAAACAAGTGCTCAAAAATTTTAGGCAATATTTCAAGTAATAATTAAAAAAAACAACAAAATGCAAAATCTTTCATCATTATTTTTCAAGTAATCACTAAATTACATATACAACTTCGAACATAATAAATCAACAATAATGAACAAAAAAAGAAAAAAAGAAAAAAATATAAAAATAACATTTTACCTTGAAATTAAATAGAAAAGAAATTGAGAGATGAAGAAAAAGAGAATTTTTTTTTTTTAGAATTTGTCTGACTCAAGGAAAAAAAAAAGTAAAAAATTTGGAGAGTAAGGGTCTATTTGGTATGGGTTTGCATGGATTTGGGTGTTTTAAACCTACCCAAACACATGTTTGCTTTTGGGTTATTGGCCCAAATGTAATTGTGGCCCGGTTTTTATTTTGAGTTATTGAAGGATAACCCATGGATTAAATCAACCCACCATATTTCGTGGGTTTACTTAACCCAACTTAACACACTTTTGAAAACATATAAAATGGTCATTTTATAATATTAACCTAAAAAAAAACACACACACATACATACACACTCAATCCAAACACATTTATTGCATTTAACCTAATATTTAACACTCAAACCAAACATACAAAAAATATTAAATCACAACTTTATGAACAGTGTTAACCCATCATATCATATCAATTTTAACTAATCCATCCATCGAAACAAATACACCCTAAGAGATTGCTGGGAGTTGAATGGGGTTTAGCTCATAATAAATTTTCTTATTTTTTTAATCTAAATTATGAAATTTCAGAAATACCTTTAGTAATTTTATAAAATTCGGGGGGTCTAGTGCCCCTTGGCCATGATGGGTCCGTCTCTAATAAGAAACATACTTTCCTATCACATTTCATAAAATTATAGAAATTTGTTATTAAGTACAATTTTGATAAAAGTAAAAAATGTTAGATTTTATCAGTCATATTGTGTAATATTCCTATATATGAATTATATCATGTAACCCTAAATTTGACAAATTTTTCCGTAAGTACATTCCTTATAAAAGTTTAAAAAAATTCAGATTTTTGTCAATCATATCGTGTAAAACCTTTTAAAAACACAAGATTTAGACAATTGTGTTTTTTTCTCCATATTGTTTAACCCATTAAAAAAACACAAGAGTTTACACCATAGTTTTTTTTTCATATCGTTTAACCCCCCCTTAAAAATAATTAGAGTTTACACCATGTAGTTTTTTTCCTATTATGTATCACCTTATGGATCATATGGTTTTTTTTTTTTCATATCATGTATCCCTTATGGATCATATCGTGTAATTCATATTGGATTATACGATATAATTTGATTCATATTGTTTTTCATGAAATACTCAAGATTATGTTGTGGTATATACGATATGACGTTCACACGATATGATTCGATTTATATCGTCTTACATGATATGATTCTCATAGGAGTTACACGATATTAAAAATATAATGACACGATATGATTTGTAAGAGGTTACAACTTACAAGATATGAAAAATTGTTCATTCGTGTAAATAGTATCAAATAGTATCGTTTTTTATTAAAAGATATCAAAATTCACTTGAGGACAAATATATCAATTATTTAGAATGTGGTAGAAAAATAATTTTTTTTTATCCTTATAGTAGAATACTAAGTTTCTTATAATTTTACTGTGTTAGGGACTATTTTCCCATTAATTAATCTATTTGTTATTGAAAAAGGACAATTCAACCTTTCAACTTTGACTGTCACAGTGGCCGGCGCGGCGTTAATAAACAGATAATTCTTGTATTGTATTTAATAAATCATATGGATGATACATATAGGCTAAAAAATGAGTAGACCGTCTCACGGATCGCCTTCCTTGAGATGGATCTATTTGACCCAACCCAAAATAAAGCCCAACCCAAAAATATAAACCAAACTCAATATACTACCCAAGAGCCTAATATATAGCAAGTCAATATACCCATTTCCCTCGCATGCAACACAACAAGCCCAATATACATATTTCCCGTCGCACAGCAAGCCCAAAGATGACGTGTTCTGAAAAACTTGTTAGATTTGTTAGAAACATTGTCTTTATAATCTGACCATTGAAACTTAATTAATGCATTCATTGACAGTGACTTGATTTGCTATTTATTAACAGGTTAATGAATGATTGGATTTTAGCATAAGAGCACTATAAATTTGCATATGTTCATAATAGGAACAATCACTTGTCTACAAGAATAACTGTTACATCTATATGTATGTAATTTTTTGCTATAAGTATGTGAATTTTTATCTTATATTTAAGCATATGTACAACTGTTACATCTTTAAGTAGGTAATTTCGTGCTTTAAGTATGAGATTTCTTACTATAATTATGTGAATTTTTGACTTATATTTAAGTATAAGTATAAGTATACCTCATCTTTATGTATGAGATTTCATGCTATAAGTATGTGATTTCCTACTATAAGTATGTGAATTTTTATCTTATATTTAAGTATATGTACAACGGTTACATCTTTAAGTAAGAGATTTCGTGCTTTAAGTATGAGATTTCTTGCTATAAGTATGTGAATTTTTTACTTATATTTAAGTATAAGTATAAGTATACCTCATCTTTAAGTATGAGATTTCATGTTATAAGTATGAGATTTCTTACTATAAGTATGTTAAATTTTATCTTATATTTAAGTACATGTACAACTGTTACATCTTTAAGTATGAGATTTCTTGCTATAAGTATGTGAATTTTTATCTTACATTTAAGTATAAGTATATGTACAACTGTAAAATCTTTAAGTATGAGATTTCCTCCTATAAGTATGAGATTTCTTGCTATAAGTGTGAATTTTTATCTTACATTTAAGTATAAGTATATGTACAACTGTTACATTTTTTAGAATGAGATTTCGAGTTATAAGTATGAGATTTCTTGCTATAAGTATGAGATTAAGAAAATATATTAGAACAAAGTTTCATTATCATTTCAGAATGTAATTTCTTCACATAAGTATGTGATTAAGAAAAGAACAAAGTTTCAGAATGTCAATAACATCTTCTCCACACTCTTGAAGCAAACATGTTGCCTGGAAAAAGAAAAAACAACATATCCATCTTTAAGATAGAAATTTAACTTCATCATCTAACTACTTCATTTAATCTCATCACCCACCATGAACAGTGATCATCTCAATATCTCATTACAAGCATTCAATCCTTGAAAGAACTCTAATATCAAACACATGATACACAGTTAACGGAGCACACACGCAGAGAGAGAGAGCGAGAGAGAGAGAGAGAGAGAGAGAGAGAGAGAGATTTTCTACCCAAACTACGCAAATATGCATGCAGATTCTTCACACAACTAAAACAACAACCAAAATCAAAAAACAAAACTTATAGAAGCGCAAAAACTCACGATTCGGGAAAATTAACACAATCATTGGGGAAAAATTGAGAGAAATGAATCAATCCAACTGTGCGACGACGACTTATGTACTCCGGTGTGCGACGGATTGCGTGCGACGTGTGACGAATGTGACGAACCCAAGGACCTGCGTGCGATGTGCGGCGTGCGGTGGAAGATACAACTTGTTGTGCAGCGTGCGTGCAGCGGGAAATGATATTGGGCTTGCTGTATATTGGGCTTGTGGGTTGTATATTGGGTTTGGTTTATATTTTTGGGTTGGGCTTTGTTTTGGGTTGGGTCAAATAGATCCGTCTCACGGAAGAGGATCCGTGAGACGGTCTCACGTGAGTTTTTGCCCTAAAAAATTGTGTATGAAATCAACATGATCATCTTTATATACAAACACGAGTTACAACTTATAACACAGACTTCTACAACTTATATTACCACAAGCATTACATGAAATAATCAATAAATAAATTAAATAATACATTAGATCAACACAGAGAGCAAAACAAAACTGTTGTTTTAAAGATGAAGAAAGTACATATATAATTAACATAAAAACTTATATGATACAAATTCTTATTACCCACAAACAAAACTCATTTTTACAAATTCATACGCTAAATTGTGAAATGCGGGCTGTGATCAGTTGATCCGTCTCATACACATAGCAAGATTCATGACAGTCTCATATAAGACCCACGGAATATATCACGTACATAATAAAAACCAACTTCAAAAATCAATAATTCTCTCTAAAAAACCTTCAATCAGAGATATGTATGAATGTAAAAATTGACAGAATAACAGTAAATCGACCTGAGTTCTACTAATTAGCAACGTCTTCCATGAACCCCATTTTCATTGTTTTATTCTCAAATTTAAATTAATTTGCTTGGCTCTGGAAGTTACAAATTCGTGATGCAGTAGGATGTTGTACAACCCAGTTGTCCCCTTTGTAATTGTACCTCACTATTCAATGCTTTTCTGTGAAAGGTGGTACCTTTCTGAATGATAAAAACTGCATGGTCTAAATACAATCCCTAATTTATCACTGCAATTCTATTTTTTTTTTTTTGGAAAGGAAATATTATTATGAAACACAAGTAGAACATATAATTTGGAGCATATCCACCACATTGTTCGGTGAATCAGTCCAATCAGTCGGACTCAAATGAGAAACTGAGTCTCTAGTAAGATGTACAATGAGCAATAACATTTGCTTCACGCTTAATAAGACAGATTATAAAGTTTGGACTAGAACTCAAGAGATGCTTGCAAAACTTGATAATGTTGTCAAATTCAGTCTCACCATGAGCCGCACGACTAATAGCGTCTATAACTTCTTTTGCATCCACTTTGAAAATAACATTATCAAAACCTTGACTCCGAATCCATGAAATAGCCTCAAATAACCATATTGCCTCCCCTTCTCTCACCTTCAATAAACCATAAAAAAAGATTGATCTTGCTGAGATGAAACTGCCTTTCTCATCCCTAACCACCATCCCTGATATGGTCGAACTAAGTCGAACCGAGTCCTCTTAGAAACCGAACTTAGTCGAACCAAGTTGAACCGAGTCCTTCTCTTTGAAACCGAACTGAGGTTAATGTCAGTGAATCTGAAGTCTGAAGAAACAAGCTGTTCGGCCGCCTTCGGATCGAACTACGGAAGCGCGAACCAATGCAGTTGTGAAGTACGATAACGAACCAGTATGCGGCGAAGCTAGCCGAACTGATTTACAGCCCTATGGTCGAACTTACGAAAGAGGAATTGATTCATCTAAGAGTTATAACAACGAACTGATTAACAGGGAAAGTGACGAACAGATTTTGAACCTAACTAACCGCTATTTCAGCGGAACTGTTAGTCCATATCCCATATTTTGTGGGATAAATCTCAACCAACTCGTATTTCAGGGAGTCTATATATACCTCTTGTGTTCATTCTTTATTTTTTCCTTATGCACACTTATATTCAAAATACACACGCATAATTGCAAAAAAGAACACCAAGACATTCTCTTCTTTTCTCTGACTTGAGCGTCGGAGTCCCATCGCCGGGAACCCCTCCCAGCGTTTTTTTTGCAGGTTTTCAGGTTCAAGATTATCGGTTTTTGGATCGGGAAATCGGAGAATCGAATCAAGACCTTGAGTTTTTGGGTTGAAGAACCGGAGTTTTGGATTGGAGCAATATCAATTGGCGCCGTCTGTGGGAAATCAATCTGAGTTTTTAAGGCGTTGAGATAACAAGCATGGTGAATACCAGAGGATCAAGGAGAAGGATGGAAGTCGGTGATTCATCCAGAAGACCTGAAAATCGAGAGGGTGACCGGAGTCCTACCCCGGTGGATCCCCCTCGTACTATTACTTTAACGCCGGAGGAACTGACAGATTTGATGGAAGCAGCTGTCCAGAAGGCTATGGGGAAACAAAGAGTTGAGTCACAACAAGATAACGTGGATACCCATCGGGAGAAGGAGGCAAGTGATTATAGGTCACGAACGGATGAGAGGGAAAATCAGTTTGATCACTCTCGGGGGCAGAAACGAGGCCATGATGAATTATCGGAAAGGGTTGACGAGCTGAAAAGAGAATTGAAAGAAGTCCAGCGTAATATCCGACGAGTTCCGAAAGGTTCAAGGGGGAATCCCTTTTCGGAGGAAATGATGGAAGATGAATTACCAGCATCCTTTCGACCGGTGAATTTTGATTACGATGGTACTGCAGATCCGTGGGATCATTTGTGCCGATTTGAAAATACCGTTCTCTTACATCGGTATTCAGATGACATCAAGTGCAGGGTGTTTGCTACTACCCTCACCAAGGTTGCTCAGACCTGGTTCAGCCAACTAGCTGATGGAACTATTCATGACTTCGAACAATTATCAGAGTTATTCTTACACTAGTTCGTCAGTGCCAAAAGACAGCGGCGATCTACTCAAACTCTGTTTGGGGTAAAACAGAAATGGGATGAGATATTGAGAGAATACGTTGGAAGGTTTACAGATGCGGCCCGGGAAGCTCCTGAGGCTTCAGATGACTTAATAGTCAACGCCTTTATACAGGGTTTGAAAGAGGGTGATCTTCATACCTCTCTGGTTAAGAAGATGCCGAAGAATTTTGATGACTTATTGCAGAGATCCACTATGTATATCAACCTGAAAGAGGCAGTTCGGATTAAGAAATGCGAGAGCTCCAGCCGAGCTAATAAGTCACAGGAACCGGAGTCTATAAGGAGGAAGGAGATGGGAGAATCTCGAGCAAGGTTCGCACCCCCGCCGTTGCGAAATAACAAGGTTGGTAGGAGGTATGACCAATATACTCCATTGACTATTTCTCCCGGGCAAGTATTGATGGAGATCTGGAATCTGCCCCAACTGAAATGGCCGGCGACATGGAGTCCGACTCCCAAGAAGCCATCCACCTTCGGGAATGACAAGCTTTGTTGGTTTCATAACGAGTATGGACACGGTACTGATGAATGCTTGCACCTCAGAGACGAACTAGAAAGATTAGTTCGGGAAAACAGGATAACTCGGTATGTCCGCCCTCACCGACAAGATAACAGAGAACAAAGGAATGCTCGGGAAGAACCCAGAAGGGAAAGGGGACAAGAGCGACCTGAACTACCTCTCCCTCCGCCACTTCCGCCGCGAAACAGGCCTGAGAGGGAGGAAAGACCTACTATACACATGATCATAGGAGGACCAACGGATGGAGATTCAAACAGAGCTCGCAAGACGAGACTGAATTCAGTTCGACAGAAGGGGGACGAGGTTCAGACGATTTTCGATGAAGTAGTAGTACAGTTTGGGGCTCAGGACAAAGTAGTCCTTCAGAGTCCACAGTTCGATGCTATGGTGATTGCGACTGAGATTAGAGGTTTTAACGTCGAGAGGATATTCGTTGATACAGGCAGTTCGGTGGACATCATGTTCATGGACTGTTTTAGAAAGATGATATCTGCAGTCGAAGTGAAATCGGTGGAAACTTCTCTTTATGGGTTTTCGGGAGAAGCTGTGACAGTGTTTGGCAAGATACAGTTGCTTATGGTTTTAGGAGAAAGCGAATGGAGGCAGAACAAGACAATAAATTTTCTATTGGTGGACGCACCCTCGCAGTACAACGTGATTTTAGGACGTCCTTCATTGAGCACTTATGCAGCTGTTATCTCACCTGCTTATTTGATGATGAAATTCCCAGTAGAAAATGAGGAAGGACGAACTGTGGGAGTCGGAGTAGTCCATGGCAATCAGCAGACAGCTTGACGTTGTTATGTTGCCGCAGTTCGCCAATCTGAATCCCAAAAACGAAAAGCCGAACAGAAAACTGAGGTTGATAAAGAAAGAGATCACAGTCGAAAGAAAGAGTGAGAGAAAAACACAACGGAGTTTGAAGAAGGGGAATTGATGAGCATCGAGTTGATTTCAGAGCAACCTAGGCATGTAGTTCGCATTGGCAGTCATTTGGCCGAACCAAACCGCAGTGAGATTGTGCAGGTATTGAAGGAGAATGTGGATTTGTTCGCATGGAAGCCGGAAGATATGAAGGGTATAGACCCAGATATAGCAGTTCATCAATTGGATACTAAGCCAGAGGCTCGACCAATCAAACAAAAGCTGAGGCACTTTGGTGACGAGCAAAATGAGATAATAGAAATGGAAGTTCAGAAGTTGCTGGAAATAGGGCATATTGAGAAGATACAATACCCTTAGTGGCTGGCAAACGTGGTGTTGGTGCCTAAACCTGGAAACAAATGGCGGATGTGTATCGATTTTCATGATCTGAACAAAGCATGCCCAAAGGATCATTACCCGCTCCCACGAATTGATAAGCTGGTGGATTCAACTGCTGGTTGCGAACTGCTCAACATGATGGATGCTGCACAAGGATATCATCAGATCCTGTTATATCCGAATGATAAGCCCAAAGTTGCTTTCATCACCTCGTCAGGAACATACTGTTACACGGTGATGTCGTTTGGATTAAAGAACGCGGGAGCTACTTATCAAAGGATGGTGGATAAGATGTTCAAGCACCAGTTAGGTCGTAATATGGAAGCTTATGTGGATGACATGTTGGTGAAAAGTGTTCAGGCGAACACTCATGCGGCGGACTTAAGAGAAACAATGACAACTATCCGAAGGCATGGGATGCGGTTGAATCCATCAAAGTGCTCGTTCGGAGTAAAGACAGGGAAATTTCTGGGATATATGGTTACTGAGAGGGGAATCGAAGTTAATCCAAGCAAGATCCGAGCTATCCAAGATATGGTTCCTCCGCGAACCATAAAAGAGGTACAGGTTTTAACTGGTCGAGTTGTTGCTCTAAGCAGGTTTATATCAAGATTGGCGGATAAAGGATTGCCTTTCTTCAAAGTCCTTAGAAAGAGTAGTCAGTTTGGCTAGAACGAACAATGTCAAAAGGCTTTTGACGATTTAAAAGTTTTCTTTTCTTCACTTCTGTTGCTAAAGCAACCGATTCAAGGAGGAGCACTGCTGATATACTTGGCGATTGGCGAAGAGTCTGTTAGTTCGGTTCTTGTGCGAGAAGAAGGAAATGACTAGTTCCCTGTCTACTTCGTCAGTAAAGTTCTTCAAGGGGCCGAAGTGCGATATACTGAGATCGAAAAGGTGGCCTATGCATTAGTTACTGCTGCCAGGAGATTACGGCCATACTTTTTGGGTTACGCGATCACGGTGCGAACAGATCATCCGTTGAGCACCATTCTGGGAAAGCCTGAAGCATCAGGGAGATTAGTCAAATGGGCCATCGAACTAGGTCAATTTGACATCAAGTATGAACCTCGAACAACTATTAAAGGTCAGGCCTTGGCGAACTTCATTCAAGAGACAACCAGAGCACAAGAAAAGAAGAAGTGGGAGTTGTTTGTAGATGGATCCTCATCTCGTCAAGGAGCTGGAGCCGGAATCTTGTTAATCAGTCCGGAAAAAGATGAGTTACAGTTTGCCATAAAATTCTTGTTCAAAGCATCTAACAATGAAGCAGAATATGAAGCCTTTTTGCAGGGTTTGAAGATAGCCAAACAGGCTAGAGCACGCCATTTAATAGTGAAATCAGATTCACAGTTGGTAACACAACAACTTCGAAATGAGTGTGAAGTCAAAGAAGATAGGATGATTTCCTACGTAGACAAGATCAAAGATATGGAGAACAGGTTTGAGAAGCTTCAGATTGAACAAATTCCCAGAAGTGAAAATGAAAAGACGGATTTTTTATCAAAGATAGGCAGTTCGTTGCGAGACTGTTCGCAGAGAAGTATAACTGTGATGGGTATTGGGAGAGAAAGTGAAGTTATGAATATTGACAAGGCAGAGCCCGATTGGAGAACTCCTTTTTTTGCATTTTTGGAAGGCAGAAGGGAAGGAACAACAAAAGAATTGGAAAGGTTAGAAAGGCAAGTTCGTTTTTACTATGTCATTGACGACTATTATACAGGAAAACCTTTTTACCAACGGATGCAAGATGCTTATCTCAAGAAGAAGGGATCAAGGTGTTGAAAGAAGCTCATGAAGGAGGATGTGCAAAACACTCTGGGGCAAGAGCTTTAGCTCGGAAGGTGGTACGAGCTGGTTTTTATTGGCCCACATTGAAGAATGATGCTGAGGAGCTAGTGTGAAAGTGTGAATCTTGTCAGAAGCATGGATGGCGGATCCACGCGCCAACCACAGATATGCTAACCACTTATTCGCCTTGTCCCTTCGCTAGATGGGGAATCGACATAGTTGGTCCGTTTGTGAAAACCAGAGGAATCAAACAATTTTTGGTAGTAGCAGTGGATTACTTCACTAAGTGGGTTGAAGCTGAACCTTTAGTTAAAATTACAGAAGCTGACATGATCCACTTCGTTTGGAAGAATATTTGTTGCAGATTTGGTCTGCTAAGAATTTTGGTGTCGGACAACGGAGCTCAGTTCCGAGGAAAGAAAATCACGGGATGGTGCGAAGAGATGAAAATTGTGCAAGTACTTACTGCAGTTGCACATCCGCAAGCAAATGGTCAAGTTGAAGTAGTAAACCAGATCATAGTGGATGGACTCAAAAAGCGGCTCGAGTCTGAGAAGTCGAACTGGGTAGATGAACTACCATCAGTATTGTGGGCTTATTGAACAACAGCTAGGTCGACGACGGGAGAAAGTCCTTTCAGTTTGGCGTTCGGGATGGAAGCAGTAGTTCCAACAGAAATTCAAGGAGAAGCTTTGCGGATCACCAATTTTGAACCACAAGAAAACGAGGAGTTGATTAGAACTGATCTAATGTTTTTGGACGAACTGAGGGACGAAGCCTGAGTTCGACGTAAACTCTATAAAAGACGCATTCAAGCAGCATTTCACAAAAAAGTTCGGAAAAGAGAATTCCAAGTAGGAGATATGGTGTTAAGACAATCAAACGCCCTGGTCGAAATTGGAAAGTTGGATGCTACTTGGGAAGGGTCGTATATTGTGTCCAAGATTCTTTCGGGAGGATCTTACGAGCTGACGGATGAAGATGGTAAAAGGTTGCCCAGACCTTGGCATGTGAGTCATTTGAAGAAGTTCTATGCTTGAAGTATCATCTTTATCTAGGTTGTTTATTACTTTTTCAATTTCTGCTACTTAATAAAACGAGAAACATTTACTCTCCGTGGATGTAGGTCAATTAGACCGAACCACGTTACATCGCAGTGTTGCTCTTTTTCTGCTTTATTTTATACTACTATTATACTTGATGATTAAGCGAACTGCAACATTCCCTCGGAATGTAAACACTCACTCGGAGTGTCCTGATTAAGCGAACTGCAACATTCCCTCGGAATGTAAACACTCCCTCGGAGTGTCCTGATTAAGCGAACTGCAACATTCCCTCGGAATGTAAACACTCCCTCGGAGTGTCCTGATTAAGCGAATTGCAACATTCCCTCGGAGTGTCCTGATTAAGCGAACCAACACATTCCCTCGGAATGTCCTGACTAAATGAACTAACACATTCCCTCGGAATGTCCAGATTACACGAACTAACACCACCTCGAAACATACCGCCCAAGCGGACTAAAATATTCCCTGGAAAGTATTGATTATTCGAACTAATGCTTGCATATCTTACAGTTCATTCGATTATTAATAAAGTTTTGATGATGTAAGTACCTTGTACTTACAAACAAACAAATGAAAGATCAATATATGAGTGGAAAAAGTTGTAATAGGAAATTCGATAGATTGTTCATAGAAGATACAGAATAGTTCTAGACAAAAAATATGAAAAAATTTACAATGTATCATCAGATGGTTTTTTAGAAGAAGAAGGGAGAACTGATAGATCGGTAGCGGAGGTTGGCGGTGCAGAAGGATCGAACATCTCTTCAGGAAGATCCACCATTAGATTCGAAGTTGTTTCCTCAAGTTGAATAGTCGAACTGGCACTAGGAAGAACTTCTGAAATGGCTTGCTGCAGAAATCCTGCCCACCATTTGGCATCAACATCTTCGTTAGGATCCCCTTGCCAACCGGGAGGAATCGGGAATGATTGCTGCAACTTTTTACCAAGCGAAGAGAGACGGAATCGGAGCTGGGACTCGGGCTGAGCTTCTTTCAACTCTTCCTGGCATAGGCGAACACCTTCTTTAAAATAGGCTTCAGCCATGGGAGCATCCTTGGAGAAAAAAGGACTGAATTCCACAAGCGATTAAAGAGCCTCTCGCGAAACTCTTCAGCTATTAGTTCCATCTCCGAGCTCTGAGCGAATTGATGGAAGCCTTCTGTAATTCCAGCTCGGTATCCCTCCATCCTCATATCCTCCGCGAACCGAATCTGTGTGCTCTGCTCCCACTCTAAATCCTCTTTCAGTTTCCGAAAAGCTTCGACTGCGAGGAACTCTTTCTGTTTTTCCTAGCGAACTTTTCATTCTCTAACAGCGATTCGTCCCTTTTAGACACCTCTGACCGAGCCATTGCAAGCTTAACCTGGTACTGCTCCAATTGAGCGAACAACTTGTTCGTCTTGTCAGAATGGATCGCTAGGTCGCTCTCCAGGGCCTTCTTCTCATCTTCCTTCTCTTCCGCTACATGGCGGTATTCCAAAGCTTTGTCCCATCGGTGAAGAGCTCTCTTGCTTAAACCTTCAAAAAACTTCCTCGCGTTCGCCAGATGAGCAAGATTTAACCTTATGTCTCTTTCCTCAGCATCCTCCTCAACCTCTGCTGATTTTCCCTTCTGAACGACAACATCCCTTGAGACCTCCGAACTAACTGGGGGCCCCTCGACTGTTTTCTGCTTATTGTCTGCGGACTTCCGCGAGCTAGTGGACCCCATTTTCTTCCTCTGGAGAGAAGGCGTAGTCTTCGCCACCTCTCCTGCGATCTCCTCGCTCAGATCGACAAGTTCAGACGGACGAGTGGAAGGCGGAGTCGAATTGGATGGAACTTCGGCAGTTGGCAGCGTGATCGGCAAAGTAGATTTTGATCTCTCGGGAAGAACACCCTCTTCCTCCTGAATCACATGTTCAGTTGAGATTGGAGTCCTCTGGGCTAGCTCGGCAAGACGAGCTTCCTCCGTTTGTTTGAAGGACATAACCAAATCGGTATTTATGCAATGTTGGGAAGGCGAGTAGGGAGTTCTCTCCTCATCAGGAACCTCATCTGCGAAGCTGAATAATCGGTTCATTTTCCTATCTACAAAAAGAAAGTGTGGGTAAGCCAATATGCATCCAAACAGTTCGTACGAGCACGATAAATGGCAAAAATTAAAAAGATCGACCTAGATTGAATCGGGAAGGAACGTGGCTGTTCGGGTAGAACCCCCAGAATGCTAGCAACGATTCACAAGAGCTTAATTGGACAATATCGAACCACCCCTTGTCGAAAATCTTGTTCAAAACGGAGATGTGGTAATCAGGGGATGGAGGAGGATCAGATTGAATAGAGGTTTGGACCTAGGGAAGAGAATTGAAGGGTTGGTTCGCTGGTCCGCGAATGAAAAAATAGTATTTCTCCCAAGAACTGACTTTTTCGTCCCCAGGAGATAAAAATGTAGCTCGTCTTTCCCCCCTGCGAGGGCTCAAGTAGAAACAGAAAGAATTCGCGTTTTTTAAAACAAAGCAAGACCGAAATCAGTCAAAAGTAGGTTCGACCCCTATCCATTTACATATCATATAAAATGATACTATATAACTTATAGAATTCGGATGTAATTGGTTCGGACATATGCCAAAACCCGAACCGATTTCTAAAAAGAAGGGGTGAACAGGCGGAACTAAGCCCAGAGTGACATGTTTAAGAAACCACGTCTAATGACCGATGGGAGCTTGATGGGGTCGGTCTTCTGGGCTAGGAATTGCCACAGAATAACCGCCCACCAAAAGTGAACTTAACAAGGTTAGATGTGTTTGGGTGGTTTTTGTGGAAGAAAATACTATATCTACGGTTTTTCGTCTAGACTTTTTGGGAACATCAATCACTGGACTGAAGATGGCCATTTGAAAAATAATGATAAGGGAAAAGAAGAAAATGGGTACCTGGAACAATTGAAGAAACCTAGAGATCGGAGAAGAAAACCCTTGATGGATGAGAGAAAATTTGGAGAAGAGAAGCTACAGTGATTTGTGGCATAAAGATTTTATAACCTAATGAAGGGCATATATATATAGAGAGAGATGTTATCGGTTTTGGGGGGGAAAATGTGAAAAGTCGCGAACTCCCAACCGTTAGATGCGACGAAATCCAACTGTGGAAGACAAAAAGGCACTGAGCGGGAATCCTATATGGCCATGTGTCGATCAGATGGGACAAAAAGCGGCTGAAGAGACGTTTCGCCTTGGAAAGACGCGTTAAGTGTTCGGCTAATTTGCTAGCGGACTACGTCAGTGCGTGTAAACACGCATTTCGAAGGGGGGGAGTATTTGATATGGTCGAACTAAGTCGAACCGAGTCCTCTTAGAAACCGAACTTAGTCGAACCAAGTTGAACCGAGTCCTTTTCTTTGAAACTGAACTTAGGTTAATGTCAGTGAATCTGAAGTCTGAAGAAACAAGTTGTTTGGCCGCCTTCGGATCGAACTACGGAAGCGCGAATCAATGCAGTTGTGAAGTACGATGACGAACTAGTATGCGGCGAAGCTAGCCGAACTGATTTACAGCCCTGTGGTCGAACATACGAAAGAGGAACTGATTCAGCTAAGAGTTATAACAACGAACTGATTAACAGGGAAAGTGACGAACAGATTTTGAACCTAACTAACCGCTATTTCAGCAGAACTGTTAGTCCATATCCCATATTTTGTGGGATAAATCTCAACCAACTCGTATTCCAGGGAGTCTATATATACCTCTTGTGTTCATTCTTTATTTTTTCCTTATGCACACTTATATTCAAAATACACACGCATAATTGCAAAAAAGAACACCAAGACATTCTCTTCTTTTCTCTGACTTGAGCGTCGGAGTCCCATCGCCGGGAACCCCTCCCGGCGTTTGTTTTGCAGGTTTTCAGGTTCAAGATTATCGGTTTTTGGATCGGGAAATTGGAGAATCGAATCGGAGCGACATCAAGGTTCAAGACCTTGAGTTTTTGGGTTGAAGAACCGGAGTTTTGGATTGGAGCAATATCAATCCCCACGCCCGACTTCCTCTCATCTTAAAAAAAAGAAGCATCCACATTACATTTGAGAAAAGGAGCCCGTGGTTTGTGCCAAGATATACACGAAACAGGAGTACTATTACCATGCAAGGAAGACACCTTCTTTCTTGCATCAACCCATGCAAATAAAAATTTCAAACCCTTTCTCATTGTAGTACCTGCATCAAGGTATGAATTCCTCCAAATAGCTTCATTTCTTTGTTTTCAAATTGACCAAATCACGGTAGAAAATTTAACAATCTCCTGTGGATCAAGTCTTTCAAGAACAAAGAACACCTATTCTGTGATAAATTAGATAGTTAAAGATCTTAAAATAACCTATATAAAACCCCATATATATATATATATATATATATATATATATATTTGGTCAAACTATAAGAAAATATGTAGTAATTTTATGTGTATTAGATAATATTTTTTTGTATATGAGATAATACTTTTGTATTATGGGATAAGGACCCGAATTGGGTCGGGCCTCAACAAAATCGCGCGGATCCTAGGGCGCCCATGTGCTCTTCTTCCTCGCACGTGAATTGTGTAATATGTAATATTTTTGTGTGTATTAGATAGTATTTTTATGTATATCATATAATATTTTTTGAAAGTATCACATAATACGCATAAAAAAATATCAATATCATGTAATACTTTTATATATATCATGTAATACTTTTTGAAAGTATCACCATGTTATACTTTTATGTATATCATGTAAAGGTTTTGAAAGTATCACATGATATATATACAAATATTACATTGTACACATGAAAATATTATATTATGAGAATAAAACATCATGTAATACTTTTATATATATTATGTAATACTTTTTTTGAAAATATCACTATGTAATAATTTTATGTATATCATGTAATACTTTTTGAAAGTATCACATAATACACATAAAAGTATCATGCAATATTTTTATGTATATCATGTAATAATTTTTGAAAGTATCACCATGTAATACTTTTATGTATATCATGAATGTAATACTTTTTGAAAGTATTGCATTCATGATATACATAAAAGTACTACATGGTACACATGAAAGTATTACATTATGAGAATAAAACATCATATAATACTTTTATGTATATCATGTAATACTTTTTGAAACTTTCACATAATAAACATAAAAGTATCATGTAATACTTTCATGTATATGTGATAATAATTTTATGTGTATCATGTAATACTTTTGAGTCAACGTCGATTGACCGTTACTTTTTGACTTTGACTGTTGTCATTTTGACTTTAAATGCTGACCCAATCGAGTTGATCCGTCTCACGGAATGGGATCCGTGAGACGGTCTCGCACAAGACCTACTCTAGAAGAAACTATAATAAGAGGGAAAACCTGGAAGTAATTGGAAAAAAAGAGCACTTGCAATGGGGAAAATTTATCTAATTATAATTATACTCTCTCCTCCACCTACCATATACATTATCATTCTATTAACTATAACTCATCTTTTTTAACTCCTCCAACCATATCATTAGTTAAACACTATTTGGATATCAACAATCAAATCATATTGTTTATCCAAATATTCTTATATTTAATTTGAGAATTTTTATCATATAAAATAATTTTATATTTACAATAATGTAAATAAAATAAATATCAATTTTTTAAAATTTTGATTTCTTCAATATATTGTAAGAAATCTTATTATTTTTTTCGTCTTATTTGGACGAATTATTAAAAAATCAATTTATTTTTCATTTAGGAAAATATATTGTTGTAAACCATCATTATAAATTTAAAGTAGTACATCAAAGGTAAATATAAACATTTGAATTTTAAGGATTTAAATTGAATTAATCTGAAAAAAAGAAGAATATCTTACATAAAATGTTGTTTTAATTATAGGTTAGAAATTAGAAACGAAGGTTGGATATATATATATATATAGGTTAATAATGTTTAATAAATATTCTCTATTACTAATCTATATATAAAGCTATTGTTGTCAAAACGGACCGACGGGGCAGGTCGGCCCACAACCCACCTTAACCCACTCTTTGACGGGGTGGACTTTTTATATGGCGGACCTCCAAATCCCAACTCAATCCAACCCACCGGCGGACCGCAAGCTAGGCGGGCAGCCCACTTGAATTCTTAATTTTGTTTTAATTTTTAAAAGAAAAAAGAAAATATTTATAATATTTTTTACCCTTTACTCAACCTTATAATATGCATTGAATTACATGTAAAATACAAAAAAAAAAACTTTATAAAAAGTTGAATTTTTTTTAAAATTCTTTCATAATATAAATAAGTGACCAAATTTAATATATTAAACATTATTACTTGCATTAGATGGTAATTTGTACCATTATTATACATATTTCATACATGTGTAAAATAAATATAAATTTTTTTAAGGTGGGCCAACCTACTTGGCCTGCGGGCTAGCCTGCCAAAAGCCCACCCCTCATAGGCCCACCTTTTGGCGGGCTCCTAAATGCTTAGCCCAACCCTCCATTCTGACGGTGCGGGGAGGACTGGCCCAACGGGCCTAGCCCATTTTGACGGCTCTATATAAAGCTAGCTAACCTTCGTTTCTAATTGCTAACCTATAAACTAATTGCTAACCTTCGTTTCTAATTGCTAACCTATAAATAAAATAGCATATTATGTAAGATATTCTTCTTTTTCCATGTACATATATGAATAATAAGAATATCTTACATAATAGGTTGCTTTAACTTTTAATTATAGGTTGTACACTGTTATATTTTTTCTCGAATTTAATTAAATATATATTCAAAATTGAGCTAATAAGAAAAAAGAAAAAATAAACTTATTCATGGTTGTTGTCTCCAAGATTGGAAATTGAATTTTTTTTTAAAAATAAAGAAGAATATCCGAAAACAATTTTGAATAATGAAGTATTAAAGAAATAGAAAGCAATTCAGAAAAATTAGGAAAAGGGGGAAAAAAAAGAGGAGTTAATGCTGAACGAGCTGTTTTTGTTGAACCAGCCGCCACCATAAGTTCATAACCCATCACCATCAATTCTCTACAACACATATATAATTATAGTTAGGTAACTATAAGTTATAACCCAAAAAAATTGAGCATTGTAAATGCTCTAAGAAGCTAGAAGCCTAGAACGGGATGACGACTTCTCTTTCTTCTTCAACTCCTGCACACCTGCATCTGATACACGTGAACACGAAGAAACAAAGCAATCTAAAAGACTTGACAAGAAAGCCATTATTTTGAGATTATAAACTGTTTCATTTTTTTGATCTCACTATTTGATGAAGATTTAGATAAATTATAATGCTATTAATATGTTTATATTGATTTAGTGTTATTATTAGGAAGTAATTTGAGTTCTTTTAGAAGTCTTGTTTTCTATAAGTTATTTATTAGAAAGTAATCTAGTTTCTCTGGAAGTTTTAGAGTTTTAGGATTCTAGGTTAGTACTATGAGTAAGTTTTATATGTGACCGTTCACGAAAGTTCTAAGTGAGAAAAAAATTCATAGATCAGTCAAAGCCCGATCAACACTTATCAATTCCAGTCAATATTGGTCAGCACAATACTTTAAGCATCAAAACGAATATTTAAATGTTTTAACAATAAATTAAAACGAATATTTTGAATATGTCTATTACTAATATTTTAAAAACTGTGTTAATCCAAAAAAATTGGTATGTTGATGGACCAATACCGGTCATATGACTCATATAGGGATCCATCTTCACGTTAGAAAATCATTGAAACGTTCTCATATAAGTTTTTTTTTGTATAATACTAGGCGTTAGAAAACCTTTGTGACGGTCTCACGTATGAATTTTTTTTGTATAATACTAGATAAAATACATCTACTTTAGTGTCGTGGATGATGTGCTCAATAAAACACAGCTAGTAATTAATCTGAATTTTTGTTAACAACCGATTAACAAGCTTATTAGTTTATGAGTTAACGAAATTCTCATAATTCTGTATCTCTCTCTCATATATATATATACTTCGAAAAGAATTTGAATTAAGGACAACAATCAACTTTAAATCTTTACCGACTTTATTACAAACAAAACCTATATACATGCAATAATTAATATTAAAGATCTAGAAGATGTAGTGGACATCTACAAAAACGATGACTCGTGCAACCTATTCTTCACGTTACATGAAACAATCAATGTTAAACAATATAAAGCATTAAAAGAACTAAAACATCGATCTATAAAATAAAACACAACCCCATTATTGAAAAACACTAAAATTCCGTATTTGCTTCAACACTATATCATGACTTACTACTTACAAAAAGAAATCCGAATAATAATCGATCCAAGAGGGTGAATAAAGCTTCAAGGCCATTAATTTGATGAATAGAGCAAGAACTATAGGAGGGAGACCCTCGAATTAATTGGAAAATAAGAAGCTGGAATGGGAGGACGAGACGACTTCTCTTCATTCTTCGACTTCTTCTTCACGTCCTGCACATGACCTGCATCCGACACGCGTGAAGACGAAGAAACAAAGCAACCCAAAAAACTTGACAAGAAAGCCATTGTTTAGGGATTGCTTTAGCTAAATTGCTCAATTTATGAACTTATATATGTAGGAAAATGATAATATATATCAAGAATGTTATGTTTTTTTTTTTATGTTGGAAAGACGAGAAATGAGTGAATGGGTATTTATAGTGGATTAGTTGGTGATTTTGGTGAGCAAGGAAAGGGTTGTGATTGGCTATGTTGCATCATAGGTTTTTGTTTTCTTTGTGTGGTTCCACGTAGCTTCTTTTGAATATCGTGGCTTGACTAATTATATGAAACAACACAATGTGTTGGAGTCACTACGGACCAATTTCTGAGAAAAGCCACCTAAAAGGAAAATTCTCAAACGTTTGACTGAATCATCAAATACTTGTGTTCAATGTTGAGTAATTAGTTGCTTTCACTTGTACTTTAGTTTAAAAGGATGAGGATAATTAATAAATGGGTCCGGTGGATTTCTATGGCATTCGTATAACTACTTATTTTTTAAGAACACTTTTTCAATATTGTTTGATTTCAAATTTCAAAGAAAGATTATCCGTTTTTCTTGAATAAAAAAATGAAAAAGAACTCCGATGGACCCAAGATTTCAACTGAGGGGACCTGAGTCGATTAAGAAAATACAATAATTCTAAATTGAGAATGTAAATTTGTCGCAATATCAATATAAATTATAAACTTAATTACATCTAAATTTGACAACATCAATTTAAAAAAAATTAATAACTTGATAGAACTTTTAGGCACATATAAACAAGTAATCAAAATTTTTAGGCAATATTTCAAGCACTAATTAAAAACAACAACAAAATGCAAAATCATTCATCATTATTTTTCAAGTAATCACTAAATTACATATACAATTTCAAGCATAATAAATTAACAATCAACAATAATGAACAAAAAAGAAAACAAGAAAATAATATAAAGATAATATTTTACCTTGAAATTAAATCGAAAAGAAATTGAGAGATTAAAAAAAAGAGAATTTTTTTTTTAGAGTTTGTATGACAAAAAAATAAAATTTTGGAGAGTAAGAGATTGCTGGGAGTTTGAATGGGGTTTAGCTCTTAGTAAATTATCTTATTTTTTAATCTCGATTATGAAATTCCACAAATATCTTTAGTAATTTTATAAAATTTCTGGGGCCCAGTGCTCCTTGGTCATAAATATCCGTCTCTGATAAGGAACATACTTTCTTGTCACATTTCATAAAATTTTACAAACTTTTTATTAATAACAGTTTTGATAAAAGTAAACAAATTATATCATGTAACCCTAAACAATTTTTCTCTAAGTACATTACTTATAAAAGTAAAAAAAATCAGATTTTCGTTAGTATGAAATAGGGGGAGCATGGATCTCGGAGATAACCGAACTGTGGAGAAACCCGAATCGAAACAATCCGAACTGATAAATAACCGTTGATTATTTGACTTTATCCGAACTGAACCACTCCGATTAATTTTTGTGTCAAACCCGAATTATACCGAACCGAAGAACCGATTCAGAACCGAATAGAACCGATTTCAAAGAAGTAACTATATACAAATTTGTATGTATCATTGATTCATTTTTTTTGTATTGTTATATTGGATTAGGTACAAATTTGATTGAAGTGTATAATAATAATAATAATAATAATAATAATAATAATAATAATAATATTATTATTATTATTATTATTATTATTTTAATACTATTATAATTTTAAGACTTCATAGAATAAAATAACAATTAAATAATAAAATAAAATAATTTTAATGAATAATTTTGGGAGCACTTAAAATCTATTAACTACAATAGGTATTAATCAAATAATTGGTTTATAACTTATATAAAGTAATGCATAAAATATTTTGAAAGATGAACTTTCTAATTACTACTTATGAGGTGTAGAACAAGAAGATTTCGAAGAATAAAATTTAAAGAAAATTTTGAATGCAATATTTGTTTTCGAGAAGAGACCTACTCCAGACTCCAGTAATTTAACAAATCTTATTTATTAGATTATGACTTGTTTTAAGATAAATTAAATAATATTGTACGATATATTTGTTTATTTATTTTTTACATTTTGTTTCAATGAAAATTTATTTTAAATTATAAAAATCTAAATCTCCGAAACCCGAATTGATCCGCTCCGTTTTTCCCGAATCCCCAAAGGAACCGAACCTAAATGACGGAGCAATTCCGGAGATTCTCTTATCCCCGAATTGCTCCGGACCGTGCTCACCCCGAATCATATCGTATAATCCTTTTAAAAAATACAAGATTTAGACAATTGGGTTTTTTTCCATATTGGTTAACCTAGAGATGTTCAAACGGTTCGCCGATTTCGGTTCTGGTTTCGGTTTCAAACCGCCGGTTCAACCAGAACCGGACGGTTCGGCGGTTTTTTTTTTTTTTTTTTGAAAATTTTAAGATCACAACTCCAAATTTGATTTTTAATGTTTGTTTTGAAGTATGCCATACCATGAGAAATTGAAATTTGGAATATAAAATATAGAAGTGAACAAACTTTTTCATTATAACTTGGAAAATTATTACAAGTTAGAACTCTATCTAATCTATGATCTAATCTATTACAAAAGTTTCTATATATTACAATTACAAAAGTCCATGTCTATCTAAAAGAAATAAAAGTCTATCTTGAATTACAATTATCTATCTATCTTGAATTATATAATACAAGTCTAAGATCTAAGTATCTAACTAAGTAACTATTGAAACAACATTAGCCATAGGGAGGGGGAATTTTTTTTGAAAGAACTTGAGTTTCATTCTAAGTTTGGAATTGAAATTCCAAACTTAAAATGAAATTGCCTACGTATCCTTAATTCAAATCGAATTAAGGAATCAAAGCTCACGTAATTCTCTTACCTCAACTTACCTTCTTCAATCGTCGAGGTTGTTGATGCTACTGCCGCCGGAGGATGTTGTGTTTGAGTCGTAGCCATACAAATCCAGTTCACCTTCCTCAACGTGTGTGCAATCGAGGTTTTGTTGACATTTGGCTGCTTTGACCCAATCCTCAAGGAGCATAAGGTTTTGGACATTCTCGGTGGCCAAGTTTGCTCGTCTCGCACTCAAAGTGTGGCCCGATACGCTAAAGGCATGTTCAACCGAGACCGTGGAGGTGGGACATGCAAACATCTCCTTGGCAATAATTGTTAGTATAGGATACATGGTGGTCCTCCGTGACCACCACTTTAATAGATCCAAATGGTTCTCGAAACAATAGATTCAAAAGTAGAACTTAAATAAGAATCTAATTCTTGTGATGGGTTAGTACCTCTAGCTCTTTTTTGCGTTCTAATGTCATAAAAGTTGTAAAATTGACTAAGGGTCGGTCCAAAACTAGATGAAGAAGAGGAATAACTACTATATCCTACATTTTGATCTCCTACATCATCACTACTACTTGAATCACCATGAATTGTTTTATATTGTCTAAATAAATCATACAAATAATCTTTAGCCCTAGCAACTACTTCCCTAGGATTAGACACATATTCTACTTGATCATATTCACTAATCACACCACATGGAAACAATGCATTATAGTATATAATTAATAGTCCTTCTAATCCATCTTCTCTAATCCTAGGATCTAATAATTTAGCACATAAATATAGAGGGTATCTCATGATAATATTTTAACCATTTTGTTTTCATCATAATAATTGCATTACATAAAATAGAATCATCTTTATAAGAGTTAATTACCAAAGCAATTTTAACACATTGATCTAAAGTTAAAGGAGATGTAGGATAATAACATCCACTTACTTCCCTAGTGACTTCTTCAAAAATTTTAACATACCCATCATGTTTATACAAGAATCCCAAGAATTGGCAAATAACATAACATTACTATCACCAAATTCTATAAAAAAAAGCACATAAAAGTTCTCTATAATTATACAAATCTTGAAGCATGTAAAAAGTAGAATTCCACCTATGTGGCACATCTTTCACAATTTTTTTTTATTTCTAATCCATTCATTTTACAAAACGAGGCCCATTTTTTTCGCATTTGTACGGTATGCCAAATTAAATTAATTGCATCTCTATTTTTTTCTATTTCTTCTTCTAAAGTTTTTAATCCATCTTGAACACATAAATTAAAAACATGACACATGCATCTAGTATGAAAAAGATCACCATTTAATGAAGGTTTACAAAAATCAATTATTGTAGGCAAACTAGCTTTATTATTAGTTGCATTATCTAAAGCTATAGCAAATACTTTTGTTAATATACCATAATCATTTAACACATGTATTACTTTTTGTGAAATATGTAAACGGGTATGTCTTTTATTAAAATCAATAAAAGCAATTAAACGTTTTTGAACATCTCATGCATCATCAATCCAATAGCAAGTAATGCCCATATAATCATTTTTATTATAAGGATCTTTCCAACAATCACAACATATTGCAACTTTTTGTTTAAGGTTAGCTAAATCTTATAGTAATTTATATTTTCTTTCACGTACTCTTTTATCAATATCCCTAGTGGCTGTGTTCCTATTTATCATTCTAGCGGGTGGTTGTAAATATGTGCTCACATAATCTTCATAAAGGTCATCGGAAGCAAATGAAAAAGGTAGATGTTTTGAAGCAATAAAATCGGCGGTGCCTTTCTTAAGTTCAAGTTGACTAAATTTAAAGATTAAAGAATTCATACCTTGTGAAGACCCAGTGAATCCTCGTAGTTGTGTTTGAGAGCGCTCCAATCCAATCTTGTCGGGATGCTTCTTCATGACGTGGTTGTTGAACGTTCCATAGCCCCCTCCATGCTTGAACTTGTATTGCTTCCCACAATGGTTGCACGTCACTATGTAGTCGACGTCACTATTGGGCACGACTTCCTTCTTGAAGTGAATGGAGAAAATATCACTTCGAAGTGAAGAAGGTGCTCTATTTGAGGTGGTTTGAGTGACATTCAAACTCTCTTGTGTCGGCGGCACCTCTTCTTCATCTTCTTCGGCTAAGGCTTGAGCGATTTGTTCCCCCAAATCGACATTTTCATCAATGTCGTCACACCATCGATCAATGAGATCATCTTCATAGAATTGTGGAGGTGGCATGGGACTTTTTTCCTTCGCACGAGAGGACTAAGTAGAAGAACCTCTTCTAGACATGATGAATGTAAAATAGAAAGAATAGAAGTAGAAGTAGAAGTAGAACTAGAAGTAGATGATAATAAGAACTAGAAATTGAAATATAACAAGAATTTGAGAGGTTTTGAACTTGAAATATTAAAGTGAGCTAGAATGCAAGAATTGAGAGAGAGAGCAAGAGAATTGGTGTGAGCAAATACACAATTTGAACCCCTATTTATAGATCTCAAAAATAAAAAATAAAAAATCAAACGCTCTGATTCGAACCGCCGGTTCCGGTTCGGTTGAACCGACGGTTTGGATAATCTCATCCGTCAATCACCAACGGCCACTTGATCTCGGCCGTTGGATTAAAAAGTGCGCCGAACCGCCAGTTTGAACCGGCGGTTCTTGAGCCGGGCCGGTTTGACCGGTTTCCAACGACCCTTTAATCTTAG
Source organism: Scutellaria galericulata (assembly GCA_946896805.1). Classification (NCBI taxonomy): domain Eukaryota; kingdom Viridiplantae; phylum Streptophyta; class Magnoliopsida; order Lamiales; family Lamiaceae; genus Scutellaria; species Scutellaria galericulata. Next base: position 10,601,830 of record OX335798.1, on the reverse strand, counting down.
CCGTTCATCCCTAACAGCTATCTCCTTTTCAAATTTAGTCGTACACGTGGCATCTTTAATTAAAAAAAATTTACGAAAACCGGCGGTTCAACTGCCGGTTAGCCGGTTTGACATATTGCGAACCGAAACCGAACCGGTTCTTGGCGGTTTCCGATTCCAGTTTGGAACCGAAACCGGGTCAATGATTTCCCAAACCGTTGACCGCCTGTTCGAACCGGCCCGGTTCCGGTTTCCAGAACTGTTTGAACGTCTTTAGGTTAACCCCTTAAAAAAACACAAGAGTTTATACCATAGTTTTTTTTTTCATACCATTTAACTCTTTAAAAAAACATCAAAGTTTACATCATATAGTTTTTCTTTCCCTATTATGTATCCTCTTATGGATCATATAGTTTTTTTCATATCATATATCCCTTATGGATCATATATATCGTGTAATTTATATTGGATTATACGATATAATTTGATTCATATTGTTTGTTTTTCATGATATAATTAAGATTACATTGTGGTATATACGATATGACGTTCACACGATATGATTCGATTTATATCGTCTTACATGATATGATTCTCATAAGAGTTACATCATATAAAAATATAATGTTGCACGATATGATCCATAAGAGGTTACAATTTACAAGATATGAAAAAAATATTGTTCATTTTTTTTTAAGATACCAAAATTGTTTTTTTTTTATATCAAAATTTTCCCATTAATTAATCTATTTTGCATAATAATTTTTTTTTTAAGATATCAAAACTCACTTGAGGACAAATATATCAATTATTTTGAAATGCGGTAGAAAAATAATTTTTTTTCCTTATAGTAGAAAACTAAGTTTCTTATAATGTTATTGTATTGGAGATTATTTTCCCATTAATTAATCTATTTTGTTATTGAAACCTTTCAACTTTGACTGTCAGAGTGGCCGGCGCGGCGTTAATAAACAGATAATTCTTGTATTGTATTTAACTAATCATATGGATGATACATATAGACTAAAAAATTGTGTATGAACTCAACATGATCATCTTTATATACAAAAACGAGTTATAAGTATAACACAGACTTCTACAACTTATATTTCCACAAACATTACATGAAATAATCAATAAATAAATTAAATAATGCATTAGATCAACACAGAGCAAAACAATTCTGTTGTTTTAAAGATGAAGAAAGTACATATATAATTAACACAAAAACTTATATGATACAAATTCTTATTACCCACAAACAAAACTCATTTTTACAAATTCATACGCTAAATTGTGAAATGCGGGTTATGATCAGTTGATCCGTCTCATACACATAGCAAGATTCATGACGGTCTCATATAAGATTCACTAATGATGTGAAGATTGATGAGAACTATAAAAAAGAGATGTTGGAGTTGATTGGGAAATAATTGACTGGAATTGCTGCACTCCCCGACTTGATCTCTTTCTTCTTCTTCTTCTCCTCCTTATTCGACACGCTGCCTGCAACATCTGATACTCGTGAAGATGGTGAAACGAAGCAACCCATAATACTCGACAACAAACCCATTGATGATTTTTGTATGAATTTTTTGATGATTTTAAGGTATCAAGAAAATGGTCTTAGTATTTTTCTGATTTTGATGTTGGAAATGTTAGAAATGAGTGGGTATTTATAGTAGTAAACTAATACAGTGTAAATTGGGGTTATTTGGTGAGCACGGAAAACATCAGATTTTGTTCCCTTTAATAGTCTGTGCTTCCTAGAAACTTCTTCAAATATCGTGTCAAGTTTTTATACTAACAGGTCCAAATGCATTGGACCCTGTCTCATTTCTTACCAACTTCTCAGAGTTATATAATATACTCCTGTAAAATGCTGACAAAATCAAAACTCCTATGATGATGATTAGAAATTAATGTAAATCTTGTAATGAATGGGTTTTAAATGATTTTAGAAATGACGAATGGTATTTGGTATTGGATAATAGTTGATTTCACTAATTTTATAGTTGATTAAGCAGTTTGTGGTGTCATGATTCATTAGAAGGATATATGTCAAGTTTGACCACCACGTGTAATCTCTTGAATTTGATAATGACATTGACAATTAAATAATTATAATAGTGTGTGTGTGTATGTTTTTTTTCTTTTGATCATACTGTTTATTCTTTTTGATTACTTAATTACAAATATGTTTTGATTTGTCTTATGTATCATGAATTAATAGTATCATCAATTAAGAACCTGCGATCAGATCAATTGTAAATAATATATGTTCAACCAACAATTTCAAAATATGTATGTTACAAAAAAAGTAGGAAATGATGGAAGTGATCCTTTGGAAAACCTTACTAAACTTCACTTAGATTGATTAATGGATTCAAGTATGTTTTTCTGTCTTAAAAAATTATTGTTTTCCCTAATCATCATAGAAGGTGTTGATTATTTGAATTTTTGTTAATTTATTTAAGAATACACAAGCAACTTATTTGGTTTAATTAATATTCTATATCATATTTACATATGTATGTGTATGCATGAACTTAGATGGCCATCAAGAATAAAATATTCTTAATTTAATCATTTGATGAACTTAATGATCACGTAAAGGCTTGGGATTGGGTGTAATAAATATTATATTGTTTCCTCAGTCAATAGTCAATAAAATGACTCAATTTGGCTTCTTCCACACTCTCTGGCTTGAGGTTCATGTCCAAAAATCATGTGGATTTCGTTCCACAGATTCTATTAATTCCTTATATGTGGATTTACTTAGAAGTTGAGCAACCTATTACTCAGTGTTAGCAAATTTTTCTTCACAAGGCTTCTTTTGAAATATCTTTTTGTCAGTAGACAAACGAATAAATTGACTCGTATATATATGATCCTCTAACAATCTTGACTTGGTATTCTTTTTTCTGCACTCTTTTCTGTTCTTTACTTTTGGAGAACTATAATCTCATTACTTGAACTTTCATAATATTAATTAATTAGTTTGATTATTATTTTTTATTTATTTACTTACTTAGCTTCTCTGATCATTTGTATGAATTACTTTTTTCTTCCATGGAAGTTTGATTTTGGATGAAGACTGTTTTCCACATATTGTCAGTAAATTGAGAGTAAAATAACATTTTCTGAGTCTTTTTAAACAGTGAGCAATCACTATAAAAGTTTTACCTTGTGATTCACGGTGTGTTTTTCTTTTTTTCCTTATCCTTTTGGAATCTAGGAATTTTTTATGATTACAATGTATTGTAACTAAACATTTATTGATATATTAATAAAACTTATGTGTTGGAGATGAAATCGATAAATTAATACTCGATTATTTAATAAATTCTCTAAGATAATATTTTTGGTCGGTCCCGACTCGGGGATAGGGTGCTAAATTAATAATTCGCTAAAATTATAAGATAATAATTCCTTATATACTACATAACATTTTTGATAATTTCTATAGACCCCATATAAAATATAAATTAATAATTCCTTATATACTACTACATATCACATGAATGATTTATGAAGGTTTCTTGAAAAATGACTCAATTGTCTTTTGTTTTTTTTTTTTTTGAAATCAATTTCACCTTGAATCTCATCTCTAATTTTCCTTATCATTGTAAGAACTTCTGGTGTTGTTTTCTCATAGCTCAACAAGAAATTATTCAATGTGATTGCCGCTTTAATAGCCTCGTTTCGCAAAGGGGGCTCCATGGTAGAACTTCATCATCTTCATCATCTTTATCAGTTCCAATAACGCTCTCAATAATTTCTTCATCAGTCAACAACTGTCAACTACATTTTCTTCTGGGTGGTTCAGGACATCTTCGACATCCATTGTATTGCGATAATCCAACTCTTTGATCAAATTTCGGAGTTCTTGAGTGCTCTCATTATAAATTAATAAAATATTAATTAATATATAAATTAATAATTATTAATTTATCAATTAATTAATGACTCTTTTAATTAATAAATTTTGGTGGCCCATGAGTATTAATTTATAGAGTTTCTGTTGTTGTCCAAATAAATAAATCAATTGGGGATTGACTAATAGTACTAATATTAAATGGTTTGTATTTATTTATATGTTATAATGTTATAACGGCTTTCGTTTACTTAAAAAACTTGTATTAAACTAATTAAAATTAGTGAAATTGAACCTCCAACGACTAATGGTGAAAATTTGGCTGTCAGACCCTCAACTATACTAGAAGATTAAAACTTTATAATTTGTATAATTTGCTGTAAATAACCATCTCATTTCATATTCTTTATTGTAATCAAAATAATGTGGTGTGTATAGTAATTAATTGTCACCTTAATTTGTACATATATCGAGTATTAATACAATAAAATATAGAGACTATTAATTTTAAATAAAATATCGAATTAATTCCGAGGTAAAAAAATAATAATCGAACAAAATGAACAGTAATTAAAATACATGATCTAAAACCATGTAGACAATATTAATTTGTATAAATTAATTAAAAAGCTGAATCAAATACTACTGAAGGATTTTTATCAACCTAATTTCGATGCTTTAATAACTTAGATTGTTGTAGATCTAGTAAAATAAACATGTATAAAACAAACATGATTTTCCGTTACATCAATCTTTTAACACACTTGTTTTTTCTCCAATATTTACATCTAATACAAATACAGGAAAAAAAAAAAAAAAAATCCACCATTGATCAACGATCAATCCTTGACAAATATGAAGTCTTCTAGTCGTGGATGCCCATGCCAGAAGAAGATGCTCACGTGAACTATAAACGGGAAATTTGTGAGTTGATAGGAAAGTAAGACATGGGAATTGGTGCACGAACTGATTTTTCTTTTTTCTTCGATTTCTTTGATGATGATGAATCGGATTTTCGGGTACGTGTATCTGACACGCGCGAAGATGAAGAAATGTCGAAGCAACTAAATAAGCTTGCCAAGAAAGACATAGTTGATGGCTGCAATAAGAATGGAACTAGCTATATATGTGTGTTTATTTTGTTAGAATATTTTGAGAAGATGAGGAGGAATGAGTGGTTTGTTGTGGAAGTGGCAATTTATAGTGAAATAGATGGAGAAATAGGGGTTTATGATGAGCTTGCCGAGCAAGGAAAGTTTTGGGATTGGCCAAATTATTCATTGTCTCATTAGTCAATGAGATGACTGCCTCACATGTTTATTGACTTTATGGAAATTACAAAGAAGCCCTTGCATTCCACCAAATTGCCGTAGATGATTTGGCAACATATCTTTCACATTATTTTTATATTATCGTTAGTGTATATTGGAAGTCTCGTATAAATATATATATATATATATATATATATATATATTTTTTTTTTCAATATGTATTTGTATTTGCTGCTTTGTTTGAATTAAAAACTTATATTTTTATTTGTGAAGTTTGAGTTATTAGATTTGTGGTCTACGTGCCTCCTAAAAAATTCTATGCTATATATAAAATGAAAAAAGTTGACACATTTTACAAATTTGTCATTTTTCCTCCAAAATTATCAATTAATAGAAAAAGAAATTAAATAATTTTTAAATATCTTATAAAATAAGTTTCACATATATGTTACATAATAAGCTTTCTTATAATCTATATATAGAAGTAGAGATGAAACAAAAAGGAACTATTTATATGATTATATTTTAATGATATGATTAAATTTTGAAAATAATGCAATTAACACTGTCAAAATTAAAATTAAAAATTTTTAAAATTAGTTTATAATTTTAATATATATTTGTGAAAAAATTGATTTAAAATCTAAATTTCATTTTAGGAAGGATTGTAAAATGTTTAAAAGTTTGAAAACTATTATAAAAATATTAAAATAATAATAAAATCTGAAATTAATAACAACAACAACAATAAAAATAATAATAATAATAATTATTATTATAATAATAAGGTTGTGAGATTATGTCTAACAATTTAAAATGAACAAATAAAATTTAAAAATTACTTGAAATATATATGTAATATTAATTCTAAACTGAATAATTTTTTTAATAAAAATATTTTGTAATTTATTAAAAATTATTTCAAATAAATAGATATAATTAATCTAATTTTTTTTTAAAAAAATCTGAAAAATGATTAAAAAAATCTAAGATAATATTGTTTTAAAATGTAAAATTAATTTGAAACCTAAATTTGAACTAATCTATTTTAAAAAAGGGTAAATTATATAATAGAAGTCAAACTATGGTCACTTTTCCACTTTGTTACCCAAACTTTCAAAGTTCACTGTAAAACAGCTCAACTTTGTTTTTTACTAAACGGCCGCCAGAAGTCATCGCCGGTGGAATATTCTGTCCCGAACTTTCAAAATTAAATGTAAAATAGCTCAACTTTGCGCATTTACCAAACGACCGCCATAATTAAATTAAATAAAAAATAACTAAAAAAAACAAATCAAATTAAATTAAATAAAAAATACAAATTAGATTAAATTAAATAAAAATTACAAATCAAATTAAATTCAATTAAATAACTAAAACCCCCAAATCGGCCCCTAAAAAATGGCCGATTTAATTTGATTTGATTAAATTAAATAACTAAACCCCCAAATCGGCTGATTTAATTTGATTTGATTAAATTAAATAATTAAAACCCCCAAATCGGCACCCCAAAATCGGCCGATTTAATTTGATTTGATTAAATTAAATTAAATAACTAAAACCCCAAAATCGGCCGATTTAATTTGATTTGATTAAATTAAATAACTAAAACCCCCAAATCGGCCGATTTAATTTAATTTGATTTGTATTTTTTAGTTATTTTTATTTAATTTAATTCTAGCGGTCGTTTGGTAAATCCGCAAAGTTGAGTTGTTTTACTGTTAATTTTGAAAGTTCGGACGGAATATTCCCGAAATATTCCACCGGCGGTGACTTCTGGCGGTCGTTTAGTAAAAAAACAAAGTTTAGCTGTTTTATAGTGAACTTTGAAAGTTTTGGTAACAAAGTGGAAAAGTGATCATAGTTTGACTTTTATTATGTAATTTACCCTTTAAAAAATGCAGAAAATTATTTACAAATTCTAAAAATAATTCTAAAATATAAAGGAACAAAAATTTGATTCATTTGAACAATACATATTAGTAAGTGTAATTAATCACTTCTTAGTTATTCTAAAATTAAAACTCACAAACAAAAACTTATTATTACTATCATCATCATCATCAATTTTATTTTTATTATTATTATTATTATTATTATTATTATTATTATTATTATTATTATTATTATTATTACAAATAATAAATCACGCATTGTATGGAATCACTACTAGTTTATAAGAAATATATAATTAGCTCAACCAAAATGTGGCATAATAATGTTTATCCGTGAGGTGTTTAATTGCATAAATTTCTTTAAAAAAATCTCGAAACTCACTTTATCAAGATGCTTAATGGAAATTGGTTTAGATGACTTATTTTTCATCAATTTAAAAAAAAATTACATAGCATTTCGTTTGATTAACATATAAACAAGTTGTAAAATAAAAAAACTAGTTCCGAATAGATAATGTTGGTCCCAAGTGGTTAGAGGTTCAGAGGGGGTGAATGAACCTCTATCAAATTTTACGTTTTAAAACTTTTCTATAAACAAGTTGCTGATTCTACAAAAAATGCAGCAACTCGCTCGATTCAATAAGCTGGCAGAATGCTGATTCAGCTTACTATCTCGGTATCACAGTATGCAGCGGAAATCAAAGATAGAGTTTCTTTTGAAAAACGATTTTCTTTTCACAAGTATGATTTTATAACAATCATTTTAGCAGTATGTTTAAGATAAATGCAGTAAGATATATATATATATATATATATAAATGTAATGTAGCAAGTAAGCAAAAGCAATAAGCACACAAGGGTTTATAGTAATTCGAAGGTGGTGTAATCATTTTACGTCCATTCTACTCCTTCGCACAGGAGGAACTTTACTAGGTCAGTTTGTTTTACAAGACTCAATTTTACAAACTTTTTCCTATCAAGTTAACCTACTAGAATCAACAAATTCCTAGGCAATTTCCCACACAGGGTACAAAACTCACACAGAGTAAACAACCTACACAAGACTTAACACTTAGTGAGGATCTAATCCTTCCAACTAAGGACACCGAACTTAAAACAACGTAACACACAACAAATGGTTAAAAGTATATAAGTGTTCTTCAACTGGTGCAACTCGAAGTCAGCCTTTAGAACTTGAAAGCTCAAATGCTTGGCGTGGCTGCTTCTAAATGTTGAGTGACTGAACTTGCTTTAGATAGCTTGAGAGAGTTTGATAGCTTAGAAATATCAGTTGTTCAGTAGTCTCCTTAGTCACTCCATCCTTCTATTTATACTGTAAGGAAAATACCCGTTGAAGAGAGGTATTGTCCTTGTAGAGTTTCAAATTGATCTTCACAATCTTCACAATAAATGTGTTTGGAAAAATTGGGAAGTAGGGCATGTCCTACTCTGATCTGCATTAATGGCGTCACTCTTCGGCTACAGTGCTTTTGCAGGTCCGCGGTCCATGTGGCATGACCTTATTGGTTGGGCGCTAACTTCCATTTACCAGATACTTGATGGGATGGTATCCTCGTACTGCATTCATTATATTCCTCGTACTGTAATGAATAAGAAAGAATAACTTACAGCTTGCTGCTCAGGTTGCAGTAGTTGCTTTCTGTTTTGCGCCAGCTTTCTGATCTGTGTTTGCTTCCTGCTTCAGAACAGCTTTCTATTCTTGAATCCTGCAGTCAGCTTCCAGTTTTCCTTACTGCTTTCTGATCCAGCTTGTTGATTCAGTTTGCTGACTTTCTGTACTGAAAACTAGCATCCTATACATCTTCGCAATCAGCTTCCTGCTATAATCAGTATTCTTCAAATTTTATGTTATTAAGAAATATTACTAATTAAATAATATAGAAATGTTAATATATTTATCTAAATAATATATGTTGAACTTCAATAATATAAATTAACATATTGTTGGGATATTTCTACTTAGGTTTTGATGAGACAATGTAACTTAGGAGAGAAAAGTTAGAGTACCCATTTTTCACATTTTATAAGTGGAATCTTAGTTTTGAGCTTATCCTTCTAAGTCTCGGTTTGTAATGATGTACTTCGCAAAGATAGAGAAGACTGTGTGGAACAAGTTTCTGGACTTAGAAGAAGAAGAAGGATCAGTAAGCAGATAAAACAAGAAGCTGATTAGAAGATTGGAAAGTGGTCTGATTCAGAAAGCTGACGTAGATTAGAAAGTTGTCTACGAGTTTCAAAGATTAGAAATCTGACTCAGATCAGAAAGCTGGCACCTACAGTAAGCTCATTCAATACAGTACAAGAAATGTTTATTGAATGTTGTACGAGGATGGCTCCTGCCAAGGATCCGTTAGACAGAAGTATGTGTCAAGCCAATGAGATAATGCCACCTGGATCCACGGCTCTGCAAGAAGCTCTGTACCCGAGGAGTGGCGCCATTAATGTAAATTAGAGAAAGACAATCCTTTCAATCCAGTCTGTCCCAGGCACATTAATTACAAAGATTAGCTAGATCATTTTAAAACGTAACACGGACAATGTCTCTCTACAACGGACATTTTCCACTTATATAAATAGAAGGTTAAAGTGACTGTGAAGACAACTGAACTACCAACTCTCTCAAGCATTTTTCGAACTCTCATAATTCTCTCAAGCTTTCAAGTTCAGTCACTCAACCTTCAAAGCAGTCTACTCAAGCATTTGAGCTACCAAGTTTAAGACTGACTACACCACAACAGTTGTAGAAATTTTTTTTATCTTTTAACCATTATGCTGTGTGCACTAGGTTGTTTTAGTTTGGTATAACTTAGTTGATAAGATTGAGATCTTTGCTAAGTATATAATTTTGTGTAGACTATTTGCCCTGTGTGGGATTGCGTACCCTGTGTGGGTTTTGGCTTAGGAATCTGGGATTCTAGTAGGTATAACTTGTTAGGAAGAAGTTCGTAAAGTTGAGACTAGTAAATCAAACTGACTTAACGAAGTTCCTCCTCTAGGAAGGAGTAGAGTGGACATAGAAGGATTACACCACCTTCGAACCACTATAAGTCATATGTGTTTATCACTTTGATTTGTTTGCTGCATTTTATTTATCGCATATCTATCTTACTGCATACATCACAAGCATTCTGCTAAAACCATTTATCAAACAACATTCTTGTGAAAGAAAGTGTTTTCCAAACAGAAACTCTATCGAGTATTTTCCGCTGCATACTGTGATACTGAGTCAGGAACTTGATACAGCATACTGCTAGGTTTCTGAATCAAGTCAGGTTACTGTATCTCTCATTGAATCAGTAATCTGTTCACCAAAGTTTTTAAAAAGTTCAAAAATCGATAGAGGTTCATTTACCTCCTCTAAACCTCTGACCACTTGGGACCAACAATATTTGAATTTGTTAAATTTAAAAGTTTAGAATAAAAATATAAATAATTAATTATAAAACTAAATAAAGGCCAGTTGATTGAAAATGGTTGATCAAATTTATTAATTAATGAAATTATATATATTTTTTGAATATGTGTTTTAAAATAAATTATGAAATTTATTTGTAAAATTTTAGCTTTTATTTGTTGTCGTTTATATGAAAAGAAAAATTAAAGGTTGTTAAAGACGTTAAAAATAAAAAGCAAATTAAAAAAAAAAATTTAGGTATGTTGAATAATATAATAGACATAATAATATACATTCTCTTCAAAATAATAAATAAAAAAATTATGATAATCTACAAATAGAACTAATTATAATTCTACAATTAAATAATTACTTAATCATATTATGTTATATTTAATATTTAATTAAGTGATATGTACTGCAAAAACCATAAATTTAATTTTAATATATAAATAATATTAAAAAAATTCAAATTTTACAAAGTTGTATTTAATTTTTTTGTAAAATCCTGTGTATTACACGGGCCCTATACTAGTTGATTTATATAAAACCGTCATATTTTAATTTAAAAGCAAATCTAAGGCCCAGAGTCTTTTTAATATATTCATTTTTTCTAATATTTCTTTACAGTTTAAATATATGTAAAATTCAAAACTTACCTTTAGTTTTGGATACTATCACATAAACTACTAATAAAATTGAAAACCTGAAATTTAAATCTGAATATGAAATAAAAATACCCAAGTTAAAATTTAAAAATACATAAATAATCAAATTACAAAATAAAATAAAATCAAAGATTATAAAAAACTACCGTAAATTCAAATAATATAGAAATTCATTCAAATTATAGATTTAAAAAATATATCAAATAGTAGAAAAAAAATCCAAGAAATTTTTGAATAACGTAAGAATAATCAAATTGCCCCTTCTTTTAAAGCATCACTCTAACTGTCTAACATGCATTTTGCATATCCATCATCATTGCATTGCAATTCAGGAATAGTATTTATGACTTTGTCATCTCCATTGTGTAGATCAAATGTTGATGATCTAGTTTATCAGGAATATGGATCTCGAGTAGATTTAAATGTTTGTCGAATGATAATGTAACATGCTTGTGAATTTTATTGACGAGTTCATGTTATGTATTATGTTTAACTGTTAAAAAGTGGAACCCTTTTTTTTGTTACTAAATAAATGATACACAGAAACATATACATGTCTAGGTTTTTGTGTACTTTATCTATCAAACTTTCTTTGTAATAAATTATTCAAAGATAAACATATTTGGACAATGATTATTAGTTATTTAACATTTTATTGTATAAATTTTAAATATGTCATTCTGATCACTTTCTTAACTTCCAAAAAGAAAATAGATATATATTTTAAAAGTCGTAATATTATATATTCAAAGTTCAGAAATTTAAAAAGAAAAAGGACCGAAAATGAAGTGTATAAATATGAAAAACACACACAGAGTATAAAGTCCCTAAATATGACTGCTTATAAAATAAAGATCTTACTAAATTACACGAACTCAACCAATTTTTTTATTTTTTATTTTTATTGTAATGGGCTTGATCCTTAAAATCATTAGGGTATGTTTGTTTCGGGTTTATGTAGGATTGGGAAAATCTGATTTTGAAATCCTGGGATTTGTAAATAAAGGTGAATAGTTAAAATCTGTGTTTGTTATGAAATTTTATAGGGTAGGATTGTTACTGTAGATGTCAAATCGATGCTGGAAAAAGTTAATAAGTGTAATATTATATTATTAATTGATATAATAATAATGATTGGATGATTGTAATAGTAGAAATTTAAGTGTGTATTGAAATTTGTGTATTAATAGGTTAGAGTGTATGGTTAATTATTATGTTTTTTTTTTTAAATAAAGTAGTATTTGAGTGGATTTTATAATTCTAATTTAAATCTCCGTTTGTAATCTCCTAACAAACGGAGATTTGAGATTTTCCGGATTCGTGAACTGTTCATTGATATCCATGTCAGTCAGGATGTCGGTCCAACCTAATTTACATTTTGGACGTGTATAATTTACACGTGTATTACTCATGAGAGCCATATTACATTTTGAAAACTCATAAGATTCTTGAGTTCATCTGCTTACCAGAAAACGAGGGTATTTTATTGCTTTGTTTTTTTTGTTCTCTGTTATATTCACGACATTTTATTCCTCAATTTGACTTTGTTTATGATAATGATTAAATGTTGGTTATGGACCATGTAGCATAGATTATAAGAACTCGGTTTAGAATTAATGATTAGACTTTATTTGAGTTTCTATCAATGAATAGAATCCAATAAATGTAGCATTGTTTAAATATTGATATAAAGTGTTTCAATTGATGACTTGATGTTCTAAAATGTTTGATACAGATATTATTGGAAAAAAATAATCATATTTATTGATATATTACATATATAACAAATGAAAGAAGTTATATAAAAAAATTCATATGTAACATTGTTTGAACATTGTTATAGTGTTACAATTGATGTTCTAAAATGTTTGATACAAATATAAATGAAAAAAATAATCATATTTATTAATATATATTGATAAATATAAAAAGCGTCGAGAATATATCTATATATTTAAATTTGAATTTGCATAAGTTTTCAATTTTTTGATAAAAACACTCAGATAAATTATTTAAATAGATTTGTGAAACATGCAACATTTAAAGCTTTATACATCAAGTACAATTGTACATTTTTATGGTAATTAACGAATTTTTAATATTGAATCTTTTATCAACTATATTAATATAAATAACATTTGATATTATGAATATAAAAATCATTGAGGGTATATCGAAATATTTTATTATCAAATTTGAATTACATAATTTAAAAAAAAATTGATATTAACATTCGATTAATTGTTAAGTTGATTTGTGAAACTTACGTCTTCATCTCACATTATTTTCAAAATAAGATAGACATCAATTTTTCTCCATTAAACAACTATATGATCTTAATGGTGATTGGACTATTAGAATTTAGAAGGCATTTGAAGGATTGGTGTGACGGTGACCGTGTGAGCTTCCTGCTTTATCATATATATTCTACTATTACAGGTCCCGTGTATTTTATACAAGGGATTTCATAAAAAATAAATTAAACTTAGTAAAATAAAAAAATTTAATATTATTTATACGGTAAAATTAAATTTATGATTTGCTTAATACATATCACTTAATTAAACATTAAATATAACATAATATTATTAATTAATTATTTAATTGTTGAAATACATGTTGCATTTGTATAGTATCATAAATAAGTCTTTAATTTATTATTTTCAAAAGAATATATATTGATATGTCTATTATATTATAATTCAATCCACCCATCATATTTATTTATATTTTTTTCTTTAAAATTTTAAATTTAACAAATTTCAAATATATAAATAATTTCTATTATTGAAGCCTATCATATGTTAGTTAGATAAATATATTAACATTTATATATTATTTAGTAATGTTTATTAGCAACATAAAATTTGAAATCATTAATTAACCACATTTAATGTAAAAATAATGTGGGCTTGCCAAGTGTCTCTAATGGTCTTACTTATATATATATATATATATATATATATATACTAGTATAGGGCCCGTGTAATACACGGGATTTAATTAAAAAAAATTAAATTTAGCGAAATTAAAAAAATTGAAATATCATTTACACAACAAAATTAAATTAAATTTATGATTTGTAAAATATATATCGTCTAATTTAACATTAAATATAAAAAATATGAAAAAATAATTATTTAATTGTCAAAAATATGTGTTGCATTTGTAGATGATCATTTTAAAAAAATTATTATTTTGAAAAATAATATACATTGTTATACCTATTATACATTTGTAACAACCCTAAACTTTTATTTTCAAATAAACGATAAAAAATGAAAGTCAAAATTTTACAAATAAATTCCATATTTTATTTTAAAGCATATATTCAAAAAATTATTTGATTTAAAAAATTAATAAGTTTGAATAATAATTATCAAACTACCCAACTTTATTTTAGTTTTTTTTCTTTTGTAATTATTTATATTTTTTCTTTACATTTTTAAATTTAACAAAATTTAAATATATAATAATATCTATCATTAAACTCTAGCATATATTTTTTAGATATATCTAATTAATATTTCCATATTATTTATTATTTAGTAATAATAATATTTCTTATGAACATTAAATCTGTAGCATATTTAATATGAAAATATCATAAACTTGCCATGTGGCACTTTGGTCTTGCTTTTATATATATAAAAATAATTATTTAATTGTCAAAATATGAGTTGCATTTGTAGATGATCATTTAAAAAAAAATTATTATTATTTTGAAAAAAATATACATTGCTATACCTAGTGGTGCCCACGGTTCGCCGGAAACCGGAACCGGCCGGTTCGAAACCGGCGGTCAACGGTTCGGGGAACCGTTGATTCGGTTCCGGTTCCAAACCGGAACCGTAAACCGGATTCATCCGGTTCGGTTTCGGTTCGAGTTTTGCAAAACCGTGAACCGGCGGTTCCGGTTATTTTATTTTATTTTTTTTTCATTTTCTGACGAATGGGTTAGCGCCACGTGTCCGTCGGAGCTCCGGCGAAAAGTAGCCGTTGTCGCCGGATTCCGGCGAAAAAGAGCCGTTGCCGCCGGAACCGGCGGTTAAACCGGCGGTTCGAAGCGGCGCGGGTTTTTTTTTTTTTTAAAGTTACCGTTGGACACGTGTCACGCCAGGATCACTCAACCGTTGGAGATCAACGGTCGAGATTTAAGAACCGTTGTAAACCGGCGGTTCGAACCGGCCGGTTCGAACCGCCGGTTCCGGCGATTTTTTTTTTTTTTAAATTTCTATAAATACCCTCCTCCCCCCATTCAATCCTCACACCATTCCAACACTTCTCTCTCAATTCGAAAGTTGAAATTCAATTCTCAATTCTAAAGTTTCAATTCTCAATTTACGATTCATTCGAAAATGTCTCGAAGAGGTTCTTCTTCCGCCGGTTCTTCTCACCGAGGAAAGGCACCGATGCCTCCACCACGAGATGTTGAAGTCGATGATCTTATCGATCAATACACTCCCCACTCTCATTGGAGTGAGGAGTACGCCAATTTGGAGGAGGCTCTCGGACCTTCGACCGCCGCTGACTTTGCCGAAGTGGAGGAAGAGCAGGAGCAACCGGAGGCCCGTCCAACTCAAGAGAGTGACACACGTAGCCGAACCACTTCGACACTTCGAAGTGATATTTTTTCCATACATTTTAAAAAGGAGAAAGTATCAAATTCGAACGTGGATTTCACGGTGACGTGCAACTACTGTAGAAAGAGCTACAAGTTCAAGGCCGGAGGGGGCTACGGAACGTTCAACAACCACATCATCAAGAAACATCCGGATAAGATGGGTAATGACCGCTCTCAAACCCATCTTCCTCGACAAAATGCCGGTTCCAGTGGGGGAACCGGAGGTAACGACCCTAACTTCCTTCATAAATTTAGTCAATTAACTCATAGGAAAGGAATGGCCGAATTGATTGCTAAAAAACATCTTCCTTTTCAATTTCCAACTGACGATGATTATGAAGAATTTACTTGTGAAGTTTTTCAACCCGCTAGTAGAAGAATATCTAGGAATACCGTCACACGTGACATAGAAAAAATTGTAGGTGAATATAAATATGCTTTAATTGGAGAACTAAAAAATTTAACACAACGAGTATCTATTTGTTGTGATGTGTGGAAAGATCCATACGGAAACCATGATTATTTAGGAGTAACGTGCCATTGGATAGATAATGCATGGAACGTGCAAAAACGATTAATTGCCTATGTCGAATTTGATGAAAGACATAGTTCTGTAGCAATTGCTAGAAAAATAATAAAAATTGTTAATGATTATGATATAGTTACAAAAATATTTTCGATTGGTTATGATAATGCCGCTCCTAACACCGCTAGTATACCCACATTAATGGAATTTTTTAGGCCTCCAATAGATGGTAGACTTTTTCATATTCGTTGTGTACCCCATTGTTTGAATTTGTGTGTACAAGATGGATTAACCGCTTTGCATGATAAAATCTCACCTATTACGGATGCAATTCATGAAATTGCTAAATCAACACAATGACATAAAAAATGGGCAAGATTTTGTAAAAATAATGGAATGGAAGTTAAAAAATTTATATTGGACGTAAAACATAGATGGAATTCAACTTATTATATGCTTCAAGATTCTTATAATTATAAAGAATTGCTAATTGAATTTTATAAAGAAAACCCACATGAATTGATATATTTGAATAGCAACTCTTGGGATGCATGCATTAATTTAATAGCTCTTTTAAAAAATTTTGAAGAAGCCACTAGAGAATTAAGTGGCACTTATTATCCTACTTCTCCATTAGCCTTAGATAATTGTGTTAAAATTGCTTTAATTTTGAATGAATATTGTGCATGTCCTATTATAGGTGACACTATTATAGCAATTAAAGCAAAATGGTTAAAATATTTTCACGAACTTCCCGATATATTTTTAATAGCTAAATTATTAGATCCTAGGATTAGAGAAGATGGTCTAATCGAATTATTACGCATGTATTATAGTGCTTTGTTCCCCCATTTTTTGTTATCCGATTATGATGCGGTTGACTATGTTCCAAATTATGTAGAAGTTGCAGCTAGAGCTAAAAACTATTTGTATGATTTATTTAAAGAATATAAAACCTCATTAGGGGATGATTGTGGGGATAATTTAGGTGCTCAAAATGTAGGTGGTAGTAGTAGTTCTTCACATAATCCATATAATGTTAGTGGTCTTAATGCATTTTATGATTTTTATGATAACCGAACACAAAAACGCGCTAGGGGGTCTAATCCCACACAAGAATTAGATACATATTTAAGTTGTACATTTGAATTTATTTCTTTTGAAAACTCTGTGGATCTTTTGAAGTGGTGGTCAAAGAGGATCAACACTTATCCTATTTTAAGTCATATTGCGAAGGAGATTTTTGCAAGTCCCGCCTCCAACGTTTCCGTCGAGTGCGCCTTCTCCAAAGGACGACATATGTTGAATCCAAAAAGGGCAAGATTGACCGTAGAGAATGTTCAAAACATTACTCTACTTGAAGATTGGCTTCGAGCAAAGAAACGTCAACAACATCTAGATTTATCTGTCTTTGATGACGATGGCCCCGACGAGTATGGCTACGATTCGAACACATCCTCCTCCACCGGAACTAATGGGTAAGTTTGAGGTAAGAGAACTACGTGAGCTTTGATTCCCTAATTCAATTTAGGGATACGTAGGCAATTTCATTCTAACTTTGATATTCACTTTCAAACTTAGAATGAAACTCAAGCTCTTTCATTTTTTTTTTTTTACTTCTCTTAATTGTAATGAGCAAAGAATGTTGTGTGGTAGATGATGTGTCTCAAAGAAAGGAGGACATAATAAGACGTGCATCTAAGACACATCTTATTATCTCCTCCTTTCTTTGAGACACATCATCTACCACACAACATTCTTTGCTCATTACAATTAAGAGAAGTAAGAACTAAGAACTACGTGGGCTTTGATTCTCTAATTCAATTTAGGGATACGTAGGCAATTTTATTCTATATCAAACTTAGAATGAAACTCAAGCTATTTCATTTTTTTCCTCTTTCAATTTGTAATTTGTAAGTTGTAATTATTTTTTATGTTTGTAAGTTGTAATTTTTTTAAATTCAAACTTAGAAGTTTGTTGTTTGTAAGTTGTAATAATTTTTTTTGAATTCAAACTTAGTGTTTTATACTTTTGAAGTTGTATATTTTTTAACATATAAATACATTGTTTAGTAAAAAAAAAAAACGGGAAAAACCGGCGGTTCGAACCGAACCGCCGGTTTCAAACCAGAACCGGAACCGAACATACCCCGGTTCGGTTCCGGTTCGACCCCTGCCGGTTTTCCGAACCGCCGGTTCGGAACCGGAACCGGCGGTTTATACGAACCGGGCACCACTAGCTATACCTATTATATTATTCAACCCACCCACCATTTTATTTTAGTTTGCTCTTTATTGTTTACATTTGTAACAACACTCAACTTTTATTTTCAATTAAATGATACAAAATGAAAGTCCAAATTTCACAAATAAATTCCATAATTTATTTTAAAGCATATATTCAAAAAATTATTTGATTTCAATAATTAATAAGTTTGAATAATAATTTTCAAGCTACCCACTTTTATTTGAGTTTTTTTTTTCTTTTGAATCTATTTATATTTTTAAATTTAACAAATTTGAAATATATAATAATTCATATAATTGAACTTTTAGCATATGTTAATTAGATAAATCTAATCAATATTTCTATATTATGTATTATCTAGTAATAATAATATTTCTTATCAACATTAAATTTGTAGCAATTAATTAGCATATTTAATATGAAAAAATTGTAGGCTTGCCATGTGGCATTCTTGGTCTTTCTTATATATATATAAAGATAAATAATATATATATATATATATATATATATATATAATAAAGATTAGGCTTTGTTTATGATAATGATTAAATGTTGGTTCTGGACACATGTTAATATATTTGTTAACAATTTTATAGAGTTTGGAATACAGTTTTATGTTATAAAAAAATCAAATAAAATTGTTTGGTAATTGTATGCACTTTAATATAAGAATACACCTTTTCTCTTTAAATCAGTAGTAAAATTATATTTTTTGATTTGAATATATCTATCTCTTCTGGTGTATTCACACCAATTATCCAATAATTAGTTCTAAAATTATGTTCCTTCGATTTTTGAGATGACATGTTGACACAATAACAAATCTCTTATATGAGTTTTTGTGAAATATATATATATATATATATATATATAATTTGAGTGAATTCAAAATCCACTCATATTATTAAAAAATTTAATTTAAAATGAAAGTGATGAATTTAAAATTCATAATAATATGAAATTCTATAAATAAAATTTATTATTATTGATCTGAAATCCTTCCTAAAATTTTTTCCATCCAAACACAAATTAAGTGAATTTTAAGGGTATGTTTGTTTCGGGTTTCACGAATCCGGATTTGGGATTTTAAAATCTCAAATCTTCGTTTGTTAGGAGATTTAAATTAGGATTATAAAATCCACTCAAATACTACTTTATTTAAAGAAAACATAATAATTAACCCTACGCTTTAACCTATTAATACACAAATTTCAATACACACTTAAATTTCTATTATTACAATCATCCAATCATTACTATTATATCAATTAATAATATAATATTACACTTATTAACTTTTTCCAGCATCGATTTGATATCTACAGTAACAATCCTACCCTATAAAATCTCATAACAAACACAGATTTTAACTATTCACCTTTATTTACAAATCCCAGGATTTCAAAATCGGATTTCCCAAATCCTACGTAAACCCGAAACAAACATTTAATAGATTCTAATGATTTTGGCAGAACAGAAAAACAGAGAAATAAAAAGTTTCTAATTAATTTTCGGATGTGTGATTCTAATGATTCTACTGATTTTGGCAGAAAAAAAAAAAACAGAGAAATAAAAAGTTTTCTAATTATTTCTCGATATATCCTCACATTTTTATATTGATCAATACAGACACTTTTATATTGATCGATACAGATCATGAATAGGATTATCATTTTTCAATAATATCTATATTAAACTTTTTAAAACATCAATTGACAAATCAATTTAACAATTAATCGGATATTATTAAATTTGAAAATTATGTAAATTCAAATTTAATAATAAAATATATCGATATATCCTTTAGGGGTGAGCACGGCTCGGTTCGGCTCGGTTTTAAGCCAAAACCGAACCGAATTAATCAGTTTTTCGATTTTCACAAACCGTACCTGTCCGGTTTTAGACGGTTCGGTTTTTCGGTTTTCATATTCGGTTTTTCGGGTTTTCGGTTCGTGTATCATACTAGTAAATAAATTTGAAATTTATCATCAATCAAGATATTAAACAAAAAATTGGGCCACTCAACATTCAAAATTATAATCAATTGTCATTGAAAATTGGGACATTAATCCTTACCATTAACATGATTGTTACTAGTGAACATACATCAACATGAAAATGAAGAAACAAATCAGGAACACGATGGGCTTAGGGATTCAAGAGTCATAAGAAACAAGCATGAACCATTTTCCCAATTGTGAGAAACTAAGCTGATTGGAAATTGGGTGGGAATTGGGAAAATATCAAAATAATATATATATATATATATATATATATATCAAAATGTTAGATAGTTAGAAACATAACTTATTTTTTTTAAATATATATATAATATAATTTATCTCAATTAAATAAAAAAAAAATATATATATAATATAATTCGGTTCGGTTTTTTCGGCCCGGTTTTTTCGGGTTTTCGGTTTCGTTTCGGGTTTTTCGGTTTTTTTTCTCACCCCTAATATCCTTAATCATTTTCATCAACTCCCAATACAGGAAACTAACTTTTCATAATATAATACTCCCCCAACCTAAAATAAAATTCTTGTAAAGATATAAATGGCTACTTTTAAGGAGAAATAAGTCAATTGCACTCACTTTTATTTTATTTATTAGGTTTTTCAAATCTCAAACATCCGTTCCAGATATGTTCTTATAAATGTGATTGGATAAATTAAAAGTGTTGAAAAGGTTAATCCCACAAATAAACGAAATATAAGCTATACTTGAAAGATTAGAGAATGTTGTATTCATTCAATTAACCACATTAAAAAATAAAATAAAAAACATTACAGAGAAATTTGGCTGGAGAGGCTGAGGGGATAAAATCCTCCTACCATGTGATTTAAAAATTCTATTCATAATTCATAATCCTCCAAATCAATACACTTATTTTCCTCCATGAACATTAATTATGTTAATCTTATAATTTGCAATTTATGTCATCTTTTATATATATATATATATATATATATATATATATATATAAAGTAAGATCATTAAAGACACTTGTTAAGCTCACATTATTTTGACAGTAAATATTGTTAGTTAAATGACTTTAAATTTTATGTTACAAAAAAAATTACTAAATAATTTAGAAATGTTGACAATATTTATCTAAATAAATATGCTAAACTTTGATATAGGGATTATTTACATATTTGAAATTTGTGAAATTTAAAATTTTGAAGAAAAAATATTAATAAATAAAAAGAAAAACACTAAAATAAAGATGAGCTGAAAATGATTGTTCAAATTTCCATTTAAACTTATTAATTAATGAAAAATTGAATTATTCTTTTGTTTTAATTGTATTTTAAAATAAACTATAAAATTAATTTGGGAAATTTTGACTTTCAATTTTTTTAATTTAACTGAAAAAAAAATTGAGGGTTGTTATAGATGTTAACAATAAAAAGTAAACTAAAAATAATAATTGTTGGGTTGAAGATATAATAGGCATATCAATATATATTATTTTCAAAGTGATAAATAAAAATTTATTTATGATCCTCTACAAATGCAACATATTTTTCGACAATTAGATAATTATGTAATCATATTATGTTATATTTAATGTTGCTAAATTTATTGCACAAATCATAAATTTAATTTTACTGTATAAATAATATTTAAAATTTTCTAATTTTACTAAATTTACTTTATTTTTTTGTAAAATCGAGTGTATTACTCGGATCCTATACTAATTGATGTATATAAAATGGTCGTATTTTATATAAAAGCAAATATAAGGCCTGGAGTCTTATTATTGTATTCATTTTTCTAATATTTCTTTATAATTTAAATATATGTATTATCAAAATTAAAAAATTACCTTTAGTTTTGGATACTATCACACAAAAAGTCTAGAATATGAATAAATTTGAGAACCTAAAATTAAAATCTTAATATTAAATAAAAATATCCAAGTTCAAATTTAAAAATACATAAAAAATCAAATTACAAAAAATAATATAAAATCAAAGATTATAAATAAATATTGAAAATTCAAATAATATAGAATTTCATTCAAATTATATATTTAAAAAAGTTGAAAGTAGAAAAAAAAAAAACCAAGAAAATTTTGAGTAACGTAGGAATAATCGAATTACAATCCAAATATTATAAAACAAAATATACAAAAAAAATACAAGATAAATATGGAAAAAAACCCAGGGAATTCCAGAAAAATTAAGTAAATCTATAAAATTAAAAATAATCTAATCACAGAAAATCCTTTTTTTAGAAGAAAATTATAGAAAAAATCTAAAGATTACTCCTATTAAACTAAAATAAAAAACAATTTATTTTTATTTTAATGCTTAAAAATTATCTATTTCTTCCTCTCCCTCTTCTCTATCACCACCACGTCTCCACCACCACTACCACCACCACCACAGCCGCCGCTGTTCTTCGTCTCCACCACTACCACGCCATTTCGTTGTCAAAATCTGCTGCAAATGGCGCACCTACGAAATCCCAACGCCTTGAATATACATGAACTAAGTAAGAAGATATAGATGATTTTGGATGTAAGTAAAAAGATTATGATCTCATAATCATCCTTAACAACAACTGGAAATTTTTCAATCGGATTTCAATTTCATTCGCTTTCTCTCTCAAGTTATACGTTGTTTGTTCCACTACCATCTGCAGTTTGCAGGCTTCTGCAATTCTGTCCCATTAACCCCTCCCTATTACTCAGAAAAGCTGCTCTGAACTGAAAGTGACTCACTCTCACTTCTTACTTTTTTCTTTTTTAATTTACATTTAATATACAAAATATGTATAATCGGAATAAGAGATCATATAAACCCTGCAACTCTTCTGCGTTTTCATAGTTCTTCATCACAAGCCTCGCTCGTTTTCTTTCTCGTTAGGGTTTGTATTTCTTCAATGCAGCTAATTTTCATCATTTGCATTTTGCAATTCAATTTCCATCGTTTGAAAATGGCAAAATAAATGCTCAAACCCGTTACCAAAATTGTAGGGAAAAAAAACATAATTCTGTAACGGCTCCATTTAACCTCTTCATCTCCCTTCCCATTTTTGTAGGCGCTCTTCAATTTTTTTGAAAAAGGATGGTCTGCTAATATATTTCAGGAATCTTTGATTTTTCTTAGCACATTAACGTTTCACTCTGTTTGAAAAAATTTGCAGAATGGCAAACCAGAACACGAACCGGAATCAGAATCAGAATCCAAATGCAAACAGAAATGCAGCGGCGGAAGAGGATTTCAACCTGAGGGAGACGCGGCCGAGCCTCGGCGGCGGAAGAGTCTCCGGCAACGACCGCGTCGGCACCGCCTTCGACTTGGTGGAGCAGATGGAATATCTGTACGTGAGAGTTGTCAAAGCCAGAGAGTTGCCTAACGACCCCGATTCCTTCGTGGAGGTGAATCTCGGAGGGTATAAATCTGCTACCAAGCATTTTCAGAACACGTCGATTCCAGAGTGGAATCAAGTGTTTTCGATCTTGAAGGATCGTATTCAAGCCCCACGCATCGAGATTTCGGTGAAGGATAAGAGCAGGAATGGCGACAATCTGATTGGGATGATTGTGTTTGATGCCATTGATGTACCGAGAAGGGTGCCGCCGGATAGTCCGTTGGCACCGGAATGGTACAGATTGGAAAATCGGAAAGGGGAAAGAGTCGCCGGAGAATTGATGTTCGCGGTTTGGATGGGGACACAGGCGGATGAAGCTTTCCCAGAAGCATGGCATTTGGATGCCACCACTGTCAATGGCGATGGCGTTACGAGCATTAGGTCGAAGGTTTACTTATCGCCTCGACTTTGGTATCTTCGAGTTAATGTGATCGAGGCTCAAGAGTTGCAACTTAATGACAAGAACAGGCAGCAGCCTGAGATTCTTGTTAGGGTTTCGCATGGGAATATGGTCTTGAGGAGTAAGATTTCTCATAGCAAGAATGTGA
The DNA here is from genome assembly GCA_946896805.1 of Scutellaria galericulata. Classification (NCBI taxonomy): domain Eukaryota; kingdom Viridiplantae; phylum Streptophyta; class Magnoliopsida; order Lamiales; family Lamiaceae; genus Scutellaria; species Scutellaria galericulata. Next base: position 10,577,394 of record OX335798.1, on the reverse strand, counting down.
ATCCATGGTGGAATGAGGACTTGATGTTTACTGTTGCAGAGCCGTTTGAGGATCAGTTGGTTTTGTGTGTGGAGGAGAAGATTGGGACTAATAAGAAGGATGAATTAGGGCAGTGTGTGATTCATTTACAGAGTGTGGAGAAAAGGATGGATTTCAAGGCTCCCATAAATAGGTGGTATAATCTTGAGAAGCATACGGTTTCGGAAAATGGACAGAAGAATGTGTGTAAACTGAATAGCAGGGTTCACTTGAGGATTTCTTTAGATGGTGGCTATCATGTTCTTGATGAGTTAACTCATTATAGCAGTGATCTGAGGGCCACTGCAAGGCAGCTTTGGAAGCCTGCAGTTGGAGTGTTGGAGTTGGGGATTTTGAATGCTCAGAATCTCACTGCAATGAAGACTAAGGATGGGCGAGGAACCACTGATGCTTTCTGTGTGGCTAAGTATGGCCAGAAATGGATCAGAACAAGAACGATTCTCAACAGTTTCAATCCAAAGTGGAACGAGCAGTACACGTGGGAGATTTATGATCCGTGCACTGTGATCACAGTAGGTGTGTTTGATAATTGCCATTTGCAGGGAGTGAATGGGGCCGGAAAGGATTCAAGAATCGGGAAAGTAAGAATCCGTTTGTCCACACTAGAAACGGGCCGTGTTTACACTCACTCGTACCCATTGATTGTGCTGTCACCTTCTGGTGTGAAGAAAATGGGTGAAATCCAGTTGGCTGTGAGGTTTTCTTGTGCATCTTTGGGCAACATTCTGCAGATGTATACACAGCCATTGCTACCAAGCCTTCATTACCTTCATCCACTCAGTTGCCACCAGGTCGAGATTCTAAGGCATCAAGCCACTCAGATTGTGTCCATGAGGCTGAGCAGGGCTGAGCCACCACTGAGAAAAGAAGTGGTGGAATACATGCTTGATGTGGGGTCAAACATGTGGAGTGTAAGAAGAAGCAAAGCCAATCATTACAGAATAGCTCAAATCCTATCTGCCATTGTTAGAGTGATCAAATGGTTTGATCAGATATGCACTTGGACCAATCCTTTCATCACAGCCCTAGTCCACATCCTTTTCCTAGCATTTGTATGCTTCCCTTGGATGATCCTAAGCACTGTGTTTCTATACCTTTTCTTGATCGGAACATGGAACTATCGGTCAAGGCCTAGGCACCCTCCACACATGGATGTGAGATTATCCCAAGCAGAAACGGCCCTCAATGACGAACTAGATGAGGAGTTCGACACATTCCCCACATCCCAGAAGCAAATCGAGATTGTGAAAATGAGATATGATAGGTTAAGAGCCATTGCTTCGAGGGCACAGACCGTGTTCGGAGACATGGCTACTCAAGGAGAGAGGTTCTATAATCTACTGAGCTGGAGGGACCCAAGAGCCACTGCATTGTTTCTTATCTTCTGTTTGGTGGCTTCTGTGGTGCTATATGTGACTCCTCCCAAGGCTGTGGTTACTATCGCAGGGTTTTACGCGATGAGGCATCCTAGGTTTCGCGACCGGCTTCCCTCGTCTCCCATGAACTTTTTGAGGAGGTTGCCTGCAAGAACTGATAGCTTATTATGAGGACATGGAGATATAGTGGTTTTTGTGTTTGATGGATGCAGGGGTTTTTGGGGTTGTTTTATATCTGCAGGGATTTATATATTTTGAGTAGTTTTTGGGTGTTGCTTTCTTTAAGTTAATGTAGAATCCCTGCTTTGCTGAAAACTGTGGTTCTGCTCTTTAATTTAACTGCTGCTATTTATTTCCCTTCATTTCTGTCTATAATAGCCTCATTAATTTTATCAGCATTTGGCCTTTTTTTTTTTTGTATATATAATGATTTTTTCATGTTCCATTCTATTTTACTGTAGAGAAGATGTGATTTTCCTTTGGGAAGCACTCATTTGTACCCAATATACATAGTTGAAAATGAAAAATACCCACTTAATAAGAAATTAAGTTTTCTACCCAATTTGAAAAGAAAATTACCTAACTACCCTTATATCCAACAATACTTGGTGAAGTCAATTGGGGAAAATGAAGTCAAAATTACCTCAAACCATCCCTAGAAAATTACCGTAGAAATTACCTTCCAAATACTTGAATTGCTTTTCGTGATTTGAGATGGTATCTTTGTGATTTCTGTTGGAGGAGAAATCAAGCATCGTATCCGGTTTGGAATTAATCTGCGGCGGCACCATCGTGCCGGATATCGAGGGAGAAGAGGGGTGTTGGTGACCCATTGGGAAGAGAAGGCGGCGGCGGCGGGTGTTTTCAGATCTGTTGAGGAGAGGAAGGAGGCGGAAGGCGGCGCGACAGCTTGTCGGAGAATGGCAGCAGGGGAACAAGTAAGTGCATCCTTAAGTTTTGTTGGAGAATGGCCATTGTCTCAAAAATTGGCATCATTAAATTTAGTATTTTATGATATGTGCACATAAAACATCAATTTGAACTATGAAATGTTGAATTTGTTGAAAGATTTTCTAGATATCGATTACTGGAATCTGTTCTTGATTTAGGGTGTAAATCACGACGGTAGGCTTATAGATCACGAGGCTAGATGTGTAGATCACGAGGGTTTGATAGATTACGAAAACACATTATGCTTAGTAACGATGGAGATGTTAGATCACGAGGGTAGCCATAGATCACGAAGGTTGATGCTTAGTAACGATCGATCACGAAGGTTGTTGCTTAGCAATGATGGAAGTGATAGATCACGATGGTAGCCGCTTGATCACGATGGTAACAATTAATAATTAAGGAAATGATTGATCACGATGGTAGCCGCTTGATCACGAAGGTTTAAATAGATCACGGTGCTCAATCCTTTTGCAAAATAGATCAGGAAGCTCAAACTGATCACGGTGTTAGGATGGTAGACTGCGATAATCATTATAGATCACGGTGCTCATTAAAAAAAATTCAAAATTTAATTTTCCAAATTACTATATTTAGAATAATATATTAAAATGACTTTAAAAATAGAAAAAATATTAAAATTATAAGAAAAAATATTCAATATATATATATATATATATCATAATAAATTTTATTTTTATTCATGTTTTGTAAGATAAAATTAATTCATACAAGGTGAAAATTATTTTATAAATAATAATATTATTTGTCTTAATATAACCCATAGAATTAACACAAAACTAATTCACTACATCCTGACTCATCCGGTGGTCGGAGATCACTATATCATTTATACAGATATCAAATCTCTTTGCAGGTATATTTATTTTGAATCTTTAAGTTGTGTACCATTCAAATGTATTGTTAAAATCAATTATAATCTAACATTATAGTCATCGTCACTTTGTAGATCTGGGCATTTGAGTGCACCTCTGAATTCGGGAAGCAATTAGGAGAGAAGACATTGAATGAATTTTCAAGAGGTGTCCGATGGTGAAGTCCAGGAAAACGTCCATGTATTCCTGATATTTTCAATGCATGTAATGTGAGTAATTGTGATTTTTAGCCTATTTATCTTATACTTTGAATTCTACACATTAATAACATGTCAATATGCATCAGATTGAGTGCATTCAGTTGGAGCCCACACCGGTTGAGACGGAATTACCATATATGGTTAATATTGAGATGGACATCTTATCTAGAGTAAGATTTGTCCCTCAAGATCGACCGATTGAGAGTAGGATTGCACATGCAGATAGGCCGAGACTGTGTAGGTCAGACATTGTACGTTCCCAAGAAACAAAGGTTGTTTCAAGAAATACTAAACGGCCTTCAAAGCGAACAAAAATTGATACGCAGATTCAGATTGGCGAGGGAGGTGACGAGGGTAATCCAGCTGTACCACCAACCTCAGCCCCAACAGCACATCCCCCACCTATAGCCTCACGACCACCACCTGCACATGATGTATGTGTTACTACTCTTTCATGCACTAATTACTTTACTTGTGTTAATAGTTCTTGATATATAAACTAGTACGTATATTTATTTTGCATCTGTAGCAAACTCAGAAGTCGAAAGACGATTCAAAGAAGCGGCAAAAGTCCAAGTTGTCTGCACGAGCGACTTCTGAATTTCTGAGGACGGAGCTTGCTTCGGCGACAGAGAGTGGCACACGACGGGGAACAGATATTGTCCAACAATCACTTCCAACCCTCGTTTGACAGACATTGCCTGATATCCTGCGTGATGTGATGCTCGAACTCGTTCGAGAGTCGCTGCCTGATGTCATGCGCGATGTCATGCCAGACATTATTCGACAGTCGCTGCTGGATATCCCGTGAGATCTGATGTTGGACTTCGTTCGTCAGTTGCTTACGGAGGTGGTTAGACAAATGAGGGGAAATGAGTCTTCAATCACCTCCAAAGAGATAGAGAGTACCCGGGGCCTTGGAGCACACAGTCCTGCACAAATATCTGATTTCGTATACAAATATCATGTTCTTCTCATTATTGTCTTAATGTCCATTCTATACATTTGATTATATATTGAGGTTCTTAATGTCTACTCAACTCGATTCTTCATGTGGTAAAATCCCACACCATACATTAACTGTATTTTGCTATCAAATATTGCACCAACCTCAAGCTTTCTCACACCATCAACTAGACATACTGAAATAGGATCAAAGTCTTCAGTGTGAAACGACGTCCTTGGAATAATCCAATCTTCATGCTGATGTTTTGCTAATTCTGATCCTAGCTCACCACTTGAACCATCTTCTCTAATCGAAATGGTTATGTTTCTAAGAGTTCGCTGATGACTAGTACCAATAATGACGTCTTCACTCTAAGCAAAATCCTCTTGCACAAAAAATTCATCTGTTTCCAATTGCTCAGTAAATAACCGACTATGAAGTAAATCAGCATAATCATCATTACCATCATCATTACCGTCGTCGTCGTCATCATCATTGTCTTCACCACCATAGTCATCAGTACGAACATTAACAACCTCTGCCACAACTGTTGTGTCATCATCATCGTTGTCGTTGTCGTCATCATCAGTACAGATATTAGCAAACTCTGCCACAATTGCAACCGTACGACCACATTCATTTGCATCATCTTTGTCATCTATATATTTCGAATTAAAAAAATTGTTGAAATTGAAAAGTTGGCGGTGTGGTGGGGAGCTAATTCTCTAAGCATCAACAACAGATACTGATATTTGCTTGGAAGAAGAGCAATGCAAATCCTCCAATGGATTGCTAGCATAAGCTTTGAAATTTTAGAATGAATAAACGAAAGGAATTTGGTGTGCACTCAAACTTTACACATAATTTAGCGGATCTCCATATATATTTGAATTCTGATGAATATATTGTTGTTGAGAATTCAAAAGCTGAACAAAACTGCCCATGGCTTGTATATGATAATGGAATATTCAAATCATGCACTTTGGGTTCAATAGAAACAAATAACTTGGGGTAATCATACACCTCAACAACTCTCCTCAAATCAGCATTCGCCTTGATTTTAAATTTACTTCTCCTGCAATTTGCGTAGGCATTAAACAATGCAATACATAATCACAAGTCCTACGATCTGTTCGGACAATATAATGAATTTCATCCAATAGTGTTTCATAAGAGATTGTATGCTATCACGTCCCATTTCTAAAACTTATTTTTATCAAAGTTGCATAATGGGCGTGCAGAGAAAGAGAACAAGAGCATATGTTTTATATAAACAAAAGAATGTAGAAGACGATAGAAAGATTTACATATACAAAACATCGGCATCAACTGAAACAAAACGTTGGAAACCATGAGCAACGGAAAAATCCCATACATGATCCATCAGAAGATAAATACGATATAGCTTTACAACGAGAAATATTAGAAATTTTTTATATCAACATCAAGTTTTGAAAAAACAAAATATATGGCACCACCTTCTCTACGTATCTTGATTCTCATCATTTCCTGTAGTGTGAATACATATGGGGTGAGTGCATTAAATACACTCGTGGGGATAATTTCCATGTTTTAACAGTTATTAAACAGTTAAACAAATCAAACATATATGAGTTCGACAATTAGACACATCACATAGAATGCATAGCACATAATTTCAAATAGATGCGGGTATTTCCCGTCTTACCCTACATAACGGTTTTTATACTGTTGGTGCTTTTTACAGACCACCAGTCCTTCCGTAGCATTTTTTACGGACCATTAGTCCCTCTGTAGCATGAATGTGGACCTTAGTCCTTTCACAGTATAATAGTATGAACATAGTATTCACAGCATATAATCACGATACATAGGATTCAACAATTCATATATCAAATACAAAAAACATAATCATATAGGGATTAGAAGTTACTCTCACCTTGTTCGGTGGTAATCCACGCGTAAGTCAAAGTTTTAAGTTCTAAATTGTTCGTTCCGTTTGAGAACCTACACATGTAAAGAGGTTTTTCTTAATTTCATATTACGTTAATTACGTATACTTTAATTATATAAACTCTCTCTCGAGAAGAAACGATAAGGAAATGAAATGAAACAAAAGCTTTAGAGATCAAGAATAAAGAAACGAGCGTGAAAGGTTAAACATGTGATCATAGGATGAAAGAGAAATGATTAGGGTTTGAACGGAAGAAAAACGGGATTAAATGGAGGAAAAATGACCTTAAACGGGGCGTTTAAAGATGTAGAAGCATTTTCGTAAATATCAAAAAATGGTTGACTTTGACCAAAACCCCTCCTCCGTCGTCACACACACACCCCGACTCCTGGCCGACGACACATACACCCGAGCCCATACGCGTACCTAACGCCCCCTGCTTCTGCCCGGCACGCACACAGCGCACCCACACATCACCCAGCGCGCGCGCAACACCCTCGTCGTGTAGATAGCAACCCAACAGCACACGACAACGCTTCCAGTGCCGCCCACAACCACCCACACCCGCCACCACACACGGTAGCGGTTCACAAGCAACACGCCGACCACCCTAACACACGCCACACGACAACACAACGAGGCGCCGCCCCAAACACACATACACGCACACACACAACAGCCACAGCGCCGCCCCTAATACTCACACACACACTAACCAGCGATGGAGTTGAGAGGCCGAGAGATTTCCAGCGACGGAGAGAGAGAGAGCAGAAAAGAGAGAAAGAAAGAGAGGAGAGAAAAGTTAGGGTTTTTCGAAGTTTGACCGGCCGTTTCCCAACGAATAAGGCATCGAAACACAAAACTGAACCTGGATCTGGAACGGGCTCGGCGAAAGCTTTAAACAGTGTAAAAATCAGTCAAAACAAAGAGAAAAGTTCCGGCACCGACGGCCGGCGGTTGGAAAATAGAGGAGAGGGAAGAGAAAGAAAAAGAAGGAAAAAAATATCTAACCTTTTAACTTTTGATCGAATTATTACTCTTACAATTCGTTTCGTACTATATATATAAAACTTTCGATTTTTTATATTCTTCGTGATTTGGGCCACGGGCCTCCGATGGGCCCCATTTTCGTTTCTATCTTTTCGGTTTTTCGATTACGAACCTTTTAATAAAATTATAACATATTCTTTTCGATTAAAATATACACTCGATAAATTAATCATCCATTATCTCATTTTTCTGAAACACACGTAATTAAATCAAACAATTAGGGGTTTAATTATTTAATTAGCAAATTATGCATCGTTTTGTCCTAGGCGTACATATGCAATGATGCATATATCAAACCATCCTCTCCATTTTTATACTCCGATCCATGCCAATATCCACGATGAACTATAATGATTTCGTTGTTTGCCATCTGCAATAAAAAAATTATTATTACACTTCATTAAGACAATTAAATAATAATACATATAAAAACAATTTAAATCCTATAGAAACTTTATGAAATACATAAATACATTTTATTAAAGAAAAATTTGATCCACACATTAAGTGTTTATGAATAATATGATTGAATTTTAGATTTAATCTTATCAAATTAATAATATGATTTCACAACAGTATTCTTACATTTAATATTTTAAAACTATAGATTTTAAGAATGTACAACTATTATTTGATTCAAATTAAATTACTATTATTTGATTTTTTAAGATTTGTTATAATGATTTTAATAATTATTACTATCAACTGACAATCATATATTGAAAATAATATATTAGAACTATTTTTTTAGATCTTAGGAAAACAATTCGTGATATAAAACCATAGAAAGAAAACTATGATTTTAACATTTTAGACGATTAATTACAAGTATTTTTATTATTATTATATCGATATTATTTTAATTATTTTTTAAATTTATATATAAAAATTTGTTACTATTGTGATTCATATTTCATATTTTTTTAAAATTAATTAAGATTTTTTTTTCAATTTATAATGGTTATTATTATTGTTATTAATAATAATAATAATAATATTATTATTATTATAATTAATATGGTCTGTAATCTATTTATGAAATTTTTATAAGATTTATTACAAATATTTAAATAAATATTTTTTTATATAATAGTATTTTAAAACCAATATGCTTGGATTTTACAAATAATTTTTAAAAATTATTTTCTTCAAGTTTTAATATAATATTCAGTTTAAAAAAAATGTTTAAAATTGTAAGTCAATATTTCAATTTTTTTAAAATCAAATTGTGAATTTTTTTTAAAGTTTTAATTATAATTATATTATAATTGATATTATCATAGATCACGATGCTGAAAATACCACCGTGATCTAAGTTGAGCATCGTGATCTATGGTATATTTTTTAAAATTTTCTTAAAATAGATAACGATGCTCAGGATAAATCACGATGCTAAAATAACAGCGTGATCTAATTTGAGCATCGTGATCTATTGTATTTTTTTAATAATTTTCTTAAAATAGATCACGGTGCTCAAGATAGATTACGATGCTAAAATACCATCGTGATCTATGTATTTTTTTTTTCTTAAAATAGATCACGGTGCTCAGGATAGATCACCATGCTAAAATACTATCGTGATCTAATTTTAGCATCGTGATCTATGGTATTTTTTTTAGGCAAAAACTTCTGTGCAACTGGTGCACCAGTTGCACCACACCTTTATGTTATAAATGTAGTACCTTTATGCATGTTCATTTTAAAAGGGCTGATATTTGTACATAAAGGTACTAAATTTATAACATAAATGTATCCGTGCAACTGGGTGCACCAGTTGTACAGAAGTGTTACTTTTTTTTTTAAAATTTTCTTAAAATTGATCATGGTGCTCAGGATAGATCATGATGCTAAAATACCATCGTGATCTAATTTGAACATCGTGATCTATGTTTTTTTTTTAAATTTTATTAAAATAGATTACGGTGCTAAAATACCATCGTGATCTAATTTGAGTATCTTGATCTATTTTATCCTTCATTGAACAGATCACGAAACTCCTTGAAGATCACGAAGCTAAATATAGATCATGAGGGTATTTAGCATCGTTATCTATAGATCACGATGCTAAACACCATCATGATCTACGTTAAACTTTGTGATCTTCAAGGAGTTTCGTGATCTGTTCCTGGTATACATTTTTCAGTTTTTCACGATTTTTTGGGTTTTTAAAACCAAAATAAGAATAAAATAGATGGTAATAACACCTACCCCAGAAGCCCGAAAATAGCTACCAGCTATAAGAATAAATGGCAATAACACATCTAGTAAATCATAAGTGGGATAGCATGAAAAGAATCATAGATGGGAAAATCTGAGCTCACATTGCAACTCTTGTGGACGCAGCATCATCATCAAGAAGCAACCCACACTCTTCTCTGTACATTCTCTCAGCTTCCTCCTCTATACTTTGCAAGGCCTTGTCAACCTAAAAACATATGAACAACATATCTAGTACTAAGAAAAGGTTATCTAAGATTAATACAGAAGTTTCTCTTGCCTTAACCTTTTAAAAAAAAAACAAAAAGAAGTAAATTTCTTTTGCAAAGAATTTGTATTGATCAAAGGTAAACTTATCTACCAAAGATGCAAAAACAAGAGACTTATCTAATACTTAAGGTTGTGTTTGGATATGTGGATTTGAAATTTAAGAATTCAGATTTTAGAAACAAGTAAAGCCTGTTTGAAATCATCATGCGGATAACAGTACATGTTCAAATTTTGATACAATTTCATTGCAAAAGGCAATCAATTTTATAGGCAGTATTCACAGTTTTAAACTCCCAAGTCTCATGGTTAGTTAACACTATTACACTACCACTTGGGAAAGTAGTTTGGTTTGGCACAGAAAGGACAAGTAGGAAAAAGGGAAATCATAAGCCTTCTAAAGGCTACAGTTTTCTGATTGAATGAAATTACGGTATTGAACAGATGTCAATTAACAACCAACACGTCATCAAAGTGGAGAAACTATCAAAACAAGAGAAGGATCAACTTGGATCATTTAAAACCAGGCACTGTATCCACCTAAGCAACACACAGAAATGACATGTTATTATGTATGTACCGTGTAAAGTGCCGGAGAAGAATATCACGATTCCACTCAGCTACAGCATTAGCATGTCACGCTCCTGTAGTTCTGTACAAATTTATCCACATGAGGTTTGGACTTCAGTAACGCAAATAGCAAAGAAATGGAAACAGGAGAAGAAAATTCATGGACAATTCTTCATGTATGGATACAAATGAAGAGCATTAAACAAGGAAGTAATAGAACACGGGATGTTGACACATTTTTGGCATCCACCAGATACCATTCTTTTAGTTTCTCTTTATTTCTTTTATTCATTCATTGACCACTCCATTTTTTCTTCTTTTCTTGGGGGCTTTGAGACTGAGTGATTGAAGAATCAGTTTATTTATAAAGAAAACTCCAAAATGCGGCTAAATTAATAAAAATACATTAAATAAGCAATCGATACTTGACAACTTCTTAGTACCTCCTCAACTGTTCTCCCAGTGATTTCAGTTGGTAACTTTGGTACAGAGGACAAAGTTGCAGTGGTGGTTGAAGTAGCCCTACAAGCATAACCACACAACAAGTCAGCAAGACAGATCTCAGAGAATAATAATGCACATAAAGCTATCTTGGATGGTCATAGCTCCAAAATACAATACAGAGAATCCTTAGGAGCAGCTCTCACTAGTCATCATGACCAACTAAGTCACATTGCTTTCAACCCTAGGCCATGGGGAGACTATAGGGAAGTGATATCCACTGACTCCTTGTTTCTAGATTAAAAAAATTATTAATAAAAGAAAGAATAAAGAATAAGCCAGAGATAGTTGCTAATCCAGTATAGCATTATTAATAAACTTCTAACCTCGCCTAGTACTCTATATGCTTGCCTAATTAGTTTGACGAGTAGCTTTTTCTAACATTATGGTGTCTCTCATTCTAAGAGTATGATGCACAAAAAGCTACATTGAATGTTATCTCCTACATAAAACAACATTCAGATCACTCAAAATACCAAAACACAATGCAGTGAATCCTTAGTTGCAGTCATGACAAAGGAAAGCGGTTTCTGATCCTCTGTGTTTCTAAATGAAAGAAGAATAAACGAGAGAGAATGTTTCCAATCCAGTATAACATTATAGCCCTTCCCCCAATATATATTTGCTAATTAGTTTGCTGAGTCAATTTTTCTTACATTATGGTCCCTCATCATTTTAAGAGCCATTCCCATTTAGCAAGATACAGTAGCGCTAGAGCAACCACTTGCATCATCTAGCAAAGCAAGAGGTGGGACATAAGGTCTTGAGTTTCAACACGAAGCAATTTGTTTTAGAGAATACAGTATGCCCACAGAGGAAATATAGCCCAACTACATGATTAGAAACCGCACTAAATTTGATCCACTGAAGACATGCCGAGGGACGAAATAGTGCAGTATTCATGATTACAAACACCAGTTAAAATGCATGAGTAATCTAATGAACAAATTTTCTTTGCATAAGTACTGCATCAAAACACTTTGCGACAGAAAAAAATTCAACACTTGGAGCATCACATCTGAACTTCTTGTGTGACTTGGAGCTTTGGGATCTCCTCAGATTGATTGGACAGCATAGTCCAATATCAATATCATTGGCTAATATGATGATGGGATGCTGCCATTGCTGATTTGTATTAAGTTCCTTATTCATGTTCACATAGAGCCAGTGCTCAACATCATGATGGGACTACAATCAATGTGCAAGCATTTTACCAAGGATATTAGGTATAAAACATGCCCTATTGCAAATTAGTCCAGAATCAGCCTGTTAACGCTTTACAGTCAACAATCCATACACCTTATACCGTGCAAAACTACAAGGTCTGAAAAATCTTAAAATATATAAAATAACTATAATGCTGATAATACATGTGCAACAAAAAAAAAAAGAATAATCACACATAATACATTTCAACAATTTGAACATACACCCTAGTATACAGTAATTACAAAGAAGTGATCAGATAAACACAAATACTCAATAACTTTAGAAAGGTACAAGGGTATACAAACAAACAAACAAAAAACAAAAAAAAGGGAGCAAAGGAAAAGAAAAGCTTACCAAAAGAAGGTAGAGCTGCACTTGATTGTTCTTGTGATGCGGATGAGGCTGCAGTGGTGGATGATCTCAAGGACAGTGAGAAAGATCCTATGACTCCAGAGGATGATGCAGGTGTACTAGTTATACCAAAACCAGTAAAACCTGAAGTCGGAGCAGATGTGCCGATAACTGCTGATGTAGAAGAAGTACCAGTAGATGCTGGAAAGGTCAAAGTAGAACTAGCACCAGTACCAGCAGAAGACACACTGGCTGAAACATTGGTAGTTGTAACTGTTGAAAACAGTGCAGAAGGGGTAGTACCAAAAGTCACCGGTTTTGAAGCGGGTGTACTTGACACAGATGTTGTCAAAGTAGATGGAGAGAACCCGGTAGTTCCAAATGAAAAAGCAGATGAAGACGATGAAGAAACTGCAGCTAATGCTGGGGCAGCAGAACTACTGGAGCTCTTCAGGAATGAAAAACCAGTAGAAGTAGCAGAGCTGGGAGCTGTAGACAATGAAAATGCTGGTGCTGATGAGGCTGATGGTGCAGGAAACAAAGGCCCAGGGGAAGAAGAAGCTGAAGCTGCAGCACTAGAGAAAGAAAACCCAGGCGCAGAAGCTGCTGAACTTGAAGTATTGATGGAGAAAGAGAAATAAAGGTGCAGTCGCAGCAGCAGTTGGTGCAGACGTTGATGATCCTAATTGACCAGTATTGAGGGCTAAACCGGACCCAAATGCTGGTGCATTGGTGGCCTGGGTAGATGCCAGCGTGGATGATCCAAATAGACCGAGAGTTACGGCTGATCCAGACCCAAATAAAGGCGAACTAGCAGCGCTCACAGGAGATGCTGAAGAAGCACTGAATAGGCTTGGAGTTGGAGCACTTGACCCAAATAGGCATTGCATACCTCAAGATCAGTAGCTGATAGGCTCATCACTAAGAAATGCTTCAGCCAGCTGGACATAAATTTTAGGAGCTATATATAGAAATTGTATCTGTGCTAAAAAAGCTACACAAACTAAGAGAAAGTGAATTATATTCATATGAAGCAGCAACAAGCTGAGTAGCAACATCAGGATTCCACTGCAAAACAGAGCACCTCCTTCTAATTGAGTCTGACTTTTTTTGGCAATGTCAAGGTTGATGCAACTGTTGGAAAGCCTCGTGCCAACACCAAAGAGACAATTACTCAGCATGCAGAATTTGATTATCTGCATAAGAAGCAAAGTGGACAAGGTCTATATGGAAGGGGGGTTATTGTCTAAGTTTAGACTTGCCTTCTGTTGGAAATTCTATTATGCTTCCCTCCTTTGTGTTGTTGTGTAATCTGTATTTTTTCATGAGTTTTGCTAAGTCTGACGGTTCATTAGGAGTTTTTTTTTTGCAGCTTAGCAACTTTTGTGACATTATTTTGTTTTTTTATGGCTGTGGACTTGTACAAATTATATCTTCAAGAGAAATGTCATCTCATTCATAACTTTTGTGACATTATTTTGTTTTTTTATGGCTGTGGACTTGTACAAATTATATCTTCAAGAGAAATGTCATCTCATTCATAGGTTATAACTTATAATTGGAGTAGTTGCCGCTGCCGGTCATTGGTTTTAAAATTTTATTGTATTAATTGGCTTTTTACAGCCTAGCTTGTGTCATCGAAAATGAGTACGATGGTAGTTAATTTTTCTGAAGTGTCTATTTGTTAAAGAATATGCACACATGTATGGTTTTAAAATACTTCTTAAACTTTGAATTTGGAGCAGGTGTCATCGTCCAATTTATTTTCCGTCACACCGTTTTTAAAATACTTCTTAAACTTTGAATTGGGAGCAGGTGTCATCGTCCAATTTATTTTCCGTCACACCGTTCCTCACCCTTCGCCACCCTACTTGTCACAATTTCTCTCCTATTCATCATCCACCAAATCGTGAACATCCCCTTTGGTTATTGAACCATATATTGCTTTCGATCCGCACTTTACGGAGGTAAATTTTTCCTGTTGTAAGAATGGATGAAAATATCCGGAAATATCTCCGATATTTCCACGATATTTCAATTTTTTCACGTTACCGATAAAAAATGGGTTGCAATCGATATATCTCCGATATTTTCATTTTTCCACATAATCGGTAAAGAAACGAGAAATTTTATCAAAATATCGGTAAATATCGGCGAAATATCGATTTCAATATCGATAACTTCATGGTACAATTTGTAAGAAAATAGGTGAAATATCAGGAAAATATCCGAAATATTCATTTTAATATCGATGACTTCATGGTACAATTTGTAGAAAAATAGGTGAAATATCAGGAAAATATCGACGAAATATCGATGACTTTATGGTACAATTTGTATGAAAATAAGTGAAATATTAGGGAAATATCGGCAAAAATCGATTTCAATATCGATGACTTCATGGTAAAATTTGTAGGATAATAAGTGAAATGTCAATGAATATCGACGAAATATCGATAAAATTTGTAGGAAAATAAGTGAAATATTAGGAAAATATCGACCAAATATCGATTTCAATATCGATGACTTCATGATACAATTTGTAGGAAAATAAGTGAAATATCAATGAATGTTTGTAGGAAAATAAGTGAAATATCAATGAATATGACGAAATATCGATAAAATTTATAGGAAAATAAGTGAAATATTAGAGAAATATCGACCAAATATCGATTTCAATATTCATGACTTCATGGTACAATTTGTTTGTAGGAAAATAAGTGAAATATCGACGAAATATCGATAAAATTTGTAGAAAAATAAGTGAAATATCAGGGAAATATCGACGAAATATCGATAAATATCGGTATCGATTTCGATATGGGTGGTTTTATGGTACAAATTATATGAATATCCGTGAAATATCATGGAAATATTGGTAAATATCGGTGGAATATCGTTAAATATCGAAAAAAATATTGATAAATTTATGTACCGATATCGATATTTCCATGATATTTTCGTAAAACTAAAATACTGATATCTGTAGCCAGTTCGAGACCAAGGTGACACTATTAATTTCTAACATCACATAATTTTACCACATGTACAATTTATGTTTTTGAATTTTAAATTTATTGTTTATATGTAATCTAAAATTTTTTAAAATAAATTTCAGATCTTTGTTGGACATTTGTTCCAACAAATGCAATGTTTCAGCTATGAACTATTGTGCAACATTCGTTCCAACAAATTAAATGCAGTGGTTTTGATGGGATCGGTCCAGGAGTTGGCGGATTGTTGTCACTACTACTACGGTAATGGCTATTGTTGTCACTACTACTACTACGGTAATGGCTATTATGGAGTGGGGTCTATTGGATTGGGTGGGAATATGGAATATGCTATGCCAACAGTTTTGACATCTTCCCAGATTCTTGTTATAGGTTCAAGAGTCAGTGTACTTGCCAGGGTGAGACTGGGGATGCAAAAGAATAAGAATTTTTTGATTCGATTCGAGATTCGATTCGAAATTATCCGATTTGTATTCGAAAAATTTGAATTCGAATTCGAATATAATTTTTTTTTAATATTCGAATTATTTTCGAATACGAATAAGAATACCTGTGTATTCGATTCGAATAATTTCGAATATATTCGATTCAAAATATTTAAATATACATATATATACATATTTATATATATATATACTTATTTTTTCATTTTAATTTATTTTATATATCCAATTAATCCAAAACCCTAAAATTCTAAACTCGAATCGAATATCTGAATACGAATCGAATCAAATATCGAATATTAATTGAATTCGAATATATTTGAATTTTTTAAACGAATCGAATAAGAATCCAAAATTAGTATTCGAACTCGAATCGAATACCAATACCAATACTTACGAAAATTTTCGAATTCAAATAAAATTTGTCAGTATTCAATTCGGTTCGATTCGTTTACAACCCTAGGTGAGACTATACCAAACGGCACCACTTACATTGGATATTGATACATTTGAGTAAAATTGTTATTTGTTTGTAAGTGGTGCCGTTGTAAATTTGTTTGATAGGGAAGGATTTGTTTCATAATTTGGTTTTCATAATCCAAATTTGTTTTATTTTGGTAGATTTTAGCGTAATATGAAACAATCATTTTAAGATTGATTCTGTTGGAATCAAGGATGAAAATTTCAATTTCGATGGAAATATCGTTATCTTAGTTTTACGAAAATATCATAGAAATATCGATATCGGTGAAAATATCAGTAGATAAATTTATCGATGTTTAACGATATTTAGCGATATTTCCCCAACATTCCACCGATATTTACCAATATTTCCATGATATTTCACGGATTTTCATATAATTTGTACCATGAAACCACCCATATCGAAATACCGATATTTATCGATATTTCGTCGATATTTCCCTGATATTTCACTTATTTTCCTACAAATTTTATGGATATTTCATCGATATTTCATTGATATTTCACTTATTTTCCTACCAATTGTACTATGAAGTCATCAATATTGAAATCGATATTTGGTCGATAATTCCCTAATGGGTGCGGCTATCCGCACCCATAACTTACTAAATACACTTCATTCCTAGTGTTTTTATATTTTTCATTTGTATAGAAATTGGGTGTGTTTAGTAAATTCTAGGGTGCGGATAGCCGCACCCTTCCCTGATATTTCACCTATTTTCCTACAAATTCGTCGATATGTTCTTGATATTTCATCTATTTTCCTACAAATTCGTCGATATGTTCTTGATATTTCACTTATTTTCCTATAAATTCTTTGATACTTCCCTCATATTTCACTTATTTTCCTACAAATTTCGTCGATATTTAATTAATATTTCACTTATTTTTCTACAAATTGTGTCATCTATATTGAAATTGATATTTTGTCGATATTTCCCTGATATTTCACTTATTTTCCTACAAATAGGATGAAGTCATTGATATTAAATCGATATTTCACCGATATTTTCCTGACATTTCACCTATTTTCCTACAAATTGTATCATGAAGTTACCGATATTGAAATATGTCACAGATATCGAAATCGACATTTCGCCGATATTTTACCATATTTTGACAAAATTTCTCGTAAATATGTCACAGATATCGCAATCGATATTTCGCCAATATTTTACCATATTTTGATAAAATTTCTCATTTTTTACGGTTATGTGGAAAAATGAAAACATCTATATTTTGACAAAATTTCTCGTTTATTTACAGTTATGTGGAAAAATGAAAACATTGGAGATATATCGATTGCACCGCATTTTTTATCGGTCACAGATATCGAAATCGACATTTCGCCGATATTTTACCATATTTTGACAAAATTTCTCGTAAATATGTCACAGATATCGCAATCGATATTTCGCCAATATTTTACCATATTTTGATAAAATTTCTCGTTTTTTACGGTTATGTGGAAAAATGAAAACATCTATATTTTGACAAAATTTCTCGTTTATTTACAGTTATGTGGAAAAATGAAAACATTGGAGATATATCGATTGTACCGCATTTTTTATCGGTCACGTGAAAAATGAAAATATCAAGGAAATATCGAGATATTTCTAGATATTTTCATCCATAATTATTATTTTTAAACGATCACGTGAAAAAATGAAAATATCGGGGAAATATCGGAAATATTTCTGGATATTTTCATCCATAATTATTATTATTATTATTTTTTACACAAGGTTTCCCCTACTTTTAAACATTTAAACAAGAGAAAAATTTGGCGTTAAATATCTATAATTTACATCAAAGGGATATATATTTCATTATATTTACAAACTTAGAATTTTTTAGATGAAATATAATATTCGATTTTTAGATTATTTTCATTAAATTTATTTCGTATTATTTTATGAGTGTCGTGAAATTAAATAAATTTACATGCCAGGAATATCCTTTTCATTCAGAGAAATATACATTTCAATTATTTTCATCTAATAAATCATCTTTCGTTTGCAGGATTTCTGTCTAAATTTATCAGATTTTGAAATTAAATAGTCAGGAGTTATATGTTGATTTCCTTCCATTGGCATCCTTCAAGATGATACCATTCTTCAGCTTAGTGAAGGAAGACAGTCCTTCCCAAACCATATGGGCCTGAAACTTTGATTGGTCCTGCATTTGAAAACTCTCAATGAGAATATGTAGTGCTGAGTTTATATTTCATGATTCAGAGGTATGATTCAATCAAGGACAGGGAAATGAGGTGGGGGCATAGATTTGTGAAACTGGAATTCTTTGATGAATTCTCAAGTAAAGCGGTGAAGAAAAGAGAATTTTCATTAAACAGGAGAAGGATGATTGAAGTTTCAAGATTTAATTTTTTTTCTATTTTGATTATTTATTTGAGGATAGATGTAAGAATCATATGAATTCTCTATTTTTAAAGGAAGCCTGCACTGTGGTGTACATGTGAAGCAGCCAAGCCGAAGATACTATCAGAACTTCAAGTGTTCAAGGTTGACTTCGAAACATCAGTTAAAGACCTATATACTTGTAACCATTTGTATTGTGTGCTAAGTTGTTTATTCGGTGTCCTTAGTGGGAAGGATTTAGATCCTCTCTAAATGTTAGTCTTTAAGTTGTAAAGGCTTTGTAACTCTGTGTGAGTTGTTTGAGCCCTGTGTGGGTGAGCCTAGGAATCTCGGCTTCTAGTAGGTGTTAGCTCATAGGAACAGATTGTAAAGTTGAGACTTGTAAACCAATCTTACCTAGTGGAGTTCCTTCTTGGTGAATGAGAAGAGTGGACGTAGAATGATTATACTACATTCGAACTACTATAAACCTTTTGTGTGTTTATTGTTTTATCTATCTATGTTGCATATCTATACATCTATTCATACTACATTTGAAAGTTTGAGAAAAAAACATACTTGAAAAGAAAACGATTTTCAAAAGAAACTCTATCGTTGCATTATTTCTGTTGCGTACTGTAAACTCTGAAACAGTAAGCTAAAACGACATTCTGCTAGTGAGCTGAAACGACATTCTGCTAGCTTATTGCTTACTGATTCTGCAAGTTCAGCTTACTGATTCTGCAAGTTGTTGTATTCTGCCAGCTGCCAGCTTATTGCTTACTGATTCTGCAAGTTCAGCTTACTGATTCTGCAAGTTGTTGTATTCTGCCAGCTTACTGATTCTGCAAGTTCAGCTTACTGATTCTGCAAGTTGTTGTATTCTGTAGTAGGATTCAACAACTATCTGCAAGTTCAGCTTACTGATTCTACAAGTTGTTGTATTCTGCCAGCTTACTGATTCTGCAAGTTCAGCTTACTGATTCTGCAAGTTGTTGTATTCTGTAGTAGGATTCAACAACTACCTTACAGAAAGATTTTAAAAGAAAACTTGATAGATGTTCATTTACTTCCCTGAACCTTTAAGCCATTTGGGACCAACAAATATCGTTCTCACAAATGATCAATTAGTGCATTATGAAGTGCGAAATGAGAATTTGAATCTCTAATTTGTCTAAATTGAAAAAGAAACTCTTGGAATTGATTGTGTATCATCATATTAACTTGGTTTCAATATCTAGATTTGATATTTGTGATATCAATTGGCAAAACTTATCAATATAAAAATTGTTATATATTCATATTATTATCTAATACTATATTAGTTCGATTACAATATCTATATTCGATAGTTGTGTAAAATCAATATATATATATATATATATATATAATTACCATTTTTTTATATATACGTCACCTATTCCCTAACGTGTCGTATATTCTTCATCTTCTTCCCCACACTTCTTTATATTTATTTTCTTCTTTCTAATCATCTTTACACTTCTTTACCTTTATTTTCTTCTTTTTAAAATGTGTAAATTACGCAGCCATAATTACAAGTCAATTGAAGATCGACACTTGAGTCGTGTTTATCTCGATATCATACAATATCCAATAGTTGGTCGTAATCAAACCATGAAAATATTTTGGACCGGCATTGCAACCAAATACAATTCAAAGAAATCAAATAAGATGCAAGAAAATACAGCTAGATCGTTGGAATGTCGCATGAAAAACATTATGAAAGAGTGTAAAAAGTTCAATGAATGTGTGCATCAAATTGAATATATGAATCCAAGTGGTGTTAATGAAGTTGACATTGTGAGTGGTTATTAATTATATATATTTTTAAATTAATGATAATCTTAATAATTTAAAGATTTTTTTTTATATATTATGTAGTTAGAACATGCCAAAGATTTAATGATAGATCAAGGTTTTAAAGATGGATTCAAATCCTGAATTATCTTCATTTGCAAATAATTTAAATGATGAAATCACAGCTGACCCTTCATTCAAACAAGCAGACGGGTTGAAAAAGTCTAAACTCAAAAGAAAACAGAGTGATGACTCGTCTGTTATTCTAAACACAATCAAAAAGGAGAACGAAAAACTTAGACAAAGCCCAAAAAAATCGTGAGGCTGCTCTGTTAAAAGAACACATTGAAGTTAAAAACAGAGAGTTGAATCTCGAAATCGCAAAATTGAGATCAAAAATCAATTGAGAGAAGATAATATTTTACTGATTAATTTGGACAACATTCATGATCCCCAAAATCGTGAGTTCTTCCGATTGGAGCAACAAAAGATTTTGCAAAGGAAGACAAAAAGAGAAGGCAAAAGAGAAGGCACAAGAACACAATGATACACTTTCTTTGTTTGGACGATTATTTCCAAATGTTGGAGGATCTAGTGCTAATCTTTCAAATTATTAGGAAAAATATTGTATCTTTGATTTTATTTTATCAATAATTTAGCTAAATTTATGCAATGTTTAAATATTATATTTTTGATTTGTATAATATTTTAAATTTCATGTACATTTAGTAATTATAATTTTTATTATTGTCCAAATAATATATTATTGTTGGAAATTGGAAGAGAAGGTTGGTTTTGACATTGACCAATTTTTAATGTTGATTCCATTTTAATAAATGGAAATAAGTTGTTAAATCAGAATCTACGTTCCGTGTAGATGAATGTAGTGTATTACTTTCGAATTCCCAATTTCGGGTGAATGAGAAATTAATACACAAAGTTGGCAACTTGGATCATTCTTGTGGAGTAAAATGGAAAAGAATGGATGTTATCCCACATTGGAAAATTGGTGGAAAAAGTTTCACTTTATTAATAGGAGCACATGTATAAGAGATAATCATGTGTGCTTCCTTATGGTAGAACCTAGTGTCATTTTTTGGACCTAGTTGGCTAAGCACACTCGCACCATCTGAACCGCACGTGGCACCGTTGCACTCAGATTGGGTCCGGATCGAGTCGCGGGTCTGATTAGGAACCAGGTCGAGTCGGGTCAGCCGGGTTGGGTTGGGTCATGGACCAGGTCACTCGGGTTGGGTTCGGACCTGTGCACCATCCAAACCGCACGTGGCACCGTTGCACTCGAATTGAGTCGCGGGTCGGATTATGAACCGGATTGGGTCAGCCGGGTCGGGTCATAGACCAGGTCGGGTCGGGCCGGTTCGGACCAAGGTAGTGGTGAATGGGTGTGACCAAGTGGTGTGACCTTGGGTGTGAAAGAGTGTGGCCCTTGGGTCCAAATGATGTGACACTTGTGAAGAGGTGTGTGAACACACCTCTTGGGTCCAAGGGTGGTATCCCTTGAGCGAAATGACACATTTTCTTACTCCTATAAATAGGAGGCCCCCTCATTTCATTTATTCATTTAGAATTCTTTCAACATAGAATTACTTGCATTCTTTTCAATAGTCGTCATTAAGAAAGTCTCGAGTATCGAGTACTTGCATTCTTTTCAATAGTCGTCATTAAGAAAGTCTCGAGTATCGAGTAAGTTCGTCGATATTCATTTAGAATTCTTTCAACGTTGCATTCTTTTCAATAGTCGTCATTAAGAAAGTCTCGAGTATCGAGTACTTGCATTCTTTTCAATAGTCGTCATTAAGAAAGTCTCGAGTATCGAGTAAGTTCGCCGATATTCATTTAGAATTCTTTCAACGTAGAAATTACTTGCATTCTTTTCAATAGTCGTCATTAAGAAAGTCTCGAGTATCGAGTAAGTTCGCCTATAGCTTTTGGGTTGTTGTGCTGTAATCCTTAAACTCGAAGTCGTTGTACTTTTCAATAGTCATCATTAAGAAAGTCTCGAGTATCGAGTAAGTTCGCCGATAGCTTTTGAGTTGTTGTGTTGTAATCCTTAAGCTCGAAGTTATTGTATCTTGGGGACGATTGCCGTTAACCGTGAGCACTTGGATACGGGGCAATATCGTCTTACGGAGACTTGCATTCTTTTCAATAGTTGTCATTAAGAAAGTCTCGAGTATCGAGTAAGTTCGCCGATAGCTTTTGGGTTGTTGTGCTGTAATCCTTAAGCTCGAAGTCGTTGTATCTTGGGGACGATTGCCGTTAACCGTGAGCACTTGGATACGAGACAATATCGTCTTACGGAGAAAGAGTCTAGCTCTTGCCTCAACTTAACCCCGTAATTGTGCATCTTTTCAATACACCTAACCACATATATTTTCCAACAATTATAATAACAATCTAAATATAAAGAAAATAAAAAGAAGAATGAAGAAGAAGAATAAAAAAAACAATAAGAAGATAGAATAAAAAAGAATGAAAAGAAAAGAAAATAATGAATTAAAAATGAAAAAGAAAAAAGAATAGAATAAAAAGAATGAATTAAAAAAAAAAAAAAAAAAAAAGATTTCACCTATGCTAACCTAGTCTAGGATTGACGGTTACAAAATATTAACGTATGATATTAAAGCAGTATTGGAGATAAATATTTGCAAATTCAAATAGAAATACATCAGTGCTTGAGATGCTTACAAATCATACTTACTAGTGAAATTTTATTTTTTGTTGATTATTACAAGTCACATAATTTTAATATTGATCATCATATAAGATTAAAAAGATATACTTTTTAGACTTTTATTCTTATTTTATTCCTAAATATTTTGTTATTATATGTTATTATTACAACAATCTAACTACTATTATTGAATTTAATTTTCTTTTGGACGTAAAATAGACGTGGAAATTGAAATGAGTGGAATTATCTACCCATCATTTTCTAAACACATCAAACCTTTTATATTTTTAATTAAAAAATATAAAATTACAAAAATCACCGTTTTCTCACCTTTCCTTCTTCTCCATATTTTTTTCATCCTCTTAAACCCTAAAATATGTAAATATCCTTTCATTCTAAACTTGTTATTATGAAGAAAAATTTGTAATGAAGTATGAAAATATATTTAAACTGAATAGTTTAAAACATTTGTTCGAAAAAAAATATCGTTTGACTTGTTCAAGTAAAACACAATACCGTGTGTTCAACTAGTTCAGGTAGAACACAACAGTATATGTTCGACTTGTCTACGTAGAACAAATAGTAATGTTTGGTTAGTTCAAGTTGAATGTCTTTTTTTTTATCGAGTTTTTTACGTTGTTTGTTTCAAACATATTTTCAAGTTGCCTTGTATTCTTTTTTTAACAAATCAAGATTAAAATCATGGTATGTATTGATATTATAAGTTTTTAGGATTTATGAAGAATGAAGGAAACAAGAATAAGAAAAATAAATAGGAGAGATAAATATGTTGTTTTTTAATTCTTCAAGGGTAAAATCGATTTTTTCCTTTTTTTAATTAACATTAAAATATTTCAAAAGTGGGGTGTGGAGTACCATCCAACTGAAATACATTAAATGCGCTTGGGCTGGCGTTATAGTGGATTCGAAAGATGAAGATGAGCCTTAACAAAAGGGCAATCAGTTGGGCCATCTCTGTGGGCTTGGATCTGAACTAGCCCATCAATCACCTTTCTAACTAACGGACAAATCTCCTAAACCCTTAAAACAACGAATTGTATCTCCCTTTCCGAATTTGTCCTAACCTTAAACCCTTCTGCAAAATTCTTTCCACTCGCCCTCTTCATACCTCCTGAAACCAAACCAAAAATTCTGCAAAAAGAAGTTAAACATTGATGGCGAAAGAAGAAAAGGCGGAGGCCAGTGGGAGGAAGACGTGGAGGCCCCACCTGGCGGCGGAGAAGGACTACGAAGCATTCCGAGAGCTTTTCAAACACCATATTGATTCATTTGATTACATGATTGAATATGGACTCGAGAAAACGATGATGAGTATAAGACCTGTCGAAGTTTTCGATTCTTTCTCCAAGCTAAAGCTTAGAAATATCCTTTTTTTTTTTTTTTTTTTTTTAGAATTTTAGATATTTGTTTGATTGTGGATTTTTTTTTTGTCGAATTATTTGCTGTTTCTTTTGCCTTTCGGATTTCTTAATTACATGTCTAAAAATCAATCTTTTTGTTGCTTTTCCGCTAATTTGCTTAGTATGTGTTATTTTTATTTATTAATTTTTGTTGTTTTAGTTGGGGAAAACTTCTAAGTAGCAAGACTCTTAAGTTATTTTGAATGCTTTTAATTACATGGAATGAATAATTATAGGAAGGGAGAGTCCAAGTTGCTTGAATGTTTATAATTGCATGAAATTGAACCGTCTCGCATTAGTGGTAAGTGCTATTGATCTTAGAGGATCTTAAGGATGATAGATGATATAGGAAGTTGCTTGATTTATTTCGAATTTCTTCTTTTCTGATATATTGTAAACTAGTTGCAATAAATTGATGAGGTGTGAACTTTGGATTTTCTTTTTTAAATACAAAAAAAAAATGATTGGAGGCATAGGAAATGTTTGAAGTGTGTAGAGGTATGAGATACAGTTCAAGACTTGACATGTTAGGTCTTCTTTTTTTTTTTCCGGGTGTGTTATGACCTTATTGTGCTTGATTCTTAACCCATTACTTACTTTGGTTCGAAAATCCTGAAATTTATCCTCCTCAAAAAGAACGAAATTCCAGAACCATGGCAGATGCTTTATATCCTTTTGAGGTATTTTTTTTTTGTTTGTAATCAATATATTTTATAACTAAATTAATTCAAACCACTGCAAGAGGTTAATGGATTTATGGATGTGTTTGGAACAGTGCAGACAAGCAAAACTTACATATGCGGGGCAGTTCATGGTGTACATGAACTTCCAGTATGATGATGGAGCCATTGTAAGAGAAAAAATCAATCTTGGGCAGTTTCCTGTCATGTTAAAGGTAAGTGATGTAATTGTGATTTCTTTGTAAAATTGGAAGCAATTTGAATTTATATTAGAACGTTGAAATAGACAATGTACCACCAAAATATTATGTCCTTCCATTTCAAAAGTTGCATGTGTTTTCTTGATATCATAAGATATTGATGTTTGCATGTTGGACATGTTCACTTAAGTTGTATGATAAGATGCTTGTTTGAGTTGTTTCCCTATCTCATGTTGGGGAATGAGGTCAAAACTTGTTTCTATCTCTTGTTTTGCAATTGAATGACTCTTTGGTACCTAGTATTCCAGAACCTTCCATCCCTGCGGGGAATACTTGAATATTTTTATTGAAAGTAGTTTTAATGTTTGAGAGATGAGCGAAGGTAGTGTTGGAATAGTAATAAAGATGATGATTGTCAGTGGTAAAGATCACCTGGTGGGGGGGGGGGGTGGATTAGAGAGAAATCAATATTGAAGTTGGAGAGCCTCGAGGATATGGCATGTATGTAGTCTGGTACCTGTACCTAGCAGTGTAGACTTTCATTGAATTTATGTATGTGCCTGACAAATGTCATTTCATTTGTTTGTATGTAGTCTAAACTCTGTCATCTTAAAGCTGCAAATGATCCCAAAAAATTAGTTTTGCTCAAAGAAGAGCCTTCAGAAATGGGAGGGTAAGTATGCAAATTGTAAGCAGCTCCCTTTAAAGTTTGTTGATTATGAACAGCATTAATTCTATTTGTGCTTCCTTTTACATTTTCTTTAGATACTTCATCTTGAATGGGCTAGAGAGGGTTATTCGTCTTATTATATTGCCAAAGCGCAACTATGTAAGTACATCTCTAACTTTCATAAATTTCTAAATGTATTACAGTATACATTTTTATAGTGATTTATTCAAATAAAATTATCCAATTCCTTTCTTCTTGTTGCCTACTCACATTTTTTTGGTCTTCTCTAGCCACTGAGTATGGTGCGGAATTCATTTCGTGAACGGCGTGAAGGTTATACAGACAAAGCCGTAGCCATAAGGTTCAATTTCTTTCTTCCTCAATCTTGTACCTTGGTCTAGCTTCATGGTGCATACATCGAATGTCTCAGAGATTATATGTAGTTGGAGCCTGCATGTTGCACCTTTGTTTTTGTTGTCACATGCTGCTAATATATCTTGACCAAGATGTATTTGAAGCTTAATCAGCTCAGAATTAATAAATATATAAATATTTTCTGTATTGCTTTTACTTTGCTTCAAGGTTGAATGGCTTACTTAGGTTGAAAACTTGTACTTAAAGGAGTCTGTTTCTGTATGTTTACATCATATGTGCTGTAGTGACTAGTGATATTAGATGAAATGGAAGAGATACCTTTCTAGCTGTATTTTCTATCTGGAAATGATGAAACTTAACTAATAGCTTCCGTTCTCTTATTTTGATGTTTTATTCTTGCTTGTGAAAAACGCCTATGTCAGCACAATTATATCAGAAACTCATTTAACTTTTCCAGGAATTATGCTTGTAAAGATTCTTTTTGGTCTTCATTCATATTTGCATGTGGCAAACCTATTGTCATTGTAGGAATTTTGCTGTGTAACTATACGTTGATTTTATTTATTTATATATTTATTTAAATATTCAGATGTGTTAGGGAAGACCAGTCTGCTGTGACTGTTAAACTATACTACCTCAATAATGGGAGTGCAAGGCTTGGATTCTGGTGAGAACTTCAAATTTACTGGACTTTGTTTCTAGGTTCAAATCATTGAAAGCTAACTTCATTCCCATTCCAGGATACAAGGGAGGGAATATCTACTTCCTGTTGGAATCATATTAAAGGTACCTGTCATTTTCTTGTCTATTTCGGGGGTTTCATTGTTGTATCTTACTCTTGAAGTTTCTCTAAGATGGTCATATTTGTTATGCACAAGTGTGAACTTCCAAAGGGTTTTTTAAATTATCTTGATGGAAACCTTTCTTGTACTGGTATACTTCATGACTTAAAGAAGAGTGATGATTACTACTTAGATAATGAATCCGTTTTGATTCGACTTATGAGGAAGCTTATTCAACTATTATAGGCCGGGTTAAGATTTTGGAGAATGGGGAGAGAAGAGTTATTGGATAAGTCTAGGTACTTGTTGTGGTGGGTGGGGGATAAAATAGGGTGAGGTGGGGAATGTCTATGTCTATAGTTGGATGAAATATGATGTGACTAGTTGTTGGATTACATGGAGAACTGTTGGTTAACGTTGCCGCTGGTCTTTTTTTCTCACTCTGGTCTCTGCTCTCTGCTCTCTGTAGGCTTTGACTGAGACCAGTGATCATGAAATATATGTGAGTCTAACATGCTGCTACAATGAGAAGTATGATCGGGTCAAGGGATCTGTCGGCACTCAACTTATTGGTGAAAGAGCTCAAATTATTTTGGATGAACTTCAGAATTTGTCTCTTTATACCCGCACTCAGTGCCTGCAACATATTGGTACTAAGCCTCAATTCTCTTTAGTGTTTCACATGAACTGATGGCATTCACTAAAGCTGTTTCTCTGTGTTTTTCTTTTTTCTTCAGGGGAGCATTTCCAACCTCTAATGGTGGGACTAGAAAAAGAAAGCTACTCCGTTGTAAGTTCATGTTTTCTAATGTATGATTAGTGCAACATGGCTCATATATCTTACCACCCCTTGTACACTGCTTGAGCTATAAGATGGTTCCAGGGTCAAATAGAATATCTTGAAGCTATGCAACCTAAAATTTGCTTCTTGGAAGAATTTAATGGAAAATTTGTATCTTTTCTGCCTAGGATCTGGCAAGAGAGACTCAATCTTCCTCTCATTTGTATCTACTTCCTCTTACAGATTGCTGATGCTGTGTTAAGAGATTACATATTTGTTCATCTGGATGACAATACTGATAAGTTCAATCTACTCATGTAAGTCTTTCATTTATCCCCTTCTCTCTGTTTGTGTCTGTGAATGTTTACATAAATACCGATCTACAATATATTTATTGCTGATATAAATTTCAATTTAGCTTAATGCTACAGAAGCTGTTTTCCCTCGTAGATCAGACTTCAGTGCCAGACAACCAAGATTCTTTACAAAACCAAGAAGTTCTATTACCTGGACATTTAATAACTATTTATCTCAAGGTAAATGGCATTTCATTGAAGGTGTTTATTTTTTTTCTTTCTTGGTTGACCTATTTATTTCAAGGTAAAAAGCGACTGGGAGCTGAGTGTTTGAGTTAGTTGATTGCAAGCAAAACACACATGCTGGTGATACTGCACTTAAGACAATGTAAAAAATTTGTATCAAGATTTGTTTTCGTCATATTAGGTAACAATATCAAATAGAACACGCAAGTTCATCATAAATGGAGATTAGTGATCGGTATGTTGGAGCACGAGTAATCTTGTCCCCAGGATTAAGTGCTCCAAAATGGTAACTTTTCAACCGTAGATTGTTTCTTGCTCACTGTTGGTAATTGTCACTTTATTCTGCTCTTCCTGATAATACCTAAAGCAGAAAATTGGTGGGCCTAAATGGAAATGTATCTCTAAACAGAGGCTTTCCTTGCATAATCTCTTATTTACTGACTTATTCTGAAGTGATAATTGAAAATCAGATGTTACCTTTTACTTCAAGAGACTATTTATCAATTGATTTGTCTAGCACCTTGTCTGGTGTATTAGGTGTTTCTTGGGTTATGTAGCTTATCATTTGGTATATTGCAGGAAAAACTACAAGACTTTTTGCTCAGGGCAAAACGAACTCTTCAAGAAGAAATTGATAATAACACCAAAAAGTTTGAGTTGAGCAGCTGTAAGCTATAATGACCAGTTGGCTTTAGCTTGTATTGTTTCCTCTTATTCTGTTGTGTGATACTCCTGTAGTGGTTATTTAGTATTTATTGTTTTTCATATAAATATAACCTTTATTTATTTGATTTCCTTCTGATGTGCTCTAAATAATTTGGTTATTATTTGCATCTGTTGAGGTCAAATTCTTTTATGCTTTAAAATAGGTACATAAAAATACGTGAACTGTTTACGCACAACATTTTCAAGATCAGATTTGCATCCTAATTGAACTGTTTTGTGGGACTCCTATGCTCATGTTTGAAAATATAGTGTCTTGTACCAACTGTTTCATTTGGTTGTCTTGACATTTTCAGTGTTTTATTCCTGTTGATGGCAGTGGCAGATGTCAAGAAAGTTATCGAAAAAACTTCCCCACGGCAAATTGGTGCAGCTATTGAAAATATGTTGAAGACGGGAAGATTGGTAACACAATCTGGTTTAGATTTGCAGCAGGTACATAAATAGTATCATTCTCCTTCATAATGGCAGAAAACAACCTAAACTCGTTATAATATGCGTGGAATTTACTATTTGAACCATACATCTTTTGTGTTTGTCATTCTAGTAGTATGCAAAAGAAATTTGTTATGTGCCTCTGGTTTACAGCACAAGATTGGCACTCTCTTTTAATCTGCTGGTTGATTAATGGTCTTTGCTATCCAATATTCCGCACATTATTAGAGTGATTGTGGGTAGGATAGTTTAACCAAGTATATATCCTTTGTAGTAGACATGGGGTGTATATGACTGTATTGTTGGTGAGTAATTGCTCCGCTCCAACAAAAGAAGTCATGGAAAACTAAGTATCATAACCTTATAATTTGTATCTATCATATTTTGATGTTTCTGTTGGACTATAAAACATGCGCCGAAAGGTTTTTGGCTTATATGTCCAAAATAAGCATCGTAACATTGTGAAATTGTATGATAATTGTAAATTTCACAAAAATTGCAACTTTGATTGCATGATTGAATTCCGGAATATTATTTGTAACTCTGAAACTGTGCTCAAATCTGATTTTTCACTACATCATGAACTAACTGTGAGTTGCAGAAACTTCAACCTTACAACATATTGTAGAATTGTCCGTAATATACTCACTGTTAGAGGTGACAGTCAATCAGTTAGATGGTGTACAATGGGCCTCATGTATGAAAATCGTGCTTTATGGGTTAAAATAACATCATTTATTTTGGATGGAATCTAATCTTGGTTGCATTTATTTAAAATAACTATTTGGGTTGTGTGATTCTGGGTTGTGGCTTGGGATCACTTAATAAACTTGGAATAGTTTGTGCCCTTCTAAAAAACTGTACTTTGGCGACTATATGTCTTGTTACTTCGGAAATTTGCGTGGGTTAACAGTCCTTATGGAACGCCATGCTCCATTGTAGAAAACTTCTTATTTGTTCTAATTTTTGTTGGTTTTGGGTGATTGTTGGTTTCTAGAGAGCTGGGATGTCAGTTCAGGCTGAGAGATTAAATTTTCTGCGTTTTATTTCACACTTTCGTGCTGTTCATCGAGGTGCTTCATTTGCTGGCCTTCGTACCACAAGTGTACGAAAGTTGTTACCTGAGTATGTATTAGATCCCCATTACTCTTAAGCATTCAATTGTATTAGTTTCTTGTCATTCTCTTCACTTTTATTATTTCCCATCAAATATTCCATTCCCCTCTTACGCATACAAATTCTTCTCTACAGATCTTGGGGATTTATGTGTCCTGTTCACACACCCGATGGCGAGCCATGTGGGCTGCTGAACCATTTGACTTCTTCTTGCCGTGAGAACTTGTCTTCAATTTTAATCTCTTTTCTTTAAGAAAATGTTTATCATATGGTAATAGATAACATGTTGTGGCATGAGGAAAAGAACAAATGTGGATAAAATAAAATAAAATGCTTGTGTGGGGATACATGTAAGCATCATTGTATATTGTACATCCTCCCCCTTAGAAGAATTGTGGCAGTTCCTTGGCATTCATTTTTCTCTCTTGCACTTTTCCTTTGAGATATTGAAATGAAAACATATATTGTTTCTGATTAAATGATTGACTATAGGAAATTGTTATTTTCACTGATGAGAAAAAATTCTCATGTTGGATAATACTGTTTTGGTCTGGATGTAGTTGAAAATCTACGGGGAGTAAGTATTATAACAATGTTCTAGACTGGATTGTATGGGCGCATGGAGCAGTGAACAGATACATGGAAGTGGGAAAAAGACTTGATAGAGGTCCAAAATTGCCATTGCCATTGCCATGTTTCCTAGAAATTATTTTCTGTCAATACATGCAATAATAGGCATCAAATGGAAATATGTTTTACCAAACCAAGTGACATATGATGGATTTACCAGAAGGCTAATAAAAAAGTTTCAGATGTTATATGTTTTACAATATTAACTGACACGTTAAGAATCGTCATACCAGTAGGCTTATAAATTATTTTTTGATGTCTACTGCACCTAGTAATTGGGGAATATGTTCTGAACAACAAAAAAACTTGAAAGATGATAGCATTTCTTTTCTCATTGGCAGGGATAACTTCATATTATGATTCTGAAGGGAATGTAAAAGACTTTCTTGAAATTCGAAAGTCAGTTCTAAAAATATTGGTGAGCATCGGAATGACTCCATCGTTACCAAAGCTTCTGCTGGCTGGCCCTCCTGAAGTTCTTCCTGTTCTTCTAGATGGTCGTGTAGTAGGTTCTATCTCATCTGATATCATAGAAAAAGCTGTCTCTCACCTGCGGAGGTTGAAGGTTTCAGCTACTTCTGTGGTAAGCTTGTCTCTACTTAGCCCATACAGAATTCTTTTCTCCACATTTTAGTCATGACTTGTTATCATTTAACATATACAGATCCCCAAAGATCTTGAGGTTGGTTATGTTCCTTTGAGCATGGGTGGTGCTTACCCTGGCTTATACCTGTTTACATCTGCATCAAGATTTGTTCGGCCTGTGCGGAATGTCTTGATACCTCCCGAAGAGAGCAACAACATTGAGCTCATTGGGCCCTTTGAACAGGTGGGCATATAATGTCCTAGTGGCACATCTCTACGTGATACATGTGAAAATTGGAAAAATTCTAATTTATTTAATGTGCTTATTTGTTGGTAGCACTAATCATCACCAAGATTTTGCAAGGTTATGTATCATGTGTGTATTATATGTAGGTGTACATGGAAATAAGTTGTCCTGATGGTGGAAATGGAGGAAGGAAGGATGTATTTCCTGCTACACATGAAGAGATTCACCCAACTGGAATATTGAGCGTGGTTGGAAATCTTACACCTTGGTCTGACCATAATCAGAGTCCTCGTAATATGTACCAGTGTCAGGTATTCATTTGCTATTTCAGTTGGATTTCGTTATTGTTCTAATACCCATTGCAAAGGCTTGCATCTTGACTTTTGTCACCATCATCATCTTGCAATAGATGGCTAAACAAACCATGGGTTTCTCTTGTCAAGCTTTACATTCGCGAGCTGATCAAAAGCTGTATCATCTTCAGGTTTGTCCTATTCATTTTCTATCCTCCAAAATATCTGTACATAGTTTCTCCAACCGTTCTTTGTGATCTTTTACCAGTGAAAAAAGTTTTTTTTTTTTTTTTTTAATTCTTTTGGCTGGTATTGTTAAACTTGAATTAGTAGTTTTTGCACGAAAGTACTCATCCTATGAAAAGGAATACCATCTAAAGAGGCGTTTGCAAAAAATGGCTGCACTAGTTGACCTTAATCTTATGTCATGTGAAAATTCTTTAGAGTATGTTTGGAAGGGGTTTTAGTGGGTTTGGGAGTATCATGCCATTGAAATCGTGTATTTTGTAGTAAAGGTGAATAGTGAAAATGTATGTTTGTTGAGGATTTAGTGGGGTAGGATTATAATGAGATGTCACATCAATGCTGAAAAAGATGGATTAGTATTTTATTCTGAAAAGGTGGGTGTGGGTTGATGTAATATTTTATTGTGAAAAGGTGGGTTTGATATGATGATTTATTATGAAAAAGTGTAATATGTTTTATTGATGAATGTAATATATGTAAAAATGATTATGTCCGGATTTTCTAATCTGGATTTTAATACGGAAACAAACATACATTAGGATTTTGGACTTTGAAGTCCGAAATCCTGCCTTGTGAATTCCCTTCCAAACATGGCCTTAGGGTCTGCCTTTAAAGGACCTTGTATGCATTTGATGCATTTGATAAATTAAGGTATAATGGCATGTAATGAGAAATGATACAAAACACATTGATGGTATGGGACCCAATCTCAACCTAGTAACAGTGTGATTAGTTTATCCATTTGGAGGTTATAAGTTGTTTGATTGCCCACAACAAAATAATCAATTATTATATTGTTTAAGTTGAATCGACCAGTGCTGCTAGGTTATTTACATATTAGGGGTTTGATCAGGCAGCCGGTAAACCTTTTTTTTTTTTCCTGCAACAACCAGGACATCATCCGTAATTATTTCTGGACCAAAAAGCATTCTGGATTCTTGAAAGGTGGTTTTGATATCCTGAATAACAGAAAATTATATGAAAATAAAGCTTATAAATGTAAAAACTTGCTTCTTAGTAATATCCATCCACAAAATTGCTGAACATGAATAATTTGCAGATTTTTTGGTTTTGTTCGGCTGGTTTTCTTTCTAACAACATGCTTAGTCAAAGTCATAACTAGCAAACGTTGCATAAATAGCTTCTAACGCAATTTCTCTATTTGATTCATCTAATTGTTTCTTTATCAGTCAAGCTTTTCTGTCTATTAAATTCAGATTGATATGATCAAGATGAAAGTGAATGGGACATTTCAGATATGAACAATATCTCATTGTTTAAGTTTCAATTTTCTCTGCTTCTAACTCTCTGTGGGTTTTTGCAGACCCCACAAACTCCAATTGTGCGGACTAAGACATATGAAAAATACAATATTGATGACTATCCACTTGGAACTAACGCCATCGTAGCTGTTTTAGCATATTCAGGGTAATAATTCACTTGTCATCTTTTTGTTTACCATCTACCAGAATTTGGTTTCATCTATCCCTCATTAACTTGCAGTTATGACATGGAGGACGCTATGGTATTAAATAAATCATCTGTGGATCGTGGCATGTGCCGTGGATACATATACCAGGTTCACCTGTCACTCAACTTCGTTTCTATTGTAGAATGTCATATTATTTTAATGATACTGCTTAGAGGATCTTCCTGTAAAATCCACGTCATTTTGTATATATTTTACCTGTCATATATGTTCTTTATGCTGTTCAGTTGGGCATTCCATATTATGTTGCTTTGAGATGTTGTCTTGGCTATTTCTATTCATTGATTCGGAGCAAGATATTTTGCAAATAGAAAAAGAATATTTTCAGTTTGAGCTTGAAAAATGGTCATTTTAGTATGAAGTTCTGTAGAGCACTTGGATCTTTACCTTGTAAGAAAGCAAAGGTTACAGTCACTGAGAGTTAGCTTGTGTACCCACACTGACAACAAGCTCATTACAGACAGAAACAATAGACTTGAATGAACATAACATCAAGTCCGATCGTTCCCACAGATCGTTTGGGAGAAGCAACCTGGATAGATCGGGCCATCATTTGATTGATTCTGATGGACTCCCATATGTTGGGCAGGTAACCTTCATTCATACACATATTTACCTTTCTTAGTTCTTTTTTAAGCGTTGTTACCTAAGTCTTTTCAATAACCATTTCAGAGGTTAAGCCCCAATGATCCATATTGTAGCGTCTACAACGAAATTACTAGTAGCGTTACAACAAAAAAGTTAAAAGGTTCGGACCATGCCTATGTCGATTATGTTGCTGTTGATGTAAAAAACAAAAAGCACCTACAAAAGGTAAGCACATAACTCTACAGAGTCTGACTTGGAAGACTTGTTGCTATTCATATATCTTCTTATCGAGTCTTTCCATTTACATCCAATTTGTATCATGTTTGAAGCAGATTGTGATATATTGTTTGATCATTTATGAAAAAAAAAAAATACAGAAATGTACAGAATAGAATAAGACTTGAATTGGTTAACAACTTTTCTGATGTGTTGAGAAAACCAGTACATCTGCATTCCCTCAGTAAATTAATTTCTATACCATTTGATATCTATCTTCTGCTAAGTTTTCTTTCTTTCTTTATCTTTTTCCTCTTTTTTTTTTTTTATTTAAATTTTTTATTCCAAGGGTCTTTGTGATAGTTCTGTTTTCCTCTCATGCATTGTGATTATCGCACATGTGATTCACCCTACAATATTTAAGAAATATTGCTCAAATTAGTTAAGATTGGGTATGTCTTTGTACGTTTTAATCACATTCTATAATGGAAGCATACCTCTTTGAATCTTCTTTAGTGACCATTGTAGAGAAGGATGGGAAAATAATTTTCATCTGTTGTTACTGTTGTAGTCTCTGTATAAATTACAAACCCTTGCAGAAATTATCTCAAGTAGAGTTTCTTTTTTCTTACCTTGAGCCTTGAGATTCTACTTGCAATTTCACTAACAGTCTTCTTGACTATGATTGTTAGGTTCTTCTAAATTGCTTAGATTTTGAAAAAGGAAAAGGAGTACTTGTGGATATGTTGGTTTAGAAATTTTTTAAATTCCAGCTTTTAATATAATGTGCTACTTATTTTTAACTTATAGAAAATCATGCATTAACTATAATTTAATTTATGCAGGCGAGTATTCGTCTTCGACATCCCAGAAATCCAGTAATTGGTGATAAATTTAGCAGCAGACATGGTCAAAAGGGTGTTTGTTCTCAGCTATGGCCAGACATTGATATGCCATTTTCAGGAGTCACTGGAATGCGACCAGATCTTATCATCAATCCTCATGCATTTCCTTCTCGGATGACAATTGCTATGCTATTAGAATCAATTGCTGCTAAGGTATGTGTCGTAAGCATAACTATTAGAATCCATTTGAAATTGTATGTTGATCAAAATATACAATCACTTGCTTAAACATAGTATAAAATATTTCATCCTTTGATGACGGATTATGATAAAATACAATCACTTGCTTAAACATGGTAATGAAAATTCTTTTAGGGTAAAATTGTACATTTAACCTAACTTTAGGGCATAAATGTCTTTATTCTGACTCAATTAATTAATTACATTAAATCTGTTCAAATTGTAGTTTGTAAAGCATCCAAAATTATCTACAATAAGCTTGCTTTGATTCTTTAGTTTGCATCTCATCTGTGATTCTAGGGAGGCGCCTTGCATGGAAATTTTGTGGATGCGACACCTTTTTCAAGCTCGATGACGAAGAAGAATTCAGATGGGTCGGAATCTGAATCTAGTTCACTTGTAGATGAACTTGGTTCTCTGTTGATTGCACGTGGATTCAATTACCATGGTGTAGAGGTATTGTACAGTGGAGTTTATGGAACAGAATTGACATGTGAAGTATTTATTGGGCCTGTATACTATCAGCGTCTCCGGCACATGGTTTCAGATAAATTTCAGGTGCGAGGTTATCTGAGTAAAATGAACGGTATATTCTGCACATTACATGTTATCAATCTGTGGCCATCTATCTATATGCCAAACATGCATTGCTTGTGATTAGAGTAAGTGCAAATGGGTTTCTTGCAAAATAGCAAGAAAAGACTGTTTCTGGTTTGTGCAAATGTTCTTAATTACAGGTGTTTCCTACTAGATAAGATGCTCGAATGTAATTGCCGTTTTTTTATTTGTTTGTAGGTCCGTTCAACCGGGACAGTTGATCAGGTCACCAAGCAACCTATCAAAGGTAGAAAGAAGGGTGGTGGGGTCCGTTTTGGAGAAATGGAACGTGATTCCCTCCTGGCTCATGGTGCCGCCTATCTGTTACACGATAGGCTCCACACAAGTTCCGATTATCACATTGCTGACGTGTGCTCCCTTTGTGGAAGCATCTTGAGTACAACACTCGTCAAATCACATAAGAAAGAAGTGCGAGATATGATTGGTGGAAAACTTCCACCCAGAGCCCCCAAAAAGGTGACGTGTCTCGCCTGCCAGACGAGCAAGGGGATGGAGACTGTTGCTATGCCGTACGTTTTCCGATACTTAGCTGCAGAATTGGCTGCTATGAACATCAAAATGACACTCCAACTAAGTAACGGAGCTGGAGCTTGAGATTTTAGGACAACCTTAAAGTTTGCTACTGCAGATCTCCATTCACTGTTGTATGATATGGAATATGGAGTTGGTGGTTATTTGATTAGGGGCATTGTAAAGTAACTTGCAATTTTGACTTGTGCTTCTGAACTGGTAATTGAGTATTTAAACCTACTGAGTGAATTTTTTAGGTTAATATTATTACCTTGTGGCTCTTTTATGTGTTGAATTGCTATGAAATTTATTAATATATTAGTCAGGTCTGTCATATAAAATCATAAATCCTCTTATATCTCTATGCACATTAATGATCATTAAATCATTAGGTTTGGCTACCTGACCTGTAAATACTTTTCAAGTGTTGGATTGTAATAGTCACATCAACGAACTAGAATATTCATGGTCCAACTCCACTCTAGCTAGTCACATGCCCACTAGCCTTATAAATAAATGATGTTTTCTACATTACTGGATGACAAATTAAGTGATTGTAAAAAGAAAAGAAAAAAAAACACTGGTGTTTTTACCACAACCAAAATGGTGTGGTTTTGTATGGATGCACAATGGTGCAATAAAGAAGCCATATATTGGATATAGTTCACAAACATTGACCAGATTTGCGTAAGCAGTGACATACATATATTGACATCCAAGACTTTGTGAGATGCTACATTAATTGTGATATATATATATATATACACACACACACACATCATTTTTCGGATCACAATATTACACTACAACAATGATCCTACCTCTCATCTTCTTTTTCTTTTCTTCATTCTCATCAGCACAGCTTTGTCATCCCGATAACAAAGCTGGGCTTTTAGCGATCAAGAATGCCTTCTCAAATCCAAATCCTTTTCCTTCATGGGATCTCCAATCTGATTGCTGTAACTGGTACGGCGTAGAATGCAATGAGACGACAAACTACGTCATTGGACTCGACATAGCAACCATTAGTGATCTCAATGGCACAATCCCACCTCTCTTTCGAAGCTAAAACACCTCCAACATCTTCGTCTCCACAAACTCCCCAATATCAGAGGCCAAATCCCTCCCCAACTCGGAGACTTGCCACATTTAACATACTTAGTCATATCCTGGACTAACATCACAGGCCCTGTTCCTCATTTTCTTACCAATCTCCAAAATCTTCGATACCTTGATCTCTCCCTTCAACAGCTTATCAGGCTCAATCCCACCCTCTCTTCCGAATCTTGCATATCTTTATGCGATTGATCTCAGTCGAAACCAGCTCACAGGGCCAATCCCAGAGTCCTTTGGCCACTTGGCTGAAAATCCATATCTGGATTTGTCACACAATATGCTCTCAGGTGAACTTCCACATTCTCTTGCAAACGTGAACTTCTCTCGGGTTGATGTTTCAAGAAACGGATTATCAGGAGATGCTTCAGTATTTTTTGGCAAGGGGAAGATTACAAGTAGTATTGTTGTTTCAAGAAATGGGTTTGAGTTTGATTTGTCCAAAGTGAGTTTCATGGAATCTTTGGATGTGTTGGATATATCTCATAACAAGATTTATGGGAGCATTCCAGCACAGATCACTGATGCTGTGTATTTGCAGTTTTTGAGTGTTAGTTATAACAGATTGTGTGGGATAATCCCCACTGGGTGGAAATTGAAGTACAGGTCTGAAACTTGGGACAACACTTCCTTCTTTCATAATTGATGTCTCTGTGGGGTTCCATTG
Source organism: Scutellaria galericulata (assembly GCA_946896805.1). Classification (NCBI taxonomy): domain Eukaryota; kingdom Viridiplantae; phylum Streptophyta; class Magnoliopsida; order Lamiales; family Lamiaceae; genus Scutellaria; species Scutellaria galericulata. The sequence goes on along the minus strand of OX335798.1, from coordinate 10,538,066 downwards.
GATCCATGCAAATGATCAATGATGCAAAATCTTATCTCAGTAATATTTTTCAATCAAATATCTCATTCAGTAACAATATTATTTTGTTACCTCAGTTGGAAAGCACAATTTTTTATTCCACACTTTGTGTCATCTCTTATCCATAATATTATCATACGTCACATTCAACACGAATTAATACTTTATGTATATTAAATGTAATGAAATATGAGATGAAGTACATAATGTAACACACGATTCATATTGAATTTGAAAGACCATGAGATTTATTTGTTTCAAATGATTGAGAATTTCATAGACATCATTATCTAGATAATACATCATATTAGCATTTTAAAGGATGTCGATGAAAAAAATTAGAAAGAAAAGAAGACTTTAACAAATAATACCGACATACGACAATTATTTCAAGAATTTCAATATAAAAACTAAATGGAATTAAGAATATAAAATACTAGCATGTTACGTTGAGTTTACTTATAGAATACCTTATTCATAATTAGTTCACACACGTGACTCTTATTTTAGGAGGCAGGAAAAATGTATTGTTGGAAAGTAAATTGGTTTTTGAGTCAATTTGTAGGTGTGGTCAATTGTTGATTTTTGTTGGAAGTTTTGACTACACATATTTGACCATTGATTTGAGAATTTAAGATCGGATAAATGAGAATTTAAAACACAAAAGATCAATCTATATTCCGAGTAGATGATCATAACATATTTATGCTCTCAAAAACAATTTTCGGTGAGTGAGAAATTGTTGCACAAAGTTAATAGTCAAACTAGTTTTGGTGGTCCAATGTTTTGTGACATGACGTGGCCCAATGCTTTGAAAACAACATGTATTGCTTTCGTTTTAGGATTATATACTGATTTGTCAAATTAGTTGGGGTAGCTACCGCAGTCCCAACTATGTGTTTGTATATGATGAGACATGATAATCTAGTGATAAAGACATATGTGATTTGGATTCGAATCACCATGAATGTGGAAGTGAAAATTGTTGATTTTCCTGTAAAAAAACAACTATGTGTTTGTGTATATGTGCAAAACCAACTATGCATATTGCACATTGTTATCATTTATTTAGGTTCACAACTTTAGAGAGTATTGAAAACACTATATTGTGGCCTGATAGAGTCCAAAAACACAGAAAAGGAATGGTCCCATTAGAGCAGCCCACTATGTAAGAAGCAATAATGCAAGTTCACCATTTTTGACCATAACAATCCCACCATTCCATTCCATTTCATGTATAAAAACAAAACACCACTATCTTTATCTCCTCATTCCCACCAACTCATCCACTCTAACAACTATGCTACTCATTCTCCTCTTCTTCACACTCTCCACACTCTCTGCATCAGAGCTATGCCACCCTGATGACAAAGCTGCACTCACATCATTCAAACACAGCTTCTCCAATCCCAACCCTTTCCCCTCGTGGGACCCCACGTTCGATTGCTGTGATTGGTACGGTGTAACATGCAACGAGACCACAAACCGCGTCATAGGCCTTGACATTGCATCTTATGATACTCTCAACGGCACAATCCCACCATCCCTATCCGATCTTAAGCACCTCCAAAATCTCCGACTCCACAAGATACCTAACCTCGTCGGCCCAATCCCGACCACCATCACAAAACTCCCACAATTACGATACCTTGTTATAAGCTGGACTAATATCTCAGGCCCTGTACCTGATTTTCTTGCCCAAATAAAAAACCTAGCCTATCTAATCCTCTCGTTTAACCGTCTATCCGGCTCAATCCCTCCTTCTCTTGCAACTCTGCCATTGCTCTACGCCATTGACTTCAGTCGAAACCAACTCACGGGTCCCATTCCAGAGTCGTTAGGCCACCTTCAAGCCAACTTTCCAGCACTTGACTTGTCTCATAATAAGCTTGATGGCCAACTTCCACCTTCTTTATCTGCTATAAACTTCTCTTTTATTGATGTTTCAAGGAACAATTTATCAGGGGACGCATCTGTGTTCTTTGGTTACGGAAAGATAACGAACACTATCGACATTTCTAGGAACCATTTTGAGTTTGATTTGTCCAAGGTCACATTCATGGAGTCACTTGATGTGCTGGATATATCTCATAACATGATTTATGGGACCATTCCAAAGCAAATTACAGATGCTGTGTATTTGCAGAAGCTGAATGTTAGTTACAATAGATTGTGTGGCAAAATTCCAACAGAGTGGAAGCTTAGATACAATAAAGATGGTTGGGATAACTCTTCTTTTCTTCATAATAAGTGCCTTTGTGGGCTTCCTTTAAATCCATGCAAATAGGATAATATATATGCAATCTGCATTTGCTTTCTAAATTATTCTAATAATTTCTGATGATATTAATTTGTCCATCTTATTTTCTACTGATTTTTTTTTTTTTTTAAATTTTATAGACAACAATTTGCAGATATAGAGAGAATTGGAATTTTCCTGGGCGCTACACTTAACTTGTGCACAGAAATGCAAATAACCTTGATTTCAATCTTGTATGTTAAATTAGTAGTGAATAGTTCTTTATTCAATCCGATTTAATAAGGAACTGCAGTGATAACTTGTATATTAGACAACTCAGTAGGTTCATAATCATGGACATTATGAAGAAATAGTTTTAGTTAAAATCTTCAATCTTTTATTGAAAATTTATTTAAAAGATAGTATGGAATTTACAATTTAAATTATTTCCAAGTTCACCTTCTTAAAAAAGTCTTCAACCTCCATAGATCTTGGATGGTTGTAAAATTTCTTCGGTCTCAATATGGCTCCTATCAATGTTAGTATTTGGCTTTAAATTTGTCCATAATGTTACCAAGCCTTTTAAAGCTATCAAACAAATGTTGAACCTGGATGCATCTTAGGACTAAAATATCGGTATCGATGGATATATCGGTACATTGATTTTACGGATATATCGACGGATATATCGATATCGGTGGATATATCGGTTTTTACGCAAAAAAATTGAAAAATTTGTAAAAAAAATTGAAAAAAATATCTAGTACTTTATATAATATTATAAGTAACATTAATACATATATTGAACTTAAATTTCAAATAAAAAGATATGTTTACAACAAATATAGAGATAAACTAAATAAATAATCTAAAAAAATTTAAAAAAAATTAAATGAATTACTTTTAAAAAAAATCTTCAAAAAAATTACAACAAGAACTAGTATTTAATTACTTTAAAAAAATTAAATGAATTCATCTTCAATTTTAAAGATATGGAAAAAAAATTATTTATCATAATAAATTATAAGAATAATTAATCAACTAAATAAAGAATAATGGTTTGGAACTTATAATATGGACCAAAAAAATAAAGAATTGGCTATTAAAATTTTATCAAGACAACTAAAATGAAATGTAGGATAATAATGGTTTGAAACTTATAATATGGACCAAAAGGTAAAGAATTGACTATTAAAATTTAACTAAAATGAAATGTAGGATAATAATGGTTTGGAACTTATAATATGACCAAAAAATAAAGAATTGACTATTAAAATTTTATCAAGACAACTAAAATGAAAGGATTAAAATTTTATCAAGACAACTAAAATGAAATGTAGGATTAAAATTTAATCAAGACAACTAAAATGAAATGTAGGATAAAAATTAAATAAATGCAATGGTTGAAATTCGAACCCCAAATTTCCAAAACTTGAATTCCCAAGGAAACAAGCTACTATTTAAATATTTATATAACAACCAAATAATATGTAAAACATGTAAAATTTAAAAAAAAAAAAACAGAAAATGAGAAACTGATCGATATATCGCCGATAAATTGTCGATATATCGACGATATATCGAGATAAAATGACAAATTTATACACAGCCTTCCCGATATTCAAATATCGCCGATATATCGCCACCCCTTATTTTTTGGAAAGTCGGCGTCCCCCTTGTTTTTTGGAAAGTCAGCGTCGCTCCCCAATCTGTTAAAATAATAACAAGGATTACACCTGTTAAAATAATAACCAGGATTACATACCCCAGTTAAAAGAATAACAAGGATTACACAGTAAGATATCAAAAATACGACATACCCCATCTGTTAAAAGAATAACAAGGATTACACGTAAGATATCAAAAATACGACATACGCTCCATTTTTTTGAATTAGATTTAACGTCGTTATATTTTATCTTAAATTGTCTGTTATACCCTTAAAATAGAATTAAAGTTAAATTAAAAAAAAATTCTTATAAAAAAATATTATTTATTAAAAAAAAAATCAAAAAATTGCAATTGCCCTAATGTCATGCCCTTCTTTCTGCAGATTCACCACCTACCACCACCAGCCGCTACCCCTCCATCAATCTGCACAGAACCATCCTTTTTTGACCACCCCTCAGTCCACCGGCGACTTACAAAACCACCACTCAAACTCATCTCCTCAATACACAAGCACCCTCAAACCTTCATCTCCATCCTTAACTAGATTTACCACCTCCATCTCCCTCTCAAGTTGCACAACCAGATCCACCACGAACCGCCGGAAATATATTAACGATGGGCTCAGATGCTCACTACTACACTGGATGTGAATTCGAAAACTACCAACCCCATTTTCTCGACTTCTGCTCCCTTTGCCGCCGGCCACTCAGCCACAACAGCGACATCTTCATGTACAGTGAGCGAAATTAAATTCTAATTTCACCTAGGGTTTTTCGAATTGCATACGAGAATTTAGCATCTGAGAATTTCCGTTGAATTGCAGAGGAAATACGCCTTTCTGTAGCGAAGAGTGCAGAGAAGAACATATCGAAGTGGATGAAGCTACGGAGAAAAGATGGAAAATCTCATCGTGGTCGAAGAGATCGAGCAGACAAAAATCGGAATCAACGAAGGAATCCGACACCAATAAAGCTGTACGGACAGGCTCTGTAGCCGTGGCTTGATTAAATACTGATAAATATAACTAAGAATATGGAAATTTACTGATCACTTCCCAGATTGAATTCGCAAGATGTGGAGTTTGATCTGTAGATAGAAAGAGATGAGCTTTAAAAGGAGAGAATATAATAGTTATGGGTCCGTCTATCCGCGGTGTCAGTGTTCACGTCAAAGTAACATTAAAATTGAGGTGTAAATCAGTAATACCAAAATTGATGTTTGTTTAGTAAATCTTGGGACGTGGATAACCACAATTAATAGTTATTTAATAATTAAAAATTGGTCAAAACCCAATAATTTTGCAATTCAGGATATAATAGTCATTTAATACTTAAAAATTGGTTAAAATCCAACAATTTCACACTTCAGGTTTATTTCTAACGATTTTAGGGAAAACGCGTCGATTTATGGAGATTTCATGTGTAATCCTTGCCATTCTTTTAAAAATATGATCGATGAACTTAAGAGTATAGAAAAAAATTACCTATGATAATAAGAAAACATTTTTGTGGGTTTTTTAAATGATAAATTTTATCTTTCAGGCTCAAATAATTTTTATATTTCATACACCAAATTGATAATCAACCCACGTTCAGATGATAAACTAATAAAACTCCTAAAAAAGGACTCTAGTATACTTTTAAACATAATAGTTCGTTTATAATTTATTTAATAATAGATAAAAAAAAAATTTAATGAACGGTAGAAAACCCATAAATATCCATCTAATGAAATGAAAATTGATAACTTCTAGAATTCCCGTTGGAAATTATTAAAAATTAATTTCTTCAAACATCTTTTCATGATGTCAAAAATAATTTTCAAGACACATTTTATATAAGGGCGGCTATCCGCACCCCATATATTCTAAACATACCCCAGTTTTTATTTTAAAAATTCAAAAAAAGATATAATGACAAATTTACCTTTCTTAATTAAAAAAAAAAAAACTAAAATTGAATTCCTCTCCTTTCCGTCTCCTGCCTCTCTTTTTTTTTCTCTTTTTATTTTTTATTTTTTTCCTTTTCATTCCTCAAACCTTGAATTCTCTTAAAAATATCATTTTATGAGTTACAAAATATATAATAATCGTGTAAAATCGTGTAAAAAAAAAGAAAAAATAACAACAAATCTGAGGACCCGTTCGACCCTGGTTTGTCGAACACACTATAGTGTGTTCGATCACCAGAAGTCAAACATTCTATAGTGTGTTCGACTAGGAGTCGAACACGTTATAGTGTGTTCGAACAATGGTTGAACATATAAGGGTAAAATTGTCTTTTTATTATTTTTTGAATTTTTTAAATAAAAAAAATAAAAAATGGGATGTGTTTAGAATATATGGGGTGCGGATAACCGAGCCCTTTATATAAAGTGTATTTCCAAATTAACCTCAATTTAGAAAGGCCCGGCTATCCGCACCCCATATATTCTAAACACACCCCATTTTTATTTAAAAATGTAAAAAATAATAAAAAGACAATTTTACCCTTATGTGTTCAACCATTGTTCGAACACACTATAACGTGTTCGACTCCTGGTCGAACACACCTCTTTGTGTTCGACAAACCAGGGTCGAACGAGTCCTCAGATTTGTTGTTATTTTATCTTTTTTTTTACACGATTTCTCACGATTATTATATATTTTGTAACTCATAAAATAATATTTTTAAGGGGATTCAAGGTTTGAGGAATGAAAAGGAAAAAAAAATAAAAAATAAAAGAGAAAAAAAAAGAGAGGCAGGAGACGGGGGAAGGAGAGGAATTCAATTTCAATTTTTTTAATTAAAAAGGGTAAATTTGTCATTTTGCATTTTTTTAAAATTTTTTAAATAAAAATTGGGGTGTGTTTAGAATATATGGGGTGCGGATAGCTGACCCAATTTAGAAAATATTTTCCAAAAAAAAAAAAACATTCCAAAAATAGTACATCCCCAGAACACTGGAACACTCAAGAACTCCGTTTCCATTCCATCTCGTCTTCGTCTTCCTCACACCACTCCTCCTCCAGTTGGTTAAATCGACTTCAAATTTTCTTTTTCTTTTTTTTTTTCTTTTTAATTTACAAAAGGATTTCTCTAGGGTTTTACTCTGGCCCTCTTCGTTCTCATTCCCGTTAAGTTGAAGTGCCAACCAATGGTCCGATCCCATGGCCTCCTCCGCCTCGCTCGCCGTTCTCTCTTCTATTTTCTCCCCCACAATTACCATTCAAATGTACTCATTTTTGCCATGGATCAATCTCTATGTGTAATTGAATTATGCCGTGTTTATATCGCTGTAATTGTTGTAATTGATTGCAATTATGCGATTCTTTATTGAAGGGTGGCTGCCGGAGATTCGACATCGTACTGTGCAATCAATCCAGGGGTCTTTTCTATTCCAATTTCGGAAATGGTACTTGAGAAGTTCTGAATGGGAGTTTCCGAATTTTCAGTTGGTCTTGTGATTCTGACGTTCTTGTGTTAATGAAATACAGTAGACAATGAGAAGTATTTGTTGAAGCCAGGATTTTTCAGTGATTACATAGGCGCTTCACGATCAATTCATGGCACTGGTAATCATTTACTATTTGTTATAATTCTGTGTATCTGAACATAGTATGCAACAGAAATTTATAATTGTTTTTTATGAAGGATTTCTCATTCATTTCGTGAACAGTCAACTGTTTATGATTGCTTTGTTTTGATTGTTAGATACTGTTTAAGAGCCCAGGTCCATATCATTAGTGTGAACTGTGAAGTAACCGATTGTGTTAATTTAATTTTTTCTGAAACTTTTTTTTTTTCTCTGTTTTTGGGTCTGCCTAAGCACAATTGTCAAGAGATTTCTATGATGTCCTTGGCGTCAGTAAAAATGCAACAGCATCCGAAATCAAGAAAGCTTATTATGGGGTATGTTTCTGACTTAACGCTTTTCTTTTTTCCCCTCTCAGAGCTATATATACCTTTATATTTCCGATGGTGTCTTCATATCCTTACATGATTTGTTTCCACAGCTTGCAAAGAAGTTGCATCCTGATACGAATAAAGATCCTGAAGCTGAAAGCAAATTCCAAGAAGTGCAGAAAGCATACGAGGTATATTCTAAAGTTTTCAGGTTATGGAAGTTATGCTCTCAACTATTATCCATGTGTATTTTTTTTCATGCCTTATGCCCCAACTTTTTGTAGGTCTTGAAGGACGAAGAGAAGCGCCAACAATATGATCAGGTCTCAAATATGTCATCTCTGATTATCTATATGCTCGATGCTATTAATTTGCAATCTTGGTTCAAGTATTGGTTTCCAGAGTACCGTACACGTCAAACAAGTAACATCTAATCTTGCACGTGCATGTGCATATGACTGGGTTAAAGAGATTATTTCAATATTAATATTGTTGCAGTTAAAATGGTAGAAAGCGTGATGGATAGGTGATGTCTTCATGGTTGCTGCAATTATATCCTCACATCTCTGTAGAGACTATAAGTTTCTGTATGTGGTCCGTGTACTTTAATTATAACACCTACTTCCATTTTCAGACATAATATATAACATTTTTATACAGAATATAATCCTGATTTATGCAATCAGAAGTCCTTGGTGGCATTCTCCGATGAAAATTATTTATATGGGATTTTAATGGATTGCTTATGTGCATGATAGGGGATTCACTCATTCCTCTGTTTTACATTGGCACCACAACTTTCCTTTTTTGTTCCGAACTAATCTTATGTCATTTCTGTTTAATAGCTTGGCCATGATGGTTTTCAACGTGCTGGTAATGGTGAAGGTCCCGGCTTTGATCCATTTGGAGCTGGCTTTAATCCTTTTCATGACATATTCAGAAATGCTGATGTAAGCATTTGGTCATAATGCCATGTTTTTTTATTTTTTTTCCTTTTTCAGTATATGCATTTTTTCTAATTCTTTTCCTTTTTATACTTGTCATTGTTTCTCAAACTACTTACTCTTTTGTTCTTTCTTGGTGGTGATAGTGAGATGAGTAAAATGTTGATAAAATGATAAAAAAATGTGTCGTTGAGGGATTTACACTCAGGGGTTTGCATGTAGAATAAAGTGAGCTAAAAATCGGACTGTGAAAATGCTACACTTATTTCTTGCTCCGTTAAGGGTTTAGAACTATTCGTATCATGCATTAATTGTTAAGTAACTTTTTTTAGAATGGTGAACCGTATAGTTTGGAATAGAAAATCAAAGATCAGTTTAGTTATTCCACTTCAAGCTATTGCTTTTGTATATTGAGAGCTTCTGGGGAGTATAGAGTTGTTCTTTTATGGAGACACTTGTTAACAAATGAGAACTCACCCCAACCCAAAACTTTTTGAAGGCCAACTGACTGCCACGTGATCAATTTAAGCTGCCTGTGTAATTCGTAAATTACACTAACCTGTGTAGATAAGTTTTAGTTTATCAGAGTTTCATAAGGTTAGTCTACTTTATATATCTTCCATAGACTTGTGGTAGTTGATTGATGGAGGTGTATTTTGGTTAGAATATTGGCACATGCTGCAATTGTAACAGAGCCTTGACTTGTTAACCTTCACATAGATATTGTCTAAGTAGCACGATATTCCTCCTTTCCACACTACTGTTTTATGACTTCTACCTAAGTTTGATAACTAATTACGGTTTTCTTTGTGCTTGGCTTGTATTTGAGATCAGATCTTCAACATCTTCAATAGGAACATGGGTGGCGAAGATATTAAGGTTATTCTCTACATTACCATTGTGAAGTTTTTGTGTTTAAAATTTAGTCTGACAAATTTCAGAATGGACTTTAGGTCTCAGTTGAACTATCCTTTATGGAAGCTGTCCAAGGATGCACCAAAACATTGTCAATCCTGACTGATTTGACTTGTGAAGCTTGTGGTATTGTCATTAGTCTTCCCTAAAAATAGTTAAATGAGAAATGCAAAGTCCTATGTTGAATAATCTGCCAGAGTTAATTATCATCTATGAACTGTTCAATTGATTAGTTGAAATAGGTTCCTGTTTGTTTTTTTCATGTGATTCTTCATGTTTTTTCTCACCCTCTAGTTCTCAACCGATCATCTTGATTTTTTAGGTGGAGCTGGTGTTCCTCCTGGAACAAGGCCTGAAACTTGTAATCGATGTAGAGGCTCTGGCATGGTGGGTACTTTTGGCATTACTTCCTTGTTGTAATTGGGAAATTCATCCTAATAACTTGTTTTTCCATCTCAGATTATTACAAAAAATGGTCCTTTTACTCTTCAATCTACTTGTCCTAATTGCGGTGGAGCTGGGAAAATTGTTTCGGTATGATACCTTACATTTCCAATAGAATATTCAGTTACTGGGCTAAAAAATGAGTATGCATGTTTTTGCTCTGATCACATGCTTTGATGTGCCCTCTTTTGATAATTTCATGCATCTTTGTTGTCAACAAAGAATTCACTGTATAGTTGTTGGTGTTGCTGGAATTATTCTGCTTGCCAATTGGTTGTCTTAAATGATGTTATATGTCATTGACTCATTGTTTCCATCTGAAACTTCCTCTTTGCAACATTACTTGTGAATATTCTAAGTAGAAACTTTCTCTCCTTTTTGTCTTCACGTATAAGCAATGATGGTGAGCAAAATAAAATGTGCTTCAATCTTGTGCTCTACATAAATAGAGTTCAACTCTATTGCATCCACCATATTATGCCTTGTTGGGTATGTAAGAACCCAAAAAAGTTTGTTGCTTAATTCAAATGAGTTATAAATTAATTGCTGATGAAATTGTAGATGCATGGAAGTTTATGGTCTAGATATTAAGTGTACTTCAATTAAACAATCTTGTTTTGAACACTGATGTCGTTGCCTCAGCACCTCTGCCACATTGCTCTGTTTGCATACTCTGACAACTTTTTATGATAATAATAATTAATTGAGCACTTGCTTGGTGGACCAAGACTACAGCAGTTTTTGGATTAGCATTGAAATTTATTGATGCATTGCCATGGATAACACTTGGATAAACTTTTAAGAAAAGTATTTCTCTTCATTATCAGACTCCAATTTGTCTTCCTCTAACAATGACCTGTTATGTGGAGTTGTGAGAAGAAAGTTGTTCCTTTGTCCCTTTGGTTTTATTAATTTTCTTGTTGTGTGTGGGGAGGTGAGGAAATTAGGTGGAAATTGAACTTGTTGGGCCTCAAAATATGTAGTTATCTTTCTTTCTTTCTTTTTTTTTTTTCTTTTTTTTTTTTTTCTAAGGGGCATATTATTGCCAGATAATAACTTATTGATTTTGAAAATATGCAACTTCAAATTATAGTTTGATTTTAAACAGTTGCTTGTTATGTCAAATGTTAGAGATGACTACATGTTAGCTATTATATTACTATGTGCTCAACTATCACAAAATTTTTCTATCTCGAAGTCGAAATAGTTTTGGGAAGAGGAATTTCTGTGGACTGTCTCGAAAGTACTTTATGGTCCAAATTTTAGTCAACCATAATTATCTCTACTATTTAGATAAACTTCTTTCTTTTTAATTTTTTTTAATGTTTTATTGACTTTGACAATAAGATGGTAAGATAAAAAAGCAATCACTGTGTTCTTTATACTTTTTATCTTGTTGGCAACAGAACTTCTGCAAGTCCTGCAAGGGTCAGCGAATAGTGAAAGGGCAAAAGACGGTGACATTGAATGTCATGGCAGGTGAGCTCCTAGTAAATATATAGTCCCTTCTGTGCCTTGTTATAGTAACACCTTTACAGTATGTTTTAGAACTTTTGACCAGAAACAATTACATCACCTGCCAGTTTCAATGCAGGTTCTGGTGAATGATTTATAATTGTTTTTTAATTTTTTTTCTTTTCAAAATCAGCTTAACTTGTGAACCTCTATTATTTGAGGGAAATAATAGTTTATAAATGAGTAAACTTCATATTTTAATTTTTCTCTTATTTTTGGACTTCCTGAGATTGATTTGCTGTTTGCTTTGGAAGTTCCAATTCTCCTTCACTCTGGATGTATTATTGAGTGATATGAGTATTGGAACATTGTCATTGTTATCTGGTTTTTGTTTTTTTTTCTTTTATTTGGGAATAAGATGGTGGTTACAACTTACAGTAATGAAAAGTGGTTGTGAAAACAGTATGCTTTTGCATGACTCTGTACAACTTTCCGAGTATGGTTTCTTGCTTTACACCTGTTATCTTTAGGGATGGACAATAATGAAACTATTAAGATTCCCAGAAGTGGTGGAGCAGATCCTGATGGAAATCAACCTGGTGATCTTTATGTTATGATTAAGGTTCCTCGATTAACTTCATTTATGTCTAATGTTATGATTCCTTGGCATAGTATATGGTATTGGCATTCACATGCTCAAATCCATGCTGGATGTGTTTAGGTCAGAGAAGACCCAGTGTTCCGTAGGGAAGGGGCTGACATCCATGTTGATGCCGTTTTGAGCATCACTCAGGTAAACTTGTCGTGTGATAGTTTCAAGATTCAGCCTTTGGATTTGGTTAACTGTAAATCATGTATTGAGTTCATAAATGTCTACTGGCTTTAATATATAATCTGGTGAAGCATTAGAATGATATAACTAGTAAATTAAAAATCTGTATCTCAAGAATAACATGCTTGCCCTGTCTCTTTTTTTGGTATCTGATTATCAGTATGTCGGTCTGGCCAGGTTAATCAGATTTTATATTCTTCTGCAGGCAATTTTGGGAGGAACAATCCAGGTTCCTACACTCAGTGGAGATGTTGTTGTTAAGGTCAGTCAGATGTAACTTTGTACTTTTTTCTCTCGTATACATGGTGTAATGAATGAGTATGTGAATGGCCGCAACTTTAATCTTTGATATCATCCTTTTGCTGATGATAGTTGCAGTTGTAGCTTTTTCCTTCTCCTTTTTTACTTGTTTGGGTTGGATAAGAGGAGGATGCTATTGGGGTTTAGGATGTTCAGATCTCAAAGGATTTTGGTAGAGAGTGCTCTTATGTCGTAAACTGCATCATTATTACCTTTAATTACATTTTCTCTGATAATCACGTTCTATTTGTTTCTATGACGCAGGTACGTCCTGGCTCGCAACCTGGGCAGAAGGTTGTCTTGAGGAAAAAGGGTAATGGTTTACCATAATATTACTATCTCCTTTTCTCTTGGCTTAATACAATAAATAACGAAATCATTCTAGGACATAGGGGATTTTGTTACATATTTTGTATTTGCCCTTTATGGGGGATTTGGGCAACCAATAAGATCATGCTTTCAAGTACTGTGCCTGTCATGTTTTTTTCTACTATATGACATAGCTCTCAAGGAACAAAATGAACATTCGATTGGTTCAATGCAGTACCCGTGTTACTCTGTTGTACCATACAAATTACATGTTTTGGTGCATGTCTAGGAAACTAATTTTCATGTTAAATGCAGGGATCAAAGTCAGAAACTCATTTTCATTTGGGGATCAATATGTGCACTTCAACATCAGCATCCCAACGTAAGTGCCTTATTTGGATGGCCATTGGTTCTAAGTGTTTTACGCCTTTTACAACTATTCCTTGGACATTATAGTTGCTTGAGATGGCATCACAAAACCAGTAGATTTATTTGTTCTCCTTTTTACCTTGTCTCAGAAACTTGACGCAAAGGCAACGTGAGCTGATCGAGGAGTTTGCTAAAGAAGAGCAAAGGGAAGATGTTGCTGCAGGAGCATCAGGTTGAACACTAACTAGGTAGACGCCTTCGATTTATACGACGATTACGCAGTAGTTGTTGAAGGGACCATATCCATGGTAATAGATAGCCTCGTTTTTAAGGTTTTGATCTTTTAGCTATTGTATTGTATATAAACACATTGATCTAATAGAAGATAGCATCCACTATATGTTTGGGTGCTTAGGAGGAAATCACACTTGGCTGCTTCTTTTATGGGAAACAAATCAAACCTTATCTTAATTTGATGGGTTTCCTATTCTGAAACACCATTCTAAGGAAGGAATTTTTGCAGAAACCATTGTTATGGTTTATAAATATTCATATGAAACTAAAGATTCGCAAGAAGCATTTTTATAAGTAATGTGTTGAATTCGATTTGATTTTTTTTTCTTACGATGCTTGACTGTATTATGTCAAATTCTATTAAAATGTGTTATATTTAATGTCTTTGATATAATATTAAGTAAACGAACTTGCATTATCAAAACATATTATATATGCAAGACAAATGTATTAATGTTATTTTATATATATATCTTTAACATTTCTCAATTAAACCTTCAAAAAATCAATAACTAAAGCTCACTCTTTCTTAAATCAAAAATTTTTGAAGGAAAATCAATAGTGTTTTCTAATTATATTTTCCACTTGGACTCATAAACTAATCGCCCTCAGTATTTTCTTTCTTATATCAAAAATTTCCTCCTCCACAAGTCACAACCTAAAAAAAAATAAAAGATGAAAAAAATCCTGACAAACACTTTGTGGAATTTTTTATTTTATTTTTAAATATGGTATAGACCGGTACAACTAAGGTTTCAACTGACCATAATTTTATAGAATGTCCATATTTATAATATATCCAATATCAATGATATTTCCTTATTTTGTGTTCAATAAACTCTTTTGATATCAATATTTTACTGTCATCCAATTCTGACATTTTTAGTAAACTATTTTATATTGATTGATAGAGTAATGTCATTTACTTAGGTGTTCAAGCGGACAAAGTACCACACATGTTCTTTGACATTTTATATATTGATTAAGGTCAGTTTTAGTATTTTTATAGTTTTAATATTATATAGTATTATAACTAGATCACAATAATATTCATGTAGATCGATGGTCAAAAAAATAATATTACTATCAATATTATAACCACACTACTTTTGGATTGCCTAAGATGTCGATAATGTCCATTTACAAGTTTTTTGACACTATTATATCCACATCATAAAATTTATGGATATTACAATGTCGATATTAAAACTACATCCACTCAACTTTATGAAATAAACGATATATGATTAATCTAATGTTGTAGAGATGTTGATAGTGTCTGCAACACAATATAGTTTGACATCATCATCCAAGAAGATATCACCTGAACCTTGTCCACCGAAATGCCGTTCTGCCTTGAAAATACCCATTGATCTCTCAAATATCACCAAGTAGAAACACTTCTAAAACAACATTCATTGCCACCAAACACACATTTCTCACAGCGTTCAATATAGGGCTTGGAAATTCTTTTGATCAAAATTCTCATGAATCTAAAGAATATATTACCAAGGCACAACAGCTTGCATCAGTAAACTCAACCACTTAAAGCAAAGCACAGGATTTGAACCTGTAATTCAAAAATCGAGGCAATACATCTTCGAAATCAAGAAGCTACTCCTACCGAAAAGAACTTTAACAAAGAACTTATTTGGCTTTGGTTTTCATTTTCGTTTTCTGTTTCTTGGCATCCAAAGAACCTAATCCTGATCCTAATCCAACTGGAGCCTGATCTTGCAATCCATTTGTAGTATTGCCATTACTTTCTTTACTTAGTCCATCAGTCGCTTCATTGTCCACAGTTTCGGGTATCATACCTGAATTTATGATGTCAATGAGCTGGTCAAGCGGTGGCAGAGCCTGAACGGGAACACCATGCGGACGTATCAAGAGACCCCTCGCTGCTGCCTTCTTTCGAGCTTCTGCAGCAGCTCGAGCCGCTCTTTCATCTACACCTCTCCCTCGTGGAAGGGCGTCAGCAGTAACAGCACTATTGGACAATTTGGTTGATGAGGAATCAGAATTACTAGTTTCTCCAGTTACTGTAGCAGCTTGAAATGCTTGTATTAGGTCTGGATTAGCCTGGTGCACAAACATTAACAAAGCTGTAAAGTTCAAGATTTTTAATCTAATTTTTTTTCAAACACTACTACGGGTATTTAACCAGACTTCACTAGTTAATATCATGTCGTAGTACATTACTATCTAATTGATAATATGATCGAGGATGGTGAGAGGGAGGGTGGTATCAGCATGATACTTTTGACCCTGGTGGGTTGGATCATTTCATTTCCTCTCTTTTATGTTTGCAACCAAATTTGTAAGAAAACAAGGTGAATGAGAATTCTGAAGATGTAGCAAGTACCTTTAAAATATCAATAGCTTTTTGTGCAGAAGCAGCAACATTCAAAGCCTGACCTTTCTGCTTTTGTGCATTTATCTGTATGAAAATAAAAAAGAAATCAGATAGGGATTGGTGGGTTTGAGAATGTAATGATAACAAACTAATGAGGGAGATTATAAACATATAATCAAAGGATGGAAAATTACTTGCAACTCGCGCGTCTTGAATGTTTTCATCCATGTCTGGGAATCCTTTGTCCTAGAGTCGTCCTCTCCTAGTTGTTTTACAAGAATATCGTATGTCTTCTTTTCATGCTGTCATACCAAAGATGAAATCATATAAAAGAAGGGTTAGTAGTGTATTATAAATACAAAAATGAAATATTTTCTATCCCTGGCACTACCTGGATGGAAAGCTTGAAGGCCCCCATACAGTTGAATGCAATTGCCAAAGCATGATAGCACACAGCAGTCTGAATATGCTCCTCTCCTAGCAGTCTTTCATTCTTTTTCAAGGCTTCTTGCAAATATCGAAGGGCTGTATCCATCTTTCCAATATCTTGATACATCATAGCGACATTAATAAAAGTTGCAGCAACATCAGGATGATCTGAGCCGGATGACAAACTCAAAAGCAGCAAAGCACGTGACATATGACGTAATGCCAGCTCTGTCTGGTTAAGACCATGATAGAACAGGGCCATATTCCCATAGCTGCAGTAAATAATATGCCTCAGGGATGATAAAATATCTCAAGGGCACATTCGGTGACAAATTAACAGCACATAACAGAAAATAACACCACAACAGCATTGATTAACATACAAATTCACCCCCAAGGATCCCAAATTTTCTCCCTTCTCTTTGCAGCACCAAAACTCAAAAGGTAATATACTTGATTGGGTATGACATCAAGTTTACAACCTATCATCAAGCAGGAGATTCTACTATTTTTTATCCTCCCTAGAGCCTTAATGCAGTGTCAGACAACAAAAGTAACTACTATAATAGATTCCAAGGAATAAATGAGCATAAAAACTCAAAATACATGTTTGCAGACAAGGTCGTAATAGCTTATGTTACTAAACAAATAAAAAGAGTAGCAGAAAATGGTTTGTGCCTGTGAGCTGTATCAGGATGGTCTAGTCCAAGGCAACGTTCGTTTATGATTAGTTCCTTGTGTTGTTGCATTATGGCTCCAGCCATATCTCCAGCATGATACAGGACCATGGCCAAGTATCTGTAATCAAAATAAAAAATGCAGTACCAAGCATAAATAATTAATCGTGATATAAGTAACCCAAGATTTCAGTGCCTGGATGGATTCGCATCGGTTCAATAAAATAGAGTTTCAAGCAACATCTGTAAGGAAACAAGATAATCCTGAAAATGAGATGAGAAATTTTACAATAATTACCGGCAACAATTTGCAACCTCTCGATGCATTGGACCAGTGACCTGCATTTCTTTCCGTCAATGGTAAAATATGTCTAAAAAAAGAAATGAAAACCAAGAGTGCAAACAAGGACTAAGCATGTCAATCACACCTGCTGGAGGATTGAGAAAGCTTCAGAAAACAGTGTATATGCCTCACCAAGCATACCCTGAGAATGGCAATGAAAAGAAGAAATAAATAAATAAACCCATGAATAGCTACAAATAAATTTATGAATTATCGTTAGGACATATCCAAATTCTGATTGTGTGCCCTCCCAGATATCATGTGTGGAATAATGTGGTACCATATCTGATTATATAATCCTGATTATATATTCATATGTTGTATGATATAAAAAGACTCTTGAATGACCTATTTGTGTAATAATAGTTTTCTTTAAGTAAAGACAAACCAATAAACAGTATCATATAGTTTACCCACACATTCATCTAAGCGATATATTCTCAGTAGCAAACATCTATAATTTAAGAATTAACAGACACCAGAGTGAGAAAATATTTTAATTAAATTTCCTGTTCAAAATAAACTGATCCTCTGATCCACACCTCCGCTAATTGAACTTTTCCAGTTTCAACCAGATCCTTGGCTTCTGAACAAACTGGAATGGAATGGTTTACTACTGGTTGGATATTCAATATATCTGAAACTTGGAAAGGCGCCAAAGCATCAAAATCATACTTGCGAGCAGCAATGGTGATTCCGACCTGTTAAGGAGACAAACATTTAGGCCAAAAATCCAATGATGTAATGGACTTACAGAATAGAGGCATTGGGCAATGAGCATGTATATATGAAACCTGAAAAGTAGGGTAACTTAAAAATTGAATTTCCATGTATTTTGAGTGGCACATAAAACCTACATTAACAAACTTTAGAACTCCCTCAACATAAAATACTTACAAATTCTTAAAGCTTTTACACAATAAACATGGTAATTTTAAGCATCATGAATAACAAAACAACCACTTTTTGCTGCAACACTTTAGGCAGGATATACCAGTGTTTATTTCCTTCCCCTAGTGCTAGGTTGCTATTACTTATAAGTAGTTAAACTCTCAGCAATATGTGATGCTAAAACATGATGATATAGCAAAATTACTCGGCCTTTGATCTCTTCAAGAAGAAAGGGACTGATACGAAGATCTTCCACAGCTTACACATAGAAGAAAAGAGTAATTATCCTGGCTCACTGTCCATCCATACTTTTCAAGTCCATGATTTAAGTTTATCCAGGCAACACAAAAACTAACTCTTTTACAGAGTCTTGAATGCACAACAAAAACCAAGAAAACCCATTGTTTTAGCATCAAGAAAACCCTTTCATTGAAAGAAAGTGAAGGTGCCAAAAGAGTCTTGTCATGCTACTGATGGAAAAGAGTTATGTTAAATGACCACCTCATCTAAAAACTTAACCATTAGGGAAGCATCATTTTACATATATATTTAACATCTTCAACAAGCCCCCTCACATGCATGCAGGCAAAGCCACTTGATACATCAAGTGGAAATTTGTGCAAGTGGGCAACTCAAAGCTACTTAATGACACACATGAAGTACATGCTGCAGGTAAATTATAACCTAGTGTCTTATGTATCAAATGGGTGATGGAGAGGTTTGAACACATGACCTTTTACTTGATCTAGTCCATATTAAATGACCACCTCATCTGAAAGCTAAAGCTATTAGAGAGAAGTATCTTTTTTACATATATTTTTAACATCTTCAACAAGTTACCTGCCCAAGTAGATAAAGTTGAATAATATGACAAACCACCGTAATAACAATTTTAAAAGTCATACAGTTTGATGTTTCTGTTGTGTTTTGTTGATACAAGAGCATTTAACAATTGGCTAAACAAAGATTGAAAGAATTTAAGTAATTACAGATAAAATAAATTCAGAAAGATAAGTAAGCTTTAAAGTCAAGCAAACCTCAAGTGGAACATATAATAAATAACAGCCCTTGAGCGGCTGCGCCTCAAGAGACACTCAATAATCAATCTGAGTTGAAATATTTAGCAACAATAACAAAAGCTTTGACGTGCACTTTCCAACATAGTTTACTTTGCTGGAGAAGTGCTAGAGCAAAACCTATGCAAGACATGTCTGTGGCTTCAAGATCACACAAATTTTGCCATACAGAACAAGTTCGACACACTCATGGTAAATGGAAAGATTTTTCATCATATTCAAGGTTACAGGATATCCCCACATTCCTGACATGCTAGGCTCCAGACTACTAAGACACATGCTGTAGAGTTAAATAGGTAGAATAGAAAATACAGCACAATCAACTGACCCATCATTAACTGATACATTGAACTAAATAGAGAACAGCTAGACAAAAGCACATTATTCCCCCGCATAAAACCTAATTTGCAGGGGACAATTTAAACAGACAGATAATGAGATGACCCGAAAAGGAATTTTTATTTGGGGTTACAGTGTTTTAATTGAAAATAACTACCTTCTGGCAAAGATTTCGTATGAAAGAGATTTTTTTCACCCGCTGCTTTGCATCTTCTGGCAACTCAAACTGCAGCACAAAGAAAATATCAAACGAAATTGCATGCAGCTCAGCTGAGACTCGTGCAACGATGTTACATGAGTAAACAAGGAACCTGGTATTTGAGTTTTGCAAATTCTTCAATATCAGACCACAAACTATCAGAGGTGACACTCAAATACAAAGACTCTTTCTTCCTTGCTTGTCCTCCATTTCTCAACTTAGCTTGTCCTTTGGTAGACTTTCCAGATGCATGATGTCCTGAATGAACCTGTATAATATGTATGCATAGATTCAGGATAGCTTGGGAAACACTCTAACATGAGTCCATGACACATCAAAACATAAGCTATAGGATCCAACTCATGAGGTAATAATCTCTCATTCTAGCTTTTTCTAAGTTCTACGTGATTATGGAATTCACACAACTAGGTCCCTAGTTTGTGTACCCTTCAGAGCATGAGCATACAAAGACTAAGAGCATCCATAAAGAAATAACAGATGGTCAATAACTAAATTTTCAGATGAAGAGAGCATATACCAAATGAGATACAGATATGTAGAATATTAACCACAAGTATATACCTTTTTCTGGGTCTTTGAATTTGAATTGTTTGCAACACCTTTCAAATAAGCAGCCTGAACTTTTCCCATCAAACAATTGAAAAAATGCGAAATTGCATGCCCAAGATCATGATCCTCTGTATCTCTTAAGATTTCCTGCATGTCCACACCCAAAAAAGTAAAAAAGCGAGAGAAGTATACACATAAGAAAAGTTCATCCCAAAGGCCAAAAAAACTACATTTAACAATCTTACAGATGATTTAACTGGAGAAATCAGAAAAAACCACAGCAAAAAAAAAAAAAAATGAATATGCCATGAGGATAGCACAGCTCAGCCTCCCAAAAGTGACTAACAAAAGTGTGATTGAAAAACATCCTTGTGATGTGCCTTGAGAGGCCCATTCTATGAAATGTGAATGATAAAACTAGTTGCAGTCAAAATGGTTTTAGCCATGACAATATGCATGGAAGAATATGGCTAAAGTGTTTAAAGATGTTTTGAAGATACCATGATCAGCATTCCTAACAATAGAAACCAAGCTGTCGAATTTAAAATTTTCAGAATACTTTCAACTTATTGGGGTAACCAAATAACGGATCGGCTAATTATTGTATGTTTAGCTGAAAAAAGCCTGAAGCAGCAGCCAATAAATATTTGGTTACCTTCACAACATGCTTAGCTGATCTGACAACAACTTCATTGGAACAAAGATCCCATAAGTGAGGCATATGTTTGGTACCTTCAGCAACCTATATCACCAATAAGAACAACTGAGCAATTGAAGGATAACGAATATTAAGCAAAACCAGGCTCTTCAGAACCGCTTGACAAACCTGGAACAGCTAAAGAAAATCTAAGAGAGCATAATGTCAGAAGAGTGTCTCACAACACATCAAAAGCTTGTTCTTACTTTTCCAATATACCGAACATTAATGCCATGTGCGTGGAGTGCTTCAGTTAGAGTTTGTCCATCCATTGGTGAAACTTCAAGAGTGCTAAGATCTTGTATAAATTTAGGCAATACAACATCTTTAAGATACATACTTGCTTTTCGCACATTTTCCTCATCTGCAGCGATCTCCTGGAAAATTATTCAGAAACATCACTCATCCAAAATATATTGTGCCAAATAACAGGTTCGGAAAGGTTACATATGGTACCTCTTGATCCCCGCCTAGCTTAAATTCAGTAAAAACATTAGGATTGAACAGTATCTCTTTGCTTGTATCTTTAACATTAGATTTAGAATGACATTCTAGAAGATTCTGCTTTTCAAACTTCTCAGCACCCTGTCAAAACCCATTTACCATGTCACCAAAAACCAGGTGGAAAAACAATTAAACTTGATACATGCCCATCCATGCACCGAGAATTAGAAAAGTTTTATCTAACAAACAAGATGAGCCTTTACTAAAGTTCATTCAATGTAAGGAAACATTGTTGCTGGTGCACAATGAAACTGAAAACAGTGCTAATTACTTAAGTCGAATAAGATGTCTCGTTTCAAAAGGAAGACAAATTTAAATTCTTGCATAAAAAGACTGCAGTCCAGCTAAAGAAAAGCTAAGTCAACCCCAGTATTGCATTTCACTCGGCACATCAATTTGTCCTGAG
The DNA here is from genome assembly GCA_946896805.1 of Scutellaria galericulata. Classification (NCBI taxonomy): domain Eukaryota; kingdom Viridiplantae; phylum Streptophyta; class Magnoliopsida; order Lamiales; family Lamiaceae; genus Scutellaria; species Scutellaria galericulata. The sequence continues at coordinate 10,515,905 of OX335798.1, read as the reverse complement.
GTAATCTGCTCAACTGAAGTCAAGAGTCAATCAAAGAGTCTGGGAAACCTCATTAGTTTTTTCTAAGTTCTGCATATTTGTATATCAGTGTCAAGTTTATTGTGAAAGGAATTCAATTTGCTTATAAGGCCTCACCATAACGGCAAGGAAGAGTGGGACTTTGTCCCAGGTTCAAGTCTCGTCTATTTGTGGGTTTGTCCATTTTATGCTGGTGTACTCAGAGGGGGGGGGGGGTTATTTTATTCTTTTCATTCATGGACAAAGCAGATCACTAACCATGACAGGTGAACGAACTAAAAACTAAGATGTCAAACTTGAATATCAAGCCAAGTACTGAAGAGAGGCATCAAACCATTCAGAGAGAAACAATATTATCCAATGTACTCAAGCTGCAGTATGCAGTAGCTATTTCTGAATTCTGGAAGTTGCATTTCCTTATTACTAGTAGAATTTAACAGAGAGAGGAAGCCAAATGCAAGCCCCAACAGCCAACTAAAATTCCAAAGAATAATTCATGAAGAGCATCTCACAAATGTTGTATTCATGTCAATGCATCCTGACCCCATACCTGTCCCTCAGCTGTTGCTGAGGCTTCAAGTTCCTCGGCTTTCACCACTTCTTCAGCACAATTGACATTTAAAGAATCTTTAACAACAGTATTCTCCTGTTCTGAAGGAGATCCACATTTTGAAATTTTGGTCGCTTCAGCCTTTTCATACAAAATAACAGTAGTTAAGATTGTAAAATGTTCGAAATGCTTTAAAATGATTTGATAAGAGCAAAGCAGAATCCTACATGGCAAAATCCAGATATGAGTTCAGGTCTCAAAATGCAAAATCTAGAACCTGATCCAGTATAGTTTGCATCACGAGGAGTCACTCTCATTAAATCCAAAAGATAATGCCTGGTACAATATAAAAATGTAAACACAATCATAGAGAGAGAGAGAGAGAGAGAGTATTAAAGCAGTGAAAACAGGAAAAAGCTACAACATCCGTATCTGATGTGCTACAACCTGGAATAACATAACAATAATGGAATTTATATGTTATATGTTGTTCCAAAATGTTTAAGCTGGAAATTCATTACTCCTACGAGAGACTGAACCTCACACACGACGAGATATGATTTGGTATATTGCAGCTGACAATAACAAAACACAGATATTTGGGGTGGAGGAACAACACAGGACATAAAGATCTTTCTTTAACTACCAGTCTTCCAACTGAGACCAAAAGGTTGGCAAGTAGATGTAATTATAAATGAATGATCAAGGAAATGCAAACTTTCAAAAATGTCTTTTTTTTTCTGAAGGGACAGACATATATTTTCACTTTAAAATAAATGGAGAAAGCAAAAAAAAAAGTTTCACCTGTCATCACTGCCTACAATGCCCTTGCATTCAACTGGTGCAGCAAGCTTGAAAGCATTACCAGATCCATCCAGCACCGTATGCTCCTTCAGATGAAGACGCTTTGCAGCTTCCAGTACCTACAAAAATATGATTGGAGAACTTAGAAGTACTGATGGGGTCAACTCTTAACTGATAAACATTGGCAAACATTAGGGGACTGTAGGACACAGGATAGAAAGGCCACATAGAGACAATAAGCTTTTTAATCCAAAGAAATTATAGCCACATAGTTATCACGACTTAGATTATAAGACAATCTGTAATTATTTCCCTTATGAGTCACAAACTACTAAATGACCGATCGACAAGTAATTTTCGAGTAAGGATGAAGAGAGTTTCTAATTCCCAACATTCACACAGAAATGGTAACACAGGTGCTACTTGCTAGACTGCAGATAGAGAAGGAAGCAGAGAAGTTTTAAGCAAACCGTAGATAATTAACTAAATTTGAATACATTCATCATAAAATAAATTAGATTCTACCTTGGTATGAAAATCTTCATTCCAGCATATTTTCTTGCCATTGTCAACAGAACCATATAGAAGTGAGTCCGATTTATCACCTTGGAGGATTCCAGGCAACACACTCTGTGCATGAGAGAAAAGTAGGCAGTTAAAACTTAATATAATACATTGAAAATTATTCTTAAATATAAGAATAGCATGAATTACTTGACAAATCAAATTAGTGGGTCATCAGAAAGGTTTTAAAACCACAAACCAGAGAAGGGGGAAGCAACATTGTGCAGTGCATCATAGAAAACTTAAATGGATGTAAAAGTGGCAAATTAGTTGGTGGAGAGCTAAATAAATGCAATGTTAAAGAAAGATATCAATATTTTCTTGTTCATCTAGCTGAGACATCAACCAGGTCAATTAACATTATCCTAAATCTAAAAAAAGCCCATGAAATCTATTGAACATAAATGTGAGCAAACATGCACCTGTGCAACAACTCTATGACCTCTATAATCAATTATGGACATAGCAAGATTGTATAAGCCAGGAACATCAGCTTCCTGGTATGCCTTCATGCCTTTCAAGTCATTGTTAGCACTTGCATATGTCGCTTGCTCATTTTCAGCCAACTGAGCCTCTGCAGATAGGTCAGAGCACAATGCCTCGGTGCTACTAATGTTTTCCATATTTGGAGCAGCAGATTCATCCACATATGAAAGTCTGGAAGCCCCTTGTGGCAGATTGTTGTCCAACTTCTCGGAATAATTCTCTGCTGAGACTGTACTCTGGACCTTACAGTTCACTTTCCTGGGCAATTGCTCAAGGTCCGCATCAACCGCAAAACTAAAGAATATGTTGTTATGAACATACCTGGAAATCAAAAGGAAAAATGATATGAAGTCAACACCTGAATAAGGGAAACAGATACAGATGTTAAAAGCTGGACATCATGGAAGTCACATACAAACTGAACAAAGCCCTGTTAGATATCACACTGGGATCTGTCTCAATTTGAAAAGTTGATTCTCCTCGGCATTAGTACTCCATAAATTTTGTAATAATATACCCATGTCCATATAGGAATTATAATAATTATAAAAAATAAAAATAAAAAGAAACAAAGAGAAGAAGATAATAGACCAGGTCCATGGATAGAAGAACATATAAATAGGATACCAGCAAAAAAAAAAGGCTATGACAGAACTTTTTCAAGTATTACTCACATATGAAAGCACTCTGGATCAGTTGGATTAATAGGTGGAATACATCTATTTATCACTCCAATAGCACCACTAGTCGCAGCATCAACAAAATCAGAAGTCACCTTGTAAAGGGCCCTATCTCTTAAGATTCTACAAAAAAAGATTAGTGGTTAGTAACATAAAATCAAGATAATTTTGCGCAACATCTTGCAGCTCGATGAAACAATATTTTCGAATTGTACACCTTTCCTGATGTGTAGCATGTGGAAACTCCCGACAGGACTGCAACTCTTCATTCCAATCTCTCTGCATGCCAATGAGCTCACTTCCAAAGGTCAGAGTCAAAGAATTTTCTGCTCTTGCTGCATCACGTTTGTGATCTGAATTCACCACCACCCATTAAGACCGCTATCTTAATGCACAGACAAATAGAAACACAGAAGCCACATACAAAATAACCGGAAAATAGGACAGCTAGGAAGATGTTATAATTAATACAAAACATGCCAGAAAAACAGGATGACAAAAAAGAAAGACGACATGAGGAAAACATACTCACTGGGTATGATTCATTGAGACTACACATTCAAGTGAAGCCAACAATAACATTAGAAATGAAAACATATATTGGAATAATGTGACAATAACCTTTGCACAATTGGAGGGCCTATCCTTTCTAGTATTTTAACAGGCTGCAAGGCAAGTACAAACCCAGTCAAAGGGATTTAAGCAGCTTCACAGCGGTTAACGGTTTTTTTTTCTTGTTCCACGTATGTTTTTTTGCATCCAACCTATAAATAATATTTATATGTAGAAGTACAATAAATAAAATGCTATATATAAAATATTATTATGAAACCTCTTTTAACATTAAAATTTGAATTTCTTCATCTGGGAGTGTAATTCCTTTAATTTGATATCCAATTTGTATTTTTCAGGTACAAATAGCAATAGAAAGAATAATTTTTTTTTTTTTTTTACTAAGATGATGTTAAGGCAGATTCATGAGTTCAATCTGGTTGGACTTGTCAGATTTTCTTGGCAGGAAGGAGATTGGGTTTGGCCAAACCAGCCCCATTGCCATCCCTTCTTATACATGAATAAGCCATCTAAAGCAACTAAATGTAATTACTATCTCAATCTAAACCCCCATCGAAAATCAAAGAACTCTTACACAGTTGCTTCTGCGTTGTCATTAATCAGACAATTTTAGCCTGAGAAAAAGAAATCCCTACAGAATCATACATGAAGAATGGTATGAATTCATAGTCCAGAAATATTTAGCACAAAAATAGGAGTCAATAATATATGCTCAAGGAATCTAGAGACTGAGCTCAGCTTATAAAATGCTTGAGAAGTTATAAAATGTTGCAAGTGTTTGGTAAAATAAGATGATCGGACTTAAAAGTTATACCTGAAAAACTCTCTCTGGGGAGATTCTAATTTACTTTTTTTTAAACAAACTTCTTCAATTTAGATTACTGAAATGAAAAAATTGCTATTACTAAAATCTTATATGCTTCAGGATGTTATTTTATCCAAACATAAGCACATATACATAAAATAAGATTATATTTTATAAGTTCCAAAAACCAGATGAGAATGAGATATAGAAAAACACCCTCAAAAGACATGTGAAACATTTCAGTGTAGCTTTCTATTCCCCAAAATTAAATGGAGTTTATTTGACAGTTAGGGATCTGACAAAGTGATAATAACAGTGGAGACAAGCAAAAGATCACCTATTCCTAAGGGAATCTTTCCCCAAAGAAACAATGAGAAGCACTAGAAAGTCAGGTTGAAGTAATGTTACCTATCAGCCTGATCAGGCACTAAGTTACTAAACATATACAAAATACAGGAAAAAGACCATAAGAAGTACACTATCTCATTTGCTGCCTATGATCTACAAATATCAAACTGTAGAAAGAGTTGGCAATACCAGGAACAGGATACAAGCCCAGCCATGAATTTGGTGGCAACAGAGATTGGACACTTTCAAAGGTATGTGCAGAGGCCTTACGCTCCAATATTTCGCGAAAAGCTAGGAAAACCAAACAGGAACTAGGTGATACAGAAACAATAAAGATAATTTTACAACTTGTAACTGGAATTATTAGTCTTCAAGTAGGCAAATTTTGTTACCTTTCTTGAACTTGGGGCTAACTTTTTGCAAAAGGCCAACAAGGGATATTGCTTCCAAAGCATTTTTATGTGGCCTCGGATCAAGAATATCCCCTGTGCTTGAGTTAACATAAAAAGCTTTTGTGGTTCCTGTGATACAATATTTATTTCCTTCCAGAGTTACCACATCCAGATAAATCAAGTCTCCAGAAAGCCTGATGCAACCAGTCAGTGTATTAGCATAAATCATCCACTAAAGGAAAAATGACAAGCAGAACAAGCAAAGGCCACTAGAATAATAAAATTGGAAGATTCTCTGCAAGATCTGAAGATGGTCGTAATTTAATACAACCTTCTGTAGCTCGGAGGAGAATTGAATGATGAGAAAATAATACTTTCAACACACTTAATCTCTTTGGAGGGTGATGAAAATAATTTAGCGAGTGAGCCAGAGACGTTCTCCATGAAACCCAGATTATTGAGTTCAAGTGCTTCAGCTTTCACCCCATCTGCAGAATCAGGAAAAGAGAGTTAAATAATATATGTAATAGGAAAAGAATAAGTACCCCACCAGAAAAAATAATATATAAATCACCAACCTCCCAAATTTGTAGATGCATTTTTTACTGTTTCATGTTGTAGTGCAAGCATTGTGGATAAAGAGGAATGCAGAGTTGAGAGCGAAAGTAACTCTCTGGTTCGGTGAACATGAGCCCTGATGGACCGATCATCATATAAGGCTGCAAAGATATATTCAGTTTAATGTCCATACAAAGTAACTGAAAAATTCCATGCAAAAGATCATGCCGAAGTGTATTCCCTTAATCTATGGATAAGACTTTTCCGCAGCAAATTAAGCGTATAAATGGTGCAGTAAAGTAAATGATAAATGAAAGCACACATATCTTCAACACCATGTCCCAAAATGTAATCATAGTATCAACAAATTGAAAATGAGTCAATTCTTCCTAGTTGAGTGTCTCTGTAAACATCAATTATCTAAAAGGATTAAGCTTACCAGCAATCATCTCCAAAAAGCAGTTCCCATTTGAAATGTCGGCAACTTCAGAAATCTCATTGTAGTCTTCCAGCCGATGAACGGAACCATCCTTTGTGTGCAGTAACAAATCATAGCAAGTAAAAAAACATGTTTCTGGGGCATCAAGCAGAAATTGCCTCACATCCATAACTGAATCGCCAGGACTCAACTGCAAATTTCAATAAAACATGGAACAGGTTTTCAGAAATTTGGAAGGCCACACAAAGAATACATAAAGTCTGGCAATTAACTAATCAAAAACAGTAGTCATGGAGCTCAAATCAGCTAAGAATAGGCAAGGAAAAAATGGAAGTGATAACGTTTACTGCAACTGCAAAGAAGGCAAAGCATACATATAAGATGTTCAGATGTTCTGAGCCTCAAAATTAACAATTAATGTCATTGTTTAGCTTACTTGTAGCTCAAGCTTCTCCCCTCCTTGTGTTTTCACAGGAACAGGATAAAGATGAATATTGGCTGCCACAAGAAGGAAAATTTGACATTGTTAATGCAAAAATGTGGATGTGAAATGATAAACTCCATACATGTACTTATGTGTACCATCATACTTAAAATTTACTCAGCAGCGAAAAAAGATACTGGATATGAGAGAAATATATTGCTTGTTTGTGTGTGTGTGTATAAATTTTTTTTTTTTTTTTTAACAATCTTAAATAGAAATAAAACAACATAAAAATATGGTTGATCTTAAACAGAAATAAAACAACATAAAAATATGTCAATCCTGGCATCAGTTGCAATAAAGCAACTAGAGATATGGGAACTAGAAAGATATTAAGCATTAGGGCAGATTACATACATCTCTTTTAATCAATTGGCATAAAATATTCACATAAAATGCACATTTGGAAGGAGCATGGCTGAAATGACCACAAATCTCATTGTCAATTTGATATGAATTAGAAATATGAATGTTCTAAGTCTGTCAACAAAGTTGATTCTATGAAAAGAAAGGGAACATTAAAAAGAACAAAATCATATAGCCCTGCATTGGAAAGAGACCCTAAAGCTACATTTGGATAGAGAGATTTGAAATGCCCTATTTGAAATAAATGGATTTCAACTCCGCTCAAATTGGAGTGGATTCAAAATCCACTAATATTGCTCAAAAATTAGTTTAAAATGAAAGTGATGGATTTCAACCATATTTATCCATACACCATTATGGATTTACTATTAGGAATTTCAAATCTCTCAATCCAAATGGAACCTAAAATGTAAGCTATGCTTTTGCATTATAAATCCATAAACTACAACTTTTTAAGCATAAAAAGGCACAAAGCAAGCAAGTTTCCTAGTGAGCTGAACTTCCACTTGATCTCCTTTTTTTTTTTTTTTGGTGGACAACAAACAAAAGTTATTCGTTAAAACTGAGATTATTACAAGTCATGGATAAGGCATCCACCCCAAAAAATCCTATAGAGATAATTACAAGTGTAATGCTAAACTCGTATCTCCAAACACGTCTCAAAGAAAATCCTAATCATTATGCCTCGGATCCATAAAGCCACCTTAAGCTTAATTCTATCCCAAACATCTAATTTAGGTTCTTCAGAATCTTCAAAAATTCCCCTGTTCCTCACTAACCATATAGACCAAAATATAATTGGAACAATCATTCTCCATAAAACCTTTCCTCTACAACTGATAAGCCATCCACAATCAACCATGAAAAGATCCATACATGAACTGGGTGGACCCAAGCAAGACTCAGTTCATTTAAGACTCTAGACCACAAAATCTATGTGAATAGACAATGCAGAAAGATGTGATTCTGAGACTCCATGTTACGCTTGCAGAACAGACCAATTAGGTCAAAGAGCCATATATGGATTTCTATTCTGCATCATATCGCAAGTGAGAAGCTTATCCAAATACCAACAACCAGGAGAACATCTGAACTTTTGTAGGTAATGATATCTTCCAGATAACACCAAAGAATGGGAAACAAGGGAATGATGAATCAGGGAAAAGGGATCCATAGAAATATTTGCATGAATAAAAGCCCCAAAGTTCCCTTCCCCATCTTCTAATATCCCCAACACCACTGGTAAAAGTCACACCCTCTAACAAAATCAGCAGCGAACTGAGTTCCAAAAACTCTTAATACAACCAAAATGATAAATCCAAGATATGGATGAACTACTATTTGAAGAGTGCAGGCAAGCAATGGAAGCAGTAAGATGATGATGGAGAAAAAAGATCTGACAAAATGAAGGAAACAATTCAGTAAAAGGTCCCCCTCCACCTCTCCTCCCTAAAACCTTACTCTAACTGAAACTCTCACTGGTTGAAGGAAAGCTGGTACACCCTCGATATGAATAGAGGTGTGCAATATTTGGTTAAAACCAGACCGAACTGAAAAATACATTTTGGTTCGGTTCTCAAAATTCAATTCGGTAACGGTTTCAAAATTTTGATAATTCAGTTATTTCAATTTGATTCGATTTTGAGAGAGAAATCACCGAATAATCAAACCAAACCGATTTATTATGTTAGGACTGAGCAGTGATGTATATACCTCATTATGATTTATGGATATTATATCTCTCCTCCATCAACTTCAGATTTTGTTCAAGACCTTAAGCTTTCTTTAAGCTCTCATCTTTCTCCTCTTGAAGTCTATACATCTTCTGCTGAAACTGCAAGCTTGCTTTCTTCATTTCAGTTAGCTCAGTTTTAAGGTCACAATTCTGGATGCAAAGAATCTCTTTTGCACTCAAATACTTCTCCAAGTGCAAAAGCTCTTCTTCTGGATAAAGCTTAATCCTTATGCATTCCTCAGAACTCAGACACAGCACCCTCAAAGATGGAGAAATTTTCAGAGAATAAAATCTTCTCCACCTTCAGTTCTTCATAATCTCCTAAAATTTATTGCTCAAATATCTCAGCCACAGAAATTCGGCCCAACCGCACATCAAACCTAGTTATACCTACTACCTTTCCAATATGTCAGCCACTAGATTGAAGAGGAATGGTGATAACAGATCCTCTTCCCTCAAAACTCTCACACTGCTAAACTTGCCTTCGGCCTCCCATTAATCATTGCAGAAATCAATACTGATGATAAGCACCCTTGAATACATTTTCTCTATCAATCCCCAGAGCCAATCAATCTTTTTATCTATTTTTAATTGAGAAATAAGCAAGAGTAAAGCTGGAGCATAGCAGGATTTTTAACTATTTTAATTTAATCTGATAGTCAAATCATTCATCCATGCAACCCAACATAATTCAATCACCGTGGACTTTCTAATTCTAGCAAGCAAAAACCAAAAGCAATTCTAAAAGCTTCATAAATTGACTACCAATCAGTTTATTTAATTTATCTGCTGATGAAAAGGAGTGAAAAATTACATGCAGAATCTCAAGCATCTTAACATTAATTTTCTACAAATATATAGATAAAAAAATGAGCATCATTAATTCCACCTTGTTTTGTTGGATGTTGGCCAGATGCATTATCCTGGTCTTTCACCTGTGAGTTTGTGTCATTTGATCCAGTCATGCTTGTATCTTCATTAGCCTGAACAGTACTGGAACTATCATTCAAAGGAGCATCAGAACTGGAACCACTATTTACAGGAGCATCAGAAGCAACAGCCTGCTCTGAAGAATCCATAGCAGTTTGCTGTGACACTTTGCGATTCCTCCCTCTATTTGATTTTCCTCCCATCCCGATCTCTTATATCAAAAAAAGATATGACATATTAGAAATTATAGAAACAGAACCTGAGATTCCAGCTAAGATTCAGTTATCACACACCTATAATGTTAATTAAACAATCCGTACATAACAAAAGGTGCACATTTGAACCTATAGGTTTTCCTCCTGCTCCACTCTCCAATCAACCAAAAACCATGCAACAAGAGTAAATGACATTATAATGAATTAGCCATGATTACAAACTTTTTCTCTTACACTATAATCCACAATTCCATTCACCACTTTTACCATACAAAAAAGGCACATCCAACTAAATAGAGTGAACAGCATTTTCATCCTAGATAAACAACAAACGTTTCTGATACTTCAAACAGCAAAAAAAAGTAGCTATCTTTCTAAAGTAATGCTCATAGCCATGTCAAATACGAAGCATTACTGATAAACTCATCAATGGAAATTCAAAAGGACAATATGAAAACAACGAATTAACCCCCCAGCAGTTCTTAAAGTGGCAAAAAACCAAGTGCTCATTAAAATTCATAGCATGAAGACAAATCATTCCAAGTTCACAAACCACCCGGCTTACTATTAATTAAAACTATATATCTAATGTGCATTAAAAAAAATGGGATGGTGGTTTTGTTAATTGCATAGGTAAAACTACCTTAGGTATAAACGAGGATTGCACTCCAACTGTTTGATTAAATTTCAGAGTAGAAACTTACCAGTGTTTTGGGGGTTCTGAGGGCTGGGATTTTATGCGAAGGAGGAGAGACAGATTTGCAGAGAAACGGCGGAGTTTTAACTCTTTTTATAGTAACCGATTTTCCATAATTCTTTTCTCAAAACAGATTTTCCAATTATTCGTATTGTATAAAAATGCGTACATCCCAATTTGTATAAATTGTACTTAGCCCACATATATAAATTATAATATAACCTCTACAATTGTATACGACAAATTATCGTGTGAGGGTTGGTTAAAACACTCAACTCAAATTCAAATTCAAATTCTCATTTACCTGAAAAATAATCATTTGGACTTTGAAATTGTTAATTTTTAAATTCAAATTATTACAATTAGCTTTAAAAATATATTATTATTGCTTAATATTTATATAAAACTTGATATAGAATTATTACTTTTGAGTTTTGACTTGAAATTATGGAGTGTCTAGTCTCATTCAGATGTAGTTGAGTGAGTCTTGAGGCCGTCTCAAGGATATAGTTATATGAGGATATAGTTATATGAGACAGGCTAATCTGCAACTCACACTTCACAATTCATATATAAATTTGAGAAATTATTTTATTTATGACAATAAGAATTCGTCTTATGGTAGCTATCTGTGAGACCGTCTTATATAAATATTTATGAATATTATTTTGTTTGTTGTTTCACATCATACAATCTTTTTACTCTAATTTCTTCAAACTTGATTTATCAATAAGCGAAAACTTGTCAATTATATAAGAAATATTAATCGAATAATACTTGGCAATCATTCTCTTGCAGAATATCTCTAGATTGTAACCACAATAACTTATTTACTTAGGGTAAGGATCGTTAAATACTTGTTCCCGACCCGATCTATGATGTGTACCGCCTCCACGCTTCCTCCTCACATACGTCCTCACCTTAGTTGGTATACACTCACACCCACCTGAATCAGCATACATCCATCAGTAAATGTATTAGTTGTATATTAATAATGTATTAGTTGTATACTCATAATACATTAGTTGTATAACTAAAATATATGTTCACTTAAAAGTTATTACCTGTTAACCTGAAATGTATAATTTGTTTACATAAAATGTATTACTTGTTTTACGAAAAGATATTACTTGTTTATTTCAAATGTATTACTTGTATATGTAAAGACCTTACTTGTTTATCTCAATGGTATTACTTATTTATCGAAATATATTATTTTGTTTTAGTAAAATATATTACTTACTTTACCAAAAAATTATTACTTGTTACATGCAAAGGTATTACTTGTTTATATCACAAATATCTAAAGGTAGTGTTTGTGTTTCTAAAAGGTATTTCTTTGTTTATCTTAAAGTATTACTTGTTTTATTGAAAAATATTATTTATTTTATCTAAATGTATTACTTATTTATCCGAAAGATATTATTTTATATTACAAGTTATTGAAATATAAGATATTACTCATAAAACTGAAATGTATTTTATAACTCATATACTCAAAATGTATCATTGTACTGTAGAGTATAAGTTTAAAAAATTTACAATTCAAATCGCGATTTTCATTTTCTTCTTTCTCAAAGTTCTACAAATAATTTCATGAAATCGAATGAGGGATGGTAAAATGAATGACATGGCCGCCGAAATAATCAACATCCCCTAATGGAACAATTATCTATGAAGATAAAAATAAAAGGAAGAGGAAGAAGAACTCACACATATAAAATCTTGATTTGAAAAAGAAATTACAAACATAAAATCATTAGTTGAAGGAGGAGAAGAGGAAGATATAAAAGAAGAAGACGATGTCATTTGAAGAGGAAGAAGAAGAAAGTGCAGCAACATGTAGAATGGAAGGAGAAAAGAATAAGGGTTTAGGAAAATTGAAAAAAAAAAAAATATATATATATATATATATATAGTAAAACAATATAAATAAGGTGGGTGGGGGAGCGGGATGGAGTAGGACAGGGGTGTCGGAGGTATGAATCATAAGATCCATGCCCATGGAGCACACCAACCTTTCTCAATTGTAATTGTAGAAAAGTGACTATATTTAACATATTTTTAATTCAATATAATAATGTGTGTATGTAAAGATGATAACTTATTACATGCACGACTATAACTTAAAAAAATACATATACAAAATACTTATGATAAATATGTTGGACATTATATGAAATTCCAGCATGTTTGGCCCGACTTTGGGCATTAATTGCGAGCGGGTCCCGTATCCGATTGTGGAAATGTAAAATTGGAACGTGTTCTCCTCCATGAGAGGTTTGTGGCGATATGTGGTATGCCCAAATCGGACATTGGGTGAATGAGAAATTGAGTCTCAAAGTCGCATGATTGAATCCTAGTTTATGGAGAAAGATTGGTTGTCCCACATCGGAAAACCAAGCATGATTTCTCCATTATATAATGAATTTCCCTTGTGTAAGGGATAAGAAGTATTGGCTAGGAGGCTCTCTCTACGCGCGCGCGAGGGGGTGCAAATCAAATTCCGATTGAACTTCGGACCATGCGACTCGTGTGCACGCACGACCTGCGTACACGAATGTCGGACCGAGGGACCCGGGTTCGTCCTTTTTGCCACATGTAACCGCCGTGACCTTCCAAATTCTTGTAATCTCCAAGGCTTTCCACATTCATAACCTCCAAGCCATGATGGTGTGCACTAATTGCAACCTTTTGGCATGGGCTTGAGGAGGGCCTATAAATAGCCTTGCTCCACATGAGGAAAGACACACCTTCAAACACTTTTGCTCTCGAAATTTCCACCTTTGCTTCCTCTGTTTTGGCTTCGATAATTCTGCAATTTTACTTCGGTTTTTGATACCAATCGGGCTCTATTCCAGTTTGCCGAGACAGCAGGTTTGTGCTTAACTTGGCTGTGGTTTCTAACCGTTGTATCCTGGAAAACGGACGTCCATAGAGTACTCAAGCACCGAGAGAGTCGGACGAATCTGTTTTAAGGAAACCGTGCGTGCACGGGCCTCGGTCTTACGTTTTTCCAGATTCCAGTACCAAGTGTTGCCGAAGGTGTTGCCCAACATTTCCGACAACATTTTCCAGATTTCACCCAACAAAATAAAAGAACAAATAATATATGAAACAAGAATCAAGAGTTGTAGATAGTGGATGTGTTAAGTGATGAAGGTTTTGTTACTTTAACAGACCCGCAACAAGATGGAGGATCTATCGAAAACTTTAATTTTAGGCCACAAGATGGTAAATTTAGTGATGTCAAATTATTGGTGAAACATCACTAAGCTCATATGAGTTACCACATAAAAGACACAAAAGATATCAATTGAGATATGAGTTGTGTGCATAAAACGGTAATTAACATCAATGTGCTTCATGTAAGAATGAATAACAAGATTAGCAATATATATGAAATGACAAGATTATTATAGAAGAGTGTGAGTAGAAAGAAAACACACAAGAAATTCAGATAAGAGGCTAAAATCCATTGTATCCCCTTTTGAAGTTTAAATGCATGACAAACTCAATATTCAACCTAGTTAAATGGATGTTAGTATTGTGAAAATAAAAAATGAAATTATTTACTGTATAATGCTTTGTTTGTGAAATTAAATGGCCTTTTAATCAGTATTTTGATTGGTTTTGTGAGCTAAATCACATTAAGTAAATCATATAAATTAGAGTAAACCTACCATATATATATATATATATTATTACAATTGGAGGTGGAGGACTCGAACTTGAGACTGGGGGACTCGAACTTGAGACCTTACTCAAGATGAATTATTTACTAGCCGTTAGGCTAAGCCTATAAATACAACAAACCTACCATATTTAAATAATGTTGTTGCGGATAATAACATCAAATCTTGGTTCAAAGCATTTTAGTAGCAAAATAAAAATATAAGAATCACCAATGTTTAGATTCTTCTAGACCGAAGCTCCATTCTACCAATCAAATTCCATAAAATAGTCTCATAAAAAAAATGCACTAATAAAAATTAATACCATAAATGTCAAAGAAAAGAAAAAGGCCAAAATAAATGGCCATGTAATAAATACAATATAAAACACAATTTTACAATATATTATTAAAACTTGATGGATTAGGCTTCAAAATCATTGTAGCTCAAATCCAATGCCCCCATGTATTTAACTGTCCTCATTGACTTTGGAACTTCACCACATAACTTATTATATGATAAATCCAAAGCTATAAAATAATTTTCCGCGTTAAAACTATTCGGAATTTTCCCTTGCAATTTATTTTTGCTTAAATTCAAATGGCTTAAACCCTTGTTGCCGAACAAACTCGCGGGAATCTCACCGGAAAGTTTGTTGGAGTGAAGATCCAGGGCTGATAGAGCCCGCATCGACCCGATACCGTCTGGAATCGAACCGGAGTATAGAAATTGTAAGGAATGAATCAATTCTCATTAATTACAAAGGGGAGTATATATATACAAAATACAACACGAAGCCTACAAGGAAAAGGACTCTAATTATGTACAAAGATAATATGGAAAATATAAAACAATATATTCTCAATACGCCCCCTCAAGATGGTGGTCCGATAGCAACACCAATCTTGGACATAAGTAACCGCAAACGATGTCGAGAAAGAGGCTTCGTGAGAGCATCGGCTAACTGATCAGCAGAAGAAACATGTGAAACTCGTATCTGCGCAGACTGAACCAGCTCCCGAACAAAATGATAATCAATCGTAATGTGTTTCATGTGGGAATGAAACACCGAATTCGCACAAAGATAGGTAGCACCCACGTTATCATAGTAAACAGTGGGAGTCGAAGAGACAACCACATGAAGTTCACTTAACAGCGAACGGACCCATTGGATCTCAGCAGCGGTAGACGCAATGGCCCGATATTCAGCTTCAGTGGACGAACGAGCAATAGTGCGTTGTTTCTTAAAACTCCAAGACACAGGATTCG
This sequence comes from Scutellaria galericulata, assembly GCA_946896805.1. Lineage (NCBI taxonomy): Eukaryota > Viridiplantae > Streptophyta > Magnoliopsida > Lamiales > Lamiaceae > Scutellaria > Scutellaria galericulata. The sequence continues at coordinate 10,500,318 of OX335798.1, read as the reverse complement.
GACCAAGAAAAACCACATACGCACCAGTGGAAGAGCGAGTGTCAGCATCACCTCCCTAATCAGCATCAGAGAAGCAGTGAAGAGACAAAGACGAGGACGACCGAAGACTAATCCCAAGATCACAAGAGCCATTGAGGTAACAAAGTAGTCGTTTAACCGCACCCCAATGGACTTCTGACGGAGCATGCATAAACTGAGAGAGTTTATTTACAGCGAAAGCAATATCAGGACAAGTAAACAAGAGGTACTGGAGGCTGCCCATAACTTGACGGTAAACAGTGGGATCCGCAGGCAGGGTGCTGTCACGGACGGACAGTTGGACCGAGGCGGAGAGTGGTGTTTGCATCGGTTTTGACTCTAACATGTTGTGTCGACTTATGAGGTCAATAACATACTTGCGCTGAGAGAGAAAGCAACCATGCGAGCTACGAAGTACTTCAACACCAAAAAAATAGGAAAACGCACCCAAGTCTTTAATAGAGAACTTCGTAGCTAGAGCATCTACAACATGATTAAGAAACACAGGCTCACTACTAGTGAGTATAAGATCATCAATATAAACCAAGCAGTATGCAGTGATACTCGATTGATGAAAGACAAAGAGAGAGACATCAGACTGCGTGGCTCGAAACCCCATATCAACAAGAAAGCACCGAAGTTCGATGTACCAAGCACGCGGAGCTTGCTTGAGGCCATAAATAGCTTTCTGAAGTTTACAAACATGATTCGGAAGATTCACATCTTTAAAACCAGGTGGTTGCATCATAAATACCTCTTTGTCCAAGCGGCCATGCAAAAAGGCATTATTGACATCAAGCTGACGAAGTGTCCATCCCCGAGACACGACAAGACTAAGAACAAGACGAATAGTGGTTGGTTTCACCACTGGGCTGAAGGTGTCAAAGAAGTCCACACCAGGCCTCTGATGAAAGCCTTTGGCGACTAAGTGAGCCTTGTACTTGTCAATAGAGCATCCAGTTTTCGTTTAATCCGAAATACCCATTTGCACCCAACAACATTCTAACTAGAGTGTGATTCAACCAAGTCCCAAGTACCATTTCACAAAAGAGCATCAAACTCAACAGACATAGCAGCACGCCAATGACTATCAGATAATGCCTGAGAGACAGTAGTAGGTTCAACTTCATCAAGAGTTGTGGCTAAAACAAACGCATACCTGGGATTGGGTTTGTGAATGTTGTTGTGCGAACGAGTGCACATGGGATGAGTACCCATCTGAGAAGGAACAACTGACGGTGGAGCTTGGGTGGTCGGTGGTGAAGGATCATCCGAGGGGGTGACAGCAGGCACTAGCGTTGGATCAAGAATAAGCGGCGACGGCAGTACCGGAAGGGTCACAGGCGACGACTCAGAGGGAGGAGCAGACACGGAGACAGGATGACTAGAGAAGGGAAACACGTGCTCAAAGAATTCGACATGACGAGAGATAAAAACACGTGTGGTGTGAGGATCGTAACAAATGTATGTACTTTGAGAGAGAGAGTACCCGAAGAACACACAAGAACGAGATCGAGGCTCAAGCTTATGTGAGGCGTAGGGACGAAGCCATGGAAAGCATTGACACCCGAAGACACGAAGGCGGGATAAGTTGGGAGGACGATTAAAGAGACGCTCAAACGAGGACTGCATAGAAAGATTAACTTTTGGCATACGATTTATGAGATAGGTGGCGGTTGCAAAAGCAAACGGCCAGAAGGAGAGGGGTACAGACGCGTGATGAAGAAGACTCAAACCTATTTCAACAATATGACGATGTCTACGTTCGGCAAAACTATTGTGTTCAGGAGTATAAGGCGGTGATGTGAGATGAGAAATACCATTGGTGGTGAAAAATTCACGGAGTGATAGAAATTCACCCCCATTATCAGAATAAAAAGTAATAATACTGCGATTAAAATATTTTTCCACCAAGGATTTGAAATGAATAAAAGTAGCATAAACATCAGATTTACGACGTAAAGGGTATAGCCAAATGTATTTCGTAAAATGATCGATGAATAAAACATAATACTTGAATCCATCATATGAAATAATAGGAGAGGTCCATACATCGGAGAAAAGAAGCTCCAATGGAGCAGGCGAGGACAAACTGGACTCACTAAACGGAAGCTTGTGGCTTTTATTAATTTTGCATGAGCTACAAGAAAAATCAGCAACTGAACTAAAAAATAAACTACGAGACGCAGCTAAATGATGCAATACTTTAGGAGAAGGATGACCCAGACGTAGATGCCAGAGGTCGACTGTAGAGGCTTTTGCCGTGAGGGCAGAAGTGGACGTGTACGCCGACACTGGCCAGTGATAAACGTCGTTCTTATGTGGTCCGTGAATAAGTATTTCCCCCGTTAGACGATCCTTCACCTGAAATCCAGAAGCAGAAAAGATAACATCAATATTATTATTTGCACACAGTTGAGAAATAGAAATAAGATTCATATTCATGGATGGAACACATAAGGTATTGGTGAAATTCAAAGGGAGCGACGAATTCAAGACACCAAGGTGTGATATTGTGAGACCGGAACCGTTACCGATCACCACGTCATCTGGACCATCATAAGGTGAATGAAGCGACATATTGGATAAGTCTGTGGTTATGTGACGAGAAGCTCCGCTGTCAAGAAGCCACTTAGAAGACGTAGGGGTCGAAGAAGGATGATTGGCCGTGAAGGCCGAGGGATTGTTGTATGCTTGACGGGTCCGGCCAGGCTATCCGCCGTTGTTGGGTTCCCATGGGTTGGACCGGTAGTTGGGACAACGATGCGTCGAGTGGCCCGTTTCTTCACAAAGTTGACAACGCCCGTAGTAGGGTTTTCCATTGGGAGTGCCACCATTCCCGTTGGGACCATAGCGTTGGTGAGAGCTGGGGTTAGGGCGTTGCTGCTGCTGTTGTTGCCCGCGGCCACGGCCGCCGTTGCGCTGTTGAAGGGTCGACCGATTGTTGCCGCGACCGGCGGCGAAGGCTGTGGTAGGAGACTTGTTGGCAGAGGGATGTTGAGTGGCCAATTGGGACTTAAAGTAGAGCAATTTCTCATAGAGTTCATCAAAAGAGATGGCAATCTCGCGAGCCTGGATCGCACTGCTCAATTGTTGGTATTGATCATCAAGACCACTTAAAACCTTGATAACTAACTCGTCAGGGTCGACAGATGCACCAAGGAGGGCCAAGTCTTCAACAGTATTTTTGATATCATGCATGAATTATGTGATAGACTTGGAACCCTTGATCGGATTATGTAGATGGGTTTTAAGGTCCATAATTCGCCCTTGGAAGGCACGGCCATAGAGATTGGCCAGAGTTGTCCAGACAGCATGTGACGTGGAGGCCGACGCGATGAAAGAGATAAGCGGAGTGCTGACGGTGCTCCCAAGAGCGGCAAGGATCAGCTGGTCCTGACGAATCTAGTGCTGATAGAGCGGATTTAATTGCTCGGTGCCGGATGTGATGATGGTAGCGGCGGGGCACTTATCTGTACCATCAACATATCCGAGGAGGCCATGGCCAAGGAGAAGAACTTGAAATTGAAATTTCCATGCAGTATATGTGGTTGACGTGAGTTTGGTGATGGTTTGGGTGTGGGCGGAGATGGCCACAGGAGGACTGGGGTTGTCGATGTTGTTGGCTACCATGGAAGATTGGTCGGAAAAAAAAATTCTGGTGGCGAGGGCGGCTAGGGTTAGGTTTAGGAGAGATTAAGATCTCTAAGGCTTGATACCATATAGAAATTGTAAGGAATGAATTAATTCTCATTAATTACAAAGAGGAGTATATATATACAAAATACAACACGAAGCCTACAAGGAAAAGGACTCTAATTATGTACAAAGATAATATGGAAAATATAAAACAATATATTCCCAATACTGAGTTTGTTCCCACCCAGTATAACTTGACTCAGCATCTTCATTTTCCTAATCTTCGACGGGATTTCCCCGGAGATTCTGTTGTTGCTGATGTCGAGAAGCTTTAGGTGGCGGAGGTTGACAATGGAAGGGGGGATTGAATCGGAAATCTCATTGTCGGCGGCATTCAACACGATGAGTTATTTTAATTTTCCGATGTCGGCCGGGATGTCGCCGACGATTCTGTTTCCGGAGAGGTCGAGGATTTGAAGGTGGGAGAGGGAGGTAATGCATGGCGGAATTTCATTGGAGATGGAAGTCCAATTGGTGACGATGAGAGTGATGAGCTGATCGAGCAGGTATAGGGATTGGGAGATCAAAACGGGCTTCTCGTTTAGTTGAACCAGGACGGGCAAGTCGCTGGACCAGATGATAATATCGGTGACTCGGGAAGTATCTGGGTCACAAACGTTTCCAGGCCACGCGCAATAGTAGCCGCCAGTCCACACGGCGACGCGAGCTCCTCCTATTGCGTCTCTGAAGGCTACCACCACATCGGAGTCACTCGTCATTGATGAAAGGTGAAGTAATGAGCAGCAGAATGCTGGAAATTGTGAATATTCTGCTGATAAATCTCATTGTGGATCTATTAGAAAAAGGATTTGATCACCAATAATGTTTTGGTGAGGAGAGATCTCATTATATAGGATTTACAATACAAAGTGTACAAGAAAACAAAATATTTACAGAATAAATAAATTGATACATTCTTATAATAAAATATATGATGAGTTGACCAAATCAATTTGCTTGATCTCCAAGATCCATAATATCTGTAATACCCCCTCAAGCTGGACGTGTGATGAAGACCGACGCAAAGCTTGGAACACAGAAGCTCAAAACTAGGACGAGGAAAGCTCTTGGTGAAAATATTCGCCAACTGGAGGTTCGAAGGAACGAATTGTGTAGATAGATGACCAAAAGCGACCAACTCACGGATAAAGTGACAGTCAATGTCAATGTGTTTGGTACGCTTGTGAGCAACAGGATTCTGACTGAGGAAGAGAGCACTACGGTTGTCACAAAGAATAACCGATCGATCAAGAAGCATGGAGCTCCCGAAACAAGTGAGTCACCCAAACAATCTCTTGAGCGGCATTGGCCAAAGCACGATATTCAGACTCACAATTGGAACGAGCAATAGTTGGTTGTTTCTTGGCACTCCAAGAAATCAAGTTGCCACCTAAGAAAATAGAATATCCATAGGTAGAACGGTGGGTTTCAACACATCTAGCCCAATCAGCATCTGAGTAACCAACAAGGGATGTGTCCGAATGTTTCGAGAAAGATAATCCAAAACTCAAAGTGTCATTGATGTAACGGAGGATACGTTTGACAGCGTAGAAATGATCCACCATAGGAGCATGCAGAAACTGACTGACGTGGTTCACCGCAAAGGATAAGTCAGGACGAGTAATGGTGAGATACTGCAGAGCTCCCACAAGAGAGCGAGCGAGCGATATAGGGATGGATCATCAAATGGAGAACCATCACTAGTAAGAGAGGTGCCAGCCATAAGAGGCGTCGCAATTGGCTTGGAATCGAGCATATAAGCACATGTGAGAATGTCATGAGCGTACTTAGCCTGGCTGACAAACAAACCATCTGAAGTATGAGTGATTTCCAGACCAAGAAAATAACTGAGCGGTCCCAAATCCTTGAGAGCAAACTCTTTGTGAACTCGAGCAATAAACCGATGAAGAGATGAAAGATCATTCCCAGTGACTATGATGTCATCCACATAGAGCAACAAGTATATGGTCGAAGAACCACGAATAAAGTAGAATAAAGACGGATCAGTGACTATGATGTCATCCACATAGAGCAACAAGTATATGGTCAAAGAACCACGAATAAAGTAGAATAGGGACGGATCAGCCCGACTACACCGAAAACCGAGTCTGACCAAGAAATCACTAAAACATTTGAACCAAGCCAAAGAAGCCTGACGAAGACCATAAAGAGCCTTTTGAAGCTGACAGACATGATCCGGATGCCGGGGATCAATAAAACCGGGCGGCTGAGACATATATATAGGCTGCGTGAGATAACCATTTAAGAAGGCGTTCTTGACATCAAGTTGTTGCAAGGACCAACGATAAACAACCAGTGCGAAAATAATACGAACCGTGGCAGCCTTGACCACAGGGCTAAATGTGAGAAAAATCAATTCCTGGAACCTGAGTGAAGCCCTGAGCAACCAAATGAGCCTTGAACCGTTCAATAGAACCATCAGAATGATACTTAGTCCGAAAAACCCATTTCAAACCTACAACATTAGCACTAGGAGGTTTGGGAACAAGATCCCAAGCGTGATTGCTATGAAGAACAGACATCTTCTCACGCATGGCTTCAAGCCAATGGGGGTGTTTAACAGCAGATTTGAACCCCTTGGGTTCATTGGAAGTAACAAGTGCAGTAATAAGGCCAGAAACAACAATGTCAGCAATGTAGCGAGGTTTAAAAATACCTGACTTAGTACAGGTGCGCATGGGATGCGAGGGGGCAACCACAGGGGTGGAACCACGGGTGCAGGAGGAGGAGCAACATCCTGCGACGGTGGAGGTGGAGGCGAATTTGGTTGATCAGGAGAAACTGAAACACTAGGTGGCTCATCCACATGAGCTAGAGGAGCCGTGTAAATCGAGCACGGAGGGAAAGAGGATCCTGAAGCCAAACTCGAAGGGGACACGCCAGGGGACAGCAAAGTAGGAGATGTCTTAAGGGGATAATATCACGCGATGAACTCCGGGTTGGAGGAGGAGGTGTCATCGGTGGCTATGATTGTGGCGGTAGGAGGTTTAGACGAGTCATCTACGTATGAGTGCAAATCATGACTCATCAATACTGGAAGAATTTGATTCTTCCATATAAGATAGTTCGTAGATGATAACTTAATCATTACCATGTGAATTAGAGTGTGAAGAGGAATGGTGGGAGAGGTTGTCATGATCAGCAGAGTGGGGAATCATGACTCATCAATACTGTAAGAATTTGATTCTTCAATAGAAGATAGTTCGTAGATGATAACTTAATCGTTACCATGTGAATTAGAGTATGAAGAGGAATGATGAGAGGGGTTGTCATGATCAGCAGAGTGGGGAAGGAACATGGAGGGAGAGAGAAATATAGGAGAGAGAAAAATTAAGGTTAAGGGTGTTTAGGCTGATATCATATTAGAAAAATGATTTGATCACCAATAATGTTTTGGTGAGGAGAGATCTCATTATATAGGATTTACAATACAAAGTGTACAAGAAAACAAAATATTTACAGAATAAATAAATTGATACATTCCTATAATAAAATATATGATGAGTTGACTAAATCAATTTGCTTGATCTCCAAGATCCATAATATCTGTAATAGGATCGATGCATGCAATTATGATGAAGAACACACGGTTTAATTAGGAGAAGGTAGTGTGGGATTGAAGGGGTTAAATGGGGGAGGAGAGAGAATGAAGAAGCTGTATTAAAAGCAGGAGGAATAAGAAAATTAGAGTAGTGTCATGGACGGCGGTGAGTTGCAGGTGCATGTGATGCATGGCTGCTCAACATATTAATCGGTAACCATATTCCATTATATTCTTGTTTTCTCTTATTAACACCCTAACGTTAATTGGCTTCAGTTCATGCTTATGTTTTCTCTTTGTTCTAGTTTTACTTTTTAAACAAAATTACAATTGAAGGTAGGAGTTCGAATTTGTAACTTTCTTTAAATTTTTTTTTCCTGTATAAATTATATGTCAGATCATATTGGCAAAAGGTGAATGATTATAATATTATTGTTAGTATTTGAGATATGGAATATGGTAGCAAAATATTTTGGAGAATTATAGTTGAGTGATAGAGACTTGAGCAGAGTATATAATTGTAATGAAAATGGAGCAAGAGTAGTAGTAGTGGTGGGAGATAAAGGCTTTAGGATCAATTCTTATTTGAAGTTATAGTAGTTTTACAATGTGTTAATGGCATATTTATAGGTGGTGAAAAATTCTTCTAGAATTTTCTTCTACATTCCACCACCATTGAACCTTAATTGGGAAGCTTTTCTAATATTTTATATAAGATAATTCTAGAGACTCTTAATGATTAAGTTAGATAACTCTAGAGACACTTAATGATTAAGCTTGTTAATATGTCTAGATAATTCTAGAATTGGGAAGCTTTTCTAATATTTTATATAAGATAATTCTAGAGACTCTTAATGATTAAGCTTGCTAATATATGTCTAGATAATTCTAGAATGTGTAGCAATTTTATCACTCCCCTTGCTACTCATTTGGATAATCCCAAGCTTTTCTCGCAAGGTCTTGAATCTTGATCTTGGTAATACCTTCGTGAAGATGTCTGCCAATTGGTCTTCTGTTCCAATATACTTGAGCTCTATTTGTTTGTCGTTTGTTGTCTCCTATAGAAAATGATACTTGATAGCAATATGCTTAGTCCTGCTATGATGGACAGGATTTTTTGCCATAGCTATTGCAGACTTATTATCGCAGTAAATCTCCATAGGATTTTCTTGATCTTCTCTCATGTATCCAAGAATGCGTCTTAACCAGATAGCTTGACTTGTTGATAGTGCTGCTGCAACATACTCAGCCGCAACTGAAGATTGTGCCATACAATCTTGCTTTTTTTATGACCATGAAAATATTCCTGAGCCAAGTGAGAATGTGTAACCCGATGTACTCTTCATATCATCAGTAGATCCGACCCAATCACTATCAATGTAGCCAATCAGTCTTGATTCGTCTACATGCTCGTATGATATTCCGTAATCTTTGGTGTCTTGCAAATACCTCAATATTCTCTTTGCAGCTCCATATTGGACTTGGCTTGGATCTTGCATGAACCTTGATAGTAGACTTGTTACGAACATGGTATCTGGTCTTGTAGCTGTAAGATATAGTAGACTCCCGATGAGACTTCTGTATGTAGATGCATCTGCTTTCGGCGTCCCATCTTCTTTGCTGAATTTTTCATTTGTAGCTAAATGAGTAGTTACTGGTTTGCATCCTTCCATTTTGAACTTTTTCAGTAGATTCTCTATATACTTTTTTGTGAGATAAATATCCCATTTTTTCCTTGATGCACCTCTATACCGAGGAAGTAGTGCATCAACCCAAGGTTAGTCATCTCGAAGGTCTTCATCATACCCTCTTTGAACTTCTTGAACATCTCTTCATTGTTCCCTGTATAGATAAGATCATCGACATATAGAGAAACAATAAGTCTGTCATTAGTACCTTGGGTCTTAATGTAAAGTGTCGGCTTGCTTTCACTTCTTTTGAATCCTTGGCTTATGAAGTAGTCGTTAATTCGACTATACCAGGCTTGTGGAGTTTGCTTCAATCCGTAGAGCGCCTTTTTCAGCCTTAGAACTTTGTTTTCTTATCCTTCTATCACGAACCTTGAGGTTGCTCGACATATATCTCTTCTTCAAGATAACCATTGAGAAAAGCTGATTTGACATCCAATTTATAGATCTTTCATTTCTTTTGAGTGGCTAGTGCAATAAGAGCCCGTATAGTGTCCAAGCAAGCGACGGGAGCAAATGTCTCGTTATAGTCGATTCCCGGTAACTGCGAGTACCCTTTAGCAACCAGTCGTGCTTTGTGTTTTTGAACTGAGTCATTTGGGTTAAGTTTTGTCTTATAGACCCACTTAACTCCAATAACCTCTTTGTTGTTAGGTAGATCCACCAACTCCCATGTTTGATTTTTCTCGATCATCTTGATTTCTTCTTCCTGGCTTTTACCCATTTCTTTTGTTTGATGACAGCTTCAAAGCTTTCGGGCTCCATTATGACGAAGTTGCATGTCTCGTAGATCTCTCTGAGTGACTTTAGTTTTCTTGGTGGTGAATCTGGAGATGATTGCTCATCATTTGAAGATGATGATGATGGTGTCCTTGGGTTGAAGGTTGTGCTTCTTCTTCTGGAGGCTCTTTAGAACTTCGTAGATGTGGTACCATGATATTTTGTTTTTCCACTTTTTCTTCTTCCCAGTTCCATGTTGCATTTTCGTCGAACTTGACATCTCGGCTGATGACTAGTTTCTTGGTTTTAAGGTTGTAAATTTTGTATCCTTTAGATTTCTTCTTCCCAGTTCCATGTTGCATTTTCGTCGAACTTGACATCTCGGCTGATGACTAGTTTCTTGGTTTTAAGGTTGTAAATTTTGTATCTTTTAGATTTCTTCTTCCCAGTTCCATGTTGCATTTTCGTCGAACTTGACATCTCGGCTGATGACTAGTTTATTGGTTTTAAGGTTGTAAATTTTGTATCCTTTAGATTGAGAGCTGTAACCGAGAAATATTTCTTTCTCTGTCTTCTCCTCTAGTTTGTGTCTTTTCTCTTTCGGGATGTGAATATAACAAATACTCCCGAAAACTCTTAGATGTTGTGCAGATGGCTGTCGTCCACTTCATACTTCTATTAGTATTTTATTTTGCACGACTGTTGTTGGACATCTGTTGAGTAGATATACTGCGGTGTATACTGTTTCAGCCCAGAACTCCTTTGGCATACCTTTCTCAGCTAGCATGGTCCTGGCCATCTCCATCACCGTCCTGTGGTCCTGGCCATCTCCATCACCGTCTTGTTTTTCCTTTCTGATACGTCGTTCTGTTCTAGAGCATAGCCGACAGTTAGTTGATGGTTGATTCATTCATCCTTGCAGAATTTGTTGAACTCCTTGGAAGTGTATTCGGTTCCTCTATCACTCCGTAAGACCTTGATTCTTCGTCCACTTTGGTTCTAGTAGGCTCTTGAATATCTTGAAGATATTGAAGACTTCCGATCTTTCTTTCATAAAATAGACCTAGTCATTCTTGTAAAGTCATCAATAAAGAGGATAAAGTATTTGTTTTCTTGAACGTCGGAGTCCTCATAGGCCCACATATGTCTATATGTACCAACTCCATGATTTGTTTAGCTCTTCATGTTTATCCTGATGGAAATGGCTTCCTGTGTTGTTTGTCTTCCATGCATCTCTCACACACTTCATCGTCCATTTGAATTGCTGGAAGATCTCTCATCATATTTTTCTGATGAAGTTTCTTTAGTCTGTGAAAGTAAGTGTCCAAACCTCCGATGTCATAGCTACGATTGGTCTTCTTGGGCTTTTAGTACTGCTTCAATATACTGCCAGTGGAGTGGGAAATTTCTCTGTTGTTGTATTTTTACTACAACTATCACGACATTTTCATTTTTATTATCATATATTGTGCAGGTGTTTTCTTTGAACACCAACTCATATCCCTTCTCCATCATTTGTCCGACACTTAGAAGATTAGTGTCGAGTTTAGGAACTAGCAGTACATCGTGGATAAGCCGTGTACCTTTTTTAGTGTTGACCGCAATGTTACCTTTACCTTCGACTTCCACGAGATCTATGTTCCCGAGTCTGGCTTGAGATTTGATTGATCTGTCAATTGCTTTAAAATTCTTCTCAACTTCCACGAGATCTCCATTCCCGAGCCTGGCTTGAGATTTGATTGATCTGTCAATTGCTTTAAAATTCTTCTCATCTCCAGTCATGTGATTACTGCAGCGAACCATATGTCATTCTTCACTTTTGATGCAGCATGACAAACGTAGAATATGTTGTCTTCTTTGTCATTTTCTTCTGAGAAATTTTTCTAATGCTTTTGCGCGACAATCTTTCTCCACATGACCAAACCTCTCACAACTTTTACATTCTGGTTTATCTCGATTCCGAGAATCTTTCTCCACATGACCAAACCTCCCACAACTTTTACATTATGGTTTATCTCCATTCCAACAATCTTTTTCAAGATGGTTGGTCTTTTTGCAGATACCACATAGTCGATATTTTCCAATTCTTTTATTTCCACCATGATATCTATTTTTAAAATTTTCTTCATTTCTTCTCCCTCATTTCTAGAATTCTAAGACCGTATATTAGTTTTAGACTGGGATGTATTTACCACAAACTTATTTTCAAGTGAGCCTATTAATTATATTACTGACAACTTATCTAAATCTTTAGTTTCTTTTGTTGTTGTGACGATTAGATCATATTTAGCAAGGAGAGAAATTAATATTTTTTCTACCACCCTCTTGTCAATGATATTTTTATCATATGGTTTTATTTGATTAACTACTTCACGAAATCGAGTGTAAATACGGTCTCAGATTATTTCATCTTCATATTTTCCAAATCTCTTCTAAGAGTTTGTAATTTGAGATGACGTACCTTATCACTTCCTTGATATTCCTCCTTCAGAGTATCCCAAGCCTCCTTTGATGGTTTAGCTCCACTAATTCTTGAAACAAAGACTCCGTCATAGCCATTTGTAGTGTGTAGAGAGCCAAGTTGTCTTTCTCCATATTTTTGTCTAGTTTTTCTTTGTCTGTTGCAGACAAAGTGGATGTATCTTCAGGATAGTGTATCCTTTATCGATGATATCCCATAGGCCTTAGGATACGTCCTCATTTTGATAGCCCAATAATTATAGTTTTCTCCAGAAAAAAATGGGGATTGGAATTTGGTGGTTATTTAGTGAAGTGGCCATAGTAGAAGTTTAGAAATGGTATTAAGATAATTTAGTGGATGTGTGAGGATAGGACAATATGTTGGATATATGGAGATAGTCTAGCGAAAGCTAGTTTCACCCAGTTAGAAATCCAACAGGGTTTTGATACCACTGTTAGTATTTGAGATATGGAATATGGTAGCAAAATATTTTGGAGAATTATAGTTGAGTGATAGAGACTTGAGCAGAGTATATAATTGTAATGAAAATGGAGCAAGTGTAGTAGTAGTAGTGGGAGATAAAGGCTTTAGGATCAATTCTTATTTGAAGTTATAGTAGTTTTACAATGTGTTGATGGCATATTTATATGTGGTGAAAAATTCTTCTAGAATTTTTTTCTACATTCCACCACCATTGAATCTTAATTGGGAAGCTTTTCTAATATTTTATACAAGATAATTCTAGAGACTATTAATGATTAAGCTTGCTAATAATATGTTTAGATAATTCTAGAATGTGTAGTAATTTTATCAATTATTTTAAATTGGCAGATCAATATATTCATGAAATGCGTTCTAGTTCATTGTAATATGTTTTGATTGTTGATGTGATTTGCTGTAAATTTAAGCATAATTATTAATTTTACGTGACAAGATGATAAGGCTGAGGGAAGTTTTTAGATGTGGATAAAAGATTGATTCGTGTGAATGTTAGACTAAGTCTCAAGTAGTTAGGATCTTTTTCTATTTGTTAGAGTATGTTTGGATTGGGGCGGAGGTGGATTTTACAAGTCCGCATTTGGGATTTGAGTAAATTTTGCAAAAAGGTGGATTTTGAAAATCTGAAAATTCGGATTTTGGATTTTGGTAGATTTTACAAAAAGGTCGATTTTGAAAATCTGAAAGTCCGGATTTCGGATTTGGGTAGATTTTGCAAAAAGGTCGATTTTGAAAATCGTGTGTTTGTTTTGAAATTATATAAGGTAGGATTCTAGTTAAGATATCCTTATCACATTGGGAATTATAGAAAACTTAGATGTTTTTTTTAAATTGTAGAAAAAATAGATGTTTTTATTGGGAGTTGTAAAAAAAGTAGGTAAAGAAAGGATTTGCAAATTCTTCCTCATCTCATAACAAACAATGATTGAGATTTGGCTCATCCCAAATTCGGATGGGCATATCCCAATCCAAACATATCCTTAGGCATTTAACTCATTTTCATTTGTTAAGTTACTAGTAAGTCATTAGCACACGTAGTAATAGTGGAGTCATTGCATATTTTTTGCTAAAGTTGTCATTTTTTAGATTGGTGATATCTTATTTTTCATTTATATTTAAACTACGCATTTATTAATGAAGGGGGAAGTTTTTAGTTTGGCCAAAGTTTTGGTATCTCTTTTTCTTCTATTTTCTTGGAGTCTTGTTCCTTCTCGAATTGGAACAATTGTTACTAATAATCATACCATAAGATTTAAAGAGATATGGTCTTTATATATACACAATATACATATGTGTCCATGATGAACAATAGACATTTTCATTATTGAGTACCAGTATTTTTAACATTATACTAATTAAATGATTGATAAACATGATATATAAATATTATATATGTACCACCTACCAAAAACTGGAAACCTGATAACAAAGTTTCTAACTTTGGATTTCGGCATCTAAACCCAAACACAACTTAAAAATTCAATTTCGGAGTGGGTTGTGGTTAATAGAGGTGATCAACCGGTTCCAAAAATTGAAACCGAATTGGTTTGGAACCGACGATCAACGTTTTAGTGAACTGTTAATCCGGTTTCGGTTCGAATAGAAATCGTGAACCACGGTTCAAAGGTTTGACGTAATTTCGAACCTATGAATCGGCGGTTGGAACCGCTGGTTAAACCAACAATTTGCCTATTAATTTTTTTTAAATTGCATAATGACACGTATACGAACGAGATGATAGAGCCGTTGATGATCAACGACTCTGATTTAGTAGTTGGGGAAACCGTTGGTTCGAACCGCCGATTCAAAATTTGAATTGAATCAACGGTCATGATTAAACGACCATTGATGATGGACGGTTGTGATCGTCAAATCACTAGTTCGAACCGGCCCGATTAATTTTTTTTATTTTCATTGAAATCTATAAATACCCTCATTACATTTGTGATTTACACACCACTTTCATCATTTTTGATTCAATCTCTCTCTCAATTCACTCTCTCAAGTTCACATTTTCCATCTTTGATCAACTTTCAATTCATACTTTTTTTGTTGTTCAATTCTATTTCATTTATATTAAAAAAATGTCTAGAAGAGGTTCTTCTTCCGCCGGTTCATCTCGTGGAAAAGGAAAAAGTCCAATGTCAATGCCGTCACCACAATCTTTGTATGATGATGATGATTATTATTATATTGAGTCTTTTTCTCAATATAATCAAGATGATTTGGAGGCCACGTTAGACCTTAATACCGTTGCCGCCTTTATCGAAGAAGAAGACGAGATGCCTTGGAGAGAAATACAAGAAAGTGACAATACAACACGCAACATTAATCCAAGGACACATTCTACACTTCGAAGTGATATTTTCTCTTTTCATTTTAAGAAGAAGGAAATACTGAATAGCAACGTTGATTACATAGTCACGTTCAACCATTATGCAAAAATGTACAAATTCAAGCATGGAGAGGGCTATAGAACATTCAATAATCATGTGTTGAAAAAACAACCCAACAAGATGGACATTAATCGATCTCAAACACAACTTCGGGGATATATCGTTTCTTCTCAAGGTAGAGGTATGAATTCTCTTACTTTTAAATTTAGTCAATTGAACCATAAGAAAGACGTAGTCGAATTAATTATCGAAAAACATCTTCCATTTCAATTTTCTTGTGATGATAGTTTTGAAAAATATACTAGCACTTACTTACAACCTAGTAGTAGAAAAATATCTAAAAACACTGTTATACGGGATATAGAAAAAATAGTGGGCGAGTATAAATTTAAATTAATTGAAGAATTTAAAATTTTAAAATAAAAACTTTCTATATGTAGTGATATTTGGAATGATCCTTATAAGATACATGATTATATGAGTATTACTTGTCATTGGATAGATGATGCATGAAACATATAAAAACGTTTAGTTGCATATATTGATTTTGATGAAAAACATTCGGCTATACACATTGTACAAAAAATTAGACATGTTTTAAATGATTATGGTATACTACAAAAAATATTTTCCATTTGATTTGATAATGCTAGTGGTAATACGGCTAGTTTACCTTCACTTATTGAGTTTTGTAGACCTCCAATTGGAGGTAAATTTATCCATATTCATTGTATGTGTCATTGTTTAAACTTATGTGTCATTGTTTAAACTTATGTGTTCAAGATGATTTAGAATCATTACACGATAATATTAAACCTATTAAAGAGATAATTTATGAAATTGCTAGATTTACAACATCTCATAAAAAATGGGTAAGGTTTTGTAAGAAAAACGGAATAGAAGTTAAAAAAATTGTAGCCGATGTGCAACATCATTGGAATTCTACATATTATATGCTTCAAGATTCTTATGATTATAGACACATGCTTTGTGAATTTTATCAAGAAAATCTACATGATAACATTGTTTTATTTGAAAATTCATGGGATGCATGTCTTAATTTGATTCAACTTTTAAAATTTTTTGAAGAGGCAACTAGAGAATTATCCGGTTGTTATTATCATACTTCTCCATCAGCTTTAGATCATTGTGTAAAAATTGTTCTTATTTTGAATGAGTATTCAATATGTCCTATTTTAGCAAACACAATTATAGTGATGAAATCGAAATGGTTAAAATATTTTCATGAGATATGACCGCGCGTCGCAACGCGGTAAAAGTAATTAAATTTCTTTCTTAACCTAACCAACTAGTAGCTAGGGCAAGTCAGAGTCGATCCCACGAGGAGTGAAGAATAAACTATATCACCTATGTTTAATTCAAGAGACAGAAAAGGTGGGGGGGTTTGAGATTGAGTATCTATCACTAAATTAAATAAAGCAAACCTAGAAAACTAATTAAGCAAGAGGTCAATGGATGCAAATATTCCAGTTAACAGTTCAGTTATCCTCCAATCTCAATTATGCCTTAATCAATGTAACACCCATCTCTCAGATTATCATGCAATTATCACCCCTAATCTAACAACAAGTTCTGTTAAACCGAATCATCTCTTAAGATTAGATAAATTAGGATAGGATCACTAATTAACCCTATTTAATTGAATAACCTAGAACAAGCTCTCTAGATTTAATTCATTAAATGCATTAATTACCAAGACGATAGGATGAACTAGACTCCGAATACACAAGCTCGATTCGATAATCTAGGATTATGCTACC
Organism: Scutellaria galericulata; assembly: GCA_946896805.1. Taxonomy (NCBI): domain Eukaryota; kingdom Viridiplantae; phylum Streptophyta; class Magnoliopsida; order Lamiales; family Lamiaceae; genus Scutellaria; species Scutellaria galericulata. The sequence goes on along the minus strand of OX335798.1, from coordinate 10,483,495 downwards.
ATAGAGATGCACGACCTCTAGTTTACCACTTATGAAAATTAAACCACAACAATTATGATTCATGATTTAAGATTCTAGCAATCAATTATCAATTACTTAACCTAGGTGGCCAATCCAAATTAAGCATCAACAATTGAAAACGATATTCACAGATAGCATAATCAATTTCATTCAAACATCGAGAATGAGAAACAAGATTAATTAAAACATAAAAGAAATATGGATTCAAACATCCCTACTAACCGGAATTGAAAGATTAGCTGAGCATCTTCAAAGTCGAATCCACAATAGTTGAACACTCCATCAAAACTAATCTAGGAAAACAAAATAAAATCTTTCTCTCTCTAATCTCTCTCCTAATCTCTCCTAAAATCTCACGTCCAGCCTGTAGACTTGGGGGAAAAGAAAGATAAAATATATAGTATGGAATTCTGGTGTAGATGGTTGTTGGCGTGATTTGCCCTCAACAAGTCATGGGCCATGGGCCTTCTCTTATAACTCTTTTCCTTTAAATTCTTGACCCGAATAATTCCACTTCTCTTTCCACTTGCTTTCATTACCTTCAAAAATTCTCCAAATCTCCTAAAATAATTAAGAAAATAATATATAAAGTATTTGGAGACCAAAAACACATATAGGTATAAAAATGGTGCATTCAATCATCAAAAGGATTATAAAATCACAAATATGCTCTGGATAAAATGCACATATTTTCTACCTATCAAGATACCTGATTTATTTTTATGTGCTAAATTATTAGATCCTAGAATTAGAGAAGATGACTTAGAAGAATTATTAAAAATGTATTATAATGCATTGTTCCCACATTTGATATTAGGAGAATATGATGAAGTTGATTATATTCCTAATCCTATTGAAGTTGTTGGTAGAACTAAACAATAGTTATACAAATTGTTTAAAGAATATAAAGTATTGTTTGGTGATTCTAGTGATATTGTAATAGGTAATCAAAATGTAGGAGGTAATAGTTATTCATCTTCTTCATCTAGTTTTGTTGCGGCTCCGCCTCTTAGTCAATTTTATAATTTTTATGATATTAGAATACAAAAACGAGCTAGAGGTTCTAACCCTTGTCAAAAATTAGATTCATTTTTAGGTGCTAGTTTTGAATAAATTTTATTTGAAAATCCTATGGATCTATTGAAGTGGTGGTCAAGAAGGATTATCATGTATCATATTTTAACAATTATTGCAAAAAAGATATTTGCAAGTCCTGTCTCAATCGTTGCCGTAGAACATGCATTTAGCAAAGGAGGTCATATGTTGAATCCAAGAAGATCAAAATTGACGAAAGAGAATATACAAAACATAATTCTTCTTGAAAATTGGGTGTGAGCAAATAACCGTCAACAACATCTTGATTTCTCCTATTTAGACGACAATGAAGATGACACGTATGGATACGATTCAAACACATCCTCCTCCGCTGGAACCAACATTGACGAATGAAGGTAAGTTTAGGTAAGAAAACTACGTGAGCTTTGATTCCTTCATTTTAACATAGACAATTTCATTCTAAGTTTGAAAGTTATACTTCCAATTTTAGAATGAAACTCAAGCTCTTTCAATTTTTTCTTTTAATTTTTTTTAAATTTCAATTTATTTTATACAAAGATGAAAAAGTTGTAAGTTTTTTAACTTCAAGTCTTCAATATTGTAGTATAATTCATTATTCATGATTGTAATATATTGAGTTGTAATATTTTTTTAATTCATAATTATAATATGTTTTATTGTAATTTTTTGAAAATCTTAAGTTGTAATGTTGTACTTGTATTTCTAATGATTGTATTTTATTCCATATATAAATTGTATTTTATTAATTTAAAAATTATTTTACTTAGTTTAGACTTAAGAATTTATTAAAAATCTAAAATTATTGCACAAAAATATAAAAATGTAAAAAAAAAAAAAATCGGCCCGACTGCCCGACCAATGTCTTTAGCGTCCAACCGGGTCACTTGCAAGGCTGAAATAGAAGGTTCGGCTCGGGCCATGTCCCCAACGCCCGGGCTGTGCAACAAAAAAAAACCGGTTGAATCGTCTGTTTCGGTTGAACCGACGATTTCAAACCGGAACTAACAGTTCGCTGGTTCGATTCCGGTTCCAGCTCAATTGATCTCCCATTCCGAAACTGACAGTACGAACCGATTGAGCATCTCTAGAGGTTAATATGTATGGTGATAAAAGAATAGTTTAAAAAATAAAAGGTGATGTTTGATGATGAGAAATGAATGTACTCAATTTAAATAACGCTGGAAAACAAAATTGGCATGTGGGCCGGCCTTATTTCAATTCAATCATCTTCTTTTACATTTTAATATTTAATTATTTTTAATATGGATTATTTATAAGAAATAACATTATTTATACACATAATTTGTGATAATTGTTTTAAAATATTAGATGAAATAAATAATATAAAAATATTTTAATGAAATAATGAAACCCACGCAAAAATGGGAAATCCGGGATCTGGAGGTCCGAACTTGGAATGTGCAGCACCAATGGCAATAATACACCATAATCACACACACACGCTCTGCCTGTAAATGCAAAATAATTAGACCCAATAAATAAATAAATAATATTCTCCCGCCATAATCCTTTCACCAAAACCACTCAAGGAATCCTCAACACACCACTTCACCGTTCCAACACTTTCCCACTCTCTCTCTCTCTCTCTAACTCCTGACATGCAGATTCCGGTGATCGATCTCGCTCCATACCTACAATTCGCTCCAAGCGCAGACAAAGAGGATATCGATTCTGATCTGAAGACTCTGTGCTCGGAGGTTAGCCGAACCCTAAGAGAGACCGGAGCTTTACTCGTCAAAGATCCCCGATGCTCCGCCGAAGACAACGATCGGCTCCTCGATATGATGGAGAGGTATTTCGAGCTGCCCGATGATTTCAAGCGCCAACAAGAACGCCCTCAGCTCCATTATCAGGTCTTTTCTTTCTTAAATTTCTAGTGTGTGCCTTTGACTGATTTTGTAATTGGGCATTCGTAATTGAGATTAGATGTTCTTGGATTTGATTTCTGGTGTGTGCTTAATCGGGTTCTCCATTAGTTGTGTTAGTGCTTTTGTGAATTGTAGGGCCGAATTTATGCTTGTGTTCTAATTTCAAGTCGCATTGGGACACTAGTATGCGTGTTTATTGGGTGTTTGTTTCTCAGAACAGCAATTTCTTAACTGATTCCGAAATTTGATTTTCTATGCCTTGGTTTGATGATTGTACTAGAATTTTGTGATGAACATAAAGTGAGGTTCAAACCATCTGACTGATTAAGTTGATTCAAAAATTTTATGTTTTTCACTTTCTCTTTTCAAGGATATACATTGTAGAAGAGTTTGAACCTGGTAGTAATTGTGTTCAAAGATAGCATATCTGGACATTTATTAGTACTCGAGATTATTTGTTCACATTTCACTCTTCAATCCATAATCTTGTTTTGATATCCCATGAAGTTTTAAATTGCATGCTCCCTATTTATAGCAAACCACATCAAACACCATCCATTACCTAATGTAGTGAAACACAAATCCTCTTCTCTTTGTTTGACGGTCAATTAGCATTACATAAAAACTTATATTCATCAACATAATGACATTTTTGCATGTAAGATTTCTGACGTAAATTGCAAATGAAATTGATAGTTTCATTATGATATATCATGGAAACATAGAACTACTAAAAAAAATTTTTTGTTTGGAGTGAAATTTTCCTGCAAGGGGTCCCTCATTTGAGCTTCCTCGGCAGGACTTCATTCACTCAAATCAAATTGTTGATGTTATATTCATTTAGGTTGGAGTAACACCTGAAGGAGTTGAAGTGCCACGTAGTTTAGTGGATGAAGAAATGCAAGAGAAGCTAAGAGCCATGCCAAAAGAGTTTCGACCATCCAATCCCACTGGACCAGACCCTAAGTGGCGGTATATGTGGAGGGTTGGCCCACGGCCATCGACTACCCACTTTAAGGTGAATCTTGATCAGTGTTCTATTATTGATTTTGGTAGTCTTCTTATGCTGCTGTGTTTTCATTTTATAGGAGCTTAACTCTGAGCCTGTCATACCTGAGGGATTTCCTGAATGGAAAGATACTATGGATTCATGGGGTTATAAAATGATATCTGCTATAGAGGTGAGGCCTGAATTTCCCTTTTTACGTTTTGTTTTGCATGATTAGTTATTCATTGCAACTCTTTGTCAGGCTGTTTCTGAAATGGCTGCAGTTGGGTTTGGCCTACAGAAGGATGCATTCACTTCTCTTATGAAGCAGGTTGCTATTTTCTTTTCGGCCAACACTCTGTTATTTTCTGTAACTCGATCACGATGAATTCATGTTGATCTTAGTTTTCTATATCTACCCATCCTAAGGTGATAATAGCACTAATACTCTAAAAAATGTTTTTTTTTTTCTGAAAAAGTGGACCACACAATTCTATCAAGTGTCAGATATATAACTTTCCATGTTGAAATGTTTGGTCTTCTTACTTGATATTTTATAAGTTTCCCTCTGAATCAATGTGTACCCTGCTGTATTGTTGAAATGATTTAGAAGATCTCAATGCGAAATTTTCCACAGAGTGAACCTAGTATCTTTCACATCAGATGATCTTGAAATTACTTTTGCAACGTGGGCCATGATTAACACGTGAAAGAAGATCATTCATTAAATTTTTTTGGGCATCATATCATAAAATTATGGATGATCCTTTGGTTCATCCGTTAAACTCCGTTTCTAGGATGATTCATGCTACACTTGAAAGAGTTACAAAAAGACTAGAAAGCTATCTTCAGTTCATTGGGATACAATGTTTGTTGTGCCTCAAAGTATCCAAGAAAGAATATTTTGCAGTTTAAGAGTTCAGATTGCATATGGAGGTCATCTCCATGCAAAAACTCTATTTTCTCTGTCAAAGAGCCCTTCATATTATTCTTTTGCTGTTGTATGTGAGGCTTTTTTAAGTATTCTCTATAGCGCTGTGTTCATGATGCATGACTTGCCTCATCACTTGACATGTTCTTATAAAAAAAAGTTCACTTCTCACTTTCAGGGACCACACCTGCTTGCTCCAACAGGAAGCGATCTAAGAAGTCATGGCCAAATTGGCACTGTGTTTGCTGGATATCATTATGACCTCAACTTTCTGACAATCCATGGCAGGAGTAGATTCCCAGGACTAAATATTTGGCTGAGAAATGGGGAAAAGATGGAAGTCAAAGTTCCTGTGGGATGTCTCCTCATACAAACAGGAAAGCAGGTTCGATTTTCTACATGTTGGCATATGTAACAATAAAGTATCTGTAGATTGATTTTGGGTCCAGCTGATTGTGTTATTTTTTTCACTTATTTGTTGGCCATTTATCAAAAGATTAGCAAGTTTCTTTGGCACTATTAAAATTTAAAACAATAAAACCTTAAAGAATTGTTAATTATATCTTAGGGGACTGAAGTCATTATAGTTGAGAATTGAATTGGTACACTATTGAGTTACTGGTACCATCATTAAGCATAATAACTTGTTTTTTTTTTTGTAAAATATTGTCCGTTCAATTTATAACCAATTAACTAAGCAACATTTTGCCTTACAGTAATAATCCTTTCTTTTAGGGGACGTTTGGACTGGCACACAGGAATCCGAATTCAGACTCTTAGTCTAGAGTCCTTGTTTGTGTCATGTCCATAAGAATTTGGTACTTTGAGTCCTCACCTGGCAACTATGACAAGGGTGTCAGTTATTTTGCCTTGCTCACCCCACTTTTCTCCCCTCTCTCAACACGAACTTTTTTTGGACATGATATGATATCTACAAAAAAAGGTCCAAAACTCTCAATCCTACAACAACTAAGTATTCTTGAGTCACCAACACTTCTTATGCCAAATACTCTCAATACCAGACCTTTAAGTCACAGAGAATCCCAATCTGAACATTCCCTTAGAAATTCATATCATCTTGTTTTCCAAGCATTTACATGGACCATATATGCAGATAGAATGGTTGACTGCTGGAGAGTGTATAGCTGGCATGCATGAAGTTGTTGTGACTGACCGCACAGTTGATGCAATTAAATTAGCTTCAGAGCAAAACCGGAGCCTATGGAGAGTATCCTCAACGGTGAGTCTAGCCATGTGCTTAACAATTAAGATCAATTTGTTTCTTGCGTTTTTGTTTTGTATAGTCTTTGTAAATTCTAAATTACTTTCTAAAATTCGGGTTTGTCTTTCCATCTTATCTAGCTTTTTGGGCACATAGCATCAGATGCAATGCTAAAACCTTTAGGCCACTTTGCGGACTCACCATTAGCTTTTAAATATCCTCCCATGTGTGCTGGAGAGTTTGTAGAGAAGGAGCTCGCCGTTATTAATCTTAAAGGAAGCAAAGAAGGTGCCTGATAATTTACAACCGAACATAAACTGCACAAGTACCTTTGATTTATTTCTAATTGGTTTTCGTAATGTTGCTTACAATATTAAATTGGTTTCATTTCTGGTTTTATGGTATCATTACATGTGAACGCATGATATCCTCAGAGGTTAAATTTTAGGGAAAATTGGCAAAAATGTCAATTAACTTTGCACTATTGATGAGAATACACAATAACTTTAATGAACATTTTTGTCATTTTTCTCTAATTTTTGTATCAAGAGAAAAAGAACAGTGATAGAACCCTAAACCTCCCAATTATGGTGAAGACCAATTTGATGCTAGCATGAGATAGAGATAATTAAGAATAGAAGGCTATTATCATAGCCACAAGACATTTCACATTATAACAAACTACTCTCCCTCCAAGATTGTTTGTGTGGAAAGAAACTGACTCACGACTTATCAAAAAAATGGTGTATCAGAGCTTTGGTGAGAAATCAGCAAATTTTGCTGCTCTGTTATATTAGAGAAAGAAGATTGTTTGTTGTGCCAACTTGAAGCTACAATACAAGCCAAGTCAGAAATTAATGCTGCTAATCACCTGATTAATCTAACTAAATAACAATTAATATTTTTCATTGCCTTTAACTGATCACAGATAAGTTTCTACAATTAAGAGAACTTGTTGATTGTTTCTGTCGTGGTGAAGGAACAAAAAGATTGTGGGTTTTGTCATGTAAAGAGTGTGGATATATTTTCAAGACGTTTTTTTTTTTTTTTTTTGTGCTATTTAATTTATTGGAATAATTTATGACCAATTGTTAAAAGAAAAAAAGTTGGATCTCAAACCACAATTGTCTCTACTGTGTGCCCAACATAGAATATAATCAAATCTATTTATCCAAAATACGATAATTAAAGCTAATTTATCGACTTGAATGAATGAGTTCAATTTCATATTTCATTTTATAAAAAATGTGACATTATCATCAGGTGATCACATTTTCTCAAACATGAAATCTATCCTGGACTCGTACAAGTGAAACACAAACATATAATATAAACCAATCTATTTATCAGAAATACCATAATTGAAAAGAAAAACACATATAGACGGTTTCAATCTCATATTTCATTTAATCAAAACACGACACGGTCATCACAATATCACGTTTTTCTCATCAGTTGGACCGGATAATTTCAAATTCTTCCTCAATTTTCTCAAGCATAAATCTGTCAGTGGACTCGTGCGAGTAAAACGCATCACCATAACTGCTCACTTTATTTTAAAACCAATCAGAAATGCTCATGCAACCAATCAAACACACCAAACATTTGAGATTGATTACAGATTCTTTGTTTTTCTTTCATTCCATTTTCATATAAGTACCTCATTAAATAATACTCCCCCACAAAGGTACACCCACGCCTTCTCAACTGAAAGCCAACCAAAAAAAAAGAGGAAAATAATTATTGCAACAAACTGTTATATATATGTGAACACATTTCAGCCTCTCTAACCATTGTACTGTTGATTGGCTATCAATATGGCGTCATGGCTTCTTTCCTTTGTCTCTCTCCTCCTTTTCTTCACAGGTTGTTATCCCTTTTTCTCTCTCCTCTTTCTTCACAGGTTGAATCAGTAAACTGACAGCATTTCAACTTACTGTTTCACTGGATTTTTCTTGCATTTTCAGGATCAAATGCTGCAGTTTTCACACTGCAAAACAGGTGTAAAGAAACTATATGGCCTGGAATTCTATCAGGAGCTGGACACCCTCTGCTGAGGAACGGTGGCCTAGAGCTCAAACCGAAGGAGAAAACCGACATCATGGGGCCCACTGGGTGGTCGGGCCGTTTCTGGGGACGAACCGGATGCAGCTTCGACCAATCAGGCAAGCAGGGGAACTGTGCCACTGGAGACTGTGCCGGCCTCCTGGAATGCGGAGGCATTGGTGGAGCTCCACCAGCTTCCCTGGCGGAGTTCACCCTCGACAGCCCCAAAGACTTTTACGATGTCAGCCTTGTAGATGGCTTCAATGTGCCCATTTCCATCGTCCCATCCAAGGGGTCGAGCAACTGTTCAGCTGTGAAGTGTAGCTCCAACTTGAACATGGAATGCCCTGAAAAGTTGCAGGTGAAACGGAGTAAGAATAGCAGTGAAACTGTGGCATGTAAAAGCGCGTGTTTGGCTTTTGATGAGCCTCAGTATTGCTGCTCAGGAGAATACAACAGTCCTCAGATCTGCAAGCCAAGTAACTATTCAGAGGTTTTCAAGAAAGCTTGCCCAACGGCTTATAGTTACCCTTATGATGACGCCACGAGTACTTTCACCTGCCAAGGAGTTAATTATTTGATCATATTTTGCTAATGTCTCATGTTCACTTAAAGCAAAAGCATGAAATTTAGTGTTCATGTGTGTCCTATGTAATATTGGTAAGAACTAATGACTTAGAATATGAATGTTGGGACAACATCTAATTACATATGAAATGGAGGGATTCAATGAAAGAAATGAAAATTTCAGCTGTATTAAATATATAATTCACAAGGTGATATTTCAAAAGTGAGAAAGTCTATATTGTGACTCGGGTGCTCATAATCAAACACCCCAAAATGAAGGGTTAGCTTATGATGATCCACAACAGCTAAACTGTCTTCCAGTAGGCAACGGTTCTTGTCCTGAGATGGCAATCTTGGTTCCCATGAGCAGTGTTTCCTTTCCTCCAGAATCTGCTTCATTTGCAACAAGTGCTTTCTTGCTAACGACACGATAGATCTCAGTTAGGACACTTAGGAAAGCTGGTTCAACGTTGGTTGCTTCAAGAGCTGATGTTTCCATAAAGAATAAGTTCTCTCTCTGAGCAAAATCTTTAGCATCTTCAGTTGATACTGCTCTATTAGTTTCCAGGTCACATTTGTTGCCTACAAGCATGATGACGATATTCTTGTCAGCATGGCCTCGCAGCTCCTCCAGCCACCTAGCTATATGATCAAATGATTGACGTCTGGTGATATCATAAACGAGCATTGCCCCGACTGCTCCTCTGTAATATGCACTAGTCACTGCCCTATATCTGAAATCATCAAGATTCAAAATCCAAGTGAAAAGATCAGCAATACAGAACACAAAACCATGGCTTTTTCTCTATCTCAAGAATAGCAAGACTAGTAAAGAAAAAGCAGAGAGAAGAGAATAAAGTTTTGAGATAAAAAGGGGCCAGAATAATATTTACAGTTTTCATGTATATTCCCCATCTAAAGTTGTTAAAAGTTCTACAAAATATAACGAGAATGAAGATGGAATTCATGACAAACCATAGGCCTTCATAACAATTTATCACTTCTCTCGAGTATAAACCCATGAGCTTCGTAACTTGTAAGGCACCTTAAATTCACAAACCAAAGGCAGACACTATTGGCATTTAAAGTTCAATTATTAACAAGAAAGTGCAAAGTGCAGAAATCATCAATCAGCACTACACTGCTCCAAAGCTAGCTTTGTTCATCAATGCAACAGCAGTTCCAAAAACAAAGAATGAAAGAAAAATGGAAAACAGACTAGAAAATAAAAATCAAACCAGTAGGCCCGTATAAGGATTTGGAGGTCATAATTATCGTGCTATACGAATTTAGGAGCTATCATAATGTCAAAAAATAATAGTACAGATCAAGTCATTATAGAGAATCGAAGCTAGTTTCTAATGATCAGCATGAATCTATACATTGGTTATTTCTATAAACTTATTCTAGCCAAGAGTTAATAGAAAGGACTAAGCCATTAACTTTTACAAAAAATTTCATCGTAGCCCCTGTTATAAGAACAATAAAATTGTAGCTCCTTCTAAAGTTGAGACTATAAAGTAACAAAAAATTACCAAATTCATGCATGTGATGCAAGTCCATTCTCAACCTTCAAATAATTAGTTTCATCCCTCCTGCTTAATTTGATAAATACATCAATCCAGTTGATATAACCGATTTTTAACTTAGACCATTTATAAAATGGCTTCAATGGGATGAATTTGAAAATACCATGAAGTACAAAAATATTGCTCAAACTTTTCCTTTCATAAATCAAATCCTTTTACATAACAAAATGCCAAAATCAGTTCTAATCTTTATCCATACGATCCTACTATTCTAGCATATTCATGAATCATCATAAAATTCCATGAACTCAACCACTCAAATCCAAAGTACCAACCTTATGCAACAACAAAATTAGTGACAGCTCTTCGAACTCTATAACAAGAAAACTAAAGCAATCATCAAGCGACATTACAGCCAAACAATCCGCAATCAATCCCCAAATCCACATAAAGATACAAATACAAATCCCACCACAACACAACAATCTAAAAAAGTACCTTTCCTGGCCAGCGGTGTCCCAAATCTGCGCCTTGACATTTTTATGATCGATCACAACCGTTCGCGTTTGGAATTCGACTCCAATAGTGGATTTAGAATCCAAACTAAAATCGTTCCTCGCAAACCGCGCCAGCAGCTGCGATTTTCCGACGGCCGAATCGCCGATCAAGACAGTTTTGAAGACGTAGTCCACTTTGTTACTGAAATCCCCTGCGTATAAATTCGACATAGCTTCGAAGCCCTACACTCGCCCCGATGATTCCAAGCAAATAAAACGGATCGACGATGCTGATACTTATACGTATAAAGCAGTATTTTACTGGCAGAGCATGTAGATGGTATGTAGGATATACGTATATGATTGATTTGCAGGATATGTGATAAATGATTATGGCGTAAAATGCAGAAAAGGTGAAGAAGAAGAAGAAGAAGAAGAAGAAGAAGAATGAGGTCTGAATATTTTTTAAGACTTTGACTTGGTTGGACACGGAGTGGCAACCAGCAAACACGCACATAAACTCGACATACAGTCAGAATTATTTTAGTTGAGTTCATTACCCATTTTGCCCTTGGAACTTGTCATTTTCGATTATCAATTTTTTGTAGTTTTTTAACCAATTTTTATAAGAAAAAAAATCTTTTTTTTCTTTTTCTTTTTCACTTTTGTTCTCTTAGTCGTTTTGATCAACAAGATAGGAAGGTATGGGTTAATTAAAATAACGACCAGTATTTTGAATGATACGAGCTGATGTAAATGAAATGATTCAATTTTATAAAAACAATACGAATGGTACAAACTAATGTAGTTGATATATGTGAGATGGGTAAAAATGTTAAAATTTGACCCAAAAAAAAAAAAAAAGTATTTAAAGTTGTGGCTGAATAGTGTTGTAGAATATTACACAACAAACTCATTATCTCATATGTGGATTAATACATGAACATAAGAATAAACAAGATAGATAGAAAGAAGGCAAAATAAGAATGTAGTGGTTCAATTCGTCTCTTCATTTCATTGTATACAAATTTATATATGCAAGAATATTAAAGTAAAGAGATTAAGGTGTAATGTCCACGAATAAGATATATTATACTCCCAAATAGAACTTTTTGTTCTACCTATAAATGAAACCACACTTCGATTTTTAGGCTGATAATTTTAGACATTAATTAATATAATATGATAAATTTAGATAATTTCGATTTGAGTTTCTAAATAGGATGAAGTAGTTGACACGTTATGCCACATATAGATTATTTACACCACATAATCCTCCTACGTGGTAAAATAACAAAATAAAAAATTATTTATTTTTAAATTTGAAAATCACAACAAAATATTTGCTGAAATTGAAAGTTCATATTAAAATCACAATTTGGAAAAATGCATGCTTTATTTTGCAATTAGACCTATATATAATATTATTGAACTGTAGAAACCTTTAAATATTTGTGCTTGAAACGCAAAAGCTTGCTGGTTTGTGTTGTTGAAAAATTATTCATTTTTAAATTGACATAAGATTGTGGTTTTTAAATCATTTTCCTCTTTCGTTACCATTTCATAAATCCCACTACTTTAAGTCTTTAATTTCAAGATAACAAATATATTAAGGCATTAATTACAAAAGGTACAAAAATATATATATAAAATATCTAATTTCTATTATTAATGCTCTATCTTATCAGATCACATCTTCAAGAATAAGTTCTATATCTGGATTAGGTAATGTGAATATATAGTCAAAAAGATATATTAAATCCTAAATCTCCCATGTCATCATCAACACCATTTTCTCCAGCATTTGTCCCCACATCTAAAACACACAGTATAAAGTAATACAAAATACATGCTTAGAGTTTAAGCACCTTCTATATACATATATTATTCATAAAACTACATCATCCATCATCATCATACACTAAAAATTACACCCACATTGTGTCTACTGTGGGGTGGGGGAATCGAACGAGGGGAATCCACGTAGAACAGAAACGGCGACTATACATGCTACGCGGCGTGACTTTCTTGTCGAGGTTTGGTCGAACAAACGCACTTTGATTTCTTCTCTGCAAGTGTCTGCACAATGTAATGAGGGGAAGATGGGGTTGGTGAGAGGTTTCATGTGAACCTTGATTTTTTTTTTTCTATGTTGTATTTATTTACCTGCACTTGTGTCTGAAGCTCTTTAATATACTCAACTGCCAAATCCAGCATATCAGCTGTGCTTGTTTGCTGCCAATGAATTTCTATTACTAAATAAAGCGACAAAATCGAAACGAGTTAATATTTATTTTGTGGGATGAGGAAATCTACGTACCTTGTCCATATTCGGAAACAAATCTTGCAGCTTCTTCATCTTTTCACTAATCCTCGTTCGCCTCATCTACGTATCACAAAATTGTACACTTTTAATGCCAAAGCTTCGAGTTTTAAGTGTGACAAAAACGAACAATCTATGAAGACAAATTTACCCTCTCGGCTATACTTCTAGGATGCGTGGCGCAACCCCTTTTGGCACGAACTTGACAAGGGACTGAGTCGGGTTGAAACTGTAGAAACTTCTCGATCTCCGCCATTTCTGAAGAAGTTTTTGGCAAGCTCAAATGGTGAACTAAAGCGGGGTGATTTTTTCTCGTTTCTCCATTCTGATTAAAGGACATTATGGCATTAGGACTAGCCGAGACGATCCAAACAGCACGAGAAAGAAAAAGGGAGAAGTGGTTACCTGGTTTTCCAATGCATTGAAATTGGAGAACATTTTGACATCACCATCCCGATTTCTTTTCAAGGTGTTGAAAGGAGAGTCGTTCCACGAGTCTTGAGAGAAGACGGCCTCAAATTCTCTGCCATTAGCAGCGTTGCTATTTGGCAGGTGTACTCCGTTTTCAGTGTTGCTTGTGCCAATGCTTTCGTTCACAATCTCGGGTATGCTAGGCATGCGTGAGCTTGAAGATGGACCCGAAGAGAAGTTTAAGTGATTGTTCAAACCACTTGTTGATGAATTCGCTTTTGAATGATTGTGGACTCTGTAGTTTCCCACCTCATCTCCCATTACACCAAATCCTGAGTCCCAAATATAAAAGAAATAATGTTTCAACCAATCCATTCTCAATGATAGTATAATTAATGTGCATTTTAATCAAAAAAAGGCTATTAAGTTTTCTTAGTAATGTGCAAGCAGAGCAATGCATCTGAGTTCAAGAATTTTTCAGAAAAAAAATCTTTGAGAACATTTGAAAATATTCAAATGGAATATATCCTTCTTAAAGAGTACATGAAACAGCTTTTGATAGAAAGAATAAAAGCCAACGTCATGGAATTCAAAGATATGTAAGAATATGTGAATGACATAAAAGAATAAAAAATAACATCATGGAATTTACATCTATGTAAAAAATAAAAATTAAAGATTATGTGAGATTTAAATTAAGAAAACATTAAACAATATTTTTTTGTTATATTTTCTTTCTTCTCATTCACATTCCTCACATTCCGGATCCAAGAAGAACACCGCAAAAGTCAACCCTATTCACAACCAACACCCTTTCCAGCTAAACCCCATCAAAAATTTCAATAACAACACAAACTAATCACCAAGAAAACATGATTTGAAGGACTCAATCAATCCAACCAAACACCCCAATTCACAGCAAAAAAATCCTTCACAACTAAGTTAAATAACTTAAATCAAGAAAACCAACTAAACAAAGACAAAAACCAAGAAAACAAAAGCAAAATTACCATTGAAAAATCCAGCAGGAGAGCTGCTTTGCCTGACAAGATTAGAGTTATTCCTATTCCCACTATTCATCCTCAGATTAACTTGATTCTCAATTCCCACAGAATAGGATCCCACAATAGCCCCACCACCTCCACTCACAGCCCCCTCATAACCCATTTGCCCATTCAACCCGAGTCGGGGCTCCGAATCCGCCCGAGTCTCCTGCTTCAACTGATACTGCATCTTCTGACCCAGATCACGAGGCCCATCAATCAAGGCAGAGAAGAAAGCCTCAGATTCATCCCCACTGCAGCTATTATCATTGTTGGAATCCATTAGAGCTGCAAGAAACGAGCTCGGAGCTGATCGATATCGCGCCAACCCACTTGGCTGTTGCTGTTGAAGTTGATTCTGATTCAAGAACAAATCCGAGCCCATGAAATCCCTACTCTTCAGCAAATCCCCCTCGCCTGATACATGCTTCTGATTGTTCGGATTCGAGAGAAGAAGGCTGCTATTAATGCTCATGTTTCTCGAGATTGTCTCCGAGCTAAACATGGCTAACTCAAAAGAAAGAAAAAAGAGGATTTTTAGCTGAGAGAAGCCATTAATGGAAGCTTCGAGACACGGAAAACAAGGGGGGTTTGTATCTGTGTGAGAATCACACGCAGTGAAGGGGTACTCAATCTGTTTGTGAAAAGTCCCAAATGAAATGAACAGAAATGGTAAGGGAGTTGGGCCAAAGCTCATTTGATAATCTCAATACCTATTTATGGAGACTATATTTATCACGGTACCCTTGCTTTTATCCTTTATTACATTTGGATATCCTTTACCGACATCATCTGCTCCACACTTCTGCAGCCACTCTTTATTGACCAAAATGCCCTTGGCATAACCACTTATTTTCAGGCCACTGTGTTTTTCTTTCCATGTAAGGCCACACTTTTTTTAATACTTGAGAAAAAATCATACCTACTTTTGGTAAAAACTAAATTATGTTTTAACTTGTAACTCTAGCTTTTAGATTGCTTTCAGTGTCATATTCAGGGGTGGAAATTCGAACAGAATTTTCAATATCCGTCGAATTCGATCCGAAAATTTCTGATTTTGCAATGAATATTTTTAATCCAAAATTCCGAAATTTCGATTTTCGATTTTTTCGAAAAATTTCTGATCGGAATTGGAATTAGTTTTAAAAATTTCAGAAATTTTGAAATCCGATCCGAAATATTTCCGATTTTTAAGTAGCAAAATATAATAAGTAAATATATCATAAAAATATAATATATATTTTTTATATAAAATAAAAAGTGAATATCTAATTTACATGGGTAAATATATCATGAATTTCATTAAAAAATTATAACATTTTATATAAATTTATTATTTTAATGATAAAATATGGATAAAATGGAATTTCCGATATCCGTCGAATCCAATCCCAAAATTTTCGATTTTGGAACGAATATTTTTAATCCAAAATTCCGAAATTCCAATTTTCGATTTTTCCGAAAAATTTTGGATCCGAAAATTTTTCCAAAATACCCTATTTCCAATCTGATCCATCCGATTTCCACTCCTGACTCATATTTCTTATAGTCTTGTCTATTTGTGTGTAAAGAGAACAAATTAGCAGTAAAAACGCTACAAGATCATTTTAAAAGATCTAATTTTATGAGGTGAGTTAATTTAAATTTATAACATATAAATTAAATATGAGTTTGGTGGTTAAAACACCACAGTTCATTAAAAAAAAATTGACAATTTTTTTTTTCTGATAAAACTACAAAAAGTCAATTTTTTATCGAAGTTTACACGATATGTGTTTTTCAAACAATACGATCATATCGTTTAAACCTATAAAAAAACACATATTGTGTAACCTCCGATACAATTGACTTTTTTATTTTTATTAAAAAGATAATTTTGTCAAATTTCCTAAATTGGGCTAAAAAAATAACAAAACTATCATTTGTGTTAGAAAAATGATTCCTTATATGTAATTGTAGTATTTTAAGATATTATACCAATTAAATATTAGGTTGTGAAAAAAGGTTTGAGTTGTGGGTAATGAAATTGTGTCTCACATGATTGTATTTGTTAGATGATCTCATATAATATTTTTGGTGTAATAAGAGATGATAATACACAATTTTTTTTTTAAACGTTCTAAGTTGGTTTTCTCATTAATACTTAACCAAATGCTGTTTGCCAAACACACAAGTGCTATTTAAAATTCTGTTTTCATTTATTACATTATTTATTAACTACTAGTTGTCTAAAAGTAAGGATATTTCCTGATGTAACTCAATTATATACGTGTATTAATAGGCATAAATATTTTATTGAGCTTAAGTTTGACATAAAACAATGTCAAAGTTCCAAATGTGTCTTAAGTTCATACATCATAACAAATTTAAATTTGACCAATGAAAAGATTCGAAATTCTAATTAGGGAAGACTACTTCAAAATTCATGTAAAATATGAATGTCTAGTTTTTCTTAAGTGACAAGATTAAGTGTTATCATTAATTACTAATTCCTTTTTATTAATCCACAACCACAATCTAATATAAATACTAAACAAAGACATCTTTCATACAATAGCCAATAATAAATGAAGAGTGAATCTCTTATAAAACCGTTTCACGAATCTTATTAAGTCAGATAAATCAATCTAAAATTCAAATTTCACAATTCACATGTTATTTATTAATATATCTTATTTATAATATCTTCTCATATTAATTGTTTTTTAATATATGAATCTAGAATAATCTCGAAATATAGTTTGTCTTTATGTGTATATAGAGTGTTTCTTGGGAAGCTAATATTTATCAATTTCTGGTGAAGTTAACGTTAGCAAAAGCTTAGAAGCATAGAATACTTGGCTTATGGGTCAAGTGAATTTTTTAATTAAATTGATGACTAAATGTCTGGCTGGGGGCTCTTCTTTTGACTCTAGTGCACACGTGAGAAGGGGCAAATTGGGTATTTTCTCATGAGCTGTACCTTTTTATTTTACTGTTAATCAAGCTTAACTGTCACTAAACAATCATTTACTGCAGAAAATTAAACCCTTTTTATATCTATCTTTTTTTGTCTCTATTATAACCTCATTTTAGAGAGAGAGGGAGATATGAGGATTGAGGGTTTGGTGGGCTACCATTTTGATTTTGAGCTATGAGGAGGCTCTTAATTAAGGGGCTTATATTTATTTATTATTTATTACTTCAAGAAGATGCATGTATGGAGATGGGAGATGTCTCTTTTTTTCCTTACTGAAAATGATGTTTGAATATTTGTACTTTTCCCTATATCCAAATCTTTATTTTCTTGGTAATAATAATGAAATTTGTAACCAGTTATCCATTCAGGTTCATGTACGTACTTAATTAGTTTAGAGTGTAAACGCAAATAGTGTAAATACGAACATAAATTTGTTTATAGATCAATCTCAATATCTCATATCACAACCATCTAATTTTATGATTTCGTAATGTACAAAAAAATTCTCTAAGTCATCAGATTAATACTTAGTTTGCATCTTTGTTTGTCAACCTCTTTTTCTAATATCTTTTTAGCTTTAATTTTAACTTGATTAATTATAAAAATATTTTTATTTATTTGTCTATCTAATATATTTTTGTTTAGGGAGCAATCCAAACTACACAAATTTGTACCTGATTTGACATTAATGGCCCACTCACTTGCACAAGAATTATGTGCAGTAAGGTTTACATGAGAATTTTCAATTTTTGGGCTTACACAAAAATTTTCAATTTTTAGACTTATACGAAATTTTCCACATTTAAGGTTTACACGAAAATTCTCAATTTTTAGGCTTACACGAAAATTTCCAATTTTTGGGCTTACGAGAATTCCCAGATTTAGGGTTTACACGAGAATTCTTAAATTTAAGGCTTACACGAAAATTCTCAATATTTAGACTTACAGGAAAATTCCCAAATTTAAGGTTTACATGAAACAATTTTTGGGTTTACACGAAAATTCCCAATTTTTTGGGCTTACACAAAAATTTTCATGCAATCTTTTTCAACATTTTTTACAAACCACTCATCAAATCAATACCGTTGGCATGTTAAATCAGTGGCTCAATCACCAAAATGTGTAGTTTTGGTATATATTATAACAAAATGTGTAGTTTGGATGTATTATTATAATAAAATAAAATGTGTAGTTGTTGTATATTAATATGTAGTAATTTTTAGTGTATTTAGAGGTATTTCCCTTTTTGTTTCCCCATTTAAATTGGTGTCTTGACGGAATCTCCTTTAATAATTAGGAATAAATATCTTCCATTTCAATAATGATCAGTACAAAAAATTATTTTAACTCATTTCATTGAAATGATTTGGTAAGACTTAACCACATCGTCAATTTTCATAAATCAATATTCTTTATTTTATGATTTATGAATACCTCGATTTACAAATTTTAATTTAATTGTGACACGATCTTATAAAAACTATATTCTTTAATAATTGGGAGCTTGTTGCTGAAGTATAATAAACATGTAAATGGCTTTTGGGAGTGCAGTGGGCATCAGGTTTCTAAAACGAACGTTTGGTAGGAGACAAATCGAACAATATATTTATTTATCGAAATATCTAATAAACAATAGTACAATTTATTGTAATAGAATTCTTCCTGCTCACACAGCAGCCTCTTTAAGTCCCAGTCAATTTCAAATTATTGCACTAAAAGTTTGGACTTTTTTATAACCCTCCATTAATCATAATAAAGTCAACTTCAAGGAGAAATATCCTATCCATATTTCAAAAATTTTAACTTATTCATGCAACTTTAATATTATATATATATTTGATGTTAAACAATTTAATTATTTTATTTAAATTAAAATTTCAGTGCACAGTGACACTCGCCGACCTCATAGCACATCATTACTATGACATAAGTATATTACGTTAAACTTACCTTAATAATATTATTTGTCTAATTATTATTAGAGAAACCCAAACTTTTGTGAAGATCTACTATTAGTTCTTGAAGATATGTTCATTTAGCCATGATTTTATTAATTTAAATTATGAATGACGATAAATCTGATTTTAAGTACTGAAGTCAAAATTAGTTAAGATTCCAATTTTTAGTCTTTCACATCGTTGCAAAATATCACATAAATTTGCACAAATATACCATAAGTTTTTTTTTAAAATAAATTTGGGAGGAATGAAAGGGAGGGAAACAATAAATACTAGATAATTTGCATGACTCGAATTCAAACCTAAATCATCATAATCTATATCTTTATAAAGATGAGATAACACTTAAATTATAAAGTTTGTGGTAAGTGTAACAAAAGTTAATATTTTACTAAATTGACAAAAGCTAATCAAATATGATTGAATAGAGAATTTGGATTAAAAAAAAAAAAAAAGTAAAATTGCGCACTCTTTTGGAAAAAAAAAACATTTATTTGAATATGTGAAAATAGTGAACCAAGTTTGATGTAAAGACAATTAAATCTCTCTTCTGTGTATTAGGTGTATGGATTTAGATCCATGTACTTGGATTTGTCCGGATTCGATCTGGACTGCATCCTTTTTTTTTTCTTGATCTTTATATTATATTAATCATACATTTATGTTATTTTAGTCACACTTTTATTTTGTATTAGTTCTACCTGTATGTACAAATATCATACTTTTATATAATACTTAAAAAAAAAAACCCAATTTTGACACAATTTGTACATATATACCTTTATGTGACATTACCCATACATTTATATGCTATTATTCATATCTTTATATTAACATAATCAATATCTTTATGTAATAAATTAAGGTACATCTAACATAGCTAAAACTAATGTATGACTAACATAACTAAAATGTATGAAAGATATTAATGACTGTCTAAAAAAATGTTAAGCTACAACTAAAACCCTAAAAAGATATGACTAACATAACATAAATGTACGACTAATATAACATAAATGTATATCATTTGTGAATGAGTTTGGGTGCACCCACCCAAACACATGAATATACGAGACAGATCGGATGGACCTGAGTGCGCGCATGGATTAATTGCACAAAAGTTTTTGTCTTACAATAAAATTAGCGGTTAGCGGTTAGCTGCCTTCTACAAGACAATAGGTATATTAATATATCCTATATATCAAATGTTGAATCTTTTTTTTTACTTTGATCATTAATCAAAACTATATTTTCTTTTACTTGCTAACATTTTTATCACTAAAAATTTTCGTACCAATGATTTTTTGTCAGCATGTAAAGTATAAACTTTTTTCGTTTTTCTCTTTTTCCATCTATGACTAACAATGAATAATAAATCAGAGATAAGGTGGATTATATGAGCATTCAATATATACACACACACAAATTTTAATATTGATCCTAGCTATAGCTATAACTTGGGCCATATCCATTGATGGACCATTAATTATGAATCTATGATCTACAAGTTTCTACAATGACCTCTAAACTCATATTTTTCCAATTTTAATCTCTCTCTCTTTTTTTTTATTTTTTATCATAAATTCGTATGTTATGTAATTTGAATTCAACAATTTCATTTTGAATAGATTTTAAGTAATTGTATGAGATTTTGAAAACACTTTATTTTATATGAATTTAAAATACATTTATCCAAATCACTCAAACCATACATATATAATATATTAATACAATTAATGTATTTTATAAATTAATCTAAAATTGGATAATTATGGAACTGATTAATGCTAGTAATTAGTAAGTGGTAACCTTGTGACTTCGAGCTAACCACTTTGATTTGTTCCTTACCACTAAAGTGGTCCAGTTAAAAAAATTCATATAATACCAATTATTTATTTAATTTAAAGATGGCTTGAACGTGTGATCTCTCGAGGTTCAAGGCAACTGAACGGCCAAGATGTAACACGTGATGTTTACCACCAAATCAACATTTGACCAATTAAAAAGTCAACTCTTTTAATTATATACCTTTCTTTAAGATTATTTTTCCTTTTTAGTACATCATCTAAGAAACAAAAAACAATTTATTTTTAATACATAATAAATTAACATAACATAAATATAAATTTATTTACCATATATTTTTGATCGATTTTACTCAAAGAATACAAATATAATTTTACACGAGGTCTTACGTAAGACAGTCTTACATGAGAGTTATGTAAAATAAAGTTCATATAGATTAACAAGACGAGTCAACTCATTTAATATAATCAATTTCGATCTCACATAATCTTATAAAAAGTTTCGTCTCACGTAAGACCTTACGACACGTGAGTTTTTACGATTTTTCATATAATTATTTACGAGTTAAGCTAAAAAAAAATCCCAATTTTATTGTATGTTGATCAGAGGATCTTATAAGTCCATGAATTTTAGTTTATTGAACATTTAAACTAAGACCTTTCAGGTTTTCTCTTAGCTAAAATCATAATCCATCGAAAACAATAATTAATAATTTAATTTCTAACATTTTGGATTTAAGAAATTAAGGTAAGAAAGTGGGAAAGAATTAGAGTGGAAATAATGATATTGTTTGTTATTCTGTTGACTTGAATAGCAGAATATGCAATGTGGATTATGGAATTTTATCAACAAATTATATTCCGTTATTCTTTATACAAAGCCAGAATAAGAATATTCTGATTCTTCAATTATGATCTCCAAAACTTGAAGTGGACATGCAACCATGCGAGTATGCAACCACAATAAAGCTTAAATAATCGTAGAAAATTAACTCGATGTTATGTATGAGAGAGTGTGTTTTTATTTTTAAAATTTTATAGTGGATTCAATTTTTATTTATGTGAAACATGGTATGAACTAATTATTCTCAGTTCAAATACCAAGTAGACATTAACAGTTATAGTAAACTCCAATAAAATTCTTATTTTATATATCTTGAGTAATTACAGTATGTTTATTCTCAAATGTGTGTGTGTATATATATATATATATATATATATACTGGACTTTTATTGAAAGTCCAAAATATTGCCATGAAATATTATATTTTAAATTTCATGAGAATATTCAGTGTTGATAATAATTTTTTTTTTTTAAATTGTTCAAGGCCTATTTCTAACTTAAGTGCACGGTATCAACTATAGATATGATAAGTAAGGTCGATCCAATGAATTAGAATAAAGTCAACTACCTAATTAATTTACCTAATTTTATTTAGATGACTAGGTGTGGCTAGACTTCTTGTTAGTCAACCTAGACTGAAGTGTATATATTAAGTCTAATTCTGGCCTATTGTATATGAATTTTTTTTAAACCCGAGTCTGACCTGTTTTGTGGATAAGTCTGACCTAAAGTTTATGAAAAGTCTATTAAGAGCTTACAAAATTATCAAATTCGAAATATTTCTTTTCCAAAAACTAAACTTTCATTTGAATTTGGAGAATTACACTGAGAAACATTAAAACAATATAAAATATAAAAAATATAAAATACAAATTAGACTACATATATATACAACTATAAATATATCAAATTTATAATATATTTTATATAAATATTATAAATAAAATATTAGACTATTAGACATTTTTTAAGGTCCGACATTAACCTATATTCATAAATAAACTTGATAAAAAGTTTTAGCCAGACTAATTTACTAAAGAGGATGAGTCGAACTAGGTCAATAATAGATTGGGTCCCTGTCGAGTAGTCTGGACAATTCCCATCCCTGTAGGTGACTGAATTAAGAGAATTGATTTTAATTATATAACCTAAATCGAAACAAATAAATGAAATCAAAAATCAAATAACCAAGTATTAAGAAACAAGATTCAAACAAGGATCGTAAATCTATAATTTCATTCTACTTCAATAAAGTTTACTAATCTAGCAAAATTATACTCAAATCCAAATTATTTTATATGAGCAATCACAATTATAGATGAACCTCTCTCTGGAACAACTTAACATGCAGATTGATTATTAATGTTTGTATCTCTATCTCACAGTTAATAAATTCCAAAGGCTCCTAAGATCGTATTCTCACCCCAATTATTACCAATCTCTCGACTTAACAATTAATTGAGTCATGCATTCTTAAATCTATAATAGACATCATCTCTCGATCTCAATCCAATTAATTAAAGCATGTATAATTTGGCCTAAGATTCATACATAGAATAAGCACAAAGAATCATAAATAAGATATTAAGAAATTTGATTAATGATTAAAATTAGAAATTCAACAAAAACATTTATAAACTACTCTTGTACCCTAAGATCATGAAATCCCTAGCCAACAATCATGTTCGTAAAGCAAAATAAATTACAAAACGACATGATAAAAATTAGAAATAAAATCAAAGAAAACTTAGTGAATTTATTTTTGATTGCTTCATTTTTTATCTTGAATCTTTGATTCCTTGTTCTCTTACTTGTTCTCAAGATGTATTTTATATATTTGATTGCCCGTCTATGTCTCTTTCGAGTCCCAAAGTCTCAATTTATACCTAGAAGGGTTGAAATTAGATTTGAAGAAGAGTTCTAGTTGGAACGAGATCTAAAACTGACAAAAAACATGCGATCTGGCTAGGTTCGTGCAAAACGAACTGTGTTGGAAAGCTAGGTGAAAATTTGGGCAGAAAAACGTGTGACCCGACCGGGTCGTGGGCGACCTGGGTCGGGTTGAACCTACACATTTTCACACTTTCTGTAGCGCCTAGGACAAAAATGACGCATAATTGATTAATAAAATAATTAAACCCATAATTGTTTGATTTAATTATGTGCGTTTCAGAAAAACGACAAAATGCATATTTTATTAATCGAACAATATAGATTATAATTTTATCATAAGATTCGTAATCGAAAAATGAGAAGATAGAAATGAATTTGAGGTCAATCGGAGACTCGTAGCTCAAATAACGATGAAAACGGTGAATACGACGTATACGAAAGATCGAAAAGTAAAGATATTTTGATGAATAGTAAATCCAAGATATTTCGGTGAATAGTAAATCCAAGATATTTAGGTGAATAGTGAAAGTAAGATATTTCGATGAATAGTAAGATTTTTCGAAAAAGAGTATAAATAATACGAAACGAATCGTAAACGTAATTATTCGAACGAGAAATCAAAAAATCTTACAAACGGATCGATACCCTTAAGATTTGATACTTTGACAACTAACATGGTTACCACCGAATAAGGTGGAGATAACTTCTAATCTCTATATGTTTATTGTTTTCCATATTTGATATATGAATTTGTTGAACCCTATGTACTGTGAATACCGTGTGCATGTTTTTATATTGTGAATGGACAGTGTGGTCCATAAATACACCGATAGCTAGGGATGGATAGGGTGGTTCGTAAATACACTGATAGTTAGAGATGGACTGGGTCGTCTTAAGGAAATGTTTTATGTGTTGTGACATATATGTGATGTGTTTAATTGCCGAACTTATTTATGTTTTGATTTATGTAACTGCTTAATAATTGTTCGAACATGGAAATTATCCACACGAGTGTATTCAACGCACTCACCCCTATCTGTATTCACACTACAGGAAATTACGAGAGTCAAGATGCGTAGAGAGGATGGTGTCATATCAAGTCTTCTCTTTTTTATTCTTTTTTAAAACTTAACGTTGAAACAATGATTTAATATTTCTCGTTTGTAAAGATATATCGTCTTTTTCTGATGATGGATCTTGTATAGCTTTATTTCTGCTGCTTGAAATTTTAAACTGTAAGATTCGGTTGTATCCGAAATTTCATACGTAACGTCTCTGATCATCTCTTATCTCCTTCTTCTTTAAAGTAAACGTCTTTTCCCTTTCTTCTTGCACGCCCGCAAGGAAAACTTTGATATTTTTAAGTAAGAAAACGGGGCGTGACACTTTCCAGTCTTATTTTGATCTATTTATGCTAAGAATTTAACTTTTGTTTCTTCATAAAAATTGTAGTCCTTAAAGTTATCTATCAAATGCCATTGATTTTAACCCAATATAAATTTCCTACACCAAGTTATGCCCAAAATACTTGAGCCTTGTCATGACGAAAATCAAGATATTTTTGCACAACTTCCACCTTGTTGTAATTTTCTGCTTTCCTGGAGTCAGATTTGGAAAACGTTTTCAACATGAAAGTTATAGATCTCATTCTTATCTTTCCACCAAAACAAAAGTCATTAAATTTGGACTTTTGAAGTACAAGATATAATTTGTCTTCCAAAACTGAGCATTTTCAACTTCGTATCTCCACTCCTACTTGACTTTGCATTCAATTGAGCTTTAAATTTGTTCTAAAAACTATTAAATTTCTTTCAAATCAAGCAAATTTCTAAAATCTTAACAAGATAATACTCCCTCCGTCCCAAATTATTTGTTGTTTTAGCTTTTGAGATTTGTCCCAAATTATTTGACGTTATAGGAATTCAAGACATATTTTCCTAGATTCTTCCAAATTTACCCCTATTTATTATTCTTTACTAAATGCTCTATTATTTCAAAGTATGCATTGGAAATATGTATTAAATAGGGATAGATCGGTCTTTTTGTTAGTTTCCTTAATCTGCGTGAAAAGTGTTAAAACGACAAATAATTTGGGATGGAGGGAATAAAAGTTATATAAAATATCACGAATGCATACTTTTTAGCACAATATGATATGAAATTGAGTCTCAAAATACCTAAAATAACGCATGTTATAAAATAGACAAATATTTGATATTTATCAACATTTCTATAATATTTTGAATTTGATATTTATCAATATTTCTTTAATTTGTCACATATTGAGTAATGCAGTAATTAACATAATAGACAAACACGCAGATTTATTCTTTTTCTTAAGTTCACCTAAATTGTCGGAGTATACTATTTTGCATCGGAAATGGAGAGCTGAATGTTATTCTGTTAAGTTTACCTAACAACTAACATATGTTATTTCACATCAGAGATGGAGAGCAGGAGGTTATTCTATTGGGTTTACCTAACAATAATTACACATATATAATTAAATGATATTTATATATTGACTACAAATTAACAATTTTATATATTTGATAGCGTTTTTCCTAAAAATATCATCCGCCGAAAATTAGGTTGCGGAAAATTGGGTAGACTGGAAATCAAGCCGAGATCTCACTAGAATTGATGTCAGTGTATGTTGCTTATTTTTATTAAATATTTGATATTGTATATTTAATGTCGTGTATGCTATTTGTTTTTATTATAAGTTTCATGATTGATGTTGTATTTGATGTGGTGTATATATGTTGTTTGTTTTTATTAAATATTTGATGGTGTATGCTCGATGTGGTGTATTTTGTTTCTTTTTATTAAGATAGTATTTTTTTCGTGAGTTGCACATGTTGTCATATTTGTTGTTAGATTTTATCTTTAATATTTTAGTTTATTTTTATTGTCGAAACTATTACAAATCAAGTAAATCAAACTCAAATGCACCAAATTTAAATTATTTTAATTTTGATATTTTGCTTTATATATGTGATTACTAAATTAAAATTCATAAAAATGATAAATTTGATAAGTCACGCAGAAAGTAATATTTTAAATGAATAAATTTTAATTTGTTTTAAAAAATTATCACCCTCACCCCACTCAAAATCACAAATACAAATAAACCTAGCAATAAATTGACTTACAAATAAGAAAGAAAAATTTGATACGTCATGTATTATAAATGAAGAAGTTATTTAATTTTAAACACTACAACTTATAAATACAAAGAATAATGATAAATTCGGTATATCATACATGTATTAAGAATGAACTTTAAATTAAGTTAATTTGAAATTATGATTTTAAAATGAAATTCAATTTACATATATAATTGGATATATATATATATATATATATATATATATATATATATATATATATAATAAAAACGTTTTAAAAGATAAATGAATAAAATGAAGGATTCTATATTCTCTGAAAGCCATTTTTTCTCAAATAATCTAAATTTTTTATATTAAGAAAATTATATTAATTTTTTGTTGGTACTTTTGTTATTGTCGTTCCTATTTTGTATTTGTAATTTTCATAAGTATAATTTTAAATTAGAACACATATATGTTAAATCCCATATTTTAATCTACTAACTTCTTCAAATCAATAAAAAAAAGAACTCAAATGTATCAAACATCATAAAGTAATAGTAAATTTGATATAACATATATAAAAATGAATTTTAAAAGAATAAATTATTTAATAGGCAGATTAAGTAGCATACAAATAATTAACATAATCTAAACAAAAATGTTATTAAAATTTAAAAAAATTATTAGGGAATTCTTTTGGTTGTCATCTCCCTACCCAAGACCATCACATCTCTCAACCCAACACCGATCTGGCCACCCCCTATGCAGCTACACCAAGAGAGAGAAAGAGACCTTTCCATTCACCAATATTTCTTGTTTTTTTCAATGCAACTTTCCTATTTTAGGAACATTATTTGGACAGGTAATGCATCACTTGCTATTTTTAACAATTATAAGTTGTTAAATAAGTTGAAATAAGTTGAACATCTTGAAAGATCATAAGAGGTTTAAGTTGTGTGCTTTCACTAAATATTGTTGCACTATAGTCTTAAAATTAAATCAATTGAATTGTTTGGAATGGGCACATCCTAACACCTTATAAATATAATTATTTGAATTAAGAGCAAGACCTATAACAATAGAGAATTCCTCTATTCTTTAATGTTATATTGAGTATTGAAACTTTTTATCATCTTAAAATTGAATGGTCTTTATATTAATTCATTATTGTCATCCAACAAAGAGCTCATAAAAATAAAAGAGTCTCATGCCCAATATACCCAATTTGATATAAAATGATAACAATCTACCCACTAATATAATAAATTGTCCTCAAATATCCACCAATATAACATATTATCCCCAAATACCCAATTTTGGTTTTGTCCTCACATGTGCACTTTATTAATTATTTTATCTTTATCTTTTTCATTTACTTTACTTTGATATTTTATACACGTATTAGCACATTATCATATATTTTCGTTAAACCCTAAAAAATAAGGGTTGATATATATCTTTTTTTGGTAGATCCAAACGATGAAGAAGATGACTTTGTACTGGACGAAGATGTTGAGGCAAACTTGGATGAGGAGCAACGAGCGGCATATGAGCAATTCTGCGATGACACAATGAGAGCTGAGTGGCACATTCCAGACATACCTGAATTCGAGGACCCTACTTCAGAGATTGAGCATGCTCCAACTGGTATGCAAAAAGGAGCGATGTTTGGCAGAAAGGTTGAACTGAAGAATGTAGTTGGGCGATTGATGGAGGTCCAAATTCATGCGGCAAGGGCGATCGATGGAGGTCCAAAGGATGGGACGAACGAAATTCAAGGTCACTGATGATTGAAAAATATATTTGGTGGACCTCAGTGACGGTGTGTGCAATTGTATGTTCTTCCAAACCGATTTGATTCCATGCGCTCACGCATGTGCAACCATCAGGTATGAGGTGGAGGATCAAGATCTTAGCAATCTTCATTGTATCCTCCGCACTATCATTAAACTTGCCGGAGGTGAATCGAGCACGGAGCTCAGACACGGTGAACATAACCATTGATGTAGACGATTCGACCCTAACAGGCGTCACGAACGTAGTCCAAAACAAACTACACATTTTACAAATACCGAAATAAGCCAACTATTTAAATAAATGAACATTAATACAAGAATTCAAAAAATAAATGAACTATTTGAATAAATGAACATTTATAGCAGTCTTTTCTAGTGAAATATAATAACTAAACATATTAAATGTTTAGTATATACATAATATATAGTCATTTTATACATATAATTATACATTTCTTAATATTTTTAAATCAATATTAAATGCAGTGATTAGTTTAAAAATGAAGAAAATAATTTCGTTTTTCAATTATGATGAATTAAATAAATAAATAGTATTCTATGGCTAAGGAAATAATGGATTGGTCAAATATTTGAATGATGATGCATTCCATTATATTCTACATAACAATGGGTTCTTTTAAATTAATTGCTACTTAACGATATGAGATTAACTAATTTATTGCTAGTTCGTTAAACTATTAACTAAAATTAATTGCTAGTTCTTAAACCCTAAACATATGAGATTAGCTAAAATTAATTACCTCAATGTTAAACCCTAAACGATATGAGATTAACTAATTTATTGTTAGTTCGTTAAACTATTAATTAAAATTGCTAGTTCGTTAAACTAACTAAAATTAATTGCTAGTTCTTAAACCCTAAACATATGAGATTAACTAAAATTAATTCCCTCAATGTTAAACCCTAAACGATATGAGATTAACTCAAATTAATTGCTACTTCGTTAAACCCTAAAATTGCTAGTTCGTTAAACCCTAATAGAATATGAGATTAACGAAAATTAATTGCTAGTTCGTTAAACCCTAATAGAATATGAGATTAACGAAAATTAATTGCTAGTTCGTTAAACCCTAAAATTATAGGGTTTAACGAAAATTAGGATTTAATTGTTTAATTGTTCGTTCAACCCTCAAAATTTAGGTATAATAATTTTCGTTAAACCCTAAAAATTAAGGGTTTGACGAAAATTATACCATATGGTATAATTTTCGTTAAATCCCTAAAAGTATGGGTTTAACGAAAATTAGGTTTAAAATTTGTTAAACCCTTATTTTTAGGATTTAACAATAATATACAATTTCGTTAAAAAATATGTGATAATACGGTATATATTATATCAAATACGTAAATGAATAGTAAAATAAAAAGATAAAATAATTAGTAAATAAAGTATACATGTGAGGACAAAACCAAAATTGGGTATTTGAGGATAATATGTTATATTGGTGGATATTTGGGGACAATTTGTTATATTAGTGGGTAGAATTGTTATCACTTTATATCAAATTGGGTATTTGGGGTATTTTCTCAAAATAAGATCTTACTATTATTTGAATTTAAATTCCTTCAATATCCATTCTTTTAATAATTAAAAAATAAATCCTTCAAATACTTCGAAGATGCCAATTGCTAGTTAAGTGTCAGGGCCGGACCTTTTATGAATCCGTGAGTAAAAATACGAATTTTGAGGGGCCCATAATTTTGTGTATTTGTACATGTATAGATCTATTTGTTGTAAATATCAAAATTATTGTTTGGTTAGCCTAGTGGACTGGGCCTCATCTTTCAAGTAGCCTTAGTGGATGCACTTTGCTATTTTATTTTTCTTTTATTCATTTATTCATGTTAGTTTAAATAACTTTTGACTGAGATTTTATTTTCTTTTATTCATTTATCTACGTTTGTATTTTAAATGATTATGGATTTATTAATTTAAGTTTTTTACTTTATTTTATATTTGTAGTCTTAATATAACATTTTTTTCTATATTAATCCATGATTTTATTTTACAATTTTATTAATAAAATAATTCTTGATTTATTAATTTAAGTTTTTAATTTTAATTTGTATTTCTAATATCATTGTTTAATATCAATTTCTGTATTCATCCATGTATGTTTCCATTTATAAATTGTTAGTGCTAAAATAACTTATGGTTTGTTAATTTAAGTTTCTAACTTAATTTAATTTATATTTTTAGTGTCATTGTATGATGTCTCCCAAGTATAAGTTTGGATATTTGAAAAGAAAACGAAAAATGAAGGATATGGAAATTAGTTCAAGTCAAACTGAATTTAAAGTAATTATTTTAAACTTAATCACTCTTTTTGTTTTTGCGATAATATTAATAAATTGAATATTATAACGACCCCAATTATTTTTTCATTAATTTTGTATAATTGATATTAAGGGTCTATTTTATAAATTCATCTCAGGCCACAATATTTGTAGGTCCGGCCCTTGCTACCAACACAAAATTATTATTAGAACATTATTTTAAT
Source organism: Scutellaria galericulata (assembly GCA_946896805.1). Taxonomy (NCBI): domain Eukaryota; kingdom Viridiplantae; phylum Streptophyta; class Magnoliopsida; order Lamiales; family Lamiaceae; genus Scutellaria; species Scutellaria galericulata. The sequence continues at coordinate 10,452,061 of OX335798.1, read as the reverse complement.
TTGTTGAAGCAAAATCTCTCTAATAGAAAATAAAGTGAGTTTTGTGGCATTTATACAATGTTTGGTGAATGTGTAGACCATCATTATAGTATGTATGAATTTCGATCACATGGTGATTGATGTTGCTCCGATCCAACACTTCTTTTCCAGACAAAAACTTGAAACCTCTGATCCGAATACCTGCAAAACAAACACGGGGAGGGATTTCCGACGATAAGACTCCGACGCTCAAGTTAGTACAGTGATCGACGATTTTTGTGTAAATGTGTATCAGTGTGCTTGTTGCAATAAGATTGTGTGTCTCCAAATGAAAGAATGAACATTATAAATTTATATACTCTCTGTGATACGTGGCAGTTGAAATCATCCGATAAGTATGAGAAGTGGGCGACTGGTCCGCGAAAATGGCGGTCATCTGAATTCAAACCTGTTCGCCCCGCTTCATCATTAATCAGTTCGTCATCATGTCTCAAAACTTAATCAGTTCGCAATTAATCAGTTTGCAAATAATGCCGTAGAAGAGTTCGCTCTCCTGAAGTAACCCTTGTTAGTTTCTTTAAGTTATTCACACATATTGACTTTGATTTTGGTTCGGTTTAAAGGAAAATCCGGTCCAATTCAGTACGACCATATCAATGATTGTGACCACATAGAGAATTATTTCATTGAAGCTTTATATATATAGTTGTAAAATTATTACATGTAACTGTGCAGTTGATTGGAGTCACTAAAATAGTACAATAATAATGGATTTTGTTGCAACTTTGACAGGTAACGGTTGTACTTCTAAACCGTTTCCCAAGCAAGGGCATTCTTTTTTTTTTTGGTAACTACTAAAATGTTTTTTTCATAGTTGTCAAAAATAAAGTACTCACAATTTCTATAAATTTGTATTCACAGTTGTTGAACTCTAACCCTTTGGCACAACTTGTTTTTAGGTCTCATTATCAATTCAATCATTAATTATGCTTCTTTTTTTTTTTTTTTTTCATTTCATGTGACATCTCTATTAATGTACATTTCTATCTTGATATATATGTATAAAAAAATATTTTTTATATTCCATTTTCTCCCTTGTTCAAATTCATGAGCGTTTAATTTTTTTTTTATATTACTAATATTTAACTTTTCATAATTATTTATTTTGATAAATCATTTATATAACATAGGTACATAGGTGCAACCTATTTCATTCTATTAGATGGTACCACATAAATATGTACTTTAATTTTAACGTATTTCATATATATATATATATATATATATGTATAGGGCTTGTGTAGTATACGGGATTAAAAAAATTAAACTTACTAAAATTAGAAAAATTTAAATAATAATTTTATAAGAAAATAATCTATTTATGGGTTTGAAAAATAATTTTCTCACATAAATTTCATAAACTTGGGATCACTTGGGAAAGGTGGCACTGCATTTCTCTTAAAGAAGTGATTAATACTAAGAGCATGAGCAAGTGAGCGACATTTTCCATATCTCTTTCCACCAATGTTGATAGGGATTAAGTATAAGCTGCATTCATCAGATAAAAGTAATTCAAGAATATTTTGCCTCAATCCCAAGATACTCATAATATATAAAGGCACAAGGAATACGTAATAATGAATTCAAAGAAAAAGCCAGCAACTGATGATCTAATCAACTAGGCGCTCATGGAAGTTACAGCTTACTAGAAACTAGATTCAACAAAGAGGAAGAAAAACAGTAGAAAAAGGATAGGAAAAGTGAAGAAAATTGGACAAAGCCAAAATGAAGTGAATCCACGCATTGACACAAAGAAATCACAGCAAGGCATAGCTACCTAGTAAATCAGCATGTACAAAATAGTTACATTAGAAGAAAATGCCAAATTAGTAGCTTGTTGAAAACTAATATCAATGGGCTTCAGGGCATTGATGCTTAAAACTAGTAAATTATACAATAGATGAACAAAGAAGTAATTACCAACATCAACTTGTTTAGATGACTGATCAGAGGCATCAAGCTGACATTGGCCCATCATCAGAGGAATTTCCAGCATCCTTATCATCTCCTCCAAACTTAATCATCATCATCGGAGTCGATGTTATGAGTGTAGTAGAGCTTGAGCAAGAGTTATCCAACACTTGACTCTTATTCTCCTGTTGAAGCTGCTTGAACCTCTCCATGAATGATCCATCATTAACAAATAAGCTAGGGTCGGTAGTTTTATCCATTGTCTAAACACCAACTACTGCTCACTGCTTACGACCATCAACTGCTTGACTAATTCAAAGTAATGTGTCAAATTTAATTTTTTACAACTTAAATTAAATAAAGTGGTGCGGATAGTCGTATGCTCTTTTAATAACTAATTAATTAAATGAAATATTTAATTGAATTCAAAGTTCAAACCAAATCTTAATTGAATAACTAACTAAAATACTACTGAATTAAAAAGGTATAACAAATAAAAATTATAGTAACCATACATATTCAAGACACAAATATATGGAAATCTATATTATTTAAACATAAATCATAAAAATATTAAATGAATTAAAAAAAAAAAACATTACCTTTAATAACGTGGTGGGAGATTTTAAGAAATTCACATCTAAAATTTTAAGTTGATCTCCGTTATTGGTGAATATTCTCTTTGTCTTCCAATATTTATATTTTATGTTTGGAAAAGAAAAAAAAAAGGATATGAATATAATTTATAAGGATTTTAAATTTAGATACAGACTTTCCTATTTAGTGAACTGGTGTAATTTTTGAACTAAGTTTACTTTAAATATAACTTTAGATCATTTATATATAAAAGAAAATATCTTGGACTTGCACTGAGCTGGAACCCAATGCTGCCCCCACATAGAACCGCCCTGCTTACGGTTCGATTAGACAAAATATAGGGAAGAATGCTCAAATAATCTCAATAAAAAAAACAAAAAAAAACTAACTAAATTCGATGAACAGAAGAAAATAGTTAATATAGGATGCCATTTGTTACCTAATTAATAGTGAACAAAATGAATATCGATGAAAATGGGTAAAGTAACCCTTATCGAAAATGGGTAAAGGAAAAATTTCTTCCATTAAAATTAGGACAAAAACTTTTGTACACTTGGTGCACGAACCTTGAATCCGTGCATTCGAGTCGATCCGATCCGTCACACACCCATACACACGCGCAATCAAATCACCGACAAAATCTGTTCAAATATGCTTCCAAGTGTCAGACATTTATGTTATATTAATTATACTTTTTAGTAGTGTTAATCATATATTTAGCTGTGTTAGTCATATATTTTGTAAGACTAGTTGTATCTTAACATTTTTTTAAATAGACATATTAACCTTTCATTCTTTTTAGTTATAACAGTCATACATTTTAGTTATGTTAGATATATCTTTTAGTTATGTTAGTTGTACCTTTATATATTACATAAAAATATGATTATGTTGATATAAAGGTATAAGTAATATTATATAAAGTTATGAGTATTATCACATAAAGGTAAACATATACAAATTGTGGCGAAATTATAATTTTTTTAGTGTTAAAAGTATTAAATAAAAGTATGATATTTGCACATAAAAGTATAACTAATATAAATTAAAAATATGACTAATACAATATAAATGTATGACTAACATAACATAGAGGTCAGAGGAAAAAAAAAATTAAAAGTGCGTGGAATCGGATCAACCCAAGTAAAAATGCGCAGAGCTGGATCAACCCGCCACCACCCGAATGCATGTTTGCATCAAGTGCACAGAGGTGCTGCTCTAAAATCAGCTATCAGAAACAAAAAAGGACAAAGCCATTCGTTTACAGTATGAGAGAAGTAAATTGAGAAGAAGGCGATACGAATTTTGAAAATTATAAACTTGGCACTTTTCATGTCGGTACTTTTCGGTTTTGCCCCAAATATTTTCGGTATTTTCTATTCTGCCCCAGAGTTCTGTTTATTAGGTTTTGAAAAATGAATTTTAGCAACCAAACTCTTTAGTCCACCGAGTATAATCCTCTAACGTCTTATTTCGAAATAAAATAAGATTATAATTTGAAAAAATTCCAAACACTAACAGACTTATGAATTCTTGAAATATCTTATAAAATGTTTAAATAAATTGCAAACTCAAGTAATAAATGATTTTTTTAAAAATAACATAATATCATTAAAAAAAAGGTACAGTTATTATTGAGTTACCATAAAGTTTATTATATTATAACTCATGTATCAAACGGGTGACAGACTAGTTATAGAAAAAATAGATAATGTTGTATTATTTATGAGTAAAAATAGGTGTTGTGTTTGAAATTGTAGAAAAAATAGATATTATTGTTAAAATTTGTAGAAAAATAGAGTAGAATTATAGGAGTTTTCAACTGATTAGATTGGAGTTTGAAAGTGTTGTGCAATGCTCGAGCTTTTTGATCTTTTCAATCCTACAACTGGTGCATTGCATTGGATGAGTCTCTATATGACACATGTCAATTAAAATTAATTAACCACCCGTAAAATATAAGAAAAAAATAATAGAAAAGAAAAAAAAAAGAGAGAAAAAAACGATATGTGGCATTTAGAAACCCACTCAATACAATATACCAGGTGTAGGATGAAAGAAACCGTGGAATTTTATGTGCTTTCACGAAAATAGACTTTGGACTTTTAGTTTGTTTATGGGCTTAGGCCATACTTCTTAATATTAACCCATGCAAAATTATAAAGCCCACATCCCAAAATTGTAAGGTATAATTCTTCTTCCTCATTATTTGCTTCTAACCATATGAAGTATCTAAAGTCATGGAATATGAAAAACTTTTTTCTTTATTATGTTTAATGATCTTCATATGGTCTAAATATTTAGGGGTAATTAAGTGTGTACCTTTTTTTATATTAGTTTTGTGTTATTTGTTCTTTTTTTTTTTTTTGTTACACTTTGTCTCATTATTTACATAATATTTACACTTCAATATCCAAATATTATATCAAAATATTCCAAAATGCATGGAAGCTAAAAAGTAAAATCCATGAAGTTTGCAAAATATTACCCAAAAATTATACTTCCAAATTTTTACATGTTGTACACGTGATAGAATCCCAATAAAATATCCCACCTACAATAAACAATAAAAAAAAAATTTCTTTCTGTAAATGAGTATTGAGATTCAAAAACAATCAAAGTTCACGTTGGTAATTTTTTTTTAATAAATTTTAGTATTATATATATATATATATATATATATATATATAAAATTAGGATGGAAAAAGAATTGCAATTAAAAGACATTTATTCATATCACACAGTAAGCATCCATCTATAGCGATAAATAGAAATAGAAAATATGATTCTCAATTGTTGTAGAAACGAAGATCAGAATTCGAAAGTAAAATATGGACGGACATATTTTACCCTTAGATTGAGAAGTGAAAAGGAAAAACAAAAAAAGTTTGTCTTAGCCCAAGTTAATTTAATTCAATTTTAGGTTATGTGTATTGGGTGATTAGGTCATTAATGGAAATTGAATGCAAATTAACAACATTCCTTTTGTTTCATGTTTCCTATGATCCTCTGTTTCTTCCCTCTATTTCTTCCTTCACTACAACAAAATTCATTTAATAGAACGCTTATAAATATCGTAATAGACTAATTTTGTTGTAGTGCTTGAAATTAGGTATCACAATCGATCAAATATGTATTAGTGTTCAGGAATGCACATCATGATCTTCATTGTTTTCTACAAAAATTTCAATTGGAATTCTATGGAGATATGCAACCTATTCATCTTGTTGTTGGAAATGAAATTATATAGAATTACTATTTTCAATTTTATGATATGTTGGGATGAACTATATGACTAATATAATAAAATTGGAATTAACATAAGAAATTGATTGGAAATGAACACTTACTCAAAGACATGATTGTGATAATTTTACTACAAATGCCTTTTAATTATTTTATGCTAAAAAATGGCAATAAATAATCGTTGATTTTCTAGACAATATATGGCTATATATTCTAATATTTCATTTCCCTTTATATATATATAATTTTTTTCCCATCTAATTGCAATTGACCTTTTATAGAAAAAAAGTTACGCTCTATGGCATTCGGAATATGCTAATAATTAGTTGGCAATTAATAAGAAATAAAATACAATATAGCCGTTACATTGATTATTTGTGAAATCTCCTGAAAAACTTCCAAACGCTAACAAATTTATAAATTCGTGAAATATCTTATAAAATGTTTAAATAGATTACAAGCTCAAGTCAAAACTGATTTCATTTTAAAAATAACATAATATCATAAATATAAAAAAATAATGAAATATATAGTTATTATTGAGTTATCATAAAGTTATTATATTATAACTCATGTATCGCATGTGTGATAGATTAGTTATAGAAAAATTAGACAATGTTGTATTATTTTATGTAAAAAATAGATGTTGTTTTTGGAATTGTAGAAAAAATAGACGTTATTATTGGAATTTATAGAAAAGTAGAGTAGAATTATAGGAGTTTTCAATATAGCAATACAGACATCGATAAGCATGGAGTTTGTAAATTTTTGTGTAATTCGTGTGCCTTTTGATCTCTTCCACCCTACACCTGGTGCATTGCACTGGATGAGTCTCTACACGCCACATGTCAATTAAACTTGATCTCTTTCATTCTACACCCGATGCATTGCGTTGGGCGAGTTTCTATATGCCACATATCATTAAACTCAATTAACTACCCATAAAATGTAAGAAAAAAAAATTAAAAGAAAAGAAAAAATTTGAGAAACAAAGACGTGGCATTTAGAAACCCACCCAGTACAATGCACCGGGTTATCGGGTGTAAGATGGAAGAGACTGCATTTTTCTGTGCTTTCACGAAAACAGACCGGGCTTTTTGTTTGATTATAGGCTTAGCCCAAACTTTTAATGTTAACCCATGCAAAATTATAAAGCCCACACCCATAATTGTAAGGCATAATTCTTCTTCCTCCTCAATATAGTTTACTTCTAACCATACGAAGTATCTAATGTCATGGAATGTGAAAAACTTTTTTTCTTTCATATGTTTAATGATCTTCTTATGGTCTAAATATTTAGGGGTAATTAAGTATGTACCTTTTTTATATTAGTTTTGTGTTATTTGTTCTTTTTTTTGTTAAACTTTGACGAGTCTATACATAATTGGATTAATTAAATAATTTAACCCTTAATTGCTTGTTTTTATTATGTGCATTTCAAAATGAAATGAATACGTGATTTATGAACGAACTTTAGGTTATAACGATTAAATGATATTATATGTCGAAGCCCAAAATTTTCGTAAAAGGGATAGCCTTATCCGAGGCCCATAAGCCCAAAAAGGAGATACATAAGTAGTGAGTTTGAGTACACTAGGGTAATTTTGAACATCATTTATTAAAGTGAGCTCTCTCTCTCTCTCTCTCTCTCTCTCTCTCTCTCTCTCTCTCTCTCTCTCTCTCTCTCTCTTTCTCTCTCCTATTTCTGACCTCCGGCCAGCCGTCGCGCCACCGCCGGTGTCGCTCCCTCTCACCTCGGTCAGTTCCGGCTGAATCTTACATCAAAACATAGCTCTCGCCGAGCCCGTCTCGAATCTGGGCTCGGATCTGTGTTTTAATAAAACTACTAATACTTTTAGTTAAAACAACTAATACCTTTGCATATAATAAGTAATACCTTTCAGTAAAAAAAAAAAACCTTTGAAATAAACAAATTATAATTTACATATAACATGTAATACATTTGGATAAACAAGCAAAATACTTTTCTTGCATGTGCACAAATTATACCATTTGATAAAACAGATAATACCTTTAAGTAAAGAAATAAAATGTAAAAATATATTTCAATTATAAAAGTAATTCCTTATTAGTATGCAACTAACAATTTATGAGTGTACAACTAATTAATACCTTTAACTGAACAAATAAAATGTAAACATATATACTCATAAAGAATTAGTTGCATACACATAAGGTATTACTTGTATACTCTTAATGTATTAGTTGCTAATTAGTGAAATGAGGTATTAGTTGTATACTCTTAAGGTATTAGTGTGTACTCTTAAGATATTAATTTTATACTCTTATGGTATTAGTTGAATATTCATAAGGTATTAATTGTTCATTCAGTGAAAGATATTAATTGTATACTCTTAAGATATTAGTTGTATACTCTTAAGGTATCAGTGTACTGTAGAGTGTAAGTTTAAAATTTTAAAATTTCAAATGCGCAATTTTCATCATCATCTTCCCTAATATCACTTTTGAACATTCCATTGCAAAGTATTTCATATTTTGAAATAATTGAATCTTCTATATCTAGATAATTGAAACAAAATAATCATCAATTCCATAGAATTATGATTTTGAGATTTAAAATTAAGAAAGAAAAAACACATACTCAAATCATGATTTGAATAAGAAAAAAAATAATAGAGAAAAATATGGCGATGTAAGGAGAAGGAGAAAGAGGAGGAAGAAGAAGAAGAATAACAGGACAACACGCAAGGTAGAAAGAGAAGAAGAAGAAAAAAACAGAAAAATAATGTTGTACATGGAGGAGAAAAAAAAATAAAAAAATAATGCACATGAGTGTCTGGAGCAGTTTGGGAGATCCGTACACCCGGGATACATAAATGTCACTATTGTTTTTATATGTTTTAAGTTTCAAAAATTATAACATATATTTTTTAATTCCACACAATTATATTATCCATACATACTAGCGGTAGGATGATCATCACCAAGTATATATTTTGAGTAGATAAAATGGAGTGAATTAAGAGTAAAAATACCAAAGACTAAAACATTTTTTCCTCTTATTTAATTTACTCATCTTGATCACATTTATAGATATAATTCAAGATTACATAAATACAAAAACATGCTACATAAAGCAAAAAATTTTAAGAAGTCTAAAAGATTATGCCTAAATATAAATATTGCACACTTAACTACAAATTAAATTTCATAAATTGATGAGACAAAACATGCTAAGCACATTTATTACAACGCTAACTCCTACTATGTTGGTGCTTATATAATGACTTGTATTTGTTTAAAGGTAAAATAGAGTAATATATAAATAAAACAGAGTATAAGGGGTACTCAAAATCCCGTATATAAAAGAGTTATCGAAAATATACATAATCAAGATTACAATTTAGAGGGAAAGCAATCCCATGGATGAGAGTACCAATCATGAAACGAATATGAAAACATGAGAGGGTAGTGGGCTTTAATCCACTTCCAAGTGCAAAGTTTAACACTATCGACAACTTGAATTATATCTACGCCCGTTCCATTTAATAGTATATCATTCCGAGCTTTCCAAATTCTCTAATACACACATTGCCAAATTAGAGATTTTTTGCTACCTTACCATGTCCGAGACTCACAAAGTTGATGAAGTGATTATGCAAAGAAGAAGAGGTTTGTTGTAGTGGTAAGTTCAGCCATCAAAAAACAGTTGACCAAACTCCAATAGAGATAGGACAATACATGAAGATATGGTCAGAAGATTCTGGAGAGGTAGTGCAGAAAACGCAGCAAAGTTGCTGCCCAACGAAGTTCATACCTCTTCTAACCAAGTTCTCTTTTGTTGGAATTCTATTTTGAAGCGCCTTTCAAATGAATGATGAGACTTTGCTTGGAATATGACTGCGCGTCGCAACGCGGTAAAATTATTTAATTTCTTTCCTAACCTAACCAACTAGTAGCTAGGACAAGTAAGAGTCGATCCCACAAAGAGTGATGATTAACTATGCCACCTATGTTCAATTCAATTAAATGGCAGATTATGGGGGGTTTATGAGATTGATCAACTATAACTAAATAAACTAAATAAACCTAAAAAGCAAATTAAACAAAGAATCAATTGATGCATATATTCCAGTTAACAGTTCAATTATCCCCCGATATCAATTATTCCCTAATCAATGTATTACCCCTTTCTCAGATTATCATGGAATTATCATCCCTAATTTAACAACAAGCTCTGTTAAACCGAATCATCTCTTAAGATTAGTTAAATTAGGATACTGTAACACCCCTTCTATTAGGGTAGTTATTTCTACTAAATCATGTTTAACTTTCCAACTAATAAAAATATGTCACAAGGATTCATAGAATTTATTATTATTATTTTTTTTTGAACAGCGGAAATAATTTTGTTAAAAAACATATCCGAATTTTAAAACAGTTTAAAGCACCCAAAGAGAAATAAATTGTTTGTGTAAAACTTTACGTCGAAAGAACTCAAAACTAAAATTTTACTTTGCATGATACTTAGAAAACTCTTAAAAATCTTAAACCAATTCTGAGGCCGTCACCACCAATCACACTTCAACGTTGTTACCTCCTTGCACCACATCTTACCTTTGCCTTTATCTGCAGTATAAGATAATACTATAAGCAAAAATGCTTAGCAAGTACATCACCTATCTCACAAAACATTTTTCTTTGAAACTTTTGAAAATACAAGAAACATCACTCATAAAAGAAATAATAATATATTCTTATACTTGAAAATAAAATACTATGGGCCCAGACATGGTACCAATGTGTGCAACTCCGAAGAATGCGGGGTAGCTAGCCACCGAATCCAAACAGAGCAACTAATAACTAATAGAGCAATCTAGGAGCTCTTAACTTCTTCTCGTGGGCAGTCTAGGAGCCCGATACCAGTCTCTTAAAAATATATAAAACTATATATATAAATATATATACTCCATCTCAAAATATTTTTCTCACTTTACATGAAACAAAATTAATTAGCATCTTGTACTTGATCAGAACACATGAAAACACGTCACTTAGCAAATCATCTCTTCACATTTACATAAATCATAAATAAAAACTCACGAAGCATTAAACTTAGCAACTCATTAAAGCATAATCACATAAAACATAAATAGGCACTCACATAATTTCGCATAATCATTAAACAATTAAAACAAAGTTTCTCATATTGCAGGTGAGAGATGTACTTACCTGTAATTTCCAAAGCTTATAATATCTCAAGACTCCTAAACACGTTCTAAACTTCCTCAACCAAATCTAAAACATAATCAATTGATAACTTGATATCAGAATTTATTAACTTAAACATGCTAAATTTATTGAATTTTGGTAAACTTTATCAATATTGTTACATTGCTAGATTACTGTCTCAAGGTTTAATTAATCATATAAATTACAACATGATATTCTTAAACTGACCATTTAATAACAATATAAAATTAGGCCACTCTGTAGAGACCTAGACAAGACTATTAATTCCAATTTATGGAATTCTAGTAAACTCTATCAATAGTGCTGCATTGCTAACTTAATGTGTAATGATTTAATTATTCACAAGAATTTACATACATCTAGATCTATGCTTGTACACTTACACGTTAGTTTATTACCATTGCACTAATTAATCCTTACAAAATATATTGTTTAACTAAATTGGTCAATTTATTAGGTCATAAATATATATAACTGTTCCAAATACCAAATTCTCGTGAGAAAACGTGAAGACCAAAACTTGAAGATTAATCTGTCCGCCATTACGAATTTAAATTTTCATGTAATTTGTTTATTTACTAATTAATTTAAAAACAAAAAAGTCTTGACTGGCTTAACTAATTTACTGTCTACTTAATAATGATAATAATGGCATCAAAGACATTACAAATTAACTAATTCTTAAGTCACCAGAAACTAGAAACATACATGTCTAATTAATTATGATTACTTACTGTTATTAGCCATTGACTTTTCCGAAGAAATTAATTCATGAATCCCAAAGATTATTGGCAAAAACTTTTGTGCACAAGTTACACGGATCCAAATCTGTGCACAACAATACTGTTATATTATATGAAGTAATACTATTATATTATATGAGTGATACTGTTATAATATGAAGTAATACTGTTATATTATATGAGTGATACTGTTATATTATATGAAGTAATACTGTATCACTCATATAATATAATATAACAGTATTGTTGCACCTCGTGCACAGGAGTGTCACTCAAGATTATTTATGAATCATTAATTAAGATAAGAACATTGAAATCAAAAATTCATATTTATAGCATGAAAGAAAAACAATACGGTCGAACCAAAATTATGGATTAATCAATGCAAGATTATGCACAAGCCTTCTTCTAATCAATTCTATTATTAGTCTAATTATTTATAATTAAATTAATAATTATGAGACCCAATAGGCAAATATGAAAGACCCAGAATTGCTATTTAAACAACTAAGCAATTAACCATAAATATTCTACTATACTCAATGTGAAATAAAGGGAATCCCAAAGGTAACTAATTTAATTATCATAAAGATCTTTGCTTTAACAATTAATTTATAATATTAATTTTCCGAAAACAAGACTGCATGAATGAACAGTTAATATTAACCTAAATCTCTTACCAGAATACATAAATTCAATCCATTATACATTACAGAATAAACACACATATCGAAAGATTTCCTACTCAATATACTCTACTAAAAGTTTTGCCTTTTGTTTCTTTTTCTTTAATTGTTGCAAATGGCTTCAAATCGATCTTACTAACATAAAATAATACTAAAATTTATGGATGCATACCTTAACAGTAGATTTCTAGTGTTTCTTATTCATCGGTGAGAGTAGTCTCTTCTTGTTCAAGTTCCCTCTCTCTCTCTCTTCTCGTCTTTTAGTTACGTCTTTATTCCGTAGGTTTCACCTTATATTTATTTATCTAAGATTTGAGATTTCTTATTCTTTAGGAGTTTAAAAGCACGTGGACTCCTAAATCTTCTCAACTAATTAGTTCTTATCTCCACCAATAAATTTAAATTTTAAAATTCTATATGTAATTTAATATGGTTATAATTCTACTAGTTATTTAAGAGTCCTAATCACCTCACATAACTAATTCACTATAATCTAGTGTGAGACCATGATAAAAATAAAATAAAAATTTGTTATTCATAAAAGAGATTTAATTAGAAATTTGGGGTATTACAGATACGGTCTCTAATTAACCCTATTTAATTGAATAACCTAGAATAAGCTCTCTAAATTTAATTCATTAAATGCATTAATCACCAAAATGATAGGATGAACTAGACTCCGAATACACAAGCTTGATTCGATAATATAGGATTATGTTACTCTAGAGATGCACGACCTCTAGTTTACCACTTATGAAAATTAAACCACAACAATTAGAATTCATGATTTAAGATTCTAGCAATCAATTATCAAACACTTAACCTAGGTGATCAAACTTAATCAAGCATCAATAATTGAAAACATTATGCACAGATAACATAATCAATTCCAATCAAACATCGAGAGGGAAATACGTGATTAATTAAAAAATAAATAGATATACGGGTTCAAACATCCCTACTAACCGGAATTGAGAAATTAGCTGAGCATCTTCAGAATTGAATCCACAAATCAATTGAAAATTCCATCTAAATTAATCTAGAAAAGTAAATATGGTTTCTCTCTCTAAAGACTCACTCACTCTCTCTACTCTCATCTTCTGCCTAATTTCTTATTGCCTTACGTTTGCACTGCCCTTTTTTTTCAATTGAGGAAAGAAATCTTTTCTTTCCTTTCTCTTTCTGCGTGATCTCTTGAGGCTTGGGGCCAAAGAAAGATTAATGAAACTTGGGCTTTTCTTTTCTTTGCATAATTGAGCTCTTCTCCTTCATCTTGCTTGGGCCCATCTTGCACTCTCTTTCTTTCCAAGGCCCACTTCTTCAATCCCTAATTAGATTTCGGCCCAAACAACTTATTCATTGTCATGATCATTCTCTTGTCTCCAAAATACTTCAAGAGCTCCTAAAATATCAATAAAATAATATATGAAATATCTGAGGATCGAAAACATATATAGGTACAAAAACGGTGCATTTAATCATCTAAAAGATTATAAAATCATAAATATGCATTCGATAAAATGCACCAATTTCCTACTTATCAGAATGAAGGATCTCCAAATGAATTTGATGCAAGGATTAAGATGAATTTCCTCGTAAGATTCATTGAAAAGGCTATCTTACATCGTCTTAGAAGAAAATGATCCATCCTTGGACCGGTTCCATACAAGGGAATCTGAGACTTGAGATTTCAATTTAACTCTGCAAAGAAGTTGTCATAGATCCAAAAAATAAGCAAACTCGGAACCATTAAAAGGTCTCTCCCATCTAAAAGACCATTCCCGTGAAGATCCAACGAAATGCCCTATATTCCCCACCCTAGAATCTTTTTGAAAGAGAAATGTTATAAATAACACTATATTTATCTTTTAATCTAACCAGACCATCCAACCAAGGATCTAACAAAAAATACACCAAATTACCCATGCCCAAAGAAAATGAGAAACAATCACAAAATATTTTTCCCTCAGGCCCTCTAACTAAGCCTTGCAAGTCCCTCCACCAAAGAGAATCACCAGAACAATTTTTCCTACCCATGAGCCCTTCATATAAGGATCCATATCTAGATTTAAGTACTCTTACCCACAAAGCATCATCACTAGCCATCCACCTCCACACCCATTTACATAAGAGAGCCAAATTGAAAACTTTGATATCTCTAACCCCAAGACCCCCTCCATTTTACTTCTACATACCTTATCCCATTTTACCCAAGCAATTTTTGTTTTACAGTCTTCTCCCCTAAAGAATTTTTCTTTGCAATTTGGTAATAGAATGTAACACACACAAAGGGGCTTAGAAGAAGGATAAATAGTAAAGCGGAAGAGCCAAGAGCACCGAGTTGAGAAGTATTAGTTTGCCACCAAACGAAAGATGTCTTTTCTCCCAACCTGAAAGTTTATTTCTGAATCGATCAATGAGGGCTTCCAACAGTTTTTATTTCTGTGATTTGCTCCGATGGGAACACCAAGATAACAAAACGGGAAGGTCCCAATGCTGCAACCAATAACATTTGCAAATAGAACAATATCAGTATTGTTAACATGTAGACAGTGCAAGGAGCTATTGGAAAAATTAACTTTCAAGCCCGAAGAGATCTCAAAGAGACGCAAAATACCTTTGATAGTTTTGGTATTGCTCAATGTAGCCTTTCCCACAATAACGATGTCATTAGCAAATTATAGATGACTAATCTTGACTTTCTCTCTACCAATCTCAACAGCATCAAAAAGACAAAGAGATACAACCTTTTGCATATGACAACTAAAACCTTTGGGAGCAATGATAAAGAGGTAAGGGGAAAGGGGGTCCCATTATCTAATACCTTTTTGAAGAGCAAAGCCTCCTGAAGGGCTTCCATTCACCAAGACAGTCATGGTTGTCGAGGAGATACATCCATGTATCCAATTTCTCCACTTCCGACAAAAGTTCATGTCATCCAATATCTCATCAAGTTAGTTCCAGAGAATTGAGTCGAAAGCCTTTTCAAAGTCAACTTTAAAAATTACACTATTTTCACCATTCCTTTTTAGAAAGTCAACTGCTTCATTAAGGATTAGACTGCTATCCAGAATCTGATTTCCACTTGCAAAGGCACTTTGACACGGTGAAATAACTTTGCTTACGACCTTAGCGAATCTTTTAACCAAAACTTTTGCAAGGATATTATATGAGCAACTAATGAGAGAGATGGGTCGAAAATTCTTGATGGATTTGGAGTTGCTTTTTTTAGGAATTAGAGTCACAAAGCTTGGAATTGCCCCTTCACTATTCTGTCATGATGGTGAAATTCCTCCATAAACCTCATTATATCCACCTTTAAAGTTTTCCAGCAACATTTGATGAAATTGAATATGAGTCCATCCGGTCTTGGGCTCTTATTGCCATCACAATCCCATATTGCGCTTTTAACCTCCTCTTCAGAAAAAGGTGCAGTGAGAAGATCATTGTTATTTCAGTCAATTTTTTTAGAAATCAGATTCTTGATAGATAGTTTTGAAAGTGATCATCTCGAAAAGTGACTTTAAAAATGGTTGAATATTTCACCTTTGACCAAATGGACGGCTTTCACTTTATAGTTGTTAATCATCAGCCCTTCAATATTATTAACCTTATTTCGAATATTGATGCTTCTATGGAAAAAAACAGAATTTGCATTGCCTTCTCTTATCCACTGGACTCTTGCCTTTTGAAAGGTGTAGCTATCTTTAATTTTTCTTAGATAGCAAATTTAGCTTTAGACTCACGTAGCAACTTGATTTCATCTTCATTAAGGTCCTTGTCACCTTGGATAATGTCCAACCTATTTATTGATTTTTTAGCTTCTTCAATTCTAGAATCAATAGTTCCATAAGTCTTCTTGCTTCATTCTTTGACATCTGCCTTAACTAGCTTCAATTTTTCTTTCAGTACAAAACCACCCCACCCCTGAATGTTATAGTTAGGCCATTTCTCTTAACAAGTCTTGGTAGGCTGCAATCTTTGAGCCAAATATTGAAGAATTTAAATGGTTTTGGCCCCCAATTTTGAATAGAGGAGTGCAAAAATAGGGGCAATAGTCAGAGCTTGATTTAGGCAACCCAATGATTTTACAGCCACTCCATTCACTCAACCATGAATCTGAAACGAGAGCTCTATCAATTCTACTGCAGCATTTTCTGTCTAACCGTGACCAAGTGTACTTTCTTCCAAGAAGAGGCAGGTCGTGAAGACTTGAATCGTTTATGAATTCCTCAAATTTTCTTGAGCTAACTGAGATGAAATTACCAGATCTACCTTTCCTTTCACTAACATTTCTCAATTCGTTAAAATCACCAATTAAGCACCAAGTGTAGAGGCTGCTTAGCATTTTCTGAAATAGAATGCTCCAAAGCTCCACTTTACCCAATATATCACAAGGACTGTAAATATTTGTAATTACACAATGTCTGCCAGTTGCAAGCCATTCCCCTTCAATAGCAATGACACCATCTTCAAACTAGAAGTTATCTAATTTGAATTTTTCTTTTTTCCAACATATCCAAATACCACCAGATCGACCAAAAGAATTTCTAGCTTTCCAATCTACATCTAAGCCACCCCAAATAGATGGAACAAAAAGGAGGTTATGATCCAAAAGTTTAGTTTATTGCAGACATATTACATCCGGAGAAAATTTATTAACAAGCTCTTTCACCTCTTGCTTTTTCAATCTCCTACCTCAGCTTCTGATGTTATATGATATTATCTTCATTAAGAAACTGTGTTTCGAGTTCCCGCCTCCCATTAGAAACACTTTGCTCCATAGATTTCAGTCTATCAAGAACAAAGGTTTCATTTTTTCCATTTATACACCCAATTCCTTACCGAGTTGAAGAATTTCCTTCGGGCCCATAACATCACATGGGGCGACTTCTGTTGAATCAATGATTTCAGGGCTAATTGAATGAGAATCAGACACCGTCGGGGAGGCAACAGGTAGTGTGGGGCTATTCTTTAGAATGATTTTTTCGTTTGAATTTGGCATACCCAAAATAAAAGAGGACCAGTGATTCATCTTTAATCTAGCATCACGCTTATTCTTTAGCTTGTTCATTCGTTTTCTTCTTGCAGTCTTGCTGATGTTTTTCTTATCAAGAGTATTATGAGAGATAGGTCTCTTCCCTAAATCATTGTTAAGTGGTGAATCATCCCTATTCAAATTGAGGGCCTGGGCATGTGAGAGAGGACCAGAATTGGAGATTATGGGTGAGATACCAAATTCAATGTGAACATTGGGGAGAGATGGAGATTTCTCAGAAGCACTTTTGACGAAATCAACAGCTTGATTACGACAAAGGGATGGTCGAACAGTAATCCCCAAAGTGGAATACCCGATGCATTCACTTAGGGGGGGTTGAGCCTTATCAACTGGGTTGCCAGGTTGAGGAGATTGGGCTATTTCAGCTGGATCATTGAGAGTAGGTGTGGGCCTGTCTCTTGAGATTAAAGCTGGAGATTGAAATATTAAGGAATCTTGGCCCATAATATACTCAGAGGTAGATGGGTTGGTGGGATTAGTCGGCCCATTGATTAGCGCCATGGAATTAATTGGATTTATTTTATCTGGTGATAGAGGAATTGGGTCTTCAATAAAGTTTGGCCCAGCTGATAAAATTTTTGTCAGAGAAGGAAAGTCAGCTTTGGAATCTGCAGAAGATTGTTGATTCACAATAATTGTTGGGTGACAGTTACTAGGAGAGCAGCCATTCGCATGGGGATCGAGAGTATCGAGACTCGGTAAGTCCATCGAACTGAGATTATCAGCACGCCTTGCATTAATTTCCAAATCAGCCCTAGACCTTTCAACTTCCGATCGATAGAAAATGGATTCCGGCACGGAGGAGGCAAAAGACATCGAATCAGAGTCAGAAGAAAATTCACCATCAGAGTCGGTTCCAATATTCATGTCAATGATGTTATCGTATTTTGTGATCCACTCGGAGAAGTTTGCCATTTCCTCTGAGATTTGAATCATAAATCGATTATTTCCAGAGAAAAATTCAAATTCTCGATTGAAGGCGCTGAAGGACGACGATCGAATTTTGATTCTGGCTATGTCCAAACGTCTGCGATATTCCGTGATGGGATCAATTTCAACGATAACTCCTTCATCTCCAATCACCCTTTGAAAAAAGTTTTTGTTCCAGTGATGTAGGGGGGCACCGATCATATGAACCCATAATAGTCGTTCTGTGACACCATCAGTTTCTTCCCAGTTATGCCAATCAACAAACCATTCATTTAGCCATTCATTTTCTTGGATAAGAAAGTTCTCCAGAGTTTTGTTGTTATCGTGGAACACCAACCATTGATCACCATTGAGAGGACTTATATTGATGTAAGTGTGCCCCTTTTCCTTGATTTCTAAGAGGGCTTTCATCCAGTCATCATAGAACTTAGTTCTACCCACAATGGCTCCCTCGAGCTATTTCTTGTCACCATCAGTTTCTGAAAGTTTTGAGTTTTTGGAGGTGTTTTCTGAATTTCCATTAGCTCGTAAATTAGGATCAAAGGGTAATGGTGCATGCAGAGTAGTTTTTTTTATTATATCCGCATAGGTGACATTATCTATCACACATGCAGGCTTCAAAATATTGTGGGTGATTGCTTGGAAACAGTGATTTTTGACAGGTTCGCGATTGAATCTAGGACTGTTTACTCTAAGTTTGAAGTTTCCAATCCATAGCCCATCTAAGGTTTCTTCAAGCTTGCGATAGTCAGCACACTCCACAAACCTGGTAAAAGCAAATCTCCAACCATTTTTGTTTCTTTTGGATGGGATCATCACGTCGACAACTTTGCCATACCTTGTGAAGAGTTCCAAAAGATCTTTTGCTAGCCAATTTTCTGGAAAATTTGTGACATAGAAGGTGTAGGTCTTCCTAGGATTTGAACTATGGAGATCAACAATCCTGGGGTAGTTCGAAAATAATCTTCCATTTCTTGGCCGACTTACAATCTGAGTAATATCTCCTGCATGTTCCGCTTTACTACCTATTGGGGATTTGGGATATTTCACCACACTCGTAGGTTTGGGGTAAAGGCTAGGTTTGGAAGAAGAGGGGAAGTGTTTGCGCTCATTCACCATCGCTCCCTTTTGCTCTAATGACTTGTATTACATACATTCTTGCATGTTGTTAATGGCAGAAAAAGTTGCAAGAACCAAGAATCAAGCTTTGAAGAGACCAACTTCACAGTCGAAGGATCAGAGTTCCATGAAACAAAACAAGAGGGCAAATAGCTCGATGCACCCAACCTTCCAATGACAATAAGGACCCAACTCTTGTGGAATGCACACCCGAATATTGGTTGGAAGACTTCTCCTAGTAATGCCTTTTTACAAAACTATCCTTACTTGTTGTCATGATTATTCATTTATTGATGGGTAGAGATGTAATTTCCAATCTTGTAAGGTACACTCATGTACTTTAAAACATTCGTTGCTATGTTTAACAGTACTACTCCAAACAACTAAAAATAAGATATCAAACAAAGTTAATATTTTCTACCAAACATTAGATTAATACACTTTTATACATTTCCACAGAAGACATTTCAATTCTAATCTATCTATCAATTTTCTATACTCTCTACCAAACTAGCTCTTAGGCTCTGAATGCTAATCTGCCCAAAAGAGTTGGGATGCCTATATTATAAAGTGTAACAGTGTTTTCACCCAGGCCTTGATTTAGTGACGGGCTAATAAAATTGCCACCAAACATCGGAAATGTCCAGATTCCTTTGTAATCTAAGTCTTATATGGGCTATCAAACTAGGCCATAGTATATTGAATTCCAGCCCAAATTTTTTAGCCCATATAATAAATATTACATGGGTAATTTTATTCATAATCACATTATTTTTCACTACAACCATTATATATATGAATTATCTATTTTAATCTTTTTAAGCCAGTTTTTTTTTTTTACTTTTTACCGCCTCCAACCACCACTTTTTTTAAATGTACTCATCGAGAAATTTTAGGTACTATTATCCAAATTCCAAATATAATTTTTTAAAAATTATTCAAAACTATCTCTTCGTCCAAGTCCTAAATTTTTGTTTAATATCTTGAAATATTTCATTAAAATAATTAATATTATAAGAAAAGTGAGTTTGTCCGATTAATAAATATGTTTCCTATAAAAAAAATCAAGAAAATCGTTCTCACATTGAGGAACACAGACAATACAAAAAAAAAAAATCTATATTTATATATTACAAATTAATTGAAGTACCAAATATAAAAAAAGAGATTCATGGCTATAGAGGGATATAAATTTTTTGGAAAAATTCTAAATCCTAAATAACTTCAAAAAAAAAAGTATGGATATTGATAAAAAGATATTATAAATTTCAATCTAAATATTTTGTGATAAATCATTGAAATTCACAATTTATGAGGAAATGAAAACTGAATCAAAAGGTGTTTTGGTTTGGAGAAAGAGGGGATAGATGGTTGAGATAATGAAGGTGGTGGAGATATGATGGTTGTAAAAAAAAAAAAAAAAAATATATATATATATATATATATATATAGACAAAGTCTTGGGTGAGACCGTCTCACGGATTCCATTCCATGAGACGGGTAGGGTCGGGTCGAACATAAAAATTATGTAATACTTTTGTGTGTGTTATGTAATATTTTTATGTATATTAGGTAATACTTTGTATTATAGAATGTGTTTTGAGTTGAGTCAGACTATAAGAAAATATGTAATACTTTTATATGTATTAGGTAATATTTTTATGTATATCAGGTAATACTTTTGTATTATGGGATAATGATCCGAATTGGGTCGGGTCGGGTCAACAAAAAACGCGCGGATCCTAGGCGCCCAGGTGCTCTTCTGCATGAATTGTATAATATGTAATACTTTTGTGTGTATTAGGTAGTACTTTTATGTATATCATGTAATACTTTTTGAAAATATCACATAACTTAATATCATGTAATACATTTATGTATATGAGGTAATACTTTTATGTGTATCATGTAATACTTTTGTATATATCATGTAATATTTCGATCCGACCCTACCCGTCTCATGAAATGAGATCCGTGAGACTGTCTCACACAAGACCTACTCATATATATATAAAGGACAAAGTATAGATTTTAATATATTGTGATTGCGAAAGAATATTGGTAGCTATTAATAGAATCACCCATATTACCTTACCATATAATAAATATAGCTTTTGTTGCTGTTGAAGTCCAGCCCAAATTTTAAAGCCCATTTCGGTGCATCTTGAGAAGGTAAAAATTTGGATGAAACCTTTATAGATTATATATTATGAGACAGTTCTCCCAAATTCATCTTACTATATTATTAAATCAAAAAAAATCTTTTATTTATGAATCTTCATAAGATTCCATTTCACGAATTAAAATATTTTCACATAAACTTTTGTAAATCTGATGTACGAACTCTAAATCTGTGCGCTCAGGTCAACCTGACCCACCACACACAGCCACGCGTCCATACGCGCCACTAAGTCGCGCATAAAATTCGTCAAACATGCTCTTAGGTGTCATACATTTACGTTATGTTAGCTATATACATTTTAATAGTGTTAGTCATACATTTTTAAAATGTTAGTCATACCTTTAGCAATGTTAACTGTATCTTAATATTTTTTTTAGACAGACATATTAACCCTTCATACATTTTAGTTAGGTTAGTCATACATTTTAATTATGTTAGTTGTATCTTTATATATTATATAAATGTATGACTATATTAATATAAAGGTTTAAGTAATATCACATAAATGTATGAGTAATATCACATAAATGTATGAGTAATATCAAATAAAGGTAAACATGTACAAATTGTGGTGAAATTAGAGTTTTTTTTTTTTTAAGTTATAAGTATTTAATAAATATATGATATCTGGACATAAAGGTATGACTAATATAATATAAATATATGCCTAACAAAATATAAAGATCATGACAAAAAATAATAAAGGAAAAGTGCACGGATCCGGGTCAACCCAGACCCGACCCGTGTGTATGTGTGCATCAAAATACAGGAGTACAACTCAAATATTTTTAAGCAAAATCTTGCGTAAGACAGATTATAATAAAATATATAATACTTTTGTATGTATTAATAATTTTCTGTATATAAGATAATATTTTTGTATCATAGGATACATAAGGCAGGTGGAGTTGGGTCATTAGAAACACGTGGATCCCAACAACATTTTCTTGTGCTCTTCCTCCTCACGTGTGGATCGTGCAACATGTAATTTTTTTATGTATATGATGTAATATATATTTTTCTATATATCAGGTAATATTTTTGTATTATGTACATATACTATATAATATTACATGTCAAAATTATAATTTATCACAAATATTACATGATACACATAAAAATATTACCTAATATATACAAAAGTATTATATAGTATTAATTATCAAAATTATAAAAATATTACACATGATACAAATAAAAGTATTACATAATTAGAAGAAAAGTATCACTCGTGTGTTGACCGACCCGATAGCCTCGTCTCATGAAATGGGATCCATGAGACGGTCTTACACAAGACTCACTCAAATCTTTAAATTAGTCTCGAAAGCTACTTTTAAAAAATACTACATACAATTCAAAATAAGTGTCGTTTTGATGTTTTTGTCATAGATTTAGAAACATAAAAATTGAATAAAAATTTCCCTAGATAATATCAATCTCTTCACATTTATTTTCTATATTAACATTAACATAAGATTAAATAACATAAACTAAAGAACTAAGGGAATTAGAGATAAGGAAAGAGATTAAATAAAAAATAAAAAAAATTAAGAAATCTTGAAAGTGATTGTAATCTTAGAAAGAAAATGGCAAAATAACTAAACACCACATCATTTGAAACAATAGCAAAATAACTAAAACAATACATGATTTTGAAACAATAGCAAAATAACTAAAACAATACATGATTTTGAAACAATAAAGAGAATATTACATAGGTCATTATCATTTATGACGAATAATGGTAATTGAAGAACTGGAGAAAAGGGGCTTATGTGTAATAGTTGGGCCATAACATGTTGGACGATTTAATACCACTAATTATGTGTTTTAAGGTTTAATTAACGAATGACCGACCTAAACTCTGGCCCACACACTGTCATACTTGAATGAGGCTGTCGCATATTAAATTTGGATCATCAAAATATTTTTATAGCACCACTATTATATTCAATAATTGATCGAGCAATATTATAAATTTCTAGAAAAATGGAACTTTGGATAACATGAAATTTCTAGAGAAATATAAACTCTTAATGCTTGTGTTTGAGAGAGTATAATTATCAGTATGACCCTTGTAACAACGTTTTTCAGATCTCATTTCGTATAATATGGCAATTCAAAATTAATAATTCATAAGATAAAATTTAACTTGTGTGAATTAATATGAGTTATGAATAATGAAATTTTATCTTACAAAATTATATCCTTAAAAACAATTTACATAATTTTTTATGTTGAATAACAGTTTGTAGGAACGTCTAGATCCTTAAAACAGTTTTACTTAATTTTTTTATATTAAATAACGGGTTGCATGAATCGTATAAAATTTATCTCAAAATGAGTGTACAAAGATTTCAATCTAAGCAATAAAAACTTATAAATATGCATTACAAACCAATTATGAAATCCTTCAACCAAATGCAGCCTAATAGTCTTAAGCTCTTTATTTTGGATCAATAAAAAATTAATGGTCGTTTCGGGAACTATAATTTGTGTGACAAATCCACATCCAATTTATTTCACTTTAATATTAAATCAGGAGAGATTATTCACATTCCAAATTTTTTTTTTTAAATGGAGATCTGTTTCAATGCCTTTGCTTAAATTGTATTTTAGTTATCAATGGTTTAAATAATTGTGTAATTAATGTGTCGGGCACATGAAATTTGAGAAAGAGGTCCTGTTTGGGTTAGCAGTTTCACGTGAAAGCAAGTGACTCTGGTCGTCTTCTTCCCCATAATTCATTTTAAAATAAGAGGTCATAAAAAGGGGTGTTTGGATGAGTTTAGAGGTTCATTAAAACATCCAATAACATGTTTAATAGTTTATAACTTCTAAAAAGTCTTTGATAAATTTTTTAAAATAAAATCTTATTTCATCCTAAAATTAGATGTTATGATGCTTTTAAACTAAAATGATCTCAGTTTATTTTCAAAATAAGATATTTTTTTTTATAAATATGACCTTCAAATTTGAGCATTTAAATTACATAATTATCATAAATAACATCTTATAAGTTCAACTATCTTATTTTCTCAAATATTTTCACCAACTTAGTTTTTAAATAAGATAAAATACTTTATAAACGGTAAAAACATTTTATAAGATGGAAGAGTTTATACACTCTTTTAAATAAGCTTAGTCAAACAGCCTCTAATATTATCTATAGAATTGTATTTTTGTTTTTTTTTTCTCAAATTTCAATAGTAATATATTCAATGATTTGTATCAATGATATTTGTTGGGAATTTTCCCAGCATCCTACCTTGGATCGGAGCTTAAATTGGCGCGAGGCATGACTCTTCCAGGTTCGAATCCGTGAGTGCAAGCTACACAAGTATACGACATTAAAGTTGCGCCCTATGCCCACATGATATCATTTTGGTGTAGCGGTAAGCGCTTGATGGTCCCAACACTTGGTATCAGAGCAGGTCACGGGTTCGAATCCCCTTGGGAGCACTTTGCAGTGGGAGCTGTCAGGGCCTTGGAACTGAGGATGCTGACGCGCAGTACAGGTTGCTGGGTGGTTGATATCGGGCTACAGTAGTCATGGTAAGAAACCTGAGGAAGCCTTGGAACTGAGGATGCTGACGCGCAAGGATGCTGATGCGCAGTACTGGTTGCTGGGTGGTCGATGTCGGGCTGCAGTAGTCATGGTGGTGGCGCGGAGGCATGACGATGCCAAGTCATTGAGATGTCGGGCTGTACTAGCTGGGTTTAGGGAACTAAGTGAAGAAGCCGTTGGTTGCAGTAGTAGGAAGATATCGGGCTGCATCGTCATGGAGATGTCGGGCTGCAGTGAGTTCAGGGAACTAAGTGAAGAAGCCGTTGGTTGCAGTAGTAGGAAGATATCGGGCTGCATCGTCATGGAGATGTCGGGCTGCAGTGAGTTTAGGGAACTAAGTGAAGAAGCCGTTGGTTGCAATGAAGAAACCTGAGGAAGCTGTGTGCTAGAGAAGCAGTAGCAGGAAATGCCAAGTCATGGAGATAGCAGGAAATGTCAAGTCATGGAGATGTCGGGCTGCAGTAGCTGAGTTCAGTGAAGAAGTCGTTGGTTGCAGTAGCAAAAAGGCGCAGTACAGGTTGCTAGGTGGCCGATGTTGGGCTACAGTTGGAGTTCAGTGAAGAAGCCATTGGTTGCAGTAGCAGGAAGGCGCAGTATAGGTTGTTGGGTGGCCGATGTTGGGCTGAGAAACCTGAGGTTGCTGGAGTGCCAAGGTTACTGGAGTGGAGAGTGCTATGTGTGCTAGAGAAGCAGTAGCAGGAAGCTACTGTGAAGAAACTTGAGGAAGTTGTGTGCTAGAGAAACCTGAGGTTGTTGGGGTGCCAAGGTTATTGGAGTGGAGAGGCTGGCAAGTGCTGAGGGGGATTGTTGGGAATTTTCCCAGCATCCTGCCTTGGGTCGGAGCTTAAATTGGTGCGAGGCGCGGTTCTTCCAGGTTCGAACCTGTGAGCGCAAAGCTACACAAGTATAAGATATTAAAGTTGCATCTTATGCCCACATGATATCCTTTTGGTGTAGCGGTAAGCGCTTGATGGTCCCAACAATATTGTTACTAAGATGTTTCCATCACAGAGAAGGTATACAACGACATTTACGTGTATCACTAAAAAAAAAAGAAAAAAATCTCAAAGTAATTTCACTATGTCATTTGAAATAAATGTTTTTTTAGTACTTTACTCACTAAACTTAATTTAAAAATTCACCATTTAAAACATTCCAAACTGTAATGGTTTTCAACTTTTCTCTTAAAAATGCACGTCATGCACATGAACAAATCTCAATGAAAAATTCCATCATTAATGACTATCAGGGGACAAATTGTAACACACATATGCTTGGGGACTATGTGATAATTTTTATAATTTAGTGGATAAAATGTGGAAAGTAATATAACACAGTTTAGATGACATTGTGCAATTACCACAAAAAAAAAAAAAAAAAAAATTGCTTTAAGTGTTTTTGTGAATTAAAAAGGAAAAGAAATGCATGAGTGAACTTGTTATAAATTTAGAAACAATATTATCTAAAATTTAAAGGATGAATAATATGTTATCATTTATGGAATATATAAGTTATAGATCTCCAAGAAAAAGAATGAAAGCCAACTTGATTTATAACGTCACCATCTTTGCTCAAAGTATATGCATCATAATCACATGCCACACATGACAATACCTAAAAGGTGGCCTTCTTGATTGTGATTTGTGAATGCTATAAAAGTGGCCCCTTTATTTTCAGCTTTTTTTTTTTTTTTTCCTTTCTTAAAATTAATTTAAATCTAAAAAAATCTTTAACTTAATCACATCACTTTGTTAGGGATGTAAAGGGGATAATATAACTTGTTAACAATTCTAGATCGATTCGAAAAAAAATCGGATTCAACTTGAAGATAATTGAGTTGCTCGCGATCTCGAGCACATTATTAATGCTCAGTCCGAAAGGCTCACGAGTCTAATTGAGGATACGTTAAAATTTTCAATTTTCCTTTGATAATTTATTTATTTACACTTATAATTGTAAAATTTCCATTTTTAACCAGGTTTTTAGGAATTTAAGTTATTTTATAAATATTATTAAGATACCGAGTTGAGTCAAATTCAAGCTCATTGTGTTATCCTTCGAGTTGAACTCAAGCATAAAATAAGTCAATTTGAATCCAACTCGAACATCGAATTTTGTAATCTAATTCAAGCTTGGTTTGAGTCTGGTTGTACCGTTGTAGTACTCAACTCGTAAGTTAACAGCCTAAACAAGCACTATTTTTAATGTTAATCAAACTATTATGTATTCATTTATTTCAAAATTAAATAAAGTAAGTATACTTATAATAACATTTACATATGATAAAAAAAACAAAACATATTCTATCATTTGGTCATTATAAGAACGTTCTTATTATTAATAGAGATTTTATTAGTTCAGTCGCGAAAGATAGGTCAATTATATATCAACGTGGGAGCTGAGAAACTATATTTTTTTAATTGTTATTTTATTCCTTCTATGATTGTCTTCTTTCATGACCACAGAAAGATAGGTCAACTTAAGACTATAGGTTTCTACTGTTCTTTTCTTCCCCATAGAGATTATCTTTGTTCGTTTCAATTATTATATTCTTCCCAAATATAGGTTAAATATCAATGAGACACCTCAAAACTGGGTTTTCAATTATATTGTTATTCTCTTCTCTATAGGATTGTTTTCTTCCTTGATCTTTGTTTTCAATTGTTATCTTCTTCCACGACTATGGTTCTAAATTGTCTATGACTGTGGTTTGAAATTGTTATTTTCTTCCCTACAAAATCGTCTTTTTTCATGATATATAGTTTTCAGACTTCGATTGGAAATGTTATCTTTCAACCGATCTCAATAATTAACCTATCTTTTAAGATTTGTATTGATAAAATCTCTTATTAATATTATATTTGATCAATACAACCTTGGTCAGGAAAGAAGATTTAGTATATTACAATTCATAAATTAATTAATTACCCGATATATTTAAGAAGAATAACGTTGCATCGAATTCATGCATTAAATGAACACGAAAATAAATTTCATTTCCATGACAATCTGAATTTAGCCATGCCAGCTATAAATCATGTTTATGGACCTACTTATTAAATACTACAAGTATAGCTTCGTGTAATACATAAGATTTAAAAAAAAAATTTTAATTGAATTTAGTAAAATAAAAAAATATTTGAATATTATTTAAATAAGAGAAAATTTAATTAAGATTTTAAGCCATACATATCGTCTAATTTAGCATTAAATATTAAATGATATGATTATTATTTTATTTAATTGTTTAAATATATGTTACATTAATTGCAAAACAATCTTGAATGCCTTTTAATTTAGGCAAACACTTTTGTGCACAAGGTGCACAGATCCAAATCTGTACACAACAATACTATTATATTATATGAAGTAATACTGTTATATTATATGAGTGATACTGTTTTATATGAAGTGATACTGTTATATTATATGAGTGATACTGTTATATTATATGAAGTAATACTGTTATATTATATGAATGATACTGTTATATTAATATAACAGTATCACTCATATAATATAACAGTATCGTTGCACCTTGTGCACAGGAGTGTCACTCTTTAATTTATTAGTTTTAAAAAAATATGTATTGTTATGCTCATTTATATTATTCAATCATCCCACATTATTTTAGTTTGATTTTATTGTTAAAATATAAAATAATCCTCAATTTTATTTTCAATTAAATGATAAAAAAATGAAAGTCAGAATTTCCCAAAATATTCATAGTTTATTTAAAAACATATATTTGCAAAAACTATTCAATTGCATTAATTATTAAGTTTCAAACGATTGAGAAATTTGAATAATCCATTTTAATCGGCCCATCTTTATTTTAGTTTTTCATTTTTTTTATTGATTTATATTTTTCTTTGAATAATTTAGATTATCAAATTTCAAATATATAAATAATTTTTATATTTGAATTCAAGCATGTGTTATTTAACTATTTTAGACAAAATTCCTATATTACTTAGTAATGTTTATTATCAACATTAAATTTGATATAATTAATTATCCATATTAATTTAATATATTAATTAATATGGATAATTAATCTATCATAAAAAGAATTGATATGAAAAAATATATAGACCTACCATGTGGTACATGTGGTCATTATTTTATATATATAAAGATAATATGATACTTTTTTTTTTTCCAAAAATACGTAATGACTTACAAGGTCCTTTTAATTAGATGAGATCCTTTATTTTAATGTGATATTTGTACTTAAAAAAATGTTGTGCAATAAATAATGACATATAACTAAAAATAATTAAATATAGGATGAAATATCAATATATAATAAATGGTAATAGAGGACTCAAATTACCTTTAGACCCAATGAAAATGCATGTTATAATGCAGCTTATTAGCAATACACTATTTTTTAAGAGAATAAGAAGAACACTATTTTGTGTTACGTTTGACAATTTTTGCCAAGTTAGCCGATAATATACTCATTGGTGTATGTTTAATACACATATGCTACGGCCACTTGATAGTTGATACACATTCAAAAGAATCTATTGGTTGTAGTTATCTAGCCACCTAATTTTTAATTAGAGTTTATTATATAAGTTTTATGAATTTATAGATTTTGTCTTCTCCCTCTCTGATGAATAATTTTATTTAATCCACCTCTTAAATAATTACAGTAATTTCAACGTAAAAAATTTAATAATTAATTAACTCGAAATAATAGCTCATTTGAGATATTTAACTATATATAATGTAAAGTTTGAATGGTGGTGAGTTCAAAAATTTGTAATAATTTAATTTGTACAACAGTTGTTTGTTCACGAATATCAATTATACGAGACTATCTCACGAATATAATTATATGAGATAGACAATACATAATTCTTAAACTTATTTTCAAAAGCCAATCTCTATTTATGGGTTATAATTTATATTGATTCGTCTCACAAAATTAGATGTGTTAATAATTTCATAAAATTTCTACTCGATAGGATTGATACATATAAAGTAAATTCATGTTAATTATATACATATATTATTAAATATAACATATTATATATATATATATATATATATATATATATATATATATTAAGAATCCTGGATTGAATTTAACTATTGGCCGGCTAAATGTAAAAACCAAAATGAGGTGTGATTGTTTTCTATTCGCAACCTTTTTTTTATTTGATTACAGTTAAAATATGTTTTCCGAAAACCCTTTTCAGTCAAATACATAACATATGACCTTCATTGGGATAAATAGAGAGGTTAAAATCAAAAATTAATTTAAAGTATGATCGTATTTCAATTTGCAACATAAACTCATTTTTAATGATATATTTACCCATATGTATGAAAATCATGTGCTTGTTATATATGCATTTTGTCGAAAAAGTTACAAATTGATCAAAATTATATTTAATTGACAAAATGACAACTAAAATTTATAAAACTTTGTCCAAAATAATAAAATCTCACAAAGTTTTGATTTTTTTTTAAAGAATTAGGCTAATATAATCATTGAGCAACTTCACTAAAATCAAAACACAAATATTTATATGAGACGGTCTTACGGATATATTTATGAAACGGAGCCCTATATATAACCCATCAACCAAACCAATTTTCACAAACTCTTGTAAATTGTATAGGTTGTAGAATGTGTGGGTTGACTCATCTCATAGAAGAATATTTGTGAGACGGTCTCACAAGAGCCTTAATCAAAAACAAAATAGTCGCATAAAGCCATAAACTAGAATCTCTGTTACAATAATATAAAAACTTATATGAGACTGTATCACATAAAATCTTACATAAAATGAACCTTTATATAATCTTATATGAAACCGATATATATTGACCGTGTTGAATGAATTGACTCACTTTTATTAATCTATACGAATATCATTTTATATAAAATCTCACATGAGACCGTCTCACATAAAACCTAATCATATAAAACTATAAATAAAGGTTCTTCATGACATGTACCCACATATATAGATCAGTTTACCACATACAAAAAGCATCTTTCCAAAAAACAAAATTTGAATATATATTAGTGTTTATTATTCATATCTTCATTGTTTTCTTTCTCAAAATGAGTTTACATTTCATAAAAACTTATGTGAAATTGTCTAACAAATATATAATGAATCTAGCAAATATAATTTCATAAAACAAAATTCACTACACAGAACACAAATTTATTTTTATAAATACTTGATTTTGTGGATTATGAGTTGTATGTTGATTCTTATGAAATTTGATTCATGAAACAATTTTATAAGAGCCAGACTACTTACTTTTTAACTACATTCTAATTCCATATTTTATTTAATACATTATTGAGAAATCGTGGTTTGATGGATGATATATTTGAATAAGTAGAATATGATAATAAAGAATAACGATCCCTTCGCTTGTGTAAACCCCTGCTTTCATAAATGATAGAACAACAAACTGATGTTTCATGTATAAGAATTTCTATTTTCTTCTTATTTCTTCTATAGAATATTCAGAAATAAATGCTCATAATTTAGTCAAATTCGTTCAAGCCCAACTGTAAATAGTAGCTAGGGTTGTGGATGCATGAAACTCAAAACTTACTAATTTGAAATTTGAACTGAAATTTTCCGAAACCGAAATTATTATATGTTGGTTGTTTGACTTATGTCCGAACTGAATCTTCATAAAACTTATTTGCTATTCATGCACAGAATCATACCAAATAATGTCCATTTGTTACGAGCCAAAAATTTTAAAAAAATATAACTTAAAATAAAATTGATTTTAAAAGAATATTGTATATTTGCGTATAAATCTTTCATTTTATTTTATAACTTAATATTGAATTAGTTTTTACTTTTAGTTTGGTGGATTTAAAACAACCTTGATGTAATATAATTATTTTTTATAGTTTAATTATAATACGTTTAATTTAATTTCAACATTTTTTTTTTATCAAACCTTGGATACTCGATCCAAATTGAACCGTTTAATTATACTGAAGAATTTACACCAAAAAAGGGAGATTAAAATCTTGCCAACATTCCTTGTGTAGCTTTCAATTTGATTCTATTTATGGATTTTATTGTAGCAAGTATAGATATTCGATACAGTTTTTGATCTGATAAATAAACACCCCTGGTGATGTCATGATATCCTTATGCTTGTGTATATTGATATATGTGTGATATTTGTCAGTTTAAAAAAAAAAAAAAAAAACCCAAAAAGTGTTTCGCTCAACGACAACACTTTTATGCAAAACTGTTGTAAATATGATAACAACAATAGAAAATGCATAAAAGTGTTGTAAATCTCGTGTGTTGTTGTGCATTTTTTTTACAGTGATTATTGGATTTTTTTTTTTTGTTTGATAGGTGACATATATGCATTGATGTTAATAAACATTTTTTTATAGTGATTATTGGATTTTTTTTTTTTAAGTTTGATAGGTGACATATATTCATTGATGTTAATGAAGAATCAATGATAGTATGAATGAAATCACCTTTAGCAGCGTAAAATTTTCTAGCCTCTCTCTATCAATAATCTATGCTACTTTTGTAACTTATCTCCATCAATACTCTATGCTACTTTTGTTAGCATTTTAAATGTAATTATAGAGAAATTGATATGAATGAAAAATAATGAACAACGATTTGTTGACACAATTTGTCAAGAATGATTACGTATGGGGTACTATCAAGCCAAAAGATTTACTAATTTTCGTGTGTTAACAAATACAATGAATCAAAGATTATTTATACCCAAAATCAGGTCGTAGTCCATAATTCTCTAAAATCGCGATGCTCATGGGACGTGAAATAGACGATCAGACTTCATAACTCAATAATTTTCTGCACTAAAAATGAATAATTCATAATATTCATTATTATTAAATTATATTTGTTTTGTTTGTCATTTATTTACTAATATTCATTAATATTAATTTTCGATAGATTAATTGTGGTATTAAAAAAATTATAATAATTAAAAAAATATAGCTTTAGAAAAATAGGTTTTGACCTATGCCACATCAAGCAAAATGAGGCAATTGAGAAAATATTTGTGTAGGAGGAGAAATAACACAAAAAAGGGAAGAATAGTGCAGCGTGGGAGAAAATGTAATAAATATATATTTACTGTAGTACTGTAGTAATTGAAGAAGATCACGTGCTTTCTTACAACCTAATTTATCACAAAAAACAACCCCATCCTCTGTGTCTTACACTATCTGCACCTGGTCCCACCATCTTTTCTCTCGCAATTCTCTCTTCTTTCCAGGGGCATTTTTGTCCTATAATCTCATAATATAACGTTGCATACTCCATCTCCATAACCTTCTCCTCCTTCACCACCTCTCTCTCTCTCTCTCTCTCTCTCTCTCTCTACATTGTCTTAAAAGACATACATAATGAGGTTGACCCGAAGCTCTTCGCTGCTCTTCACACTAGCGACGTTTCTGACCGTTATCGTGATCGTGAATGCCTGCCCGGCGTCAGACCGGGCAGCTCTGCTAGCCTTCAAGGCTGCCCTGAACGAGCCATATCTCGGCATCTTCAAAACCTGGTCGGGCAACGACTGCTGCACCCAGTGGTACGGCGTCAGCTGCGACCCGGAAACCAAACGGGTCGCCGACATTGTCCTACGTGGCGAGTCCGAGGACCCGATCTTCGAAAAAGCCGGCCGGTCCGGCTACATGACCGGTTCAATCTCCCCCGCCCTCTGCAACCTCGACCGGCTCACCACCCTCGTCATCGCCGACTGGAAAGACATCTCCGGCGACATCCCCGCCTGCATCACCTCCCTCCCCCACCTCCGAATCCTCGACCTCATCGGGAACAAAATCTCCGGCCATATCCCCGTCGACATCGGTCACCTGAGTCAACTCACCGTGCTCAACGTCGCCGACAACCAAATCTCCGGTTCAATCCCACCCTCCATTGTCAACCTCAACCGGCTAATGCACTTGGAGCTCACCAACAACAAGCTCTGTGGAGAGATCCCATCGGACATTGGAAAGCTCTCCATGATGAGCCGGGCTCTGCTGAGCCGGAACCAGCTCACCGGTTCAATTCCAGGTTCACTCGCCAAGATCTATAGACTGGCCGATTTGGATCTGTCCAGGAACCAAATGACCGGTTCAATCCCATCCGAGTTCGGTTCAATGCCGGTTCTTTCAACATTGAACCTGGACACGAACCGGATCTCGGGTGAGATACCGACGAGCCTACTTGCTAACTCGGGCATAAATATTATGAATTTGAGCCATAATATGTTGGAGGGCAACTTGCCCGATGTTTTTGGGCCGAAAACGTATTTTACGGCCATTGATTTGTCGTATAATAATTTAAGGGGATCGATTCCTAAGTCGTTGTCTTCTGCCAAGTACGTTGGTCACTTGGATCTAAGCCACAACCACTTATGTGGTCCGATCCCCAACGGGTCGCCCTTCGATCATCTAGAAGCCTCCTCCTTCGCCAACAACGATTGCTTGTGTGGAACGCCCTTACAAACAACTTGTTAAATTTATTTTTCGATAAATATTTGTTGTCTTGTAATTTGACTATATATAATTTCAAGTGTGTATTTGTTGATCTTGATTAATGTTGTAATGTCTTAAGAAAAGGTTATGAAAATGTGTGTGTGACACCTTTATAGACAGAAGCAAAGATTTTATGCTCTATTATTCTAATTTATTTATTTGTTTGCTTTTTGGCAGATTTGATGGAATGAGTAACATGCATAAATTATTACGTGCCTTTTTTATCTAGTCATATAGATGTGGCTATTTTATCATTAGTTCATTATTATTATGTCCTTTGAGCATCAATTATCGTGTGCCTTTTACCTAGTCTCTGTCACTTTGAGTAGTGAATTATGAAGGAAACATTATATATGAGATGGTTTTGTCAAAATTATTATGTCGTTGGATGACGAGCAACAATTATAATAAGAGTTTAAATGTGCTATTGCAAGAGTCTTTCACTTGAACTTTAGTAGATAATTATATTTACTTTTTTTTTTCTTTGGAAAGCTCTTCTAAAACAAAATTTATATTTTATTAAATGTGCAATGATGCTAAAACAAAAAAAGGAAAAAAATTAACCTTAATTTCATATTTTCTTCCCCTCTTCCTCACTTCATTCTTTCATGAATTTTAATATGATATAAATATAAATATATACACACATATATATTTTTATATATTCTCTCACTTCACTCGAATGTCAATCTAAATGAAATCCCACCAAGATATTAGTAAAAGACTAAAATTTGAGGTGGAAATCCCACCAAGTTATTTTTTAGTCAAGAGAAATGATTTTCGTCCAATTATACCATTCTAACATGTGTTGTAATATTATGATACGGGTTACATTAACGATGGTACAAGGGATATATGACCTTCATTGATAATGGTACGAGGGTGTAATATAGTGGTACAGACTACATTCGTCATGGTATGAGGATGTACTATGGTGGTACAAACTGATATTGTGTGAAATATGATGGTACGAACTGGTACGCGATAAAATATGGTGGTACGGGCTGATATGAGGTTAATTTCATTAAGTATACAATGGTCCTAAAATATATTTTTTTGACTAAAAAAGAATAGTTCAAAGTTCAAACTCTTGATAAAAAAAGAATATTTCTTTATATAATGTACTATTTATATTTTCATCCCAAAATTTATCTTGCTATGTTCTAAAGACAATTGATTCATGAACTACTACTACCAATGAGTTTATATGAATGGATTATTGTCAATGTGATGCAGACAGAAGCGTAATATAATAACGTAAATCCGTTGATTCTAAGAATATCCGAAAAATACGTAAACGCGATTAAAAGTGATAATCCATTTATTCAAAAAATACTGGAAAACATTGTTAAAACACGAAAAGGAAATAACCCAATAAATTCTATTCAATAATCCACCCCTTTACAATGTTCCTCAAACTTCTATTTATAATAGATAAACTAGGATTTTAGGCATGTAAGCCTAACAACCCGACCCACTAATATTAATTAAAAGCTAAACAAGCCTTAAACTATATAAAATATAAATAATAATCAATAATTAAAATACAATCTTATCTTCATCACACATGGTATACTTAAGATCATAACATGTTTATATAATGCCGAGGACCGACATATTGTATACCTTATGCATAATTGATTAATGCTAAAGACTGAGGCTGTGCATACACAAGCAAAATAACATTATATGGGCATCATAAATGATACGTTTAGTAAAATATAACTCACATTTCACAATAAAGCTTTATATACTCAGCAATTTATGATACAAAATGGAAAATTGTTCTCAGAAGTACCAAATCTCATGGTAAAAAAAAAAAGTGGGAATTAGAGGCATTGAGTTATGAGGAAAATGCAATTAAAAAAGGTGGATTTGGGAAGATAAGAATCAAACAGAGGTCAAGGTCAGTTTGCTGTTTGCAGAGCAGATGCATGTTCCCACACTGTTGTCCCCATGTGACTTGCCTTCACATTATATACTACTGTGGGCCCTCACCCTCACTTACACTAAATTCTCATCAAATTAATAATACTACATTAAATCATCTTTAACCTGTTTATGTTGAATCAATCCATTGTCCAACACCTCATGAGACACTTCTGTTTTTGTCATGTTAATACTAGGATTAATAAATAAGTTGTAGCTAATAGAGATACATCTTCTTTTTTAATTTTTAATCCTTAACCCACATTGTTATGTTATGTTACCAGTTGGATATAGTATTATTACATGAAGAACAAAGCATATGGTTTGTGTAATCTATTTCTTGCTTTTGAGAATGAATTTTAAGTTCGAGCCTATTCATGAAGTTGTACTACTAAGCCATTGATTTATTTATTAATTGATTGGCACAATTTTAGAATGTGCAACAACCCACCACTGCCATAAATACATCATTGAGTGACTGACATTTGCTAGTTTTTCTTATGAAGGAACTTTCAAATTTGTGTGTGGGGTAATTATTTAATTGGTGCAGGCATTATTGCTGAATGAAATAGGGGTGTTGTGTATTTTAAAAATTTCCTACTGCTTAGTTAATAGTAGGCTATAATTTCGACATAGTCATAGTGACGCAATCAAATGATTTTTTTTTTTCTCCCACAATTGGAACCATAATCATTCACTATTTTTAGGGGCTTTATTGTGGAGAAATATTATAGATACTGTTAACAACCTTTTCTCTGTAGGGTATTTTCATGGGATGGTGAGTGGTATCATCAACTTTCTCAAAGCATACAATGAGTAACCGGGAGAGAGGGAGAGAGTGGTGTCATCAACTTTCTCAAAGCATATAATGAGTAATTGGTGGGGAAGAGGTGTTCAAACGATTTAAACCATTGATTCAGAAAATAGGAAAGACCAAATTGAAATCAAATCGTGGGGATTCCGATTTTAATTTCGATTTGGGCAATTTCATTCTTTATATATATATATATATATAATTTGCATATAAATATTACAATTATTCATATATTACTGCATGACAATATTATTTTAGCAAATAATTTGATATAAATGAAAAACTAGAACTTACATTTACAAGTTACAACAATATTATATTACAATTTACAAGTTACAATTTTAAAAATTAGAAATTACTATTTAAATACAACCAAATACATATCATAAACCTAAAAATTTACAATTTATAATACAACTTAAAAATAATAATCAATGCAACTTAAAATAAAAGAGTAAATAACATAAATACATAATATTATTCTTATATATCATAAAATTTTTTTTAAAAAAATTGCCAGTTCGAACTGTCGGTCCCAATTTGAAAATACTCTGAACCAAAACCGAATTGTATAACCACGGATCATGGGTTCAAAGAATAAGTGACCACAGTTGGGTTTGGGGGGGGAGTGGATTTTCTCGTTTGTGTTGATAAACGATTTATTTAAATGCACAGAAATCCAAGCAGATATTTCTTTTCATTTATTAGAGGCATTACATTATATTAGCAGTAACATACCATTCCTTTACTAAAAGGCAATCTGAAATACAATCTCCATTACATTCAACATTTGAAGAAATTGGGACAGAATTCCTCAGGCTTAACATGTTAAATACTTATATTTTTCATATTCACTTAGATATTCTTGCATTCATTTTTTGCATGTATTTACTTGATTTTACATCAAAATGCTAGAATGGGATTCACAATGATCTACAACAATTAGAGCCCAAGTTTTAAGTGACATTAACTCTAAGCAGAGATATTGGAAAACCATTATGCTGCTTCCCATTCCATGTTAGTGGATTTCCACTAATTGATTAAGAATGCATTTACTACAAATTTTAAGCAATTTGAATATATGAATAAACTCAGGAGCCTACATTTCAGATTCAAATCCAATATTCCAAAACCCCTCAGGAGTGGAAGGAGGTGCATACCTGTATCGATGCCTAGACACTCCATCATGATGCTCACAGCGAATGTTTTGTTTATCAATGTCCGGGTTTTTGCCGTCACCCTGGAGAACAGCATCATAGAACTTCTTGCATTGCTTGCATTCAACACCTTTCAGATTTTCCCGCTCAGCTTTCTTTCGTACTGGCTCCACATATTTAAACCCCGATGTCCCAGCATTTGGAGGTGACTTCTGCAGCTTCTGAGGTCCACCATCAGCGTTTATGTCCTGTGTTTGATCATCGGATTCATCAAGGTTCATGTTAACCGTGCCTGATTTAGGCAAATCTGGAAGATCCTCCTTCATAATTTTCCCTAAGTTATCTCTAACATTCTCGAGAGGAGTATCAAGGAAATCATCATGGGGATCAGGTCCCACACGGCTCTGATGGGACCTGGTATCCCTCCAATAAGAAATAGGGCGTTTTGCACCGGCTGGTGGACAGGATTTTGAACTACTTGGGCATTTTGGAGCAACGAGAATACTTGTTGATGGTGAGGTGGTAACAGGTCTTTGAACCAACACAGTTCTTTTCTTGTCCTCTAATACTTCTTGTTCATTGGCTGGTTTGGTTACATCACAGGCGATGGTAGATGCTTTTGAAGTATTATTCCCAATATCTGCAATTTGAGATATAACAACAAAATGAGGACATTCACATATTCAATGGAAAATAGTGTCACCCATAATTTTTGCATGGAACATTGGAGTTGAAAAATATAAATGCTTTTAAACATTGTTAACAATTAATGCACATCTTGCATGACCAAAAATAATCAAGATACTTTTCCAAGTATGTTCAATTTACATCTCATAGAAGAAATGGACAAAGCAAGCATGCTGGAAGAAATGAAACTTGAACAAAATCTAAAGACATGGAGCATACCATGTGATGGTGCTGGAGTCTGATTGTGTCTGATCATTTCATTTTCATCTTCAATTTTGTCAAGAGGCAGCATAGTTTCTTGAGTAAGAGCATATTTTTTTAGGAGATAATTGTATTGAGATTTCAGTTTCTTATAAGCAGAAAGAAGTTCCCTTCTTTTCCTCTTTTCATAAAGCAATTCAGAATCTTTAACCTCAATTTGTTGCAACAACTTCCCATGCAACTCCATCCCTTCAGAAGACTCTTGGGTTCTCTCACAGAGAATTTGCTGAAGCTTATCAACTTTCTCTCCTAAGCCTTTTTGCTTATCCAAAAGCCGTTTCCTCTCCTCCTGAAATTCTTCCAGTGCCTGCCCTCTCTTGATTATTTCAGAATTGAATGAATTACTTTGTCGGAGTAACTGTTCTTGCTCTTTTCTGACCTCCTCCAGTTCACAAGTTTTCCTACGAAGTTCTTTTTGAAGCTCATCAACACAATTCGCCAAACTTGCTATTTTGGATGCAAGAAGCCTATTCCCCTTCTCACATTTACTCAATAGTTGTTCGTTATTCATTATTTCTGAAGCTTGAAATTCAATCTTTTTTAGCAAATTTCCTTGCAATTCCTTCCCCTTATCTGCTTCTTCGGTCTTTTCTCCGAGTCCTATCTGCAGCCCCTTAACTTTATTCTCCATATTTTCAAGTCTGGATATGAGTCCTTTTATTTTCTCTTCATACTGCTTTAATTGGATTTCTTTCTCTACTATCAAAGAGGACTTTGATTGATTAACCTGGAGAAGCTTATTCTGCAACTCCATTGTATCATCAACTTCCTTAGATTTCTTCACTAGCTCTTGCTGTAATTTCTCAGTATCAACCTCCAGCTTCTTTTGCATTTTCAAAAGCATGGTATTCTTTTCTTCAAGCTCTGCTGTTGTCTTTTCATAGCTATGCAAGAGGGATGATTTTGAATCAAGAATCTTCTGCAGATTTTGATGTGCTTCCCTCCTCTCGTTTGCTTCCACAGTTTTCTGATTCAACTCTTCCTGAAGCTCATTGAGACGGTTACATGACTGGATTTCCATGTTAATAAATTTTGCCTTCTCCGACTTCAGAAACTGGTTTTCTTCCAGAACCTGTTGGTTTTGACTCTGAAGCTTCTTAATCTGGAGTAGCAGCTCTTGCTCCTTTTCTTTGTATGCATCTTCTACAGCTTCCCTTGCTTCTGAATATATTTTCTGCAAGCTTTGAGAATTCAATTGAAACTTTGGGAAAAGTTGACTGCAGAATATGTATTCTATCTGAGAAATTCTGTCTTTGGTTTCCTGTATTGTGGCAACCAGAATGGTACTGAGTCCAGAAACATATTTTGCATCAGAACCGTCAGCATTGGGAGACTTTTGCAAATGGCTTTCCATCTTCGAAATGATTCAGAATAACCTGTGTACCTGTTATAGCAAACTACAATTAAGAGCTACACGATACTGTATATTTGCTTCTCATTATCAAGAAAAGAGATATTTGCACTGGACGACATAAATCAGAAAAACACGTAGAAATGACTTCGAGATTTGGGACAATTCGCTTTTGTTCAAGGATCGGTATGATATGGCTTCTGAAATGTTGAAAACTTTACCAGTAGGTTTCCACATATCCCTGCATCTGACTGCTTTAAAAAATTCAAAGCTTCAATCAGTGAAAAGCCAAAAAAGCGTATGCTTGACCTAAGTGAAGCATACCATTCTAAATACATAAACTATTCAGTATAATCCACTAAAATTGAACACTAGATCAATACTCAAGTTTTCATCAAATTACTCCACTAAAATTGAACAACACATCAATACCCAAGTTTTCGTCAAATTGCTCCATTTAAATTAAATACAACATACATTATTCAGTGTACCCCACTACAATTGAACACAACATCAACACTCAGATTTTCGTCAAATTGCTCCATTAACACAACATACATTGTTCAGGATACTCCGTTAAAATTGAAACAACAATACTGAAATTTCATCAAACTACTCCATTAAAATTGAACACAACATGAATTATTCATACAATTCATTCGAATTACACTACATCAATACTCAAAATTTCGTCAAACTACTCCATTAAAATTGAACACAACATGACTTAGTAAGTACACACCATTAAAATTAGATTATATCAATACTTAAACATCCGTTAAATTACTCCATAAATATTGAACACAACATATGTTATTCAGTATACTCTGTTAAAATTGAACATGCACCATGGTCGGTTTCCGGCGAACTCCGCCGGAAATTGAAAACAGAGAGACACAGGCAAAGAGAGAGAAGTTAAGCAGTTGTTTTACAAATCGAAGCAATTTTAGTATGTGGAAAGGGAAGGAGAGAAGAGAGAAATGCTTACCGGAATGTTAGTGCGAGAAATGGTAGAATAATCGCCGAAGGAGAGTGATGGTTTCGCCGGCGTTGCTGATCGGTGGTGCGAAGCTGTGCTCTGAAAAGGGGTGGCAGATTTGGAGAAGCTAAGTTAGCCGGAGATGGTGAGAAAGGTTGATGGATGGCGCTGTAGCGCCGGAAGTGATGGCGGCGGATCTGGAAAGACGGCGGTCGAGCGGCAGATTGATTCGCGCCGGAGATGGTGATGGAGAAGGCAGTGGCGCGATGGTGACGGTGCTCGCACTCTACTGTAGCAGTGGAAGCTTGAAGATGGAGATGGATTTGCAGCGGTCGGAATCGCGCCGGCGTGCAAAGAGAATTGAGAAATGCTTACCGGAGATTGCAAAGAGATGGAATGTTAGTGCGAGAAATGGTAGAACCCTAATCCCCCTCCAGCTGAGTGAAAATGGTGAGTGTCCGCTAAGCTTTTCTCGACGCGGGAATAATTTTTCACATATTTCGAATTTCTTTCAGGGTTTATATACGCATATTAATTTATTTAGAGGTGGGATTTCGATGGTTTTTTCAGGGTTTCTCGATTAATTTATTTTGAAAATTAATATGTAACTAGTTGTTTTCCAATCCTACATTTTATTCATTTTGAACTTTTATTTTTCCAAATTCGTGGTTCAAATAGTAATTAAAAGGTCAAGATAATGAGTAATATACAATATAAAAACACGAAACGAGTTTAATAAAGTAATGAATTAAATAATTTGAAATCAAAACTTTAAAATTTCAT
Source organism: Scutellaria galericulata (assembly GCA_946896805.1). Classification (NCBI taxonomy): domain Eukaryota; kingdom Viridiplantae; phylum Streptophyta; class Magnoliopsida; order Lamiales; family Lamiaceae; genus Scutellaria; species Scutellaria galericulata. The sequence continues at coordinate 10,409,250 of OX335798.1, read as the reverse complement.
CTTATACCTAAATAATATTTAATTGATAAGATAATTGTAATCTTTATCTCTCTCTATATAAATGACCAAAAGGACACATGATAATCATACAAAACTCTCATATTAAATATAGCTAATTAATTACTTTAAATTTTACGTTACTAAAAAACATTATTAAATAATATAAAAATATTAATTAAATTTATCTAAATAACATATGTTAAATTTCAATACTATAAGTTATTTACATATTTGAAAATTTTTAAATATAAAAGCTTAAAGAAAAAATATAAATAAATAACTAAAATAAAAGTGAGTTGACAGAAAATGATTGCTCAAATATTTGACTTTCATTTTTTATCAACTAATTGAAAAGAAAATTTAAGGATTATTATAGAAAGTAAAAATAAAAAAGCAAAAAAAAAATTGATGGGTGTGTTAGAATAATATCATAGACTAACAATCTACATTTTTTTCAAAATAATAAATAAAAAATTATTTATGATCATTTATAGATACAAGTTATAGTTTGACAATTAAATAATTACTTAATATTTAAATTTTTATGATCATTTATAGATACAACTTATAGTTTTATTATGTTATATTTAATATTAAATTTAACAATATGTATTGCACACATCATAAATTTAATTTTAATGTGAAAATAATATTTTAATTTTTCAAAATTTACACTTTAATTTACTATACTAAAATATATTTACATGTATGTGTGTGTGTGTGTATATATATATATATATATATATATATATATATATATATATAATATGTGTGTGTCAAAAATATCAAATTCTCCATTCACATTACATACACAACTTTCCCTTAAAAGCTTTATGAAGTAATACTCAATTTTTCCTCTTAGATTATTAAGTCTTCTGAAAAAACAACACTATTCTATTATTATCCAGAAATTGTAGGCTGATAAATTAGTTGTGTACATATCATCAGTAAAAAAAACCATCTACAGTATGACCAAATATACCAGATAAATAAAATTAATACAAATTACCTGCTAAGAACAAGATTTCCAGAGCAACAGAAAAAACAGCAATTGCAAAACATTCAATTCCATCAGAACAACCATAATAAATGTCAAAATAACAAAAACAATATTTTCTCAAGTAAATACTAAAATGAAGCCCTTTCCAATCCCTTTTCAAATCAAGGTTCCTAAACATAAAAAACCATGGGGTACAGCAAAATTGAATCTAGCAAAAGCTTATAAGAGAAAAGAAATCATTCTTCCTCCTCAATGTTCAAAGTGCCCAATCCCTTCAAACCCTCTGGTGGAATCTCTGCAACAGTCACCAAAGAGTAAAGCTCCTCTTTAGCATCTTCATCGTCATTTCTCTTTCGTGCAATGCGTACTCGGATTCTTCTTGGGACACTGCGAATTCCACGGCTCCATATATGTTTGTTCAGCTTGACATCTACTCTGACATCTGTAGTTCCCATGGCTTTCTTGGCAAACTTTCTGATTTCCTTAATAGCATTTGGAGCTTTCTTCTTGAAGGTGCTACAATAAATACATAATCTGGTCAATTAAACATTAAAGTACCACTTAATAAAAAGCTTGATATCAAGGCAATGTCAGTAAAATATAGAATGGAGGCAATCCTGCAAGATTAAGTGAAATCGTAGACCTTCTTGGGATGGTAAATAAACAAATTCTATTGTGTTAAATTTTTCCCACAGAAGTGAATCCGTGCATCAAAACCACCTTCGGAGAATTAGATATGCATGTTATTGTGGAAGCTAAGAAATATCATGGACCTTTCATTGGGATGACAAACAAACAGGTTCTATTTTGTAACAAACGGCTTCACATAAATAGATACATATCTTATCATGAAAGTTAAACAAAATCAAATAAACAGATTTTACTTTGAATCACAACTTTCCCAAAGTGAAAAGTGTCTATCATAATCAACTTCAGCAAACTAGATAGAAGTTGCTTCCAAGTTACAATCCAGGGAAGATTTAGAACTACTCCAGATTCCTAGAGCAAGCAAGCAACTAAATTCACCATTTTCAAGGTTGAAGGACAAATTGTTGGACTAAATGAACAGACATGCCACAAGAGAGTACACAAACAAATTATCTGCCACCAATACACAATTAAGAAAATCAGGACTGGAGCACACACAAAAGCATTGCAATTTTTGCAATAAGTATAGATAAACAAATAGACTACATGACAACTGTCAAGGCACCCAAACGTAAACATAAACATTTCATACTTAATATAAGGCATTGAAACTACAATTACTCATAGCTGGGCCAACAGATTATAAAACATTGTAAATAATCTAAGACTTCTACACTATTTTTTTCCAGTAAAAACTCTGTTAAGATCTGATTATTACCTTAAATATTTACTTATATTTCCATTTAATTCAAATATTACAGCATAACTGAAGGTTCTGCAAATCTGCAATCGAGAATTTAGGTAAAAACACTAGTTTTTCAATATCCTGAGCGCGTCAGAGACATTGGAGAGAGGTGAGAGCATATGCACCAAAGGTATTACAAAACACATATCGAAGGATATTGCAAAAACCACATTGATTTGCATTAAACTTCTTAACAAAAAAAAAATTAAAAAAAGAGGGAAGTAAAGATCTACCATCCATGGAGGCGTTTATGGAGATTGATGGTGTACTCCCTAGTGACGACTTCCTCCTTCCTGACCTTGCTGCCCTTCTCCATTGCAACCAAAATGCACCGCTTTTTACTTCCCTGGAGCTTTTGGGGCTGAGGAGAAACCCTAATCTACCAAAAGCGTATGTTATATAGCATTGCTGATTTGACGACGAATGCCCTTCGTACGCTAAAGATTTACAAAAGTACCCCCACCCAAATGAATAAATTAGAGTATGACAGAAAATAAGCCTTCTTTGGGCTCAGCTTTACTAAGCCCAACCCAATTCAACTAGGCCCAATATATCATGCTTTGATTGTAAAACTAGACCATGAACTTTGTGTGTAGGGTGATGCGGGAAAGTAAGATCGGACCTCTACAATGGGCTTGGTAGCATTTCTCCGGGTCAACACGTGGGTTATATGTTTCTTTTGATTATGTAATTTTTTTTATTTATATCATTCCAATACTTTTATAATTTTGATAAGTAATATTATGTAATATTTTTATATGTATTTAGTAATATTTTTATGTGTATTATGTAATATTTGTGAAAAATTATAATTTTGACAAGTGATATTATATAATATATGTATATAAAACAAAAGTATTACCTAATATATAGAAACATATTACTTAATAATACATATTACATGTTGCATGAACTACATGTGAGGGAGAAGAGCACGTGGCACTGTTGGGATCCGTGTGTTTTTAATGAACTGACCCGACCCGACCTAACTCGCCTTATGTATCCTATAATACAAAAGTATCTATATATAAAAGTATTACATAATACACAAAAAAAATATTACATATTTTATTATAGTCTGACCTCACCCAACTTGTCTCATGTAACCTATAATATAAAAAGATTACCTAATATATAGAAAAATATTACTTATTATATACAAAAGTATTACATATTTTTTTATAGTCTGATTCGATTCAACTCATCCCACGAAATGAGATTTATGAGATCGTCTTATGTATAACTTTACCTTTTTTTTTATATTTGTTGTGAAGGGCCATTCTAGAGAGCATGCCCATATGTACCAACAGTCATGTTTCTACTGGAAGTTGTACATAAAAGATTATGAAAACTGACAGAAATCATATACGGTTGTAGTTTGAGTTCACAGTTCAATTTTCTGGCAATCTAACTCTAAATATTCAGCTCAAATGTCACTTAAGCCACATATATATATATATATATATATATATATATATATAAACAAGACTACAATAAAAATAACAATAATTAATTTTTCCTTCTAAATTGACATACTATAAATAGAAAGAAAGTGGTTACAAGAATAAAAAAAATCAAAAATAAAAAAATTTATCCTTTCAAGAATAATGGGCCCTCTAAGTTGGGTTATGGCCTATGGGTAGGGTTTTGTAGGTTTTTCCTCTTTCTTCTCTATAAATCATAATATTTACTTGAAATAGTTTTTCATTTTAAATTTTGTTTAGATCTGTGATATATCTAATTTATATGTTTTTATTTAGAATTGATTTTTATTTTTATTCTGTATTTATAATTTTGATTGGAAGTAGGGTAGAAGTGAGCGATTGCATTTCTTAAGCAAATTAATTAAAAAAAATCATGATTTTAAATTAAATAATTTATTCATAAAAAATTGGTTTTTATTGTTTGATGAATCAATTTTACAATTTATATTTGTAATTTATTTATTGTCATTTTTATTTTGTATTTTAATTTTGATGAGACGGTGGAGATAGGTTCGGGGATGAGAGTTTTTTTAACAAATCATAATTACAAATTAAGTAATTTCTTCATCTAAACTTTGTTGTTTATGCATGATATATCAAATTTATCATTTTTATGAATTTTAATTTGTTATTTGCATTGTATTGTGGAAAAAAAAGAGTAAAGATTTGATAATTAGATTTTGGTGCATAATTATACTTAAAAAAATTAAAAATACGAAAAAAAAAAAGACTAATTAAACTATAGGTTAGAAAATTTTAAAAAAATAATATTTTGAAAATAAAGGTTTAGATTTTTTGAGAAATTAATTACAACGAAAAACATTTTGACATAAGTGTTTGGTCTATTTGTCAATACAAGTGAATTGTATTGAGTTACCTGCGTTATTTAAATAGATATCAAGATATTTGAGGTATTTGATGGACAAATATATTTTTCTTCAACTTGAAATAATTAAGTTGTTTGCATTGGTTGGACCAAAAATTTCAAAGAAATCTATAATTGTGAATACCAATAAAATATTTACTAATAACTTTTTAACTAAAATCGCATATTAAGTATAAATCAAAAAACATAATTATGTTCTTAAAAAAAAACATAATTATATACTAATATTTATGTATACTTACATCTACATTGACTCCAACATGCATAAAATATTTTTAGGAGTTAATTTTTTTTTTTTAAATATCAGTTACCGTTTAACAACATGACATAGTAAGTGTTTGTTGGTACTAAAATTAATTTATTTTGATTCTAATTTACAGTATTAATAGGTGTACACAAATGGTGGTTATTTAATAACCTCCTGTTTTAAATATAGATTTTGTAATTCGATGTTTAACATATATATATATATATATATATATATATATATATATATTATTGTTTGCATTCCAAAATTATAATATTATTTAAAATTACACAAATTAAAAATCATAAAATATCTAAATTCTTATTAATAATTATTTAGGTTAAGTTAATATTATTACCTATATTATCAAAATTTAAAAATTAATAAATCTTATATGACAAACCGTGCATCGCGGGTACACTGCTAGTAATTCTTAAAAAGAAAAAGGTTTGTTCTTTTTTCAGCTTCAACCTAATCTAACATCTTAGACTAGACATCATAATAATAATAATAATAATAATAATAATAATAATTATTATTATTATTATTATTATTATTATTATTTTTTTTTTTCTAATTTGTCTTGTAATTCTATAAATGTTAGTAATTTAATTCCTCTCTTTTGACACATATTTGATGTCTCCAAGGTCATAAAATTATCCTTATATATATATATATATATATATATATATATATATGTCAAATCTACAAATTTCCATGTTAATTTTTTAATAAATTAAATTTGTAATAAATATAATTTTTAAGCTAATTAATATAATTATTTAATGTTGAAATAAAAAAGTATTAAATAATTTATGAATTTTAACTAGCTAAATTTGTTAAATAACACATGCTTCATCATTTATAAATTTGAAATTTGATTAATTTAAAAATTAGAGAAAAATATACATTAATAAATAGATAAGGAAAAAACAAAAATAAAATTGAAATGATAAAAAATGATTAATCATTCAAACTTTTCAAACGTGTTAATTAATGAAATTAGATAGCCTTTGCGAATATGTGTTTTAAAATAAACTATGAAATTTATTAGAAAAAAAATTGATTTTGATTTTTTATCATCTAATTAAAAAAAGAAATTTGAAATTTATTCTAAACTTTAATAATAAAATCAAACTACAAACATGATTAGAGAGTTAAATAATATAATAGACATAACAAACATATTTTTTCTAAATAATAAATAGAATAGTATTATTTATGTTATTTTATAAATGCAACATAAATTTCAACAATTAAATTATAAATATATTAATATGACTGTATTATATTTAATGCGAAATTAGATAATGTGTATTGCACAAAACCACACACAAATATATATATATATATATATATATATATATATATATATGTTCATATGTAAATAATATTTACATTAATCTAATTTTACTAAATTTAAATTAATTTTTTTTAAATCTCGTATATTACATCAACCTATACTAGTTATTGTATAGGTCACTCATATAATACAAAGTTAGCAAATTATTAAACAATGACTTGAACTATTTAAGGCAATCGTCTTAGTGCAACGATAACGAATAATTTAGACAAACTTATTTTACTTTACTTCCTCTTGAGTCTGCCGGTCTTGAGACTCTTGAGTCTCGACAACTTTACTTCCTCTATGATTAATAGTTTAATATATATCTTTAGCTTAATTCATGGTGTCGTGTGATCCACCGCATATCCCATTAATTATGGATGCTTATGTTACATGCACGTTTCAATTTTTTACACATTATAATCATCAAATTGATTATTGATTTCATTAATTAATGCCATTTGCTGTTATGGTTGGAATATAAAATTAGCGTTGATTATGTACGTTGAATGTTGAGGGGAGTGATTTCATGTTTCCTTATCCACGGTGTATTAATATATGTAGGGGTGTCGCTTAAAATTAACATAAATTGAAAATAAATTAAATTTTGGATTCTTTCAAAACAGGGTTAATTACATTTTTCAACTTGTATAATGCACGTTTTTTTAATTTTGCATCATAAACTTTTTTTTTTCTCCGATCGCATTTTATACTATACGTTTTGTTTACTTTTGCAACCTCCGGTCAATATTTTCCGGCGAGAAAATGTCCACATGACTTTAACATGCTAATTGAGGGTTATTTTCATCATTTGCACTTCTAAGACATCAATAAATTCGATTCATCAACTATTTTCAATGGTAAAGAGATCTTGTTTTTTTGTTTGAACCTCACCGTTAATCTTCATTTGCTCAAACAATTTGCAAAAAAAATGTGGGAAAAATTAGGGCAAAATTTGCTTTTGGAGGGGGTAGAAAATGACGAAAATAACCCTCAATTAGCACATAAAAATCACGTGAATATTTTCTCGCCAGAAAATATTGGTCGAAGATTATAAAAATAAACAAAACTTGTAATATGAGTTATAATAAAAAAAAATTTAAAATGCAACATTAAAAAACGAATAATATAAGTTGGAAAATGAAATTAACCCTTCAAAATAACATATATCATACATCCACCAAATTAATACATAGATGATGGGATACCATGAAATCCACCACCTATTGTATTATGATGCTGTTGAATAATTGTTGGATCCCGCGTTATCTGAAGAAATAGTTTTGTGGTGCTTTATAATGAAAACATGAATACATAAATAAAAAGTGAATTTTGAAAGTGTAGAAATTTTGGAAAGAAATTTGATGACAAACTTAATTTGGAGAGAAGTGGCGAGTAACTTCGAGATCTTAAATCTCAATGCTATAGTTATCTATTTTGGATTTTTGTTTTTGAAAAAAAAAAAAGTTTCTCTACAATAAAATCTTTATAAATAAGTATTGTTGGGATCGAGAAAATTTATTATTTTAGATAAATATTAAGTATTTTTCCAGTATGATAAATAAAATTTTATTTTTATAAAAGTGAGTGCATTTAATATGCATTATATTCATTGAACTACTGTAGTATAATAAATATATTCATCATACATAACATAATAATGTTATTTGTTCAGAGTTTAGAAGAAATTGTAGCAACCATCATCGAGAATAATGTGGAGGATGACAGCGAGGATGATACAATACATTTGGAACCAGTTACGAGAAATGAAGCACTTATATCATCCAGAACGCTTGACAATTTTTTGGTACAATTTGAGAACACAACACCAAAACTATTAGATGAGATAAGAAAATTTAGAGTTGAGATCCAAGTAGATTTGAAGTTTAACAATTAAGAAGCAATCAACAATAAATTCTTATTTTACTAAATTATACTAGTTATTTTTGTAATTTGAAAAAATTATTAATTTATGATATTGATTGGACCACTAATTTATATAGGGGTTTTTGAAAAAATATTATCTTATTATCTTATCGAAATTGGTATATTTTTGAACTGACCCAAATCGGGACTGGAGAAAATTATTATTTTAGAGAGTTTATTAATTTATAGAGGTTTTACTTTTGAGGACATTTGTATCATTTGATTTGTAATTTGGATAGAAAACATGTTTTTTTATTAAGTATTTTTCATTGGTATTGGGTTAATATCAATCTGTCATCTCAAAACCTTTTTCTTTCCTAGAACAATTTTTATTCGATGCGGGCCCTAATCGAATGAGAAAATTGAAATTGACTTTAAGTTATAATTTAACTTTAAAAGCAGGTTATTCTAGCGTATGAGTATGACTAATTAATGAATTTTAGCTTCTGTTTGGAGGAAGATTGTATTTTTTGAGTTTTTCGGCGGCTATTTTTGGTGGATTTGTGTTAAATGTTCCCACACATCTAAATGTTCGTGTCCACAGTCATGTACTCTAGCGAATATGTTATAGTACCTTTTAGTTATGGTAGTAAGAGCTTTTAGTTATGTTAGCAAAACCTTTATGCTATGTTAGTTAACTTTTACATTAGACTACACATACATGTAATATCTTTTAAACATTTATATTATAATAATATAACATTTATGTTGATATAAATGAATACGTGATATTATATAAATGTATGAGTAATATCACTTAAATGAATGATTAGATTTTGTCGATTTTTTTTTAAAATTAAAGTATTATATAAGACTATGTTTACTTCATGGGATACGGTAGGATTGAATATTTTAATCATAGTCAATCAGATATTTACTTTGTATGAGTTTAAATGATGGATATCCTATAGGTTCGTGATAAATTTGAATTTTGGGACAATTTGACCGATAACAACAGACAAATTTATCAAGGTGGATTAGAATTGTAAATTATCTATTTTGCCTTTAGTTATTTGAATTTAATTTCCTAGTGCTTTTTTTCTTGTTTACTCCTTACCCGGTCATCAAACAATTCTAATAATCTTGTTTGTCCACATATTTCTAATTATATATTGGTTTGTTGCTTGCGAATTTGTTTAAGCTTCAAACTATTTATTTGGTGATTTTGTCTCTTTTGTTATTTTGAATCTATGAAAAAGATAAAAAGGAAGATGGAATCTAAAGAGGTCACAACTTATATCAGCAGTGATTGTAGATTGAGGAAGAAAAACGAGAAATTAAGATTGAGAAAAAATACTGAGAACAGTGAAGAAATTTGAAAGGCAAACTGAAATGGAGAATGAAAGTTGCAGAGGTACTACACGAGGATTGAGGAAAAGAGAAAAACAGGGGAGGGAAAGAGAGATGAGGACCTTTTGGACAATTTGTGCAAAATTTTAAAATTAATGTAATATAAAGAAGAAATTTCACATCCTACGCTTCATCAATCATATAAGGTAAATGATGGATTATTTTTTAAAATTTGTCCTTATCCCATTATTTATTCCATGTACTATCAATACAACTTAATCCAAACTAGTAATGTAAATGCAGCCTAAGGTTATGATATTGTGCATAAATTATATTAATATAACATACAAGTATGATAAAGTTGAAGTAAATGTATGACTATACTACATGAATTTTTAAAGGTATAATTATGTTGATATAAATGTATAATTAATATCACATACAATTATGTACAAATTGTGTCGAAATTGTTTTTTTTTTTTTAAATTAAAGTATTACTATTACCTGACTGTTATGATATTTGTACATAAAATATTATATTAATATAATATAAAAGTTATACTAATACGAAATAAATGTTTCTAAAGAAAACGGGGAAAAGTAGGTCAGTACAAAAAAAAAAAAATTCAATTTATATAAAAAATCCAAGCGGAACGATCGAGTTGCGGGGATCTTGGTGCATGTGAGAGTTACTCCTATATGTATTGTTTCTATGAAATAAATATTGAATTGATGAGATGAATTCAATAAAATCCCTGACATTATGTGGGAAAAATAAAGAAGAGAAAAAATGATAGTCAACTGTTCTGAGATATTTTATAATCCAAAATCGTTTATTTTGCCAATATTCTATTCATACACTCTCATTAAATAATGAATACAACGTGAACCGTTGAAAACTTGAGTTTTATTTCTCTATTATCAAATAATTGAGTGTTCATGAATAGAAATGAAGAACACTCTGCTTTAATCTGCATTTTCCAACTGTTCCCTTTTCTGAATCTGGTAAAAACCTGAATCTTTCTCTTATTTTCTTGTTTTTCCTTTGTCCAATGTATTGTTGGTTCAAACTCGTGTTTTTAATGAAGTTGATTATGTTTCACCATTAATCACATTCTAATGGCACTTGTAAATAATGAAGTCTGACTCAATATTTTTCTGATATCATAAGCTGCATACTGATGGAAGCTTCTTAACAGATGATACATAATCGATATTGGATAAAATGAGTGAAACAAATCAGGATTCCACAATGGGAAGAAAAGCCCTGGAAACAGAATCAGGTGATGTAGCTGAGAAGAAAGAGGCCAAGAAAACGGTCCCACTGTACAAGCTATTCTCATTTGCTGATTCAATAGACAAAACTCTGATGATCGTAGGTGCAATTTCTGCCATTGGCAATGGCTTATCACAGCCCCTCATGGCCTTCATTTTTGGAAACTTAATTGATGCTTTTGGAAATGCCAATAATAGTGATGCTGTTTCGCGCGTATCTAAGGTACGTAAAATGAAGATGAAACTTAGATAGAATTGTTGGTTTTTATTGCAGCTTTTATATACTTAATTTCATCTTGTAGGAAACACTTAAGTTTGTATACTTGGGTCTAGGATGTGGAGCAGCAGCTTTTCTTCGTAAGTAGTTCTGATAAGTTTGTGTTAAACGAAGATGTCTTAAACCATTTTGTATAACTTAATAAGAAGTGGTGTTTCTTTGTAGAGGTGTCTTGTTGGATGATAACTGGGGAGAGACAATCTGCAAGAATAAGAAGTCTTTATCTAAAAACTATACTGCGACAAGACATAGCTTATTTCGACCAGGAAGTTATCACTGGTGAAGTAATTCGAAGGATGTCTGATGACACTATTCTTATTCAAGATGCTGTTGGGGAGAAGGTAAATCTTTTTTTTTTTTTTTTCAAGAATATTATTAGTGTGTTTTATATTTTTCATTGTCTGAAACATGTGTAGGTGGGAACGTTTGTTCAAGTGGCAACATCATTTATAGGAGGCTTTGTGATAGCCTTAGTAAAAGGATGGCTTCTTACACTAGTCTTGCTAACATCAATTCCATTGATGGTCATATCTGGTGGGGTTATGTACTTCTTTAGATTCAGAATGGCTTCTCAAGCACAAAAAGCATATGATGATGCTGCCAATATAGTACAACAAACAATTGGCTCCATTAGAACTGTGAGTTACTAGTTTTTATCATCGATGAAAATATCCCGAAATATCATCGATATTTTCAGATATTTTCATTTTTTACATAATCAATATAGAAGTGACCTGTCATGAAATTTCTTCAAAATATTTCTAAAAGATCGGTATCGATATCGGTGACATCACGTACAAATTATACGAAAATCGAAGAAATATCGGAAACTATCAATTATAAGCTACTCCCTTCAATTCAAAATATGTGTTGTTATGTAGGTTATATTTTATTTCAAATTAAATGTCATTTTAATTACTTTGTCACTTTTTTTTCAACTTTACCCCAATCCCAATCCGTAATGGATTTCTTCTTTTTTTGAGCCTACCTATTTAATCTCTTTTAAAAATTATTCTGCAAGTGAAAATTTCAAATTTAGATTGTGTTAGAGAAAAGTTTCAAAGAAATAATTAATGAGGAGAGAAAAAAAGAATCATGCTAATTTAGGAAGAGTGAAGATACCACCATCCATATAAGTCAAGTGGTATCCCACCTTTATAAAAGTGCAGATTGTGACGATCAGGTTCAAACCCAAGTCACATAAATTTCAAGTCTTTATTATTCCCCTCATTTCCACTTCCCAAAATTCATTAAATATATATATAATAATAATAATAATAATAATAATAATAATAATAATAATAATAAGAGTGAAGATAGATTGACATGTCTAAGTATATTGTAATCCATTTTTTATGTACTTATCCTATGACAAAATTCAAGAACGATTCTTATTTTGACTCCAGTGAAGTAATAAACATCTTATAAGTTGTTTAAATAAGATTATAATGTCGAAACCATGACCACCTGTCATCATTGATTTAACTTGTGATCGTGTTTAGGTTGCATCATTCACCGGGGAGAGACAAGCGGTGGCGAACTACAAGAAGTCCGTCGTTACTTCTTACAAATCCGACACTGTCATGGGGTCCACTTCCGGACTAGGTATCGGATTCCTCCTGTTCACTATATTCTGCACTTATGCTTTGGCTGTTTGGTTTGGTGCCAAAATGATCTTGCATAAAGGCTACACAGGTGGACAAGTCTTCACTGTAATTCTTGCAGTGGTAACTGGTTCCTAGTAAGTATTATCTTTATTCCTTTTCTTTTTTCCAAATCAAATTCCATATCCAATATCAACAAATACAATTTCAGTTCTCTGGGCCAAGCATCTGCTCCCATGACGGCATTTTCAGCAGGCCAGACAGCAGCATTCAAGATGTTTGAGACAATAAATAGGAAACCAAAGATAGATGCATATGATCCAACAGGAAAGATATTGGAAGACATCAATGGAGACATTGAGCTTCTAGATGTTTCTTTCAGCTATCCAGCAAGACCAGAAGATCAAATTTTTGATAAATTTTCGATATTTATTCCCAGTGGAACAACTGCAGCTTTGGTTGGACAAAGTGGAAGTGGGAAGTCCACTGTGATTAGTCTTATAGAGAGGTTTTATGATCCATTGGGTGGTGCAGTTTTGATTGATGGAACTGATCTCAGAGAATTCCAGCTCAAGTGGATAAGGTCCAAAATAGGGCTAGTAAGCCAAGAACCAGTGCTCTTCACAGCCAGCATTAAGGATAACATAGCTTATGGAAAAGAAGATGCAACTCTTGAAGAGATCAGAGTAGCTACAGAGTTAGCAAATGCAAAAGAATTTATAGATAATCTTCCAGAGGTACGATCTGAAATGTCTTTTTTACCCTTAATTGAGCGCCTTAAGCAACTTTGTTTTTTCTATTTGTGCAGAAGCTGGATACCATGGTCGGGGAACATGGCATCCAACTTTCCGGTGGTCAGAAGCAACGAGTTGCTATTGCCAGGGCGATTTTAAAGGACCCAAGAATTCTACTTCTAGATGAGGCGACGAGTGCTTTAGATTCAGACTCTGAACGAGTTGTGCAAGAGGCTTTGGAGAAAATAATGGTGGGTAGAACAACAGTTATGGTTGCTCATCGTCTCAGTACTGTTAGAAATGCTAATATGATTGCAGTTCTTCACAAAGGAGAAATAGTTGAGAAAGGTATATTCTTGATGCATTTGATGTTTGTTGAATTTCTATTATAAAAATAGTTGTAGCTAAGTAAATGAATCTGAACTTGCAGGCACACACATTGAACTGCTAAAGGATCCAGAAGGGGTGTATTCTAAGCTAGTTTACTCTCAAGAAGTAAACGAAAACGAGGAGGATAACATCGAAAACAAAGACATGGCAGATATAATGAATTCTAGCAGAGTTTCCAGTCAAAGAATAGCATCTAAACGTTCTCTGAATTCAGAGCCACCTGTAGATGGAATCACCACTAATGGCTCTCTCTCATCACCCAATGCAGACGTCTCATTCTATCGCCTTGCTCGTCTCAACAAGCCCGAGACACTAGTGCTCACACTGGGAGCTGTTTGTGGCATCATAAGTGGAGCAATAATGCCCATTTATGGCCTACTAATTTCCATGATGCTCAAAACTTTCTTTGAGTTGCCACATAAGCTAAAGAAGGATTCAGAGTTCTGGGCTTTAATGTTTGTCATTCTTGGACTAGTGTCATTAATTACATACCCATCGATGACACATCTGTTCAACATAGCTGGGAACAAGTTGATTCAACGAATTAGGCTAATGTGTTTTGAGAAGGTGGTTAACATGGAGATAGGGTGGTTTGATATGCCTGAGAACTCAAGCGGCGTGATTAGTGCAAGGCTCTCGACTGATGCTTCTATGATCCGGGCTTTAGTCGGGGATGCTTTGGCTCAGTATGTTCAACACATGGCCTCAGTTGTGGTTGGATTGATTATAGCTTTTCAAGCAAGTTGGCAGTTGGCACTTGTCATTCTTGCTATGATACCTCTGCTAGGATTGAATGCTTATTTGCAAATGAAGTCTGCCGAAGGGTCCAGCCAAGATGCAAAGGTAACTTTCTAAATCAAGAATTGCAAGTTTGGAGGATTTTCTATCAATTACATATAAGTGAAAATGAAAAATATTTACATGATAAAACATGTTTTAACTTAAATCCAAGGTCAAATGACATAAATACCCTTAAATTAGACAAGTCTGGTCTCAATGAGATGTAGCTTCAAGATCTTACATTTTAGGGTTAAATACTTAAATCAACCTGTATTTTTCGTATTTTTACACTTCCCAACCTAAATTTTGTTTTTTGACCAATTGCAACCTAAAGTCCACGAATTATACACATTGCAACCTCTGATGAATTTTTCTGATCAAATCTCACACACGTGACATTCACATGTCAAATTGGGAGGGTTTTTGATATTTTCATGAAATTGTTGAGGTCATTTAAAAAAACCAAAATTAAATTATTAGTCAATTGCAAAAAACAATAGTCAATTGCCTAACAAAATCTGTCTTCTAGTAATTTATGAAAATATCAAAACCCCTCAATTTGGTATGTGAATATCATGTATGTGAGATTGACCGGAAAAATTCGTCGGAGGTTGCAACTTATACAATTTGTGGATTTCATGTTGTCACCTGTCAAAAAATAAAGTTTAGGTTAGAAAGTGTAAAAACACGAAAAGTAAATATTGGTTTAAGTATTTAACCCTAAATTTTAATCCACACCAAGTTTGTAGCTTTAATCAATGTATATCCTTATGATTGCAGTTGATGTATGAGGAAGCGAGTCAAATGGCCAACGACGTTGTTAGCAATATTAGAACGGTTGCCTCGTTCTGTGCACAACAGAGAATCCTAGAGATGTACAAGAAGAAATGCGAAGGGCCAGCTAAAAGTGGGACCAAACAAGGATTGATTAGTGGGATCGGATTTGGTTCAACTACGTGCCTATTATATCTGGTCTATGCTATGAACTTTTATGTAGCAGCACAACTCATTGAGGATGGAAAAATTAGCGCTGCTGACGTCTTTCGTGTAAGTAATACGCCTCGTCTCACTTCCTTGTGGCGTTCGTAGAATTAATGAGGATAAAATGGATAAAAATTGCAGGTGTTTTTTGCTTTGTCCATGGTGGCTGTTGGCATATCTTCTACAAGTGCTTTGGCTCCAGATGCAAGCAAAGGAAAGATTGCAGCAGCCTCTATATTTGGCATTCTTGATAGGAAATCCAAGATTGATCCTAGTGATGAATCAGGCATTACTCTTGGAAATGTTAATGGAGATATTGAAGTGAGGCATGTCAACTTCAGCTATCCAACTAGACCACACACTCCGGTTTTGGTCGATTTTTCCTTGACAATTCGTAGTGGCCAGGTGACAACTTCGTATGTCGTATAGTATATCAATGGCTAGAATGTAGAAAAAAATCACCAGTTTTTCGAAAATTGCAATTTTTTCCTAACCATTTGAATTTAGCAAAAAAAAAAAAAAAAATCACGATATTTATTAACCTTTGTGAAATTAGCGAAAAAAAAAATCATTCACGATTGTAGTCTGAATTCACAGTTGTATTTTTTGAGAATCTAAGTCAATGTGTCCGACTAAATAGTCAACTCAAATGTCACTTAAGCCACATAATTAATTCTTTTTAGAAAAAAATGAGAATTTTTTAGTATGGATCAATACAGTGCTGTTTCAGGTAAATTTAAATCTAATTTTTTTTTCATTTTTTTTTTTTTGCATTTGAAGATAAACAAACATAATTATGTGCCTTATATGAGGTCTGACATGACTAGTTAACCTCGTATCTCCTATCTTATGCACCTGAATTGAACTGTATAACACAAATTGTACTTGAATCGCCACATACAATTTTTTTATGTTGGCTTAATGATTCAGATAGTTGCTCTAGTCGGGGAGAGTGGAAGTGGAAAATCAACAGTGATCTCGTTGCTACAAAGATTTTACGACCCTGATTCTGGTCGTATTACGCTTGATGAAGTCGAGATACGAAAGTTCCAAGTGAAATGGCTAAGGCAACAGATGGGGCTGGTGAGCCAGGAACCGGTGCTGTTCAACGACACAATTCGTGCCAACATTGGCTGTGGCAAACAAGGAAATGCAACCGAGGCTGAGATCATAGCTGCAGCTAAATCCGCAAATGCACATGAATTCATTAGTGCATTGCAACAGGTAATTATAACAAATATTGAAATCTTCATTTTCTGTTTAATAGAATAGATTTAGTATCAAAATGCACCATATATACTTTGTCGCTTTTTTTTCGTTTGGTTGTGTCTAAACCATGAAAGTTTTTTCAGATTGCTATTCATATGTGACAGGTTTATCCAATTGCGATTGAACTCAAATATTGACACATTAATCACCAAAAAACTCAAAAAGAGCAATACACCTTCCAACATCAGTCAAAATGCACGAGTCAATTTTATGATCCTAGGACGATTTTTGTTCAATACGGGCTTGAATCGAATGCAAATCATGAAATTGACTTAAAGTTATAATTTGGTTTGGAAAGAGGGTCACTTTGGCAAGACTCATGTTTTTGACTGATGTTAGCAGCTTGACTTGCATTTTTGAGTTTTCCAGCAGCCGTTGTTGGTCAGAAGATGTGTCGAAAATTGAGTTCAAGTACTTGATAAACCCATAAATTATGACTAGCAACTTGAAAAACTTTTTTGTTAAAATACAAGTTGCATTTTGATGTTAATTAACATAATGAAATACCACATAACTTGTTGTGATCATGGCAGGGATACGACACGATTGTAGGTGAGCGTGGGGTTCAGTTATCGGGTGGCCAAAAGCAACGAGTTGCCATTGCAAGAGCGATAGTGAAGAAGCCGAAGATACTATTATTAGACGAGGCTACAAGTGCGTTGGATACAGAGTCGGAAATATTAGTACAAGAGGCGCTAGACAAATTAATGCTGAATCGGACAACAATTGTAGTGGCACATAGGCTATCGACAATCAGAGGAGCCGATGTTATAGCTGTGTTTAGAAATGGAAAAATAGTGGAGAAAGGGAATCACAACACTCTAATGAGTAACAAAGATGGTTTCTATTCTTCCCTTGTAACACTTCACAATACTGCATCGGCTTAAAAATCATTTTCTTGGATTCACCAAATTTTCATATACTGATCTTGCAGTGTTAATCTTGCCATCATTCAACTGTAAGATTCATATACTATAGGATCTTACTTGTAAATTGAATGCAAGTTTTCTATACACACATAAATTTCTTAGATTGCATATGTTAATTAAAGGTACGAAATCCCATGGTAATGAAGTTTGTGCCTGTAAAGTAGCCGAAGAGTAGAAAGGTTTGAATAATGTATATCGATGATGCTAAACAAACCCACGTAAAGATAACATGCCAAACAAAATGCAACACAAAAATTCTATGAATAGGTCTCCCATACACCAATTGCATGGATCTAAAATCTGTGCAACTCAACCCGACCCGGCCCCAGGGCCTACATATAAATATAGTTTTCTTTAAATAGCGCCTCTTCTCAAAATCCTCAGCAGCACTTTTCTTCCTCAACAACGGTTTTCATCCTTCGAATCCACAGATCGCGAGCACTTCCTTCTCCTCCCTCTTCTCCAAATCATGATATGGAAGATTTCGAATCCACAGACCGCAATCTGCTCTGGAAAATTTATTCAGATCCACAACGCTTTCTTCTCATCCTCTTCTCTGAATCACGATATGCTCATCTTCTGTAGGGTTCATTCTCGTATTCTTCAAATCGCGATTTGTTCTATTCTTCTCCTCTTATTCACAACGCACGTTTCTCTTCTTCTTCGGAAGAACAACTCCATATTTTGTTACAAATATTTTAAGCATTAAAAATCAATTATTTCAAAAAGATTAAATATGATAATCATTTGTTGTAAAATTGAGAAAAAATATGGATTATATAACATAAATGTATAAACGTATTACATAAAGGTAAACGTTGTAACATATAAAAGTATTACTTCATTCACATATCTCATTTTACTAAAATAGAACATACAAATATTATTTGTATCATGTAAAGGTAATAACCAAATAACGTAAAGGTATTAGTGCATTTACTTAAAGATATTAGCTCATTATACTTAAAAAAATATTTTATTACTATAATGAAATATATCAATTGTATCACATAAAGATATAAGTTTTATTGAATAAAGATACGAGTTATGTATTTTTTTTAAATATTCTATTTAAGTTTTTTATTCTTCCTTAAAATAATATATGTACACTGCAAGTAATGTAATGTTTACTCATTAAATAAGTTTATATTTATATTAGGTCTCGAAACAGCGAACTTGAGGTCTACATGGGTGAATAGACAACTGAGGTTTTCAAATAAATTTATTCAAGTTTCTGATCAAGTGGTGAGATTAAATAAGGTGTTGACAACAAATTGTATAGCTGTCACAACACATAGATATATAAAACAGAGAACAAGATAGATTCTCAAGCGGATCGTAAATGAACAACTCACAACTTCCTGTTGAGTTGTTGACAAAATGTTACTTTTGATATTACAAGCTATTCAAAAAAAAAAAAAAAAAAAATCCTTTCAATTTATTTTTAAATTGAAATATTTATAAATCTTTAACATTTTCATCTCCAAGATACCTAGCTAATATTATTAAGGACTCAACAAATTTATTAGACAATTATCTATCAATTTAAAAATATATAACAATTCTAAAAACTCGTATAACAACTTTCAACATATAACATTTTCATAGATCTATATAGAGGTGAGCATCAATCCGTTTGGTTATCAATCGAACCGAAAATTGAAATTTGAAATTTTTTTATATTTAAAAGTCAAAATCGAAACCAAGTTAAGTGAAGAGAAAATAACAACCGAACCCGAATAATATTATGGTTCAGTACTAAATTCGGTTCCATCCAAATTTGGCCGAAAAAATTAGAAAAACATCGATAAATTTGGCATATCAAAACAATAATAAATCAACAAAATCAAACCATAAAAATCAAATAACACCTATATTTCATAAATGGAGACCGCATAAAACGTAATAATAAATAATGTATAAGTTATTTCAGTTTCGTTTTTGGTTTTTTAGTATTTTAACTATGAAAATCGAACCGAAAATCAAAATCCAAAATTATTTAAAAATGCAAACGAAACTGACCCAATGTTCAAAATTTTGCCTTTCTTGCTTGATTGATTCCCATATTCAACTATGAAAATTGAACCAAAAAACAAAATTCAAAATCTTTGAAAGATGCAATCGAAACTGAAATGAAATGTTCAAAAGTTTGTCTTTCTTGCTTGATTGATTTTATGAGTAACTTACCAAGGAGTGTCTGTGCTCCTCCTATATAGCACATCCTAATGGTGTTTTGGGTTTAGCCATTTAAGCTGATCGAAAACATAAGAATACAATTTTATATAGAGTTTATATCCAAAATGTCAGGTAATTTAAGGGGTCTGACAATTTAGGGCATTAAGTTTTTGGGTTGACAATTTAGGATTTTAACTTTTCAAAACTCGTGCATTTAGCCAATTGATAAGTAGGAAATAAGTGCATTTTATCGAGTGTATATTTGTGATTTTATAATCTTTTAGATGATTGAATGCACCGTTTTTGTACCTATACATGTTTTCGATCTTCAAATACTTCATATATTGTTTTATTGATATTTTAGGAGTTTTTGAAGTATTTTGAAGACAAGAGAATGGTCATGCCAATGATAAAGATGATTGGGCCGAAATCTAATTGAAGATTGAAGAAGTGGACCTTGGAAAGAAAGAGAGAGCAAGATGGGCCCAAGAAAGATGGAGGAGAAGGTCCCAATTATGCAAAGAAAATAAAAGCCCAATTTCCATTCTTTGCCCCAACTCATTAGATCACGTAGACTGAAGATGCAAAAGAAGGAAATAAAAGATTTCTTTCCTCAACTTTGAAAGGGCACTGTTCACGCAGAGGGGAGAGGACGTGAGTATTGGAGAGAGAGACTAGATTGGAGAGAGAGAGGAACTAAGAGTGAGAAACAAAAGTTAGATTTAAGCAAAAACTTCTGTGCAACTGGTGCACCAATTGCACGGAAGATCTTTATGTTATAAATCTAGTACTTTTATGTATAAATATTCGTACCTTTTAAAATGAACATGCATAAATGTATTACATTTATAACATAAAGATACTACATTTATAACATAAAGGTCTGTGCACTTCTGTGCAACTGATGCACATAAGTGTTACTCTAGATTTAATCTTTTACTAGGTTTGAACCGGTGCAAATGCACGAGCTTCACTTAACATTTATCTAATTTTTATTTTATAAATAATATTATTTCATAAGTGTTTGTTGATTTATTTGTATGCATGATATTTTTTTCTATATTTTTAAAATAATCTTTCTCATTGTTTTTTTATTTTTTTTTCATTTGATATTTAGCACAACAGTGTTAATTGTTGGTTCTTTATAGGTGTTTTAACTATTGTATTAGGTATTTTCATATCTTTCTTTAAAAAATATAGAATAAATCCCATTTTTATCACTCGAAGGCACTTGTTTTGTTCCGATTTTGCCTTTGAGTGCTCTTTTTATCAGGTTGACATAATGATTTCATTTGTAATTATTTTCCTTTTGTATTCATTTTATTAATCTTAACCAATTGTTACATCTGTTGTTGTAATGTTTTATTACAATTAAGGGGGTGCTTAGACTGGATGTGCCCATCTGGATTTTGAATAAATAATATCCTAATCATGTTATTTATTAATTTGCAGAATCCTATAACTCTAATCTAGTTTTTCTATTTTATCCACTTTTTTACAATTCCCACTAAAAATATTTTGTTTTTTTTAAATAAAATAATAGAACATCATCTATTTTTTCTACAATTCCCGATATTATCCACTTTTAAACTTGCAAATCTATCTACGTCCCAATCTAAACATATCCTAAGTTTTTTTAGCACCTATTTTTTGTTAATGTCATTAGTTTTGCAAGAGCATTATTGTTTTTTTTTTTTTTTCAATTTGAAATGTTGGACAAAAACTATTATTCAAGTTTGGAAACAAAGATTTCATGTAGAAAAAGACAATGCAATATTAGCAATCTCTTCCAAACATTTATAAATTACATATTTATTTTTTTCAAAGCACTTATTTTTTGTAGAGTAGTGAAGTGTGTATTTAATTAGTATTAATTCTTTGATATTTCATAAATAAAATATTTTTAAGGGAGAACATTTGGTAACATTGTAGAGCTCTAAGTGTCATCACTTTAGAGAACCATGTGACATGATTTGAGAGATCCAAAGTCTTCTTTTATATATAGCACTTATTTTTTGTAGAGTAGTGGAGTGTGTATTTAATTAGTATTAATTCTTTAATATTTCATAAATAGAATATTTTTAAGGAAGGACATTTGGCAACATTGTAGAGCTCCAAGTGTCATCACTTTAGAGAACCATGTGGCATGATTTGAGAGATCCAAAGTCTTCTTTTATATATAGATAGATTTTGGAGATTGATTTGATGGAGTTCTCAATTGTTTTGATGGATTCAATTACAAGGATGATCGACTAATCTTTCAATTCCGGTTAGCAGGGATGTTTGAACCCATATTTCTTTTATATTTTAATTAATCTCGTTTCCCCTTCTCGATGTTTGAATGAAATTGATTATGCTATCTGTGAATATCATTTTCAATTGTTGATGCTTAATTTGGATCGGCCACCTAGGTTAAGTAATTGATAATTGATTGCTAAAATTTTAGATCATGAATCCTAATTGTTGTGATTTAATTTTCATAAATGGTAAACTAGAGGTCGCACATCTCTAGGGTAGCATAATCCTAAATTATCGAATCGAGCTTGTGTATTCGGAGTCTAGTTCATCCTATCGTCTTGGTAATTAATGCATTTAATGAATTAAATCTAGAGAGCTTGTTTTAGGTTATTCAATTAAATAGGGTTAATTAGTGATCTTATCCTAATTTAACTAATCTTAAGAGACGATTTGGTTTAACAGAGCTTGTTGTTAGATTATGGGTGATAATTCTATGATAATCTGAGAAAATGGTGT
Organism: Scutellaria galericulata; assembly: GCA_946896805.1. Lineage (NCBI taxonomy): Eukaryota > Viridiplantae > Streptophyta > Magnoliopsida > Lamiales > Lamiaceae > Scutellaria > Scutellaria galericulata. The sequence goes on along the minus strand of OX335798.1, from coordinate 10,386,511 downwards.
TACATTGATTAAGATATAATTGAAATTGAGGAATAACTGAACTGTTAACTGAGATGCTTTTTTATATATTGATTTCCTGTTTAGTTTGTTTTCTAGTTCGTTAATTAGTAGTTCATCAAAATCAAAACCCCCCCATAATCTGCTCTTTGATTGAATTGAACATAGGTGACATAGTTTATTCTTCACTCCTCGTGGGATCGACTCTGACTTACCCTAGCTACTATTTGGTTAGGTTAGGAAAGAAATTATTTAATTTTATCGCGTTACGACGCGCTGTCAAATTTTGTTCAGCCTAAATCATTCAATTGAACCGAAATCGCACATGTTAGAGTTTAATTTGTTAAATTCTTTATTTATTTTATTTTGCATTTCTCACAAAACATAATATTTGGTATTTTTATCTAAAACAAATTAATATTTCAATTGATTTGTTTGGAGTGTTTTTAGGAGATTTGGTTCTCTCTTAATTCTCACGTGTTTTGCAGATTAAATCAAAGGAAGAGTTTTGACAAATTCAAACACTTATTCCTAGTTTATAGGAATAAGTTGTTATTGTTTGTTCCCTTCTTTTACTTAAGAAAACGTGAGTATTTTGGAAGGAAGAGAACGTGACTCATGAGAGAGAAAGAGATAGACAATGTAAAGAGTGAAAGAATGTGGAGTAAGAAGGAAGAACATAGAGTGGAGATCATGGAAGGAACATGAAGTGGAGTTCATGGAGTGATTGGAGTGTAAGATGGATGGTGCATAAAGTATGATCATGGTGAATACTACAAGATCATGGAGGCTCATGAGATGTATAAATAGAAGAATCCAGTCTTGAAGGAGATATGCACAGATATGACAGAGAACCAGAAGTGAGATATACTTTCGAGTCTTATACAGTCTGTGCATGTTGTCTTCTGTGTTGGTCACATAGCACACAACACCTCTGCCTATTTTTATAAAAGACTTAGAGTTTGCATACTCAAGTCTTCTTTTTTTAGATAGGGTGTATTTGAGTGATCAACTGAGTGTGTACACGTCCTTAGGTTCCTTAGATACATACATAGGACGTGTTGAGTTTGTCAAAGAGAATCTTCTCCAAAAGATCTCTTTGTGTTTTTACGAGATTCTCTTCGAAGGATCTCTTCGTGTCTTTGTACTTACAAGATAAATCATTAAGACATATTTTGTCATGTAGGCGTTCCACGAGTATCATTATATACTCGTGGATAATTCTCTTGTCGCTTATTTTAATATTTCTGCTGTGTTATCCGTAGTGTTGTCAACATTACAGACAACATTACGTCTCTGATATTTTTATAGTTTGTGTTTTTCTTACACAGGAGCATACAGACACACTTTCAGCACGTGAAACATGCATACCCAATTTCGGATTTTTTGGCCCAATTTACTAATTTGACTAGCATTTTAATCCTAAATGATGTACACTTGTACACGTAGCAATCATTTTTTAACATGAAATTTGACACATGACCAATCTACATAAGATTAAAAATTTGGAACCCACCAAAATCTCACTCATCATTAACATAATATATTTTTATAATAAAATAAATATAAATAATAAAAAAACAAAGTAATAAGTAAATAAATAGATCTGTTAGAGCATCTCCAGTGGTTTACACCACACTACAGCAAAATTCACACTACACTACAGCAAAATTCACACTACATTAAATTCATCTCCAATCGTCAACGCTACATTCTGCACTACATTTACTATTCTTATTTTTTTATTGATTTAAAATTTATACAAATTTAAACTTAATAATTGCATAATATTTTTATGATTGTTTTATATTGATTATTGAATATAATTATTTTTATTAGTTATTTTTTTTAAAAATGTGAATATAAAAAAACAAAAATTATAGAACACATTAAATTAAATTTCGTGATACAATGCTACAATCATACATATTAAAAAAACATAAAATTAACACAAGAAAAAACAACAAACACAATACAAGAAATTTCAATAAAACAATAACGATAATCTAGATCTCAGAATTGGAATGCTCCTCCCACATATGATCAATCAATGCAATAAATTCTCGTATCGTACTTTTTTTAGCCTAATCGTTCTTTAAATGTTTTATGTTTATTTTAATTTATGCATTTTAGCCTAATTGCTTTGATGTATTTTGTGATTTATGTATTTTAATTTAATGTACTTTGTGATTTAATGTATTATGTTTACTTTATTTAGTCTAAATAAATACTTTTATATTATACACATATAGTAAATAATATTTTTTTCATAAACAATAATATTACTTCATGAAATAATGAAATGCAAATTCTATTAAAAATAAATTGTGAAATTAAAATTGTACTAAATAAATTAAAAAATAAAAATAAAAATGTAGTGTGGTGCAATAGTACCCACTACATGTAGTGGTGCACTATTCAAATTTGTAATGTAGGGGAGAAATGTAGTGTACTGTTGGAGCACCATTTTACACTACATGTAGAGGTAGTGTGAAATGTGGTGCTCCATTGGAGATGCTCTTAGGAAAGAAAAATCATTTAACTTAAACTCCAACACATAACAAAACAAAACAAAACAATAATCCCCAGTTCATAAAAAAAGCCCTGTACGAATTGAAGTCATTCTGAATATTCCCATACATGGCATATGTGTATTATCAGGATCCGGATAATTCGGGTCAAAGATATGGGTCTTTGCCGGGAAACCCACAAATGGTAGTTCAGAACGATCCACCGCCGGTGAGGGCGGTTTAGGATTCTGCAAGTTGCAGGATGTCTTTCCGCCTTTGTACGCCATCTTATTCTCGCCAAGAAGCTCGATTTCGTTGTTTTTACTGCTCTGCCACTTGTTCTTCTTCCTCCTATGTTCATTGCTAAAACCCTAGTTAGAAATATCTTACTTTTTATTTAGTTTTACTTTTGTATTCTCTGCAACAAAATTTATAACCTCTATTGGTCAATACTTGCAATCACATATTAGCTAGAGCCTTGTATATGAACCGTGTATCATAGGAATATTTTAATATTAATTAAAATTTTTGAAAATTATTATTTATAAATATACTTAATTATTATTTATCTAAGTTTATTACTTTTTTTGTCCATTAAGTTAGGGGGTTTGGACATGTAGGACTTTTTTGTTTCGGGCTGACAATTTAGGATTTTATGTTTTCAATTTTGGCAAATGTTGTCCAATTTCAGCCCGAATTGCTTATTTGGACTAAAATTACACTTTTTTTGCACGTGACACTCCTAATCGGGTTCAATTTGCTAAGGTGGCGCGTGATTTAACTAGGTGAAAATTTTCATTTAATTTGATTCTGCCATGTGTATTATTAAATGAGGACCACCACTGACGCATCATACTAATTAAACAAAACAGGACTTTGTCCAAGGGGGGAAAATTCATCCCCAAATCGCTGAACCCCCAAATTCGCGAACCCTAATTTCCAGAAATCAAGAGGAGCTCGCTAGGTACAGAATTTCTCCGGAGAAGAAAGAAAGTACAAGTACAAGTTCAAGAGTTCGTTAATCTTCCAAATGTCATTCATAATAGGTGAGATGGATTGCAATTGTGGAAGAAGAGCTATAGTTCACACGTCTTGGAGCAATGAAAACCCAGGAAGGAGGTTCAATTCTTGCCTCCATTATAATATAAGTAGACATTTAGCATTCTTTTCGATATTGAACACTGAAATTAGTTGCCTGAGTTTGTGGTTAGAAATAGACATGAAAACAGATTGAAGTTTGTGGTTTGATATAGGCATGAAAACAAAGTCTTCTTGTTAATTCCTTGTTTAAATGTTGCAGAGTGGTGGCTGGCGTTTTTTTGCTTGGGAGGACCCCCTATGTGTCATAGATCTGTAGCTTTGATTCCTGGACTCTTGAGAAGGATTAATGCAATGGATGCAGAGAATGAAAGATTGAATAACACCATCAATACCATGGTTGAGGAGATAGAGAAAGTCAAGTATAACAATAGGATACTACTGAAAATGTTCGTTTTGATTCCTATAATTTGCAACTTTTGTTGTTGGGTTTGGTTTAAGATGGATTAAGCTATTAGATGGATTAGGATGGTTGATATGGTGAATGGATTGTGTTAGTTTAATTTTGAAATGCTTATGTATGCATTGTAATGTTTAGTTTGGTGAATTGTAATGACGTAATTATGTAGACCATATTTTGTAATGTTTATTTTGGTGAAATGTGAAATTTTGAGGATTGCAATATACTGATCTTTCATGCTTACATTCTTGCTTATCTTACTGATCTTTGGTGATTGTCTTCATGCAATGGTTTTAAGTTATCCAAATTAACCTGTTAATAGATAAATGCATAATAAACAGAATTAACATGAGAAGGCCTTGGATAGATGATAAATACTACAAAAGTTTACATTCAAAACATTCACTTCCAACTAGAATTCTACAACACAACCATTGTGTGTAGTTACAAAATAAAATCAGTGATCATAATTGAAGACTTTACTGGTGTTTGTTTAATATAAAATTCTAGGTGGAATTGATTGAGTAATGCAAAATACAAGAAAACACTACACATTTATCCATTTTTTGATTGATTTTGTAGCTGAGAAAAGAGTACAAATTTCTTCTCTTCACTTGTAGGGCCCCTTGGCCTTGCAGTTAGTTGTCTTTGTTACAGCTATTCACACATTGAAGGCTAGAATTGTTGGTGTTGGGGCAGTAGAGGTGCTTGGAAAATGAGAATCCTGTGTTAGGATGTCTTGCACAATGGTATGCTCTTCATCCTATATAAAACACAAAGTTCAGAGAAGTGTGACTTTAATTTAAAGTCTTTAATGTAAACATAGAGTTCAGAGTTGAGAATCGTTACTGTTATGTCTGGCATATCAAATTCACCATCAGCAGGTGGCTGACCTTCAAGTGGATTGTTGATCAGTGCTCCCTATAAAAAAATAGAGAAGCAATATACTGATCACTCACAAAAAAGAGAAGCAATCCCAGAACATGCAACAAATTCAGTGATACTCAACAAAGCCATCACTCAATACACCATTCAAATAGTTAGACACCATTTAGTGCCAACACAAAACAAATTTTAACATAAAATAGTATAAGTGACAGATAATGCACTTACATCCTTAGCATTGTCATGGTTTTCTTCAGGTTCTACTCCATCATCTTCATTTATTCTCTGCACAAAGTAGAAGAATAAATAGAGTTAGGTGATATGCAATTAAAAATAGTAAACTGACATAAAAACCTAAAGTTATTCACCTTTGTTTTTTTTGATTTTCTGGCATCAGAACATTCAGCTTGATAAGTGACTGGCTGTAGACATTTTTTGATATTATGTCCTTGTACATTGCACCTGCTACACTTGCTTGTCCATTGTTGCCTTTTCAGTGTGACTTACTTCTTAGACTTCCACCATTTTCTCCCTTCACTGGCTGTTTTTTTCTTGCAGTTTGAGGTCTTCCCACCCCTCTTGAGATCTTTGGTGGCAAAGGTGGTTGAAATTGAGTCTCTTCCGACAAAGCAATCCCATTTATCCCTTTAATAGATGATTCATACACCATCTTATACACATCCACTATGTAATGCAAGTCCACAAAGTCTTCTGGATTGCCTTTTTCATTGAAGATGACACACAGAGCATGCTTGCATGGAATCATACTCAAACTCCACAGTCTGCAACTACATTCCTTCTTATCCAAGTCCACAGTATACTGATCCATCACAACAAGAAATCTGATAATGCAATCTGTCTCATTTGATGGATATGCAATCACTCGCTCTTAGACTTGTCTTTTGGAGGAGTTTGGAGATTCTTGGACACAGATATCCACTCCGCTTCTTCTCTGCCCTTTCTCTATGAACATTTAGTCTTTTCATCAACCATGCTCTAATCCATTCCAACATGCTGAGAATGAACATCTCCCTTGCTTCTAATATGCATGCATTGAACATCTCACATCCATTGTTGAGCAACATATCACACTTGGGAAACTCAGAGAAGTGTGACTTACTCCATCCTTCAGGTGATTTCTCATTTAACCATTGTCAAACAACTTCATTCATATTCTTCAAAGTCATCATTGCTTTCTTGAAGTCTCCCACAGTACTTGCACATGTAGCCCTCCATAATGTATTTTTCAACTCTAATCCTCTAAAACCTGCTTGCTTGAAGTTTGCATGCAAATGCCTAACACAGAATCTATGGGAAGAACCTGGAAAAACCTCACCAAATGCTTGTATAAGCCCCTTCTGTTTGTCACTGATGAAAGTCATCTCATAGTCCTTGTATATGCTCAAATCTACCTTCAAAACCCTTAAAAACCATTCTCAAATCTCACCATTCTCCTTGCAAACAATAACATAAGCTATGTGATATATGTTGTTGTTGCCATCAACCCCTACAGCTGTTAAAAACATTCCCTTGTGAGGGCCTTTCAAGAAACACCCATCCACATCTATGATTGGCCTACACCTTGCCATAAAACCCTCCTTACAAGCACAAAGACAGACATACAACCTATCAAACCTCTCTAATCCATCCTCATCAGTATCAGTCCCCATAATAACTATAGAACCAGGGTTGCTTCTTCTCAACTCCTCTGCATAGTCCTAGAGTTTACCATATTCAGCATTTGGATCACCCTTTAACATTTTCAATGCCCTTCTCCTAGCTCTATAAGCCACATCTCTAGACACACTACATCCAATATCCTCAATAATGTCCTGTCTAAACCCCTGGACTCTTCTTTTGGGATCACTTATAAACTTCTTCATGTATCTCTCACTCATCCATCTTGATTTCACATTTTTCACATTCCTAGTGGTAGGACAAGTATGGTTATCATTAAACAATCTAACCCTAAAAGTCTTCTCATCTGCCACCTTAATCAAATTCACCCTCCATTTACATGTACTTACAACACATCTGCATAACATCTACTGGGATCACTCTTAGTAAATATGACTGATCTATGTGTTTTAACAGCATATGAATTGGCTACCTTTTTAAAATCATTTCTATTACCAAAAGTTAACCCAACACTTAACACAGGATCATCATACACACATTCAGGATTGAAAATAGGGAAATTAGGTGGGCCTATCCTCACCATCAGAGTTTTTATACTCATCAAAATTAACCACTTCCCCAATAACATCATCATAATAGTCAAACTCAATATCTACCCCAACACCACCATCAGTCCCTACTCCCCTACACCATCCCCCTGTTCATTTTCATTTTCATAATTCATCTCATAGTCATCATCACTAATACCATCAGAACTAATGTTTTCCTCACCATTTTCATCATCCATCAACTCAGCAAAATCATCAAGTTCACCTCATTTACCTCAACATTTTCAATTCTTTCCAGTTTTTCAGCATAAACATGAAAACATCTAACATTCAAATGCTTTAATGCCAATTCAGTTAACAATGCATCACTACTTAAAAGAATGAACTCATTATTCTGAATAAAGTAGAACCTCCTATTCCATTGTCCCATTGTTAGTTCTGTCCATTTATGCAAATCTTGTAGAGTAACAACATCAGCAATTACATAGTCATAGATAGAAAAATCCCCAACCCTATATGTAGCTACAGGATAAGAAAATAATTCACCTCCATGATGAATTGTAGTTGTAATTTGTTTGGTGCTTGGCTCTGTCAATAGAAAAAACTATATTCATTAATATTTAAACCCCAACAACCCACCCACACACAATAAAGAAGAATATCCACTCCTCAATTAAATACACAAACATTGGACCACAACCACAATCATAACACCCCCACCCCTACCCCCACATGTCTGCAAAACAAGACTCATCCTCATATTTAAAGTTCAACAACCAATAAAAAGTAAAAAAAAAATGTCAGTGGTCCACATTTTGCACAAAATGACATATAAATCCTACCCAACACTGCCCTTTCACAAGCCAAAAAGTAAACAACAAAAACGTAAAAGCCAAGGATAACTTACCATATCGAGGTGGTGGGTAGGATTTCAGTTTGCAATCGCGTTTCCTCACCATCTTCAATACTGGAATTGAGTTGCTTCTTTTCTTTGAAATTGGTCAACACCACTATTTCAGGTTACACATTTGGGGATTTTGATAAGGATATTCAGGGTTGAGAAGGACATGAGTTATTTTTCGGGAAATTTTGTTGAAGGGAATGGGGTGTTCTTCATTTCTGGAAATTAGGGTTCGCGAATTTGAGGGTTCAGCGATTTGGGGATGAATTTTCCCCCTTGGACAAAGTCCCGTTTTCTTTAATTAGTGTGATGTGTCAGTGGTGGGCCCCATTTAATAATACACATGGCCGAATCAAATTAAATGAAAAATTCCACCTCGCTAAATCACGCGTCACTTCAGCAAAATGAGCCCGATTAGGGGTGTCATGTGCAAAAAACGTGCAATTTCACCCCAAATAAGCAATTCGGGCTGAAATTGGGCAACATTTACCAAAATTGAAAACATAAAGTCCTAAATTGCCGGCCCGAAATGAAAAAGTCGTACATGTCTAGACCCCTAACTTAATGGGCGAAAAAAGTAATAAACTCTTATTTATCATTAACTCTTAACTTAATTAGTTGTAAATTAATTTAATTATACAAAATATTTCAATTATCATTTAATGCAATTGCAACAATCAATTTCAATTAAAATGTTTTGCCTAAAGTTTCATAAGTTACAATTTTGTTAGCAATCATCATTATTAATTTTTTTTTTCAATTATCATTATTTCATTAAATATTTAATTATAATAAATTAGAAATATTAAGTGAGTAAATAGAAATTAAAATTAAAATTTTAAGTGAAAAATAGGATTAACCAAAGGGCGACATATGTCCCTCTTGATTATTGTTTTAGTATAGAGAATAGAGTGATACTCATGTGCACAAGGTGTACAAATTCAGATCTGTGCACAACAATACTGTTATATTATATGAAATAATATTGTTATATTATATGAGTAATACTGTTAAAACTATATATAATATAACAGTATCACTCATATAATATAATAGTATTACTTCATATAATATAATAGTATTGTTGTGCATAAATTTGGATCCGTGCACTTGTACACAAAATTTTTTACCTAGAAAATATAGATATAGATTCTGTTAAAGTCTCCTCTTTGACCACTCATCCCATTCTTGACAACTTTACTTCTTCTATAATTAATCTTATATCCTAAGCTCTTAATTCATGGTGTCGTGTGATCCACATCCACCATATGTCCCATTAATGATGAATGCACATATCAAAATATTTCTCCAAATAAAAGTTAGGATGACACATTATAATCATCAAATCCCAATAAATCACATCAAATCAAAATCGCCCAAATTTTGATCTACAAATTAAAAAATTTACACAAAAAAAAAAAAAAAACAAGAAAAGAGGTTGATTGAAAGATATATATATATATATATATATATATTATATATATATATATATTTACACTACATAAGTATGGATATTTTGTCCATTTTTCATAATGACTGTTTTAACCCTCCTACATAATTAAATCAAATCAAATTAAATTAGAGTCCTAATTAAAGAAAACTCTTTATTAGGGATAGTAACGTAATTTAATATTTATTTTATTTTTCTATTTGATTATAAAAAACAAGAGTCCTTTACATTTCAAACTCTTCTTGAAAAAATTACATGTTTTAATTATTTTTCTTTTATAATCTTGAACATTTTGAATCTTAAACTAAAATTAGTCTTATATTAATATATATTTAAAGAGCTTTTCAATGATATGTTATAAGCATATTTAAAATAAATTATACTATAAATTTAATTTTTTATTAAAGTATATTATTATTAGAAATTATGTTAAAAATAAAGAATCCTCCAAAATTAAGGGCTAAGGCCCAAGCCCAAAATTGCCTGATGGAATAAGTTTTCTAATTCAAACGCCTACATTCCTTCTTTACCCAAGCTTCAATTAAATTCCATTAGATATAAGGACTCTACTTAGATGAGTTTTTTTTTTTTTTTTTTTTTCTATCAGTAAAAAAAACAAATTTATTAAGAAGCAATTGCGGGTACAAGTCGTACCAGACATATTACAATTACTCCCTAGCACCTCAGATGAGTATTTTTTTCTATCAATAAAAAAACAAATTTATTAAGAAGCAATTATGGGTACAAGTCGTACCAAACATGTTACAATTACTCCCTAGCACCTCAAATGAGTATTACTATAATACTTATAATATGTGATTGTAACATTATCTGAAACAAAAAAATGATTGATATTTTTATTTTTTTCAAAATGTATCGTAAATAATGATTAATATATATTTTTTATTTTCCTAAAATGTATGATATGTTTGATGAAACATCACTTTTTTTATGAAAATGTATCATAAATAATGATTAATATATATATTTTATTTTTCTAAAATGTATGATATTTTTATGAAATAGAGTTATAGAAATAGGAGATGAAGGAACGAGGAATTTGATCAGCAGGCTTGCATCCATGCATCAATGCATTCAAGACTTTCAATTTTTAAGGTGGGAAATTCTGACCATTGATTGTCTTTATTAAATGCTTTGTGTGAATGTGATTGATGAATTGATGTGATGTGTTATGAGGAAAATGATTTTATGAAAATACTTGCTATGATTTATGATCTATGTATGAGACTAGCCAGGGACCATCAAAGGTCCATGGGTCATAAGTAGGCCTTCGGGTTTGCCCGTCGTGCTAATTGATTGGCCAATCCCAAAACGAGAAAAATGTTTTATGCATGTTGTTGATGTTTCTTGTGTTTACATGTTGTATTTAATCTTGACAGGCATGTCCCCCAATCAAATAAAAAATGTTTAAAATCCTAGAATGAATTTTATTTAATTCGGACTCTAATTGAATGAGAATCATGAAATTGACTTAGTTTTATAATTTAATTTCGAAATAAGGTCATTTTAATATAGAGTAGATCCATACACTCAGGCCGGGCCGGGTCCGACCCGGATCCGCGCATTTTCCTTTTTTTTTTTTTACCCTAATTTTTATGTTAGTCATACCTTTGTGTTATATTAATTATACATTTATGTTATATTAGTCATACTTTTATGTCCAGATTTCATAACCTTAGTGCAATACTTTAACTTAAAAAAAAATTCGCTGACCTTTATACTATGTTAATCATGCATTTATGTTATATTAGTCATACTTTTATATATAAATATCATACATTTATGTAATACTTTAACTCCAAAAAAAAAAAAAACTATAATTTCGGCACAAGTTATACATATCTACCGCTAAAATATTGTTATAAATAAATAGTATATATAGGGAAAGTACTTTAGTCAAGAATCTTGGATGTTGTTATGGACAAACCCAAACCAGCTTCTAATTTCTCAATCCAATTCGTCTGTTGCATAGACTTTTTCATGTTAATATTACTCCTAAGTAGTCTATATTCATTATCATAGTATCAAGTTTATGCTTAATTTCACCAATAGCTTGTTACGATTCATTTCTTACAATTCAAATGTTCACGAATTAATAAACATTTTTTTAATATTCTTTCGAAATTCAAATAGCAATACTACATCATATATACGACCAACGAGTTATGTTATATTATTTATATCTTTATATCAATATAAGTATACATTTATATAATATATAAATGTACATCTAATATAACTAAAATGTATGACTAATATAACTAAAATATATGAAATGTATTAATAGTTGTCTGAAAATATATTAAGGTACAGGTAAAATTCTAAAAAATATGTTTAACACTACATAAATGTATGACACTACATAAATATGACACTACATAAATATATGACACATGAGATCGAATTTGGATGATTTTGTGCACGACCTTAGGTGTGTTGCTACGAATAGGAAGGCGAGTGTACGGTTCCAAATCTGTGCACAGGTGCACAAAAGTTTTTGTCTTTAATAAATGACCGATGCATAAGATTGTATTTTCAAAATTTTCAGCATTTTTTTTTTTTTTTTGGAAACATGTTAAAATTTGAATTTGGGTTGCAATCCCAAAAATTCGTAAAATATGGATAGCAATTACAAAAACAGATTTGATTTAGGCACCAAGTGCAAAAAAAATGTACAAACTACATTTTATTAATCATATACTTTGCACGTAAAGTATAAGTGCATGTAGTATGTTATATTTATTGTTTTTATGAAATAAATATTGAATTGATTAGATCTGAGTTCAATAAAATCCCGGACAATCCGGGGGAAAAATAAAGAAAAGAAAATTGATATTTAGTCAACTGTTTATGGAGATCTTATAATCCATGATCATTCCTTTTTCCCATATTCTACTCTTACGCAAATAATGGATATAACGTGAAACCGTTGAAAACTTGAGTTTTATTTTAATATAATCAAATTGAGTGTTCATGAATAGAAATGCAGAGCGCTCTGCTTTAATCTGCATTTTCCAACTGTTGGCCATTTCCGAATCATATTAAATGAAGACATATTCAATATTTTTGTGATATCATAAGCTGCATATTGTTGTAAGCTTCTTAATAGATACATAATCGATAAGATGAGTGAAACAAGTGAGGATTCCGCAATGGGAATCTGGGAAACCGAATCTTGGATTGGGCCAGGTGATGAAGCTGAGAAGAAAGAGGCCAAGAAAACAGTCCCATTGTACAAGCTATTCTCCTTTGCTGATTCAATGGACAAAGCTCTGATGATTGTAGGTGTAATTTCTGCCATTGGCAATGGCTTATCAAAGCCCCTCATGGCCCTCATTTCTGGGGAAATGGTAGATGCTCTTGGAAAAGGCAATAAAAGTGATGTTGTTTCGCTTGTATCTAAGGTACGTAGTATGATGAAGATACAACTTAGAAAATCATCATGAATTTAATTACAAATACTTAGCTTCATCTTGTAGGAATCACTTAAGTTTGTATACTTGGCTATAGGATGTGGAGCAGCAGCTTTTCTTCGTAAGTGGTTCCGATATGTTTGTGTTGAACAAAGATGTCTTTTTTTTCAAGAATTCTTATAAAATGGTGTATTTCTGTGTAGAGGTGTCTTGTTGGATGATAACTGGGGAGAGACAATCTGCAAGAATAAGAAGTCTTTATCTAAAAACCATACTGCGACAAGACATCGCTTACTTCGACCAGGAAGTGGTCACTGGTGAAGTAATTCGAAGAATGTCTGATGACATTATTCTTATTCAAGATGCTGTTGGGGAGAAGGTAATTCTGTTTTTCAAGATTATTATTCAAGTGTGTGTTAGTTATATCTTTTTCATTGTCTGAAACATGTGTAGGTGGGGAAGTTTGTCCAATTGGCAGCATCATTTATAGGAGGCTTTGTGGTTGCCTTAGCAAAAGGATGGCTTCTTACACTAGTCATGCTAACATCAATTCCATTTCTGGTAATATCTGTTGCGGCTACGTATTTCCTCAGATTCAGAATGGCTTCTGAGGCACAAAAAGCACATGATGATGCTGCCAATCTCGTACAACAAACAATTAGCTCAATCAGAACTGTAAGTTACTACTAAGAGGATACTAAACTTATTTAAAAGATCTTAAAGTTACAAGATGTTTTATTATATGTTAAAATAAGTTGTTGAAGTGTGAATAATTAAGATGGTGGAACTATAAGATGTTAGTAACGATAATTATGTAATGTAAATGATAATACAATCTGATTATCTAAATGTATCGTGCTAGTCTTCCGATTATCTAAAACTCATCAAAATTGATCCACCTAGTTAATTTTCTGTCCAAATGGACGGAAATCAACTATCCAACACCAGAAAAACGGGCATACCCATATCGATTCTCACCCTAATTATTCTTCCTCAAATCAAAATTCTTCTAAATTTCTCTTCTATCCTGACATTTGCCCTAAAAAATTTCGAGCATTTGCTACTGCTTTGAGGTGAGGCTCAGTCGAAGTATCCATGTCAAGAAGAAGAAAAGATTCGTTGATGTCGACACCTCAATATGGTAGGCTTTCAACCTTACTCCCAAAAATGATTTTGCTTAGTTGTATTGTTTATTGAATGGTAGTTTCATGGACTTTCACACAAATTGAAAAATTAGAGTCCCAATGTCATTGAGGCCAGAAAAATTTGTATCCTTTATTGATGAATGACCTAACAATAGTGAACTAAACTTGTAATTTTCTCATCCACAATGTATACTTTGAAAGTCCATCATGATGGTGAGATGAGACTTTCTCATATTGAAGACATGCTTGAATTTGAGGATAATCAATTGTTTTTTTTAACATTTCTTACATTTGAAGTGTGTTGAAATTGGAGGTGAATGAAGAATAAGTAAAAAAAAAAAAGAGTGAAATGCTCTAACAATTCAAGTTGCATAGCCAAAATTAAAAAATTAGGGTTAAGGGGGTTAATTTTCCCACCAAATTGAGATGGGCAGCTGATTACCGTCCATTTGGATGAAAAATTAACAGTCAGGACCAATTCTGATGAGTTTTAGATAATCAGAAGACTACTTATGATGACTAGATACATACAGATACCAAAACTAAAATAACCCTTATTTTCGGAGGCCATATCTGATATTAATCCATTAAAGATCTTAAAAGTTATTTTAAAGTGATTATAAACTCACCCAAAAACTCTCTAAGACGTGGAAACCATGGCCACTTTTCATAGTTGATTTAACTCGCGCGTGATCATGTTTAGGTTGCATCATTCATTGGGGAGAGACAAGCCGTGGCGAAATACAAGAAGTTCCTTGTTACTTCTTACAAATATGACACCCTAGTGGGGTCCAGTACCGGACTAGGTACCGGATTCCTCATGTTTATTATACCGTGCACTTATGCTTTGGCTGTTTGGTTTGGTGCAAAAATGATCTTGTACAAAGGCTATACAGGTGGACAAGTCTTCACTGTACTTATTGCAGTTATGAGTGGTTCTGAGTAAGTAGTAATTGTCTTTTTTCTTTTTTCCAAATCAAATTAAATATCTAATATCTACAAATTCAATTTCAGTTCTCTGGGCCAAGCATCTGCTCCCATCACAGCATTTTCAGCAGGCCAGATAGCAGCATCCAAGATGTTTGAGACAATAAATAGGAAACCTAAGATAGATTCATATGATCCAACAGGAAAGATATTGGAAGACATCAATGGAGACATTGCGCTTCTAGATGTTTCTTTCAGCTATCCAGCAAGACCAGAAGAGCAAATCTTTGATAAATTTTCGATATTTATTCCCAGTGGGACTACTGCAGCTTTGGTTGGACAAAGTGGAAGTGGAAAGTCTACTGTGATTAGTCTTATAGAGAGGTTTTATGATCCGTTGGCTGGTGCAGTTTTAATTGATGGAACTGATCTCAGAGAATTCCAGCTCAAGTGGATAAGGTCCAAAATAGGTCTAGTAAGCCAAGAACCAGTGCTCTTCACAGCCACCATTAAGGATAACATAGCTTATGGAAAAGAAGGTGCAACTCTTGAAGAGATCAAAGCAGCTATAGAGTTGGCAAATGCAAAAGTTTTCATAGATAATCTTCCCCAGGTACGATGTAAAACGTCTTTTCTATCCTTATTTGCTCGCCTTAAACAGCTTTGCTCTTCGATCTATTTGTGCAGAGGTTGGATACCATGGTCGGTGAACATGGCATCCAACTTTCTGGTGGTCAGAAACAACGAGTTGCTATTGCCAGGGCAATTCTAAAAGACCCCAGAATTCTACTTCTAGATGAGGCGACAAGTGCATTAGATTTGAACTCTGAAAGACTTGTGCAAGAGGCTTTGGAGAAAATAATGGTGGGTAGAACAACAGTCATGGTTGCTCATCGTCTCAGTACTGTTAGAAATGCTAATATGATTGCAGTTCTTCACAGAGGAAAAATAGTTGAGAAAGGTAAATTCTTTGATGTATTTCTAATATAAAAATGGATAATATCAAAGATAACCTGAAAAACTATCGTTTTTTAATTTGGAACATAAGCTTTTCTCTTAATCGTTTACACCTAAAAGTTCACGATTTTCAGATAGCAACCTAATGTAATATTTAGGCAATTTTCCCAGCCAAAAAATGAAATTGATGTACTGATTTTTTAACCAAAATACTTGAAACATACGTCAATACATAATGCACTTCTCTCCAAACGAATGCACAAATTAATTTCTGATTTCCATATTCAAACTCAAATTGATCAAAAATTGAACGAAATTCCGACTTTTGCCTGAAAAATAGCCTAAATATTACATTAGGTTGCAATCTAAAAAAAAAAAAGACCTGAATTTTAGGATGTAATTGAAAAAAAAATATTGCCAATTGAAAAAAATCATACTTCATATTGGTTTTTGATATTAATCCTTATAAATGAATCTGAACTTACAGGCACACACATTGAACTGCTAAAGGATCCAGAAGGGGTGTATTCTAAGCTAGTATACTCTCAAGAAGTAAACGGAAACGAGGAGGATAACATTGAAAACAAAGACATGGCAGATATAATGAATTCTAGCAGAGTTTCCAGTCAAAGAATAGCATCTAAACGTTCTCTGAATTCAGAGCCATCTGTAGATGGAACCACCACTAATGGCTCTCCCTCACCACATAATGCAGACGTCTCATTCTATCGCCTTGCTCGTCTCAACAAGCCTGAGACACTAATGCTAACACTAGGAGCTATCTGTGCCTTCATAATGGGAGCAATACTCCCCATTTTCGGCCTTCAAGTTTCTTTCATGCTCAAAACTTTCTTTGAGTTGCCACATAAGCTAAAGAAGGAATCAGAGTTTTGGGCTTTGATGTTTGTCATTCTTGGACTAGTGTCATTAATAATATACCCATCGATGACACATCTGTTCAACATGGCTGGGAACAAGTTGATTCAACGGATTAGGCTAATGTGTTTCGAGCAGGTGGTTAACATGGAGATAGGCTGGTTTGATATGTCTGAGAACTCAAGCGGCGTGATTAGTGCAAGGCTCTCGAACGATGCTGCTATGATCCGGGCTTTAGTCGGGGATGCTCTGGCTCAGTATGTTCAACAAGTGGCCTCAGTTGTAGTTGGATTGGTTATAGCTTTTCAAGCAAGTTGGCAGTTGGCACTTATCGTTCTTGCAATGATACCTTTGTTGGGATTCAATGGTTATTTACAATTGAAGTCTAACAAAGAGTCCAACAGAGAAGCAAAGGTAACTTTCTAAATTGAGAATTTTGAGTTCGGAGGATTTCTATCAATTATATCTATTATATTTTACATATATAAAGTGTGGATGTTTCTTATAAAATATGAATTGCCGAATATATCCTTATTAAAGATTATTATTTAAGGTTATAATAGTAATTTAGGATTTTTATATTTAAATAATTTTATATTAGAATCCTAATTAAAAATCCTATAGAATCTTATTATAATTAGAATTCTAATATATAAGGTGTTTGTATTTTTTTTTCTTAATTTGAATTGATCTCCACGTGCAACGCACGTGATCTAAAACTTATAAGATATTAATAATGACAATTGTGTAATTTAAATGATCATATTTGAATGTGTTTTAAAAAGATAAGGTCTTATTTTAGAAATAAGTTAAGATTTTCTTACTTTAATTAAAAAAAACAGAGTTTGTAAGCTCCTTACATTTTATTTTTTAATAAATAAGATTTTATTTTTAAAACTTAGTCAACCACTTTTGAGGAGCTTATAAACTCTTAAACATCTTATAAGCTGTTTTAAAGAGCTTATAAATTCACCCAAACACCCTCATAGTTTTGAAATTTTAGATCTTGTTGATTGACCACCGATATATAAAGTTGTCCTAAAAAATTGAAACAGATCTTTATGTATTAAACTTCAAGATTTAAGTTTTGTCTTGACCTTTATGTTATAAATATGTGATCTTTATGTATAAATGTGTGACATTTATGTACAAACATCCGTACATTTATGTATGTAACTTAGAAAAAAAATGATAATTTTCAACACAATTTGTATTGTATACTTTTATGTGATATCAATGTGACATTTATGTTATATTATGTCACATTTATGTAATATATAAAAGTACATAAAAGTCAGAATATTTGTACATAAAGATGACATGATATAATATAAAGGTCACATTAATATCACATAAAGGTATACAGTTGAAATTATGTTGAAAATCTTCATTTTTTTCTAAGTTATAGTACATAAAGATCACACATTTATAACATAAATGTCACACTAATACAACATAAAGGTAACAACTTGAAGCAAAAAAAAAAAAAAACTAAATTAAAAAACACGCGGATCCAGGTCAAAACTGGGTCGACCCGTATTACATGTACATCAAGTGCATACAAAACCAACTCTTTAAGTTTTTGCCAAAAAAATCTGAAATAAATCTAGCTAGTATTTAACTTCTAGATTTTATATCTTCATGCATTGACTAGCGAGATTTTAGATCTCGATGCATTGACTAGCAAACTCTGTTGTAGATTTGTTTTTCCTATGCAAATTGCAAAATTTTGAGATTAAATAAAAATTGACTGAAAAGAACAAAGTAATCATGCGGTGGAATGATAGAGATGAGAGGAGGTAAATGAGAGAGATATTCTGCAAATTTCAAAGAAAAATAAAGTAGAGAGGTGGGTGAGACAACTAAAAGGACATTCAAGGCACTAAAAAAAATTGTATAGTGAAAGACTTATTTTACTATGGATATTGAGTAGAGAAATTGTGAATTTTGGACACCATATTATGATCATTTACCAACGAAGAACATTAACTTTTCGGACGTCAAAATTGAGACACTAACTTTTTAATTTGGTCGATTTTAGGATAAATGAAAAGTCAGTGTCTTCATTGGTGAATTGCATAAAGATAGTGTTCTAAATTTACAATTTTCTCGATATTAAGTAGAGATACACATTTTCAAATTCCAAGTACGATAGCTTTAATCTCTTAATTATATCCATCCAAATGATTGCAGTTGATGTATGAGGAAGCGAGTCAAATGGCCAACGACGCTGTTGGTAATATCAGAACGGTTGCCTCGTTTTGTGCACATCAGAGGATCCTACAGACATACAAGAAGAAATGCAAAGGGCCGACTAGAAGTGGGACTAAACAAGGATTGATTAGTGGGATCGGATTTGGTTCATCTACATGCCTATTATATCTAGTCTATGCTACGATCTTCTATGTAGCTGCCCGGCTCGTTGAGGATGGAAAAATTAGCTTTGCTCACGTCTTTCGTGTAAGTTATACGGCCTGTATGTCTCACTTTCTAATAGTGTTTGTAGAATGAGAATAAAACGAATAAAAATGCAGGTATTCTTTGCTTTGTCCATGGTGGCTGTTGCCATAACTTCTACAAGTGCTATGGCTCCAGATTCAAGCAAAGGAAAGATTGCAGTAGCCTCAATATTTGACATTCTTGATAGGAAATCCAAGATTGATCCTAGTGATAAGTCAGGCATGACTCTTCAAAATGTTATTGGAGAAATTGAACTGAGGCATGTCAACTTCAGCTATCCAACTAGACCACACATTCCGATTTTGGTCGATCTTTCCTTGACAATACCCACTGGCAAGGTGACAACTTCGCATCTCCTATAATATTTCAATGGTCTGAGTTTTTCGAAAATTGCAATTTTATCATAGTTATTGAAAATATAAAATCATGATATATATATATATATATATATATATATATATATATATATATATATATATCAATGGTTGAAATTCGAACAATAATTATATTTTCCAGAGATCAAAATCCACGTCGAACGCCATGTAATTATTTCAATTTTTTTTGGAAGGTCTAGTTGCAAAAGGCAAAATTGTCATTACATTTTAAAAAATTATAATTTAGTCCTTAACTTTTTTGAAATTACCAAAAGATAAAAATAAAAAATGCATTCACTATTGTAGTTTGATTCACAATTCTACTTTCTGCGATCTAAGTCAAGTGTTCGGCCAAATACTCAGCTCACATAAATACTTTGAGGATAAATAAACATAATTAAGTGGCTTATGTGAAGAATGATGTGACTATTTAATCAGAAACATCGTTTTTTTCCTTGAAAATTCTCAATGGTGGCAAGGTGACTACCTTCTATCTCCTATAATATTTTAATGCTTATGCACTTGGATTGAACTGTATAACACAAAATGTACTTCAATCGTCACATTATTATAGAGACGGACCTACTGTAGGGCCAATGGGGCACTGGGCCCCTGAAATTTTGCCAAAAACATAGGGGTAATATGGTATTTTACTATTTTAATTAAAAAATTATAAAATAATAATATCAACTAAAGTACCGTACTACGTGAGCGTCCTCAGTCTAAATTTTCCACCTTCTTTTTTCACATTAACATAAACCTCAATTTCCTTAATTTCCTTAATTGTTTCTCCATCAAATTTTAAAATAAGATGTTATATTTATATCATTTTTTTTTCTTCTCTTCTTCATTGTTGTTGATATATTGTGCCTCAAATTATATATGTAATAATATAATGTAATACTTCATTTGTTTTAAAATGATGTCGTTCTAAAGTCTAAATTTTGTTTCAAATTAAGTGTTGCTTTAGATATTTTTTATACAATCTTATTCCCAAATTATCCTTATTAATCTTCCTTAGCTAAAATTGAAGGATTGATTAGTAAAGTGTATATTTGTCCAATTTTCATGTCCCCTTTATGACAAAAAACTCCAAAACCACATTTATTTTGAAATGGAGGGAATATAGTTTATTATATTTATCTATCGAAACCATGATAAATTTATACTCTTAATTTAGAATTATTGTATTTATTTTTATTAATTGAGTTGGGCCCTCGAGTTGAAATTATGGGTCCGTCACCGATCACTTTCATTTATTTATGTTGGCTTAATGATTCAGATAGTTGCTCTAGTTGGGGAGAGTGGAAGTGGGAAATCAACAGTGATCTCGTTGCTACAAAGATTTTACGACCCTGATTCTGGTCATATTAAACTTGATGGAATTGAAATACAAAAGTTCCAGGTGAAATGGCTGAGGCAACAGATGGGGCTGGTGAGCCAGGAGCCTGTATTGTTCAACGACACGATCCGAGCCAACATTGCCTGTGGCAATCAAGGAAATGCAACTGAGGATGAGATCATAGCTGCAGCAAAATCAGCAAATGCACATGAATTCATTAGTGCATTGCAACAGGTAATTAAAAATAAAAATTCATTGGTGGTGTCTAAATCAAAAAATTTCTCAAAGTACTATAATTCACGGGTTCATATTTTTATAACATTTTTGCTGGTCAGCAATAGTAATATATATTTTAAATATCAATCAAAATATATGAGTCATACGCTAAAATAATCAATTTTTGAGGTCAAATATATTCCAAAGTCAA
Organism: Scutellaria galericulata; assembly: GCA_946896805.1. Taxonomy (NCBI): domain Eukaryota; kingdom Viridiplantae; phylum Streptophyta; class Magnoliopsida; order Lamiales; family Lamiaceae; genus Scutellaria; species Scutellaria galericulata. Next base: position 10,365,142 of record OX335798.1, on the reverse strand, counting down.
TTTCATAACTCTTAAACAATTCTTGTTTGATTCAGGCTCGACTCAAATAAATATCATGAAATTGACTTGGAGTTATAATTTAGATTCGAAATGAGTCATTTTGGTGATAACTCATGCTTTGACTATTGTTGTCGGCCTGAAAATATATCAAAGATTGAGCTTGAGTTGCAATTGGATAAACAAGTATGACTAGCAATTTCAAAAACCTTTTTTTTCAGACACCAAAATGAAAATAAGTGTTAAAGCAGAAGTTGCATTTTAATATATTAACCCAATGAAGTATTACATAACTTGTTAATTGTTATGATGATGACAGGGATATGACACGGCTGTAGGTGAACGTGGGATTCAATTGTCGGGTGGCCAAAAGCAACGAGTCGCCATTGCAAGAGTGATATTGAAGAGGCCGAAGATACTACTATTAGATGAGGCTACAAGTGCATTGGATACAAAGTCGGAAAAGATAGTACAGGAGGCACTCAACAAAGTAATGCAGAATCGGACAACAATTATAGTGGCACATAGGCTATCGACAATCAAAGGAGCTGATGTAATTACTGTGTTTAGAAATGGAAAAATAGTGGAGAAAGGGAATCATAACACTCTAATGAGTAACAAAGATGGTTTCTACTCCTCTCTTGTAACACTTCACAAATCTGCATTGGTTTAAAATCATTTTTCTGGATTCACCAAATCTTTATGGGCCCGGCTATCCGCATCCCGAGATTTACTAAACACACCCCAAATTCTAAACACACACATTTAAATCAACATCATTAAATAATTTCTAAACACACTCCAACACTTTACAATAATACCCTTTCACCCTAAATTAAACAAATTTACTCAACACACCCACATTAACCAAACAAACCCCAAAAATCATTCACACCCAAATCAAACCCAAACTCATTTCAATCCAAGAACCCTAACTCCCAATTCGGATTTGTTCGACCAAATTGTTCGATCTAAGTTCGAACACGTTTTATCACATTCAACCAAGCATCGTCATACAATGGATCCTTACAACCAAGGTGAAGTTCCAAGTAAGTTTGCAATTCGTTTTTCCAAAGTTTCAATCTCTATTTTGGTGAAATTTGTTGTTTTATTGGTTGATGTTGAACAATATTGTTTAGGAATCAAGTTTAGGATGCATTTTAGTTGAAATCATGTGTAGTTATTGTAGTTTTAGGGTCAAAAAACGAAATCGCGATTTTGAGATTTGGAGTTTCTAGGCGCATCGTTTCGGCCTTGGTTGGCCGAGGTTTATCGGATGTGTTCGACTACTAGTCGAATGCCTTGTATAGTGTTCGACTAGTAATCGAACGTTACTGATATTGTTCGACTTTGTTTCGAACGTTTAGTTAGTGGTTCGAATGGTGGTCGAACATTCTTTGTTTTGTTCGACTTATGTTGGTCGAACAGGCCTAGAACAAAATTCATCAAGTCTTGTATTGTTCTGTTATATCTTTCACTCACTCAAGTTTACCAAATATTGTAGGACAAGAAAAAGTTTATGGAAGGAGGAAACCTACTGCCTCGAACAGAAGGCGTAGAAACGAGGAGACAGATGATCCTGTTGAATAGGAACCGATTGCACCTGCACCCGGTCTTCAAATAGTTGAATATCAAGTTGAACCGGAAGTCCAGGAAGAAGAGTCGGCCGGTGAGGAGGCAGGTGAGGAGGCTGAAGATGAAATGGAAACTGATGAGGTTGAAGGGGATGCACAAGGGGATGAATCGGAGGATGGTGAGCGTCTGACGGAGGCATGTCCTGGAGGGCCTGTTGATTGGACACTCATATCAAGTTTCAAAACACATGTGGCGTATGATATGGACTTGAGAGGCCGATTCTCAAGTGTTGGTGTCACACGACTAAGATGGAGACATGGAATTTCAACATCGTGTCGGAGGATTTCAGGAGGTTAATGATTAGGTGTTTGAAAATTCCAAATCTGAGGTGGTTGTCGTATAAGACACCGAACAAGAACCTCATTTGAGCTTTCGTAGAGTGTTGGCAACCGGAGACGAACACGTTTCACATGCCATGGGGTGAGATGACTATCACCTTGGATGATGTACGTTGTATCACCGGTCTCCCGGTGACTGGTCACTCGGTCATGTTACTTACGACTAGGAATACACCTGAACTTGCCCATGTCTTGATGAGAAGGTTGTTAGGAGTTGAGGACAGAGAAGCATTGTAAACCCTTTCTGGTCTTAGAGGAAGCAACATCAAATTTGAGTGGCTCCGGTCTCGGTTTGAAGGACAGACATCCTCAGAAGGTCCAGACACATTGGCCTATTCTGCTCGGGCATATCTATGGTTTGTGTTGGGATGCACAATCTTTTCTGACAAGACTGGAACGAGGGCTGATACGAAGATCCTTCGACTTTTAGACCGTCTAGACCGCGTCCATACATATGCGTGGGGAGCAGTTGCCTTGGCGTATTTGTATCGACAACTCGGACTCACCTCTCGAAGTGGGGTTCGACAAATGAGTGGTTACTTGACCATTCTCGAGGTACAATTAATTTCGTTTGTTGTAATTTTTTTCATTTTGGCCTTAAATTGATTTATTAAACCATTCTTCCTCTAAATTGTTTCAGGGTTGGATATACGAGTACTTTCCAGTCTTCAGACTAACACACAACGTGAACTATCAACCGCATGAGCCGTTGGCCAATAAATGGAGAATGCGATCCCACGCGGGTGGAAATCTAGATCGGTTGATGTCTGTTCGAGAGGTTTTGGACAACATGTCGGCAACAGACATGAGTATTTAATTTAATAGTTTGTTGAAGTTCATTTTTTTCCCTTGAGTTATGAATAGCCAAATAGTCATGATATTTGTTGGTATATGTAGGTTAATTGGATGCCTTACAGTGACATAAGGAATCACCATTCATTGGATGAAGTCACTTTCTATCAAGGGTGTATACGCTCCATCGAGACGGTAGAGCCGTATCATCCTGATCGTGTGCTTCGCCAGTTTGGTTACGTCCAACGCATTCCTGATGAACCACTTGTGCCTTTGATTGCCTGACGGGGAAAGAATGACAAGCAATACAAAGTTACTTGGGACGCCCTCGGAGCGTTTTTTCGAGTTTGGAGGAACCATGTCCTCGTGCCGGATAGTCGAGGGAGACGTAGTAGTCTACCATGGGAATGCTCGGATGACTACATGGAATGGTACAACTTGGTCTCGCATCCGAGGATCCAAAACCCAGAATTGATTGCCGATCTACGTGCTCCACCTCCTCGACCTCGGGGGCACAACCGTGGGAGATGATTGGAACGGTCGTCGGACATTTGGAGCCGTTCTACCAATAGTGGCTAAACATCAGGGAGACGCTCGATGCTAACGTCAACATTCCAGATATTGTTGGGGCCTATCATGCATTGAGGATCAATAACGAGGATCAACCTGAGTCGTCACGACGGGCCGCATCTAGGACTTCTCGCCGGGGTCATGGAAGTTAAAATATCGCGTACTTGTTGGCTTGTGAACTATTTGAGAAAACAATTTGTTGCATTGTTATTTGTTAGTTAACAAAAGTTGTTCGATTTTGAATACTTTGTTGAATTGAGCGTCAAATTAAACCATCTTTAATTGATTCGATCATTAATTTATTGGTTCAAATTGGTGATTTAGGCGGAATTTTCATTCGAACAACAGGTATGCTTTTGCATACTCAGTCCCAATTAATTGATCGTCATGAAATTGATATGTGAACCTCATTTTCGGCCTGTTCGATGGGTTGTAATCGAACGTAATTGAGGGTGTTCGACCATAACCGATCGAAGGATGTATACAATGTTCGACCATCGTTGATACATTATGTGAACTGTTCGACCATCATTCGAACACAATGTGCATTGTTCGAACCTAGTTCGAACACATTGAATAGTGTTCGACCAGTGGTGATCGAACATGAGGAAAAACCGGATTTTAATAGGCCAGATTCTTTCGACGACTGTTCAAACCTCATACAATATGTTTGGCCACTGGTCGACCAGTGTTGATCGAACAGGTGAAAAATATCCTCATTTCAACGGATAATAATACACACTACATTCCAAAACAACAAAATATGATGCAAACCTGTATCCACTTCTAGATATATCAACTGATTTTCAAACATCAACCGATGAATATTGCAAAACAAAAAAATTGTATCAAATATTGTTTCATACAAACAATTCCAAATGTCTAGTCATCATCTATGTTAATCGACGCAATCCCCATCGACGAGCTTCCACTACGACTTTGAAGAACATAGTCCATGATTCGTCTTTTAAAAAATTCCGACCAACCGTTTGCAACTGATAGTCGAGTTTCGAATCACTGATCAATGATTGGTGGTAAGGGTGCATCGTCAACCAATTTTATCTACAAACAATGCAAAAAACATTCTATGTAAGAAGCACAGTCATTGAAACTGATCATCAAGTAAAACAAAACAAAAAAACAGCTAAACATGTCTGAATGTAATGATCGTTGGCAACCAGGGCCATGCAAAGAAGTCGAGGCTTGGTTGGTATTTGTGTCTTCATGGGTAGAACAGTTGCAGATAGGTTTCTGGAGAGGTGTACAATGGCCATGTTGTAAGCATCGGCGGCCAAGTATGTCATTTCGGGAAATGCCCACCAATGATTGATCTGGTAAATAGGCTTCTCGTAGCAAGTCAAGTTTGTAGTTATCTGATCAAGCCGGTCATGCATACCGATGATATTCTTGTATAACCATCCAAAATTTGTTATCTCCTCGATTAGATCACTACGAACCTGTGCCCATGAGTTCTCTCCCAATCCGAGTCCGTAGGCTATGCACCTAAAATCACAATGGCCGTCTCCCAATGGAGTTTTTATTCCCAAAACGTGGTCTTGCATGATAGGAGGCAGTTGTTCAACGAAGACTTCATCACCACCTTTGCGAACAGATTTTCACCTCATTGGAAGCAGCTTCCTCTTCAAGGCAGAGAACAGTGGCGTGGCCTTTGCGGAGTCACCTATTTAAGTATTTGAGTCGACATGTGAGGGGCAACTGTCGTGAAACGATTCAACGTATTCAAACTTACTAGGATCACGTTTTGTCGATGACTCTTTCTTCAACTTCGCTTTGCTAGGCCTACCACGGGGACATGTGACCATCTGGGGTTCTTGTAGTGAACTTGTTGATGGGATGGATATCTCACGTAGTCTTTTAAGCATCAATAATTTCTGAGACTCTGACGCCGAACCGAACATATCGTTGATATCACCGACTGTCTCTACCCAACGATTGGCAACATCAACATTCACTGAGCCTTCACACATTGCAGGTTCGCAATCCAACTTTCTCCAGAAGTAGTCAATCATATCAAGTTGGACAACTTGTCCATCCCTAATCAACTCCCACAGTTCGTGGGCATAAGACAAGCCACACATCCTCCTCAACACACATCCACAAATGAGGGGATCTACACCACAACTATCCACGCCAGTCATCTCCTCAAACATTTTACTAAGTGCATGATGAGACACCAATCCTCGAACGTTCTTGAACAAAGGAGAAGCATACCTATGTGGAGCCACATGAAGACTTTGTTCGAAAGAGGCCTTTACATTCGTATGCGACGTGATGAGCAGATGGTGTATTCTTTCCCACGACGTCTCAAAGTTTCCTTGACTCGATCCCAATTGTTTTTTCAGTTTGGCGTGTGCACTCTCGGCCCTATCAATAAAAGGATGCGTAAGTCACATAAATTATAATACAAAACTTCAATAACTGTAGTTATTCATCTATGTAAGATTGTACCTGCTAGTAAAGGTGTTATCATAATGCATGATATTGTCAGTCCAGCAGGAGACAAACTTCTCTTTATACGGCTGGATCCAATTTTTCATGATATAGTTAACAGCCTTACGATAGTCTCTATAGTCAGTTTCAAGTCTCCTAGCCAACTCATTGAACCTGTGTTCATCCTCGGCCAAGGACTAAAATATCGGTATCGACGGATATATCGATACCTTGATTTTACGGATATATCGACGGATATATCGATATCAGTGGATATATCGGTTTTTGCGCAAAAAATTTAAAAAATTTGGAAAAAAAAATTGAAAAAAATAATTTTGTACTTTATATAATATTATAAGTAACATTAATACATAATTGAACTTAAATTTCAAATAAAAAGATATGTTAACAACAAATTTAGAGATAAACTATTATATAAATGTTGTCTCATATGATAACATGACAAATTATCATACAAAATTAATACATGACCTAATAATAGTTTGAACTCCTATGAGATTCAAATGTATAAGATGACATGCTATCTTTAGTCAAACAATATTGATGCCAACTTAAGACACTAGACCAATTTTCAGCATAATCATGGAGATAACTTTCATAGGTTTCTTTATCTCTTCCAATTGTAGTTCCATAAATCGGATAATGTAGATTGACCCAATATGGTTGACTATGTTGATGCATGCTTGAACCTCCATGTGCCCAAAGTCATATTTAACAGATAATATTTCAATCAAAATTATGGATACAAATTCACTAAATCTACTAATAACAAATTAACAATATAGATTACAACATTACTTCCAAATATTAAATATGTAGTTAAGTATTTAAATTAATTAACCTTTAAATGATGAATCTTCTTGATGTTGATGAATAATCGATCGAAAATTAGCACGCAAATTATTTATAATATATGAAGTAAGGAAAAGAATTTATGAAGCAAGAAAAATAATTTCCATATAAGGAAATTAAATTAGCAGAGCAAATACTACGGGATTTTATACAAACTTATGAACACAATTGAGGCATCTTTATAATTATATCATGCACCTTTGGAACAAGCTAGCTTTAGCCTTTAATAATACCTTGTCATAGACTCATAGCCGCATGTGAGTATTGATATTGGGGGAACAAAAAATATTCATAATCCAATTAAATCCAAACAAATGTACTCCATATTAATAATTTAATATATTATTAATACATGTGCATGCATCTCAAGTCTCAACACTAAAAAGCCACTGACAGGCGACAGAGACGGGAAACCAAGAAACAAAAGAAAAAAAATTGCAGAAATTTGAAAAGTTGCACTTATAAATATCGGCGCCGATTTTTCGGTGAGAAATCACCGATATTTCGACGATTTCTCATGATTTTTTGACAAGAGTGAGCTAAATATCGGCGCCGATTTTTCGACGATAAATCGTGATTTTTTAGTCCTTGTCCTCAGCTAATACCAACATATTCCAAGAGTGGTTGAATTGTTCCCACTTCTCATTCCGGCCGCAAATCGACTTGCAAGTGCTCAGGACATTTTTGCTGATATGCCACAGACACAACAATGACTTCGAGTCGGGGAAAATAACCGAGATAGCATTTATGAGTGCAAGCTCTCGATCGGTTAAAATCACCTTCGGTGTGCATCCTTCGTTCATTAATCCTTTCAACGTAGTTAGAGCCCACTGGCCTGTAGTTGTCCTCACGCTCGTGGGACAAATACACAAACGCAATTGAGAAAGTTAAGCTTGTGGACGTCACACCAACTACTTCCAATAGTGGCATCCTATACCTATTCGTCTTATAGGTACAATCCAACAATATAACGCAAGGAAATGCACGTAACAACTCCACGGAGGTCGGATGAGCATAAAACAGATCGGTAACACTATCCGTTTGACCACATCTCCTAGTTAAGAGTAGTAGTTCTCCTGCTCCAATTTTCCCAATAAAAATTGCAATTGACTACGGCCTCCATGCTCGACAACTCTATGCTTCTGTCGAGCATTATAAATGGTCTTCAAGGTCGACTCATTCTCTGAAAATGTAAGTTTGACAGTACTCAATATGTCCTTCGGTTTGGTATTGTTCATAGACAAGTCACGAACAAGTTGATCTTCAACACTTGTTAGTCGTCTGGCAAATGAGTGTCCGACCAAGTTCACCCCCATTGGGTGATTATGTGATCCGCAAAGAACGACCAAACACCATTGGCTAGTCTCTTTCACCTCTGACCCTTTAAGCATAAAAGGACAATCACACTTTTTCGTGCTGGTATTTCGTCCTTTAAACGACTTCTTCTCAACATCGACAGAAGGGTCTACTTTACATTTTGACTTCGATGGACGATATTTACCACCACGCTCACACCCCAAAAATACCCTAGCTCGCCTACCACTGTCTCCAATATCCGATCTTCTTACCAACACAACCATGTTCAAACAAATTCCAACCCTAGTTGCCCAATTCACCAATGCTTGACGATCATCAAATAATTCATTCGTTCGAAATTCTTCAGAAAAATCAATCTGCTCATACATGGGATCGATGACGTTTACGTTCACAATGCTCAGTCTAGATTCATTTGAATCGATTTCTTATAATGCATGAAATGGACGAGTAAATACATTGAAAAAAAACAAAATAACTTATAAAAACGGACCTGTTCGACCGATCACAGCCGAACACATAGCATAATGTTCGACCACTAGTCGAACTATTACACACGTGTTCGGCCAGACGAGGTCGAACAAACCTAATTACGTTCGGCCAATGCTGGGGTCGAACTCACTACAACATGTTCGGCCATTACAGGTTGAACACACTCAGTTATGTTCAGCTTGTAATGGCCGATCGCGCAAGATCCAGATTTTTTTTGCACAAAATACTCAAAAACGATCGGTAAAAAGCATCTAAACAACTTACATTGTCCATCTCCGGTGTTCTTTCTTGAGACATGATGTTTTTTTAGTACAAACAAAGAGTGAGTTGAGGGTTTGGAGAATTAGGGTTTTGTGTTGAGGTTTTGCAAGATTTTTGTTTTGAGGAAGAAGAAGATTGTGAAATGGGTGCGTTGCAAATGGGGTTTGTTTTAATTGGTGGGGTGTGTATAGTAGAGTTTTGATTTATTGATATGAGTTTAAAAAATTAATAGTAAGGGTATAAATGTCTTTAAGTAAATCATTTATTTTCTATTTAATTTAGTGGGGTGTGTTTAGTAAACCCCGGGGTGCGGATAGCCGGGCCCAATCTTTATATATTCGTCTTGTCAGTATGCAAATGTAATATTCAGGATGTAGGATCTAACTTGCAATAAGTTTGATCTTTGTATCTTCATCTTCTTATAGCGTTTTTGATATGTAGAAAAATGTGCATAAATTGATGTGTCTATAATGTGTTTTTAATACATTTTATATATTTGCACTTGCTATTTCTCTACATATCTTTACTTTATGTCTGAAAACTCCAATTGGTTATTTTCTTGATTTATCTAGTGATTTTGGAGCAGTTTTGGAGATGAAGGATAAGCAAGGCCAAGGAACAAAGAGATGATTGAATTTTGTGTGAAAACTTGAAGTAAAAAGACACATTGGCTCCACTAATGTCATTGGATGATCCAATGTGCATGAAGGAGCCCAGCAAAAGCTCGTTGACCAATGAAAGCCCAACAGATTGAAAAGGAAATCCTTGGTCCATGGATTGAAAAGTATATTTACTATGTTTGGAAGAAAAGAAATCGGATCTGGTGGAGAGAGCAGCTGAAACAGAGTGTCGCAGAAGAGAGTTTTTTCTTAGGATTTACTTTTTATTTTCTCAAGATGTGAGGCTAAATTTCATTTTTGATGATTAGTAGCGTTTTCTTGATTTCTTTCTCTTGAATGATTTGTGTTGCTTGGTTTATTGATTTATGATGTTCATGATTTGATTTAGCAGGGCTCATTAGATTCCATTGTTGTGATATATTTTGCTAGAGTATAAATCGCAATCCGTAATTGTTACGAATTTATATTCATTTGTAGCAAATAACGCTTGATTCGTTAGGAACAACACATATCTAGATTATCCTGATCGAGCTTGTGAATTTAGAGTCTAGTTCGTCCTGTCATCTTAGAAATTAATGCTCACATTAAATCCAGAGATCGTACCTATTAGGTTGTCTAATTGAACATGGTTTATTAAAGAGTTTGTTTTAATAGATTAAACTTAAGAGACGATTCGGGTTAACATAATTTGTTGCTAGTCTAGGGACGTGGGTTTGAGAGATAGATTGAGATAATCGTTATTAATTAATCCACTCGTTCAAGAATAGAAGGGGATATTAAACTGAGAACTGGTGTCTTGTTTATTGATTCTTACTTGTTTAATTGCTTTCATCTTTGATTGTTGTATGGTAGCTTGATAGGTTCAATTAGATAATTTCCAACCAACCTTCTATTTATCTTGTTTATTTGTTGAGTTATTAGCACCGGTGAATTTATTTAACTCCTCTATTCTCTATGGGTTTGACCCTTAATTACTTGCCGCTTCTACAAATTAGTTGAGGATAAGAAGGTTATTTTATTTTTGCGTGCCTCGACAACATGGTCAGTCTTTTTGCAGCATAATTTTAAATTAATTTTCAATCTTTACATTATTAAAGGAGGTTAAATTATTTTTTTCTCAATTTTGTTATTTAATTTAAATTAAAAGTACATTTTCAAAACATTAATTTATCAAACTTTTATTTTTAATATTTTTTTGGAAATAATTTTTAAAAAAGAAAACATTACCAAGTGACCTAAGTTTTGTAGGTTTTGAAGTGATAACTTTCATCCTTCAAACTCAGTTTAGCAGTTAACCTATTATTGAGTCTTAAATCGATAAAATTTCCTGAGAGATAGTTTTATTTGAAGTTTCAATTTTCAGTTTTCATTATTTTTACATTATCTAAGATGATGCTTTGATTTTTATGTGAAATTTCGAATTGAGTAGGTCCACACTTTGAATATTCTGAAATGGGGTAAAACTGTTATAAATTAATTCAAATAATGTGCACATTACTCCTACAAGGCTACAACTCTTGATATTCTTAATATGACTTTTGGAGTTTATTAGTTTTTATAAATAATATACTCAATTGTATGAAATGGGTTGATTAATAAAATACAAAAACTTATGTGAGACACTCTCACTATATCTTATCTTACGATCTTATTTATCTTATATTGTTGACATTTTGATCCATAGAGATTGATACAATTGAGTTACAACAAAAACAACATCATTTTATGTTTAAAATAAATAATAAAATATTGGAAATATATATTTAAGATGAAAACCAAAGGTATCTAAATTTTGCAAATTTAAGTAATGAAATTTACCATTTATGATTTCAAGATCCGGACGCCTTAATTTTTTTTTTTTCAATTGGGGTTAAATTAATTTGTTCTCTTTACTTAAATTAATAAAAGTAGGCTTTCAACAAATTGTTTTATCAAACTTTCTTTTATAATTTTTTTGAAAATATTATAAAAAAAAAAAGAAAGTCTAACCATGTGGCCTTACTTTTGTAGGTTTTAAGCGATAACTTTCATATATCAAACGCCAAATTAATAGTTAGACTATTTTTCGACTTTTAAATCGATAAAATTCACTAGGATGTATGGTTTTATTTGTAGTCTCAATTTCCAGTTTTGCAATATTCTCACATTGTCTACGAAGCTGCATTGATTTTTTTACGAAAAATATTTGAATAGATAAGACCCACACTATTAATATTTTGGAATTTGATAAAACAACGTGATTTAATGTTTATCATAATAAAATATTGGAAATTTTCATTTATGTTTAACCTTCTAAAATTTGCAAATTTTAATTAATGGAATTTACTAACCATAACTCAATTTTTATTTTGTTGTACACCTTAATTGATTGATTGATTTGAGCATATATATATATCCTATTTTATACACATGAGTGCGTTGAGTGAAACACTTTTTATCTTGTAAAGTTCATTACTCCTTAAGGTGCATTATTGTAAATTGTTTGAAGTATTTGCTATAAATTTGGAATTCTCTTAATTTCATTTGAGCATATATTTGATAATTTATAAAACTTGATTTATGAAATCTTTGATCTCTACGTGGTTTCTTGTTAAAATATTCTTTATTTTTATTTTGAGTATTTGACATTGCTCGAAGATGGACAATAGTTCAAGTTTTGGGGATTGATAAGTGTCACATTTTATGTATTTTTGCATAGATTTAAGTTTTTTTTTAGTACGTTTTGGATTAAGTTTTGTGGGTCATTTATGTGGTTTTCGTGTATAAGTTGCATTTGATTGATTTCGTGTATTTAGTTTTGTGTTTTTAGTATAATATAAAAATATATTTTTGGGGATGTGTATAGTCTCATCATTTTATTAAGAGTAAACTACTTTTTTCGCCCATTATGTTTGTTGTTTCGCAATTTTGCCCTTTTTGAATTCGGGCTTGCATTTTAGGACATTATTTTTTAAAATTTTGCAATTACTGCCCAATTTCGGCCCGAATCGATTAATTGGGCTGAAATCGCACGTTTTTTGCACGTGACCGGTGATTTCGGGCTGAAATTGCTTACATGGCTTCTAATTTGTTGACGTGGAGATCGAAGAGAGAGAGAGAGGAGAGAGAGGGGGGGAAAGGCCGAGAGTTTGACCGGCCGTTGCCGGCGGAGATGATATCCGATCGACAATCCGAGCCCGGATTCATGACGGGCTCGGTGAGAACTTCAAGATAGGTACAAGAATCGCTCCGATCGGTGGCCGGATGGCCTGAATTTGAAGAGAGAGAGAGAAACGAGTTTTAGAGAGAGAAACGGCCGAGACTTCTCCGGCTGATTGCCTGCGGAGGCGGCGTTGGATGGCTGATTCGAGCCCGAATTCATGACGGGCTCGACGAGAACTTTAAGATAGACACAAGAATTGCTCCGATCGGTGGCCAGATGGCCTGAATTTGAAGAGAGAGAGAAACGGCCGCGACTTCTCCGGCCGATTGCCGGCGGAGGCGGCGTCGGATGGCTGATCCGAACCCGGATTCGGAACAGGCTCGGCGAGAACTTCAAGATAGGCACAAGAATCGCTCCAATCGGTGGCCGGATGGCCTGAATTTGAAGAGAGAGAGAAACGGATTTTAGAGAGAATTTGATGAGGTAAGCCCGAAAAACGTGTAATTTCAGCCCAAATAAACAATTCGGGCTGAAATTGGGCAATAATTGCTAATTTTGAAAACATAAAATCCTACATTGCCATTGATAAAAAATAAAGTCCTAAATTGTGAGCCCGTAAAACAGAAAGTTCTAAATTGCAAGCCCGAAATCAAAAAGGGCAAAATTGCGAAACGACAAACATAATGGGCGAAAAAAGTTGTTTACTCTTTTATCAATTCAAGTTTTTAATTCTTGATCTTATTCGTGTGTCTGTGTTTTGATTGTTTATTTGGTTATTCGGCCGATAATTGAACATGTTTAAGTAATTGAATCGAAATTTAAGAGAGGGGGTTCTATTACGGAAAAGTAACGCATAACATGTAAGTGGAATTAGATCGAAAGATTAATGAACTTATGTGATGCGAAATCAATCCTGAGTGATTTTAATAGTTAATTGTTTAATCGAATTGAATAAAGGTATCTTTGATGGTGATGCAGGCAGAAGCACAATACAATAACGTAAATTCGTTAATTCTAAGAATACCCGGAATATACATAAACACGATTAAAAGTGATAATCCATTGATTCAAAAAATATTGGAAAACACTGATAAAAACACGAAAAGGGAATAACCCAATAAATTCTATTTAATCCCCATTTATAATGTTCCTGAAACTCCTATTAATTATAATAGATAAACTAGGGTTTTAGGCGTGTAAGCCCTAGAAACCCGACCCACTAAATATTAATTAAAAGTTAAGCAAAACCCTAAACTATATAAAATAGGGAAAACACATTTTTTAAGTCCAGTAACTTAGGTTTTGTCCAGAAAATATCCCATAAGTTTGATATGTCCAATTTTGGTCCTGTATGTATAATAAAATGTCCAATTTAAGGACTTCGGCCATCGTCGACCACTTAAGCCACCGGATTTTGGCATGTGAGAGCACACGACCAATTTAATTGGGGATTTCCGATCAAGTAACTGATGTGACATTTTAAACGAAGAACCCTAAATTTCATTACCAATTTAATTGGGGATTTCCGACCAACTGCAACCCTAAACTTTAACGAAGAATCATAGTTTTGGGGGATTCGAAATTTCTGCAAATGTCTGAGGGTTCAATTGGAAGAAAAACAACGAAAAACACATAATTTTTAACTAATTAAATTGGTCGCATGCTCTCACGTGCCAAAATCCGGCAACTTAAGTGCCAACGATAACCGAAGTCCTTAAATTGGACATTTTATTATACATATAGGATTAAAATTGGATATATCAAACTCACGGGATATTTTCTGGACAAGGCCTAAGTTACGGGACTTGAAAAATATTTTTCCCATATAAAATATAAATAATAATCAATAATTAAAATACAATCTTATCTCCATCAGATAGCTTTTATCAATCGGCTAACTAGCTCGAGAGAGTGATTAATTCGATTTTCGTGATTGCTCATATAAGGGAATTAATTAATGAACTTGGGTTGGTCAAAGTAATATTTTGATGAAAATTAGATGAAAGCATGTCATAGAATTGATCTCGTTATATTTGGTCAATCTCGTTTGCTTCTAATTGTTTCATTTAATCTGAAATTTTCTAAAATTCGGTTGACTAGATAAAATTAGGGGTTGAATTTGTGTAGTTAATTTGGCTCTAGATTATTTGTTTCCATAGAATAGACCTTGCTCACCATTTCGACAATTTACACAGTGCATTTACAGAAAGGAGTGTGCTAAAGACACCTACCTCATTTCTAAGGGCACCTACCTCTATTAATGTGTGGACCACGTCCACACACTAATAGAGGTAGGTGCCTTTAGCACTACCCTTACGGAAATAGCTAATAAATTTAGTGAGAATGACTCTTTATCTTTTATAATTAAATATAAAAATAAAATAAAATAAATATTTAATTACTTTATTATCCTTAAATTTTAATATTTGTAGGGTTAATATGGACAATAAAAAAAGGGGATGAAACAAATAAAATTATTCATACCTTTAAAATCTAAATTAAGAAGTAATAATAGATAATAGATACAAGACAGACTTAGCAAATAATACAATATATATCCTTAGCTTAATTCATGGTATATATCGTGTGATCTACCATATGTCCCATTGATGATGAATGCACGTTGTAAATTTTCACTCTAAATAGAAGTTGAGATGACGTGCGCATTATAATAATCAAATCCCAATAAATCACATCAAAGCAAATCAATTACTTGAATTGTGATTTCATTAATATCATTTGCTGGTATGACTGGAATATAAAATTAGTGTTGATCATGTAGGCTTGAATGTGTTGGAAAATAAGTGGTTAGGCGTATTGAAAAGATGCACAGTTACGGGGTTAAGTCGAGGCAAGAGTTAGGCTCTTTCTCCGTAAGACGATATTGCCCCGTATCCAAGTGCTCACGGTTAACGGCAATCGTCCCCAAGATACGACGACTTCGAACTTAAGGATTACAGCACGACTTCAAACTTAAGGATTACAGCACAACAATCCAAACTTAAGGATTACAGCACAACAATCCAAAAGCTATCGGCGAACTTTACTCAATACTCGGGACTTTCTAGACAATGACTAATGTCGTTGATTTCTGAATGTATTTCGGAATTGGAATGAATGCAATGAAATGAGAGGGCCTCCTATTTATAGGAGTAAAGAGATGTGTCCCTTCCCACAATGGACACCACCCTTGAACTCAAGAGGTGTGTTCACACCTCTTCACAAGGGACAAACCATTTGAACTCAAGGGTCACATCATTTGGCTACATCCTTTCACACTAAGGGCCACACAACTTGGTCACACCCGACTCGGCCCGCGACCCGACCCGACCCGCGACCCGACTCGGTCCGGTCCAAACCCAACCCGGGTGCCACGTGCGGTTCGGATGGTGCGTGTGTGCTTAGCCAACTAGGTCCAAAAAATGGCACTAGGTTCCACCATAAAGGAGCACACATGATTATTTCTTATACATGTGCTCCTATTAATAAAGTGAACATTTTCCTACCAATTTTCCAATGTGGGACAAGTTCATCTTCTTTCAATTTTCCTTCATAAGAAGGATCCAAGTTGCCAACTTTGTGTATTAATTTCTCATTCACCCGAAATTGGAAATTCAAAAGTAAATACACTATATTCATCTACACGGAACGTAGATTCCGATTTAGCAACTTATTTCCATTTATTTAAAATGGAATCAACATTAAAAATTGGTCAAAGTTTGGTCAAAACCAACCTTCTCTTCCAATTTCCAACAGAATGTTGAATATTATATTATAAAATATCGATAAATGTAGGATACGTATCATTTAAATTAACAATTGATCGGGTATCACGAAATCACCAGTTATGATAGTAGTTCTTTCAATGTTGTGGTATCTAAAGAAACAACTTTGTGGTGCTTTATAATGAATACATGAATAAATAAATAAAAGTTGAATTCTGAAAAGTATAGAAATTTTGGACAGAAATTGTGAGTAGTTTTGAGATCTTAAATCTTAATGGTATCGTTATCTATTTAATATAGTTTAGGGAAAAAACAATTTAGCTTATCTATTTTAAAGATATTTATGTCCTTTTTTTTTTTTTAGATTTTTAAATAAAGATAAATATATTTCTAATATATATAACTAAATTTGAGAAAAAAAAATTGGCTGCAGAATGTGTCTTAATTACCAGTCATCATATATGCTAAATATTTCATATATGTGCACCTTTACATGGTGAATTTAGAATTTTATAGTTATATGGTGGCTATTAAAAAACCAGAGTTTTGATTGACTAAAATTCACAAGCTCAGTTTTTTTTTTCCTCTGGAAATGCTAATTAATAGATACTGCCTTTTTTTTTTCATATTTTTATTTTGTAGATTATTATATTTATAATTAAAATAATACAATTAAATTTGAGAAAAATTTGTGGTTGTATCATGTGTTATTGGTAGTCTAAAGTATATAAAGATAGTGAGATAGTCTTTTGAGGTTGTAAAATACATAGTTGATTTTATTTTTTGTTAAAATAAATTTCAAATTCGAAAATTCTTATATACTAACTTGTATTGCTATTGGAATTGATTGATATAGAGGCTTGTTTTGCAATGTTTTAAAATAGAATATTTCATCCTTATCTAATGGAATGGAGTGGGGAATCCTCATTCCCCATAAAATCTGTACCGAACGGGATGAGAATGTTGCAGTATATTGGCAACGGAGTGGAGAATCTTCATTCCCCAGGGATCTATAAGCAAACGAGGGTGGGGAATTCCCGAAATTTATACCTACGGGGTGGGGAAGATACCATACTCCCTGCAATGTACCCGTGGGGATTTACATACATATAAATACCCTATAATATTTATAATAATTTAATTAAATATTTTTGATAAGAAATATGAATGAGGATTAAATAAATATTTATGTAATTAAATAATTTGTCATTATGTTTTTCATCGAATTATAAGTTATAACGGATTGTACGATCATCATTTAATCAAGTTATAAATTATGTTTAATGTATTTTGATATTATCTTATATGTTATATTTTTTTTATGTAATTTTATGAAATTTCTTTAGGTATTTATTATGTAATTAGGAAAAAAAATTCAAATTAATTAAAAACTCAAAACAGGGACGAGCATCTTGCAAAGCGAGGAGTGGGGAAAAATTTTTCCCGACTCCATTAGGCGGGGATGGGGACAAGAATTGTCTCCCGCCCACCACCCATTACCAAGCCTCTGAAGATTTTGATTGTTCTGTTCCCAAATTTCAATTCAACTGTGTTTACTTCTTCAAATTTTGTACTACAAGATTATATGTTTTCACTATTATCTCTTGTAAGTTATTCTCAGACTACCATATTGAATTTTAGCGAATTTAGCTATTATATTCATTTATACAGATTTGCGCGACATCTCTTGTTCAAAAACAGAAAGATTGTGATATGCTCCAAATATTATCCTTTTCGAGTAAGGATTAACTTCAAAATACAAGAAGAATTATATGTAATTTTATCTCTCATCAAAAACCATATATCTCTTTTCATTAATAAACTCACTTAAATACACACATTTCAAGGAGAAAATAACTACCCACTAAGAACCGATTATCCACTACGTACCAACGTAATGCTACCTTAAACTAGGAAATAATAAAAACAAATTAATTACTTATTTCATAGGCACATGAATTGACGTGACTTTTTAAAGAGATACAACTCGTCTCACCAATAAACACGTCTTTTAGCATATAACTAATGATTTTCAACCAAAAAGATGCGTCTTTAACATTTTTTATATATAATTGGTAAAAATTACTGATTTATCATTTTCCCTCTGAAACTATCAACTAATAGAAAAAAAGGAAAAAAAAAAATCTAAATAACTTTTAAGTATCTTATACAATAAGCTTCACATGATATATCTTACATAATGAGCTATTTTATAATTTATATATAATTTATATGAAATAAAATAAACTATCTTAAATGATATGATTATATTTTGAAAATAATGAAATTTAAACATTGTCAAAAATTTGAAAATTAGTTTATAATTTTAATATAGAAATGTGGAAAATAGTTTTAAAATGTAAATTTCATTTTATGAAGGGTTGTAAAATGTTTAAAAGTTGGAAGAATATTATAAGAATATTAAAATAATAATGAAGCATGAAATTAATAATAATAAGATGAAGAAGAAGGTTGTGAGATTAAGTCTAACAATCTAAAATCAACAAATAAAATTTAAAAATTAATTCAAATATATGTGCAATATTATTTGTGTAATATTTAAAAATCAATAAATTAAATAAATTTTTTTAATAAAAATATTTGATAATTTATTCAAAATTATTTCAGATAAATAGATATAATTAATCTAAAAAATGTTTTAAAAACTATGATATGTTCTAAGAAAAATCTGAAAAATGGTTTCAAAAGTCTAAGAAAATATTGTTTTAAAATGTAAAATTAATTTGAAGTTAATTTTTTAAATATAAACTAAATTTTGGACTAAATATAATGTTTTTTGAACAAATCCATCTAAAAACAATGCAGAAAAAATTTACAAATTCTAAAAATAATTCTAAAATATAAAGGAACAAAAATATGAAGAAAACATATTAGTAAGTATGATTAATCACTTTTTAATTATTCAGAAATTAAAACTCACAAACACAAAACTACTACTACTATTATTATTATTATTATTATTATTATTATTATTATTATTATTATTATTATTTTCAGATTTAACTGTTGAATATTGATGTTTTAAAAAAAAAAGGATTTTTACAAATTTCAAAATAATAAGATACCATAAACAACTTTTTAATATAACATTTTATTATATTATTACAAATTGTATATATTATCATTATTAATAATAAGTCATGCATCGTGCGGGAGTTCCATTAGTTCAACGGTTTAAATTTTGAATTCAAAGTTTGAATTTGAATTCAATCAAAACACGTCATTTCATTAAGCCCCATGTATATATATATATATATTATTAAATTATGCAATCTTTAATCAATATTAAAAATTCACTTCAAACATTTAAATATCCAACGATTTCTATAGATATTAATGGCAACTAAGACTTTTTCAAGAATAATTGATATTAATGTCAATTAAGAAAGAACTAAGACTTTCTAAAAAGAAAGAAAAAAAAGAGAGAATTAAGACGTTTTGAAGTACGATTGATATTAATGGCAATTAAGAGAGAGTAAAAGAAATTGATAATTTACTATTGATATTAATGATAATTAAGAGATAATTAAAACTTAGAACCAAGTAGTATTGATATTAATGACAACTAAGAGAGAATAAAAGAAATTGACAATTTACTATTAGTATTAATGGTAAATGGGAAAAAAAATAGAGATAGAATGAGATGAGTTTAATAAATACGTGTATGGAGATAGAATAAGAAATAAGTTGAGGTGAATAAGAAAATATATTTATGTAAAACACAATTATTTGAGTGCACCAGGTGCATATCCATGCAAATGGATCGACCCGACACAGAAGATGATTTTTTACGTGACCCACGTGTCCTCACGCGCTCCCACACGTCCTGAATCCGTACCCACACTCTATCCCGCATGCTATATTTTTTAATTATGTTAGCGTAACATTTATGTTAGTTAGCAAAACCTTTATAGTATAATAGTATAATCTTTACTAGCAGTCCACTCACGCGATACGCGGTTTATTATTTATTGTGTTAATATTTACAATTTGTAATAATATAATAAAGTTAAATAAATTAAAGGTTATTCATAACATTTTTTATTATTTTAATTTTGAAACATGTACCATATACAAATGATTTTTCATATTACTCATGTGTGTTGCATGAATTGTCATATAACTTTAATAATTTTAATTGTTAATTTTATTTTATTTGTTAATTTTATATTTTCGTCAAATTAAAATTATTATATACAATAATATTTCCTTAAATCATAATAATTAATCTTTCCTTTTATATTTTTTATTTGTACATTCCACTCTCATACTTCAATCATCATATATAGTTTTCTTACGTCATTTCTTCATTTATTTCTCACAAAATTATTTGTTCAATTTGTATTTAGTGTACAAGGACAATTTCGTGAGATCTCCTTAGATAAAGATATGAGACAATAAGATGTGAAAGAACTTTTTTATCTTTGAATGTTTAGCAAATCTTGTATATAAATTTGAGAAACCATTATATTTATGATTTTTTATTGTTCTTTTTTTCTTCAAACAATAAGATTCGGAAGAATTTTTCTACCTTTGAATGTTTTGCAAATCTTGTATTCTTTAATTTTATTTTTTTTAGTTTTATATAGATTAGAAAAATAAATATATTTATGATTTTTTTCTTTTTTCCTTCATTCTTTGTATATCTTCTTTTTCTTTTTTCCATTATCTATGCATCTACCTTTTGTTGAGAAATCACTATTTTTTCTCCATTTTTTAGTTTTACATAAATTTGAGAAATCAATTTATCTCTCTCTTCATTTCTTAACTTTATATAGATTATAGAACAGGTTGTAGAGTAAGATTGAATTTTTTTTAAAATTATTATTAAAGAATAACTTATCAAGATTTTTTTTTTTTTATTGACATGCCATTTTTTGGAGGGAAGTGACATTCTTGTAATTTTTGCTAACTTTCTTACTTTAATATATAGTATAGATGTTGTAATAATATTTTACACAGACATGTATGTAATACATTTATATTATAATAATTTAACATTTATGTTAATATAAACGTATAAGCAATTTTACATAAATGTATAATTAATATTACATAAATGTATGAATAATATCACATAAGTGTATGCTTATATTATGTCGAAATTGTTTTTTTTTTAAGTTAAAGTATTACATGAATGTTATGATATTTGTACATAATGGTTACACTAATATAACATAAATGTATGACAATACTGAATTAAAGGTATAGCCATACTAAAATAAAGATTATGATATTTTGTACATAAAATTAATACGAATATAACATAAAAGTCACCATATGAATTAAAAAAAGACAAAGTCTTGGGTGAGACCGTCTCACGGATCCCATTCTGTGAGACAGATAGGGTCGGGTCAAACATAAAAATTATGTAATACTTTTGTATGTGTTATGTAATACTTTTATGTATATTAGGTAATACTTTGTATTATAGAATGCGTTTTGAGTTGAGTCAGACTATAAGAAAATATGTAATACTTTTATGTGTATTAGGTAATACTTTTATATATATCAAGTAATACTTTTGTATTATGGGATAATGACCCGAATTGGTCGTGTCGGGTCAACACAAAAACGCGCGGATCCTAGCTAGGCGCCCAGGTGTTCTTCTTCCTCGTGCGTAAATTGTGTTATATGTAATACTTTTGTGTGTATTAGGTAGTACTTTTATGTATATCATGTAATACTTTTTTGAAAATATCACATAACTTAATATCATGTAATACCTTTATGTATATGAGGTAATATTTTTATGTGTATCATGTAATACTTTTGTATATATCATGTAATACTTCGATCCGACTCTACCCGTCTCACAGAATGGGATCCGTGAGACGGTCTCACACAAGACCTACTCTTAAAAAAATCAAATATAATTCCATCATGGATCCAGGTCAGATCCGAGTCGCGCCCAGATGTACCATGCAACTAGTGCACACAATTGTTACTCTATATTCTATTTTTGGACATTGTAAAGCAAACCTCCGTGTCAAATAATTCCAGTAGCAATACAAGTTATTTTCTACTTCCCCTTATTTTTTTTGCGTAAAATCTATTATTAATCATCTTCTGAATTTTATTGTAGTAACTATATATATATATATATATATATATATATATATATATATATATATATATATATATATATATATTTGTTCCAACAATGTCTTCAATTTTCACCGAAAGGATGTGATTTTATTTTTGGAATACATCCTATTGAATACATGTATGAATGCTTAAAGGGTAAATTATAATTTTGATACTTAAACTATATCTCTATTTCGATTTTGGTATTCTGGTTTTCTTGACTTACAAGATTGATACCAAATGTTTCAAAAATCAACACATTGAATACCTTCTGTCAAGTTTTCGTTCTCATTTGATGGAAATTGCCAAATTCTAATTTTTTGGCGGGGAAAATTGACGCCATTTTTACTAAAATCCCCAAATTTATTCCCCTTTTTCAAAATGCCCTAATTTCGATTTATTTTTCTCTTCAAAATTTCTTCATTTTCCCTTCAAATTAGAGTTTCACTCTCATCGACACCACAACTATAAGGAGGAATTATAGTAAATCTTCAAGCTCTATATCTTCTGTTTTCACGAATCCTTAAACTCAATTGGTGTATTGTGGGCATGCCCATATTATGGGGTGAGTTTTCGAATGGATTCTTTCCAATTCACCCCTCCCCTCTGTTTTGTTTTATTATGGGAAAATTTGGAGATTATAAATTGGAATATTTGGAAATTTATTATGGAAAAATTTGGAGATTATAAATTGGAAATTTTGGAAAAACTGTTGTCATGTCTGGATTTTCAAATGCTTTCTACATCAAGGTAACGATGCTATTTCCTCATTGGTACCATTATTGTATCTACATGAGATAAGGGGATCTATGAGATCAGAAATTGCTTCCATTTCTTTTAAAATAATTTCGTTGTAGTGTGAATTTTGTCGGTGTATATGCTTTTGTGCAGGTCAAAGTAATTGTATTTTAGCCCTTTCTAGGATTAAGATTAGACTACTAATCGAGTTGCATTCCAAAAAGGGTTTGCATTTTGGTGTTAAATGATAGGGCTGCAAATGAACATGTTGTTCGCGAACTGCTCGTGAACGAGCTCGATAAGGGTTCGTTTGTGTTTGGTTCGTTTATTAAACGAACAATAAATAAGCTGAATTTCTTTTTCGTTTATTAAATGAACCGAATACAAACAGTGTTGTGCTCGACTCGTTTATGTTCACGAACAAGCTCGTTTACTGTTCATAACAAGCTCATTAATAAATATACTTGTTTATAACTCGTTTATTTGATCATTAATATTTTTAATTATTAATAATTATATAGAAAATATCTTTATATATATATATATATATATATATATATATATATATATATATATATAAAAGAACAACCAGTTGACACATGTCATCCTCTCCTTAAAAAATTTCCTACTCAAAATATATTATTAATAATTATATTAACTAATTATGGCAAATGTATTACTTTTTTTATTTAAATTTAAATAATTATATTATCTCAAAATATTCTCAATCCAATTGATCTTTTATATTATTAAAGCAAACAATATTAATTATAGCCAAAACTATAAATAATTTATATTGATAAATAAATAAAATTAGAGAAAAAATAACTCAAATAAAAGTATGTTGATTTAAAAGATTAGTGAAACATTTAAACTTATTAATTAATAAAATTGAAATAATTTATGCATTAAATCATAGAAACTATTAAGAAATTTTGATTTGACTTATTTATAATATAATTGAAATGAAATAATCTTTAATATTTAAAATTTACAAAAAAATAAAAAATAAAAAATCTAGAATATTGGCGGGAGAATGAATAATATGATAGATATAACAAAATAGAAAATAAATAGAAAATCTTTATGAATAAAGTTTGTTTAAAGTTCGCGAACAAACTCAATTTTGATCTTGTTCGTAAACAAGCTCATTTAAGTCATATTCAAGTTTGTTTGTGAACAAAGTTTGTTTAATGTTTGCGAACAAGATCGTTTAAGTTATTGAAGCTTGTTCACAAACGTTAAACAAACAAACATGAACATTAACAAACCAACTTAAACAAGCTCGAACACAAAAACATAATTCTAAACAAGCTCGAGCCAAGCTTGAACAACCCAATAATTAAATAAACGAACAACGAACAACTCAAGCTCGGCTCGGCTTGACTCGTTTGCAGCCCTACTTGTGGATCTAGTCTCACTTTCATTATTTATTTATTCACATATTTGTTCATCCGTATACTATTCGTCCACAACAGTATTAACTACTTGTAATGTAATTGAATGTGACAGATGAAAGACTTGTTATATGGGGACAAAGTTCTCTTGAAAGAACCACCATACTATCAGACAATAGAGGTGGCTGAGATGTGGTCTCTCCAAAGCTGGTGTGGTGAATTATGTTTAATCCATCCATTGCGTGGGATTTCAGTTAGATTTCCCAAATTTAGTCAATCAGTATTGGATAGAAATCCTGAAGATGTATCTGATATGTTCAGTTTGCCCAGTAGATTCTGAAATTTTTGGAGATAATATAAGGTGGAAATTTTTTGAGAGAAAATATGGAAATTCGGAGCAATCGGAAGATAATAAAATTGAAATTGGGCATTTTGAAAATGGGAAAATGAATTTGGGGATTTTAGAGAAAATAGCGTTAATCTTTCCCCAAAAAAATTAAGATTTGGTAATTTCTATTAAATGTGGATGAAAATTTAACGGAAGGTATCTTATATGTTAATTTTTGAAATATTAGGTATCAACCTAATAAATCGTGAAAACAATGATACTAAAACAAGGGTATCAACATTGGGTACCAAAATTGTAATACACCTTATAAATTACATTATATTTGTGTGAAAAGTGATACAGAGTTCTTCAAAGTTTTTGTGGAAGTTTTTACGGAAGTTATTGTTTGTTTGGGGGGGGGGGGGGGCTCAAAGGATTTATTTTACAATGAAATCTCGTTTTCTCAACTTTGCATCAAACATATTGGGACAATTAACTTCTTAAATAATGATTCATCGTGTCCCAAAATTGTTAACAAATTTGATAAAATGTGGCCGAAATTATCTTTAATTTGGATTTTTTTTTTTCCCCTTTTTGTTAGATTCCTCAAATCTCAATTACCAAGTCAATGATTTGAGGGTTTTTTTTTTGAAAGATGATTTGAGGTTTTTGAAATGCCAAATTATAGGAGCATAAAAACAATGATCTTTCTTTTAAATTTGCAATAGATCAAGTATTATTGTAGTAATTCTTGCTCGAATTAATGACTGCTTATACTATCAAATGAGAAGTTGAAGATTAGGAGTCAAAATCCTTCTATTCTACAAATCTAAAAAGAAATATACATGATCATAAAAACTATGCACGACACCCGAAAACAACAATATTAAATGCATCATAGAAAAAACATCTTCCATTTTATTTTAGTGAATTTGGGGAGTGAAAGGGAGGAATAATAAAGATTTGAAAATTTGTGTGATTCGGGTTCATCACAATATTTATCTTTATAAAATGAGTAGTGTTTGTATGCACCAAATGCATGGATCATAATTCATATAACTGGGCGCGCGGGTCAAATACGTGAACATGTTTTTTTGTTTTTAATTTATGATAAAACATTTATGTTTACCGGA
Source organism: Scutellaria galericulata (assembly GCA_946896805.1). Lineage (NCBI taxonomy): Eukaryota > Viridiplantae > Streptophyta > Magnoliopsida > Lamiales > Lamiaceae > Scutellaria > Scutellaria galericulata. The sequence continues at coordinate 10,339,228 of OX335798.1, read as the reverse complement.
TATAATCTTTATATTTACCGAATATAACCCTTATGTACAAATATCATAACCTTTAAGTAAAATTACTTAGACTTTGTTTCAGTATAAAAAACATAATTAAAAGTTATGTAACTTTTATGTTAACCGAGTATAATATTTATGTTATATTAGTATAACCTTTACATACATATATCATAACCTTTAAGTGATATTACTTAAACTTTTTTCACTTAAAAAATTCATATAGTATGACTTAACATTAATGTTATAATAATTTAACTTTTATGTTATATTAGTATAACATTTATGTACAAATATCATAACATTTATATACTTAAAAAATAACATAAGGTTATATTATTATACAAAAAGGTTAAATTATTGTGCATAAAGGTTATATTATTACAATATAAAAGTTTTGAAAGGTATTATATGTCTGTCATACACTAAAGGTTATGCGAACATAATTAAAATGTTAGGTTCAACAAACTAAAAGATTAGATTCGGCAAGCTAAAAAGTTAGACCAATATAACTGCGAAACTAGTGTTTGAGCTAGGTTTTGGGCGCATGTGGGAGCGTGAGGCGCGTGTGGGACGCGTAAAATGCACCACCAGATCGGGTTGATCCGATTGCATGAATTTAGAATTCGTGCACCTGATGCATAAAAACATTTGTGTTATAAAAATAGGATAACACTTGAATTACAAGACTCGTGGTAAAAAAATAATAATAATAACTTCAATATTGAAAAGAGAGAACTTTCGTTTGGGAGATGCCCACTTCCAAAAGAAAATTGAAGAAAACCTAAAGTAAGTTGGAATAAAAAAACAAACAAGCCAAGAAAAAAAAAGATGGAATACGAAATTGCATTGGTTGGCAGTGGGGTGGGACCGGAATCCCCGTTCCCCGCCGGGATCCACCCGATATGAAATTGACCACCGCATAGCAATTTTGGGATCATACTCTCCATCTCGTGGGTGTGTATATATATATATTCTTTATAATTTTTAAAATAACCTGATTAAGTATTTATGTAATAGATTTTATTTTTATAGATGAACGATGAAAATTTATTGAAATGTAATTGAATATTTATCTTTATGTTTTTATTAGATTGACTTATTTAGTTATATCGGATTTGACTTTCATCATTTAATTGGAGACAAAAAATTGTATGCCCCGGGGGCATGGATCTAAGATCCGTGCCTCCAACCCGACCCGCTCTACCACTCCACCCATATACCTTTATTTATTTATTTTTTTTCCTTCAAGCCCTAATTTCCTAATTCCTCTACAACTCCTCCTCATCTTCTCATTCTTCTGAAATTCCTCTGCAACTCCTCCTCATCTCCTTCTTCTTCTTCTTCAGTTTTGGTGATTCTCCCAAAAGAAATTTCTTTATTCTCCACAAATCATTTTCAAAACCAACAACCTTGTCTAATTTTGATGATGAATTAGCAGCAGTAGCAGATTGACTGAGTGGATGATCTTTGATGGTGACGCTATTTTTCCTGATCTCCATCTCTCCAACAATTGAATTCATTTCCTCTGCTACTTTTCTCAAATCCCGTTTCAACTTAAACATTGACTTTCGACCACCACAATTAGATCTACTTTTTTCTGACATGAAAAATTGGATACCATCTTCTGCTTTATTTGCTACATCCTTCACTCGCCTTTCCAAAGTAATGGTTTTGTTTGGAGAATCTAGGAAGAGTGCTAGCATGGAAGTAGCGTGGTGATGGATAGATTTGATATCTTGACAAATATTTTTATATTTAGGAAGAGAAAAGGGATACTGGTCATTATGAATCAGGAATTCTTCAATGGTTTTTGCAAGTGAAGTTAAAGATTCATATGCCATATTCCCTGATGATTGTAGACTATCAAAAAATTTTATACACTTATAAAAAATGTATGATACCTATAAGTTATTTGTGTAATACCCGAAAGGTATTTATATAATATCTAAGAATAACATATACAAAAACATATAAGGTATTTGTGTAATACCTAAAAGTAATATGTGTGTAATACCTGAAATGTATTTATATAATACCTGAGAGTAACATATACAAAAACCTATAAGATATTTATATAATACTTAAAAGTAATATGTGTGATACTTAAACCTATATTACCTAAAAGTAATATGTGTGATACTTAAACATATAATATTTAAACAGTAATATGTATGATACTTGAAAGGTATTTATATAATACCTGAGAGTAACATATACAAAAACCTAAAATGTATTTATATAATACCTGAAAGTAATATGTGTGATACTTAAATCTATAATACCTGAAAGTAATATGTGTGATACTTAAAAACTACTTTGTGTAATATCTAAAAGGTATTTATATAATACATGAGAGTAACTTATACAAATAATACCTGAAAAGTAATATGTGTGATACTTAAAAGATACTCGTGCAATACCTAAAAGTAACATATACAAAATACCTATTAGGTAATTATGTAATACCTTAAATGATTTCATGGCAATTTGAAGAAGAACAAGAAATAAGAAGATATACAAGAAGAATAAGAAGAAGAATATACTAAACAAATAAGAAGAATAACAAATCAATAAGAAAAGAGACTAAGAAGAAGAAGGAGAAAGAAGAAAAAAAAAAGGAAAAAGAAGAAAACAACACTGTTTCTGCATAATACCTTAAGGGTAGATATGTGATACCTGAAGAGTATTACACAAGTATTTTTTAAGTATTACACATATTACTTTCAGATATTACATAATTATATGAAGAAATTGAGAAGGAAGAGAGAAAAAAAAACAAAAAAATAAAAGGAAGGAAAAAAAAGAGAGAAAGGAACAACGTACAGAATGGGAGAATTAGAGAGAGAAAAAAAAAAAGAGAAAGATGAAGGAACATCATAAAAAATAGGAGAATTAAAGAATAAAAAAATAAAAAAATTATATATATGGGGCAATATGGGCTGGAGTAGGTTGGGGCATGAATTATCACACATTTACTCTTCAGGTATCACATATCCACCCTTAAGGTATTATGCAGAAACAATGTTGTTTTCTTCTTTTTCCTCTCTGTTTTTTCTTCTTCTTTCTCCTTCTTCTTCTTAATCTATTTTCTCATTGATTTGTTATTCTTCTTATTTGTTTAGTACATTCTTCTTCTTGTTCTTCTTGTATATCTTCTTGTTTCTTATTCTTCTTCAAATTGTCATGAAATCATTTAAGATATTACATAATTACCTAATATGTATTTGTATATATTACTTTCGGGGGTATTACATAAATACCTTTCAAGTATTATACACGTATATCACATATATTTACTTTGAGTATTACATAAACACCTTATATGTATTTGTATATGTTACTTTCAGGTATTACACAAGTATCTTTTAAGTATCACACATATTACTTTCAGGTATTATATAAATACCTTATAGGTATTTTGTATATGTTACTCTCATGTATTAGATAAATACCTTTTAGGTATTACACAAAATAGTTTTTAAATATCACACATTTTACTTTCAGGTATTATATAAATACCTTATAGGTTTTTGTATATGTTACTCTCAGGTATTATATAAATACCTCTCAGGTATTACACAAATAACTTATAGTATCATATATATTTCTTTTAGGTATTACATAAATACTTTATAGGTAACTCTCAAGTTTAAGCCCTAAGAACTGGATTTAAAAAAAAGGAAAAGAAAATGGAAAGGGGAAAAAAGGAAAAAGAATCTGATTCTATCATTCTCTCTGCGCAACTACAGTCTATACCCATTAAAAGATCCATCAAAAATTTACAATATTGTCCCTACAACAAACATCACTTTCTCAGATTACCCCCAGTCTCTACTTCCTCCCCTTCCTCGTCGCAACCTTCTTCCCAAAGTTGTCTGATTCGGCCATTCCAACGCTGAATTCCATGCAAAGGAAAAACACAATTCACTTAAATTCATCAATGACACATATTAATAATTGAAAATTCAAGTATGAACAGCCCATTTTGGGAGCTGGGCATGGACCTCTCTTTGTCGGAGCTCCGGGAAACCGCCTACGAGATCCTCGTCGGAGCATGCCGAAGCTCCGCCTCTGGACGGCGGCTCACCTACGTTTCCAGTTCGAACTCAAAGGACCGATCTCAACTATCTCTGTCGCGATGCAGAAAACTGTGTCGGCGGCGGCGGCGAGCAAGGTGAAGAAGGCTCTGGGGCTCAAGTCGAAGTGATTGAAGAAGAAGAGTGACGATGATGATTTGGGGGACCCACCTGGAAAGAGGGGTGGGGTGGTTGTGGGGGAGCAGATGAGTCATCCGGGTCGGGTGGGTTGGGGGCACGGATCCGTGCCCCCGGGGCACAAGAGAGTCACCCTTAATTGGATTATAAGTTTTTTTTTAATGTATTTGGAGGACTTTTAATATATTATATTTTTAATGTAATATTATATATGGAATTCCTAGATATTTATTAGACTAATAGTAAAAAAATTAAAATAAAAAACTTGTCCAAGGGTCCTCCGTGGGGGTCAAGTTCTCAGTGGGTAGGAAATGGAGGAAACTTTCTCTCTAAGAGGATGGGGATTGTCCCCGCCTCATTGCCAAGCCTAAATTCGGATTATAATCAACCACAAATCATAAAATTGACTTTATGTTATAATTTGATTATGGCATAATGCATTTTTGCTGATGTTTGGAGGAATACCGTTATTATGTGTACTAGGTGTACGGATACTAGATCCGTGTAACTGGTCGACCCGATTCGGGGTGCATTCCACGTATGTGTGATCCACATGCCCGAACCCTAATTTCGCATTTATGTTGGTCTAATCTTTGAGTTTAGCGAACATAACCTTTTAGTTTGGTGAACTTAACTTTTTTAGTTATGTTTGCATAACTGATAAGTGTCGTTTTTCACGTATTTTTGCGTATGTTTATGTATTCATTTGAATATGTTTAGATACGTTTTTATGGTGATTTCTGATATTATATTGTATAAGTTGCATTTGACGGGTTTGTGCTTAATTTCATGATTTTGATGAGAAAAAATGCAAGTTTCAAGTGTAATTGATGATCAAGAAAGGAATCATAGAAAAACGAGGAAGAATCGAAGTTGAAATACGAGACCGCATGGAAGAATTGGTGGCGCACGGTCTGGTCGTGCCATGCAGCACGACCGTGCGCCAATGTATAGAGAGTGCTCGATGACAGGGCACGACCGTGCCCCACAACACGATCAACTCCGTGCAAAAGGCAGTGACCTCTTGGCATGGCACGGTCGACCATGCCCGGGTGAACAAGAATTCGTAGAGTTTTGGTTTTCTTGGAGTATTTTCACTTTTTACTTCACTTGAAAGATTCCCAAAGCAATATAAATACTAAACATGAAGAGAGAGAAAAATGGAAGGAGAGAAATAGAGAAGAGAGATTCATAGAGAAAAATACGATAGTCTGAGAAGCACCGAGAGGATTTGAAGAAGAATTCAAGAGATCGAGGAATCGCGAGATCATTGTCTAATAGAGTTTTTAATCTTTTCATCTCTTGTTAGTTGTTAGTGATATGATATTTCCAATCTTGTCTATGAGTTTGTTTATCAACATGTCTAGCTAATTTTCTAGGGTTTATAGGGTTTGTTAGTAATTTGATTCGAATCTAGATGGATCTTTAATTTCAATTCAAAGTTCATGATCGTTTATCCTATTTGTGTGTTTATGAGTTGATTGCTTGTTTGGTTATTCGACCGGTAATTGAGCATGTTTTAGTAATTAGATCAAAATTCGGGAGATGAGATTTAATTATGGAAGAATAAACACATGATACATAAAAAAACTTAAATCGGGAGATTAAGAAATTTATGTGATGAGAAATCAATCCTGGGTACTTTTGGGAGTTGTTATGTTTCAATCAGATTGAGTAGAGATACCTCTGGTGGCACAATAATCAACCGGTTAACTAACTCGGGAGAGTTGTTAATTTGACATATGTGATTGCTCATATAAGATGATTGATTAACAAACATGAATTGGTTAAAGTGATATTTTGATGAGAATTAGATGAAAGCACGTCCTAGAACCTATCTTAGCTAGATATCTGTTATTCTTGAGTGAATTTATCTGCGTAGTTACTTTTCTATTGAATTAATCTGCAATCGGTGTAATTTGATTTTCCTAGATAAAGTTGAAAATTGAATTTGAGTAATTAGTTAGTGCCTAGATAACCAGGCTCTGTGGGATAAACCTTACTCACCACTTCTACACCCTACACCGTACACTTGCGGGAGTAGCTAAAAAAATAGTGAACAATAACATTTTGCAGTGTATGACAAACCTATAATACCTTTAAAAACTTTTATGTTGTAATAAGAGTTAATTTCAATTTACTACCTGAATTATTTGATTTTTTTTCAATGGGTGTGTAAACTCAAAAAAATTTCAGATTGTTATCCATTCTCTTCAAAATTTTCCGGTTGCTACCCCAAACTCAATTTTTGACATATTTTCCGGTCAAAACTTGCCGGAAAACTTGAAAATTCAATTACCTCCAAATATCAGTAAAAAAATGCATGATTCATATGCCAAAATGACCATTATTTGAAGCCCAATTATAACCCAAAATCGATTTCATAAATCTCATTTGAATCGATCAAAAAACATTCTAGGGTTTTGAACAATTTTTTGTTCGATTCAAGTTTAAATCAAACAAGAATTGTTAAATTAACTTAGGATTATAATTTGAATTTGAAAGAGAGTCATTTTGGCATATGAATCATGTAGTTTTGACTAATATTTGGAGGTTAATTGTATTTTCGAATTTTCTGATGAATTTTGACTGGAAAATAAGTGTTTGGGGTAGCAACCGGAAAAATTTGAAGAGAATTGATAGTGATTGGATAACTTTTTGAGTTTAGACACCTATTGGAAATAAATGCAATAGTTCGGATAGCAAATTGATATTAACCCTTGTAAAAATAAAACATTTATGCATAATAATTTAACATTTTCGTTATAATAATATAACTTTATGTTATTCTTTAAGTACATAAATGTTATGATATTTGTACATAAAAGTTATATTAATATAATATAAAGGTTAGATTATTATAACATAAAAGTTGAGCTATACTACATGAATTTTTATAATAAAAAAAGTCTAAATTATTCACTGGAAGATTATGAAATATGTACATAAAAATTATATTATTACAATATAAAAGTTATGGCATAAAAAAAAAAATCTAGGTGCACATCCGGGCCGGATCCGATCCGACCCGCACTCGCCCAGTTGCATGGATCATATCCATACACTTGTGCACACAAACACTACTCTCGGAGGAATAATGTAATTTCGAGTGTTTCGGCGTTTTGGCTAGACTGAATTATAAATAATCTGAAAAATTCATAATAAAGTATGATTAACAATCGCAGAAAAAGATTAGACTTAGGCACAAGTGAGAAAAAAAATTACCAAGTACAAATTGCATTTTAATATTAATCCTATACTTTAGGCTTAAAGTATAGGTGCTCTAGTATTTTATATTTATTGCTTTTATGTGGTCAACTGTTATTTGAGATATCTCATAATACACGATCGTTCCTTTTGTTTTGTGTATATTCTATTCGTCTACTCTAATGCAATAATAAATATAACGTGAACCGTTGAAACTTGAGTTTATATATCAAATTGAGTGTTCATGAATAGAAGTGTAGAGCACTCTGCTTTAATCTGCATTTTCCAACTATTCGCCCTTTCTGAATCTGGTCAGAAATCCGAATCTTTCTCCTATGTTCTTGTTTTGAAACTCATGTTTATAATAAAGTTGATGATGTTTCACCATTAATCACATTCTTTTTTTTTTCTTCTATTATTGACAACTCTAATGGCACTTGTGATTAATGAAGTCTGATTCAACATTGATGGAAACAGATACATAATCGATAAGATGAGTGAAACAAGTCAGGATTCCACAATTGGAAGAAAAGCCCTGGAAACAGAATCAGGTGATGAAGCTGAGATGAAAGAGGCCAAGAAAACAGTCCCATTGTACAAGCTATTCTCCTTTGCTGATTCAATGGACAAAGCTCTGATGATGATAGGTGCAATTTCCGCCATTGGCAATGGCTTATCACAGCCCCTCATGGCCCTCATTTTTGGAGACTTAGTTGATGCTTTTGGACAAGGCAATAAAAGTGATGTTATGTCGCTTGTATCTAAGGTACCTAATATGAAGATACAACTTAGCAGATCCTCATCAATTTACTTACAAATACTTAGCTTCATCTTGTAGGAATCACTTAAGTTTGTATACTTGGCTATAGGATGTGGAGCAGCAGCATTTCTTCGTAAGTAGTTCTGACAAGTTTGTGTTAAACAGAGATGTCTTAAGCCATTTTTCAAGAACAAATTATAAAGTGGTGTTTTTGTGTGTAGAGGAGTCTTGTTGGATGATAACTGGGGAGAGACAATCTGAAAGAATAAGAAGTCTCTATCTAAAAACCATACTGCGACAAGACATTGCTTACTTCGACCAGGAAGTGACCACTGGAGAAGTGATTCGAAGGATGTCTGACGACACTATTTTTATTCAAGATGCTGTTGGGGAGAAGGTAATTCTGTTTTTTTTTTTCAAGAATATTATTAGTATGTTATATATTTTTCATTGTCTGAAACATGTGTAGGTGGGAACGTTTGTTCAAGTGGCAGCATCATTTATAGGAGGCTTTGTGATTGCCTTAGTAAAAGGATGGCTTCTTACACTAGTCATGCTAACATCAATTCCATTGATGGTTATATCTGGTGGGGCTATGTACTTCTTTAGATTCAGAATGGCTTCTGAGGCACAAAAAGCATATGATGATGCTGCCAACGTCGTACAACAAACAATTGGCTCCATTAGGACTGTAAGTTACTTATAAGTTGTTTTATCTTATTTTAAAAATAAGTTGTTGAAGTGTGTGAATAATTAAGATGGGGAAACTTATAAAATGTTAGTTATGATAATGATGTGATGTAAATTATAAATTTTGAATGAGTTTATATAAAATAAGATTGTTTTCTTAGAAATAAGTTGAGATCTTCTTAACTTTACAAAAAGAGATTATAAGCTTATTCACATGAGTTGAAAATTTCAAATCTAGGTTGTGTTGGGAAAGTTTTAGTGACATAATTAAGGAGTGGAGAAAAAAAGAATAATGTTGATTTAGAAAGGGATGGAGAGAGATTGATGTTGTTTGAGGACATTTTTATCCAACTATTATGTTCCTTAATTTAAGACAAAATCTTCAGAACAACACTTATTTTGGATTGGAAGGAGTATTAAACATCGTAAAAGTTATTTAAGATGTCGAAACCATGGCCACTTTTCATCGTTGATTTTGTGGTTGTGTTAGGTTGCATCATTCACCGGGGAGAGACAAGCCATGGCGAAATACAAGAAGTTCCTTGTTACTTCTTACAAATCCGACACCCTCGTGGGGTTCACTACCGGACTAGGTATCGGATTCCTCATGTTCACTGTACTGTGCACTTATGCTTTGGCTGTTTGGTTTGGTGCAAAAATGATCTTGCACAAAGGGTACACAGGTGGACAAGTCTTCACTGTACTTCTTGCAGTGGTAACTGGTTCCTAGTAAGTCTTGTCTTTATTCCTTTTCCTTTTTCCAAATCAAATTCCATGTCCATTATCTACAAATTCTATTTCAGTTCTCTGGGCCAAGCATCTACTCCCATCACAGCATTTTCAGCAGGCCAGATAGCAGCATTCAAGATGTTTGAGACAATACATAGGAAACCAATGATAGATTCATATGATCCAACAGGAAAGATATTGGAAGACATCAATGGAGACATTGAGCTTCTAGAAGTTTCCTTCAGCTATCCAGCAAGACCAGAAGAGCAAATCTTTGATAAATTTTCGATATTTATTCCCAGTGGGACAACTGCAGCTTTGGTTGGACAAAGTGGAAGTGGGAAGTCTACTGTGATTAGTCTAATAGAGAGGTTTTATGATCCATTGGGTGGTGCAGTTTTGATTGATGGAACTGATCTTAGAGAATTCCAGCTCAAGTGGATAAGGTCCAAAATAGGGCTAGTAAGCCAAGAACCAGTGCTCTTCACAGCCAGCATTAAGGATAACATAGCTTATGGAAAAGAAGATGCAACTCTTGAAGAGATCAGAGCAGCTACAGAGTTGGCAAATGCAAAAGATTTTATAGATAATCTTCCCCAGGTATGATGTATAATGTCTTTTTTATCCTTAATTAATAGAATTTATAGTTAACGACTTTGTGCAGAGGTTGGATACCACGGTCGGGGAAAATGGCATCCAACTTTCTGGTGGTCAGAAACAACGAGTTGCTATTGCCAGGGCAATTCTAAAAGACCCCAGAATTCTACTTCTAGATGAGGCTACAAGTGCATTAGATTCAGACTCTGAACGAGTTGTGCAAGAGGCTTTGGAGAAAATAATGGTGGATAGAACCACAGTCATGGTTGCTCATCGTCTCAGTACTGTTAGAAATGCTAATATGATTGCAGTTCTTCACAAAGGAGAAATAGTTGAGAAAGGTATATTCTTGATGGATTTGACGTTTGTTGAATTTCTATAGTTGTAGCTAAGTAAATGAATCAGAACTTGCAGGCACACACATTGAACTGCTAAAGGATCCAGAAGGGGTGTATTCTAAGCTAGTATACTCTCAAGAAGTAAACGAAAACGAGGAGGATAACATCGAAAACAAAGACATGGCAGATATAATGAATTCTAGCAGAGTTTCAAGTCAAAGAATAGCATCTAAACGTTCTCTGAATTCAGAGCCATCTGTAGATGGAACCACCTCTAATGGCTCTCCCTCACCACATAATGCAGACGTCTCATTCTATCGCCTTGCTTGTCTCAACAAGCCCGAAACACTAGTGCTATTACTAGGAGCTATCTGTGCGTTCATCACTGGTGCAATACTCCCCACTTATGGTCTACTAATTTCTTTCATGCTCAAAACTTTCTATGAGTTACCACATAAGCTAAAGAAGGATTCAGAGTTCTGGGCTTTGATGTTTGTCATTCTTGGACTAGTGTCATTAATCGCATACCCAACGAGGACATATCTGTTTAGCATGGCGGGGAACAAGTTGATTCAACGGATTAGACTAATGTGTTTCCAGAAGGTGGTTAACATGGAGATAGGGTGGTTTGACATGCCTGAGAACTCAAGCGGCGTGATTAATGCAAGGCTCTCGACTGATGCAGCTATGGTCCGGGCTTTAGTCGGGGATGCTCTGGCTCAGTATGTTCATCAAGTCGCCTCAGTTATAGTTGGATTGGTTATAGCTTTTCAAGCAAGTTGGCAGTTGGCACTTATCGTTCTTGCAATGATACCTTTGTTGGGATTCAATGGTTATTTACAATTGAAGTCTCTCAAAGGGTCCAACCAAGAAGCAAAGGTAACTTTCTAACTGAGAATTCTGAGTTGGAACGATTTTCTACCAATTATATTCAAAGAAAAATGAGAAATAATTTTTATATATATATATATATATATATATTTTTTTTTAATGAGCTAGAGGGAGTGAAAGTGATGGAATAAAAACTAGAAACTTGGGTAATTCAGGTTCGAATCTCGATCATCACAATCTGCATCGTTACGGGGGTGGGATATTACTTCAGCTGTGAGATCACATAGATGTTTTCAACTCAAATCAGATGTCAAATGACATAGATGCCCTTAAATAGACAAGTTTGGTCTTGATGAAACGTAGTTTCGAAATCTTAGATCTTGATGCATTGACCACCAATATCTGAAGTTTTTTCCTAATCATATCTATCCACATGATGGCAGTTGATGTATGAGGAAGCGAGTCAAATGGCCAACGATGCTGTTAGTAATATCCGAACGGTTACCTCGTTCTGTGCACAACAGAGGATCCTACAGACATACAAGAAGAAATGCGAAGGGCCGGCTAGAAGTGGGACTAAACAAGGATTGATTAGTGGGATCGGATTTGGTACATCTACATGCCTATTATATCTGGTCTATGCTACAAGCTTTTATGCAGCAGCCCGGCTTGTTGAGGATGGAAAAATTAGTGTTGCTTCCGTCTTTCGTGTAAGTAATTTACCCCGTCCCACTTTCTTTTGGTGTTCATAGAATGATAATAAAACGAATAAAAATGAAGGTATTCTTCGCTGTGTCCATGGTGGCTGTTGCCGTGTCTGCATCAAGTGCTTTGGCTCCAGATGCAAGCAAAGGAAAGATTGCAGCAGCTTCAATATTTCACATTCTTGATAGGCAATCCAAGATTGATCCTAGTGATGAATCAGGCATTACTCTTGTAAATGTTAATGGAGATATTGAAGTGAGGCATGTCAACTTTTGCTATCCAACGAGGCCACACACTCCGGTTTTGGTCGATTTTTCCTTGACAATTCGAAGTGGCCAGGTGACAACTTCACATCTCCTATAATATTTCAATGGTCTGATTGCAGAATAAATCACCAGTTTTTCGAAAATTGAAATTTTATTCATAATATTTTGTAAAAAAAATAAAATCATGATATTTGTCGATGGTTGTAATTCAATTCCAAAGACCCAAGTCCACATTAAACGCCATGTAATTTCGATTTCTTTTGGAAGGTCTAGTTGCAAAAGGCAAAATCATTACACTTTAAAAAATTACAATTTAATCCTTTTTTTTAATGAAATTACCAAAATATAAAAAATAAAAAATTCATTCAATATTGTAGTTTGAATTCACAATTCTATTTCCCGACGATCTGAGTCAAGTTTTCAGCTGAATATTCAGCTCAAATGTCACCTAAGCCACATAATATCTTTAAAAAAAAATAAAAAAAAATCTACATTTGAGGATAAATAAACATAATTAAGCAGTTTATGTGAGGTATGACATGACTATTTCGACTTTCTTTTAAAATTCACAATGGTGTGGCAAGGTGACAACCTCGTATCTCGTACAATATATTAATGCTTATGCACTTGAATTGAACTGTATAACACAAAACGTACTTCAATCGTCACGTACATTTTTTTTATATTGGCTTAATGATTCAGATAGTTGCTCTAGTCGGGGAGAGTGGAAGTGGAAAATCAACGGTGATCTCGTTGCTACAAAGATTTTACGACCCTGATTCTGGTCATATTACGCTTGATGAAGTCGAGATACGAAAGTTCCAGGTGAAATGGCTAAGGCAACAGATGGGGCTGGTGAGCCAGGAGCCTGTATTGTTCAACGACACGATCCGAGCCAACATTGCATGTGGCAATCAAGGAAATGCAACCGAGGATGAGATCATAGCTGCAGCTAAATCAGCAAATGCACATGAATTTATTAGTGGACTGCAACAGGTAATTAATATTTACGCGTTCATCCGGTTGCAACTCTAATTCAATTTTATTACATTTTCTGGCCAACAATAGGCACAGGAAAATTTGAAAACATAATAGAGTCATACGGTGAGGTAACTCATTTTCGAAGCCAAATTATATTTCGAAGTCAATTTCAAAATCCATGAACAATTTTTGTTCAATTCAGACTCAACTTGAATAAATATCATGAAATTGATTTTGAGCTATAAATTATAATTTAGCTTCAAAATAAGTCATTTTTGATGTGTATATATATATATATATAACTCATGCTTTTGACTGATCATCGATATTTGCAGATGGCTTGCATTTTTTAATTTTCCGATTGTTGTTGTTGGCTGGAATATGTATCAAAAATTGAGGTTGAGTTGCAATTGGATAAAGTATGACTAGTAGCCTCAAAACCTGTTTTGTTTAGATACCAAAAGAAATTTTAAAGAACAAGTTGCATTTAGACATTACATAACTTGTTAATTGTTATGATCACAATAGGGATACGACACGACTGTAGGTGAACGTGGGATTCAACTGTCGGGTGGCCAAAAGCAACGAGTCGCCATTGCAAGAGCGATAGTGAAGAGACCAAAGATATTACTATTAGATGAGGCTACAAGTGCATTGGATACAGAGTCGGAAAAGATAGTACAAGAGGCACTCGACAAAGTAATGCAGAATCGGACAACAATTATAGTGGCACATAGGCTATCGACAATCAAAGGAGCCGATGTAATAGCTGTGTTTAGAAATGGAAAAATAGTGGAGAAAGGGAATCATATCACTCTAATGAGTGACAAAGATGGTTTCTACTCCTCTCTTGTAACACTTCACAACAGTGCATTGGCTTAAAATCATTTTCTTGGATTCACCAAATCTTTATATATTGGTCTTGTTAACTGTAATATTACTTGCAGCAAATTTGATCTTGTTTATCTTTGTTTTCTTATAGCTTTAGGTCTTTTTGCAGCATAAGTTTTCTTGTAGCAACTTGCAGCAGCAGTTGTTACTGACAACATGTGACATGATTCTTTTTACAGCTACAGATTTGTCTTCTGTTCAGCTTCAATCTAAGTTTACTTATCGACCTAAAAAAACCATACATACTTCACATACATAGATTGAAAAATGAGCAGTTTCTAAGTTCTATAACAAAAAAATGTTTGACTGATCAAAATTTAAACATTAAATTTCCCAATGCTTCATATGGATAGAGTGGTTTGAAATTCTGGATTTCAAATGAATGGATTTTAAATCCACTCAAGTTGGCGTGGATTTAAAATCCATCAAAATCACTCTAAAATTACTTAAAAATGAAAATTATAGATTTTGAATCCACATCTATCTAAACAATGGATTTCAAATCTCTCCTCAAATCCACCACCTATTCAAATGGATTCTAATTGAATTTACTAATCAAATCAAAAGCTTCGTTCCAAGATCTAAACACCTCAAATTTTATTTATTCTTTGACATTTTTTTGAGTTACAACTGTGCTAGGATTTTAAAAGCAATTATAGAGAATTTAATATGAACGAAAAATAAGAGACAACGATTTGTTCACCCAATTTGTCAATTGACTACATCCAAGGGCACTACCAAGCCAGAAGAATTTACTAATTTTCGTGTGTTGACAAATACAATGAGGCATGATAAGTGTCGTTTTTCACATATTTTTGCGTATATTTATGTATTCATTTGAATATGTTTAGATACGATTTTATAGTGATTTATGATATTATATTGTATAAGTTGCATTTGACGGGTTTGTGTTTAGTTTCATGATTTTGATGAGAAAAAGTGCAAGTTTAAAGTGTAATTGATGATCAATGAATGAATCATAGGAAAACGAGGAAGAATAGAAGTTGAAATACGAGATCGCGTGGAAGATTTGGTGGCGCACGGTCTGGTCGTGCCATGCAGCATGACCGTGCGCCATTATGCAGAGACGTGCACGATGACGGGGCACGACCGTGTCCCACATCACGATCATCTCCGTGAAAACGCCAGTGACCTCTTGGCAGGGCACGGTCGACCGTGCCGTGTAGCACGACCGTGCCCGGGTGAACAGGAATTCGAAGAATTTTGGTTTTCTTTGAGTGTTTTCACCTCTTACTTCACTTGAAAGATTCCCAACACAATATAAATATTCAACATAAAGAGAAGTAAATGAGGAGAGAAATTAAGAGAGAAGAGAGATTTATAGAGAAAAACACGATAGTTTGAGAAGTATCAAGAGGATTTGAAGAAGAATTCAAGAGATCGAAAAATCGCGAGATCGTTTAATAGAGTTTTTAATCTTTTCTTCCCTTGTTGAATATTAGTAGATATGATATTTTCAATCTTGTGTATGAATTTGTTTATCATCATGTCTAGCTAATTTTCTAGGGTTTCTAGGGCTTGTTAGAAATTTGATTCGAATCGAGATGGATCTTTAATTTTAATTCAAAGTTCATGATCGTTTATCCTATTGTGTGTTTATGAGTTGATTTCTTGTTTGGTTATGTAGGCAGTAACTGAGCATGTTTTAGTAATTAGATCAAAATTCGGGAGATGAGATTTAATTATGGAAGAATAAACACATGACACATAAAAAGACTTAGATCAGGAGATTAAGAAATTTATGTGATGAGAAATCTATCCTAGGTACTTTTGAGAGTTGTTATGTTTCAATCAGATTAAGTAGGGATATCTCTGGTGACATAATAATCAATCGATTAACTGACTCGGGAGAGCTGTTAATTCGACATACGTGATTGCTCATATAGGATGATTGATTAATGAACTTGAATTGGTTAAAATGATGTTTTGATGAGAATTAGATGAAAGCATGTCCTAGAATATATCTTAGATATCTGTTATTCTTAATTTGATTTACCTGTGTTGTTATTTTTCCATTAAATTAATTTGCAATCTGTGTGATTTGATTTACCTAGATAGATTTGAAAACTGAATTTGAGTAGTTAGTTAATTCCTAGATAGCCAGTCTATATGGGATCGACCTTGTTCACCACTTCTACACCCTACACCGTACACTTGCGGAAGTAGCTAAAAGAAATTAGTGAACAAGGCAAATGGTTATTTATAGACAAAACTGGGCCGTAGTCCTAATGCCTATCTAACTAGGAATTCTAAAACTTATTTGACTAGGAATCTTAAAGTCTATCTAACTAAGAAAAACCGTGGTCATCGGATAGACGATCAGACTTCATAACCCAACAATCTCCCACCTGAAGACTGACTTCAAATTGTAATTTGTCTTCTCCATTTCATCAATACCTCTCTCTGGTAGTAGTGTCAGACTTTCATCTTAGTTTCCAAGGCCAGTTGAAGCCATGCATGATTTCAACTTCTCTAAGGTCACAACCTTAGTCAACATATCAGCAGGATTCTCACTTCCTTGAATCTTCATCAGTTGCAAGATTTTATTCTCCACGAGGTAACGAATGTAATGATATATCAACTCAATGTGTTTTGTTCTCAAGTGAAAAGCTAGATTTTTTGCTAAGTAAATAGCACTCTGACTATCACTGTACAGAATACTATCCTTCTGCTCATTCCCCAATTCACGCAAGATATTCGGCAACCATACTATCTTTTTACTAGCCTCAGTCACTACTACATACTCTGCTTCTGCAGTGGACTGTGCTACGATCTTCTACAACTTAAAAGCCCGAGAGATTGTTGTACCACCAAATGTAAACACATATCCGGTTATACTTCTTCTTTTGTCAAGATCACTTGATGCTAAGTCTGCATCAAGATACCCTACCAATTTGACACATTTGCCTTCAAAGCACAAGGCTTTCTCTGTAGTACCTCTCAAGTACTTGAGGATCCACTTTACTACCTCCCAATGTTATTTCCCCGGATTACCCATGAACTGACTAACTACTCCTACTGCATGTGCAATGTCAGGTCTTGTGCACACCATAACATACATCAGACTGCCAATTGCAGAAGCATATGATGTTTTCTGCATATAGGCATGCTCCTCTTCACTACTATATGAGTCATTGTTGGATAGCTTGAACTGGCTACCCAAAGGGACACAAATTGACTTTGCATCTTCCATGTTGAACCTCTTCAAAACCTTCTCGATATACTCAGCTTGTGAAAGATACAACTTTCCTGCCACCTTATCACGCTCAATGCGCATGCCCAAAATATGCTTAGCCTCTCCAAGGTCCTTCATAGCAAACCAGTCAGACAATTGTTTCTTCAACTTGCTCACCTCTCGAGCATTAGAACTTGTTATCAACATGTCATCAACGTATAACAACAAAATGATATAACTCTTGTCATACCTCTTGAAATAGCAACAATGGTCAGCCTCACATTTATAGAATTCAATCTCATGCATGAATCCATCGAACTTCTTGTACCACTATAATAGAGCTTGTTTCAAGCCATACAAGCTCTTCTTCAATTTACAAACAAAACTTATTGTTCCTCTATGACAAGTATCCTTCTGATTGCTCCATGTAGATGTCCTCCACCAAATCCCCATGAAGAAAGGTTGTTTTCACATCCATCTGCTCTAACATCAAGTTTTCTGCAGCCATCATACTCAAAACTAACTGAATGATGGTTAATTTCACAACAGGGGTGAAAACGTTAATATAATCAATACTATGTTTCTGCTCAAACCCTTTTACAACCAGTCTTGTCTTGTAATGCTTGCTTCCATCATCATCTTTAATTTTGTAAACCCACTTGTTATGCAACGTCTTTTTCCCTTTTGGAAGAGTTCTCACGTTTCGTTAGCCTTCAATGAATTCATTTCATCATCCATTGCAAGTTTCCACTTACTCACGTGTTCACTGTGTGTTGCTTCTACATAACATTCTGGTTCACCACCATCTGTCAACAAGTAATGAAGAGAAAATGAATACCTATCAGGTGATTTATGTATTCTAGTGGGCCTTCATTGCGGAATTATCGGTTGTGGCGTGGAGTTCGAGATGTCTAACTCGACAACTTATTTCTCAGAACCAACTGATTCAGATACACCCAACATGTCTTTGTATAAGATCTATTCATTAAATATGACATCTCGACTATGAATTACCTTTCGATTCTTTTTATTCCAAAATCGATAGCCAAATTCATCACCACTATATCCAATAAACGTACATTTAACATATTTAGTATCCAACTTACTTTTATCAGCAGCATCAATATGCATGTATGAAACACAGCTAAATACTTGAAGAAATGACAAATTTACCAATTTACCACTCCAGACCTCCTCTGGAATGCAATTTTCCAATGGAGTTGAGGGTCCTCTATTTATTAAGTAAGTTGCAGTGTTAACTGCATCTGCCCAAAACATCTTCGACAGCCCACACTTCAATCTCATGCTTCTAGCACGCTCACATAGTGTTATGTTCATACGTTCTACAACACCATTTTGTTGAGGGGTTCCTTTCACAGTTTTCTCCATACGAATTCCATTTGCAGCACATAATTCTTTAAACTCTCGGAGCTTGTACTCTCCACCATTATCAGATCTCAAACACTTTACTTTGAGACCCGTCTCAGTTTCTATAAGAGTCTTCCACTTCTTGAAAACATCAAAGGCATCAGATTTATTTTTCAGAAAATAAACTCATATATTTCTCGTTGAGTCATCTATGAAAGTCATGTAATAAGATGTTCCACCAAGAGATGTAACCGATGCTGGTCCCCACAAGTAGCTATGGACTAACTCTAATTTTTGTTTCTTCAAGGTTCTGACTCATTTCGAAAAACTCACTCTTTTCTGTTTTCCGAATACATAGTCCTCACATAACCCGATTTCAATTGTCTTAGGCTTGACAGCTTACCTTTCGAACACAACACTTTCATCCTCTTCTCACTCATGTAATCAAGACGACAATGCTACAAATCTGCATCGTTTTTTGCACCTGCAAGAGCAATGTTGTCCCAGGTGTTGCCTGTTATATATAACGTTCCCTCTTTATTGCCTCGAGCCACCACCATAGCTCCTTTGGATATCTTCCATGTTTTACAGCCAAATATCACAATGTAACCTTAATCATTAAGCTGCCCAACGGAAAGTAAGTTCCTCTTCAATCCAGGAATATGTCTCTCATTATGCAGCTGTAAAATAGTTCCATTCGGTGCCTTGATTCGAACCCCCTTTACCCACGATTTCCAAAGTCTCATCATCAGCAAGATAAACCTTCCCAAAACCTCCAGAGGTGTAATGTTCCATTACGTCAGCACTGTTGCACGAATGAAACGATGCTCCAGAATCTAATACCCAAGATTCTAATGGACTGCTTACGCTCAGGATTAACACATCCACGTTCTCATCAGTGGTTGCGTTTGCTGATTTATTATCCTTCTTCAGTGCCTTGCATTGATTTTTATAATGCCCAAGTTCATGACAATTATAACACTCAATCTGACTCTTGTCCTTCTTTGGCTTATTTCTACCCCTCGACTTCGATCTATCTCAATTCGAATTCGATTTTTATTCTAATCTACCTCTGTTTCCTATACTCAAGGATGATCCTACGGCCACACCTAATTCTTTTTTGTAAATTTTTTTGCTTATGATCAGGTCTCTAACTTCATCACATTTGAGTTTCACCTTTCCTGCTAAAGCAATGACAGTTGTCACCGTCCCACTCTAACTTTCTGGAAGAGATGATAACAAGATTAGGACTTGTACCTCATCATAGAAATTAATCTCAACCGAGCTCAATTGGGCTATGATCATATTAAACTCGTTTAGATGATTGTCCATCGTAGCACCATCTGTCATCCTAAGGTTAAACAACCACCGCATTAGATGAACCTTGTTCGCGACTGATGGTTTCTCGTACATATTAGTCAGAATCTCTAACATCTATTTCGTGGGTTTTGCCTTTACCGTGTTGAGTGCAACATTCCTGGATAACGACAGACGTACCATACTTTTCATCTTTCTATCCAATAGTGCCTACTCATCGTCCTTCATAGTTTCGGGCTTTGTACCCAAAGGTTGATATAGATCTTTACCATACAGGTAATCCTCGATCTGCAGTTTCCAGAACCCGAAATCTGATCCATCAAACTTCTCAACATGCGATTTCCTTTCAGCCATTATAATTGCTCCCACCAGATCTACTGAACCCGATGCTCTAGATACCAATTGTTAGGATTTTAAGAGCAATTATAGAGAATTTGATATGAACGAAAAATAAGAGACAACGATTTGTTCACTTAGTTCATCAATTGACTATGTCTGGGGGGGCACTTCCAAATCAGGAGAATTTACTAATTTTCGTGTGATGACAAATACAATGAGTCAAGGGTTAGGTAAAATTGGGTCGTAGTCCTAATGCCTATCTAACTAGGAATCCTAAAACTTATTTGACTAGAAATCCTAAAGTCTATCTAACTAGGAAAAACCGTGATCATCGGATAGACGATCAGATTCCATAACCCAACAAACTGAGGGTAGGGACACTCAAACCTGAGACCATGTTCGGGTTTGAACCAGATACCATGTTCAAGTTGAGGGATGTACCTACTATTAGACTAAATCTAGGAATTTATTCTTGACATTATTAAAGCATATTAAATTAACTTGTTCTCAATTTCGTTATTTAATTTAAATTAAAAGTACATTTTCAAAACATTAATTTATCAAACTTTCATTGTTTATAATTTTTTTGGAAATATTTTAAAAAAAGGTAAACCTATCTAAGTGACCTTAGTTTTGCAAGTTTTTAAGTGATAACTTTCAGTCTTTCAAACTCACATTAACAATTAACCCATTGTTTGAGTCTTAAATCGATACTTTTTTTTTCTTTAGGGAAAATGGAAATGTTTAATTAAAAAGAACAAGAGTAACAAATATTGAGAAGGTCATCTACAAAGTTAGGAGGCTCGATCCAACAATGAGGGCTATCAAAAGAACGAGCAACTCTAGCAATATAATGTGTCTCAACATTGGCATCACACCGAATAAGACTGATAGAAAATAAAGAATTAAGTAAAAAGGATCTCTACAACTCGCGACAATGTCCCCAAACTCCATAAGGTCAATCCTTGCGGAAGATACAACATCAAAGACGAGTTTGGTATCAATTTCAATAATAACTCTCTCAAAACTCATTCTTAAGCCATGAGAGAGCTTCATGCAAACTCATAACTTCTCCTTCCTCATCACAATTTATCTAGGATAAGATAAGAACGACATGCAATAAATTCACCAAACCCATCGCAAAGGATCATACTAAACCCTGTCTCGTTGGTATCCTCAAAGAAAGCAACATCTACATTGATTTTCACATTAGAAGGAGGGGGTGCATGCCACTTCAAGCAAGCCTGGGAATCACCTAAAACTATCTGTGTAGTTGAAACTGGAAATCTGATCTGAATCCACTCAAGCAAAACATGTGAAGCCAAAGTGGTAGATTCTTATGCAGATCTATGAGTGTTGTTCCATACACATGAATTCCGTTCTCTCCAAATTTGCCAAAGAATAACAACAAATTTTGCAGCACGAACAAGAGAAAACTTGGTCAAGCATAGAAATAAAAAATCAACAAAAGAATCAACTTGTTGAGCAGCAAACAAAATCTCATTTGAAAACTTAGCACTGCTCCAACAATCCAATGCATAGGGGCATTTAATGAACATGTGTCGTAAATTCTCAAATCCCAACCTGCAAATACCACATAACCCTGCAACTTCAATACCATGACCAATAAGTTTTTCTTTAGTTGGAAGACAATCCCAAACAACACGTCAAAGAAAAGTTTTCACTTTTGGTGGGATCCTTAATTTCCACAAAGATTTCCAATTAGCCGAGACTTTCAATGTGGTGTCAATAGTTAGTGAACAAGCCAATCGATAGGCTGATTTGACAGAGTAAATCCCATTACTTGTAAAATGCCATATAAGCTTATCAGTACCAAAATTCGGATTAATCGGGAGTGACAAGATCTCCTTCACATCAGTGGGAAGAAAAAAATCATTAAGGAGTTCATAATCCCACATCGAGCAACCTGGGATAAAAAGATCACAAACTCTCAAATCATGTAACATTGGGGGAGGATTAGTTTTAATAAAAAAAAAAAAACAAGAATCATTACGAAGCCACGGATCACCCCCAAACTTTAATGTTTAAGTCATTCCCAATTTTCCATCTAATTCCCCTTTTGACTAAATCTTGAGAAGACCAAATGCTCCTCCAAGTAAAACTTGGACACTGCCCAACATTGGCATTCAAGAAATCCCCTTTCGGGAAGTATTTAGCTTTAAGCACTCTACAAACTAGGGCATCAGGGTTGGCAATGAAACGCCAACCAAACTTCCCAAGCATCATCACGTTAAAAAGTTGAAAATTCCGAAAGCCCGAACCTCCTGCTTCTTTGCGCACACAAAGTTTGTCCCAACATAACCAACTAATGCTTTTAGAACCATCTTTCTTATTTCTCCATCAAAAGGAATTTAACATCCTATGTAATTCATCAGTCAAGAGTGATCGACAAAAAAAAAGTACTCATACAGTAAGCTGGAATAGCCTGAGCAACAAATTTAATAAGTACCTCTTTTCCTACTTTTGAAATAAACTTATCTCGCCTACCTTGCAACTTCCTCCATAGATGATACCTCAGCAGGAATGTTAATGATAATTTACGTACAACCATTTCAAATGTTTTTGGTAAATCGATACATGAGAGGTACAGTTTTATTTGTAGTCTCAATTTTCAGATTTCAATATTTTTACATCGTCTACGTTGATGCACTGATCATATTTTTTGTGAATATCGAATGGAGAATTAAGGTCCATACTTTGAATATTCTGAAATTGGATAAATCAATATAATTTTATTTTTAACATAATAAAATATTGGAAATTTACATTTAAGATGAAAACCAAACGAGTCTAAATTTTGCAAATTTAAGTAATGAAATTTACCAATTATACCAAAAACATCATTCCATGATCTGGGCACCTTAAATTTTATGTATTTTTCAATTTTGACATTGTTAAAGGGTTAAATTAATTTGTTGACTCTTTGATTTAAATTAAAAGTAGGTTTCAAAAAAATTATTGTATCAAACTCTTTTTTGTAATTTTTTTTGGAAATATTATGTAACATCTAGGATAAAACGATGCATAATTGACAAATTAAATAATTAAACCCCTAATTGTTGGATTTAATTACGTGTGTTTCAGAAAAATGATATAATGCATAATTAATCAATCGAATGTATAATTAAATCGAAAAGTATAGGTTATAATTTAATAACAATATCGTAAAACGAAACCCAAAGTTATCGTAGTCGAAAACCGAAAAATAAAACGTTAAAGGACGGCTCGAAAAGGGTTCGTGGTCTAAATTATGAAGAATACGAAAAATCGAAAGATTATATATATAGTACAAAACGAATCGTAAAAGTAATAATTTGATCAAAAGCAAAAAAGATATATATTTTTTCTCTCTCTTCTCTCTCTGTTTTCCGGCCGCCGCGCCGGCACCGGCGCTGGAACTTTTTTTCCGTTTTGGCTGATTTTTACATCGATTAAAGCTTTCACCGAGCCCGTTCCAGATCCGGGCTCGGTTTTGCATTTCAACGCCTCCTCCGCTGGGAAACGGCCGGGTAAACCCGGCCAAACCCTAACTTTATCTCTCATCTCTTTCTTTCTTTCTCTTCTGTTCTCCCTCTCCCTCGCTGAAAATCTCTCGGCCTCTCCTCTCTGTGAGTGTTGGGGGGCGCTGCCGTGTGTGGCAGCGTCGTGTTTGTTGTTTTGGAGGCGGCATTGTGTAGCGCCGTCGTGCTCGCTGTTTCAGCTGTGTTTTGGTTGGTGTCGGTGCGTGGTGTTACGCCGGTAAGTCGGGTTTGGGGCGGCGCCACATTGTTGCTGTGTTGGTCAGGGCTGGCGCACAGAGTCGCGTCGGCGTTGCTGGGTTTGTGGTGGCCGGCACGCGAAGTCACGTTTGCGTGGTTGTGTTGTGCGCACGTGCAGACGCCAGAGCGAGGTTGCGTCTTAGCCGCGCGCGCCAGGTGTGTGTGGTCATGTCGCTGGTGACGAGAGGTCGTCAGCCGTGTGTCGTGGCGTGAGTTTTGCAACGGGGGTGGGTTTGGGAGAGACAGGGACTTCCTCCGGAAATTTGAAAAGTTTAGGGACCAATTTGCAAACCCTAGGTTTTAGGTGATTTTACGTTTTGATCCCTGAGTTTTCTAAGATATCATTTTAGCCCTCAAACTTTCGTAATTTGCATTTTAACCCCAAGGTTTTTAAAACTTCTTTGATTTTACAAAAAATACTCCTGGTCAAAGTCAACTCAACTCATTCCCAAAATTTATGAAAATGCCCATGCACCTTTAAACGCTCCGTTTAAACTCATTTTTCATCCGTTTAAGCCCATTTTGGAATCCTAATCGTTTCCCTTTCAACCTATGATCACATGTTTAACCTTCCACACTCGTTTCTTCATTCTTGATATCTAAAGCTTTCGTTTTGTTTCGTTTTCCCTACCACTTCAAGAGAGAGAGTTTATATAATTAAAATATACGCAATTAATGTAATATTAAACTAAGAAACCTCTTTACATGTGTAGACTCTCAATCGGAACAAACATGTTAGAACTTAAGATTTTGATTTACACGTGGATTACCACCGAACAAGGTGGGGGTAACTTCTAATATCTAAATGTTTATGTTTTCCGTATTTGATATATGAATTATTGAACCCTATGTGCCGTAATTATATGTTGTGAATACTGTGTTCATACTATTATATTGTGAAAGGACTAAGGTCCAAATTCATGCTTCGAAGGGACTAATGGTTTGTAAAAAAACGCTTCGGAGTGAATGGTGGTCCGTAAAAAGCACCAACGGTATAAAAACCATTATATAGGGTAAGACGGGAGATACCCGCACCTATTTGCAATTATGCGCTATGCATTCTATGTGTTGTGTCTAATTGCCGAACTTATATATATTTGATTTGTTTAACTATTTAATAACTTTAAAATACGGAAATTACTCCCACGAGTGTATTTAACGCACTCACCCCCACGTGTATTCACGTTACAGGAAACAATGAATGTGGAAAAGCGTAGCGAGAGGGGTGTCATATCAACTGTGTCATTTTTCCCTTTTTGTCTTTTCTAGATTTGTTCTTTAAATAAAGTTGATCGTTTGTAAAAGTTAAACTGTTCTTCTATGTTATGGATCCTGATGATTTTATGTTGCTATGTTTTCAATGTTTTCTCCCGGCTATGTGCCGAAGGTTTTAAACATGTAAAATTGTATCTTTAACTATTTCCGAAGTTTCTGTTTTAAAATGTACGTCTTTTTTCTCTTTCTTCCTACATGCCATAAAGAAAACTTTGATATTTTAAGTATGAAAACGGGGCATGACATATTCTTATAAAAAAAAAAAAGTCTAACAACCATGTGGCCTTAATTTTGTAGGTTTTTATGTGATTGGCTTTCATATTTCAAAGTTCAAACCTCAAATTAATAGTTAGCATATTTTTCAAGTTTTAAATCGATAAAACTCACGAGGATGCATAGTTTTATTTGTAGTCTTAATTTCCAATTTTGCAATAATCTTGTCTACGAGGCTGCATTGATTTTTGTATGAAATATAATTGAATAGATAAGAGACCTACACTTTTAATATTTTGAAATTTGATAAAAACAACATGACTATATGTTTATCATAATAAAGTACTGGAAATGCACATTTATATATAATGGATGTACTAAACCTTCTAAAATTTGCAAATTTTAATGAATGGAAATTTACTAATCATATCAAAAGTTCATTCCAAGATCGGAACACCTTAAATTTTATTTATGTTTCAATCTTGACATTATTAAAGGGGTTAGATTAATTTGTTCAATTCGTTATTCAATATAAATAAAAAGTAGGTTTTCAAAACATTAATTTATCAAAATTTTAATTTTTATAAATTTTTGGAAATATTCTCTAGAAAATAAAATCTAACCAAGTAACCTTAGTTTTGTAGGGTTTTAAGTGATAACTTTCATCTCCCAAATCCGGATCAACCATTGATCTATTTTTTATTCTTAAATCCATAAAATATCCCGAGAGGTGTGATTTTATTAATTTGTAGTCTCAATTTTTAGTTTTCAATATTATTTTCACCATATAAACTTTTGTACACCGAGTGGATGATCTGGTCGACCTGACGCTAACACGCTCTGACGTGCCCCACGCGTCCAACATGCCTTGTTTTCTATGCTCAGCTGCGCCCACGTATTATA
The DNA here is from genome assembly GCA_946896805.1 of Scutellaria galericulata. NCBI lineage: Eukaryota > Viridiplantae > Streptophyta > Magnoliopsida > Lamiales > Lamiaceae > Scutellaria > Scutellaria galericulata. The sequence goes on along the minus strand of OX335798.1, from coordinate 10,312,626 downwards.
TCTCTTAGTTGTGTTAGTCATGCATTTTAATTATGTTAGTCATACCTTTAGTTATTTTTGTTGTACCTTAACATTATTTTTACACAGACATGTAATACTTTTATACATTTTAATTATGTTAGTCATACTTTTTAGTTATGTTAGTTGTACATTTATATATTATATAAAGGTCTGACTATATAAAGGTATAAGTAATATCACATAAATGTATGAGTAATATCATATAAAAGTATATATATATATATATATATATACAAATTGTTGAAATTGGTTTTTTTAAGTTAAAGTATTATTAAATGTTATGATATTTGTACATAAAGGTCTAACTAAAGGTCAACACATAAATTTAAAAAAAAATGAATGTGGTTTTGGATCGACCTTATTAGATGGATCCTAGATCCATGCACATGTGCACAGAAGACCAATCTATTTTCACATTGTTTGTTTATTAGACTGTCTTGATTATTGTGTGAAAATTTAAATGAGGACCACACTTTGAGTGTTTTGAAATCACAATTATTTATGTGCATCAGTTGCATGGATTTTAAATTCATGCAACTAAGTCGATCCAATCCAGGAGTGTATTTCATGCGCCCCACACACTCACACAAGCACCCCCACATCCTAAATCCACGCCCAAATCCTAGTTTTGCAGTTATGTTCGTCTTAACCTTTTAGTTTGGGAAACATAACCTTTTAGTTATGTTTAGATAACCTTCATATTTCTGCTAGCTTGACCTCTTAAGGTGTATTTCACATCTATAATACTTTTTAAACTTTTATGGTATAATAATATAATCTTTATGTTATAATAATTTAACCTTCATATTATAATAATATAATATCTTTTATGTTACTCTTTTAAGTACATAAAGGTTATGATTTAACTAATATAACATAAAAATTAAATTATTATAACATAAAAGTTAAGCCATACTATATGAATTTTGATATTGAAAAAAATCTAAATAATATCACTTAAAAGTTATGATATATGTACGGAAAAATTATACTAATATAACATAAAGATTATACTCATATAACATAAAAGTTACATAACTTTTTTAATTATGTTATTTACACTGAATTTTTTTTAAGTAATTTTACTTAAATGTTTTGATATATGTACATAAAGTTTATACTAATATAACATAAAAAGTTATACTCATATGACATAAAAATTATGACATAAATTTAAAAAAAAAATGGGTGTGGATTCGGATCAAACCCGACCTACGCACACCCAATTACGTAAATCATTATCTGTGCACCTGGTTCACACAAACACTACTCCTTCGAAATTGGATAAACACCATCATTTAATGTTTGACATAATAAAATTATGGAAACTCACATTTAAGATGAAAACCAAATCTATTTAAAATTTTCAAATTTAATTAATGAAATTTACCATTTATACCAAATGAGGAACATAATAAATTATTAATTTGAAATTTACGTTTAAGATGAAAACCAAATCTATTTAAATTTTGCAAATTTATTAAGTGAAATTTACCAATTATACCAAAAACCGAACTAATTTCGAGATCTGTGCACCTTAAATATTAATATTAATTTTTCAATCTTGACATCATTAAAGTGGTAAGTTTAAGTTTTTCTAATTTTTTATTTAATTTAAATTACAAGTAGGCTTTCAAACATTGATTTACATAATTTTATTTTTTGTATTTTGTTTTGGCAATATATATATATATATATATATATATATATATATATATATATATTAAATCTAATCAAATTGCCCTACTTTTGTAGGTTCTTAAGTGATAACTTTCATCTTTCTAACCTCGAATTAATAGTTAATCTATTTTTCAAGTTTAAAGTCAATACAAGAGGTACGCCTTCATTTGTAGTCTGAGTTTCTAATTTTTAATACTTTCTCTATCTCAAAATTATTGATGTTTTAACATTTTTCACATATATTAAGGAGAGATCTATAAAATGACCAATCTACCCACTATTTTTTTTCTTTCTTTTTATATTTCCAATGCACATTTTGAGATAAAAAACATTTAATAAGGAATAATAAATGGAGGCAATTTTGGAAGAATTGAAGAAAATATTTCTTGGAAACCTATAATAACAAATATTTTAGGACAAATTTCAAATTTAGAATGACAATTATTATGAAACAGAGAGAGTATTGATGTTATTTAAGAGACCCCATTAATATTTGTGTGGAAATTTGAATAGGGAAGACCCACACATTGAATATTTTGAATTTGAATAACAACATTTAATTAATATTTGTCATAATAATGTGTTGGAAATTTGCAAATTTTCCTGTGCATTTGGTGCACGGATCGGTCATTCCGACCGGAATCTGCAAATTTTGATTTTTTTTATTGATTTTTATGTGTTGATATTTATATTATAAATGTGTGACATTTATGGTATATTAGGATGACCTTTATATACAAAAGTTATCGCATTTATGTACTGTAACTTAAAGAAAAAAGAAAGAATTTCAACGTTTTTTTTTATTAACATACATTTATATGATATTACTCATATATTTTAGTCATGTTAGTTGCACTTTTATATATTATATAAATGTATGATTATATTAATATAAAAGTATAGATAATATCACATAAGTGTATGAATAATATCACGTAAAAATATATATGTGCAAATTGTGCTCAAATTCATCCTTTTTTTTTTTTTAAGTTTCAATACATAAAAGTTAGCATACTTGTACATAAAAATCATACTAATATAATATAAATGTTACACTCATACAATACAAAAGTCAACAACTAAAGCGAAAAAAAAGATCTGCGAATCCGGATCGACCCACACCAACCCGAATTACACAGCGCACCAGGTGCACACCACACTTACTCTTGGAAATTTACATTTAAGATGAAAACCAAATCATCTAAAATTTGCAAATTTCATTAATGGAATTTACCAATCATATTAAAAGCTTCATTCCAAAAATAAATAAAAAACCATAAGTGATTAAAAATAAAAAAAATACACCTAAAAAAAAAAAATTAGTATTAAAAGTCAATTGAAAAACCCCAAAATATAAACAAAGGAAAAACCCCATTACTTGGCACAGCTCTGAAAAGAGCAACAAAATTTATGACGTTCTCTTTTGTTTGTAACGTACTTTCTTTTTCAGTAGACTTCTTTTTCAGTAGAAGAGTAAATTCGCCTCAATTCAGCTATGATAGCGTGAATTAAAGTGGAAAATCCTTGCTTCATATCCAATTTTTTCATGTTTTTTCCCATCTTATTTTGGTTGTACCGCCCCCATTTCCCCCAATTCGAGGATTCCAGTGGTGGTGCTTTTTGTTCCGAGTTGTTTGATTCTAACGGCAGCTGTTTAGCAATTTCATGAATTATTCATTTGGTAAGCTCTGTTTCATTTTATTGAAGTCCTTTTTGTTTTTGAATTCAAAAGGTTTATGTGAAATGCAGCGTTAAATTTAATTTGTTATTGGGGAGGACTAAAGACACAACTCTCTTGTCTAAGGGCATGAACACCATTTAAAAAAAAAAAAAAAAAATTTCAATTTTACCCCTAGGGTTGTTGAACTAATTCCGTTCGGCCAAGATGGCCGAACGGGCTTCAAGGTAGATGGCCGAACGGGCTTCTCAGTGTTCAGCCGGGGTGGCCGAACACTTTTCTATGTGTTCGGCCAATCGGGGCCGAACAAAACTGCTCCGATTCAATTGTTTTTTTATGTTTTTTGCTACGATTTTCACACATTTAACATTTTTAATAATGTTCGTCATTGTGTTGACATTACAATCTTCAAAAAATTAAAAGATTTAACATAAAAAAAGGCAACCCGTCGTGCGCGTAGACGACGAGTGACGGGGGCGCGGTGTGCGCCCGCACGACGGGTGACGAGTTGCGTTTTTTTTTTTACGTTAAATCTTTTAATTTTTTGAAGATTGTATTGCCAACACAATGACGAACTTTCCATAAATTTGTTAAATGTGTGAAAATCGTAGCAAAAAACGTAAAAAAAAAATTGAATCAGATCAGTTTCGTTCGGCCCCCGTTGGCCGAACATCTTGAAGCTCGTTCGGCCACACGGCCAAACACCTTGAAGCCCGTTCGGCCATCTTGGCCGAACGGAACTAGTTCAACAACCTTAGGGGTAAAATTGGAATTAAAAAAAAAAAAAAAAAGGTGTTGTGCCCTTAGATAAGGGAGTTGTGTCTTTAGTCCTCCCCTTGTTATTGTTTTTTATTTGGTTTCTGTGAGCAGAGTTTTGTGTGATTGTGTCTGCTGATGCTGCTTAGTTTAGTTTATTGTTGAGATTTTTTTGTGAATTATAGTGCTTACCCATACTTGCATGCAGCATTTTTTGTTATCTGCATTGGATGTTTTGTGGATTATGTTATAAAAGATAAACGATTTGTTCTTTTGCTTGTCACTGTAATTGCCTTCGGTATTGTATGTCAGATTGTACGGACTAAGCAGATTTAGATTGACAAAAAAAAAAAACCGAAAAATGAAATCATTAGAGCTTGATGTCCTTGATTATTACAAGGAACTGGTAAGGGTCATTCATTTTGGGCTATAAGATAGAGAAACCTTCATGGCTATGAGGATGAGTGCTCTTTACACATTTACACTGTTGTTGAGCTGCTCGATAAGTGTGGTCAAGTTAGTGACATTCAGCCATTGAGTGGAATCATTCTACTTGGGCTACATCTATATAATTACAGATCACAATAAAAAAAAAAAGTGAGTGTAAAATGTGCTGTTTTGTTTTTACTCTCAAACAAGCATAAGAGAATACTAGAAGTGGCATGCTTTTGCTAAATTTATTGTGGTTGGTCTACTTGAAAGAACATTTGTTCTCTTTAGCATTGGAATTAAAAGATTTTGACGGATGTATTTAGTGATAAGACATTCATCCCCTACAAACACCCTGAGAGTATTTGATTATAGGTTTGTGAAGCAGTCAATATACCTTCATTTACGTGGGTCATGTGTATGATGCATTCTCACACCATTTCTTCCAAAGTAGGACGCTACCTTTAAGGGTATGGACGCATTATCAAGTAACTGCATGACATGGAATGGAATCATCTATATAATGTATCTTTTGACTTTTTCTTTACCCTTTCGTAAAAGCCCTGTTTTGTTCCAAATATATTTTTGATAAAATCAAATCTTTTGTTGCCATTATATATTTAGCACCCCACACAAGTTATGGTATTAAATTGTAACAAATATGGCACAGGATAACTATTTACAATATTTTCTAATTTTTCAATGATAAGTAACTTTGTCTCTGATGTATGACTTGTGTAAACCTTATACCATTCTGTGCATATGCATGATATAGACTAGGTATCGTTCCTTTTCTCATGTATGACCTAAGTTGTTGATGTATGCAAGTGTCATATGTCCTTAAGAGCATTTATGCCATGAACAATGAGATCTATACACCATCTTCTTAAAGCCTTGCCAGTTGACAATGGTATCTGGATAGAAGAGTAGACACAAAAATTTACTACAATGGACCCCAAAAAGTTTGCCCTTGTGCTGAGTTGTAGAATCCATTACCCTGCCGTGATGAAAGCTTCAATCCATGGGTGGATTACTTCATTTTATGCTTCTTTAATCAATGCAGATGGAATCATTTAGGGTAATCAAGCTATTTTCTTCAATTTTAGTTAAACTATTAGCTGATCAATTGCAGTGAAGTGAACAGTGAGGTATATTTGGTTGTCAAGGATGCTTTCTGTATGTTGGATATAAGTTCTTCATGTCTAGGATGTCAAAGGAGGAAGAATATTCATCCGAGATTTTATTGCTCAAGTAATTGTGATGATGATATTCTATGGTGCCCATTCCATGTATTTTCAGTAGTCAAAATTATATTCTTTCAGTTATATTAAATAGAGAGTTCAAATTTGTTGGCTGGATGCAATTATTGACTCTAAATACATTGGAGGCTTAGATTTTTGGTTTCACCAAATGTTGAACCAAACCAAATGTTGTGAAATTCTTATTTTGTTCAGGTGCTTGAATTTTCTTTCTTGACTATACCATCATCTATTTATACATTTTGTATTTGGATTGCATGAATGATGATTGCCACCTCATGTACAATTGGAGATGCATATCGATGATACATTGTAAATGCTCCATGCATTGACCAGCCAACCAATTATTGTCTGATCTCACTCTAAAATAGGAATCTGTTCATTGTACTTTATTCAAATGTCTCGTAATCTTGATTATATTTTCCCCTTATTCTGAAATGGTCAAAAATCTAGATAAGTTGCTTTCTTTACTCTGTTACAGTTGTCATACTATAGAGTCAAGGTAAAATAGAAACCTTTTCAGCATCTTTCTTCTACACCAGTGAGAAAGAAATTCCTTTTATATATAGTAAATGATATTTGCTTTGTCATGATATTTTTCATGGCGGTGTTCTGTAAAGCTTTTCTCATCTTTGCGAAAGCATCATGTTAGTTGTGTTTGTGAGGAGGGTGTGAGGTTAGTTCAGACTCACTACCTGGTTTAGGCAAATCAAATTATTTTCAATGTTCTGTTGACAAGTTTTACTTCTGTTTGTAACAGAATGTTTGAAGTGCTCGACATGAAGGTTTTCTAGCTGGGTTAAGGAAGCAGCCTTGCATATACTTCTCCCAGCAACATCCTTTGGTTTTTGAGACTCAAATACAATGGTCATAGAAGAATTGTGAATGCCATAAAACTTGCTGCTCACAATTTTTTGCACTGCTAGAAGCTGTTGTCACCTTAAGTTGCTGCAACAACATGAAAGACATGTTTTCGGTGGAGGAGTCCAGTTCACAGCCATCTGTTTGTATGAAAAGGAAGAGAAGAGTTGGGAAAAGAACAATTGAGTTTTTCGGATGGGGCTCTAGGCCTTTAATTGAATTTCTTGAAGCAATTGGTCAGGATACAAAGGAAATGCACTCTCGACGTGAGGTAGCAACATTCATCAACAAGTACATAAATGATAGAGGTCTTTTTAGTGCAGAAAAGAAGAAGAAAGTCCTTTGTGATGAGAGACTTTATGCTATTTTTGGGAAGAAAACTATTCCTCGAATAAAAATACATGATATGCTGGAAGAGCACTTTGCTGAAAACCATGATGACTCTGATGATGAACTCCTGGATAGTTCAGATAATGAAGATTATAGAGAAAAAAAATCAATCGCCTTGAAAAATACTCCGATGAAGAAGGTCCCTAAGACTCCTAAAAGCTGCTTTGCTGCTATTATTACTGAAAATATTAAACCTATTTATTTAAAGAGAAGCGTTATTCAGGAGCTTCTCAAGTTTCCTGAAAGCTTTGAGTCTAAAATAGTGGGGAGCTTTATTAGGATGAAATCTGACCCTAATGACATTTATCAAAAGAATCGCTTCCAGCTTCAACAAGTAACAGGTGATTGGGTGTTTGTGATCTACAGTTCATTAGTCTTAAGTGTGTTCTTAATGCTAGCTTATTTCTCTACTGTTGCAATTTGGATTTCTTCCCCACATATATCTTATAAGCTAATGGGTTTTGTTCCTGTTTCATATACCAGAATAAATTTATGATGAGTATGAGAAGGATCAAAAAATATTGATCATAACTCGAATTATATCACTTATAGCTGCTGTTTTGCTATCCCTCATTCATCTTTTTCTTATATTAAAGTAAAAATATCACAAGATCCAAAAGTTGATTGGGGGCATGTGCTGCTTGATCTTGAGTATCATAGTGTATCTGGGTCTTTTTTTTTTTTTTTTTAATGGGTAACATTGGTGGCTCATACAAAATTGATTTCTGATTCCACTTAACTACTAAAGTATGAGCAGAAATGCTATGGTTTTTTTTTTTTTTTTTGATTAGGAAATTTTGAGAGTATTTGTGTGGCAAAATCTATGAGACCTTTCATTTTCATTCAGTATGGCTGCTCCAGAATTGCAGTTGCTAGTTGCATTGAAACCTTTGTTATTACATACTATCAGCACTGGAGAGTTCAATCTTGTTTTGCAAGAATTTAGTCCTTTCTGTTGTCCCAGCTCACTCTATCAAGTTTTTCTGACTATCTCTTGGGAAATGACCTTGCTTGCTTTCAGCGATCTACTCTTCATGCGTGCGTGTTCATCTCATCTCCATTCTTGTTTTCATGCATATATAAGCACATGAGTGTATTTATGATTGTTGATTGCTACCCAAACATTGTTTATTTCACAGGTGTAGAAAAAGTTCCTGGTGCTGGTGATGCTGCTACTGAGATCTGCCTAAGAGTTGCAAATTTTTTTAAAGACGTTCCAGTTTGCACGTTGTCAGATGATGACTTTTCCGAGGTAATTATTTATCTAAACCCTAAACCTTTTAGAGGTTTTGGGCCATATTAGATGAGTCATTTCATGCGCCAATGACACTATCAGTATTACTCAATGAAGTGGAGTTCTGTTGTTTTGGTTATCAAAGAAAATTTTCTGGATAAAACATAGATAAAATTCAGAAAACTCGTTTTCTGATCAGTTATAAAAAGTGCTAGGCACAGGCAGATGACAAACTGAGCCTAGCACATAGGTAGGGCCTAAGTCGTGTTGAGCAATGCCGATTTGGGAGAAAAACGGAGCTACCAAGGGCGCCTACCACCTACACGGGGCATAGGCATATATAGGTCGGAATTTTTACAACAATGTCTGAGAAAATTGAGAAATGGTCTAATAATCACTAGGATTCTAATCCTGAGTCCCGTAGTTAATAATTATATCACACCAATAAGCAAAGAAGAATTTTCTAAGAACTTCTGAATGTCTCAATTTAAAACATTGAAAGAATTGTTTATAATATTCAAAGACTTTTTCTTCTCAAAACCTTGAGATAATTTGGTTTCTCAATAATTTATGGAAGCACAGGACTTCTGAAATATTACATAAGCACCATTACTAGGATAATGGTTAACCTGGGAAACATCATAACCTTTTTAGATATAATGTGAATGTTCCTAAATATCAAGCCATATTCCAGAAAAATTTGCCTGGGGTGTGTCCTAATTCTGGAAACCATTTCTACTTTATTGTTCTTGGAAGTTTATTGGTGATAACATTTTCTATCTCCCCGTAATGTGTTGCATCCAAAGGAAGGCCTCTGTTGAACTTTGAGTTATTTATTGTTCAGATGATTATTTAGATATTATCATATTTCCCTCACTCTGTTAATACAGATTCATATATCCACTTGACATGGGTTGTTGTTTGAATTGTTTACTTTGCATCCAGGTTTTTTCATTTTCTGGATTGCTATCTCATCCTTGTTCTTTTGTCTCAGGAAGAAGTTAAGGATGTTCAGGACAGGATTAAAGCTGGCTCGCTTAACAGGCTTACTGTTGTAAGACTCCTTGACCATAAAATAGGCTTTTGCTTGTCCATTTGTTTTGAAAGTATTTGTGAGTAGTGTACCATTTCTTTTGTTTGTTTTAGAGAAAATTATTACTAGTGCATGAGAGATGAATAATCTGTAAATTATGGCTGTCGTGCCTGTGCATGCGTTCCATGGATTTCTATAATTGGCAACAATTTTTATTGGTTTTACTTGTTTTGCCTGTTTAGTGGTACAAAACCAAATAAGTATCTAGATTGTCATCTTTATGAGTACCTCATGCATCTAGGTTTCATTTGAAATTTGGGAAAATGAATGGGTGTTTCTTGAGCCATTGAAGGCTCCTAGTGAACTGTACCTAATGTGAATTGAAATTGAATGCATCCTGATGAGATTTTATCTGTTAATCAAAGGTAGGGAAATATCTTTAAAGAAATATGTGATTGATCCCAGTAATGAAGTTTGTGCCTGGAAAGTAGTCGAAGAGTAGAAAGGTTTGAATATTGTATATCAATTATGCTAAACAAACCCATGTAAAGATTACATGCCAAAGAAAATGCAATACAGAATATATATATATATATATATATATATATATATATATATATATATATTAGTTTTAGATCACGTGCGTTTCACGTGAAGATCAATTCAAACTAAGGAAAGAAATAATACAAATATTTTATATATAACATTTTTCTATTAGAGTTCTAATTATAATATAGGATTTTGAATTATGATTATAATATAAAATTATTTAAATATTAAAATCCTAAATTACTATTATAACCTTAAATAATAATCTTTGATATGGATATATTTGGTAATCCATATTTTGTAAGAAACATCCACACTTTTATATAGGTAATAGATGTGTGTGTGATATAAGAAGTATTTTTTAATTTATTTGTAAGAGTATATACATATATAGGGTCGTCAGGGAATGGGACCCCGCTGGATGTGGAACATGATCCCCGTCCCTGCCACCGGGGTGATTTTCCCCTATCCCCATCCCCATGGAGGAATAATCGGTGAATCCTCATCCCGTTCAGGGCTGATCCCTGTGAGGAATGATGATTCCCAGCCCCATTGCAAAGCCTAGGCCAGAGAGTAGGATCTAGACCCGATAAGAACTCAGCGGCCATGAACTCCTCCCATATTGTCTTTCGAGTCTGACCGTAACAGGATAGTAATGGTACAACATAATTTCATCTGCAACACATCTAAGAGTAGCAAAATACAGTTTGGCGATCTTGGTATTGAGAAAAAAGTTTCTCATATAATTCGAACACACGAGAAACATTCTTATCGTTGGAACATGTCTTGTAAGGCATCCTACATGGCTTTGGCAGAGTCTAAGAACATGATATTAGTGCTAACAGACTCTTTCAAACTATTAAGAAGCCAAGTCACAACATAAAAGTCAGCTTGGCTCCATCAGGTATAGTTGACGTCCTTAGAGTCAGGAGGGTTCTCTTTTTATTTTGGAACCCAAGAAACTGTTAGGAATAAGCAAGGGAGCCCTAACTTGACCCAAAACCATGGTCAAAGGTAAAAGGTTGACTCCCACTTATATACCCTTCCACCTTTCATGTGGAACCGATGTGGGATATTGTAACAATCCATTCCCCTTCAAACCGGACGTCCACGGACGGCACACTCCGGGTGGCAACCCACATAACAAGGCCCACTTCCCGGGTGGCAACCCCCCTTGGGCCCACATCCGGGGTGGCAACCCCTGGGCCCACCATCGGGTAGCCCCTTTCCGCAGCCCTCCCGAATCCGGCAGGTCGGACCAAATTGTTAGGAATATAAGCAAGGGAGCCCTAACTTAACCCAAAACTATAGTCAAAGGTAAATGGTTGACTCCCACTTATATACCCTTCCACACTTTCATGTGGAACCGATGTGGGATATCGTAACAGAAACAACCGAAAAGCACGAGACCACAAGATATAATTGAAACCATTTAATTTCACAATGGTCCCCTAAGAAGGCTTAAAATCAGAAGCAGCCAACTGCTGGTGGATGTCTGGCAGTAGTGGCAAATCAGACAGATATAGCAGCAAGGACAGAACAGAGATGGCAGTGGTTAATGGGTCATTGCCAGAAAGTTGGGGTATGAAAATCAGAGATAGCATTGAACCCTCTCTGATACCATTAGTAGAAGAATAGAAATGTTAAAATATTGTTTATCAATTTAGCTAAATGATCCCACATATTTATAGTGGGAGAAAGGACAAGGTTACAATCAATACCAAAAATAAAAAAGATCTGCCTACTATACAAGAAAGATATTATCATCCTACACAATGACATTATTCTCAACATTTCTCTAACATGTCAGACTTTTCATGCTCCTTCTCTTTTCTTTACACACACAAAATAGAGGAAAAATATTAAATGCTATGGGGAAGGGTAAATAGTAAAGATGAAAGTATGTGGTTATGATGTTCTCATGTTCAATAATTATCAATTGTAAATGATTTCTGCCTGGTATATTTTTTCTTAGAACTGCCCAGATTAATGTTGTAGAGATAATCATCTGAAGTTCAATTATAAGAAACTTGGGCAATCTTTAGTATTTTTTTGTAATAGTTTTGTAGCTAGCTGTGATAATTATGCTTTATTAGTCTCACAATCGCTTAAGATTCCCCTTGTTTAACACATTATCCACAACTAACCTACTAATATTGATATGGATATTTACTTTCTTCTTATTCTGATGAAATAATTAAATTTTATTTGTTTTAGTTGTCACCTGTTCTGACTGGTTCTCCACTGTCATGATTATTAAATTAATTATGCAGAACGAGCTTCAATTGAAGGCCCAAGTATTGCATGCTGACATAACAAAGAACGTAAGTTATGCTCTTTTTCCTGTGTGTCTGAGCTGTTAACTAAATTATCCATCTCTTCCTATTGCTCTCACACTTTTGCCTAAAGTAATATCAGTTCTAAATTATTTTCTTTATGCATATGATCTTAGAATGTAACCTCTCACATGTATTCTGTAATATTGAATGCATTATATTACATCATTTATATGAATGGCCCATTCATACTAATATTTCTTTGACTATGGTATCCTTGTTGCAATTTGCATGGATTCATATTTATTTCTATTTCTCCATCTGAGATTCAATTTGTAATTTTAACAAATTACTATCTGCTTCTGCCTGATCCTTATTTTGGTTTTGACGGTGTTATCTGATCCTCTTTTCATTTGGTTACAGTGGATTGCCAAACAGATTTCATTGTTACCAAGGCTCATTGATCATGCCAATGAAAAAGGATGGCATAGACAATATCCTTTTATATGCCTCAATTTTTGTGCTTTGAAACTCTGCATTCAACACCTTTGAAGTTTATGTTTCTCATTGTTATGCTACTTTGAGCATATATAAAATCTGAGACTAAAAATGAATTGTCGTGGCATTAGTTTGAGTTATAAGAAGAAAGGAGTTCAACTCACATTTAGGAATTGCAATTTCGTGCTTTAAGCTCCTACAGTCATCCATGTTTTCATGTACATGTCAGCTTGAACTGGTAAACTTTGAGGTCTTCCCAACCATAAATACTGGTCTGGTATCTTGTCAACATTTTTATAGTTTCTTTATTGTATTTGGTTGAATTGTAAATTACATCATAGAATTGAAGAGTGGAGAAAGATTACATAGATGTAATGTGGTTGAGCAATTTGGCCTATATCCATCCACTCATAAAATGCCCAAAGGGCTAACAGTTATATTGTTCTCTATTCACCGCTCTTTTCACTTTAGTTGGTTATAGCTTAATATAACGTTCAATAGGTGTCTAAATTGCGCTCCAGAAGCTCTCAGTTTCCATAATATCATCCCCTGTCAATTGTGAGTCATCCACTTGCACAATTAGAATAGCAATCTTACACGTTTTGAGTGTGTAGGACATTGTGTGGTCAGCTTGATGTTGAGAATAATCATAACTTATTACTGCTCTTCCAAACCTTTCAGACCAAGTTTCTGAGTCTGTTTTAAGACCAGATAAGAATTTTTGGTCAAAATACATTGTTTGTTCCTGAGTCCTTTCCAGTCAAGTGGAGGATACTAAAAACTTCTTCCGAATCGTCAATAGGCATTTTTAACATTTAGTTGATGCAATGGCCTCTGGCAGTTATAGTTCATAGTTAACAAGAGGTAGAATCAAACAGAAATATGGCAACCTGAACAAAAGTGTCTCGATAACTATCCCTAAAGCTTGATAAATCCCTTACTTTTAAGTCTCCTTGTGTTAACAGTAAAGACCCACTTGCAACCAACTCAAACTCTTGCCTATTTTGTTGCTTTCATTTCTGGTGGAATACCATTGCTTGCTCAACTTTTGTCAGTTCTCTTTCAATTTCAACTTCCTCATATTGAACTAAACCTTTATAAATTTCCAAAATACTATCAAATAAATTAATAATTAATTGAATCTTCCAGAAATCCTGCCAGTTCCCCTGAAATTATTCTGGAAGTACGATTCATGAGCAATTGTCTCTTTTATCGCCCTTCTCCTTCAACCGCTGCATTTATCTGCTCTACTTTGTCATTGGTGGTTCAGTCTTTCACTTCTTATGTTGAGCAGCATTGTTTACTTAACGCTCCAGTATTTACAAAGTTTGAGTACATAGAGAGGAGGAAGATGCTGCAGACACCATCTGAACAAGAAAAATTATTGCTAAAGGTTCCAGAAGTGATTGCTGAAGAATTAGAGCCTGAAGTTGTTGTATCTGCTTCTTCTAAGAAAGCAGAAGAAAATTCTTGTTCTCCAAAATCAATTATTAGGGGGAGTTCAGATGTCTCCAGCACAGATGCTTCAGGTGCACTTTCTTATTTCTTGTCTCTGCTTCACATGTTTGGATGCTCACCTGAATTATGGCATTCTAAGTTACATATTTTTATTGCATGTGATCATTATAAGTGTATTTAATCATTAAAATGCCTAATATTCTACATCCGATCCTTGAAGGTTGCTGTATTGTATGTGTGACATTGTGACTGTAATTGTTGCTGCACCTTGAAAACACTTTCATACTTGCTCAATAAATTGACAGTACATTAATGAGAACAATTTCCTTGCAGTTTCCCTGGTCTACCCTCTTTTCTTGACTAACTGAAACGAGTTTAACCTTTATGTAATTGGGATTTCAAGAAGATTAAATGCAGTCTTTCTCCAGCATTTTCAAAGCCTATTCTTTTAGTTGGTTCACAGTCTACTGTCCCTAATGACCAGTACCATTGACTTATCTACTTATTTATTTATTGTTAGCTTGTCATAAACTTTACTGCTTAACCACTTCATGTAGGTTCCTTCTGGTTTGCTCAGTCCAAGTGATTGTCTTGGCTTTCCGAGCTTGGAATAATTAAACTATCTCTTCACTCTTGATCTGCTGCTCTAATTTTGCATTTCATCTCTTAGTAGGTGTGGAAAATGCTTGTAATTTATTTGCTCAAATATTATTAAATAAGTTACCCCTTGACTGGACAAGGTTTGTGAATTGTTATGTTTTGATATTCTAGTGTTGTGGGACTTGTACTTTCTTTTCATGCAAATCATGAGCTTTAAGTTGACTATGCTTATATAACATGTGTAGAATCCGAAGTTAAAGCTGATTATACTTGTATTTTGATGGTTATATATTACATGGTAATGTTGTACAAGAATTTAATATTATGTAATGACAGATATGATTAGAGTAAATGGATTTGCATGATAAATTTATTTATTACATGTTCCACATGATTTATACTGCAAATCTGTAATTTTCCTCTAATCTTTAAATCTACAAATTAGTAAAACTTTAGGAGGGACACTAGGTTTGTAAGGGGATAATATGATATGAAGGTAGTTTCAAGTAATTCAAATTTGAATAAAGACATGAACCCTTTCATAGAGGATGCTTATTTATATTGCGTAGATGTAGTTAACTTGTGCAACACATTTTCTCCAACTAATAAATAATCTTCTCAAGGATTCAACATGTAAGATTCTTCTAATTATTGTTCTAAGGAAGCACATATTTTTATTCAGTCTATCATTTCGTATACTAGTGTACCGTCCATGCGATGCATGGATTAGAATATGACAAAATTTATGTTAAATTAAAATAACTATATTCATCATTATTCATTTTATATGTTTGATTGAGGTAGTTTCATTCTTCTAATGATGCTTACTTTTTTGAACTTAGAGGTTGTTTGATTGAGCTTATAAATTCTTTGAATAAGATGTTTAAAATCTTATAAACTCTTCAAAAGTGTTCAATTAACATTTTGAAATTTTAATTAGGAGCTTATAACCTGTTTTTTCAAAACTTTATTTGATGTAATTTTATATTTGGAAGTTTATTAAGTATGGGTTTTTTTATGATATAATCATATTCTTGTTTTTATTTTTTACATTTTAATCTAAGCCTACAACAATAGCTCAAAACACTCGCCAAATCGAACACAAATATTCAAATCAAATAAAGCTAAAAGAATGAGATTGGCAGCTTTTCGTGCCACTCCCCCTCCCCTCATTTTAGTGTCTGGCTTGCACACGCCTTCTTTTACATGCCTATTGGCTTTTCAATTCTTTTTTTTTGTTTATATGTATAGCAAATTTCTATTTTGGAAGTTTCATTTGTACATAAAAATTGAATGTTTGCTTATTTGGCTGTGGCTCTGTTAATATGTATAGATTTGTTTCAACTCATTCATGAGTAGCTTAGTACGACTCAGATATCTAGCCCAATTACTCTGGCTAACTTATGATGTGCCATATATTAATTAAAACCATTGTTTCCATAAAGCCACAACCTTCATTTTTCTTAGGCATGTTGAGAGCGGTGATATAAACTTTATAGTTATCTTTTTTAATTTTTACTATTTCCTACTTGAATAAGATTTAATTGTTTATTTGGATAAAAATCATAGACTTTCCATTCGCTGATCCTCATCTGAACATTGCCATCGGAGAAATTCTGTAGGGGTCCTTGCTTAAACCATCAAGATAGATATGTACGGATCCTAATACTTACTATATCAGCATCTTTGTATGATAAAACCAAATCTTTGACAGGCAAATCATAACCATTTTGATTGTATGTGCTACTTATCTGAATTTGCTAAAAATGTTGGTATAGCATTTCTAGAAATCAAAATTTTAAACTTTTCCTTGGTCTAGAAGATAACACTTTTTTGTGGCATGATGTAAAAAATAGTTTGTACACTTAAATGAAAACTTTAAAATTTTTAAAAGATTTAAATTGAGAAAAGTTAGAGTAGGTTGATGATCAAGAGTCAAAATGATATCCAAGATTGGTTTTCTTTCGGTTGAAGGACTGCTGATCTAATTATTTGTGTGCGCAAGCATTTGAAGTAAAATGCTCTATATTTTTTTCATTTGAAGAGCTTCTCATCCGTGATTTAAAAGAAATTAAAATATTATGTTAAAGAATGTGGTTTGCATTCAACATTGTCTTTTTTTCCTTGTTTCACTCTTGTTTCTTTCACTATATTAAATAAGTCAATTAAAATGTTTCTAGATCTTTTTTTTTTTTTCTTGAACACAGAATGTTTCTAGAATCTAGATCTTACTAGTACTATAAATGGTTTTGTGCTAATTACTTTCTCAAATGAAATTTTTACCAAAAAAGGGCCACCAATTCCGGTTTTTACTTAAAACACTTCTGAGTTAAGTATATTTGGCAACAGCATGTAGCATCATCATGAAGAGTAACAAAACTATGAAGAATGGCCCTAACCATTGAACTTAGATATATAATATTTTAGTGTTCAATTCACATGGTGAACGTGAAAGTGCATGCTGGAGATTTATGCCAATTTTTTGTGTTGTAATTTTGTTAAATTGAATTCTTAATTGTCCGATGGATAACTGAGCATAGTTTGAAGGGGTAATTATGTAAAATTCACAAATATAGGGTAGGGTCATTTTTCATTTAAAACATGAAGTTTAAAGCTTAACACCACAATCCATCAACTTTAATTTTGTTTTAGTTTCATACACAGATGAACTATATGAGCTCCAATTGCTATAAAATATGACTCCCTTTTGACTATGCTAAGTTTAAAGGAACGTTGAAAAGTTAACCACTTATTGTATCTTCACCGTTGTAGCTGTCATAATGGTGTCCAAGAGCCTGTCATTTCACTTTGACTATAACTGAGAGGGACTTTGGAAGTGAAGTTTCTAATATAAGAAGTGGTGTTTTAGTTCGATTAGTCATACAAAGAAATAAGAGTAATCAATTGGGGATAGATGGTCTAGTTAGTAACTTAGGTGGAAAGTTTACATAAAATATATTGATTTTGTCTATTATTTGCAAATATAGTATTTTTATATACTGATCGCATAAAATTTACTGCAGTGCATCATATATTTGGTATTTAAAAAATTGTGAAATTCATTTTTGACCGTTATCTTTTTATTTGTAAAGTACTAGTTAGTGTGCTACATTTATGTCATATTAGTCTTGTGACTAATCTTTTCATTGGATAGATATGAATTTTTCGGAACATTTTCTTCAGATTTTTTATACGGTCTTGATAATTGCATGAGTTAGCTCAGCAGAAACTTGGTGGAAATATTGGTTCTTTAAGGTTTAAATATTGGTAGTTTAGGGTTCATATGGTATTTTGGTGTAGCGAAGGAGTGATAGGTGCCCTAGTTGATAATGCATGTCTGTTCTCCATCTGGAGATAAATGGTAAACACACTGATATGAATAAATTCGGCATTTTCTTTCTTATATCAGGAGGTATGTGTAAAATATCTTTTGCTTGAAATTTAAATGATCAACATAAAATATATAGCCTGAAACTAAAATGACTAATGCAACCATTTCTCTTGCTTTGCAAGAATTAGATTATTTGTCTTTTTAAAAATGTTTAGAATAAGTAATATATTTTTCATTGTCAAGATTGGCATTATTTTGGAGAAAAGCCCAGGCATGTCAATGAACTGGTGTGAAATTAATTTGCATATTCCTTCCATATATTAGGAGGTGATAGCCATACATTACATGCATGCGACTCACCAATGGTGTATGGTGTTTCGTTGCATAAAATAAAAATGGTTAGTGTAATACATTTCTCTTTCTTGAAATTAAAATGGTTAGTGTATATTTATTTCTTTGCTTGAAATGGAAAAATGATATATGTTAATCATTTCTGTTGCTTGACACGAACTAAATCATGTCTTTTTAACCCTTAGAATGTTGTATTGTTTTCACTGTCCAGATTGGTTTGTATGTCTGTATGAGGATTTTGGAATTTGTGCTCCTGTACGTATGAATTCTTGTTTGGCTAATCTTTCATGTTAAGAAAAGGTGCTCATTTGCTGGTCTATTTGTGCTATATAGTAAATAGTGTGCTAAACTAGCCTGTAAATGATGTATAAGTAGTTTTAACATTTCCATTATATGGATGCTCTTTGAATTTAAGCAACTCAATGAGTAAACAAGCTGGAATGAGTAAAGACATGGAGGATACTTGCATGCAATTTAGCAAATAGTATTTGCAACTTGGGACATATTTTATTTATTTCATCTGGTCCATGGGCTTAAGATCATGGACTAGGATTGAGATAATAATATGGTTCCTTACAAAAAATGTAGTCCAGTCGGGTAATTTCATCGGTGTACACTTAAATGTATTTTCAAGAATCTTTTATGATGTCATTGATTCGGCTTTTCTTCTTTGATTATTACTTTCACACTACATGTTTTGAGTTCACTGTGATTTGATGATTATCATTGGTGATCCTTCTATTCCTTTGGTGACCATATATCCTTAATCATGCTTCTAAAAATGTGCAAAGATTAGCAGCCATTTACTCTGCAGTTTCATCAAATCGTTCCACTTTCATATTTTAAATCAATTTCTAGGGTCTGGTGAGATCGTGGTCCCTCCTGAAGTTATTTGTAGTGATTCACTTGCTGTTAAAGTACAAAATGGAGGCATTGATGATATCACCTCTGTTAAAGATCCAAAAGGTAAAACCACTATTTGTTACTTCTCTGTTTCCGCAGACTTAATTTCTTTAATCTTTTATCTCTATTATATTTTTCTGAAGAGCTGAAGAGTAAAAATACGTTAGTACTTGAGAAAGCAAAACTCCCAATTTATACTCTGTTTTTTTGTCACGGTTGATTTGATTCTCATGTATTCTTCCGTTTGATACTATTAATAATTTCCATCCAATAATCACTTAAATCAAGGATCACTTAAGACTTTTAACATGCCCCCCAAAAAAAAAAAAATTTCAATAAAAAAATATAGGGAACATGAGTCTTCTATGTGAAGGTATGTGACTTTTATCCCTGCTTTTTAGACACAAGTCATTCTCCATGTTTCAATTGCTGTTTTTCCGTTGCCTCTTGACTGTCATACCTTTCTCTGGGAATTGGCACCAGAGCTTAGAATTTAAAACACATTCCACCATTCCACTTTCACCTCAGCTCAATCAACAACCTTGACAAGAAAAGAAGAAAGAGGTCTGCAATTCATTTTCCATTACCAATAAATAAATAAATAATTGAGCATATTTTCTTTTAATTTCGAAAGGTGCTAATATGGATGTGTGTCTTGGTGTAGTTTAGTGCAGTATCATTTCTTTCTATCCTTTTTTTTTTTTATGGTAATTAGCAGATCTTCGAGAACTATGTTGGGAAGAATGTTTGTTTGTTTCCTGCATATATGGTCTTGAAATTTCACCAGGTTTTTTTATTAATTTTTGCTGGCTTTAGTGTGTTATTTGGGCTGATTTTTGGTTATGGTTTAAATCTGTGTTTAGAAAAGAATGTTTTCTAAATTTTGGAGCAGATTTGGAGGGTTTGTTGCTTGTGATCCTTTATTGTTAATTGCCCTGTCAGATTGCTTGAAGCTAATAGACTGCATCTCAATGCTGGTTGCTGGATTATTTGAATTTGCTTGTTATACACACACACACACACACACACACTCTCACACAAGGAAAAGTTCCCATGCAAAATTCTGACATTTCTTGTGCGGATAACATACCAAGCATAACAAAATGAAAATTACCATATGAGATGATTGCGAAGAATCTGAGCTTGCCTTCTTGGCCAAGCATGATCGTATCTTGCTGGATAAGCCCAAGACTTGTTAATTTTTACTAGACTATTTATTTATTTTAGGGGTGGACTAAAGGCACCAACCCATTTTCTAAGGGCACCACACCCTATTAGTGTATGGGTGTGGGGCCCACTCCTTTATTTTAAGTAGGACAATGTTTTGTTCCTATAGAACCCTTTTGCATAGGATAATTGGGGCTTTGGTCCTTGTTACAAACAGTGGATATTTTTGAAGAATTGAACTCTGGTTTTTTTCCTTCCCTTTTGTGGTCATGTTCTCAGAGTATTCTTGAGAATCAACGGATTTGGGTGTTTGCCTTAATTAGATGTTCTCGGTGCATCCTGATGTATCTCAGAATTACAGAGGGATCCCTCCTTTATCTGATTCTAGAAATTCTTAGTGCATGTTAGAGGTCATAACCTTAACTCAATATCCCATTTTGTGCACATTGTGGGTTTATATACGTATCATTCTTATGTGCATGCTTGTGCATGAATCCATAATTGGAAAATGCCCACTTCAACTTGCTGGTTATTGCTCGGTTCTTGCTGCTCAACTCTCTAGCCTCAGTATCTGAATAATATTATGATGTACCCGAGTCACTTACATAATTACTATGTAGGATATATGCAAGTACATACTTCCGACACTAATAATATAAACATCTCCATGCAGATGATCAAGCGGTTGATATCGTAGAGCAAGAGAAGTTGATCCCCAACCTGATCTGTGATGAGAGAATTAGCGAGATACATGCTGAAAAATCTGGAGAAAGGGACCCTCAGGCCCAGGAAAAGCCAGCAAAACCACCAAGCATTGTGATTGATTTAAGCGACGATGACTCAGAAGACGAGGCCCCAAAGAAGTTTGAAATCAGTGGCGAATCCTTGGATGATCCTATTTGGCACTATTTGGATCCACAGGGGTGTAAACAAGGTCCCTTTCCGCTGCATTTATTGAAGCAGTGGAGCGATGCTAATTACTTCCACCCAGACTTCAAGGTATGGAAAGATCCAGCGAACCTTCAAGCGGGAATTCTATTAGTCGATGTTCTTCGTCGATATTTCCCGCATTGATGTGATCCTTAGGTTCTCTGTTAGAATGTGTTCTTGGAATATGGTATAAAGAGTTTTTTTCCCTGCTATCAGATTGCACATATTTAGAGGACTTAAAAGGGTAAATGATCTTTTTTGTTATCTACCTTTGCAATTTGTAATAAATTGATTTTTGAACTTCTAATCTTTAGTTTCTTGATTAATTAGAATTAGAGAGTAAATTATCAGTTTCGTCTACCTTTGTATGTATGTAATAACTTGGCATTTAACCTTTGATTTTTACCATTTAGTTATTAATTCTTGATTGAATGATTTTTGTATTCTGTGACAAATTAGTGATCTTTCTTGGATTTTTTGTTTGAACAGCTGAGAGAGAGCATAAATATTAGCATGATAATTTGTGTGTTTCGTGCAAGACATAAACCATTTGTAGTTTGTGCAATGCAAGAGCTGTGTGTGAGAGGTACATGGATTCGTGTATGGTTCGTGCAAGACAAACAATTCGTGTGGCATGAACCATGGTTGTCCACACGTGTCACATTTGTGTTCTAATCATCTTTTATTTTTATTTTGGATTGCAGCCTTCGGTCATTTTCCATCATTTTTCACGGATTTCGATATTAATTGTTTTTCTTTTCTGGTATATTTTGTGACATGTAATCCTTCTCTTTTTTTTTTTTTTTTTCAATTTGCGATCTCTAATTAATTTTTCCATAACTTTTTCATCAGAATCTTATTTTTGCATTAATTCAGAAAAAAATTCCTATTTTCGGGAAAAAAAAAAAAAAAAACTCTGATTTCATCACCAAATTGATCAAAATCAATTGAAAAACCTTGTTTACATGAATTGGTGTTGAATATTATAAAATCTAGCAAGCAATGGTAAATATCAGTTTTTGGCACACGATATTATTCTATGCAACATATTGCTCCCTAAAATATACAAATTATTTTTCGTTTAATGTTAAATGTAAGATTAGGGCGCCCAAAATTAAGACTTTTCTATTGATTTTGATTAAAAAGAAGGAAAAAAATCATGTAGTTAAAGCATTCCCATCTTTTTTCGTTGACAAAAACTGTTGGGCACCTGGTGTACGGATCTTAGATCCGTGCACTCGGATCAACCTGACCTGCCATGCGCCCGTACGCGTTCGCACGCGCCACCAGGTATCGGACAAAATCCGCCCAAACATGCTCTCAGGTGTAAAACTTTTATGTTATGTTAACTATACCTTTTAGTAATGTTAGTCATATCTTTTAGTTATGTTAGTCATACCTTTTGTAAGGCTGACTATACCTTAACTTTTTTTTTTCATACAAACATATTAACCTTTCATTCTTTTTTAGTTATAACAGTCATACCTTATGGTTATGTTAGATATATCTTTTAGTTATGTTAATTGTACTTTTATATATTACATAAAAGTATGATTATGTTGATATAAAGGTATAAGTAATATCACATAAAGGTAAATATGTATAAATTATGGCGAAATTAGGGTTTTTTTAGAGTTAAAAGTATTAAATAAATGTATGATATATGGACACAAGGATATGACTAATATAACATAAATGTATGACTAATATAATATAAATGTATGACTAACATAACATAGAGGCCAAGGCTAAAAAAAGTAAAAATACACAGATTCTGGTCAATCCACGCCTGCACCCGATTCGAGTACATGTGTGCATCAGGTGCACAGAAGTGTTACTCTTTTTCGTTTTATGTTTAGGTTTGGGTGACCGAAATTAAAGTTTTTTCAATTACTTTGATGAAAATAAAAATCTTTTTCAAAACCAGGGAAAGTTTCCCCTCAAATTATTAAGAAAAAAAAAACAGATTTCAACAGAAAGAAGTGATCAAAAATTAATTAGAGGTTGCAAATTTAAAAAATAAAAAAAATGAACTTAAGGTTGTAAATGTACAAAGAATCTTTAAAATCGTGCCATCAAAAAAGTCGTTGAAAAAATGATCGAGGGTCGCAAACTAAAAAAATAAGTGGGCTTTATTCTTTGAGTTGATATCATGTGCAGTTGATGCATATATATGTGGATTTTGTTTGGACTGATCATGATTCGTATTTTTTTTCCTAACCTTTACAATATATTAGTTATATATTTATGTACAAATAATATATCTTTTATATAATATTTTAATTTTATGTTATACATTTAGGTGTTGTATCTTTATGTGTTGTGTCTTTATGTTATTTAGTCATACATTTATGTTATGTTAGTTATATATTTTAGGGTTTTTAGTTGTACCTCAACATTTTTTTAGACAAACATTAATATATTTCATAACTTTTAGTTATATTAGTCATATATTTTAGTTATGTTAGTTATACTATTATATAAAACATAAATGTATGACTATAAAGATATAAGGACAACTACATTGTTATGTTAGTCTCCTATACACCAATTGCATAAATCTATATCCATGCAATTGAGTCGACCCGACCCCGGATCCACATGCTTGTGGGGTTTTTTTTTTTTTTTATGTGCTACATTTATGTTATATTCATGTCACATTTATATACAAATATCTTTACCTTTATGTATTTTAACTTTGGAAAAATAAGAAGAATTTCAGCACAATTTGTACATATATACATGTAAGTGATATGTCACATTTATGTTATATTCATTTCACTTTTATGTACAAATATCCTTACATTTATGTAATATATAAATGTGCAATTAACATAATTAAAAGATATGTGTAATATCACATAAATGTATGTTGATTCAAAAAAGTGCTGAAAGTCTTTTTTTTTTTTTTTTCTAAGTTAAAATACATAAAGGTTATGACATTTGTACATAAAGTCATATTAATATAACATGAATGTCATACAAATATAACATAAATGTAACATATGAATCACAAAAAAAAAAAAAAAAAAAAACATAATAATAATGAAATTTCAAAAACTCGCAGATTCATGGTGCACAAAAGTTTGTGATAATATAAAGATTAGGGGGAAAAAAATACAGATCTAAATCAACTTGAACCCAACCCACATGTATATTCATCAAATACACAGAAAACCAACTTTTTACCATAACATTTTCTTTTTCTTTTCTTTTTTCAATTGCAATTGCAAGTTGCAATCTAAACAAATTTTACTTCAATTGCTTCCTACACTTTTGATTTTGATTGCATTAAGTCACATCTTTTCCAGTTACAACCTCCAATCTATCTTTTCGCAACTTTTTATCTCCAAAATTTTATTTATAGGTTTTTTTTTTAATAATATTTTTGTATGAATAGGACAATTACTAAACTTTTGTTTGGACAATCACTAACAAATCCGAATTAAAGACGTGTCTATTTGAGTTCTGTGTTTTGACTTACAATTTATTAAATTTTCTCCAAAGCCTAACCCATTACATCATAGGAATGTAACATTTCATCAATGTACATGCAATAATATACACTTAACAAGTTTCCAATCATTTTCTCACATATAACGATAAACAACTAATTTTCACTTTAAAATAATATAACAAAATTTACCTTTTTAACTTTTTTTTTTCAATGAAATGTGACGTCTCAATTGTTATTATATCATATAAAATCACAAAACAAACACTAAATTTTCAACATTTATACAACTCTCAAAATCCCATAAAACTTACAAAAAATCCATACACATTTAGTTCAAAAAATCCTAAAATTTTTTGCTAATAGAATTATAATAGTTCAAACTTTTTAGGTTGCAGTTGAGAAATAAAATAAAATTAGGTCATAGATTGTAAATTGTAATTCGAAATTAACTCAATTTATGGGTGGGAATCATAAAGTTGGTTTGATGTAATTTTTTTTTTTTTTTTTATCAATGGTTTGATGTAATATGATGTTAAGTTAGATTGTAATAATTGTTGTGTGGTCCCAACCTCACAAAAGGAGTGTCATAAAATAGGCACCAAACCTCGTCGGTTAATTACTATGTGGATCAACCGATGCAATGTGTGTTGAATTTTCTGATTTTTTTTTTTAAGTTTACAAAAGTTATGTATTTGTTTGTTTGTTTATTTCGTTTTCAGATTGGCCTTTGATATATATTGTGCTTTGCGTCTGTCCAGTTCTATGTTCATATTTTAATCAGCAACAGGAAAATACATGATCTAATTTTTTTTTTTTTTTTTGGACCAACTTAAAGTATGATCATTTTTCAATTTACAAACTAAACTTCTTCTTTTTTATCTGCTTGCAACCTGAAATTCAAGAATTTTATAAAGTGCAACCTAAAGTAATTTTCACCGACAATTTTTCTGAAATTTTTCTAACGAAATGGACATCACTTAACTTGCATGTGACTTTCAAAATGATAAAAACAACCTGAATTATGACTTTTTTCAATTTGTAGCCTGAAGTACGATTTTTTTATTTATTTGAAAATTGAATTTTTTGAAATGAAAAATGTAACCTTATGAAAATCACATGTTGTGCATTTCACAGGAAAAGTTGCAAGAAACAAGTTTAGGGTGCACTTTGAAAAACTTCTAAATTTTAGGTTGCAATCGAATAAAAAAAACGTTTAGGTTGCAAATCGAAAAAAAAAACTTCTAAATTTTAAGTTGAGTTTTGCATTTAACCCTACCTTTTTTTTTTTCTCACATTTTAATTATGTACTGCCTCTTGTTCTAATAGTCTAATACACACTCTCTCATTCAAAATAATTGTTGGTTTTAATTTTTCATCATCTATTAATGAATATAAAAATTGTACAAAAATGTTATGGCTAAATGTAAAAAATCAACCTAATGTTTGGTTTTTTTACATTTTGCAACCTAAATTTATATATACTTTTATCCAATTGCAACTTTAAAGTTCTGGATCAATTTATCAAAATGCAACCTAAATCACTTTTCCCAACATTATTCCAATACTTGATTTAATTTTTCACTTTACAACCTAATCTTTATTTTGTTTTTTTATCCAATTGTTGATTTAGAACAAATTTTGATAAATATCAAAATTGCATGTAAAAAAAAAAAAACAGAGTTTATGTAGCACTCGGATTGAGCCACCGCCTTGACTAACTATGCTCAAATTATTCGTAAAAGGAAATATAATATTTAAAAAATATTTTCGTAGAGAAATTCAACAGAGGACTTCATTATAAAGACACGAGTATATTGACAAAAATTAGTTCAGTCTTTTTGGGTTGCTATCCTGCGAGACTTTTCAAAGTTAAAGAAACATTAGTTCATCCTTCTTACTAAATCGTAAAGCTTGTCATACAGTTGAAAGAAGTTATTAACAATAAATTATTTAAAATATTTAAATTTATATATAAGATTATGCTATGCAAGTTTTTATGAAAATGAGGCGTTACAGTTTAGGTTGTAAAAGTGACAAAAATTAAATCACATGTGAGTCACGTGATCTCCACTTTGCTGAAAAAATGATCGAAAAAGTGATTTAGATTGCATTTTGATAAAGTTCGGAACTTCAAGGATGCAATCGGATAAATAGAATAAAATAAAATAAAAAATCTTGGTTGCAAAGTGAAAAAAGCTCATTTTTAGGTTGGATTTTTGCATTTAAAACAAAATGCTTTGAAACAATACTATAAATCTATTCTCACTTGTTCCAAAATTAACATGAGATTAGATCATATAAAAGAAAGAAATAAGAGAAAATTGAGATAAGGAAAGATAGTAGAATCTTGTAGTGAATAAATTTTAAAGATATTAAATAGGTAAATTTAAAATTAAAAAATCTTTTAGGGATTGGAATAAACTTGAAAAAAAGTGGTAGAATAAACTAAAATGACATTAATTTGATACAAAATTTAACCTACAAAATAACATGAATTAGAATGAGTTTATACTAATGAGTTATGACAAAAATGATATTGTGTCACAAATATAATTATATGAGACGGATCATTATTTTCCATAACTTAAATCCATTTATGTCAATCAATCTTTAATTTGTGGATTATGTGTTGTGTATTAATTTATCTCACTAATTTGTGAGAGGATCTTATAAAAATTATACTCTATGAATAAACATTATGAACACTTAATTCCAAGAGATTTTCTCTAGGTTAGGCAACCAAACATTTATTTAATAGCATAGATCTTTTAGCGTACTACACATAATGTTAATAAATCGTACTAATAGTGTTTAATTAAATCATTATGCATTAATTCATCTATCTTGTATATGAAACTCACAATTAGTAAACACCACATTCAACATTTTAGCTATCTGTAAACTGGATGCAACCAATTGATGACTTATTTTTACAGTAATTTTTTATCTTCTCATCACTTAAATCGATTTTAGGTACAAATTAAGTCACACATCGAAAATACAATGTTAACAAAACTATTATTTACAAGAAATATTTCAAAGAAAATACAATGACTTTCATAAAAAAAATCTAAGATTCCTTGTACATATATATTTTATATAAACATTAGCCTCGCGAGTTATATTTTTATTTTTCATGAAATTTCAGTATACAAATATTTTTATACTGAAAATAAAAATTAATAGATAATAATATTATGTATTCCTTTTTTTTTTCAGTAACATAATATATTATTTTAATATATTTATAATAAATAAATAATAATCATAGAACTTTTTTGAGTCGCAACATGAAAATAGAAGATTCAAATTCAAAATGTTGATCAACTTTAGTTATGCACCGATCAACCATCTTCATCTTACCTATAGATTTAGGCATTTAGTTGATAAAGAAAGAAATACCCCTTAATGCAATTTGTCACCATTGAATCTCATGTTATGTCCATCTTGTATCATGATTTAGTTCAAGAATTGCCACTCAATATGTGATATCATGCTACTTTTGAATGTACGTATAATGAATGTCTCGCACGTTAAAATTGCAAAGTTGTGGAATAATATAGATATACCTATCCTCATGGATTAAGTTACAAATTAGGAAAATTAATTAACATATTAAGAATTTGTAACGTGATTTCGATAGACGTAAGTACATAAATTCCATTCATTTTACAAAAAAAATAAAAAAATAATAAACACCGGTTTACCACTTTCCATATCCAAATAAGTTTGAAATAGTAATGATACATTTTCAAAAGGAGTCGTGTTTGTATAAAGAGTAAAATATATATTGCTTAGTTACAATAAAACCAAAAAAAAAAAAAAAAAAGGAATCTTTTCCAAAACCACAATTTAAATACAACTTCTTGAATAAGAGAAAAGAAAAAAGAAAAAAGTCAAAATTTAAACCCACTATTTGAATCATAATTGTACTCTCCATGCTCATATGTCAAACAAAAAGACATGCTAAAGATGAATTGTGGTAAATGATCTCAAAAAAATATAAATGTGATTTGAATGCGATAATAATGTGTTAAAACGAGAAATTATTCATAAAAACTAATGTGAGACAGTTTTACGGATAGTTTCCGTGAGACGGAACTCCAATTACCCACGACAACATGTGGAATTGTAGGGTTTGAGTTTTGGGTTGACTCATCCACACAAAAAGTGAGACCGTCTCACGAATCATTATATAATTCACATGTAAATTAATAAAAATGAGTTAAAATTGTTGGTAAAAAGGATATGTCTCACGAATAGTTTATCTGTGAAACCATCACATGCAAGTTTTTACTATACATTAAAATTCTGTGAAACAAAACTTACTCTAGATTACATAATTCTTTTAACAAATTGTAAAAGTTGGGATTAATTTTAATTTTTGAAAAATATATGTTTTTTTTTTTTCAATTAAACCTTTTGTAAGGGACCCACAACATTTCAGCTATTTCTGACATTGTCAGATGACATCTCAACACCAAAAGTTTGGATTACAAATGAACGTTGTTCTTTTTTACGGGTGGCAATTTCCCATATAAATTACCATCCCGTTGGGTATCAATGTTAATATTATGGAAATGGTATTTATGTTTTCCATTCAATCCCCGACCTTTAAATCGGTCAAATTTATATGAAATGGTGATTTTTCATTCCCCATTTAATATTTTAATATATATATATATATATATATATATATATACCAAAACATCCAAATTTTTCTATAAATACTCTAAGAACTCATTCCTCACGACTCCTTTCCAATTAATTAATAATTTAATATCTAAAATTGCAAATTAAAATTGAAACTTTAAATCAACTAAAAACAATCAAACTTGTTAGATTTTGTTGTCATTTTGATTATGTGTTTCATACTTTTATTTTAAAAACTAAATTTATGATTTCAAGATTTTGTTGTCATTTTGATTATGTGTTTCATACTTTTATTTTAAAAACTAAATTTATGATTTCAAGATATTTGATGATATATATTGATATTGTTTACGAGTTTTTTTAATTGTTTTGATATTTATTTTATTGAAAATTATTTAAAAAATAAAAAATTTAATTGTAGAAAATTAAATTTAGAAAACCCGAATCCCCGCGGGGAATCTGCTCCCCCGAGTGATGAATCCCCATCTCCGTCCCATATTCCTAAAACTTCTGCTCCCCGAGTGATGAATCCCATCTTCATCCCATATTCCTAAAACGGTGATTACAGTGAGAATGATATTTAATATAATAATTTGGTATGAGATGGTATTGAATCAATACCCAATCCGCCCATTGCCACCCCTGTTCTGCTTGGATCATTTGGGAAACAAACTACTCACAATTTTTCATTTCATATAATTTCAACTCAAACAAGCAAATATTTAATCGGCATAGAGATAAAATTAACGAAACAACGAGACATCAGAAATCGAGAGAGAGATTTCGTAATTTTTGACAATAATTTTCGTTTCTATTTTTTTAATTAATTCAAACAGCGAAAACAGAAAGTTGAATAATCCCATCCATCCGACTCAGTTCTTCCCGTGGCGAAGGCATCTCGAAGAGAAACAGCAAATCGTACACAGATCCACCATCGATCTTCATATCTCGATGATATGGCGAATTCGATTATCTTGCCTTCGTGTCTAGATCGTGAAATAGGTTTTGATTGGTTTTGCAAAAGTCAGAGTTTGACCATTTTCGCGGCTTTGACCACCGGATTCTCCCTAGCGATGGCTTCTCTGCCGGCGGCTTTGTAGTCGTAACTGCAATCGTGCCGATCGGAGTACCGATGATCGGCGCAGAAGAGGTCTCCGCATCGGCATCTGAACCCGGTGAGGCCGACCTTCCTCCGGCAACCGGAGCACCGGTTGACTTCTCTCTTCATCGGAGGCGCGGCATCGGCGGCTGCGGACGCCTCTTTCAGCAGATCTCGACTCGTCTCCGCGGTGCTGAGTTGACTCTCCGGCGAAGACCTGGTGGAAGAGCTAGATCTGAAGGATTTGTCCACGAACACGTGGTTTAGAGGCGCGGCGGGCGCGGCGGAGGTGGTGGTGGCGTTGAAACATTTCTGGCACAAATTGTTGGCGGCGGAGATGCCGGCGACGCCGCATTTGACGCATAGGGATATGGTCTCAGGTACGACCTTGAACTCCGTCTCTTCCTTCTCCGTCCTCTGCGCCATGGACTCGAACAATAAAACCTGAAAATATAAAACAAATCTTCGGCGTATGCGTGTTAGCGTGCAGATTTAGAGAGAAATTGGAGGAGAGAGAGAAAGGAGAGGTGGAGAGAGAGTTGAGGGAGAAGGAGAGTGGAGGGTCGGAATTTGAAGGGCGAGAAGGTCGGTAATGGGGAGGAATCATGGCCTCATAGAGACGCGTATCTGGCAATTTGCGGGGCCTGAAATGACCTAATTGCCCTTGTTGCCTTCTCCATTTGCGGTGGGTTTAGTGGTTCTCCAGGGGTTTATTTATTTATTTATGGATTAGCTCTGACGTGTTAATGAATGCATAATCGTCGACATTAAAAGATATTTTAATTTTTAATGTCGGGTGTGAAAGTATTTATGTGCTTGGAAAAATCCTTTGGTTTTAGTACGCTAGAATTCGTAATATTTTAATAATTCTAGACTATTGTGATGTTAGAATTTATAGAATGTATTCTATTACCTTTTTTTTTTTTTTTTTGATATTCATTCTATTAATATTAAACTATATTTCAATGTAATTTACATAATAATATAAAACTTTCCGAAATATTATATGATTAAAATATATAAAATAAAAGTAAAATACCCTCAAATTATATAAAATCAAATAAAGAAGACTTTTATACCACATAATATAATTTGTTTAATTTTTTTACCATAATTTACTTCAATTATCCAAAATAACTTTTGCACTGAGCTCATATGTGAAATAGCATAAAAGAAACTGATGTGATAATAAATGTAACCATTCATGTTCAACAAGAATAATTTTTCTTTTTATGTTTGTAGTAAATATATATATATATATATATATAATATAGTATAAAAATAATTAACTATCTATATTATGGTGGAAATTGATGTTATCCCTAAAAACAAAATACTCCATTAAACATAAAATCTCACTCCAAAACTAAGATGGTGATTATGATTAGAGAAAAGAGTAAAGAAAAAGGAAAGAAGTAAAAAGAAGGGTAGAAGAGGGGCAAAAAGGAGAAAAGAAAGAGTGGTGAGTAATATACTAATATTTGATAAGAGCGAAGAAGAAGAAGAAGCAGCCAAAGGAAAAAGCGTTGTCTCAGCTCTCCAGCTTTCAGCCGCCCACTCTGACCGCCCCTGTCCTTTTCTATCATATCACTCTCCACTTTTCCCCGTGTTCCACACGTGCCTCTCCTAAGCGCGTCGTCTCTTCCCGCCACTTGTTCTCTCCTTATTGGTCCAGGCGGAAACCTGTTGGTCTTCTCTAACTGCAAGAGTTCATTTACACGTGGCTGTGGATTAAGCTAGGGTGTAAATTGTGATACTGCCGTCATTTTGTAGGAGATTAAAACTCTCTGGGTCCCACTAGGTCAATGCCTTCGTTTTGTGGTTTAGTTTTGTAGGCGCCGATGTCTTATGCGTGGGTTCTACAGTTCTTCTGCTTTTCATTATCCTTTAATGTTTTTTCTTCTTTTCTACTCCAAACGCTTTTTCCTTTTTATTATTTTTTTTATGTAAATGTATTTTTTTTTTATAGAAAAGAAAATAATATTCTATGATTCTATCTAATAATTTCTCCTTTTCTCTTAATACAACTTTACTATTAATCATCTGGATGAAGATATCATATCTTTAAGTCGTCTCATTGAAGAAAATATTATATTAAGTATTCATCATTCTAAGTTTCTTACTAGACATCTATAAAACAATTGTAATAAAACGTATTGTAAGTAAATTAATTACAAACTAAATTTAACTTGAGTCTTAAGTAAGACCATTTCACGAATCTTGTTAAATAAGATGGGTCAAACTGCAATCAACACTTCATAATCACATATAAATTTGTGTAAATGAGTTTTATTTATAAGTAAAAAAATCGTTTAGTGGTGATTATCTATGAGATCATCTTATTTAAATTTCTGTGATGTGAACGTTTGAAACATGAGAGATGTATGGTATATATTTATTTCCTAAAACTCACTATTTTAAAGGCCTCATACCTCATCTTTATGTAACATGTTCACAAACAAAATAATTTTATGAATTTGTTTTACGTTGAAAGTTATTGTGGGTTTTGAGAATGATGTAATTTCTTAAAACATATTGAACTTTTCTGATAAATGAGGAATCACCAACAGGTCGAACTCAAAGAAGTTGTACCATTTGTCCCAAAAGATAGTCAACTTATATTTTAAATTTTCATAGAGATAAATAAAAAAATTATGTTGTGTGGAAACTCTTATCCTTACTTAATTTACTCACTGAAAGACGATAAATATAGAATGAGTTTTATGCTAGACGGTTTCATGAATTTAGTTACGAGAGACGGGTCAACCCACAATCTACACTTCATAATTCACATGATATAAATTTATGAAAATAAGTTTTGTTTGTTAGTAAAAATGATCAGTTCACCGAAACTATCCGTGAGATCGTTTCATATAAATTTTTGTTATAATAAATATAATGATAATCACAATAAAAATAAGTAAAATAATTAATTCAATTTTTTAAAATATAATCTTGGGACGAATTAAAGAAACCAGAAGTGTGCATTTAGCTTTGAAAAGATGGTGATTTTTTCTTAGTTTTTTTGTCTCAAGATTAATAAATATCATATCCTTTGCTACTTGCAAGTTGTGCTATATAAATAGTGGTATAGTGATTTGACGCAAAGGTGTGTCAACTAGAACAAGTAGTCCTTGAAATGGTCAACTTGATGATTAGTTGGTTTTATCTAATTAGTATGTTAGCACGCAGGATTAGTCTTTTAAACAATTACCATGATTAAACTTATTCGAATATTTCACAATTGGGAGACTTTATAATAATCAGGTTCAATATAGCTACTCAGAGCCTCTACAATGCCTCATTTAAAATATGTTTTTAAATAAAATATGTAAAAGATGTTCTTGTAGGATGTCAGGATTTTCCTGCATTAATGTTTTTAGAAAGGTAAGACTTGTGTGTGGGACATAATAGAATATAAAATATTTTTTTTATATTATTTTATAATATTTTTAACATCTACTTTTGCAGATGCCCTTAAAAAAACATACTATAAATATTTTAAGATTCAAACATTGCATGGGCAAAATTTTTAATATTTGTCATATAACTTGAGATCTTGAGAAATTTATATTGTACGAGAGACGGAGAGAGAAGATTTGATCTATATAGCATTAAATTGATGGAGTGTATTGATCAATATTTCCCCAATTTAGTGATATATATATATATATATATATATATATATATATATATATATATCAATTATCCTCTATACATTTTAAAATTATCAGTTTGGAGTATCACATCAAAAGCTGATTTTCATGTTATCAGTTAGCGTTGGAAAATCGAAAATTCAAGTAAAATGAAATTAAAATTGATATAAATTTAAATTTAAAGGATCATTATAAAAACTGGTAAAATTCATAGTTGAAAAAAATGAATGTAGCCGAAGTTATAGATCAAACACGAAAATTTCTCACCATCTTAAGTTCTAATGAAACAGTTTAAATAAGTTCAAGTTTTCAGTCCATTCAAATTCTAGTGTATAAATCTCAAATTTAAAATACACATTTAATTACTAAAACTTAAATTAGTTTTAGCTATATTATTCAAAATTGATTGAAAAGAAACTACTTAAAAAATTATAAACAAATCATTTTAAAATGGTGTACATTAGTTTATCTTTTCTAAATCTATTGTGTGAGCCCATTTTGCTCGTACTAGTTGATTCAGGCTAAAAATATTTGAATTCGAACAACTCATAATATTGAGTGATCATAAGCCGACAAATTTGTTGGCTCAAATTGATTCATACGATTAAATCTTGACATCTCACTCGCAGAGCTGATCTTCAGTTAGGGTAAGAAGGACACCAACCTACAACCTCATGTTTAAGGGGTTCCGAAATTTCATCCAACACTAGATATATATATAGTAATTATAATAAATTTATTTTGTATTTGACCCAATATACCATATAATTGATAATAAAAGATTTGTGATCCAATTTTTTTAATATATAATTGATAATAAAATAAACCGATTTATGATGTAAATGACTCAAACACTCTAAAACAACTTTTTTTATGATATTTCAATAAAGACTTTAAATGACTCAAACGCTCTAAAACAACTTTTTTTTATGATATTTCAATAAAGACTTTAAATGAATTTGATTTCTTATTTTGAAAATTTTAGGGAGGAAGGTTTTCAATGTGACATGACATTAGTCAAGGAGCTTGCATTTAAGATGGAAACACTGATCATGTATTTTCTAAAAAAAAGTTCAAACTCATAGAAAGAAACAATTTAATGAAGATTATCATGAAAAAAATTTGCACTCTATTGAGAAATCTTTTAGGATCAATTATTTTTTTGTTATAGTTGACATAACTATTTCATCTCTAAAGAGCAGATTTGAACAATTGGAACCTTTGAAAAGTAGTTTTCAATCCTAAAAAGTAGTTTTCATTAGATTATAAGAGATTGCATGAGTCTTGTATTAATCTTCAAGTTACTCTTACACATAATGACAAATCTTATATTGATGCTATTGGTTAATTTTCAAAATTGCAAGTGTTACAAACATGTTTACCAACATAAGCAAAATCAGCTAATTATATTCTTAAGTTTGTAAAGACTTTGCATTGTTTTCCTAATATTTTCATTGCTTATAGAGTTCTGCTAACTATAGAAATTAAAAGAAGTTTTTCAAAACTAAAATTGATAATATCTTATTTGCGTTCAACTATGGCTCAAGAAAGATTAAATAGATTAACAATTTTATGCATAGAACATGGGGTGTTGGAAAAATTTGATCTTGAAGAATTTATTGATGATTTTGCTTCTCAAAATGCTAGAAGATCTAAGATATTTTCAATAATAATTTGAAACTTTTTTTTGCTTTTATGTTTGTAGGTGTTGCAATTTTTCAAGAATATTCTATATGGACAAAAGAACATATTAAAACTTGATCTATGTACACAACTTTTTTAATGTGAGTTTTTTTTCCTTCTTATTTTCAGGATTTTAAAAGAGCATATTGAAACTTGATCTATCACAATTTTTTGAATATGAATGTTTTTTCCATCTTATTTTCAGATTTGTAAGTTATATTATCGTGCAGTTAAAATGTTTATTTTTTCTCCATAATAAAAAATAATTAAAAAATGTTTTTTTTTTTTTTTTACCAAAATCAATATTTATTAATATTTTATCGATAGTTTCCCGATTTTCTAACAATTTGTTCTGTGAAGCTACCGATATGTAAATCAATATCGATAAGTATTGAAATTTTCTGTTAATTTCCCCTCAACTCTAACATATAACCTCTTCAAAATTATTAACATCGTTTTTATATTTTGCATAAGAAAATCTATTTGGAACTAACAATATAAATCAGCCTATACAAAGAATGAAAGATATACTTATTTATCTCCAAATTAATCAAACGTAACACCGATTTATGAGCAAGAGATTATGAAAGTGATGATAAAATGGAGCAGAATTAGAATGAACAAGATCCATAGAAGAGGCATGGTGGTGTCATCAAAGATAGCCACATCTGCATGTGTTTTCCACATGCCCTACCCTTCATTACATTCCCCATGCATTTCATTCAAGCTGTCAATATAATTACACCTTTTTTTTATAGGGGTATGAATATAATATTTTGACATTTAAATTATGTGAGTTTTTTTATAGATCTTTCTTTTCTTTTGTCAGCTACAACACAACAGCAGTAGAATATTCTGTTTAAATGACAAGATCTTGCCAGTTTTTAGTTTGTAAATACGCTAGAATTCACAATTAAGAACTTATACAAAGACAGAGGTTTTAAGGGTGTGATTGTTATGTTTTAAGCTTCAAAATTAGTAGAGATATATATATACATACACACACTAATCAAATTAATTCATCTAAGTCCATTTTCAATAACTCATTGATACATATTTTATATACTTGTTTGGTTCAAACTCTTACTAATTATACGTAAATAAGTATTTATCATTCATATTTTCTTCTTGTGGGTCCCCCAATTTATGAGTCGGGTTCTGTCCATGTACACATGTATATAGCATTTGTTTTCGAATTTGATATACTATATAGTATACATCTTTATGTATAAAATTAGTTTTACACACATATATGTGAGTTGTTTATAGATAAATAGTACATATATAATATGAGATATCTATGGATACTCTTCTGTTTGGGATATCCATGGATACACATGATATAACATCATAACTAATATGTAGCACGACTGCAACTCAAGTAACAACCTACTAAAACAGTAAAACTACTTTTTTTGTAACTTTGCAACAAACTACTGGCACCAAAATACTGATGAAAAAGAAAGAAAGAAGGTATATATGTTTATTCCTATCGCAATTGTATTGATACCACCTGATTCGAATTTTGAATAGGTATTATTGTGATCGATCACGCGTGATTAAGTCCAACTTAATTATGATAATTAGTCAAAATTTACACTTTAACCTTGTTAGCTAAACATTGGTTCAAAGAAAAAGAAAAAAACCTTGTTAAGTCAAACATAAGAAATAATAAGAATATCCATAATTTATGAATCACAAGAACCTGAAACCTATTACACTTCTATATAAATATAATTTTATGTGATGAAACCCCACAGCAAAGCAAACCCAGATCAAGCCCGACGAGGTGTCTCGGAACGAAGACTGAGGGACGTGGAAAGCCGCAGCATAAATATAATTTTATGTAATGAAACCCCACATCACACGGCCCAAACTCATTTTCACAAGTGAGAGTTAAAATTATATGTTATATGTTGACCCGTATCACAAGAATTATAGTCCTTTTTTTTCAAATAAAATAAAAAGAATAACAAAGCCACATTTGACTCGAAGAAACTAAAAGGTTATTATTGCTACATCTAGAAAGGCATTCCAGACGAAAGTTGAATACAAATAACCATCATATAATCAGACCTTAATTAACCACTAAACAGGACATAACATTGGGTCTGACTATTCAGAGCCTAGTTGAGTGCAGTGCTGATGAAGACAGCGACTAATGCAATCCAGATTCAATTAAACCAACTTCATATTTTGTCAATCTTTTCAGCCTTGACTACTGGGTTCGCCTTGGCTATCGCTTCCTGACCCGCCAAACGATAGTCGAAGGGGCATTCATGTTTGTCAGAGTAACGATGAACACTACAGAAAACATTGCCACATCGACAGTTGAAACCCGTTAAACCAACACGCTTCTTGCACGTCCCACACCTTTTTGGACCTTCTTTCACTTCCTCATTTGCTGGAGATGCTGATGATGTTTGAGGAGATGCCACCACCACCGCTGACGTGGCAACCTGTGTTTCAGTTATTACAGCAACGCCAGAATCCTTTCCAACAGCAGTGGAGGTGGAGCCCCCGTTCACGATACTCTCGATTGAAGAAGTGACAAGCTTTGCTTGCTCTTGGTTCAAAACGAGGTCCTTGTAACACTTCGAGCACATGTTCATGGTTGTAGCTGTTCCGAAGAATCCACAATTATTCACACATAAGATGGGAGCTTGAGGAGCTTGGCATCCAGTCTCGTTCTGTTCCATTTCAGATTTT
This sequence comes from Scutellaria galericulata, assembly GCA_946896805.1. Taxonomy (NCBI): domain Eukaryota; kingdom Viridiplantae; phylum Streptophyta; class Magnoliopsida; order Lamiales; family Lamiaceae; genus Scutellaria; species Scutellaria galericulata. The sequence continues at coordinate 10,273,965 of OX335798.1, read as the reverse complement.
TTCCTGCAATAAAGTCACATAAAATTCTCCACACTATGGAAACATATCCACTATATGGCTTGGTTTTGGCATGGAAACTGAGATCACTTCATTGGCAACGAATCTTGAAGCATATAATGCCATAACATCATTTTATAAATGCCTGACTTCAATGATACGTGGAGTACCACATTCTGTAACATGAACTGCTTTTTTTTAAATAAAACCATTTGACTTCTCTAAAGAGCTGACAATTGACATCAATGAGAACTAAAATTAGGACAAGATGAACTTGCAATCATAACCCTACATTGCATGAGTCAATACTTATAGCATCAAGCTTCTTAGACCCAGAAATGTCTACAAAATTCTTCTGTTCATTCCCTTTATTGGCCAAATTCTGCCAACTTATTTTCACCTATATGCAATTTTATCAGATAAATAAAAAGAAATAACACATAATCTTAAGTAAACAAAAAAGAATTTCCACCAACCCCCCCCCCCCCCCCCCCCCAAAAAAAAGGAGAGAGAAAGAAAGAAAGAAAGAAAATATCCCCATGCAGTCCTGCTAAGTACTCAAGGCCAAGAATTATAGTAATCTGTTAAAGTGGTAGCTAATAAACACAACATAGGCATCACTGTATTTATGCCAAAGAAAAAAGAGCACAATTCCTCCAAAAAGTGTAAACAATAGAGAAAATGGAAGGCCATAACAAGCTAGCTCAGTAACACATTGATGATACCAAAAGATGAATTCATTATACATGACAAACTGTTCGCTGACTTAGAAAACGCACGGAAAAGAATTTAGAATCAGTGTTTCATGAGAGAGAATGCTGTTAAAGATTCTACAGAGACATAAACGTGGACTGAGTGAACAATGAAAAATGTCCGCTAAGGCAGACGGGATGAATGCTACTTATCTCCACAACACCATATATCCGTGAACAACTGGGGATATTCTAGAGCAGTTACAGGCACACAGAACAGTTAAGACCAGCAATGTACTAAACAATCAACACTTCTTCTCACCAGCCTTTATGTACTAAACAATCAACACTTCTTCTCACCAGCCTTTAAAGAGATTTTTCAATGATATTTCACAAGTAGAAGATTTAACATATCTTTAAGACTACATGGTTCTATAACATTTCAGATCCTATTTTAAATCTGAAGTCCAAGAGCCATTACAGGTTCTTTGATTACAATCTTTAAAGACTACTTGGTGCTGCAATGTTTCACTATTTCCCCATTTTGCTTTGATCCCCACACCTAATTTTGGATCTTGGGTGGCTCTAACTTACAGGATTTTCAAGGATTCTTCTACTAGCATATCTTTTCTGCAAGAATTGATAGAATATGAACATCAAAACTGCACCACTTATGGTACTACAAAATCCAAGCTTGTAGTTGTCGTCTTCTCAGACACTTTGGTTTGTTTAGCCCTTAGCATATAATCATATTCTTGCCATCATCAAAATCATAGTACATGCCGTCTCTGATCTTCTCCCTCATTTTTAACTAATGCTCCTCTTTACACTCCATCTGCACTCCTGCCAATCCTCCTCCAAATTGGTTATAGCCCTGATATTTCAACCACCCTACTATATTTTATGGAGACTATAATCACTACCAAACTGTTTCACATTTTTCAGCTGCAGCATTATTGTTCCAGTACTTACAAAAACATATACGAAGATGCTCAATGTTCAAATACATGTAGCTCAAAACATACTGATAAGTACACAACTTTCTTATTTCGCTGGAATTGTCTAAGGTTCATCATGTTATCTTAGGAATGTATAGCCAAATTACATTTTCGTAATCATGAAATTAAGGATAGTCGGCATTAAACTCTGAAAACTCATCACCATCACTCTGAAAACTCTGCCTTACAAAGAACTTAATTTGAAATCTTTGATTCACTTAATTCAATTCTAAAGAACTTCATAGCCTAGAAGTTCAATCAATCGGCTTCTTTTAGAAGCAGACTTAATTTTCCGCCAGAAACACATCCATTAATTTAATAAAAACACAAAATTGGAATAAATGATGGTTAGATTTTCATACACCTACCTATATCAAACACCAATAGAAAAACATATCACAGACAATAACATCCAATTCCCAAAAAGAGCTGATTCAAAAGAATGAACAATTTGCGTTATGATTAAATTACCTCTAAATCGATCCGTTTCCGAAGTAATATTAACAAAAAAATGCCTATTTAACACCAAAAGACAGAAATATTATTATATGAAGAAAGTTGTCATACGAACCTGTTCGCGGAGGAGACAAGAGAGAATATTTTTGTCAGAATTTCGCTTCTAATTCCCTGCTAATCAACACCAAAAACAAATTAAAAATTATATAATTAATCGATCGAGTTGTAATTCTACCGAGAAGCGATTTATTGCAATCGAACCTTGAATTAATCTCGACAAATACCTACAAATACATATACAACCACAACCTAACGTATAGAGAGAGAGTAAGAAAGACTAACCCTAGAAGCGAACAGGAATTGAGGAGAGAGAAAAGTACAGAAAGAATTGAAATTGAAAGATGGGAGAGGTTGGATAGCAATATATATTTAAAATAAAGGAGCTGAGAATCAGCTGTGCTCGGTCTATGTACACCGGCGACGTTTTCCTTGCGGCCAATGGTTGTGTTATCGCCCTAGCCAATTATGATAGAGGTGCACCATAATACTGAAAGATGTGGGTTCAGACAATTATGATGGAGTGGTGTTGGAAATACTATTATTTTAATATTTTTGATGAGGTCCAGTGTCAGGGTACGTGGCATTAGTTGGCTGATTCTGTTTCCGTTTTATTTATGCAATCGTTTATGGTATTTACTTCCTTCCAAAGTAAATATCATTTTAGAATTTTATACGTAAATCAAGGAAACTTGATAAAAGAGGATCTTTTCATATTTAAATATGGGTTAATTGTCAAAAAAATCACAACCTTTACTCAAATTGTCATTTTAACCAAACATTTTATTATTGGTCAAAATAACCTAACTTTAATATGTTGTTTGTTTTTTAACCTCGGTCAGCCCTGAAAATTATTTCCGCTGACGTGTCCATCTGCCCGGACACGTCAGCTGCCACGTCTTAAATTAAAAAAAAAAATCATATCATACAAACAACATCGTTGTGAGTAAATGAATTAAAAATGGTATGACGTCGTTTGTATGGTATGATTTTTATTTTTCTTTTTTGAATTTAAGACGTGGCAGCTGACGTGTCCGGGCAGGTGGACATGTCAGCGGAAATAATTTCTGGGGTTGACCGAGGTTAAAAAACAAACAACATATTAAAGTTAGGTTATTTTGACCAATAATGAAAGGTTTGGTTAAAATGACAATTTGAGTAAAGGTTGTGATTTTTTTGACAATTAACCCTTAAATATATTTATTGTAGGAACACTTTCAATAATTATTTTTATATACTGTTATATAATTTGAGAATGGTAAACGATAAACAATTTTAAGTAGAATATACGAAAAAATATTTCATAAAATTTTATAACACTTATTTTAAAATTATAATTATTTTGAGATGGAACCTTTAAACATAAGACTTATAGATCCTCCTTTTTTAGGATTAAGATACTAAAAAGAAAAAGTCATTATACATGTTAATTTTGGTATTTTTTATGTTTCTTATTTAATAGTAGATAGTAAAATATCGCATTTATTTATTTTAAAATTGTATAAAAGGGGTGGATGTGAAAGTTTTAAAGGTTGGGTGGATTTTCTACCATTTCTCATGTAATTATTATTATTATTTTATTATAAAGGTTAAAAAGACTTCCTTTTGCTACCACATTTAAAAAAATTGACAAATTTGCATTAAGTATATTAGTTATATTTTTGTCTGCTCATCTTAACAAAATGAACAATGTGTTTTATCGTGTCGTTTAACTATATATATGAATCATATATTTACATGATATAATTTGATTTATACCATTTTTTACGATATAATATATATATATATATGATTCACATATACGATTTACAAGAAATGAGACACATATTGGCTTATGATTTGATTTATATTATGATTCAAAATATAATTTGTATGATGTGATCCATTACACGATATGATTTGATTCATACTGTCATTCACGATATATTTACATGATATAATTTGATTTATACCATTTTTTTACGATATAATATATATATATATATATATATATATGATATGATTCACATATACGATTTACAAGAAATGAGACACATATTGGCTTATGATTTGATTTATATTATGATTCAAAATATAATATGTATGATGTGATCCATTACACGATATGATTTGATTCATACTGTCATTCACGATATAATCGAATTACACAAATATGGACATGATATGATGTGATCCATATTGGTTACAATATATATTTTGATTCATATATAATATGAATCACACAGGTTTACACGATATGATGTGATCTATAAGATTTGATTCATATTGTCTTGTGGTTAGGGCATCTCCAGCACCATATTTTACAGTAAATTTTACATCATTCTAATGTAAAAATTGTCATCCATCTCCAACAATCTACACTATTTTTTTTCATTGAAAAACAATATTCCATAATATTCATTATTATTAGTTTTCAAAAACGAATGAAAAGAAAGAAAAGGAAATGAATTTAAAAAATGAAAATGAAAAGAAAAGGAGAATACTATAAGTTTTAAGTCTGTGTTGACCTGGTGCACAAATGGCAATTGAGAATTGTTGGCGTCACATTCTACAATACTGCTGGAGAAGAAAAACATCAAATTTGGATGTTTTTACAGAAGTGTTGGAGATGCTCTTAATTGATATGATCTATAATGATGTTACACAATATGAACTATAAGGCTACACGATATGAAAAATGACATTGTTCATTCGTGGAGATGTAGGGACAAAAATCTGACTCTTTTTTACCTTTCTCAAAATTGTATACTTAGGGGCAAATTTTTCAAATTTTTTGAAATGTGGTTGAAAATTAAGTTTTTTATCATCTATGGTAGAAAAATAAGTTTTTTATATTTTTGTAAAAGTTTTAATTTCAACTATATTGTAGTTTGATGGACTGGCAGTTTCTTAATCATTTTTTTGCATAAGTGAGATTCGTCTCTCTAAAGGCATCTCCAACAGTGCAAAACAAATATTGCAAGTTTTGCATGTGCATCTCCAGTAGTGCACAAAAAAGTACTGAAGGTTTTGCATTATTTTTATATAAAAATTGACGATTGTCTCCAACAGTGTGCACTATTCTTCACACTAAAAAGAAATATTCCATAATATTCCATAAAAATAGAAGAAAAATATTTAACGCGAAATTTAATTTGTGTTGAATCCAACGCAAGATTGACGATTGAGATAGTTTAACGTGAACATTTAAAGCACTGCTGAGTGAAAAGATCATAAATCTTTAAGAAGCACTACTGAGTGAAAAGATCATAATAAATCTTTAAGAATTCAGTGAATTGTTGGAGATGCTTAGTGTATATCATTGTAGTGCAGATTTTGCTCTATTTTTGCTCACAAAAGAAATATCATTATCTTTTAGAAATAGGTATAATTTAATCATAACTTTTTATTTTTTCTAAATTTATGCATGATTTTTTTAAAATTTCAATTTAATAAACTTTTTTAATTTTACCAACTTAATTCACACTAAACACTAAATAGTTTACAATTTAATTCTCCATTCACTAAAAAAATCGGCAATGAAATTGCAGCATCGAAGAATATAAGAGAGGCGGGCAGATGAGGGATCAGACAAATAAAATATAGACTTGGATGGAGATGCTTGGTCCATAGTCAAAATATCTATAAAAAAATTTAAATTCAAAATGAATGGTATTTAAGTAGGTACATCTTTAAAAACATCTGTAAGTTTTTATGTCACATGTGTACCAAAATGAATTTAAAATACAAGTTCTAATTTTATATTATTCAAAATACACAAAAAAAATTTGTATACCTGGTGCACGAACCCTAGATTCATGCACTCGGGTCGACCCAACTCGCCACGCTTCTGCATGCACCATCAGGTTGCGGACAAAATCCGTCCAATCATGTTCCCAGGTGTCAGACTTTTATGTTATGTTAACTATACATTTTAATAGTGTTAGTAATACTATTGTAAAGAGGTTTAAAAGAGATAAAAATCATCTTTGTATTGAATCTCAAAACTGATCGAATACAGAAATGATACACATATATATAGCCATGCATGACTAAAGCTTACGTGGAGAAACTAACCTGAGGAGCTAACAAACTAAGCTAACTAACACTATAACTAATTCTGCTGACATGGCACATGCATGCATTTATACATTTGCAATATATCTCAATACACCCCCATTTAACCTAAACCAGTTCTATGTAAGGGAAGTTTTGAGCTTAGCATCTGAAATCTAGTTATTGCTAATGACTTAGTGAAAATATCAGCTACTTGATCTTCAGAGGGAATGTATCGAATCTCTAGTTCTTGAGCAAGCACTTTTTCACGTATGAAATGCACATCAATCTCTATATGCTTTGTTCTTGCATAGAAGACTGGATTTGAAGCCAAAGCTGCAGCACTCACATTGTCACACCAAATTATAAGAGAAGAATTTTCTATTGTCACTCATATTTCCTTCAAGAGAGACTTGAGCCATATAACTTCTGCACTTGTATCGGCTAAGGACCTATATTCTGATTCAGCACTTGAACGGGACACAACTTGTTGTTTCTTGAAACTCCATGCTATAAGATTGCCACCAAGTAGGAGACAATATCCACCAGTGGATCTTCTATCATCAATGTTACTTGCCCAATCAGCATCTGAGAAAGCTTCAAGAACTAGCCTCTTTGCAGCCATGAAGTTAAGCCCTAATGTAGTAGTTCCTTGTAGATATTTGAGTAGATGTTTGCAAGCTAGCCAGTGTTTGACAGTAGGAGCATGAAGAAATTGACTCAATTTGTTGACTGCAAAAACAATATCTGGCCTAGTCAAGGTGACATATTGCAGAGCTCCAACTGTGCTTTCTATACAATGTAGGATGATCAAAAGTTGGACTATCCTTTAGATGAAGTTTCTGAGTAGATATCATAGGAGTAGAAGTAGATTTGCACTTGATCATATGTGTTTTCTGTAGTAAATCATTGATATACTTGGTCTGAGAGAGAGTGAACCCTTTTGAATGCCTATGAGCCTCCAATCCAAGAAAATATTGTACTTCTCCTAGTTCTTTTAAAGCAAAAGTGTTGCCAATGAGATGAATTACTTGTTGTATGTCAGTTGCATCTTCACCAGTGACTAAGATGTCATCAACATATATTAGAACAAACAACAATTTTCCATGTATCTTTTTGAAGAATAATGAATGATCTGAGTTTGATTTCTGGAATTTAAGAGATAAGAGATACTCCTTCAATTTGTTAAACCATGCCCTTGGAGCTTGTTTTAATCCATAGAGGGACTTGTGGAGTTTGCAGACATGATCAAGCTTTGTTTGATCAATGAACCCATCTGGCTGAAACATATACACTACTTCCTTTAAATCTCTATTCAAGAAGGCATTGTTGACATCAATTTGCTGAATTTTCCATCCATAGGTAGCTGCTAAAGTGAAGATCAGTCTTATGGTGCATGCTTTAACCACTGGACTAAAAGTTTCAAAGAAGTCAATACTAGCTTGTTGTTCAAAGCCTCGAGCTACCAACCTGGCCTTATACTTATCTACTGAGCCATCTGCCTTAAACTTTGTTTTGAAGATCCATTTATTTGTTATCACACTCAAGTCTTCAGTGTATGGAACCAATGACCAAGTGCCTTTTGATTGTAGAACATCAAATTCAGATTGCATAGCTGCTTTCCACTTTGGATCAAGTAGAGCATTGTGAACTGATGATGGCTCCTGATGAGAGATAGTACTCTGAGTAGTAAACACCTTTGGTTTAAAAATCCCTCTCTTTGATCTTGTGATCATATGATGACCAGGCTGATCACGTGGAGCAGACTGATCTCCTGAAGATGAGTGATCTCCTGAGGGTGAGTAAGCTGGATGTGAGGAATTATGCCCCTCTGAAGATGAGGGAGCTGAATGATCAGTATGTATTGGAGAAGAGAGCTGACTTCCAATAGAGTGCTGATGTGGAGAGGTAGAAGGAGAAACACCTTGATCAACTTGATGTAATGATGCATCAGAAAAAGAATTATCTGTGTCAATTTGAAGATAAGGAGCAATAGGTGAAGCTGAAGTTGGAGTTGCCAACGAGTTGCTCTGAGAAACTCTATGTAGAGATGTGTAAGGAAATTCTGACTCATTAAATTCCACCGTAGCAGCAATATACACCTTGTTCTGAGCATCCATACATATATAACCTTTGTGATTTAAGCTATATCCCAAGAAAATGCACTTGCTTGACCTGAATTGGAACTTATGATTGTTGTAGGCTCTGAGATATGGATAGCAAGTGTATCCAAACACCCTGATTGTTGAAAGATCAGGTGGCCAACCAAATAGCTTCATATAAAGACTCTGATTCTGTAAGACTTGGGTTGGGAGTCTATTTATAAGATACACTGAAGTATGAAAAGCATGCCACCAAAATTTGAGTTGAAGTTGAGCTTGAGCCAGTAGAGATAATCTCATTTCCACAATATGTAAGTGTTTTCTTTCAGCTTTTCCATTTTGCTGATGTGTATGTGGACATGGATGCTGAAAATGAATGCTAAGTTGAGCAAGTAAAGGTGTTAAACTCCTGTATTCTCCTCCCCAATCAGACTGCAAACACTTGATCTGTAATCCAAATGGTCTTTCCACCATAGTATTGAATTGAGAGAAGACAGTATATACTTCTAATTTGAGCTTAAGTGGAAAAATCCAAGTGTAACTTGTATAATCATCTATAAAATGAATGTAATACTTGAAACCATCAATTAAAGTGGCATGAGAGGGCCCCCATAAATCAGTATGAACTAGTTGAATTGGGGCACTTGATTTATTTGTAGAAATAGGAAAAGTTCTCTGATGTAGTTTTCCAAGCTTACAAGCATCACAAAAATCCATATCTTTAGCAGTAAATGGAACATGTATGGACTGTAAAACATGTGATAACACACTATTACAAGGGTGTCCTAGTCTGTTATGCCATCTGTGAGCAAGATTACTTGTACCAGTAGCAAGACACATAGACAAAACCTTTGTATTGAGAGTAGAAACAACAGCAACAACAAGATCTTTATTCTGGAAAGCAACTTCCTTATGTTTGAAATTAGCATCCTTATTCTTGAAAAATCTTGAGATATCTAGCTGATATAAACCATCATTAAGTCTGCCTTGGAGGAGAACCTGATTTGTTGCCTTGTCCTTCACAAAACAACCATCATCATAGAATTCAATACTTACATGATTATCCTTTGTAAATTGAGACACACTCAACAGACTCTTTGTAATGTGAGGAACACACAAAATGTCTTTAAGCAATAAGGACCTATTTGAAGCTACGGATTGGATGGAAGAATAACCTATATGAGAAATAGGTAATAAAGTTCCATTACCTACTGTAACTCCAGCCATACCATTGTATTCATTCTTCAGAGAAAGATTATCCATATTTGCTGTAATATGATTTGTAGCTCCACTATCAAAATACCAGTTAGGATCTTGAGAAACTGAGTTTGAAGCATGTGCCACAAGAGCTTGAGAGTCTGAATCCTGAGAACTTGATGTATAAGAATTATCAACACTTGTGAAACTGATATCAAACCTTTTATAACACTTAAGAGCAGTGTGACCAGTTCTTCCACACAATTGACAAGTAGGCTTGTTTGTAGATCTAGCACCAAAACGACCACCACCTCTAAATTGACCTCTAGTAAATCTGCCTCCACGAGATGGAAAACCTCGACCAAAAGCAAGATGTGCAGTCGAATTTGAGGTAAGGAATTGAGTAATCAAAGCACCATGGACCTGATTATGAGCCTGTAACCTCATTTCATGTGTTTGTAGAGCAAACTTTACCTCAGTCAGTGTGAGTTTATCAGTCATCGAGGTGAGATTTACAACAATAGATTCAAATTCATTTCCAATACCTCCCAATATGTATAAGATCAGTTCTTCATCAGTTATACTAGTACCAATATCAATCAATTCATCAGCAATTGAAGTCATTTTAAGAATAAAATCATCAATCGATAAGTCTCATTTCTTAAGAGATTGAAGCTGGAAGCGAAGTTGAAGGCTACGAGCCTTAGAATTTGTATGAAATAGAGATTCAAGAGTGTTCCATACCTCGGAAAAAGTATTGCATCTGCTTAGATGACCAAGCATGGACTCATTTATGGATGATAATATCCAACTGAGAAGGAATTGGTCTTTGCGCATCCACAACACATAATCTGGATTAACTGATGTTGAGGAGTAGGATTCAGAGATCGATCATGTCGATATAGGAAGCGCAGCTTCAATTCCAAGGAGTATGCCATCGAATCCATGCATTCGAACGGCTGATAGAATCTGTACACGCCAGAAATTATAATTGCTTCGATCTAATCGAATTGAAAGGGGAACAAAGTGTGGAGGAACAAAGTTGGTCGTCATTAATAGCTGGAGAACCAGAGAATATTCACCTAAGAAGAAATCAGAACAACAATTTGGCCGGAGATAACCGTCGCCGCTCGGCCGGAGAGAACCGTCGCCGGAGAAAAGTCGCTCGGCTGGAGAGAACCATCGCCGGAGAAAACTAGGCTCTGATTACCATATTGTAAAGAGGTTTAAGAGAGATAAAAATCATCTTTGTATTGAATCTCAAACCTGATCAAATACAGAAAGGATACATATATATATATATATAGCCATGCATGACTAAAGCTTACGTGGAGAAACTAACCTGAGGAGCTAACAAACTAAGCTAACTAACACTATAACTAATTTTGCTGACATGGCACATGCATGCATTTATACATTTGCAATATATCTCAATAAATACATTTTAGTTATATTAGTCATACATTTTGTAAGGCTAGTTGTACTTTAACAATTTTTTAGACAAACATATTAACATTTCATTCATTTTAGTTACTAGTATATGTCCCGTGCGATGCACATGCATATAAAATTTAATATATATTTTAATATTATGATATGAAAATGTTGAATACAAAAATAATAAATATCTTGAGAGTTATTTTAATTTAAATTGTTATCCGTGTGATGCACAACCATAAAATTTAAATATTTCATGTTTGATGCAAAATATTAATTTAAGAAAGAAAATTCAATGTCATTTGGTACCCATGTGCATATAAATTTCAAGTATTGTAATTTTCTTAAAATTAAAATGTTAACCATAATCAGACAATATAGTTTTTCACGGTTAGTTCAATTTAATCTTGATGTCATTCAAAAAATTTAATGTTTTTTATAGTCATCATACATTGTCTAACTACTTCACTAATTAATTGTATTGGTCACAATTGGTATTGAAAAAAAAGTATACAAATATATGCTCAATAATATATTCATAATGAATATAAAAAATATATACAGTCCAAAATAAAAAAAATCTAATTTCAACATACTATTAAAAAAACTATATATTTTTTCCACATGTTTTAATGTCAGAATTTCTCAATTACAAAAGTTTTTCGAACAAAAATATAGATCGATTATCTTAAATTTTGTACTTTAATTTAAAAAAGGTGTAAAAATAAATAAAAAGAGTCAATGCAAAAGGTGTTGTACTTTTGATATAATCATTATCATCGTACTTCAAAAGTGGCTTTTCGAAAGTTGAAACCTCATCACCATATTCTACCATCTAAAAAGAATTAATAATCAAAATAAATAAATTCAGAACAAATAATACTTAATTTTGAATATGAAAAAAAAAATTCATAAATTTTCAACATCGAATCACGCTTAAACTTTGAAAATAGATTGGACTCCTTCATTACCAAAATTTAAGGTTAATAACAAAATGATTAAATTATTAAGTTATAAAGATTAACATGTATCGAAATAGAAGTAGAAGAGCGAGTGTACTTGACATTCATTGCATGACGCATCAAAACGGTGCAATAATCTCAGGGTTTAATGGAAACAACAAAGGAACCCTATAAATAATGGTTCATCACATCTTACTAAAACCTTGAATAGAATACGTCTGTTAATCAAAGTTTTAACATCAGTTGGCACGTTGCATCCATAGATAACTTGAACATAACATAACATATTATATATATATATATCTTGTATTTAAACTCAGCGTAATATTATTAAAATGAACAATGAATCATCCTTTCAAAACATTAATTTTCTAATTAACTACACTAATGGTATGTTATAGAAAGATATCAAACCATAAACATGTATAAATCTACATATATATCAAAATTCAAATTCTTTTTATAAGAATAATATATATATAAACACACCAAAATATCATGCATTTATATGAATATAATTAGAAAAAATTTCATGGGAACGTGTATTGCAATAATTTCATATAGTTTATTCATTTAATTATTCATACATTTGCAAACTCAAATAAGTATATATGATATACTACATTTTATACATATATATGTATATTATAATTATTATATCATAATCAATAATACTGATTTTGAAAAAGATAACTTGTAAATTAGTATTACGCTTTGCAAATACCGTTTTAAGTCAAAAATTCTACAATTTAGATATTTTAAAGATTTCAAACAAACCCATTAGTTTATATAATTTTAATTCAAATTAGTTGTAACATAAATAATTATTTGATATCATATTACTCAATTAATTATTGAATAATTAATTGATTTGAAAAACAAACCATAATGAACCTATATATGTGTTCAAAAAAATAGTTCAAAAGACAAGAAATTTTAATTGATACGCCATCTTTAAGTACGACAATCAATTTATATACTTTATTTTATTATATAATCAAATAATATTTCTTGCCATATATATCATTGAAAATCTTTGTCAGCAAAGTTAGATTATTATATATCATTTATATTCATTACATAAAAGTAATATTAATAGAAGTTTACAATTAATTTAATTAATATCACAAAAACAATTTTTTTGATGAAATTTCTATTATTAAGAAGTGAAAATAGGCAAGAAATTTTTGACATTTCTATTTTTAGGGAGTAATTGTTATTATATATATATATAATAGTCATACCTTTTAGTTATGTTAGATATACTTTTTAATTATGTTAGTTATACATTTATATATTACATAAATGTAAGACTGTTGATATAAATGTATAAGTAATATCACATAAAGGTAAATATGTACAAATTGTGGCGAAATTAGGGTTGTTTTAGAGTTAAAAATATTAAATAAATGTATGATATCTATACATAAATGTATAACTAACATAACATAAATGTATGACTAACATAACATGGAAGTCAGAACAAAAAAAAAAAGAAAAAAGATAAAAGTGCGCGGATCTGGGTCAACCCATACCCGAACTCAAACCCGAGTGCATGTGTGCATCAGGTGCACATGAGTACTGCTCTTCAAAATATGATGTATTGAGAGTTAATTCATACAAATGACGTGCAAGTTTTTTGTGACAAATTGATTGTGTAGGTACATCTTTAATTTCGACTACTTGGTTTCAAACAATAACACTAGAAATGTTCTTCATCTACATATGAAAATGCACATATAGATATTCCAATATATAGCAGTTTGGAATATTTGTTTAATTTGGACAAACTAGAAAAACAAAATCACTATTCAAGATATTGAAATTAATATATTTCTAATTGATCACAATCAGGTAATAATATGGCCTAAAAGTTTATATTCCGAAAATCGATTCTTGATCATTTTAGCTTTACGTATCTTATTTTATGATTATATATACTACACGTTTAATAATAAAAACACTATATTATAGTATAAAATATATATGCAAACGACTTGCATGGTCCAAATATTGATTTAGTCATCAATTTTATTTAAATAATTTTTATGATAACATAATCTATCCTAATATATAAATTTGTCCACACTAAAACAATGTAACACTATATTATAGTATAAAATATGCAAACGACTTGCATATTCCAAATATTGATTTAATCATTTTTATTTTAATAATTTTTATGATATCATAATCTATCCTAATATATAAATTTGTCCACACTAAAACAATATATATTATATGAACTTTTAGTGAATCTAAAATTATAATTTAATCCTAATAAAATTATTCATTTAAGATATTTGTATAATGTTAATTGTTCAAATTAAGTCAGTTTAATGGATTTTGTAAATTCTGACATTTAAATTTTTTAAGGAAAATTCTGCATTAATTCAACCAAACATATCAGGTAAAAATATTTCTATACCTATAAAATATTTGCATGAGAATATGCATGATGGGTGCATATATAAATTAATATGGCGACAGTGTTGGACATATTAATATGTCTCATGGAAAAAAGTTTATTTAACTATATGGTGCTAGCTGCAATTAATTAACATAAAGATAAAAGTTAAATTACTTCGTACATAAAAAATAAAGAAATTCACCCTTTATTTCATTTCACATAAACAAGACAACGAAGAATGTATAAAACAATAGTAAACAAAGCTTACAAGATGAAATGAAAATTTAAATAAATTTAATATTTGAGTCCGTGTTGATAATGTGATTAATACATCTTGAGCTTAATGCATATAAATTGCAAAGAAGGACAAGATAGAGGCCCCAATGAAGGACCCCACAGCTGGCAACGCCGCCATGGCGTTGCTCGATGGGCTGGGGGCTGGCGCCTCCGTGATGGCTGCCACCACCCCAACGGAGGAGGCGGTGGCAATAAGGGCGGCACATGCAATCTTTTTCATGTTCATGGTGGTGGCGCTAATTTGTCGATGGAAAATCGATTAAATGTGGATGAGAGTAAAAATAAATAATAAGTGAATAATAAATGGTGATAATGAAGGCCTTTTATACCAATTCGAATTCTATTTTTAGAAATAATTTAAGGTATTTTTGTGTCATGAAATTTTTTTACTATTTTTTGATGAACGTTGGACCTTCGACTTCGTTGGGCCATACATGTGTTTAATTGTTTATTAATTATTTTTAGGGTGAGGCTATTAACACCCATTTTCTTATTAATAAACCCCCTTTATTATAGACACCCCATTTAATATTTTTTATTTTGTTTTTTACTCAATACATATCCCTAAACTACTATCATACGTATTAAAAGAAAACATATCCTCAACTTCATGAATCAATGGAAAACCTTCAGGTCCATTTGGATGGGTGGATTTGAGGAGGGACTTGAAATTAATGATAGTAAATTCATCGATGGTGTTTGGATGGGCGTGGATTTCAAATCCATCACTTTCATTTTGAACTAATTTTGGAGTCATTTTGATGGATTTCAAATTCATTCCAACTTGAGTGGATTTGAAATTCATTCATTTCAAATCCTAAATTTCAAATCGCTCTATTCAAACACAATCTCATATTCTGCTCTAGATCCCTACATTATTCATTGATCAGTATATTCAGTGTTACATCCTATACTCCAAATACCAAAATCATAAAGTCAAAAGTCAAAACACAACAATGATTAATATGCACTACTATCGCATAACAAAATTCTTTAGCAATTTTTTGTTTTATTCAGAATAATTCACTCTAATATTCAGAATAATTCACTCTAATTGCTTTTGATTTCTCTCTTGAATCCCCCATGGGAAATTCTCTCTCTTAGGTTTCTCTCGCTTAAATTTATTTCCAAAAATTTTCAGATTTATATATGAGGATATTTTGGTAAATTTATCAAGGAATTTTTAAAAAAAAAAAAAATATTTTGGGTGTGTATCATAAGAAATGGAGGTGTTAATAGCCACCCTTTCTTTTAAACATTTTTGATTAATTATTGTCCCCAAATATCAATCACACATAAATATTAATTAATGATTGTTTAGTTTGTTTTGAAATACCAAACAAAATCTTCAGGAGGAACCGAATTTTTTTAACGTAGTCCAATGAGATGTTGAAAGTTAAAATAGGTTTTTTCTATTCTAGACTAAAATAGAGCTAATTTCAATTGTGATATGAATTTTTAACTATAATATTATAAACATTTAATTTAACACTAATTTTAGTTCGGGATATGTGTGGTTTTTTCAAACCCAACGGCTGAAATGGATCCACTCCACGATATTGATATGACTTCGGATTAAGTGGAATATTAGATTCAATTTATAATATTGGAAGCAATTATACCAAAATTTCTTAATAACTATAATACCACTCAATAATATTGATATATATATATATATATATATATATATATTTATTTATTTATTTATTTATATATGTTTGATTTAGGGGTGAGCACAGTTCGGAGCAATTCAAGGATAAGACAATCTTTGAAATTGCTATAAAATTCGGAAATTTTTTAAGAATATAAAAAATGATCATCTCCGAATAATAGTCAATATGGAATTATCGATGATTTAGAAGTTCTATCATTATATAATGAGTAACACTTGTGTGCATCAATTGCTCAGTGCAATTGATGGCCACTTGGATCCGCTTGATTTTATTTTGATTTTTTTTTTAAAATACATTTTTTTAAACTAGCTTGCCCACCAAGTCACGGTTCAACTGGCAGTCCAATCGATTAAAGGAATTTTCATAAAATGAAACAAATGCGAGATATAGTTAAATCTAATCTCGTCAAGATCAAATCCGATTTGATCATGCGAAATCCCTAAGATCGAGCTCATTGATATACTTTCCCAAATTATGTAATCTTTAGCTTAACCTATAAATATGACCTCAATTTGCCAAAAACATATCCGAAATTCATTGTATTAGAGCAATATTCTATTATTTCTCTGATAAAAAGCAATAAAATCGATTCGAACCACAAGATTAGTCCGACCAAAATCGACCGGGCAGGCTTCCAAACCCTGAGCCCTAATCTTTATGTCTTTATTCTTTTTCATCTTTAATTCGTTCGAATTACATCCTATTTTATTGGTATTAATTTGACTTGATTTGTCCATACAAATTTATACGTCAACACATCTAATTAAATTTGTGTAGATTAAAGACCCTTCCAAGAGCAGATTCATTGAAAGGCTTTGAAATATGGAATTTAATCTTATAAAGCAAACCGTTTTGATTGAGTTTTGACGTTCACAAATTTCTAATTTCGTAGTACAAACTAATCGAATCGTCCAAGAATTTCCGATTAAATCTGTCTCATTTCATTCGATTTTTAAAACACTACCTTATAGAGTTGCACAACTTAGGTGTCCCTCATACTCATTCTTGATTGAGATTAAAAAATAAAATACAATTAGTTAAATAAAAGTCAAACACGTATCAACTAGTAGAAAATAGGAAAACAGTGTCATAGAATGGGAGAAAAATGGTGGAATAATCAATAATCACTTAACTGTGGGCCTCTTATTGGGCTATGATGAAATAGCCTATCAAAATTGATCCGTGTTAAAGACCAAAACTACCTTGGCCTGTCATTTTCCAAGAACACCCAAATATCTTGATTTTGTCCTTGGACTTGAATTGGTACACATAGCAGCAGATTAAGTCGGTAAAAATATTTATATTAAGGATTAGTTAAAATCACCATGTAATTCTATATATATATATATATATGTTGCATATTTAAAAGGAATCGTTCCACTTTAGGTAGTTAATTATTAATTAGGGACCTGAAAAATAAAAACAATTATTCATTCAAGATCCAAAAGATAAAAAAGTAGGTCTTACGTGAAACGGTCTCACGTGAGATCTTATGTAAGACCAAGTTCATAGGCAAACACTTTTGTGCACAAGGTGCACAGATCCAAATTTGTGCACAACAATACTGTTATATTATATGAAATAATACTGTTATATTATATGAGTGATACTGTTTTATATGAAGTGATACTGTTATATTATATGAGTGATACTGTTATATTATATGAAGTAATACTGTTATATTATATGAATGATACTGTTGTATTAATATAACAGTATCACTCATATAATATAACAGTATCGTTGCACCTTGTGCACAGGAGTGTCACTCAAGTTCATATGGATCAATTATGTGGGACAATCCATTCAATATGATCAATTTCGATCTCACATAAGATTATAAAAAACATCGTCTCACGTAAAACATGAGACAATCTCACGTAAGTTTTTGTGAAGATCAAATTATAATTATAGACTCACAAAATTAAAGTTTTGTCTCGCGTTCTGCGATCCCTAATTATTTAAAAATATTTTTAAAATGATAATCTCAAAATATGATCATGGATGGTTTTCATGTGCATGAAGAAAAAATGGAAAACACAAGAAAGAATAGAAAAACAAAATAATTATACCAATATGTAATCATGTTGTGTCTAAAAATTTGAAATGACAAGCATAATCTAATTATTGTGAGAGTTTTTAAGTAATAACTTTTCAAATATTGAACCTAATTGTTAACTAACCTATCCTTCCTAGGTTAAATCCTAAGTTAATGTAATGATATGCTTATATAATTCATTCGGAAAGAGTTGTACAATTTTTTTGATAAGAAGGTTCGAAGAGTAAATCAAAATCAGAATTTTGTTCTGATCAAAAGTTTGAAATGAACATCCCATGTGAAGACATGTTCAAGAATCCAACCAAGTAATAATTGGGATCATTTTATATGAATACCTAATCTCATATTTTGGATAACTAAATTGATTATATATAATAAAAAAAGAGATATAAAAATAAATATGAATTAGAGCACCGACTACAGAATCTTGGTTTAGACAGCAAGAAAAAGAATTAGGTGACCCCCCCTTTTCCTCTATTAAGCATATGGACATCTGTCCACGCTTGTAGTGGGCCCACACGCTTTCATTACAAGTATATATAACCCCATCAGAGTTCAAACTCTAAATACCATTCATTAAAAGATTTCAAGTTAAGAAGAGATCAGCATAAATGGCAATAAGTTCAAAGGTGTTGATGTTTGTGGCCATAATAATGGCTACTGCTCTTTCTGCTGCATTCGGTCAAGATCAGATATCGCCGGCGCCGTCGCCTGACGCCGGAGCTGGGTTCTCTCTGCCGCTCTCCGCCGCCGTCGTGGCTTCTTCATTGGCCTTCTCTCTCTTCTCTCTCATCCACTACTGAGAATTTATTCATTCGGATTTCATTTCTATTTCTCACTTCTTTCTTTCTTTCTTTCTTTATTTCTTATTATTAGGATTATTTATTTGTCATGATATATAATATATATGGATATGGATAATGTTTTGTAGTTTAGAGGGAGGAATAAGAGTGTGACACACTCTCTGTATTTATTATTTTGCCGTTTTATTGTTGTTATATATATACACTTTGTTTATTTATTTATAATTTATTTATTCATAGCACCAAATGGCTTAAATGTTTCTCAACTCTTTGCAACCATTGATGTATTAAATTCAAACTGAAAGTTGCAAATTTTGAAATCATGCCACCATTACGTTTATACTGATTAAATCTTGAAATTTAGTGTGCCAAGCAGATATTTCAACTGCTTTAACACATTAAAAATATTATATCAATTCTAAAATCCATTAGTAGCTATGAGAATTTTACATTGTATGTAATTTTAGTTAAATGTTGTTAACACTAAATTTAATATTGTTTTAAGAGTAATGTTTATTATAATTGAAATGAATATAATAAAAAATGTCCGATTTCAAATATTCCTTGATTTAGTAATTTTCATATCAATAAAATTTTAAATGTTAAATTAATTTGGGATCATATCAATTTTAGTCTAGAAAGTTAGGTTCTATCCAATTTTGGTGTAGTAATTTTGCCGATTTCAATTTTGATCCTTTAATTGTCAATTTTATACAATTTCAGTCTGATCCTACAACCAACAAACAATGAAATACAAAAAGATAAACACCTAATCAAAATTGAAGATTGGGTCTTCTTAATATATTGAATCATACACCGAGAGACAAGATATTGAGCTTTAAAATTCTTAGAATATTAGATAGTTTAAAACATCATTTTCAAGAACAGATTTTTCCAATCAAGACTTACCTGCCAGTCTTCACAACCTAGAATTCTACTTGGATTGTCAAGCGTCTTCGATATCTTTAGTTCAGTTTCCTTGAATTCATTGAATTGATGAGCTCAAGGCAACCCAAATCAATGGAGGTGAAGTATATAATCTGAATTTAGGGATATTTGAAATTTAATTTTCATTTTTGTTTATTCTGCTTTTGTTTTTTCAGATTTAATTTATTGTTAATGATGTGGCGAGGGTTTATGTCAAATAAGCTGAAATTTCCTTTAGATGACACATAAACAATTTCAGTAGTCACGTCAATTTTCCAAGCAAGATTGAATTGAAATTGGATAAAATCGACAATTAAAAAATCAAAATTGGAAACGGCAAAATTATTGCATCAAAATTGGACAAGACCTAACTTACATGACTAAACTTGAGTTTACCAATCGGTTTTATAGTAATAGAGGCATAATAATTAATCAATAAATAAAAAAGAATAAGAATAAACATTTCGTTTTAGACACATTTGAGATAGTTTTACACAACAACTTCAAATGATTGTATGGAATTGAGTTGGAGAAATGAACATTTAGGGTTTGGTTCTTGAGAGATCGAAATGCAAAAGGTAATTCAACAAAATCTTAATTAAAACAAGAGGTCATTGATTCGATAGGAACACAAATGTAAGTGGTTTAGTTATTTTCTAAGTTGTTACACTTGTTTTAATTAATCAAATTTAAACATCAGAAATAAGAGGATCGACTATAAAAGTTAACTAAAACAAAATTTAGAGGATCTTGAAATGCCAAATAATATTATTATTCATCGTGCATGAAATTGAAGAATCATCAACTAAATATTCAAGTTAAAAATCATCATTACCGTGCCAATTTTGTACATGCTTCCACCCCTTAGAAATATCATCATCATCTATATATATAAAAAAAAATAGATATGGTATAAACCAATGTTGTTTTGTGGGTGGGTGTAATAATATATAGCACTAGGAAGTGGGCACTGCTGATTTAGCAGCATTCACTTGGGTAATAATTAGAGTCTTATGAGTAGTCATATAATGGGAATGGCAGGCCTCAAATTCTGGAATCAATGCTTGCATATTAACCGAGAGAATCGTTTTATCTGAAATTGAGCAAGAAAATACTAATGTTATATTGTGTGTGAATATCAGGAATGAAGTGAGTATGTAATGAGCAAAGAATCGAAGCTTACCTTAGACAAATTAGCATTGTTTGTGTTAATAGTTGAATGACATATGAGAGAGTATCCTACCAATGACCTGCATGCATGTGTAAGAAGATACCAATTAACAGAATTAACACAACAGTATATACATGGTAAAATGATTATTGCATCCAGAAAAAGACCCCTCAATTTCTTGTATATGTAAAAAATATGTTGTTTAACAAGTGAATAAAATGCCTAGACATATCATCTAGAAGCTGAAATAAACTGTGAAAGCATATGTGGTAATCCAGTGGTGAAGAAATATAAGATTTAGACCTGAAAAATTCCTCGAAAAATCTTTACAGCTTTAATTATCATCTTATCTGCATATTACTGAGAAAGTCCGAAATCCTGCAAGCATCACAATTAGACAAAAAAGGATTCAAGTGGGTAAAAAGGAAGGAAAAAGAATGGACCTAATATCTTTAGCAATCACTGTATCCCCATCTTCATCTCCAAGATGGCCAAGAACAGCTTCCTCAAGACGACCATCACTATATGCATGCTGTAAGAGTGGATAGCAAGTAAATATTTGGCAATACGTGGCTATTCATATGACAAATCAAGATATGGATATACCCTGTAAAAACAACTGGTCCCAAATGGACAGGTCCCATTCCCAAAGTCAAAGTGCTTGCAGTCAATAGACCTGAACAAGATTAAGTAGCCAATGAGAGAGAGGTGGGGATTTTCAAAGGGAGAGGGAGGAGGCTAAGCTGTACCTTAGTCTTGCCAGGTAGCTCTCAATGATATCCTGTTTTTCCTCTTTCGAGCTATACCAAACGAGACTCGGAATCACAAAGTAGGAAAGTCTTCGACATATGGGGCAAGCTCTAAGTGCAGAATTAACATTGATGCCAGATGATGGAGAGCTGCTACGCCAACTCCTGATACACGTGACACAAAACGGATGATCACACTCCGATAAAATTCCAAATTTCCTTTCCGTTGACGTAGGCTTTGAGAGGACATGCTCAAGACACACACTACACTCTATTTCTTGACACTGTCTTAGCTTCTCCAAATGCCTTTGCCTTTTCTCGCACGTTTCCATGTGTTCTTCTCTTTCGTGAGCTCTGAAGGGATGCAAACATTGCTCCCCACAGATTGGGCATACGTCTCCATGAACGTGGGGACATTTCTCCCCACGTGGACAATCACCAACAGCAGCTAAAGAACACATAGCCTGATCAGATGGACCAACAGAAGGCGAATGTTGAGCAGCCACGTCTGGGGTAGCACCTGCACTGGACAGTGCAGGACGCTCACCAGAACGAACTGGAGATGGTGAGCTAGAAACTTTGACATGTTCGTATCTGCATCGACTGCCATATGCACAGACTCCCTTTTGATAGAAGGTGCACACCTGCACGTTATTTTGGGGGGCCTTCCAATCATGTGCAAACTCACAATGCTCTCCTTTCAGACACGCCCCATGTGCAAAGAACTTACAGAGAACCCTGGACCCAAAATCAATAAACACATTCGTTTCACAAAAATTACCTAATAATTGCAATTCCTCCATCTACCTCAAATTTCAAAACGAATAAACCGACGACATCAACACAGCATTTAAAGAATGAATCGAAAGCGTACCGTTTAGCCATGGCGTCCGTGAGAATCCCTGATGAGGAATTCTCACGAAAGAATATAAGGAAGAAGAAGGGCTTGGAGAGAGGATCAAGAAAAGGGAAAAATAGGGAGCGTATATAGGGGTTTCCAAGGTTGGGATGCTACGTGAAATGGTTGAGAAGAAGGTCCTCCATTTTCAAGGATTACCCCTAATTTCTCTCAATCTATAATCTACGCGATTCTTCTCTCTATTCCAACCATATTTAGTATGTCTATTCATTTACACTATTTCATCTTCAAGCATTCTTTTCTCTCTCCCTACACATGCATGCACTTATCTTACTTCTTGTCTTACTTTCTTAAATTATTGCACACAACACTACCTCCATCAATTAATTGTTTTCATATTTATTATTTATAATAAATTGAGTTACCTTGTATATAGGTCATATTTTGGTTTAGAAAATATATTTTATTATATTAAAAAAGAGATTATTATTTAATTATTAATTAAGGGCAATATCACTCTAATGATTGACTTCTACTTCCGTTAAATATATTTATTTGGGTGTAAAAATAAGGATTAAGCAAATATTAAAAAATGAGACTTTGAAACTGAACTTTGAATCTCACTGTAATTTATGTAAAATAGATTATTCTGAAACATAATAGAATATGTAATTTTAAATAAATAGAAGTTCAGCTTTTGATAGGAAATCTTCAACAAATAATATGTAATGAGAATATTTAAAATAAATAATATAAAAATAAAATGACTGAATAAGCCTTTACTTCCCTTGACTTTATATACATACATGTGTATAAAGTAGAATTAAAACTGAGATTGTGCAGTAAATAATTGATGGTGGAATTTTAGATTTTGGTCTAAAACAGATGTGGAGGACGATGATGGTAAAGAGTGATGAAGATTAGAGGAGAGAGAATGTAATTAAATAATTCCAAAATTAGTATGTTAATTTTTGTTTTTTCTTATCCAAATATAAATTTAGAAAATCTGAGGGTGCACATTGACTGACCATTTTATTAAATGCTACTTCCCATTTAAAATACCTATTAGTATCGTTTTGAATTTTTTTTTATAAATTAAAAAACATAAAAATTAAACAAAACTGTCCCTGACAATTTTACTCTCTCCTTACTAATTCCTAAATTAATATAAGATGAGATAATATAAAAAAAGAAATAAGGAAAATTTTAAGATATAGAAAAATTGTAGAACTACAATTCGTAATAAATTTTAGAGAGATTAAATAAGTTCAAAATTAGAGATCCTTGAAGGATTGAAATTAGGGGTAAAGTCCTAAGAAAAAGTGACAAAATAGATAAAATTTGATCTCTAAAATGATATTTACTTTGTATTATAGGGAGTATAATATAAGATTTACCTTGAGCTAGAAGAAAAACTATCAAGCAATTTTTTGTAGTATTTATTATCATTAGGTTGATTATTTGAAGAGTAACACTTTTGTGTACTAATTGCATCGTGCAATCCATACATTTATGTTATAAATGTAATATCTTTATGCATGTTTATTTTAAAAGGTACGGATATTTGTACATAAATATACTATATTTATAATATAAATGTATGGATTACACAGAATTTCATTTTATGCAACAGATGCACATAAATTTTTGTGTTATTTGAAAATCAATTCATGCGTATCTTAATTTCATGATAAATCACGCAATATAATAAAAATTTCTCCAACAATTTTTATATTGACATCAGAGGCAATTAATTAACAAATAAATGTCCATATTTTTTGACAAATCATAAATGAGACACATGGCAAAGAATGATTGGACAGTATAGGATAAGGAAACAATCAAAAAAAAATTATTACAAAACAACCACATCCACCAATCCAAGATCCTCCACACCCAACTCCCATCCCATGGCCACCATTTTCTCCCCCTCCGCCCTTCTCTCCTCCACCACCACCACCGCCGCCGCCGCCGCCGCCACCCCAAAACCCCCCCTCGCTCCGCCGCCCAAACCCCACCTCAACCTCGCCACCACCTTCGCCGCCACCGCCCTGGCCACCGCCATCCTGACCACCTCGCCACCCTCCCTCGCCGCCGAATACAAACTATACTACGGCACCGCCGCCAGTGCCTCCAACTACGGCGGCTACGGCGGCAACTCGGACAAGAAGGCCTCGGCGGAGTACACGTACGAGGTGCCGGAGGGGTGGAAGGAACGGCTGGTCTCGAAGATCCAGAAGGGCACCAATGGGACCGACAGCGAGTTCTATAACCCTAAGAAGAAGGCGGAGAAAGAGTACTTGACGTTTCTGGATGGGTTTCCGAGGTTGGCACCGAAAGACATCATCCTTAACAACCTGGCGTTGTCCGACGTGGACCTGCTGGACTTGGTCGGAACCGCGGAGAATGTGAGATCGGAGGAGAGGAAGGATGAGAATGGACAGGTGTATTACGTGTATGAGATCGATGGTGTGGCTGCGCATAGCTTGATTTCGGTCACGTGCGCCAAGAACAAGCTCTACGCGCATTTTGTAAACGCGCCTACGCCTGATTGGAATCGGGATCAGGAAACTCTTCGGCACATTCATGAGTCGTTTAAGACTGTTGGATGAGTAGTTGCATCTGTTTTCTCCATATTTTGTGTAAATGGATTTTCGGAATGCTTTATCAATGCCTAATCTTACCATAAAATCTGAATGTTTTGTTGTAATAACCTAATGCTTGAGTTGATTTCATCATAGTAAAGATGATAATGTTGATGATAATGTGCAACTAAGGAGGGTGGCACATTAATTAGTGATGTTTGGATTTGTGTTAGGTGGTTGGGATTTGAGATTTGGATTTAACCAAATTCTCATTTATTCTGATGTTAGAAGAGGATTATATAATATATCAAAATTCTATTTTATTTAAATAAAAAACACAATCATTAACCCTATACTATAATCTATTGATACATAAATTTCAATACACACCTAAATTTCTACTATTACAATCATTTAATCATTATCATTACATCAACTCATAATATAATATTACATAATAACATTTTTTCATCTACAGTAATAATCCTACCTTACAAAATCTCTAAACAAACACAAATTTTAACTATTCACCTTTATTTCAAAAACTCACTATTTCAAAGTCGGATTTCCCCAATCCTACATAACACAGATCCAAACATCATAATGTTTCAATTCTGACTGAAATTTCTAGTCCCAGAAAGTATCTAATACAAATTACTATGTATGGTATAATACTTGGTATAAAACAATGATCAATATAAGGTGAAACCATCGTCATAGGAGACATGGCATCCTCGTTGACAAGGTGGGGCGTTCTCATCGTACTCACCACAACAACTCCATCTCTTCTTCCAGTTGGATCTCCCGGTGTTGGGCCGGTTATCTTTCTCGTTCCATTTGTAGACAATTACCCCTGATTTGTCGCTCCACTCACCGTCAATACCTTGGTGAGGTGGGGCTAATGCGTATAATCCTTTCTCCCCTGCATATATATATAAGATGCTTCAATTTGCAAAATCCATTTACGCTCTAGTCCAAACACACATCTTTTATCAATGTAAGATCATGTTGGAGTATAAACCCTTTTAACACTACAATATAAAACAAGTTCAATATTACATCAATCTACTATCAAGAATTTCGACAAAGAAATAAAGCAGGCATAAAAGGAAAGCCGAGGGGTCCATGAGTGGTGAATACTACTGCTGGTGTAATGCACCAGGTGTAGGATCTGCAGAAATCGAGGAGTTATATCTATTAACAATTTTGCGATTGGCCCTACCTAGATTTTTGTTGCTTGTGCAAGTAACTCGTTTTAACTTAAAATATGCAGAAAGCAGCCATCATACAACGGAACACAGATGGGGACATATGTCTAGCTTAATTCGTTGTGTAGTAAATAAAATTCATTTCTTAGAAGACCCAAAGAAATTTAATGTTCACCTACTCAATCAGATCAATGAACTAGTATAACCTTTTCTTCTCTCTTCTGATCCAGGAGATTTCTACAGTATCTGTGTTGAGTATTACTTATGTGTGCCATTGACTCTCTACTTTCATCTAAACAGACAGAATTGACATGCTAAGTTCACTGACTTAAGGGGCCGAAAAGATAGAAAACATGACCTGTATTCATGAGTCCATTAAGCACAAGCTTTACTCTCAGTTCTTGAAGTTTCAAATACATGTAGATACGTAACAAAACGATGTTCAGTTTCTTACACTCATTCATATCTTGCACCTTGCATCTCAAAAATTCGCTCAGTCTACGTCAAGAATCAAGATACATTGCACAGAAAATTTTCAGTAAAATGAGATTCAAGGACTCGATATCAGTAACAAAATTTGGTTACTTGTATTCTTTTGTGGGCAAATAAAGGGTTGAGATAAAGAATAAAACTTTTAGTATTTAAAGGCAGCATTATTAATGTGTCCCAACAATGAACCAGAAAAGTCAACACAGAGAAAATATGCTTCCTGAAATAACAAATTAGCCAAGCTCGAAAAGGCAAATGCATCTTTTAAGTCATTAAAAAGTTTAAATTGTATGTTCAATACACACTTTCCACATTAATCTGATAAGTAGTATTCGAGTTTGAGATGTGGGCAACTTCATCATGGCAGTCACATTCTACCTCAAATACAAACATCCTCAACTCCAAATGAAAATTGGAGGGCCTGGATATTTTCAATTGCTCAATAGCTTCACATGCTAGATAGAAGAGGCCTTACATGCCCCACAAAGTGAGAACGGAAATCTCGTCACTATTTCATATGAAAAACATGTATTATATCCTAATTGCCAAAATCCAAGCTCAAGATTGTGATGACATCTTGGCTTTGTCTTTGTTTAATAACATAACTCTGTTAGAATGTGGGACAAACTGTTAAAAGAATATAGAGTCCATATAACAGTATTGATCAAACCACACACACAAACATAACATCCACCACTTTATGTATAAACGTGATTCAATCATACCAACAAGCTCTTATTTGCACCAACTTCTATGCTACTTCAACAGCATCAACATATTCAAAAACAATAGCTTGCATTAATGATTATACTTCATGATTTTTCTTATTTAAAGACTGATTTCACTTTATCAACACCCCCATCACAACAATTGAGGAAAGAAAGAAAGGAAAATCAATATATAACAGAAGCCCATTATTAATTCATTAGGGATATCATCAAGAATCTTGCACATGTCTAAAGTTCCATAAAATAGAACACAGAGCATAAAGTTGAAAACTTTATGAACAATCAAAAGTAAATTGAGATAAAAAATTTAACCAACATTTAATAAACTAGGAATTTCAGCAGAAGAAATGTGAATAATAAAATAAACAAGGGTTAATGCATACACATTACACACCAGTGGCGTGGCCATGGAAAGAGCAAGCAATAGGGGAATTGTGGCTGTCTTCAAAAAGCGTGTTGCATCTCAAGCACGTTTTCTGTGCACTGAAAATCTTCAGTTTTGGGGGAGATCTGTGGCTGTTTATTCTTGAAATAGTTCGTTGGTTCAATTGGAATATTGGCGAAGGATGATGATAAGCCAGATTCATTTCCACGTTTACAGAATTGCGTCTTTTTTTCAAGAAATAATATATCGGTTTTGTATCTATTCTTTAAAAAAAAAAAAAAAAAAACTGTTAGAAAACTATTGGGACTTTTAATTTATATATATATATATATATATATATATATATATATATATATTAGACTACAGTTTCACAAATCAAATTTAAATTGCAATTTAATCACAACTTTTTAATTTCTACAATTTCATAAATGATATTGAAAAAATTTGCAATTTGACCTATTTAATGATTTTTTGGTTGATCTGATTTTTGAAACCGTTACTTTCAACTTCATTTTAAACGATCAGTTTGAAAAGAAAGATAAATGTTTGAAATTACATTATTTATGAGACAAGATTTATTTAAATATTCAAATACGACAATATCTAGGAACAATAATGAATTTGAATTATTTGAACCTATAAAACAACATGGTGGATTTTAATTATATTTAATAGGTCCAAGATGGATTGCGATTTTCTTAATTATCAAATTGGCTGTCCTTGTTTAGATTTTTAATCAATTATAGCTTACTTTACACATATATTATTAGTTTCTAAACACTCATTCCATCCTATATAAGAACCCCATAAAAGCCTAAGAATTATCTTAAAGGGCATGTTTGAATTTGCATATGTTTAGTGGTGTTTGTAATTGAATGATCCTTTTCTACTAATTTAGCATCAATTGCCAATTATATTTTATGTTAAAAGAAAATTGATTGTAGATTTGTTGTTTAAAGCTACGTTTACTTTAGGGATAATTTAAATTAGTGACATTTTATCTGGTGTTTATTTTGATGGAAATAAAAAATCGGATTATCTTTCCGACCCTGAATAAAATGCCAAAATTCAAATAAAAATAATAATCTGGGCCCCCTAGGATAGTTACCCAAAACTTGGGATAACATTAAAAAATTACATTTCTATCTCTAGTAAAATGCACTAATCCCTTTCTTTTGTATATTTAATATTAAAATGGACATTTAGGTAATATCACTATTTTCCTAACCTCCATATATTACATAGTAAACGGTGGATAAAGATAGTTAATATCCTTATCTAAATATTATATGTTAGAGTAAACATTGAAAGTGGATAACAATTTATATCTTATTTTATGAAATTATCTACCGACCTAGATAATTAACATATCTTTATTTGCCCAAGTAGACGGAGCCTAGATGTAAAATTGTAGATTGATTTAATGATTAGGTGCAGGATGATAATCTTGAGAAACTCATGAAGTCGATATTTACATTTAGGTTCAAAAAGAAAATGTATAAAATTGAATGTGTTGTTCTAATACTGCATGACAAACAGTTTTTAAAAATGTGGAATTTCATATTGATATATAGCAGTTTTTGTATTTTATTTGTGCTATTTCATAATAGAAACTAATCTAAAATGATGTTTATAATTATTAAGAATTATATAATTGAACGAATTTCTAATTCCTATGATCAGCTCCACAAGACTACAAATGTAAATTATTAATACAATCAATAAAATTTATTAAATGAAACATAAAAAAAAAAAAAAAAAACTCTGCTGATAATCTCCCATTAAAAAAAAAAGAAAAGAAAAAGAAAAGGACACGATGCTGATAGTACGATGGTTCTAAAATCTAAACTGTATAATATTGATTTTCTATTAATATTCTATTACTATGAATTAATTTCCTTAAAAAGGTGTCCTGAAAACGACGCGAAAAACATTGGAATTTTATTATTTTTTATTTTTTAACAAAATATTGAAATAGATTAATCCACCGTCTGTCACTCGACACTCCCCCTCCTCTCCTTCTTCCCAACTCTCTCTCTCTCTCTCAAAAAGTAAAGAACTTCAACTACCGTTGTAGTATTTGCATTGCAGGTACTGACCCCATTTCCCTATTCTTTCTGTGAGTTTTTCTACTCTAATCTCTGCTCAACTTTTGCTCCTTTTTATGTACTAATTTTTTATCTTTCTTGTGTATTATTATTACTTGCATTTGGTTAATTTTCAAGAAAATGCATTATTGCCGTTGTGAAATTATTCCTTAAAGATGGAGTTTTTGGCCCATTTAGAAAAGTTCCGTGCTGATAAGAAAAGGCGTAATTGTAACAGCTTTTTCTTTATTATAGGATTCTTTCTTAGATTCCGTTTTTTGGCTAGTGCTGTCCATTTGTATTGTCTCCCCATTTGTTCCTGATTAAGCTCTTCTTAGCCTTCTTTATTTCTCTGTTTGAATCTGTGATCTGGGAATTAAGATTTCTTGAATTGGCCTTCTATTCTCAGCACAAGTGTTGTTGTGAGTTTATTTACTTGTATTTTGGACCCCATTACTGTTCTGCTATTTGTTTTTTTTTTTTATTATTATTTTGCTTGTGGGTGTTCAGTTTGAAGCTTAAATATATGGGAATGAGATCTGATTTTAGTGGAATGAGCCTTAAGTTAGATGGGTTTAACATATGTTAAATAGGGTTCAGTGTCTTTTGGGATTCTTTTATTTTCCCTGATATTTATTGGTCCAATGTTGTAATCTTCAATCTCTAATGTTTCACTCTTCTGGTTTATAAATGGGATAATGTTTTGGACAGTTTTTTTTTCGGTAACATATTTTGTTTATTTATTTATTATTATTATTATTATTATTTTTTTTTTTTTCATTTGTTGGCATTTATGTACTATGTTGGGGGGTTAATGATGGACATACCATAGCAGTCCTTGAGTTCACTGATTCTTTGGATGAGTCTTGCTTATCATGACTGATTCTGTATGTATTCTAATTGATTGGATTAAGATTGATATCTCTCACTAACATGTTTATGAATAAGCACTACAAATCTCTTCTACTCTTTCATTTTTGACATTGTTGCTCATTCACTAGCATGCTGGATTATAGATGTTTGATAACCTTAATGTGTTCGTATATTCTATACAAATGCTTCACATTAAAATGCCTAATTTACTTCTCAAATTATTGATGCAGACGTTCTTAGGTGTTTTCTTGTTGACAACATTGGAAGGCAATTAATATGTACGGTATTGATGACCTATTCCTAAATCCCTTTGACTCATTTTTCTTCTAAGATAGTTATACAATTACAATAATGATTTTATCTAAAGCTCAGTCTTTCTGTTGAACAGAGAAGTGCATACAAAGATTGAGGCTAGATTCTTTTGTCATAGCTGATGATGCTCGAAATATGGCTTCAAACTATCCTGCTATCTTGTCTGGTTTTCTTCAATGCACAAGGTGAATCTACAACTTTAGCATGCCTTGATCTACAAACTCTTCCATTTTCGGGTCTAATTTAAAGAATTAATTTTTTGTGCTCGATTAATTATCTTTCTGAAGGTTGATGTTATCTGATAATAGTACTAATATTATATTGTTCTGCTAGATGCATTCTAGTTTTTAGCGGCCTTAAGAGTCATCTTGAGAATATATTTGAACCAAATTTCGTTTAGTAATTCAATGCACTAAATTATTGGAGAATTGTGTTGAAATGTGGACAGTGGGCATCTAACCATCCTAGAACAAAAATTATGTTATGAATATGTGCTTTTTTTAAGCTTAAGTGCTGAAACGTTGAATAAGGTAATTTGCTTGTGTAATAGATATTTATAACATGTGAAAACTTCTGTATCTGATAATGAGATCGACAAGAAATAATGACTATTCCATTGCATGATTCTAATTTCCTTGTCCTAAATCTTAATTTTTACCATTGTGCAGGTGCTTTTGTTGGTATAAACATCGGGACTGATGTTTCAAACCTACCTTCAGCCACTGACATAGTTGCGATTCTTAGAGCCCAGCAAATAAGTCACGTTCGTCTATTCAATGCCGATGCCCGTATGCTTAATGCTCTCTCGAACACTGGCATTGAAGTCATGGTTAGTGTTACAAACGAAGAAGTCTTAGGTATCGGAGAATTACCATCAACAGCAGCTGCTTGGGTTAACAAGAACATCATAGCCCATGTGCCCTCGACCAATATCACGGCCATTTCTGTGGGAAGTGAAGTTCTTAGTTCACTACCACATGCTGCCCCTATTCTAGTCCCTGCTATGAGTAACCTATACAAAGCCTTGGTTGCTTCGAACCTCAATTATCAAGTCAAAGTTTCAACCCCACACTCAATGGACATAGTTTCTCGTCCCTTTCCTCCTTCGACCGCCGTCTTCAACACAACCTTGAACTCTACTATTTTTCAGATCCTTCAGTTCTTGAAAAACACAAAGTCCTTTTACATGTTGAATGCTTACCCTTATTATGAGTACGTTAAGAGCAACGGCATTTTCCCTCTGGAGTATGCTCTTTTCAAACCACTCTCCTCGGTCAAACAGATTGTTGACCCCAACACCTTGTTCCATTATAACAGTATGTTTGATGCTTTGGTCGACGCTACTTACAACTCTATAGCTGCTCTCAACTTTTCAGGAATCCCCATTGTCGTTACTGAAACTGGTTGGCCTTCATTTGGTGGGACCAACGAACCCGATGCTACTTCGCAAAACGCTGAAACGTATAATAGTAATTTGATAAGCCGCGTTTCTAATGATTCCGGTCCTCCTAGTCAACCCTCCTTTCCTATCAATACGTACATTTATGAACTGTTCAACGAAGACAACAGGCCCGGCCCGATTTCAGAGAGAAACTGGGGTGTGGTTTTTACCAACGGCACTTCTGTGTATGACGTAAGTTTGAGTAATTCAGACAGTCTTGGTGCGAATTCTTCTAGGGTTTTCTGTGTCGCACGAGCAGGAGCGGACGAGAGTTCACTCCGAGGTGGGCTCAATTGGGCTTGTGGGCCCGGTCGGGCTAACTGTGAAGCCACTCAGCAGGGGCAGCCTTGCTTTGCCCCCGACACGTTGCAGAATCATGCTTCGTTTGCTTATAATGATTACTATCAGAAAATGAGGAGCTCTGGTGGGACTTGCGATTTTGGTGGCACGGCTATGATGACTACTATCGATCCTAGTAAGTTTATGAATATGGTTAATCGTTTTCAGCTCAAGTTCAAAGAAACTATGTCTATTTAACATGTTTTTCCCTGAAGTTACAAAGTATAAAGTGCATACATTTGTCACATTTGTGAAAAGATCTGCTATAAAGATTTTAACTAAATCTCATGGCAATGTTGGTTGCAGGTTATGGATCTTGTAGATTTACAGGAAGGTGAGACGGACATTTGTATATCGATTACTAAGCCAACTTGTTATGATCAATATGGAAGATGATAAAAATAAGGTCCGATTTTGCATAATAGAGAATCTAACTTGTCATATATTTTTCGTTGCAGTTCAAATTCGAGTGCAGGCGGACCTTTTCCATCGCCAGCGCTGGGACCGGTGGGCCCGTCCTCGGAAAGCTCGAGAAACATAGTCCTTAGTTTAGGTACAGTAGTTGCAGTAGCTGCTACTCTTACTTTAGTTGATCATGTTAACATGAGAAGCATTTTCATTTTGTAGCATCACTCTAGTCTCTGTTTCACTCATTTTCTGAGGCTATTTAACATTTTTATTGGTATTCCTGGAGAAATCGTATTCCTGTTTCATCTAAATTCGTTGGGAAAATCGTGCCAAGAAAATGCGACTTTTATTTCGATTTTCAATGGAATTGGAACTAAATGTGGGGTCAATCATCATCTTATTATACAACTATTAGAGACACATGTATGTTGCTCATGGACGAAAATTTTCCACGTTAATTATACAGTTTTAAATTATACTAGTGCACCATCTGTGCAAGGCACTGAGTTGTATAATCTTCGATCAAAACAATAGTGTCCTTTAAAGTAAGAGAAAATATTGTTTCGAAGATAATGACGTGTAGAATAATTCAACAACATCCCATATGATCATTTCATTGTTTTTCTTTAGATATGGGGAGGTGATGGGGAACAGAGAATAGATATATTTGGTGGAGATTTATATTGATTTATTGGTATTTATATATTTATATTGATTTCATCGTATTTTTAAGATTCTAGGTTTTTATTAGTATAAATAGAAGTTATCTTTATTATGTTGACAAGTTGAATTGATTTATGAAATAAGAAAACACAATTTTTTCATTGGTAATATTATCTTTATCACGTTTCTGTCTGCATCAATTAATATTCAAAGACCAGTCGCGATCCATATCTTTATCACGCTTCTGTCATAAGTAGGGAGGTAAACGGATATGAAAGGGCACGCTAAAACTATTTTATATTCTATCCTACTCTAAAATGTCCTGCTCATGTCCTATCTTATTATTTATATTGGGTAGGGTATGAATAATACCTGATGAATATACTGCCACCCACGGGTAAATGGGTTATCCAATTACATAGTTATACTTAATGGGTAGAGCAGACCAAATAAAATATATTTAACACACACAAAAAAAAAAAAGAAAGATAAATCATGATTTAAAAAGATAATGTTTTTTTTTTATTATAATAATAATTAATAATAATAATAATAATAATAATAATAATAATAATAATAATATTATTATTATTATTATTATTATTATTATTATTATTATTATTATTATTATTATTATTATTATCATCATTAATATTATTTCTGTGATGTATAAATTGTCCAACTCGAAATGCCATTTGACTAAATGATTTGTGAATTAGATGATTGTACATTTATAGTTTTATGTGCTTAATTATTTATCTACATGTATAGTTTAGATGTTTGAATCTTGAGTTGGTCTCCTGTGAGACCATCTCATATGCGACGAGATTCAAATATGTTTTTTAAAGGTATAAGTATGTATATTTTAACTATAAGTTTACAAGTATAAGTATGTATTTTAGCTATAAGTATGTTTTTTACAGTATATTTCAAGTATGTCTTTTACAACTATAAATATGTTTTTTTTCCACTATAAATGCAACCGTCACACGGTGCAACGGTTCCACATGAATTTTTATGTTGCATCTTAGGAATATATTCTAGAGATTTGAGCACGGCTATGTGAAATGTGAATGATATCAAATGTAATTTATAAATTTTAATAAATCTTTTAATTTATTTGGATTTTTTAGATTTCTCCATCATATTAATTTTGACTTTTCTTGATGATTTTGATTGTTATATATCATAATAATGTGGATTACAGGCAATATTCATTCAATGATCATGGGTACTTGCATATTATAATACGTACGTGCATTTAATAACATACATATTCATATATGGATAAATGGTTTATATATATGTAAATGAAACAAACAATAATAAAAAATTAGTTCCTATGAATATTGGTATTAAAAAAAAAAAATACACACGTACAAACAACTAGCTCAATAGAACGGTTCAAATCTTTTATTATATATTTGTTGTTACATTTCATATTTCACAATTTATGATACGCTTTTACGCTTTATGTATAATAGAAGACCTCATATATAAAAAATAAAAAAAAGTACATATAGATCTAGTTATGCATATTTAAGCAATTAAAATCATTTAACTACAATATAATAAAGTACTTGACATGTTATAGCTAAAGATAAAAAAATTTATTCACCTGTTGCACGGATCTTCAATTCGTGCACTCGAGTCTATCCGGTCCACCATGCGTAGTCACAAGCTTGCACCACCACCAGGTCGCGCACAAATTTACCAAACATGCTCCCAGATGTTATACTTTTATATTATGTTAGTTATACCTTTTAGTAGTGTTGGTCATACATTTTAGTTATGTTAGCTATACTTTAACATTTTCTTTAGACAAACATATTAACTTTTCATACCTTTTAGTTATGTTAGTTATACATTTATATAATATATAAAGATATGGTTATGTTGATATAAATGTATAAGTAATATCATATAAAGGTATGAGTAATATCACATAAATGTAAGCATGTACAAATTATGGCGACATTAGGGTTTTTTTAGGGTTAAAAATATTTAATAAAAGTATGATATTTGAACATAAGAGAATGACTAATATAACATAAATGTATGATTAATATAATATAAATATATGTCTAACATAACATAAAGGTCATGACAAAAAAAAAATGTGCAGATTCGAGTCGACCTAAACCTGAACCCAACCCCCGTGCATCAGATGCAGAGGATTGCAACTCATAGTTCAATAGAAAACTCTTTTTTTTTTCTCTTTTTTAGAATAAAAGATGAACGTCCCTGTACTGCATAAAAGGATTTGAACTCTCTCTGTCTCTCTCTCTTTTAATAACATCATTAATTGAACTCTCGCTGATTATAAGAAGTGGTGTCTGTTAATTAGTATGTAAATTTTTATTTAATGAATTTTCACGTATTAAATGATTAAGAAAATGAGCTAAAAAAAGTTCCCTTTTCCAGTTTATGTACTATATTAATTTAGAAAAATGCGAACACTTAAATACAAGAAAATTATGCCGAAAAAGAAGATCATTAATCATGAGTTAATATACAATTAATATCACATTCGCACATAAATAGATACTGTACATTTCTGTGACAAACATGAAATCAGTTTAATTAATCAAATAATACAAAAATATTTAACTAGCAAATATGAATACATCACCCTTTTTTTGTTCCACATTTCAAATTCTACAGTCCGTACTTCAATTTTATTTAAGTGTTGTAGAATTTTGTCAAAAATCTTAATATATAAAAATTTTACTAATCTATATTATATATAAAATGAGAGAAGTTGGCAAATTTTACAAATTTGTCATTTTCTCTCCAAAACTATTAACCAATAGAAAAAAAGAAGAAAAAAATTAAATAACTTTTAGAATAAACTTCACATATATCTTACACAATAAGCTATCTTATAATTTATACATAGAAGTAGAGATGAAACAAAAGAAACTATTTAAAATGATATGATTATATTTTAATGATATGATTAAATTTTGAAAATAATGAAATTTAAACATTGTCAAAAATAAAATAAAATTTGAAAATTAATTTATAATTTTAATATATAAATGTGGAAAATAGTTTCGAAATCTAAATTTCATTTTATGAAGGGTTGTAAAATGTTTAAAATTTTGAAAACTATTATCAAAATATTAAAATAATAA
Source organism: Scutellaria galericulata (assembly GCA_946896805.1). Lineage (NCBI taxonomy): Eukaryota > Viridiplantae > Streptophyta > Magnoliopsida > Lamiales > Lamiaceae > Scutellaria > Scutellaria galericulata. The sequence goes on along the minus strand of OX335798.1, from coordinate 10,236,429 downwards.
TAGAATCTGAAAATAATAATAATAATAATAATAATAATAATAATAATAATAATAATAATAATAATAATAATAATAATAATAATGAGGAAATATATGTTCTAATTTAATGGGTATAATGAGGAAATATAATGGGTAATTTAATCAAAATGATTTCAAATAAATAGATACAATTAATCTAATTTTAAAAAAAAACTATAATATGTTCTAAAAAAATCTGGAAAATGGTTTCAAAAATCTAAGAAAATATTTTTTTAAAATGTAAAATTAATTTGAAACCTAAAATTTTTAAATATAAACTAAATTTTGGAATAAATATAATGTTTTTTGAAAAAATCCATCTAAAAACAATGCAAAAAATTATTTACAAGTTCTAAAAATAATTCTAAGATATAAAAGAACAAAAATATGAACAAAACATATTAGTAAGTATAATTAATCACGTACTTCTTGATTATTCAAAAATTAAAACTCACAAATACAAAGCTATTATGATGTTTGATTTTATTTTCAAATTTAATTGTTCAATATTGATGTTTTAAAAAAAATGGATTTTTATAAATTTCGAAATAATAAAATGTCATGAATAACCTTATATTATTACAAATCATATATATTGTCATAATAAATAATAAACCGTGCATCGCGCGAGTGTACTACTAGTATATCCTTAACTATCGGATGAATTTATGATCCACAATTTAAAAGAGAATCAAATTGATCACAAAAAAGAAAAAGATTCCTATCAAATTCCTAAGATTTTAACAAAGAAATGATTTTAGGGATAATTTTGATATAAAGTTTTATAAATATCAAAAAAGAAAAAATAATTAGAAATAAGATTTGACCCCAAAAACAAAGTTTAAAATAAGATGGGAGTGAGTGATATACCAAGAATATGTAAAATTCAAAACCCTCATCCATCAGACGACAACTCAAAAAAAAAATCCATAATTTACAAGTGTAAACATGAAGAGGAAGAAGGTGCTATGAGAGTAACTGAGAAATTGATGACATGAAGAGCAAGAAACAAGAAAATTAAAAAATTCTGAGCATGCATATCCTTTCCCAAATGAACCAATATGAAACACACGAGATTGCAGAAGAAAATCTTAATACATTAATAAATATATTCCATATGCATGATACATAAATATACATAGATAAACATATATAGTTAAATAGGAGATTGATGATGATGATCTTGATCAGCTTGCTCAATCTCGGAGGTAGATTCGTCTTCGTCTTCAAACTCGGGCTGAATCCCGTAGGCCCCGTGGCCGCGGCCAAAGGCCTTAATATGGTCCTTAAGGGATCTCTTGTGCTTGAAATCGGAGCCACAAAAACAGTACCAAATCTTGCCACAGTTCTTCTCATGTGTTCTCCAATCACCCTTGACAGCAAAAGGCTTGCCACATTTTCTGCACATGAAAGGCTTGGTCCCATGCTTTCTCTTGTAGTGTGTTTGGAGGGTTCTGAAGTCTTTGAGGGGCCTGGCTCTTGGGTGGTCTATGTTATGCTTACAACCTGCTGCACAACAGTAGCATGGAAGCCTTAGCATTGCTGTTGGCTGTGTCCCTCTTAGCGATTCTGGCCCTTTTCTGTATTGTGATCCATGCCCCCACATATGCATCTGCATATACCATTCCATCACATATTATCATCATTTACTACTACCAAATTTAATGTGATTGTTACGAGGAAAAACTAGAAAACTCTCACATAACTATACTTAGATCAGTCTGTGAGGAAAATCCTAAAGCGACATTTATTTTGGGAAGAAGGGAATGTTTGATGCATGCATTGGGCCTAGAATTAATGCATGGGGATGGATTGCATTCATATGTATTTTTAAGATTCTTTTTGACATCTACTAATGGTGACTTTTCAAAACATATACCATGACAGAACAGACACCTGAAATAGAAGATGAAACATAGTTTTAAGTAGTTATTATTTAAAGAATAAATGCTATATTAATTACTATGTGTATGATAATATTATTATATATAGTATATATGTCGTATATGTGGCATGTATGTAGTACTGATAAAATGAAAAATAAGATAATTAAAATCACAGTGATAATAGAGGGATTTTTGTGGCATTTGAAAAGCATGCAGATGTAGTTGTTTTAATTGTATTGTGAATTATCAGAAATTAATTAATGACTACCATCCTTTAATACTATGATTATATAGTCTCTGTTAATTAACTAACAAACTATTAGCAAACTTGACGAATTCCTCTTTGAGAATTGAGGTGTCAATATTCTAAATATAGTTATTTGGGAAAATCATCAAGAATGGTGGTTTTTTTCCCTATACATTTTCTTGAACGTGAATCTGACATTTTAACTCAAACGCGCAACTAATTTTAAAAAGAAAATTAAAGTTATTTTTAACAGATTTTATTCTTTTGAAATCAATTTCTAATATACTTTGATAATTCTTTTTCTCAATCCTTAGTAGAGAATTAGAGTTGTTCTCTAATCTCCATGCTTGATATGTAAAACCCGCAAAACCCTTTTTCCTAATTTAGGTTGCAAATATGATTTCAAAAAAATCCTAGATTTCAAAGCACGATTTCTCAGTCTCCTCGATCAAATCATAAACTTAAAACCAAAAAAAAAGGAAGAAGGATTTAGTTCACACATTTTACAAAAATCTCCTCAACCATGAAATAAAATAACAGATCACTAATGAAAAGGAGAAATAAGTAATTTGTGAGAGGATAATGGTAAAGATTTGCATATACACTTCACTTTATTAAAACATAAAATAAAAAAAAAAAGCAATGGGCAGTGACAGATCAGCAGCCATTCGCTGTGTATTGCAGCGGATCTTTACATTTTGCAGTTAGTGATGAAAGAAAAAAAACATCTGAAACAGCTATTACCTTTGTAACTTGTCAGTTTTGATTATTTTCAACCACAAATGCATTTGGTTGAGTAACAGTGGTTTTTGCACAGATTTCAAAGGCTTGAACAGATCAAAGTCCCCTCATCTCTCAGTTACAAAAGAAAATAATCAATTTAAATTCAAATTAAATATTTAAGGATTAATAACCAAGAAATTGAAGTGGATTAATTAAGAGAAGAAGAAATGGGAGTAGGAAAAAATATAGATCTCTCAAATTTCATCACACACAACACAACATAGAGAAAAACATATATATATTGAAGATAGATCTCTTAAATTAATCCCTGAAAAGGTATTAAAATTTGAAGTTTCTTTTCAGGGTTTGAAACAAAAGATAACATAGGAAGTGATTGACACAAGACATGCAGAAGTGACTGTTGAATCTGAAACTGGCTTTTGTTTTCTAGACAAGATTTGACAACTCTATAATCAAATCTCAAGGACTTCACTTCCAAAAGAATAAACAAAGAAAACACTTGTGCAATTGCCCCCCATAGGAATCTCAATGTTAATTGCCTAATTTCACAATTCAATTAATCTTGTTATCTTTTTATTAATCAAAGAAGAAGATTCCAGGGATTCAAGAAAGGAAGGTCAATTAGGGCAATCAAATTAACAGGAACTAGGGTTCATGAAATGAAATGGAAATTACCTGGAGATTGTTGTATCTGTTAAAAGTTTTGCAGCAAAGGTGACAAGAAAACTGAGTAGGTCCGATGAGGATTTGAGAAGGGGTCGGGATCCAATACTGGCCCATGTTGAGCTTGTTCAAAGGGAGCCCAGATAGTATATCAACGCCATCTTTATCCGTGACTTCACCAGTATTTCTTGAGCCCAGATCAGAGCTAGGGCTTGGGAGCCCTATTTGGAGGGCAATAGTGACATTTTCATCGCAAGTGGTGTGGTCGCAATCTTGGTGGGACTTGATGGTGCATGAAGATGGGTGGAGATTGAGGGTGTTGAGAAGAGGAAGGGCTTCTTTCGGAGAAGAAGAAGAAGAAGAAGGAAGAGAGAGAGGAGGGTTTGATGATGATGATGATGATGAAGAACAGTAGTACTGGGAATGGAGGGGAATGAAGTTAAACCATCCTGTCGAGAAATTATAGTAAGGCTCTCTCATGATTAGAGATCAATCAAGATCTATGGAGACTTGGTTTGATGAGCTTTGTTAATTCATTAGTGTGTGTGTGTGTTCGCTTCAGAGATTAGCTGACACAGTGGTGGTGAGGTATATATACAGGGGAGGGAGAGAGAGAGAGAGAGAGAGAGAGAGAGAGAGAGAGAGAGATTATAGTGGTGGTGAAAGAAAATTTCTTCAAGACTAGTTTGGAAAATCAAATTTTTTTGATCTCTGGGTAAACAAAGCTGCAAATAAAGAAAAATAGAGGCAATTAGGAGTGGGGAATGAGTGAGTGAAAAGTACTAATCTAATGCACTATTAGTTTTACCCCCAACAAAATAATTCCCTTCTTTTTTTATTTTTTTAATTAAAGTATTCTATTGAACTAATAAAGAAAATTAGAATTATGGACAAATTGGATGAAAATTGGAAAAAAAAAGTGATAATTAAAAAATAAAAAATTAAATACATAAATTTGATGGTAAAAAACGAAACAAACCTAAGTTACAGTTTGAAAATTGAAATTTTCCTATAATTATATATATAATCAAATTAGTCAAAGTATCAAGAAAGCATATTTTTTTCCCAACGTACGCATTTAAGAACTAAATTAAGTAAAGTATATATATAGAAAATGTTGAATCAAAATAATTAGCAATTCACAAATTATCAATAAACGACTCCTATCTATAAAAAAAAAAAAAAAAAAAAAAAATGTACACAATGTTTAACATAATAATATTAAAGGCAATACGAGGAAATAAAATATCAAATATTGATTCTTAATTTCCTTAAAAAATGAAAAAAAAAATATCGTTTATTCTTTTTCCAGTCGTTAAAACAGTTCACGTTATCTTTTCCAACCTGTCTCTAGATATAATCGAACTAGCACTTAAAATAGGTTCAATTTTAAAATTATAATTTTATATATATTAATTGGTGATGTGATATTATCAAAATAAAGTCAATATATTATTTTATACTACTTTCATTATTATTTTTTCAGGCTTTTTGGCCAAAATATCTCAACTGATCCAGCATTTGCTTTGGAGGTTGTGTGGATTGTTTCTTGTATAGATGCACATTAATATATCTATCAAATAAACTTTATAACTTGTATTACTATATATTAGGCTGCTGGGAATAATCAACATTAGTCAAAAGTCAATTCCCATAAGATTTTCTCATCAAACTGTTTCCGAGGCCACAATCCACACACAACATAATTATATTATATTTAATTTATATTATTATTTTCTACAAAATTAGAAATACATCACAGTTTTTGGCTATGACTGTATCTACAAATTAATTTGGTAAGAGTGGAATTTTCAAAATAAGTTTCCAATATCAATTGTACAAGTTAAGTCAATGTAAATACTAAAAAATTAAAGTATTTATAATATTTAATGATATTAATATTATCTTGAAAAAAAACAATTAAGTTTGAAATAATTATTTAAATCCAGTGTTACATTGAGCTAATTTCTCTATCATTAATTTTGTTTCTTCTTTTCTTTTCTAATATCCGAAGTTCGTATTCGGGAGGCATTATATAATGATATTAAAATATGAACTAAGTTAAGTTAGAAACTTAAATTAACAAACCAAAAATTAGATCACTACTACAAATTATTAAAAAATAGAAACATACATAAAGATGAATACAGGAAAAGACATTGTGCAATGATATTAGAAATATAAATTAAAATTTAAAATTAAAGTTAACATATCATCAATTATTTTATCCATAATATTTAAATATATACACACACACACACATGTAGATTAATATAGAAAAAACATTATATTGATACTAGAAATATAAAATAAAATTAAAACTTAAATTAACAAACCGGAATTTTCAACGAACATACAAAAATGAATATAAAAAAATTAAAAAATATAAAGAAATGAGAGCGCGCCTCAGGGACTCGATGATCCTAAGTCTCTCATGTGATGGAACAAGGTCTACTCTACTGGACCAAATATAATCATTTAATGCTATATACCACAATATATATATATATATATATATATAATAATTTTAGATCCCTAAAAAATCGTATTGTTTTTGGACCTGAGTCGAAGGACTCATCGGACCTATATAAGGTCCACCAACCCTATACATTATATAGAGAATAGGCAAAAACTTCTGTGCACCAGTTGCACCGTGCAATCCGCACCTTTATCCTTTATGTTATAAATGTAGTACATTTATGTTATAAATATAACACCTTTATGCATGTTCATTTTAAAAGGTACAAATATTTGTACATAAATGTACTATATTTATAACATAAAAGTCTTCCGTGCAACTCTATGCACCAGTTGCACAGAAGTGTTACTCTAGAGAATATTGTATTGTATGCACTCGAAAATAATAACTTAACCGATTTAAGGCTTATAAGTGGTAGTTATAAAATTAATCTAATTTTATATATTATAGGGTAAACGAGTTAAGTCATATACTATACCGTTTCAAGTTGTTTAAATTTTTATCAAGACCAAACATTATGTTTGAGTTTTATTTTTTTTTAATCATTAATGAATTCGAGTTTGAATCAAATTGACTAGATTAGTTTTCTTACACACTTTATCATTTCCGTTTAAACTAACTGATCATGAGTGGAGTTTAAGTTGCATATAAATCTAATCGGATGATAAAATCATGTCAAACCTGTTTCTCATATAAGTTTAACGAGTCGAGTTCATTCAAACGAGATTTTAACAATGAGAGTTGAATAGCACTCTAGTTTGTTTTTCAGGCCTACTTTACCAACCAAGTTAGACTATCAGTTATGAGTAAACATGTGCATGTTTAAAAACAGTTTCAAAATATTATGACTTTATTAAAACTATAATATGGAATAGTTAAATGATGATACAGAATATATTCCTGTTTGTACGGATGAATTTAATTAAGAGCATAAAGGCTTTAAATTATGTTTAAACTTGTGATCAATTAACCCAACTATATATAGGTACCAAAAGAAATAAATAGGCTAGCTAGAGAGTAACAAGCCACCAACTGACATGAGTGTCCATGAACAGAAGTTTCTCTTTAGGTTGCTTCATATATATGTACTAAGGTACATATATTCAGAAAATACAAAATATTATATTAAAAATTCAGAAGTGAACAAATTCAAACACCATCATCTCATTTGACAGACATTTATTATCTACATTTGTTTGTGGGTGTGGTTTCTCTACGCCGCACTCAATTTTATACCATTATGATAAAAAAAAAAAAAAAAAATTCATTTAATTTAGGTCATATATATTTTTGGGTCCTTAGCTTCATATTTTATTTTATTGAGCTAATTGTCTCACTACAAAAAAAAAACACTCAATTAACCGACATAATGTATTGACGGAAATATATTGTTGGGAATAATTTTTAAAACTAAATATCATGATTGCCGACGGACAAATTCTGACCCACAATATTTATATATATTTTTAAATACTTTTATTATCATTCATATCGGATGTTTATTGATATGTCAAAATAAATAAAATAAAATTTAAAATAATATATTTTTGGCCATAAACTATCTCAAAATTTTTACCCTTATATTTCTATTAACTGCAAGAGATTAGTAGTACAAAGTATATGCAAAAGTGCTTCGTATAAAACAAAATAAACTTTACCGACTACAAAATTAATTATATGAAATTTGCCAATTTAAAAAATTCTTTGGACATATGTTAAGTGGGGTCTAGAAAGTATTCAATATAAATAATAATAGAACTATGAGAACATAGTAGAATAGATTAATTAATGTACAAAGCTAAATAATCAAATTAAGTAGGGTGTGTCTCCGGTGTCCCCAACCCATCCTATGGCCTCCACATTAATTTTAAATATATATTTTTTTTCGCTCAGGTTTTTTATTTATTTTCATGTATAGGTATCACATGTATACCTTCAAGATATCCATAAAATGTCTTGAAGGTATCACATGTATACATTAAAGGTGCGCGGGGTGTGGGTGTGCGGTTTGTGAGGTGCGCGCGCGGCGTGGTGGGTGGGCGCGCTGTTTGTGACGTGCGCACAAGTATGCACATGGATACCTGAAAAGTATTCCATGGATACATATCTTTAAGGTATACCTTTAAGGTATACATGAGATACCTTCAAGATATACATGAGATACCTGTATGCGGGCGGCGTAGGTTCCATGGATACCTTCAAGTATTCATGTGGATACCATCAAGTATACATGTGGATACCTTGCCCATGGATACTATCAAGATATCCATGAGATACCTATCAAGTATCCCATGGATACCTATCAGGTGCACATGGAGGGGCTCGGCAGGTGCCCACGCGCGCGCGTGGGGCACGCGTTGGGCGCGGGTCGGGTTGGGGACACAGATCTAAGATCCGTGTCCCGAGAACACACAAGTTTTTGCGAATTAAGTAATGACACGAAGCCTGGGTGATGCAGACAGAAGCGTGATAAAAGATAACTACAATTCTTTGATTTTAAGAATACCAGAAAGTAATAAAAATTTCAAAGAAAACTCATTATTCTAATTTCATATATCATTCAATCGTCTAGAATAATAAAATAATCATATTTATGCTAATATAAACCTAAAATTAAAAAAAAAGATAAAATCAACATAAAGATATTAATAATGTTACAATAAAATCTATTTAAATTTTCATCAAATATACCTAATCTCTATTTCCATCAGGAGGAAATCTTTTTCTAGGTCCATATAATGATTCATATTCATATGTAAGGTGTACGCATAAAATTTAAGCAAATAAATTATACGCTATATATACACTATAAATTGATGATGTTGTGTAATGAGAGGTGTAAGATATATGAGTGACATTCTTGTGCACAAGGTGCACAAATCCAGATTTGTACACAACAATACTGTTATATTATATGAGTAATACTGTTAAAACTATATATAATATAACAGTATGACTCGTATAATATAACAATATTATTTCATATAATATAATAATATTGTTGTGCACGAATTTGGATCCGTGTACCTTGTGCACAAAAGTTTTTGCCAAGATATAATCCCTTGAGTACTAGTCGACCCCTCTCGTTAATTAAGTCGTAGTACTTTACTGAAATATATATGGATGGGTCCTGAAGTTAATGCAAAATCAATGACATCTATTTTGTAGTTTCTTCATCTCCATTAAATGGGAGGGTTGAGAGCTGCAAAACGAATGAGACATTTACATTTACTACACAATATTTCCATTATATATATCTTGTTTAATTTGTTTATTAACATGCCAATTGATTCATAATTTTAGCAGATATATATTGGTGATGGCCGGTTTAGGTGGATTATTTCGTTGAACATTTTGTAGATGTTTCAAAAATCAGAGAGGTTTGTGTAATGTGTAATTTATAAAGAAATTTAAATTGAAAAATAACAATATTGCGATGATATAAGGATTTTTTTCAAAGATTTGAAATAATGTAGTTTCCATAAGATTTTTTTGAAAGAAAAATTCATTAGTACATGAGAAGAAAGTTATTTATGTGGGACATGAGTCGCATGTGCTGACTGCCTAATCAAAATTTCGAACGAGGAGTGCTCGTCTAGCACTTCGGTGGGATTCAGACAAGAATTTTTAGATTAGTAATGATAAGTAAAATATCTTTTTCATAAAAGCTACAATCTAATTTTCTCCAATCAAATATTGAAAAAAAAAAAAAGGACGAAAGTAAAAAATGAAGGAAAAAGCAGAACATAATTGATGTTTATCTGAAGTTGTTTGGTGGAAGTCTATCCAAGTAGCTGGGGGAAGTAGAGCATCTAGATTTGAAAAGACATCCTAGTACATAAATCACAATCTCTAACTTTGACTGTTATAAATAGGTAGCTACACCATTTTTGATATTGTATGTACATATTGGCTAGTAAAGTTATGCTACTACTCATCTTAATCATGATCATAATTCTAACTTTGAGTAATTATTTATTAAAATAATAGCAAATAGAAAATAATAGCAAAATATATTATTACACTGAAAATATATTATTTTCTATTTGCTATTATTTTAATAAATAATTACTCAAAGTTAGAATTATGATCATTGATCACCAATGAATAACCTATTTATCCTCACCAAAAAGCATTCTTAAATTCATACATGATTTATTCATAAAAAAATAGTATAGTAATAAAACTGATCACAAATTTGACTTATTTGAAGAAACGAATGAATCACCTCTCACATGAGAGCTTTCGTGAAAACCGGTTATTTGACATTTGAAAGGTATTTTTAACTTCATAAGTTACAAGGACATCTTTAATATTCATCCCAATTTTATAAGTTACACCTATTAATTAATTATTATATATTTTCCATTTGTTATGTTGGTACCAATATGTGATGTACCTTCAAATTTTTTTAAGAGATCGATGTCATAGATCAAAGGCAATTTGTATGACGAAGAATTAAATTTCAAGAGAATATTGATAACAAATTATTTATTAAGGATGTGTTTCTAATATATAGAAAAGCACAAAACTAAGATATTTATAGTATACATATTTAAAAAGGGTTCTTACTCTTGAAATCAACAAACATTAATTAATTATTAGAAATGTTATAATAGATCATCCAATATATATTTGGATGACAAACGATTTATTTGGATGACAAACGAGGTGGTTACAAATCATGTTGGAGGCTAGCAGTGTGAGTTAGAAATTGAGAGTAAAAAAAGATTGCTCTAATTTGAAGTTGGATTATAACCATAATAATAATACCAGAGAATCCAACTTTAAACATATCATTTAGATATATCTCATGAATTTACATAGTAACAAGTTAGATGAATCGAGTTGTGATCCATAAATTAATCAAATTTAAAATTAGGTTATAAAAGAAATATAATACTCCCTCCATCCCAAATTATTTGTCGTTTTAGCTTTTGAGATTTGTCCCAAATTATTTGACGTTATAGGAATTCAAGGCATATTTTCCCAAATTCTTCCAAATTTATCCCTATTTTTTATTCCTTACTAAATGCTCTATTATTTCAAAGTAGACATTGAAAATATGTATTAAATAGGGATAGATCGGTCTTTTCATTAGTTTTCTTAATCTGCGTTAAAAATGTTAAAACGACAAATAAATTGGGATGGAGGGAGTAGTAGGAGATGGTCAATCTTTTTACTAGATTTTGGTAATTGTAGCTATAAGTACACTAGTAGATATTAAATTCAGCCAAAACAAAGCCTAACCTGAAAAACAGTGTCCATGCTTTGACTGGTAGTCATGATATTGATGTTTCCAAGAGTGCACGAGTGTGTGTTTGTGTGTGTTTTTCTATGCAATTTTAAGATGTCCAAAGTCTCCACATTTATCTTTGATGATCTCAAAACAATCTGTGCCTCCCCATTTAGGAATTCTAGATGGACCACTTCAATTCTCTTTTTGATTTTTGGGTTCTACTAATTCCTTCTATTCTTTAACTACTCTCACAATTTTTAATTCATGATCATTCATCCCAGAAATATTCTATTTAAATAGCCTAAAAGGAATGTTCATGTGTATAATAATCATACAATTATCAATTCATCTATATAAAATCAAATAATGAACTTCCAATTTAAGTGTTGGGGTTTTTTTTTTTCAAGACTTCTTTTAACAAGAATCAATTAGTTGATGATCATTATTTGTGATACACAATCTTAAATTGTTGATTCGATAGAATTATACATATTTATGAGTGATTATATGCATAATTATCATTATTTTAGTGGCGGATTCAGGATTTAGTGTTTGGGGACATGGGAAGAAACATACATATGAAATATATTGAAACTACACCAATATATTTTAGGGTTAATTTCAATTTGCTACCTGAACTATTATACTTTTTTTTTTCCATTAGGTATCTAAACTTAAAAAGTTTTCCGATCACTAGTCATTCTCTTCAAAAATTTCTGGTTGCTGCCCAAGCACATATTTTCCGGTCAAAATTTGCCGAAAAACTAAAAAATGCAATTCACCTCCAAATATTAGTCAAAAAATCATGATTCATATGCCAAAATAATCCTCTTTCGAAATCAAATTATAATCCTAAGTTAATTTAACGATTCTTGTTTGATTTAAACTTGAATCGAATGAAAAATGTTTAAAACCCTGGAATGATTTTTGTTTGATTTGTGATCGGATCGAATGAGAATCATCAAATTGACTCGGGGGTTATAATTGGCTTCGAATAAGAGTCATTTTGGCATATGAATAATGCATTTTTGACTTATATTTGGAGGTGAATTGCATTTTTAAGTTTTCTGGTGAATTTTGGCCAGAGAATTTGTCAAAAAAGAAAAAAAGAAAAGGAGTTTGAGGTAGCAATTGAAAATTTCGAAAAGAATGACTAGTGATCGGAAATTTTTTTGAATTTAGACACCTACTGAAAAAAAAAAAGTTCAATAGTTTAGGTAACAAATTGAAATCAACTCTATATTTTATATGATACACATCTAATTTTAAATATATATTTATGTTTATTATATGACATAATATATATATATATATATATATATATATATATATTATATTGATGTGGAAAATATAAATAATAAGATAAGAAATAAAGTAAAAATATAAAGTTTCATTTGAATCTTGGGGAGCAACTGTATATAATTATTTTAGAACATATTACTAATAAAAAAAAATTCTCAGAATTTTTGGGGGAAAACATCCCCTCCCCCCATATCCGCCCCTGATTATCTCAATGTAAAACTATCACGATTAATCTAAAAAAATTTGGAATTCTCTACATACTGTTATAAGATCACATGTTGAACTTAGAAATTTCAAATCTCTTCAATATAAAACTATTGTGATTAATTTATTATTATTTTTTTATAATTCTCTACATAATATTAATCACATGTCCTACTAATGAGAGCTTAGAAATTTCATATATCTAGTCACTTCAATCTAGCTTAATTTGCCCAATTGAAGCTTGAGCGGTTAAATCAAAATTGACGTCATTGGTTAAATTTGATTAGACTTGTGGAAAACAATTTGTGTGTGTGGTTTTTTATTTTATTTTAATAAGATGAAATTATAATTATTTGATGTTCTGCTGGAAAATCTTTCTCTGTATTTTTTCAGTCAATTCCAGATGATAATATTTTGAAATATCAAAATATACAGTTATTTGAACTTTAATTTCAATGGTCCTAAACCATGAAGGTCCACTAGTTACTGCACGGCCTAATAATTACTATTGACCACATATTAGTTGATTTAATCAGTTTCTGTCATGTCGTATCTCTTTGAAAAGATGGTTTCTAAGTTGTACTCTAAGTCAGGGGGGTTTGAATCTCATTATGGCAACTATTTATTTATGAATTATGTAGGAAAATTATAGTTTCAGAATATTAATTTTTGATAACTCACCATTTAGGGATAATAATTTTTGGGACTTTGAGATTTGGTCATAAAATTTGTATCCCGGACAAATTGATAAAAAATCGTCAATTTCGGGCTACTATCGTAGATGAAATGCATGCGACTTCCTATTTTCGGATTTTACAAAACTTTTATTCATTATTTATTGAATTTGAATTGAACTAAAATCAGTAAATTGTCTGGGGATTTGTTATGTCTAAAATATGAAAGTGGTTCGAATAGAAAACATATTTTTGGTTTTGAGAGAGATCTATCATAATCATTATCTCATCGCTGAAATCCACCATAACTGCTTCAATCTCAACCAAATTTTAACTCAAAACTTAAATAAAATGCATGTTCATGCGCTAAAACACCCAACTTCTCAAATTATAGCAAAACCCCAAATCATAATTGATTTCAATTCGATTTGAGCTAGAGTTGTTTAGAAATTTTGAGTACTCAATTCTTGATGACCTCATTTTGTATGCATTTTTTAAATTGGTCGAGGAATTTTTATCTTTAGTATATCAACATTATTTTGGTACAATTAATTGATTTCATCAACATTACTATTCACCTTCGGAATTCGTCGTAACCTACCAAACTCACCCAAATTTTTATCTTACTCAAAACTTTAGCATTATGTATGCTTCATACAAATTTCCCTATATATAGATATTACGAATAGAGTTACCGAAGTTACATTTTTAATTGATTTTTTTTTTTTTTTGTTGAGAGAGAAACAAAAATAAAATGTTGTTCTATATGAAATAATATATATCCTTGAAATGTCTATTGTTATAAGATTTAAAACTTAACATACAATGTCAAAATTTTCTAATTTTAAACAGTCGAAATCATGATCTATCTTGACATTATTATTATTATTATTATTATTATTATTATTATTAACTACTCACCATCCGAATTTCTTGATAAGTACAAGAGAGAAATATTGTTTCCTGATGCAAGATTTTACAAAAGAGTCACAATTCTCAATTCTTCATTCTATCAATCTTTATTCAATAACTAGCACCACACTATTAAATAATTAATTTCAAACCCCTAAAGTTTATATAAATCAGTCTACATGAACGATCCATTGACCCGAGTCAGGGTGATTAATAATTCGAACAAGGGGGACACAACCTGGAACCCACTAATTAAGGTGGTATTGTTAAAGAGGAGAAGAAAATGAGAACGGAATTGGTGGAAGAGAGAGGTGGGCATGCAGAAGACAAGAGTTAAGAGGAAGAAAGGGACCTATGAGCAAAAGTCACTCCAATTTTCACTTTCATCTATCATCATCATCATATTGATGCTAAAGTGAAGTTGCATGCTACTTATAACATATAAATGCACACAATGGCAAAACTGTCAAATTGGAGAGCAAGTTTTATTTAATTTTGTATATGTGAATGATTAGATGTAACTGTTGAGATAGAAAGATGATGTCACTCTTACTTTATTGGCATTTGATACTTTGCCTCCTGCTGCCTGCATGATAGTGATATATGCCTCCATACTTCTCTTGCCATTTTTACCCTTTTCTCTCCCCCCACACACTATTCTTCTATATATATGTGTGTGTGTGTGTCTATATAAGCCCAGGTTTCTCCATCCTGTCTACTGTCCAGTACTGTCCAGATTATTATTATTATTTGGAATAAATTGGAATCAATGTATGTGAAGATTACAAAGATAAAAGCATGCATACCGCATTGATTGGACGTCCAAGTGTACTAGATGTGGAGAAGTGTACGTATAATATTTCTCTTTGGTAACAAAATAAAAGATAAACTGTATTTTTTCAATTTCAATTTTTGGTTTTAGAATTTGGGTCATGCAAAAAATTTCTCACCAATTTTATATAACCATCACTTTTTCCAATTTTGCTTACGTGGACATTGAAATTGAAAAATTCATGTTAGCAATTCTAGCATCCATGTAAACAAAAATCAAATTTCGAGTTGAAAAGAAAAGAGATCATACTTAGAGGACCAAAATTAGGATACATGAAATTGATGGTAAAAAATTAAACACTAACTATGTTACAGGATGAAAATTATAATTACTCTTTTTTAATGTGACCTTTTATTATTAAGTGATTGAATGAAGTTATAATTTTTTATAAGATATGAAATCTCATTTATACCTTTTTCATATCCATTAAGTTCATCATTATTGTGTTCCTCCATGATCCAACTTTGTGCCGCGTTTTGGAGAAAAAAAAAATTCATCTTTTAAAGTTTATTATGACCAATCATGAGTTATTCACAAATATGGATTACATAATTTTTAATTAAAAGACTTTTAGTATATATATATATATATATATATATATATATATATATATATATATATATATAACAATCACCTGTTTGACACATAGGCGAGATTGGCTACATAAGGAAACCATAGGTGGGTTCCTTATCATTACCGTACATATATATAATTTTGTTTTTCTGGACAAAAAATGTTTTGGAAATAAGCATTTTTTTAAGGAGTAGTAAATTGATAAGATAATATGAGACAAGATTAATTTTTATACCATTATCATGATCTCATCAAACAGATGATTGTTTGAAGTTGCAGTTAATTGTTTTGGTTTGATGACGATGAGGAGATGGCAAGATTCTAACATGTGAATTTACATGAATAGTATAGAATAACTCAAACTTAGGGTTTGGATGGTAATTGATGGAGAATAACCCAAGACAGCGCCCAACCTCACCAAGGCCTTAGCTCAAACCCTCAAATTTTCTTTTATTTATTATTATATCTATTTCTATTTCTTCATAACGTTTTAAATTGTTGGTACTTGGTACCTCTTGTATCCTACAAAAAGTACTTATGTATGTTAATTAAAAAATACAATGTTCTATATTTGGTTAAATTAATTAATGAATTAAAATCAGCATTTCATAAGTAATTATTTCTTACATATTTTTGTTTTCCCATTTATTCTTCAACTTAACACTTGAGTATTTTTGTAATAAGGACATTAAAGAAATTTCAATCTAATTTATCTTGAATTTGATAATATATTTCCTTTTTTGGCTAGAAAAAAGTTTTACAAAAGTTTTTTTTTTTTTTTTTTGGCCTCAAGGGAGTATTATATATGCCAATCTAAAATAGGTTTTTTTTTTGGTTAGGAACTTATACATTCATATCTATAGTATAGATAATATATTTTCAATTCATTTGCATTAAAATCGAGTTCCTGACTTCGTATACTTTTTTGCATTATATAAGAAACCGAAAGATTATATTTATATATATTTTTTCTTTACAATATGAAGGACCAAGCTGTTTTAATGCAAATAAAAGTATATTTCAGATGAAAGTACTCAAAATCAATGTTAACGATGGCTTAATATCTTTAAATATGTCTTATGTGTCATCTTCTCACAAATCTTTTTATATGAGATATAACATTATATGAGTTAATCAAAGTTTAATAAACGTGGATCATGACCGGTTCAATAGGTCAATATAGTCAAAACCAAAATTCTTATTTTTTCTTTAAAAGTATAATATTTTTATTTGTTTGTTTCTGCATAAAACAAATATTTATATAGATACCAATAATACATTAGGGAAAAATAATACTTTTTAGTAATTGCACTTCTTTTTTGGACAAAATCTAATACTTTGTTTCCCTCAAAGTATTTTTCTAATAATTGTAATGTGTGTGTCTATATATATATATATATATATATATATATATATATATATATATATAAAACAAATACTTTTAGAGATGAAACTAATAACTTTATAGAAAATAATAATAATTTGAAGTAATTGTACTTTCCCATCTATGTCAACTCAGGGACCGCTTGATATGTGTCAAGGAATCGAATGAGAAAATAAATGGTAATGATAGTAGTGAAGAATGAAATAATATTCTTTTTAAAATTTGTGTTGTTTTGTTGATAATAAAGAAATGGAGGGAAATAAGATATCTCGTGCGCGCCTCTTTTCTTGGGAATAGAGTTGTGGAATGAAAGTCATTTTTTAGAAAAATCTGAGGAATCCCTAATTCCTTAGTATTAGGATTTGAAACAAGCATGAATTAAAGGTGTGTGCCAAACATTCTTAATTCATTCTCTTTCCATTGCTTCGTTGCAAAGTTGCGTACCAAGCACGCCTTTAAACAATAAAAGTTTCGTTGTAAACTTAAAAAAACAATATTTTAGAAGTAAAAGCTAATTCTTTTTAAGTAAATTAAAATTAATACTTTGAACTAATTTTAAAATAAATAATAAATTATACTTCTTAAAAAAGTACTAATTTTGCAACATAAAGTAACACTTTTAAAAGTAAATATTATACCTTGAAAGTAAAAAATGTATATGTTGACTGATCCATTGATTGTGTTGACTTGTACATCGGTCTTGTTAACCTGCTTTAACTGTGTTGATTGATGTTGAATTAAGTTGATCGGACTTTAAAAATATGGTTCTATCTTATATAAAAAGATTTGTGTGATGCTTTTATAAATTTTTGTGAATTATCTTTTGGACAGCCGGCAAGTAAATAATAATACCTCTTAATTTTATACATAATAAAAATTAAATTGTTAGAAAATGTGTGGCGTCTTTGTGCCACCACTGAGCTGCTCTTAATCAACCTTTATTATAAATAAAAATACATAAACTCAAATTTTAAAAGAAAAACATAAATATAAGAAGTAGATATAGTCATATATATAATATGTACCCTTCAAAAAATTATCGTGTTCGCCATATTTCTATGAAACCATGTCTGTATTATATCTAGCATTCGTGCATCATAAATTATATGTTGATCATTGAAAGACTAAACATATATATATATACTATGTTAGTTGTTGAAATCCACATCCGCCTTACTACACCCCTACTTATGTTTATACTCTCAAAATAGTGAAAAATTTGATTAAAACAATAATTTAATTAAAAATTGTGATTTATCTGATAATTAACCATGATATATATTGAGACAACTTGTATATATATGGGACCAATACAATTAAGGTAAAATTAACGAAACATTCACACTAAAAAATTGCTAGTTTTGTCCGTATTTTCCAGAAATGCATTGTTCACTCCAATTCTTAATATAACTGAAAAGCTTCGATGACATGCAGTATGACCCATCAGTTATTTTCAACACCAAAAAAGACAAGTGAAATGGCCCATATCATATTAAACCCCCTTATTTTGGGTTCAAATCCTGCATCCTCATATGCCAGAGATTTGGTCTTGTTTTGGACAAAATAAATATCTTCAAAAATCTACACAAAATGCTCTATTTCAGGTGGGGGTAATTACACTTTCTCATCTGAAATACACATGTTTTTCATAACTACATACTTAAAGTTTTTGCTTCAGATTCTCTCTACTGTTGAATTACACATTTTTTGTTTGATAGCAATTTTAATTGAGAAAGTAAAATCATGTAAAAAATGTGAAGTTTGGGAGATAAAATATCATAGAAAAAGTTAATTGAGATAACGCATGTTGTGCACAATACAAAATTCCAACATAATATTCCTCTGACAAGGCCTATTATGTGGTAAAATATAAAAACTGTGAAAAGATAACAAAAGTTCAGTAGACATTATAGTTCATATTGCAAATTGTAAATAATTATTTCAAGTTGCGCTCATCTACTATTGTCATTTGTCTAACATGATATTTTTAATATACACGTGACATTAAAATATGAGATGAAACACTGTTTACAATAGAATTAATAAAAAAATAAATAAATATATATATAGTGTGAAAGGAACAGGTTGAAATGAAGCAATAATGTAATGATGCACAATTAAAGGCACTCAATGGGTGCAAATTCAAGAATACAGCAAAGGAAGACAGTCTCACTCATTAAGAGGCAAACCATTGTAATAAAAAGGTCCCTTTCTCTTGCTCATTTAGGTCCAAAATTTACACAGTGCCTTGTTTCCCTTAGCCAACAGAAGTGGCGTACTTAAAAGCCACTGACATCATGTAGGAAACATGTGATGTGTGTAAGAAAATGGAACAGTTTTTTTATCTTGACAGAAAATTCCAAATGAGACCCAAAAAATAAGAAAAATAAATTATGAAAATAAAAAAGAAAACCATAAAGAGGGTCAGCAACTGCAGTCCCTCAAGAAACAAAGATCAGCTCCCTTGAAGGTTTATCACAAAGTGAGTGAGGCAAGAAATAGACCACTCAACGAGCATGGGTACGACATCGAAAACGACATCTTCTTCGAGCTTCGAGGTCTTTTCATGAGCATTTTGCAACGAGCCATTTTGAGCCACCATACTCATGATACAACCACCTATGTACCTCGTTCTTGTTTGGTATCTTTTCATGTGTGGATTTGGATGGTCTAAACTTATCAAACAATTAAGACCAACTCTTCATTCTTAGTCATCTTTATTAAGAAACATTTTTTTTTTAATTATTAAATTTTGTTATTTTTTAGCCAATAGAAATGATTTTGTCCAATTATACTTGTTCACTAAATTGTTTTAGCTACATTCGCAAGTGTATGGTGCATATTATAGAAGTGGTGAGGAAGATCGATCTCACATAATCCATCGAATTAAAACTTAATTGACTACTTAAATTCAACACCTACTTTTATCTTGATGAATGAATAGGTGAGTTTCAGATTCAAACTAGAGTAAATTAATAAATCAATAGTCAAACATGATAAACCAATATAACGAAATAGGTTTTATTAGGATATGCTTTCATCCAATTTTCATCAAAATATCACTTTGACTAACACAAGTTCATTAATTATTTCCCTATATGAGCAATTATTAATATCAAATTAACAACTCTCCCAAGATAGTTAACCGGTTGATTATATGTCACTATGGTATTCCTATTCAATCTGATAAACAAATATCTCCCAAAAACACATGTAATTGATTTCTAATCACATAAGTTCATTATCTCCTGATTTAATTCACTTATATGTCATGTGTTTGTTCTTCCATAATTAAATCTCATCTCCCGAATATTGATTCAATTACTACATGTTCAATTACCGGCCGAATAACCAAATAAGCAAACAAATCATAAACATACGAATATGGTTCAAAAATCAAGAACTTGAATTAAAATAAAAAAATTCATAAAGATTCGAAATTAAACTACTAACATCCTACTAACCTTAAAAATCAACTCATAGACAAATTGAAAAATATCATATCTAAACTAAAAAAATCTAACTAAGAGAAAGAGATAAAAACTTTAGAAAAGGTGATCTCTCGATTTTTCAATCCTTCGGTTCTTCATTTTCTCCTTTAGAGTGCCTTCAGATATGATCTCTTGCGTTCATATAAAGTTTGATTTTTTTTTTCCATCGGTTTTAGGCTTATATATGGGTCTGAAGGTCTCCTAAGTTAAGATAGAATCCGAAAATATGTCAAAAATCAAATTTTGGAGGGTGTGGTCTTCGGGCACAGTCGGACCGTATCCTGGGACACAGCCGTGCCCTAAACACAATTTATTTCTACCCGTTTTCATTCAAATTTGACCTTGTGTTCTTCATAAAAGCAATTGATTTTTAAGTTAGCTTTCTAGTATCATATATTTTAGCTCAATAAAAAGTTTCTACACCAAGTTATGCCAACCCCTGTTAGAACGAAAAACATAACATCTTTACAAAACTTACGGCTTCTCTTAATTTTCTACTTCTTTGGTGAGAGATTTAGTGAAAAAGGTGATAAACATGAAAGTTGTGGATCTCCTCTTTAGCTTTCCAACAAATTAAAAAGCTCTGAATTTAGATTTATAAAGTAAGAGATATGTCATTTCATCCACGACTGCACATTTAAATGCATAGTCAATGCAACTCAATTTTCCATGTAGCTTAGTTTTTTGCTCTTCAAGTGGTTTCAACTCCGTTTTTCATATTTTCATCATTTTTGTTGTCACTCTTCAATGATTTCTTCCTTTTTTTCGTAATTGCACTCGAAAGTTACATGTTTTCTCACTACAAACATAAAACTAAACATAACCTTATCAAATGCAACTTGTACTTGAAAATCACATAAATCACTATTAAGATGTACCCAAAAGTACTCATAAGGATATACGAGTGTACGCTAAATACATAAAAAATGACACTATCAATACTCTTCTAACATTTGGTGGTATGAGTTTAATTATATAATGGTACAAACTGAAATATATAATGGCACGCACTTAAATATGATAGAACGTGTTTAAATATGATGGTACGACTCAAATATATGATGATATGAATTTAAGTATATGGTGGTACTGCTGACTTTATTAATGACATTATTATCCAAACACATATTATCTTGACTAAACTGTTTGCAAAAAATTTTCACATGCAGTAGACTATATATTACTCTACCCCAATCATTAATAAGAGTTGGGTGGAATAAAGAGAATAAAAGACACGGAAGTAGTGTTTAATCGGCCATATCTATAGTCGGTTAGAATTTTAAAACCCTAAAATCATGTTACACACTATTCCCTATAATTGTTGTCCCACCGTTGATCTTATAATCTCTTAAAACTTGCATTTTTCATTGATTTGCTCTCCTGATCTGAATCCAAATGAAGGAAGTTAATCTTTGACTTCATCTTATAATTGTTACTTTTGAGGTCTTCTAGTGATTCTGCTCCAAATACAACCAGCTTGGTTGACTAGGATCATTTTGATCGGCTTAATCTTCATTTTTAGTGACGGATTAAAAAATTATAACAGGATATTTACAATGACTGGAAATACTAAAAATAATAATATTATACCATTCAAAATGGAAAGTAAGTCATATAGATCGAAAAAAAGTAACATAAACAAAATATAGACATTCTAAAACTCGAAAACATATAATATTAAGAATTACAAACAAAAAAGATCTTAATTTAATGAAAAAAAGTTCTTAAACACAACATAAAATCATATGTAAATTTTAGAGTTCAGACACTCATATCATATTTTAAACCACACATAATAAAAATATTTCTTTAAAAAAAGAAAAAAATTAGGTATGCACTTGCATACCCTCTTGACTATGTAGATCCGCCACTGTTGATCTCGTCATCAATAATATATGGTGATCCTTCTAATCGATCTTGATCTAGTCAATTACATGTTTCGTTTGGGTGACTACATGCGGTCCGGCCTCAACAATGGATTGTAGCACTAAGGTCCGATCGTAATGAATCCTAGTACTAGATGATATTGTCTTTGGTTGGGGTGGCTTGATCCAAATCCTTCTCAAATGTGTTTTATGGGACAGACGTTTTGTTTGAATTGGGAGTACAACAGTATCATTTCTATGGAAACAATTAATTAATAATTAATAATAAATATTATTTTTGTTGTATTTTGTGATTGAATATATATGAATGGATTCATGAATAGGCTTGAAATATTGTTAGCAAGAGTGTCTAAATCATGACCTTTAGTTAAAAAAGAAATGTATGGCGTGAAGGCAATATATATATGTGCAATTACTTGCTCTTGTTTTTCGCCAAACGACACGTAGAGTTGGTCCAATGAATTATAAAATCCCGGAAATCTTGCAAGAAATGGACTTTAGTTGATGGAGATTAATTACTCCAATTTATTGGATATTATTCAGACAATTAATTAATTAGCTAAACGAAGAGATGCTAAGAAACAAGGTATTCCCCACTCTATGATAAGGCCAATCAAGAAGCTTCATTTTTGAACCAAAAAAGCCAAAATTTACTACTTTATCAAGATGCCCATGTGTGTGGACCTTAATAGAAATATGCCCAGAAAGAACTTTTTTTTTTTTTTTTTTAGAATTTAAGTATTGGGAAAAATTCTACTTTGGACCTACAATTCACAATTGACTTTACAAGCTTTTATAATGGTCTTTCAACTTCTAATTTTTTAATTTCACTTTAATTTTAGTTAGTCATTCGATCTCCAACGGTTGTTAGTCGTTGATATAGACGTTTCTTATATTAGTGTGATCGATTAAAATTATGGATCTTGATCGTTTGAAGAGAAATTCAAGGAATTTAGGTGAGATGTGCATTTATATGGCCAAAAAATTGATTTAGGTGATTGTATGATAGAAAACTCAGATCCATTTTCTTACCAAACAACCAAGAGCCCAATTTGGGGCACCACATCAACATGATGTGTCGTAATTAACGTACACGTTGTGAATTTGAATTTCCAACTAAAATCGCAGTAAGCTAGAAAATATCAGGTAGCTAAAAGACCACTACATAAACTGAAAAAATTAGCGATATAAAAAATATATATGTATATATAAGACCATATTTATAAGATTAAAATTGAAAATAAATATTTCTATAAGTAATATTTGAAGAACTTGGTACAAGTTATATTGCTTAATAACATCTAATTAGATTGATAGCGGTAAGTAAAAAGTAGAATCATGGAAAAAAAAATGTTGATTGACAATAATATCGAGCTATTGCATCTTGACAAAATTTCGGACAAAATTTACCATAAAAAGTAAAAACAAATTAAAAAGATGAAAATTGCTAAAATACTTTCTCTATCTGGAAAAAGGGTTCACTTATTGACTTGTCTTGTCTTGTAAAATGAATTGAATAAGAGGGAAAAAAAGAAGCCATATTTGTGTGGATGAAAGTGAAAGAGATGGAAGTTATCCAGAAATGAAGGACCACTCTGCATATCTCAGATTTCTGACTCCATCTCTTAATGTGCTTTCATCTGTTTTGTTTGAATGATTAGAGATCAAATAAATTCTACTCTGCCCACACTTAGTTTTAATCTGGGATTTGAAAGCGATTTGCATTTCTGTTCCCATTCTATTGCTTCATATATATTTCATGCATTTTGTCACCATATATATTATATATCCACACTATAATTCTCATCAAATTAGCCTTAAGTTATAAGATGCATCAAGATTTACCAAGTTGAAGAAGATAAGTAAATTTGTACTACAAGAATATTGGGTTGCGTTTGAATTGGTGGATTTGAGGAAGAATTTTAATTTAGTAGTAGTAAATCTATTGATGATGTTTGGATTAAGATGTATTTGAAATCGGTTGGATTGTTACTTTCATTTTCAATTGATTTTACGCTTCACTTGAACAGAGTGATTTGAAATGTAGGATTTGAAATCCACCATATTATATATAAAAAATAGTTCAAAATGAAAGTAATGGATTTCAAATCCGCATCTATCCAAACACTACATACGGATTTACGATTAAAAATTTCAAATCCCTCTATCCAAATGGAACCTTTAGCAACAAGAAAATTTTGAATACGCTCTGATTTAAATGTATTTAAAATACATGTATTTCAAACCATTCAATTCAAACACGGTGTTAACGAAAGATCAAACAACTGGAGAGATGAAACTAATGAAAATTCCAGAATTTTTTAGAAACTCCACGTTTTGATTCATCACATTTACAGGGTTCATGTAGAAAACATTATCTTTTAATCTTTAACTTAAAATTCTTTTTTTAGTTAAATTGAATGTTTTTACTCTTCTTATGTGTACAACATACACTAACATATCCATTAGAATTTAAGTAATATTGTAGTTTCATTAACATCAACATGTATCATATATACAAACTTAGCTCGTACCAATTATATCACCATTTAAACTCTAAGTCATACAACCCTAGTCAACACCACCAAATAAAAAGGGTATTATTGAGTGAGTATTCAATGTTAGAAAAAACAATAAAGAAAAACATTTTCTTTTATAAAAGTTGGCTAAACATGAGGTTTTCCACTTTCCACCCAATATATATTTACCATTGCTTTTCCTCAGTCTTGCATGTAGTTAATTGGTTGTTCAATGCATATGAATGCACACAACTCATACTCACTTCCACTAGGTAGTAATTGATAGACAGTCAATTGGGAAAAGTAATATATTTAAGTATATATTGCACTTTTATTTAATTTTCCTTTTGAGTTTTGAATTGTGTCTCTATAATTATATTTGTAAATATTGAATTCTTGCACTTTTAGTTATGTTAAAAAATCATATCTGTACTTTTGTTCGAAAGTTAGACAATGCACATTTATTTTCATTAAAATTGGATCTATCTACTTTGTGGTCCATGTATTTGACATAAAGACCTAATTTTAATCTAAATAAAAAGTAATATGTCTTGATTTTTACAAATAAAAGTACATGAACACTTAATGCATATGAAAGTTTAAAAACCCAGTTTTCTAAAATGAAAGTATGAGATTCACTTCAAAAATATTAAGATGAGTGGATCTAAATATACTTTTATTTTATATGCAAATGATGAGTTTTGGGCTGTAACGGGCTTTTAGAAAAATCATGGGCTTTTAAGAATGTTGAGAATTAACTAATGAATCCATATTTATTAGGGCTATTTAGCTATTCCATTCAAGTGGGCTTCAGCGCCCATTCTCTGGTCCATCTATCATCATTTACTCTAATTTGAGACTATGCATTCAGGTAAGCTCCAATCGTGAATATATATATATATATATATATATATATATATATATATATATATATAGTTGCAGTTTTTGTATTGTTTTAATATAATAATCATCACCTATCTTAAATAATCTGCATCATTTTTTACACTAAAAAGGAATACTCCATAATATTTCTTATTATTATAAAAGAATTAATAAAGTAAAAAAAAAAAGATTTAACACATATGTTGACCTATGTTAGATTTAACGCAAGAATGACAGTTGAAATAGTTTAGTATAATTGTTTATCATACTATTGAAATATTTATTTATTATTTATCGTAGTGTTAAAATAAAAGAAATTTAAAATATTAGAAATTCAAATGTCGGGATGACCAGACAAAAATATACAAGAATTAGGTAAGAAAAATTAATCTTCCGTGTCACAAATCATCTAGAGAATCCAAATAAAAAATACTCTATTATCCAATATATTGATTATTTATTATATCTTATCATAAATTTAATTAACCTATATATGTTTGTTTTGTATATATATAAAAACTCATATTATGTATGACTGTTGTATCAAAATGATGTTCAGTGCTTACAATGATTAAATTATATAAACATGTTAAATATATAATAAATATCAACTTTATTTTTAATTCATTTCTGTATATATGTAGATATATTCATGCATGTTATATACATTATTTTTGTCGCTTATAATAGTTGATATATATATATATATATATATATATATTATAATAAAAGTAGTAGTAGTATTAATAATAATAATAATAATAAAAATAATAATAATAATAATTATTATTATTATTTTATAATTTACGATATACATTAATTTAGTTTTAATTTCTTAAATGGAAGATGTCAATTTATATCTGATCATTTTTTTATTAGTAAAGAAAAGAAATACATCCGATGAATTTAAAGGATTCTATATGGGATTCGATTTTCTGTGAGAAAAGAAAGAAAGAAGGGTGGTTGTAATTAGGGTTGTGTATTATTTGATTAATATAAAAAACTTGAATTACATCGAGAAATGCATTTCGGTCTGATTTTCGAAAATTCAGTTTATTCATGATTTTAAAATTTAGGAGATTCGATTCGGTTTGATTTTAAAAGAGAAAATCATTGAAATAATTTAACCAAACCGATTAATCGGACTTCTTTTGGATTGGACTTTTAGAGATATTATGTGATTCTCAAAACATTACACATTTCTATGATAGATGTCACGTAATTTAAAGTTATGTGATTATTGAAAATAATCATATTTATAACATATTAGATTAATAAT
Source organism: Scutellaria galericulata (assembly GCA_946896805.1). Taxonomy (NCBI): domain Eukaryota; kingdom Viridiplantae; phylum Streptophyta; class Magnoliopsida; order Lamiales; family Lamiaceae; genus Scutellaria; species Scutellaria galericulata. Next base: position 10,209,215 of record OX335798.1, on the reverse strand, counting down.
TTTATTTCTTAATCAATGTTTTTCTTGAAATTTAAGTTGTTTTTTCTTTAACTAAGTGATGAAAATAATCGTATTTATGACATGTTACATATTAATAATTTTATTTCTTAATCATTGTTTTTCTTCTATAAATTTAAGTTTAATTTTTTTTAAAACTAAGTGTGTGGTGTTCATGGCGAGTTAATCCCTTCGAAAAGTTACTCAATGGATCAAATTAAAAAAAAAAAATCATAAATTTACACCAAATTTTTTAAAAATATGACTAAAATTGCAAAAAGTCATGAAAACTATACCCTTTATTTATTTATTTTTTAACTTTCTGCAGGTGTTACTGGTTGATAAATATGAAAATTGAAAATAATAGCGAATAAAAATGTCGTACTAATTAAAATTTTCACAAATTATAAAAACAATCTACTACGAATGAAAGTGAATTATAATAAGATTCTTATGCAACTGTCTATGAAAAACGAAGGAATACTAACGTCACAAACATGACTAAACACACCTAAGTAAACATTGACTAATTAAATCAACACTCCTAAAAGCTATCTCCGATACTAAACTATCAACTTTAAAAGAGAAGATGATTTACAAAAGGGAAATAAAAATATTATAAATAACGTTGTTGCACGCACTTAGTAACACTAAAACTTCAATTAACTGTTTTCTATTTTAAAATTCGTTACTTGTAGAACTGATATAGTCTAATTTTTAAAGATCTCTTGAAATCTTAGAAAACACGTTTTCTAGTCATGATATGATTTATTCAATCACTAGTGTTCAAGTTAGATGCTTGGTTAATCATAAGGCCAAACTCCATCATGTTTTTCTACAAATCAAGACTGACCTAATTTTAGCCGATTTCCTACAATCTTCACAAGCAATTCATGCACATTACAGATGAAAAAAAAATAAAAATACAACCTATACAATCACTTGTATGCTCGTCTACAATCCTCATTTTCTTGCTTAGATTGAATGGTTATTTAAATAAATGTTAAGAAAATATTAAACTCATTTTTTGTGTTTGAATCAAATGTTCTCCTTTTCCCCAACATTTATTTTACATATGGATTTTTGTTTGCTACATCTCTAGTTATTATTCATATTAATTAGATATAAAAAGAGTAGGTAATGGTGGTGAAAAAGGGTGTGAAGGTTGCTTTTAAAAAAGAAGGGGTATGAAGGTGAGACAAAGAATTGAAAAAAGAATAGTTAGCTTGCAAAGAAGGTATTGGGGGGCCGGGGGCCTATATTGAAGTTATGAAACCATATATTCATCTTTGGAATTGAAGTTCCCAATGTGGGGTTATAGCAGCTTAGGCTTTATATACAAATATCCAACACCTTTTTGGACAAATTCATTGAATTGAGAGAGAGATATTACAAGACACAACCAACAAGAAGAGAGATGCATATCTACACACACCTCTTTCTTCTATTGTTGCTTTCCTACTTTCCTATTTCTTGACCACATCTCTTCTCGTGCCTTTTTTTTTTTTCTTTTTTCTTTTTTTTTTTTTAAATTGTTGTTCTCATTCCATAGTATTCTTTGTGTTATTATTATTATTAGTAATAATAAGTTGTTATACAATAATTACACCTTATCATATATATATATATATATATATATATATATATATATATATATATATATTCCATCAAAGATGAAATATTTTGATTAGATTCCATTAGGATTCTGTCACGTAACATTCACATAACTTTTTATTGGAGAGAATACCGTCTTCTTAGTTAGCAAGTGAAAATAACACACATGAGCACATGAGTTGTTAATTTTTTGAATAAAACAAGCTTTGCTTTGTATTTTCATTCCCAAAATTACCTACTCAAAAATATATCTCAATTACTTTTTTTATCTTCAAATGTTGTACAATACAACAACATTAGGGAGTAATTATGTGAGTGATACATTTTGTTAATGAAAAATCCTACAAAATCCTGTTTAAATATAAAAAAATTATGTCATGCGTTCCTATGCGTTATTTTCACCTGGAAAACATAAAGAATACAATATTATCCTTAAAACCTAAAAAAAATACAATTTCAAATGAAAATCTTGATGTGAATTGGTTTTTATGTGTCTAAAGAAAAACATATTGAAATAAATTATTTGTACAAAAAAGTGTAGATATGTTTTTCGTAAATAATAGTTGAAATATTTTTTTAAAATAGAAATCCAAATTCAAAGCACAATTTTAATGAGACTGTATTGCATTTTTCTTGTCCACTTGAAATTAACAAAACCAAACAATCATAGTTTTTATGGCGAAAGAGGACAATGTACCTTATTGTTAAATAATAGCATATTCATCTGCTTAATTTCTAATGGAATTCTTTTATCAAAAAAATAAAATGAAAAATAAATTCATATATCTTAGATATGTGGGGATCAGTGAACCCAAAATATATATATACTAGTGAATAAATTAGGAGACCGACAGTTGGTTATCCCAAAAAGGCAAAATAGACATTGTCCAATAAAAAATCAGAAAAAAAAAGAAAGTAGAAAATAATACTAATGAATAAAGAAATATTATCCGTATTCCATGGACTACGGAAACTGGTTTGAGAATGGCCCATTGGGACCAAACACCTTGGATTTCTATTTCCATTTTCCCAAAAAAAAAAAAAAAGAAAAAAAAAAAAGGAATTTGTATATGTAGGGACAGTTGGAACAGTAACAGCTGTAGGGCAAAGATTTTTCAGACAGTATTGTGGGAATTCCGCTGCCTCGATCTATACTTCTCATCAGCTATCAAAACGGCTTTTTACTCACATGCCTACTCTCTCTCTCTCTCTCTCTCTCTCTCATGTTTCATATTTCACCTTTTAACTTTTTTCCTAATCAGAATTATTTTAGTTTCTCACACACCATTCAACCATCTTGCTAAAAAAAACCCATCTTCAACATTACTGGTTTTAATTTCTGTGTGAATCATTTGGCTCATGGGCTATGTTAAGCGTTTCTTAAAGAAAAGAAAAGAAAAGGAAAAAAAAACTGTTTCTTTGAGATTAAAATAATAGTAAATATTGAATAGAAAAGTGGAAAGTGTAGTGAGAGAGAGAGAGAGAGACAGACAGACGTAAATACAAAATGGTGGGGCTGCAATGGCGTGTTGCTGAAATCCGGCAATAGCGTTCAGATGAGACCACTTCCACGTCTCTCAGACAATACACACAATCTCTTCTTCTCTTCTTCCTTCTTATTACAACCCTTTTTCAAATATTGTTTGTTTCCCCCCATTTTTCACCATACCTAAGGTACTATTCTTTCTCTCTCTTTATCTCCTTCCCATTCTTGGTTTTCTCTCTCTCTCTCTCTCTCTCTCTCTCTCTCTTTATAATAATGTTGTTGAAGTGTTTGTTTATGTATTTATGGTTGAATTGTTGGTGTAGTGAAGGATGAATGAGAATGAGCAAATAGAGGTGCATTATATGGACAATGGCTACTCTTCTTTTCCTGTCTCAGAGGGTTTCGTTGATTTCTTCGGAGGGGCGCCGTCGAATTATCTTAGCTTGGGGCAGATGCATCATCAGGTATTTTTGTATTGATGATCCCACTTATTGAGTTTGGAATTTAGTTTGATTGAAAATGGAAACATGTGAAGAGAAGGGTGATTTGGAACTATGTTTGGGATATGAAGAGAAGGCTATATTAGGGAATTAATAACTTTAAGGATTATGAGGAATCATGAATTGATTGTCTTTATGTAATGCTTTTGAGTGTAATGAACTAAGTGTTGAAAGATATGCATAGTTTCTTGAACTTGTTCATTATAGTTAATCTTGATTGAATCCGAGATTGATTTATGAGTTCTATAGTTATCAAGATTGTAATATTATCTTATTAAACAGTTAGACAATGATATGTTCTATTCTTTTGTATTCTTGAATTTATAGTTGTGGGTTCATTCTTGTAAGATAATTCGATCACTATTTCTCAATGACAAAGTTATTCATCTTCTCATCCAGGAATCTGCTTATTGGTCAATGCATATGAATTCCTACAAATATGGACTATCTGGTTCAGACATTACATATTATGGCGTCTATGAGGACAATCCGAGAATGGACTTTAGCAGGAGAGCTTGGGAATACTCTTCAATGGCAACCACAGAAGATCCTATAACTGTAGACATACCATCAGAACAAAGCACGATTTCAGCTGTGCATTCCATTCCAGAGGAACGTAAGTACTTGTTTACCCTTTGTTCAGTTTTGAGTTTGAGGCATATGTTTGATTCTAACATATTGTGACATTATTTTATATCTGCAGGATCACCAGATCATCAAGATGCTGTCAGCAATGATCAGGTTAGTATTTTTTTAGGATCCCATGACAAATTTTCAGATATCTTGTATGATGGTTTTTTTAACTAATTTGTTTCAATGTAGGCCACATGGCAAGATGATATTGATCCTGATACAATGACATATGAGGTAAGGAACATATGATTTACTCTACATTTAGTTTGAATGTGAATCTCGATGGCACATTCCCTTCCTCTATTTAGGTGGAAAAGACAAGTGGTATATCATGGTTTGCTTATGTAGGAACTGCTTGATTTAGGCGAGGCAGTGGGGACTCAAAGTCGAGGACTTTCCCAAGAGCTCATTAATCTATTGCCAACCTCAAAACACAAGTCCGGCGGTATTTTCTCTAGAAGAAAATCTGTAGACAGGTGACATACGATTCTTCACATTTTGTCCTACTTCGAACTTATCGTACTAAAAATTCTGGTCTGTTTAAGTGCTAGATTGTATAAAAGAGATTGTATATTAATCCTTTTGTGGAAAAACAGATGTGTCATTTGCCAGATGCGATATAAAAGAGGGGACCGACAAATCAATTTGCCGTGCAAGCATGCTTACCACACCGATTGTGGCTCCAAGTGGCTTAGCATCAACAAGGTAAATCCAGTTCCCCCTTTTTAAGTGAGTTTTCTTCATGCTGTTTATATTTCTCATAGATGGTTCCTCTTATTTTCAGACATGTCCAGTTTGCAACAGTGAAGTATTTGGTGATGAATCAGCACAATGACTACACAATTTCTCTGAAAGCCCCCTCAAGAAGTTATTTTTTATACCTTTATGCTCTCTCTCTCTCTCTCATACATAGAAGCAGTGCAGAATCTACTAATTTCCTACCCTTTAGTGTAGAAGACCTACTTATATTGATAAGAGTCTTGACATCCAAATTTTTAGTTTCAGAAACAGCAATCTCATAGTTCTATAATCAAATGCTGAAATCAATATGCATTTCTCACTGTTTATTTATTTATTTGGTTTTTTCTCTGTGTTAGTCTGAGCTTTGTAAACTGAAATTCTCATTATTTATCTTATTTAGAGAGGAAGTTAAGGTGCATTTGATCACATCAGAAGGATGGAATTGAAAGCAGAGAAATCTGTATGAAGTAATGTAAATTACATATCCATTATATGTTTACAAACAACAATACTGAAAGCATTTTATTTAATGGTATAAGGAAGTACCAGAAGCTTCAAATAGACTGCATACGGTAAAACATTCTTCACAGTTCACAAAACTGCTTCAAATCAAAGGGGAATTTTCTATTTTTTTTTTTTTGCATGTAGCTTTTCCTGATGTAGGACTTTATTTCAATGGACACATTCTGATTAAAAGAACACAAATAGAACAATAGGATGGATAATTTCAAGCGTATGGAGGTGGTGAATGTGACTTTTCCTGCTGGTGGAATGGCGGAGGTGTTTCATACTTGTATGGTGGCGACAACAGTGATTTTTACTTGTAGTACGGTGGTGATTCGTATTTGTATGGTGGTGACTCGTATTTGTAAGGTGGTGAATCATACTTATAGGGGGGTGAGTCGTATTTGTAAGGTGGTGATTCATACTTGTAGGGTGGTGACTCATACTTGTAAGGTGGCGATTCATATTTGTATGGTGGGGGTGGAGGTGATTTGTAGACATAAGGTGGAGGTGGTGGGGATTTGTAAACATACGGTGGTGGTGGTGGTGACTCATATTTGTAGGGTGGGGGTGGAGGAGATTCATACTTGTAAGGTGGCGGAGGTGGAGATTTGTAGATGTAAGGTGGTGGCGGAGGTGATTCGTATTTGTAGGGTGGAGGTGGCGGTGACTCATACTTGTAAGGTGGTGGTGGCGGTGACTCATACTTGTAGGGTGGAGGTGGTGGTGACTTGTAGACGTAAGGTGGTGGTGGTGGTGACTCATATTTGTAGGGTGGGGGTGGAGGAGATTCATACTTGTAAGGTGGTGGAGGTGGAGATTTGTAGATGTAAGGTGGTGGCGGAGGAGACTCGTATTTGTAGGGTGGTGGTGGAGGTGATTCATACTTGTAAGGTGGTGGCGGTGGGGACTCGTATTTGTAGGGTGGAGGCGGCGGCGACTCGTACTTGTAGGGTGGAGGTGGTGGTGACTTGTAGACGTAAGGTGGTGGTGGTGGTGACTCATACTTGTAGGGTGGTGGTGGCGGTGACTCATACTTGTAGGGTGGAGGTGGTGGTGACTTGTAGACGTAAGGTGGTGGTGGTGGTGACTCATACTTGTAAGGTGGAGGTGGCGGTGATTTGTAGACGTAAGGTGGTGGCGGTGGCGACTCATATTTGTATGGAGGAGGTGGAGGTGATTCATACTTGTAAGGTGGTGGAGGTGGAGATTTATAAACGTAAGGTGGTTCGTATTTGTAAGGTGGGGATCCATAGACGTATGGAGGTGACTCGTACTTGTAAGGTGGCGATTCATACTTATACGGTGGAGATCCATAACCATATGAAGGCGGCTCGTACTTATAAGGTGGAGACGACTCATAATTGTAGGGTGGCGGTGAATATTCAGAGGGCTTCCAAAATCCCCATGATGGGAACTCAGCATTTACAGATGTAGCAAAAGTGAAGATAATAGCTACCAGAATCCACAGCCGGGATTCCATGTAGCTCCACATCACTATTGCTTTAGCAGATATTAGATAGTGTAAGTTTATTAAACTCTAAGAATCTCAAGATTTCTTCAATGGGTTTGCAATAATGGAAGCTAATGACTTGGTTTAAATAGGAATTGCTGCTAACTAATCTTGAACTAGTCTACAAATTACAGTTCTAGACCATATAATTCTTCTATTTTATGATTTATATATATGGTTTGGTAATTGCTTATGTATGCTTGTCATAAGAACTAGTCAGTTTATTGAGGGTACTTAATATCCATAATATATAAGAATAAGGTGACTTGGTTTTATAGATACTATATTATGAACTAGTATAGTATTCTTATCTATATTCACAAAATCATACATATTGTACGTGTAGAAATTTACGATATATCAGATACGTATAATGTTATAGTTTACTAAGTCTAACATTTAGAGGGTATTTGGCTATCTTACAAGTTCTTACAATTTATAAGGTGTTTTTCGGATTTATAATATGTCGAATCTTATTTTAAAATTAAATTGTCAAATTATTTAGTTCAGATACGATGATTGAACTTTTAGACTTTGGTAATAACATTTGTGTTATTTAAATATGATAAAATTTGAAAGATGTTGTCGCCTTAGAGAGTGTTTAATTAGTTGAGTTTATAAGCTCATCGTAAGTGCTAGGGGTGAGCATGGATCTCGTAGATAACCGAACTGTGGAGAAACCCGAACTGAAACAATCCGAACCGATAAAGAACCGTTGATTATTTGACTTTATCCGAACTGAACCGCTCCGATTAATTTTTGTGTCAAACCCGAATTATACCGAACCGAAGAACCGATTTAGAACCGAATAGAACCGATTTCAAATAAGTAACTGTATACAAATTTGTATGTATCATTGAATTCATTTTTTTTGTATTGTTATATTGGATTAGGTACAAATTTGATAGAAGTGTATTATTATTGATAGAAGTGTATAATAACAATAATAACAATAAAAAAAAAAAAAATCTAACCAAACCAAGTAATTTTATTCGATTTACTAAAATGAGAGGATTTATGTTTCGCTTTTTCCGGTTCGGTTCAGTTTTAGACCAAATCGACTAATTTGTAACTAGGAGTGAAAAACTTATCTTATTTTTAATTGAGATTTTATTATTGACAATAAAATTTCATATTAATTATACAATTGTCATTATTGAAATCTTATAACCTTCATAGTCTTATTTATCCAAAAATTTTAACAACTTATTTTTAAAGTAACATAAAATATTAATTTTATAAGCTCTAAAAATTTAATTTTTAGTAATATTTTATTTTAAAATAATTAATTAAAAATTTTATTGTAGAAAAAAAATTATCAAGCACTTGTAAAAAACTTATAAATTTATAACATAAAAACTCATGTGAGACGGTCTCACAGATAGTTGCCGTGAGACAGAGTCCCATAATTTACAAACAACATGTGAATTATATGGTTTAAGTTATATGTTGACCCGTCTCATGTAATATAATAAAAATTTGTAAGACGGTCTTACAAAAGACTCACTCAATTTATAATTATCATAAGATGTTATGGACAATTTATATGATGAATCATACACTCTTACAAAACCTTGAATATTGGTTTAACTGTCCAAATTTTTTCTTTTATAAAATAACCATGTGCTTTTAAAAAAAAAAAATTATTTAAAGAAAATAACTATATGTTTTGGAGACTAATTCTTATGACAAATCTGTGCCAGTTCAATTAAAACCAACTGAAAACGAAACAATGCATAGATATTTTTTTCTGGTATGTATATGTATATATATATAAAAAAAGACTTTAAAAAGTCTTTATTAGACTCTGTAAAAGTCTATATCTACTCTGTGACAACTTGGATTAATCCACATAAGATAATATAGTAATTGGTTTTCAATTTGAAGGAGCCAATACTGTCAGGTATTTTGATGACGTTTATAGGATTTCGGACGATTTCACTCACAATTTTTTATAATTTTTTTTTAATTATAAAGTTTTTATAATATAACAAAATCTGTGAAAAGTATTACTTATTTGTGATTTTGTCACAATTTCTTGAACGATTAGTGTTCAAAGAGGGAGGGCATATAATATATTGGTAAGGTAGGGGTTGAGACACCATGTATTTTATCTGCTTTTCTATTAGAAATAATTAGTAGTGTTTACAGTTGACCAAAACTTTCTTTTAAATAACATTTTTGACATATTTTCGATCATCAAATATTATAAAGTTTTTGGGATTGTTAAGTATTTCTGAATATTTCAATATAATCACAAAGTACTCTAATTCTTTAACGGTCAGAATTTTCTATTAAATTTGACGTTACATCTCATATTTCATGATATTTATTACACACCACTTATTAATTAATGATGTCATATGATATATGTGGCGTGTGGTAATTAATTCGGAATAAGAGATCGATGTAACAGTAAGTGTAATAGAAGATCTTATGTGACACTAATTGATAAAGTATGCATATGATGAATACCTTTGAACTAATTATATTTGAATTAAAAAGAAAATTCGAATTAAGTTGACCTCATAAAACACAAATATACATAAGTAAATAAAATTTGCCAAAAATGAAAATGATCTTATTTTTCCGTTAAACCTTTCAAAATTGAAATTATTATTAACTATATTAATTAAAATGATCTCTTAAATATATAAAAGAAAAGTATGCCTAATTTTTTTGAAATTTTCGAATAGGGTTGGATAACTCGGAAAGACTATAGCACATCAATACCCAATTCACGTAAGATACTATTTATTAGACCTATTTATATATAAGATGCTGAGCACATTCTATCATGACTAGTTTTGTAGAAGTTCATAATTTAACAATTTCAATATATTGTGGTGAAATAATTGACAATACCAAGTATATAATAAATATAAATATTCATAACTAGCTAGTTGTATTGTTTATTATTTTAAATGAATTATCTGAGCTTTGTTAGACTGATACTCGAAGATAAATTGAATTGATCGGGTCTGAATAAATGTAGCAAGTTGAAACTCATCCTAACTAGCTAAATTTCAGAACGTTTTTGTATTTTTTAAATATTAATAAAAAGAAACAATTAAGTTTGTTGACTTTTTACTCCACACCAAAATGGACAAATCGTGTGCTATAAACCTAGCTAGGCCAAAGATCCTAGTTAGGTTTTTTAACTTGTATGGTTTGATACATTTTCTTTTTTTAGTTTTTTAAAAATTAGTTTCGTAAACAAAGTTTTAGTATTTCGCAGCTGCAATTAATAAATAATCAAAATTCATCTTTAAAACAAGTTGTTTAGATTTAAAGTGGACAGATGAAAATTTTTGTTCAGTGTTATATAGATTTCATACTCAGTTGGTTGATCCTTATTATTATTATTTTTATTAATAACAATTCTAAAAAATATAGAGGAGAAGATGAGTAACAATAATAAAACTAATATCTAATACAAGTAATGCATTATAAATATTGATGTGAGTCATTTATTAATAGAATGGAGTAAAATAAATATTTCTTTAAAAATTGTTGTCATATTCTATATGCAATTAAACCTTTATAAGGTTTAGAAAAATATACATTATATACACACATATCACTTTTATAAATCTATATATAAAAACAGAGAAGTTTGGCAAAATTTCTGATTTGCTTTTCCTCCGCCCAAACTATTTAACAATACAAACATGAAAAATAATATTCTTTTTATGTATCTTACAACATAAGTTTCACATAAATCTTACATAATCAGCTTCAAAAATATCTTACATAATAAACTATCTTATAATTTATAAATAGGAGTAGGGATGAAATAAAAGATTACATTTTAATTATTATTATTATTATTATTATTATTATTATTATTATTATTGATGTTGTTGGACAATTTTCTTTTTATAGGTATTTAAATTATATATATAAATTAGTTATTTATTGGGTTTAAATCTTTAATACATTTTTTTGAAAAATATTATTACTATCATTGTTATTAGTATAGATAATAATTAATATATCTATACTTGCACCTATTTATAAATTAAAATATGTTTGAACCCAAAACATAAAGTCATTATATTATTACAAATTATATTTTATCATAGTAAATAATAAACCGCGATGACGTGGGTGTACTACTAGTAAAACAATATAAAATAAAAGTTAAAATAAAAATTACAAGGGTTGGCCTGTCTAGCCCATGCAAATGCAAATTTGATGTGTTCCACATGTGCAATTAATGTGTCTTTTTTTGCCTTTTTTTGTTTTAAATCTGAAATTAACTAAAAATTAATGAACAAAAAATTCCTTTTCTTTTTTACATTTGATTATCTTATCTTTAATTTTATGTTTTTTAATTCTTTCATTTTAGTATTTTATTGAAAATAAATAAATTTGTTTAAATATATTTCGTTCTATTGTAGTATTCTCTTTATTTAAGATATGACATGATCGTATTTGTTTTTTCAAAATTTTAAAATTCAAGTTCAATTGAAGTTAAAATTATGAGAGAGAAGATTGAGTGTATAGTGAATTAAACTCATTTTGAGTTTGATGAGTATGAATGTGGATTTAAATTGATGAAATGCGAACATGGAATAGAACGAGTTTGGTAAATGATTAAAATAATTGGTAAGAGTCTTGGAAGCTAACATACATAATATTTTCGCTAAATTTTCTCCTTGGAGCTTACTAAGCAGTCGCTTTTCATAAATTTTTTGTTGGTCCCAAGTAAAGATGCCCAACCGGTTTCCCGGTTCCGGTTTCGGTTCGAACCGCCGGTTCGACGGTTCCGAAATGGTGGAACCGAAACCGAACCGTGGAAGGAAAGGTTTCGGTTTCGGTTTGAAACCGCCGGTTCAACCGGAACCGGACGGTTCGGCCGGTTCGAACCGGCGGTTTTCGGTTTTCCTTTTTTTTTTTTTTTTTTTTGGTTTTTTTTAATTTATGATTCTATGATCCAAATTTAAACTTTAATGTTTGTTTTGAAGTATAAAATATCATGAGAAAATACAATTCGGAATAAAAAATATATTTAAGAATTGTATTGATCAAACTTTTTCAATAAACTTGTCAATATAATATAACTTGGAAAATTATTACAAGTTGGAACTTGGAACACTTAGAACTATATATAATCTATGATCTAATGATTCTAATCTATTACAAATGTTTGTATATATTACAATTAAACTTGTCAATATAACTTGGAAAATTATTACAAGTTATAACTATATAGTCTATATCTAATTTATGATTGAATGATTCTAATCTATTACAAAAGTTTATACTATATATTACAATTACAAAAGTGAGCATAAAAAAAATTAAAGAGCTTGAGTTTCATTTTAAGTTTGGAATTGAAATTTCAAACTTAAAATGAAATTGCCTACGTATCCTTAATTGAAATCGAATTAAGGAATCAAAGCTCACGTAGTTCTCTTACCTCAACTTACCTTTTTCACTCGTCGAGGTTGACGCCACTTCCGCCGGAGGATGTTGTGTTTGAGTCGTAGCCATACAAATCTTGTCCACCGTCCTCCATGTGTGACAAATCAAGGTTTTGTTGACGTTTGGCGGCTTTGACCCAATCGTCAAGAAGCATAAGGTTTTGGACATTTTCGACGGCCAAGTTTGCTCTCCTCTCACTCAAAGTGTGGCCCGATACGCTAAAGGCATGTTCAACCGAAACCGTGGAGGCGGGACATGCAAATATTTCCTTGGCAATAATTGTTAGTATAGGATATGTGGTGATCCTTCGTGACCACCACTTTAATAGATCCAAATTGTTCTCAAATGCAATTGATTCAAAAGTAACACTAAAATAAGAATCCAATTCTTGTGATGAATTAACACCTCTAGCTCTTTTTTGAGTTCTAATATCATAAAAATTATAAAATTGAGAAAGAGTATCATCAAAAGTAGACGAAGAACTACTAGAACCTACATTATGATGTCGAACTACATCTTCACTACTACATGATTCACCATACATTGTTTTATATTCTCTAAATAAATCATACAAATAATTTTTCGCCCGTTTAACCACTTCACTAGGATTAGGCACATAATCAACTTGATCATAATCACTAATATAGCCAAAGGGGAACAATGCATTATAGTACATAGTCAAAAGTTCTTCTAATCCATCTTCTCTAATCCTAGGATCTAATAATTTAGCACATAAATATAGGGGGGGTATCTCATGATAATATTTTAACCATTTACTTTTCATCATAATAATGGCATTACTTAAAATATGATCATCTTTATAAGATTTCATTATCAAAGCAATTTTAACACATTGATCTAAAGCTAAAGGAGATGTAGGATAATAACATCCACTTATTTCTTTAGTGCCTTCTTCAAAAATTTTTAGCATACCAATCATGTTTATACAAGAATCCCAAGAATGAGCAAATAACATGACATTACTATCTCCAAATTCCATAAAAAAAGCACATAAAAGTTCTCTATAATTATATGAATCTTGAAGCATGTAATAAGTAGAATTCCACCTATGTTCCACATCTTTCACAAATTTTTTTACTTCCAATCCATTCATTTTACAAAATCTAGCCCATCTTTTTCGCATTTGTATGGTATGACAAATTAAATTAATTGCAACTCTAATTTTTTCTATTTCCGTTTGTAAAGTTGTTAATCCATCTTGAACACATAAATTAAAAATATGACACATGCATCTAGTATGAAAAATATCACCATTTAATGAAGGTTTACAAAAATCAATTAACGTAGGCAAGCTCGCTTTATTATTAGTTGCATTATCTAAAGCTATAGCAAATACTTTTGTTAATATACCATAATCATTTAAGCTATGTATTATTTTTTGTGAAATATGTAAACCGGTATGACTTTCATTAAAATCAACAAAAGCAATTAAACGTTTTTGAACATCCCATGCATCATCAATCCAATGACAAGTAATGCCCATATAATCATTCTTTTTATAAGGATCTTTCCAACAATCAACACATATTGCAACTTTTTGTTTAAGGTTAGCTAAATCTTGCATAAGATTATATTTTTTTTCACGAACTCTTTTATCAATATCCCTAGTGGCCGTGTTTCTACTTATCATTCTAGCCGGTGGTTGCAAATATTGACTCACATAATCTTGATAATATTCATCGGAAGCCCATTGCAAAGGCAAATGTTTAGAAGCAATAAAATCGGCGGTGCCTTTCCTAAGTTCAAGTTGGCTAAATTTAAACATTAAAGAATCCATACCTTGTGAAGACCCGGTGAATCCTCGTAGTTGTGTTTGAGAAGGAGCCAATCCAACCTTGTCGGGATGCTTCTTCGTGACGTGGTTGTTGAACGTTCCATATCCTCCTCCATGCTTGAACTTGTATTGCTTCCCACAATGATTGCACGTTACTATGTAGTCAACGGCACTATTAGGCACGGCCTCCTTCTTAAAGTGAACGGAGAAGATATCACTTCGAAGTGAAGAAGGTGCTCTACTAGAGGGGGTACTCCCTTGTGTGTGTTGCACGGTTTCTTCCTCTTCAACATCATCGGCTAAGGCTTGGGCGATTTGTTCCCCCAAATCGACATCTTCATCAAGCTCGTCACACCATCGATCAATTAGCTCGTCTTCGTAGGATTGTGGAGGTGGCATGGGACTCTTTCCCCTAGCATGAGACGAGGAAGCGGAAGAACCTCTTCTAGACATGATGATAGCAAATTAAAAAAATCGAAGTGGAAGTAGCACTACAAGCAGATGATAATACGAACTAAAAAAAGAAATTTGAGAGCTTTTGAACTTGATATATTAAAGTGAGCAAGAATGCAAGATAATTGAGAGAGAGAGCTTGAGAATTGGTGTGAAAAAATACACCATTTGAACCCCTATTTATAGATCTCAAAAATTCAAAAAAAAAAAAAAAAAAAAAAAAATAGGGACGCTCCGGTTCGAACCGCCGGTTCCGGTTCGGTTGAACCGGCGGTTCGGTTGATCTGACCCGTCCATCTCCTACGTTCAACTGATCTCGGCCGCTCGATTCGAATTTGCTCCAAACCGCCGGTTCGAACCGGCGGTTCCGGTTCGGCCGGTTTCCAACGGCTATTTGATCTCCTCCGTCGATCCGCAACGGCTAGTTTAGTTTAAACGTGAGCCGTACACGTGTCCAAGGCAATAATAAAAAAAAAAAAAAAAATACATAAACCGGCGGTTTAACCGGCGGTTGGAACCGCCGGTTAAACCGCCGGTTCGCCGGTTTTTAAATCGCCAAACCGAAACCGAACCGTGTTATGGCGGTTCCCGGTTCCGGTTCGGAACCGAAACCGGACCGCCGGTTTGCCAAACCGCCGGTTCACGGTTCGAACCGGCCGGTTCACGGTTTTCGGAACCGGTTGGGCATCTTTAGTCCCAAGTGGCACAAATGTTCAAAGGGGGAGGAGGTGAATGAATCTCTACCGATTTGAAAATTCTTTTGAACTTACTGCAGTATAACCTGGACAGCTTACAATGCAGGTTACTGTTCAGCTTATAACGCTAGGATACACCGCTGCTTATTGTACCTAGAGTTCTTTGCACAACGAAAAACTTAAACTTTTATGATAAAGTTTCTTTTGAAAACCTTTTGTATGCAGTATGATCAGAGATATAAATGCAGCAAGCTAAACAAGCAGATATATCAAAACAGAAAGAAAACACACAAAAACTTTTATAGTGATTTGAAAGTGGTGTAATCCTTCTACGTCCACTCTACTCATTCTCCAAGAAGGAATTTCGTTAAACAAGTTTGATTTATATGACTTTGACCTTACAAACTATCAATCTAACAAATTATCACCTACTAAGATTTAACTTCCACACAGGTTGCTCAAATCTTATAGGTGGACCCACACAAGATCTCTCAAACTTATACAGAGTTATTGCCTTAACCTATTAAGACTTAGACACTCAGCAAGGAAAACTTTCCTATCAACTGAGGACACCTAAAACAACCTAAGCACACAAAATTGAAGTTATAAGTATATAGGAGTTCTTCAATTGGTGCTTGAAGCAGCCTTGACAAATCTTGAACTCGATCTAAGGTTTGACTGCTTTTAAGAGGTTGAGTGACTGAAACTTGTAGTTTTGAGAGAGCTTTGGAACTAGATTGCTTTCTTGCTTTGAGATTGAATGTTCAGAGTTTCAGTAGTCGTTCTAGTCAAGTCTTCCTCTATTTATAAGTGAGATATTATGTCCATTGAAGAGATGTATAACATTTGAATTTGAATCATTTTCAATGTAGTCTAGCTTGCATTAAATGCTTTTGAAGGGTTACATTAAGGGTATGTTTGGATTGAGATGTGCCCATCTGGATTTGGGATGTGCCAAATCCCAATCTTTGTTTGTTTTGGGATGTATAAGGATTAACAAATCCTTACTTATACCCTACTTTTTTACAACTCCCAATAAAAAAATTTACTTTTTCTACAATTCCAAATGTGATGAGGACATTTTAACTATAATCCTACTTTATATAATCCCAAAACAAACATAAGATTTTCAAAATCCACCTTTTTGAAAAATCCACTCAAATCCCGAATCCAAACTTGCAAAATCCACCTCCGCTCCAGTCCAAACACACCCTAATTAATGTTTCTTGTCTTGTACTCTAGAGTTTTAATGTGGCTGTACTAGGTTGTAGGTTTTAGCAGTGTATCAAACCAGGTGTTCGTTGCATACTGGTTCTCGATACTACTTTAATCATTATGTTTCTATTGGCTAGTTTTGACTTGGTGATGTGATTGAATCTCGGACTTCTGCTGATCTTCCTCATACTGCTTTGGAGGGAGTAATGTATCACTTCATTCTTGTTGTCTCCTTATCTTGCATTACTTTCTTTCTGCAGTAATACAACTTCTGTGTTTTTGTTGTATCTCTACTGCTACTGCTTTTGCAGTATCTTTACTGCTTACAACTTTCTGCGCTGTTTTTCTTCCAGCTTGAAATAGCGATCTTCTTACTGCTTCCAGCAATTCTTCACTTTGAGTCTTTTAGCTACTGTGTTCTGATCTCTACCATACTTCAACTTAAAATCTAAACTCAAATTCTAGTCTAGCATCACTAAACATTGTGAAAAAATGGAGTATTCTAAATTAGGGATGGCAACGGGGCGGGTCTGGGACGGGTTTGGCTTGTCCCAGGACCCGCCCCGCCAAAAAATCTGCCAAAACCCGCCCCGCCCTGTCAAAACCCGCCCCGTGAACCCGGCGGGTTTACCCGACGGGTAACCCGTCCCGACCCGCTTTATTATTATTATTATTTGTTTTGTATTTTTTCCTATTTTTCTTTTGTTTTCCCTGAAATAATGGTGTGAACATAGAGGCAATTCTTGAAACAAAATAAGACGACGCTTCTAATAACACGAGCAATAACAATCAATGTAGCTAGCTACTGTGTTGTTGTCAATATAAGTTCAATTGGAGAAGAAATCATCCAGTTGTCTTCGTGTATTAAACAAGATATTCCGGGCTAAAATATTGAACGATAATGTTGAATTAAATATAATTATGGTGCTTAGCTTCAACAACACAGGGCTGGGAGACAGCTTCAAAATAATGGGATCAAATCCTTTTTTGTTATGCTTTATAGTTATTTAACGAAGACTAAGTTGCGTTTTTCATTGTAAATAATGGTGTTTAGTTGGCAGGCCTATATCACCGAGAAAGATTGTGTAGACCTTTTGCCATCCCTGAGTCAGGGTTCTCAATTTTATTTTTATTAAATATTAATAATATATATATATATATATATATATATATATATATATATATTTAAATGGGGCGGGTCCAACCAATACCAGGACCCGCCCCGGACCGGGGGTAGACTCGTTTGACCGGGTCCAAACCCGCCCCGGGACCCGTTTGACCGGGTTTTTACCCGCCCCGAGCGGGGCGGGTTTGTGGCGGGTCCGGGTTTGAACCCGGCCCATTGCCATCCCTATTTTAAATTCTTATTACACTTATATTTTGTCTCATCAAAATCTAAACATTAATTTTCTTAACACTGTTTTATCTTGTTTTTTTTTTTACTTATATTGTGGAATAGTCATAGATTTAGCCCAACATGATGCTATATATGTCTTTCAATTTGAGAAAGATCTCAAATTCAAGTCTCACACCCTCGAATATAATTTTAAAAAAAACCTTTATTTTGGAACAATATTTTCATAGAATAAAATACATATTAAAGGATTTGTTCTATTTTGCGGTTAATTTTCGATTAAAACACATCAACAACTTTTGTTAAGATAATTTTTTTTAAAAAGGTAATTGATATGTTACTTTAAACCACAACTAGCTTAATTAAATTACATTCTTTTTGAGTCAAGATTATTTTTTCTAAATAAACAACTTTATCTTTTCAAATCTTATATGAAACGATCTCACAGATTGTATCCGTGAGATCGAACCCTATATATATATATGTTATGAAATGTGAGATGTGGATGGATCAATTCTATGTAATTAGATCTGTAAAATAGCTTCACAAGAATCTTATATACATAAACCAACTCCTTATTTCAAAAACTAGAGTGTTTCATGTTTATCTATATGCTCCACTTGTTAACCTTTACCATTAAAATAAGTCATTTCAGTCACATCACCAAACCCCAAAAACACATATATACTTGACAAATTTTTTTTTATTTTTTTTATTTAACTACAAAAGAATGAAAATTAAATTGTGAATATTTATTTCTTTTATAAAAAGTCAACTAGTTTGAGGATTTGTGATAATTAATAGTAATACTATAACCTTCAAATCCTATCCTATCCATTGTTTTCATTTACCTCCGTTCTCATTTCATCGATTTACTAGCTACAACAAGCAATTAGAGTAAAGTCCATTTGGACGTAGTTGAAAGAAGTAATCATGTACATAAAAAGATAAAAAACATACACATAAACACACATATGTATAGAGAGATGCTATACATATAAATGGTTATATGTATTCGATATATCAATAGACAAAATAAACCTTTTGTTGTCTACGCATTCTTGTTATTAATATTAGTTTGATTCTTTGATTATGTAACTTAATTTAGTTTAACTCAACTTAAATTAAATTAAAGGTCTAAAACCAATCATATTCCATTTGTTTCATTCAAAATCCAAACGCATCTCACTTTTTTAATCTAAAATCCAAATCTAACTCTCTTAATTAGTTTCTTATTTTTCTGTTATATATCTCTGTCCTACCCATTTTTATATCTAGTTTAGATGATATCACCTAAATCAATCTCTTTTAATTCAATCCTACCGACATATTAGTCAATCCTGCCGACATATTAGTTTGTATATATATAATTAGGTTGAGTTGTCTTCTTGTTTTCCAACAAGCTATCCATCCTAATGGCAAACAATTTTACTATAACATTCATCTAATTCGTACACTGTTTTATTAAATTATTTCTATTGTTGTATTATATCGTTAATTAAATATTTTTAACGAAAAATAAAATATAATGTCAGTGTCCACACTAATTAATCTTTCAATTTTCTTTCAAGTTTTTCTTTGATCTTATTGTATGGGCAATAATATAACTAATTTGAGTATATTTTTTTTTGTTTTTCATTTTCAATCTATCCTTGAGTGAATTATTATTGAAAAGTCTTTTTAGATATATATTTTGTTGACAAGTTTTGTTATATTTGAATTTTACTATATAAAAGAAAATATTTTTCTATCATTAATTCACTTCTACTTAGGGATGAATCTAAAATTTTGATATAAGGATGGCAAAAAAATTACATATCAAATCAAAGGATTAATATAAGGTTAAAATTTATATAATAGACATTTATTTACAATGCAAGAGGACGGACTTTTATAAATTAACTAGTATAGGTGGCTCGTGTAATATAAGGGTTTTAAAAAGAATTAAATTAAACTTAATAAAAATTAGAAAAAATTTAAAAAGTATTTATATAAGAAAAAATGTATTTTGTGCAATACACATAGCTTAATTTAGCATTAAATCTTATAATACCAAATTAATATATTATTTAATTTTTTTTGTTGCATTTGTAAAGGATTATGATTAATTTTGGTGTCATGTCTATTATATTATTTAACATTCACACCATTATTTTAGTTTGATTTGAATTGTTATGGTTTAGAGTAATCCTAAATTTTCATTTAGAATTAAATGATAAAAAATAAAAATAAATTTTTTATAAAAAAAAATTCATAGTCTATTTTAAAACGCATATTCGCAAAAAATATTCAATTATATGAATTAATAACTTTCAAAAGATTGAATAGTCTGAAAATCTTTTTTAATCAACCCACTTTTATTTTAGTTTTTCATTATTTATTTATTTATATTTTTTTTCCAAAAATTTTAAACTAACAAATTTCAAATATAAATGATTTTTATGCGTGAAGTCTAGCATGTGCTATTTTAATAATTTAATTTAATATTAAATTTGATATATTAATTATATTTAAAATTTCATTTATTCAAGATTTAATTTATAAAAAAAGATGAAATTAATGTGAAAAAAAATGTAAACTTGACATGTGGTACATGTTGTCATACTTTTAAATATATAAAGATGATATAAATGAAAAATATCAAAAAAAATTACATATGAAATGAACATTTTTTAAAATTAAAGGGGACGACCGCATCCCCCTTAAATTCATCTTTGCTTCTACTGATGAAGGCCATATGGAACATTTACTTTGAGAATCCAAAGAAAAGCAAGACAACATACGTACAAAAGTGTTGGGATATTTCTGATAGGTTTTGATGAAACAATGTAACTTTGGTTATAAAGTTAGAGTACCAATTTTCCACGTTTTATAAGTGGATTATAACTTGATAAGTTTATCTTTCTAAGCCTTGTTTTGTAAAAATGTTATATATCAGAAAGATATAGAATACTGAGTCTAGCAGGATTCTGGAGATAAAGAAGTCTTGAAGACTGATTTTCAGCAAGGAAAGTCAGTAACCTAAAAGAGGAACCAGGATCAGGAAGGTAAGCAGCAAAACAGAAAACAAAATGGAAGATTGGAACCTGACTGTAGGATTTAGGAACAGAAAGCTATTCAAGAACATGAAGCTATTCAGGATCAGGAAGTAGGTTTCAGGAACAGGAAGTTGTTCTGAAACAGGAAGCAGACGCAGATCAGAAAACTGACGCAGAATAGTAAGCAGCTACTACAACCTGAGTAGAAAACTGTAAGTTCTCTAACTTATTTATTTAAGTACGAGGAATATAATGAATGCTATACGAGGAATTTACCTGATCAAGTTACCAGTAGATAGAAGTTAGTGCCGAGCCAATGAGGTGGTGCCACCTGGACCCGTGGATCTGAAAAAGCATTGTAGCCGAGGAGTGACGCTATTAATGCGGATTAGAGTAGGACATGCCCTACAACCCAATTTTTCCAGTTGCATTTATTGCAAAGATTTTGAAGACCAAGTTTGAATTTCAACAAGGACAATGCCTCTCTTCAACGGGCATTTTTCTACAGATATAAATAGAAGGTGAAGGTGACTGTGAAGACTACTGAACTACTGATTATATTCAATGCTATCAAACTCTCAAGCTAATCTCAAGCTTTACCAAGTTCAGTCACTCAACCTTCTGAAGCAGTCATTCAAGCATTCGAGCTTTCAAGTTTAAGACTGTCTTCAAGTTGCACCAGTTGAAGAAACAAATATATACTTTTAACCATTTGCTGTGTGCTGGGTTGTTTTAGTTTGGTGTCCTTAGCTGGTAGGATTAGATCCTCGCTAAGTGTTTAGTCTTGTGTAGGCTTATAACTCTGTGTGAGTTTTGTACCCTGTGTGGGATAGTGCAAGAATCAGTGATGTTTCATATGTCAAAGGATTGAAGTATAACCTCCTGAGTATCAATCAATTTTGTGACAGAGGATGTTCAGTGGAGTTCAACCTCAATAGGTGTCTAATCAGAGACAACAAAACGAATGAGGTTAAGCTTACTAGAACCAGGGGAGATAACATTTATCTTGCTGATTGGAGTTCAACAATGCTACCAACCTGTTTCATTGCTAAGAGTACTCCTGAGCTGAGTTGGTTATGACACAAAATGATGATCCATCTGAACTTCAAAACCATGAACAAACTAGTAAGGAAGAACCTGGTGAGAGGTCTACCAGATGTTGCTTATAAGAAAGAGAATGTTTGTGGAGCCTATCAGAAAGACAAACAAGTGAGAAGCTCTTTCAAGGATAAAGTTCAAAGGTCCTCTCACAGGATACTGGACCTTCTGCATATAGATCTATTTGGACCAGTGGAGCCTGTTAGTGTAAGTGGGAAGAAGTATTCCCTGGTGATTGTGGATGATTACTCTAGATTTACTTGGACCATCTTCCTGGCCAAGAAATCAAAAAATTAAAACAGGCTGCCAGAATTCATGAAGATAGTGCAGAATGAGAAGAGCTTAAGCATAGTGAAGATAAGATCTGACAGAGGAACTGAGTTCACAAACAAGTTCATAGGGAAGTATTATTCAGAGAATGAGATTTGTCATGAGTATTCTACAACAAGGACTCCCCAACAGAATGAAGTAGCAGAAAGAAGAAACAAGACTCTAAAGGAAGCAATTAGGACTATGATTGCAGATGCTGACATACCAAATAGATTTTGGGCTGAAGCAACTAATACATCATGATACACTCAGAACAGATGTCTGATCAACAAAGACTATGACAAGACCCCCTATGAAGTCTGGGATGGTAATACACCTAATATTTCATATTTGCATATCTTTGGATACAGGTGTTACATTTTGAACAATGGAAAAGAACACCTGAAG
This sequence comes from Scutellaria galericulata, assembly GCA_946896805.1. NCBI lineage: Eukaryota > Viridiplantae > Streptophyta > Magnoliopsida > Lamiales > Lamiaceae > Scutellaria > Scutellaria galericulata. Next base: position 10,186,432 of record OX335798.1, on the reverse strand, counting down.
ACCTTTGATGAGAAAACTAATGAAAGAGTATTTATAGGATACTCCTCAGTAAGTAAGACCTTCAGGATCTTCAACAAGAGAAACTTGGTTGTTGAAGAATCAATACATGTGGTGTTTGATGAGCCACATTCTAATACTATTGAGTTGGACAAGCTGAAGGAAGATGCATCTAAGATAAAGATCAGGGATCAAATAGTAAGATACATTGATGGAGTTCCAGTACCTGCTAAAGAGGTTACTACAATCAGTCTACATGTTACTGTATATGGGAATGCAGTGGCACAGGATGCTGAACAACAGACTGACAAGATACTGGAGACCAACAGTAACCGCGCACAGGATGCTGACAATCAACAGGTTACTGCTCAGCAACCAACTTACAGTTTTGAGCCTGATAGGGCATGACTCAGGAACCACCCAAGAGAACTTGTGATTGGAGATATCACTGAAGGTATGAGAACAAGAAGATCAAGACCCTAAGAATTACTGTTCACATGCTTCATATCACAGGTTGAACCCAAGAGTGTAGATGAAGCTCTTGGAGATAGTAACTGGACTCAGGCCATATAGGAAGAGCTGAATGGATTTGAAAGGAACCATGTCTGGAAACTGGTTCCAAGACTTGATCACCAAGGAGTTATTGGAACAAAGTGGGTGTTCAAGAAAAAACTAGATGAAACAAGTACAGTGGTTAGAAACAAGGCAAGACTAGTGGCTAAAGGTTACTGCCAAGGAGAGGACATAGATTTTGATGAGACCTTTGCCCCTGTTGCTAGGCTTGAAGCTATAAGGATATTTTTGGCTTATGCTGCCCATAAGGACTTCAAAGTTTATTAGATGGATGTGAAGAGTGCATTCTTGAATGGAATCTTATCAAAAGAAGTGTATGTGGAACAACCACCTGGTATTCAAATTAGAGAAAACTTTATATGGGTTAAAGCAAGCTCCTAGAGCTTGGTATGATACACTGTCTTTGTATCTTTTGGAGAATGGATTTCAGAAAGGGACATTGGATAAGACTCTATTCAGGATATATGATGGAGACAGTATACTGCTTGTTCAGATTTATGTGGATGACATAATCTTTGGATCCACAAACAAAGATTTATGTGAGAAGTTTTCATCCCTCATGCGGAAGAAGTTTGAGATGAGCATGATGGGAGAGTTAAGTTTCTTCCTTGGTTTACAAGTGAAACAGTTGGAGAATGACATTTTCATCAATCAAGCCAAGTATACCAAGGAATTGATCAAAAAGTTTGGAATGGAAAGTGGATCTTCAGTAAGCATACCAATGGCTACATCTATCAGTTTGGATAAGGATATAAGTGGAAAGGATGTGGAGATAACAAAGTATAGAAGGCTTATTAGATCCCTACTATATCTCACAACAAGCAGATCGGATATAGTATTTGCAGTAGGAGTTTGTGTAAGGTTCAGACATCACCAAATGAAACACATCTTGCAGCAGTGAAAAAGATTATCAAGTATCTGAAGGGTACTCAAGATGTTGGTTTATGGTATCCTAAGGAAGGAGGATTTTGTCTCAAAGGATATTCAGACTCTGACTTTGCAGGTTGTAAAATTGACAGGAAAAGTACAAGTGGTACTTGTTAATTTCTAGGACACAGATTAGTCTCATGATTTTGATTGAAGTAAACATCTATAGCACGCAAAATTAAATAAACCTTCTTACCCTCAACTAATTGTAGAAGTGGCAAATAAGGATCGATCCCACAGAGAATAGAAGAATCAATTAAATTCACTGGTGCTAACTACTCAATAAATAAACAAATTAAATAGGGGGATTGGTTGGGAAATTATCAAATTAAACTAAAAACCCAACAAGCTACTACACAACAATCAAAGATGAAAAAAAATTAAACGAACAAGAATCAATTAATAAACAAATACTAGTTCTTAGTTCAGTATCCCCATTTATTCTTGATCGAGTAGATTAATTAATAACGTTTCTCTCAATCTATCTCTCAAACCCCCGTCCCTAGATTAGCAATAAGCTCTGCTAACCCGAATCGTCTATTAAGTTTAGTCTATTAAAACAAACTCTTTAATAAACCCTGTTCCATCAGACAACCTAATAGGTACGACCGCTAGATTTAGTGTGATGAACGCATTAAACCCTAAGACCATAGGACGAACTAGACTCCAAATTCATAAGTTCGATTCAGATAATCTAGAGATGTGTTACCCTTAACGATTCCAACGTTTCTTGCTACTAAAGAATATAAATTCATAACAATTACAAATTACGATTTATACTCTAACAATAGTTATCACAACAATTTAATTTAATAGGCATTGCTAAATCAAATCATGCAATATCATAAACTATTAACCAAGCAACACGAATCATTCAAGAGAGAAATTAAGAAAACGTTACTAATCATCTGAAGTAAATCAAGAATAAAAGTTGAACATCCCTTTGAACTAGCGTAAGAAAATTAGCCGCGCATCACAAAATTCACAAACATGATTTTTCTCTCTTTGATCTCTTCTGTCGCTATGCTCTCTCCCCCGGCTTATTAAGCTTCTTTAGAATACATGTGTTATGGGCCAGGGCTCATTCTTTCCAACAACATGGCATTCTTTTGGTCTTTCGTTAGGCTTAATTCTCACACATTGGATCATCCAATGTGTAGACATTGTACCCAATGTCCATCTTCTTGCATCCATCCGGCTTCATTCTTCATTCCCATATTTGTCTCTAAATCACTGCTTAAATCAAGAAAATCGAAAACTGGAGTTTTTTTGGACAAATAATGAAAATGTGTAGAAAAATAGCAAGTGCAAACACATGAAATGCATTAGAACTTTAGATCAAACCAATCAAATTATGTATATTTTTCTACACATCAGTTCCTAAGAAAGGAGGATTCTGTCTCAAAGGATATTCAGACTGACTTTGCAGGTTGTAAAATTGACAAGAAGTACAAGTGGTACCTGTCAATTTCTAGGATACAAATTGGTCTCATGGTTTTGATTGAAGCAAACATCTATAGCAACCTCTACTGCTGAATCTGAATATGTAACTACAAGAAACTGTTGTGCTAAGATTTTATGGATACAATAACAGTTAAAAGATTATGGTATAATAGAGAAGGAAACTCATATCCTGTATGACAACACCAGTGCCATTGCAATTACACACAATCTTGTTTTCCACTCAAGGACAAAGCATATTGATGTGAGACATCACTTCATAAGAGATCATGTGGAAAAGAAGGACATTGTGCTTGAAAAAGTGCACACTGACATGCAGCTAGCTGACATATTCACTAAACCTCTATGTGAATTAAGGTTTTCCATGTTAAGGAGTGAGCTTGGGATCATCAAGCTTTGAATAGTAAGGTTTTATAAGTTCCTTAAGTAAGGGGGAACTTATACAGTATTTTAATTTTTCCTTAATATATTTCATGCATTCTGTATACTGGAACATGACACTGTTTTTCCTTAAAACAACATTCTCTAACAGTATTCAGTTTCAGGATACAACAAGTATATACAGGATACTGCGATAGGTTACTGATCAGTTTACAGACACAGGTTTTTGCAACAGGTTGTTGCAGGCAGGATACAACATTTATTGATAAACATTTATGGAGCCTGCAACCCCGTATTAGAAACAGTAACCTTACACACAATCATTACTTGCAATATTTTGGTAACTGCATTAAATGTAAAAATCGCCTTTTCAGAGGTGATGAAAAAAGACGCGTCTCAACTTCTGACACGATCTCGACAAATTACAAATTTACCCCTTAGCCTTTTAATCTCAATCGTTGGATCGAGCGCGACTCCTGAGTTCTCGAATTAGAACCGTTGATTATTTTGGAACTCTTTTCAAATATAAACCGCTCAAAACCCTCTTTTCCCTCTACGCTTACACTGGTATCACTCTCAAGTTTTCTAACTCTCTGCATATCAAGTTTTTTTTTTCTCTCTCTCTCTCTATTTCGAAGTTCTTTTCACAGATTATCAATGACAAGGAAAACCAAAGTGCTGGATGGAAGGCTAGTCAACACACAAATGCTACTTGGTGAGAAGTCGCCATATGAAGACAAAGATCTCATCACTGAGATCTGGGAACACGTGTACAATAACAAGCTCAACGGGTTGTTCACCACTACCTACGAAGGGTTTTCTGCCCTGTCCGTAGAGATGTTCTACGCTTTCGCAAAACTTTCTGAAGATGAGGAGATCATCACCTTCAAGATAGATGAAGATGATGAGGAGGTCTACACCTTGACTACTGAGGATATTGCCAAGACCTTTGGTATTTCCAACAAGGGTATGACATATTCTGACCTGGTGGAGTATGGGTCAGAATATTTGAAGGAAAACTGGAACCTGTTCAAAGAGGTTTTCAAGGAAGAAAGTGTGACCAAGAACTTCGGCAAAAATAAACTGAAGTTGGAGTTTGAGTTCTTGCATGACATTCTTTGCTACATTGTGGAGGGTAGGTGTGACAGTTTTGATAAGTACACCAATCTGTGGATGCGGTTAATGACTGTGATTATTCGTGAAGAAGTAGTCAACTGGTCACAATTTCTCTTTTAGAGGATTTGGGAGGAGGCTATTAAACCCATGGTGAGGAGGGGGTTTAGTATAGTCATTTCCCCAATTCTGTGCTACAAAAGGATCTCCATGGAAATGAAGGTTCCTTATGCCCCTAGATGGTACCTGGGAGTGAAGAAGGGATTATTCAATGGTGAGAAAAATGAGAAGAAGCCCACAAAGAAACCTGTCGCCAAGTCTAAGGGTGCTAACATCAGTTCCGATGATTCTGGCGGTGATGATGATAAGCCAACGAGGAAACCGGTGGTCAAGAGGGCTCCTTTAAAGAAGAAGATAGGGGTAAAAAAGGTTCCTGTCCTAATATCTTCATCAATTCTTGTTTTTCAGAATTCTGATTTTACTGAAGACCAGAAGGCCATCCTTTCTGAATTTTTGACCACTTGTGTTGATGCAACTGTCGGACACCTTCTTAGTGAGGTTCCTGAGTTGACTCATGTCGTCTCTGATTCTTCTTAGGCTGTTGAAGATACTTGCGTATCAACTATTGGTAAATAGGTTGCTGACCAACTTGTGGAATTAGTTTTTGAGAAGGCTTTAGAAGCCGCTACAGAGGAGGATCAAGTTGCTGAGAAGGCTATAGAAGCCTCTGCAGTTGAGAGACAGGAAGCTGGCATGCAACGGGTCAGATTGCTGCTCATGATAAATAAGATGATTTGCTCTAGGAGTATACTACTCCTAAGCAGACATCGGGACAACTTGCTGCTCATATCGAACAGGTTCCTGGAGGACCTGGAATAACCGATGACGGTCAGGTTCCTGCTTTGAAGAAGAAGAATAAGTTGATGAGATGAGAGGTGATAGAGAAAGCTGAGGTGATGTACAAGTGAAGATGGCTCGGACTTAAGGAGGAGTTGAAGGAGATTGATACTCTTAACAGAGTAGAAAACTCTATAGAGTCCATTAATGTAGAGGCTGCTGAGAGAGCTCTAGTTGAATCTGCTAGGTCCATCTGGAGGAGGTTCGCCACTACCTACGAGACATGGAGATGGATGAGGTTGAGTGGTGTGAGAGAATTGCTCCGATGAAGGAGCTGGCTGAAGGTGGAAGACATCATCCTGACTTGGACAACTAATTTTATGGAGGATCCTGATACTCTCCCCAATGGTCTCCTACATTTCTTTAGCGAAGATTTTTTTGATCTTTATGCTGACGCTATGGTCTCCAAAATCAATGAAAAACAGGAGAAGCTCTGTAACCATTAGATGGCTAAGTTCGAAGATGAGATAAAAGACGAGTAGTCTGTTGGGATATTTCAGTAGTTATCTTGATGAGACAAAACCGTATGCATAATAAGACAAGAACAATTTGCTTAGGGTATCAATACCTAGTTTCCATATTGTATACATGACTCGTAATTATTCATCTATAAGAGATCATGTAATGGTTTTCCAAGTTATATGGAAAACCAACCTTGGAAGAAATAGAAAGATATCTTCTAAGAGCAGCAAGCTGGAAGTTGGAAGCAGGAAACAACAAGCAACAAGCTGAAAGAAGCAGCAAACAGGATGCTAGAAGCTAGAAGAAAGAAGCAGCATGCTGGAAGTAGGAAGCAACATGCAGAAAACGGTAAATAGGAAGAAGCTACAGCAACCTACAGAGATGATAGGAAGTAGCTAACGGATCTCTTGTAGAAAGACGAGTGCTACTCTCATCTCAGCACGAGAAAGATCATGCAGTACGAGGAAAAAGAAAGCTATATGACAACTAGAGTAGCTACCCATTGCATGAAGGAACGTGATGTCAGACGCATTAAATGCTCATATCAGGAGCAGCTCAGATGCATTTAATACGGTCACAAAGAAGATCGTTGGAGATCAGAGCTCAAATTCAAAATGGAGAAGTACCTCTTCAACAGTTACTTTTCCTAACTCTATAACTAGAAGATGTGAGTGACTGAGAAACGCTGCTGAACATAGTGGAGTGGAAAATCAGAAACACTCCAAAGCTTAGTCTAAATCTTTCCTTTATTCAAGCCACTCAACCTTCGAAGCAGTCTACCTTTCAAGTGTTCGAGCATTCAAGTTCAAGACTGACTTCACCGCAACAGTTGAAAAAACATTTTATCATTTAACCATTTATGTTGTGTGCGCTAGATTTTTTTATTTTGGTATAACTTAGTTGATAAGATTGAGATCCTTGCTAAGTATATAATCTTGTATAGGTTATTTGCCCTATGTGGGATTGTGTACCCTGTGTGGGTTGTGACTTAGGAATCTGGGATTCTGTAGGTATAACTTGTTAGGAAGAGGTTTGTAAAGTTGAGATTTGTAAATCGAACTGACCTAACGAAGTTTCTCCTCTGGGAAGGAGTAGAGTAGAAGTAGAAGGATTACACTACCTTCGAACCACTATAAGCCATAAGTGTTTTAATGCTTTGATTTATTTGCTGCACTTTATATTCATTGTATATCTATCTTGCTGCATACATCACGAGCATATTGCTAAAACCCTTTATCAAACCACTCTTGCGAAAGAAAATGTTTTCCAAAATAGAAACTCTATCGAGTATTTTCCGTTGCATACTGTGATACCGAATCAGAAACCTAAATCAACATTCTACCAGGTTTCTGAATCGAGTCAGGTTACTGTATTCCTCTTTGAATCAGTAACCTGTTCACCAATGTTTTAAAATGTTCAAAAATCGATAGAGGTTCATTCACCCCCCTTCTGAACCTCTAACCACTTGGGACCAATAAGTGGTATCAGAACGAGTTGGGTTAAAAGCCAACTTGTCTGGCTACCTACCCACATCCACCCGTTTCTGCATTGGGATAAACCATTTTTTTCACGTGACCAAAATCATCGTTTTAGCATAAGCATGGATAACTCATCACATAATGTTGTCATACTATCTAAGATATTTATAGGATTGACTACCTGACAACTAAGAGAATCCGTGAAGAAAAAGTTGAGGATACTGAGAGTAAACTAAAGCTACAATGAAGACAGCAGAAGGACTGGATAGCACATCAGCAAGTGCCACAACCCTCAACCAGTTGAATTCAAGAGCAGTAAAGAAGCACAACTACACTACACCTGAAGCCTCAAAGGTCAGGGCAACACAAAGAAGAAGAAAAGACACAACCACAACAAGCTGAGAGTCAACAAGGGGATGCTGATGACCAACAAGTGATATCAGCAACTGCTGTGAATCAACAAGTGGATGCTGAGAACCAAACACGTGGTTGAGAAGAACGCATAAACTTAGGGGGAATACTATCTCTTATAGTACTCAAGGTTCAACAAAAGTCTCAACTGACTCACACAAGAAACGCTATGAATCCAAATAGACCAGTAAGCTGTTTCAGACCTTCAAGAAGACACTCCCTCAAATAAAATGAAGGATACATCAACTTCACGAAGAAACCAACAAGCTGCTTAAGCAAAAATAATATATTCAACGAGGAAGATTGCTCAAGTAACTAAAGTTATGCCTTTTATAGTAGCTGAAGTTACTAAGGAAAAAACTGAGGAGGTTGCTAAGATGACTAAAACTACGCTTTTTATAGTAACCGAAGTCACTATGAAGCAACTACTGAAGCAAGCTGTTGGGAGACCAAAAGAAGTAAATATTGTGCCTGAACAGGTTGCTGAAACTACTGTGGGAAATCAGGTTCCTAAAGAAATAACCGATGTACTTGATGAGACAAAACAAAGTGCTGAGACAAGCTTCTTCAGAAGAATCCAGAAAAGTACATACTGACTGATTCCGATGGGATACACACTCAGGATTCAAACAGTCCAGGAACCTGGACCTATGAGTAAGAGGTTTTAAAAGTTCCTTAAGTAAGGGGGAACTTATATCAATCATGTTATATCTATCAACCTCTTATTTTTCCATTATGTAGCATACTGAAACGTGATACTGCATCTCTTTATATATAAATAAGGTGTCTTTTAACAGTATTCAGTTTCAGTTTAGAATGAGAATGTACAGGTTATTATACCAGGATCGAGAAGGATACTACAAGGATGGAATCAACAAAGAACTTTCAGCGTTCATATCAATAAGTATCAGAAGTAACGTACAACAAGCATCAAGTTTCTATGACCTCGATCCAAGAGAAGTAACCATGTGTAGAAGATCTAGAGAGGCGACTGTCTATCAAATCATAATAGATGCAAAATCCACATTTTTCAGAAGCCAGATAGGCAGTTACTTAAGTCTACCCGAGTAAATCAACATATTGCAAAAAGGCCCTTTCGCCTTTTACGTATCAACTGTTAGATCGTGCGTGTCATCTCTCAACCGTCGATCTAAAAACCGCTCACAACCGCCTATTTATATCTGAGCATTCATCATCTTTTCTCAAACGCTCTTCATTAAAGCATGAACAACCATAACTCATGAAAAATACAGTTGCAATAATTTATATGGTGATGAAAATTCCAGGAAGTGAAGGAGAAGATGATGAAGATAGAGGAGAAAAGGAGGACAGAGAAAAAGACGAGAAGTCTCTGATGACCAAGAGGATGAGGTTTTCAAGGGATGATGAAGAGGTCATCACGGGTGTTGAAAGAGAAACAATTGCTCTTGAAGGACATCTCATCAACCCCGCAGCTCTCACACGAGGGAAGGACACCCTCTATGAAATGGATGTTATCAGAAAGGTGTTCGAGATGTCGGAGATCACTCGTAAGACCCTCTTCGAGTTGATTGAAGATAAAGAAGAAGAGAGAAATATAAATTAGGTATTCGCATATACCCCTCATTTATCTGACACAGGACCGACTTCATCTCAATAGGAGAGATGAGAGGTCGAGCTTCATGGAAAAGCTTTCAATTTCAAAAATGAAATGGAAGTTATTATTTCATGAGGCTCATTCTTTGAACAATGACAACATCTGCTGCTATTCATAGAGCCAAAACCCAAAATAAGGAGAGAAGTGATGGCTACTTGTCCAAAGATACTGTGTCAACAACTTCCAGCTGGTACCTGGGCATAAAAATGAATCCTCACCAAGCTATGGTGAAGGCGAAGCCAGATCAGTAGTTAAAGATCCAGGGTGAATGTGTCTTGGATGATGAGGAAGTTGAACAGTTAACTGATCTATCCATCGATCAGTTTCCTGATCTCTTGTCACGTACTGAGGCTGAGCAGCTTATTCCCTTAGGTAGAAATAAGAAGGAGGATGTTCAGGAAGTACGAACAGATTGCTGCACCACCTCGAGCAGCAACTATCAGACAAGAGAAACCTGTACTGCCTACCTTGGCGTTGTAACTCCACTCTTGAGCAGGAAGCTTGAGGATGATGACAAAAATGAGGAAGAGTTTCAAGTCAAGAGTCACTGCTGAAGCCCTATACTAAAGGAGAAGCAGATGAAGAAGCTATGACAGTCAGGAAGCACCTACCATCTGAAGCAACAAGTTGGTACAACAAGCAGATAATACAGAAGATGCAGCAAGCTAACGCAGCACGCAGATTAGATATGGTAGAGAGAGAAAAGAAGAACTCTCTGATGGAAAAGATGGAAATATGAAATTATCTGAAACTGAAGAAGGAAGTAAAACTAGTTAAAGATGTAACAACTTACTTACTTTCACATTTGCTCTGAAATGTATTTGTACTTGTACAATCATTCAGTTTTAATAAAGAGCATTCGTTATTAAATGACTCTTGTTCTTATTATGTTTTATCATCATCAAAATAAAGGAGGAAATTATTGGGATATTTCAGTAGTTATCTTGATGAGACAAAACAGTATGCGTAATAAGACAAGAACAATTTGCTTAGGGTATCAGTATCTAGTTTCCATACTGTATACGTGATCCTTAGTTCTTCATCTATAAGAGATCATGTAATGGTTTTCCAAGTTATAAGGAAAACCAACCTTGGAAGAAATACGAAGATATCTTCTAAGAGCAGCAAACTGGCAGAAGCAGCAAGTTGAAGGAAGCTGGAAGCTGGAAACAGGAAATATCAAGCAGTAAGCTGAAAGAAGCAGGATGCTGGAAGCTGGAAGAAAGAAGCAGCATGCTGGAAGTAGGAAACAACATGCAGAAAACGGTAAACAGGAAGAAGCTACAGCAACCTACAGAGATGATATGAAGTAGCCAACGGATCTCTTGTAGAAAGACGAGTGCTACTCTCATCCCAACACGAGGAAGATCATGCAATACGAGGAATTGCAAAACTATATGACAACTAGAGTAGCTACCCATTGCATGAAGGAACGTGATGTCAGACGCATTAAATGCTCATGTCAGGAGCAGCTCAGATGCATTTAATACGGCCATAGAGAAGATCGTTGGAGATCAAAGCTCAAATTCAAAATGTAGAAGTACCTCTTCAACGGTTATTTTTCCTAACTCTATAAATAAAAGGTGTGAGTGACTGAGAAACGCTGCTGAACATAATGAAGTCGAAAATCAGAAACACTCCAAAACTTAGTGTAAAGCTTTCCTTTGTTCAAGCCACTCAACCTTCGAAGCAGTCTACCTTTCAAGTGATCGAGCATTCAAGTTCAAGACTGACTTCACCGCAACAGTTGAAGAAACATTTTATCCTTTAACCATTTGTGTTGTGTGCACTAGGTTGTTTTATTTTGGTGTAACTTAGTTGATAAGATTGAGATCCTTGTTAAGTATATAGTCTTGTATAGACTATTTGCACTGTGTGGGATTGTGTACCCTATGTGGGTTGTGGCTTAGGAATCTGGGATTCTGTAGGTATAACTTGTTAGGAAGAGGTTTGTAAAGTTGAGATTTGTAAATCGAACTGACCTAATGAAGTTCATCATCTGGGAAGGAGTAGAGTGGACGTAGAAAGATTACACCACCTTCGAACCACTTTAAGCCATAAGTGTTTTAATGCTTTGATTTATTTGCTGCACTTTATATTCATTGCATATCTATCTTGCTGCATACATCACGAGCATACTGCTAAAACCCTTTATCAAACCACACTCTTGCGAAAGAAAATGTTTTCCAAAATAGAAACTCTATCGAATATTTTCTGCTGCATACTGTGATTCCGAGTCAGGAACCTGAATCAGCATTTTTTCAGGTTTCTGAATCGAGTCAGGTTACTGCATTGCTCCTTGAATCAATAACTTGTTCACTAAAGTTTTAAAATGTTCAAAAATCAATAGAAGTTCATTCACCCCCCTCTGAACCTCTGACTACTTGGGACCAACACAGTTGATAAAAAAAGAAGATAACTCAATAATGCGGATCCCCGTTATTAAGACTGTTGAGACCCCTACTGAGCTGGAGTTGGCTGAAGCTCAATTAGCTACCCTCACTCCTGAGGAAGCTAATGAAAGGATGCTGCAGTAGGGGATAGAGGCAAGTAGGGCTCATATCTCATAACCCCCAAGGAAGCTGCAACTAGGGGAAGAAAGCTCTAAAGCTACTAAGACTCATGACTCTCCAACCTTTATAGGTATCCCAACTCTTTTCTTTATTACTCATCTGGATACCATGGATTCTGATGCACAACTGGTTGATTACTCTGATTCCCCTGTCTATCATGTTGTATCTTCTGAGGGGGAACCATCACAAAACATTCATAGAGTCTGCCAAGATATCCAGAAGGAGTATGCCGATGAAGCAGCCGTGGATGAGGTTGCAGAGGCAAGACTCCCTGTGCTGGCCAATATTGGAGCACAGTATGCTGAAATACCAACTGCTGAAGCAATTGCTGACAAAGAACCTATCTCTGAGATTAGTTAGGTTGATGATGAAACAGTTGAAGAGGTTGTTGAGGTAACTAAAACTACTATTCCTGAGGTAGCTGAAGTTACTAAGAAAGTAAAAGTTGTCGTTGTTGAACAGCTTCCTGAAGCTGGTCAGGTTTTTGTTGCTGAAGACATGCAGGTTGCTGAACCTGCAGAGATAGCTGTTGAGACAGCTTCTCCACTGATGAAGACCTCGGGCTCGGATGCTGTTGAGACAGCTCTGACGGAGGATATAGAAGGGAATAATGCAGAGGAGGTGTCTATTAGAGGTAAAGAGATTGTTGTTGCTGTTGTTGCTCTTGCTCTAAATCCTGATGATGGAGATGACTCATCCAGTAATAATAATAAGGATCCTAAAGGAGGACTTAACTTTGATATTGATATTGATATCCCATACAGAGAACCAGACAAGATAAAGATGACCGCAGAAGAGCAAAACAACAAGCTGAAAAAGAGAAGACTTAAGCCCTGGTTCCATATACTCATTAGGAAGCATAAGCAATGGTAAGAGTTGAGACTCTTTCTGACTCCCAAGAACTATCTCTCCAAGGAATAATGAATGGTGTGCAAGGGTTGATGAGAGCCATTGAAGTTCATGAGATCAATATGACCACAAACATTTAGACGAAGGATAAAGCTAAACATTCAGCCATGGGAGAATTACGGAAGAAGTTATCTGAACCAACTTCCAGGATACAGAGAAGGCTGAATGAAGAAATTAATGCTCAATAAAGAACATGATGCATAATAATAAAACATAGTTTGCTGAAGCAAGTTTCCACGTAATTACATGATCAGAATGCTAGAAGAGATCATGTAATGATTTTCCAAATACTAAGGAAAACCAACCTTAGAAGAATTAAGAAGACATTCTCTAAGAGTCAGCAAGCTATAGGAAACAACAAAGCTGAAGGAAGTATCTGTACAAAAAGCAGGTAGAATGCTGCGAAGAGTAGACAACAAGCTGAAAAGAATAGCAAGCTGAAAGAGTGACAAATGATATAAAGTCTCCAAATAGAAAGTTGTCAACAAGGAAACAGGAAGCTGGTCAGCAGACTACAAGGACAGAAAAACTACAAACAGAAAGCTGACAGCAAGATAAAAGAAACCAGCAAGCTAGAAGAGAAGCAACAAGCTGAGGACAGTATGAAGTAGCATCAGGAAGCACATGCAGCAAGAAGAAAAAGATAATCAGCTGACATCAAGCAGCAACTGTATGAACTTCATCTATGGACCCATACCGACTTGACAGGTCAGCAGGAATGTCAGAAGAGGTCCAGGAGCAAATTGTATGCGCATTAAATGCACTTGTCAGGAACTACTCAGAAGCATTTAATGCGACCGCAGAGAAGATCTTGCGAGATCTGAGCTTACATTCAAAATGGGGAAATGTCTTCCTTCAATGGATACTTTCTTCCAACGAATATATTCTCAAGATCTATAAATAGAAGGTGTGGCTGATCGAAGAAAATTGTTGAACAGAGTCGAGAAGAAAATCAGACATATGCCCAAGCTTCTCAAGCTAATCCATGTTCAGCCACTCAACCTTCTAGGAGCAGCATACAACAGATATGTGTCTACAAAGATCAAGACTGCTCCGCACCAGTTGAAGAACCTGTTATTTTCCTTTAACCATTGTGCTGGGTGCGCTAGGTTGTTTTATGGTGTAACTTAGTTGAGAGGATTAGGTCCTTGCTAAGTGTGTAGTCTATAGAGATATATTACTTGCCCTTTGTGGGCTGTGGCCTTCGACTAGAGTCTGGGACTCTAGTAGGCGTAGCTTGTTAGGAAGAGGTTTGTAAAACGAGGATTGTAATTCGAACTGACCTAACGAAGTTCTTTCTTGAGTAGGAGTAGAGTGGATGTAGAAGACTTACACCACCTTCGAACCACTATAAGCAAAAAGTGTTTATATGCTTTGATTGTATGCTGCACTTTACTTACTGCATATCTTTAACTGTTGCATACATCATAAGCATCCTGTAAAAAGAAGACTCTATCAAAATCATGTCTAAAAAGAAACGGTTTTCCAAAAGAAACTCTATCAAGTTTATTCCGCTGCGTTACATTCTGATACTGGGTTAGGAACCTGATCAAGATTTGAGCCAGGTTGCTGATTCGAGACAGGTTACTGCCCTTGGTCAGGAACTTGTTATAATAGAAAAGATTTTCGAAAGAGTTTGCAAAATCGATAGAGGTTCATTCACCCCCTCTCTGAACCTCTGAACACTTGAACACTTGGGACCAACAAGTGGTATCAGAGCAAGTTGGGTTAAAAGCCGACTTGACTGGTAACCAACCCAGATCCACCATTTTGCATTTGGATAAACCGTTTTCACTTTCACGAGACCAAAATTCATGATTTTAACATAAGCATGGATAACTCATCATTCAAGTATCTCATATTCTCTATAAGATCTTATTTTGCAGAATCAACTACTTGATGACCAAAATTTTCCATAGCAGAAGTCTTTCTAATGAACTGTTGTGATCAGCAAAGCATAAACATAGAGAGAACCTTGTCTAAAAGAAGTTATGAAGAACTCACTGACTCAAACGAACACAAACATTCAGAAATCAAGTTGCTGAGAAGCCAATCAGTGGATCTTAAAAAATACTAACCAGACAAGAATAGACAGGAACCTATGACAAGCAGAAGCAGAAGAATCCAAAAGGAGTACACACTAATCTCATCTCACACATACTCATTATTCAGACAGTTCAGATGTCTTGGTAAATGAGTAAAGAATACTTGGAGGAAGTAAGGAGAAAACTGTCTAAGCTATACTACGAATAAGTGACAGAGACAGAGGCAGTAACTTTCATCAACAGACAAGAAACTGATACCTAAAAAGACAACATGAGGAAAGTACTGACCCAAGAAGAAGTATGCACAATCTAAGGGGGAATACTGTACCTCGCAGTATGCAAAATCATACTCGTATAAAACAAAATCTAATAAGGTCGACCAATGAGTGGTATCAACAAAAGTACATTGATGATCAAAGCTGCTGAATAGGGAATCAAACAGGTTGTTGAGGTGACTAAAGTTGCGACTATTAGAGTAAGCTGAAGGCCACTAAGGAAGCAACACAAGCTAGAGTCATTTCTATTCCCAAAGAAGCAAGTTCCACAGACAAAGAAAGCTGCCTAGGGAAATAAAAAACATAGCCAACGAATTTACTAAAAGAGAAGACAAGATGACAGTCTCCTGACAAGAATCCAAGAAAGTAAACGCCAAAACTCTGAGAAGTACAATCTCAGGAACAAGAGCTTAAGAGAGCTCTTATGAGTAAGAAAGTATGAGTTCCTTAAGTAAGGGAGAACTTGTACAAAGTTTAAAAGTTTTTTTTGATGTTACATCTCTCATAGAACAAAATTTACTTAACAGTATTCAATCTCAGGACTCAGTAAAGACTACACAAGTTGCCTCCGGTAAATAATTGAGAAAAATTCCAACAATCATCAAAAGATAGCTCAACTCATGAATAAAATGAAAAATTCTCTGCTAAGCCATGAACAGGAAAATGAGCAACCTGATGACAGGAACCTAGAGAAAGATAAAAAGAAGTCATCAAAGAAGAAAAGTCTGACATGTCTCATCAGAACCATCAAATAAGACGATGTAACATTTTGATATCAGCTTTGTCAACAAAAGATATCAACATATCGTTTCTCTTATGGTATCCAAAAGAACCGTTCACATTCTTCAGCCTATAAATAACCGACTCTTCACCCTTATTCCATACACTCAGACTCACTAAATTCTTGACATTACAAAACAATCCCTCATGTGAGTTACACTTATCGACAAAAGGAAGAAGATGGAGACACAAGAAGACGGAGCATGAGATGGAGATGAAGACGATGATGAAGACAATTCTCTGCTAATCTAGAATCAGAAAAGGTCTTCAGAAGGATGGAGTATAGAGTCTCTGCTTAACAAGAAGCTGAGAAGGTCTTCAGAATCAAAGACCGACTCTATGAGATGGATGCAAAGGAATAAACATTCATCCTCCATTCAGATGACACAGGTCAGACTTCCTCAACTCAGATGAAGCCCATAAGGAAGCCTTCCACATTGAAGGATGAAGTGGGAGTTAAGGCCCAGTCTTTGGACATAGAAGACACCTGCAGCAATCCATGGAGGTAAAACAAAAGACAGGTGTTTCTTAAAAGATGTTAGTCTAAAGACATTGTGTCAACAGCTTCCGCTGGATATCTGGACGATGATGAATCCTCACCAGCACGAAAAGTTGTGGTGAAGGCCAAGCCAGACCAACAATCAAGGATCCAAGGCGAACATGCTTGGACATTGATGAAGCTGTACATGTAACTGATCATCCACCGATCAGTTTCCTGATCCCTTGTCACATGCTGAGGCTGAGCAGCTTATTCCCTTGGGTAGGAATAAGAAGGAGGATGCTCAAAGAGCAGTACGAACAATTTGCTGTTTTGGTTTTTAGCAGCAATTGTCAGATAAGAGGAACCTGATGACCAATCTTGGCGTTGTAACTCCACCCCTAAGCAGCAAGCTGGAGGATGATGACAGAAAGGGAGAAGAGAGTTACAAGTCAAAAGTCACTGATTGAAGCCACTGTTGAAGCCTTATTGTAAGGGGGAAACAGTTAATAATGGCGATCATGAGTCACCCTACCATCTGGAGCAACAATCGGAGCAGCAAGCTGATCATCCAATGAGAAGGAGTTTTGATTGAAAGATGCAGCTTGCTGATGAAAACATGCTGAAACGACATGTAGAGACCAGATACGGTAGAGGGATAAAAAGATCTCCCAGGTGGACAGACGTGGAAACATCAAACTGAAGAAAGAAGTAAAGCTAGAAGGAGTAGAGTAGCTTACTTACTTTTGTACTAAAACAGAATTGTACTTGTACAATTATTAAGTTTTAAATAAAAGAACATTTTCTTTTAATGGCTCTTGATTCTTATTATGATCTGTCATCATTAAGATAAATAGGGAAATTGTTGGGATATTTCAAGAGTTATCTTAATAGGACAGAACATGATGCATAATAAGAAAACATAGTTTGCTGAAGCAAGTTTCCACGTAATTACATGATCAGAATGCTAGAAGAGATCATGTAATGGTTTTCCAAATACTAAGGAAAACCAACCTTAGAAGAATTAAGAAGACCTTCTCTAAGAGTCAGCAAGCTGTAGGAAACAGCAAAGTTGAAGGAAGTATCTGCACAAAAGATAGGTAGAATGCTGCAAGGAGTAGACAACAAGCTGAAAAGAACATCAAGCTGAAAGAACGACAAAGACTATAAAGTCTCCAAACAGAAAACTGTCAACAAGGAAACAGGAAGCTGGTCAGCAGACTACAAGGACAGAAAAACTACAAACAGAAAGCTGACAGCAAGATGAAAGAAACCAACAAGCTAGAAGAGAAGCAGCAAGCTGAGGACAATATGAAGCAGCATCAGGAAGCACATGGAGTAAGGAGAAGAAGATAATCAGCTGACATCAAGCAGCAACTGCATGAACTTCAGCTATGGACCCATACCGACTTGACAGGTCAGCAAGAATGTCAGAAGAGGTCCAGGAGCAAATTGTAGGCGCATTAAATGCACTTGTTAGGAACTACTCCGAAGCATTTAATGCGACCGCAGAGAAGATCTTGGGAGATCTAAGCTTACGTTCAAAATGGGGAAGTGTCTTCCTTCAACGGATACTTTCCTCCAACGGATATATTCTCAAGATCTATAAATAGAAGGTGTGGTTGATTGAAGAAAATTGCTGAACAGAGTCGAGAGGAAAATCAGACATATTCCAAAGCTTCTCAAGCTAATCCATGTTCAGTTACTCAACCTTCTAGGAGCAGCATACAACAGATGTGTGTCTACAAAGATCAAGAATGCTCCGCATTAGTTGAAGAACCTGTTATTTTCCTTTAACCATTGTGCTGGGTGCACTAGGTTGTTTTATGGTGTAACTTAGTTGAGAGGATTAGGTCCTTGCTAAGTGTGTAGTCTATAGAGATAGATTACTTGCTCTTTGTGGGCTGTGGCCTTCGACTAGAGTCTGGGACTCTAGTAGGTGTAGCTTGTTAGGAAGAAGTTTGTAAAGCGAGGATTGTAATTCGAACTGACCTAACGACGTTCCTCCTTGAGTAGGTGTAGAGTGGATGTAGAAGACTTACACCACCTTCAAACCACTATAAGCAAAAAATGTTTATATGCTTTGATTGTATGCTGCACTTTACTTACTGCATATCTTTAACTGTTGCATACATCATAAGCATCCTGTAAAAAGAAGACTCTATCAAAATCATGTCTAAAAAGAAACGATTTTCTAAAAGAAACTCTGTCAAGTTTATTCCGCTGCGTTACATTCTGATATCGGGTCAGGAACCTGATCAAGCTTTGAGCCAGGTTGCTGATTCGAGACAGGTTACTACCCTTGGTCAGGAACCTGTTATAACAGAAAAGATTTTCGAAAGAGTTTACAAAATTGATAGAGGTTCATTCACCCCCCCTCTGAACCTCTGAACACTTGAACACTTGGGACCAACAAAGCTATTCTGAAATAGGAAGCAGACACAGATCAGAAAACTGGCACAGAACAGTAAGCAACCACTGCAACCTGAGCAGAAAGCTGTAAGTTCTCTAACTTATTTATTTCTGTACGAGGAATATACTGAATGCTATACGAGGAATCTGCCTGGTGAAGTTATCAGTAGATAGAAGTTAGTGCCGAGCCAATGAGGTAATGCCACCTGGACCCGCGGATCTGGAAAAGTACTGTAGCCGAGGAGTGACACCATTAATACGGATTAGAGTAGGACATGTCCTACAACCCAGTTTTTCCAGTTGCATTTATTGTAAAGATTTTGAAGATCAAATTTGAATTTCAACAAGGACAATACCTCTCTTCAATGGGCATTTTCTACTAATATAAATAGAAGGTGAAGATGACTGTGAAGACTACTGAACTACTAATTATATTCAAAGCTATCAAACTCTCAAGCTAATCTCAAGCTTTACCATGTTCAGTCACTCAACCTTCTCAAGCAGTCATTCAAGCATTCGAGCTTTCAAGTTCAAGACTGTCTTCGAGTTGCACTAGTTGAAGAAACAAACATATACTTTTAACCATTTGTTGTGTGCTAGGTTATTTTAGTTTGTTGTTCTTAACTGATAGGATTAGATCCTCGATAAATGTTTAGTCTTGTGTAGGCTTATAACTCCGTGTGAGTTTTTGTACCCTGTGTGGGATAGTGCCTAGGAATCTATTGATTCTAGTAGGTTGACTTTGTAGGAAGAGGTTTGTAAAGTAGTGACTTGTAAATCAAACTGACCTAACGAAGTTCCTCCTCAGTGAATGAGTAGAGTGGACGTAGAAGGATTACACCACATTCGAACCACTATAAGCCATAAGTGTTTACTGCTTTTGATTACTTGCTGCATTGCATTGATATATCTTGCTGCATACATCATCAGCATACTAACAAAAGACTTTGACAAAATCATACTTGTGAAAAGAAAACGTTTTACAAACTGAAACTCTATCGACATATTTTCCGCTTCATACTGTGATAATCGAGTCAGGAACCTGAAAAAGCTTACTGCCAGATTACTGAATCGAGTTAGGTTACTGCATTCTCTATAGAATCAGGAGAATCAGGAACCTGATTACACAAAAGTTTTAAAGTTCAAAAATTGATGGAGGTTCATTCACCCCCTCTAAACCTCTGACCACTAGGGACCAACAAAAAGACTTCTTCTCTTTTGTCACTAAAGGAAATGAGATGTGACTATAGATATCATATATAAATGTTCTTAATTATTGGGTTGGCACTAACATCCCACAGAAAATTAATACACAATAGATGTTTATGAATAATAATATGGATAAATTAAGTAAGGTTTTTCTGGAGATAGTAAAAAGAGTTGGTCTCTCAAGTATGTCTTTTACAGGTATAAGTTTGTATTTTTCAGTTATAAGTATGTATTTTAGAATGATGTTTTTTACAGTATAAGTATGAGTTATTCAAGTATGTTTACGGTTATAAATATGTCCTTTTGTACTATAAGTGCAATCGTCGGTGCGACGGTTGCACATGAGTTTTGCCTAGTAAAATAGTACTCCTATATATATTGTTTCCATCAAATTAATACAAAAAAATCTCTTAGCCATAACTAAAAAATATTTTGGACCGCTTTCTTGTATATATCTATATTTATTACACAAAAACTTCTGTGCACCAGTTGCACAGAAGTGAAATTCGTGCAATCCATACCTTTATGTTATAAATGTAGTACCTTTATGTACACATATCTGTACCTTTTAAAATGAACATGCATGAAGGTATTGCATTTATAACATAAATGTATGGATTGCACGAATTCACTTCTATGCACCAGTTGCACAGAAGTGTTACTCTATTTATTAAAACTATATATATATATATAAACCAGTACTTTGCACACAAGCCAACCCACATATATATACATCAATAGAAGTTAGAGTGTTCTATCTACACTTAAAAATCTACACTTAAAAACCAGCCTAGCTACATTATGAAAAACAAGGCTCATACCCGTATTAGACTGAACCACATACTAATATTTTGGGTTGTCCCCCATCAAAAACCTAATCCTTCAACATCTACCTAGATTCACTCCAACAAAAATGATTCTTTGTGATAAGAATTTTTATGATTATAAAATTTGTTACGAATAGTCTATTTCTTTTGACAATGTATATATTATCACAAAAGTTGATAATAAAAATTTACAAGTTATCGCAAAACAATTAAAAAAATAATTAAAATAGTTTCTATTTGCGACTACATGATGTGGTCGTTAATATATTAACAACAACAATATTGTCGTAAGAAAAATATTGACGGGAGACTTGTGAAATGATGATTCAGCGACAAAATGTTGTGACAAATTAAATGTTATTTTAACAAATATGTTTTCCGGACAATATTTTGTTGTTCTAAAAAACATTTTTGTGGTACTGATTAATGGAACTATAAGGTTATAGACTTATAGTTGGCAAAAAATACATAACTCTTGATTAAAAAAAAGTGAAGTTTAAGTATCTTTTTTGTTTTTTTTTTTAAATTTGTAAGTGGTATTAAATTCGGGTCTCATAAAAAAAACAATGAAAACTTGGATAAGACATGCATAATAAGGATATGTTTGGTTTGAACTTAAATTGATTTTCATAAGTTTGAATTTAAGATTTGTTAAGAATTTAGACAGTTTGGATTAAAAAAATCGTGTGTTTGTATTGAAATTTTGTAGGGAAGATGATAGTTAATATATTTTAGAATTCTTGGAAATTATAATATGAGTGTTTATTGGGGCCAAATGGGCCAATACAGTCAGAACTTAAATGCAAATTCTCAACTTGTATTCTGACAGTACAATTATATTTTGATTTTAGAGAAATATTCTCAATGTGCCAAAATTATAGATTAATGTGCCTAAATAGTAGGTTAAATATTCAAAAAAACCAAAACTACCCCCCATGTTTAATTGCTTTGTAGAATTTTGGCTTTTTCCATCATGCACTCGGATGTGATGTGTAGAGATCATTTAGTACATTTCATCATGTATGCGAATGAAAAAAAAATCAATTTTTTTAACTTTACTCTTATAAATCTGGGTAATATTAGAATAGATGATTCATTATATTCTATATTAAAGTTTTTATACATTTTCCTACGCCACGCATTCCCCCTACTAAAATAAAGAAAAATAATATAAAGAAACATCAAAATTGTAATAAAAAAAAAGGAAATTAAAAAAATGTGTAAACATAAGTGTACTATTTCATCCAATAATAACTGCCTAATTTTATTTACTTAAGAAAACTTCATCACAAAAATTTATATAATACCATTTCACTGATATAACTCCGTGAGATGAAATCTCACTATTTATTATGAAATTAATTTTCACAAGTTAATTTTTATTTTATGGGTTATGATTTGTAAATTGACCCATCTTATAAAATCAGATCGATGAAACAATTTTATAAGAGTACTACTCAAAGGTCAAATAGAGTGTTTTATATATCCAGAGTCAATAAAATTTGGCTTACTAATTAACGCTAACAGTTTTCAAATCTAATTAAGAACAATTTATTTTTCATGATTTTGATATTTTTACTAATTTGATCGATGAAGAAATTAAATATAGCTAACATGCATGCATATTCAATGTCAACAGAAAAATATAAGAATTTTTTGAGGATGATATATAGCTATAGTAATTAACTTATTAACACCTCAAGAGAATGGACTTTTAGCAACAAAAAACGATTCTATTATTTAGTTCAGTGTGCATGTAGGATTACTTAAAAAAATTATACAGAATTAATTACTATTTCAAATATTATTTCCAACTAATTTATTTTAAAAAAAAACGTCTAATTTAATATAACTCATTCTAATTAGAAGTTTTAACATCGATCCCATAAAAGTTAATCTATCTACATCACTGAATTAGTGTACGTACCATTTCAAACATATTATTACCAAATGTTAAGATTTTCAATTGGATGAATTCTATTAATTAATCTGCAAAATGGAAGTCATACTTATGTAAAAGATATAATAGAGATTTTGATGTACATGCCGAACTCTAATTAATGAACTATATGGCCAAACTATAGCTATATGAGGAATTACGTGGAACCTCTTGTTACTTGAGGAATTAGGAAATTACCCAAGTCCTATATAAAGGTAAAACATAGTGTTCTTTTACAGTAAGAAGTGTGAATCTTTTGTAGGGTTTTGTTCAGTAGTTGTAGCAGCAATTAAAATGGAACTCAAATTAAGGATCATGTATCCCTTTTTATTCATATTGCTTGCTACTACAACTACAACTATTACCGCTGTTGTCCCACAACAAGGATCGAAACCATGCATAAAGTACCCATCATATCTTCCTCCATTGATGAAACCTTCACCAATATTTTGCTCAACGCCGCCGCCGCCGCCACGGCCGCCGCCTCCACCACCATCACCACCAAGACAAGGATGTATACCATATCCACCAAATCTTCCTCGACCACCAATAAATATACCAATATTTTGTCAATCTCCACCTCCGCCATCACCACCACGTAATCCACCACCACCTCCACGTAATCCTCCACCACCACCACCACCACCACCACCACCACCAAGACAAGGATGTATAGTATATCCTCCACATTTACCTCGACCACCAATATCTCTACCAATATTTTGTCCATCTCCACCTCCACCTCCACCACCACGTATTCCACCACCACCACCTCCAACTCCACGTAATCCACCACCACCAACTCCACGTATTCCACCTCCACCTCCACCGTCACCACCACGTATTCCACCACCACCACCACCTACTCCAAATATTCCACCACCACCATCTAGTTTTTCGGTGCCTCCAACTCCATCTCGACCACCACCGCCTCCACCGCAATTACCACCAACACCTAGTCCTCAATCACCTCCTCCGTCAATATCTCCACCACCATCACCACAATTACCGCCAACACCAAATCCTCAATCGCCTCCATTGATATCTCCACCACCACCACCTCCATCACCACAATTACCACCAACACTTGGTCCTCAACCACCTCCACCACCATCACCACAATTACCACCGACACCTAGTCCTCAACCACCTCCATCAATATCTCCACCACCAAAACCACAGTTACCACCAACACCTAGTCCTCAACCGCCTCCGTCAATATCTCCACCACCACCAATATTACCACCAACACCTAGTTCTCAACCACCTACTTTAACACCTCCACCACAATTACCACCAACACCCAATCCTCAACCGCCTCTATCAATATCTCCATCACCACAATTACCACCAACACCTGATCCTCAACCAACTCCACCACCACCACCACAATTACCACCAACACCTAGTCCTCAACCGCCACCATCAATATCTCCACCACTGCCGCCACCATCACAGTTAACACCAACACCTAGTCCTCAACCACCTCCATCAATATCTCCACCACCGCCGCCACCACGACAATTAACACCAACACCTAGTCCTCAACCACCTCCATCACTACCGCCACCACTACAATTAACACCAACACCTAGTCCTCAACTACCTCCAATATCTCTTCCACCATCACCACCACCACCACAATTACCACCGACACCTAGTCCTCAACCACCTCCATCAATATCTCCACCACCAAAACCACAGTTACCACCAACACCTAGTCCTCAACCGCCTCCGTCAATATCTCCACCACCACCAATATTACCACCAACACCTAGTTCTCAACCACCTACTTCAACACCTCCACCACAATTACCACCAACACCCAATCCTCAACCGCCTCTATCAATATCTCCATCACCACAATTACCACCAACACCTGATCCTCAACCAACTCCACCACCACCACCACAATTACCACCAACACCTAGTCCTCAACCGCCTCCATCAATATCTCCACCACTGCCGCCACCATCACAGTTAACACCAACACCTAGTCCTCAACCACCTCCATCAATATCTCCACCACCGCCGCCACCACGACAATTAACACCAACACCTAGTCCTCAACCACCTCCATCACTACCGCCACCACCACAATTAACACCAACACCTAGTCCTCAACTACCTCCAATATCTCTTCCACCACCACCACCATCACAATTACCACCAATATCTAATCCTCAACCGCCTCTATCAATATCTCCACCACCACCACCATCACCACAATTATCACCAACACCTAGTCCTCAACTACCTCCATCAATACCTCCACCACCACCACCACCACCACAATTACCACCAACACCTAGTTCTCAACCACCTTCATCAATATCTCCACCACCGCCACCACCATCACAATTACCACCAACACCTACACCTCGTCCTCAATCTCCTCCATCAAAATCACCCCCACCTCCACTACCATCAAAATCACCCCCACCTCCTCCTCCATCAAAATCACCTCCACTACCATCAAAATCACCCCCACCTCCTCCTCCATCAAAATCACCTCCACCACCATCAAAATCGCCTCCACCTCCTCGTCCATCAAAATCACCTCCACCACCCCCTCCATCAAAATCACCCCCACCTCCTCCTCCATCAAAATCACCTCCACCACCATCAAAATCACCCCCACCTCCATCAAAATCGCCTCCACCTCCTCCTCCATCAAAATCGCCTCCACCACCATCAAAATCGCCTCCACCTCCTCCTCCATCAAAATCACCTCCACTACCACCTCCATCAAAATCGTCTCCACCACCATCAAAATCGCCTCCACCTCCTCCTCCATCAAAATCGTCTCCACCGCCATCAAAATCGCCTCCACCACCACCTAGACACTCCTACTAACCCCAAAACCTAGTTTTTCATCACCTCCACTACCATTTCAACCACCACAGCTAGTCCCAACACATATTATATGTCATCTCTTTTATTATCTACACATAATTCACACTACCTCAACCTCAATTTCAATCATCACTACTGCCACCAACACCTAGTTCTCAAATGTCTACCTCTATCTCAATCACAACAACTATCACCATCCTCATCTCAATCACGATAATTACCATAAACACCTAGTTCTCAACAATCTCCACATTAATTTCAACCACCACAACCAACAACACCTAGTTCTTTATCTCTTCCATCTCAACTGCCACAACTACCACCATCTTCATCTCTCTATCTTCTTGACTATGTGTATAAATAATATATAAACTCCAACTTAATTTACCTCCACAACTTATCAAGTCATACCTACATATGAATCTTTACACCTCTTCGATTCTATCTTTCTTTTCTATGATATTCCTATAATCTGCCAAGAATAAAGATCGGTATTCTCTGTTAGTTTATTTCTACATAGATTATGGATGTAGTTTAAACTTGGTATATCTTGATGTATTTGTACTACTATTATACCAAATAATAAATCATGAATTATCATGGAAATTCACGGCAATCACTTGACCTATTTGTTTAACTCATGATATTATTTGTTAGTGTTTTCACACGTGTAGTGTAATTAAAGATACAAACTAATTCACTATATATGAATAACTAGTTATACTTCTTCCTGCATATAAGCTTTTAGCTATAATGAGAAGTTTTAAGTCATAATAATATAGACATAATATATTTAATTTTCATTAAATTTATTAATAAAAATAGTAAGAGGATAAACTTTCTATAACAGTTATTTAAGATGAGAACATATAATGTGCTATCTTTATACAAACATAAATATATAATATGATAAAAATCATATTATAATAACCTCACTATATAATTATAAAATATAAACAAATTTTTTATGGTTTCATTATCAGTATGTATATATATTATTATTTTCCTCCAAATATTGGTAAAATGTTATGTATTTATGTCACGTAGAATAAAAATTTAATTTATAATGTTAGAAATAAAACTTCCAAATCATATTTTAGTTGACCAATTTTATCGACGAGCAATAAACCATTTCATGGGTCGCAAATAAGTGTAATAATGAACCACATAATTATTTGAAAAAAAAAACAAAAAATACAACTTAGAAACTAATTTGAAAGTTTGGTAAACTTACAAGAATGAAAAACAAAAGTACGAAGATTATAGAATGGAAAAACAATTATAATTTTGTATATAAATCAATGTTTGTGGAAGCGGATCGATCATCAAACCGTCGGCCATGCCAACGGTTCAAGGTTTAACCATCGGTATGACCGATTTAGTGGTTATTTACTATATTTTAAAAAAATGTTTATTACTTTTTGTCTTATTCTTATATAATATATATGAATTATTAAAAACCTATAATGATTGTGTATCATATTTAAATGATTTTGGTTCTTAAGTTGCTAGTATTATTAAAATAATTTTCATAACAAATAATATTAGAATAATTATTTTTCTATTTTATTGAATAAATACACTTAAATACATATTCATACATACATACACGGTAAATTTATTTTAATATGACCATAAAGAAATTTAGAGTTGATTACACATTTTTCAATGAAATATGTTGAATCCAGACCCGAGCTGGCAAGAACCATACACGTGGCCAACTAAGAGAGGCCAACCAAGAACCTATCAAAACCATTTTTCTAAAGGGCCGATCCAGAATGAGAGCCGATCAGAGGTGACTAAGCTGGCCAAAACTAGGTGTCAGGGGCAACCATCCTGATTGAGGGCTGACCAGGCTAGCACGACCGCTAGGAGTTAACCTCTCCAATTATCATGAAGTTCAAGATGGTGAACGTCTTTTCCAACTACAATGCTATCTAGAAATGACCCCTCTTAACCAGGCTTCACACTATGTTCTTAATGTACCACCTATGCTTGAAGTTTCCACTAGACCGTTCTGTGTTCGTGGTCGAGTAAAACAAGTCTTTGCAAGAGAATGTGGTGTGGCACTCAGGCAATGAGAGCTTAACATGATTGAATGTATTGACTAGGATGATCAGATACATGATGCTTTCGAGGACACTAAGATGCAAGTAGTTGATGTCGTGCCTATGGAGGACGATGTCAAGCTGTCGAGAGTTGACGGGGTAATTGACCAGATAGCCACCCTGATCAGCCCGGTTGACCAAATGGCTAGCCCCCAGCCACAGATGTCCTTTTGTAATTTTCAATTTACTTTCCCTGCCAATTTTTGATAAATAAAATAGTTAGTCATATTGTGTCGACTACAATTACTTAAACTTTTTTAGTATTACTTTGCTCCGACTTACCTCCTGATCTCACCAAGTTCGGAAAAAATATAACCTCAGCCCACCAAGGTTTCGACCCACCTCTTGAGCTGACCAAACTTGAAAAAAAACACAGATTCGGCCACCTTGATCGGCTCCAACCGATCTCTTGAGCTCATCAAACTTGAGAAAAATATAGTCTCAACCCACCAAGGCTTTAGCCCACTTCCTAAGCTCACCAAGCTTGGGAAAAATACAAACCATGCCCAATAACTATTTGTCAATGATCGACCAGATCAGGACGGGAGCCAGGATCTCATCTCTCGATCGACAACCGACAAGTTGAAGATGGGTGCTAAGGACTATTCCCCCAACCGATGGCCACAGGCTAAGATGAGTGTCGGGGCTAGCCTCCTAGTAGACGATTTATCAGACCAACACGGGGTCGTGGTTCGACGACGGTCGATCAGGCCAGGATGGGTGCTGGGGGCTCCCGGCTGATGTCCAACAAGACCAAAATGAACTATTGAGACTCACATTCTGACCTTGGATGAATCGGTAAGAAATGATCTATGGGGCTCGAACCTAAACAATTGCTTGAGCTCACTAAACGATATAATTGTGACCAAACGGGGATGAGAGCTAAGCTCAGAGAAGCTTGGGCTAGTTCAAGAAGATGAGCTGAGCTGAACAAAGTTCAAACTAAACTTTACAAGATAAATAAATATACAAGTCATGGATGGGTGGATGTCCAAGCAGAACACAAATTATAAAGAGTGACACTCTTGTGCATAAGGTGCACAAATGCAGATCTGTGCACAACAAATACTGTTATATTATATGAAGTAATACTGTTATATTATATGAGTAATACTGTTAAAACTATATATAATATAACAGTATCACTCATATAATATAACAGTATTACTTCATGCAATATAATAGTATTGTTGTGCATAGATTTGGATCTGTGCACCTTGTGCACAAAAGTTTTTGCCAATTATAAAAGTACATGCAAGAAAGATAAATGAGAGTAGAGTTGAGCAAAAAAAGAAATTCAATTACTAAACAAGAATAATGGTTTAAAGAATATACCCTCGTATAAAAAGCCGAACAATCCATAAAAAACATCATTTCTCAGGAATCATGATCAAAAGTCATTCATGAAGGTCCAAGTAAGAATGCTCAAGTCGGGTCTTCTGGTAGATCCAAATCTCAACGCATCCTTTGTTGTACCCCAAATCCAAGTTGGAAAAAACCATACACGTGGCCAACCAAGAGAGGCCAAAATCATTTTTCAAGAGGGTCAACCCCGAGTATGTATCAGTTATCAATTAATATATTGACTAATATATTGTTAGATTTTGAAAAACTAAATAATTCCTATATTCTTGTTAACTGGTCGATCAATTGGATTCATTGAGAATTAAAATTACTTTATATTATCAGTAATTAAAAGGGAATAAATCATTTTATCATGCCATAGAGACGTCCATTTT
Organism: Scutellaria galericulata; assembly: GCA_946896805.1. Taxonomy (NCBI): domain Eukaryota; kingdom Viridiplantae; phylum Streptophyta; class Magnoliopsida; order Lamiales; family Lamiaceae; genus Scutellaria; species Scutellaria galericulata. The sequence continues at coordinate 10,156,946 of OX335798.1, read as the reverse complement.
TGGTACTGTTAATTTTCAATCATCAATTTTAGTCTTGCAATAGAAAAATCAGTTGAATTTAAGTCTTTTTTTTACTAGAATCTCAATTTCCCGACCAATTTCCGGTAAGTGAGCCACACTCGCCCCCAATTTGAACAAGTCAATAAACTTACGCTGGTATTGCGTATTTTTTCACATCTGGTATTTATTTTTGATTTTTTCCATCCAAAATACCAAATTAGTTGCCATGTCATTAACTTAAAAAAAATTTAATCATAAATTATAAGATTAATTGAAAAAATGCAAAATCAAAAAACGTTTCCTTTCAAACATGAGATTTTCTTTCAAAAATCCCAATGGAATCTGTTAGGAAATTATTGTTTAGATTTTGATGAGACAAAACACCCATGTAATTGGAAAGTAGAGTACCCAAATTTTCACAATGTTTAAGTGAAACTAGATTAGGTTAGAGTTTAGATTTTTAGGATGAAGAATAGAGGAGTTCAAGATACAGTAACTGAAGATTCAAAGTAAAGAAATACTGCAAGCAGTAAGTAGTCCATTACTGCAGTGCAATAAGTTTAATTACTGCAGGCAGAAAGTTGCAATTGAAGACTAGTAAGCTATATTTCTACCAGAACAGAAAGATTGGTTGCAAAAAGTAAATATTGCATTATGTCGAGTTAAGGAGACAAGAAGAACAAAATAATATAATACACACTCCGATGTAGTACGAGGAAGATTAGCTGAAGTCTGAGATTCAATCACTTTAACAAGTTAAAACTTACCAGTAGAGACAACTGATTAAAGTAGTACCGAGGGCTAGTAAGGAACGTACACGTGACCTGACACATAACCTAGTACAACTGCATTTAGTATCCTGGAGTGCAAGATAAGAAACATTTAATGCAATCCTCAAAGATCATTAATGCGAGCTCCACACTTAAAGAAAATTCAAATTCAAATATGGTGTACTTCTTTTCAGCATGTATAATACTCAAACTATAAATAGAGGAAGTGTTAACTGAAGTAACTAGTGAAAAACTGAACATTGAAACTTAAGTAAGAAAGCACTCTAGTTCCAAGTTCTCTCAAATCTAAAGTTTTCAATCACTCAACTTCGAAGGAAGTAGTCAAGCCTAAGATCATTCGAGCTCAAGATTCTCAAGGCTACTTCAAGTACCAATTGAAGAAACCCCATATACTTTTAACCTCTGTGTTATGTGCTTAGGTTGTTTTAAGTGTCCTCAGTTGATAGGAAGAATGTTTACTTGCTGAGTGTTTAGTCTTAGGAGAAAAAACATTAACTCTGTGTGAGTTTGAGTGATCCTGTGTGGGTCAGCATTTAGGACTTGAGCAACCAGTATGGAAGCTAGGTCTTAGTAGATGTAAACTTGTTAGGTTGATAGTTGTAAGGGTTGTGTTGATCCCAAGTGGTCAGAGGTTCGGAGAGGTGAATGAACCTCTATCAAATTTTTACTTTTTAAACTTCTTATAAACATGTTACTGAATTCTAGACAGAATACAACAACTTAGACAAACCAATAAGCTGGCAGAATGATGTTTCATCTTACTATTTCAAAGATTATAATATGCAACAGAAATACTTAGATAGAGTTTCTTTTGTAAAAACGTTTTTCTTTCCGAAGTATGTTTTTCTCAAAGTTGTTTTTCAGAATGAGCAAGATATATAAATATAAAATGCAGCAAGTAAATAAAGCAATAAACACACAAGGGTTTATAGGGGTTCGAAGGTTGTGTAATCCTTCCACGTCCTCTCTTCTCCTTCACTAAGGAGGAACTTCAATCAGGAAATGTTAAAAGCCAACTCCTAACATGTCTCAACTTTACAAACCAAATCCTAACAAGTTTACACCTACTAGAATCCGTAAGATTCCTAGACTAATCCCACACAGGGTCAACAAACTCACACAGAGTTAAAAGCCTTAACAACTTAAGACTACCACTCAGTGAGTATCTAAATCCTTCCCATTGAGGACACCAAATAAACAACCTAGCACACAACACACATGGTTAAAAGTATATGGTTCTTCAACTGGTGCTTTGAAGACAACCTTAAAATCTTGAAGTGCTGGAAATCTTTGGCTTGACTGCTTCAGGAAGGTTGAATGACTAAAACTTGAGAGAAAACTTGCGTTTTCTTGAGAGAGATTAAGAGATAATAGTTACAGTAGTTTTCTCAAGTCAACTCTTCATTCTTTTGTACTTGTAGGAAAATGTGTCCGTTGAAGAGAGAAACACTCCATCTTGAATTTGAAATCTTGATCTCATTTGATCTTCACATTAAATGATTCTGGGAAAATTGGGGAATATGGCAAGTCCTACTCTGTAGGGCATTAATGGCGCCACTCCTCGGCAACAATACTTTTGCGGGTTCTCGGTCCAGATGACAGCGCTTCATTGGTCAGTTGCTAACTTCCATCAATCGGCTACTTTAATAGTGCTCAATCCTCGTACTACATTGATCTTCCTCGTACTGCAATAAATAAAGATGTTGTGTCTTTCTACTTACTAGTCAGGGTGCATCAACTACTTTCTGTTCTGTGCCAACTTTCTGTTCTGAGTCTGCTTACTGATTCTAAACATCTTTCTGATTTTGAACTGCTTTTTGTTGTGATCCAGCAGAAAGCCTCCCAGTCCTCCTTACTATTTACTGTATGCTACTTACTGATCCTGTTTACTGAGCATCAGCATTCTATTAGCACTCCTTTGTAGAAACCTGCTGCTATCAGAAACCTCCCACTTTCTGATCTTCTTAAATTATATCAAAACAAAAACTTAACAAAAAAACTAAGTTTCCACTTAAACATTATGGAAAAATGGGGTAATCCAAATCTCTATACAAAACTACTTTGTCTCATCAAAATCTAACAGAAATATCACAACAATTTCCCTATTTTTGATGATGATAAAACCTTTACAAAACAGCATATATAGATGTACATAGATACATACAAATTTTTACAAATAAAGTATAAGTGAGCTAACATAAAAACCACATAGCTCACTAGCTCTAGAAAAGTAACTTAAGAATGAAAGAATAAAGAATAAGTTACAAGAAGTGCTTACTAAAAAATCTTCTGAGAAACTGTAATAAGCCGTTACTTCATCAGGATTTTGTTCTTCCAAAGAGCCTTCTTTTTACATAGTCAACTCTAGATAGCATTCTTTATTTTTCATATCTCGTTCCATTCCACCAATTCAGAATTGACTCTTGATAGGTCTCGTCAAGCTTATTCTTAATTTCTGGAATCTGAATCCATCAGAGCCAAAAATCTTCAAAGAAAGGAACTCGCACTCCTTGCTTGACTTTATTGATCAGATCTTTCTGAGTATCCAATTGTCCATCCCTTGTCAATTGCTCGTATCTCTCCAAGGATTCAAGGCATGTTGGATATCCTACAAAACGGTTAGTTTGACACAGGTGTCTGAAATATCTCAAGTACTCAGACCTTTTATAGAAGGTGATTTCCTCGAACGTTGGGTTCATGTCCTTCGGTAGAGACACCTTATCAAACATCTTTAGGTCCCATGCAATGTTTTCTTTATAGGGCCTTTGGTCCAACAGAACAGAAACTTCGGCAGATGCTCGATCTGGATCTAGGCAAAGAACATCTTAAGGTGGATATGAGTACAGAGCTTATTCCACTGTCTTTGCAAGCTTTGATTTCTTTTCTCCCATCAAACCCAATCTTGATATCCAGTCCTCCTTCTCCATTCTCCTCTTCTCATCAGCTTCTTTCACCTGTCTTCATCTTCCTTTACATTGTCTTCTGCCTGCAGCAACACTCATATAAGGTTTAATCATCTGACCTGGTTGTTGTTGCTTCTGTTTGCTTTGTTGTTGCTGCTACCTGGTACTCATTTTCTAAGTAGGTGCAACTACAATTTTCGCTCCTTGCTGAACTGCAATGCTGCTTACTGTTTGAGAAATAGTAACCCCAACACATGCACCTTCTTCATCTTGATCGTCCTTCATCTTCTTGGATTGGAGACTTTGATCATGCTCTGAGGTAGATCTTTTTCGCTTCTTTATGATCAAGGGTTCATTATCTTCATCATCTTCATCCTCCAACTCCTTTACAACTTCCTCCACTGCAGCCTTCATCTTCTTTTCAACTTTCTTCGATCTTTCCCCCTTTTTGGCATTATCAACAATGACGGGTCTAGGAGACGCCAATTCAGTGGGCACATGCTGAGGAAAGGCCCGATGAAAAATCATCTTTATCTCGCCAACAAACAGCTCTAGATTAGAAATCCTATCATTTGTGCTCTGAGTAGCACGAGCTTGTGTTGTGCATTTTCCTTGAGAGAGTTGAACACCAAATTATGTGATGCAAGGGTGTTCTTGATCTCATCAATTGACTTGTCCCTCGCTTCACTAGCAGTTTGTTGCACATTCTCAGCTCTCTTCCATTCACGATACTAAGTATTCCACTTATCATTCAGCATGCCTTGGATACGAGAATGAAGTTCAGATAGCTCTCTTCGCAAGTCCTCCATCGAGGATGAGTGTGCTTGATCGCTCTTGTGAATACTACTCACCATGTTCAGCTCATGCATCTGTAATGCTCGAATAAGCCCTTGAACATCATTCATAATCCTTTGGAGGGATTGCTCTTGAGTATTAGAGAGAGTCATAACTCCAGTTGTATCAAGTTCCGCAGTCTCTTAAATATAAGGAACCACCTTGACTCTAATCTTCTTCCTGTTGTTGTGATGTTTCATCAACATACCGCTGCATTCGTCTTCTCAAAGCAACAACAAGTTTCGGAATCTTGAATGGTGATCCGGGTAGACTATCTCCTCTAGGACCTTCATCATTATGATCTGATGAATCACCTCCATCATCAGGTTCCTGTTCTGGAGCAGCAACTAGAGCATCTTTGCCTCCACAAGACATTCTCTCCTCTTTCGGGTTTCTTTTTTTATCTTCCGCTAGCACTGCCTTAGCAGTAACTACGCTCGAGGTCTTCATAGGAGAAGCTGTCTCAACAACATTCTCAGCATCAACTTCAGCATCTATCCCTGCTTCAGCAACTCTGGTGGCAATGTCAAGGATCTCGAGGTTCTGAGCATCCAAATATGTACGCTCAATCAAACGCTGTAACTCCACTAGAAGGTAGTCATCTTCAATTCTTTCAAATTCAGCAAGTACTAACTGGAAGATAGCTTTAGCAAGTTCTGTCAGGATTGCAGCATCAGCAACATCTCTATCCTGTTCGCCATCAGCATTCTGTACTACTATTGAAGCCAGTATAGGGAGTCCTGCCTCAACAACTTCCTCCGTGGTTGCTTCATCGGCAAGTTCCTGATTCAAACTATTCATGACTCCTTGAATTTTCTCGGAAGCTTCCCTCTCAGATGGTATAACTTTGTACTCTAGGAAATCTTCATAATCGACCAACTCTTGTTTGTCGGTCTCCATCACATCTAAGCTCACGATGAGGGACAATGCTGCTACTACATTTCGGAATGTAGGAGAATCATGGCCTTTAGCAGCACTGGTTCATTTTCCAGCTTGCAATCTCCGTGGGGTTTGTCTGAAGGATTATGCTCTACTTGATTGTAATCCCAACTGCAGCATCTGTTGGTTAGCTTCCTCAATATCGAGGTGAGCTAACTGAACTTCAACAAGCTCAAGTTCAGACGGGGTTCTTACAGTCTCGGCGGTGGGGTTCATCAATGTGTTGTCCTCCCCAACTGTCATCGACTATTCACCCTTTTGATCCTCAAATGTATTGTTGGGATATTTCTGTTAGGTTTTGATGAGATAAAGTAGCTTTGTATAGGAAGTTGGAGTACCCCATTTTTCATGTTGTTTAAGTGGAACTTAGCTATGTTAAGTTTATTTTCTGAGATGTATTTTGAAGATATGTAAAAATCAGAAAGATGAAAGTTTCTGATCGCAGTAGGATTCTGCAAAGGAGAGTTATCATATATTGTTTTTCAGTAAGTAGAAGCTGTAAGCAGGATCAGTAATAGAGCCGTCAAAATGGGCCGAGCCCGTTGGGCCAACCCGCCCCGCCATGCATTAAAGGTGGGTTGGATCAGAGATTTAACAGCCCGCTAAAAGGTGGGCCTAAACGGGCTGGCCCGTTTGGTTTGCGGGCTGAGACGGGGCGGGCCAAGACGGGGTGGGCTAGCCCGCCTAATAATTAAATAAGTAAATATTAATTAAATAATTTAATAATTTATACATAGCCTAGTACAAAAACAACTTTATCGAGTGAGGCTTCCAACATTTTGGAGGATATTGAAGAAGGAAAAGAAGATGATTTTGATGATCTAATTCTTAATGAATGAAATTTACATTTCGTATTTGAGATTTGTTATTCAAACTATTTGCTAGACTACTTAAAATTATGTTTGGTGAATGTTATCAATTAAACTTTAATGTGTAGGTTTTGACTTTTGTGTTTCATGTCATTGCATGTTTATTTTGTCTATTCAGTTTATGCATTTGGTTAGAGGTTATATTGTTTAAATATGGTATAAACATTTCTTCTAAAACAATCCCAAAGGCCCTATTATCCTAGAAACTACATAAATATTTTAGAATTATCCAAAAAACAACATAAATATTTTAGAAATATCCAAGAAACTAATAAATATTTTAAAATTATCCAAAAAACAACATAAATATTTTAGAAATATCCAAGAAACTAATAAATATTTTAGATATCAAATGTTTAGAAAGTTGTCAAGTTTACAAATTAATGTAATCATAACTAGCAATTCAAATAAAAATCCATAGATTAAAAAAAATTGGTGGGTTGGCCCGCGACCCGCAGTGGGTTGGGCTGGGCTGGGATTTTTTAGGCCCGCCCCGTCCCGCCAATTGTGGTTTTTTAGCGGGTTATGGGCCAGCCCACCCCGCCAGCCCGTCTTGACAGTACTAATCAGTAAGTTGGATCAGTAAGTAGCATACATGATACAGTAAGGAAAACTGGAGGCTTTCTACAAGATTCAGAATCAGCAAGCAAGATTCAGAAATAGGAAGCAGTTTCGGAATTGATAAGTAGATGCAGAACAGAAAGCTGACGCAGAACAGATTTCGACTGCTGCAACCTGAGCAGGAAGCAGTAAGTCACACTACTCTTATTTATTGCAGTACGAGGAATGAGTGAATGCAGTACGAGAAAGGAGTGAATGCAGTACGATGAATATGTCTTTTCAAAGTATCAGATAGATGGAAGTTAGCACCTGACCATTGACGCGTTGCCATTTGGACCACAAACCTGCAAAAGTACTGTTGTTGAAGAGTGGCACCATTAATGCCCTGCAGAGTAGGACATGCCCTATTTCCCAGTTTCTCCAAAAGCATTTAATGCAAAGATCAAATGAGATCAATATTTGAATTTTAACAAGGAGTGTGTCTCTCTTCAACGGACACATTTTCCCTAGAAGTATAAAAGAAAGTGAAGTTGACTCGAGGAAACTACTGAACTACTGAGATATTTTTAGCTCTCAATCTCTCTCAAGCAAACATAAGTTTTCTCACAGTTCAGTCACTCAACCTTCCTGAAGCAGTCAAGCCCAAGATTTCAAGCTATCAAAGATCTTAAGGTTGTCTTCGAAGCACCAGTTGAAGAACATATATTTTTAACCTATTTGCTGTGTGCTAGGTTGTTTTAGTTGGTGTCCTTTGTGGGAAGGATTTAGATCCTCACTAAGTGCTAGCTTTAAAGTTGTTAGGGCTTTTTACTCTGTGTGAGTATTTGTACCCTGTGTGGGATTGGCCTATGAATCTTACTGATTTTAGTAGGTAATAGCTCGTTAGGAAGAGGATTGTAAAGTTGAGACTTGTAAAATAATCTGACCTAGTGGAGTTCCTCCTTTGTGAATGAGAGAAGTGGACGTAGAATGATTACACCACATTCGAACCACTATAAACCCTTGTGTGTTTATTACTTTCATTATTTGCTACATATCATATATATCCTGCTCATATTGCATAAAACGATCTTGATAAAATCATACTTAAAAAAGAAAACATTTTTACAAAGAGAAACTCTATCTAAGTATTTTTTGCTGTGTATTGTAATCTCTGAAACAGTAAGCTGAATCAGCATTTTGCTAGCTTACTGATTTGGCCAAAGTTGTTGTATTCTGTCTAGAATTCAATAACCTCAATATAAAATGTTAAAATTGTAAAAATTTGATAGAGGTTCATTCACTCTCCTTTGAACCTCTTACCACTTGGGACCAACAGGTACTCTTACCTTTGTCAGCTTTGTGCTTCCTCAATTTTCCTACCTCTCAATAATCTATTGAATCATGGCATCCCGGTAGGAATCAACGAATTCTGGTTGGAGTAGGGGCAGTATACTGTTAGCATCAGTAAACTCTACTACCCATGCAATGACTAAGTCCTCTACTCTTAGGAAGTCTTTCCACATCAATAACTCTCTTGCACTTGAGAGTCGCATTAATCTCCAGAGCTCATAAAGCCTAGAGAATCCTCCATAGATTGACTTAGCTGATTCTGTAAGAAGATCTCGTGTGCCGTCTGAGTCGATATCACTGCAGGACTTCTCAAGATTGAGCCAGAGTTGGATATCTGTGTTTGGCATATCTGGTTCATCTCTATCCATTAATACTTTCTGCTTCTTTGCTTGCTTCCGGGGTCAGATGCTTCGTTTCCCCTTTTTCTTCCTAGCAAGCAATTTCTTCATCTTCCTCGTCTCCTTCCTACCAGGCAAGACGAGGTGCTTTACTCTAGATACTAGCATGAGGGCCAGACCGTTATCTACTTCCTAATCAGAATCCTGTACTTCCTGATTAGTATGCTTGGCTTCTTATTCTACATCAAATCTCTGATCAGGGACAGTATCTGCTGCAACCACCACATTGAGATTCTTCAATGGGTTTTTCTTCAATGGAGCTCTTTTGATATCCTTCTTGATGGGCCTCACAACAGACTGAACCTCATCAGTCAGAGAGGCTCTTTTGCTGACATTCTTCACCAGCATCCTGACAGGCATATCATCATCATCACTAGATGAAGCCGAGTCATCAGCTCCTCGTGCAGTGTCACTGCTGCGTTCTGTTGCAGCATCTAAGTCACTTTCTATAATCTTGTCTTTTGCAACAAACTTCTTCTTTGGTTGCTGAGCTTTCCCTACAGCCATCTTCTTGAAGAAGCTCTTCTTCACTCCTAAGTACCAACCGGGGGTGATTGGTACGGCTTTTTCCATTGAGATTCCCTTCTTGCAGAGAATGGAGGTGATGGTGATCTCGAAACTCCTTATTTTCTTCTTGGAGACCTCTTCCCAAATCCTCTGCAAGAGAAATTGACTCAGTTGACTGCTTCTTCTCTGACAATCGCAGTCATCAACTGAATCCGAAGATCAATGCACTTGTCGAAACTTCCACATCTGCCTTCAATGGAGTACGCAAAGATGTCATGAAGAAACTCATATTCAAGCTTCAGTTTCTTCTTCTGAAAGCTTTTCTTCAAGGGCTTTGAGACGGAATCCTGCTTGAACAGGTTCCAGCTTTCCTCTAAATATTCAGAGTCATACTTCTCTAGCTTTGAGGGCAGTAGGCCATTGACGGAAATATAGAAGGTGGTGCCGATATCCTCTACCGTCAGCGTGTATTCTTCACCATCAGAACTCAACCTGAAGAAGATCGTCTTCGAGTCGCTAGACAACTCTGCACTGGCATAGAACTTCTAGACACACGAGACTGAAAGCCCGATATAGCGAGTGGTGAAGAGACTAGCGATGCTGCTCTTATCAACATGGCTCCAGAGCTTATTGATGGCTTCCTTATCGTAGGGGGTTTCATCCCCAAGCAACACCTCAGTGTTGATTAGCCTTCCTTCCAACGCCACAGTTTCTTTCCTACTTGCTATTGATGAGTTGGGAGATCGATCTGTAAAACTGTAGAGAGAAAAAGGTAGAAACAACTTTGAATATAGAGAGTCAGTTTTTGCTTCTCGAGAGATAAATATAGAAATGTAGAGTAGAGAGAGAGAGATATTGATTAGTTTTATTTTTCAAATGAAAAGATGGTTTTTGATCAACGGTCCTGATCAAATAACTTATATAAGATGCACGTAATCTGCGGTTAAGATAAAAATATGGAGGGGCCTTTTTGCAATTATCGTAGCTTCTGTGTCAGATGGATAATCAGCACCTATTCGTCTTCTGAAAAAACAGTTTTTGCATTAAATATGGATGCCAAAATGTCATTTAAATGATTAGGGATAAGGTTACTATTCCTAATACAAGGTTTTAGGTCTCTTAAATGTTGTTCTAATAAATGTTGTATCCTGCTTGCAGTATCCTATTTGCTGTTGTATTCTAGAATAGAATATTGATTGGCAGAATACTGTTCAGCTGTATCCAGAAATACTGATAATTCCAATGCTGAAAGCTAAAATTCAGCAAACTTCCCCCTTACTTTCTGAATCTCTTACAGAGAAATCTATCTCATTCTATACTTTATAGCTTGATAATCCCAAGCTCATTTCTCTACATAGAAAACCTTGATTTACATAGGGTTTTGTGAATATATCTGCTACCTGCATATTAGTATGCACCTTTTCAAGCACAATATCTTTCTTCTCCACATGATCTCTTACAAAATGATGTCTCACATCAATGTGCTTGGTTCTGGAGTGGAAAACAGGATTGTGTGTTACAGTAATGACACTTGTATTATCACACAGAATGAGAGTTTCTCTTTCTGTTATCCCATAATCCTTAAGTTGTTACTGAATCCACAAAATCTAAGCACAACATTTTCCTGCTGCTACATACTCTGTTTCAGCAGTCGACGTTGCTATGGATGTTTGTTTCTTGCAAAATGAAGAAACTAGCCTTTCTCCTAGAAATTGACAAGTACCACTTGTACTCTTCCTGTCAATCTTACATCCTACAAAGTGAGAATCTGAATATCCCTTGAGGTTAAATCCTCCTTCTTTGGGATACCATAAGCCAACATCTTGAGTACCCTTTAGGTACTTGATAATCTTTTTTATTGCCGCAAGATGTGACTCTTTTAGTGTTGTTTGGAATCTTGCACAAACTCCTACTACAAACACTATATCTGGTCTGCTTGTTGTTAGATACAGTAAGGAACTAATGAACCTTCTATATTTTGTAATCTCCACATCTTTTCCACTTTCATCTTTGTCAAGACTGATCAATGTGGCCATAGGGATGCTTACTGAAGATCCATTCTTCATTCCAAACTTCTTGATTAGTTCCTTTGTGTACTTAGCTTGATTTATGAAAATCCCATTGTCCAGCTGTTTGACTTGTAGACCAAGAAAGAAACTTAATTCTCCCATCATGCTCATCTCGAACTTCTTCTGCATGAGGGTTGAGAATTTTTCACATAAATGTTTGTTTGTAGAACCAAAGATAATATCATCCACATATATCTACACAAGTAGAATACTGTCTCCATCCTATATTCTGAAAAGAGTCTTGTTCACTATCTCTTTCTGAAATCCATTCTCTAAGAGATATAAGTACAAAGTATCATACCAAGCTCTCAGTGCTTGCTTTAAACCATATAAAGCTTTCTCCAATCTGAATACTTTATCTTCTGCTTGTTCTTCAAATCCTGGTGGTTGCTCCACATATACTTCTTCAGATAAGAGGCCATTAAGGAATGTACTTTTGACATCTATCTGATAGACATTAAAATTCTTGGGAACATCGTAGGCTAGGAATATCCTGATTGCCTCAAGCCTTGCTACAGGAGCAAAGGTCTCATCAAAATCGATTTCTTTTTCTTAGCAGTATCCTTTAGCCACTAGTCTCACTTTGTTTCTGACTACTATTTCAGATTCGTCTAGCTTGTTCTTGAACATCCTCTTTGTTACAATAACTCCTTGATGGTCAGGCCTTGGAATTAACTTCCATACATGATTTCTTTCAAAACCATTAAGCTCTTCCTGCATTGCCTGTATCCAGTTACTGTCTTCAAGAGCTTTTTTAACACTTTTAGGTTCTACTTGAGATATAAAGCATGTGAACAGGGATTCTTGCGGTCTTGATGTTCTTGTTCTTACACCTTTACATGTGAACAGCTCTCGTGGGTGATTCCTGAGCCATATCTTATTTGGCTCAAAACTGTAAGCGGGTTGCTGAACAGTAACATGTTAGTCAACAGTATTATTGTGGTTACTGTTGGATTGCAGTATTCCATCTGCTTGCTGTGCAGTAACCTGCATTATTGTATTCCCGGATGCAGTAGCTTCTGTTCCGTTTTCAGTAACCATATCTGTAGGTACTGGGACTCCATTAATGTATCTTACTTGGTGATCTTTGATATTCATCTGAGATACATCTTCCTTAACCTTGTCCAACTCAGCAGTATCACAGTGTGGTTCATTTAAACACCACATGTATAGATTCTTCCACAACTAAACTCCTTTTGTTGAAGATCTTGAACGTTTTACTTACTGATGAGTATCCAAGAAATACTCCTTCATCAGATTTTTCATCGAAGGTCTTCAAATGCTCTTTGCCATTGTTCAGAATGTAACACCTGCATCTAAAGATGTGTAGATATGAAATGTTTGGTGTAATGCCATACCAAACTTCATAAGGTGTCTTTTCATGATCCTTATTTATTAAGCATCTATTTTGCGTATAACATGATATACCGGTAGCTTCAGCCCAAAATCTCTTTGGTATAACAACTTTAGCAATCATTGTTCTTGCTGCTTCCTTTAGAGTTCTATTCATTCTTTCCGCTACTTCATTATGCTGAAGAGTTCTAACTGCAGAATACTCATGACTGATCCCATTTTCTGAACAATACTTTTCAATAAATCTGTTTGTGAATTTTGTTCCTCTGCCAGATCTTATCTTCACAATACTCAAACTCTTCTCATTTTGTATTGTTTTCATGAATTCTGGCAACCTGTTCTGAGTTTCTGATTTCTTGGTTAGGGAGATGGTCCAAGTAAATCTTGAGTGGTCATCCACGTTCACTAGGGAATACTTCTTCCCATTGACACTAACAGGCTCAACTAAACCAAATAGGTCCATACGTAGGAGATCCAGAATTCTGTGAGATGATCTCTTACTTTCTCTTTGAATGAGCTTCTTACTTGTTTATCCTTCTGACAAGCTCTACAAACATTCTCTTTTTTAAAAGCAACATCTGGCAAACCTCTCACCAGGTTATTTCTTGCTAATTTGTTGATTGTCTTAAAATTCAAATGGCTCATCCTCTTATATCATAGCCAGCTTAACTCTGGGGTGCTCTTAGCAATGAAACAGGTTGGCTGCACTATTAAACTTCAATCAGCAAGATATATGTTATCTCTCCTGGTTCTAGTAAGCTTTACCTCGTTCGTCTTGTTGTCTTTGATCAAGCACTTGTTGAGGTTGAACTTTACTGAACATCCTTTATTGTAGAATTGGCTAATACTCAGGAGGTTGTATTTTAGCCCTTTCACATATGAAACATCACTGATACATGCATTGTCTCTGATTAAGCTTTATGTGTCATTGGTTCTTCATTTAGAATCATCTCCGAAGACTATCTTGGATCCTTTGCATGGTTGGAAGTCTCTTAATCCTTCTTTGTTGTCAGTCATATGTCTTGAGTAACCGCTATCGATATACCACACATCTCCGCTGCTTTCTGGCAACTATCCCTGCATGCATATTAGGTAGATATAGGTACCCATACAAGTACGAGTCTTGGGGGGTTAGTTCTCTTTGGGACCCACACTTGCTTAGTGACAATTAACTTATCATTAGCCTTGGTGGTTCTCTTTCTGTAAGTATCCTTTGCAGAATACTATTTGTGAACTGTGTGTGCTGGAACTTTCCAGGTATTACCTTTCCCTTTTGAGGATGGTCTTCTCTTATACCTTTTTAGAGTATAAGCTCCTTGGGATTTAAACATGTATGCTTTGGTATAAAGGGGATAGAACTTTTGTTGTGACCTGGAGGATTGTTGCATTCTCCTCTTGGTTGCAGCGTACTGATTGTACTGCTTTCTGAGGATTTGTGCAGACTTACTGTCTACGGTCTGCAGCATGGGCTTCTTACCCTTATCCACTGTACAAAATTTGTTCAGGTTTCCCTTGGGTTGAAGGAGTTCCTGAGTATATGATACCCTAGCCTGAACAAACTTTCCAGTATTAGATGTGCTTGTTGTTTTTTGAGAGCTTTCTGCACAGTATCCTAAACCATTTCCACTGTAGGCATTTTGGGTCTCAAGGATACATTCATGTGTCTTCCTAGCTAATTTGTTGTACACATTGATTGTATTTTGCAAGCTAGCTTTCTCAGATTCTAGCTTAGTGACCAGCAGTTTGAACTTAGAAACCTTTGCTCGGAGATTGTTGCATTTTGTACTGTAGTGCTCAAGGTAAGAAACATTTTCATTTAGTACAATATACTCACTCTTGAGAATTTGGTTTTCTTCTTTTAGTTCCTCATGAGCTGAGTTTATCTGCTCAAAGTCACTCATGATCTGTCTAAACGACTGGATCATGTTCAACTTTTCACAACTAGAAATTTAAAAAGATTGAGAGTTTACCTCATCATCTTCTTCTACTTGATAGTCTTATATCATCAGACACAGTAGTGTCTCTTCGTTAGAGGTAGAGCTATCGTTTTTGCTCTCGGATGAGCAATGGTCTTTGGCTTCTTCCTTAGAGCCCTGAGCTTTTGCTTTTCATCCTTCCTCATTTCCTTTCATCCTCAAGATACTTGTGTACTTGAAGGTATGGGCAGTTTCTAGCATAGTGTCTAGGCTTCCTGCAATTATAACAGAGGTCAGATGAAATAGTATTAGATTGTGGTGTTGGTTTTACTTATGGACTTAGGGTCTTCTTCCTGAAATCATTTCCTCTTTTGTTAGTCTTCAGGAACTTCTTAAACTTCTTGAAGAAGAACGCCATTTCTTCTTCAGCATCCTCAGTATGCAACTCCTTTTGCTTACTGCTGCTGGTAGTAGCTATATCATTTACTCTAGCTACAAGTGTTATTACTTTGGCACTCGACTCCTCGAACTCCAACTTCCTTCGAACTATGTCGAACTTAAACGTCTTAAGATCTGAGAATAGATTAAATGTGCTTATTGCATTGAGATAAAATGAGACTCTCATTGCAATGGCCTTGCTATCCCACTCGATGAGCAACGCTTTTAGCACTTTCATGTTCTTTTCCTTCAGGTATAGAACTTCCCGAGAGATTCAAGCTCGTTGACAATGCTTGTGTATCTCAGGTCCAGTTTATCCAACGATTCTCCAGATCTTTGCTTGAACAACTCGAACAGTTGTGTTGCTGTTGACACTTCTATTGTCTTTAGCAAGCTCGTTGCCTTTACAGATTTGTTCCACATTGTCCCATATCTCATTTACAGTTCTGCAAGACTTCACGTTGTCCACGTTGGCTCTCTTTTTATCCTTAGATGTATACTTGTGTCTTGGCTTGACCAAGTATTCAGCAGGTGGAGGAGTTTTTCTATAATCAGGTGCTACTGCATGTCGAGCAGGTTGGGGTTTCCTTAGTACTCTTTCAGCATCATTGTCACTCGTAGCTTCTTCGAGTGTGTCTTCTACTTCCCGACTACTACTGTCGCTACCTCTACTGCTGCAGCTTCTGCCTCAGCCTGCTCTCTCTTGAGTAGCTCTCTGCGTAGGGCTGGGTTTGGCTTAGTGATTACTGGTAGGCCTTCAGTAATCACGTACCACATCTCGTCATGCATAGCCGACAAGTGAGCTTCCATGCATATCCTTTAATCATCATTGATATGTGGAAAATACATGTAATTTTATGATGATTAATATGAGATTTTATAATTGATTATTTGATTGAATGCATGATTTTCCTATATATTTGTGTTTTGTGTCTCCAAGTACTTTATAAATTATTTTCTTAATTATTTTAGGAGTTTTGAAGTGTTTTGGAGACGAGACGAGATAAGCATGGATCAAGGGAATCGAGATTTGAGCTAAGAAGAAGAGTGGACCTAATTAATTAATTGGAGAGTGGAGGCCCAAATGCTTAAGGATTGAAAATAAAGGCCTATTTCATTTGTTAAGGGCAGGAATCACGCCCCCAACGAAGATAACATACATACACCTTGACTTTCTGCCCAAGTCAGAGGAGGGGAGAGTTCACGTACACAGAGAATGGATATTGATTAGAAGGAGTTCTAAAGAGAGACTTTAGAGAGACTTAGATTTAATTTTAAGGATTGAAAATAAAGGCCTATTTCATTTGCTAAGGGCAGGAATCACGCCCCCAACGAAGATAACATACATACACCTTGACTTTCTGCCCAAATCAGAGGAGGTGAGAGTTCACGTACACAGAGAATGGATATTGATTAGAAGGAGTTCTAAAGAGAGACTTTAGAGAGAGTTAGATTTAATTTTCTTAGAGATTAATTTGGATGATGAATTCCTTAACAACTATTGTGGATTTGATTTCAAGGATGTTCGGCTAATCTTTCAGTTCCGGTTAGTAGGGATGTTTGAACCCGTTTATTTAATTTTTTTCTAATTAATCTCGTATCTCTTTCTCGATGTTTGATTGGAATTGATTATGCTATCTATGTATAATGTTCTCGATTATTGATCCTTGATTTAGCGTAATCACCTAGATTAAGTGTTTAGAATTGCTTGCTAGAATCTTAAATCATGAATCCTAATTGTTGTGATTTAATTTTCATGAGTGGTAAACTAGGGGTCGTGCATCTCTAGGGTAGCATAATCCTAGATTATCGAATCGAGCTTGTGTATTCGGAGTCTAGTTCATCCTATCGTCTTGGTGATTAATGCATTTAATGAATTAAATATAGGGAGCTTATTCTAGGTTGTTCAATTAAATAAGGTTAATTAGAGAGCGAATCCTAATTAGTTAATCTTAAGAGACAATTCGGTTTAACAAAGCTTGTTGTTAGACTAGGGGTGATAATTCCATGATAACTGAGAGATGGGTGATACGTTGATTAGGAGATAATTGATATTGCGGGATAATTGAACTGTTAACTGGAATATTTGCATCCATTGATTTCTAGATTAATTTGCTTTCTAGGTTTAGTTAATTTGATTTAGTGATAATTAAACAATCTGAAAACCCCTTCAACCTTTCGGTTTCTTGAGTTGAACATAGGTGATATAATTTATTCTTCGCTTCTCGTGGGATCGACGCTGACTTACCCCTAGCTACTAGTTGGTTAGGTTAGGAAAGAAATTTAATTAATTTTACTTCGTTGCGACACGTGGTCAAATTTTAGCGTCGTTGCCGGGGAGTGATTTAAATTTATTATGTCATCTTGTTTCTTATTTTGTTTTAATAAAAAGTGATATATTTTGTTGTTCAGTTCGTGCATCTGTTTCAACCCTGTTTATGCTCTGTTTCTGCTTGCTTTGGTTCTATTCCCAAGTCTGCTTTGTTCTGTCGTACTTTTTAAATTGGCAGTCCCAGTATGCATCGATTTTTCCAGTGTCAGAACATGTAGATTGCTTGAACTGAATTTCCTCACATAAATTTCACAATTTCAGGTGGTGGATGCGTACTCGATCTCAGGGAAATAAGGATTTGGAGTTTTACCCTGAAATAACTCAAAGAGATCGAATCTTGAGGCGACAAGCTAAGCAGACCTTAGAATTTTTACCTCATTTTGAATTAGAATCTAACGAATCTGAACATGAGGAGGAAACAATGGCAGAAGAACGAACAATGAGGGAGATAGCGAATCCTGCACTTACTCAACAACCTTTTTGCATCACTTTCCCTGATCTTGATGAAGATACTAACTTTGAACTCAAATTTAGGTTAATCCATTTACTTCCTTCATTTTATAGACATGCAGGTGAGGATCCTCACAAGCACCTGAAGATGTTCTATGGTGTCTGCTCAAGTATGAAGCCAAAGGCTGTGATGGAGGAACAAATCAGACTTCGGGCATTTCCTTTATCTCTAAAGGATTCAACACAAGATTGGTTGTATTACCTTCCCTCAAGTTCCATTAAAACATGGAGTGAAATGGAACGACTTTTCCTGGAGAGGTATTTCTCTGCATCTGGAGCAGCAAATATTCTGAGAGAAATAAATGGGGCTCGACAAATGCATGGAGAGATATTATACGAATATTAGGAGCGTTTTAAGAAATTGGAAGCGAGCTGCCCTCATCATCAGATTTCTGAACAACTTTTGATCCAATATTTCTATGAGGGGCTGTCCACTATGGATCGAAACATAATTGACGCAGCAAGTGGAGGGGCTCTAATGAATAAGACGCCTTCAGCAGCAAGAGCTCTTATCGCAGATATGGCTGCTACTTCTCAGCAATTTGGCACTCAGGATTCTTCACTACGAACTGTGAAAGAGGTAAGTGAATCTACTATTGAGAATAGACTAAATGAATTAACTTCTTTTGTTCGTCAAGTTGCTGCAGGTATTCCCTAGGTAAAACCATGCCATCTTTGCAATACCACTGACCACACCACAGATTCATGCCGAATTCTACTCGATGAAATCGAGGCTCATGTTAATGTCGTGGGAAGTGGAAACTATCAAGGAGGAAACTCAAACTACCAAGAAAGAAAGTATGATCCTTACTCCAACATGTACAATCCGGGTTGGAGGGACCATCCAAATCTAAGGTGGGGAAATCAGCAAGGTACTCACAATGGAGGAAATGTAAAATACCAAAATAACAAGCCCCCACAAGTTTTGAGAAATTCTAACTACCAAGGAGGAAATCCTAATTACCAAGGGCAATCATCTGGGAACAACTCTAATCCATCATTAGAAGATATGCTAAAAACACTGACTTCTAACACGGTGCAATTCCAAAAAGATACTCGGTCAAGTATTCGGAATTTGGAGATGTAAATGAGCCAATTAGCAACGATCGTGAGTCGATTAGAAGCCCAAAATGGAGGAAAATTGTCATCTCAACTAGAGATAAATTCGAAGAATGTCAGTGCAGTAATCTTGAGAAGTAGAAAGCAGTTGGAAGAACCCAAAAAGCCTGAGAAAAATTGGGAAAATGAAAAGAAAGAAAAACTTGTTGAACAGATCGACACTGGATCTCTTAGTGTTCATCCATCATCCAGTGTGAAAACTTCGAAATCTGTACAGGTAAACTCCGATTTTCCTCTCAAATCCATGCTAATATGGTTCATTTTTCCAGATTGGCTAGAGCAGCGAAGGAGGATAAAGAGAAACAACTACTGGATGTTTTTCGCAAGGTTGAGATTAATATTCATTTGATTGATGTGTTCAAACAAGTTCCACGATATGCAAAATTCCTCAAAGACTTATACACGAAGAAACGAAAACTCAAGGGTGATGAGAAAGTCATGATGAGAGAGAATGTGTCTGCAATCTTCCAAAGGAAGCTTCCCCAAAAGCGAAAGGATCCAGATATGTTTGTTATTCCATGCCGCATTGGGAATGTCAGAATCGAGCGTGCTATGCTAGACCTAGGAGCTTCAATTAATGTTATGCCACTCTCTATCTATGCATCTCTGGATCTAGGGCCATTAAAAGATACACGTGTTATCATTCAGTTAGCTGGTCGTAGTACTGCATACCCTGATAGGGTTATTGAGGATGTTCTTGTTGAAGTCAATGAGCTTATTTTCCCTGCAGACTTTTATGTGTTGGATATGAATGGTGATCCATCAGTTTCACCACCTATTTTGTTAGGGAGGCCGTTTTTTAACACCTCCCAAACAAAAATAGATGTTCATGAGGAAACCCTCACAATGGAATTCGATGGGCAAATAATTAAATTTAATATTTTTGATGCCATGAAATATCCTGAAAATGAGAATAATGTTTTTGCTTTGAGTATTATTAACCCTCTTGTCGAGGAAGTTTTTGAAATGAATTTCAGGGATAATTTGGAACTCGTGGTGACTAAGGACTTGAGAAGAGACAAAGTGCAGACTGCTGCACATGGGAACCTGGACATACTCGAAATTGTGGCTACAATTCAATCACAACCTTCTTTGCCACTAAAGTATGGTTTACACTTTATTAGTTTGCCTGAGTCTCACCAAGAAGTTCTTCTATCTATGTTCCAGGCACCGGAACTTGAATTGAAATCATTGCCAAATCATTTGAAGTATGCTTATCTAGGAGAGCAAGACTCATTGCCTGTGATAATTTCAGCAAAACTGGGCTCCATTCAAGAAGAGGCTTTACTTCAAGTTCTAAAAAAATACAAGGAGGCTATTGGATGGACAATTGCAGATATTAGGGATATTAGTCCAGCCTTGTGCATGCATCGTATCCTTCTTGAAGACGATGCCAAACCATCTCGAGAGGCGCAAAGAAGATTAAATCCGCCCATGATGGAGGTTGTTAAAAAGGAAGTATTGAAACTCTTAGATGTAGGAATCATCTACCCAATTTCTAATAGTCGATGGGTAAATCCTATGCAAATTGTGCCTAAGAAATCTAGAGTCATAGTGGTCGAAAACAAGGAAGGTGAGTTGGTTCCTACTCGAGTACAAACTGGATGGAGGGTTTGTATTGACTATCGTAAGTTGAACTCCATGACTCGAAAGGACCATTTTCCCATGCCCTTCATTGACCAAATGTTTGAACACTTAGCTGGACACTCTCATTACTATTTTTTTAGATGGTTTTTCAGGATATTTTCATATTGCCATAGCACCTGAGGATCAGGAAAAGACCACATTCACCTGCCCATACGATACGTTTGCTTACCAACGAATGCCTTTTGGTCTCTGCAATGCCCCAACCATTTTTCAACGGTGTATGGTAAGCATATTTTCTGAATATGTGGGTAGTATAATTGAGGTTTTTATGGATGATTTTAGTGTTTATGGTGATTCGTTTGAAAATTGTTTGAAGGGCCTAGAATTGATCTTAAAGCGATGTGTAGAAACTAACGTTGTTTTGAATTGGGAAAAATGTCATTTTATGGTAGAACAAGGTATAGTTTTGGGTCACATTGTTTCTTTAAAAGGCATAGAAGTTGATAAATCTAAGATAGATCTTATTTCGGTATTACCTTACCCTACGAATGTGCGGGAAGTGCGTTCTTTTCTTGGCCATGCAGGATTTTATCGAAGATTTATCAAAGACTTCTCCAAGATATCAGCTCCAATGTGCAAGTTGCTGCAAAGTGATGTGGAATTTTTGTTCGATGATGAGTGCAAGGCCGTTTTTAATAAACTGAAAGATCGATTGACAACACCACCAATCATCCAACCCCCAGACTGGGAATTGCCATTTGAAGTGATGTGTGATGTCTCAGACTACACTGTTGGGGTTGTACTAGGACAAAGAGTGGGGAAAGCTACTCATGTGATCTATTATGCATCGAAAACTTTGAATTCGGCACAAGCAAACTACACCACCACTGAAAAAGAACTTTTAGCTGTAGTTTTTACTTTGGAAAAGTTTAGATCTTATTTATTAGGCACTAAAGTGGTCGTATTTTCTGATTATGCAGCTTTAAAGTTTCTTCTCACCAAAAAGGAGGCAAAGCCTAGACTAATACGATGGATCTTACTTTTCCAAGAATTTGATCTCGAGATTAGAAACAAAAAAGGGTTTGAAAATTTAGTTGCAGACCATTCGCCGACAGACACAGAGCTCG
Source organism: Scutellaria galericulata (assembly GCA_946896805.1). Taxonomy (NCBI): domain Eukaryota; kingdom Viridiplantae; phylum Streptophyta; class Magnoliopsida; order Lamiales; family Lamiaceae; genus Scutellaria; species Scutellaria galericulata. Next base: position 10,135,361 of record OX335798.1, on the reverse strand, counting down.
ATCGCCGGGAATCCATAACCGTCATCCGAGCAGCCACTTTCAAGACGAACTCTGGGCCACGCTTACATTCAAATCCCCAACCCTCACAACATCTTATTCGCGGGGCCTGGGCATTACTAGTGATATGTAGCTCTCAAGGACAGAAAGGTACACCCCTCGATTTTTCTTGATGATTCTGTCTTGAGGGAGTTGGGATTGTATGATGAAGTTATGGATTTTGTTGAGTTTATGCATTGGGGGACGGTTCTGACTGGAGGATTTAGTATATGAGTTTTATAGCTCACTTACGAGCCACAAACTAGTGGAGAATATGGTGTCTATTTGATTAGATGGACGCACTTATGAGTGGCGTTTGGAAGATTTTGCTATGGTTTTTGGGATGACCGTTTAAGACAATCGAGTGATGCTATTGGATGCCACGACATGCTGGGAATTAATCACCCAACATGCCGGACCATTTAGAGCAGGGAAAAGCAAGGCTAATGCAATTCGTAACCCTTCACTTCGTTATCTCCAGCGTATCATGGCGTACACTGTTACAGGTCGCTGCTCCAACAGAAATGTCTCGGAGGTATTCGAGCTCAGGATGATTCATGCTATGTTACATGGGCAATGTGTGTCGACCATTCGTGAGTTTGTTGATCACCTCTTGGGAGTCATTCGCACTTTGGAGCCTTTTGTGTTGGGTGGATATGTGACAGTTATCGCGGAGGCCCTCGGGATTAATTTAGAGGACCGTATTCCGACTGCCCCGGTTGACTTGACAAAGCCTTATTGGTGAAGATGGGCGTTCTGATTCGGAATAACGGGAACCTTCTGTGGCTTGTCTCTGATTCCGAGACTCTGGCGTTGCCAAACCCCACTTTCACAACCCTTAAGGTGGATCAAAATGTCTCCATGTCATACACCAATTTCCCACAAGTACCAGCTCGCCAACTATCATCGGGTTTGCCACCACCAGTTCCTTACCCCGACTCTTCTTCCCATTTGACGCAGCGCGTAGATCAGTTAGAGCACGACAACGAGGAGTTACGTGCGCGAGTTGCTGAGCTTGAAGGAGAATTACAGCATCGGCGCCGTGCTCGATCGTCCCGCCAATGATCTGGTGATTTCTACTCCATCTTTTTCCATTCTTGATTTCTTGCTCATATGGATCCTTGTCTTGTTTCTATACTTTGTTGTGTTTTGATGATATGTGCTTGAGGACAAACATGATTCTAAGTGTGGGGGATGGAGGAGAGTTGTGCATATTTGATAATGTTGGAGTAGATCACATATCTTGCATATAGTTTGCATTTAAGTTCATGTAGTTACATTAGGATGCATGTTTACCTGCTTTAGCACGTTTAATTTATGTTTACATTTACATTATAAAAAATAATAATAAAAAAGGGAAGTTTGCTGTGCAAATCGCTGAATCTATCTTGTTTGCCCTAATTTCGTCTGCTGATTTGTCTGTGTTACTCTGTTTATCGCACTGGTAGTTCCAATGTGACTCTGGTCTCCTAGTGTTAATGAGTAAATGAGTTTGCAATGATGATCCGAGTGTTGTTTTATTATGTTTTGGGAATTCGTTTGTGTTGAACAAGGTGTTGCTGAGCATTGTTTTCTGTTTGTTAAAAAATTGTTGAATGTTGTTTTGGGAAATTGTTGTTAGATGTCAGATAAGATAACACTGGTTTGAGAATTGATCTATGACGTTGAGTTGATTTGTTTTGCTTACCTATGTTTTGAAATGTACCTGAGTCCTTGATGGAAGTAGTCTTGATTGAAATTTTTTAAGGATTGATCACTGTTGATGAACCCCCTTCATTAAAAAAATATAAAAATTGATGTGGTTGGAGATAAAGGCGTTGAGTTAAAAAAAATTGAGAAGTGAAAAGACGATGGGGCGTGGAATCAGCTGCCTGCTCTTAGGGGTCCCGTGTGGAAAGTTAAAATCAAATAAAATGCGTAGTATGGACTAACCTAAGAGTGGTGTGGAGCTGTCAATCCCATCCAAAAAATACAAGCAAAGCAAAACGACGATTCATTATCGTTTGTTAAAAAAAAAAGAGAAAACGGCGCTAGAAGAAAGGGGTGATTCATTATGTGAGGAGTCTTGATAAAATTTTGATCTAGATGAAGGATATCGTGGAGGGATTGGAGTATGTTTATTGATGTATGTGGTGAAATGGATTAATGATTTGTCTATGAAAAATTCGATTTCTGATGCCCTGCTGACATTTGTGATTTCTTAAGATAATTATATTTAGTCCAACGTGCTTTTGCATGTATATGCCTTGTGTTGACATGAATTTAATTCCTATGAGTGTTGGTAAGGATCTGAGCAAACGATATTTTTGTGATCCTCTATGTGCTTTAATTCTTTTGTTGCTTGAGGACAAGCAATGGTTTAAGTGTGGGGGAATTTGATATGTGGAAAATACATGCAATTTTGTGATGATTAATATGAATTTTATAATTGATTATTTGATTGAATGCATGATTTTCCTATATATTTGTGTTTTGTGTCTCCAAGTACTTCATAAATTATTTTCTTAATTATTTTAGGAGTTTTGAAGTGTTTTGAAGACGAGACGAGATAAACATGGATCAAGGGAATCGAGATTTGAGCTAAGAAGAAGAGTGGGCCTAATTAATTAATTGGAGAGATTTTGGGCTTGAGTTAAATCAATGGCCCATTACTTGAAGAGTGGAGGCCCAAAGGATTGAAAATAAAGGCCCATTTTGTTTTTTAAGGGCAGGAATCACGCCACCAACGAAGATAACATACATACACCTTGACTTTCTGCCCAAGTCAGAGGAGGGGAGAGTTCACGTACACAGAGAAGGGATATTGATTAGAAGGAGTTCTAGAGAGAGACTTTAGAGAGAGAGTTAGATTTAATTTTCTTAGAGATTAATTTGGATGATAAATTCCTTAACAACTATTGTGGATTTGATTTCAAGGATGCTCGGCTATCTTTCAATTCCGGTTAGCAGGGATGTTTGAATCCGTTTATTTAATTATTTTCTAATTAATCTCGTATCTCTTTCTCGATGTTTGATTGGAATTGATTGTGCTATCTATGTATAATGTTCTCGATTATTGATGTTTGATTTAGCCTGATCACCTAGGTTAAGTGTTTATAATTGATTGCTAGAATCTTAAATCATGAATCCTAATTGTTGTGATTTAATTTTCATGAGTGGTAAACTAGGGGTCATGCATCTCTAGGGTAGCATAATCCTAGATTATCGAATCGAGCTTGTGTATTCGGAGTCTAATTCATCCTATCGTCTTGGTGATTAATGCATTTAATGAATTAAATCTAGAGAGCTTATTCTAGGTTGTTCAATTAAATAGAGTTAATTAGAGAGCGAATCCTAATTAGCTAATCTTAAGAGACGATTCGGTTTAACAGAGCTTGTTGTTAGACTAGGGGTGATAATTCCATGATAACTAAGAGAGGGGTGATATGTTGATTAGGAGATAATTGATATTGGGGGATAATTGAACTGTTAACTGGAATATTTGCATCCATTGATTTCTAGATTAATTTGCTTTCTAGGTTTAGTTAATTTGATTTAGTGATAATTAAACAATCTGAAACCCCCCCAACCTTTCGGTTTCTTGAGTTGAACATAGGTGATATAATTTATTCTTCGCTCCTCGTGGGATCGACTCCAACTTACCCTAACTACTAGTTGGTTAGGTTAGGAAAGAAATTTAATTAATTTTACCGTGTTGCAACGCGCGGTCAATCATATTCTTTTATGGAAAACATTGGTAATTTATGATGAGAGAAATCCATGTTTATGCTAAAACAATGAGTTTTTGTTTATGAAAAAGAAAGATGATATTTTCCAATAGAAACGGGTGGATCTGGGTAGGTGACTAGACAAGTTGGCTCTTAACCCAACTCACTCTGATACCACTTGGTTGTTCAAGTGGTCAGAGGTTCAGGGGGGTGAATGAACCTCTATCAAATTTTTACTTTTTAAACTTTCTGTAAACAGGTTACTGAATTCTATACAGAATACAACTTAGCCAAATCAGTAAGCTGGCAGAATGCTGTTTCAACTTACTGTTTCAGAGATTACAGTATGCAACGGAAATACTTAGATTTTCTTTTGTAAAAATATTTTTCTTTGCGAAGTATGCTTTTCTCAAAGTTGTTTCACAGAATGAGCAAGATATATAAATATAAAATGCAGCAAGTAAATAAAGTAATAAACACACAAGGGTTTATGGAGGTTTGAAGATGGTGTAATCCTTCTACGTCCTCTCTTCTCATTCACTAATGAGGAACTTCAATCAGGAAAGGTTCGTTTTACAAGTCTCAACTTTACAAACCAACTCTTAACAAGTTTACACCTACTAGAATCAGTAGGATTCCTAGGCTAATCCCACACAGGGTCAACAAACTCACACAAAGTTAAAAGCCTTAACAACTTAAGATTACCACTCAGTGAGGATCTAAATCCTTCCCGCTGAGGACACAAAATAAACAACCTAGCACACAACACAAATGGTTAAAAGTATATGGTTCTTTGAAGACAGCCTTAAGATCTTGAAGTGCTGGAAATCTTTGGCTTTGCGTTTGCTTGAGAGAGATTAAGAGATAATAGTTTCAGTAGTTTTCTCGAGTTAACTTTTCCTTCTTTTATACTTATAGGAAAATGTGTCCGTTGAAGAGAGACACACTGCATCTTAAATTTGAAATCTTGATCTCATTTGATCTTCGCATTAAATGATTCTGGGAAAACTGGGGAATAAGACATGTCCTACTATACAGGGCATTAATGGCGCCACTCATTGGCAACAGTCTTTTGTCGGTCTTCGGTCCCAATGGCAGCGCGTCATTGGTCAGTTGCTAACTTCCATCTACGGGCTACTTTGATAGTGCTCAATCCTCGTACTGCATTGATCTTCCTCGTACTGCAGTAAATAAGGATGTTGTGTCTTCCTGCTTACTGGTCAGGCTGCATCAACTACTTTCTGTTCTGCGCCAGCTTTTTGTTCTGAGTCTGCTTACTGATTCTAAACAGCTTTCTGATTCTGAACTGCTTTCTGTTCTAATCCAACAGAAAGCCTCCCAGTCCTCCTTACTGCTTACTGATCCTGCTTACTAAGCATCAGCATTTTGATATCGCTCATTTGCAGAAACCTGCTGCTATCAGAAACCTCCCACTTTGTGATCTTCTTAAATCATATCAAAACAGAAACTTAACCAGAAACTAAGTTTCCACATAAACATTATGGAAAAATGGGGTACTCCAAATCCCTATACAAAACTACTTTGTCTCATCAAAATCTAACAAAAATATCCCAACAGGTTGAGTCATGTACAGGGAAAAAAATTTCGTGAAATTTCACCGAAATTTCGCTAATTTTGAGTCACCGAAATTGAAACGGGGGTTGAATAAATTTTGTCAGCATTTCACCGAAATTTTGGTAAATTTCGATTTCAATTTCGGTGAGGTTATAGTATAAAATGTTTGAAAATCTCGAAATTTCGGTGAAATTTCGGTAAATTTCATTTCAATTTCGATTTCGGTGAAATTTTTGTTTTTTTACCCCAAATAATTATAATATTTTATAATGAATTACACCAATTTTTTAAGGGAAAATTTTTTATTTTGCACATTATAATTATAACGTGTATAACACAATCAAATAATTTTCTTACATATTTATCGTAAATGGTTCACGGATTGAAAAGATGAGATGGATTATTCCACTCAAACCACAAAAAAGATAATGTAGTGTCATATAAGATTTTATGTCTCATTTTAGTAAAAATGCAATCCTTCCAAGCTTAGGAAATCACTAATTTTGAAGGACAAAAATGTATTTTGTTTTCACATTTTAATTATAACATTTAATATATTAAATATTTTATCAAAGTTGTAATAATTTAAATTATTACCTCAAATAATCCCATCAAATAATTGTCTAAATCAAGTTGGTATGCCAACTTATTCATTTGAAGCTCCTAGAAGTTCTTTTTGGTTATAGTAATAATGCATTCAATTATTTTGAATTTTTCATGTTATTATACCAGACAACATTCTAATAATAGTTAATTCCAATATTGGTTGTAAATATGTCATTTTGTTTGAAATTTTAAGTTGAATAAATGTATTAATGTTAGTTATAATATTCTATACAATATCATATCCAAATTCCCAAATTTTAACAAAGTTTCCGACATTTTTCTAAATTTTACCGAAATTTCCACCGAAATCGAAACTTTCACCGAAATTTCCATAAAATCAATGTACCGAAATTTCTACCGAAACCGAAATTTTCGTCCTTGGTCCTGTAAAACAACTTGCTTATCGAAATTCCTCCTCTAAAAAGGAATAGAGTGGACGTAGAAATATTTTACCACTTTTGAATCACTATAAGCCTTTGTGTATTTATTTTTGTTTTAGCATATCTATTGTTTTATCTTAATGTATTTATCTTGCTCATCATACTATATTAAAACTTTGTTAAAACTCATATTTCTGTAAATGTATTCAAAAGAAACTCTATCAAAAGTTTAAGTTTTCGTTGTGCAAATAACTCTAGTTTCTGCAAGCAGTACTACATCCTAGCGTTGTAAGTTGAAACAGTAATATGTGATGTAAGTTGTTTAGGTTACAGTGCAGTAAGTTCTCAAAGATTTGCAAAATCAATAGAGGTTCATTCACCCCTCTCTGAATCTCTATGCCTCTTGGGACCAACATAATCAAATCCCCAAAATGCAAATCCCCAATCACATCCAAGAACCCTAATTAATTCTAAATCCAAATGGATGTTCCCCGGAGCGCCACCACGTCGCGAACAGAGTAGGGGTGGCGCATCAGCTTGAATCTCTTGGAGTTCCACCATGCTTGCACCTCTACTAATTCTGTTTCAAATCTCTCTTCTTCTCCATTATCTGTTTAAAAGATAACAATAATCAATCAAATCAAAATCAAAGAATTAAAACATGCTAAACTATGTTAAAAAAAAAAAAAGAAAAGAAAGGAGAAGACCATAAAAGGCACTTAGAAAGATGCAGCCATGGATAGAACTCGAGATAAATTCTAGTAAAAATGTTTTCATTTTATTTTTTCTTTTTCCTATAAAATTGTTGTAGTGAAACAAATTGATGCAAAGGGGTGAGGCCAAGTGCCTCAATTCTTGAAAGATTTTAGTGTTAAGATTTGGATTGATTGGAATTTGAATTTAGAAATTAGGGGTTTTTTGGTGTGATATGGGATTTGATTTTTTAGGGATGTTTGAAAGGAAATTTCATTTTTGTTAAGGATGGGTGGAGAATCTTGTTTTCAATTTTTATTTAATTATGTTTTTCTTAATTTAGTTAATTTTTATTTCATTTTGCATTTTTTTCAAGTAAAATACTACATCATCATGCCACATCATTTAATCACGTGTGTAAAAAATTATTACATAAACAAAAATCATGGAATTGGGGACATGATCAGTAAGTCATTCACTGGAAATTGGTTGGAAAATTGAGATTCTGGTAGAAAAAGACTTAAATTGGACAAATATTTCATTTGTGGGACTAAAATTGATGATCGGAAATAAACAGGATCAAAATCGGACAACGTCTTTAGGGTAGGACCAAAAATGAACTTTTCCCGTAATTATAATGAAAGAGTTACTTCAAGTAGTAGATGGTTAATAACACCAATATAATGATACCGAGAACTATATTAATGGCGAAACTAACATGATCTCAATAATGTAATATGTTTTTTCCTACCTCAATTTAATAATGGGTAGAATAACAGAATTACGATATGTTACCTTAGTTAAATTAATATATAAATCAAATTAGTGCATCTATTGAGTTACATTGGTCGCTTTCTTCAATCAAGTATGTTATATAGTGTTTACAAAATGAAGAAAATTTGATTACTCAAAGTATTATGGAGAAATCAATTAGTGAAATAAATCACTTGGTAATGAGATAATGATATATATATATATATATATATATATATATATATATATATATATAACCTTTGGAGTTATTTATAAGAATGTCATTTTTCCATTCAAATCAAGAGTATTTTTGAAATAAAATTTTAGAAGGAAAAAAAGAACAAAGAAAAACAAAAAAAAAAAAAAAAAAGGCAACAAAATTGAAGCAATCACGCCTTTACAGACCTGCAGCAAAAGTTCGACAAATGAGATCAGAAGGAGGGGAGACTGAGTGACCAATTGAGGGTTTGTGAACAACAAAGTTCTATAATGTGTAAGTATATTTTAATATATAAATCATAATTCCCAATTAAATGATCTCTTCATTTGACATTGATTTTTATTGCATGATATATTAAATTTATCTTATATATATATATATATATATATATATATATATATAATTTTGTTTAATAACATTATTATATCATATATGGAATGTTCATAAAAAAATATATACAATTTCAAATATTAATTTTAGTTTATATTTTTAATGTTTAATTATAATATTTTATAAAGTACATTTTAGATTATATAAGGAAAAAAAAAAAAGAAATCATCATTTTTCAACGTTTAGTAGATAATATTTAATTTTTAAGAGAAAATGTTATTCTCGAAGATCAGAAACCACCTCTTATTTCGAATATAAATTTTCAAATTTTCTATTTAAGTTATCTATAAAAATTTATGTTATTGTTTGTGTTCTAAATTTCTAATATAGTCATATAGAACTATTTAGATTGACATAAATATAAAGTTAAAATATGTTGGTTTTAGTAATTTAAATATTAAAAACATTATATATTTCATGTTAATATCTCTACATTATGTTATCAAAAAAATTAAATTTTTAAATGTCATATAACAAATCGTGCAACACATGAAATAAATACTAGTGAGGTCTAAATATCCAGAACTTTTCAAATAAATGAAAGTTTAGGAACGAAATTTTTATAAAAAGTGGATGATATGATCTCCGAGCCTCACGCTACTTAGTGGCTAATTTAGTTCATGCATCCATGCCTTCATGCATTTCAATTATGTGCTACTTGACTTTATCATTTGTTTAGTAAATATTTGGGATGTTTGTTTTAAGTACCTTCAACTTAGATTATGGAAGTTCCAATTTGATAAATTTAAATTACTTTTAAGTGCTTTTGATATCATACGTGGTGTGAGGGTAGAAAATGATAATAGTCGAAGAAAGGTCGACTCAATATAATATTAAATATATGTGTTAATCATGCATGGTATATAAATAATTAAACATAGAAATTTAATTAAATATGGAGTAGTTTATAGAATTTGACATTATCAAATCATAAAGTAGTTAATTTTACAAAATTAATGATATATTAAGTAAAACTCAAAATAATTGTGTGTGTGTGTGTGTGTATATATATATATATATATATAATGTATACACTTCCTAGTGTAATTAATAAACTAGAAAAATGAATGAAAATATTATTGTCTTTTAACATTGCACTAGAATCATTATATGAAAGGGAGGATTAGTGGTATGATCTTCATCATTGATATAGGCTACGTGATATCCTTAAACATCAAATTAAAGAGAGACTAGTCTACCTTATAAACAGAGAATGATTTCATGTATAAAAAATATATAAATGCAATAATTAAATAAAAAAAATAAGAAAAGAGAGGGAGAAGAGACGACAATGGAGGAAAAAAGAAAAGGTAAATTTGTGCACCATAAATAGAAATTCATGAGCATCTTCATGAATTGTTTTCTTCATAGTTTAGAATTAATAACTAACTAATTTCTTAAACAAATATACAAGTTTAAAAATAAAACGGTTTATGAGTTTATTAGTTATTTGAAAGTATACCAGTTTATGTATATAAATATATTACATATAGACACGCACGTATATATGTATATTTCTTAAAGAAGTTTTAGAAATAGAATTCACTATTTATTGGAGAATTATTAGTGAATTTTTTTGTTACTGTAATAAGATTTGTAACAAGGGTTTGATGATCATTTTTTTTTTATTTAATATACCTAATCACATGTATATACTTATAATATTAAAATTTTGATTTTTTTAGTGGTATAATGTATCCAATATATAGTTGTTATCAAAGTCAGTAATTAAGATGGTATATCTAATTGTTAGATGGCAAAATTAATCAAAATGATAAAACATGTTGATTTAATAAAAGTATAGATATAAGTTATAACTATATATATTCCAATTATTAGCTAGATAAAAGTGTGGCTTATCCATATAATATATGTATTGAATTGAAATGAAAAGTATTATTAATTAGATTCATTTCTACTTGTCGGTTTAATTAACCGTTGTTTATCAGATAAATAGGTTCATCAGACAATCGTTTTGGGGTTGGAATTTAATTTGCATAAAAGATATTTAGGAAGAAGCATATCATCTTTTGAGTGTAAGATACCAATTTTTGGAATTTGAGGTAAGTAGAAAATTATTTGCAACTACAATGTATGAACATAATATTTCATGTTATATATTAACTGAATGATATTTTGTGATTTTATGTCTTCTTGAGAATTGACATGTTTGAATGATGCTATGAAGAAATATATGAGTTGCACATTAAGAATATCATTCACGAATATCAGCACGTGCATATATAAATGATGAAAGTTATTACATTTTACAGCATGACATGATTTTAAGAAGAAAAGTATTTTATCAACCACTACTAGTGCACCGATTCATGTAAATCATGTTTATGATGTATGGTTAGCCTGTGACATATGAGATATGGATATGGCTTGATCCATTCAACCAGTGACATATGAGACATGGTTATGACTTGATTCGTTCAACTAGTGGCATATGAGACATGAATATGACTATCAACAATATGCAGTTAGCTGGTGACATGAGAGTCATGAATATGACTATTAATGATATATGTTTAGTAGGTGGCATATGAGATATGGATAAGTTTAGCCGGTGGGTATGACTATTAATGGATATGACTATTAATGATATATGTTTAGCCGATGGCATGTGAGACATAGGTATGATTTGATTCATTCAGTTTGTGGCATATATGATGAATGATGTTATGTTGAGCTCTATCCGATGCCTAGTAGATGGTGGTCAAGGTCTAATGAAGGAAAATGATTTTGAAATAAAGGTTTTGATTTATTAGTATGCATCATTGGCATCATACCTCATTATATATTGTATATTTTCGTATTATCATGTTATGTGCATAATTTCTGCTTCCTGAACTTTAGTTCATATTGTTCATGCATTGTAGGTAAACATAGTGATGCATAAACTCATGGACTTACTGACTGTGTTTTTTGAGTTCCTACGAGTTCGGAAATATATTGTACACGAATGACGACTTGTTGGGTTATGTTATGGACTTATTTTGCTTTAACCAATGTTTTGAAAATTTATCTTGACTTCTGTTTTATCCTCCTCCTTTAGTGTGTATAAATGTGTATTAATATATATATATATATATATATATATATATATATATGTGTGTGTGTGTGGTTTGACACTACACTATGGTATATGTTACGAAACAAGTTATAATCTTAAACGGTTTTCATGTGCAACAAAGTTTATTTATGTTATTGCGTTTAGAAAAAATCGCACACTCACTTATAGACAGTGATAAACCCAAAATTTCAATTCACCGGGCCCAAGTCGACTAATTAAAAAATACAATAATTCTAAATTAAAAGCATAAATTTATCACAATTCGATTGAGTTAATGTATATTACTTTGTGGATTATTATAACAACCAAATTAGTAATTTAATTACATCTCAACATGACAACATCGACGTAAAAAATTAATAAATTAAATACATACATTACATCATTTCTCTCATATTTTTCGTATTTTGGAATTGACGCATGATATTTTCATTTGCCAACACAATATATATTGGAATTAGATGAAGAAAAAATTGAAAGAGATAGAGAAAAATAGAATGTAAAAGGGATCCTTAAAATTAAATTTGTGTGGCCTCTGTGAAAGAAAAAGGAAAAATAATAACGTAAATGTGCATTTTTCAATTCATTGTTAGTATTGAAATGTTCTCATAATATCTCAATTGAAAAACTTTATCAAATTCAAAAAATTTATGCTAAATCGCTGAATTCTCTAACAAAATAAAACAGAAACCCTCAATACTCAATAGTATATTGTTGGCAACAAACAAGATAAATAAATTGATGAAATCTAACAATTAACAAAAGCTAAGCAGAATTTAGTAAAAAAAAATAAAAAATAATAAGGTAAAATTTGTGCTTAAATTAGTTTATAAAGTAAGATTAAGTATTAACCAATGGTGAAAACCCCAACAACAAACTATTTTTTGTCCTTTAAGGTTTCTCTCATTGTAATTTTCATCTTTATCTTTCACCTTTTGATTTTTAGTCCTCTATGTTCAAGAATTACTATTAAAAAAACAAGAAATGATACACACACGAAAATCTATATTATTTATATAAAAAGATCATTTGAGAAAATTACAATAATGTCATTTTCCCACCTAAATCAACTAGTGTTTATGGTATCAGACCGAAGATCAAACCGCTTGACTGTCAATTCAGAGTTCAACCGAGAAGTTCAACCGCTTAAAAGAAATTTAATAATTTGTATTTTTTGAAATTTTGTCGTATTATGTAATTTTCAAATAATAATAATAATAATAATACAAAGTCATTTTTGATCATTAAGTTAAATAATATATCAATTTTCAATTAAAAAAATGAAAAAATATTTTTTTCTTATAATTTATTCACAATATAGTATTAGAAGTTGCTCAAATTAAAATAATAATAATGAGGATATACAATTTTTTTTTTATTAGAAGTTATCTCTCATTGAAAAGAGATTGTAGGATGCGAGTTTGTCCTCCAACAAATTTTTAAAGTTAAATAAAATAGTTAAAATAAATTTCTATAAAAAAAAAAGTAATTTTTTAAAATGATCCAATTTGATCGGATTTATGACAGGCCGCACGTGCGCTCTCTCTAGCTTCCAAGTGTAACATTTATGTAAGTGTTATATTTAATAAAATGTCACAAATTGTAGCAGAATATTTTGGTTTAAAAAGTGTTACAATACATTGTACTAATGAAGTGTAACATAAAACTACTTATATTTTTGTATATATTATATTCTAATAAAATTACAAAATTAATATTGATATTCTTTTTAGCTTTTTTTTTTTTTTTTTTTTCAATGGACTCACTTGACTCCACTTACAAGTTTCTACAACCCTTAATAACCAATAGTAATATATATCATGAATTAAAGAAAATGAAAAATATATGCTGGTAAAAATAGGTATTGGTCAACTAAAAGACATAGAACCCCACTTTTGGCCACAAAGTTTGGTTTGATCATAAGTTTGCTTTGATTTATGATCAATTAAATGTATAGATCCATTTTTTTTTCAATTTTGTATCATATATCAGTTTCCTTCATTCAACTAAAAATCCTCAATTTGGAGCATCACCAAAACTTATATGTCAGCAATTATCGTTGTATGCATGGAAACACATCAAATTAGTGATCCACAAATGGACTAGGCCTTAAATTGTCAAACAAGATTCTCTATTACACCTTGGTGTTTTATATATGTTTCAGAATAATTCAAATGTAAAAATGACATCATTAATTAACACCTGACGTCTCTGTATATATACCATATGCCTTCCTCCTAGCTACCAAACATAATATTAAATTAAGAAGGAAAGATGATGAAAAGGAGTAGTGTAAAAACAATTAAAAAGTAAAATATAAGCAAATCCAAGTGCATGTACTAGTTATTATTACAATAGTATTAAGTCAATAACTGCCAAATTTATTGATCCGCTGACAAAAATGTCAAATTAATTAGAGTAGTATCTGAACATGCTGGGGATATTGATATCACCCGCCACCACCTTTATCTGTCTTTTTTTTTTTTTTGTTATTGATTTCTTGTTTCAATTTGTTGTTTAAAATATCGAAATTATTTGCAAAACATATATACACACACAAAACATATTAAATGTTAAAAAAAAAAAAAAGATTAAATGGGCATGAACATTTTCTTTTATATATCTGAAATGATCAAATGGCGAAACTTGATTACAAAAAATTAATTAATAACTTTGACCTTTTTTATATATGATATGATTTATTAAAAAAAAAAAACTACAAAAGTAAATCTATAATTTGATTTTACATAGGGCCCCTTGTGTAAACTGATCTGGCCACAATCTTAAGATTTTATTTTATTATTGAGTTTTTTATAAGGCCTCGTTTGTTTTTATTTGTCCAAAGGCACCCAAAATGTTACCATTTCATAAAAGACAAAGTTTACCAAAAAAAGTAAGACTATGTAGAATAATTAGCCTAACTTTAATGAATGAAGTATGGCAATTGGGACAGCTATGTAGATTAGATGGAACCACATACTGTTTGAAGAATTTAGCCCACGGAATAATGTCTATATAAATGGAACAGTTTCCTTGCATTAAGTAAGAGTGTAAGACATAGAAAGAGAGATCTGATCAATATGGAACTACAAATGCAGATTTCAGCTTCTTTCTTATTCCTATTACTCACAACGGCTAATGCTATATTACCAACACCATGCATAAGATTGCCCCCAAATTTCCCATTTCCATTTCCATTTCCAATACCAATTTGCCCATCTCCTCCGCCACCGCCGCCACCTAGGCTTCGACCCCCTCCACCACCACCTACTAATTCTACATCACCACCACCACCAACTAATTCTACATCACCACCACCACCACCTTCTAATTCTACATCGCCACCACCACCACCACCTTCTAATTCTACATCACCACCACCACCACCACCAACTAATTCTACATCACCACCACCACCACCTTCTAATTCTACATCGCCACCACCACCACCTTCTAATTCTACATCACCACCACCACCAACTAATTCTACATCTCCACCACCACCTTCTAATTCTACATCTCCACCACCTCCATGCACTCGATGATGATCTCCGCCACCTTCACCTGTGTCTCAACCACCACCACCACCGCCTTACTGTAATATTATTGGTTAATAAGGGTTTGAAGTCTCTTGATCCACATTCAAACAGAAACTAGCTTCTCTTTCGGGGGGTAATAAGTTTGACATATGATTGGTGTAGTTGTACTTTGCTTACATATGATAATAATAAAACTATGAATGGTCTTGAAAATTATATATAATTGCTCATCTCACTTATTTGTTTAATCCTCATATTTTTTGCTTATATTTTCATGCATGCAATGAAGAATAAAAAATCCTCTACATGCATGCACCTAATTCTATATTTAGTTTCTTGTATATACACTAGTTGAGTGGTTCATTTATTCATTGGAAATTTTAACTATATCAAACTAATTGACCATGGGAATAACCCTTAAAGCACAATCTTTTTTGCTCAAAAAAAAAAAAAAAAAAAAGCCGTAATGTCAAGGGTTTGACCTTGAATTCGAAAAGTTAATTCAGTTGTCTTTGTACATAGTCAAATTTTAATAGCAATTCAAAAGATGTCAGGTGTGAAATGATATATTAAATAAATCAATTTTATATTTTCTATTTATATTTTAGAAATTTAAATTAAATTAATTCCTAAAGTAAATAGATAAATAATTGATATTTTAATATATATTTTTGACCAATCAAATGGTGACAAGTGTCAAATCATGTTACTTGTCAATCAAGATTAAATCTTGTAAATATGGAAGCAATATATCAATAAATTTGGTAATAAAATCACATCTTTTGATTGAGGAAAAATATATTTCCAAATCATGGATGACCAATTAAATTATATCCTTCATCAACTATACATGGAAAGAGTTCATATCCAACACCTATAAATAGAGGTCTCTTTTCATAATTCAACACACAAGACAATTCAAGACTTCAAAATTCAAGGAAGACAAATCAAGAGTTCAATATTTCAAGATTCAAGGAAGACAAATAAAGATTTCAAGACTCAATGAATTTTCTCTCCAAGATTCAAGACATTCTTTACGTTCTTCATAGAAAGTCACCACAAACGGTGTTCGATCAAAGATCAAGGTGCTAACACCTCTTGTCGGTATTTTTCAAGTCAAAGTTTAAGGCGTTCTTCGTGGAGGTTTCCAAAATTATTTTTGAAAATCAAATCAAAGATTCAACTTCAAAGTCATATCCATTCAAAGAGAAAAATCAGAGGAATTCATAGAGATTTGTATCCATTTTGATTTTAATTCAAAATTATTTAAATTGTATCATATTTGTGTTTATATATTGCAGACACAAAATTTATTACTACAAATTTTTGACACGCCCAGTGGGACAGTCTCTACCTCTCACTATTCTCTTCGTCGAGTTCCAAAGTATCCAAAATGTCTAGGGTGCAAACCACAATGACCCTTGAAGAGCAAATCGCAAATCTAGCAAAAGTTGTTGAAGAGCTCACTACACATGTTCAAGCACGAGATGCACTACTCACAAAAATGATGGACTATGTTGATTCAAATTGCATGATGGACAAACAAATCAAGAACCATGAGGATATTGAGGCAGCAAATAACTCAACAAGATTGTTTCCAACTCAAGTGAAAAGGTCACCACTTGAAAAGTTACAAGTCTCATCGAATGGAGTGATTCCTGCAGATCAACTAAAGGACTTCATCATGGGAACTATCAACGACTTCGATGGTAACTTCAAGTTGTCTTCGATGTATACCAAGTCATACACTGCAAGAATTGACAATCTAAGGATGTCAACCAGCTATCAACCTCCAAAATTCCAATAATTTCATGGTAATGGCAATTCAAAACAACACGTAGCTCACTTCATCGAAACATGCAATGATGTTGGGACATATGGAGATCACTTGGTGAGACAATTCGTTCGTTCCCTCAAAGGAAGTGTATTTGAGTAGTACACCGACTTGGAACCAAACTCAATTAACAGTTGGGAGCATTTGGAACATGAATTCCTCAATCGTTTTTACAGCACTCGACGAACAGTCAGTATGCTCGAACTTGCAAACTCATACCAATATGATGAAGAGTCGGTCATTGACTATATCAATCGTTGGAGAAATTTGAGCCTCAACTGTAAAGATCGATTATCTGAAACTTCAGCTATTGAGATATGCACTAAAGGCATGCATTGGAGCATTCACTACATTTTTCAAGCAATTCAACCAAAGACCTTCGAAGGACTAGCTACTAAAGCTTATGACTTAGAGCTTAGCATGACTACAAATGAAGTTGAAGGATCTTTTTCTGCACTAAGCTTATAAGTGTGAATCTTTTCTTTGCAGCTTAGTAGTGTCAATCAATATAGGAATCAAATTATGGATTCCAATTGCATTCATGTTCACTTTACTTGTAACTACTAATGCTTCAATGTTTTCAGTGTTTTGCAATATATTTCCAATTAATCTTCCATTTCTTTGTCCTACGGTACTAAGTCCTCCTCCGCCGCCGCCACCACCACCACCGTCGTTTGCTCCTCCACCATCGCCACCGCCATCTCCGTGAATTATCAACATGTCCTGGTTCACCTCCTTAATTTATCAATATCATTCCATATATGACTATTTTCTCATCAGAGTATACCTTTGGACAATGCTGCTTTCAAGTGACGAACTAGTATTGAATTTTTTAAGTTCAGTACTCCTTCTATGATTGTTGTACTTGTGAAATGCCATGGTAATCACAGTTGATCAATAAGATGAGGCAATCTGCTTGAGTTATTTTCTCCTTTTGGTTTTCTTGAAATATAATAAAGAATGATTATACCCCATATATGACCAATTTTATATATATATTTGCATAAAAATTGTGTAACTCATGCATGGATGTGAAATTTAAATATATGGGTATCCACGTGGTGTTTGATGTATGTTTAATAATTAATCTATCACTATCTTTCTCCTCCACGTCGTCATTTCATTAAACTAAAAATGAGTGAGGTTTGGAGTGGTTCGAAAATAAAACAAAAAATCAAAACTGAAGCAAAGTTCAGACATTGGTTTCCAAAAAAAAAGAAAAAAACTATCTTACGAAGTCATACAAAATTAACTTATCAATATCTCCACTCAAATATTTAAGCTAAATAGAGAGGAGTGGTTCCATGTCGGGGATTTAGAGTTTTTCAATCTAAAAAAATATCTATTCATACGAAAATTTTAATAAATAACAGTATTTAACTTAAATCTTAAAATAAATTATAAACTAATAAAATTAAGGGTGAGTTTATTTCAAAGTGCTTTGAATATCAAGAAATCACCGTAATCAACTTGAAGTTCGGACATTTCCAAACAAAATTTTCTTGACCCATGAACTAGAAAGTGGTTTTAGTTCGTTCAAAAATTTGAGTGTAACGACAATTTAGTTTAGATATTGTAACGTCCCATTTACGTAAAAGGTCTTGGCTAAGGTATTACTTATATACAAAATTTTACAATTTTAATAATAATAAAGATAAATAAAACCAAGAATATTTATGAAATACAAATCAGTAAAACACATCGGAAATTATTTTTCAACCAAATACACATTTCTAAAATTCATGAAATAAAACACTTTAAATATATTTTTCTGCAACATTTTAAATATCGGCTACCAGCTTTCACCGATTGCGTACCACGCCCAAAAGTTATTTAAGTTGAAAACATTTTTCATAGAAGGGTCAGTGTTTGAAATACACTTGATGGGGATCTCAGGACAACACTAAATAAATATTAATAAATAAATTGTAGCAAACAAATACATTGAACCATCCATTCAAAAACACAATCGCATAGTTGCGGGATTTAGTCCAACTTATCATAAATACAGATATACATAATCATAGCAATCAAACAAACCACTTAGTTGCGGATCTTAACCGTCATGAATCGTAGATCTTGATCGTTGTGAATTGTGAATCTTAATTAACCAACATGCATAGATTTCATTATCACGTACACATATTTACTTCACAACCATATTCTTCACATTTGCATTAATAAGCTCATAGTACATCGTTCACATTTTGATAACGATCAACACTAATATATAATAATGCTTAAATGGAAATTTACATATTTATTTTCAGGTCTTTATTCATTTTTAAATTATGAAGGGTAGAATTATGGTATCTAGAATTAATTTTTAGGTCATTATATCATTTTGGATTAAAGAGGGGTTAAATTATAATTTTTAGAAATTTATTATTTGTATAAGATCCCTAAAATTAATATAATTCTCAAAATCAAGCCTTAGCTCCAAAACCTTAACCCTAGCCACCATCTTCCCTCCACTCATCTGTCATCCGATATGCGGCAAACACCCGGCACCGACGACGCCATCCAACAACAAAACAAACACACCCGCCCTCACCCATCTCCAATCTCCCTTTCCTCGTCTCCAGTCCCCATCCTAGACAAGGTGTCTACATCCTAAGCAAGGAAAGGATGAGTAGGATGGCCTAGGTATCTCTTAAGCCCATTGAGCTCATTTATTTCGTCTTAATGGGATCCAATATTACTCACATGGGGTTGGGCCAAAATATAAAGGAAAGTTGTACGAATGTTTTGTATTGGGCTCAAAAATCTACAACTATATATTTATTTCTTCTTAATTTGAAATAAAAAGGAATGTTGCACCAATATTTTGTATTGGGCCCAAAAATCTACAACTATAAATATATCTATGAGTCCTTAATGCATGGCTTTAGAGAAAAATTAAAATCATTGTTTTAAGGCTTAATAGTTAAAAAATCCAAATTTTATAGATTTTTACTATTTTGGCCCTTGCTTTAAATTTTGTCAATTTATCCATGATTTTATCATTTAGTAGAAATTTTAGCCAATTTTAAATTTTAGTCAAAATTGAATGACATGTTTCTCACCTAGTTACCACATGGATTAAGTTTTAAATACACATCATCAATTATCTCACTTAGTTTTTCTACTTCGTCCTGGGTCTGAAAATATCAGGATCGACACTACATGCAGAGGAGATGTTGGAACTTCAAAAAACTGTTGTCTTGAGGATATGCTAGACTTCAAAAGATTGTTGCCTTTATCCAATTTCATCATATTGTACAAATAAAATATGGATAATATATAATTTAACTATAAATTGAAGAGGGAAAAATTTTAGAGAGAGAGACGACCATTTTAGTGCGGGAAGAAATTAACAATGATTATAAGTTATAATGATAAATCTAAAATTGGTGAGTTAAAGAATTGTTGGTGTGTACATGAACTTGATTCATGAGACAATTAGGCAAGATATATGTTATTTAATTTTTATTAAAATTACTATTAAATGATAAAATTATGGATAAATTAATAAAATTTTAGAGGATTGACTAAAATAGCTAAAGATTTGAATTTTATTTTTTTTGCTATTAGGCCATGTTTTAATGATCCAAAGTCAATTCTTTTCATCCACTATTTTAATGACCCAAGGGCCATCAATATAAATTAATTTAATTTAGAATTAATTATATAATAAAACATGAATTTAGTGTCTTATTTTAATTCTAACATGAACTTTTGACTATAATATTGTAAGCTTTCGATTTTAACACATGTTTCAATTTAAGATATGATTAAAATTTTTGGATTCTAATTCATAATGTCACCCTCTTTTTACAACGTTATATAATAAAGGAGTTTAATAAATTTCCATTGGGCATCCAGCAACTCGTTAAAACATAGGTTTCAAAGATAAACTTAAATTTGCAAAAAAAATAAAAGACATCTCTACTGGTCATGTAATATAAAACATATATCGTAAGCAGCGGAAGAAATACTTTTGTTTCATTGTTACAAAGCTAAAACTGTACATACTTAATAAACTAAGTTTTCCAAAAAGGTTTCAACAACTTCTTCTGTACAAAAGATACGACCTCTCTTTCACTTCCCTTTCGTACGACTGTAACCTATAAAGTAAAATCACTTAAGGGGGTGAGTGTATAAAGACACTCATTGGGGTTGGACTCGTGAATAGATAGAACATAAGAGAAACGTAAACATATAAGTCATCAAGCACATAGTTGGGGGTCTTAGCTGCCTTGGAAACATTTTTGCGGGTCTTAGCCGCTTTGGAAACATTTTACGAGTCTTAGCCGCCTTGGTGCGGGTCTTAGCAACCTTGGAAACATTTTACGGGTCTTAGTCACCTTGGTGCAGGTCTTAACCGCCTTGGAGTTTTCGTTAACATAAACACATTCATTCACTTAGCAAATACCTCACATTTGATTGTTTCATATAGTAAAGCATATAATATGACGCTCATAGAGTAAGGCACATATTATTCACATAGGCATATAACTTTACATCAAAATCATAGGGAACGTAAATGTGGAAGCAAGTAAATTACCCCCACCTCAGTCAAATAGCATCTCGGAAAGTTGCCACGCGTTCAGGGGACTAGTGGGGTACTTGATCGGCGTCTCATACAAGGCACATAAAACTTATCTTAGAATCTAGTCGAACTATTTATGACTTGAATTGTAATTTTCTGCAAACTTTGGGTATCAATTTCCATTTTTTATAAATCAGGGGTCGATGTTGCATATTTTCAAGAGTTGAGGGTTAAACTTTAAATTTAGCAAATACTAGAGTTCACATTTAAGTCTGTGTACTATACTTAATTCTCAAAAGAAAGCCCCTTTTCTTGCTTCACCGTCGTTTCACCCTGGCCGGCGATGACACGTCGCCGGCTACTCAAACTCGATACCAGAACACGGCGCGCCCTCCCGGTGCGTACACACGGCGCCCACCCGACACTACACACCGCGCCGCACCCACCCGACACTGCACACACACTGTTACTGGAAGAAGTTACTGAAGATAACATTTATTGATCAGCTTTTATGGAGTCTTACAATCTCGTATCAGGAACAATAACCTTAAACAATGATTAAGGGTGACACTTTTGAAATTGCATTAAATACAACAATCACCTTTTCAGAAGAGAGAATATCAGATATTTACGGATCTGCCACTCTCTAATCTTTTTTTCAACCGTCAATCAGAACCACCCTTTGAACTTCTCAATCTTACCCGTTGAATGGTTTCAAATCAAGAAAAAATACTTAAACCGCAAAAAACACTTGAGTCTTTCTACATTCACATCTCTCTCTCACTCAAACCTTCCAATTTTCTCTCTGCAAAACGAAATCTTTGATATCCATCTCTCAAAGTTCTTCCAAGATTTACCATGGCCAAGGCAAGATAAACCAAAGTTGTTGAAGGAAGACTAGTAAATGCATTTACGTTGCTAGGAGACGAGTCTCCTTACGAAGACAAATAACTTCTCATCAAAGTCTGGAATCATATCATCAACAGCAAACTTGATGGGTTGTTGACCACAACCTACACAGGGTACTCTGCCCTGTCTGTGGAGAAATTCTACGCATTCGCCACACTGTCCAAGGATGAGAAGACTATCACCTTCAAGAAGGGTGAAGATGATGAAGAAGACCAAACCCTAATTGCTAAAGACATTGCAAAAACCTTCGGCATCTCCAACTCAAGAATGACATATTCTGATCTTACTTCCTATGGGTCAGAATATCTGGAGGAAAGTTGGAACCAGTTCAAGCTGAAGTCGGTGGAAGAGATCTCCACTGGTAACTTTGGGAAGAAGAAGCTTAAACCTGCATATGAGCTTCTGCATGACATTCTAGTCCATACTGTTGAGGGAAGGTGTGGAAGCTTTGACAAGTGTACAGCCACAAGATTCAGAATGATGATTGCTGTGATTCGAGAAGAGGAAGTCAACTGAGCAAACATCCTGTTTCAAAGGATATGGGAGGAAGCTACCAAAAGCTCGTCAGGAAGAGGATTTGGAATTATTAATTCCTCTATCCTGAGCTATAAGAAAATTCCTTTGGAGAGAAAGGTTCCTTATACGCTAAGATGGTATCTTGGTGTAAAGAAGGCAGGAGCTAAGAAAGTTATTGCTCCACCAAAGCAAAAGAAGCAAAATGAAATAGCTCCTTCTAAAAAGAAGAAAGAGAAAGAGGTTCCTCATGTCACAAAGAAGAAAAAACCTGCACCAACCCTCAGGTTGTAGGACACTGAATCAGAAGAAGAGACTTCTATCTTCTCTAAACCTCTAGTGATCTCATCTTCTGATAATGTCGTCGCTGAGCAGACAACAACTATTGATACAATACCCCCAGTGACTCAAGAGCATGAAGGCTTGTTAGTTGAAAACCGCCAGCAGGATCCAAACGAAGAACTGGCAGCAGTAAGTGTACCTCAAAGTCAATAGGATCCTGCTCCTACAAACGAAGAACAGGATGCTGCTCCAACAGTGACTCGATCTGAGAATGAAGATGAGGAAAATGATGTGGTAGAGATCACTGCAGTAGAAGCTCCTGTCTCAAAGAAACGAAGAAGATTGATCAGAACCTCTGACGGCACCTACGTAAGCAAAGTAGTGAGAGCAATGAAATGGAAGGAGATTGATACTCTTAATAGAGTAAAGACATCTATTGATTCCATCAGTGCTGAAAATGCAAAAGAAGTACTGAAAGAATCTACAGAAACAATTTTCAAGAAACTCGTCACTATCTATAATCACTAGCGGGAGATGAGATTGTGATCAGCAAGGAAATTGGCTGAATGGGAAGATTGGTTTGTTGTGGAAGATCTTATCCTTTCCTGGATAGAAATCTTTGTTGATCAAGAAGACACTGAATATGGACTTCTACCATTTCTGGGACTGCAATTCATGGAACGACATGCCGCAGGATTTATCAACCTGATTGAAGAAAGACAAGATACTCTTCATGCCTACTGGGATGCACAATTTGATAAGCAAGAGATGGTGAGGGAACAGTCAATGAAGACAGAGGGAAAAAACACTTTGATGAGCCTCAGCACAGAGACTGTTAGGATCTCATCAGAGTTAGAGCTGGCGAGAGCTCAGTTAGCTACCTGTTCGGAGGAGGAAGCTAACAAAAGGATGCTGCAGCAAGAGATTGAAGCAAACATAGGCTCAATTCTATCTACCCCTAGAGTGCTGCAGCCAGAGGAATCAAGTTCCAAAGCTGTTGAGGCCCATGAATCGCCAACATACTCAGGTATTGCAGGTCTTTCCCCAATAACTAATCTTGACACGATGGATGCATGTGCAGATGATGGATTATTCTACCTCACCCGTCCTCATTAATGATTCTGTTGAGCGAGGTCCATCCTCTATCATCCATAACGTTTGTCAACAAGTCAAGACCGAGTTTGCCGATGAAGCACCCATGGAGGAGGTTGTAGAGGCAAGACTTCCTGTGTTGGCTGATGTACCAGTACATTTTGCGGCAGAAGAAGCTCCCCAAGTTGCTCCTGAAGAAGAGGGAAAGAGCAATTCGCGAAGAGGTGGACATAGAACTCCTCAACTTGATGTCTATCAGATCAAATCAGCAAGCAGCTGCCACTCAAGTAGCTGAGGCCAATCTCGATACAACTGAGGGGGAAGTTGCTGAGATACCAAATGTTGAAGCACACTACAAGAAATTTGAGAATTCGCAACGACAAAATTCATCATAAAAACACCATTTTTCGTCACAAAAGGTGTTTGGTGACAAAATATTTTCGTCGCAAAGAACGTCGCTAAAGTGCATCGTATTAGGTAAATTGCGATGCTATTTGAATTCGTCATCTAAAGTCATCTTTTGATGACGCTAAAGGTCATCGTCGTTATATCATCTCATCTATAGTGACAAATAAAGCATCGCATTTGACATCAAATTTCGTCACTAATTATGGTGCTTCGTCACTAAAAGTGTACCTTTACATGACGAATTTAATTTATTGTCACTAAAATATTAAATTTGATTAACTAATTCATCACTAAAGAGTTAAATTTTAGTGGCGAAACACTACAAGCATTTCACTGAATCCGTTGTCTTTCCCAGATTTTGAGCGTTGTCGTGACACATCATCATAAGATATTGACACGTCACACGTCATCACATAAGACATTGACACGTCACACATTATCACAACACTGACGTTAGGGCTGACATCACCAACACCAATATTGTGCATTGTCTGGGAATTAAACCCGGGTGCCCAAGGTGGTACTCTAACCATTAGACCACTGGTTAATAATATCCTGCATGCATTTCTTTTATTTTAATTTTTTATATTTTTCAATTTTCTATTATCACATAATTTTTATTATTTTTTATAAAGTACCATTACTTATTAATATAAGTCATTGATTTCCAATTATGATATATTAACTCGATTTCAATGGCCAACATATGAATGTTCAAATCCCAAAATGTTAATGCACTCACGATACAATTTTGTTAGTAATAAGTTCAAATAATTAATGACAAAAAATAGCATCGTCATAAAAATATATTTTTTATGACGTAGAATATTGTCACCAATTATTATTAAAATAGTCATCAATTATTATCGTGACAAAAGAATTTTGTCACTAATTAATTCAAATAATTAATGACAAAAAATAACACCGTCACAAAAATTTATTTTTTACGACATCAATATCGTCACCAATTATAATTAAAATCGTAACCAATTATTATTGTGATGAAATAATTTTTTCAATAATAATTTAGAATAATTAATGACGAAAAATAGCATCGTCATGAAAATATATATTTTTATGACATTGAATTTCGTCACCTATTATTATTGTGACGACATAATTTATGTCATCCTAAAATTTACAAATTAGTGACGAATAAAATTATCAATGGTGACAAAATAAAATTTTGTCACAATTTCTAGTATTTTAATGACGAAAATAACATTTGTCGTCTTTAAATAACAAATTGTGATGATTTTTTTATCCTTGCAAAAATATTCATCACAAAATGTGTTATTTCTTGTAGTGGCACCTACTAACACTTCATATGATCTTGAAGTCAGTTTGGCTGCTAATGAAACACTGGCAGAGGTTGTTGAAGTAACTGAAGATGCGCCTATCTCAACAGCTAAAGTTACAGTGGATGCAACAAGAATGGATACTGTTGTAACCAATGAAGTAACTGATATATCAGAACAAGTTACTGAGGACAATCAAGTTTCTGGCGTGGAAGATGCGCAGATAGCTACATCACAGAATGTTGAACCCGATGAAGCAAGTACTGTACCTGAACAGGTTGCTGAAGGCACTCAGGTTTTGGAAGATGCTGATGCAAAAGATGTTAGGATAAAGATAGTTGTTGAAATAGCTTCTCAAGAGAAGACCTCGGGCAAGGATGTTGTTGAGACAGCTCATGCGGATGATGTAGAAAGGACATCCAATAGGGATGATGCATCAGCGAAAGACAAATAACTAGTCATTGCTGCTTCTGCTCCTGATGATAATGGTGATGACTCATCTAATGACAGTGATGATGAACCAGACACTCCTTCAATCTCCTTTTCAGGGAAAATCAACATGACTATTAAGGAGAGGATGATACAGATAGCTGCAGAAGAAGCCAGATTAAAAGAGCAAACTGATGCTGAGCAAAGGACAAAATGTAGTCAGGCCCTGGTCTTAGTCACACCTCAGGAATTAAGACCAGCGGCTAGGATTGAGACTCCAACTAACTTTTATGAAGTCTCTCTTCAGAGTGTGCTGAATAACGTTCAAGGGCTAGCGAAGGCCATTCAAGAACATGAGAAGAACAACCAACAATCTTCTGACATGGCAGAAATACGGAAGGAACTCTCTCAGCTCCCTGGCATAATTCAAGAAAAGCTGAATATTGAATTCAATTCCCAAACCAAGTCCAGAGCAAGCTTTGAGGCCAGACAAAAAGCTGCAACTGCCACTCTGACATCTAATATGACAGAGTTAACCAACATTCAAACTGCTCAAGGACTTGCAATGCAGAACATGCCAGAGCACCTATCTTCGCAAGACAATGATATCAAAAGCCTCAAAATAGGGTTTCAAACCCCTGAGTTGCTGATAGAAGAAGTCAAGGCTATCTTAATGAAAATTTATCCTGCTGAAGCTGCTGAAATTACCAACAGACACGTCGTATAAGTCGATGATGCCAAAAATGGGGAAGGTAAAGAGAAGCAGACAGAAGGTCTTTAGAAGCAGATAGAGCCCGACACTGTCATGGTTGAGGCAACAACCAGAGAGATCAATGAAACAGATAATGAAGAGGATTAGGTTCCTTTTTCCAGATGAAAAATGAAAAGATCTGATTCTGGATATGGTCAGGGTGTTGACCCCAAAAGAAGAAATGATGGAGATGGAGAAGGTGGAACAGGTACTGGGGATGTTGGGACTCAGACAGCAGGCAGTACTGCACCACAGGTTACTGTTGTTTTCACTAGGCGAGGTTACTATAAACAACAAGTATCAAGAGGAGGAAGAAGAAGTAGCAGACAGCAGGTTGCTGATCCCAAAGCCGAACCCTTTATGGCACAACCTGCAGAATATACTCTTTCTGAAGAAAGGTGGAGGCAGTTGAAAGCTGCGAATGAGGAAAGAAGAAAAAAGAAAGAGCTTGAATGGGTATCAAGGCTAGGAGTTGTTGGCTCTGGAATTTCTCAGCTTGATTCGAGATACTCTTATCCTGATCAAGAAGCTCTACATTTTATGTATGACAATGTTCCAACTGAGGTTTCTATTATGCTCGATCAAAAACCTAAAAACATCATTGATCCTGTATTCTGGAACATGGCAATCTTTCAAAAAATCAATCTGCCTCGAGACAGAAATCCAACATTTGAGGAGATCACCCTACACAAAAGGACAGAGTATTTTAGATACTTCAGAAACCTCTGTAAACTCAACTTCTTCAAAAACTTCCAATCCTGTGAGAAAGCTCTAAAGAAGTATGAAGAGCTGGCAAGAGAAGGAATGTTAGAATGGTAGCAAACGCTAATTGGAAGAGTTAAGAGAGGTAATTAGGTTCCTTACTGTCAAGACTTTTGGTTGAGGTAGATTCAAGTCCCTGAGATAGCTAGTTAGTTGCAAAAGTCATATATATCAGGACTCCATCTCAAACTGGTGAAAATGAACGGAGTTTGAAGTATCTAGTCAGCACCAACCAAGAAGCTCAGAACATGATCAGACCAAGAAGAGACTGTTGTTTGACGATCTATAAACTGATGGGAGATGCTTACTGTCTTTATTAGAACATTTTGTTAAGTAAGCTCTCCTTTTGTAAAAGGATTTTTGTACTCTTGTTTTTCAATTTTATGATGCAGTGAGCTGTTTATTCATGTAAAGCTTACAGAATACTATACTTGTATAATTTATTTGTATAAAAGTAGACCTGCTCATACTGTTTATCCTTCTTAGTTAATGGGTTTTGTTATCATAAAAATGGGAAAATTGTTGGGATATTTCCGTTTAAGTTTTGATGAGACAATGTAACTTTAGAAAGAAAGTTAGAGTACTCATTTTCCATATTTTATAAGTGGAACTGTAATGTATTAGCTCATCTGTCTAAGTCCTAATTTGTAATGATGTATTATGGAAAGAAAAAGAAAACTGTTCGGAACAGCTTTCTGGACTTAGAAAGAAGAAGAAGGATCAGTAAGCAGATGGAGCAAAAAGCCAATTGAGAGACTGGAAGATTGTCTGCCTCAGAAAGCTGACTCAGGATCAAAAAGCTGGCACTTACAGTAAGCAAGTACTGAAAGCTGATCAGAAAGTTGTAAATCTAACTTACTCATTTATGAGGAATGTGTATTGAATGTTGTATAGGGATGGCTCATGCTAAGGATCTGTTAAACAGAAGTATATGTCAAGCCAATAAGAAGCCCTGGATCCGTGGCTTTGTAAGAAGCCCTGTAACCGAGGAGTGGCGCTATTAATGCAAATCAGAGATGGACATGACTTTCAATCTAGTCTGTCCCAGGCGTTAATTGCAAAGATTTGCAAGATCATTTTGAAATGGAAAAAGGACTATACCTCTCTTCAACGGGTATTTTCCACTGATATAAATAGAGGGTTAGAGTGACCATGAAGACTACTGGATAACTGAAGCTTTGAACTACATATTTCTCTCTCAAGTCTTATCTTCTCAAGCATATCAAGCCCAGTCACTCAACCTTTGAAGTAGTCTACTCAAGCATTAGAGCTACCAAGTTCAAGACTGACTTCATCGCAACAGTTGAAGAAACACTGTATCTTTTAACCATTTATGTTGTGTGAGCTAGGTTGTTTTATTTGGTGTAACTTAGTTGATAGGATTGGATCCTTGCTAAGTGTATAGTCTTGTATAGGCTATTTGCCCTGTGTGGGATTGTGTACCCTGTGTGGGTTTAGGCCTAGGAATCTGGGATTCTGTAGGTATAACTTGTGTTGAGAAGAGGATTGTAAAGTTGGGTCTTGTAAATCAATCTGACTTAACAAAGTTCCTCCTTGTGAAGGAGTATAATGGATGTAGAAGGCTTACACCACCTTCGAACCACTATAAGCCACAAGTGTTTATTGATTTGCTTTATATGCTGCACTATATTCTCTGCATATCTATCCTGCTGCATATATCATAAGCACTCTGTGAAAGGACTTTGCTAAAATCATATTTGAAAAGAAAACTGGTTTGCAAAACAGAAACTCTATCTTAGTTTATTCCGCTGCATTCTGATACCGAGTAAGGAACCTGAATCAGTCTTCGGCCAGGTTCCTAAATCGAGACAGGTTACTGCATTCACTGTTGAATTAGGAACATGTTTTATAAAAAAGTTTTGAAAATCGAGAAATCGATAGAGGTTCATTCACCTTCCTTCTGAACCTCTGACCACTTGGGACCAACATGAGATATGGATAAGTTTAGCCGGTGGATATTACTATTAATGGATATGACTATTAATGATATACGTTTAGCCGGTGGCATGTGAGACATAAAAATGACTTGATCATTCAGTTTGTAGCATATATGATGAATGATGTTATGTTGAGCTCTATCCGATACCTAGTAGATGGTGGCCAAGGTCCAATGAAGGAAAATGATTTTGCAATAAAGGTTTTGATTTATTAGTATGCATCATTGGCATTATACCTCATTATACATTGTATATTTTCGTATTATTCATGTTATGTGCATAATTTCTACTTCCTGAACTTTAGTTCATATTGTTCATGCATTGTAGGTAAACCTAGTGATGCAAAAACTCATGCACTTACTGATTGTGTTGAGTTCCTACGAGTTCGGAGATATATTGTACATGGATGACGACTAGTTGGGTTATGTTATGTACTTATTTTACTTTAACCAATGTTTTGAAAATTTATCTTCACTTTTGTTTTATCCTCCTGCTTCGGTGTGTATAAATATGTGTATAACATATATATATATATTTATGTGTGTGTGGTTCGACACTATGATACATGTTACGAAACAAGTTGTAATCTTAAACGGTTTTCATGTGCAACAAAGGTTATTTATGTTATTGTGTTTAGAAAAAATCGCACACTCAAAGACAATGACGAACCCAAAATTTCAATGCAGGGGGCCCAAGTCGACTAATTAAAAAACACAATAATTATAAGTTAAAAGTATAAATTTATCACAATCCGATTGAGTTAATGTATATTACTTTGTGAATTATTATAACAACCAAATTAGTAATTTAATTACATCACAACATGACAACATCGACGTAAAAATTAATAAATTAAACACATACATTACAACATTTCTCTTATATTTTTCGTATTTTGGAATTGGCGCATGATATTTTCATTTGCCAAGACAATATATATTGGAATTAGATGAAGAAAGAATTGAAAGAGATAGAGAAAAATAGAATGTAAAAGGGATCCTTAGAATTAGATTTGTGTGGCCTCTGTGAAAGAAAAAAGGAAAATAAAAACATAAATGTGCATTTTTCAATTCATTGTTAGTACTGAAATGTTCTCATAATATCAATTGAAAAACCTTACCAAATTCAAAAAAATTATGCTAAATCGCTGAATTCTCTAACAAAATAAAATAGAAACCCTCAATACTCAATAGTATATTGTTGGCAACAAACAAGATAAATAAATTGATGAAATCTAACAATTAACAAATGATAAGCAAAATTCAGTAAAAAATAATAATAATAATAATAATAATAATAATAATAATAATAATAATAATAATAATAATAATAATAATAATAATAAGGTAAAATTAGTGCTTAAATTAGTTTATAAAGTAAGATTAAGTAAGAAAATACTTAACCAATGGTGAAAACCCCACCAACAAACTATTTTTTGTCCTTTAAGGTTGTCTCATTGGAATTTTCATCTTTATCTTTCACTTTTTAATTTTTAATCCTCTATGTTCAAGAATTACTATTTAAAAACAAGAAATGATACACACACGAAAATCTATATTATTTATATAAAAAGATCATTTGAGAAAGTTACAATAATGTCATTTTCCCACCTAAATCAACTGGTGTTTATGGTATCAGACCGAAGATCAAACCGCTTGACCATCAATTCCAAGTTCAACCGAGAAGTTCAACCGCTTAAAAGAAATTTAGTAATTTGTATTTTTGAAATTTTGTTGTATTATGTAATTTTCAAATAATAATAATAATACAAAGTCATTTTTGATCATTAAGTTAAATAATATATCAATTTTCTATTAAAAAAATGAAAATATATTTTTTCTTATAATTTATTCACAAGTATTAGAAGTTGCTCAAATTAAAAATAATAATAATGAGGATATACAATATATAATTTTTATTTGAAGTTATCTCTCATTGAAAAGAGATTGTAGGATGAGAGTTTGTCCTCCAACAAAATTTTAAAGTTAAATAAAATAAATAAATAAAATAGTTAAAATAAATTTCTATAAAAAAAAAGTAATTTTTTAAAAAGATCCAATTTGATCGGATTTATGACAGGCCGCACGTGCGCTCTCTCTAGCTTCCAAGTGTAACATTTTCGTGTAAGTGTTATATTTAATAAAATGTCACAAATTGTTGCAGAATATTATGGTTTAAAAAGTGTTACAATACATTGTACTAATCCGGCCGGAGAGCCTCCAGGATTTAAAAAGTGTTACAATACATTGTTACAATATTATGGTTTAAAAAGTGTTACAATACATTGGTATCTTTGGATTTAGGAAATATAAGAAAGTTGGCAACACACGTCATTGGGTAATTGAAAATCTGAAAAAAAAAATTGTTTGATAATTGAAAACATGACTTTTATATATCAGGGCATAAAATATTGAATTAAAATATAATTCAAAACATGCATCTTAGCATATATAAATTTAACCAACATCTTATAAAATTGAAAATATATTTGGTGCTGCACAAATATAACATTAGCTAGAGACTACAATTTGGGGCTTACTAATTTTAATTAAATTTTATAAATTGTGGCTTAATTACTTCCAATTAAGTCTTACATTGAAGCTACAATTGAAAACATGACTTTTATATAATAAGACTTAAAACATTGAATTAAAATATAATAGGAAACATGCATCTTAGTATAATCCAACGTCATATAAAATTGGAAATATACAGTATTTGGGTAATTTACAACCACTCATAGACACTGCACAAATATAACACTAGTTAGGGACTATAATTTGGGCTTACTTTGAATTAAATTTTATAAATTGTGGCTTAATTACTTCCAATTAAGTTTTACATTGAGGCTACAATTAGGGAATTCTGAGATGTGAAGAAATGTTTATATATGTTTGTTCCAACATTAATCGAAATGTTGTAATTTGAGATTTCAAATTTAAAAAATCAATGAGATCAAGAAAATTATGAATGACATGTGCATAACTATATCCATGAGTACTCTAATGTGATGAGTTGTTATCAGTACTGTCTGGACAAAGATGACATTCCATCTACTATGTTTGAACCTCATAGGTCATCTTTTTTGTTCTAGTGTATTGTATCATGTAATTTTAGTAATTTTGTATTGTATTATGTAATATATTGTCAGTTTTTTACTATTCAGTACAGTATTTATAAAGTTTATTATCTATATGTTAGTTTTAAATATATTATTTTATTGTGATTTTGGGTGGAATATATGTGTAATGATGTGTTAAAATAATCCCTAAAATTTCATATTAAATTTCCAAAAATTTAATAAGATATCCGTCATTTTTTCAAATTTTTTGCGATATCGATATGCGATATCTATATATCCATCGATATATCCGTAAAATTAAGGTTGCGATATCGATATTTTCATCCTTGCATAAAACTACTTATATTTTTGTAGATATTATATTCTAATAAAATTACAAAATTAATATTGATATTCTTTTTAGTTTTTTTTTTTCAATGGACTCACTTGACTCCACTTACAAGTTTCTACAACCCTTAATAACCAATAATAACCAATAGTAATGTATATCATGAATTAAAGAAAATGAAAAATATATGCTGGTAAAAATAGGTACTGGTCAACTAAAAGACAGAGAACCCCGCCGCCACTTTTGGCCACAAAGTTTGGTTTGATTTATGATCAATTAAATTACCATCGCATTATGTGACAGAATTTAAGTTGCCCTTTGGAATAGACCCAGTTACAAAAAATTTCAAGTTATTCAAACAGGCTTTTTTACACAGCACAAAGAGATTGAAATCATTATTTAAACTTACAAGAAAAACCCACAAAATCCTGACAACGACTGCGTCACTTCTGGACATTATAGCTAAAAGGGGGGAAGGGCACGAAGCAAATTTAAACAAATCATCAATCAAAGCCGTAACCTTAAAACAACTTAAATATTTTTGTTCCATGTGTTAAATAATTTCATTAACCATGTTAGTAGCATAATATATAGTCAAGTCATGATCTAACACAATAAATCTAGCCGACCATATAGGCGGCAGTAACAACAGTTATATAATAATAAAAACAGAAAATAAAACACACAAACTTACAAATAAACCTTCAAGGCTGAAAGCTTTTATAAACTTCAAATATTACAAAGGGAGAGAGTTTTAGAGAGAGAGAGAAGAAGACGAGTCAATACTCAAGCGTACCTAATGAGAGGAAAGAACAACATATATATAGAGAAATTCCGGACATGAAACCCCGGATTTCAAAACTAAAACATAACAGTGATATGTCACTGATAGGCAACAGTAATATGTCACTAAGAAAAGTTATAAACAGTGGAAAGGCACTATAAAAGTGTCGTCATTTGGTGCGTCATGATTGAAACATATTGTCGAAGAATATACTGGTTTGCTGAAGACATCCTTCAGTAGATGGATACTTATCCATACATCTTTGAAATTTCTGATCAAGGATTTTTTATTCCTTTTTATATTTTTTCTTGATACAGTTTTCCAAGTCAATCCTCATCATAATAGTATCAAGATCAATTTCTTCTTCTTCTGGATATGCCATTAATGCTTGACGGAATTCTTTTCTTCCTTCATCAATGATATGCTGTTTGTTGATTCTCCATTTAGAATAACAGAAGCATCTTGAACAATTACTTCTATGACTTTGATAGAAGCGGTTTGAGAGTCCTCTTGAGAGATCCATAGACATGGAGGAGAAACCTGAAAATCATTATGAATGAGGAATATTATTCTCTTTAAGAGAATTCTTGATCTTATCAAAAGTTCTTTCAATGGTAAGATCCTCAATATTATCCTCAGGATTCTGAGCATCTTGCATGAGTTCATTGAACTGATTAAAACTTGTATCAGAATTCATCGAAGTATCAGATTCTGAACTTCTCATTTGTCTGGATATATCCTTCTTCATTTGTTCCAGAAAGATTTCAATAATCTTTTCTTTAGGGTAAATCTCAGAATATTTCTGAGAGAAAAGTTTGAAAGGACTGGAATCATCATCTTCCAATTTCTTTTCATGATCTTTTTTATAAATCTTGATCATCTCTTCAATCTTTTTAATGGTTTCATAACCAAAGATTTCTTCAGTTTCTGGGTCAATGCGTATGAGCTTTTCCCAGAATTTACAAAGACCGATCCTCCATAAACAAGGAGCTCCGTAATCGGTATAACCGAAAATTGGTTTCCATTTCCAAATCCAAGGAATACCAAATTCTATGAAGAACATACAGGAAGTTTTTCCTTCAATATATTGCTTCGAATCGTTTTGAACTGTAGGAGAAACACTGACCCATTCATTCATGAGACTATTCCATCCTTCAGGGAAAATATCTGTGGATGGTCCAAAAGTTCTCCACCAAGTAAAGAACCATGTAGGAATGGTTTTGTGGAAATTATTTTCACAAATTTTTATGAACCAAGTATGTTTTTGTTTTTTATTCTCAAAATAAAAAGTTTTATAAAAACTTTCTATATAGTCATAATAGTTGAATTTGAAAGTCGTATTATGACCTTGAGAAAACATCTCTTTTTCATTTAATGGAGAAATTCCCCATTCTTCAAAAGATATGATCTTTTTGATAACAATCTTTGAAAAACTATAGTTTCCTTTATCTTGGATATTTCCTGAAGTGAAATGAGTAATCTCAACACTCTTTGTGTGGATAAGAAGATTTTCATAATATCCTCTTTGTTTGTAGGAACCGTATGGTTCTGAGTTATGACTCAAATATCTTTCCATGAGATTCCATGGATTTTCTGCCCATTGAGAATCTTTTTCTTCTATAAGAAGAATAATTTCTATTTTTTCATTTTCAATATAAAGATGTGAATCATCATCATCTTTTGCAATATTAGCATATGAGCTTTGAGAACTTGTTTGTGGGATATGTCCCTCTTTCTGTTGTTTCTGTTTAAGAAACTCTTGAAATTCAATTTGAAGAGGATCTTCAATATTTGTAATATTTTGAGCTATTAGCTTCTTTTTCCCTGTTGTATAACAACATTAGGATGGGAAGTATTACTTCTTCCTCCATAATTCAGATTCGGGGGTTTTCCCCTTCCTCCTCTTCCTCTATAAGAGGAAAAGTTTCCACGACCCGGCGTACTCATACTTGTAAATTCAAGCATGTTAAATATTCACAGGTTAAAAAATCAGGGAGATTATTATCTTTTCCTTTTTTATAAATGATTGTAAAATCAAAAGGAGCTAAATGAGCTTGCCATCTTGCAAACATTTGTTTTGAAATATCATGTTTAAAATCTTTTATAAACATAAATTTTGCAGATTGACAATCAGTTTTTATGATGAATTTTTGATTATATAAATCATCTTGGAATTTAAGAACACATCTGACAATGGCTAAAATTTCTTTAGCAACAGTAGAATAATTTTTCTATGCGTTATTCCATTTTCCAGAATAGAATCTAACAAGATATTCTTGTTTTGTAAGGGGATTAATCTGTTTAAGAATTCCTCCAAAGCCAATATCAGAGGCATTTGTTTCAATAATTTTTTTCCCATTGAGGGTTAGCAAGCATAAGACAAGGAAGGTTTTTAACCTTTTCTTTAATTCTTTTGGCTGCTTCAATATGTTTATTAGACCAAGGTAAGGGATTTTCTTAAGTCTATCATAAAGAATAGCAGATTCTTTATTAAGATTTTCAATATAAGGAGATATATAATTTAAGCTTCCTAAAAATCTTTGGAGCTGGGTTTTATCAGTAATAATATCAGGGAATTTTGATCCAAATTCAATACTTCTTTGTATAGGAATAATATTTCCTTTTTCAATATTATGTCCAAGAAATCTAATATTTGTTTGGAAAAGGATCATTTTTGGTTTTGAAATGACAAGACCATTTTGTATAAAAATTTTCTTAAAAAATTCTAAATGTTTAAATTGACTTTCAATGTCTTTAGAAAACACAAGAATATCATCAATATAAACAATAATGAAGTCACTATATGGAGTAAAAATATCATTCATTATTTGCTGAAATTCAGAAGGGGCATTTTTTAAGCCAAAAGGCATAACATTCCATTCATAATGTCCAATGGGAACATTAAAAGCAGTTTTATATCTATCGGATTTATTAATTTGGATTTGCCAAAATCCTGATTTCAGATCGAATTTTGAGAAAATTAAAGCATGAACTAATCTATCAAGAAGATCTTTTTTATTTGGAATAGGATGTCTAATCCATTTTAAAACCTTATTTAGAGGTTTGTAATTGATCACAAGTTTGGGTATACCTCTTTCTTGTTCAGAATGTTTATTAACATAAAAGGTTGTACAAGACCATGGAGATTGAGAAGGAGCAATAAGCTTTTTATCAAGAAGAGATTGAATCTTTTTTTTACATAATTCTAGATATTCAGAATTCATTTGACAAGGTCTTGCCTTGGTAGGAATATTTTCTTCTTTAAACTCATCTTCATAGGGAAGAGAAACAATATGTTTCTTTCTTTCCCAAAAAGCATTAGGAATATCATTACAAATTTCTGTAGAGAAATTGTTATGAATGATCTTAATTTTATCCTGTAATTTAGGATTTTTGAGCTTTTCATCTATAGATAAGAAGTTAATTTCTTCTTTTAAGGAATTTATATGAAAAGTTTTTCTATCAATTTGTTCTTGTAATTCATTAAGAACTCTGTGAATAGGTTTCGTAATAAAATCAAATTGTATAGGTTTTCCTTCAAAAGTACCTATAAGGCCTTTAGTATTGACAGAAGTCAAAGGATAAATTTGATGTGAAAAGGGAAGACCATGAATTAATTGACTAGATATATCTTTAGCCAAAAGAAAACTAGTAGATATACATTTTTTATCTTTACAAATATAAACTTTATGAAGTTTATAATTTATTTTTAGTGGTTTACCACCAGTATGTGAAAGAGAATGAGAAGTCTTATGAAAGTATTTTGTAGGTATAAGACCTTCTTGTATGACATTCAGATCAGCACCACTATCAATCATAGCTATAAACTCTTTTTTATACGAGTTATCTATAAGAAGAGTAATTTTGGTATACCATTTTTGAGATATAATCATGGTAATAGTAGAAAGATGATTTTTTTCAAAGGATATTTCCTCAAATTGTTCTTCAATGGATATAGATTTTCCTTTTTCAATTTTAGAAATGCGATGATGAAGATCATAATTATCATCTTTAAGAATTTTGATATCATTTTTGAGATTATTAACTTCAAAGAGTAAATCTTGTATAGTAACAGGATTTTGATTACTATATTTGTTTTTAAGAATTTTATTAACTTCAACCATAGAGTAATCATTATTTGAAGAAATAATTTTTTCTTCTTTTTTAGAAGTTGATGGAATATCTTCCACTTGATCAATGATTTGAGCTCTTAAATTAGAATCTTTTATTCTTTTAAGAAATTTAAGAATATTATTATTAGTAAGAGTATTAATATTTAAATCTTTAAATTGAGACATAAGTTTATAAAACTCTTCATCTTTTTCATAAATATTTTCTTTAATATCTTCATAAGTATTACTTATGTGATTTATACAAGTTTTTCCTTGTCTACAATTCTCACATTCTTCATCTGATAAAAAAGAATCATTATCTTTGTTATCGGAATTATCAGTACTATCATATCATGTTTCAAAATTATCAGTTTCTGAATTATTATTAAAAATTATATTATAAATAATTTCTTTTGTTTCATCATTGATATCAAGATTTTTTATTTTTTCTTTTGCCCAACATTGGTTGGCATGACCTGGTTTTCCACATTTTCTGCAAATGATAGGAGAATCCCTCCTTTTATATTTATTCTTTTTGAAAGAATTTCTTTCTTTTTCTTTAGGTCTATCTTTATCTTTATATCTTTTTCTTTTCCTATGATAGGATTTTTGTTTATTATCATAACTTCTATCTTTTTGTGAATAATATTTTTTATCTTTAGGTATGTCCATACCAAATTGATCACAAAATTGACCAAGTTGTCTTTTTTCAAGACGATTTTGTTTTTTTATCTGTTGATTTAACCTTATATCATTACATAGAGATAATCCTTCTTGAATGCATTTTCTAATAAGATTACCATAAGTATAATTGTCATAAAGAATAGAAATATTATCTTTTTAAAGAATTTTCTTGACTTTTTCAGCAAAAAGACTTGGAAGGCCATCTATAAACTTAGCTTTCCAATGGGCAGAATTACATTTTGGTAATTCAAAAATTCTGGATAAGAAGGTATCTTTATACCATCTAAATTCAGTTAAGGTTTTACATCTATGATTACTAAGAAGGGTTCTAAAAGTATCACTATTATCAGTATATCTACCTGTGAAATGTTCAATTAAGGTAGTAACAAGAGAATAAACAACATTTTCAACAAGATTACCATTTTCAGATTTGACAGATCCAAGAATTTCAATTCTTTGGTTTGGTTTGAGATAATTATCCCACCATCCTTTTAATTGACCAGTAAAACCGGCAACAATTAACTTAGCAATTTCTTTATCAGTATTACCAATATTTTTACATATGGTGCTATACATCAGAATTCTATGTACAAGAGTATAAATATGTGTATTAGTATTTCCATTGAGATTCCATTCATAAATCTCTTTACCATTATAACTATTTGAAATAGTGTATTCTTGTTCTTCATTAAGAACATCCATAGGAGTTGGTCTACTATAATAATATTTATTAAGAGTAGGTCTATCAGCCCATTTCATTTTATTGATAATTTCTTCGTATTCTTCATTATCAAGAGCAGATATATTAAAGGCTTTAAATTTTTCTTCAATTAAATTTTCTAATTGAGAAATAGAATTTTTAAATTTAAAATTTTTTATATCAGGAGGAGGTTGAATGGAAGAGGAAGCAATAGAAACAATATCTGCTTCTATTTCAAGTTGTATATGTACATCAGGTTTTATTTGGTTAATATGAGAAATGATTTTCTCAACTCTGTCTTTAAGAGATATAATCTCTTCTCCAAGGATAGTTAAATAAAGATTTGTATAATTCTGTTTTTCAGGAAGTTGGTTAATATGTTTAGTGGTAACTTGAAGCATATATCATTTTCAAATATTTTTGAAAAAGCAGTAAAATTTATTTGTTTATCATTCTTTTCAATTTGAAAAGCTGTTTGAGGAGGAAATACGGATCTTTGTATTTGTCCTGTAGAAAGTTTATAATCTCTTTCTATGACAGAGATATATTCTTTAACAAAGGTATTAAAGAACCAAGGAACAAAATATATAATTTTATTATGATTTTCACAAAATTCATAAAAACTTTTGACAAAGAAGTCAAATTCTTCTTTAGAAAAGGTTTTAAAATACCAATCTCTAAATTTATCCCATTTGGAATTATAGAATTCTTTATTTATTTGTGCTCTAGCACTAGATCCTTTAGAAAAATCTATTTTGGGTTTTATATCCATAAATTAAATTGTAAAGTTCATTTCTGATAATGTATCAGTTTATTTTATGTTATGAACAATGTTATTTTTATTTATTATGATGTTATCAACACGATCTTTTTCTTCATCTTTTCTAGAGGATTGAGATCTTATATCTTCTCTATAATAAGAAGTAGAAGCTCTAGAAATTTGTGGATTATCAATATTATAATCAATAGGAGATATAAACGAATGGCTGGAATTGGATCTATATAAAGAAGGGAAATTCTTCTTTTGTTGATTTTCAAACTGTATATGTATAGATCCTTCATTTGTTTGAATAATATTTTGAAATCTATCATTTATGATGGGATTTCTTGGAACTGCATGTTCAATTATCCAATTTTCAGGAAAAACAATTTCTTCCCATTTAATAGCCCTCCTAGTTGTAATTTTAGATTTATTAAAATTTGTTTCTATAAGAATTGTTTCATTAGAATTTTTATCAACTCTTATTATTACACATAGGGTTAAGAGTAAATAGGGGTTTATAATAAATTCTACAACAGATACACATAACTTCTGTTCCTATAATATAGTTATAACCATGTGTTTTAACATTCAAGGTTAAGACATTAAGAATATTAACATCAGAGAGAGATAAAGAAAGATTTGGATAAACATCAAAATATGTTGGACCATGGGCCAGACTAGATTGAATAATTCCCATAAGGGATTGTTTCCAATATTTAAGGTTTCTTCCATCTCTAAGAGTAGCAAGAAAACTTTCGGATAATCCTTCCAAAGTTAAAGGTCTGAAGGCAATTTGAACACATCCTATATGAAGGAATTTATGAAATTTAAAAGGAATAAGATCACTTTTATTAAGAAGTCTTATAACCATTTCTTCATCATGTAGAGAAATAGAGGATTCAGTTGTTTTAACAATTTGTCTAAATCCAAAATTTTCAAATGTTCCTAACTTATAAACCAATTTTGGTTCAATTTTAGGAATAGTCCATTTATTAAGTAAATCCAGATTTTCTGGAATATCATAATCTTCAATCATACTGTTTTTAACAGTATTTTTCATACCAAATATGTTCATAAAGAAAAGATTTGTGTTAGATCTTGACTGTATTCTAAATATTATACTACTTCCATGGCTCTGATACCATTTTAGACCCAGGTACAAAAAATTTCAAGTTATTCAAACAGGCTCTTTTACACAGCACAAAGAGACTGAAATCATTGTTTAAACTTACAAGAAAAACCCACAAAAACCTGACAACGTCTGCGTCACTTCTGGACATTATGGCTAAAAGGGGGGAAGGGCACGAAGCAAATTTAAACAAATCATCAATCAAAGCCGTAACCTTAAAACAACTTAAATATTTTTGTTCCATGTGTTATTCATTATATCATGATTTTTGTATAGATTTATATAGTGGAATATTTTCAATATTGGTTATGTAATTTGGGTTGTTTTTATTTTTAGTCACTAATTATGGATTTTTATAAATGATGATCCTTTAAGTTTTAATGTTTTTCAATTATAATCTAAATTCAATCAAAATTTTGATTTCTAACAATAATTGCTGACATGAATGTTGATAATTCAATAAGGTGCACTAAATTGAGAATTTTTATTGTATGGACGAAAATTGATTTATGAGGCTAGTAACTAGGTAGATAAAATCTTCAATTACAAATGTATAGATCCATTTTTCTTCAATTTTGTATCATATATCAATTTCCTTCATTCAACTAAAAATCCTCAATTTGGAGCATCACCAAAACGTATATGTCAGCAATTATCGTTGTATGCATGGAAACACATCAAATTAGTGATCCACAAATGGACTAGGCCTTAAATTGTCAAACAAGATCCTCTATTACACCTTGGTGTTTTATATATGTTTCAGAATAATTCAAATGTAAAAATGACATCATTAATTAACACTTGACGACTCTGTATGTATACCATATGCCTGAATCCTAGCTACCAAACATAATATTAAATTAAGAAGGAAAGATGATAAAAAGGAGTAGTGTAAAAACAATTAAAAAGTAAAACATAAGCAAATCCAAGTGCATGTACTAGTTATTGGATAAATCTCTCTGGATCAAATTGATCCGGATCAATTGGGGTAAATTTGTAATATTAATAAAATTCAAAATGTGTTATGTCTAATATACCATTTTCCTTTAAACTTAGAATTAATAATCTATCTCTCTTCATTTAATGACTCTTTAAAGCTATTAATTATATCTCTCTTCATTTAATGATACTCTTTGAAGCTATTAATTATAATTTTATTTGCAAAGACCAACTTGACATAAATTTTATCGAGTAAAAAGAAATTTGATACAGAATTTTATCTATGACTATACTTTTATATAAAATAAAATGTGAGTAATTGACAGTGATTCGGGTCCAATAATAATCGAATAAAAAAAAAATTTACAAGGATCAAATTGATCCGGATTAGTTAGGGTACGTGATATTGTAATATTAATAAAAGTGAACATGTGTTTTGTCAAATGTACCATTTCTTTAAAATTTAGGATTAATCGATGATTCATTATTCTTCACAAAAAATCATTAATACCCCTCACACACGAAGTGATGCTCTCAAAATGTCATTTATTATACTTATCTTATTTACAATTCTACATATTTAATTAAACGGATCAATTTTTCTATTTTAATTTTTAATTTATTAATTACAAGAACAACACTAAAAGTTTTTCTATTTTAATTTTTAGTTTATTAATTATAAGAACAACACTAAAAGTTTTGATTTTTTTTTTTATAAAATTACTCCCTTTGTCTCATTAAAATAGATTTATTATTTCTTTCATATGTCACACATTATGCTTCTATACAAATTCGTTCTAATTCATTTCAAAATATTGAGTGGTCAAACTATTATGGACCATAAACTTGATCTTATTGATTGTTTTGTTAATATTACAAACATGCCTAAAATTACCAGACAATTTGTAAAGGACAT
The DNA here is from genome assembly GCA_946896805.1 of Scutellaria galericulata. Taxonomy (NCBI): domain Eukaryota; kingdom Viridiplantae; phylum Streptophyta; class Magnoliopsida; order Lamiales; family Lamiaceae; genus Scutellaria; species Scutellaria galericulata. The sequence goes on along the minus strand of OX335798.1, from coordinate 10,092,179 downwards.
GCAATGGCAAAACTTGTGTAAATTATTAGAGATTTAATATCCTAATAGTACGACAGTGCACGGGTCTCGAAAATTACCATAATCAAATCAAAATTTGAACTGAAAATATCCATAGATTTTTCTTTTACTTTCCTGAAACCAAATTTCTATTTGGTTTGGTTGTGAAGATTTTTCAATTATGTGAACCGAGAACTGAATAGAATTGACTCCGAGAAATCAATCGAATTTGACCAAATCGAAGAATTGATTTTAAAGAGTTATTTGTATATATGGATATCATTTATTTTTTATTACCTTCATTTAACACAATATACATTTGATAAAGTTAATAATTTATAATAATATAATATAATTTTTCAACTTTTTATGCATTATTAATATAAATTATATTCTAATGTTCCTTATCAAGAAAACATGTGATATATATATATATATATATATATATATATTTAAATTATAAAACTTTGGAACTTTGTAACTTTCGATCAATTGTAGTATTTGGTTTTTATATAGTTGTTAATGAAATTTTGTTGGTGTCTGCTAAATTAGTTTTTAGTTATTTTTATTTTTAATTTGTTGCATTTCATTTAAAATGAATTCAATAGAAGAAATGAAAGAATTTCATATCTTTCTGGTATAGAAAAAAAAATTAAATTTTCATTTTTTTTTTTTAAAGAAAGAATCGATTTTTATTTTTCTTAAGATTGGCTTAATCATGTTTGCTTGTTTGCATTAATAGTAAACGAGAGAAGTCAAAATTATTCATTATTAAGAAAAAAGAGATCAAATGTCCAAAATAATTTCATTATTTTATGAAGAAAGTTATCCATTTAACTTGGGTAAGGTAATAAAATTAATTTATTTTGATAACAAGAGTTTGCATTACTTAAATATATATTTAATGTATCTTGACAAAACTTGCATTTCCTAAACCTCATAGTTAATGTATTTCCTCTATTTAATTGAGTTAGGAGAAAGAAAAAAAAGGGGGATATAAAAGTCTTTTTACAATAGTGTGAATATTATTAAATGCAATTGATCCGGATCAAATTGATCCATTTAGCACTATCCCTAGTTATTATTCTGTACAATAGTATTAAGTCAATACCTGCCAAATTTATTGATCCACTAACAAAAATGTCAAATTAATTAGAGTAGTATCTAAACATGCTGGGGATATTGATATCACCCGCCACCACCTTTATCTTTCTTTTTTTGTTATTGATTTCTTATTTCAATTTGTTGTTTAAAATATCGTAATTATTTGCAAAAACATATATATATATATATATATATATATATATATAACAAAACATATTAAATGTAAAAAAAAAAAAAAAAGATAGATTAAATGGGCATGAACATTTTCTTTTATATATCTGAAATGACCAAATGGCGAAACTTGATTACAAAAAATAAATTAATAACTTTGACCTTTTTTATATATGATATGATTTATTAAAAAAAAAAAACTACAAAAGTAAATCTATAATTTGATTTTACATAGGGCCCCTTGTGTATATGATTTTATGATGTATGGTTAGCCTGTGACATATGAGATATGGATATGGCTTGATCCATTCAACCAGTGACATATGAAACATGGTTATGACTTGATTCGTTCAACTAGTGGCATATGAGACATGAATATGACTATCAACAATATGCAGTTAGCTGGTGACATGAGAGTCATGAATATGACTATTAATGATATATGTTTAGTAGGTGGCATATGAGATATGGATAAGTTTAGCCGGTGGGTATGACTATTAATGGAAATGACTATTAATGATATATGTTTAGTCGATGGCATGTGAGACATAGGTATGATTTGATTCATTCAGTTTGTGGCATATATGATGAATGATGTTATGTTGAGCTCTATCCGATGCCTAGTAGATGGTGGTCAAGGTCTAATGAAGGAAAATGATTTTGAAATAAAGGTTTTGATTTATTAGTATGCATCATTGGCATCATACCTCATTATATATTGTATATTTTCATATTATCATGTTATGTGCATAATTTCTGCTTCCTGAACTTTAGTTCATATTGTTCATGCATTGTAGGTAAACATAGTGATGCATAAACTCATGGACTTACTGACTGTGTTTTTGAGTTCCTACGAGTTCGGAAATATATTGTACACGAATGACGACTTGTTGGGTTATGTTATGGACTTATTTTGCTTTAACCAATGTTTTGAAAATTTATCTTGACTTCTGTTTTATCCTCCTCCTTTAGTGTGTATAAATGTGTATTAATATATATATATATATATATATATATATATATATGTGTGTGTGTGTGTGGTTTGACACTACACTATGGTATATGTTACGAAACAAGTTATAATCTTAAACGGTTTTCATGTGCAACAAAGTTTATTTATGTTATTGCGTTTAGAAAAAATCGCACACTCACTTATAGACAGTGATAAACCCAAAATTTCAATTCACCGGGCCCAAGTCGACTAATTAAAAAATACAATAATTTTAAATTAAAAGCATAAATTTATTACAATTCGATTGAGTTAATGTATATTACTTTGTGAATTATTATAACAACCAAATTAGTAATTTAATTACATCTCAACATGACAACATCGACGTAAAAAATTAATAAATTAAATACATACATTACATCATTTCTCTCATATTTTTCGTATTTTGGAATTGACGCATGATATTTTCATTTGCCAACACAATATATATTGGAATTAGATGAAGAAAGAATTGAAAGAGATAGAGAAAAATAGAATGTAAAAGGGATCCTTAAAATTAAATTTGTGTGGCCTCTGTGAAAGAAAAAGGAAAAATAATAACGTAAATGTGCATTTTTCAATTCATTGTTAGTATTGAAATGTTCTCATAATATCTCAATTGAAAAACTTTATCAAATTCAAAAAATTTATGCTAAATCGCTGAATTCTCTAACAAAATAAAACAGAAACCCTCAATACTCAATAGTATATTGTTGGCAACAAACAAGATAAATAAATTGATGAAATCTAACAATTAACAAAAGCTAAGCAGAATTTAGTAAAAATAAATAAAAAATAATAAGGTAAAATTTGTGCTTAAATTAGTTTATAAAGTAAGATTAAGTATTAACCAATGGTGAAAACCCCAACAACAAACTATTTTTTGTCCTTTAAGGTTGCCTCATTGTAATTTTCATCTTTATCTTTCACCTTTTGATTTTTAGTCCTCTATGTTCAAGAATTACTATTTAAAAAACAAGAAATGATACACACACGAAAATCTATATTATTTATATAAAAAGATCATTTGAGAAAATTACAATAATGTCATTTTCCCACCTAAATCAACTAGTGTTTATGGTATCAGACCGAAGATCAAACCGCTTGACTGTCAATTCAGAGTTCAACCGAGAAGTTCAACCGCTTAAAAGAAATTTAATAATTTGTATTTTTGAAATTTTGTCGTATTATGTAATTTTCAAATAATAATAATAATAATAATAATACAAAGTCATTTTTGATCATTAAGTTAAATAATATATCAATTTTCTATTAAAAAAATGAAAAAATATTTTTTTCTTATAATTTATTCACAATATAGTATTAGAAGTTGCTCAAATTAAAATAATAATAATGAGGATATACAATTTTTTTTTTATTAGAAGTTATCTCTCATTGAAAAGAGATTGTAGGATGCGAGTTTGTCCTCCAACAAATTTTTAAAGTTAAATAAAATAGTTAAAATAAATTTCTATAAAAAAAAAAGTAATTTTTTAAAATGATCCAATTTGATCGGATTTATGACAGGCCGCACGTGCGCTCTCTCTAGCTTCCAAGTGTAACATTTATGTAAGTGTTATATTTAATAAAATGTCACAAATTGTTGCAGAATATTTTGGTTTAAAAAGTGTTACAATACATTGTACTAATGAAGTGTAACATAAAACTACTTATATTTTTGTATATATTATATTCTAATAAAATTACAAAATTAATATTGATATTCTTTTTAGCTTTTTTTTTTTTTTTTTTTTTCAATGGACTCACTTGACTCCACTTACAAGTTTCTACAACCCTTAATAACCAATAGTAATATATATCATGAATTAAAGAAAATGAAAAATATATGCTGGTAAAAATAGGTATTGGTCAACTAAAAGACATAGAACCCCACTTTTGGCCACAAAGTTTGGTTTGATCATAAGTTTGCTTTGATTTATGATCAATTAAATGTATAGATCCATTTTTTTTTCAATTTTGTATCATATATCAGTTTCCTTCATTCAACTAAAAATCCTCAATTTGGAGCATCACCAAAACTTATATGTCAGCAATTATCGTTGTATGCATGGAAACACATCAAATTAGTGATCCACAAATGGACTAGGCCTTAAATTGTCAAACAAGATTCTCTATTACACCTTGGTGTTTTATATATGTTTCAGAATAATTCAAATGTAAAAATGACATCATTAATTAACACCTGACGTCTCTGTATATATACCATATGCCTTCCTCCTAGCTACCAAACATAATATTAAATTAAGAAGGAAAGATGATGAAAAGGAGTAGTGTAAAAACAATTAAAAAGTAAAATATAAGCAAATCCAAGTGCATGTACTAGTTATTATTACAATAGTATTAAGTCAATAACTGCCAAATTTATTGATCCGCTGACAAAAATGTCAAATTAATTAGAGTAGTATCTGAACATGCTGGGGATATTGATATCACCCGCCACCACCTTTATCTGTCTTTTTTTTTTTTTTGTTATTGATTTCTTGTTTCAATTTGTTGTTTAAAATATCGAAATTATTTGCAAAACATATATACACACACAAAACATATTAAATGTTAAAAAAAAAAAAAAGATTAAATGGGCATGAACATTTTCTTTTATATATCTGAAATGATCAAATGGCGAAACTTGATTACAAAAAATTAATTAATAACTTTGACCTTTTTTATATATGATATGATTTATTAAAAAAAAAAAACTACAAAAGTAAATCTATAATTTGATTTTACATAGGGCCCCTTGTGTAAACTGATCTGGCCACAATCTTAAGATTTTATTTTATTATTGAGTTTTTTATAAGGCCTCGTTTGTTTTTATTTGTCCAAAGGCACCCAAAATGTTACCATTTCATAAAAGACAAAGTTTACCAAAAAAAGTAAGACTATGTAGAATAATTAGCCTAACTTTAATGAATGAAGTATGGCAATTGGGACAGCTATGTAGATTAGATGGAACCACATACTGTTTGAAGAATTTAGCCCACGGAATAATGTCTATATAAATGGAACAGTTTCCTTGCATTAAGTAAGAGTGTAAGACATAGAAAGAGAGATCTGATCAATATGGAACTACAAATGCAGATTTCAGCTTCTTTCTTATTCCTATTACTCACAACGGCTAATGCTATATTACCAACACCATGCATAAGATTGCCCCCAAATTTCCCATTTCCATTTCCATTTCCAATACCAATTTGCCCATCTCCTCCGCCACCGCCGCCACCTAGGCTTCGACCCCCTCCACCACCACCTACTAATTCTACATCACCACCACCACCAACTAATTCTACATCACCACCACCACCACCTTCTAATTCTACATCGCCACCACCACCACCACCTTCTAATTCTACATCACCACCACCACCACCACCAACTAATTCTACATCACCACCACCACCACCTTCTAATTCTACATCGCCACCACCACCACCTTCTAATTCTACATCACCACCACCACCAACTAATTCTACATCTCCACCACCACCTTCTAATTCTACATCTCCACCACCTCCATGCACTCGATGATGATCTCCGCCACCTTCACCTGTGTCTCAACCACCACCACCACCGCCTTACTGTAATATTATTGGTTAATAAGGGTTTGAAGTCTCTTGATCCACATTCAAACAGAAACTAGCTTCTCTTTCGGGGGGTAATAAGTTTGACATATGATTGGTGTAGTTGTACTTTGCTTACATATGATAATAATAAAACTATGAATGGTCTTGAAAATTATATATAATTGCTCATCTCACTTATTTGTTTAATCCTCATATTTTTTGCTTATATTTTCATGCATGCAATGAAGAATAAAAAATCCTCTACATGCATGCACCTAATTCTATATTTAGTTTCTTGTATATACACTAGTTGAGTGGTTCATTTATTCATTGGAAATTTTAACTATATCAAACTAATTGACCATGGGAATAACCCTTAAAGCACAATCTTTTTTGCTCAAAAAAAAAAAAAAAAAAAGCCGTAATGTCAAGGGTTTGACCTTGAATTCGAAAAGTTAATTCAGTTGTCTTTGTACATAGTCAAATTTTAATAGCAATTCAAAAGATGTCAGGTGTGAAATGATATATTAAATAAATCAATTTTATATTTTCTATTTATATTTTAGAAATTTAAATTAAATTAATTCCTAAAGTAAATAGATAAATAATTGATATTTTAATATATATTTTTGACCAATCAAATGGTGACAAGTGTCAAATCATGTTACTTGTCAATCAAGATTAAATCTTGTAAATATGGAAGCAATATATCAATAAATTTGGTAATAAAATCACATCTTTTGATTGAGGAAAAATATATTTCCAAATCATGGATGACCAATTAAATTATATCCTTCATCAACTATACATGGAAAGAGTTCATATCCAACACCTATAAATAGAGGTCTCTTTTCATAATTCAACACACAAGACAATTCAAGACTTCAAAATTCAAGGAAGACAAATCAAGAGTTCAATATTTCAAGATTCAAGGAAGACAAATAAAGATTTCAAGACTCAATGAATTTTCTCTCCAAGATTCAAGACATTCTTTACGTTCTTCATAGAAAGTCACCACAAACGGTGTTCGATCAAAGATCAAGGTGCTAACACCTCTTGTCGGTATTTTTCAAGTCAAAGTTTAAGGCGTTCTTCGTGGAGGTTTCCAAAATTATTTTTGAAAATCAAATCAAAGATTCAACTTCAAAGTCATATCCATTCAAAGAGAAAAATCAGAGGAATTCATAGAGATTTGTATCCATTTTGATTTTAATTCAAAATTATTTAAATTGTATCATATTTGTGTTTATATATTGCAGACACAAAATTTATTACTACAAATTTTTGACACGCCCAGTGGGACAGTCTCTACCTCTCACTATTCTCTTCGTCGAGTTCCAAAGTATCCAAAATGTCTAGGGTGCAAACCACAATGACCCTTGAAGAGCAAATCGCAAATCTAGCAAAAGTTGTTGAAGAGCTCACTACACATGTTCAAGCACGAGATGCACTACTTACAAAAATGATGGACTATGTTGATTCAAATTGCATGATGGACAAACAAATCAAGAACCATGAGGATATTGAGGCAGCAAATAACTCAACAAGATTGTTTCCAACTCAAGTGAAAAGGTCACCACTTGAAAAGTTACAAGTCTCATCGAATGGAGTGATTCCTGCAGATCAACTAAAGGACTTCATCATGGGAACTATCAACGACTTCGATGGTAACTTCAAGTTGTCTTCGATGTATACCAAGCCATACACTGCAAGAATTGACAATCTAAGGATGTCAACCAGCTATCAACCTCCAAAATTCCAATAATTTCATGGTAATGGCAATTCAAAACAACACGTAGCTCACTTCATCGAAACATGCAATGATGTTGGGACATATGGAGATCACTTGGTGAGACAATTCGTTCGTTCCCTCAAAGGAAGTGCATTTGAGTAGTACACCGACTTGGAACCAAACTCAATTAACAGTTGGGAGCATTTGGAACATGAATTCCTCAATCGTTTTTACAGCACTCGACGAACAGTCAGTATGCTCGAACTTGCAAACTCATACCAATATGATGAAGAGTCGGTCATTGACTATATCAATCGTTGGAGAAATTTGAGCCTCAACTGTAAAGATCGATTATCTGAAACTTCAGCTATTGAGATATGCACTAAAGGCATGCATTGGAGCATTCACTACATTTTTCAAGCAATTCAACCAAAGACCTTCGAAGGACTAGCTACTAAAGCTTATGACTTAGAGCTTAGCATGACTACAAATGAAGTTGAAGGATCTTTTTCTGCACTAAGCTTATAAGTGTGAATCTTTTCTTTGCAGCTTAGTAGTGTCAATCAATATAGGAATCAAATTATGGATTCCAATTGCATTCATGTTCACTTTACTTGTAAGTACTAATGCTTCAATGTTTTCAGTGTTTTGCAATATATTTCCAATTAATCTTCCATTTCTTTGTCCTACGGTACTAAGTCCTCCTCCGCCGCCGCCACCACCACCACCGTCGTTTGCTCCTCCACCATCGCCACCGCCATCTCCGTGAATTATCAACATGTCCTGGTTCACCTCCTTAATTTATCAATATTATTCCATATATGACTATTTTCTCATCACAGTCTATACCTTTGGACAATGCTGCTTTCAAGTGACGAACTAGTATTGAATTTTTTAAGTTCAGTACTCCTTCTATGATTGTTGTACTTGTGAAATGCCATGGTAATCACAGTTGATCAATAAGATGAGGCAATCTGCTTGAGTTATTTTCTCCTTTTGGTTTTCTTGAAATATAATAAAGAATGATTATACCCCATATATGTCCAATTTTATATATATATTTGCATAAAAATTGTGTAACTCATGCATGGATGTGAAATTTAAATATATGGGTATCCACGTGGTGTTTGATGTATGTTTAATAATTAATCTATCACTATCTTTCTCCTCCACGTCGTCATTTCATTAAACTAAAAATGAGTGAGGTTTGGAGTGGTTCGAAAATAAAACAAAAAATCAAAACTGAAGCAAAGTTCGGACATTGGTTTCCAAAAAAAAGAAAAAAACTATCTTACGAAGTCATACAAAATTAACTTATCAATATCTCCACTCAAATATTTAAGCTAAATAGAGAGGAGTGGTTCCATGTCGGGGATTTAGAGTTTTTCAATCTAAAAAAATATCTATTCATACGAAAATTTTAATAAATAACAGTATTTAACTTAAATCTTAAAATAAATTATAAACTAATAAAATTAAGGGTGAGTTTATTTCAAAGTGCTTTGAATATCAAGAAATCACCGTAATCAACTTGAAGTTCGGACATTTCCAAACAAAATTTTCTTGACCCATGAACTAGAAAGTGGTTTTAGTTCGTTCAAAAATTTGAGTGTAACGACAATTTAGTTTAGATATTGTAACGTCCCATTTACGTAAAAGGTCTTGGCTAAGGTATTACTTATATACAAAATTTTACAATTTTAATAATAATAAAGATAAATAAAACCAAGAATATTTATGAAATACAAATTAGTAAAACGCATCGGAAATTATTTTTCAACCAAATACACGTCTCTAAAATTCATGAAATAAAACACTTTAAATATATTTTTCTGCAACATTTTAATTATCGGCTACCAGCTTTCACCACTTGTGTACCACGCCCAAAAGTTCTTTAAGTTGAAAACATTTTTCATAGGAGGGTCGGTGTTTGAAATACACTCGATGGTGATCTCAGGACAACACTAAATAAATATTAATAAATAAATCGTAGCAAACAAATACATTGAACCATCGATTCACAAACACAATCGCATAGGTGCGGGATTTAGTCCAATTTATCATAAATACAGATATACATAATCATAGCAATCAAACAAAGCACTTAATTTCGGATCTTAACCGCCGTGAATCGCAGATCTTGATCATTGTGATTTGTGGATCGATTTTAATTAACCAACATGCATAGATTTCATTATCACGTACACATGGTTACTTCACAACCATATTCTTCACATTTGCATTAATAAGCTCATAGTACATCGTTCACATTTTGATAACGATCAACACTAACATATAATAATGCTTAATTGGAAATTTTCATACTTATTTTCAGGTCTTTATTCATTTTTAAATTATGAGGGGTAGAATTATGATATCTAAAATTAATTTTTAGGTCATTATATCATTTTGAATTAAAGAGGGGTTAAATTATAATTTTTAGAAATTTATTATTTGTATAAGATCCCTAAAATTAATATAATTCTCAAAATCAAGCCTTAGTTCCAAAACCTTAACCCTAGCCACCATCTACCCTCCACTCATCTGTCACCCGATATGCCATGACCGGCAACCACCTGGCACCACCGGCGACACCATCCAACAACCAAATAAACACACCCGCCCTCACCCATCTCCAATCTCCCGTTCACAAGGTGTCTACATCCTAAGCAAGGAAAGGATGAGTAGGATGGCCTAGGTATCTCTTAAGCCCATTGGGCTCATTTATTTCATCTTAATGGGATCCAATTTTACTCACATGGGGTTGGGCCAAAATATAAAGGAAAGTTGCACCAATGTTTTGTATTGGGCCCAAAAATCTACAACTATAAATATATCTATGAGTCCTTAATGCATGGCTTTAGAAAAAAATTAAAAATATTGTTTTAAGGCTTAATAGTTAAAAAAATCCAAATTTTATAGATTTTTACTATTTTGGTCATTGCTTTAAATTTTGTCAATTTATCCATGATTTTATCATTTAGTAGAAATTTTAGCCAATTTTAAATTTTAGTCAAAATTGGATGACGTGTCTCTCGCCTAGTTACCACATGGATTAAGTTTTAAATACAGATCATCAATTATCTCACTTAGTTTTTCTACTTCGTCCTGGGTCTCAAAATATCAGGATCAGCACTACATGCAGAGGAGATGTTGGATCTTCAAAAAACTATTGTCTTGAGGACATGCTAGACTTCAAAAGATTGTTGCCTTTATCCAATTTCATCATATTGTACACATAAAATATGGATAGTATATAATTTCACTATAAATTGAAGAGAGAAAAAGTTTAGAGAGAGAGAGACGGTCATTTTAGTGTGGGAAGAAACTAACAATGATTATAAGTTATAATGATAAATCGAAAATTGGTGAGTTCAAAGAATTGTTAGTGTGTACATGAACTTGATTCATGAAACAATTAGGTAAGATATATATCATTTAATTTTTACTAAAATTTATATTTGGTTAAAATTGCAATTAAATGATAAAATTATGAATAAATTAACAAAATTTAGAGGATTGAACAAAATAGCAAACACCTATAAAGATTTGAATTTTTTTTTTCTATTAGGCCTTGTTTTAATGATCCAAAGTCAATTCTTTTCATCCACTCTTTTAATGACCCAAGGGCCATCAATATACATTAATTTAATATAGAATTAATTATATAATAAAACATGAATTTAGTGTTTTATTTTAATTGTAATATGAACTTTTGACTGTCATATTATAAGCTTTCAATTTTAACACATGTTTCCATTTAAGATATGATTAAAATTTTCGGATTCTAATTCGTAATGTCACGCCTCTTTTTACAACATTATAAAATAAAGGAGTTTAATAAATTTCCATTGATCGTCCAGCAACTCGTTAAAACATAGGTTTCAAAGATAAACTTAAATTTGTAAGAAAAGAAAAGACATCTCTATTAGTCATGTAATATAAAACGTATATCGTAAGCAGCGGAAGAAATACTTTTGTTTCGTTGTTACAAAGCTAAAACTTTACATAATGAACTAAGTTTTCCAAAAAGGTTTCAACAACTTCTTCTGTACAAAAGATACGACCTCTCTTTCACTTCCCTTCCATACGACTATAACTTGTAAAGTAAAATCACTTAAGGTGGTGAGTGCATAAAGACACTCAGTGTGGTTGGACTCGTGAGCAGATAGAACGTAAGAGAAACGTAAACATATAAGTCATCAAGCACATAGTTGCGGGTCTTAGCCGCCTTGGTGCGAGTCTTAGCAGCCTTGGAAACATTTTGCGGGTCTTAGCCGCCTTGTTGCATGTCTTAGCCGCCTCAGACTTTTCGTTAACATAAACACATTCATTCACTTAGCAAATACCTCACATTTGATTGTTTCATATAGTAAAGCATATAATATGACGCTCATAAAGTAACACACATATTATTCACATAGGCATATAATTTCACGTCAAAATCATAGGGAACGTAAATGTGGAAGCAAGTAAATTACCCCCACCTCAGTCAAATAGCGTCTCAGGAAATTGCCACGCGTTTAGTGGACTAGTGGGTACCTGGTCGGCATCTCCTACAAGGCACATAAAACTCGTCTTAGAATCTAGTCGAACTATTTATGAATCGAATTGTAATTTTCTGCAAACTTTGGGTATGGATTGCCATTGTTTATAAATCAGGTGTCGACTTTTCATTTTTCTAGGAGTTGAGGGTTAAACTTTAAATTTAGCAAATACTAGAGTTCACATTTAAGTTTGTGTGCTATACTTAATTCTCAAAAGAAAGCCCCCTTCATTGCTTCACCGTCGTCTCGCCATGGCCGGCGATGACACGTCGCCGGCTACTCAAACTCGACACTAGAACACGGCGTGCCCTCCCGGCACGTACACATGGTGCCTACACGGCGCCCACCCGACGCTGCCCACAGCGCCCACCCGATGCTGCACACACACTGATACACACACACATACACAAACTGGATTCCCACCAGGCGCACTCCGGTGCTTGTCCCCTCGGCACATGAGCGCGCGGCGCGCACCCAGCTCCCGCCGCCGTACACGGCGGTGACACATTTATATTTTGGAAATTTAAATTAAATTAATTCCTAAAGTAAATAGATAAATAATTAATATTTTAATATAAATTTTTGACCAATCAAATGGTGACAAGTGTCCAAATCATATTACTTGTCAATCAAGATTAAATCTTGTAAATATGGAAGCGATATACCAATAAATTTGATAATAAAATCACATCTTTTGATTAAGGAAAAATATATTTCCAAATCATGGATGACCAATCAAATTGCATCCTTCATCAACTATACATTGAAAGAATTCATATCCCACACCTATAAATAGAGGTCTCTTTTCATAATTCAACACACAAGACATTTCAAGACTTCAAGATTGAAGAAAGACAAATCAAGAGTTCCAAAGTACTTCAAGATTCAAGGAAGACAAATAAAGATTTCAAGACTCAATGAATTTTCTCTCCAAGATTCAAGACGTTTTTCACATTCTTCATAGAAAGTCACCACAAACGCTGTTCGATCAGAGATCAAGGTGCTAAATCCCTCTTGTCGGTGTTTTTCAAGTCAAAGTTCAAGGCGTACTTCATGGAGGTTTCCAAAATTATTTTTGAAGATCAAATCAAGAATTCAACTTCAAAGTCATATCCATTCAAAGAGAAGAATAAGAGGAATTCATAGTGATTTGTATCCACTTTGATTTTAATTCAAAATTATTTATATTGTATCATATTTTTGTGTTTATATATTGTAGACACAAAATTTATTGCTACAGTCTTAAATCACAATGGAGAGAGACCTAATATTTATTAAGTATTTCTCACTCCATCCCAAAATAAATATTGTTTTAGTAAAGATCCAAAATAAGTGTCATTTTAGAATTTTAATACATATTTATCAATAATGAATCAAAAATGCTCTCATTTACTCATACCAAATTAAAGAGGACTATTAAAAGAAAAGAGAAAAAACTCTCACAATAACTATACTTAAATAGGGGTAGATTAGTTTTTATATCACATTTCTTAATATGTGTGAAAACACTAAAAACAACATTTATTTTGGAACAGATGGAATATAAATTAAATAGAATTACATAATTAATGATGTTAAATAGGTAATTAAGCAGAAAAGATTGATCCATTTGGATGGATGGATTTGAGAATGGATTTGAAATCCATGGTAGCAAATCCATCGACGGTGTTTGAATATGTGTGAATTTGAAATCCTTACGTGTGAATTTGAAATCCTTACTTTCATTTTGAACTAATTTTTTTTGAGTCATTTGGTAGATTTCAAATCCACTCAAATTTGGGTGAATTTAAAATCAATTCATTTGAAATCCTAAATTTCAAATCACTCTATCCAAACACAACTGATAGGTATTGATCATGCATATTTTTGCATAATCAGTCTCAGAATTAACCTTTCACTTATTCGGTAATGATTCCATAGTTATTTATCTACTTTTGCACTAAGCATAGGGTTAAAATAATTCACTCTCATAATCAGTCTCAGAATTAACTTTTCACTTATTCGGTAATGATTCCATAATTATTTATCTACTTTTGCACTATGCATAGGGTTAAAATAATTTTCACTCTCAAAATTAACTTTTCAGTTTTTCGTAAATGATTCCTTAGGGGAAATTTCATTTTTGGCTCTGTGGAAAATGCCACGGACCATTTTTGGCACCTAGTATCAAAAGTGACCCAAAAATCATCAAGTTTAGTTCTGTCCGTTAGTTTGGTTAACGGAAACCGTCAAAACACACATACAATATTGACGGTCATGTGCGTCGCACGTGTTATTTCCGTTAGATTTTTGACGGAATTGTGAGGGTGGGCCAAAAATGCCTGAAAATGGGTCAAAATCGGCCCGCGCCCATTCCAACAGGGCCACAATTGTTTTTTTCCCTGATTCCTTATACAAATGTTACCTACTTTTTTCAATTTTGACTAATAAATTATGAAATTGATCGATTTTTACCCAATCTGGCCATAAATTGAAAAACTTAGTGGAAATTTGTTACATATCATAAGAGATTTTTGGTAAGTATAGTAAAGGTTTTAATTGGGTGTTTATTAATAAAACATACAACTCCACATCATCTATCTATACATAAGAAAATTATAAAATGTCCACAATGGCCACTCTTAATATGTCCACCGATGACGTGTAATGATCCCATCCACTTATTATATGTATGCATATTAAAAATATGGGAAAATAAGCTTTTTGGTCCTCTAAGTTTACTTCATTGGATTTTTCATCATTTATCTTTCATCTTTTGATCTTTAGTTTTCTATGTTTAAGAAATATCATTTTTTAGTCGTCTAACTTCTTATAGTAGATAACTTTAAAAAAAATTAATATAATTTTAACATCATTTTTTTAATTGAGAGATCACTATTTTTTTAATCACAAATTTATATTCTTCATCTAATTAACATGTCTAAATTAATATTAATAAATAAAAAAAATTAGTTTTCAACCTGATACTATACATAGATTAGAGTTTTGTTATTAATATTAATAGTAATAATTTGGACATTCCGAACTTAGAAATATTAATAAAAAAATTTATTTTTTATTATTAATATTAATTTAGTATTCTCTCAATTTTTTAAAAAAAAAATTGTGTTAAAAATGAATTTTAATTAAAAATTAAAAAGCTACCTACTATAATAGGTAAAAATACTAAAAATGATAATTCTTAAATATAGAAAACTAAAAATCACTCAGAGGATAAAAAACATCTGTTTTTCCCTAAAAATGTTAAAAACAAAAATCCACAACTCATCTTCCTCAGGGGAGGCATCGCCCGCTGATGCCACCATCTCCACCAATAGAAAACCACCAATTTTTCAATAGAAATCCTCACCGAATGGGTTCACCTAAATCATCGAAGTCTTTGCCTCACCTGTCGAAATCTGACATAGTCGTCCCTCCAAAGGTCAAACTTCGATATTATTCAAAATTCAACAAAATACATGTTCTATATATATCAAAATAATTCCTTTTTCAGAAGGTCATTCATTACTCAACTCCAAGGCTAATTGTACACATATTCAATATTTAGAGATCTAGAGAAGTAAAGAACGAGAGAGAAAACGAGAGAAGAATGTATAGGGATCGACGTATATGAATCAATCTGTTTATGAACTATTTGGAGTTTGATTTAATAAAAGTTTGTTCTGATTCGTTTATTGTGATCCGTTAAAGTAAACATACAAACTCAAACTTGATGTATTCGCCTTGTTAGCTCGTGAACAAGTTCGTTAGAAAGCTAGTGAGCTAGTTCGTAAGATATTATACTAATGTTTGACATTTTGATATATATGTATATATAATACTTTTACTCATGATAAATATATATGTATCTAATTATAGATATTTTCATAATTAAAATATAAATTTTAAAAAACATATTATATTTTAAATAATATATAATTTATTTTGTTAATATATAAGTTGATGAATAATATAATTTAGGTGAAATCAGAATTAAAAGAAAAAAAAATGGATTACAACCTGAAAAACGATGATACTTATAATTTTTTTTATATTAACTCAAGAAAATAACTTAGTTATCTCAACACTTAAAAAACTAATTTTAAAAAGGTAAAACATCTTATAAAAAGAAATAATTTATAAACTCTTTTAAATGAGTTTGGTCAAACACTCTCTAAAATTGAATTTAATCAATTTTATTGTCCAGATTCTGATATTTTTCATTTAATGTTTTGTTTGGACTAGTACAAATTAGCATTTCGGTTCGGTGGTTTCGATTCCCCAAGAATGCATAAGTGAAAAGGTTAATATATATATATATATATATATATATATATATATATATATATAGAAGTCTGTAAGGGCAATTTTGACTTTTCGTAATGAAATGGGTAGAAAAGTTACTTTTGATTAGAATTTAAGAAAGTACAAATGAGTGTTGGAACTTGGAAATGAGTATGTTGGGGGTATATAATTAAACTTAAGGGAACCCGTGAAAGATTGATGCATCGAAAATATAATATACTTTGTTAGCGGTTGTACATAGCGCATGACTCCAAGAATTGAACCACAATCAACACACACAATTGCATATATATAATATTACACAATAATTTTAAATTTTTTTATTAAATGTGCAATGATCATGTGGTTCGTGTAAATTGTGCATTTGTGACTACATATCAGAAATTTCAGTTTTGCAAGTTCAAAATTTGACCTTCACGTGAGATTTCAGCCATATAGATCATGTTTAGATCAAAATGACCCTTATTTCAATTTTTTTTTTTTAATTAGAGTTCTTAATGGTCAGCTTGAAAAATTAGTGCCCTAATGTCAAACTCTAATAGTAATAGGGCAAGAAATAACTTATTGAAGGCCTTCAAGTTCATAGCTTTGAGGAGATCAAGTTGATATTGAGCTGACTTTGTTTCTTCAAGGGTAGTGGAAATTCTAGGTTCTACTCATGAATTAATGAACTGGCATAACTTTAATTAATTAGTGAAATAAATACTAAATTAACTACATATGACCAGTATGAGTGACAAAGTACTGTTTGAAAAATTAAGAACCACAAGTTAATTTCAAGAAATGCCCCATTGATTTTCGCCTATATATATGAACAACATTCATTCTTTTTCTGCACTGAGCTTATAAGTGTGAATCTTTTCTTTGCAGCTTAGTAGTGTCAATCAATATGGGAATCAAAGTATGGATTCCAATTGCATTCATGTTCACTTTACTTGTAACTACTAATGCTTTCATGTTTTCAGAGTTTTGCAATAGATTTCCAATTCTTCAATTTCTTTGTCCTCCGGTACTAAGTCCACCTCCACCGTCGTTTGCTCCTCCACCATCGCCACCGCCATCTCCGTGAATTATCAACATGTCCTGGTTCACCTCCTTAATTTATCAATATTATTCCATATATCTCATCAGTCTCTCTAGCTTTGGACAATGTTGTTTTCAAGTGAGGAACTAGTATTGAATTTTTGAAGAAGCTCAGTACTCCTTCTATGATTGTTGTACTTGTTCCTTTATATATAGAATAAATAAAATTGTGAAATGCCATGGTAATCACAATCTGATCAATAAGATGAGGCCATCTGCTTGAGTTATTTTCTCCTTTTGGTTTTCATGAAATATATAATAAAGAATGATTATACCCCATATATGTGCAATTTTATATATATTTACATAAAAATTGTGTAACTCATACAAGGATGTGAAATTTAAATATATGGGTATCCACGTGGTGTTTGATGTATGTTTAATAATTAATCTATCATTATCTTTCTCCTCCACATCATCATTTCATTAAACTAAAAATGAGTGAGGTTTGGAGTGGTTCGAAAATAAAACAAAAAATCAAAACTGAAGCGAAGTTCAGACATTAATTTCCAAAAAAAGGAAAAAAAAAAATCTTACAAAGTCATACAAAATTAACTTATCAATATCTCCAGTCAAATATTTAAGCTAAATAGAGAGGAGTGGTTGCATGTCGAGGATTTAGAGTTTTTCAATCTAAAAAATATCTATTCATACGAAAATTTTAATAAATACATCGTACAATACTATTTAACTTAAATCTTAAAATAAATGATAAACTAATAAAATTAAGGGTGAGTTTATTTCGAAGTGCTTTGAAGATCAAGAAATCACCGTAATCAAATTGAAGTTCGGACATTTCCGAACAAAATTTTCTTGACCCATGAACTAGAAAATGGTTTTAGTTCGTTCAAAAATTTGAGTGTAACGGCAATTTAGTTTAGATATTGTAATGTCCCATTTATGTAAAAGGTCTTGGCTAAGGCACTACTTATGTACAAAATTTTACAATTTTAATAATAATAAAGATAAATAAAACCAAGAATATTTATGAAATACAAATCAGTAAACCGCATCGGAAATTATTTTGCAATCAAATACACATTTCTAAAATTCATGAAATAAAACACTTTAAATAGATATTTTTGCAACATTTTAAATATCGGCTACCAGCTTTTCACCGCTTGCATACCACGCCCAAAAGTTCTTTAAGTTGAAACCATTTTTCATAGAAGGGTGAGTGTTTGAAATACACTCAGTAGGAATCTCGGGACAACACTAAATAAATTTCAATAAATAAATCGTTGAAAACAAATACATTGAACCATTGATTCACAAACGCAATCACATAGGTGCGGGATTTAGTCCGACTTATTATAAATACAGATACACATAATCATAACAATCAAACAAAGCACTTAGTTGCGGATCTTAACCGCCATGAATCGCAGATCTTGATCGTTGTGAATTGTGGATCTTAATTAACCAACATGCATAGATTTCATTATCACATACACATGTTTATTTCACAACCATATTGTTCTTCACATTTGCATTAATAAGCTCATAGTACATCGTTCACATTTTGATAATGATCAACACTAACATATAATAATGCTCAATTGGAAATTTACAGATAATTTTTAAATTATGAGGGGTAGAATTATAGTGTCTAGAATTAATTTTTAGGTCATTATATCATTTTGAATTAAAGAGGGGGTAAATTATAATTTTTAGAAATTTATTATTTGTATAAGGTCCCTAAATTTAATATAATTCTCAAAGTCAAGCCTTAGTTCCAAAACCTTAACCCTAGCCACCATCTACCCTCCACTCATCTGTCACCCGATATGCCATGACCGGCAACCACCTGGCACCACCGGCGACACCGTCCTACAACTAAACAAACACACCCGCCCTCACCCATCTCCAATCTCCCGTTCCCCGTCTCCAGTCCCCATCCTAGACAAGGTGTACATCCTAAGCAAGGAAAGGATGAGTAGGATGGCCTAGGTATCTCTTAAGCCCATTGGGTTCATTTATTTCATCTTAATGGGATCCAATTTTACTCACATCGGGTTGGGCCAAAATATAAAGGAAAGTTGCACCAATGGTTTGTATTGGGCCCAAAAATCTATAACTATAAATATATCTATGAGTCCTTAATGCATGGCTTTAGAAAAAAATTAAAATCATTGTTTTAAGGCATAATAGTCAAACAAAATCCAAACCTTTATAGATTTTTACTATTTTGGCCAACACTTTAAATTTTGTCAATATATCC
This sequence comes from Scutellaria galericulata, assembly GCA_946896805.1. Lineage (NCBI taxonomy): Eukaryota > Viridiplantae > Streptophyta > Magnoliopsida > Lamiales > Lamiaceae > Scutellaria > Scutellaria galericulata. The sequence goes on along the minus strand of OX335798.1, from coordinate 10,072,468 downwards.
ATGATTTTTTTATCATTTAATAGAAATTTTAGTCAATTTTAAATTTTAGTCAAAATTGGATGACATGTCTCTAACCTAGTTACCACATGGATTAAGTTTTAAATACACATCATCAATTATCTAACTCATCTTAGTGAAAAAGAGAAACCATAGGAAGTTGGAATATATATTGTGTAAAAAGAAACATAACAAAACAATTATTTTTAATATTTATATAATCATTAAAAAATGAAAGGAGTATTAATATTAATATTAATAGTCATTCATGCAGACAGGGCTGATTCTGAGTTAGGACGAGAAGGTCGACGACCTAGGGCCCCATATTTTAAGGGGCCCCAAATTTTCATCCAATACAATATATAAATATATATATATATATATATATATATATATATATATATATATATTTAAAATTAAACATTTGTTGTATTTGGCTCAATATAACATATAATTGATAAATTTGATATAACCTTATTTGTGTTCAACTATGACTCAAGAAAAATTAAATGAATTAACAATTTTATGCATAGAACATGAGTTGGAAAAATTTGATCTTGTAAACTTAATTGATGATGTTGCTTCTAAAAATGCTAGAAGATCTAGATAGTTTTTATGATAAATTGAAACTAATTTTTGGTTTTATGTTTGTAGGTGCTTATATTTTTCCAACATTTTAGATGTACAAAGAAGTGTATTAAAACTTGATCTATGTACACAATTTTTTGAATGGAAAAAAAAAAATTATTTTCAAAATTCTAAGTTATATTTATTTTTAGTTAAAAATGTTAATTTTTCTCATAGGCCCATTTTTTCTACTTCATCCTGGATCTCAAAATATCAGGATCGGCACTGCATGCAGAGGAGATGTTGGAACTTCAAAAAACTGTTGTCTTGAGGATATGCTAGACTTCAAAAGATTGTTGCCTTTGTCCAATTTCATCATATTGTACAAATAAAATACGTATAGTATATAATTTCACTATAAATTGAAGAGAGAAAAAGTTTAGAGAGAGAGACGGCCATTTTAGTGTGGGAAGAAATTAACAATGATTATAAGTTATAATGATAAATCTAAAATTGGTGAGTTAAAGAATTGTTGGTGTGTACATGAACTTGATTCATGAGATAATTAGGTAAGATATATGTGATTTAATTTTAACTAAAATCTAAATTTGACTAAAATTGAAATTAAATGATAAAATTATGGACAAATTAACCAAATTTAGAGGATTGATCAAAATAGCAAAAATCTATAAAGATTTGGATTTTTTTTTTTTTTTTTTTTGCTATTAGGCCTTGTTTTAATGATCCAAAGTCAATTCTTTTCATCCACTCTTTTAATGACCCAAGGGCCATCAATGTACATTAATTTAATTTAGAATTAATTATATAATAAAACATGAATTTAGTGTTTTATATCAATTGTAATATGAATTTTTAATTATAACATTATAAACTTTCAATTTTAACACATGTTTCAATTTAAGATATGATTAGAATTTTCGAACTCTAATTCGTAATGTGGAGCCTGAAATTTATAAGTCAATCATAATCATTGATCCATGTGAAATTAAGAAAACTCTAAAAAAAAAAAAAAAAACAATTTATCACTCTCTCACTACCATTCTTCCCCCTTTTTCATCATCATGATATCAATAGAAATTCTTCGCATGAATCAACATTTAGAGAAAAATGTGAAAAACTACTCCACCAAACTAATCAAAAATCTAACCTTTCAGCCTCTCCAAATGATGTTGATGATACAAAATGTCGTGCATTCCTGAAACAATAGAGCACATTTTAAATTCTTATGTTGCAGAAAATAATGTTGAAAAATCCCCCAAAATCCTCAAACCAGAGAAAAGAACAAAATTTTCCAATAAAACATTATTGAGAAACCAAAAACCCATAAACCAAAAACTAAACAGCAATTGATGAATTGCGTGTCAGCGCCGATGTGATGAAAACCTGGGTTTTCGGAGCAGTCATCAGATCATCATCGTCGCTTTTCAACATCTTGTCAAGCTCCTTCAAGAATATTTCCATGGCGTTCGCCGCTTAGTATATCTGAACCACTATTTTGTTCTAAAGTTAGGGTGAAGAATTTCAATGAGAATTAGAATCCCAAAGAAGAAATCAAGTATTTCCTTTTATTTTTCTTTCAAATTTGTTCTTAGGCCTCAGAATTATGAAGAAGATGAAGAAGTGATTCCTTTTCTTTTAATTTTTCTATTTGTTTTTCATTTAATTTATTTATTTTCTAACAAATGAAGATTTTCAACAAATTACAAATATATTTCGGACTCCACATCATCAATTGAAGCCCGAAAAGCTCAAACATGTTCCAAATTGAAACTAAACTTCTTGTAATTAACCCTTTAATTTATTATAATCATTTGAGCATGAGACAAAAAAATGATAACCTCTAATTAAACACTTTGTTAAAATTTATTTATGGTGTTATAGATATTCGGAATTTTTTTGATTTAAAACAAATATTCATTCCAACAGAATGCAAAAATAAATAATTAAATAAATTTATTGAACAACAATATTTTTAACTTAAATTTTAAAACAAGTTCTTGATTTTAGGCTTGATAAGTTAATAGAAGAGTTGTCGATCTCTTCTAAATAGCTACATTTAATTTTTTTTACAAATTTTCTTCTTCAAAATATTGATTTGATAGTTATAAAATTAGATAAAATAGATATAAATTTGAATTTTAACATATTATGCATAAAATCATTATTTTATATAGGGTCAATTTCATTTCCCAACCTATACTTTGTATGTTTTTTATTTTATTTTGCATCCTAAACTATATTTTTTTACCGATCGCAACTTATACTATACGTTTTGTTCAATTTTGCAACCTCCAACATTTTCCGATGAGAAAAAGGTCCAATTGAGGGTTATTTTCGTCATTTTCTTGGCTATTAACTAATTTCCTCTCCAAAATCCTCATTTCTTTTGCAAATTGTTCGAGTAAATGATGGTTATGGTGAGTTTCAAACAAAAATAAGATTTCTTTACCAATGAAAATAGCTAAAGAACCAAATTTACTAATGTCTTAGAAGTGCAAATGTCGAAAATAACACTGATAAATTAGCACGTGAATATCACGTGTGCCTTGTTTCACTGGAAAATGTTGGTCGAATGTTGCAAAAGTAAACAAAACTTATAATATAGGTTGTGATCTAAAAATAATAATAATGTAGGATGCAAAATTGAAAAACATCTATACTACAGGTTGGAAAATGAAATTAACTCTTTTATATAAGTTCAAAACTAATTATTTGATTAATATATTTTATCTAAGAGATTTTACTCTTGGTTAAAATCAAATGAAATCTTCAATCTCACTTATCTGTCTTTCACCAGAGTATCATAATATCATTGTAAAATCGTTGTAAAGTATACAACTATAAAATTACTTAGTTTTGACAGTATTTTAAATTAATTGTTAGGGGTAATTACACCAAATTACCATATAAACTATTTCAAGTATTTGAACTTCACAAATGTTTTTGTGCACCAGGTGCATGGGTTATAACCCATATACAATTCATATCATATGATCCGAAAGATGTTTTTCACGCTACAGACGCGCACCCACTCGTCCTAGGTTGGCGCTCAAACTCGAACCCGCAAGCCAAACCTTTCTATTATGGTCACCTAATCTTTTAGTTATGTTCGCATAACCTTTTGCAGTGTTTTACAAACCTACAATACATTTTAAAACTTTTATGTTGTAATAATATAACATTTATGCATAATAATTTAAACTTTCCGTTATCATAATATAACATTTATGTTATTCTTTAAGTAGAAAAAGGTTATGATATTTGTACATAAAGATTATATCAATATAACATAAAAGTTAAATTATTATAACATAAAGGTTTTCAGCTATACTACATGAATTTTTATACTGAAAAAGTCTCAGTTATTCACTTAAAGATTATGATATATGTACATAAAGGTTAAACTAATATAACATAAAGGTTATCAAAGTATATATTTTATTTTTATAACAAAAAAATATTTTAAAATATTCTATTTTTATCAAAGTATTAAAATAAAATGTCTAAAAGTATTTTAAAAGTATTCATTTTATTCAAAATATTAAAATTAAATTAATCATAAAGTTATTTAAATCTATGTTATTTTAAGTATTAAAATTATAATGATTTAAAAAGAAATATTTATTACTACTAAATAACAATATTTTTATTTTTATTTAAATACTTCATAATTTTAATTCTAATATTTGAAATAAAATAGAAAATTTCGTTGAAATAATTTTATGATTTATATTTCGTGTAAAATGATTGTTTTAAAAAAAATTATAACTTCAATTTTAATAGCTTAAATAACACTATATATATATATATATATATATATATATATATATAAGTGTGGATATTTCTTACAAAATATGGATTGCCGAATATATCCTTATCAAAGATTATTATCTAAGGTTATAATAGTAATTTAAGTTTTCATATTTAAAAAATTTTATATTAGAATCCTAACCAATTCAAAATCTCATAGAATCCTATTATAATTAAAACTCTAATATAAAAGTGTTAAATATTAGATATTTGTATTATTATTTTTTTTCTTAATTTGAATTGATTTTCACATGCGTTGCACGTGAGTGGGATTAGATTTGGGTTTGAGTTTACCCACATTGACATGCTCATGACCATGTTGACTGAATAAAGATTCATAATAAAATTTCATGAATATTTTGTCTTTCACTATTAGGATTTCAAAGTATAAATATGTTCCCTCTTCCAAACATAATTAACCTAACAACTACTCCAATTCTCATCATATATATATATATATATATATATATATATATATATATATATATATATCTCCAATTGTGTTCCCAACATAGTAATAGGTGACGTAATGTAAACTCTTTTTACATGCACAAGAGCAACAATATTAGTAAAAGTACTCCCAGCATGTAAATTGTTATGTAATTTATTTAAGATAAATTAATATAGCTAACACTCGTAGCAATTAATTGATAGCCAACAAAAGTAGTTGAAGAATTGCCTATATAAATGGTGCAACATCCACTTGTCTTTTTTAAATAAGCTAGCTAAACTGAAATATTTGTATTTTGCTTAGTAATCATAGCAATTGCAACAAAATGGAATTCAAGTTTTGGTTTATAGTAACCCTCTCATCCATCTTAGTAGCAACTATAAATGCTTCATTCTTTCCTTTTGAAAAGCCACCACTCTTTCCTTTTGAAAAGCCATGCATAGTATACCCTAAAGATTTACCTCCGCTTCCTCATCATATACCCTTTTCCATATTTTGCCCACCGCCACCGCAGCTTGACTCACCACCACCACCACCACCACCATTGCCACCTCAACTCGGACTGACACCTGTCCCCTCATCTTCTCCAACATCTCCACCACTATCTCCGCCTCAACTTGAACCACCAGCATCGGCTCTTCCACCTCAGCTTGGATTCATACCCAAGCCATCGTCTCCACCACTATCTCCTCCTCAACTTGAACCACTAACACCACCACCAGCGTCGGCTCTTCCACCTCAGCTTGGATTCATGCCCAAGCCATCGTCTCCACCACCATCTCCTCCTCAACTTGAACCACCAACACAACCACCAGCGTCGGCTCTTCCACCTCAGCTTGGATTCATGCCCAAGCCATCGTCTCCACCACTATCTCCTCCTCAACTTGAACCACTAACACCACCACCAGCGTCGGCTCTTCCACCTCAGCTTGGATTCATGCCCAAGCCATCGTCTCCACCACTATCTCCTCCTCAACTTGAACCACTAACACCACCACCAGCGTCGGCTCTTCCACCTCAGCTTGGATTCATGCCCAAGCCATCGTCTCCACCACTATCTCCTCCTCAACTTGAACCACTAACACCACCACCAGCGTCGGCTCTTCCACCTCAGCTTGGATTCATGCCCAAGCCATCGTCTCCACCACCATCTCCTCCTCAACTTGAACCACCAACACAACCACCAGCGTCGGCTCTTCCACCTCAGCTTGGATTCATGCCCAAGCCATCGTCTCCACCACTATCTCCTCCTCAACTTGAACCACCAACACCACCACCAGTGTCGGCTCTTCCACCTCAGCTTGGATTCATGCCCAAGCCATCGTCTCCACCACTATCTCCGCCTCAACTTGAACCACCAGCACAACCACCAGCGTCGGCTCTTCCACCTCAGCTTGGATTCATACCCAAGCCATCGTCTCCACCACTATCTCCTCCTCAACTTGAACCACCAACACCACCACCAGCGTCGGCTCTTCCTCCTCAGCTTGGATTCATACCCACGCCATCATCTCCACCACTATCTCCGCCTCAACTTGAACCACCAACACCACCACCAGCATCAGCTCTTCCACCTCAGCTTATTTTCATACCCACGCCGTCATCTTCACCAACATCTCCACCACTATCTCCGCCTATTGGCACTCCATCTATTGGAGCCCCTTCTCCAACACCTTCAATGGCTTCTTCTCCTTCTTCAACCATGGGAGCTCCTTCTTCGATGACTGTAGGAGTTCCTTCTTCAGCACCTGCTCCTTTTTAAATCTGCACGATCAATCTATTAATTTCATATTCTAGTTTACGATCTAGCTAATTTAACTTGTTATAGTTAGTCCTTCCCTATATGTTTATTTATAAAAACCTAATTTGTTTTTGGTTTTCTTCTTGTTTTTTTGTTTCAGACAAAAAATTCCCTAGATAAATAAGGTTTTGGACAACCAAAAAGTTCATATATCACAAACTAGCTATAGAGTGCGAGATTTCATCCTACGTCATCGGTTGTGTAATAATATCAATCAATGGTATGACATGTGTCGATGTCATAAAAGTAGAAAAAATTAATTATTGATTTTTTTTTTTAAGTTGATACATGTCACACATCAACTGATGTTAATACACAACAAGATGTAAGATGTAGCATGTAATCACCGGCAGTTTACATCTGGGAACTAGTGAATTTTTCTATGTACTTGTACCTAATTATGCATTAAATAAAGCTAAGAGTTTTTTTGTTATCATGAGAATCGAAGGTGATCTACTATATATGCTACCATTATATTCTATATATTGTTGAGTTATATATTATTCCGTTTAGGGAAATGTAAAGTTCCTTCACATGATATCTGCAAATATATGGTTTACTTTTAATTTAAATAAACTAAACTTTCAATTCCCTCAGAATTTAGCTGCATATGGATTATGGAGTACCAAAATTAACTATGTGTATTTGCATGCATCCATATAAAGAACTATAACAACTTAATATTAATTTATATGACTTGCTTGCCATACTTTTTTTTTTTTAATCACAAGGATTTAGAAAATTGTAATTGTAACGTTACTTTTGAAATCTAATTAGCAAAGTAAATTAATAAGTTAACGTGATTTGCTATTCGTAATACCATACATTTAATTAATACGTAAAAGTAGCCAGCTGAGACTTTTGGCAATCATTCACAAGTAAATGAATGATGATTCAAATTGGAAAAATATGTTAAATTTGTAATTTTTTTATTAATTTAAAAAATAGTGTTAAATTTTAAATTTTGTAGAATTTATAATTTCTTTTACAATTAAACCTATTTATTATAAATACAATCCTGACGATTTAACCGCTTCAATAGCATGAGAGAAGGCCCTGAAAAAAAAATTATTGATTGCAAATTAAACATTTGAAACCACCTTAAGTGGTACATATTTACTAGGTACGTAGATGTGGCAAGTTTATATAATACTCCCCAAATAGACATAATAATGTACTAGTATTTATGTTCGATTCCCCAAGTAGGCACAATAATGTATGTGGTTTTGTTGTACGTATATTCAAATAATGATAATACACCCAATTATAGCATTTACAACTCATTTGTAACTCAAAATACAAGACCGCTGTGTGACGGCATTAATTACTTTAAAATAATAGAACTTATGTCGGCCTCTACGAAGATTAAATTCCAAAACATGCAGTTTTAGATGATCACACAACGTGGTGATATATTTATGCATCCTCACTAAAAAACTTTTTTTTTTTTTTTCTTTCAAAAATGTGGTATAAACTATAAAGTGTACTTATCTTGAACTCATGTAATAAGCATTATATACTGTACATACATGTCCTGAACTCATTTACTTAATTATTAATTCTACTAAATGCTTTTTTTTTTCCTTACTCACAAAAGAGTTCCTATTTTCCCTTGAAATCTACGTATATTATGTTTATTTCATTTATTAACAATATTATCTATATAAGTATGGTATCTGCTAATGAGAATATATATATATATTTATATATATATATATATATATATATATATATGTGTGTGTGTGTGTGTGTGTGTGTGAATATTGAAGATTAAGAATTAAAAAAATTCTGTTTCTTTTATGCCCTAGAAGGGGAAGAAAGTTATGAAACAGGATAAAATTACAGGATAATAATAATGACTATCATTTTATAAAGATTAGAACTCTTGTGAGACCGTCTCACTGATCTAATTTTATGAGATTGATCAGTTATAACTCATAATCCATAAAATATATAGAGATTGATTTCAAAATGTATAATTGATTTATGAGACTATCTCGTAAAATAATTTTCATGAAACAATTTTATATAAGTTTTTATATTCTTTAAGAAATTAGTGAGATAACAAATTACTGTTAGAACTCAGAAATATAATTCATTTGTTCCATTTTGTAAAACTAAAACATTTTGATACAAAATCTTCTATTGCATTACTTGCAAGAAAAAACACTCTTTTATTACATTAATTTAATTTTACTATATACACATTCGATAACTTAATTATGAGAGGAAAATAACTTAAAAATATAACATTAAGTATATATACTTGTGTGTCGATATTAGGATTTAATCTAGACTAAATCGGCAATAACTATCTAAATTTTAGTACAATTAGTGTGTATAGCCGAAGATGAAAGCCTAAGTAATTGTACTCGTGCCTTATTAATATTCCAACTATATTAATTCATTTTAGAAAGCTTTATTGTATACACATTCAATAATTTAAAAAATAGGAGTAATAGAATAATATCAGATCAAGTTCTCTTGGTCCATGTTATGATATTGATTAGACAAAAATAGTCTATATGACTATCTAACTTTTAGTACACAATGTATAGCCAAATATAAAAGCCTAAATATCATACATGTCATTGCCTAATTAATATATACCTACTATATTGGTTTATTTTAGACAAAAAATTAATACATTATACACATCTGCAAGGCAATAATATAAAAATATTAGAATAATAATAGATCAAGTACACGTGTCTATATGAGGCTGTTTTATTAAATTAAATTAGTCCATATAACTATCTAAGTTTAAGTGCAATTATGGATACATGAATAGGCGACTAGGCTATTCACCTATATGTAATTGTACGATCATGCCGTATTAATATAACCAACTTTATTAATTTAAATTTATTAAATATATGCACGTCCAATTCTAACATAAAGATATTAGAATAATGTTATAAGATCCAGTACACTCGTATCTATAGTATATTGTATTAGAGTAAATAAGTGAAATTAGATATATAACTATCTATGTTTAGGTACAACTATATTTACGTGTGTATAGGCGACTAGGCTTCACCTATAATAAGTGTTATACGCTTTATATATTAATATATACCAACTGTATATATTTAATTTAATTTTCTCATAAATACACGACGTCTAATATCTTAAAAATATAAGACATACTACATTTTATTCCCTCCAATCACAAAGTGTCTTTTTTAGAGTTTTCATTCTAGATTAAGAATAAATATTGAATAAAATTATCAATCGTTGATTATATCAAGGTTTGAACCTTGTTGATATCAGTTGTCTCAATCTCAAAACCAGGTCATTAAGACACATCATACAATTTGCATGGTAACAATTTTGAAAGAACGAGTTGTTATCTCCAAATTAGTATGACGTAAACCTGAAGTTGGATCATAAATAAAAATAATAATAATACTAAATAAGTAGTACTCATTTCTACCTAGTATGCATAATACAAAATGAAAAATACCCACTTGATAAGAAATTAAGTTTTCTACCCAATTTGAAGATAAAATTACTCAACTACCCTTATATCCAACTATCCTTGGTAAATTGAATTGGGGAAAAGTTAGTCAAAATTACCTTCAAAATAACCCTAGTAAATTGAGTTGGGTAAAATTAGCATTTACTCTTCGTGATTTGTGGTTGCTTTTCGTGATTTCTTTTTTAGGAGAAATCAAACATATCGGCGACCGGCGACTGTTGAGGAGGGAGGCGGCGGCACGACCGTGACTGTTGTGGAGGGAGGCGGTAGTGTGAATATAGATTTGTTGAAGAGGAGGCGGTGGCGGTGCACGAATATAGATCTGTTGAGGAGGAAGACGGTGGGCGGTGCGACCGACACTACTGAGGAGGAAGGCGGCAGCGGCGGGACATGTTGTTGCAGAGAATGGTAGAAAAAGAACAAGTTTTCTCTTCACTCAAGCCCTAAATATGAAGCCCTACAAAAATAGGCATTGAAAAGTTTAGAATTTTATGATATGTGCAAATACAACATCATTTTGAGCATTGAAATGTTGAATTTGTTGCAATAATTTGTAGAATTTAGTGACTGAATCTGTTAATGAATTTGGGTATAGATCACAAGGGTAGATCTATAGATCACGAGGATAATCATAGATCACGAGAGTAGATGCTTAATAACAATGGAAATGTTAGATAACGAGGATAGATGCTTAGATCACGAGGGTAGCCATAGATCACGGTTGTAGATGCATAAATGTTAGATAACGATGGTAGATGCTTAGATCATGAGGGTAGATGCTTAATAACGATGGAAATGATAGATAACGAGGGTAGAAGATTAGATCACTATGGTGTCTCTAGATCACTAGGCTAATAACAGATCACGGTGCTGATATGTTTGCATAATAGATCACAAAGCTTCTTCAGATCACGGTGTTAGGATAGATAGATCACGATGATAATTATAGATAAAAAAATTATTAAAATATTTATTATAAAATATTAAAATGACTTTAAAACTTAAAATAATTATTAAAATATGTCAAAAAGTATTATTAAAATATATCATAATATTAAATTTTAACATAATAATAATAATAAATATTATTGTTATTCATGTTTTATAAGATAAAATTAATTAATACAATATGAAAATTGTTTTAAAAATAGTAATATTATTTTTAAAATAACTCATACAATTAATTTTTTAGATTAATGTATTTGTAAAATACTAGAAATTAGTATTATATGCTTGAAATCATTAATTTGATGTTGTTAGTGATGATTTAAAAGCATGCCCAAGACTAAGTACTTAAGTATTACACAAAACTAATGAATGTCCATGTGTGGCACGAGATAATTTTATATTTTTTCATATATTTTTTTATTGTAGCTTATTTCATAATTTATAGTTTTTCTATATTTTTGTTCAGTATGGAGTAATCATTTCATTTATATGAATCTATTTAATATTTTTGGCATTGATCATGAAAATTTATGACAATGAATATAAAGTTTTTAGAACTTATCGCTCTTTTTACTATTCACAGAATAAAAAAGTGTAGAAAAAGTTGTAACTATTTGAAGTTCTAAAAACGTAATAATACTTTTTTTATTTTTAAGATAGTAGAATTGCAACTACTAGGAAATCAAGTTTAATTTGCCTAAAGTTAAAAGTTACTGAGCTTAAAAATAAATTCTAACATAATGTTATTACATAGATCCGAACAAAGCTCTCTCTTGCATCCATGATATTGTAGTATTTGCTCGTCATGGTGAAACCTCTTCCCACTCCCAAGGGCATCATTAAACCCTCACTTCCTCTTACCCTAAAGTAACATAAAAGTACTAATAGTAGAAACAATCAATAGTAAAAAAACAAATGAAATCAATCACATTTATAAGATCAATGAAAGAGACAGTGAAAATCACTTTTTCTAAGTTTGATTTAAGATGGAATTTTTTACACATTTATGGAAATAGACATGAAAAATGATCACGCTTAAAAGGTGCAGTCTAGGTTTTAGATAAATGCGTTATTGTTTTGCTCATGAAAATACTTGGATTTTAAAGGCCGACATTCTTTTATAACAAATATCATTACCACATAAGTCTACTATAAGTGTTTCTAGATAGATGCACTATAGTTTCCCTCATGATAAAACAATTGTTAAATTTAATTCTCTATAATTTCTTAACAGCCACAGTGGAAGTGGCGGGGACGTTTAAATTTGGAGGCCAGATGAAGTACATATTGTTTGAGTAGGGTTATTGGAGACATACATAAGGAGCTTAGCCACTACGATAGGTTAGATGTCTTTTGCGGTCATGTTTTGGCTACTTCTTGATATTTGATAAAGATACAGTTATTAGTGGTCGACGACTTCTCTATTTGTTCGATCGAGAGATTATCGTACCAGGATTCAGTACACACAAGTGTTCGTTTCATGTTGGAGATCGTTCTTTGATGTTCTCAAAATTGGAAATCTATATGATCACGAGGCTGAAATTCGGAACTTCAGAATTTAAGCGTGATTGTTCACCATGTGAGCCACTTGATGACGGAGTTTATAAAAGGAGTTTTGATGGACAAGCTATGGTAGCCGGTGATTTATTGACCCGTTTTAAGAATGAAGAGTTCCAAAGTCGTCCAGATGATATAGTGAAGATTTCTTATATATTATTATTGACACTCTACTTGTTTGGTATGTACATATGTACTCCTGTACCCCACTAGCTATGAAGTTTGGTCGAACAATCGACTTTATTCGATAAATTCTCATAAGGCTCGTATGTTTATCAGAAATTGCTTTATTATTTGGATAATTCACTACAATATATATCATCTGGAGGTCGAAGACCACTATATCCACTACAAGATTTTCGCTATTTAACAACGGGTTTTACCCGTTGTTAAATCCTGATTTTTAGCGTTGTTGTATCCAGCGTTGCAGAAAAAAATTCGCTATTTAACAACAGTAAAAAGCATTGTCTTATCTAGATACGACAACGCTTATTACCATTGCAAAAAAGCGTTGTCTTTTCTAATTTTGTTCAACAATATATGCAACGCTTGAAAAGCGTTGTCTTTTTGAAACACAACAATATGCATATATGCAACGCTTAAAAAGCGTTGTCTGTTTGAAGTACAACACCACGAGTATATGCAACTCTTATAACCGTTGTCTCTATTGATAAATCCTGAATTTGTGCAACGTTTTTTTAGCGTTGTCGTTTTTAATAATAACAACGCAAATGCAACGCTTTTTTCGGTGTAGTCATTTCTTTATGACAACTCTTTTTTGTGTTGTCTTTTTTGTTAATTCACATTTTTTACAATTAATTTCATATTTTTTCCTGGATATATATAATAATATAATTTAATTATATAAACTAAAAAACGCATTACAAGATCATATAAATATCGTCAACATCAAACATAACATTCATAAATCCTCCCAACAATGTCTCATCCTAACACTTAAAATCACGAAACGTTACGTCTATAAATGCAAACTCCAACAATATCAAAATGATCATATTTGTTTGAATAACATCACGACCTAAACAAAAACTAAGCAGCACGAACTTCACATAATCAGCCCTACGTCCCCACAATCTGTCAGCATGTAAGAACAAAGTTAATTAACATGAGAACCTACAAATCATCACGTGATCATATTAAATGATTAAAAGAAAGCATTGCAAGTTAAAATATATTAGTCACCTTGTTCTACCTATTTATATGTTCTTGAACGCAATCAGCCCATTCAACACGAACTTCATCAATATCAGCACTAGTGCACTTGACATGCGTAAACTTTGAAAAAAAATATGTAGAATAATCAACTTCATTTCATTTTGGTAAAGTATGCAATATGCAAACTAAATAGGAATTAGTTACTCACAATTGAACGCAATGAAGCCATGTCCACAGTTGCATCCTTTTCAATGAGTTGTCTCATGTACCACAAGATAAAAAAACCACATTGTTTGGTGTCAGGTTGCAAAGGAGCCTACATTACAATTAACTATTTGTATCAACTTATAGATATAAAAGGTGATAATAAAATAAATATATACATGAGTTGCAACGTATTATTCACACCTTCACCATACATACCTTGACTACTTCCCATGTAGGTTGTTTTTCCCCATTCTTTCCAATTTCTGTATTGAACATTCTCAAGGCCCTTCATGACAAAACAAACTATTAATCATCAGGAATGCAACACAAAATAAGCGAACATAAATTTACTAAACATTTTAAATTGAAACTTACAATTCAACAATTTTTTTCCAAGTTTGATCATGCAAGCGATCATAAAGAGGGTCATAACATAGTGAGCATCATAAATTTTCGTTTCATACACAACCATGGAGGAAGATTATAAGTGATCAGCATTACTGGCCAACAACTATACGTAGAAGTCATCATACCATGAGGATTGATCCCGTCTGATGATAGCGCCAATCTGAGATTTCTTGACTCGGAAGCAAATTCAGGCCACTTATGGTCCACTACTTTTCAAGATGGTGCATCAGCTGGGTGACGCAAATAACCATCAACAACTCGATTATCAGCATGCCAAGTCAAGTCCTTAGATATCTCCTTGTTTCGAAACATCCGTCAAAACCTTGGAATAGGTGGGAAGTACCGAAGGACCTTTACTGGAATTCCTTCACAAATCCTAGAATTTTTCCCCACTTTCCATCTTGAGATACCACACTTAGGATAATTAGTAAGGTCCTTATACTTCTTACGATACAGGACACAGTCATTTGAACATGCATGAATTTTCTCATAATCCATCCCCAATGCAACTAAGGTTTTCTTTGCATCATACAAAGATGAAGGTAATTCATTTTGGGGAGGAAGCATTTGCCTAACCAAACTAAGCAGCTCAGTAAAACTTTTATCACTCCAACCGAATTTTGTCTTTAAGTTATACAATTTCACAACTGTAGACAACTTTGTGAAAAAAGTATATCCAGGATATAGAGGTTTTTCTGCATCCTCAAGCAATTTGCCAAATTCATTTGGATTTTGATTAGTGTATTCATATCCAGCATGTACCATGTCAATAGGTTCTTCCTTCCCAAAATTATTTTCATTTCCCCTAAACTGACCACCATCATACATAGAAATTCCTGGCTTAGATCTCTCTCCATGCCACACCCATGTATGATATGTTTTATCAATTCTCTTAGTCAACAAATGCAACCTAACTATGACATGTTTTCATTTCCTAAGATTACCACATTCTGAACATGGACAAGACATTGCATTGACATCATCAATATTTTGAAGTGCAAAATGCATAAAGGACTCAACCCCAGCCTTGTATTCATCTGAGAGTCTGTCCTTCAACATCCATTCTTTGTCCATCTTCAGTAGGAAATAAACTAATTAACAATTAGTCTTATTTCAGTAAGCACTGATAAATTATAAGTCGATCCATCAAGTTATTATAGTGCGGTATCAACATAGTAAGACATAAATCTATAACATCAGATGCTATAACATCTCTTATTTTCATCCCACACATCAGTCAAAAGGCCAAACTTAACTTGAAAAGATATATCTGAAAAGTAGAAATGCTTGGAAACATGATACAAATGAGAATAACATAATAGACAAGGCAAAGGGTAAGAAAATTACAACCCTCTAAAGTCACGAAATCCCATGAATAGGGCAAAGTCAAATTATGTTTAAAATCATGAATTAGAAAATTATGAATAACTTGTGACTGAACAAGTGTCCCAGCACTAACAGTAAATCATAAACCCTTAAAAACTAAGGTAGTCAAATTATGGACATAAGGGTCAGAAACCTGAACACTAGACAATTGATCATCCAACTAGTTTGTTACATAATATCATATATATCCCAATACTAAAAGAAACTTCATTTGCTGCTAGTTACCTTAATGGAGAAGATTCATGCAAAACCTGTCTTCTAGAAACCAAGTATCTAGTAACCCAATAAATCAAAAGAGATGTATGTATGATCTTAAAATTTGGGATCAACAAGTAACTAAGGATAATCCAGTTGAATAAGCTATCATCTCATTCTCTATGCACTCAAACATGCCTCAATTAATAAAAACATAGTCCAAACATGTTGTTATAATCAGCAGACATATCGTAGTAATTAAGACAAGATAATTAATCTAACTACCAAATTTATCTAATCTATGCTCACTTAAAACAACACCAATACCAATATATTCACAAAAAATGGTAATCGATATAATATCAGCCAAAACGATTCCAATAACCTAACCTTAAGAACAACAGTTATCTCGTTCAACTCCGAATCAAGCTGCAAATCCTGGTCACTCTTCCCAATCCCCGACCATCGACCCCTCGATTCTTTATTATCAACAACGCAAATTCTGATCAACATTTTTTCAACATGGTGACAATCGGATCATGGAGTTATACAAACAAAAATCAAAGAAATCACTACTCATGAGACTTATTCGAGAAAAACAACAGCGCACAAGTTACATAAATTTGACAATCTGATACACAAATTTCTCATCAGAATCAAACATAAATCTCTCAATAGAAGCAAAATCAGATAACAAAGGTCCTAAATCATATAAATTTGCATTCGCCTAAATTACATAGGATTTGTGACCTAAAATTTTAAATCATTAAATTAGGGCACTGAAACATAATTTGAGAAGACTGTTCTATGTGTGTGTATGTGAAAGAAAGAGAAATTAGCAGCGAACCTGAACGGGGCGATGAGAAGAGAAGAAAAGAAGGACGCGGAGTTTCTACTAGGCGACGGCAGCGATGGGATGACGGCAGACTATGGGCGGGCGGCGGCGAAGTGCAGGCGAGCGACGGTGAAATGCAGGTTGGCGGGCGGCGGCGAATTGCAAGTTGGCGAGCGGCGGCGAAGTACAGGTTGGCGGTGAGGCAGAGGGTTTTGGTGGTGGAAAGGGATGGAGAATGGGTGGCAAGACACTGATCGATTTTGGAGGGTTACTGGAAAGAGATCGATGGAGATTTGGGTATTTGAAAAAACACAAGTGTAAATTGTGTGTAAGAATTTATTATTTGCGTATTAATATTAAATGTTGGTAAATAATAAGCAAAGTAACCATTGGTAAAATTGGTGATGCTCTCCCACTTGAGGTCTATGGTTCGATCCTGAGCTACAGTCATGAAATCAATTTTTTTTATATTCTTAATTTAATTGAGATATATGATTTATATATATATATATATATCTTTTTTTTTATAAAATAATTGTTTAAAATAATTTATATTTTTTGTATTAATTTAAAACCAAACTCATTTTATCTTTATTTTTATTTTAGAAAAACATTCATAATTTATGAATTAGAAAACATAATTTTCGAATTATGTTTTAAGATCAATAAATAAATTTTGTATTCTTATATAAAAGGGTAGTGAGAGTAATATTGTAGGTGTAATTTCTTAATTAATTCAAAATACTATTTTATAAAAATACTATTTTTTTAAAATAATGATTTTTTCCATATAAGATAATATTAATGCAAATAATATAAGATAACATAATAATTAATTAAATTTTTTAAATTTCATTAAATTAAAAAATAATTAATTTATAATTAACACAACACATAAAAAAAGTGTTGCACAATAGGTTGTCTATTGCCGAAAAAATACTATGAAAAGACAACGCAAAAACCGTTGCAAAAAAAGGGTTGTCTATTTTTTAAAAAATAAGCTATTTGACAACACTTTGAAAAATGCGTTGCACAAAAGCGTTGTCTATTTTAAAAAAAACGCTATTTAACAACCCTATGAAAAAAGCGTTGTCGTATCCAAAAAAAGCGTTGTCTTTGAACGAATTTTTTGAACAAAGACAACGCTTTTTGTAAAAAGGGTTGTAAATTTCGAAACTACTACACAAATTCATAAAAAGCGTTGTCTTTTGGGCGTTGTTGTATGTCATTTTTCTTGTAGTGATCATTTATACGGATATCAGATAGCTTTAAAAGTACATTTATTTTAAATGTGTAATATTTGTACTCTTCAAATGTATTATGTCAATCATGTATGATGTAACATTTTAGTCATCGTCACGTTCTACATCTAGGCATTTGAGTGCATCCCTGAATTTGGGAAGCAATTGGGAGAGAAGACATCAGACGAATTTCTGAGAGGTATCCGATAGCGAAGTCCACGAAAACATCTTAATGTTCTTGACATCTTCAATGCATATAATGTGAGTAATTGAGATTTTCAGTCTATTTGTCTTATACTTTGAATTCTACACACTAATATCATTTCAATATGTATCAAATTGAGTGCATTCAGTTGGAGACTACACAGGCAGAGAATGAATTACCATATATGGTCGATATTGAGATTGACATCTTATCTGGAGTAAGATTTATCCCTCAAGATCGACCGATTGGTCGTAAGATTTCACATGGAGATGGACCGAGACTGTCTAGGTCTGACAATGCATGTGCTAAAGAAAAAAAAGTGTGAGTCAAGAAATACTAATTAGCCTTCAAAGAGGACGAAAATTGATACTCAACATCAGATTTGCGAGGGAGATAACGAGGGTAATCCAACAGCAGCACCAACCTCAGTCCCACAAGCACCTCCCCCACCTGTAGTCTCACGACCACTACCACCACCACTTGAGGTATGTGTTATTACTCTTTCTATTATTATTTTAAATCTCTTATAAATTCTCGATAAATAAAATACAAGTATATTTCCTTTTCTTCTTTTGTTGACTCAGAAGTCGAAGGATGATTCAAAGAAGCAACAGAGATCCAAGAAGTCATCTATACGAGCGATTTCTAAATTTCTGAGGACGGAGTTTGCTTCAGCGATTGAGAGTGGCACAAGAGGGTACATATATTGTCCAACAGTCACTTCCGAACCATATAAAATTCAGAGTTAATCGTGCATAATCAAGTTTGAAATTTGATTTTGCATCTTCGTTTAATTAGTAGCTCCACCACATGAGATTATTTTTCTTCCATCTAAACTGCCCATAGATCCAGTCCATCCTCATCCACCAGTGGAAAAAATACGAAGCTAGCATTTTTTCCAAAGAAGCTCCAACATAGATCTTTGATAATGGATAGATATTTGTTCTTAAGAGGAAACGAAGAAAGATTTTTGAAAGAGGCAAAGTAGAGAGAGGGGTGGGTGGGGAGTCTCTCACCTAGGAAGATGAGTCAAGAGGTAGGAGACTCATCTGGAAAGTGGAGTCTAGAGGGCAGATATTGAAATTTAAATTGACAAAGTAAGGGCATATATGACATTGACTAGCTCTTATATAAGATGTCAGTTTCTATCCTTGGGGTGATGGTGAGTTAAGTTATCCTTAATTTAATCCAAAAATTGGAAATTAATTATCATGAGCTCATTGGATATCCGTCATCCAAATATCCCAAAAGTAAATAGCTGATACTGAAGGATTATTTTACCTTATCCAACCTTATCTTCTGAAGTAAACGCAACCTTGTGGTATTAATACTTATAGTATAATGTATTACACATGCACCTTTAAGGTATTACATATTTACCTTTAGGGTGTGTTTGCTTCAATTGTTGATTATATCCGAGAGATGATGAGTTGACTTAAATACATGGGATAAATTATTCACCCATCCTCATGGGTTGCCATATCACAAGATTAAGTAATACAATAACGGACCCTTTTTATATCATGTGCTCACATTTTTCAAGCAAACAAGTTGATCTTGTTGATATGTTATATTATCAAATCTAATAAGGGCAAGCAAACAGATCCTTAAGGTATTAGTGCTTATAATATAAGATATTACATATTTACCTTTAAGGTATTACACATTAATTTTTAAGTTTTTAGATAAATACCTTTTGCATACATACTTTAAGATATTATATTTTTACCTTCAAGGTTTTATATAAATACATTTAAGGTATCACTTATTTACCTCTTTCGTATTACATACATATATTATGAGGTATCACATCAACACAAGAATCTTAATTAATCACATTATCACCAACACAAGCCCTAAACCAAGAAAATCAAATTAAAATATTTAGACAAAAAAATAATCCTACAGTTTTCCTAATCTAAACAGCAACTTATTTTTCCTCTATCTCTCTCCTCCACCAAATTCTAGTCCTTCTTTTCATACTAATCAAGATAATCAAAGCCACATAAAAGAGAAGCTGATTTTCGCATATCCTCAGGAGGAGCCATGCACCTATCCATAACAATCGGGTCCGAAACTTGTTTTTCCTTGGCATAGTCCAGCACAGTTCGGATTAGGGGTGGAAATTGGAACGGAAATTTCCGATATCCGCCAAATCCGATCCGAAATTTTCCGATTTTGAAACGAATATTTTTAATCCGAAATCTGAATTTCGATTTTTCCGAAAATTTTCGGATGGAAATCAGAATTAGTTTTGAAATTTTCGGAAATTCCGAAATCCGATCCGAAATATTTCCGAAATTCAATTTTCGGAAATTCCGATTTCCGATCCAATCCGATTTCCGATCCGAAATTATAAAATGTAGAATTAGTAGAGGTATTTGAGAATCGAACACAAGACCTCTCACACTCAAAGCACGAAACTTACTATCAAACCAATAGTAATTGTTGTAATTTGTAAATAATTCAAACATTTTATACTATATACTATTTGCTATAGAAGAATACTATATACTATATGTAAATATAAATATACATATTATAGTATACTTTATAATACTATATAATATATTTTATATACTTTATACTATGTGTAAATATAAATATACATATTATAATATACTTTATAATACTATATACTATATAATATATTTTATATACTTTATACTATAGGATAGTATATAAATATATTATATACTATATGTATATAGTATAGTTTATACTGTAGTATCTGTAGTTGTTTAGTACTCCCTCCGTCCCGTGATAAGTGTCACACTATACACTTACTAAAAATGGACATAAAAAAGTTTCATTTATTTACATTATAATAATATATTCCACTACCTCTCTCCTCCCACTTACATTATAATAATATATATCTCACTGCCTCTCTCCTCTCACTTACATTATAATAATATATTTCACTACCTCTCTCCTCCCACTTACATTATAATAATATATATTCCACTACCTCTCTCCCCCCACTCACATTTAAATACAATAATTCTTAAAAATAGGGCCGAACAATAAATGTGACACTTATCACGGGACGGAGGTAGTATTATTTTATAATATATACTATATATTATAGTTTATACTGTAGTTTTTTAATTATATTATATTATATACTACATACTATATACTATACACTATATGTTATAGAAGAATATTATATACTATATATTATATACTTTATTATATATAGTATAGTTTATACTATAGTTTTATTTTATTCTATATATTATAGTTTATACTGTAATTTTTTAGTATTATTTTATAATATATACTATATACTATAGTTTATATTGTATACTATATACTATATGTATATAATATAGTTTTATTTTATACTATATATTATAGTTTATACTGTAGTTGTTTAGTATTATTTTATAATATATACTATATATTATAGTTTATACTGTAGTTTTTTAATTATATTATATTATATACTACATACTATATACTATATGCTATAGAAGAATACTATATACTATATATTATATACTGCATACTATATATTACATACTATATACCATATATTATATACTATATACTATATACTATATATTATATGCTATATAAGAACACTATATACTATATATTATATAAAATAAAAAGTGAATATCTAATTTCAAAGGTAAATATATATCATAAATTTCATTAAAAATGATAACATTTTATATAATAGGAATAATGACAAAGAAAATTATACAAATTATAAAACAAGTATTTTAAATATCGAAGGATTTCGAACAATGCATTATCATAAATCATAATATAGATTCAAATATTCATTTGATTTGAGCTTCCTAACAGAAAAATAACTTAATAAATATGAATTAATAAGTATAATTACTTACAAAATGATAATAGTTTATAATATAGTTTTATAGTTTTATTTTATACTATATACTATAGTATATATTAAATATAAAATATGACTCAAAAACTAAAGGTGAAAAAAGTAAAAAAATTTAATATAGTATTTATATACTATTTATAATTTTATTTTATAACTATATTATATACTATTTTATTTTATTCTATTTATAATTTTATTTTATAACTATAACTATAACTTTATTTTATAATTTTATTTTATAACTATTTATATACTATAGTACATTAGCAAAATAATTAATCTCCCATGTCTTTGATAGATATTATATTGATGTTAAATGCTTGAAATATCAGATTCGAGGTCGTATTATTTCTTAGGATATTAGAAAATGCTATATAGCTAGACAAAGTCTTGGGTGAGACCGTCTCACAGATCCCATTCCGTGAGACGGATAGAGTCGGGTCAAACATAAAAATTATGTAATACTTTTGTGTGTGTTATGTAATACTTTTATGTATATTAGGTAATACTTTGTATTGTAGAATGCATTTTGAGTTAAGTCAGACTATAAGAAAATATGTAATATTTTTATGTGTATTAGGTAATACTTTTATGTATATCAAGTAATACTTTTGTATTATGGGATAATGACCCGAATTGGGTCGGGTCGGGTCAACACAAAAACGCGCGGATCCTAGCTAGGCGCTCAAGTGCTCTTCTTCCTCGTGCGTGAATTGTGTAATATGTAATACTTTTGTGTGTATTATGTAGTACTTTTATGTATATCATGTAATACTTTTTGAAAATATCACATAACTTAATATCATGTAATACCTTTATGTATATAAGATAATACTTTTATGTGTATCATGTAATACTTTTGTATATATCATGTAATACTTCGACCCTACCCGTCTCACGGAATGGGATCCGTGAGACGGTCTCACACAAAACCTACACATATAGCTAATAGACCAACTAATTAATTCCGAAAATTTCTGAATTTCTGAATTTTTTAATTTTCGAAATTTCCGAAATTTTTTTCGAAAATTCCGAAAATTCTAAAATCAGATTGGATTTCACATTTCCGAAAATTTTTGGATGGAAATTGGAATTGGTTTTTCATTTTCGAAATTTTTTGGAAATTTTTCGAAACACCTTATTTCCAATTCGATCCGTCCAATTTCCACCCCTAATTCGGATGCATGTTGAAGTCACAACATAACCCTCCAATGGTTGTTCACAAGTCGGAAAATTCTCCGATGAACCTCAATTGAAATCATTTCTAGATCAAAATATAGTGAATTGAAGCTTACCTTTTTACAAATCTCAATTCAATCAATTAAATCAACGATTCGATTTGGAAAACATTAGGCCTCATCCGTTGACTTGAGGTCCAAGATGTTATCAAAATAATAATTATTATATATATTTTTGGCTATGTTTTAATCTACAAATATTTGAGAATTAAATATATACTAGTATAGAACCATGTGATACACGAGATATATTAAAATAAATATATTCAAGAAACTAATATAAAACTATATTACATTTTGAGTAAGAAATATAATAATTTGAAGAATAATTTTGATTTATATAAAGGAGATGATTTTTGGTAATTAAAAATGTCTTTCAGTAAATAATATTTTAACAATATTTTATTATTTTAAGATTTTTTAGTGGAGTTTGTATTATATTAAGATTAAATTAGAATTGAAATTTATATAATAATAAATACATAAAAATACAATACATTTAGTGTTTTTTTTTTTTTAATAAATGTGCATTAACATAAATTAATATCACAATTTTATTAGTATTTTCTTTTACGTAGTAAAATTAACAGCAAGCAATTTTTTTTCTTGAATTTACTAATGTTAGTTTTTTTTTTTAATTCAATTATAATTACTTGGGCTTAAAAGTATTTGTAATTTCATTTCATATACATACTTTTTTATTCTTGATATGTATGAATATAATTTTTTTCTATCTTTAATGTGCATTAAAATTTAGTGCACTTAGAATTTAATTTTTCCTAATTTATTTATCTTTATATATAATAAATGAGATATGAGATATTATAAATAAATAAAACGATAAAAATAAAAAAATTAAAGATAGATGGATAAAAAATAATTTAATTGTTTTTATTTAAATTACTTTAATAAATATAAAATTTAAACCTTTTGGGTCACAAACAAAATATTGAAAGCTCAGGGGCAATATTCTAATTATCTCAGCTTTCAATTAATAGAAACCCTAAAATCTGTCAAAATCCCCCTAAATTCAACATCAGCTCCGTCTCGACTGTGAAATTCTACGATCTCGCCGGAGAAATTGGAAACTCCGATCGATCGGCAAGATGAGCTCTTACATGAGCCGCCTGTTCCCAAGATCCAATTCAAGCTTCTTATTGCGAAGCGGAAACGCCTTGGAAGCCAAAGTTGTACGATTAAGAGAAGAAACCTACTTCCTCGACGCCGGAGTGGGCCGCCCGAGAACCGCCACCGCGAACGAGCTCGTAAAGCTCCCCAGAACCGACGGCCCAACCAGTTTCTCGACCAAGGTCGGGTTCCTCAACCCGGTCAGGGGCGAATCGACGATGAAGAATCTCATTTTGCAGCGATGCTTCGTCGATTTGGTGACCGGAGATTCTAGAAGCAAGCAGCAGGCCGCGGCCCGGTTCGATGACATGATAGGACAGGCCAACGCGGCCACCGGCGGCGAGCAGACGCTCCTCCTCCCGAGGAGGTTCAGGAAGCATAGGGCGTGGATGGAGCTGAGGAATATGTGGAAGTCTAATAGGAAGGTGAAGGGTTTTGTGGCGGGGAGAACGAGGGGAGGGTATTCGATCGGGATTGCAGGTTATCTTGCGTTTCTGCCGTATCGACAGGTCGCCGGTCGGAGGCTTGATGGTGATAAGTTCATCATTGAGAGCTTTACCCGTAAGAATTTCGTGGTTGCGAAAACATGGTAATTGGTGGTTCGTGTTCTTGCGGATTGATGGTATTGGATTAAAGTTTTTTACTTGATTCCTTTGCTGTTTGAGTTTTCTTCTACTTTGTTAGTGCATTTGAGCTCAGAAGGGCGTTTTGAGCTCTGGAAATTGGAGTTTATGTTTTCACTATATGATCTCTATTTTTGATTGGGATGATGATCATAAAATATGAATAATTATTGATTGACATGAATAGAAAATGAGGATTTGCTTGTATGTTTTGATCTATATTACTGTGCAGGTTAAAACCAGAAGAGATTGTATGACTATGTATCTGTAGTGTAGTGCAAAATATATCTGAAGATGACATCATTACCAGATTAAATGTCCAGAAAATTTAGATTATATACTATGGTGTGTATTTGTTTTGGTGTTTACAATGGTATTAATTTCCTGGTTAAGAAAGCTTTCAAACAAAAATGGAAAAAAACAGGTTATATATAAGAATCTCTCTTAAAACGCAGTAATGATATGTCCCCATTAGTCTATTGGTTTGCGTAAGTTTCCTATTGGATTATCATTGAAAAGGTGAAATTTGCATGGCACTCTGAATAAGTCTTGTTTAGACACAGCTATTATAAGAGCTGTCTTGAGTAATCTCCCTGTTTGAATGGATAAGAATATTTTCGAGACTGTTAAGTTGATCAAATTATTGCGTATTTGAATAGTCTATTGAAACTCAGTTGGTCATCTCATTGCAATCAATTAACTGTTGCTTTAGATTATGTATATTTGCTGATGATTTTCTTCGAGACCTGATTCTGTGTGACCCTAATGCCTGAGTAACTTTTTGCAACTTGTTTGGATCTCAATCTTCTGAGAACATGGGAATCAGGTGTAGAGGATGCCTTTAGCAATCTTAGTTCTTACAATTTTTAGTCTCGATTTCTATTCTTCATCTGAATACTAGCATATGGTTGCTCAGGTTTTCTCTTCCTCACATAACATGCTACCTGATATTTGTATGGTTGCTGTCATTGTTTATATACCCTATTGTATTATGTTTCTTTAGTTCTACTTGAGATTGATCATGTTGGCAGCTAACTTCACAGTCATTGTAGAATGTGGATTTACTTCGACAGAAAACAAAAGCCAGGGCTTTTATATGTTTCGTCTGTTGAACCAGCAAATTGGAAGGTTCATCAATCTCAACAAGGAGAGTTTAAGAAGTGTGATTGGGATCTCTTCTTCAGTTTCAAAAGGTTTGATTATTGTTGCAGATGTTCTTCAGAAAATAGTTCTTCTGCACCCTTCATTGCATATCCTTTTGTTTTTTTGGGCTGGGGTTTTCACATGATTCAAGCTTCATTGTCATTCATAGGCCATAGCTTTACACCATAAGAACATAAACAAGATGAAAATAAATAGTGGCTTTGGAGGAGGCAGAAAAGATGTCGTGGAGAGTCTTGATTGTAATATGGTAAGCCTAATCTCAGCAGCCTATGATTTTCAAAAACAAAGTGTGATAAAAACTATAGTAATTCGGGTTTCGTACTCGTTTAAGTCACTTAAATATCATGTTTTAAATGTACACTATAATATTTTGTATCATTGATACTGCAAATTAATAATCTAATGAAATTGCAAATAGAAAATATATACTATAACGTCTGTTTAAATTACTATTGTAACTTGCATATTCTGAGTTCATATCAAGGACAAAAATATCACATCGGTAGAAATATCGGTACCTTAATTTTACGGAAATATCGATGGATATATCGATTTCGGTGGAAATATAGGTTTTTTACGCAAAAAATTTATAAACTTTGTAAAAAAAATTGAAAAATATATCTAGTATTTTACATAATATTATAAGTAGCATTAATACATATATTGAACTTAAATTTCAATCTTATGTTTTATTTAATTAATTTATATTTTAATTACTTCAATAATATTATGTTGTAACATATAAAAAATATATATTTTACATTATAAAGCATTCCTTATATTTATTATTAAAAGTCAAAACCCACTCAAAAATTCCAAATTTGTGAAAGTAAATATTTATTGAATTAATAAGTAAAATAAAATACTTAATTAATTGATCGAAAATGAGAATTAAAAAAAAAAAGTTATTCCCCTTTCCTTTGTGTCGAAGCTGGTTTGGAAACTCAAGCTTCAAAAAATCCAGTCATTCTGAGAATGGAATTACCATACTCGTTCAAACCTCTCCCCTTCAGAATCCTCCCATTTCCGGTGCAAATAGAGAACGCCAGCATCTTTCCGACAACACGCCGCCCTATGATGAGGTGCAGCGGCACCATTTCTCCGTCGTCGCCGTCCTTGGTTTCGTCGAATACGACGTCGGATTCCTGGAATTCCTCTTCCGCCATTGGAATGGCGATGAAAGGTTAGGGTTTTGGGGGATTGAGAAATTGGGGGGGGGGGGGGGGAATTGAGGGGATTCGATAAATCGCCACTGTTTTTCGACTTCGATAAATCGCCGATATTGAGTCGAAAAAAAAAACTTGCATAATCTCTTTCGGCCCCCCTGATTTACCGATATTTTGCCGAAAAATCCCGATTTTTTGGTCCCTAGTTCATATCTAGTTTGATCGTAACCCTGATTTTTGGTAATGCATCTACAAGTTCTGCGGTTGATTTCTCAATTTGCAATGAGAAGCTATACAAATCTTGTTAATACTTTGAGAAATTAATAGATATATCTTCAAATAAAGAATAAAAATATTTGATTCGAATTTTATTAAATTTCCTAATTCAATGGATTTTATGATCACTAGTCATGATATAATGTGTTGCTTGCACCTTGCATTTAAATATTTTTAGTTAATAAATTTTGTTTAATTCCGTCGTTAATTTAGAAAGGCTTGACTATGAATGATTGTCGTCTAATCGTGGAGGGTCAGAAAACCCAAAAAATGCAAATAATGTGAATATTCCAAGTGAACGCAATACATTGTGACCGAGCTAGAAAGTTTCTAGCCACATCTCACGAGCAAAAAGGACAATTGAAATATAACAAAGTTTTGGTGAAAGTTGAAACAACTACACAAAAACAATGACATGGATAATATCATAAGCCACAAGATGTGACATGGAACAATTGCAAAAAGTGAAAATAACAAACAGCCATTGGCTTTTTTATATTGTATCACATGTCTCATGTTCGGAGGTATAGTGGTAATATCCACGTGAATGGAGTGAAATTAGTCCAAACAATGGACTTCTGAAAATCCGTAATGAAACCTGAATTCAAACACAATTTGATACTAGCTTGTTCCTAATGGAAAATTACTAGTAATTGTCATTCATTATGTCAATGCTCACATCATGTGAGCATAGAATCAAGTCCATTTTTCACCCACTTCCTCTTTTCTCATTCTTTGCATAATATTGATTGAATTGATTTTGAGAGTCGATCACTACATTTCAATTGGTCCATACATCACTTTAGTTAGTGGTCCACTAATCATTTACATGGTAGATGAAACCACAGTTGAGTAAATAGAGAGTTTCAGACAATGACCACACATAGTAGAGGATTATATGATAGAACAACCAAAAAAAGTTTCACATTTGAAAAGGGTGTATATTCCTTTAATAATATGGGCATCATGGAAGAGAGTACCAACCGTTGAATGGTCACATGTTAATCTTTGTGCGTGCTTTGCACCGAAATGAATGTCCTTTTCAAGCATTCAAATCGAAGAACGAAACGACGTCATTTCGGTGCAAGGAAAAGCATCAATGTACCTAGACAATCTTCAAGAGCTTGCAATTTGGAAAGAGGAAATAGAAAAGGAAAAGCAGTACAAGAGATTGAAGAAAGAAAACAATAAAGCAGCCAAATAGATTAAGCAAAACACTCAGAGATATCAAGCAGATAAACCCTAAATTCACAAAAAAAGGAACAAAATGGGGAAATTCAAACTGAAATTGTACTCAATTAGTAAATCAATAAGCCAAAACAGTACATTCTCATTCCCATTTATTGGTTTTATTCTGCAAATATACATCATTATTCAGGAAAACAAATTCCCGGACCACAAAACAAATCTAACTCCACCATTTCACAACACACTATCAAAAAAAAAAAAACGAAATATTCACAAGTTCTGTTTTGGCTACTCTGAGAGAAAAAAAAGAAAAAAGAAAAATCAAATCTAGCTAGTAGTGTTGCAGAGCATAAAATTGAAGATCCTGGAACAAGCATACCTCAATCGAGGATATATTCTCACAGTATGAGCGCTGGATTCCTTCCACATACCCTCCATCGTCTCCACGAATAGATTCAAGCTTCTCACTGGAGGGATGTAAAGCGTCAATGGCACTGCAGAAAACGCCACCGCGAAGAACAAGTGCAGCATCTCAGCAGAAGAAGAGGATTCAACCGAAGAATAGAAATTGTTTCTTCACTGAAAGTTTCCTTCGATTTCTAGAGAGAGAGGGATAGAGAGTTTGGTATTATCTTGATCTGAAATTTGCTTTTGGAATGATATATATATATATATATATATATATATATATATATATATATATATATATATATATATCAAAAGGCAGGGGATTAACAACTACTATATATATTATTATTATTTTCTAGACTAATTATTACTGAAATATAATACTACTTATTTACCATTCGTCTTTATTCTATCGTTTCGTCACTGTTAATTGACTTCCAATTAAAAATAGGGTTGATTGTATTAGAAATTACAAAATTTTCAAAATTTATAATTTTAATCAACCTTTTAATTATTAGTAAATACTATATTTATTTCAAAATAAATATCGGTGTAGAGTTTTATTTTCATAAATTAAAGAATATAAAAATTAGATAATACACCCTTAACTAATTAAGAAATTTAGAATTCAAAATTGGAAAGAAAATCAAATTAATTCTAAAAAGAATTCTTATTAAATCCATAAATTTTAGTTAAAAAATATTAATAAAAATAATTTAGGAATAAAATCGCATAAAAGTCTATAACGATACTAAATTTGAAACAAAATTTAGACTCCAACATAACTTTATTTTTAGGTATATCTTCCTTATAAAAATCTCTTCCTCAATAACCCAACATACATATTTTTAAACATTTGATCATCATCAAACAAAAACTCAAAATGTCTTATTTTTGTAAGGAATATATGCTGAAAATCTGTTCGTTGATTAACTATGCACCTCATTAAAAATCAAGTTATATTTACTAATAATAAAAAAAATAGTTAAAATTATAATTTTTGAATAATTTGTCATTTTATCGATAATTAATCCGTAAATAATATTGTTTACTATTTTTCTAAATATCGTGTGAGTTAAGATATTATTGAAATGGATAGAGTAGGATTTTCCTTCTTTCTCTTTCCTCCATTACGATATTTGATTCTGCACTGATTGAAAGTTCAACATTTGTCCAGAAGGTTCTTAATTGTGATTAATTTATTAAAAAAAATAGTGTTATATTTTTGCGGATGAAGATCTTCAGACACTACCAAAAATATGCGGTGTCCAATTAGGCATCAATATACATACGTGTGTGTGGTGTCGACTTATTTTGGAAAATAAATTAACTGAAAAAAGGGAATAAATTACTTACTAAATAAAGTTGTTACTTTTTGAAAAGGAAAATAAAGGTATTGGCGTATTGCTTATCAACTAGATGAAAGTGTCAAAGACTAAAAACTGTCTATTATTCAAAATTCAAAGTCCTATCACGGTTTTTAACTTTGACCTTTTAAATTTGAACTGATTCTCGCAGTTTGTCAAGTTGGGCATAATTCTATCATATCATATACTTATCATCATTATCTAATTTTCTAACATATGATACTTTAAATAAATAAATAAAACAATACTGATAACTGATTTTTCTAAATGTATTAGATCTGGGCCCCAATCCGAGTCGGTGTGTGGGCCGCCTCCACGCACGCCCATGCGCCCCCATGCACGGCCACACCATAGTTGATGTGCGCTGCGCACCACCTGAGTCAATATAATTCATCCAGTAAAAGGTATCAATTGTATATTATTAAGGTATCAGGTGTATACTTTTAAGGTATTTGTTGTTCATTTAGTGAATGTATCAATTGTATGTTCTTAAGGTATTAGTTGTATATACTTTTAAGATATTAGTTCATTCAGTAAAGGTAGCGGTTGTATGTTCTTAAGGTATTAGTTGCATATTCATAAGATATTAGGTGTTTATTTGGTAAAATGGTATTAGTTGGTATTAGTTGATACTCTTACGGCATGATTGGTATGATGAAATGGAATTAGGTGGGAATGAAATGAACTCAAGAATGGAATGGTGATGGGAAATGAATGGTATAAAAATGCCGATTACTGTGATTGGTATGACAGAGGAATAGGAAATTAATGAAATAATTATTATAATTATATTTTATGATTGATAACTATAAATAAAATGTATAATATTAAATGAATCTTTATTTGACCAAATTACCTTCCACATATAATTCTATTTAATATTCATATTCAATATATCACTCAAATTTAAAATATTTGGCATATTTAAATTTAAAAATAATTCTTTTTACAGAAAATTAATCATTGTACTAATATTAAGATATATTATATTTTTTAATCTTATTATTAGATTACTATTTTTGTATTATTTACATATTCTCAAAGTAGTTAAATAATAATATATTTTTCATATTTTTTTATTAATTATTCTATATGATTTTATATTATTAAAATCTTACTATCTTATTTTATATTTCTAAAAAAAATATTTTAGCTACAATTTATTTATATTTTTTTAAATAATTTATTATCTATACTAATATTCATTTATCTTACAAATATATATATATATATATATATATATATAGATAAATCAATATCAGAACTAAAATTATTTGTATTATTAAAATTATATTCATATTATTTTATTATGTTTTTAAGATTTTATATTTATTAATTATTTTTATACTATTTATGTATTTAATTTTTTTTACTATTTTTTATATTTATTTTAAATTATTAGTTATTATTTTATAATTTTTTATAAATAATTTAATATTATTTACGAAATTTTATATAATAATTTAACTTTAGGAAGTTAATTTGTGAAAACATAAAATAAATATGATAATTGTCAAAATTAATAAAAAAAAATGTTCATTTTCTTCACGACAGAAATACGTAATACCATGGGAGTAGGAAGGAATGGTTATTCCCTCATCCATGATAATACCATTTCATGCGGGAATCACCATTCCCACCTATAAAACATACCAATCAAAGGAATATGAATAAAAGTAAGAATGATGATTCTATTCCCAACACATTCCATCATACCAATCATGTCATTAAGGTATCAGTTGTATGTTCTTCAGGTATTAGTTATATGTTTTTAAATTATTAGTTTTATACTCTTAAGATATTAGTGCATACTCATAAGGTTTTAATTATGAGTATTATTTGTTCATTTAGTGAAAGATATTAATTGTATACTCTTAATGTATCAGTGTACTGTAGAGTGTAAGCATGGTTGTTAAAATCGCTAGTCAGATCGTTCAATTTTAGAATTTTATGATTTTTTTTACTATGTACAGATTCAACATATATACAAAATGAGATTCTAATAAAATCGTGAGTTTACCCCATGAAATCGATAGAATTATGGTAAAATCGATTGTTAAAATCACGAGTCGGATCATTTGATTCTACGATTTTATGATTTTTTACCATGTACCGATTCAACACGTATACAAAATCGGATTCTAATAAAATCGGGATAAAATGGTGAGTTTACCCCCATGAAATCGGTAGAATCAGTAGAATCGTTACGATTCTACAAATAAGCTATTTTATAAAAATAAAAATAAAAACTTCAAATTTTTGTGTATATGTTGGGGTTTGAACTCAAAACTTGATAGTAGAATACCCCAAACTAAAAACACTCAATCCACTAGAACAAATATATCATATTTTAAATAATATGAAAATGTAAATGTAACTATATTATCATATTTGTAAGTTAAATATTCAAAAGAAATAAATAAATTGTTTAGTGCATTGTTAAGACTATAAATAAAAATTTAAAAAAATCCGCGTTCTAAATTCTAAATACTATAACTTTAGAAATTTAATCATATATATATATTAAATATCTCTTTAAAGTTGAAATAAATTACACACTTGTACCTTTAATCTTAATTAATTTTTCTTACATACATATATATATAAATATATATATATATATATAAATATATATATATATATATATACACATATTTAGACTTAATCATTAGTTAATGTTTATGTCTTATTATATATATATATATATGTATGTATATATCTATATATTCCACTATAAGTGTGTATCATTCTATGTTATTTTATAAGGATTGTAAAATCTTACGATTCTACGATCCGATTTTATGGACCATCCAACGATCCTAGTTAAAAAGACGATTTTAACAACCTTGAGTGTAAGTTTAAATCTTAAAATTTCAAATTGCGATTTTCATCGTCTTCTTCCTCAAATTTTCTCCAAATAAATTCATATTCTCATATTATATGCAGCAATTCGAATCAAACTAATCCAAACAATAAACCAGTAGCCAAAGTATTTGGAGAATGAACCCAATTCCACAAACATTGTATTGGATATCACATCAAATTAAGTTGTATGATAATTGTCAAGAACAAGGGTGTAAAGATTGAGAATATTGATGAAAAACATTTACTCAAATCTCAACACCCTAATCATGAACACTGTCTTGAAATCAAGTTGGGATCCTCAAAACAATCTACTAGTCGCCACCCTTTTTCCCTTCCAAAATCCAAACCTCTAATAATTTCTATTTTTGTAATAAATGGATGCAATATTGTTCGGAGGTCTCTTCGTACTCAACTCACTAATTCTCATATTTGGAGATCCACTTCCTATTTCCACAAAATAAGACCGATTCCGTAGAATAAAACTGAGAAGAAGAAGATGAGGTTGCATCCATGGTGAAGAAGAGAAGGATGCCCTAAAATATGAAGAAGAAGAAAATGAGGAGAAGAAGAAGAGGCGCTGCATTCTTTGCCCTAACTAGATTAATTAAAAATATATATCTATTGAATGGGTCGCTTCGCTGGGTTGGGTTAGGGGCAAGGTTCTAGGATCCATGCCCCATGGACACATAAGTGTTTCTCATGTCTTATATATCACATATCATATGGTCTTATATTCATACTCATACTAATATAATTAAGTTAGTTGTTAATTCAAGTCTAAAAAGAACTATTGATTATCGACTTAATCTTAACACAATATCTAAAACTATTATATTTGTTTTAATGTTTTCTTTAAGCAAACATATTGTCGTAATTTGAAATGAAATTAAGTTATCTATATATATAATAACAATTACCCTCTAAAAATAGAAATGCCAAAAGTTTTCCCACTCATTTTCACTTCCTAATAATAGAAGAATTCATTAAATCTTATATTTTTATTTTTTTGTGATATCAATTGAATTTATTAAGAATTTCCAAAAATATTGATTTTGAATAGTGAATATATATGGTATAAAAACAAATCTTTATATATATAAAAGTAAGACCACTTATGCCACATGCTCAAACTCACATTATTTTGACATTAAATATGATTAATTAATGACTTTAAATTTTATGTTACAAAGAAAAATTACTAAATAATTTAAAAATGTTGACAATATTTATCTAAATAAATATGCTAGGCTTCAACATAAAAATTATTTTTATATTTGAACTTAGTTAAATTTAAAATTTTGAAGAAAAAGTATAAATAAATAAATAAAAAAGAAAAATGCTAAAGTAAAGATGAGTTTATTGAAAATGATTGTTCAAAATTTCCATTTAAACTTATTAATTATTGAAAAATTGAATTATTCTTTTTTTAATCTATGTTTTAAAATAAACTATAAAATTAATTTGTGAAATTTTGACTTTCATTTTTTTTTAATTTAATTGAAAATAAAAAGGAAGGGTTGTTATATATGTTAACAATAAAAAGTAAACTAAAAACGATGATTGGTGGCTTGAAGATATAATAGGCATATCAATATATATTATTTTCAAAATAATAAATTATTTATGATCCTCTACAAATGCAACATATTTCGATAATTAGATAATTATTTAATCATATTACGTTATATTTAATGTTGTGATATTTATTGCACAAAACATAAATTTAATTTTACTGTATAAATAATATTTAAAATTTTCTAATTTTACCAAATTTACTTTATTTGTAATTTTTTTTAATTTTACCAAATTTACTTTCTTTTTTTTTTTTTTAAATCCCGTGTATTACACGGGTCCTACACTAGTCACTATATATATGGATGGAAAATATGATATAGTATTTGATCCTTTTGCTCTCAAACACAATCCGGCATTGAAGCAGATTTGGAGCAACAACGTGATAAGTCTTTTAGTTATATATAACTAATATGCTATTAATTATGATTTGTTTAAATATGGACCTAAAATCAATTTAGAGAAAATGGATATAGCGTTTGATATATATTTTATAATTTCATTCAAGTATCTATGCTTATATATATACAGTTGCCTTATATAAGTCTGATTACACGCACACACACAATTAATTCATCATTAATAATTAATCATTCAGAATGATTTTTTTTTTTATCTTGTATGTGTTGATTTTGATATTTTAAAATTTAACATAAATATGATTTTATCCTCATATTTGGAAAAAATGGATCTGTATAATTCAATTCCAAATTTAGGATTCTCATTTGTTTCATCTATAAATACTTTGTAGAATGGTTTCTACACAATCACACATCGATATCCTGCGTCTGTCAAATTTTTTTTTGTTTTTAATATGTCATTCTGTTTATTTTTTAATTGTACTTCACTATACTGATTCATGTGTTCATTCATTGTTAGTTAACCGAATAATTTTGTGATTGTGTTGTTGATGTTCATAGCAAGAGTTTACTTATCTTTATCTTATAATAAATGTTTCGTATTTGTTTTAATATATTATAACTTAACATAATTAATTTCTTATTTTAGTTTGGAAGGTATCAAATGTTTTGTAGTATTGTTATTTTATTGAGAGTTGTAGAATTGTCATAAGAAGTTGTCTATTGAAGCGTGAAGGTAAAATGCATTTTATTTCAAATGCGGTGAACAATTCCATGATGGTACATATAACTATATAACTAAGCGAGATTTTTAACATTAATTTTTTTTAAAGCTAAATATAAATATATACTATTTTTAGAGATCTTTTATTTGTTTTTTATAATAATTGTTTTAGGATGATAAATATCTTATTTTAATTTTTGTAAATGGTTCGAGGTTGATTCCATGTTATTGATGGAATTGGGAACACTATTTCATCATTGAAATATCTTAGGTGTGATGATTAATGTTAACATTTTTTAAAGTTTTATTTGAATAAAAATCATTTTCACATTAATATATTATTTTTCTTTTTTATTTAAACACCGTTAGAATTGACAGATGAAACAACGACTCCTAAAAAGATTAGATTAAAGACAAGTGAAAATGATCTAGATGAATTCCTAAGTTAAGAGAAAACTTGGTGGATGAACAGACGGCCACATTTGGAATCTTTTTTTTTTTTTTTTGAATTTTATAGTTCTATGTCTTATGAGCAAATTCATGTGTTTAGAATTGTATCTACATCACATAATTCAAATGCAATTCCAAGATTTTTTTTATTGCAGCCAAAATTAATTTTTTTTGTTTCATTTCTCAAAATGATCTTGAATCGAATGAAAATTGAAAGTTGATTTGAGAAAGTTGATCTCAAAATGATCTTGTTTGATTTGATATATGTAGTGTTTTAGTGTATGTTTAATGTATTCTGGTTTTAAAAAATTAGACATCGATAAAATTCATTTTGACCGGAAAAGTGATTGGAAAATGACCATAGATTGCAATTTCAAAAATTGTGGATCAAATGTGGAAAAAAAAAAAGTTTAGGTTGCAAAATGAAAAAAATATCATAATTTAACTAGGTTTTTTTTATTAACCAAAAAGTCTTCTACAAAAATCATTACATCAAAATGATTTTGTATCACTTTTATAAGTCTCTATTCAAATGGAATCTATGTAAATGAAGTATCATATATTCATGTCATTCAATCGTTCATGAATCTTTATCTAAAAAAAAAAAGGGAAAAACAAATCTCATCAAAAAATAGTTTAAGATCAAAATCATTTTACACTATTTGAAGTTGAAATCATCCTTCATAAATAATTTATCCGTGTATCGCACGGAATCCGTACTAGTTAGTCAAAATAAGAAAAATACATAAACATTATATGCCAATTTAAGTTGAATAAAGTATTTAGAACCTTGGCCATCATCTTCCAACGACCACCCCTAGTACCCGTTGATACTAATAAGTAATAACCCACCTCGGGAAGAGAGGTCAAAAAGGGTAGTATAGTAATTTAAAATATTTATACAAGAAAATGTTATGATATATTAAGTTACTTATATATTTTATATTAAGACGTAATTGTGTTAATATGCTTGATTTTCTTAAAATTGTTGTTAAATCATAATGTTTTAAGTATATTTATAATATTTCCACTAATTATCCATGGATTGCATACCTATGAATTATGCGGCAAATGATGAACAACTCAACATCTTTTTTTTTTTTAATCTTTTTTTTTTCAACTAAATTATTCATGGGCCACCTCTTTTTATTCTGTGGGGGAATGACCAACTCAACTTTTGATTTGTTATGATTTTAAAGTACCAACATCAAATCATAAAATACATGTGTGTATTTTGTTGAAAAATTGGTTGTTAGAAGTAGTGGGTGACACCACTTTGACCAAATGTTAAGTGGCTAAGAGTTAATTTTTTTAAGGATTGAATATTAAAAGATTAATCTACGTTTGGAGTAGATAATCGAGACTCTTTGAATCGCTCAAAACCAATTTTTGGTGAGTGAGAAATTAAACATCAAAGTTGGCCACTTGAAATGAGAATGAAAGATCTTGAGTGTGGGAGGAGTGCTTAACTATCCCACATAGGAAGATAGACTTTGAAAATACAAGTATAAGTTAAGCCATGAGAAGAGACTTGGTAATTAATATACTACTGGAGTAGTATGCTTGTGTAACACACACACGCTCGGCTCGACCCGGACCTGACCTCGTCCTTGGCAATTGGGCGGATGGGGCTCGGGTTTTACCCGACCCGAGTTTATCTTTTTGGGCCAAAATTGTAGCATTGGGAACGAGGATGGGTTGATGCATTGCAGTTCGCCCGTGCTATATCCGAAATGCAGCACGTCGTGTTGCAGCGCCGTGAGCATTTTTTGATTGTTTTTTTTATTTTTGAACAGACTGTTAACTTGCATTAAATGACCCGTTTTGGACTGTAAATTCTCATCAATTTTAGGTGTAACCCCCATGTTGGAGACCTATATATAGGGTCGTCATGCATCATTTTTGAGATACACGAAGATAGGAAAAAAAATACAATCTCTTGCATTGTTTTCCATCCTTGCATCAACCTCAATTCTTAAGCACCAGAAGTTCGTTGGAGCTCTCGAGATTGTGGTGCTACTTCTCTAGAGACGAAATTATTTTATCTTTGGGAGAAGATACACACGAACCGATGAGTACTACCCTGAGCGTATCTTATCTTAAGAAAAGAGGGTCTTTCCTCAACCCGACTTGCAACTTCGTTGTAATAGCATAGGGCGATTATAAGTCACGTTATTTTGTTTCTTATTTGTTTGTTTTGCTTCTGTTCGGCAGACTCATTTCTCATTGTTGAGTGCATTTTACTAACATATTTTATTTTTCAGAAATGAAATTAATGTACAAAATATACGTGGTCACATATATATCTTCAAATTTGTATTTTCTAGTAAGTCGGTAGCCAACCTTTAAATTTTATCACTAATTTAGTTAATATTAAATATTAATTTATTGAATTTAAGAATAGGTTATCACATATTATTAGTACAGACCCCCTCTGATACATGAAATTTATCAAAATAAATATTTTTAAAAAATTAATATAAAAATATATATAATAAATTAATAATTTGGAGAATAATTGTGATTTATAAAGAGGAAGTGTCTATTGTAATAAAAAATCCATGTTACCGAATAATATTTTAATATTTTATAAATGATTTTAAAGATTCTTTTAAATGACGTTTGTAATACATATATTTGTACTATATGTTATATTAAAATTAAATTAAAATGAAAATTCATAAAATAATAAGAGATAAAATACATTATTTAGAATTTTTTTAATAAATTTGTATTAACATGAAATAACATCATATTTTTATTAGTATTTTATTTTTATGTATTTATATTAGCAACACTTTTTTTTCTTGAATTTATTGATGTTAATTTTTTCTTAAAAAATATGTATATAATCACATGGCCTGAGAGGTATTTTTAATGTCGATTTATATACATGGTTGTCTTATTCATGATATTTATGAATATATTTTTCTATCTCTCTTGATTATATACATGGAATTTCACTATACACATTTAAAATTAATATTGTATTTATACACTTAAGATGAAATTGAGAGTGCATTTAAAATTTGATCTTCTCTAATTTTATATGTTTCAAAAATTAATTTTATTTTTATATATAATAAATGAGATGATATTAAAAATATAATAAATATTATTTATTTTTCTATTTCAACCTAAACCAAGTTAGTTAATATTCATTATAGATTGATAGAAAATGAATAGTTTACTAGTTAATTTTTTTTATTTAGCATTATTTGATATAAAATAAACTTAAACATTTTTAAATGTATTATATTATATTATATTGATGTATAAATCTATAGGTTTTAATTTCCAATTATTATCATTACTAAAATGTAATAAATGAGAGAATGTGTTTAGGAAAGATGAATTTTTATTTTAATTAAGATTTAATTAGAATACTTATAAAAATTAATAAATAGATAATTGAGAAACAAGTGTATGGTTGAGATTAACTTAAATTAAGGAGAGAAAAGACGTCTGTCCACTTATGGTTTCTCCTTTAATATAAATAGATTAAAGATTTTACCTATCTGTTTCAGGAAGACGCCATAATTCTATATTCTCAAGCTTTTAATATTTTCATTTATATCGATCATTAATTTATAAAATATGTTCCCTTACATCATAAAAAGTTATCTATTGTATAAATGTTAACCTCAAGTAGGGTTGTAAATTACTCGAATCGATATAAATATCAGGATATTCTATTTGTATTTGTTTAATTTAGCATACTTGTATTCGTATTCGTTTATTATTCGCATCAAATATGAATTTCGTATTCGTATTCAAATGAAATATTTGAATATTCGAAATCGAAAATGTGAATTTGGAATTTCATTTTTTTCCCCAAAGATCTGTTTAGTTTCAATTAATAAAACAATAAAACATTAATCAACTCTTTGCATCAAGTGCAACAATTCATAACTCAAAAGATTGCAGACTAGCGTCCAAAATATTTATCAAATCCAAAATATGTATATGTAGTTGGGAATTGAGATGGGGAGAGTAAATGAGAAAGTAAAAAAAACGTATGTATATATATTATTTATTAAATCAATATTTTTAATAATTTAAAAAATATATATATTTATAATTATTCGAATTTATTCACGAATACTTGAATCGAATATGACGAAATGTAAAATTATTGTGTAGTCTACTTCCCTTCGAATGATGATATTCATATTTGTATCAGAGTCAGGATTTGTTTACAAGGGGGCGAAATAATTTTTTTGGGATATTTATTAAAGTTTTTGAAATTTGAAGGGGCGAAATCCGTATTGTTAACTACAATTACATTATATATGTATATACGAGTTGTTCGGTCGGAAAATTTGAGGGGGGCAGCCGCCGCTGCCAGTCCCCCTAGCTCCATCTCTGTTTGTATTTGAATAATATTCGAATATAAAATAATATTCTTATTTGAATTCTTGTTCGGATTTTTCAAATTCGAATATCAAACCGAATCAAAATTTTTTTTTTCTTTTACATCCTTGACCTCAAGTCGATAGATAAAGAAAAATTACCTCAAAAAAAAAAAAATTTCTAAATATGTCTCTAACTATAACTATTGAAAATTGGGCACCTAATAAAATTTCTGAGTCGGTGGTGTAATAATATGGAATTTTACTTGAGTTGTATGGTGATATTTTAAGACTAACTTCATTTCATAAAAATCTATACATATATAACAATGAAAACTTCCTCTTCTCTCTCTCCCTCTCTCTCTTAAGAAAACAATCAGAATTTTAAAACCATTACAATTAATTGGCGTTGGCGAGTTGAGACAATACTGTTTGCTATTGAAAAAACACAAATATATATATATATATATATATATATATATATATATATATATATATTAATTTAACAATAATTAAAAGAAGGAAAAAAATGTCTTCCATAATTTCAACCAACGACGTATATGCATACATTGTATTCTAAAAAGTGCTTTCTGCTTTTTCTTAACATTTAGATGGCGATTAAAATATAGATGAATAAAAAGTAAAACGCGACAAAGCCAAATGAAAGATAATTTAAAGTATACTTTCTTGTGAGTAGTTTGAATTGAATAAAAAGAGTGCAAAAAGGGACTAAAAAAAAAAGAAAAAAGTTTCTAGAACTTCGATGAGTTCTCTTCTTTTTTCATTTTGAGGGATATAAAAATGCATATATATAAAATTCAGACCCCTCAAGAAAAAATAAATAAAAGAAAGCAGGACAAGCCGACATGAGTTGTGAGTAATAACGCTAGAATGTTATATATATATATATAGTTCAAACATGCAGTTATTTTATATTTAAAAGCAATTATTAGTTGCTCCTTTTAACATATTGAATAGGAAATATCAGTCAAAACATGATTGTTTGATTGTATCTTAAATTAATTAATGAACAATATAAAATCATATGATAATACTCGAGAACTTGAATTGATCAAGTTTGAGTCTATCACAAAATTATCAACCTGCCTTATATTGTTTAAATAAAATATAAAATTAAATATATGATTCAATTGTTCACGGATGGATCATCACCAACGAGGTTTTGAGTCTTGCTAAAATAAAATAAAATAATAACTAAAAATATATTAGTCATTTTATATTTTTATAAAAAATATATATAGAATAAAATCTCTAATAAATTAATACTTGATAAATTAGACTCTATTAAACAACAATTTTCTTTGGCACCGACTTCGTTTAGTTAAAAAAGCCATCAATTTTATGGTAAATTATTTTTTTTTAACCAACCATTTTGGCAAAAACGTGTCTATATATCCCTCCAAGT
Organism: Scutellaria galericulata; assembly: GCA_946896805.1. Lineage (NCBI taxonomy): Eukaryota > Viridiplantae > Streptophyta > Magnoliopsida > Lamiales > Lamiaceae > Scutellaria > Scutellaria galericulata. The sequence goes on along the minus strand of OX335798.1, from coordinate 10,030,011 downwards.
AATATTTTATTCAAACGGTTTCTCTTTGAAATTTATATATATATAAAACCAATTTTATTTATATTTTCCAAGTTATTTTTTGTCACTCTTTTAATTGCCAACGGACATGTGTCTAGAGAATTACAAGATAGTTCAAATTTCGAGTTCTGGAATATTAGAGTATGTTATCAATGCACATCTCTAAATTAATATTGCTCTCAACTTTTCCACCTAAACTAAGAAAAATCTAGACTTAAGTCACACGTCCAAACAAATCATTAAATTTGACTTAGACTTTTACCCACTAATATAGGTTTGGTAGAGGGGTCGAAAATCCTAACCAAACCTATATTAGTGAACATGATGTTCCAATCACTTTTAGCAACCAACATGCAAAATTCATCGATAAACTTTTATGTGGTAAATGATGTTCCATTGTCCATTATAATTTTATTTAAAACAATAAAATAATTATATTTTTTAACAAAAGAGAAGAGATAATTTCATCGCTACAATTTGAATATTCCATTGCTAAAATAGGTATTTTCAAGAAAGTATATAAGGCATGTTAAGCTGCTTGTTGGAGGAGGTTGTTTAGCTAGTTCCTTAGTTTATTATGTGACATCGATTGATCAATTGGAATCTTCGATCTTTTAGTATTGAGGTGTCTTCAAATCTTCAAGTCTTGACCTAAACTAATTTATTGAAATTAACCTTACATATTATTATAATACTTTTAGTTTAGTTTGTCTTCATGCGAATTTTCATGAGTTTTCTTAACAATTTTCTAGCACCACTCATCAATTTCATTTGAACCAAAGGAATCCTATCAGGAAGAAATTAATATGTGAAACAATCAATATGATTTGACTTCTCAAGTATATTGTATAATCTAGTCATTACTTTGTCACTAATTACTATTACAACCAGCCAACAAGAAGTGTATTTGGTTGCATCAAAAAGTGTGTAGGAATGATGAGAACATTTGTGAAATTTAAAGAATCATTAAATTTGACTTCATCAGTTTGTGTAAGAAGTTTGCTGGAACCACTTACACAAGTTTGCTGGAACCATCGGGTGGATGTATTGAGTACGAAGATAAGGGTGTAGAAAGTATGTATGCTAGTCTAGAAGATCCTTAGAAGGTAGAAAATTTAGTGAAAGTTCTAGAGAGCTCCCCCAACCGTTAGATCAATAGATCTTCATTATCCAAACCGGTAGATCAAATATACCTCGACGATCCAAACCGAGGGGTGACTTAGCATAAATATTCTCCCAACCGTTAGATCAAATAGATTTTCAATCCATTAGAGAGGTGACTTAATATAAATATGTAGTGTAGGATTCATTTACAACCAACAATATTCCTTTAATATCTTAGTAATATAATTGAGTATATAATTAAGTTATAATTAAAGAGGGAAGATGAGCTCGAAAATAAATGAGTGGTATGGAGCCATACTCAAGAATCATCTTTATTTAAGTTTTAAACAAGAAATCAAAATATAACTGTGTCATTTTGAATTCAAACCTTTCCATCAAAGTTAGATGACTGCATGGTTGTATGATTGTATGACCGACCCGCATACTCAACAATTGTCTCTATCTAAGTATTAAACAAGAAATCAAATTATACATGTGTAATTTTGGGATTCAAACCACCCTATTTATCAAAGTTAGTTTGGCTGCATGACTAGAAATACTCTTAACAATTGTCTCTATTTAACTCTCAAACAAGAAATCAAAATATAAATTATACATATGTAATTTTGGGATTCAAACCACCAGTTGGCTGCATGACTAGAAATACTCTTAACAATTGTCTCTATTTAACTAGAAATCAAAATATACATACATGATCATTTTCGATTCAAATCAAAGTTATCAAAGTTAAATAGCTGCATGACCGAGAATACTCAACAATTTTCTCTATTTAAGTTTAAACAAGAAACCAAAATATAGACTTTGAAATATATGTGGAAATTGGAGAACTTTAATATATGAGGGAATTGGACTTATCATAGCTGCACCACGAGAATACTCAACAATTGTCTCTATTTAAGTTTAAACAAGAAACCAAAATATACACTTTGAAATATATGACGGAATTGGAGAACCTTATTTCAGCTCTGCTTTGAAATATATGAGGGATATATGAGGTAATTGGGAACCTTATTTCAGCTTTGCTTTGAAATATATGAGGTAATTGGTCTGTTTATCTATAGACTATGTTAGCTTGAATTCTCTCCTTTTTTTTTTTTTTTCCTAATTACTATTTGATTAATAAATAAATTTATGATGAAATTATGCTGTGTATAGTTATATTTATTACGGTGGTTGATTTGCATATTATGCTGTGAATGTACATTGGTCATTAGTCTAATATATTTATTTGCTGCATTTATTTATTTAGTTACTAATTTGCTAATTACTTGGAAGTATGAAAAATTCTAGACATTTTTTGGGTTTAAATCTTAATGTTAATTTATTTATTTGCTGGATCATTAGTATGTATATATGTTGATAAACTTTGTTTTAATTTTGGGAGAGTTTAAAAGCACCCTATGATTTCTAAGGGCACCCCATTAAAAATAAATAAATTAAAAATTAAAAATTTCCGATTTTACCCTTAGGGTTAGAAACCCTAGTTCCGTTCGGTCGAGATGGCCGAACGACCTTCAACATGTTCGGTCAAGACGACCGAACGACCTTCAACATGTTCGGCCAACATGGCTGAACGACTCTGCTCGGCCAACACGGCGAAATTTCATACGTTTTGTCGGGAAAAGTCCAATATCTCGGAATGTGTTGAAATTCGCACACGACTTGCGAAACGATGCGAGAAATCAAACACAGGTGCCGATGAACAATGGATTTTGGCCATCCGGGATCGTTTGAGGGGCAAAAAATTCAATTTACCGTTTTTTTTCGGATTTTTCTAATTTCTGTTTTAAGTCGTTTAGATCATACATAATGCCAACATAATGACGAACATTCTACGGATTTTTAAAATGTGCGAAAATCGTGTGAAAATTGTAGGAAAAAAAGTAAAAAAACGATTGAATTCGAAAAGTTCCGTTCGACCGTGTTCGACCGAACCCGTAGAAGCCCGTTCGGCCAACACGACCGAACACATAGAAGCTCGTTCGGTCATGTTGGCCGAACACTCTTCTATATGTTCGGTCAACACGACCGAACGAAATTAGTTATTCTATTTTTAAGGGTAAATTCAGAATTTTTTTATTTTTTATTTTTTAAAATGGGGTGCTCTTGGAATTCAATGAGGCGCTCTTAATCCATCCCTTTAAATTTTCTCATTACAAAAAAAAGTTGAGTGTTTGTTGATGAACTATATTTCCATTAAGGCATTACTACATTGTGGTTATTACTTTGTGCTGTTTTTCCAAGGCTTTTGAATTCAAACGGTCTCCAGTCTCCACTTCCCTTATTTCCAACTCCAAATTCCCAAAACTTTGCTAATAAATGGCTCCATAATCGAAACCGGAAATTTTCGAAGCCATGAAAAGGAAGAGTAAGAGAGTTCCGGAGGTCCTATGGCGACTCTTCGGAAACCGTGCTCGGACTCTCGCCGACACTATCGTGGCCTTGAGCCCTCCGCCGCTGGCGGTGGAAGGCGGCTGTCGCTGCCGTGGACGCCGCTGCCTCTCTTGCAGCGCCGATGATCCCATGTCATTCCTCGTCAGATCCGGTGATCCCTCGGATTACGACAAGCTCCTTAACAGATGCTTCGTCGTTGTTTCCGAAAATGCCCCTCCCATTCCCTTCTTCGATCCTCACCGTCGCTGGCCACAACGCGAGGTGCGTTAGTCTATCGTCTTTTGTGCGTGTGTCTACCAGTCTGCCGCACTTGCGTACACGGTACGCCTCTCTGTAAGGCGGGTAATCGTTTTGCAGTTTTGGCGGGAAAAAAATTGAGATTCGAAAATTGGGTTTGCTTTTGTGTTTCAGATTGGGAAACTCTGATTTCTGAGAATATTATATGTTTGAGAGTGATATTCATATAGAGTATGCTGTGTATATTCCTACTAGCTAGATGTAGTGGTGAAAAGATGCATTATGATCGGTTACATGATATGAAAATATTGCTTATTGGGTTGGCATGATATAGAGTATGGTTCATCATGCCATGTTGCTTATAGCATGGATTGGAGAGCAGAAAAGCAGTCTTTGATCAATTTTAGCTAATTGTCAAGATCGAATTTTGGATAAGCTTTAAGATTTTTTGACTTATAGCATCATCGTATATGAGGTTGATGTAATCCTTTCTGTGCTTTCAGATTGTCAGAAGATCAATTGAATCAATATTGAAAGAACTACCTTCCTCTTCAAACCTGATCTGCTGCAGTTATGATAAAGTCAGTGTTTTCTGTGAGTTGATTTAATCTTGTGATGAAGTTCATTTTCCAAAATTCAGATTTATGTAGTTCAAGCTGAAGACTCACCACCTAGTTTCAACAAAAATACTATCTTTTTTTTTTCTTTACTGAAAAATATGAAATTTCGCAATCCTGTGTATAAGAGGACTTGATGATTGTTGAATTGTCCACCAAAGATTTTTTCTGCTTCTTTCAGGGCAGCCGCTCAAGTCATGTGGTTGATGAACTAACATCCTCAAAGTGGACGGTCCTCTTAAGGAGGGTGAGTAAATGAGATGGCTTCCATTTGTACAATTTCTTAGCTATATGCACATTGGAAATGATTGGTGAACCATTGACAAATTTTAGATAGGTGATGGTTTGATGATGTATTTGTTGAAGTACACTTCAATATTTCTACCTCTGTCTCAAAAGCAACACCATCAGATTACTGGTTGCCCTATCAGCAATTTGTGCTTCACATTGTCAAGGCGCATGCCTGAGCCTAAACCTCAGCACCGACCACTTATGTACAATGGTAATATTTAATGAAAATTGCTCATGAAACAAATTACTTACATTTTGAGTCTATTTCCAGATAGATGGTAACTGTGAGTGCAAAAACATGTTGGAAGTATACATTTACGTGATAGATTAACCGAAAGGAGGTTTAAGTCGTTTGTTTTGATGTTTAATCTGTTTTCCGAATCATGAGAGAGGTCTGCTTCATTCTGTATCTATCAAATTGAAACTGTCTACACTAGAAGTATTTCCCTTTATTTTTTATGGCTACTCTTGTTCTGTTCTAAGGGGCATTTTTCCTCCTCTTGCATAGGTTGCTACTCAATACATATCTGTGGCATGTTGTGACAAAAATGTATCAAAATTTTCCAAAGGGATCCTGATATTGCAATTTTTTCATGGTTACTAATATTAGAATACCTCAATGGTTTCGTTTGGGTTTCATGGCTTTTGTATGTTCTAACAACATTTGTCAATAAAATATATGCTAAAAATTAGATTTTATGAAGTTTTGATTTTGTTGAAATGGAAAGATATAACTACAGCAGTATTGTACTGTATCTGTGTAAATGAGCACAAATCCTTATCACTGACATTCATGCAAGGGCAGTAAGTGATTGTTGTCTTTCCAAATAAAGCCACATACATACTTCCACCTTTATGCATTTGAGCTTTTATACTTTGACAAGATCTCCTTTTAGAGAGTACTGTCAAAAGGTTGTCTCTTAATCATTAATGCTTTTCTCTACCGTTGCATTCTTTTACATTGTTGTTGAGTGGTAGAACATTTTTTAGCATTTGAACTTTTTTATATGGCCCAATATGGTTTTCATAATTTTATACTCTTTAACTTAAATCAGGATCCAAGAAGAGGAAAAAAGTTGAAGGAGTTGAGTCCAAACCTAATAAACGGATATGCACATATTCTTTGGGTTTGGACCCTTCTTTAAACTCTGGTAGGTTTGTTGTTTCTGGAAATGGTTAAGGTGATCAACTTGATGTAATAGATACTACTGATTCAAGAATCTCCTGACGAGTTGCAATGCCTGCAGGATCTAGTTGTGTTTCTAAAGAAGAATATTCTCACAAAGAAAGAGAATTAAGTTCAAAGAACAATGCTGCTGTGTCGCAAAAGCATACACGGAATTATCGGCCTGGCCAAAGAAAACGTAGGAAGTTGGTACTTCAAGGAGCACCCTCTTTTATCCCATGCAGAGGAAATAATTGCAACCGTGATAACTTATCCCTTTGCGCAAGTTCAAGTCAAGTTGATCAGGGTGTATGTATGGTGGCTTTTGTTTTAATTGAACTGCTATTCGTTTCTTTTGTTCTTTTAATATCAACTCAAAAGTAATATTCTTTTTCTGATTGGTGTGGAACAAGAAGTTGTCATACAGTTAATTAGAAGAGGAGTGAATTAGCAGAGGACTTAATCAGAAGAGAAGTGGAGTCAAATTAACAAGATAATATGAATCCTGATATCACAAGATCATACAACGTTAACAATGAATTGGCCTGTGGTTAAATTGATCATGCTTTCTGGGCTGTATCGAAGTAGAACAAGTCAAGTTCTAAGGTTAATGTGATTCTGGACCGCTGTGAATTTTTGGCTTCTAGAAAACTAGTAATTTTATGGTGGTCATGAAGCAAGACAATAATTCATTTGATGTTGATCTGTTATTTTTGCAATGCATATGTATGTCATGGTGTGGGCTATCTATGTTTCATTAATGTTTTGCCTAAAATAACTTGGTTTTGGGTTGATTTTTTCAGGACATTTCTCAATGCTTTTGCTGTTCAGTTTTCCTACATGAACCAAAGATGAACAAAACCACTGAGATTAATAGAAAAAACATATTCTATAAGTTAGAGAATTCTACTTCAATGTTTCCAAGGAATCGTATCCTCCTTGATATCTACATATTTCTGTTTATCTTGGTGTTTTTCTTATCCTGAATTTTACTGTACCTTAGCAGCTATACAAAATTCAGGAAAGTGATTAAGATAGTACTCTTTACTTTTAAACAAAGCTCATGAATTGAATTTTGGGTTTTCCATTGTTTGTGGTTTCAGTTTGGATCACTTAATTCCTTGTCTTCGAAGGCTTTTTTCTGTATTTATAAGTTCTTTGTATGCATTTTGCCCATTAGCCTCCTTATTTTAGATCTTGATCTTCTCTTTTCTCTGTCATGAAAAACTTTAGTGCAGCCTTAGCTTTATACAGATATATTGCATACTTTGAAGGCCGATGATTCTGGAGCTTCTGTTCTGTGCAATAGTATCTTCGGAACATTTGGCATTGACAAGAATGCAGGGACAATACCATGTTTTCATGGAAAAGATGGTTGTCCCATCAATTCCACCTGTTTGTAAGCAACATCCTGCATTTACAGAATTCTTCAAGTCTCATTGTTTTGCTTTGAATAATGTATTTTCCAGATCTCTTTTTATTTTATAGCCAGTACGTGTTTAGCTTTTCAGTACAATCTCTTTTCATGGATGTCATCACGTTATATGATTGTCTCTAATTGCAACCTTGGTTATCTAGAACTGCAGAAATAGGAAGTAATACTTCAAGTTAGTGCGGAATAGGAGTATATTATAAAAATATTTTTTTAGTATCTAAAACAACAACTGACTCTGTGAATTGTGTTAGGGGGACTACATAGCAGTGAACATGTGATCTGATGCTTGCATGTATTTCAGATGCATGCTTATGACATCTAACTATGTTTAGCAATACTTGTAAAACATTCTATAACTGTATCCTGCACCAGATGTTCTTAACAACATTTGACCTTGTCCTCTAGGTATCACTCCCTTGTTAAGCTACTCAAAATTCTTATACGTAAGAGCCAAAATTGCCGATATCTGAGGCTGTTGGAGAAACACTGTTCAAGATCCTCATACCAAGATGCAAGTATGGGTGCTGGCGCAGGCCTTGAGGTTATTAGCAAGGTTACTTTATTTCACATGAAGATGTACTATATGGACTTGCAAAATTTCAGATCCAACACACACTCCCTCTCTCATTTTACTTTTTTGATTTTTTAAATTTTAAAAAATTAACGATATAAAATTTGTATGTGGTTGGGTTATTTTTCATGCTTTGAGCTTTTAAATTTGTTATTCTAGGCAAATGATTTGGGGACAACGTTATCTGTGAGCGGACAAGATGGTGCTCAAATTGATGGAGAATTGTTTCATGCTGCTAATGCCAAAAGTTGCAGCATGATTCCGGAAGCTACTGTTGATCAGGTTGAGCCAAGTAAGTCTTGTCCTAAGAAAGACGTTGTATCCTTTATTTGGGCAGTTTGTAGGAGAATAGTCCCTTCACCATTTCTGGGAAAACCTTCTTATTGGAGAATCTTGAGGAGAAACATCTCAAAGTTCGTTGAGCTGCGAAGATTTGAGAAGTTCTCTCTTAAGGAATGTATTTATCAATTGAAAATATCGAAATTTCCTTTATTTTCAAGCAAGCACACTGGCTATAGTAAACATGGTGTCACACATAGTGCTAGACATGCAATCCTCAAATGCTGGATGTTTTGGTTTTTTGAACATCTCGTGTCACCATTAGTGCAAGCCAACTTTTATGTCACAGAGAGTGAGCATGAGAAACAAGAAGTACTATATTATCTTAAGTCTACTTGGGAGAAACAGATTAGAGAAGCTGAGTGCATGATGGATGACAGGTATTGCCTACTAGATTATGCATCTACCATAGTAATATTACAGAACAGATCATTTGGTTTCTCAAAGGCAAGACTTCTTCCTAAGAAACATGGATTTAGAATGCTGACAAATCTTCGAGCACCATCACGAATGCCAAAGAACCTGCCTTCTTCTAAAACCCACCCCAACAAAAAGTTGCGGAGTAAAGCATTTTGCAATGGTGAAGTTTCATATCTGGTTTTCAAGTCTGTAAACTATGTCCTTCAAGATTTGCATGTGGTTCTAAAAGGTTTAAGAGCAAAAGAACCAGAAAAGTTGGGTTCATCAGTTTTTGATTACAACGATATCTACAGAAAGCTTGTGCCTTATTTGTTTCTTCTGAAAAATGGATCAACCATCATGCCTAGTGTATTCATGGTGGTTTCAGATGTGTCAAAAGCTTTCGACTCTATTAATCAGGATAAACTGATTAGTGTGATGAAGGATGTCATAGTAGATGATGAGTTTGCTCTGGAAAAGTTTACCCATGTTATCTGCTCAAAAAAATCTTTGAAGGTGGTCCATCAACATCAGACATTAGCACATCAAAATATGATTCCTTCATCTGCAAGAATCAAACCACGGCTTCATGCCTGCGCATTGGGTAGTGTTACAGTTAAAAAGGTATTATTATAATTTTTATTAGCTTATGCTGAACTCTAGTTGTTAGTAGTTGTTGACCCATGTTACAGAATTTTGTGCTGACATGATCACAGTTTGTAATTTACATTGAAAGTTTTCTTTATGTGCCAGTGTTGTATCATTTTCTAACTGCTGCTGTTTCAGAAACTGAGCAGAAGAATAAAGAAGGATGAAATAGACTTAATTTTAAAAGAGCACATAACACGCAATGTGGTGAAACTAGGAAATGCCTTTTACATGCAACGTGTTGGTATACCTCAGGGAAGTGTCTTGTCATCCCTACTCTTCTCATATTATTATGGTCACATGGAGAGGAATGTACTCTTTCCATTTCTTGAGAAAGCTAATGGGGGCTTGCTGGGTGCACATGGTTGTGAATATCTTCTGCTTAGGTTCATTGATGACTTCCTTTTCGTATCTACCTCAGAGAAGCAGGCTTGCATGTTCTTCACCCGGTTGAAAAGAGGAGTTCGTGATTATAACTGCTGCATGAATAATGAGAAATATGGTGTAAATTTTATCATGGACAAAGAACAAGGATTGCACTCAAACAGGCTACTTATTGGCAAAGATGGTATATCATTTCTTCGTTGGAGTGGGCTCCTAGTAAATTGCTCCACATTAGAAATTCAAGCTGACTATACAAGGTTTGCTTCTTTTTTTATAGTTATCTGGCAGTGGTTCTGATTATCTTTTCATTATCATAATGCTGCTATATTAAGATGTGAACAAAGTGTATTTTCTAATTCTTTTATCATAATCCTTCAAATCTCTTCAGTCATGCACATACATATTTAAAAGAAGACATCTAGTCTACTGAAAAATTCAGAGTTTACTTTTGAACCATTAGTTTCTTTCACCCTCTCAAATCTATCATTAAAGGGTTAACTAATCAGTTTGGGCTTTGCTAGAAAACTGTATGTAGTTGTATGTATGAGCTTTTTCTGTGATGTTACTACAGTTATAGATCCATCTATCTTGGCATCGGTCATTTGCCAGCTAATGCATAATAATTATTTACCATTCTCAGCCTTAAACATTCATGCATATTTTTCTCAAAGAAATTCACCTTTCAGTGGCCCATAGGTGTTCGTTCCATTTCAAGAACAAACTATGTCAGCCAGGCCCTTGCTTGTTTTTTGTGCTTTTCCTTATTCCAAGTCCTATAGTTTGAAGAAAGCTAACAATGTTTGCTGATTTCGTTTCTTCATTCAAGATTCACGAAACCATCAAATATGAACTCTACCATTCTTGAGTTGGGTTTATAAATACATTATCTCAGCCTTTTTATGTTAAACTCTCATATGCTCTACAGGTACGTGAGTTCTCATTTGAGCTCGACTCTAACAGTAAGCCGGCGAGGTAAAGTGGGCAGCTATATGAAGGCGAAGCTGCATAACTATCTGAGGCCTAAATGCCATCCTATATTCTATGATTTGAACATCAATTCACCAGGCGTTGTTAGACTCAACATTTATCAATCCTTTCTGCTTTGTGCCATGAAATTTGTCTCTCATATGTCCAACTTGTCAGTTTTGCCAGCATTCACTCCAAAGTTCTACATCAATGTTATTAGCACCTCCATAAGGTATGAAAAACACTTATCTTTTAAGTTTATATAATTTCCTTACCACCATTTTCTGAACCCTCTTCACTGTTTTCCAGCTACATGCACAGACTCATAAAGAGGAAAATGTATTCCTTTGAAGACCCTGCTTTTCGTCCAAAACATGGCGTGAAAAAGAAGGAAATTATATGGCTCGGATTGTATGCTTATAGTCGGGTGCTCAAGAAAAAGCAATCACGATACAAAACACTGCTTCGTATGTTGGGGTCTAAGTTGAAGGCATATGAAAAGGTAGAGAACATGTCGCCTGAGCTGAAGTATGCTGTTGATGATGCACATTCATCAGTACTCTGGAGCATCAGGTATTGATTTGATTTATTGTACTGACTTGAGAAACTAAGATTGTGTTTGTAATCGTGGATTTGAGAAAAAATTGAAAAATTTTCATAGAACCAAATCAATTGACGATGTTTGGATTGATATGGATTTGAAATCCCATTTTTCATTTAAAACTAATTTTTGAGCAATTTAAATGGATTTGTAATAAATTAATTTCTAATCTTGTAATTCAAAATCATTCAATCTAAAAGCAGCGGAAGTGTTGTTTGGTTTGATGTTTTGCATGAAATGAGATGTTTGCATTAGAATGTATGATGATTATTCAACTACCTGAACACTTCATGCTTTTATGCAAGGATGAAATATCACAAACTTAATTTCACGAATATATCGATATCGCAAAAAAATTGAAAAATCATGACAATGTTTTTAAAGTTTTAAAAGTTTAACATGAAATTTTAATGATTATTATATAATATCATTATGCATGTATTTCATTCAAAATCATAATAAAATGATATGTTTTAAGAAAACGCAGAGATAATAGACTATATAAATACTATATATAACGTAAAGCAACTGACAATGAATGATACAATATAAATGACTAAAATTAATATATGAAGAATATATTCTTGCAAGTTAAAAAACAAAAAAAAGAAAAAGAAAAATAATATTAGGTATGTAAATCATATGTTTAAAAAAATCGTGATTTTTGTATAAATGCGATATTATGCTATTTATTTGCGATACTTTTTTATTTTTGTCCAATGTTGTATCATGATTGAACCAATAGCGATATTGATAGTTTACAATATTTTGTGATATATCCACTATACTCAAAAACAAAATTCATTACCCCATATTCATATCATAATATCTAAATTTATGATATATTCAGGATATTTTGCGATATTTTCATCCTTACTTTAGGTGATGGTTAGTGCTGAAATATAAACTAATCCATGTTGCCAAATGAAAAAAAAAAAAATGTTTGAACAGAGTTTGGTTTTTAATATTAAAAAAGAAGAAGAAAGAAGAATACAAAATTATATAATGGAAGGACATAAGGACATTCTCAGTGTTAATAATCATTGTGAATTTGCAAATTTTAGATTTTAATTACATTTTAAAATTTATTTAAGTAATTAGATTTTAATTTTCAAATTTTCAGATTTTAATTACATTTTAAAATTTATTTAAGTAATTAGATTTTAATTTTCAAATTTTCAGATTTTATTTTGTAATCTTTATTATGTAGAACTTGTCATATAACATCTGGATTCTGGCAACAATGGGTATCTGCATGGCCACGTGAATGTGCAGTATTTTCAAATAAATACTACTGGATAATATTTAAAACTACACAATTATTGAGTGGGAAAACATAAACATCATTTTCTTGAAATTATTTTCTAACATGACAGGGAAGCATCGCATGTTAATACTAAACGGATTTGAGGTGTGTTTGGAAAAAGAGTAGGTCTTGTGTGAGATCATCTCACGGATTCCATTTCATGAGGTGGGTAGGGTCGGATCGAATTATTACATGATATATACAAAAGTATTACATGATACACATAAAAGTATTACATGATACACATAAAAGTATTACCTTATATACATAAATGTATTACATGATATTAAATTATGTGATATTTTCAAAAAGTATTACATGATATACATAAAAGTACTACCTAATACACACAAAAATATTACATATTATACAATTCACGCAGAAGAGCACCTGGGCGCCTAGGATCCGTGCGTTTTTTGTTAACCCGACCCGACTCAATTTGGGTCGTTATCTCATAATACAAAAGTATTACCTGATATACATAAAAATATTACCTAATATACATAAAAGTATTACATATTTTCTTATAGTCTGACTCAACTCAAAACGCATTCTATAATACAAAGTATTACATAACACACACAAAAGTATTACATAATTTTTATGTTTGACCCGACCCTACCCGTCTCACGGAATGAGATTCATGAAACGGTCTCACCCAAGACTTTGTCCTGGAAAAAATGACTACAAATCCATTTTGGGTACACATTATTTGATATACGGTACCCAAATTCGGTATAGTCTATGAATAACACTTTTATATACCTGGTGTACACATGCATTCGAGTCGGGTTCGGGTGTGGGTTGACTCAGATTCACGCATTTTTATCTTTTTTTTTTCCTGATCTCTATGTTATGTTAGTCATACTTTTATATTATATTAGTTATACCTTTATGTTATATTAGTCATACCCTTGTGTCCAAATATCATACCTTTATTTAATATTTTTAACTCTAAAAAAAACCCTAATTTCGCCACAATTTGTACATGTTTACCTTTATGTGATAATACTTATACCTTTATATCAACATATTCATATCTTTATGTAATATATAAATGTACAACTAACATAATTAAAAAGGTATATCTAACATAACTAAAATGTATGACTGTTATAACTAAAATGAATGAAATGTTAATATGTCTGTCTAAAAAAAATGCTAAGGTACAGCTAGCCTTATAAAAGGTATATAACGCCTAGGACAAAACGACGCATAATTGATTAATTAAATAATTAAACCCTTAAATTGTTTGATTTAATTATGTGCGTTTCAGAAAAATGATAAAATGCATGTTTAATTAATCGGAGGTATAATTTAATCAAAAAATATAGGTTATAATTTTATCATAAGGTTCGTAATCGAAAAACGAGAAAATAGAAATGAATTTGAGGTCAATCGGAGACCCGTAGCTCAAATCACGAAGAATACGATGAAATACGAAGAATCGGAAACGAGATATTTTGATGAATAGTAAAAACTAAGATATTTTGATGAATAGTAAAAGTAAGATATTTTCGTGAATAGTAAAAGTAAAATATTCTCGTTGAATAGTACGATTTTTTGAAAAAAGGTATAAATAATACGGAATGAATCGTAAAAAGAATAATTTGAACAAAAAGTCAAAAAGTAAGATATCTCTTCTCTCTTGTCTCTCTCTTTTGATTTTTCCAGCCGACCAGCCGCCGCCGGTGCCAGAATCTTTTTCTCGGCTTCGGTCGATTTTCACACCATTTGTAGCGCTCGCCGAACCCGTTCCAGATCCGGGCTCGGATCGTCGAACCGCCGCCGGCTATGGCTGGTCAAAGGGTGGCCAAACCCCTTTTTCTCTCTCCTCTCTCTTCCTCTCTCTTTCTTCTACAACTCTTCTCTCCTCTCCCTCTCTCCCGTCCATCTCTCCGTCTTTCTGTCTCTCTCATCTGTCGCCTGTGTGTGTGAGTGGTGGGTGGCGCTGCTCACGTAGCCGTAGTCTGGTGCGTGTGTGTGCTTGTGGGAGGCGGCGCTGGACTCTAGGTGTTGCTGTGGCCGGCGCGGGGTGCACCGGCGAAAGGGTGGGGGTATTGTGAGCAGTCGCCAGCGACAGGAGGTCGCCGACCATGGTGTTTTGTGCGTGTGTGTATGTGTATGGGTTTGTATTTGGTAGTTGCCGGTGACGGTCGCCGGCCATGGTGGAGTCGGGGCGTCACAGACCCTATTGTTGCTGTTGGGTGACGCGCAGGGTGGCATCGGGTGCTGGGGTGCGCGCGCACGTGCGGGGGCACTGGGGGTCGGGTGTCGGGTGCGCACTGGACTTGCGTCGGGGATGTAGCGCGCGACGGGGGCGTGCGTCGGGCCTGCTGGGCGAGCGAGCGCGCGCGCGCCGGGTGTTGTACGCACGCGCTGTTGAGCGCCGGGAGCGGGTGCACATGCGCGAACGAGTGTCGGGAGTGCGCGGTGTGCGCCAGGAGCGCCGGGCGCACCGTATGCGCGCCGGTGATCATATGTGTATGCCAGTCTGCGTCGTGTGTGTGCGTTGTGTCGCCGGCGATGGGATGTCGTTGGCCGGGAGTCGGGGTTCCCGGTCAAAGTCAACTCTTTTTCGAAAATTACGAAAACGCTCATATACCTTAAAATGCTCTGTTTGAGCTTGTTTTAACTTCGATTAATCTCGTTCTTCTTCCGTTGCAATCCTAATCTTTCCCTCTTTATCTTAAGATCACTTGTTTACCCTTCCACAGTCGTTTCTTCATTATTGATCTTTAGATCTTTCGTTCGGTCTCATTTTTCTCTATCGTTTCTTCTTCGAGGGAATTTTATAATTTATATATACGTAATTAACGTATTATGGATCTTAGAAACCTTGTTACATGTGTAGGCTTACAATCGGATCAACACTCTTAAAATTTGTTACTTTGACATTACACGTGGTTACCACCGAACAAGGTGGGGGTAACTTCTAATCCCTAATAACTTTCTGCTTCTGTGTTTAACGCACAATGATGATAAATGTACACATGCTTATGAACTTGATATTAAATGAATTGTTGATCTTTATGTGCTGTGATTATATGTTGTGATTAATGTGTTCATGCATGTTTTATGATGATGTTGTGAAAGGATGAAAGTCCACATTCATATGAAGAGACAAAGGTCCACATTCATACTGAATGGATGAATGTCTACTTTCATATTACGGGGTAACAAGAGGCCCATAAAATAAGTTGGGGAGTACCCGCATCTGGGGTCAACGGGGAGTACCCGCCCTCGCTGCAGATATGAGCACTATGAGACTGTTTGTCCGTTAAGGATCCTGATGTATTTCTGCTGCTATGTTTAAATATTTTATTTCGGCTAGATGCCAAGGTTTGTATATGTAAATCTTCTATTGTCCCGGCTATGTACCGAAAGTTTTAAACATGTAAAATCGTATCTTTAAACTGTTTCAAAGGTTTCTGTTTTATATCATATACGTCTCTTTCCCTTTCTTCTTGTACGCCCACAAAGAAAACTCTGATATTTTTAAGTATGAAAATGGGGCGTGACAAGGTATGACTAACATAACTAAAAGATATGACTGACTACTAAAATGTATAGTTAACATAATATAAAAGTCTAGTACCTAAGAGCATGTTTGGACGGATTTTATCTATGACCTGGTGGTGCGTGCGGACACGTGGCGGGTCGGGTCGACCCGAGTGCACGGATTTAGGGTTCGTGCACCAGGTGCACAAAAGTTTTTGTCACAATCTATCTATCTATCTATCTATCAAAATATATATATCTATTATATATACTATATAAGTATGGATATTTTATTCATTTTTCATAATGCAAATTTTAACCCTCCTACATAATTAAATCAAATCAAATTAAATTAGAGTCCTAATTAAAGAAAGCTCTTTATTAAGGATAGTAATGTAATTCAATATTTATTTTATTTTTTTATTTAATTATAAAAGGCAAAAGTTCTTTACATTTCAATCTCTTCTTGACAAAATTACATGTTTTGATTATTTTTCTTTTATAATCTATAACATTTTGAATCTTAAACTAAAATTAGTTTTATATTAATATATATTTAAAGAGCTTTTCAATGATATATTATAAGCATATATAAAAATATTATATTATAAATTTAATATTTTTATTAAAGATGTTATTATGCTTTTTTTAAAAATTTTATTTAATTTAATAGAGTCCATTCAAATCACAACTGTAAATAACATAATTCCTAATTTAATATAAAAAAAAGGAAAGTTATGGCACACGACAACAAGAGTTCATCCAAATCATAATTTCAACTACTATGTAATAACATGATTGATATGATGGAATGAGGTGGGAATAGAATCATCATTCCTACCATCATTCATATTCCTCTGATTGGTATACTTTAAACAGTGGAAATCACATTCCCATAGGAATTGGTATTCCATAAACATGGGATTAGCTATTCCTTACTACACCCATGGTATTATGTATTCCTGGCTTCTAAGGAATGAACTTTTTTTTAATTAATTTTGACAATTTCATTATTATTTATTTTATTTTTTTACAAATTAACTTCCCAAAGTTAAATTATTATATAATTTTTTTAAATAATATTAAATTATTTATAAAAATATAAAATATAAAAATAATATAAAATAAAAATATCAAAAAATAGTACACTTAAATACATAACTAGTATAAAAGTAATGAATAAATGTAAAATTCTTAAAAACATAAAGATAATATGAGTATAATATTAATAATACAGATAATTTTGGTTCTAGTATATGATTTTTCTAAATATTTTTTTTATAAATATATACAAATAAGATATATGAATATTAGAATAAATAATAATTTATATAAAAATATATAAATAAATTGTAACTAGTTAACATATTTTTAGATTATATATAATACTATTTAAATAATATAAAAGCATATACATAATTAATAAAAATTATGATAAATATAAAATAATTTAACTATTTTAAGAAAAATAATACAAAATTAGTAAATTAATAATAAAATTAAAATTAAAATAAAAATATTTAAATATAATATACTTTAATATTAGTGCAATGATTAATTTTCCGCAAAAATATTTGTTTTTAAATTTAAATATACTAAATAATGAAATTTGAGTAATATATGGAACAAGAATTTCAAAATAAGATCATAGTGGAAGGTAATTTGGTCAAATAAAGATTGATTTAATGTTTATGGATTTTATTTGTAGTAATTAATTATAAAATATAATGATAATGATTATTTTATTCATTTCCTATTCTTTTGTGATACCAATCATAGGAATAAGTACTTTTATACCATTCCTTTCCCACCATCATTCCATTCTTACCTAATTTGATTCCATCATACCAATTATGCCGTTAGGACTTTAATTCGTAATTTAAGGCTCACAATGAGGCACACGATAACAAGAGTCCACGACACACCCAATCACACTATAACTCCAAATAATAATTTCAACTATTATTCGGACTCTAATTCCTAATTTAAGGCACACGATAGCAAGTTCATCGCACACCCAATCACATTATAAATATGTAATTCAATATTTATTCTTATAATTTAATAAATCAAATAAAATTGATTCCATAAAAAAAATATAATTAGAAGTTTATTAGGACTTTAATTTAATATCAACATAATAATAAATATATGATCAAGGTTATCATTTTATTTTATTTTCTTGTAAGTAATGGAAGATTGAAGTTTTAAATCATGGGCTCTGGTGATAAAATTTTACAAGCAAGGGCACAAGTAGATTACGAAGAGCATATTATGATTATCCCATCATCATCAACGATAGTAGTTTATCTTCAAATCTGTTTGATGCTTATAATTACTATTAACAAATAATGAAATACACACATAGAGCAATCAATACTCACTTCATCATTGAATTATTTCTTGGTCTTTTATGTTAGTTGTACCTTTATATATATTACATAAATATATATTTATGTTGATATAAATGTATAAATAATATCACATAAATGTATGAGTAATATCATATAAATGTAAATATCTACAACTTGTGTCGAAATTAAGGTTTATTGTGCCGAAATTAGGGTTTAGGGTTAAAGTATTACATAAATGTATGATATTTGTATATAAAAGTATGACTAATATAACATAAATTATGACTAATATAACTAAAAGGTATGAAAGGTATTAATAGTTGTTTGAAAATATATTAAGGTACATGTAAAAATCTAAAAGGTATGTTTAACACTATATAAAAGTATAACATAATATAAAGGTATGTTTAACACTATATAAAAGTATGCCTAATACTACATAAAAGTATAACATTTGTGATCGCATCTAGGCAAACTTGTGCGCGACCTTATATCAATATAGTCATATCTTTATGTAATATATAAATGTACAACTAACATAATTAAAAGGTATATCTAACATAACTAAAAAGTATGACTGTTATAATTAAAGAGAATGAAAGGTTAATATGGTTGTCTAAAAAAAATGTTAAGGTACAACCAGCCTTACAAAATGTATGACTAATATAATTAAAATGTGTGAGTAACGCTACTAAAATGTATAGTTAAGATAACATAAAAGTCTAGCACCTGAGAGAATGATTGGACGGATTTGCCCGCGACCTAAAGGCGCATGCGGTTGTGTAGCGGTTTGGGTCGACCCGAGTACACGGATCTAAGGTCCGTGCACTAGGTGCACAAAAGTTTTGTCGTGATTGAAAGGGAGAGTTTGATACAGAGAAATTTGCAGCAATAATTACTTTAATTTTATTCCATATTTTTATATCTTTTTCATTTTGTGTTTTTTTAAATGCATTTAAATGATGTATTTTTTTTGTTTTTTTTACATTACTTTTGTTCCTTTTTTTATATATATTTTATTTTTTAATTTATAATGCATTTAAATGATGTGGCGGATGACGTGGAATTTTAGGGAGAAAAATAATATAAAAATAAATGTCACATGCGAAATAAACTGCCACATAAGCGCAAATTATTGGAAATCTCCGAATTGGGGGCGAGTGTGTGTCACTAAAAAAAAATTGACCAGAAAATACCAATTCCGGTGAAAAATGACTAAAATTAGACAAATTTTTCAATTACAGGACTAAAATTGATGATTGAAAATTTAAAAGACCAAAATCGGAACAACATTTTTGGGGCAGGATCAAAAATGAATTTCTCCTATTATCGTTGTTAAGATTCCTCTAATAATTTATTTAAAAAAAACTTAAAATAATCAATGTTGTATAATTTAAATAGATTTCAACAAAATATTGAAGATCAATAAATGAAGGAAAAAACAACTACGAAATCAACAAAAAAAATCTAAAAAATTGGTATCTCTACGTGCAATGCGCGTGTTTTTTTACTAGTGTGTGTATATATATATATATATATATATATATTATCTATGTTTAATATTATATAATTGAAAATAAGTAAATAAATACAACATAAATAGTTCTGGACGTGTTTTGGTAGACAACAGAAATGTTTTTACTGCACAATTGTTTTTTGCATAAGGGGTCGGGAACTGTGCAACTGGATCGACCTGATCAGGCGGTGCTTTTCACAAGCCCATGGGCCTCACGTCCGTGCTTAAATCCTAGTCTCGTGCCCATAATATTTTAATTATGTTTGCCTAACCTTTTACATCAACAAGTAGAGAGAAAGAGACCAAGCCCAATGGGCTTATAGTTATTTTAGGGTTTGATAGGAAACATACCTATTGTACCCTTGACCTAGGAGAAAGATATAAATACTCCCAAATTATACCTTGAAGAGTAAGTTTGACCTATTTTGAGGAAATGAAGGTCATGTTTTAGAAGGAGGAATATTCACTATCCACTTTTATCTATTATTCTTTGTTCATTGAGTGATTAAATGAATTCAATTACTATTCAAGCTTTTGTCATCATTCTCTTTTTGGTGAGTTTCATAAAGTGTTTATACTCATTTTAGCATGAGTTTTAGTGATCTCTATCAAAAGTTATTGACGATATATTCCAGACTCTGTCGCCAAATTTTCAAACCAAGTATTCTTTTAATGGAAAGAACATTAATTGTTTTAATGCATAATAAGTAGTCCGATCCTTTTCAAATTACATAGCATAGATATATATTACTACATGGAAAATGATAAGATGCTCATGGCCACGGTTGACAATTCTTAATATACTCACTGATAACGAGTCATGATCATATTCTCTAATTATATGGAATGACTGATAGTACTATATAACATATAATCCATCACAATTTTTATTCATTGCTAAAAGCCCAAAATAGCTTGTAATTAATCATTGGTCAATACAAAGTAGAGAATAACCCTAAAACATGGAACGTATATGTAGTTGAGTTAGCTTATCCCAACTATCTTTTATCAACTACTATTATTGTTTAAGAATAAAAAATACATATTATAAAATTGTTGGTCAGACATTACATTCATTTCGTAGAATAGAATCCAACTTCTAGATTCTTACTCCAAATTATAAACAATATGCATATCATATATCCAAATGTAGATGTTTGCAGAAGGATCAAAAGAGTAAAGATTGGATGTCGTATGCCCTCGTGCCATACTAAACATACCTGTGCCACCAACAACTGGAAGTATCTGATTTGGGTTTGGTATTGATTTCCATCCCAAAAAGCTAACAGTACTTCCACTATACTCTCCATTTGTGAATATGAAGAGAGAGTTTATGGCGAAGGCCTGTTGTTCCAGGCCCGTATTAGTGGCTAGAGTTTGAACTTGGCCCAACTTCTGTGAATTGGCATTAGGCTTGATTGTCATTATGTCATCTGCGACTAATACTTGACCAAAGGATGTGGGAGAAGTAGATGTAATGTTGGCACGTGCAACCTCATGTACTGTTGCATTCTGCCCACTCATCACATCATGAACATAAACACGAAATTTAGCTATTTTTTCCTTTTTTTGAGAAAGGATTCGAGCATCAGATATGAACACTAATGAAAAAATAAGTATCAAAATAATTATGTGAAGTTTCCCCATTTTTTTCTTATTTCTTGTGAGAAATATAAGATAAAAGTTTTGTTTTTTTGGAGAGTATGTCTAAGGTACAATTAAGCAAGGAATGTTGTGGATAATTTAAAAAGCCAATCAAGGTGGGATTTTATAGATAGGAGAAAAGCAAATTATGTCTAAGGTCCCAGTTGGAATAATTACACGTAAATTGATCTTGTTGCCATTGTGTTAAAAAGACGGACTTGGTATATTGTAATAATTTGATGACCAAGAAGAGTTGAATTAATCTTTACGGAAGACAAGGGTTTAATCTACATTGACTTCACTAATATAATGATCAATTTGAGATTTGTATATAGATAGTAGAAAAATAATTTATTTAGATCTTTTTGAACTGTTCAATATGCACTATCTATACAATATATATAAAAGGCAGTTGTAATTATTGTAATGAGTTTGAATATATTGATGTACGACTCTTAATACAAAACATATTCGAGTTTTTGATTACGTAAATATTAATTGTATTAGCGTGTGCATGTGAATTTATATTAACGTCGTATTATTAGGTGTTTTATGCAAATTAAACATCAACGCAATATAATAATCTTGAGAATTGTACATATATGAATGGACTTAGCACGTATATAAAATATGGAAATAATATTCTCAACTTCATAATTTGAAACTGAGAAATAAAATATTATATAAATATATTATTGTATATATATAGTGGAATCTTAATTAACAAAGTTGCTAACTAAGTTGGGCATTAGAAATATTCAGTCAATCCAACAAAGGTTAGTTAGCAACTGGACAGATTATGCCGGCCTGAAGTCGTAACTCTGTAAAACCAAAAGTCAACTGGTTATATTTGGTGAAACAATTTTTATTGAAATTAATTAGTTGGCAGCTTGTAAAAAATTGTTTAGTTCTTAAGTCGTATATATGATTCATTTAATTAAAATGGAATTTTTTTTTTTTTTTTTAGATTAACATTTATAATACTAAGGTTTGTGGAACCGAACAGATTGGCTACTCCAACCGCAAACTAATCCATGATCCGGTTCATTTAGCACTGTAAAATTGGATTTTTGATTAAATTGTCAAAAATCGAAAAAATTGGGTAAACACTAGCTTTAAAGTTTTTTAGTTCAATTTTCTTTTTAAAATTTTATATAATTATCTTTTGATGTATATCAATGTAGGAGAAAATATGTGACTATTGAAGGTTTTCTTTAGCATTTTGCTATTTATTATTGCATTTATCAATTATACGTTCATTTTGATTTGCAATTCAAGTTTACACATACATGTTTTGTATTTATTTCCCCTCAATTTATTTCAATTTCTAATTGAAGTGGTTGAAAATATGTAGTTATCTAATTGTTTTATACAATATTTATTTTTATATTGACTTTCCTCATTTTAACATTCATTTTGATACAAGGGCCAAATTCACAGATATATTTAGTACATTTCACCAATCTAAATTTTATTGATCGAAAACATGTTAATTGTGATTTGGTTGCCAACCCAATTTTCCAACTGGTTCGATTCACGGGACACATATAAAGAACAAATCAATGTGCAACTAAAAGTCAAACATAGTTAATAAATGATACTTAATTTTTTTTTTTTCCATTTAGTGTCTGAACCCAAAAAAAAAATTTAGGTTACTATCAATACTTTATGAATAATCGGCTGATTGTTACCCGAGCGCAAATTTTGATATTAATAACTGTTGTAGAAAACTAAAAAATGCAACGCACCCTACGGTATCAACCAAAATGTGTGAATTATATGCTAAAATGACATTCTTTAGAACCCTAATTATAACCATATATATATATGTCAATTTCATGATTTGTGTTCAATTCAATACAAATTAAATAAAAAAACGTTTAAAATCTTAGAATGAGTTTTATTCAATTCAGGCTCGAATTTAATTGAAAATGATGAAAAAAATAGTTTAGCTTTTCGTTGATATTATATATATATATATATATATATATATATATATATATAATATCAACAAAAAGCTAAACTATTTTTTTTTATTTTTAAAAATGAGAATTATTTTGACAATCTAATAATTCACAAATAAAATCTATTTTTTATTAATAAATACTAAAATTTTAAAAATAAATGATAAAATTATTTAATAAATGAGTAACATATTGTTTCATCTGAAAATTATTTGCATATTAAAACTCAAATATAAAATCGAATAATATTGTTTGGATAAAACAATTAATCTTAAAAAATCAGAAATAATGTCTAAGAGTTAATAATAATAATAATAATAATAATAATAATAATAATAATAATAATAATAATAATAAATATTTTTTAAACTTATAGAATTTTGAAAACCATCAAAGGTTCAAGTAAATTGAAAACTACAAAAGTTACTATGAAAAGAAAAAAATATTTACACAGATTTCCTAGATCAATTAAAACATCATATATATATATATATATATATATTACTATAATTTATTCCATGATCAATACAAAATACAGTTGGATAAAAAGCACTCAGCAATGGACAATGAACTTGTCGAACAGAAACAAAAACGAACAAACAGAAATACAGCAAGTCGAGTTGAGGAAAGACCATCTTTTCTTAAGACGAGATATGCCCAGGGTAGTGCTTACTGGTCTGTACGTATCATCTTCCAAAGATAAAACGACTTCATCTATAGAAAAGTAGCACCACAATCTCGAGAGCTCCAACGAACTTCTAGTGCTTGAAAACTGAGCTTAATGCAAGGATGAAAAACAATGCAAGAGTTTGAATTTTCGTGTCTCAAAATGATGAATGATGACCCCTATATATAGATCTCCAATATGGGGGTTACACCTGAAATTGATGAGAATTTACTGCCTAAAAACGGGTCTTTTAAAGCAAGTTAATAGCCCGTTAAAAAATAAGAAACAATAAAAAAATGCTCATGACAATGCAACACGACGTTTGCTGCATTCTGCAGCACATTACAGCACTCGTTGAAATAGGCGGCTCACATTACTGCACCCAGTGTTGCAGCAACTATATCCGCTGCATTCAACAATAGAGTGCACCCGACGCTGCATTCAGCAACGTTCAGCGGCTCACGTTACTGCACCCGACGTTGCGGTAACTATACCCGTTGCATTCAACAATAGAGTCCACCCGACGCTGCATTCAGCAACTGTACCCGCTGCATCTGCCCAAGTCCAGCCCAACGTTCAATTGCTAAGGACCAAGGCCCACGATCGAGGTCGGGTCGGGTCGGGCCGAGTCGTGTCGAGACGAGCTACGCGCGTATGTGTTGCACAACATACTACTCCAATAGTATACTAATTACTAAGCCTCTTCTCATGACTTAACTTATACTTGCATTTTCAATGTCCATTTTACTATGTGAGATAGTTAAACACTCCTCCCACATTCAAAACTTTTCATCCCCATTTCAAGTGGCCAACTTTGATACTTAATTTCTCACTCACCAAAAATTGGGTTTGATAAGCAATTCAAAAGGCCTTAATTATCTACTCAAAATGTAGATTAATCTTTTGGCATCCAATCCTTAAAATGATGAACTCTTAGCCACTTAGCAATTGGTTAAAGTGGCTCACCCACCACTTTCAACAACTAATTTTCCAACAAATACAAAATAGCCCTAAAATATAAAACAGACTGTTGATCGAACTAAGCTAATCTCCACCAACTTTATTTTCCACTAATATTCAGTTTAAGAATCTTAAAGTATATAATATCGTTTGTCAGACTTTACATTCATTCCTTTGAAAGAATCCAACTTGTAGATTCTTATTCCAAATCATAAACAACAACACGCATGTCATATATCATTGTTGGCAAAAGGATCATAAGAGTAAAGGTTGGAGACAGTATGCCATCGTGCCATACTAAAAACACAAAAACTTATATACACATTGTCCATGCACCAGTTCTGACCCGACCCATCACGTGCTCTGACGCGCCCGTACGCGCCTGCACGCATCTCTAGGTCGTGGACAAAATCCGCCCAAACATGCTTCTAGGTGCCTGACCTTTATGTTATGTTAAGCATACCTTTTAATAGTGTTAGACATACCTTTTAGTTATGTTAGACATACCTTTTATGTTATGTTAACTATACTTTTTAGTTGTATTAAATAGACCTTTTAGTTATGTTAGTCATACCTTTAGGGTTATGTTAAGTATACCTTTTAGTAATGTTAGACATACCTTTTAGTTATGTTAGACATACCTTTTGTAAGGTTAGCTGTACATTAGCATTTTTTTAAAACTAACATATTAATACCTTTCATACCTTTTAGTTATATTAGACATACATTTAGTTATGTTAGTCATACCTTTTAATTATGTTAGTTGTATCTTTATATATATTACATAAATGTATGTTTATGTTGATATAAATGTATAAATAATCTCATATAAATCTATGAGTAATATCACATAAATGTAAGTATCTACAACTTGTGCCAAATTAAGGTTTATTGTGCCGAAATTAGGGTTTAGGGTTAAAGTATGAAATCTGGAAATAATGATATCACTAATATAACATAAATGCATGACTAATATAATATAAAGGTATGTCTAACATAACATAAAGGTCAGGACAAAAAAAAAAAAAATACACAGAAAAAAAAGAAGAAAATGCGTGGATTCGGGTCAGATTCAACCTGACCCGACCCGAGTGCATGGATCTAAGATCCATGCACTAGTTGCACACCAGTCCAACTCTACTAAAAATACATTTACCCCCAACAACGAAAAGTATCTGATTTGGGTTTGGTATCGATTTCCTAAGAAGCAAAGAGTATTTCCATTATACTTTCTATTTGTGAATATAAAGGATTTATTTATTGTCAAATTAAAGAAATATTTAAATGAAGATATACTTGAAACGACGTCGTTTTGACATAAATAAATTATTTTTTAAGATTGTTTGGCTTATGAGACGTCTCACGTGCAAATTTATTTGGCCACATGAACTTTGACACCAAAGAATAAAATTCGAGTTGCAACAATGAATGAAGGTTGTCACTTTTTTTTTGCTAATTATATAAGAAGTTAGGATTAAATTGCAATTTAGGAAAGGTGGTGATTTTATTTTGCAATTTGATATTTAAATTGGTTTTCTGTTGGGAATGATGTGCATCTGATAGTGACGTGACATGTTTGTTGGACACATGGACTTCAGGTCATCGAAAAATATAAACGTGGTCTAAATCGCAATAGTAAATAAAGGTCGTGATTTTTTTATTTTTTTGCAATTATCGGAAAATGGGGATAAATTTGCAATTTTAGAAAAAGTTGTGAATTTTTTTTTTTTTTTTTTTTTGCAATTATGCCTATTTATTAAGTTCGTCAAGACTCGATTAAGTTAGAGTAAATTCATGAACTATGAATGTGTTCGTTAAATAAAACTTGAATTCATTTGCTAACTAAACAAATCAAACTCAATCACTCAATAGTTCATCTTGATACTTTTGTTGGGTAGAATAACCTTCAAATCAACTAGGCTTTGAACATAAAATTCTGGGAGCTCTTTACTATACATCAAATAATAGTCTCTTGAATTCAAAATAATTATAAAAGATCATTAAATACATATAATTATATTATACAAAATGAGACTATATTATCCTATCTTTATTAGATATAATTAATTTATATAACAAATAAAAGATTGGGGGGGGGGGGGGGGTTTATAAAAGTTTAGTACAAAAAATTACAAAATGATAATCCTTAACTCTTCTTGGTAATTAGAAAAAAAAAAAAAAACAGATAAATGTAACATATTCTATCTTCGAAAGTAACAGTTATTTTTCCAAATAAATGCATGAACTTTGGCTCCGAACCATGACTATTTTCAAAATATACTAAGCCCTAACAGATGATCGGCTTACAAAAGGCGGATCACTGAGGCCTAGAAACCTGGCCACCATAGAGTTCACTCCATCACAACCAATCAACACCTTTAACAACTTTTAACTCCAAGCACTACAACAAAAAAACTTATTAGCGAATAGCGACAACAAAATCTTGTTGCAAAATCATTGATAATTGTGACAACGTTTTGTTGCTAAGTTATTATTGCAAAAGCCTTCTCGTAAATAGTATTTTTGCGACGACCTGTTATCAATTTATATTATCAATTTTTGCATTGCGAAAGATAGACTTTTCGCGACAACTATTTTTTTTAGTGAAGTATAAGCATTATGTTTTGACATTACCTTGGTTTTTAGGACAGTTCCATCAGAAAGATGAATAGATTTGAAACAAGTGTCACTTTCAATGAATACCTAACGCTATCCCTTGGAAGTTCATTTTCCATGTTTCGAGCAGCACTTTTCGAACCACACACCAAATTTCATGATCACCCCTGTATATGAACATTTCTAAGAGTGTCCTTTAGGCTAAATACTGCTAGAATTCTTCATTCTTATAAAGCATGTTTATGTCTATACAGAGACACTACTCTTATTACTACAAAGCTAAAGGTTTAATACTTACATTGGTGAATATAGGGTTCTGAAAGACAGTTCTGAAATCTTGATCCCAGAATCTACTGATGTCGTCACAATACTGCAAAATGCGATTTATGTACTTTGAGTGCCAAAATTCTTGAGAAGTAAGAATGTATGAATAGAAAAACACAGAGATATATCGTTGTTACCCATCAAGCTTATTGTTGCCTCCAAAACTACACTCTTGATTCCCAATCTATGAAACCAAAGAACAACAACCTTATAATTATGCTCATCATTGGCAACATAAGATCAGCTGTAAGAATTAAAGAAAGGGAATTTGCAGCCGACTACTGTTTGATGAAATGTCTGAACTATGATCTGGTTGATGTGAAAATCTGAAGTATACCTGTGAAGTGCTAAAGATGTTTCTACGTGCAACACACGTGATCTAAAATTTGTATATATATATTCGATATGGGAAGAATAATGTCTTTGGTGTGCTACATCGCGGCAATTTCCTAAGGAGTTGACATTCCATGTGCTTATGATTGGACCAAGAGAAGACTTGGATTACATAAATAATTTGCATTATCACTTAGATTAGTGACATTGCTAATTCCTGCACTTTTGCAATTGTCGACAAAAAATGGAATCGGATTGGTCATTTTATCAACTTATAAGATTGAAATAAGAAAGTTTTAATTATATACTAGTTTTGAAAATTTCTCATTATTTTATACACCATTAATAAATGGCTTTCCAATGCATATGATCCATAGAAAAAGCTATAAGATTTTAAATATAAATAGAGTTTATTATATTTTTTACGCATTAATTTATCGAATTTGGCATTCTGGTCATTAACTTTTGGATTGGTAATTTTATCCTTTAATTTTTAAAAATTCAAAAATTTAGGCCAATTTCTGACCGAAAGTCCAAATTAATCGCTAATTTCGGGCTATCTAACCCCATTTAATGCTTTTTACTAAATAACATTAAAAGTAATAAAAGAGTATTAAAAAAAGTAAAATCAAAATCAAAATATATTAAAAGTTAAAGCATAAAATTGATAGCAGGAAATCAGCAAATCAGGTGAATAGCCCGAAATTAGGGCTTGATTGCTCAATTTGGCCTTTCGGACTAAAATTAAAGATGAAAAAATTTCAGTTTTGATGGAAATATAAATATCTTAATTTTACGAAAATATTGTGGAGATATCTGTATCGGTGAAGCCACATGGTGAATATTATAATACCATATAAGCCCACAACTTAAACTTTAGTGGATCACTTTAATTGAACCTCCTTAAGACAACTATACACATACACATGTAATTTGACACGTGGAAGCCAATAAATTAACATGCGAGTCCAATATTGAACGGAGAGCTTGTTTGGGAAGCAGTAGATTGTTGGTTTTGTGGCAGGTTTAAGGGCGAAATTGAGGTTTGGATCTGTGAATGAATTGGTGTTAGTTGGACATGGAAGCTGGGAAGAGTGAGCAATAGAAAGGGAAGCAGAGGTAGTGAAGCTCGGTGGTTAGAAAGTTTGTGGCGGTGGCACGGTGGGTTGTGGAGTTTTTCACTGAAATTTGCATTTTTCGATTCGTAGTAATTGGGGCTCTTCATTAAGAATTTGGTGGTTAGAGAGTTTGTGACGGTGGCTCGGTAGGATGTGGAGTTTTTCACAGTAATTTGCATTTTTTGATTTGCAGTAATTGGGGCTCTTGATTAAGAATTTTCTTTTGTGTTCTTCGATTGTGGGGATTAAAATTGTGTTCTTGAATTTGGGATTGGGTTTTTTTCTTGATTTTTAGTTAATTTTGAGGTTTGATTTTGCTGTTTTTATATCAATTAATTTGTTTTTGTTGTTAATTATTCTTGATGTGTGGCAATGTGGAGATAATTATTTGGTATTGTTCAAAAAATGCAAAATAATTTTGAATGAAATTGGCACATCAATCTAATTAATCGGAAATTCAAAAATTGGGACGCATGTCCTTGAAAAATCACCGAAATTTGCAAAATCCAACGAAAAAATGATTTAACTAAAATTGAACATATTTTACAACTATAAAAATAAAACTGAAAATCGAAAAATAAACATAACCAAAATCGGATATAAGTCCAATGGCAGGACCAAGATTGAAGAAATCATTTAACTTTGAAGAAATCATTTAACTTGGCTTTTCTAACTTCATTATTTGGATAAATTGCATCTTTTATTTGGCTTTTTTAAACTTTACTATATCATATTTAAATGTTTATATTTTGCAATATGAACTTATAACAATTTCTTGCCTTTTGCTAAATTGTTGATTGCTATGCCCTTTACAATTATAATTTGAGTTGGGAAAATTACATTGGTTGTTCACCAATTAAGGACATTATCTTTTTTGAACCATAACATTGAGACACTATTTTTTAAATTTCGGTGATTTTAGTAAAACTAGCTCGAAATTCAAAAATGTATGTCGGGTTTAAATCGCATGTACATTGCATGTATCTCTCCAAATTCGTATTTTTTGAAAAATTGTGTTGATTCTCGCTTAAATTCATATTGAATCGAATGGATTTTGATAAATTGATTTGGGGCTTGGCTAGGGCTTGAAGAAAAGAGTGTTTTGAAGTAGAAAATTTTAATTTTAGTAATGGTTTGAGGAAGCTCCACTTCACTACCACCTCTACCGCAACAATCCACCATAACCACCCTCAAACTCATCAAAAATTTGATATTACTCGAAATTGAACCAAATATATATGTTTTATACACTAAAACACTCATCTCCTCAATCCATAACAGAGCCCCAAATAAATTTACCGAATTCAATTTGATTAAAGCTTGATTTCAACGAGAATCCATTTAAATTATTGAAAAACCTTGATCTAGGGAGACATATGTGATTTAGGCCCGATTTTTTTTTAAATTTTAGGCTAATTATTCTAAAATCGTCTGAATTAAAAAGATAGTGTCCTAATATCGAGATCCAAAAAAATAGTATCGTTATATGTGAATGGCTATAAAATAGTGTCCTAAATTTGGGGAGTAAAGTGGAAATATTAATTTGAATAAAGGGTTTTTTTTACCGTTAATTAATAATTAAAACTTACAATGAGATGTCTTATTTCTAACTCTTGATACCATGATGAAATAGAATATGGTTATGATGTTAGATATTACTTTATATAATTGAAATATATGTTTTAGTAAAATATATTAGTGAAATATATTAGTTGTATATATTTTAGTGAAATATATCAGTTGTATATTCATAAAACAATAGTTATTTACTCTTAAGATATTACTTATATGATTGAAATATATGTTTTAGTGAAACATATTAGTTGTATATTTATAAGGTATTGGTTGCTTATTCATAAGGTTTTTACTTATATAACTGAGATATATATATATATATATATATATATATATATATATATATTAGTGAAAAATATTATTTAAAGTATTAATCATATTATTTAAAGATATTAGAGTTGGATCAGAGACATACTGTACCCTAGGGGCACACTAGCACTTCAGAAAATTAAATTAATGTGCAAGGAATACCGAAAAAAATATTTTATGTTATTTTGTTAATGACTTACTAAATATGTATTTTTTTTGATAATATAAATCGATATAAAAAATATTTTTTACAATTTTACAAGATTAAAAAACTAATCCTATAACATATATATTTTAAGGAATTAATAATTTCAACAAAATTCAGATCTTTCTACTCCATCAAAATCATGTACATATTGTAAATTTGTTAAATCATATGAACTTACGTCACCAAATAATAGGCTCATAATTCGAATTGTAATAATAAATGGAGGTTGTATCCTTTTTTGTTAATTGTACAAAAAATTAGGATTATATTGCAATTTTTAAACAAGTTGGATTTATTTTGCAATTTTACCTTTAAATTTATTTTTTTCAATGTGGCATCCGATATGCCTTGTAACGTGTCATGTTTTTCGAACACGTGGACTTCAGTTGTTGGAAAATATAAATATGGTTTAAATAGCAACAATGAATAAAGATTATAATTTATTTTGTTAAATTCGAGAAGTGCGAAAATTATATGACCATTTAAAAAATAACCATGATATTTTTTTTTTCAGTTACACCTATTTAAAACTACACAATTATTGCGTGGGAAAACATAAACATCATTTTCTTCAAATTATTTTCTAACATGATAGGTCAGCATCGCATTATGAGAGTTTTAAACGGGTTCGAGGATATGTTTGGAAAAATAACTATTAGGGTTTGGAAAAAATTCACGGTATCCAAATTCGGATATATATATATATATATATATATATTATCCATGACATAAATAGTTTTGGATGTGTTTGGGTAGACAGTAGACAACGAAAATGTTTTTGTTCATCGTGCTTGTTGACGTCAACATTTTGGCTTTAGAAGGAGGGGGCTAACAGAACATAGCTTGATGACTACCCACACAATGAATGATCCCGAAGACCAAGAAGTCCAACCAGGTTTCCAA
Source organism: Scutellaria galericulata (assembly GCA_946896805.1). Lineage (NCBI taxonomy): Eukaryota > Viridiplantae > Streptophyta > Magnoliopsida > Lamiales > Lamiaceae > Scutellaria > Scutellaria galericulata. The sequence goes on along the minus strand of OX335798.1, from coordinate 9,997,523 downwards.
GCACAAAGCTTATTACCTGGCAGCTTTGGCCAGCTACAGCAACACAACACTTATGAGGTCATGGTCAGCACCCCGTAGGAAGGAATATCACTGGGCATCCCCATTCTGACAGAGCCCAGTGAGACTGTGATGACTTCGGACGAGATCAAGACCCTCATGTTCCAACTCAACGAGTGGCTGAAAGAAGCCGAGGTAAGAGAGAAAGGCCATAAGATCCACGAACTTGAGGACACTCAATCCTCGGATGAGCCAAGACCCAAGAAAAGAGACTTGGGGAAGGACCCGATTGAAGAGCAGAGGGCAGAAATGACCCTGTCACCCGAATTAAGAAGCCGACCAGAAGCCAGGTTCTGGTCGGCCCGAGCAGACTTACCGACCAAGACCAGAAGTGTGTTCGACAAGATCGGTCCAGACACAGCTTTGGAGGCCAGAAAATCACAGAAAAAGCTGGACTTCCAAAAAGAAGCCCACCAACAAAGTGAGAGCAGACCAGAAAATAAGTCCTTTTAGAAAGAAGAGGAGGAAGAATAGGACTTGAAAATAAAGTTGGTAGAAATTTAGGCTAGGAAGCTAGGGTGATGGAGGAGAGCTTCACCCTTCACCGACCAGATCTCAAGCGGGATCACCCCCCACAAAGTTCAAGGTGCCTCCAATTGGTCTCTACAACCAATTGGAGACACCGACCCTAGCTCACATTTGGACAAGTACACATCATGGATGGAGCTGTAGGGAATAGGGGAAGAGCTCATGTGCAAAGATTTTCCTTTAACACTGGGAGATCGAGCCCAGAGATGGTTCAGATCCCTCCCTAATTTTTCCATCGGGGGATGGGATGAGCTAACGGAACAATTCCTCACACAGTTCATGGGGTCGAGAATGAGGTCAACCCCAAAAGAAAGATTGGTGAATGTTAAGCAGTGGAAGGAAGAGTCATTAAGGTCCTATACGGACATATTCAATAAGCTGGTCTTGGAGATGGAACATGTCTCCGACGATGCCGTCCTCATGGCAATCATGGTCGGACTCTGGCCAAAAACAAGATTCTGCTGGTCAGTCCACGAAGCCGGGCCGAAAACCTACCATGAATTTTTGACCCGAGCAGAACGGTATATCGGAGCTGAAGAGATAATTTCGGAGGAAAAACCGACCCCAAACATAATGGATAGACAAGAAGGAAAACGGAAGGGCACACCAACTTTCGAACCTCCAGGAAATTTCAAGGTCTACCAGAATGAAGAACTTGAGCAAATCAAGAATATCTTGACAATTAGCCAGGCTCAGGTCCTCACCAAGTTAAAGAACCAGAATTTTTTGCCAGAGCCAAAACCAATGAAGAATGATCCTGCTCAGGTCAACCAGAACAGATATTGCCGATACCACAAAACCCTAGGACATGACACTGATAAATGCAGGACACTATTAATTGAGCTCATGAAGCTGGTCGAGCGGGACATCTCAAGGATTATATCAAGAACTCCGAGCAGAGGCCACTACAAAATCCTCCTACACCTCCTCATTCGGGAGCAATAAGGGAAATACACACCCTCGTGAATAACAATTTTGGAATGCTGAGCACCTGACAAAATACTACTTCCTCCGTCCCGGAACACTTCGCACACTAAATTGGGCACAATTTTTAAGAAAAAAGGAATCTTTGCTTTTTGATTGAGGGTATAAGAGTCAATTATGTGAGAAAAAGACAAAAAGTAATAAAGTGTTGAGAGAGAAAAAGTAATGGCATTGTATGTAAATAAGTGTGTATTGAGAGGGTAATAATTGTGATAAAATTTGCCATTTTTGGGTGTGCAAAGTGTTTTGGGACAGATTAAAAAGGAAAGTGTGCAAAGTGTTGTGGGACGGAGGGAGTATCATTAGTGTGCTAGGAAGCTCCTTGTAAATATCATTTATCATTTTTAGATTATTTACTCTTCAGCCAATTTTCGATCAAATAAAATCATTACGATTCTGCTTATCTTGATGAGGATGCTGAAATCTAAACTCAGAGCTCAGGCCCATTCGAGCTCATCCGAGCTCAAGATTTGAACTAAGGGCTACGACCCATCCTAACTCATCCGAGCTCAGGATTTGAACTAAGGGTTCCGACCCATCCCAGCACATCTGAGCTCGGGATCTAACCAGGGGCTCCGGCCTCATCCTAACTCATTTGAGCTCAGGATCTGAACTTAGGGCTCCGACCCATCCTAGCTCATCCGAGCTCAGGATCTGACCAGGGGCTCCGGCCTCATCCTAGTTCATTTGAGCTCAGGATCTGAAGTAAGGGCTCCGGTCTATCCCAACTCATCTGAGCTCGGGATCTGACCAGGGGCTCCGGCCTCATCCTAGCTCATTTGAGCTCAGGATCTGAATTTAGGGCTCGGACCTTGTCCTAGCTCATTTGAGCTCAGGATCTGAAGTAAGTGCTCCAGCTTATCCCAGCTCATTTGAGCTCGGAATCTGACCAGGGGCTCTGGTCACTTGGATTGAGGTCGGCTTGTGAGGGGTTGATTGAGTTAGGCCCCGGCCAAAATGATTTCTCACCACGACTTAAGGAGTTAATGTTGGGCCCCCACCAAACCGATCCGACCTAGGGTTTAGCTCGAGTGGAGACCAGAACTAACCAGAAGGCCAGGGTCGGCTCGAGAGAAGACTAGACCGGCCAGAAGGCCAGAACCTTATCGCCTGGGGGCCAACCCGAGCCGCCGAGGACCTTCCCGACCAGGCATTGGGCCGAGTCGGGCCGGGCAACGGTCGTACCGAGCCAGAGTACCGCACTGGTCCCGCCAGCCGCTAACCAGAAGAGCAACGGCTTTGGAGTGCCAGATTGAACCAAGAGGACCCTAACCAAAATTAGCACAAGTGGATCCAAGCTAAAATTCACACAAGTTAAATAGGAGTTGACCCGACCAAGGCAGGGCCTAGTCAAGTGATTACTGGTCCACATGGTTCAGAAGTATAATTATTCAAGGTATTTCTAGGATGTCAAGTAGAAGATCAGAAATCGAGGTCATCATCACAAGGAGATCAGAAAAGACTTAGTTTATTTCAAGAAGTCTTCAGGAAAGGAAACAAATTAAGAACAAATCATATTCGATTTAGATAGATTTTAACCCGATTTTTCCTTATCTAAACCCTAAAATCGGGGGATTTGAGTCTTATTTCTTAAGTTTCGTATCTTTATATTTAGCTTATAAATAGGGCCCTAAATCCTCGTTCAAGGGGTTCTGAAATCATTGTATTCAAGCAATCAGAAAACTCTTTTCTCTCAATTCATATATAAAAAACGTTCTGGCCGGCCAAAACTGACCGACCAGAATAAGCCTAGCAGATTTCCCCGAGTAGGCACCGGGCACAGTGTTTTTCTTACTTTATTCGATTTTCATACTCTTTATTCAGTTCGTACTTTTTGAGCCGGATCGATATTTTTGGGTGTTAGGCTTGGATTTTGTGCTCTATAAAATTTGACATCAACAGTGCTGATGAAAGTTATTGACGATTTCTAGGTTCTGTCGCCAAATTTTCAAACCAAATATTTTTTTAATGAAAAGAACATCAATTGATTTAATTCATAATAAATAGTCCGCGCGCTCATGTTCAAACTACATATCATAGATATCGATATACAGTACTATAAACATATAATCCATAACAATTTTTATGGAGAAAATTCTTTTGATCCTACCCTAAAATTTGTGTCCGTCTTTTGTCATGTTTATTTCAAATTTTCAATTCTAGTCCTGAAATTGTAAAATGTGTCCAATTTTAATCTTCCTTTTTTAACTTAAATTTGCATTTTCCGGTGGTTTGTCCGCGATTGTAACACACACGTGACAATTTTTCACTTTCTGATCAAAACTGTTAACGTGGCATTTATATCTTGATATGAAAATTTATCTTACATTTAAATCAATGGTCAATACAAAGTAGAGAATAACCCTAAAACATGGAACATACATGTAGTTGAGGTGGCTTATATCAACCATATTTTATTAAATACTATCATTCAGTTTAAGAATCACAAATACATATTATAAAATTGTTGGTCAGACTTTACATGATTTATGTCGTAGCAAAGAATCCAACTTCTAGATTCTTACTCCAAATCATAAACAATATGCATATCATATATCCAAATGTAGATGTTCGCAGAAGGATCATAAGAGTAAAGGTTGGATGTTGTATGCCCTCGTGCCATACTAAACATACCGGTGCCCCCAACAACTGGAAGTATCTGATTTGGGTTTGGTATCGATTTCCATCCCAAAAAACTAAGAGTACTTCCACTGTACTCTCCATTTGTGAATATAAAGAGAGAGTTTATGTCGAAGGCCTGTTGTTCCAGGCCCGTATTAGTGGCTAGAGTCTGAACTTTGCCCAACTTCTGCGAATTGGCATTCGGTTCGATTGTCATTATGTCATCCGCTACTAATACTTGGCCGAAGGATGTGGGAGAAGTAGATGTAATGTTGGCCCGTGCAACCTCATATACAGTCGCATTCTGCCCACTCATCACATCATGAACATACACACGAAACTTAGCTATTTTTTCCCTTTTCTGGGAAAGGATTCTAGCATCAGCTATGAACACTAATGAAGAAATAAGTATCAAAATAATTATGCGAAGTTTCGCCATTTTTTTCTTATTTCTTCTGAGAAATATAAGATACAATTTTTTTTCTTTGGAGAGTATATCTAACGTAAATTAAGCAAGGAATGTTGTGGATATTTTAAAAAGCCAATCAAGGTGGGATTTTATAGACATGAGAAAAGCAAATTATGTCAACGGTCCCAGTTGGAATAACATGTAAATTGATATTGGTATGTGATAATTTGCTGACCAAGAAGAGTTGAATTAATCTTTACGAAAGACAAGGGTTTTATCTACATTGACTTTAATTACTTTTATGATGGTCAATTTGAGATTTAGATAAATAGATAGTAGAAAAAAAAATGAATTAAAACTTTTTGAACTGTTCAACATGCACTATCTATATTATATAAGAGGCAGTTTAATTATTGTAATAAGTTTGAATATTATAACTTATTGGCGTGTGCATGAGAATTGTACATGAATGGTTTTAGTACGTATATAAAATATGGAAAGACAATTCACAACTTCATTATTTGAAACTGAGAAATAAAATATTAAATATTAATATGGATATATTATATAGTTAAATCTTAACTAATAAACCTGTAAACTAACTTGGCCGTTAAGATGTTAGAAGCAGTCAGTCAATCCAACAAGATTAGTTATCAACTGGACGGATTATGCCGGGCATAAGTCATAATTACTATCTAAAACCAAAAGTCAGCCAGTTATATTTGGTGAAACAATTTTTATTGAAATTAATTAATTGGCTTGTAAAAAATTGGTCCAAGCAATTCTTCGTTCAATTCTGAAGTCATATATATGATTCATTTAATAAAAATCGAAATGTTTTGTAAAATCTCAATTTACATTTTGAGCAGATAAAATCGGGAAAATTTTCATTTTTGGTCCTACCTCATGGATCGTGTTTGATTTTGATCCTGTTCATTTTTAATTTTCAATTTTAATCCAGTAATTGAAAATTTTGTCCAATTTTAGTCTTCATTTCGATGGTTTTCGATAGTTTTTCGGCAAGTGAGATACACACGCCCGCAATTTCATAATTTCTGATTAGTTATGATGATGTGACAATTTTTTACGCATGTGGCAATCCATTTTACATTAACTTGCAAGTAAAATACCACATCATTTAATGAAATAAAAACAAAAACAAAAAATAATTAACTGAATTAAAGAAAAAATGAACTACCCAACCTTTAATAAAAATGGGAAATTCTCAAATTCCCAAATTACATAAGAACCCTAATCTCCAATTTTGAACCCCAATTGAAATAATGAAAATTGTGGTTAACACATGCCCCAGAAGTGGTATCCCAGAGCAAGATGGTCTCCATCCACAAAGTATGATAAAGGAGCTTAGATCACTAATACTAAACATTGGTTGTCTGAAGACGATGATTATCAAAGTTCCGAGGTTGTTCCTTCTTCCTTGATACCCATGTGGATTGCCGAAGGCCATATTCAGCCTAAGAAATACGACAATAAGTCGGTGGAAGATATTAAATGAGCTAATACGTCGTGATGTGATGAGCGTTGTAGTGAGGATTAGCACTGAATGAAAATTGGGGATCAAATTTGGAGATTAGGGTTCTTGTGCTTGTTTGGGGATTTGAGGATTTTCCATTCATTCTTTTTTTTTTTTTTAGTTCAGGTAATTATTATTTTTAAATTCATTAAATGATGTGGCATTATGATATGACATTTTTACTTGCAAAATAATGTAAAATGAATTGTCATGTGTAAAAAAAATTGTGACGTCATTGTAACTGATTGGAAATTATTGAAATTGGAGGCATGTGCTTAATTAATGGCCAAGGATAATGAAGTGAATCGTGAGGCAAATTCTAACTGTTCCGCTTGCGATGATATAAGCATTATCCATACCTTCAAACAGATTATGAGTGACTTTGATCAAATAAATACAACTCATGAAGAGTTAAAGTCTAAGCTTAATGCTTGAGAGTAAGCATGATGTACTCGCAAGCAAAATTGAAAAATATATCTGAGAGTAAAGCTTGCAACAATTGTTTACTAATTTTTTTTAGCTATACTCTCGCAAGTGTACGGTGTAGATTGTAGAAATAGTGATCAAAGTCAATCCCGCATAAACTATCGAATTAGAACTTTATTAATTACCCAAATTTAATACCTAATTTTATCTAAGAAACTGAATAAAAAGTTTCAAAATTTTATGAGTAAAATAAAATAAAATAAAACAAACACCTAAATTTATCTAGGCAGCCGAATAAGAAAGTTCAGCATAGAATAAAATAAAATAAAACAAATAATGAATACAATAGTTTAGTATAACAAAGACAGGTTCTAGGACATACTTTCATCTAATTCTTATTAAAACATCACTTTGATCAACCCTAGTTCATTAATTATTTTCGGTATATGAGCAATCGCAAATATCGAATTAACCACTCTGTCGAGTTAGTTAACTGGTGGATTAAAGACTATCGATGGTATCTCTACTCGATTCGATTAACCAATTAACTCCCAAAAACACCTAGGAATGATTTCTCATAACATGTTCATCAATCTCTCGATCTAATTCCACTTATATGTCATGTGTTTATTCTTCCGTAATTAAATCCCCTCTCTCGAATTTCGATTCAATTACTTAATCATGTTCAACTTCGACTTCCAAGTGGAGAATAACAAGATAATGAGAATATCTATTCTCAAACTAGATTTATAAAAACTCCAATTTAATATAATCTACACCTCTTAGCCACATAATATGAGGTTTTTATATGCTACAAAATATTAATGGTTCAATGAAAATGAAAAACCGAAAGGACTAGTTTTTATAACTTCTTTTATGACTTAATAAATTCTCATAGTCACTTTGAAGATTCATAACTCTCTAAATGCTTAGAATCTAAAAAGTCATAATATATTGTTGGAAAGATAATTGAATTTTAGCTATCCAACTCCCCAAACCACACATAAATTAATTGTAAGTTTCTATGGAAGTTATGTGCCAATTACTGAACACAGGTAGATTCATCGGAAACGCACAACATCATTTTCATTAGTTGGGATGTGCGTATTCTCGAACTGAATTTATAACATACTAGTATATATAGACCCTGTGTAATACACAAGTTTTTATTTAAAAACTATCAATTATATAAAAGAATTGAATAAAATAATATTATTAAATAGAAGTAATTAATTAATATTAGTAAAATCTCATTTAATATTTGAATATAGTATAAATTTATATATATAATCTTTGTTTGTAGCTGTGTATGACACTTAATTTTTCAACATTAATGATTTTACAAAATGAATATAAATGGAAGAAATCTTTTATACAATAACAAAAAGTGAAGTCTTGTGATTAATTTTATATAAAAATAAGTAAACTCAATTTAATTTTTAAAAGAATAAATCGTTACGTACGATTTGAATTAATATAGATAATTCAGGAATCTCATGAAAAGTATTGTTGGATTTCAGATCAAGAACACAACAATGCAAGCAATAGCTCACATAAAATCATAAACAATCAAGAACAAGAACTAGAGAAAAATGATGATGAAAACGAAAAGAAAAATCAACACAAGATGTAAAGTGGTTCGGGTTAAAAATCCCTACATCCACTGTGAATCAATCCACTATAACACTCAAGAATCCAGAATTACAAAGCAACACAAGAAAGCTAAGAACCCTAATCTCTCTATACAACTTTGCAGTGATTGAACTCTCTCTCTAGAACTCTTATGGCTTCGATGTCTTCTAATGAAATGAACTCCTCTTTATATAGATCATGTGAGAAAAAACCGTTCGTTAATCCGTTAAGTATTGACTGAGATAAGGGCCCCGCAAAATCGCCTGCAAAACAGATTCTAGAAAATGAGCTGTACATAGTGAATGAACACAACCGTTTCTACCAGATTGAAGTCGCATTTTCCAAATACGACTCTATTAGTGAAAACGCGCTTTTTCCCTTCCTTCGCGAAATATGGCTGAGCTTATTTTCCTTCCCATTTTTTTTTTCTTCTTTCTCTTCTTAAAACTGATTGCATGCTATATATATAACAAGTATATAATATGATATTGATGCATGTATTTAGAGATTCTAATTTTCAATTATTATTATTATTATTTAAGAAAGACGGGGTTTGGAAATAGAGATTTTTCTTAATTAAGAACTAAATTAATGCTACTAAATATTGACTCATGTATGGCTATGATTGCTTTCTTTTTAAGAGAAAAATGATTGAATCAAAAGTTGACAAGTACTGCCCTTAATGATTATTACTTTACCACTTTAGTATATAAAAATATATTAAAACAATAACTTCTGAATTAATCAAGCACTAGATCATGCGCAGCCAACCAGAAAGAGAATGAAGGCAAAAAGAAAGAAAACAAAAGACAAGTATGAGAAGATTAAGGCTGTTCTACAAAATATGCAAAATACAGATCAAAGCTGTCTTCTGCAACTTTTTTCTCTTCCAATGTTCTTTCATCCTTAACAACTTTCCTTTCATGGATAAGCATCGCCCTGGGCTGCTTTAATTTTTTTTTTCTTCTCATATTTGCCACATAATTCATGGTCCAATAGGAGAGAGATTAAAATAAAGGACATATATGCAAAACTAAAAAGTATTAGGAGTAGTAAGTAGTTCAGCAAGATTGTTCTTGGCATAGTTTTGTTCCACAAATTCTAATTTGTTTGAGTTTTACCTTTTATAAATTAATTATTTAACCATTTTCCATATTTTTAAGAGGTGCTGACTGATAGCCTTTCTTTTAGATGACTTCAAAACATTACTTAGAATTTGAAATAGGATATTAGCAAGTGCTTAATTCAAATCAATTTAAAATTCATTTCTGAAAAAAGTTAAAGTAACATTATAAAAATACACGGATTATCAACAAAATTTTCCATCGGTAATCTATTTATGTCTGTTGGTATCAAGGTTACCGACAAAGTTTTATGTCAGTGTGTTACTCGTCGGTAAAAGTTTGCTGACAGAATTAGTTGCCTGTCGTTATTTACCGACAGAAAACTTACGTCAATATACAATTTTTCGACGAATTTAGTTATTTTTTTGCAGAAAATTTTCCGCAAAAATTATGCAACATTACTGATGAAATATTCTGTCAGTAAGATGAAAAATTTCCAAAAAAATAGGCGAATTGTTACTGACGGAAAATTCGATCGGCATAGTTACAAAAAATAATATAAAATAACTAATTAAATTCCAACATGATACAATCCTCGGTAATGTTTATTTTTTTGGTAATTAATAATTGTACACAAAAACTTAATAGTAGCGCATATTATAAGTTTAATAAATTGTACACAAAAACTTAATATAATCCTCGGTAAAGTTAAGTTTTAGCAATATTAATAGTGCATATTATAAGTTTAATAAAATTGAGAGGAAAATAATCTAACGTCTTGTCCATGATATTGGACAATGAAGTACTCGATACGACGTAGTCGTCTGCTATGTCTGCTGTGAAGAAGTGGATGGGTTCAATGTAGGGACCCGAGTGCTCGTAGACTGTCCTCCCACATCGTAGGTGGGGACGGACAACCGTCGATCCTCCTAAATTATGACTTTTAAGATTCTAAGTATTTTAAGAGTATGGACCTTAAAACCGACGGTTAGAATTGAATAACCTATGAAGGAAATTAGAAAATGAGTCTTTTGATTTTTAATTTCCATTGAGTCAAAACCACATATTATGTAGTTAGCGGGCAAATTATGTAGAAATTGCAAATTAGGACACTATTTTTAGGTCATTCACCAATGAATGACACTAACTTTTCGGGCCCTGATATTGTGAAGCTAACTTTTTAATTTGAGCGATTTTAGGATAAAAAACCGGAAATTAGATTTGGGTTTTACGGTGATCTGATTTGGCCGAAATTCGTTTGATTTGGCTAAAAATTCGTGTGATTTAGCTTGAAATTTGTGACTTCGAATTTTTTGTTCTAAAATCGCTCAAATCAAAAAATTAGTGTCTCAATATCGAGACCCGAAATATTAGTGGCATTCATTGATGAATAACCTAAAAAGAATGTCATATATTTGCAATTTTCCGGACTTTATTGCAGTGATGTTTTTATTAATTAAGTTTGAGAATAGATTTCAACATTATCTTGTTATTCCCCTCTTGGAAGTGGAATTTTGTATTCTCTCAATTCATTTTCGTTTCTTTGTTTCCAAACCCCATAAAAAAAGTTTCTTGACGTACTTTGTTAACCTTAATTAATATTTAATGTTTATAGAGTTAAAATAGGCGTCACAAAAAATGGACAAAACAAACAAAATTAATCGTACTTTTATAGTAGCAATAGATATATCTCCATATATATACATATATATATATATATATATATATATATATATCCATGTTATTATTATATAATTGAAAATAACTAAAATAAGTAAAACACAAACAGGTTTGGATGTGTTTGGGTGACAACTAAAACGTTTTTTATTAAACGTCCTGATGAAAGCTATTCACGATTTTCCAGGTTTCTGTCGCCAAATTTTAAATCACAATACAAAGTACAGAATAATTAACCCTAAAACAAAGAACAAATATTTAGTTGAGGTAGCTTATCTCAACCAACCTTCATTAACTACCATTATTCTTACTCCAAATCATAAACAATATGCATATCATATATCCAAATGTAGATGTTCGCAGAAGGATCATAAGAGTAAAGGTTGGATGTTGTGTGCCCTCGTGCCATACTAAACATACCGGTGCCCCCAACAACCGGAAGTATCTGATTTGGGTTTGGTATCGATTTCCATCCCAAAAAACTAAGAGTGCTTCCACTGTACTCTCCATTTGTGAATATAAAGAGAGAGTTTATGTCGAAGGCCTGTTGTTCCAGGCCAGTATTAGTGGCTAGAGTCTGAACTTTGCCCAACTTCTGCGAATTGGCATTCGGTTCGATTGTCATTATGTCATCCGCTACTAATACTTGGCCGAAAGACGTGGGAGAAGTAGATGTAATGTTGGCCCGTGCAACCTCATGTACTGTCGCATTCTGCCCACTCATCACATCATGAACATACACACGAAACTTAGCTATTTTTTCCTTTTTTTGAGAAAGGATTCTAGCATCAGCTATGAAGAACACTAATGAAGAAATAAGTATCAAAATAATTATGTGAAGTTTCGCCATTTTTTTTTCTTATTTCTTCTGAGAAATATAAGATACAATTTTTGTTTCTTTGGAGAGTATATCTAACGTACAATTAAGCAAGGAATGTTGTGGATATTTTAAAAGGCCAATCAAGGTGGGATTTTATAGACATGAGAAAAGCAAATTATGTCAACGGTCCCAGTTGGAATAACACGTAAATTGATATTGGTATGTGATAATTTGCTGACCAAGAAGAGTTGAATTAATCTTTACGAAAGACAAGGGTTTTATCTACATTGACTTTAATTACTTTTATGATGGTCAATTTGAGATTTAGATAAATAGATAGTACAAAAATAAATGAATTAAAACTTTTTGAACTGTTCAACATGCACTATCTATATTATATAAAAGGTAGTTTAATTATCGTAATAATTTTGAATATTTTGCTCTAGGACTCTTAACACATACATATATGAGTTCGTGATTACGTATATGTGAATTGTTCGTATTGGCGTGTGCATGAGAATTGTACATGAATGGTTTTAGTACGTATATAAAATATGGAAAGACTATATATTCTCAACTTCATTATTTGAAACTGAGAAATAAAATATTAAATATACATATGTATATATTATATAATTAAATCTTATTTAATAAAGCTGTAAACTAACTTGGCCGTTAAGAGGTTAGAAGCAGTCAGTCAATCAAACAAGATTAGTTATCAACTGGACAGATTATGCCGGGCATTTGTCATAACTATCTAAAACCAAAAGTCAGCCAGTTATATTTGGTGAAACAATTTTTATTGAAATTAATTAATTGGCTTGTAAAAAATTGTTTCAAACAATTCTTCGTTCAATTCTGAAGTCATATATATGATTCATTTAATGAAAAAGGAAACGTTTTGTAAAATCTCAATCGCCATTTTGAGATAAATTTAGAGAAAAAAAATCATTTTTTGTCCTGCCCCATTGATTGTGTCCGACTTTTATTCTTCTCATTTACTATTTTCAACTTTAATCATGTAATTGAAAATTTTGTTAAATTTTAATCTTTTTTTTTTTTTAATTTGCATTTTGTGATAGTTTTTCAGCGAGTGAGACACACACCCAATTTCATAATTTCCAATCAGTTACGATGATGCGACAATTTTTTACGCATGCGACAATTTATTTTATATTATTTTACAAGTAAAATGCCACACTATTTAATGAATAAAAAAAACAAAAAACAATTAACTGAATGTATAAATAAAACAGAATTAAAGAAAAATTGAATCACCCCACCTTAAACAAAGGGAAGATACTCAAATCCCCAAATCAACATAAAAACCCTAATCTCCAATTTCGAACCCCAATTGAAATAATGAAAATTTTGGTGCACACATACCTCAGAATTGTATCCTAGAGTCTCCATCCACAAAGTATGTGATAAAGGAGCTGCAAATAGTCAAAGTTAAGATCACTGATACTAAACATCAATGAAGACAATGGTGATCAAAGTTCCGAGGTTGTTCCTTCTTCTTGCTAGTCTTGTGGGTTGTAGAAGGCCTGATTCAGTCTAGGAAATACGACAATAAGTCTGGTGGAAGATATTAGTGAACACTATCTGAAATTCTGAATGAGCTAATACGTTGTGATGTGGTAAGCATTGTAGCGATGAAGAGCGACTGAGGATTATCACTAAATGAAAATTGAGGTTCAAATTTGGAGATTAGGGTGTTTTTCTTTCTTTTTTTTTGGTTTGGGGATTTAGGAATAAATACAATTCATGAAAAGTTAAAGTCTTCCGAACTTAATGCTTAAGAGTGAACATGTTGTACATATGAGTTGAAAAACATATTTGAGAATATAGCCAGCAATAATTGTTTACTAAATCTTTTAGCTATACTTCTGTAAGTGTGCAATTTAAATTATAGAAATAGTGAGCAAAATTAATTCCACAAAAACTATCTAATTAAAACTTGATTAATTACTCAAATTCAACACGTAATTTTATCTAGACAACCGAATAAGAAAGTTTCAAATGTTTATGACTAAAATAAAATAAAACAAACACCTAACTAATTTTATCGGGAAAAATTCATTTTTAGTCTTGCCTTAGAGACACTTTCCGATTTTAATCCTGTTAATTTTCGATTATCAATTTTAGTCCTACAATTGAAAATTTTAACCAATTTTAGTCATTTTGTCGCCAGAATTTCAATTTTCGACGAGTGACGTCCACTTGCCCCCAATTCCAAGATTTCCAATAACTTACGCTTATGTGGCCGTTTATTTCTCATGTGGCATTTCCTTTTGTATTATTTTCCTCACTAAAATTTCACATCACCCGCCATGTCATTTAAATGCATTAAAAATGAAAAAAAATGAAAAAGATATAAAAAAACATAATGAAAATAAAATAAAAAAACCATTATTTAATTGATTGATTAAACATTAAACACAAAAAATAAAAACTAACAAATAAAATTGAAGGTAGTGGTAAGTCTTCAAACCAGACTCAACACAAATGTTAGCCCTCACCAATCTCTCTCCTCTCACCTTCTCTCTCTTCATCATCTTCTTCACCCACAACCATGGTCGTCTCCTCCAAGCCAACATCTTCATCTACGCAAGCTGCTCTCAAGAATAGTTCCCACCAAACTTACCATACGAGGCTAACAAAAACTCCCTACTCTCGTCCACTGCCGCCTCCTCTCCATGGTCGCAATTCAACACCTTCGTTGTTGGAAACGACATCGTATCGCTGTTGGACGCCACCACGTACAGCCTGTACCAGTGCCGAGAAGACCTGAGCCCAAAGACTGCGGGAAATGCATAGCTAATTTGATCTACCAAATAGAGCTATTGTGCCCCAACACCTACGGTGCGGATCTGCAGCTCGACAACTGCTTTGTGAGATATGAGGAGACTGATTTTCTGAGGAAAATGGACATGAATTAAAGATTCTCTTCCACAAATTTAGATTGAGAATCAAATTTAGAGATTAGGACTATTAGGAGATTTAGGGATTTAAGGTTTAGATTGATTTAGGGATTCAATACTTAATCCCTTTTTTTGTTTAATGTTTTTGTTAATTTCAATTTTTTTTCCTTTTGAGTTTTGAGATTTAGAAATTAGGGTTCTTGGATATGAATTGGGGATTTGGATTTTTAAAATTTTTCTTTATGATGTTTTTTTTTTGCACTTAAATGACATGAAAAGTGATTTAATGTTTATGATATATTTTTTTTACACTTAAATGATGTGGCAATGATTTGGTAATTTAGGTAGTAATATAATGCAAAAATAAAGTCCACGTGTGAAAATAACAGCTACATAAGCATAAGTTCTATGAAATGTTGAAATTGAAGGTTGATAAGTAGAAAATAGGTGCATTTTATCGAGTGCATATTTGTGATTTTATAATCTTTTAGATGATTGAATGCACCGTTTTTGTACTTATTGATGTTTTCGATCTTCAAATACTTCATATGTTGTTTTATTGATATTTTAGGAGTTCTTGAAGTATTTTTGAGACAAGAGAATGATCATGCCAATGATAACATTTGATTGGGCCGAAGTCTAATTGGAAATTGAAGAAGTGGGCCTTGGAGCTAAAGAAAGTGCAAGATGGGCTCAAACAAGATGGAGGAGAAGAGCCCAGTTATGCAAAGAAAAGAAAAACCTAAGTTCTTTTAAGCTTTCTTTGGCCCCAAGCTATATGCAAAGAAAAGAAAAGCCTAAGTTCTTTTAAACTTTCTTTGGCCCCAAGCTATGAGGCATGCAGAGAGAAGATGGAAAGAAAGGAAAGAAAAGATTTATTTCCTTAAATTATAAATCATTGCCACTGTTCACGAAGGAAAGGCAGCAGATTAGAGAGTAATTAGTCTTAGGAGATAGATTAGGGAGTGGGAGTTAGAGAGAGAAACAAAAAAATTAGGTTTTTATTCTTTATTTTGGAGATTGATTTGATGGAGTTCTCGATTGCTTTGTTGGATTCGATTTCAAGGATGATCGGCTAATCTTTCAATTCCGGTTAGCAGGGATGTTTGAACACATATTTCTTTTATATTTTAATTAATCTTGTTTCCCCTTCTCGATGTTTGAATGAAATTGATTGTGCTATCTGTGAATATTGTTTTCAATTGTTGATACTTAATTTGGACTGATCACCTAGGTTAAGTAATTGATAATTGATTGCTAGAATTTTAGATTATGAATCCTAATTGTCGTGATTTAATCTTCATAAGTGGTAAACTAGATGTCGTGCATCTCTAGGGTAGCATAATCCTAGATTATCGAATCGAGCTTGTGTATTCGGAGTCTAGTTCATCCTATCGCCTTGGTGATTAATACATTTAATGAATTAAATCTAGAGAGCTTGTTCTAGGTTATTCAATTAAATAGGATTAATTAGTGATATTATCCTAATTTAACTAATCTTAAGAGACGATTCGGTTTAACAGAGCTTGTTGTTAGACTAGGGGTGATAATTTCATGATAATCTGAGAGAGGGGTGCTACATTGATTAAGATATAATTGAAATTTGGGGATAATTGAACTGTTAACTGTGATGCTTTTTATATATTGATTTCCTGTTTAATTTGTTTTCTAGTTTCATAATCAGTTAGTAATTTCAATTTGAAACCCCCCACCTTTTCTGTCTCTTGAATTGAATATAGATGATATAGTTTATTCTTCACTTCTCGTGGGATCGACTCTGACTTGCCCCAGCTACTAGTTGGTTAGGTTAGGAAAAGAATTATTTAATTTTATCGCGTAACGACGCGCGGTCAAAGGCGAGTGTTATGCACTCGTCCAAAATTCGCCAGAATATACACTCATGCACAACTTCGTTGCTGCCCTCGTCATTCAAGCCTTGACCGGCAACCAGGGATGGAGGGACATAGGGTCCAAGGGGGGCACTGGGCCCCCTGAGATTTTTTAAAAAGTTAGGGGTATAATAGTCTTTTTATATATCCTTTAATTGAAAAAAGAAATTATATATATGTCAAAAGATAACAGCCTTTTAATTTGGGAATTTGGATTCTTCATTCCCTCATCTCCTCCTCTGTCTGCGCAGCTTCATAGGTAACATGTGCCCACCACCATCTTCAATGTTATATATAATTTATTTTACTTTTAGTTTTTTATTATATTCTTTATTTTTCTTTTGTCTTACCATTAATTTATTTTTAATTTATTCCTATTTTCATTTTTTTGTGGATTTAGGATTTGTTTAAGACTCTAAATCATCAACTTGTCATAAAAAAGTTAAAAGTAATGTATAATTAATACTCTTAAAATATTCAAAACGTCTGCAAAATATGATATCACCCTATATAAGATTGTGACTTGTGTTTATGTAATAAAATATAAAATAAAATAAAAAAAATCATAAATAGCCGACAATATTGTTTGTGAATAAAAACATCTATCTATTAAAAAACCTTATTAGAATGAAATTATTATTAAAGGATGTATTTATTAAAGTCAGCAATGAAATTATCATGCAACGGTACCAGAATATTAAAAATAGAAGAGAGATGTTATGATGGACTTGTAATGTTTCTCATTTTGAATGTTATTATAATTAAGTTAATATATTTTACTTTGTCAATATTTATATTAATTATGTTTACTTGTAATCTAGAATTTTATTATTATTTACATTCTACATTATTGTTAGTCGGGCCCCCTAAGTAAAAATCCTGCCTCCGCCTTTGCCGGCAACTACCTGTCATCGGCGCTCACAACCCCCCTCGACAATAACTAACTCCTCATCTTAGAGGAAAGTAAAAGACCGAAAGAGTGAGACATATGAAAAGGGTTTGCACCTTTCACCGGCGATCTGGCAGCGGAGATGACCGTATAACTTGGTATCGGCTTAGATCCATGACGGGCACTTCGAGAGTTTACTTTTGGTCCGAATATAGGCCGGAAAGGAGGGGCGTCCAGTGGCGTGCCGCTTAGGAATTGAGAGAGAGAGACGAGATTTGCAAAGATCAAACCCAAGAAGAATAAAAGAAAAAGTAAAGAGGAGAGAGAGTCTTGGAGAGAGATAGAGAAAGAGGGAGGGGAGAGGTACACGTATATACAATCCAACACATCTCCTAATTCTTTCTACGTAAGCTTCTTTTTTGTTTTATTATTATTATTATTATTATTTATTTATATCATCATGTTGTTATATTATTATTATGTGTCATATGCACTTATATATACTATATTCATTGTAGGCATCTATCATCTATGTATATATTTACATATATTAAATTTTATATTTATCTTTCTTTCATGATTTATATCTATTTTATTCTATTGATTAAATAATTTATATCATCATCATTTGGGTCTCATATTAATTATGAATTTTTTTTTGTTATATTTCTCGTAGTTGAATTTTAATTCGGGGTATTATATCATTCCCTCCTTCAAAGGAATTTCGTCCTCAAAATTTATAAAACTTACCAATTTAAGGCACACATAAATATCTAACCAGAAACTTATTTTTTATTCCGTGTTGTCTCGTATTTACTATATCACTTCCAATAAACCTTTTTCAAAAATCTATATGCATATAATAAGAAAGTTGAGACTCTCCAACAACAATCGACACCTTAGGCATATTGCATATCAAGTGAATATTATACTGTCATGTGTACTTTTTAGAATCTATCTTTTCTCAATTGTTTTCAAGTGGGGTCCTCTCAGAATGCCACATCAGCCAACCGTTACAATCTCAGTCTGCCTCTTTCTTTTCCACCACTTCATTGCTGAGCCCCTCACTCTCAAAACGACGAGTGTTACAATCTCAGACTCTCTCTCACTCTATTTATTCCTCTCTCTCTCCACCTCTTCATTTCTTGATTCATAATTCTTATAAAAAACAATCAATTGACATTTTCTCTAAAATCTAGAGAGTATCGGTTGGAAATGGAAGAGCGACTGGTAACGTTGAGATTTTCATGGTGGCAGATAGGGTTGTGTATTTGGATGGAAGATTTGTTTGGCTTCGTTTTTTTGGGATCCAAATAATTTATACAATTTTCATGGCCAAGGTATGTGTTTCAAGTTAGGAGTTTTGCGATTTCAGTAGCTGGATTTATGACAAATTGCCCTATTTTATGATGTTTAGATGGGTTTACAAATTCAAAATGATAGAGATATTTGTCAAGTTTTCATGTCAAAGTCCTTGACTATATTTTATTGTTAACTTTTCTTGCTCAAATGTAGTGTTAGGGGGTGTCTTCTGCATACATGGTAGACTCAAAACTTCAAGCAACATCGAGAGCTGATGAGTGTCGATTTCCTGTTATTACATGGGAAGGTTGGTTTTCCATTTTAATATTCCCATTAGTAAAAAAAATTGTCTACTTATATGTTTGTGTTCAATTTTCGTGTTGTTTGGAAAATGTATTTATTAATTAAGATCCTCTATTTATTTTTTAAATGTTTGGATGATTATAGTTGGTAGGTTTAACTGAGTATTGTTGTTGGTATGGGTATGGGAGGATGGAAGGAAATTGAATATGTGTTTATGGTATTTGATTGAGTCATTGTGTTTGTTGAAATGTTGGGTTAATTAAAAGTTATGATATTAGGGAAATTTAAAAAGATAAGTGCAGGGATGTGCTTACACATGAATTTAGGATTAATTTTTCTACCTGAGCCTTTGTATTTTTTGAGGGGATACCATGTGAGATTTATTGAGTTGAATTTTAATTTGAATGCTTGTATAGAAGGACTACAAGATTTTTTATTTATCAATTATGTTTGAGTGTGACTGCATCATTAATGGAATGATTTGATTTTCGAGAGGAAATGTTGTTGATATGATAGTAGATCTTCCCTTCTTAGAAGCCGATATGCAAGTAGATCTTGATAGAGTGTACATAGCTTCTATATTCTTTTCTTAAATTATTTAAATTCTTCTTATATCTAAAATTTATAGAAGAAAGTCTGTTGTATGTGGTTAAATGGCCCTGTGGATTAATAATTTCTTGATTTGGATGATGGAATTAAAATATGGAAAGTAAGTAGTAGTTTTCTATTTTAAAAGATTTGCAATTTTTTGAAAGAATAAGTTAGTCGTTAGTTCATTAGGTTAGTAGGCAAGGTCAGAGCAGGATATATTTAAAGTGATTATAATTGAATTGAATTAAACCTTGTCTATGCAAGCTATTCGAATCAGCTCGCTTTACTAATTCTTTTCCTTACAATCGAACATGTATTATAAATATATGTTGACTGAATATATTTAATTCAGGAAAACACTGTTGTGAATGGAAAATAAGCTACAAAGAACAATGCAGGAAAAGTTGAACTAATGCGAGAATCTAAGAACCCAAATTTTACTGCAACTCTTTCATCTTCATTGAGTGGTAATTTCCTTTAATCATTTATGCTAATTGATCAAAATTTTGGATTTGGGATTCTTTCAAATTAGCCATTTGTGGATTTATATAGAAGTTCTCAACGACTCGATTTTACGAATGCATATGTGGTTAGACTGACAATAAATTCGGAAATGCTTGCACCCATAATACGCTTTTTGGTTTTATCTCTTTCCCATTTTATTTAATTATAAGTTTCTGTTCAGTTTTATTGACATTTAAATTGTGAATTTGAATCAAGAAATACATGAAAATGTGAATTCGACTGTGCTGAATTTTTATATGCGAGTTATGCTTCAGCCCATGCTTTGATTCATTTATGATTGCAAATTATAATCTACCGTTTCTATGATCCCGTGTATGTGTTGCTGCTTCTTCACTTCCTTCAAGGTCAATTCTTTTTGCGATAATTTTCCAGATGAGATTTTATTAATTTGATTTGAATTTGAGAACCTAATTTGTTTATTTTATTAGTTTTTGATGTGGAGAGAGTACATTGTAAATTGATGCAAATGTTGCGTAAATTTATCCTCATTTAAATAGTGTTACGAGAAATTCCTAGAATAATTTATGCTAAACAGTCCAGTTGAGATGTTGACTGAATATTATTTTGCTTTTTTTTATGCATTTATGTAGGAGATGAAGAAAATGTAGATGGTTTGGATTCAATGAGACAAAAATTGAGTGCAGTGGATAATGATATGGATTTAATTCTAACCCGAATGAGCAGTAAGTTTAATTACACAACAGGAATTTTGTTATTTATGTAAGATGAATTTTTCAGCTTTAGAAGCAATAATTTTGTGGGTTGATTTTTGGAAAAATTGGTAAAAATACCCTGAATATATACCCTAATTATGATCTTGCCCTTTAATTTTTTGGGTTTTTAAACCCCGTATGTTGGCGTTTCTTGTCGAAAATACCCCGTCACTTGCTGTGATAAGTCACTAACCGATCACATGCTAACATGGCAGGTAAATACACATGTGTAATTGTTTTTTCGATTTTTTTTGTTCTCTTTTCCAGGTAAATACACATGTGGTCTCCTCATTCTCTTTTTTGCTTCTGGGTCCTCTCTTCTCATTTTCATCGACATTATTTTTTCTGTTTTCGTGAACATCAACCTCTAATTCTGGTTGACTTAATTGATTCATGGCTGGTATGTGCTGTGAACAGAGACGGATACATACATCCTGGGGCGGGGGCACGTGCCCCCACATTATTTTTAAAAAAAATTAGTCTAATATATATAATATATTATATATAATTGTCCAACCCCATTTGACTTCTGTGCCCCCACATTTTTTTTTAAATTTTTTTAGTCTAATATATATAATATATTATATATGTAATTGCCAACAAGTTGGCTTCTTCATAACGCTTCCAAGTTCCAACTTCCAGTGTTCTGTGTTCCACCATAATTCCAATTTCATCACAGTCAGAGTCTTCATAATTCCATTTAGCATCCATAATTTCATAATTTCCGTTTAGCTTCTTCACAACAATCAAGAAGGTTCAAACTTCCACCATGATGAGAAACAAATTTATACACCCCAAGTTCCCAACTCCAAGGTAAATGAAGATTAATTAATCATTTGATTTTTGTTGCTATGTGAGTTGATGTTACAATAATCTCTACATGTGGTTTCCATTTTTCTGTTGATTTTTCTGTTGCTTTTTTCCGTTAAATTGTGGTGAGTTTGAACTTATGATATATTTACATCATTAGGGATTTTTGAGGATTTGAGCTATGGAAAGATTTTATAAAAGAGCATTAGAACCACCATTTGTTATTGGAAAAAATGATGATAGTGCAAAATTATTGAGGAACGATGTAGACACAAAAGACCTTCCTACGGATCCGGGGTTAAGAATTCATATTTTGGATTATAATCCAAATATTAGAGATGAAGTTCGAAGGGCATACATATTGAGGGGTCCTTGTCAACCCTT
Organism: Scutellaria galericulata; assembly: GCA_946896805.1. Lineage (NCBI taxonomy): Eukaryota > Viridiplantae > Streptophyta > Magnoliopsida > Lamiales > Lamiaceae > Scutellaria > Scutellaria galericulata. Next base: position 9,975,440 of record OX335798.1, on the reverse strand, counting down.
GAAGCATAATTTTCCTCTCACAATCTTTGGAAAAAAATCAAGGCGTTTCAATTCTAATTGGTTTTCTGAATATGCAAATTGGTTGGAGTATAGCATATCCAAAGATGCCGTATTTTGCCTTTGTTGTTATCTCTTTAGATCAAAATCTGGAGAACAAGCACATGGCGACTTTTTTGGTGAAGGGTTTAGGAATTGGAAAAAAGGGGAAAGACTAAGAGAACATGTCGGAGGTCCTAATAGTGCTCATAACAAAGCTTGGGCTCGGTGTGAAGCTTTGCAAAATCAGAAACAACATATCCAATATACATTTGAAAAGCAGACAGATCAAAATAGAAGAGAGTATCGAATGAGGTTAAATGCATCAATTGACTGTGTTCGATTTCTTTTACGTCAAGGGCTTGCATTCCGTGGTGATGATGAATCAAAGACTTCAGTTAATCAAGGTAATTTTCTTGAGCTTTTGAAGTTTTATGCTGATCACAATGATGATATTAAATATGTTATACAAGGTGCTCCTGAAAATCTCAAATTGACAGCACCTAGTATTCAAAAGGATATTGTGAATGCTATTGCGGTAAAAACTATTAATATCATCATGGAAGAGATAGGAGGTGCACTATTTTCAATTCTAGTTGATGAATCTCGTGATATTTCAATGAAGGAGCAGATGACAATTGTACTACGTTTTGTGAATAAGGATGGTTGTATAGTTGAAAGATTTGTCGGTGTTGAACATGTTACTAGCACCACTGCTCTTACACTAAAAGAAGCAGTTGATTGCTTCTTTTCTAGACATAACTTGAGCATTTCAAGGTTGCGAGGTCAAGGTTATGATGGAGCTAGTAATATGCAGGGGGAGTTTAATGGTTTAAAAGCTCTTATTTTGAAGGAGAATCCATGTGCCTTTTACATCCATTGTTTTGCTCACCAACTTCAACTTGCTCTTGTAGCTGTTGCAAAAAAACACATTCTAGTTTCTACACTATTCTTTTCAGTTACTAGTGTGGTAAATGTTGTTGGGGCTTCTTCCAAAAGGTGTGACATTCTTCATAAAAAAGAAGTTGAGAAAATTTTTAGTGCTCTCAACAATGGTGATCTTTCAAGTGGAAAAGGTTTAAATCAAGAAACAACACTCAAAAGGCCAGGTGATACACGCTGGAGCTCTCATTATGATACTTTGATTAGTTTGATCATTTTGTTTTCTTCTACAATCAAGGTTCTTGAGATAATTGTGGAGGACGGGATAAGTTCTGAGCAAAAGAGTGAGGTGAATAATTTAGTGGGATTGATGCAGTCTTTTGATTTTATTTTTACCTTACATTTGATGAAAGCCAACTTAGGAATTACAAATGAATTGTCAAAGACATTACAAAGGAAAGATCAAGATATTGTCAATGCTATGGCTCTAGTGAAAATAGCCAAGAAACGGCTGCAAATGATGAGGGATGAAGGATGAGATTCTTTTTATGATCAAGTTTCTTTCTTTTGTAAGAAAGAAAATATTGATGTTCCGAATATGAGTGATAAATTTGTAGCTCGATGCAGATCAAGGCGTAAAGCTCCTGAAGTTACAAATCTCCATCGTTATCGATTTGACGTGTTCTGTTCTATCATAGATATGCAGCTCATGGAGTTAAATGATCGTTTCAATGAGACAAATACAGAATTGTTACTTTGTGTAGCATGTTTATGTCCAGATGATTCATTCTCGGCTTTTGATAAGCATAAATTGATCATCCTTGCTAAATTTTACCCTCAAGACTTCTCTACATTTCAGATTGAGGCACTTGATGATCAGCTTGAAACTTATATCCTTGATATGCGTTCTACTGATGTGTTTAGAAGACTAAAAGGTATTGGAGCTCTTGCACAAAAGATGGTAGAAACGAAAAAGTACGAGGTATATCCTTTGGTTTATTTGCTTATAACACTTGCTTTAATTCTTCCGGTTGCCACTGCGACAGTTGAAAGGGTATTTTTTGCAATGAATATCGTAAAGAATCGTCTACGCAATCAGATGGGAGACCAATGGATGAATGATAGTTTGATTGTGTACATTGAAAAAGAGATTTTTGATAGTGTTGATAATGAGTCGATAATGCAAATATTTCAGTCAATGAAAACTCGTAGATTTCAATTGTAATAGACTTGGATTGTTATGTATGAAAAAATTTCTTCACATATTTTATATTTTAATTATTTTGTGCCCCCAATTAAAAAAGTCTGGATCCGTCCCTGGCTGTGAAGTGAAGATTGGTGAGACGGAGGCGTCTGCACCGGCGAAGCCGAGTTCGAGATTGGCGAGAAGGAGGATGGAAATCCATCAGTTCAATTTTGTGCCCACAGATTAGGCGGTGGCGCCGCCGAAGTGAAGAGGAAGAAGCAGAAGCTGGATGCTGTTATTCCGGTTTTGCCCCCAGAGAGTTTGTGAACGCAGTCCAAAACTGTGAGGAGGAAAAGAAAGTGAATCAGCTCTCCGGCGAGATTCCGTCTCCGCCGGAGACGGAGGCGTTCACTCTCTCGCTCAAGCCGTCGGATACGAGAAGCGACGTCGGTGTGATTCAGCCGGAGGATTTCCCTAAATTCGGGATGACGTCTGTGTGCGAAAGGAGGAGAGACATGGAAGACGCAATCGGAGGTACCATTCCAACGAAAGGAACACGAACCCAGATCGAAAAATCAAAACCCAAGAACACCCAAGTCGAAAACGGGTTCGCCGTTGTAAGAACTTCGAACACCGGTCGCGAACACAGTAAATCAGAGCAAAAGATGGAAAGAATCGGGCAAAAACTTACCAAATGATGGAGGATTTACACTGAATCGAGAAAAACTCAGTGTAAAAATACAATAAATTGGAAGAAGAAGCCAAGAAAATGAAAAACCCCAAGGTACTAGAGAGAGAAAGAGAACTACAGAAAAGTATTTTAAAATATTTACTATAATTTTTTTTAATTATTATTTGATAGCTATATATTAAAAATATTTATTTATTATTTTAGAAATAATTTTTGACATGAAATTGTATTATTTAATTTAAAGTGCATTATTTTATTTTAACAATTATATATTAATGATAATATTTATATTAACAGATATAATTTATTAAGGTTTTTTTTAACAAAAAATAACTGCAAGAAAAATTTTCAGATTTTTTAAAATGAATTTAAGTTTTTTTAATATTTTAAAAATAATTTTGAGTTGTGAAAAAAAACAAATTAGAAATAAAATCCACATGTGAACTGACTTCACTCATTGTTTGACATGGTAAGAAAATAAATGAGAAATATAATCCACGTCTGAAATAACCGGCCACGTCAGCAAGTTACCTCCTACAGCAGGTGACTGGGTATTTTCGACAAGAAAGCCAACATACGGGGTATTTTTAAAAACCAAAAAAATTAAAGGGTAAGATCATAATTAGGATATATATACGGGGTATATTTACCAATTTTCCCGTTGATTTTTTGCTCTTATTTGTTTTAGTATGGTGCCTTTGATTTTGTTCGTTAGAGAGATGCGATTTTCAATTTTGTTCTAGTTATTAGCGGAATTTTCAGTTGAAAAGTTATTGTAATTTGTGTGATAATCTTTATGTTATGAAAACTAAGATACATTCTCAAATGTTAATAGGATCTTTAATTTTTGGGAAACATGTAAACCTTTTGCGATAAAGATCATAAGTTTAGTAGCAGTTAAAAGTGCTGTCGAGCGATGACAAGCAAATATTGGAAAAAAAGTGCCGATGTTTTCTTCATGCGAAGTACGGTATGAAGAACCCCAGTGGACAGTAGCTTATTAGGCTCCATCAAATTTATCTAATGCGATAAGATTATCATTGTAATTTTATTTTTTATTTACTTTGTTGGGAAGCAAATGTTGCCACTTAGAATAATTATTTAACCTTTTGTAATCATTTATCGTTAGGATATTGGATAGAAATTATTTATTAATGATATATTGTGTTATGATGACAAACCGATCAGTATTGGTGATTAAAAATTACTACCCAAACGGTGAGAAAAGGCATATAGATAGCTTCATTCAAAAAAGTAATAGTTTTTTCAAAATAATAATAACAAATCAATCTCGTGCATTGCACGGGTCTTTCATTGGCACTCATTAATTCCTTATATCATAAATTATCTTTGTCTAATACTACATGGGTCTCCCCGTATGCTAAAATTATTTTTACTTCAAGCGGTCTTTCAATTATTTGATATAAATCTTTTTTTTCATTAACTTTCATACTTGAGTCATTAGTCACCAAGTTTGCCTCTACATATGCTCATAGCATCAGCCAATCCTAATTATTTCTCATTTCACTTCTTTCAATTTTACGATTAATTCCTTCATTTCATAGCCATATTTCGACTCTTGAGACCTAAGTATTCTCTTACCTTCCCATATAATATGCCCTGATTTTTATTACTATTATTAGTATTGTTATTTCATTTTTTTTATACATTATTAAAGCAGACCATAAGTTATGGTTCATATATCTATACTCATATGGTTTTAGCGTTGCATGGAGAACTTCATTTTGGGCCAGAAGTCAAAGAAAAGTTTTAAGGAAGAAGAGAACTTAAAGAAAAATGTTTGATACACGTGAAAGAGAAGAGGTTAGGGTAGCGTATTTTGGATTTGATTTAGTCTCGCACAATAGTACGTAGTTGTCGCTTTTCCTCTAAGATCATCCTATCCATGGTCAATCAGCTCCAAACTCCAAGCGTGTTCTTGTTATCAACGTAAATTTTCAACGTCATTCTATTCTTGAAGTTTAAAGCATGTGAAGTCCATTCTGAGCAGCCAGGTTATTCTAGCTATCATTACATTTTATGAAAGATATATCTTGCATTAACGTCTATGTGAAATTAGAATATGTACTTGGGAAAAATTATATTCAACAGATGATATGATTCCATAAATCAAATAATAATTTCAATAGATTTCTCTGTCATTCGTTTGTCATCATAACATAATATTATCATGTAGGATAACATATAACCAACTTGCATATACCAACCACTAAAACACATCATAAGAAAAAACATCATGAAACATATCACAAAACATTCACACATGGTCCCCATAGACTTGAAGCATTAGTCGCAACTTTACGGTTATTTATAATATCTTTTATCGTTTCAAAACATGAAGAATACAAATGTAGGTTTCATATTCCTCGTGTTTTTTTAAGTTATATTTTATATTTTTAAAAAATCGTTGTATAAAGTAGAATTTAAAAAAAAAATTAACTACTACTACTACAAATGACTTTATAAAAGATAAAGTGTAAAAAAATAATACAACTCTATTCCTTTTATATTAATATCAATATAGATTTTTAACTTAATATTTATACATTTCATAGTTATTTAAATAGAATTTAATAATACCATTCAAACATAATAAGGTTTGTATTTCACCAATTATACTAACAATCACAACAACATTTAAGACAATTAGTTTCGTATAATATTTTTTAAACGTTTAAACATTTTTTCATATTATTTTCTGTATATGAACTCTCTAAAATTAATTTTAGATTTCAAAACTATTTTTTCAGATTTATATTTTAGGATATTATACTAATTTTCAAATTTGTTAATTTTTTGATTTCAAGATTCCAGACACCATTTTAAAATTTATTATTTTCAAAATTATTATAGGAATATGGGATTATCAAAATTATTTGTGGTTAAAATTTGGATCAAGGGATTTAATGGGTTATTACATATTTACTTAGTCAATTAAAGCCAAAGGCCCAATTAAGGTAATTTCTTTTACAAAACCTAATATCCCACATAAATATATATAGAGTTTGTGAAACCCTAATGCAGAAAAAACGGCACCCAAATCTGATCCATTTGTCTCTATTTGTATTCGTTTCTCTATCTTCTCCAATAAAATTCATTCTTTCAAGATAATTAGATAGACTGAAATAGAGAGAAATGGCAAGAGAATTGCAGCACAATTCTTTATCTTTTCGTATTAGATGTACTCAAATGGAGTAGCAGCTAGTAATTAAAAAGATAGCCTTATCTCTGTAAATGTTGCTATAATAAGAGAGTTGCAACTCTCCAGAACTTGACACGTTAGCATTTTAAGCACCATGTGTCTTTTACTACTCTTTAGTTTTCGACACCTCAGCTGCCATGTTTCTATCACATTCAATTCAAGTGTCTTTTTGTCTCCTATTCATTCTATAATTCTATAACTCATAATTATATCTCTCCCCACCTCTTTGTATCGAAATTGATTGTGTAATTGAAGAGCCTCCACACCCTGATCTATTGCAAATGGAAAGAATGTGAGAATAGATTTTAGAATGCTCTGCAATTTGATTCTACATTTCCAGTAGGGCTCGACTATCCACACGCCCACAAAATTAATAAAATAAATGATTTATTTAAAGACAATTATACTCTTAATATTAATTTTATAAACAATGATCAATAAATTAAAACTATACTATACACATCCCTCAATTAAAACACACCCAATTTGCAACACACCCATATACAATACACACTTTCTTCTTCTTCACTTCTTTTTTCTTGCAAAACCTCAAAAAACACAACCATAATCTTCAAAACCCTCACCTCATACCTTGTTTGTACTAAAAAAACATCATGTCTCAAGAAAGAACACATGAGATGGACAATGTAAGTTGTTTAAATGTTTTTTACCGTTCATTTTTGTGTATTTTGAGCTAAAAAAATCTGCGAATTTCCCGATCGGCCATTACAGGCCGAACAAATCGAAGTGTGTTCGACCTGCAATGGCCGAACATAATGAAGTGTGTTCTACCACTACTGGCCGAACAAAATACTGGTTGTTAGACTAGTGGTCAAACAGAGTCAAGTGTGTTCGACTTTCATTGGCCGAACAGTATGTTATGTGTTCGGCCAATGTTGGTCGAACAATTCGATTTTTTTAAGTTGTTTTATTTTTTTTATCAATGTATTTGCTTGTACATTTCATACATTATAGGAAATCGATTCAAATGAATCTAGAATGAGCATTGTGAACATGAACGTCATCAATCTGATGTATAAGCAGATTGATTTTTCTGAAAAATTTAGAATGAATGAAGTACTTGATAATCGTGAAGCGTTGGTGAATTGGGCAACTAGGGTTGGAATTCATCTGAACATGGTTGTGTTGGTTAGACGATCAGATAGTGGAGACAGTGGTAGGTGAGCTCAAGTATTTTTGGGGTGTGAGCGTGGTGGTAAGTATCGTCCACCGAAGATAAAAGTTACAGTAGACACTTCTGTCAATGTTGAGAAGAAGTTGTTAAAAGGACGGAGTACTGACACTAAGAAGTGTGATTGTCTTTTTATGCTGAAAGGAGTACAGTTGAAAGAGACTGACCAATGATGCTTGCTCGTTGTATGCGGATCGCATAATCATCTAATGGAGGTGAACTTGGTCGGACACTCATTTGCAGGTCAACTAACAAGTGTTGAAGATCAACTTGTTTGTGACTTGTCTATGAATAATACCAAACCGAAGGACATATTGAGTACGGTCAGACTTTCTTTTTCCGAGAATGAGTTGACCTTGCAATTATAATTTTTGTTGGGAAAATTGGAACTGGAGAACTACTATTTGGCCAGGAGATATGGTCAAACAGATAGTGTTACTAATCTGTTTTATGCTTATCCGACATCCGTGGAGTTGTTACGTGCATTTCCTTGCATGCTATTGATGGATTGTACCTATAAGACCAATATGTATAGGATGCCACTATTGGAAGTAGTTGGTGTCACGCCTATAAACTAAACTTTCTCAGTTGCGTTTGTGTATCTGTCCCACGAGTGTGAGGACAACTATAGATTGACGCTAACTACATTGAAAGGATTAATGAATGACAGATGTTTACCGAAGGTGATTGTAACCGATCGAGAGCTTGCACTCATGAATGCTATCTCAGTTACGTTCCCTGACTCCACGTCGTTGTTATGTCGATGACATATCAACAAAAATGTTTTGAGCAATTGCAAGCCGATTATTGGTCAAAATGAGAAGTGGGAACAGTTCAACCATTCATGGAATATGTTAATATTAGCTGAGGATGAACACAGATTCAATGAGTTGGTTAGGAGACTTGAAACTGACTACAGAGAATATCCCAGGGCTGTTACCTATGTCATGAAGAACTGGATCCAGACGTATAAATAGAAGTTTGTCTCGTGCAGGATTAACAATATCATGCATTTTGATAACACGTCTACTAGTAGGTATGCTCTTACATAGATGAATAACTACAATTATTGAAGTTTTCGATTCAAATGTGACTTAAGTATTTTTTGTATTCATAGGGCCGAGAGTGCGCACGCCAAACTCAAAAAACAATTGGAATCGAGTTAAGGGAATTTTGAGACATCGTGGGAAAGAATCCATCATCTGCTCATCACGTCATATACGAATGTGAAGGCTTCTTTCGAACAAAGTCTTCATGTGGCACCACATCGTTATGCTTCTCCTTTGTTCAAGAACATTCAAAGATTGATGTCGCATCATACACTTGGTAAGATGTTTGACGAGATGAGTGGTGTAGATAGTTGCGGTGTATATCCTCTCATTTGTGGTTGTGTCTTGAGGAGGACGTGTGGTTTGCCTTGTGCACACAAACTGGGGGAGTTGATACGGGATGGTCAAGTTGTCTAACTTGATATGATTAACCACTTTTGGAGAAAGTTGGATTGTGAACCAGCAAAGTGTGAAGGCTCAGTGAACGTTGATGTTGGCAACCGTTGGGTAGAAACAATCGTTGATATAAACGACATGTTTGGAACAACCTCGGAGTCTCAGAAGTGTTTGCTTAAAAGACTTCACGAGATATTCATACCATCAACAAGTTTGATGCAAGAACCACAAATGATCACACGTTCTAGTGGTAAGCCTAGCAAAGTGAAGTTGAAGAAAGAGAAGTCGACAAAACGTAACCCTAGTAAGTTTGAATACGTTGAATCATTTCACAACAGTTGTTCGTCACCTGTCGATGAAAATACTTACGTAGGTGAATTCGTTAAGGTCACTCCAATGTTCTCAACCTTGAAGAGGAAAATGCTTCAAATAAGACGATGTTCTGTCCGCAAGACTGGTGATGAAATTTTCGTTGGTCAACTTCCTCCTATCATGCAATGACACGTGTTGAGTATAAAAAATCCATTGAGAGATGAGCATTTTGGTTTCCGATGCATAGCCCACAGACTAGGATTGGGAGAGAACTCATGGGCACAAGTTTCGTAGCGATCTAATCGATGAGATAAAAACCTTTGAATGGTTATACAAGAATATCATCGGTATGCACAATCGGATTGAACAAATAACTACGAACTTGACTTGCTACGAGAAGCCTGTAATTATTGGTGGGCATTCCCTGAAATGACATACTTGACGACCAATGCTTACAACATGGCCATTGTCCACCTCTCGACAAACATGTGTGTCATGGTTCTACCTATGAGGACATAAATACCAACAAAGCCTCGACTTGTATGCATGGCCCTAGTTGTCAACGATCATTAAGTTATGGTAATTTGGATATGTTATTTGTTTTATTATACTTGATGAAGCATTATTAATATGCTTCTTATATTGAGTGTATTTTACTTGTTTGTAGGTAAAATTAGATGACGATGCTCCATTACCACCCATTATTGATCGGTGATTTGAAACTCGGCTACCATGTGCAAACGAGTGGTCTGAATTTTTTAAAAGACGAATCATGAATTATGCTCTTCAAAGTCGTAGTGAAAGCTCGTCGATGGGTATTGCGTCAATTGACATAGATGATGATTAGATTTATATGAACAATTGTTGAGATGTATGAAACAATATTTTACTTTTTTTGCTTGTAATGTTAATCGACTGATGTGTGAATAATTGTTGTTTTATAGCTTGTTATATAGATTTTCATCATATCTTGTTCTATTGGATTGGTGTGCTATATAGATGTGAAAATGAGGTTAATTTTACACTTGTTCGGCCACTATTGGTCGAACTATGTCAGAAGGTTCGGCCACAAGTCGAACATGATGACTTTGTTTGGCCACTAGTCGAATGAGCTGTGCCACTATGAAAACCACAATCCGGGCTTGTTCGGCCAAGATTGGCCGAACACTATACATGATGTTCGGCCATGTATCGAACACAATATGAAGTGTTCGGCCAGTCTAAGCCAAACTGTCGGTATCTCCTTCAACTTCCATTGGTCGAACAGACGAAAATTCTCCATATAAGAGTTATTCCTATGTTCAATTTATAAAGTTTGTCTATATACTCACATATCGTTCGATCACATGAAGGTATCATGCTAATATAACTGAAATCGATCGAATCAATAAATCAAAGTGTTGAACATAATCATTCATAGAATATTATAACAGATAACAAAGTATTAAAAAAACACAAACCAACAATTGTTTTTCAAATAGTTTCACAAGTCAAATACAAGTACTCGATCATGATGTACTATCTTCTACGACCCCAGTGAGACCTACTAGATGAGGCCCGTAGTGACGACTTAGGTTGATCATTGTTCTCGATCTTCAATGCACGATAGACCACAATCATAGATGGGACCATAATGTTTACATTGAGCCCATTCTGGTCGTGCAGCCACTGTTGGTACAACGGCTCCAAATGTCTCAACGCATTTCCAATCATCTCCCACGATTGCGGCCCCCGAGGTTGAAGAGGTGGAACATGATGCTCGACTACGTTATCTGGGTTTTGGATCCTCGGATGAGAGACCAAGTTGTATCAATCCATGTAGTCCTCCGAGCACTCCCAATCCAGACACGCACATCTCCCTCGACTATCCGGTGCAAGAACATGGTTCCTCCGAACTCGAAAATAGGCTCCAAGGGCGTTCCATGCAACCTTGTACTGGAGGCCATTCTTTTCCCATCGGGAGAGCATGTGAATGAGTGGGTCATCAGGAATGCGTTGAACGAACCCAAATTGACGAAGCACACGATGTGGATGATACGACTCCACCGTATCGAAGGCTTGTATGCACCCTTGATAGAAACTGACTTCATCCAATGGATGATGATCCCGAACGTCACTATAGGGCATCCAATTAACCTACATATACCAACAATATCATCACTATTTGGCTATTTGTAACTCAACAGTGAAAAAAACTTGATTTCAAACAATTAAGTACTCACGTTTGTTGCCGACATCATGTCCAAGACTTCTCGAATAAACACCAACCGATCAAGGGTTCCACCGGCGTGGGATCAGTTAATCCATTTTCTTGACAAGGGTTTTTCCTGCCGATAGTTTACATTGTGTGTTGGCCTGAAGAGTGGAAAGTACTCGTATATCCAAGCCTAACAAAATTAAGAGGGAAATGGTTAAATACATCAATTGAAGGACAAAATGCAAGAAGCTCGCGAAATATTGTACCTCGAGAATGGTCAAGTAACCACTCATTTGTCGAACCCCACTTCGAGTGGCGAGTCCGAGTTATCGATACAAATACGCCAAAACAGCCGCTCCCCACGCGTATGTATGGACACGGTTTAAACACTCTAGAAGTCTGAGGATCTTCGTATTTGCTCTCGTTCCAGTCTTATCAGAAAATATTGTTCATCTCAACACAAACCAGAGATATGCCCGAGTAGAACAAGCCAATTTGTCTGCATCGTCTGAGGATGTGTGTCCTTCAAACTGAGATCGGAGCCATTCAAATTTGCACTGCTTCCTCTAAGACCAGCAAGGGCTTCAATTGTGACTCTCTTGGAGACTCCTAACAACCTTTTTATCAACAGATGGGCAAGTTCAGGTTTGTCCCTAGTAGTTGGTAACATCACCGAGTGTCCACTCACTGGGAGGCCAGTGATACAACGAACATCGTCCAAAGTGATGGTTATCTCACCCCATGACATGTGAAACGTGTTGGTCTCTAGTTGCCAATACTCCTCGAATGCACAAATGAGATTCTTGTTGGGCGTCTTATACGATAACCACCTCAGATTTGGAATGCTCGAACACCTTTGAAGTAACCTCAAGAAGTCCAGGGACACATTGTTGAAATTCCATGTCTCCATCTTCATGGTGTGACACCAACACTTCAGAATCGGTCTCTTCACCCCATGCCAAATCGAATAGGCAATGTGTGTTTTGAAACTTGGAATGAGTAACCAATCAACTGGCCCACTAGGACAAGAAGCCGTCAGAAGTTCATCTTCAGCCAATGCATCCCCTTATGCCTCATCAGTTTCTATTTCATCTTCTTTCTCAGCTTCCAGTTCAACATACTCAATTATTTCAAGACCGAGCCCAGGTGCAATTAGTTCTTGTTCCTCAGTAGCGCTCGACTCCTCGTTTCGACATCTTCTATTAGAGACGGTAGGTCTCCTCCTTTGATAAACTCTATCATGTTCTGTAATATTTATCGTACATTCTGTATCAGTGAAAGATAGTACACGATAACATAAAACAGAATGAGTATGGAAAGACATGGCGACAGAGAGGGAGAAGGTCTGTTCGACCAGCAATCGAACATATCTGTATGTGTTTGACCATAATTTGAACAACACCTGAAATGTTCGACCACCAGTTGAACACAAAGCACACTATTCGATTCTTAGTCGAACATCAAAGCACACCGTTCGACTACTAGTCGAACACCAAACATATTGTTCGACTTCCAGTCGAACACTAAGCAAACTGTTCGACTTTCAATCAAACACCAAGCACACTGTTCGGCCGATCAGGGCCGAACCGACCACACCCAGAAACCAGAAAATCAACATCGCGATTTCATTTTTTCGACCAAAATCTACCATAACTACACATGTTTTCAACTACATTACATCCTAAACATGATTGCTAAACAATGTTCCTCAATTTCAAACAACAAAACAACAAATTTCACCCAAATAAATTCAAAAACTTTGGAATTAAAAAGGAAAATTGCAAACTTACTTGAAACTTCATCTTCTTGGTAAGGATCCATTGTACGGAGATGCTTTGTTGAATGTAAACTCACAAAAACTTGTTCGAACTTAGGCCGAACGATTTCGTCGAACAAATCCGAGTTGAGAGGGTAGGGTTCTTGGATTTCTTGGGTTAGGGTTTTGATTTGAGGGTGATTGAATTTTGGGGTGTGTTTGGGTAATGTGGGTGTGTTTAGTATATGTATGTAATTTAGGATCAAAGGATATTATTGTAATGTGTTGGGGTGTGTTTATAAATTATTTAATGAAGCAGATTTAAATGTGGGTGTGTTTAGAAATTGGAGTGTGTTTAGAAGGTCTTGGGGTGTGGATAGTCGGGCCCTTTCCAGTATGATATCATCTATCTTTAATTGTTGTCTCATTTTTTAAATTTTTCTTTAAGCTGAATTGTTTGATAATTGTACAAATCGGAAGTTAATCTTCAAAGAGTGATTAAATGAAGTGGATGAAATTTCATAAATTTCAATGCGCTACTCTATTAGGTTTATGCGCCCTTCAACTTGGCATTTTTTTAATTTCGTTCTGAAATTTCACTTTTTCTTCAAGAACAGAAATTTTTACTAACATTTCTGTTTCATGATGATGGTACAGATGGCACTCAAAGCTGGGAGGAAATAAAACTATATTTACATTATATATGATATTAAGCATCATTTTCATGCGTGGGAATAAAATTTAAATTGTGCTATAAGAATTCTTGAACATTCTCAAATTGTGGATGCCAATTTTGTATAGAGTCTAGAGAGGAGAACTGGAGTAATTGATGGTGAGATAATATTATTCAAGGCTAGAGACGGGTTTCCAACGGTGTGATGAGCGCGTTGATAATACTTCCTCCTTAATTTCTTACATCAGCAACAATTTTCAAATGGTAAGTTTGGTTGTGCTTTGATTTTTCTTTTCATCATGAAGTTTCTTTGATGCTTGAATTATTTAAGTTTGTAATGAGATCTCAATTATTCTCAATACTTTAACAGGATATATAATATTCCAGTTTTTTTTGAATGATTCACTGATGCAAAGAAAGCAATGAATAGTCATATGTCTGTCCTGAGACCATCTCCAGGTTTATTTCAATTTAAAATGAAAGTATTATCATTTCGTATATATTCTAATTTATAGTGTATTCTTATCTAAGTAATAAGTAGTGTACTAACTTCTTTTGAGTGTATACTGTATTTGGTAGTTTAACACATTTTATTCTACTCTTAATGTTATTTCCTTTTTCACGTGCTACTAAGTTATGTTTTTGTATAACAATGAGGTAGGTATTTTTTTCTTCCTCAATTGTATATTCAGAAATCTTTCATGTTTTTTATATAATATATAATAAGCCGCAGTTCTAGATAAGATGGGAAAAACATAAAGAAAGAAGTCGGTTTAGATTTCTATAGGTCATAGAAGGGAAGCCCGTAGATATGATATGTGCTAATGCACACTATAACAAAAGAGCTGAAAGATAACAATTGTAAAGTGTTGTCGTTGTAGGTTTAAAATTGTAGTCTATGTCATTGTTGTCGAAGAGGGGAGTTCAAAGACAACACTCCAAAAGTGTTGTCGTTTTATCATAGACAACATTTTTAAAATGTTGTCCTTATATATGAACTGATATCTTTTATATAAAATATTTTGCTCATGGACAACACTTTCGAACTGTTGTTGTTCTGGTTAATGACAACACTTTTAAATTGTTATCCTTCTTAAATTACTATTGTCTTTGTACATGAAATTTCCAATAATATACAACATTTTGTCTAAAAAGACAATACTTTAGAAGTTTTGTCTTTATATTCATCCACACCATTTTGTAATTGTTGTCTTTGATTGTGTAAGACAACTATTTTTTTTCCTTAAAAATGTTGTTAATCAATGCTATTAAAAAATTCTAGAATATAAATTGAAAATATTCATACTGCTATTACTATTAATTTCTCCAAAACATAAAAGTCTATGCTTGAAAAAGGTTATGAACATGTACTATTTCTCCAAAACATCAAAACCAATGCTTGAAATGAAAAATTATGAGCATGTACTTACTAGATTTGTTGATGGCGTCTCTCCAAAAGATTTAAAGAACTAAAAACCTACACATCAAAAGAAAAGAACAAAAATTAGTGTAAATGATATAATCCTAAAACATGAGACCAACAATTTGATCTTAATGAACTGAACATAACAATGATATAATCTCCTAATCTAAGATTCAAATTACCATGAACTCAAATCTACTTGCTTATATCTCATGCTTATAGTGCATTTCTCAATCCAATCAATTCAATGTAAGCAGGAAAATTAATAAAGTCTTATAATCTATCATCTTGTTGCTTAAGAACAATTTTCGTTCACAATTCAATGAAGCAAAAAAGAAACTTTACTTCATTTCAATTTACATATTAATATAAACAACTAACCTATTAGCTAAATGCAAAAGCTACTAAGTTAGCACAAAATTTCCTTTGAACAACCACAAAGCTTCAATATAACCATAAACTTCTTAAATTTTTATCAAACAAACCACTAGATTCAGCATGTACAACAACACGAACTTCTTAATGTAAATTTCCAGTTCATGTCCAAAATTCTAGCAAATATTTGAATTTTATCATTACATTAACATGTACGAGAAAGGTATTAGCCAATCACTTACTAAATCATGTTAGTCATGTAGATGATCTTGAACACAATCTGCCCATTCCGATCGCACTTCATCAATTTCCTTTTGAGAGTACTTGTCTTGTGTAAACTGTAAACAACCATGAAATAAATTTAGTAAAACCCAATTATTGTTAACTTAAAAATTAAAAATACATAATCTCAAAAGACTTTTAATAATAAAAACTTCAAAACATATATTTTATTACAATGGATCGTAGAGTAACAATGTGTTTTGGTGCAGCTCTAATGATATCTCTCATGTATCTCATCACACAATATCCACATTGCTTATCATCTGGTTGGCGAGGACCCTATATATATTAGAAAATAATTAATGACAAGCATAACAAAATGAACGACAACTTAATGTAAAGAAACGTACATGTATTATTTCCCAACTATGTTGTTTTTTTCCCTTCCTCCCCATGTTCACATTGAACAATTGTATTGCCCTTCATAATTGAAAATGAGTTAAACAAATACTATGAAATGACATAGATTAATGTTTAATAGAAAGAATGATAACTTACGTATTAACAACATATTTCCAATCATCATTACGCATACGATGACTAAGAGGATCCATTAGAAAGACAACCTCCTTGTGAGGATTAATGACAGTGAGAATCCAGTGGTATCTAAGAAAAAACACACAACTAAGTATTAAAATACATCTAATTTTATAAAAATTAAATTGAGATTAATATTGTAGTTTATTACTTACCCAACACTACATGTAACCAAGACTAATTGATTAGGTGATGATCCAACTAGTTTATCTGATAACGCACGAGCCCTTTTGTTCAACAAACATACTCCTTTCATGATTGGGACCTTGCAAATACACACAAATAATCTTATGCATGTCGGATCATGAATAACAAGTCAAATAAAGGTAAATATACAGGACAAGACCAATAGACAGCCTCTTGACCGATTCCGAAACAGCCTGCCCCCCTTCAGTATTTTAACCATAACTCTTCACACACGATTCCAAATTACAAAATTCTTTTTTTTGTTAGAAACTAGACTCACGTGGCTTTAAAGTGATATAAGCCTTGTAACCAAATTATGCTCGAATGAAATCAGTTTTCAATGTTAAGTTGACCCTTTGAGACAGCCTCTTGACAGATTCCGAAACAGCCTGCCACCCTTCAGTATTTTAACCATAACTCTTCACACAAGATTCCAAATTATAAAATTCTTTTTTTGTTAGAAACTAGACTCACGTGGCTTTCCAGTGATATAAGCCATGTAATCAAATTATGCTTGAGTGAAATAAGTTTTCAATCTAAAGTTGACCCTTTTGCATAGGTGCCAGAAAAATTTAAATAGACTAAATAGAATGATACTAAGTTGATATAAGCACCAAGATGTTGCAAACCACTCTTGCAATTTCTAGTTATACTTACATTAAGGATAAACAAAATTATTCAAAATGAACCTATGACAAAGAAATAAAAAGATGTTTGAGGATGCTAACATTACAGATATTTAGGAACAAACTATTGGGAGAAACTACATTGCAAAAATGAGGGTTCAAGAAATAAATATAACTTGCAATTATTAGAATTGGATGATGTCAGCAAACACAACAAAATGATGCATTTTAAAATCATAAGTTAAGAATTTAATTGATGAAAAAACATGAAAAAAATCCAACAACAACATGCAGCCTGTGCATCGCACGGGCCTATAACTAATTATATAAAGATGTTGAATGTTTGTTATTGTATCTATCTTAAATTCTTAATTTTCAATCACTGTCATTTTGTGTAAATTTCAATTTTTTTACTTTCTAATAGGTCATAAGAAAGTGTTGAATGTTATTACATCCATCTTAATTCAAGAATTTCATTTTTTTTTATAAAATTTCGTCATCGTCTATATTTTTCATAAAACAATTATCAACTTATCTATCAACTAAAGTTTTCAAAATATTTACAACATAGTCGCATTTATATAATTGCTTAAAAATATTTAAAGTATTTCTTTATACAAAAAAGTTTCTTGATTTGTTTTTTTTTTCTTTTGTAAATTAATGAGAAATGGATTTGGCATACAAAAGGAAATTTCTTAAAATGTTGGATGTTAGTTTTTTTGGAAATTCACTAAATATAAAATTAATGATTTGAGCTTGGTGTTGTTACGTTGATCAATCTCGTTAATTGTTATGGAAAAGCTGGTATGGTTGAAGGGGTGAAGCGTATACACAGTCAGCTCAAGTATGGAGAAATCGAGGGGAGTGAATCATTGTTCAAGGCAGTGATCGACACTTATAAGAACACGAACGGGCATGATCTTGCTGAGTTGGTGAGTTTGCTTTTGATGAAGAAAATTTACAAATATTGAAAATTAAACCTTTGCACCTCAATAAATGTTGAATCAGTTAACTATATTGTTGAAAATATTTTTTGATTTTCTCAATCAAAAGTGTCTGGTTAAATTATTGTTTTGTTTATTCAATTAACAAAACAGGCGGAAAAACCATCAAAATTTGATTACAATGGAATTGTACTACACTAGATAGACCAAATGCTTAATTTGCAATTTTGCAATTAATATCTGTAGAACTAGGATATGGGTGTCAATTTATACTGGTCTCCATTTCTGGGCCTATTTTGTTTTTCTTCTGTTTGGACAAATAATTTGGGCTCATTTACCCCATCCATTCCACTTTATTTTTTAAAATATTATAAAAAGACCATGTTACAAAAAATAAAATTAGTTGTTAATTGAAACTTTTATAACACATGTAATAGTAAAAAATATTGAATGTAATCGAATAATTTATGACTTATATCAAATTAGTATAGTGAGATTAAAAAATTAAATTAAATTTATTGAAAATATAAAATGTAAATATTATTTATACAAGAAAAAATATATTTATGATTTTATGCAGTAATCATTTAATTTAACATTAAATATAACACAATTTGATTAATATTATTTAATTGTTGAAATATAAGTCGCATTGATAAATTAACATAAATAATTTATTATTATTATTATTTGGAGAAAACACACACACACACATATATATATATATATATATATATATATATATATATATATATTATGTCTACTGTATTATTCAACCTTCCCACCATTTTTTTAGTTTTATGTTACTGTTAATAAACCTCAAATTTTCTTTTCAATTAATTAATAAAAAATCAAAATCAAAATTTCTCAAATAAATTTCAGTCTATTTTAAAACATATATTCACAAAACTATTCAATTTCATTAATTAATAAGTTTGAAAATTTTAATGATTTTTTTAATTAATTCAAATTTACTATTGTTTTCTCTTATTTATTTATTTATTTATATTTTTTTCTATATTTTTTTAAAATTAAACAAAATTCAAATTTATAAATGATTTTTACATTTGAAGTCTGACATGTATTATTTTAACAAATTTAGTCAAATTTCCAATATTATTCTTGTTTATTATAACATTAAATTTGATATTATTAAATAGTCATATGAATTAGCTTTAAAAATTTACAGATTCTGAAACTGAAGATTTTGATCAAACTGAAACCTTTGTACCTCAATGAATGCTGAAAGCTTACATTGTTGTTGAAGATATTTATGATTCACTCAATTAAAAGTGTCTTGTTAAATTTTTTCATTTAATTAATTCACCTTTACTATTGCTTTCTCTTTTTTATTTATTTATATTTTTTTCTATAAATTTTTTAAATTAAAAAAATTTCAAATATACAAATGATTTTTTACATTTGAAGTCTAGCCTGCATTATTTTAATAAATTTAGTTAAATTTCCTATATTATTCTTGTTTGTTATAATATTAAATTTGATCTCATTGAATAGCTATATGAATTGGTTTTAAAATTAAAATTATTATAGATTTAATTTGTCAAAAAAAATTAATATGAAAAATTGTAGGTTGGTGATGTTTAAATGGATAAAAAATTATGTATATACGCATTAGTGTTATTGGGCTTTTCCTAATAATGAATGTAGCTGTAAAATTAAAAAAATTGGAACAGCTTTCTTGAAAGTGATGGAAGGGCAGAGCAAGATTGGGCAACAAGTATTTATTATTAGAGTTGAACAACACAAGACAACTAGAATGCGAAATCAAACCAATATCCACCATCTGTCCAATTGAAGAAATAAACCCTGGCAAAAGCAAGCCTCCAATCTGCAGCCCCTCATTTAGTCGCTCTTTAACAACATTCTCCACAAATTCTTTCCTCATATTCTCAATGAGCGAAGATCGGATAACTTAGCAATGGAAGAGCAAAGCTCCTTCCCATCTTCACTTCTTAACTTTACGATTCCTAATCTCCGAAGATGTGTAAGCTTCCCTATCTCTCTCACCATTTTAACACCATCACTTTCATTTGCATCTGTTAGAGTTTATTTTTGTAAACTCTTATTTTATTTTGCATTTCTCACAAAACATATTATTTGGTATTTTATCCAAAACAAATTAATATTTCAATTGATTTGTTTGGAGTGATTTTAAGAGATTTATTTTTTCTCTAACGATGTTTTCTTGCAGGTATTTAGGGGGAGATATATTAAATATGGTTTTGAGCAGAAAAGCCAAAAAGAGGGAGATTGTTAGTGTTATATTTTAACACTGATTAATTTTGCCTTTTCTTTGATATTTTATTCCATATTTAATACTAGTATATTTATGTATTTGATAGTATATTTTATACTTAAAGATACTTAATATATTGGATAGATTTGTTTGTTGAGATTTTGTAGGGATAATGATCTTAGAAGGAAAGATTTGAAGAAGTCTTTTAATTCCTACAAAATAGGGGATTTGTTTCTTGCTTTCTTATTCTCTTTTGCAGGATTTAAACACGTGGAATTTATCAAGAGAAAAGCTGATCAAAGACGTGCCAAAACTGGAGAAAGAAAACGTGCTGAAACAAGAAGTGGAGAGATGAAGTGCTGGCCAAGTTAGAGAAGGTGGAGAAGATGGAGTTGTGGAGAGTGTGGAAGATGGATGAAGATCATGGATCATGAAGATCATGGATAGATCATGGACAAGAAGCATGATCTGCTGGAGTCTATAAATAACACAATCCAGGCTGCAGATCAGGGTGCACTTTCCAGAGAAATCCAAGAGCTAAGCGAGAGCATAGTGAGAGAGAGATTCAAGGACACTTTCAAAGCAACTGAGTGTTGGAACATCTGTGACAACATTCTGTTTAATAGAGTCTTTCCTTTGATAGATTCTAGGTTTGTTGCTTTGTAAACCCTATAGAGGGTTTTAACATTCTTTGAGAGTCGGGAGATTATCTTAGAGTGTTTGAGAGTTTTCAAAGAGATTCTTTCAAAAGATCTCTTTGTGATTGTTTTGTAATTACTCTTGTAGTAATAAATCTTTTTGCCCTGCTGGCGTTCCACGAGTATCTTTATATACTCGTGGATAAATCTTCTGTCCTTGTTCGTTTTTATATTCCGCTGCATATTCTGATTATTCTAAGTGTATGAATGTGTTGGTAAATGTTGTGACATTTGGAACAACATTATCAATCTGTTCATTTGTTTTTAAGTCTTGCAGGATATTCTGACCCACCAATCCTTTCAATTGGCATCAAGAGCCTGTATCACTCGACTTTGTAGGTGATAAGATCCTGTTTTGTACGTGCAAGACATGGATTGGTGTAATCCTCACGGAAAGTTGCCGGTGCTAGATGGATCGAACTACTTCTACTGGAAGATCCGTACCCGCTCCCACATTAAGTCTATTGACAGTAATGCTTGGGACGTCGTGTTAAGTGGTTTTGAACATCCAACGAAGACCTGTGAACGGGATGGTGATATTGTACTCAAACCGAAAAATGAGTGGACGGTGACTGAAACCGCGAACTCAAATTTCAATGCTAAGGCACTCGACGTTATCCTTGGTTCTGTAGATCTCCGTGTTTTCAAGCTTGTCCAGAATTGTACTTCAGCAAAGGAGGCATGGGACATCCTCCAAAGGCATTATGAAGGAGATAGCACAGTAAGAGAGACAAAATTGCGAACTCTAACGTCTAAATTCGAAACCATGCGAATGGAAGAGAATGAGGACATTAGTTCCTATTTTGAGAAACTACGTGACATCTCTAATCAGTTCGTGGTGCTCGGAGACTCTATTACGCACAAGAATTTGGTGTCCAAGGCCATCCGCACATTGACACCAAAGTACAACATGAAGGTGTGTGCTATCGAAGAAGCACACAACCTTGCTAAGATGGACTTTGATACTCTCCAAAGCATCATGCAAGCATATGAGCTTAATCTGAAGAATCAAGAAGGAAGCTCGAAGGGAAAGAACATTGATTTCCAAGCTCAAACTGATGATGAAAGCGATGAAGATGATGAACCACTGGAGGAAGTCACTGAAGGAAACAATGTGGCAATGCTGACTAAGAAGTTCAATTCGATGGTAAGGAAGATCAACAAAAAGAAATTTCGTCTGAAAGGGAAAGATTTTCAGACCAAGAATGCCGCTCAACCTTCGTGGAAGCCAACTGGTACACCTGCCCAACTCCAATCTAATCCCAAAAGAGCAGGTTCTGAACATGGCAGATTTGATCCGAAGCATCTCGAAAGTATTCAATGCCATGCTTGCTCGGGATGGGGACATTATGCGAATGAATGTGCTAATACTCTTCGGAAGTATGGGATAAAGAACCACTGGGTTTCCATGAGCGATGATGAAGATGAGGACGATTATCAAGAAAGTCAGAACCAGTCTTTGATGATTGCAACAATTTGCGAACAGAATGACCAGACTCTTCGTGTTGCAGAAGATGTGGCCACATTGATCGACACATCTGACAGGTATGATTTATTCAATTTTTCTAACATAACCTGCTTGAATGTTTTGGATACAGATTCTCTTCCAGATGATGAAGAATTAGATAGAGATGAAGTTTTTGAAGAGCTCCAAGAACTTTATAAATCCTTACTTAAAGATTGGAAGAAGCAGTGCAAGAAAATTGAAGTCCTTTCCAAAGAAAACGATATCATGAGGGGATCTTTAGCTAAGATTGAAACAGCCCTGATTCAGAAGGAGATGGAGCTTGATAAAGTTCAATCAAAATTGGATAATGCAGAGACCACTATTGCAAAATGGACCAGTAGCTCAACGAAAGTCAATGAGGTCTTGAACGAAGGTAAAAGTGATAGAGCAGGTATCGGGTTTAAATCAAAAGAATCTGTTTTTCCGAACCTCTTTGGTGAAAATCATGCTAAAACTACCTTTGTGAAAGAAAAATCTAAAAATGTTGGTGAGTCTTCTAACTCTGGACGTAGGAAAATGAAGTTTGTTTGTCATTATTGTTTTTGTAAAGGGCATATAAAACCTTTTTGTTTCAAACTGAAAAGAGATATGTCCAGTAATCAAATGTTGTCTGAAATGTTACCCAACATTTCGAACATGTCTGACAAACGAAGAAACACTACTGTGAAACAAGTTTGGGTTCCTAAAGCTCCTGTTGTTTGCAATGTTGTTTATACTGCTTTGAGGACTAACCTTGCAGGCTCGTGGTATTTCGACAGTGGATGTTCACGTCATATGACGGGAACAAAAAGGTACTTAAAAGATTTTGAACCACTTACCGAAGGTTATGTTACTTATGGAGGAGGAGCTAAAGGTAAAATCTTGGGTAGAGGAACTCTTGATGTACCAGGTTTTCCAAGTCTGAAAAGTGTTTTATTAGTTGATGGTCTTATGGCTAATTTAATTAGCATAAGTCAACTTTGCGATGATGACTTGGAGGTAAAGTTTAATAAAAGTTCTTGTGAAGTTTTTAATAAATCTAACACTTGTGTTATGACAGGAACAAGGTCTCAAGATAATTGTTATCTTGTTGGTAACAAGGTCACTTGTAACAAGGTCCAATTTGATGACACAATTTTGTGGCACCAAAAATTGGGACATGTGAATTTCCGTACCTTACAAAAGCTGATGAAGTTTGGAGCAGTAAAAGGTTTGTCTGACCTTAATTACAAAACTAAAGTAGTCTGTGGAGACTGCCAGAAAAGTAAACAGACACGTGTTCCACATAACGTTGCAACATCGGAAGGAACATTTTCTGGTACTTCTCACTGTTTTGATCTTTTGCATATGGATCTTATGGGTCCAGTTGAGGTAGAAAGCCTAGGTGGTAAGAGGTACTCCTATGTAATTGTTGACGATTTTTCACGATTCACTTGGATTTTCTTTTTGCGTGAAAAATTAGAAACTTTCTCTTACTTTAAAATGCTTTTTACTCAAATCAAAACCTCTTTCTCTTCAAAAGTTTTGAGAATTAGGTCAGATCATGGAAAAGAATTTGAAAACAATTACTTTGCTGAATTTTGTGTAAGGAAAGGGATTTTTCATGAGTTTTCGGTTCCTAAAACACCTCAACAAAATGGGGTTGCCGAAAGGAAGAATAGAACTTTGCAAGAAATGGCTAGAGTCATGTTAAGTTCTAAAAATCTGTCAAAAAGATTTTGGGCTGAGGCATTGAACACCGCATGCTATATCGGAAATAGAGTTTACCTTAGGCCTGGTTGCAAAATAACACCTTATGAAATTCTAAAAGGAAAGAAACCAAATTTGAAACATTTTCATGTTTTTGGGTGTGTTTGCTATGTGCTTAATGACAGAGAAAATCTTGCTAAGTTTGATTCGAAGAGTGACAAAGCTGTTTTTCTCGAATATTCCTTAAATAGCCATGCTTATCGAGTATACAATTTAAGGGTAAGGAATATTCAGGAATCTGTCAACATAGTGTTTGATGATTGTTCTGATCTTGCAGGAAAGACATATGAAGATATGGTGATTGATCTGATGGAGAAACCGTCTGTTCCTGCTGATACAGAAACTGACAGATCTGATGTTGTGTCTGATGTTCCAACATTTGAAGAAACATCTGGTAACAACATTGAATCTGATGAAAGTGAGGATGAAATTCGTGATCCTGTAAGGAGAGATCCGCCTGCTCGGATTAGAAAAGATCACCCTACAAGCCAGGTGATAGGGGGAGTGCAAGAAGGCATTCGAACACGAAGGAAGGAACCGGTTAATTATAGAGACATGGTAAGGTATGTGTGTATGACTACCACATACGATGAGGTAAAAAATTACTGTTTTGTCTCTTTATTTGAACCTAAAAATGTGTTAGAAGCTTTGAAAGATGATTTTTGGATTCAAGCTATGCAAGAGGAGCTTGAACAATTCACCCGAAATGAGGTATGGACTCTAGTTCCTAGACCTTCCAATACCAACGTTATTGGTACAAAATGGATTTTTAAGAATAAAACTGATGAAACGGGTAAAGTTGTTCGTAACAAAGCTCGACTTGTAGCTCAAGGCTATACACAAGTCGAAGGTATCGACTATGACGAAACCTTCGCACCTGTAGCTAGAATTGAGTCTATAAGGCTTTTACTTGCTATAGCATGCTATCTAAACATCACCTTATATCAAATGGATGTAAAAGGTGCCTTTCTTTATGGTTATTTGGATGAGGAAGTATACGTTGAACAGCCTAAAGGGTTTGAAGATCCTTTCCATCCTAACCATGTGTTCAAGCTTGACAAAGCCTTGTATGGTTTGAAGCAAGCCCCTCGTGCATGGTACGGTAGGTTAACAAACTTCTTACTTGATTTCGGATTCGTTAGAGGTGAGGTCGATCGAACTTTGTTTATTAAAAGGAATAATAATGATATAATCATTGCACAAATTTATGTTGATGACATAGTATTTGGTTCTAATTTGCAACAAAGTCTAGATTCTTTTGTAGATGCTATGAAATCAACATTTGATATGAGTATGATCGGTGAGCTTACTTACTTTTTGGGCTTACAAGTAAAACAATCTAATGAAGGCATTTTCATTTCCCAGGGCAAATATGCAAGGAACTTGGTGAAAAAATTCGGACTTGAAAGTGCTAAGCATATGAGGATACCGATGGGGTCTACGCAGAAAATATCAAAAGACGATGTTGCCGTAGATGTTGACACAACGTTGTATCGTTCAATGATAGGTAGCTTGTTGTATCTTACTTCAAGTCGGCCTGATATTATGTTTAGCGTTTGTGTTTGTGCCCGTTATCAGTCTAGTCCTAAAATATCTCACTTACATGCTGTTAAGAGAATCATAAAGTACGTAGCTGGTACATGTGATCTAGGAATATGGTTCTCTAAAGATACTAATCCTAACCTTGTAGGATATAGTGATTCTGATTGGGCTGGAGATGTGAATGATAGGAAAAGCACTAGTGGAGGATGTTTTTATTTGGGAAATAATTTGGTCTCATGGTATAGTCGTAAGCAAAACTGTGTATCTCTTTCGACTGCTGAATCTGAATATGTGGCAGCCGGAAGTTGTTGCTCCCAATTAATTTGGTTGCAACATATGCTTAATGACTATGGTATTAAATGTGATAATTTGACTATGTATTGTGACAACATGAGTGCCATTAATATTTCAAAGAACCCTGTTCAACATTCAAGAACAAAACATATAGACATTCGACATCATTTTATTAGAGACTTAGTAGAGAAAGGTCTTATTCAACTCGAATATGTATCCACTGATAGACAAATAGCTGATATATTTACCAAAGCCTTAGATTTTGAGAGATTTTCGTCTTTGAAAAGCTCTATTGGTTTGTGTGTGATCTGATTGCATACTTACAGTTTACGGATGTTGTTCCTAATGTTGGCACAATCTGAAAAACATCCATTGTTCAGGCTTTTTGTCTAGGGTTTTTAGGCATATGTTTGCTTGTGTGTTTTCTGGATGATGTGTGACTCTTTGTAGACATTTGTTCTAACAATTCCATGATTTATGTGAATGGCTCATTTTAAAGTGTACCTTGCTTAAAATTTTGATAAAAATCATGAAGCACTTGGAGCACGGCGTTCGCGGCGACGATGCTTTTCAAGCAGCCCAGTGATTGCTTAAAAATGGTTGTGTGACTTACACTGAGTAACTCGGGGCACGGCACTCGCTATGACGATGCTTCCTTGTAAAAAGGTGTAGGAGATACCACAATCCACAATAAAAAGTTAATCTCTCAACTGAGTAACCAGAGACACGGCGCTCGCTACAACGATGTCATCTTTTCAAAAGGTTGGTAGAGATTAACCTGTGCTGAAATTAATGTTTATGGTACACTGTGTTATATTTTTGAGCCTGCTTATAATTTAAAGGAATTGTTGTTACAAATGTGTCAACATTGCGAAACACAAAATCTGGAAATTTTGCATACAATTCTATATTTAGGCATCCCTAGAATTTTAACCTATTTTTGTGGATACAATTTTGAGTTGGATAGTTCGTCTCCTAATGTTTCTGATCTTATGATGTTTATATCTCTGTGTTTTGGATAATTTTTGTTTAATTCAAATTCTTTTGGCTAAAATCAGTTTATTTAAAATTTGAATTTGAATTTTGTTGAGAATCTTAAGGGGTTTCAGGTTCTTGAGTGCTTACTTATACTCACAGTTCTCCATGCCTGGTTATATCACTCATACTCTCTCTCTTTCCATATACTCATCTCATACATACTCTCTATTCTCCTACCACTCAGTTCTGTTACGTACATGAAGAGAATATCGTTCATCTCATTTTTTGTCTTCCCCACACTCCTCATTCTCTCTCAAAATTTCTCAATTATTCAATCCATCATGTCTGCTCCTAGCTCTTTTTCCCACTGTGGAGATCATATTGGTGTATGAAAAGACTGCCGAAATTATCCCTGTTAATGTTGCAACATCAGTTTCAACATTTGTTTCACTAACATGTTTTTTGTCTCGAGATACTTTTATTTATGCAGGTCTGAACACTGAATCAATAGCTTGATGAGATAACCAGCATTTGAGACATCTTTTTGCTGATCTTTCTTCTCAAAAAGGGGGAGAAATTTCTAGTGTTAGTGTGTTTTTTTATTAAAGGGGAGATTCTTTTGAGGGGAAGATTGATTTGGTGTGATTGTTTAAAGGAGAAATTGTTTTGGGGAGTTTGAAGTTTTCGAAAATGTCTTTCAAAAGTTGATCTTGGTTTAAAGGGGATATTATGGTGTGTTTTGTGAAGAAAGGCAAAAAGGGGGAGATTGTTAGAGTTTATTTTTGTAAACTCTTATTTTATTTTGCATTTCTCACAAAACATATTATTTGGTATTTTATCCAAAACAAATTAATATTTCAATTGATTTGTTTGGAGTGATTTTAAGAGATTTATTTTTTCTCTAACGATGTTTTCTTGCAGGTATTTAGGGGGAGATATATTAAATATGGTTTTGAGCAGAAAAGCCAAAAAGGGGGAGATTGTTAGTGTTATATTTTAACACTAATTAATTTTGCCTTTTCTTTGATATTTTATTCCATATTTAATACTAGTATATTTATGTATTTGATAGTATATTTTATACTTAAAGATACTTAATATATTGGATAGATTTGTTTGTTGAGATTTTGTAGGGATAATGATCTTAGAAGGAAAGATTTGAAGAAGTCTTTTAATTCCTACAAAATAGGGGATTTGTTTCTTGCTTTCTTATTCTCTTTTGCAGGATTTAAACACGTGGAATTTATCAAGAGAAAAGCTGATCAAAGACGTGCCAAAACTGGAGAAAGAAAACGTGCTGAAACAAGAAGTGGAGAGATGAAGTGCTGGCCAAGTTAGAGAAGGTGGAGAAGATGGAGTTGTGGAGAGTGTGGAAGATGGATGAAGATCATGGATCATGAAGATCATGGATAGATCATGGACAAGAAGCATGATCTGCTGGAGTCTATAAATAACACAATCCAGGCTGCAGATCAGGGTGCACTTTCCAGAGAAATCCAAGAGCTAAGCGAGAGCATAGTGAGAGAGAGATTCAAGGACACTTTCAAAGCAACTGAGTGTTGGAACATCTGTGACAACATTCTGTTTAATAGAGTCTTTCCTTTGATAGATTCTAGGTTTGTTGCTTTGTAAACCCTATAGAGGGTTTTAACATTCTTTGAGAGTCGGGAGATTATCTTAGAGTGTTTGAGAGTTTTCAAAGAGATTCTTTCAAAAGATCTCTTTGTGATTGTTTTGTAATTACTCTTGTAGTAATAAATCTTTTTGCCCTGCTGGCGTTCCACGAGTATCTTTATATACTCGTGGATAAATCTTCTGTCCTTGTTCGTTTTTATATTCCGCTGCATATTCTGATTATTCTAAGTGTATGAATGTGTTGGTAAATGTTGTGACATTTGGAACAACATTATCAATCTGTTCATTTGTTTTTAAGTCTTGCAGGATATTCTGACCCACCAATCCTTTCATCATCTATACAACTAAGTTTTACTAGGGACTACAAACAACTTCCAATGTTGCATGGAGCCTTACAGCTTTGTGTATTGTAAAATGAGACGCTCATCACATGCATGTAGAGATGCCGAAGTTTGTGAAGCTTTAGGATTTCGATAGGAAGTTCGGTCACATTGCAATTCTTGAGATCTAGCGTCTCTAAATTCTCAAGAGATCCAATGGACTTTGGGATGAATCTCACCATTGTGCTCCTTAAGCATAGTAACTTGAGATGATATAATTTGAATACTCCATCTGGGATTGTTTCTAGTGGAGCCCCTCTCAAGTCCAACACCTTCAGAAGCCTACATTTGTTCACCAACTCATTGATTATCCCAATGTCCATATTTTTAGAGCACATCAATATTAGAGAACGAAGACACTCAAAGTTGTATGTTTCTTGAGAGAAACTGAAAGATTTCTGAATTGAAAAGCGCCGAATTCTACTAGGCCATTGCATCTCCCCTCCATTGCATATAGTCACAATGTTATTTTCTCTCGACTTTGAAATGATATAATCTCTAAGCAGATCGTGGATACGAAATGCTCTTGCTCTTCCATCAGTGCTTCTCTGTGCCACTTGAATCAGATCTCATTCAGATAGCCACCTGCTACTTCTTCCATGGTCTTGTGTGGTTTCGACTGAACAAATCCTTCAGCTATCCATAATCGAATGGTTTTTTCCTTCTCCAGCAACTCATCTTCTGGAAAGATACTCAAATACAAATAGCAATACTTGAGATAGTAAGGCAAGTCATTGTAACTCAATGATAGTATTTTCCCTAATACTTGTAGGCTCCCATCATCCAACTCATGACCAAGACTCCGATTAAACATTTCCCACTCTTGAACATTGTCATCCTTTGTAGCTAAGAGGCCACCAATTACAACAATTGCTAGTGGCAAACCTTGGCATCTCCTTAATATACTCTCTGTGAATTTTCTTAGATAAGGAGGGCATGGTTTCATTGGAAATGCCTTTATGTAGAACAATGCCTCCGATTCTTGTCTAGGCAAAGGCTGCAAATTATAGACATGATTTGTCTCGATGCAGACAGCATTGCCTATATGGTTAAAGCGTGTGGTGACGATGATGCAACTATGGACACCTCTTTTTGGAAGTGCAAATCTGATAGCTTCCTATATATCTATATTCCAAACATCATCAAGAACAATTATGTACTTCGTATCCTTAAGAAACTCATAAATGAAATTTCTCATCTCATCAACACTCATTTCTTCCGGCCCTTGAGGTGGTGGCTTCTTAATTTCTTCAACAAGTTTCTTAATAAGGTTTGCAAGGAGAAGTTTGACATCTGAGTAGTCCGAAGCAACAACCCAAACATGTTGATCAAAATGCCTCTTCACCGATTCATCATCGTACACTTTTTAACAAGAGTAGTTTTACCCAAACCTCCCATTCCAACCACTGAAATCACTTCACGTCCATCATCCACTGACACGATCCACTCAATTATCAGCTGTTTCTTTGGCTTTTCAATCCCTACAACATCAGCTTCTTCGAGAAACATGGCATTGCCTCTACCATCAAACAATTCGTTTTTCGAGCTAGAGCCTTGATCCACGACATCGCACATTTCTCTATATCTCTACTGACTTTTGGAAACATTATCCAATCTATACTTGATAGCTTTGATTTCAGATGCAATATGATGTCGAGCTTTCAGTTTCCTAATGCAACCATAAAAACTTTTCATGTATCCACGGAATCCACTTGTGCCACGATGTCTTCCAAATCGAAGCATGTATTTGTCCAAAACATCTTCAACATCGTACGAGATTTCTCGTAGCTGTCCAATCCATTCTTTGAGGTTGCCATTGCTTTCTTCGTTGGCATCAGCAACTCTGAGAAAATCCTTCATTTGCAGCATTTCATCTTGGATGTACACAACTTCTTGTTTGAGTCCTCCAAGTAGGTGTCGTTCCTCCTCGAGCAACACAGAGAGATGGTTCAGAAGAAATGA
Source organism: Scutellaria galericulata (assembly GCA_946896805.1). NCBI lineage: Eukaryota > Viridiplantae > Streptophyta > Magnoliopsida > Lamiales > Lamiaceae > Scutellaria > Scutellaria galericulata. The sequence continues at coordinate 9,944,493 of OX335798.1, read as the reverse complement.
AACTGCACCTTCTGCCATCTTTGATTGCGGTTAAACCAGCAAGATAACTCTAGTTTAATCATGATACACAACAATCATCACAAGTACAACTAAGACAACATATAAATAATTCAAGAATAATTTAACAAGAAACTACAAGATGCAGTATACTTCTATTTAGATGTGAAGATGTTTAAAGAGTGAATCAATCTTCTAAATATAAATTCTGAGACAACATGAATCATATAAGATAAATAAACATTGGGTATAAGAAAAATTCACAATGGAGAAGTGTAGCAGCAAGCCAAAAACAACAAGATCAATAAGTGAGTTAAGAACTACCCCATTGATTTCATTTTTTTTAGGTTTTTTTTTCTCAAAGAGAATACATACTGCTGCAAACATGTTCTTCACTACAATGTCAAATGATAAACAGATTGCAAAAATAAACAAGAAAATGAATATAAGGAAAAAAAAAGAATAAGAATTACCTACTATATTTCCTTTGATGTTTAGATTTATCCAACAAGTTTAGCAGCAAGTCCTCCAATTTGAGACGACAAAAGTAGTGGAGCTTATAACCTACAAGTTTTAACCACAGATGATGCTTTTCTTTGGAAACACTTCTCCTAAAATATTTTCTAAATTTTGGGTTCTAAAGTCTTCGTGTGATTTGTTTTCTTTGTTTCTTTTTTATTTTATTCTTTAGGTCAGAACCGAGTCCACTCCTCTTTTATTCTTTAAGACAGAACCGAATTCACTCTCTTTTTAGATATGGTAATTTATTGAGAACCCGGATATTACTCACTAAAGTCAGCATCAACTTAAATTATCTATTTTACCTTTAAAACTTATAGTCATATGAACATTTTATTATGGGAAGCTTAATCCTAAAGAGCAAACAGTGATTCTAAAAGAACAAAGTAGATGGGATAAGATTGTGAGGGTTTTTGAGTGGTTTAAGTTGCAGAATGATTATGTTCCCAATGTCATACACTATAATGTTGTGCTTCGAGCATTGGGCAAGGCTCAGAAATGGGATGAGTTGAGGCTTTGTTGAATCAAGATGGCGAACAATGAAGTGTTGCCCACGAATAACACATATGGAATGCTTGTAGATGTGTATGGAAAGGCGGGGCTTGTGAAGGAGGCTCTTTTATGGATCAAACATATGAAGTTGAGAGGGATTTTCCCAGATGAGGTTACGATGTTCACTGTTATTAAGGGTATTGAAGGATGTATGTGAATACGATAGAACTGATAGGTTCTATAAGGATTGGTGTGTTGGGAAAGTTGAATTGGATGATCTTGACTTGGATAGCATGGGTGATCAGGAATCCATCAGTTTGAAACAGTTTTTTGTTGACTGAGCTTTTTCGAACTAGGGAGGTCAAGCTCTCCCAAAGATTTCGTGGATATGGAGAGTTCTGTGAGAAAACCCCGTCTTACTGCTACTTATAATGCTCTTATAGATTTATATGGAAAGACAGGGCGTTTGAAGGCTGGTGCTAGTGTGGCGTTGATACGTTTACATTCAACACCATGATTTTTGTTTGTGGTAGTCAAGGTTATTGTCTGAAGCTGAAGCTTTGCTCAATAAAATGGAGGAACATAGTGTTTCTCCTGATACAAAGACCTACAATATTTTTCTTTCGCTATACGCCAGTGAATGGAAGATTGATGCAGTTCTTGGGTGCTTTAGGAAGATTAGGGAGGTGGGTCTTTTTCCTGATAATGTAACGTATAGAGCTGTCATTAAAATACTGTGATTCAAGAAATGGAGAAACTAGAGAAACGTATTGATGAAAGCTCTCTCCCGTTGCTTACTATTATGTATGTCAATGCAGGATTGTGTGAGAAGGCAAAGTTCCTAATCGAGAAGTCTCAATCATATGGTGGGATTTCATCAAAGACAAATACAGCTATAATGGATGTTTATGCAGAAAAGGGACTTTGGGCTGAAGCCGAGGCTTTGTTTAATGCTAACTGGGATGGCTTTGGATGGAAGAAGGAGGTTTTAGAGTATAATGTAATGATTAAAGCTTATGGTAAGGCAGAACAGTATGACAAAGCATTCTCACTATTAAGGGGTATGAGAAATCAAGGGACATGGCCAGATGAGTGCACATACAATGTTAGATAAAATGTGGTTAGGTGTATTGAAAAGATGCACAATTAAAGGGTTAAGACCTAGACTCTTTCTCCGTAAGATGATATTGCCCCGTATTCAAGTGCTCACGGTTAACGACAATCGTCCCCAAGATACAACGACTTCGAGCTTAAGGATTACAACACAATAACCCAAAAACTATCGGCAAACTTACTCGATACTCGAGACTTTCTTAATGACGACTATTGAAAAAGCCAAAAGCTATCAGCGAACTTACTCGATACTCGAGACTTTCTTAATGACGACTATTGAAAAAGAATGCTAATGATTTCTACGCTGAATAAATTCTAAATGAATTTTGGAATGAAGAAATGAAATGAGGGGCTGCCTATTTATAGGAGTAAGGAAATGTGTCTCTTCCCACAATGGACACCACCCTTGGATCCAAGAGGTGTGTTCACACCTCTTCACAAGGGTCAAATCATTTGGACCGAAGGGTCACACCACTTGGTCACACCCTTTCACACCTAGCTCGACCCGACCCGACCCGCAACCCGGTCCATGACCCAACCCGACCCGGTCCGATCCGAACCCAACCCGGGTGCCATGTGCGGTTTGGATGGTGTATGTGTGCTTAGCCAACTAGGTCCAAAAAATGGTACTAGGTTCCACCATAAAGTAGCACACATGATTATCTCTTATACATGTGCTCCTATTAATAAAGTGAAACTTTTTCCACCAATTTTCCAATGTGGGATAACTTCATCTTTCTCTCATTTTCCTTCATAAGAAAGATCCAAGTTACCAACTTTGTGTATTAATTTCTCATTCACCCAAAATTGGAAATTCGAAAATAAACACACTACATTCATCTACACAGAACGTAGATTCCGATTTAGCAATTTATTTCAATTTATTTAAAATAGAATCTACATTAAAAATTGGTCAAAGATTGGTCAAAACCAACATTCTCTTCCAATTTCCAACAATCCCCTACATGAATGATGAAATTAATGCATGCATAAATGCAGACACTTAAGAAAGTCCAGACGAACCATTATTGCATCAGGATAGATAGCTTCCGGCTTTGAATCTTTCCTAGTGAAGTACTATCGGATATACTGGCGATTTGGTGGACGCAATGCCTTGAATCCCTCCGTGTTTGTGTATACCAAGACAATAACACCTAGACAACAATAGTTCTGATATCTTTCATTTCTCACGTTGTGTCTGTTTCGGCCATGGACCATATCTCGGATTCATGAGCGTTCTCCATTCTTTGGAGTTGAAGCGGTCACACTTCTCACTCATATAGGTGATCTCTCATAAATAGTATCCTGTCATACCCCATCTCTAAAGGCTATAAGAATCATTAAAAGCATTCGAAATGCTTACCCTCACCACACTGCACAGGTTCTGCACTTGGGGCAGTCTCAAGAATAGAGCATTGGATAAATTCCAAGTGCATATCTAGACTTAGATCATAGCTTAGTTGTCTCATTACACCAAGTTTGTGGGATCCTCCACGCTTCATGGTTGAGTTACCACTATGACGTCTGTAATGTGTGATTTTTCAGCCCCATTCCCCTCACTGCATTATACATCTGATCTTTGTTAATATCTTTTGTTAGCGGATCAGCAATATTTTCCTTAGACTTCACATAGTCAATGGAAATTATACCACTAGAGATCAGTTGTCTCATGGTATTATGTCTCCGACGAATATGACGAGACTTACCGTTGTATATACTACTATGTGCCCTCCCAATTGCCAACATACTGTCGCAATGTATCATCACAAGAGACACAGGTTTTGTCCAACACAGAATGTCTTCTAAGAAATTCCTAAGCCACTCGGCTTCTTCGCCGGCTTTATCCAACGCTATATACTCAGACTCCATCGTGGATCGAGATATGCACGTTTGCTTAGAAGATTTCCAAGATACTGTTCCTCCACCTATAGTGAATACGTATCCACTTGTGGACTTGGAGTCAGTCGTATCTGATATCCAGTTGGCATCGCTGTATCCCTCTAATACAACAGGATATCTCGTATAAAGTATGTCATGGTTCATGGTATGTTTTAGATACTTTAGAACCCTTGTTAAAGCTATCCAGTGGTCCGACCCTGATTACTCGTGAATCTACTAAGTTTGCTAACTGAGTATGCAATGTCAGGGTGTATACAGTTTGTGAGATACATCAAGCTATCAATGACTCTTGCATATTTTAGTTGAGATACTGGGTCACCTTTATTTTTGGCTAAATGCAAACTTAGATCAACCAGAGTTTCAGCTGAAGGTAAGTCCCAAGCCTCAAATTTCTTAAGCACATTCTCGACGTAATGAGATTGTGATAAGACAATTCCTTCAGATGTCCTAGAAATCTTTATTCCTAGTATGACATCCGTTAAACCCATATCCATCATGTCAAAGTTACTCTTTAACATATTCTTATTTTTCACGATTGCATCATGGTTGTTACCCATGATTAACATGTCTACATAAAGACAGACAATCACAAAATCATTTGGTGTTCCTTTAACGTATACACATTTGTCACACTCATTGATTTTGAACCCATTTGATATCATCATTTTGTCAAATTTCTCATGCCACTGCTTAGGTGTCTGTTTCAGCCCATACAGTTATTTGACAAGTTTGCATACTTTATTATTTTGTCCGGGTGCTACAAACTCTCGGGTTGTTCTATATAAATTTCCTCGTCCAGTTCCTCATTTAGGAAAGATGTCTTTACATCCATCTGATGTATTTCAAGATTGTGTAGAGCTGCAATAGCTATGAGCACTCGAATGGATGTGATTCTTGTGACAAGAGAGTAAGTGTCAAATAAATCATATCCTTCATTTTGTCTAAACCCTTTTGTTACCAACCGAGCTTTGTATTTATCGATTGATCCATCGGCCTTATATTTCCTTTTAAGGATCCACTTGTATCCTAAAAGTTTGCACCTCGGTGGAAGATCAACTAACTCCCACGTATGATTTTACATAATGGACTCAATTTCACTATTGATAGCTTCCTTCCAAAGAGGAGCATCTGGCTGGAAAATGCTTCTTGAATTGTCCCGGGTTCAGTTTCTAACATGTAAGTTAGAAAATCCAGACCGAATGACTTTGTCACTCTAGGTCTCTTGCTGCATCTCTGTTCATCTTCCTCTTGAGGATGACTTTGACCAGCTTCATAAGTTCTCTTGTTAGAAATGATCTCTTTCATTTCTTTATTTGGAAAGACATTCTCAAAGAACACTGCATTTCTCAAATCTATGGTCATTCCTTCAGTCATGTCAGGAATTTCTTATTTGTGTACCAAGAATAGATATGCACTACTGTGATAAGCATATTCAATGAATATGCAATCAACAGTCTTGGGTCCTATCTTCACCTGTTTAGGCTTAGGTACTTCTACCTTTGCTAGGAACCCCCACACTTTCAGGTAATGATAAAAAGGTTTCCTTCCTTTTCATGACTCATACAGAGTCTTGTCCCTTTTCTTATGTGGCAATTTATTCGAAATGTGATTTGCTGGAAGCACGGCTTCCCCCCACATGTTCTGGGGTAGGCCAGAGCTAAGCAACATTGCATTCATCATCTCTTTTAGAGATCTATTCTTGCGTTCTGCAACGTCATTTGACTGAGGTGAATATGGAGCCGTAGTTTGGTGAATAATCCCATGTTCTGTATAGAACTCCTCAAACGGAGCTATATACTCCCCATCTCTGTCACTACGAATCATTTTGATTCTTTTGTTGAGTTGATTCTCAACCTCACTCTTATAATTTTTGAAGGCCTCAAGAGCTTCCTCTTTTGCTTTCAAAATATACACATAAGAGTACCTTGTGCAGTCATCTATAAACGTAATAAAGTACTTCTTGCCCCCTCTAGTTTGCACAAATTTCAGATCACATATGTCTGTATGGATCAACTCTAGAGGTTCAGTACTATCAAGGATATCAATTAGAGATATATACAACTCTGTGATTGTATAATTGTGATTTACTTTCCATATATCAGTTAGGATATTATTGTTGTATCTTGTATATATATACGGCTATTGGCCATCAATAGAATTGAATCACTTTCCATATACTTCTATATGATATTAAGAGCCTAATTCTCTCACGAGATTTCGATCCTCGCAAATTCTGCCGTCTACCCTCCCCAAACAAACCCTAGCCGACAGCACTTTTACTCTTCCATCATGTTAAATCCATCGGAAGTTACTGGTGAATCTAGCAGTTCCTCCACCACTCCTCCGGTAATCCCTCTCAATGGAGGGCATCCTTTGTCTATCAAACTTGCTGCCAGCAACTACCCATCATGGCGTGCCCAAATCTTGGCCATACTCAATGGTCATTCCTTGACTGGATTCATTGACGGCCGCAAGGTTAAACCTACCTTCAACCCCGATTCCCCTTCCGATGAATATAACCGCTGGTTCCAACAAGATCAGATGATCTTAGCGGCGATCCTTTGCTCTCTCACAGAGACCATCGTTCATATGGTCTCCACAGCCTCCACGTCCGCCGATGCATGGTCAATCCTCTCTCAGATGTTTGCTAGTCGTTTCCGCTCTCGTGTTGCGTAGTTAAAAGACGACCTCGCCGTGCTACTATTGGTACTCGCACAGTTGATGATTTCCTCCAGTCGATTAAAACTAAAGTCGACGAACTTGCCATTAATGACAAAGCTCTCTCTGATGATGATGTGACGTTGTATGTGCTGAATGGCCTCGGATCTCGTTATCGAGAAATTGCTGCTTCGATCCGGGCTTGAGACACACCCTTATCCTTTGCCGAGTTACGTGACGTATTGGTCTCGCAGGAGCTCTATCTTAATAATCTGGACACTCAACAAGCGTCTCTTGTTGTCAGCGCTAATATGGCAGACGCTACTGGTTCGCGTGGTAGTTCCCGTCCGTCTGGCGGTCGACCTTCATATTCCCGAGGCTCATCTAGTCGTGGTCGAGGGTCTCGATTTCCCTTGAATAACAGAGACAGAGGTCAGTATCGATACTCTAATTATTATAATTATTCCACTGATGATGTGTGTTGCCAGTTATGCAACAATCCTGGACATATTGCTCCTCACTGTAAAAAATTTCCACAAGTGAATAATGTTCAATCACCATCACGCCGCCAACCCTCTAATGCTTGGCTTCTTGATTCTGGTACATCTCATACCATCACACCAAACCTCACCAATTTGTCCATCCATTCTGAATATGATGGAACTGACTCTGTTCAACTTCCTGATGACTCCGACCTTCCGATAACACACACTGGTATATCTAATCTTGCTCTTTCTCAGCATAATTTTCGGTTGTCTAATGTTCTCTGTGTGCCGAATACCAAGCAAAACATGTTGTCTGTTCATCGGCTTACTACAGATAATGCTGTTATTGTTGAATTTTATCCTAATTACTGTATTGTGAAGAACCAACGCACGGGGGCGCTATTGGCTTGAGGCCTTTGCAGTAATGGCATTTACTATCTATTTTCCAGACCGGCCTCTTCCTTACCGTCGGTTCATGCAGTCTATGTTGGTGATCGGACATCTGAAAAGTCATGGCATTACAGATTGGGACATCCCTCCTCCCGTATTACTAAATTTATTATTAAACAGTTTAGACTCTCTGTTTTGAATTCTCGCAGTACTCAGTTGTTAAATTGCGAATCTTGTGGTACATACAAATCGCATAAACTCCCGTTTTTTTAGACTTCTTTATTATCTGTGCAGCCCTTGCAATTCTTGTACTATGATTTGTGGGGTCCTACTATACCATCTATTACTGGTTGCAGATATTACTTATTGCTTATGGACCATTTTTCAAAATATTGCTGGCTTTTCACTCTATCTGCTAAGTCTGATGTCTCCATAATTTTTCCTCAATTTAAAACCTTGGTAGAGAAGCAGTTCGGGTTTCCTATTAAAAATCTCTATAGTGACAATGGTAGTGAATTTTTAGCACTCAGACTGTTTCTCAACAGCCATGGTATCAGTTGGTTAAGCACCGCTCCTTACACACCCGAACAAAATGGCACTGCCGAACGCCACCATAGGCATATTGTCGAGACAAGCAGAGCTCTTTTACACTTTTCTGGCTTACCTCTTAGTTTATGGTCTTATGCTTTTGAAACTGCGGTCTTCCTCATTAACCGCATGCCTACACCAATTTTACATCATACGAGTCCCTTTGAAATCTTATTTCACCGGAAGCCCAATTACAAACGTCTTCGTATTTTTGGTTGTTTATGCTACCCGTTGCTACGCCATCATCACACAAACAAATTAGAGCCCACTTCCCAACCCTGCCTTTTTGTTGGCTATTCTACCACACAAAACGCCTATAAATGTCTTGATCTAGCCACCAACAATCTTATTATCTCCCGTCGTGTTCACTTTCATGAACAAACATTTCCACTTACTATAGCACCTCCTAAGCATACTCCCCAACATAATCCTTCTTCCACTGACCGTATTACTCTTCCAACCACTACTGTTACTAATGGTCAACCCCCACAAAATACCGCCACCTCTCCAGAAGTTGCCTCCCCTCCACAAATGCCAACTCCCTCTTTTTTTTCACAACAATCACCAAGTTCCTCACCTACAACTACCACTGACTCGTCCCCACCTTCGAGTCCTTCTCCACTACCTCCACCTAATACTCGTACACATCCTATGGTGACCCGTAGCCAACGTGGAATCTTCAAACCCAAGGTTCTAAACACTGCCACTCGACATCTATTACCTTCTGATGTCAAACCCACCACAGTCTCTCGAGCTCTAAAGGACCCAACTTGGCGTGCTGCTATGTCAGAGAAGTTCACAGCCTTACTAAAACATGGTATATGGGATCTAGTAGCACCACCTCCACAAGCAAACATCATCGGATGCAAATGGGTATTCCGAATTAAACGAAATCCTGATGGCTCAGTTGACCACTATAAGGCCTGTCTTGTGGCCAAAGGCTTCCGTCCTGGAATTGATTATGATGAGACATTTAGCCCTGTTATCAAGCCTGTCACCATTCGCACCGTCCTCTCTGTTGCTCTTATACATCGATAGAGTTTACGCTAGCTCGACAACAGTAATGCCTTCTTACATGGGTCCTTACCAAAACCTGTCTTCATGATGCAACCGCCAGGCTTTGTTGATTCATCTGCACCAACTCATGTTTGCCGCCTGTGAAAATCCCTATATGGCCTTTGTCAGGCTCCTAGGGAGTGGTATCTTGCTCTCAGTCATGCCTTCGTTGATTTTGGATTCACTCATTCCAAAGTGGACACCTCGCTGTTTATTTATCATAAGAGAGATACTCATGCATATGTTTTGGTCTATGTTGAAGACCTTATTCTAATCGAGTCTTCTGATTCTCTACTTGCTCGACTCATCTCTCATTTACAGGCTCGGTTCTCTGTTAAGGATCTTGGCACCTTGTCATACTTTCTTGGAGTTGAAGTAGCGATTTGCACTGATGGCCTATTCTTGTCACAGCACAAGTATACTGTTGACCTGCTCCGGCGTCACAAAATGAAAGATTCAAAGCCCCTCATGACACCTATGGCTCTTAAGCCGTCAAATGTCCCTCCTGATCCTATTGATCCGACTGAATTCCGACGAGCTATTGGTGGATTGCAATACCTCATTCTCACTAGACCTGACATATCCTTTGCGGTCAACAAACTGGCTCAGTCCATGGCTAATCCGACATCTTCTGAATGGAGTGCTATAAAGCAGATCTTCTGCTATCTCAAAGGGACGATTCATCATGGCCTATTACTTCGCCGACCTAGGAGTCTCACTCTCACTGCTTACTCTGATAGTGATTATGAATGAAGTATGATTGATAGCAAGTCCACTTCGGCATACTTGGTTTTTCTTGGTCCTAATCCCATCTCCTGGCGGTCCCGAAAACAGTCCGGTGTTGTTCGTTCTTCTACTGAGGCCGAATACCGTTCTCTTGCATCTGCTGCTTCTGAAATTTGTTGGCTTTCCTCTCTATTTCACGAGTTAGGAATTTGACTTCACAGTCCACCTCGCATTTTGTGTGACAACATTGGAGCTACTTGTCTTGTCTTACACCATGTGCTTCATTCTCAGTTAAAACACATCACTATTGACATACATTTCGTGCGAGACCTCACTTCCAAAGGAGTACTCTCGGTTTCTTATGTTGCCACTGAAGATCAAGTTGCTGACATTCTTACAAAGCCACTACATCGCTTGCGCTTTGGCGTCCTTCGTTCCAAAATGTCCATTGCCGACGGAACTCCCATTTTGCGGGGGCGTATCAAGGATATCAATTAGAGATATATACAACTTTGTGATTGTATAATTGTGATTTACTTTCCATATATCAGTTAGGATATTATTGTTGTATCTTGTATATATATACAGCTATTGGCCATCAATAGAATTGAATCACTTTTCATATACTTCTATAAGTACTTCGTTCCACTGAATGGAAAAGTGTTTTGGCCATCTTTGCCTCAACATATACTTCACATTTATTTTGTGAATCCATTTCCATTTCAGGCAATAAATTCAAACTTACGAGCTTTCACAATTTGTTTAAATTTACATGTCCTAATCTATCATGCCATAGATTAGAACTCTCGATCAAGTATGAGGAATTGATGACTTTATATCATCGATCCGCTTAATATCGTGGTGTACAGTCATTACATTAAACTTAAAGAGCCCCTTCTCAAGGTAGCCCTTTCCTCGTGTTGCTAGGACGTGTTTCGGCCAGGTTCATTTTTGCCTCTATTGAGGCCCTGCTGCTCTTAACTTTGAATTTTCGGTTATCTTCCTCGATCCTTAGTCTCACAATCAGGTCCTCAAGCCCCATTTCCTTTCTCTTGTGCTTGAGGTAGTTCTTGAAATCTTTCCACAGAGGCGGTAGTTTTTCAATAATAGCAGCTATTTAGAAAGATTCACTGAGTTGCATACCCTCAGCATGTATGTCATGTAGGATCAGTTGCAACTCCCGAACTTGGTCCAAGACAGTCTTTGTATCGACCATTTTGAAATCAAAAAATTTACCGACAATGAACTTTTTCATTCCGGCGTCCTCCGTCTTATACTTTTTCTCTAAGGATTCCCATAACTCTTGTTTGGTCTTAGTAACCACATAGACGTTATATAGGGAGTCGTCTAGCCCATTCAGAATATAGTTCCTGTATAAAAAGTCGTCGTGATTCCATGCATCTAGTGCAGTGCGCATATGTTGGTCTGTTTCATCTTGGCCACTGTAGGCGGGTCTTCTTGGATGAACCTTGCAAGATCGAGGGTTGTCAGGTAGAACAACATCTTCTGTTGCCACCTTTTGAACTCACTTCCATCAAACTTTGGTGGTTTCTCCGCGAAAACTGGTGCAGAAGATGTGGATGTCATCTCTTCAATACACGGAATATCGTCTTACAATTGTTGGATAAAATGCAGTTAGGTGTATTAAAAAGATACACAATTACGGGGTTAAGTCGAGACAAGAGCTAGGCTCTTTCTCCGTAAGATGATATTGCCCCGTATCTAAGTGCTCACGGTTAACGACAATCGTCCCCAAGATACGACTTCGAGCTTAAGGATTATAGTACAATAACCCAAAAGCTATCGGCGAACTTACTCGATACTCGAGACTTTCTTAATGACGACTATTGAAAAAGAATGCTAACAATTTCTACGTTGAATGAATTCTAAATGAATTTTGGAATGAAGAAATGAAATGAGGGGCCTCCTATTTATAGGAGTAAGGAGATGTGTCCCTTCCCATAATGGACACCACCCTTGGATTCAACCATTTGGACCCAAGGGTCACACCACTTGGTCACACCCTTTCACATCCAAGAGTCACACCACTTGGTCACATCCTTTCACACCTAGCTTGACCCGAACCCGGCCCGACCTGGCCCATGATCCGACCCGGTCCGGTCCGAACCCAACCCGGGTGCGTGTGTGCCATGACCCTTTATGGTGGAACCTATTACCATTTTTTGGTACACACGCACCATGATTATCTCTTATACATGTGCTCCTATTAATAAAGTGAAACTTTTTCCACCAATTTTCCAATGTGGGACAACTTCATCTTTCTCCCATTTTCCTTCACAAGAATGATCAAAGTTGCCAACTTTGTGTATTAATTTCTCATTCACCCGAAATTGGAAATTCGAAAATAAACACACTACATTCATCTACAGAGAACGTAGATTCCGATTTAGCAACTTATTTCCGTTTATTTAAAATGAAATCAACATTAAAATTGGTCAAAACCAACATTCTCTTCCAATTTCCAACATACAACTCACTTATTCAAATGTTCTCCAGAAGTGATTTGGTTGATGAAACGAGAGACCTTTTGGCTGAAATGCAGGAAGAAGGTTTCAAACCTTCATGCTCAACTTTCTCTGCTGTTATAGCCAGTTTTGCGAAGAAAAAACTGGCTGATGGCGTCACATTTGCAACCATGATGCTCGTGTATAAGAACATGGGAATGCTTGATTCAGCCATTGAAGTTGCAGAACAGATGAAACAATCCGGTTTGGTGACAGACAACGTGACATATAACAAACTTATGGCTTGCTATTCCACAAACGGGCAGGTAGACGAGTGTGGTAAAATACTACACGAAATGATTGTTAGTCAGAAGTATCCAGCATATCGGTATGTTACCTCACAGAGTAATAGTTGATAAATAATTTTCTAGTTATTTACCCTAAATAATTTCTAGTTGTAGTTTTTCATTATTGTTATTATTGTTTCTATATATATATATTGCTCTTTTCATATCATTGTTCGTTGATTGTCTTGATAATTTGTGCAACATTTCTCATCTTATTTTGTGTTGTTTTGCTTGTGTTTTTGGAATATATATCTTTCACAACAATACTGAACATAATATGTAATTATATCCCTGCTACAGTAGTGAAAATTTTGAGACAACTAATTTGTTTGATCATTAGATCTTTCTCGACTACAGATTTATGCCCATTTAAAAATCAAATAGAGATTTCTATTATTCATCTGAAAAACTGATTATACATATGCAAAATTGATTAGAAAATTATTTATCTATCTATTATATATGCATACAATAAATAAAGGAATTTTTTCAATTTTCATCTTATAATTTAGGCTTTGTTCCCCTTTTTACCACCAATTGTATGTATTCTGGTTTTAATTCTACGGCTACTTATTTTATTTTATTTTCCCAATTTTGGTTCGATTTTACTCGGTACGTCGATTTCCACTTATGTTGACGTTAGAATTTAAAAATCCATATATAACAATTCAAATGTCCATATAAGATTTTGGACCCTATTCTCCAAATATCCTTTAATTTTATTAATATTGTAAACAACATCAATTGTTGTTTATTTTAATAATTTAAGCACTTCTGCTCCAATTAATAGATAATATATACATAATACATATATAATAGTTCATCAAATTATATAGATGCAAGCATGCGAAGAGTATATATAGCTTTATGATTTACTCGACGATTCAGTAATACAAAGTATATATATTAAAACAAACCATAGAAAGGCTTTCTTGTGATCACATGCACACACACACATATGTGTATATATATATAGCTCCACCAAATTTTATTTCAGTACAACATAAGTATCACTGATGGAGCTTTACATAAGTATCACTAAATAACAACGTACATATCATACTTCCAAACGTAGGTGTTGGTGGCATTATCAAAAGATTGAAGGTTGGAAAGGGCATGTCCTCGTGCCTTACTAAACATACCTGTACCACCAACAACGGGAAGCTGCTGATTAGGGTTTGGTATCAGTTTAAATCCCAGAATGCTAAGTGTACTTCCGTTGTATGTTCCGTTTGTGAACCTAAAGATACCGGTTAGGATAAAGGAGAACTCCGACAGGCCCGTACTAACGGCCAGAAAGTTAACTTTACCCAACTTCTGTGAGTTGATATCTGGCCCGGCCGTCATTAAGTCATCTGCGACATTTACTTGGCCGAAGGATGTGGGAGAAGTAGCTGTAATGTTTGCCCGTGCAACCTCATATACTGTTGCATTCGGCCCGCTTAGCAAATCATGAGCATAAAAACGAAATCTTACTACCCTTTCCTGGGAGAGGATTCGAGCATTGGCCATCAACATTAGGGAAGAAATTATTAGTACGAAACTAATTATCAGGTGAGCTTTCGCCATTTTTTCTTTACCACAATTAATATATCTAAGATATGATATTTAGGTATTGTGGATGTATCTAACAGCCGATCAAGAATGGGGTTTTATAGAGAGGAGAAAGATAAGTAAGGAGATATAATTTAGAGTTTAAATAAATACTTTCGTCTTATTCAATATGAATTATTTAAACTAATAAATGCAATTTATTGTTATCATGATGAAGTCTTGAATACATTATATTCCTGAGGTCTGTTTGGATTTTATGAAAAATTATAAATTTAGAACATTACTTTTTATTCATTCATTATATACGATATCATCTTTTCGTGGTCTGATATTGGGACACTATCTTTTTAATTTGGACAATTTTAGGATCATTAACCCGAAATTCCAAAAGTTTGGGTTTTAAATCGCATGTGCAGTATATGTGTGTTTTATACACCAAAACACTCCTCCAAGCCCTAGCCAAAACCCCAAATCAATTTATTAAATTTAATTTTATTTAAGTTCGATTTGAGAGAGAATAAACTCTATTTTTTAAAAAAGAAAAATCCAAATTTAGAGGCCTATGCATTGCGCATGCATTTTAAGCCCGAAATTTTGGAATTTTTGGCTATTTGTCCTAAAATTAGAGCAGTCAAAATGGGTTGGGCCAAGCATTTAGGAGCCCGCCTCCTAGGCAAATTACCATCTAATGCAAGTAATAATGTTTAATATATTAAATTGGTCACTTATTTATATTAATGAAAGAATTTTAAAGAAATTTCTACTTTTTATAATTTTTTTTTTTTGTGTATTTTACATGTAATGAATGCATATAAGGTTGAATAAAGGGTAAAAAATATTATAAATATTATCTTTTTTCTTTTAGAAAAGAAAAATTAAAAATTCAAGTGGTCTGGCCCGCCTAGCCTGCGGCCCGCCGCTGGGTTGGGATTTGGAGGCCTACCATATGAAAAACCCGCCCCGCCAAAGAGTGGGTTAAGGTGGGTTGTGGGCCGGCAGGGCTGACAGTACTACCTAAAATCGCTCAAATTAAAAAGATAGTGTTCCAATATTACAACCTGAAAAGATAATGTCCTTAATTAGTGAATAATTAAAAAAGATAGTGTCCCAATGTCGGGATCTTCAATTACATTTAATGTTTCATTTATTGTATTTCATAATGTTCTCGTTTCATATATATGTGCACAACGTTTGATAATTATTTTGAAATATTAAATAAAACATACGAATAAAATAGAGAATCTCATATTCTCTACCTCTCTTCAATCCAATAAAATTAGTTTATTGATCTGTCTTATCATAAAATGCAATTTCATCTCATTGACAAAATTGTGTTAGTGTAACTAGTTGTTATATGCTTTAAATTTTATATCTTGGGGGAGTTGAAATTTGATCTTGTAACGTAGGGCTTTAGAACAACCTAAATTACGTGCGCAATCGAAATGGCGTCATGTAGCTATTATATATTGATATTTATTCGATGTGATATTTGTTGACTATCTTAAAAATAACATTAATTTTTAATAATAATAATAATAATAATAATAATAATAATAATAATAATAATAATTCTGGAAATTATGTTTGAAATTTGTTTGAATTTATAATTTCTTAGCGAATAATAAATCAACTATTAAAAAAAAATCAAATTTTATACATATTTTTGCTATTTATGATTATTTTCAGAATTTTTTAAAAATTTTTTTTCTAGACTTTTCATACATACTTGTTTAAGAAAGTAAAAATATTTCACATATTTGTCTGTATTTAAAATTATAGATTTAATAAAATTCAAACAATAGAACAAATAAGTTGAAAAGCCAACGGAAAACATTTATTGTTTTCGAAAAAACATTTTACGACAATATTTTATCTCTATATTATTATTTCAAAACTTTTCTCATGGATTTTTTTTTTTTGAAACAATATTATTGTTGTCACTAATACATTAGATATTGTCACAAATAGATTTTTTTTAATTGAATTTTTTTTTTTGACAACTTGTCAATTTATATTATAATTCTATGTTGATACGTTGTTGTTAAAAATAGACTTTTGACATTGAGTTTTTTTTATAAGAATATATACATATATATATTTGAGTGGATTGAAGTGATATAATTTTTATTTAATCGAATTGTATTTTATGTTAATTCCCTACGAATGAATTTGTGTACCTTTTTTCTTAAATATAAAGACTAAATCGGTTTAAATTCTACTTTAGCTCTCATAATTTCTCAGATAAACAAGGTAATAATTATTTTTTTAGTCGTGTTTATTAAGGTTAATTGTAGACTTTAGTTATGAATATTAAATAGACTGTAAATGACACGAATGAATAACTATTCAAACATGTTTAAAACATTATCGAGTTTCAAAATTTATATTTGAGCTTATTATGATAATTAATCGAGTCGACTTTGAACAATTAGTCTAGCTGAACAAGAATAGAGTTTGAGTAGTTTGATATTTTTACACTTTTGTTTTTCTATAACAATCGAGCTCGATCGGATTCGAGCCATACTTTAAATTTTATCAAACAAAAACTTATTTGATATATATATCAAATCGAGCTCAAACGAAACTTAAACAAATGATATTGAATCGAGTATCGAATAATTTATTTAATTTTCAGCCCTAGTCGTAAATGAAAATATATAGTTTGGCTTCGTAAAGATAACAATGAATTTCTTGGATATGTATGATTTACCATATCATGTGTTGTATTTAAAAAAGGTAATAAGAAATATGTTAATCATAAATATTTAAAAAACAATCCTCCATATAGAAAATGTGATAAATTCATTTTTGGTCCTATCCTAGAGATGTTGTTCTTTTTTAATCCTGTAAATTTTCGATAATCAATTTTAATCTTGCAATTGAAAATTCTGTCCAATTTAAGTTTTTTTTTTTCCAGAATTTATATTTTCTTGACAATTTTCGACGAGTGACTTACACATGCCTTCAATTCCATGATTTTTCCTAAGTGCATCCCAATGGTTGGGGAGATGCTTAAGTGGCATATTTTGCTACCCAAGATTTTAGGTAGACGATTGTTGGTGGTGGATGAGTAAAGGTAGAGGTAGAAGGGAGGTGTGGAGAAACCTCAACATAGGGAGTAGAGGGGGAGAAGATAAAAAGAAGAAGAGGGGGAGGGAGAGTGCAGCCACGCACAGAAAAGAGAGAAGATTTCTAGCGCATGACCTCCATGTACCTGTAGGTGTGGGGTCCGCACCTTATTTTTTATATAAAATATTTATTTATTTACCTGATTGGAAAGTTAGATACAAGAATATATGAGTTAGTAATTTTTATAAATGCATTGTGTTTTTTTTTTTTTAATTGTATTATTCCATTTTTTTGTTTTCAATAAATTTAATAATATATTGTCCAATTTTATTTTATGTTTCAATATTACACAACATATTTTTCATAGAATGTAAAATAATTTATACTATAGGTTAGAGAGTACAAACAAATGTAGGCACATATAGGTTAGTAGTTTTTATTATATTATTCCATTTATTTGTTTCCAATAAATTTAATAATGTATTGTTCAATTCTATTTTATATTTTACTATTACACAACATATTTTTCATATAATGTAAAATAATTTATACAATAGGTTAGCGAGTAGAAACGAAGGTTAGATACTAGTATATTTAGGTTAGTATTTTTTTTATAAATGTACTGCCTTATTTTATTTTATTATTCCATTTATTTGTTTCCAATAAATTTAATAATATATTGTCCAAGTTTTTATGTTTTATTAAATTAAATAAATAATTAAAGTTAATATATTTTATGGTTTACTCTAAATTTTTTATTGGTATTCAAATATATATAGGTATGCATTATTTCTCAGTTTTAAATAATGAAGTTCAGAAAACTCTTTCCATATTTTCCTTACATGTAGACATTTTCAAACGGTTAGAGCCGTCGGTTTCGGGTGAAAGATAAGTAAGGATATATAATTTAGAGTTAAAATAATACTTTTGTCTTGTTCAATATGAATTATTTATACTAATAAATGCAATTTATTGGAATGAAGTTTTGAATATATTACAATATTCCTGAGGTCTGTTCGAATCTTTTATTAATTGAGAACAACATAGTCCCGTAACTTAGTCCTTGTTCAAAAAAATTTCTTTTGATATGTCCAATTTAAGAACTCCAACCATCATCGACCACTTAAGTTGCCGGATTTTGGCACGTGAGAGCACGCAACCAATTTAATTTGGGATTTCCAGACCATCTCACGTAAGGCCTTACGTGAGATGATTGCACTTATAACGGAAAAATGCATACTTATAGCCGTAAAAGACATATTTGAATAAACTGATCATACTTATATTGTAAAAAACATACTTAGAAAACACATACTTATAGTTGAAAAACACATATTTATATGGGTGGGACTATCCGCACCCCAAGGAATTCTAAGCACACCCCAACCCCAATATCTATTCACACCCCAATTGTAACATGTAATGTTGAAAGTATTTCTAAACACACCCCAAACATTTCCAATTATGCCCTTTGACTAAAAAAAAAAAACATAACCCTTGATTAAATCAAACAAAAAAAGAAAACCACCCAACCGATCGAATTTGGAAGAAAAGGGAGAAGAGAAGAAGTTGAACAAATGTGTGCTCATTCCGACTTGAGAAATCAAACAACTGCTGGGTTATTGCAAGTTTAGGATGTAGAAAATGTTGAAATTTTTTGATTTAGGTCGTTAGCTGTTCGACCCTGGTTGTTCGCAGGTCGTACAGACTGTTCGACTAATAAAATCGAACACCACATTACACGTTCGACTAATAAAATCAAATATGTTGATTGTATTTTGTTCAACTTTTGGAGTCGAACGGGTTGTATAGTGTTCAACTCCTGGATTTGAACGGATTGTGTAGTGTTCAACTTTTGGTGTCTAACGGGTTGTATGTTTTTCAACTCATTGATTCGAACGGATTGTGAAATGTGGTCAAGGGGTATTCTAGACATTTAATATATAATTACTTTTCATTTAATTAATTATGGGGTGTGGTTAGAAATCCTTGGGGTGTGAATAGTGTCACCCTATTTATATTTGTAAAAGACATACTTAAATACCGTTGCACGTGAGATGCTTTCATAAGAGACCAACTCTATATATATAGAAGTGTGTATGACGTTTGGTAATTATTTTGAAATACCAAATAAAATAAAAGATGGAATAGAGAATTTCATATGCTCTACCTCTCTTCAATACATGCATAAAATTAGATTATTGATCTGTCTTGTCATAAAATGTAATTTTATCTCATTGACAAAATTGTGTTAGTGTAACTAGTTGTTATATACTTCATTTTTTATATCTTGGGGGAGTTGAAATTTGATCTTATAACCTAGGGCTTTAGGACAACCTAAATTACGTGCGCAATCGAAGTGGCATCATGTAGCTATTATATATGAATATTTATTTGATGTGGGACTACTTCTAACAGCTTTTTTTTATTGGTATTCAAATATATATATAGGTATGCATTCTATTTCTCAGTTTTAAATAATGAAGTTCTGAAAAATCTTTCCATATTCTCCTTACATGTGACATTTTAAACGGTTCGAGCCGCCGATTTCGTGTGAAAGATAAGTAAGAAGATATAATTTAGAGTTAAAATAATACTTTTGTCTTATTCAATATGAATTATTTATACTAATAAATGCAATTTATTGGAATGAAGTCTTGAATATATTACAATATTCCTGAGGTCTGTTCGAATCTTTTATTAATGTCGGGTGATGCGCGAGCTGTCGAGTGATGCGCGAGCTGTCAGGTTGGCTTTCGCCCGACGCCGGGTACACGCGAGCCCCGGAGCACGTAACGCCGTACTTTCGATCCATCGTGTCTTTAACGAGCGTTCTTCCGCCGGAACCTTTTACAGCTTTAATTATACTGTATTTAAGACCTAAGAAACACCGTAAATTTGTAGGCTACTGTGGACTAAGCTTGAGGTGTTGAGTTGTCAGACGTACTGTCCTAGCTACTCACGCGGTAACCACTATACGAGGTGGGGGTAATTTCTAACTCTGGATCTGTTTACAACTTTCCCTATTTGTAAAATATGATTGGGAATCTAAGTGCTGTGTTTATACTTGCTGTGCCATATTATATCTGTGAAAGGGCCGAGGTCCTCCGATCATGCATTCTGTTCGTCCCCTGCTATTTTCTACTACTCAGTAGAGGTGTCGTGAGCCTCTTTAAATGCACTAACGGTGAGATACCGTTATATAGGGTAAGACGGGGGAATCCCGCACCTATACGTCCCTTGCAATTTCTAATATCTGCTTTGCATATATCTGTGCTGTGACAACGTGACTGTAAGTTAGCTTTTCGGTATTTAAATTCTGTCAGGAGTCTTATGAGGTGGATGTTATCCCCACTGAGTGTATTCAACGCACTCACCCCTTAATCTGTACTCACACTACAGGAGATGAGGAAGCTGGTGAACCCTAGACGGAGGGAGATAGTGCTAGCTGTTGGTTTTTCTGATAAATGGTCTAGTTAAAACATTTCCGAACACGTTTTCAAACAGTTTATGATCTGTATATATCTTTGGGTTCTTGTGAGGATGGGAGATCCTGATGTTTAGCTTCCGCTGTATATGATGTATATTATCGGTGAGAGACCGAATGTTATCGGCCGAGGCCGAAGGTTGTTGTGAGATGGTTTATTATCGTCCCTTATCTCTTTCTTCTGTTGTCCCTTGCCTAACTCTTTCTGTATGTGTTATGCGTCCCTTGCTTTTCTATCTTCACCCCTGGGTAAAACTCTGATAAAATACGAAAAGATTTTGGGGCGTGACATTTTTGATAATAATTATAAAAATAAAAAATATGTATAAATTTGATTTATGTAATAGTTGACTTCTTATTCGCTAAAATATTATAAAATATAAAAAAAAAATCAAACTTAATTTCTTGAATTATTATTATTTTTAAATAATTTTAATATAATTTGAATTTAAGATATTTGCAAATTATTTATAATTTAATCAAATGAAAAATAATTTCATCATTTTTTTTATTTACTTTAATAGTATTTCTAAGTAAACTATAATTTCAAAATTGGAAACAAAATTTTCAGAATGTTTATTATTATGATTATTAATATTCTTATTATTGTTGTTGTTATACAATTTATCGTTAAGTTAATTTTTTAGATTTTATTTCAAAATTTTAAATGTTTGAAAATCATTATCCGATTTCTTTATAATTAACATTTTTTATTTTATCATTGTTTATATTAGTTTGAATAATATTTCAAGGGGCAGGTTATTAACACCCCTTATTTTATGAATACGCCTCCTTTTCTGATTATATCATTTAAATTTTTAAAAAAATTATTTTTTACTCAATTCATCTCCGAAATTTCCCTCTATGTAGTAATCCCTCATTCTTTTTTTGTTTTTTCTTTTCTTGGGCACAGTTTTTGTATTCATAAAATAGAGGGTTGATAATAGCCTGCCCCTATTTCAAATTCTACTTTTTACTTTCAAAATTTCAAATATAATTTCCAGAATTATTATTATTATTATTATTATTATTATTATTATTATTATTATTATTATTATTATTATTATTATTATTATTATTATTAAAAATTTAGATTTTATTTCTTCATTGTTAGATATTTGAAAATAATTTTTTCTTATTTTTCAATATTAACATTTCTGATTTTATAATATTTTAATATTTACTTAATGATATGATAAATTTTATTTATCAAATAGTCAAAGCTTCATGCATGTCAAATTGTGCGACTCTGTTTCCAAAATACATTTCTTCAATAATAATTAGCAATGGAAATTACATTAATCAGTAGGAATACAATCTTAAAATCTCACAGTCGAGCTTCCTGCGAAATTCATTTGAGAATATATCACTTATTAGTGTCCATTTCCTCTTTTACCTTCTATTAATCTCCTTCAATATCTTTTTAGAAAACTTGAAAACAAATCCTTGCAGTTGCAGGTATGACCAAAATGAACAATATCACATACGATGAGAATCTGCTTGGATTGATGAAGTGTTGTCTGATCGAGAGAAGGAGAGGTACACTTTTGTTTGAAGTGAGGGATTGATAAGAATTACGATAGTCAAACAAATCCCACATCGAATAAATAGCTAGCTACTGATGTCACTTCGATTGCGTACGTAATTTAGGTTGTCCTAAAGCCCTAGGTTATAAGATCAAATTTCAACTCCCCCAAGATATAAAAATTAATTGAAGTATATAACAGCTAGTTACACTAACACAATTTTGTCAATGATATGAATTTACATTTTATGATACGAAAGATCAATAATCTAATTTTATGCATGGATTGAAGATAGGTAGAGCATATGAGATTCTCTATTCCATCTTTTATTTTATTTGGTATTTCAAACTAATTACCAAACGTCATACACACACATTTATATATAGTTGGTCTCTTGTGAAACCGTCTCACGTGCAACGGGATTTAAGTACGTCTTTTACAAATATAAATATGTGTTTTTCAACTATAAGTATGTGCTTTCTAAGTATGTTTTTTATTGTATAAGTATGAGTTTATTCAAATATGTCTTTTACAACAATAAATATGCATTTTTTTTTATAAGTGCAACCGTCTCACGTGAGGCCTTACGTGAGATGGTCCGGAAATCCCCAATTAAATTGGTCGTGTGCTCTCACGTGCCAAAATCCGGCGACTTAAGTGGTCGACAATGGCCGGAGTCCTTCAATTGGACATTTTATTATACATATATAACCAAAATTGGACATATCAAACTTACGGGAAATTTTCTGGACAAGGGCTAAGTTACGGAACTTAAAAAATGTTATTCCCAATTAATAAAAGATCCGAACAGACCTCAGGAATATTGTAAAATATTCAAGACTTCATTCCAATAAATTGCATTCATTAGTATAAATAATTCCTATTAAATAATAAAAAAGTATTAAGTATTATTTTAACTCTAAATTATATCTCCTTACTTATTTTTCATCCAAAATCGGCGGCTCGAACCGTTTGAAAATGTCTACATGTAAGGAGAACATGGAAAGAGTTTTCTGAACTTCATTATTTCAAACTGAGAAATAGAATGCATACCTATATATATTTGATTACCAATAAAAATAGTTAGAGTAAAACATAAAATATGTCAATTTTAATTAATTATTTAATTTAATATAACATAAAAAATTGGACAATATATTATTAAATTTATTGGAAACAAATAAATGGAATAATAAACTAAAATGAGGCAGAACATTTATAAAAAAAAATACTAACCTATATATACCTATATCTAACCTTCGTTTCTACTCGCTAACCTATAGTATAAATTATTTTACATTCTATGAAAAATATGTTGTGTAATAATAAAATATAAAATAAAATTGAACTATACATTATTAAATTTATTGGAAACAAATAAATGGAATAATATAAAAAAAAAAGTCAATGCATTAATAAAAATTACTAATCTATATGTACCAGTATCTAACATTTGTTTCTACTCTCTAACCTATAGTATAAGTTATTTTACATTCTATGAAAAATATGTTGTGTAATAGTAAAACATAAAATAAAATTGGACAATATATTATTAAATTTATTGAAAACAAATAAATAGAATAAGACAATAAAAAAAATAAAAGACAATGCATTTATAAAAATTACTAACCTATATATTCCAGTATCTAACTTTTTAGTCAGGTAAATAAATAAATAATTTATATAAAAAATAAGACGCGGATCCCATGCCTACGGGCACATGAAGGTTATGCACCAAAAATCTTCTCTCTTTTCTTTGTGGCTGCACTCTCCCTTCCTCCCTCTTCTTCCTTCTCCCTATGTACAGGTTTCTCTACATCTCCCTTCTACCTCTACCTCTATCCATCCACCACCAACAATCTTCTACCCAAAATCTTAGGTAGCAAAATATGCCACTTAAGTATCTCCCCAACCATTGGGGATGCTCTAAGAAAAAATCATGGAATTGGAGGCATGTGTAAGTCACTCGCCGAAAATTTTCCAGAAAATTCAAATTCCGGAAAAAAAAAAATCTTAAATTGGACAAAATTTTCAAAGGCTAAAAATTGATTAGCAAAAATTAACAAGATTAAAAATCAACAACGTCTCTAAGATATTATTATTATTATTATTATTATTAAAAATTAATGTTATTTTTAAGATAGTCAACAAATCTCATGTCACGACTGGATTTCTAACATAACTAGTCTTGTAATAGATTTTTTTATTAAAAGACCTGTAAGTGAGTATGTGACTTGTTTTTTTTTTTTTAAACATAATAACATAAATAACTTTTCTTGCACCTGAAAACCCGGTAAGTTTATAATACGTTTCATAGCATGTACCATAAAATCAAGCCACATCCACTTCTATACTTTACATATTTATATACATCAGGTGATCAAACAGAAGAAGTTTAAGTACTTTATCAAAACATTGTTTAAAGCAAAATAAACTCATAGCATAGTCCAACAGGTCGTCATCTATGTACACCATCTCCGAACCCGTAGGAACTCAACAACACGGTCAGTAAGTCCATGAGCTTATACATCAGCAGGTTCACCTACAATGCATGATCTATATGAGCTAAAAAACTCAGTAAGCAGAAATTATGCACATAACATTAATATGTGTCACGCCCCAAAATCTTTCGGTCAAAATATCAGAGTTTTTTCTTGCGGGTGTGAAGAAAGAAGGGGAAAAAGACGTGCATGAAATAAAATAGAAATCCTTTGAAAGAGATGGGAGACGATTTTACAAATACAAAACCCTCGGCGTCTAGCCGAAATAAAACCATTTCACATAGCAGCGGAAAAACATCAGGATCCTTTACAAAGAAGAAGAATAGTTTTCTTTTACAATCAGGCAACATATCTTTAAAAAGGTAAAACTGGAAGATGGACTCGGCTGATAGGGCACCCCTCTCTCTACGCGTCAAGATCCTTTTCTTCTCCTGTAGTGTGAGTACAGGTGGGAAGTGAGCGCGTTGAATACACTCGTGGATACAATCTCCAAGTTTTAATATTATTAAGTAGACACACAGATCAATCACATATATACGTTCGGCAAATAAACACATCACATATAAGGCACGACATGTAATCGTTTTCTTAACGGGCGACCTAGCCATTTCCCAGCCCATTTCCAGGTAGCGGCGTATTCACGGACCACCATGTCCCTTCCTAGCGGTGTATTCACGGACCACCCTGTCCCTATACCTACCCAGTCCCTATACCTAGCGGTGTATTCACGGACCACCCAGTCCCTTCCTAGCGGTGTATTCACGGACCACCCAGTCCCTCTCTAACGGTGTACTTACGGACCACCCTGTCCCTTCCCCACAATAAAACAATACACACACAACATTCACAGTAAATAGGGTTCGACAATAAGATTCAACCTTTCATATATCAAATAGGGAAAACAGTAATCACCTTGAGTTTAGAAGTTACCCTCACCGAACACATCATATAATCACAACATTTATCTCAACACACTTAAGTTCACCATTCATATCGTTCATATATCGTCACTCATGCATTCATTAATGGAAACACAAAGATTAGGGTTTAGAGTTTACCCCCACACACATCATATAATTTCCACATTTATCTCAAAACATATGACTTCACATTTCATAGAGTTATTAGGGTTTAGAGTTTACCCCCACCGAACACATCATATAATCACAGCACATAACCCAAGACAAATAAGCCTCGACCAATTCATAACGATCAATAGCATTCTAATAATATCGAGTTTACATGCATACGTCAATTAAAATATAAAGATTTGGATTTAGAGTTTACCCCCACCTCGTATATTGGTTACCGCGTGAGTAGACAGAACAATACGTCCAACAACCCAAAACTTCCAAGATTAGTCCAACAAGTAGCCTACACGTTTACGGTGTTTCTTAGATCTTAAATACAGTATAATTAAAGCTGTAAAGGGTTCCGACGAAAAAACATTCGTTAACGATACGACGGATCGAAAATACGGCATTACGTGCTCCGAGGCTCGCGAGCACCCGGCGTCGGGCGAAAGCGAACCCGACGGCTCGCGCATCACCCGGCAGCTGCCGAGTTTCCTCAGCCACCCGGTCCCCGTCGCCCGCGCACGCTGGACCCCCGGCGCTTGCGCCCGCGCGCACCCGGCGCACACCTGGCACCCGGCACCCGGCGCACACCCGGCACCCGGCACGCACCCGACGCACACCCGGCACCCGGCGCGCACCCGGCACGCACCCGACGCCCGACCCGACGCACAACCCGTGTAGCACCCCGGATCAAAATGAGCATAATTGAATAATTAAATATTTGAACCCCGACTTAATAATTATGTGCGTATGTTTTGACTGTTTAATTCAGTACATGCGTTACAGATACTTGGCTAACGTCGGTTTTAGTTTTAGATGGGTATATTTTTCGTGACATGGAACCTAGAATATGATTTTACCAAGAGATTCGTATGGGAAATACGAGAAAACAGAAACAAACTAGCGGTTAATCGGAGACCCGTAGTTCAACTAACGAAGGAAAGGGTAAAATTTTGATAAAAGGTAAAAATAAAAATAATATTTTAATGAAAGGTAAATTAAGATATTTTTGGTAAATAGTAACTCTTCAACGGTAAAAAGGTAAATTCCAAAATCTATAAATAGGGGCTCATAACTTTCAAAACTTATACGTTTTCAAAGCCGACGACCCGAGCGACGCTCGCGACGCGAACACGTAAGTTCTCTTTCTTTTCTTTTCCTTTACGTTTTTATTTTCCGCCGCCGCCGGAGTGCCGCCGGAGTGCCGTCGCCGTCGCCGCCGTCGCCGTCGCCGCCGGCCAGCAGTGGTGCTGGTGGTGGTGTGTCGGGTGACGGGTGCGCGCCGGGTTGTGCGTCGGGTCGAGCGTCGGGTGCGCGCCGTTGTGCGTCGGGTCGGGCGTCGGGTGCGCGCCGGGATGTGCGCCGGGTTGTGCGTCGGGTCGGGCGTCGGGTGCGCGCCGGGTTGTGCGTCGGGTCGGGCGTCGGGTGCGCGCCGGGAGGTGCGTCGGGTGCGCGTCGGGTTCGTGCCGAGTGCCGGGTGTGCGCCGGGTGCCAGGTGTGCGCCGGGTGCCGGGTGTGCGCCGGGTGCCGAGTGCGCGCGGGTGCGAGCGTCGGGGGTCCAGCATGCGCGGGCGACGGGGACCGGGTGGCTGAGGAAACTCGGCAGCTGCCGGGTGATGCGCGAGCTGTCGGGTTGGCTTTCGCCCGACGCCGGGTACCCGCGAGCCCCGGAGCATGTAATGCCGTATTTTCGATCCGTCGTGTCTTTAACGAGCGTTCTTCCGCCGGAACCTTTTACAGCTTTAATTATACTGTATTTAAGATCTAAGAAAAACACCGTAATTATGTAGGCTACTTGTTGGACTAAACTTGAGGTGTTGAGTTGTCAGACGTACTGTCCTAGCTACTCACGCGGTAACCACTATACGAGGTGGGGGTAATTTCTAACTCTTATTCTGTTTACAGCTTTCCCTATTTATGAAATATGATTGGGAATCTAAGTGCTGTGTTTATACTTGCTGTGCCATATTATATCTGTGAAAGGACCGAGGTCCTCCGATCATGCATTTTGTTCGTCCCCTGCTATTTTCTACTACTCTGTGGAGGTGTCGTGAGCCTCTTGAAATGCACTAACGGTGAGATACCGTTATATAGGGTAAGACGGGGGAATCCCGCACCTATACGTCCCTTGCAATTTCTAATATCTGCTTTGCATATATCTGTGCTGTGACAACGTGACTGTAAGTTAGCTTTTCGGTATTTAAATTCTGTCAGGAGTCTTATGAGGTGGATGTTATCCCCACTGAGTGTATTCAACGCACTCACCCCTTAATCTGTACTCACACTACAGGAGATGAAGAAGCTGGTGAACCCTAGACGGAGGGAGATAGTGCTAGCTGTTGGTTTTTCTGATAAATGGTCTAGTTAAAATATTTCCGAACACGTTTTCAAACAGTTTATGATCTGTATATATCTTTGGGTTCTGGTGAGGATGGGAGATCCTGATGTTTAGCTTCCGCTGTATATGATGTTTATTATCGGTGAGAGACCGAATGATATCGGCCGAGGCCGAAGGTTGTTGTGAGATGGTTTATTATCGTCCCTTATCTCTTTCTTCTGTTGTCCCTTGCTTAACTCTTTCTGTATGTGTTATGCGTCCCTTGCTTTTCTATCTTCACGCCCGGGTAAAACTCTGATATTTTTAACGAAAGATTTTGGGGCGTGACAAGTGGTATCAGAGCCAGGTTCTAATGATGAGAACTTGCTCGAACTGGTTTTAAAATGAGAAAAACGTGATTTGGAAAATGTGATTTGGAAATGAGGAAAAGGTTTTTAGAGCGAGTTTTAAAGTGGGAAAAATGTGATTTTGAAAGTGTGTTTGCAAAATGTGATCGGGTTTTCAGAAAAGTGTAAGATAGACACTAGTCTCCCTCTATAGGTGACTCTCCCTAAACATAAGACTTACGGAATAAGAGTGTCTACTTGTTATGTGTCCTTTGGTTTGCAAGATATAAACTGTTAAGGTTTGATGAAGTGTTTATCTATTTGCATTTCTCATTTATACGATATAAACTGTATAAGTTTGACAGGGTGTTACTGATATTGTTCCACGATAAAAAGATCTTTTGAAAACCTCTTGATGTCACTATACTCGACACACTGCACTGAGTCACCGCCACAAAGCCGCTGACTGCAGCAGCGTGAGCTAGTGTGCGAGTATGGCCGTTCGCAGGAGTTGATGTCGTGAGACAAACAGTTGAATCTACCATGGGCCCTTGTTTATAACAGGGTGTACCAATGAGTGGGTTTTCTCAGTTCGTGGTTACGATATGTAGCACTGCTGTCAATACTCGAGGTCTATGAAGACCATGTGGAGAAGTTGATGACATGTTTCATGATGTATTCATGTGAATGGCGTATACAGGCTGGATATACGCTATCCTACATAATGAGATCATGGAGTGTTTATAAACGAATGACGGAGAATTTATTGAGATTATAAAAGATCTATGGAATAAAGTTGTCGGTGCTATGTTACCTGTTGTTTGGTTATCTTTTGTTATTGTCTGTTGTTATATACATTGTTGAGTTGCGAGGGGTAGATTATAAGAGTTAATTTTCGTATGACGTCTTTAGAACGATATGGATGCCGTGAGAGGAGACTTGGTGACCGCACTAAGAAGCTTGACCCGATATTTCGAAACCACACAAGCTGCATCTCCATCGTTGTTAGGAAACGATGCGAGCCCAATCCTTGTACAGTTCCGACGTTTTGATCCACCGACCTTCGATGGAACAGGGGAACCAATCAAAGCGGACGAGTGGCTAAAGTCGTTGGATCGACTCTTTGGACTTTTGGCATTCACCGAAGAGCAGAAGATCTCCTGTGCTGTGTTACAACTCACTGGAGAAGCCAGCCACTGGTGGAAGTTATACGAAAGGACTATGGCACCCGAACATAGGAGTGCCATGTCTTGGGGAGTCTTTAAAGAAGTGATTAGACAAGATTTTCTACCTCAGTCATACCGTGACCAAAAGGAAGCAGAGTTTATATAGATTCATCAGGGAAATGCTTCCGTGGAAGAGTACGAGAAAAGATTTAACCGACTGAGTAGGTATGCGCTCCATCTGGTAGACACGAATGCCAAAAGGGTCAGATGCTTTGAAAAGGGTCTTCACTTGGAGATCAGCTCTGTCCTGGCTAGTCAGGGTGACATGCCTTATGCCGCAGTGGTTGAGAGAGCTAAAGAGATTGCTTCTCGTCACCACTTAGACATGGCTCCATCCAAGAAAGCGGAAATGGTGATAGGAAAGAGGAAATTGACCGGTCTAAGTCAAGACTTCGATCAGCACAAGGTCCCACGGACTAGTAATGCTCCGCTTCTTTCTACACCCAAGTTAGGGAACTCATGTTTCAGGTGCGGAAAACCTGGACATGTTGTGAGAGACTGTCTGAAATTTAGAAATCCATCAGCTTCAACATTGAGACCAAGGTCAGGGGGAATTCGGAGATGCTACAGATGCAGAGAACCAGGACACATCTCAACTAACTGTCCGAGGTCTCGAAACTCACCGCTAGATACACGAAATTGCTACCGGTGTGGAGAACCGGGACATATTATGGCTAATTGTCAGAGGTTCAAAAGCTCAACAGCTGCAACACAAAGGCCAAGGTCAGAAGCAGGCCAGACACGAACATTCGCCCGCCCTCCCTAGCTCAGAGACTACCAAGAGATAGACTAAGGATGATGGACTTTTAGTTTATATATGTAATAGTTAGATAGTAGCTCGTACCTTGGAGTAGCGCCCGTAAACCTTTTGTATAATGTACGAGCGGCCCATCTTTTGCTCATGCATACAAGATACCAGTTCGACTTTTGTTAAGCGATGGAATCTACGTTTTCTTCTCTCCTCGTATTTCTTGTTTAATTTCTTTATCTATAGTGCTGATATGACGATGGATCTGTTGAAGCATGTTGACGGTAGGATAGTCGCTGAAACTTTAGAAGTTAGTATCCCCTCGAGGAAGACGGTAAAGACAAAACACTTGTACCGTCGTCTTAAGATTGCCTTCGAGGATAGGACGCTTCAAGCAGATCTCCACGCTCTGGAGATGAAAGACTTCGATGTGTTTTGGGAATGGACTGGCTAGAGTCCAACCACGCGGTAATCAAGTGCCGTGAGAGGGAGATAATCTTCCAAGCACCGGGAGAGCCGGAGTTTACCTTCCACGGGACACGAGTTAAAGTCGACTCAAGGATTGTCTCGGCCATGAAAGCAACCCAGATGCTGAGTAAAGGAGAATGCGAAGCATGGTTGGTTAATATGATAAACTCCGAGAAGAAACCAATTGCTATCGAGGAGGTACCGGTGATAAAAGAATTCACAGATGTGTTTCCAGAGGACTTACCGGGTCCTCCACCAGATCGACAAGTAACGTTTGGGATAGATCTCATCCCTGGATCAGCACCAGTGTCAAAGGCTCCTTATCGGATGGCGCCGAAAGAATTGCAAGAATTGAAGGTTCAGCTTCAAGAGCTGTTAGATAAGGGCTTCATCAGACCGAGTGTGTCACCTTGGGGAGCACCGGTACTGTTCGTAAAGAAGAAGGATGGTAGCTTCCGGATGTATATTGACTACCGAGAGCTGAATAAGAAAACAATAAAGAACAAGTATCCACTGCCTCGGATTGAAGATCTCTTCGATCAATTAAGAGGTGCTAGTGTGTTCTCGAAAATTGACTTAAGATCGGGATATCACCAGATGAAAGTCAAAGATGCTGATATATCCAAGACAGCATTCAGAACGAGATATGGCCACTACGAGTTTGTAGTAATGCCATTCGGGTTGAGTAATGCTCCGGCTGTCTTCATGGATTTAATGAATCGCATCTTCCATCCTTATCTTGACCTTTTTGTCATAGTGTTCATTGATGATATTCTCATCTATTCGTGCGACAGAGCGCACCATGAACAACATCTTAGAATCGCACTGGAAGTACTAAGGAAAGAAAAACTTTATGCTAAATTTAAGAAGTGCGAATTCTGGATGGACAAAATTGGCTTTCTGGGCCACATCGTTTCTGCGGAAGGGGTTGAGGTGGATCCTGAAAAAGGTGGCAACTGTTAGCAACTGGGAGACTCCAACGAATGTAAAGGAAGTTCGGAGTTTCATCGGCCTAGCTGGATATTATCGAAGATTTATAAAAGGGTTCTCGAGGATTGCCACTCCGATGACACGCTTGACCAGAAAAGATGTGAGGTTTCAGTGGAATGAGCGGTGCGAGCGAAGTTTCCAGGAACTAAAGAAAAGACTGACAGAAGCACCAGTCTTAGTAGTTCCAGATATGTCCAAGGAATTCGTAATCTACAGCGACGCGTCCAAAGAAGGTTTGGGGTGTGTATTGATGCAGGAAGGAAAAGTGGTGGCATATGCATCACGCCAGCTGAAAGTCCACGAACAGATTTATCCGACTCATGATCTAGAACTAGCAGCAGTGGTACACGCCCTAAAGATCTGGAGACATTATCTCTATGACGTGAAGTGTGCAATCTACACCGACCACAAAAGCCGGAAGTACTTCTTCGAACAGAAGGAGCTCAACATGAGACAAAAGAGATGGCTAGAGTTGGTGAAAGAATACGATATCACGATCCACTATCATCTCGGAAAGGTGAACGTGGTGGCTGACGCCCTTAGCAGGAAAGGGAAAGGAGTAGTAACATCGATGATCACCAATCAACACCAACTAGTCGAGGAGATGTCGAAACTTAATTTGGAGATACTCTCGCCACCGATCAATATTAAATCCTGAATGGCAGCGTTATTTGTAACACCCACGCTGCGGGACCGAATTGTGGAGGCTCAGAAGAAGGATAAGTTTCTAAAGAAGATGAAAGCTCTGATGGATAAGGGAAGAGCTGAAGACTTTTCTTTGGCTATGGATGGAGCTCTAATCTTCAGAGGAAGGCTGTGCGTGCCTAAGAACGAGGAATTAAAAGAGGAAATACTCAAAGAAGCGCATTGCACACCTATAGCTGCACACCCAGGAGGTACAAAGATGTACCGAGACTTGAGGGCGAATTTCTGGTGAAGCAAACAGTAGAAGTAATAAAGAAGATTCGAGACCGAATACAAGTGGCCCAAGATCGACAAAAATCGTATGCAGATAAGAGACGAAGAGAACTGAGGTTTGAAGTTGGGGACAAAGTTTTCCTCAAAGTGTCTCCCACTAAAGGAGTTCACCGTTTTGGAAAGAAGGGAAAACTGAAACCAAGGTACGTGGGACCGTTCGAAATCTTGGATCAAGTTGGGGAGGTCGCGTACCGACTAGCTCTACCACCGGATTTTGCTGGGGTGCACAATGTCTTCCATGTGTCTATGCTACGAAAATATATTTTTGATCCAAATCATATAATCGATCGTGAAAGCACCGAACTGGAAAAGGATTTGACATATGAGAAAGTCCCGATAGCCATCTTGGACAGAAAGAAACGACAATTTAGGAACCGAGAGATGGCTATAGTGAAGGTCCAATGGAGCCGCCACGGAAGGGAAGAGGTAACCTGGGAGTTGGAGGACGAGATTTTGAGGAAGTACCCCGACATACCGATCCTAGGTATACGTTTGTTATCTTTCTAAGTATGTGCTCAATTTCGAGGACGAAATTATTTTAAGGGGTAAGGGATGTAGCACCCCGGATCAAAATGAGCATAATTGAATAATTAAATATTTGAACCCCGACTTAATAATTATGTGCGTATGTTTTGACTGTTTAATTTAGTACATGCGTTACAGATACTTGGCTAACGTCGGTTTTAGTTTTAGATGGGTATATTTTTCGTGACATGGAACCTAGAATATGATTTTACCAAGAGATTCGTATGGGAAATACGAGAAAACAGAAACAAACTAGCGGTTAATCGGAGACCCGTAGTTCAACTAACGAAGGAAAGGGTAAAATTTTGATAAAAGGTAAAAATAAAAATAATATTTTAATAAAAGGTAAATTAAGATATTTTTGGTAAATAGTAACTTTTCAACGGTAAAAAGGTAAATTCCAAAATCTATAAATAGGGGCTCATAACTTTCAAAACTTATACGTTTTCAAAGCCGACGACCCGAGCGACGCTCGCGACGCGAACACGTAAGTTCTCTTTCTTTTCTTTTCCTTTACGTTTTTATTTTCCGCCGCCGCCGGCCGCCGCCGCCGTCGCCGCCGTCGTCGCCGCCGCCGTCGCCGCCGTCGTCGCCGCCGCCGTCGGCCAGCAGTGGTGCTGGTGGTGGTGTGTCGGGTGACGGGTGCGCGCCGGGTTGTGCGTCGGGTCGGGCGTCGGGTGCGCGCCGTTGTGCGTCGGGTCAGGCGTCGGGTGCGCGCCGGGATGTGCGCCGGGTTGTGCGTCGGGTCGGGCGTCGGGTGCGCGCCGGGATGTGCGTCGGGTCGGGCGTCGGGTGCGCGCCGGGAGGTGCGTCGGGTGCGCGTCGGGTTCGTGCCGAGTGCCGGGTGTGCGCCGGGTGCCGGGTGTGCGCCGGGTGCCGAGTGCGCGCGGGTGCGAGCGCCGGGGGTCCAGCGTGCGCGGGCGACGGGGACCGGGTGGCTGAGGAAACTCGGCAGCTGCCGGGTGATGCGCGAGCTGTCGGGTTGGCTTTCGCCCGACGCCGGGTACCCGCGAGCCCCGGAGCACGTAATGCCGTATTTTCGATCCGTCGTGTCTTTAACGAGCGTTCTTCCGCCGGAACCTTTTACAGCTTTAATTATACTGTATTTAAGATCTAAGAAAAACACCGTAATTATGTAGGCTACTTGTTGGACTAAACTTGAGGTGTTGAGTTGTCAGACGTACTGTCCTAGCTACTCACGCGGTAACCACGAGGTGGGGGTAATTTCTAACTCTTATTCTGTTTACAGCTTTCCCTATTTATGAAATATGATTGGGAATCTAAGTGCTGTGTTTATACTTGTTGTGCCATATTATATCTGTGAAAGGACCGAGGTCCTCCGATCATGCATTTTGTTCGTCCCCTGCTATTTTCTACTACTCTGTGGAGGTGTCGTGAGCCTCTTGAAATGCACTAACGGTGAGATACCGTTATATAGGGTAAGACGGGGGAATCCCGCACCTATACGTCCCTTGCAATTTCTAATATCTGCTTTGCATATATCTGTGCTGTGACAACGTGACTGTAAGTTAGCTTTTCGGTATTTAAATTCTGTCAGGAGTCTTATGAGGTGGATGTTATCCCCACTGAGTGTATTCAACGCACTCACCCCTTAATCTGTACTCACACTACAGGAGATGAAGAAGCTGGTGAACCCTAGACGGAGGGAGATAGTGCTAGCTGTTGGTTTTTCTGATAAATGGTCTAGTTAAAACATTTCCGAACACGTTTTCAAACAGTTTATGATCTGTATATATCTTTGGGTTCTGGTGAGGATGGGAGATCCTGATGTTTAGCTTCCGCTGTATATGATGTTTATTATCGGTGAGAGACCGAATGATATCGGCCGAGGCCGAAGGTTGTTGTGAGATGGTTTATTATCGTCCCTTATCTCTTTCTTCTGTTGTCCCTTGCTTAACTCTTTCTGTATGTGTTATGCGTCCCTTGCTTTTCTATCTTCACGCCCGGGTAAAACTCTGATATTTTTAACGAAAGATTTTGGGGCGTGACAACCCGGCACCCGGCACGACGCACAACCCGACGCGCACCCGACGCCCGGCACACCACCACCAGCACCACTGCTGGCTGGCGGCGGCGGCTCCGGCGGCGCTCCGGCGACGGCGGAAATTAAAAACGTAAAGGAAAAGAAAAGAAAGAAAACTTACGTGTTCGCGTCGCGAGCGTCGCTCGGGTCGTCGGCTTTGAAAACGTATAAGTTTTGAAAATTATGAGCCCCTATTTATAGATTTTGGAATTTACCTTTTTACCGTTGAAAAGTTACTATTTACCAAAAATATCTCAATTTACCTTTCATTAAAATATTATTTTTAATTTTACCTTGTATCAAAATTTTACCCTTTTCTTCGTCAGTTGAACTACGGGTCTCCGATTGACCTCTAGTTTGTTTATGTTTTCTCGTATTTTCGATACGAATCTCTTGGTAAAATCATATTCTAGGTTCCATGTCACAAAAAATATACCCATCTAAAACTAAAACCGGCGTTAACCAAGTATCTGAAACGCATATACTAAATTAAACAGTCAAAATATACGCACATAATTATTAAGTCAGGGTTCAAATATTTAATTAATCAATTATGCACGTTTTGTTCCGGGGCGCTACAATATGTGTTTTTCAACTATAAGTATGTGTTTTCTAAGTATGTTTTTTACAGTATAAGTATAATCAATTTATTCAAATATGTCTTTTATAGCTATAAATATGTATTTTTCTGTTATAAGTGCAACCGTCCCACGTAAGGCCTTACGTGAGATTGTCCGAAAATCCCAAATTAAATTGGTTGCGTGCTCTCACGTGCCAACATCCGGCAACTTAAGTGGTCGATGATGGCCGGAGTCCTTAAATAGGACATTTTATTATACATACATAACAAAAATTGGACATATCAAAAGATTCGAACAGACCTCAGGAATATTGTAATATATTCAAGCCTTCATTCCAATAAATTGCATTTATTAGTATAAATAATTCATATTGAATAAGACAAAAATATTATTTTAACTCTAAATTATATCTCCTTACTTATCTTTCACCCGAAACCGACGGCTCTAACCGTTTGAAAATGTCTACATGTAAGGAAAATATGGAAAGAGTTTTCTGAACTTCATTATTTAAAACTGAGAAATAGAATGCATACCTATATATATTTGAATACTAATAAAAAAATTAGACTAAACCATAAAATATATTAACTTTAATTATTTATTTAATTTAATAAAACATAAAAAATTGAACAATATATTATTAAATTTATTGGAAACAAATAAATGGAATAATAAAATAAAATAAGGCAATACATTTATAAAAAATTACTAACCTATATATACCAGTATCTAACCTTCGTTTCTACTCGCTAACCTATAGTATAAATTATTTTACATTCTATGAAAAATATGTTGTGCAGTAATAAAATATAAAATAAAATTGAACTATACATTATTAAATTTATTGGAAACAAATAAATGGAATAATATAATAAAAATTACTAACCTATATGTGCCTACATTTGTTTCTACTCTCTAACCTATAGTATAAATTATTTTACATTCTATGAAAAATATGTTGTGTAATAGTAAAACATAAAATAAAATTGGACAATATATTATTAAATTTATTGAAAACATAAAAATGGAATAATACAATTAGAAAAAAAAAGACAATGCATTTATAAAAATTACTAACTTATATATTCTTGTATCTAACTTTCCAATCAGGTAAATAAATACATATTTTATATAAAAAATAAGGTGCGGACCCCACGCCTACGGGTACATGGAGGTCATGCGCTAGAAATCTTCTCTCTTTTCTGTGCGTGGCTGCACTCTCCCTTCCCCTCTCCTTCTTTTTATCTTCTTCCTCTCTACTCCCTACGTTGAGGTTTCTCTACATCTCCCTTCTACATCTACCTTTACTCAACCACCACCAACAATCTTCTACCTAAAATCTTGGGTAGCAAAATATGCCACTTAAGCATCTCCCCAACTATTGGGATGCTCTAAGAAAAAATCATGGAATTGAAGGCATGTGTAAGTCACTCGTCGAAAATTGTCCAGAAAATACAAATTCTGCAAAAAAAGAAAACTTAAATTGGACATAATTTTCAATTGCAAGATTAAAATTGATTATCGAAAATTAACAGTATTAAAAAAAGAACAACATCTCTAGGATAGGACCAAAAATGAATTTATCACATTTTCTATATGGAGGATTGTTTTTTAAATATTTATGATTAACATATTTCTTATTACCTTTTTTAAATACAACACATGATATGGTAAATCATACATATCCAAGAAATTCATTGTTATCTTTACGAAGCCAAACTATATATTTTCATTTACGACTAGGGCTGAAAATTAAATAAATTATTCGATACTCGATTCAATATCATTTGTTTAAGTTTCGTTTGAGCTCGATTTGATAGATATATCAAATAAGTTTTTGTTTGATAAAATCTAAAGTATGGCTCGAATCCGATCGAGCTCGATTATTATAGAAAAAAAATAAATGTAAAAATATCAAACTACTCAAACTCTATTCTTGTTCAGCTAGACTAATTGTTCAAAGTCGACTCGATTAATTATCATAATAAGCTCAAATATAAATTTTGAAACTCGATAATGTTTTAAACATGTTTGAATAGTTATTCATTCGTGTCATTTACAGTCTATTTAATATTCATAACTAAAGTCTACAATTAACCTTAATAAACACGACTAAAAAAATAATTATTACCTTGTTTATCTGAGAAATTATGAGAGCTAAAGTAGAATTTAAACCGATTTAGTCTTTATATTTACGAAAAAAGGTACACAAATTCACTCGTAGGGAATTAACATAAAATACAATTCGATTAAATAAAAATTATATCACTTCAATCCACTCAAATATATATATATATATATATATGTGTGTGTGTGTGTGTGTATATTCTTATAAAAAAACTTAATGTCAAAAGTCTATTTTTAACAACAACATATCAACATAGTATTATAATATAAATTGACAAGTTATCAAAAAAAAATTCAATTAAAAAAATATATTTGTGACAATATCTAATGTATTAGTGACAATAATATTGTTTCAAAAAATAAAAAAACAATCTATGAGAAAAGTTTTGAAATAATAATATAGCGATAAAATATTGTCGTAAAATGTTTTTTCGAAAACAATAAATGTATTCCGTTAGCTTTTCAACTTATTTGTTATATTGTTTGAATTTTATTAAATCCATAATTTTAAATACAGACAAATATGTGAAATATTTTTACTTTCTTAAACAAGTATGTATGAAAAGTCGAGAAAAAAAATTTAAAAAAATTCTGAAAATAATCATAAATAGCAAAAATATGTATAAAATTTGATTTTTTTTTTAATAGTTGATTTATTATTCGCTAAGAAATTATAAATTCAAACAAATTTCAAACATAATTTCCAGAATTATTATTATTATTATTATTATTATTATTATTATTATTATTATTATTATTATTATTATAAATTAATGTTATTTTTAAGATAGTCAACAAATCTCACATCGAATAAATATCAATACATAATAGCTACATGACACCATTTCGATTGCGCACGTAATTTAGGTTGTCCTAAAGCCCTAGGTTATAAGATCAAATTTCAACTCCCCCAAGATATAAAATTTAAAGCATATAACAACTAGTTACACTAACACAATTTTGTCAATGAGATGAAATTGCATTTTATGATAAGACAGATCAATAAACTAATTTTATTGGATTGAAGAGAGGTAGAGAATATGAGATTCTCTATTTTATCGTATGTTTTATTTAATATTTCAAAATAGTTATCAAACATCATGTACATATATATGAAACGAGAACATTATGAAATACAATAAATGAAACATTAAATGTAATTGAAGATCCCGACATTGGGACACTATCTTTTTTAATTATTCACTAATTAAGGACATTATCTTTTCAGGTTGTACTATTGGAACACTATTTTTTTAATTTGAGCGATTTTAAGTAGTACTGTTAGTCCCGCCGGCCCACAACCCACCTTAACCCACTCTTTGGCGGGGCGGGCTTTTCATATGGCGGGCCTCCAAATCCCAACCCAACGGCAGGCCAGACCACTTGAATTTTTAATTTTTAATTTTTCTTTTCTAAAAGAAAAAAGATAATATTTATAATATTTTTTACCCTTTATTCAACCTTATATGCATTGATTACATGTAAAATACCAAAAAAAAAAAACATTATAAAAAATAGAAATTTCTTTAAAATTCTTTCATTAATATAAATAAGTGACCAATTTAATATATTAAATATCATTACTTGTATTAAATGGTAATTTGCCTGGGCCCGCCTTTTGACAAGCTCCTAAATGCTTGGCCCAACCCTTCCTCTTGGCGGTGTAGGGTGGGCTAGCCCAACCCATTTTGACAGCTCTAATTTTAGGACAATTAGCCAGAAATTCCAAAATTTCGGGCTTAAATTGCATGTGCAATGCATAGGCCTCTAAATTTGGATTTTTCTTTTAAAAAAAATAGAGTTTATTCTCTCTCAAATCGAGCTTAAATAAAATAAAATTTAATAAATTGATTTGGGGTTTTGGCTAGGGCTTGGAGGAGTGTTTTGGTGTATAAAACACACATATACTGCACATGCGATTTAAAACCCAAACTTTTGGAATTTCGGGTTAATGATCCTAAAATTGTCCAAATTAAAAAGATAGTGTCCCAATATCAGACCACGAAAAGATGATATCGTATATAATGAATGAATAAAAAGTAATGTTCTAAATTTATAATTTTTCATAAAATCCAAACAGACCTCAGGAATATAATGTATTCAAGACTTCATCATGATAACAATAAATTGCATTTATTAGTTTAAATAATTCATATTGAATAAGACGAAAGTATTTATTTAAACTCTAAATTATATCTCCTTACTTATCTTTCTCCTCTCTATAAAACCCCATTCTTGATCGGCTGTTAGATACATCCACAATACCTAAATATCATATCTTAGATATATTAATTGTGGTAAAGAAAAAATGGCGAAAGCTCACCTGATAATTAGTTTCGTACTAATAATTTCTTCCCTAATGTTGATGGCCAATGCTCGAATCCTCTCCCAGGAAAGGGTAGTAAGATTTCGTTTTTATGCTCATGATTTGCTAAGCGGGCCGAATGCAACAGTATATGAGGTTGCACGGGCAAACATTACAGCTACTTCTCCCACATCCTTCGGCCAAGTAAATGTCGCAGATGACTTAATGACGGCCGGGCCAGATATCAACTCACAGAAGTTGGGTAAAGTTAACTTTCTGGCCGTTAGTACGGGCCTGTCGGAGTTCTCCTTTATCCTAACCGGTATCTTTAGGTTCACAAACGGAACATACAACGGAAGTACACTTAGCATTCTGGGATTTAAACTGATACCAAACCCTAATCAGCAGCTTCCCGTTGTTGGTGGTACAGGTATGTTTAGTAAGGCACGAGGACATGCCCTTTCCAACCTTCAATCTTTTGATAATGCCACCAACACCTACGTTTGGAAGTATGATATGTACGTTGTTATTTAGTGATACTTATGTAAAGCTCCATCAGTGATACTTATGTTGTACTGAAATAAAATTTGGTGGAGCTATATATATATACACATATGTGTGTGTGTGCATGTGATCACAAGAAAGCCTTTCTATGGTTTGTTTTAATATATATACTTTGTATTACTGAATCGTCGAGTAAATCATAAAGCTATATATACTCTTCGCATGCTTGCATCTATATAATTTGATGAACTATTATATATGTATTATGTATATATTATCTATTAATTGGAGCAGAAGTGCTTAAATTATTAAAATAAACAACAATTGATGTTGTTTACAATATTAATAAAATTAAAGGATATTTGGAGAATAGGGTCCAAAATCTTATATGGACATTTGAATTGTTATATATGGATTTTTAAATTCTAACGTCAACATAAGTGGAAATCGACGTACCGAGTAAAATCGAACCAAAATTGGGAAAATAAAATAAAATAAGTAGCCGTAGAATTAAAACCAGAATACATACAATTGGTGGTAAAAAGGGGAACAAAGCCTAAATTATAAGATGAAAATTGAAAAAATTCCTTTATTTATTGTATGCATATATAATAGATAGATAAATAATTTTCTAATCAATTTTGCATATGTATAATCAGTTTTTCAGATGAATAATAGAAATCTCTATTTGATTTTTAAATGGGCATAAATCTGTAGTCGAGAAAGATCTAATGATCAAACAAATTAGTTGTCTCAAAATTTTCACTACTGTAGCAGGGATATAATTACATATTATGTTCAGTATTGTTGTGAAGGATATATACTCCAAAAACACAAGCAAAACAACACAAAATAAAATGAGAAATTACTATTGCACAAATTATCAAGACAATCAAAGAACAGGGAATTGAAAAGAGCAATATACAAGCTATATATAGAAACAATAATAACAATAATAAAAAACTTCTTCACTCTGGGATCAACACTTCTCTTTATAGCTATTTTATTTCTCTATCTAGTAAATAGCTGAATGAATGAACAATACTCATACAAAGACCAATATACAAGCTATATATTGAAACAATAATCAAAAGAAAAGATAAAGAAATGAGGAAGTTATCAGTTCTTGAAGAAGCCAACTTGAATCAGTTTTCCAAACTAAACTGCCACTGTTTGACAAGAAATTATAAGCTCGCTTTTATCGCAACTTTTCCCTGCCTTAGAAAAAATCTACTTTGAGCTTATATTAACAATTATCCACCTTAAGCACAAAATTCACGATATAATGGTTCAACTTTAAAATTCTGAAATTCAATTTTTAATTACTAGCTGCTAGTCCATTTGAGTACATCTGATACGAAAAGATAAAGAATTGTGCTGCAATTCTCTTTGCCATTTCTCTCTATTTCAGTCTATCTAATTATCTTGAAAGAATGAATTTTATTGGAGAAGATAGAGAAACAAATACAAATAGAGACAAATATGCCGATGAACTGCCAGCGGAAGACGTGGATCAGATTTGGGCATTAGGGTTTCACAAACTCTATATATATTTATGTGGGATATTAGGTTTTGTAAAAGTAATTGGGCCTTTGGCTCTAATTGACTAAGTAAATATGTCATAACCCATTAAATCTCTTGATCCAAATTTCATTTTAGCGTCATTTTAGAATTTTGTCAAAAAATTGAGGAACATAAAATTTTAACTAATAGTAAATTCTTAACTAATTAAGAAATTTATGATCCAAAAATTCTAACTTAAAAACATTAATCTCAAAGAAATGATGTTCTTATCAAATTCTTAATTTTTAGCTAAAATTTCATATGTTAGATTAAAAATTAACAGGTGCGAAGAAATAATGATAAATGATATTTTTTAAAATTACATAAAAATCTAAAAAAAAATTAAAATTAAGATTAAGTCTCCAACATGAAACTTAAATAGGATCGAAGTAGGTACACATCTAAAATTAGATGGGTTAAATTCAATTTTAATCCATTTAAAAAACTACTGTCCATTTTTCGTCCACCTGGAAGCGGTTTTCAATTTTAGTCCAATTAAGCCAAAAATCGTCACTATTTGGTCCATTTTTCGCCGGAATACCACTCTCACCGGCGATTGTAATACAATCGCCTCAAATTGTCATCGGAATGACATCAAAAATTCAATTTTAGTCCATTTAAAAAGCCACTGTCCAATTTTCGTCCACCATGGAAGCGGTTTTCAATTTTAGTCCAATTAAACCAAAAATCCTCACTATTTGGTCCATTTTTCGCCGGCCAAATAGCTAAAAAAATCCAAACCTTTTCAGGTTTTTGCTATTTTGGCCAATCTTTTTATTTTTGTCAATTCAACCATAATTTTAAGAATTTGTTGTTATTTTGGTCAAATCAAGTTTTGAGTCAAAATTAAATTACATGGCTTACATGTGGCTGGCATTAATTGTTTAAGAAATATAATTAAAAAAAGACATTAATCATGGTTAATTAGAGAGAGTTAACATTTTGATGATGTGTACTACAATTGAATAGTTCATAAATGAAAGCCTTTGATTTTTTCAAGAAGTAGCAGTCGAAAATGTCCAATAATCTCCAACATTATCACAATCAGGAGGTAATTTTTCATCTCCGAGATTATTTGTAGTTTTTATGTGTTGAGTGTAACGCCTAGGATAAAACGACGCATAATCGGCTAATTAAATAATGAAAACCCTAATTGTTTGTTTTTAATTACGTATGTTTCAGAAAAACGATATAATGCATGATTAATTAATCAGAGGTATAATCAAATCGAGAAGTATATGTTATAATTTAATAACGATATCGTAATCCGAAACCCAAAGGTATCGTAGTCAAAAAACCAAAAGATAAAACATTAAAGGACAACTCGATAAGGGTTCGTGACCCAAATTACGAAGAATACGAAAAATCGAAAAATCAAAATATATACAAACTTGCATAGCATATTTTTA
This sequence comes from Scutellaria galericulata, assembly GCA_946896805.1. Classification (NCBI taxonomy): domain Eukaryota; kingdom Viridiplantae; phylum Streptophyta; class Magnoliopsida; order Lamiales; family Lamiaceae; genus Scutellaria; species Scutellaria galericulata. The sequence continues at coordinate 9,900,413 of OX335798.1, read as the reverse complement.
TATAAAAAAATTGCACTCTTTATAAAATAATTTATAGCATATGATCTTTTCGAGTTTAAGACAAATTTTACTTTTTATCAAGAATGTGTGAGCTAATGTTTCTTTATGTTTAAAAGTCTTGCAGGATAGCTACCCAAGAAGATTGAGTTCGATAGTAATGCACTCGACATGCACGAATAATGGAACGAACAAAAAAAAAAGGAGATAAGTCACACATAAAATAATTTTAATAATTAATATAAGAAATGTGACTTATGTGTTTAATTATGGTTAAGTATATTTTGTTTTAATTATCATGTGAATTGTGTGCAATAAAGTGTGTGAATTACATGGTGTATTAAATTAAATATATCTTCATTCATAATTGTGTGGCTCATATGATGTATTAAATTGGAAATAAGTTTATGCATAATTACCATGATTCATTTATTGTACATGTCACATTAGATGGAACTACACTCAATCCCCCATGCCCCCATCAAATCCACCTCAAGTTTCAATGCTACTAATCATCACACCTCTAGTGGATAAATACTACAAGGGATGGTCTACGTGTATAATACATGTATTAGATTAGAATTGGTATACTACATGCTACATATAAAAGGGGAGACTCCATATTTGAGCTCATTTCACTCATCTCGTTTGAGCACATCTCTCTCTCTCTAGATAGTTGCTCATCCTTCTCTCTACTCTTTTTCTTCCCCTCCAGATCATATTCTCTATCTTCAAACAAGCTGCCCAATTCAAGAAATAAGTGAAGAAACAAGGTCCTTCCAAGAGATCATGGAAAATTAAACTCAAAGTACAATCTCTTTTCAAGCAAGTTTCAAAGAACTCATAGTTTGTGCATTTAAGAGGTATTTTGGCTAAATCCTCACCACTCTTCTTCCTTAGAAACATGATTAAGTTCTAATTTTGAGTTGCATGTAAGATCTAAGTGATATTTCCTACAAATGTGATAAAATTGTTGGATAACTTGTTCTAAGTAGAGGATCTTAAAAAATATGTCATTTTGAGTGTTGATTGAGCAAATGCATGTTGGATTAAGCTTTGCATGTTTGCTTTCTTTACCTAAAGACATTGCATGTATGATCCAAGGGTGATTTTTTTCTAATGTGAAGAAATTTGTTCAAAGTCTTGTTTTGTATGGTTGATCTTTAAAATATGTCACTTCTGGGAGTTGATTGTTCAATTGCATGTTGATTTAGTCCTTGCATGTTTGATTATCTTGTCTAAGCTCATTGCATGTGTGATAAATTGAGTCAAGATGGTTTATTTGAGGTTGATAGAGTTATAAAAGTCGAATCTACATTTTAATTATGAAAATAGGTGGGTTTAATCAAGTTGTGAAAATTTTTAGAAATGGCAATCCACTTTGCCGATTTTTATAAAATTGTATACTTGGATTTTTTCAAAAATGTTTTGTTATGATATACTACATGAAGTTTTAAGTTTATGGTTAAAATTTGGTAATGTTTGGGGTAGTCTATGAATTATGATGGTTTTTCAAAGATAGTCCAGTTCGAGTTGGAATTATGCAGTTTCAGACCTTAGAAAATTAATTATATAAAATCGGTCCATTATAAGTTTTCAAAACTGTTTTACTATATTTAATTACATGATGTTAGAAGTCTAAATTATTAATTTCAAAAGGTTTCAGTAAATATACAATTTACAGTGAATTTTATAACACAGACTTGTCTTAGTGCATTTTCGAACAATTTTTTATTATAGTAAATAATTTATTAAAGCTTTTGTTATTTGGATTTATCCATAATATTTTAACATGGATAACTAAGGGTTGTTATGTAAATGCATGCTTATTTTCATAAATTTTGGATGATCGTTTAAATTATGAAAATTGTTGTGGTAAAAGTGTCTTTTCTTCCTACATATTACTAACTTCAAGATCAAAATTTTATCTATGATTTAAGAATGCAATTTGACCATATTTTGAAAATGATATTATGTGATTAAATGTGTGCTTATGTGTGAAGTGTTAATTAATTTAAGTCTTTAGCATATGAATTAGAGTTTTATGAGTTAAGATGTAAAATACGGTTTTTTATTTCCTTCAAGGTACAATTGAGGGTTAAATTCAATTTTAATCCATTTAAAAAGTTACTGTCCATTTTTCATCCATCATGGAAGCGGTTTTCAATTTTAGTCAAATTAAGCCAAAAATCGTCATTATTTGTTCCATTTGTCGCCGGAATACCACTCTCGCCGGCGATTGTAATACAATCGCCCCAAATTATCGCCGGAATGACATCAAAAATTCAATTTTAGTCCATTTAAAAAGCCACTGTCCAATTTTCATCCACCATGGAAGCGGTTTTCAATTTTAGTCAAATTAAGCCAAAAATCGTCATTATTTGTTCCATTTGTCGCCGGAATACCACTCTCGCCGGCGATTGTAATACAATCGCCCCAAATTATCGCCGGAATGACATCAAAAATTCAATTTTAGTCCATTTAAAAAGCCACTGTCCAATTTTCATCCACCATGGAAGCGATTTTCAATTTTTGTCCAATTAAACCAAAAATTGTCACTATTTGGTCCATTTTTCGCCGGCCAAATAGCTAAAAAAATCCAAACCTTTTCAGGTTTTTGCTATTTTGGTCAATTCTTTTATTTTTGTCAATTCATCCATAAGTTTAAGAATTTGTTGTTATTTTGGCCAAATTGACAAAAATAAAAGGATTGGCCAAAATAGTAAAAACCTAAAAAGGTTTGGATTTTTTTAGTTATTTGGCCTTTTTCGCCGGAATACCATTCTCGCTGGCGATTGTAATACAATCACCCCAAATTGTCACCGGATGACACGTGGTCTACTATCGATCAATCAAAATTATTCGAGTCATATATATATATATATATATATATTATTAGATAAGAAAAAAAATGTAAAATGTACATTTTAAATCTATTTCTTCAAACTGAAAGACCACAAAATTCGTTTTTTTCCTTGTTTTTTAAATATGTTTTTCATTTAAAATATTAATTAATGATTTATTTGATTTTTATTTAAATTTTTGCATTAATTATTTAATATTTAATATTTTCGCCGTGCGAGAGTAGTATTCCGGCGAAAATTAGACCAAATAGTGATGATTTTTGGCTTAATTGGACTAAAATTGAAAACTGCTTCCATGGTGGATGAAAATTGCATAATGGCTTTTTAAATGGACTAAAATTGATTTTTTTCCCAAGCGTGAGTGGGGCGAAAATTAAAATTGGGGGCGATTGTATTACAATCGTCGGCGAGAGTGGTATTCCGGTGAAAAATGGACCAAATAGTGATGATTTTTGGCTTAATTAGACTAAAATTGAAAACCGCTTCCATGGTGGACGAAAAATGGACAGTAGTTTTTTAAATGGACTAAAATTGAATTTAACTAGGTACAATTGATGCTTGTTTGAAAGTATACTTTAAAATTTCTCCTAAATCAATAATTATGTTTTTGTAATATACATATGTTATATGTACGATAAACATGATAGGTTAGATAAGTATGATACAATTAAAATGCAACTTAAAGACTAAGAATTTATGAACGTGCCGAGTGCAATACGAGCCACCGGATACTTCAGGAACTATCCCAACTTTCGAATTATTCAATCAAAAGTGAAAAAGGCTCTCAATCGGAACAAAATACTTTAGAACTTGATATTTGATTTACACGCGGATTACCACTGAACAAGGTGGGGGTAACTTCTAAACTTTAATCGCCTTTACGTTTCTGTATTTATTGTATAACGATAGTGATCAAATGCATGCATGTAAACCGATGTCTTTGAAATGCTATTGTTCGTAATGAATCATTGAAATCTACGTGCTATGTTTATATGTTGTGATTATTGTGTTCATGAATACTTTATGAGTATGATGTGAAAGGGACGAAAGTCCACATTCATATGAAGAGACAAAGGTCCACATTCATGCTGAAGGGACGAAGGTCTACTTTCATATTATGGGGTAACAGGGTTTGGTAAAATAAGTCGGGGAGTACCCGCACTTGGGGTCAACAGGGAGTACCCGCCCTCGCTGTAGATATGATGAGCATTATTGTAGCGCCCAGGAAAAACGATGCATAATTTGACGAATAAATAATTTAACCTTAATTATGTGATTTAATTTATGTGCGTTTCAGATTAATCGAGAGATGCATGATCTAATTATCGAACGTACGATTAATTTTACCGAAAACATATTTATTTGAGAGAGCTTACATTTATGTTTATCGAGAGTTTAATTTAATTAAAAACGGTATATGCATATCATGAGAATGATCATAATCGAAAAACAAAGAGAATTAAATGAATTTTGGGCCGATCGGAGTTACGAGGCCCAAGTTGGGCCCAAATCAATGAAAAGTCAAGTGGGTTAAAAGTACACCACTCATGATGGATTAACACACTTTGCAAAATTTTATCTAAGGTAAAAAGACTTTTTACTCTTTCTCCATCTCCCTGTTTTTCCGGCGGTTGGCGGCTGGAGCGCCGCCGCGTCGCCGCTGTGCCGAAAGCGGCGCCGCCGCGTCTCCTCCCTGTTCTGTTCAAACCATACATTGAATCGAAGCTCTCGCCGAGCCCGTTCCTTTTCCAGGCTCGGATTTCCACTCCACCACCGGAGCCGCCGTGAATCAGCCGGAAACCACCGGCAAAACTCTCTCTCCTCCCTATTTTCTCTCTCTTCGCACCTTCTTCATTTCTTCTCCGATCGAGCCAATCTACACATGTACTTGAGGCTCTCGCCGAGCCCGTCATGATTCTAGGCTCGGATCGTCGATTGGACGACTCGATCTCCGGCAATCGGCGGTCAAAGTCGCGACTGCCCCTTTCTCGTGATCTCTCTCTCTCTCGTCGACCTCACTGCTCCCTTGCCGTCGTCGCTGTTGGTTTGTTGTCATGTGTAGTTGGGGCGGCGCCTAGAGCGCCATCGTGCATCGGAGTCACCGCGGCCGGCGGTGCGCCGCCGTGACAGAATGCTGTGCTTTGTGTGTGTGTGAGAGTGAGGTTGGTCATGTGAGTGGGCGACGCATCTAGTGCCGCCATGTGCTGTGGTGGCCGGTGCGAGGAGCGCAGGCAAGTGGTGGTGGTTTGTGTGGTGGTCGTCAACATGGTGTCGCCGGCGGAGTGTTGTAGGCGACGGTGGCGGCGAGGGGTGCAGTCGGGGGGGATGGGGTGAGGAGGTATGGGCCTCCTTGCAAAATCTAAACTTCCAGGGACCTTTTCACAAACCCTAGAAAGTTTAGGGCTCTTTCAAATCAGTCCCCCAACTTCTGTTTTGTACGTTTTAGTCCTCAAGCTTTTGGAAATTATATTTCCACCCCCAAAAGTTTCCAAGTCTTTGATTTTCATCCCCAGAACTTTCTGACTTTGCCTTTTGACCCCAGAGTTTCCAAAAATCTCACTTTGACCCCAAACTTCTCTGTAATTACAGTTTCACCTCGGGTCAAAGTCAACCTTACCCAGAAATTACATTTTTGCTCCTAAACCCTAAAATGCTCCGTTTTCACTCGTTTCTCGTCCGTTTAAGCTCATTCTTTCGCCTATAGAACCGTAATCAAACACTCTTTGATATGTGATCAAGTTCTAAACCTTTCTAATCGTTTTCTTTCAATCATCGTTTCTTTCCGAGAGAGTATCTTTAATTAATATACGTAACGATCATAACATGACACTAATAGGTTACGTTTGCACGTGTAAGCAATCACGATTAGGGAGCATACGTGTTTTAAGCGCATCACACGAAGTCAAACACCACCTACTAAGGTGGGGGTAACTTCTGAACTTAACGACTTTTACATTTCTATTATCATATGCCTTGATATGTTAAATCGTAAAACAATGTGGTTATATACATATAAATATCGATACATGTTCGTATGTTATGAATTTTCTAAACTTATGTGCTTTGGGATTATGTGCTGTAATATTAAATGTTCATGCATAGAATGATAAATGTTATACGAGGACAGAAGTCCACATTCACCACGGAGGGACTCATGGTCCGTAAAAAACTTCACGGAGGGATTGGTGTTCTGTAAAAGGCACCCCCGGTCTTAAAACCGTTTGCGGGGTAAGACCGATAATACCCGCACCTAAGGAAAAAGTATGTGCAATGTATTTATTATGTGTTGTGATTACTTGGCGTGCTATTAACTGTTTATGTAATTCGTATGTTAACTAAACCTGAATCCAGAAATTACTCCTACGAGTGTATTCAAAAGCACTCACCCCTATCTGTACTCACCCTACAGGAAATAATGAAAGATAAGACATGCAGCGAGAGGGGTGCCGTATCCAGCGTTTCTTCTGTCTTAATTAGGAAATTTGATGTTGAACAATGTTTTCTAACAACTTATTTTCTGTAAAACTGATGTTTTTATTCTGATGGATCCTGTTTATTTTCACTGTTAGTTTAAAAATGCTATCTTCCGGCGATATGCCGATGTTTTGAAAAATATGTAAAAGATTTATATGTTTCTTCTAGCTACTCTCTATATTTTGTAAAACGGGTCTTAATGTTTTGGAACTGCACCCGTTTAGATGAATTTTTGATTACTTGCTTGTTTCAACTCAAAAAAAAAGTACGTTTCTCTTTTTCTTTTTCCTGTACGCCTATAAGCAACTCTGATATTTTTAAATTATGAAAATGGGGCGTGACAGATATGTTATCAGAGCAAGGTCCTACCCTTTGTAGGGCCCTGTTTAAGATTTTTTTTTCTTAATGAACGTGTTCTTAACGAGAAAATCCTTTAAAAATACACGGGTAAGCACCCCTCCCTATGCACTTCACCCATTGATAAGAGAACTATACAAGGAAGAATGTTCGTATGATTACGTGCTTACGTGTTTGTTATCTATCTGTTTTTCCTATTTATCTCGTTATCTTTATACGCTGTTGGTTTGAGTGGGGTAGAGTAGATAGTTACATTCTTTGTCAGTTCAGATGACGAGGACACGACTGACAGCACGGAAGAGCACCGATGGGCATGTTCCGGTGAATTGGGCACGAAACTTCTTCTCGCTCCGGCACGAACTTGGTGAGCCAACCGGAGTGTACATGGCTCGACTACTGGTGGCATGGAGGAGGATGAGAGGTGACGTGACCCACGATGAGGCATGCCAGCATACCATGGATACGTTGCCAGGACACTGGGCAGCCATCGCATGTCGGACTTATCGCGATGAGGTGGTATATTCAATTTTCGACGGGCAGCTGATCATATCCTACGTACGCTACATGGGGATCCTTCTGGACGCTTGGGCATGAGAGAGACAGCCTACGCTTTCGGAGCCGGGGCCTTTTGACCCTTCGGGCAGCGATGAGGACTCTAAGGATGAGGATCCGGAGGAGATTCCGGAGCCTCCTCACCGCCGACACTGGGGACCATCACCACCGTCGCCGCCAGCCACCGGAGCCGCTGCCATAATAGTTTAGATGTTTGTTGTTTGTTGTTGTTGTGCCTTTTGGGGCCTTCAGGGCCGATGAACACGTTATGTGATGTCATTTTGTTTGTTTTGCGTTTTAGGGCCTACAAGGCCATGGACACGATGTGTGTTGTTTATCTGTTTGTTTGATTTTGGATATTTATGAGTTATGATATCACATTTTTGCGTGTTCAGCTTTGCGGCGCGTTTTAGTTCTTTTCTCCTTCTTTTCTCGATGTGCTTCTGTTCTCTGCGAATCGTTGTTTTGAGATCTTTTATAGTGTCGTTATAACGTATGAACCGTGTTTTTATCAAAACAGCATGCCTCGTGGTCGCCCAAGGAGAGACCAACCACCGATGGATAATCAGCCACCAGAGGGTAACCCTTCGGAACACGACGTGGACGCCACCATGGGAGATCTGGTATTAGTTTTGAGGGGTCTGGCCCAACACTTTACAACACCACAACCAGCACCACCGACCTCAGCAAAGAATAATACTAATTCGGCGATTGAGCAGTTTCGGCGATTCAATCCGCCAACTTTCAACGGGAGGGGAGAGCCCTCCGAAGCAGAGGAATGGCTAAGAGCTTTTGTAACGCCCCGTTCTTGTAAATTACCGTAAAATATCAGAGTTTAATAAGTTTTTCGTTTGGGCGTCCAGATACTCGATAAAACATACATTTCCAAGGTAACTTAAAATTCTTTAAAGAACGGTAAGTCCGTTCGAACATTCCCTGTTTTATAAAACGTGAATCATATACAGCGGAAGAACAATAATTTTTTTTTCTTTATATCCATACAACTAAAACTGTACAGCTTTGCAAACTAAGTTTTTTTCCCAAAAAAAAGTTTCAAGAGCCCTTTCTATACAATTAAATAATATACACCTCTTACAAATCAAGTGAAAATCTTTCGTAATCTTTAGAACATCGGCTACCAGCATCCACCACTTGCACACCACGCTCAATGATTCCTCAGACTGAAAACGTTTTAACATAAAAAGGGGTGAGTGTATGAAGACACTCAGTGGGGTGGGACTTGTGAGCATTTAAAACATAACAGGTAATATAGATATATAATTCATCAAGTACATAGTTACGGGTCGGAGCCGCCTTGGAAAACTTTACGGTTCTGAGCCGCCATGAAAGCATTTTACGTCATGCGGAACTTGCCGCCAAACACATCTTGCGAAACTTAGCCGCCATATACATCTTGCGGAACTTAGCCGCCATTTTTACATATTTAACAAACATAAACACATCACTCAATAGCACATAAATGCGGGTTTGAGGCCGCTTTTTTGAAAATACAGTTCTTAGCCGTCGTGGAAAACATTTTGTGGTTCTTAGCCACCGTAGAGTCAATGTGGTTCTTAGCCACTATAGAGTCAATGTGGTTCTTAGCCACCATAGAGTTAATGTGGTTCTTAGCCACCGTAGAGTTAGTGTGGAACTAAGCCACCTTGCAAACACATCACACACATAACAATTTCACTCATCTTACAAACATTTCATTCTCACTTTTGTCACAAATTAGGCACATAATGCCACGTTTACAATTTAATCATTCCCAGCTCACACCAGCCAACATTTTCACATTATAGCACTTGGTCACATAAATGGGAAAGCATGAATTCCCCCATAACCTTCACCACATTTCATCATAATTCCACTCATTCACTTTGCAAATAGCACACTGTCGTTGCACCTCGTAGTAAAGCATAAAATGCAATCTTCATAAAATAATCATATACGTTTCACGTAGACACATAACTTCACTTCAAACTCACTTAGAATCTTAAATATGGAAGTATAGAAATTACCCCCACCTTGTTCGGTGGTAACCCTCGTGAAGCTCGACTCTTTAAATTCTTAGTTCGTTCCTTCACCTCAATCAAGTGGTCTCTTGGAAAAACTACTACGTTTCAGGGAACGAGTGTGGTCCTTCGTCTACGTTTCCTACAACGAAAGAATCAAACTTGCAAGACAAACTAATCTTGCAAATTAAACTATCTTACAAAGTAAATTGCAAATGTAAAATCCCTTGCCAATTGGAAGAGAATCGTCGTTACTTATCTTCCTCGTCCGAGCTCCGATTTATGATCCGTAAAGTCTGTAATGAAGCTCTCGGTGTGAATATTAACTCCGTGAAATCCCAAGCCCATCTAATATACGATCGTCTAGAAACTGCCCCTGCAATAGGTTGAACTTCACCATTGCATACTGCACTGCCACTCTGTGCCCCGATGCACCTTAGGCCCCTCAAACGAACTCGTCTTAAGGTGAAACTTGGTAGGATTACTCTCAACACATTGAAGAATACCCCATACGAACATTTTTAGGAAACTCCTTCATTAAGACCTTCTGCTCCGCGACTATTTCCGGTTCGGGTGCAGAAACGCAGCCCCGACTTCGTAAAATTATTCCTCGATCGTCCGACCTCAAATGGTCACCAAACTTGGTGGAGACCTTCCCCATACACTCTAGTATATGCCATAAAAACAGTTTTTCGATCCCATCATCGAAAGTATCTGAAATGGCATGTCAAGCGCTGCCTGTGCGCAGTCTTCGGTGCAGAAATCTGCTGCGACCAGCCCTTTTCCGTGGCTACTACCACCGACTCCGGCGACCCGCGTCGCCGGCGACTCACACCCAACTGACCACCATACTACCATCTACCAAGACAACCCACCCAAACACACACAGCAACTCTACAACTCAAGCAAACACAGCACGAAGAGCGGCTGATGACCAGCCCCAGAACAGACCCGGCGTCGTCCCCGGCGCGCCCCCTGGCGCCCAGTAGCGCTCCCGTCGCGCCCTGCAGTGCTCCCACACTTCAAAACACATACACATACCCTGCAACACACCCACACACCCTGCAACACCTACACACCTGCCCACCAGACCTCCAACCCGACACCCCGACGCACCCGGTGACTTCACAGTGGCAGCAACAACAAAAACGAGCAGCAACTACAAACTTGGAATGAGGGAGAACAAGAAAGGTATACCTTGAGAGGGAGAGACTTGAGCGAAAGGGAGAGAAGAGAGAGAGCTGGAACGAACTGTGTGTGTGCGTGAATGATGTCCTGCTCTTTCTTTTTATTTATTACCCTCCCCTCCCCTTTTCACACATAAACCATTTTATATGCAAGGTGTCAAAAAACAAGGAAAAGAAGCTGGTGGTGGCGTGATATGAGAAGTAGGAAAAGTGAGTAAGCTGCACAATTAATTTAAGTACCTTTTTTTTCTTTTATTACTAATTACTTACTCTTATATTTATTTACTGCGCACAACTTAATTTTATGTATTCAACTAATTAATTACTTAGTTAACTATTTAATTATACCTATATATATATACTTTAATTAATTAAGATTATCACTTAATTAAATTAATTCTTAGCTTAACTAATTGATTAGCAACATGAAACCTTAATTAATTAATTCTTATACATAGTTAATTAATTTGGGGTGTTATAGCTTTGGACTGTTTGTTTGGCCACTTAACCTGCACGGAAGATCAGAAGATTTCTTGTGTCGTCTTCCAACTTATAGAGGAGGCTAGCCACTAGTGGGAGTCGCGCGTGAGGATGATGATGCTGGAACAAATCGGAGCCCTGAACTGGGAAGCCTTCAAGGAGGTGGTCATGCATAGCTACGTGCCCCAATCGTACCGCGATAGAAAGGAGACGGAGTTTCTACACCTCCGTCAGGGACTATCTTCTGTGAGCGACTATGAGAGAAAGTTCAATCAGCTGAGCCGTTATGCTCCTCACCTGGTAGATACAGATGCCAAGAGGGCCCGACGCTTTGAGAAGGGCCTAAGATCGGAGATCAGTTCAATTCTAGCCGGACAGGGTGAGATGACCTATGCTGTAGTCGTCCAAAGGGCTCAAGAAACCGTCTCTCGGCTACGTTTGGACGCGGTGCCACCTAAGAAGTTGGAAGTGGCAGCAGACAAGAGGAAGTGGAACGGGCCCAACTGGAACTTCAATCAGAATAAGTCTCAGCGACCTAGCGCTCCACTCCTCCCAACCTCAAGATCTGAGAGCTCCTACACCAAGTGTGGGAGGACACATGTGGGGCCGTGTTTACAAGGAACCCGCAACTGCTACCGCTGCGGAGAGCCGGGGCACATAGCTAACAACTGCCCAAGTCAACGAAATCCAGGAGCTGCCGTCCCAAGACCAAGGCCGGGCGCAGGACAAGCACAAGCTTTCGCCCTTACTCGCTCACATGCTGTGGAAGGGTCAGAAACCATGACAGGTATGTCGCTAGTATCCGATATCCCTGCTCTCGTCCTTTTTGATACTGAGGCAACCCATTCTTTCATCTTTGTTGGATTATATGATATGCTGAAACCTGAGGACGGTAGGGTAGTCGCTGAAACCCTAGATGTTAGTATTCCGTCGGGAAAGACAGTAAGAACGAAACACCTTCGTCGAGGTTTGAAAGTTGTGTTCGGAGATAAATTTCTGTCGGCCAATCTGCATGTGTTGGAGATGAGAGATTTCAACGCCATTTTGGGAATGGACTGGCTTAAAGTGAACCATGCAATAATCAACTGCAATGCAAGGGAGATCACTTTTCAGATTCCTGGCGACGAAGAGTTCAAGTTTTATAGGACGCAGATTGGAGTTAACCCGAGGGTCGTGTCAGCTATGAAGACAGCTAAGATGCTCAACAAAGGAGATTACCAGGGTTGGTTGGTGAACATAGTGGACTTCAAGCGAGAGCCGAGCCTGGTTGAGTTGGTGCCGATCGTAAAAGAATTCATGGATGTATTTCCGGAAGACCTGCTCGGCCCTCCGCCAGATCGACAGATCACGTTCGAGATTGACCTCATCCCAGGGACAGCACCTGTATCGAAGGCACCATACCGGATGACACCAAATGAACTATAAGAATTAAAGGTCCAGCTGCAAGAGCTTCTGGATAAAGGATTTATTCGGCCGAGTGTATCGCCCTGGGGAGCTCTGGTACTCTTCGTGAAGAAAAAAAGACGGAAGTTTTCGGATGTGCATCGACTACCGGGAGCTGAACAAGAGAACCATCAAGAATAAGTACTTGTTGCCTCGGATTGAAGACTTGTTCGATCAATTAAGAGGAGCAAGTGTATTCTTGAAGATCGACTTGAGATTTGGATACCATCAGGTGAAGGTTAAAGATGCAGACATACCGAAGATAGCTTTCAGGATCAGGTACGGTCACTACGAATTTGTTGTTATGCCATTTGGACTCAACAACGCACCAACAGTTTTCATGGATCTAATGAACCGGGTCTTCCACCCATACCTCGACAGTTTTATCATAGTGTTTATTAACGACATTTTGATCTACTCATGTGACAAGGCACACCACGAGCAGCATCTACGGATCGTATTGGAGACCTTACGAAATGAGAAGCTCTATGCAAAGTTTAAGAAATGTGAGTTCTGGCTTGATAGAGTAGTCTTCCTCAAACACATTTTTTCGGCAAAAGGGATTGAAGTGGACCCCGCCAAGGTGGAAGCGGTCAGCAACTGGAAAACTCCGACAAACGTCAACGAAGTACGAAGTTTCCTTGGATTGGCCGGATATTATAGGAGATTCATAGAAGGGTTCTCGAAGATAGCCTCCCCCATGACCCATCTGACCAGAAAGAACATGAAGTTTCAATGGACGGAACAGTGCAATCGAAGCTTCCTGGAGCTAAAGAAGAGGCTGATAGAGGCACCCGTTCTCACAGTACCGGATGTGACGCGAGAGTTCGTAATCTATACCAACGCATCCAAACTAGGTTTGGGGTGTGTCCTGATGCAGCAAAGAAAAGTAGTTGCTTACGCGTCCAGGCAGCTGAAGACTCACGAGCAGAATTACCTGACACACGATCTGGAGTTAGCCACAGTCATACATGCTCTCAAAATATGGAGACACTACCTTTATGGCGAGAAGTGCGAGATTTACACCGATCACAAGAGCCTGAAGTACTTCTTTGAACAAAAAGAGTTCAATATGATGCAGAGAAGGTGGTTAGAACTGGTGAAAGACTACGAGTGTACGATCCACTATCACCTAGGAAAAGCGAAGGTGGTTACCGACGCTTTGAGCAGAAAGGGAAGAGGAGTCGCGATGTACATGATCACAGATCAGAACCAGTTGATAAAGGAAATGTCGAGGTTGAGTTTGGAGATAGTAGCGCCACCGAGCAGCACCAAAGCTAGGATCGCAGCCCTGTTTGTGAAGCCTACACTTCGAGATCGCATTATCGAGGCACAATGGAAGGATAAGTTTCTGACGAAGATGAAGGCCCAGATGGATATAGGGAAAGCTGAAGGATTCTCCCTATCAGCAGATGACGCCCTAACATTCAAAAGAAGGTTGTGCGTGCCTAAGAACGAGGAACTAAGGAGGGAAATTCTAGGAGAAGCTCACTGCTCGTCTTTATCTGCACACTTTGGCGGAACGAAGATGTATAAAGACCTGAAAGAGAGCTTTTGGTGGAGAAACATGAAGGGAAGCATCAGACTCTTCATCAAGAGGTGTCTGACCTGCCAACAGGTAAAGGCCGAACATCAATGACCTGCTGGGATGCTGACGCCGTTAGAGATACCAAAGTGGAAGTGGGAGCACGTTGTCATGGATTTTGTTGTGGGATTACCGAAAACCAAATGAGGAAATCATGTCGTGTGGGTGATCGTGGACAGGTTGACAAAATCAGCTCACTTCTTGTCGATCAAGATGACCCACAGCCTCGATAAGCTAGCATGGATATATCTGGGAGAAATTGTCAGATTACACGGCGTACCAATTTCTATTGTGTCGGATAGAGACCCGCGCTTCATCTCCAGATTTTGGCAGAGCCTGCAGAAAGAGCTAGGGACCAAGCTAGCTTTCAGCACCATCTTCCACCCCAAACAGATGGGCAATCAGAAAGGACGATCCAGATTTTAGAAGATATGTTAAGAGCGTGCGTTTTAGATCTTTATGGAAGCTGGGAGGACCATATATGTTTAATAGAGTTTGTCTACAACAACAGTTACCAGTCAACGATCGGGATGGCGCCATACGAAGCCCTATACGGAAGGAAGTGTCGTTCACCTCTATATTGGGATGAAGTGGGCGAGAAGAACGTTTTGGGACCGGACTTGGTTGAGCAAGCAGTAGGAGTGATAAGAAGGATTCATGAAAGAATCAAGGTGGCACAGGACAGACAGAAGTCCTATGCAGATAGAAGGCGCAGAGAGTTGAAGTTTGATGTGGGAGACAAGGTCTTTCTGAAAGTGTCGCCCACTAAAGGAGTTCACCGTTTCGACAGAAGAGGGAAGCTGAAGCCGAGATATGTGGGGCCGTTCGAGATCTTGGATCGAGTCGGACCTGTCGCATATCGTCTAGCCTTGCCGCCAGACTTCACTGGGGTACACGATGTTTTCCATGTATCCATGTTGCGGAGGTACATCTTTGACCCGAGCCACGTCATTGACCAGAGGGGCGTCGAGATTGGGGAAGATCTGACCTATAAGGAAGTTCTAGTAGCCATCCTGGACAGAAAGACTCAACAGCTCCGAAATCAAGAGGTGGCCCTGGTAAAGGTTCAATGGAGCCGTCATGGACCAGGGGAAGCGACGTGGGAGCAAGAAGACGAGATCCTGGCCAAGTATCCTGTTTTGCCGCTTTTAGGTACACTTCTGAAATTTCGAGGATGGAATTTCTTTTAAGGGGGAAGGGGTGTAGCGCCCAGGAAAAACGATGCATAATTTGACAAATAAATAATTCAACTTTAATTATGTGATTTAATTTATGTGCATTTCAGATTAATCGAGAGATGCATGATCTAATTATCGAACGTACGATTAATTTTACCGAAAACATATTTATTTGAGAGAGCTTAAATTTATGTTTATCGAGAGTTTAATTTAATTAAAAATGGTATATGCATATCATGAGAATGATCGTAATCGAAAAATGAAGAGAATGAAACGAGTTTTGGGCCGATCGAAGTTACGAGGCCCAAGTTGGGCCCAAGTCAATGAAAAGTCAAATGGGTTAAAAGTACACCACTCATGATGGATTAACACACTTTGCAAAATTTTATCTAAGGTAAAAAGACTTTTTACTCTCTCACTCTCCCTGTTTTTCCAGCGGCCGACGGCTGGAGCGCCGCCGCGTCGCCGCCATGCCAGAGGCGGCGCCACCACCGACGCCGCCGCATCTCCTCCCCGTTCTGTTCAAACCATACATCGAATCGAAGCTCTCGCCGAGCCCGTTCTTTTTCCTGGCTTGAATTTCCACTCCACCACCGGAGCCGCCGTAAATCGGCCGGAAACCACCGGCAAAACCCTCTCTCCTCCCTATTTTCTCTCTCTTCGCACCTTCTTCGTTTCTTCTCCGATCGAGCCGATCCACACATGCACTTGAAGCTCTCGCCGAGCCCGTCACGATTCCGGGCTCAGATCGTCGATCGAATGGCTCGATCTCCAGCAATTGGCGATCAAAGCCGCAGTTGTCCATCTCCCTTTCCCTCCCTCTCTTGCGATCTCTCTCTCTCTCTCTCGTCGACCTCGCTGCTCCCTTGCCGTCGCCGCTATTGGTTTGTTGTCAGGTGTAGTTGGGGCGGCGCATCTAGCACCACCGTGTGCTGTGGTGGCCGGCGCGAGGAGCGCCGACGAGTGGTGGTGGTTTTGGGTGGTGGCCGACGACGTGGTGTCGCCGGCGGCGGTAGCGAGGGGAGCAGTCGGGGGGATGGGATGAGAAGGCATGGGCCTCCTTGCAAAATCCAAACTTCCAGGGACCTTTTCGCAAACCCTAGAAAGTTTAGGGCTCTTTCAAATCAATCCCCCAACTTCTGTTTTATACGTTTTAGTCCTCAAGCTTTTGGAAATTACATCTCCACCCCAAAAGTTTCCAAGTCTTTGATTTTCATCCCCAGAACTTTCTGACTTTGCCTTTTGACCCCAGAGTTTCCAGAAATCTCACTTTGACCAAACTTCTCTGTAATTACAGTTTCACCCCGGGTCAAAGTCAACCCTACCCAAAAATTACGTTTTTACCCCTAAACCCTAAAACGCTCCGTTTTCACTCGTTTCTCATCCGTTTAAGCTCATTTTTTCGCCTATAGAACCGTAATCAAACCCTCTTTGATATGTGATCAAGTTCTAAACCTTTCTAATCGTTTTCTTTCCATCATCGTTTCTTTCCGAAAGAGTATCTTTAATTAATATATGTAACGATCATAACATGACACTAATAGGCTACGTTTGCATGTGTAGGCAATCGTGATTAGGAGCATACGTGTTTTAAGCGTATCACACGAAGTCAAACACCACCTACTAAGGTGGGGGTAACTTCTAAACTTAACGACATTTATATTTCTATTATCATATGCCTTGATATGTTAAATCGTAAAACAATGTGGTTATATACATATAAATGCCGATACATGTTCGTATGTTATGAATTGTCTAAACTTATGTGCTTTGGGATTATGTGCTGTGATATTAAATGTTCATGCATAGAATGATAAATGTTATACAAGGACAGAAGTCCACATTCACCACGGAGGGACTCATGGTCCGTAAAAAACTTCACGGAAGGATTGGTGTTCTGTAAAAGGCACCCCCGGTCTTAAAACCGGTTGCGGGGTAAGACGGGTAATACCCGCACCTAAGGAAAAAGTATGTGCAATACATTTATTATGTGTTGTGATTACTTGGCGTGCTATTAACTGTTTATGTAATTCATATGTTAACTAAACCTGAATCCAGAAATTACTCCCACGAGTGTATTCAAACGCACTCACCCCTATCTGTACTCATCCTACAGGAAATAATGAAAGATAAGACATGCAGTGAGAGGGGTTCCGTATCCAGCGTTCCTTCTGTCTTAATTTGGAAATTTGATGTTGAACAATGTTTTATAACAACTTATTTTCTGTAAAACTGATGTTTTTATTCGGATGGATCCTGTTTATTTTCGTTGTTAGTTTAAAAATGCTATCTTCCTGCGATATGTCGATGTTTTAAAAAATATGTAAAAGATTTGTATGTTTCTTCTAGCTACTCTCTATATTTTGTAAAACGGGTCTTAATGTTTTGGAACTGCACTCATTTAGATGAATTTTCGATTACTTGCTTGTTTCAACTAAAAAAAGAAAAAGTACGTTTCTCTCTTTCTTTTCCCTGCATGCCCATAAGCAACTCTGATATTTTTAAATTATGAAAACGGGGCGTGACAGTTATGATATTATGTATTATGCATTCTATGTGTTGTGTCTAGTTGTTAATCTTATGTATGCTTGATTTGTTTAATTGTTTAATAAATGTTAAAACATGGAAATTACTCCCACGAGTGTATTCAACGCACTCACCCCCACGTATATTCAAAATACATGAAACAAGGAAAGTGGAGAAGCGAAGCGAGAGAGATTCCATATTAACTTTGTCCCCTTTCCTTTTTTGCCTTTTATAGATTTGTTCTTTAAGCAAGTTGATCATTTGTAAAAGTCAAACCGTTCTTCTTTCCGTTTTGGATCCTGTATGATTTTTCCACTGCTACGGTTCAAATGTTTCCTCCTGGCGATATGCTGATGGTCTTGTATATGTAAAATCGTATCTTTAACCTCTTTCCGAAGTTTCTGATTTTAGATGTTGTTTTTAATCTCTACTCGATTGTCGTAACTGTATCTTTAAGTATGTACTCATTTATTATATCTGTTTTAATAAAATAAAATAAAAAAGTACGTTTCTTTTCTCCCCCTTCTTGTTGCACGCCCACACAAAAAACTCTGATATTTTAAGAATGAAAACGAGGCATGACACTGATTCTGTCTCTCCTAAGAGAGAAGCTGCACCATTAGATGAGAGATAGATGATCATCAACGTTACAACAAAAATGAATACTCGTGGATGAGTCATTTTCGTAGAAGAACACCCTTGTTTTCTTCCATTGATGACTGAAGTGTTTGCATTACCAAAACCTCTAAAATTATAACTAATAAAATTCATATAGATAGAAAACAAATAAAAATACGTATGCATAAAATTAATTATCACGACTGCAAATTATTTAAATAAATTAAATTATGTTCAATTTAACTAAATGACCACTTATTATCTTATACCTAACTTTTAAGTAATATACATATATAGATATATTTATATATTGTATCTATGAGAAAAAATCATAGCTTGATATAAATAAGGTGATTCGTAGAGTATCTATGATTAGTTTACTTGCATTATTAGCTTTTTATAAATACTTTCCAT
Source organism: Scutellaria galericulata (assembly GCA_946896805.1). NCBI lineage: Eukaryota > Viridiplantae > Streptophyta > Magnoliopsida > Lamiales > Lamiaceae > Scutellaria > Scutellaria galericulata. The sequence goes on along the minus strand of OX335798.1, from coordinate 9,881,720 downwards.
TAATCGTGAATAAGTTTTATTAATATAGGTATTGTCTGTTACATACTCTGTTATACTATAATCCCTCGAACATAAAATAAAAATTGTAAGGTAGGCTTTAAAAATCCAAAAATCGAGATTGTGTGTTGTAAGTATGGAGATTGAGCGCACGAGGTCTTGATCTATATGAATTTAAATTTAACAAATTGGTTGAGGTGTCAATGATATATCTTCTCGAAGATCAAATATAATTATGGATATAATATCAAAATTAATTTTTTTCCATTGATATGTTGATTACTGTGATTATATGACCAAAACCTCTAAAATTATAACAAATAAATCTTCTTGTAAAAAAAAAAAAAAAAAAGTCTCTTATAATAACTACATATATGTTTATGTAACTGTATGAGAGTTGTATATATATATATATATATATATATATATATATAAATTTGAGTTATATATATATCATCTATAAGTTCAAATAGTTGGGTAACTTTGAATTTTCAAGAAATCTGTCTCCTATAAAAATTACGTGAAATAGTTTTTTCAGCACTTAAAAATCAAATATTGTTCAATAATGTACTATAAAATCATTTAAAATATAATTGTAAATAAATATCTATTGTATTCAAAACACAATACCTGGCAATCTAATGTAATTTTTTAGATCATACTTTTACAAATATGTTGCAATGTAATAAGATTTGCTAAATTGTATATTCTTAAATTGAAATTTTCCTTATCACATTTCCAAAAAAATAAATTTATACCATTATTTAAGTATTATGCAAAAAACGTGATTCTTTATTCCTATTTTCATAGCATACAATTCTTGTTTCAACGTCGACTAAGTTTTTTTGTAATTAAAAAATTATAATTTAAACCACTGTTTGTTTTGAATAATGAATTTTGAATATTTAACTTTATCATACTTAATTAATTTTTTTATGAAATCATACATAAATAGTTCATATTGCATATGATTTTAATTTTTTACTTTGGTAACATAAGGTAAATAAGGAGAACTTCAGATAGAGATTAAAGATGTTGGAAAATGTTCACATAAGAAACCGACTTATTCAGTTGTCTCTTTATCACAAAGTCATATTATTCAAAGGTTATAACTGACAAAATTTAAGAGGCACTATTATTTAATTATACATAAAGGAACAAATCACGCATCCACCGATATGTTTTATTTTTCCGAGATGACTACGCTCAGCCATGTGTAAGTCCTTATTTATTTATGGATCAGAACAGGTGAATGCCGATTTTGAACCTAACTAGTTTAACATCCACCCATCAAGGTACAAATTTCAGTTGTGCCTATCTTTTCTTCACCGAGATTACTACTGTCAGCCATGATGTTCGATTTTGAAGCTAATTGTTCACATATCCCACCACCTAGAAGAGAACAAAGAGCAGCAGGGTCGATTTTTTCATCTTCGAGATCACTAGATCCGGGAACGCTTGAATCCTTGATTTCTGCTAACTTACTCGTAGTTTGTTGATTGACATCATCTGATATAGAAGATAAGCTCTCACAACCACCTAGAAGAGAACAAATAACTTCAGGAGGTAATTTTTCATCTCCGAGATTATTTGTGGTTTTCGGTGTTGAGTCTGTCTCTCCTAGGAGACGAGCTGCACCATTAGACGAGAGATAGATTATCATCAACGTTACAACAAAAATGAATACTCGTGGATGAGTCATTTTAGTAGATGAACACCCTTGTTTTCTTAACATTAACAAAGAAATTGTGAACTTTTATGCTTGGATATAATCTATATAAATAGAGAATTGAGAAATTAATATAAATTACATATGCATAAAATTTTTATGATTATATCTTACGTACATGACTGCGGATTATTTTTAAAAAATTAAGTTAGGTTCAATTTAATAAAAATAACGACTAATTAAGTTATAAATAACTTGTGAAGACTATGTACATATATACTTATAGTATCTATGACAAAAAGTTATAGCATGATATTATTAAGTGATTCAATGATGATCTACAACTAGTTTGCATTTTTTTTAGCTTTGTTCACTTTCCATTAACTGTGGATAAGTTATATTAATATATGTATTGTGTATTTATGCTATTAATTATACTATAATGTCAAAAAAAGAGGTATTATGTAGGCTAGTAAAATCGAATAATCAAGACTTTGTTTTGTAAGTTTGGAGATTGAGGGCACAAGGTCTTGATCTGTATGACTGACTTCAACGTTAACAATTTGGTCAAGTGTTAATGTTAGAGATCTAATATAAATGTGGATGTAATATCAAAATGTATCTTCCATTGATGACTGAAGTGTTTGCATTACCAAGACCTCTAAAACTAATAAAATTCATATAGATAGTTAGCTTAGAAAATAAATAAAAATACATATGCATAAAATTAATTATCACGACTGCAAATTATTTAAATAAATTAAATTATGTTCAATTTAACTAAATGACCACTTATTATCTTATACCTAACTTTTAAGTAATATACATATATAGATATATTTATATATTGTATCTATGAGAAAAAAATCATAGCTTGATATAAATAAGGTGATTCGTAGAGTATCTATGATTAGTTTACTTGCATTATTAGCTTTTTATAAATACTTTCCATTAATCGTGAATAAGTTTTATTAATATAGGTATTGTCTGTTACATACTCTGTTATACTATAATCCCTCGAACATAAAATAAAAATTGTAAGGTAGGCTTTAAAAATCCAAAAATCGAGATTGTGTGTTGTAAGTATGGAGATTGAGCGCACGAGGTCTTGATCTATATGAATTTAAATTTAACAAATTGGTTGAGGTGTCAATGATATATCTTCTCGAAGATCAAATATAATTATGGATATAATATCAAAATTATTTTTTTTCCATTGATATGTTGATTCCTGTGATTATATGACCAAAACCTCTAAAATTATAACAAATAAATCTTCTTGTAAAAAAAAAAAAGTCTCTTATAATAACTACATATATGTTTATGTAACTGTATGAGAGTTGTATATATATATATATATATATAAATTTGAGTTATATATATATCATCTATAAGTTCAAATAGTTGGGTAACTTTGAATTTTCAAGAAATCTGTCTCCTATAAAAATTACGTGAAATAGTTTTTTCAGCACTTAAAAATCAAATATTGTTCAATAATGTACTATAAAATCATTTAAAATATAATTGTAAATAAATATCTACTGTATTCAAAACACAATACCTGGCAATCTAATGTAATTTTTTAGATCATACTTTTACAAATATGTTGCAATGTAATAAGATTTGCTAAATTGTATATTCTTAAATTGAAATTTTCCTTATCACATTTCCAAAAAAATAAATTTATACCATTATTTAAGTATTATGCAAAAAACGTGATTCTTTATTCCTATTTTCATAGCATACAATTCTTGTTTCAACGTCGACTAAGTTTTTTTGTAATTAAAAAATTATAATTTAAACCACTGTTTGTTTTGAATAATGAATTTTGAATATTTAACTTTATCATACTTAATTAATTTTTTTATGAAATCATACATAAATAGTTCATATTGCATATGATTTTAATTTTTTACTTTGGTAACATAAGGTAAATAAGGAGAACTTCAGATAGAGATTAAAGATGTTGGAAAATGTTCACATAAGAAACCGACTTATTCAGTTGTCTCTTTATCACAAAGTCATATTATTCAAAGGTTATAACTGACGAAATTTAAGAGGCACTATTATTTAATTATACATAAAGGAACAAATCACGCATCCACCGATATGTTTTATTTTTCCGAGATGACTACGCTCAGCCATGTGTAAGTCCTTATTTATTTATGGATCAGAACAGGTGAATGCCGATTTTGAACCTAACTAGTTTAACATCCACCCATCAAGGTACAAATTTCAGTTGTGCCTATCTTTTCTTCACCGAGATTACTACTGTCAGCCATGATGTTCGATTTTGAAGCTAATTGTTCACATATCCCACCACCTAGAAGAGAACAAAGAGCAGCAGGGTCGATTTTTTCATCTTCGAGATCACTAGATCCAGGAACGCTTGAATCCTTGATTTCTGCTAACTTACTCGTAGTTTGTTGATTGACATCATCTGATATAGAAGATAAGCTCTCACAACCACCTAGAAGAGAACAAATAACTTCAGGAGGTAATTTTTCATCTCCGAGATTATTTGTGGTTTTCGGTGTTGAGTCTGTCTCTCCTAGGAGACGAGCTGCACCATTAGACGAGAGATAGATTATCATCAACGTTACAACAAAAATGAATACTCGTGGATGAGTCATTTTAGTAGATGAACACCCTTGTTTTCTTAACATTAACAAAGAAATTGTGAACTTTTATGCTTGGATATAATCTATATAAATAGAGAATTGAGAAATTAATATAAATTACATATGCATAAAATTTTTATGATTATATCTTACGTACATGACTGCGGATTATTTTTAAAAAATTAAGTTAGGTTCAATTTAATAAAAATAACGACTAATTAAGTTATAAATAACTTGTGAAGACTATGTACATATATACTTATAGTATCTATGACAAAAAGTTATAGCATGATATTATTAAGTGATTCAATGATGATCTACAACTAGTTTGCATTTTTTTTAGCTTTGTTCACTTTCCATTAACTGTGGATAAGTTATATTAATATATGTATTGTGTATTTATGCTATTAATTATACTATAATGTCAAAAAAAGAGGTATTATGTAGGCTAGTAAAATCGAATAATCAAGACTTTGTTTTGTAAGTTTGGAGATTGAGGGCACAAGGTCTTGATCTGTATGACTGACTTCAACGTTAACAATTTGGTCAAGTGTTAATGTTAGAGATCTAATATAAATGTGGATGTAATATCAAAATGTATCTTCCATTGATGACTGAAGTGTTTGCATTACCAAAACCTCTAAAACTAATAAAATTCATATAGATAGTTAGCTTAGAAAATAAATAAAAATACATATGCATAAAATTAATTATCACGACTGCAAATTATTTAAATAAATTAAATTATGTTCAATTTAACTAAATGACCACTTATTATCTTATACCTAACTTTTAAGTAATATACATATATAGATATATTTATATATTGTATCTATGAGAAAAAAATCATAGCTTGATATAAATAAGGTAATTCGTAGAGTATCTATGATTAGTTTACTTGCATTATTAGCTTTTTATAAATACTTTCCATTAATCGTGAATAAGTTTTATTAATATAGGTATTGTCTGTTACATACTCTGTTATACTATAATCCCTCGAACATAAAATAAAAATTGTAAGGTAGGCTTTAAAAATCCAAAAATCGAGATTGTGTGTTGTAAGTATGGAGATTGAGCGCACGAGGTCTTGATCTATATGAATTTAAATTTAACAAATTGGTTGAGGTGTCAATGATATATCTTCTCGAAGATCAAATATAATTATGGATATAATATCAAAATTATTTTTTTTCCATTGATATGTTGATTCCTGTGATTATATGACCAAAACCTCTAAAATTATAACAAATAAATCTTCTTGTAAAAAAAAAAAAGTCTCTTATAATAACTACATATATGTTTATGTAACTGTATGAGAGTTGTATATATATATATATATATATAAATTTGAGTTATATATATATCATCTATAAGTTCAAATAGTTGGGTAACTTTGAATTTTCAAGAAATCTGTCTCCTATAAAAATTACGTGAAATAGTTTTTTCAGCACTTAAAAATCAAATATTGTTCAATAATGTACTATAAAATCATTTAAAATATAATTGTAAATAAATATCTACTGTATTCAAAACACAATACCTGGCAATCTAATGTAATTTTTTAGATCATACTTTTACAAATATGTTGCAATGTAATAAGATTTGCTAAATTGTATATTCTTAAATTGAAATTTTCCTTATCACATTTCCAAAAAAATAAATTTATACCATTATTTAAGTATTATGCAAAAAACGTGATTCTTTATTCCTATTTTCATAGCATACAATTCTTGTTTCAACGTCGACTAAGTTTTTTTGTAATTAAAAAATTATAATTTAAACCACTGTTTGTTTTGAATAATGAATTTTGAATATTTAACTTTATCATACTTAATTAATTTTTTTATGAAATCATACATAAATAGTTCATATTGCATATGATTTTAATTTTTTACTTTGGTAACATAAGGTAAATAAGGAGAACTTCAGATAGAGATTAAAGATGTTGGAAAATGTTCACATAAGAAACCGACTTATTCAGTTGTCTCTTTATCACAAAGTCATATTATTCAAAGGTTATAACTGACGAAATTTAAGAGGCACTATTATTTAATTATACATAAAGGAACAAATCACGCATCCACCGATATGTTTTATTTTTCCGAGATGACTACGCTCAGCCATGTGTAAGTCCTTATTTATTTATGGATCAGAACAGGTGAATGCCGATTTTGAACCTAACTAGTTTAACATCCACCCATCAAGGTACAAATTTCAGTTGTGCCTATCTTTTCTTCACCGAGATTACTACTGTCAGCCATGATGTTCGATTTTGAAGCTAATTGTTCACATATCCCACCACCTAGAAGAGAACAAAGAGCAGCAGGGTCGATTTTTTCATCTTCGAGATCACTAGATCCGGGAACGCTTGAATCCTTGATTTCTGCTAACTTACTCGTAGTTTGTTGATTGACATCATCTGATATAGAAGATAAGCTCTCACAACCACCTAGAAGAGAACAAATAACTTCAGGAGGTAATTTTTCATCTCCGAGATTATTTGTGGTTTTCGGTGTTGAGTCTGTCTCTCCTAGGAGACGAGCTGCACCATTAGACGAGAGATAGATTATCATCAACGTTACAACAAAAATGAATACTCGTGGATGAGTCATTTTAGTAGATGAACACCCTTGTTTTCTTAACATTAACAAAGAAATTGTGAACTTTTATGCTTGGATATAATCTATATAAATAGAGAATTGAGAAATTAATATAAATTACATATGCATAAAATTTTTATGATTATATCTTACGTACATGACTGCGGATTATTTTTAAAAAATTAAGTTAGGTTCAATTTAATAAAAATAACGACTAATTAAGTTATAAATAACTTGTGAAGACTATGTACATATATACTTATAGTATCTATGACAAAAAGTTATAGCATGATATTATTAAGTGATTCAATGATGATCTACAACTAGTTTGCATTTTTTTTAGCTTTGTTCACTTTCCATTAACTGTGGATAAGTTATATTAATATATGTATTGTGTATTTATGCTATTAATTATACTATAATGTCAAAAAAAGAGGTATTATGTAGGCTAGTAAAATCGAATAATCAAGACTTTGTTTTGTAAGTTTGGAGATTGAGGGCACAAGGTCTTGATCTGTATGACTGACTTCAACGTTAACAATTTGGTCAAGTGTTAATGTTAGAGATCTAATATAAATGTGGATGTAATATCAAAATGTATCTTCCATTGATGACTGAAGTGTTTGCATTACCAAAACCTCTAAAACTAATAAAATTCATATAGATAGTTAGCTTAGAAAATAAATAAAAATACATATGCATAAAATTAATTATCACGACTGCAAATTATTTAAATAAATTAAATTATGTTCAATTTAACTAAATGACCACTTATTATCTTATACCTAACTTTTAAGTAATATACATATATAGATATATTTATATATTGTATCTATGAGAAAAAAATCATAGCTTGATATAAATAAGGTAATTCGTAGAGTATCTATGATTAGTTTACTTGCATTATTAGCTTTTTATAAATACTTTCCATTAATCGTGAATAAGTTTTATTAATATAGGTATTGTCTGTTACATACTCTGTTATACTATAATCCCTCGAACATAAAATAAAAATTGTAAGGTAGGCTTTAAAAATCCAAAAATCGAGATTGTGTGTTGTAAGTATGGAGATTGAGCGCACGAGGTCTTGATCTATATGAATTTAAATTTAACAAATTGGTTGAGGTGTCAATGATATATCTTCTCGAAGATCAAATATAATTATGGATATAATATCAAAATTATTTTTTTTCCATTGATATGTTGATTACTGTGATTATATGACTAAAACCTCTAAAATTATGACAAATAAATCTTCTTGTAAAAAAAAAAAAAAAAAGTCTCTTATAATAACTACATATATGTTTATGTAACTGTATGAGAGTTGTATATATATATATATATATATATATATATATATATATAAATTTGAGTTATATATATATCATCTATAAGTTCAAATAGTTGGGTAACTTTGAATTTTCAAGAAATCTGTCTCCTATAAAAATTACGTGAAATAGTTTTTTCAGCACTTAAAAATCAAATATTGTTCAATAATGTACTATAAAATCATTTAAAATATAATTGTAAATAAATATCTATTGTATTCAAAACACAATACCTGGCAATCTAATGTAATTTTTTAGATCATACTTTTACAAATATGTTGCAATGTAATAAGATTTGCTAAATTGTATATTCTTAAATTGAAATTTTCCTTATCACATTTCCAAAAAAATAAATTTATACCATTATTTAAGTATTATGCAAAAAACGTGATTCTTTATTCCTATTTTCATAGCATACAATTCTTGTTTCAACGTCGACTAAGTTTTTTTGTAATTAAAAAATTATAATTTAAACCACTGTTTGTTTTGAATAATGAATTTTGAATATTTAACTTTATCATACTTAATTAATTTTTTTATGAAATCATACATAAATAGTTCATATTGCATATGATTTTAATTTTTTACTTTGGTAACATAAGGTAAATAAGGAGAACTTCAGATAGAGATTAAAGATGTTGGAAAATGTTCACATAAGAAACCGACTTATTCAGTTGTCTCTTTATCACAAAGTCATATTATTCAAAGGTTATAACTGACGAAATTTAAGAGGCACTATTATTTAATTATACATAAAGGAACAAATCACGCATCCACCGATATGTTTTATTTTTCCGAGATGACTACGCTCAGCCATGTGTAAGTCCTTATTTATTTATGGATCAGAATAGGTGAATGCCGATTTTGAACCTAACTAGTTTAACATCCACCCATCAAGGTACAAATTTCAGTTGTGCCTATCTTTTCTTCACCGAGATTACTACTGTCAGCCATGATGTTCGATTTTGAAGCTAATTGTTCACATATCCCACCACCTAGAAGAGAACAAAGAGCAGCAGGGTCGATTTTTTCATCTTCGAGATCACTAGATCCGGGAACGCTTGAATCCTTGATTTCTGCTAACTTACTCGTAGTTTGTTGATTGACATCATCTGATATAGAAGATAAGCTCTCACAACCACCTAGAAGAGAACAAATAACTTCAGGAGGTAATTTTTCATCTCCGAGATTATTTGTGGTTTTCGGTGTTGAGTCTGTCTCTCCTAGGAGACGAGCTGCACCATTAGACGAGAGATAGATTATCATCAACGTTACAACAAAAATGAATACTCGTGGATGAGTCATTTTAGTAGATGAACACCCTTGTTTTCTTAACATTAACAAAGAAATTGTGAACTTTTATGCTTGGATATAATCTATATAAATAGAGAATTGAGAAATTAATATAAATTACATATGCATAAAATTTTTATGATTATATCTTACGTACATGACTGCGGATTATTTTTAAAAAATTAAGTTAGGTTCAATTTAATAAAAATAACGACTAATTAAGTTATAAATAACTTGTGAAGACTATGTACATATATACTTATAGTATTTATGACAAAAAGTTATAGCATGATATTATTAAGTGATTCAATGATGATCTACAACTAGTTTGCATTTTTTTTAGCTTTGTTCACTTTCCATTAACTGTGGATAAGTTATATTAATATATGTATTGTGTATTTATGCTATTAATTATACTATAATGTCAAAAAAAGAGGTATTATGTAGGCTAGTAAAATCGAATAATCAAGACTTTGTTTTGTAAGTTTGGAGATTGAGGGCACAAGGTCTTGATCTGTATGACTGACTTCAACGTTAACAATTTGGTCAAGTGTTAATGTTAGAGATCTAATATAAATGTGGATGTAATATCAAAATGTATCTTCCATTGATGACTGAAGTGTTTGCATTACCAAAACCTCTAAAACTAATAAAATTCATATAGATAGTTAGCTTAGAAAATAAATAAAAATACATATGCATAAAATTAATTATCACGACTGCAAATTATTTAAATAAATTAAATTATGTTCAATTTAACTAAATGACCACTTATTATCTTATACCTAACTTTTAAGTAATATACATATATAGATATATTTATATATTGTATCTATGAGAAAAAAATCATAGCTTGATATAAATAAGGTGATTCGTAGAGTATCTATGATTAGTTTACTTGCATTATTAGCTTTTTATAAATACTTTCCATTAATCGTGAATAAGTTTTATTAATATAGGTATTGTCTGTTACATACTCTGTTATACTATAATCCCTCGAACATAAAATAAAAATTGTAAGGTAGGCTTTAAAAATCCAAAAATCGAGATTGTGTGTTGTAAGTATGGAGATTGAGCGCACGAGGTCTTGATCTATATGAATTTAAATTTAACAAATTGGTTGAGGTGTCAATGATATATCTTCTCGAAGATCAAATATAATTATGGATATAATATCAAAATTATTTTTTTTCCATTGATACGTTGATTCCTGTGATTATATGACCAAAACCTCTAAAATTATAACAAATAAATCTTCTTGTAAAAAAAAAAAAAAAAAGTCTCTTATAATAACTACATATATGTTTATGTAGTGGTGCCCGGTTCGTATAAACCGCCGGTTCCGGTTCCGAACCGGCGGTTCGGAAAACCGGCAGGAGTCGAACCGGAACCGAACCGGGGTATGTTCGGTTCCGGTTCCGGTTTGTAACCGGCGGTTCAACCGCCGGTTTCGGTTCGAACCGCCGGTTTTTCCGGTTTTTTTTTTTTTTTTTTTTTACTAAACAATGTATTTATATGTTAAAAAATATACAACTTCAAAAGTATAAAACACTAAGTTTGAATTAAAAAAAAATTATTACAACTTACAAACAACAAACTTCTAAGTTTGAATTTAAAAAAATTACAACTTACAAACATAAAAAATAATTACAACTTACAAATTACAAATTGAAAGAGGAAAAAAATGAAATAGCTTGAGTTTCATTCTAAGTTTGATATAGAATAAAATTGCCTACGTATCCCTAAATTGAATTAGAGAATCAAAGCCCACGTAGTTCTTAGTTCTTACTTCTCTTAATTGTAATGAGCAAAGAATGCTGTGTGGTAGATGATATGTCTCAAAGAAAGGAGGACATAATAAGACGTGCATCTAAGACACATCTTATTATCTCCTCCTTTCTTTGAGACACATCATCTACCACACAACATTCTTTGCTCATTACAATTAAGAGAAGTAAAAAAAAAAAAAATGAAAGAGCTTGAGTTTCATTCTAAGTTTGAAAGTGAATATCAAAGTTAGAATGAAATTGCCTACGTATCCCTAAATTGAATTAGGGAATCAAAGCTCACGTAGTTCTCTTACCTCAAACTTACCCATTAGTTCCGGTGGAGGAGGATGTGTTGGAATCGTAGCCATACTCGTCGGGGCCATCATCATCAAAGACAGATAAATCTAGATGTTGTTGACGTTTCTTTGCTCGAAGCCAATCTTCAAGTAGAGTAATGTTTTGAACATTCTCTACGGTCAATCTTGCCCTTTTTGGATTCAACATATGTCGTCCTTTGGAGAAGGCGCACTCGACGGAAACGTTGGAGGCGGAACTTGCAAAAATCTCCTTCGCAATATGACTTAAAATAGGATAAGTGTTGATCCTCTTTGACCACCACTTCAAAAGATCCACAGAGTTTTCAAAAGAAATAAATTCAAATGTACAACTTAAATATGTATCTAATTCTTGTGTGGGATTAGACCCCCTAGCGCGTTTTTGTGTTCGGTTATCATAAAAATCATAAAATGCATTAAGACCACTAACATTATATGGATTATGTGAAGAACTACTACTACCACCTACATTTTGAGCACCTAAATTATCCCCACAATCATCCCCTAATGAGGTTTTATATTCTTTAAATAAATCATACAAATAGTTTTTAGCTCTAGCTGCAACTTCTACATAATTTGGAACATAGTCAACCACATCATAATCGGATAACAAAAAATGGGGGAACAAAGCACTATAATACATGCGTAATAATTCGATTAGACCATCTTCTCTAATCCTAGGATCTAATAATTTAGCTATTAAAAATATATCGGGAAGTTCGTGAAAATATTTTAACCATTTTGCTTTAATTGCTATAATAGTGTCACCTATAATAGGACATGCACAATATTCATTCAAAATTAAAGCAATTTTAACACAATTATCTAAGGCTAATGGAGAAGTAGGATAATAAGTGCCACTTAATTCTCTAGTGGCTTCTTCAAAAATTTTTAAAAGAGCTATTAAATTAATGCATGCATCCCAAGAGTTGCTATTCAAATATATCAATTCATGTGGGTTTTCTTTATAAAATTCAATTAGCAATTCTTTATAATTATAAGAATCTTGAAGCATATAATAAGTTGAATTCCATCTATGTTTTACGTCCAATATAAATTTTTTAACTTCCATTCCATTATTTTTACAAAATCTTGCCCATTTTTTATGCCATTGTGTTGATTTAGCAATTTCATGAATTGCATCCGTAATAGGTGAGATTTTATCATGCAAAGCGGTTAATCCATCTTGTACACACAAATTCAAACAATGGGGTACACAACGAATATGAAAAAGTCTACTATCTATTGGAGGCCTAAAAAATTCCATTAATGTGGGTATACTAGCGGTGTTAGGAGCGGCATTATCATAACCAATCGAAAATATTTTTGTAACTATATCATAATCATTAACAATTTTTATTATTTTTCTAGCAATTGCTACGGAACTATGTTTTTCATCAAATTCGACATAGGCAATTAATCGTTTTTGCACGTTCCATGCATCATCTATCCAATGGCATGTTACTCCTAAATAATCATGGTTTCCGTAAGGATCTTTCCACACATCACAACAAATAGATACTCGTTGTGTTAAATTTTTTAGTTCTCCAATTAAAGCATATTTATATTCACCTACAATTTTTTCTATGTCACGTGTGACGGTATTCCTAGATATTCTTCTACTAGCGGGTTGAAAAACTTCACAAGTAAATTCTTCATAATCATCGTCAGTTGGAAATTGAAAAGGAAGATGTTTTTTAGCAATCAATTCGGCCATTCCTTTCCTATGAGTTAATTGACTAAATTTATGAAGGAAGTTAGGGTCGAGGAAGATGGGTTTGAGAGCGGTCATTACCCATCTTATCCGGATGTTTCTTGATGATGTGGTTGTTGAACGTTCCGTAGCCCCCTCCGGCCTTGAACTTGTAGCTCTTTCCACAGTAGTTGCACGTCACCGTGAAGTCCACGTTCGAATTTGATACTTTCTCCTTTTTAAAATGTATGGAGAAAATATCACTTCGAAGTGTCGAAGTGGTTCGGCTACGTGTGTCACTCTCTTGAGTTGGACGGGCCTCCGGTTGCTCCCGCTCTTCCTCCACTTCGGCAAAGTCGGCGGCGATCGAAGGTCCGAGAGCCTCCTCCAAATTGGCGTACTCCTCACTCCAATGAGAGTGGGGAGTGTATTGATCGATAAGATCATCGACTTCAACATCTCGTGGTGGAGGCATCGGTGCCTTTCCTCGGTGAGAAGAACCGGCGGAAGAAGAACCTCTTCGAGACATTTTCGAATGAATCGTAAATTGAGAATTGAAAAAAAAAAACTTGAGAATTGAAACTTTAGAATTGAGAATTGAATTTCAACTTTCGAATTGAGAGAGAATTGAAAGAGAAGTGTTGGAATGGTGTGAGGATTGAATGGGGGGAGGAGGGTATTTATAGAAATTTAAAAAATAAAAAATAAAAATCGCCGGAACCGGCGGTTCGAACCGGCCGGTTCGAACCGCCGGTTTACAACGGTTCTTAAATCTCGACCGTTGATCTCCAACGGTCGAGTGATCCTGGCGTGACACGTGTCCCAACGGTAACTTTTTAAAAAAAAAAAAAACCCGCGCCGGTTCGAACCGGCTTCGAACCGCCGGTTCCGGCGGCAACGGCTCTTTTTCGCCGGAATCCTGCGACAACGGCTACTTTTCGCCGGAGCTCCGACGGACACGTGGCGCTAACCCATTCGTCAGAAAATGAAAAAAAAAAAAAAAAAATTAACCGGAACCGCCGGTTAAACCGGCGGTTCGAACCGCCGGTTCACGGTTTTGCAAAACTCGAACCGAAACCGAACCGGATGAATCCGGTTTACGATTCCGGTTTGGAACCGGAACCGGGTCAACGGTTCCCCGAACCGTTGACCGCCGGTTTCGAACCGGCCGGTTCCGGTTTCCGGCGAACCGTGGGCACCACTATGTTTATGTAACTGTATGAGAGTTGTATATATATATATATATATATATAAATTTGAGTTATATATATATCATCTATAAGTTCAAATAGTTGGGTAACTTTGAATTTTCAAGAAATCTGTCTCCTATAAAAATTACGTGAAATAGTTTTTTCAGCACTTAAAAATCAAATATTGTTCAATAATGTACTATAAAATCATTTAAAATATAATTGTAAATAAATATCTACTGTATTCAAAACACAATACCTGGCAATCTAATGTAATTTTTTAGATCATACTTTTACAAATATGTTGCAATGTAATAAGATTTGCTAAATTGTATATTCTTAAATTGAAATTTTCCTTATCACATTTCCAAAAAAATAAATTTATACCATTATTTAAGTATTATGCAAAAAACGTGATTCTTTATTCCTATTTTCATAGCATACAATTCTTGTTTCAACGTCGACTAAGTTTTTTTGTAATTAAAAAATTATAATTTAAACCACTGTTTGTTTTGAATAATGAATTTTGAATATTTAACTTTATCATACTTAATTAATTTTTTTATGAAATCATACATAAATAGTTCATATTGCATATGATTTTAATTTTTTACTTTGGTAACATAAGGTAAATAAGGAGAACTTCAGATAGAGATTAAAGATGTTGGAAAATGTTCACATAAGAAACCGACTTATTCAGTTGTCTCTTTATCACAAAGTCATATTATTCAAAGGTTATAACTGACGAAATTTAAGAGGCACTATTATTTAATTATACATAAAGGAACAAATCACGCATCCACCGATATGTTTTATTTTTCCGAGATGACTACGCTCAGCCATGTGTAAGTCCTTATTTATTTATGGATCAGAACAGGTGAATGCCGATTTTGAACCTAACTAGTTTAACATCCACCCATCAAGGTACAAATTTCAGTTGTGCCTATCTTTTCTTCACCGAGATTACTACTGTCAGCCATGATGTTCGATTTTGAAGCTAATTGTTCACATATCCCACCACCTAGAAGAGAACAAAGAGCAGCAGGGTCGATTTTTTCATCTTCGAGATCACTAGATCCGGGAACGCTTGAATCCTTGATTTCTGCTAACTTACTCGTAGTTTGTTGATTGACATCATCTGATATAGAAGATAAGCTCTCACAACCACCTAGAAGAGAACAAATAACTTCAGGAGGTAATTTTTCATCTCCGAGATTATTTGTGGTTTTCGGTGTTGAGTCTGTCTCTCCTAGGAGACGAGCTGCACCATTAGACGAGAGATAGATTATCATCAACGTTACAACAAAAATGAATACTCGTGGATGAGTCATTTTAGTAGATGAACACCCTTGTTTTCTTAACATTAACAAAGAAATTGTGAACTTTTATGCTTGGATATAATCTATATAAATAGAGAATTGAGAAATTAATATAAATTACATATGCATAAAATTTTTATGATTATATCTTACGTACATGACTGCGGATTATTTTTAAAAAATTAAGTTAGGTTCAATTTAATAAAAATAACGACTAATTAAGTTATAAATAACTTGTGAAGACTATGTACATATATACTTATAGTATCTATGACAAAAGGTTATAGCATGATATTATTAAGTGATTCAATGATGATCTACAACTAGTTTGCATTTTTTTTAGCTTTGTTCACTTTCCATTAACTGTGGATAAGTTATATTAATATATGTATTGTGTATTTATGCTATTAATTATACTATAATGTCAAAAAAAGAGGTATTATGTAGGCTAGTAAAATCGAATAATCAAGACTTTGTTTTGTAAGTTTGGAGATTGAGGGCACAAGGTCTTGATCTGTATGACTGACTTCAACGTTAACAATTTGGTCAAGTGTTAATGTTAGAGATCTAATATAAATGTGGATGTAATATCAAAATGTATCTTCCATTGATGACTGAAGTGTTTGCATTACCAAAACCTCTAAAACTAATAAAATTCATATAGATAGTTAGCTTAGAAAATAAATAAAAATACATATGCATAAAATTAATTATCACGACTGCAAATTATTTAAATAAATTAAATTATGTTCAATTTAACTAAATGACCACTTATTATCTTATACCTAACTTTTAAGTAATATACATATATAGATATATTTATATATTGTATCTATGAGAAAAAAATCATAGCTTGATATAAATAAGGTGATTCATAGAGTATCTATGATTAGTTTACTTGCATTATTAGCTTTTTATAAATACTTTCCATTAATCGTGAATAAGTTTTATTAATATAGGTATTGTCTGTTACATACTCTGTTATACTATAATCCCTCGAACATAAAATAAAAATTGTAAGGTAGGCTTTAAAAATCCAAAAATCGAGATTGTGTGTTGTAAGTATGGAGATTGAGCGCACGAGGTCTTGATCTATATGAATTTAAATTTAACAAATTGGTTGAGGTGTCAATGATATATCTTCTCGAAGATCAAATATAATTATGGATATAATATCAAAATTATTTTTTTTCCATTGATATGTTAATTCCTGTGATTATATGACCAAAACCTCTAAAATTATAACAAATAAATCTTCTTGTAAAAAAAAAAAAGTCTCTTATAATAACTACATATATGTTTATGTAACTGTATGAGAGTTGTATATATATATATATATATATATATATATATATATAAATTTGAGTTATATATATATCATCTATAAGTTCAAATATTTGGGTAACTTTGAATTTTCAAGAAATCTGTCTCCTATAAAAATTACGTGAAATAGTTTTTTCAGCACTTAAAAATCAAATATTGTTCAATAATGTACTATAAAATCATTTAAAATATAATTGTAAATAAATATCTATTGTATTCAAAACACAATACCTGGCAATCTAATGTAATTTTTTAGATCATACTTTTACAAATATGTTGCAATGTAATAAGATTTGCTAAATTGTATATTCTTAAATTGAAATTTTCCTTTTCTTGTACTTGTCTATGTAGATGACATATTCATCACTGGTGATGACCTTTGCGTCATTCAACATGTCATCTTTGCCTTGTTAGGTTTGAAACTTCATCTTACTGATAGTGATTCATTTGATCAACCTATTTTGTATCGCAAAATTGTTGGAGCTCTTCAATACCTCACACTCATATTAATTCATCATGTATCTAATAATGAATTTGTTTCTTAATTTATTGTCAATTCTATTCTTTTTTTTTTAATTCATCGTTTTCGTTTCTTAATTCTCATCAAACAAAACAATGAGTTTCATTTGTAATAAAAGATTTGATTGGTTATTTCATTTTTGTTTTCATTTCTTAATTTTTGGTTCATGGTATTTTTCAATTATTTTATAGGATTTATGTATTCTATAATAAATAAATTCACATTATATATATTTGATATAAAATCAATTAGGATTAAATTACTTTAATCTAAAATTATTGCAAATTAATTCAAAATAATTCCTACTAAAAACGAGTATACATGAATAGTGTATTTCGAAAGCGAAAATGTTAGAATGCATACCGTGTACAACTAATATCTTTGAAATTATGGACATTTAAATTTAGTAGATACATGATATATCAGTAGTGGTACATATAAATGTGCCCACGACGGATCATTTTGGTAAAAATAAATAATTTGTTTGAACTATCAGATTTGACCGACAATCTATATCTTTACCATTATAGTTACAAATTTGAATTATATTTCACAGGGAATATTTAGATATCTTATTTACATAACAGATAAGAACAACATTTAGAAAGTGCAATTTATAGTTGTTTATGAAATTTATTTTATATGTAAAGTATATACTTTGATGACCACACATTCACTCTTTAATATTTTATTTTCGCTTTATAATTCACATATTTTATACTTATAAAAATTATATATTATGTTATAATATATATATATATATATATATAATATCGATAATCATCACATTATAAGAAAAAATATAATAATTGAACAATTCATTAATATCCCGTGCATCGTACAGACCTATTACTAGTTAGTACATTAAAAGAAAAACAATTAGCAGCCACCCACTCTCACCATCGGCGAGCACCAATCAAATAGATGACCGAAAAGTGTAATTTAAATTATCAACGTATATATCGGAAAGATCCCCTCTTCAAACTCATTCCAAACCCCACATTAATTTGAAAATTCATATTGAAATCGAATTTCAATTTCTCAAAAAATATCTCTCAAATCCTAGGATTTGAGGCCTCTCCCATGTGTGTTTTGAATTTTGATTAATTGTGAACTGTATGACGAATGTTGAGATGACTCAGATGCAAATGGAGCGGCAAAAGAAATCAATTCTCCAGCAAGAGAACAAGAAGTTCGTAATGGAGAACATGTCCATGAGAGAAGCAATGAAGAACCCTATTTGTACAACTGCAGGAGATGAATTCATGTTTGACAGTTGTTTCCCTAGAGGCGCAACAATTCCGTCTTGAGAATGCTCGTCTGAAAGTCCAAGTCAATCGCAAAACTACCAGTATAAGAAAGTTCATAGGTAGTGAACTCGGATTTGGAAGCAATGACTTCAAAAGACTATCGAATTAGAACCTAATTAGTTACTCAAATTCAACACCTAATTTCATTTAGACAACCATATATCAAGATTTCATATGAATAACTAAAACAATGGAAGAACATGATAAATCAATATTACGATGCAGGTTCTAAAATATGTTTTCATCTAATTCTCATCAAAATATCATTTTGACAAACTAAAATTTATTAATTATTCTCCCTATATGAGCAATCACGAAAATCGAATTAACCACACTCTCGAGTTAGTTAACTAATGTAACGCCCGAGATGAAACGACGCATAATTTGACGATTAAATAATTTAACCTTAACTATGTGATTTAATTTTGTGCGTTTCAGATTAATCGAATTAATGCGCGAAATAATTTGTCATATGTTCGCATAATATTATCGAAAACGTAACTAATTTGGAAAGCCTATGTTTATATTAATCGAAAGCATAATTGAATCGAAAACGAAATATGTATGATATGAGAATGATCGTAGTCGAAAGACGAAGAAAACGAAACGAGAATCGGGCCAATCGGGGTTACGAGGCCCAAGTTAGGCCCAATTGAAGGGAAGTGAGAAATGGATAAAACACACATGTGTTGAGTAATTCACCACACTTTGGATAATTTTACACAAGGGAAAAAGATATTTACTCTCTCCTCTCTCCCTGTTTTTCCGGCAGTCGGCGGCCGAAGCGCCGCCGCGTCGCCACAGTGCCGGAGGCGGCGCCACCACCGGCGCCGCCGCGTCTCCTCCCCGTTTTGTTCAAACCATACATCGAATCGAAGCCCTCGCCGAGCCCATTCCATTTCCGGGCTCGGATTTCCCCTCCACAGCCGGAGCCGCCGGGAATCGGCCAAAAACAGCCGGCGAAAACCCTCTCTCTCCACCCCTCTTTCTCTCTCTTCGATCTCCTCTGTTTCTTCTCCGATCGAGCCGATCTACACATGCATTTGAAGCTCTCATCGAGCTCGTCATGATTCCTGCCTCGGATCGTTGATCGGCTGGCTCGATCTCCGTCAATGGCCGTCTGAAAATCACTGTTTTCCACCTCTCTCTTCTCTCTCTCGCGCATTTCTTCTCTCCCCGATCTCTCTCTCTCTCTTCCTCGCCGATGCGTGTTGTCACCGTTAGGGTGTGTGTTGTGGTTGGGGCGGCGCCTTGAACGCCGCCGTGCGTCGGAGTCGCCGCGGCCGGCGGTGCGCCGCTGCGGCAGTTGGAGTGGTGTTGTGTGTGTGTAGATCCGTGTGTGTGTGCTTGGTTTGGCTGGGTTTGTGGGCGGCGCTAGAAGCGCCGCCGTGTGCTTGGTGGCCGACGCGAGGAGCGCCGGTGAGTGGTGGTGGTCGTGGTGCGTGTGTTGGCCGGCGACGTGGGTCGCCGGCGGTGTTGCAGCGGCGATGGGGAAGCGAGGCAGACGGGAGGAATGGTTGGAGGGGGAGGGGTCGGTTTACAATTTCCATAAACCCCAGGGACCCCTTCGCAAATTCTGAAAAATTCACTTTGGTCCCCCAACTTTCCCTTCTTTCAGTTTAGTCCTCAAACTTTTGGAAATCCCAATTCCACCCCCCAAAACTTTTCAAGTCTTTGACTTTCACCCCCAAAACTTCTATATATTACTTTTTGACCCCAGAATTTCCAGAAAATCCTACTTTGACCCCAGAACTTCGCTGTAATTACAGTTCCACCCCGGGTCAAAGTCAACCCTAGCCAGAAATTACGAAACTGCCCCTAAACCCTAAAACGCACCGTTCTCACTCATTTCTCGTTCGATTAAGCCCATTCTTTCGCCTATGGAACTGTAATCGAACCCTCTTCGATATATGATCAAGTTCTAAGCCTTTTCAATCGTTTTCTTTCCATCACCGTTTCTTTCGAGAGAGTTTCTTTAATTAATATACGTAATGATTACAAAACGAAACTAATTGAATACATTTGCATGTGTAGGCAATCGCGATTAGGAGCATACGCGTTTTAAGCGCATCACACGAAGTCAAACACCACCTACTAAGGTGGGGGTAACTTCTGAACTTAACGTCCTTTACATTTCTGTACTTAATATGTCTTGATATGCTAATGAAACTGCTGATACGTTAATCAATGTTAATATATCTATAATCGTACGATATGAATTACTTGAACTTACGTGTCTTGGGATTACGTGTTGTGTTATTATATGATCATGCATACTACGTAACATGTTTTATCGGGTAAGACGTGGACACCCGCGTCGAAGGATTACCGGGTAAGACGAGGAACACCCACGCCGAAGGATTACTGGGTAAGACGGGGAACACCCGTGCTGAAAGATTATATGTGCAATGCATTTTACGTGCTGTGATTACTTGATGTGCTGAATTCTACTTACGTATTTTAACTGTTTATATAATCCTGAAAATGGAAATAACTCCCATAAGTGTATTCAAACGCACTCACCCCTATCTGTACTCACACTACAGGAAACAATGAAAGTTAGGATACGCAGCGAGAGGGGTGCCGTATCCAGTGTCTCTCCTGTTTTAGTTTGAAAAGGGATTATCGAACTTTACTTTAAAACTATTCTTGTTTTGTAAACTGTTGTAAATTATGATGGATCCTGTTTATTTCCGCTGTTGGTTAAAAATATTTTCTTCCAACGATGTGCCGATGTTTTGAAAAATGTAAAAGATTTGTACGCTTTATCTGAATTTAACTATTTCTAAATTCGTATTTCAGGCCTTGATGTTTTGACCTGTTTGACGATCTTTATGAAATTTTTGTTTACTCGCTTTATTTTATTTAAAAGTATGTCTCTTTCTTTCTTTTTCCTGCACGCCCAAAAGCAAATTCTGATATTTTTAAATGTATTAAAACGGGACGTGACAGATATGGTATCAGAGCAAGGTCCTACCCTTTGTAGGGCCCTGTTCTAGGTCGTTTTTCTTTTCAAACGTGTTTTTACATGAAAATCTTATATACATGCTGGATAAGCACCTCTCCCTACGCGTTTCTCCCATAATTAGGAAACTTAATAAGAATGCTTACATGTTATACGTCTACGTTTTATTATTTGTCTATGTCTTGTCCATCTACTTCTCGTCTACCTTGTCGTTGTCATGTTTAACTGTTTTATGACCTGGATTCCGAGTGATACCTGAAGTCATATGAAGTTGTCCTTGTTTAGTTGCTTTAATGGATGACGATCATTCTGTTCCTTGATGTCTCCACAACCGACACACTGCTTCTGGCCGCCGCTGACTGCAGCAGCTTGAGCTCGTGTGCGTAAATGGCCGTTCATAAGAGTTGGTGTGTGGTTACTGAGAGTTGAGACTATATGAGCCGTTGTTTATAATAGGGTGAGCTAGTTGGTGTGCTTTCCTGGTTCGTGAGTGTGATACGTAAAGTTGCATCTAATGCTTGAGGTCTATGGAGACCACGTGTGGATGTTTATGATATGTTTCGTGATATGCTTTTATGGTTAGTATATGCAAGTTAAATATATGCTATCCTACATGACAATGTTATGCTATGATGATAAACGAATGATAGAGAAATCTGTTGAGATTGTTAAATGATTTATGAAAGAATGTTTATATGATATGTGCTTATCTGTTCATTATCTATTTGATCCTTGTTTATCTCGTGATTACATTTATATGTTGTTGGGTTGCGTGGGGTAGTTCGGTTAGTTACCCCTTTTGCCGATCATCTCGATCGTTCATTTTATGGGTCTCCTAGACGAGTAGGTACGAGAGGATTTCGAGAAGCCGAAGGAGGACCGTCACCACCCCCACCGCCAGCTGCTGGAGCCGTTACTATAGTGGTGTAGCCATTGTTGGATGTCTTGTTTTGGGTGTTCACAATGTGTGATGTTACGTTGTTTGTTTGCCTGTCGCTTGCGACCTTTATGGATATTAGGATTTATGGTATCACTTTCTTTTCTCCCTCTCCGTTCTACGATGCGTTTGACTTCTAGTCTCCCTCTATTTCTCGTTGTGCTCTTTGTTCTCTGTGAATCGTTGATTTGAGATCTTTTACGGTATCTGTTATAATGCGTAGATCGTATTCTTACTAAGAATAGTATGCCTCGTGGCCGTCGAAGAAGAGACCAACCACCGATGGATAATCAGCCGCCAGAGGAAAACCCTCCGGATCATGTGGACACCATAATGGGAGATCTGGTGTCGGTTTTGAGGGGACTGGCCCGACGCTTTGAAACACCACAATCAACACCAGCAACGTCAGCGAGAAACGACACAAATTTAGTGATCGAGCAATTCCGACGGTTCAATCCACCAACCTTCAATGGAAATGGAGAGCCCTCTGAGGCAGAGGAATGGCTAAGGGCCTTGGATCGTTTATTTGGACATCTGGCCTGCACTGAAGAGCAGAAGATTTCTTGCGCCATCTTCCAACTTACAGATGAGGCCAGTCATTGGTGGGAGTCGCGCATATGAATGACACTTGAGCAAATAAGCGCCCTAAACTGGGAGGCATTCAAGGAGGTAGTCATGCACAACTATGTGCCTCAGTCTTACCGCGATAAAAAAGAGACGGAGCTTCTACACCTCCGACAGGGGCCATCTACGGTGGGCAACTATGAGAAGAGGTTCAACCAGCTAACCGATATGCGTCCCATCTGGTGAACACGGACGCCAAGAGGGCCCGACGCTTTGAGAGGGGCCTTCATCCGGAGATCAGCTCCATTCTGGCCGGACAGAGTGCAATGACCTATGTTACGGTCGTAGGAAGAGCTCAAGAGATCGCGTCTCGACTACGTTTGGACGTGGCACCACCCAGGAAGATAGAAATGACAACGGGAAAGAGGAAGTGGAATGGACCCAGTCAGAGTTTCAACCAGAGCAAGCCTCCACGAACCCCCAACGCTCCGCTCCTCCCAACACCAAGGCCCGGGAGCTCTTGCACCAAGTGTGGGAAGACGCATGCGGGGCCCTGTCTCCAAGGGACTAGATACTGCTACCGATGCGGAGAGCCGGGTCACATTTCGAACAGTTGTCAGAAGCCTCGAAATCCAGGAGTTGCTGCCCCAAGATCGAGGCCAAGAGCAGGTCAGGCACGAGCTTTCGCTCTCACTCGTTCACAGGCTACCGAAGGATCGGAGACCATGCCAGGTATGCTAACAGTTTTCTTATATCCCTGCTCTCGTCTCCTATGATACCGCGACAACTTTTTCTTTCGTCTTCGTTGGATTTTGTGATATGCTGAAACCTGAGAGCGGCAGGGTAGTCGTTGAAACCTTAGAATTAGTATCCCATCAAGCATGACGGTACGAACGAAACACCTCTGTTAGAGAATAAGGGTCACTTTTGGCGATAGAACTCTGCTAGCCGGTCTGCATGTGTTGGAAATGAGAGATTTCGACGTCATTCTAGTAATGGACTGGCTTAAGGCGAATCATGCAGTGATCAAGTGTCATGAGAAGGAGATCACTTTTCAAATTCCTGACGACGACGAGTTCACGTTTTTCGGGACACCGGTCGGAGTTAACCCGAGGGTTGTATCAGATATGAAGACGACAAAAAATGTTCAGAAAAGAAGGTTGTCAGGCTTGGGTGGTGAACATGGTAAACTTCAAGCAAAAAGTGAGTTCTGCTGAAAAGGTTTTGGCTGTGAGAGAGTATATGGGCGTTTTACGGAAGACCGGCCAGGCCCTCCAGTAGATCGACAGATTGTTGTTGAGATTGATCTCATATCAGGATCAACACCAGTGTCGAAAGCGCCATATCGGATGAAACCAAGAGAATTACAAGGATTCAAGGTTCGGCAGCAAGGACTTCTGGGCAAAGAATTCATTCTTCCAAGTGTACCGCATCGAGAGCCCAGTGCTCGTGTGAAGCTTTTAGACGTGTATCGCTTATTGGGAGCTGAACAAGTGAGCCACCAAGAACAAGCATCCCTCGTCTCGGATAGAAAATCTGCTTGACCAGCCGAGAGACACGAGCGTGTTTTCTGAGATCGATATGAGGTTCGGATATCACCAAGGATGCAGTTATACCAAGGACTGCTTTCAGTACAAGATACAGTCACTATGAGTTTGTTGTAATGCCGTTGGGACTCAGCATCGCACCAGCAGTTTTCAGGGATCTGATTAATCGAGTCTTCCACCCGTACCTCGATAGTTCTATCATAGTATTCACCGACGACATCCTATTATATTCGAGTAACAAGGCGCACCACGAACAACATCTACGAATCGTGTTAGAGACTTTGCGAAATGAGGAGCTTTTGCGAAATTCAAGAAGTGTGAGTTCTGACTCGATAAGATAACCTTTCTTGAACATATATCCTCGAAAGGGATTGTTGTGAACCTACGGTTTAGATAAGCTAGCTCGAATCTATCTAGAGGAGATCGTCAGAATGCATGACGTACCAGTCCCATCGAATCAGACAGAGATCTGCATTTCACATCTAATTATGACAGAGCTTACAGAAGAAGTTAGGGACCAAGCTATCCTTCAGCACTGCCCTCCACGCCTAAAACGATGGATAATCAGAAAGGACAGTCCGAATCCTAGAAGACTTATCGAGGGCATGCGTCCTGGATCGCCATGGAAGCTGGGAAGACCATATATGCTTGGTGGAGCTCACATACTACAACAGTTACCAGTCGACAATCAGAGTGGCACAGCGGAAGCGAGGTGAGCGGGAAGAAGGAATTGGAATTCGAATGGGTCGAACAATGGGTTGAAGTGATCGAGATCTTGGATCGAGTTGGAGAGGTCGCGTACCGTCTAGCTTTGTTGCCGGACTCCGCTAGAATGCACGACGTTTTTTGTACAGCCATGTGGCGGAAGTAGATTTTTGATCCGAGCCATGTAGTCGACCTTGAAGGTATCGAGATTGAGAAGGATCTGACTTACGGGAAAGTCCCAGTAGCTATCCTGGACAGAAAGACTCGACAGCTCTGGAATCGGGAGATGGCCCTGGTGAGAGTCTAGTGGAGCCGCCAGGGAAAAGAAGAAGCGACGTGGGAGCAAAAAGACGAGATTCTATCGAAGTATCCAGATTTACCATTTTTAGGCACGCTTCAAATTTCGAGGACGAAATTTTCTTAAGGGGGTAGGGATGTAACGCACGAAATGAAACGATGCATGATTTGACGATTAAATAATTTAACCTTAACTATGTGATTTAATTTTGTACGTTTCAGATTAATCGAATTAATGCGCGAAATAATTTATCATATGTTCACATAATATTATCAAAAACGTAACTAATTTGGAAAGCCTATGTTTATATTAATCGAAAGCATAATTGAATCGAAAACGAAATATGCATGATATGAGAATGATCGTAGTCGAAAGACGAAGAAAATGAAATGAGAATCGGGCCAATCGGGGTTACGAGGCCCAAGTTAGGCCCAATTGAAGAGAAGTGAGAAATGGATAAAACACACATGTTTTGAGTAATTCACCACACTTTGAATAATTTTACACAAGGGAAAAAGATATTTACTCTCTCCTCTCTCCCTGTTTTTCCGGCGGCTGGAGCGCCGCCGCGTCGCCACCGTGCCGGAGGCGGCGCCACCACCGGCGCCGCCGCGTCTCCTCCCCGTTTCGTTCAAACCATACATCGAATCGAAGCCCTCGCCGAGCCCGTTCCATTTCCGGGCTCGGATTTCCCCTCCACCGCCGGAGCCACCGGGAATCGACCAAAAATAGCCGGTGAAAACCCTCTCTCTCCACCCCTCTTTCTCTTTCTTCGATCTCGTCTATTTCTTCTTCGATCGAGCCGATCTACACATACATTTGAAGCTCTCGTTGAGCTCGTTACGATTTCGGCCTTGGATCATTGATCGGCTGGCTCGATCTCCGGCAATGGTCGTCTGAAAATCACTATTTTCCACCTCGCTCTTCTCTCTCTCGCGCATTTCTTCTCTCTCTCTCTCTTCCTCGTCGATGCGTGTCGTCGCCGTTGGGGTGTGTGTTATGGCTGGGGCGGCGCCTTAATCGCCGCCGTGCGTTGGAGTCGCCGTGGCAGTTGGAGTGGTGTTGTGTGTATGTAGATCCGTGTGTGTGTGCTTGGTTTGGTTGGGTTTGTGGGCGGCGCTAGAAGCGCCGCCGTGTTCTTGGTTGCCGGCGCGAGGAGCGCCGGCAAGTGGTGGTGGTCGTGGTGTGTGTGTTGGCCGGCGACGTGGGTCGCCGGCGGAGTTGCAGCGGCGATGGGCAAGCGGGGCAGACGGGGGGAATGGTTGGAGGGGGAGGGGTCGGTTTACAATTTCCATAAACCCCAGGGACCCCTTCGCAAATTCTGAAAAATTCACTTTGGTCCCCCAACTTTCCCTTCTTTCAGTTTAGTCCTCAAACTTTTGGAAATCTCAATTCCACCCCCCAAAACTTTTCAAGTCTTTAACTTTCACCCCCAAAACTTCTATATATTACTTTTTGACCCCAGAATTTCCAGAAAATCCTACTTTGACCCCAGAACTTCGCTGTAATTACAGTTCCACCCCGGGTCAAAGTCAACCCTAGCCAGAAATTACGAAACTGCCCCTAAACCCTAAAACGCACCGTTCTCACTCATTTCTCGTTCGATTAAGCCCATTCTTTCGCCTATGGAACTGTAATCGAACCCTCTTCGATATATGATCAAGTTCTAAGCCTTTTCAATCGTTTTCTTTCCATCACCATTTCTTTCGAGAGAGTTTCTTTAATTAATATACGTAATGATTACAAAACGAAACTAATTGAATACATTTGCATGTGTAGGCAATCGCGATTAGGGGCATACGCGTTTTAAGCGCATCACACGAAGTCAAACACCACCTACTAAGGTGGGGGTAACTTCTGAACTTAACGTCCTTTACATTTCTGTACTTAATATGTCTTGATATGCTAATGAAACTGCTAATACGTTAATCAATGTTAATATATCTATAATCGTACGATATGAATTACTTGAACTTACGTATCTTGGGATTACGTGTTGTGTTATTATATGATCATGCATACTACGTAACATGTTTTATCGGGTAAGACGTGGACACCCGCGTCGAAGGATTACCGGGTAAGACGAGGAACACCCATGCCGAAGGATTACCGGGTAAGACGGGGAACACCCGCGCTGAAAGATTATATGTGCAATGCATTTTACGTGCTGTGATTACTTGATGTGCTGAATTCTACTTACGTATTTTAACTATTTATATAATCCTGAAAATGGAAATTACTCCCACGAGTGTATTCAAACGCACTCACCCATATCTGTACTCACACTATAGGAAACCATGAAAGTTAGGACACACAGTGAGAGGGGTGCCGTATCCAGTGTCTCTCCCATTTTAGTTTGAAAATGGATTATCGAACTTTACTTTAAAACTATTCTTGTTTTGTAAACTGTTGTAAATTATGATGGATCCTGTTTATTTCCGCTATTGGTTAAAAATATTTTCTTTCGGCAATGTGCATATGTTTTGAAAAATGTAAAAGATTTGTACGCTTTATCTGAACTTAACTATTTCTAAATTCGTATTTCAGGCCTTGATGTTTTGACTTGTTTGACGATCTTTAAGAAATTTTTGTTTACCCGCTTTATTTTATTTAAAAGTATGTCTCTTTCTTTCTTTTTCCTGCACGCCCAAAAGCAAACTCTGATATTTTTAAATGTATGAAAACGGGACGTGACAACTAATGTATTAAAGGCTATCGAAAATAACACATTCTAATAAACACTTAACTCCTAAAAGCACCTAAATTTTATTTATCATCACTTAAGTTCATTAATCCCTCGTACTAATTCACTTATATGTCAAGTATTTAGTTATATCTCTTCTCTCGAATTTGATTCAATTACAAAAATATGCTCGACTATTGGTCATCTAATCAAACACGCAAACAAATCATAAACACAAGAATAAGGTAAAAGAAATTAAGAACTTGATTAAATTCGAAGATCTATAACAATTCGAATTAAACTACAACAAATCCTAGAAACCAAAAAAAATTAGCTAGACTTGATTATCAAACAATTCATAGACAAATTGAACATCATATCGAAACAAAATCTAACTAATAGAAAGATATAAAAACTCTAAGAAAAGTGATCTCCCGATTCTCCAATCCTCCAGTTCTTGATCTTATTCTCCATAACACCTCCAAATACGATCTATCTTGCTTGCCTCTTCCTTCGGATGCTTCTAAGAATATTGATTTTTCATGTCTAAAGCTTAGTATATGGCATCGTTTGTTTTTCCATCAATTTTAGACTTAGATATATGACTTTGTTTCCTAAGTCGAGTAGAAGTTGAAAGCATGCAAAAAATGAGTTTCCTAGCAAGAATATGCCTTCCAAAAAGGTCATGTCTTCGCGCACGGTCCAACTATGCACGCATACAAAAGTTTATTTAATCTCTGTGATTGACGCATGATCGTGTCTTGGAAAACGGTTGTGCGCAACAAAAATTTCAGAATTTGACCTTGTGTTCATCGTATAAGTTGTAGCTCTTAGAGTTACCTTTCTAGTGTCACAAATTTGAGCTCAATAACAATTTTCTACAAGAAGTTATGCCAACAATAATAGAGCATTGTCAGGATGAAAAGTAGTTTCATGTCTTTGCACAACTTTCATCTTCTCTTAATTTTCTGCTTTGTTGGAGAGAGAATTGAGAAAAGTGATAAACAAGAAAGTTTAAACTCTTCTTCTCAGATTTCTAACAGAATAAGGAACTCTCACATTGAACTTCTAAATTAAGAGATATGTCATTTCTCTTACAACTGCACGTTGAAGCTCGTATAGTCAATGCCAATCAATTTTCCACCTAACTTGACTATTTTGTTATTAAAGGATTTCAACTATTTTTCTCATATTTTCATGATATTCCTCGTCACTCTTCATTGACTTCTTCCTTATTTCATGATTCCATTCAAAAGTTGCACTTTTTGTCACCTAAAACATGAAACTAATTACAAACACATCAAATGCAACTAATACATGAAATCCATATAAATTGCCGATAAAAACTACCTAAATTAATGTACTCAAAAGAATACATAAGTTTACACTAAAATATGTAAGAAATGACATTTATCAGAGAGATCTATGTACCACGTTGCTTTGACCGTCATAGATGAATTGATGAAAATGGTAGAGACCGATGAAAGATGGAAAGGATTTGAGATATTTCATGAGAAATTAAAGGTCGATTCGCATATGAATTTTAAAATTGATTTGGGGTTTGGAATGAGTTCAACAAAGGGAACATTGTAGCGGCAGGTGGTCAAAGCGGTGGGTTGTCGGCAGGAAGAAGGAAGAAAACTTAACTTCTTTTTTATTTTTATTTTTTTGGAAAATAAAAAAAATTCAACATACCCAGGCCTCCTATGTTATTAAACAATTTGGATTATAAACTCTAATTTTAATTTAATCTTTGTTTATAAGTGAGCAACATCCATGTGGCAAGTTTGGAGGCAAAAATTGACTTAATACGTTATTGATGGAGGTAAATTGCATTATATATAAGAAAAAACAAAGACTTTTAGTGACACAAATATTTGTCACCTAAGTGATATTTCTATGTCCGTCTTAATTCCTGTAGAATTGACACGTTAACTTTCTCTATCTTTAGAAAGCTGGTGCAAGAGTTGAAGTCTTACCATTTACCAACTCCACATTTTGTTGTAGAGGAATTAAACTGTTAAATACATATAAAAAATGAAGTAAATTCAATTGACTTTAGTGATTCAATTAGTTTTGATTAGAAATGTGCGAATAGGTCCAGCCGGCGAATAAAACCATGCATGAGTTATTTTTAGCACGAAAATTGCAGTAGTTTTATTTACATGAAGAAATCATTTAACTTAAAAGGCTTTTCTAACTTGATTACTTGGATAATTAATTACATTTTCTATGCGATTGTTTGCACCTTCATTATGATATCATATTTAAATGTTTATACTTTGTCAATATAAACTTACAATCTTATTGCATTTTGCTAACTCGAGCAAATTATAATTGTTGATTGTACAATTTATGATTATTTTCTCGAGTTGGAAAATTGTAAAAAGTTGTACAATTAGTAAAGTAAAGTGGAAACATTTAATTAGAATGTAAGACTTTTTTACCATTAATAAATAATTAAATAGTTGGTCTTGTGTGCACTTGTTGTACATGCAATCCGGGTCGACCTAGTTTTTGACCCGAATCCGCGTGTTTTGAATTTTACTTTTTTTTTTTTTGCTTCAGGTTGTGATCTTTATGTTGTAAATGTGTGACCTTTATGTTATAAATGTGTGACCTTTATGTACAACTATCATGACTTTCATGTACTGTAACTTAGAAAAAAATGAAGATTTTCAACATAATTTGAACTGTATACCTTTATGTGATATCAATGCGACCTTTATGTTATATCATGTCACCTTTATGTACAAATATTCTGACCTTTATGCACTTTTATATATTACATAAAGATCAGAATATTTGTACATAAATGTGACATAATATAACATAAAGGTCACATTGATATCACATAAAGGTATACAATACAAATTGTGTTGAAAATCTTCATTTTTTTTCTAAGTTACAGACATAAAGGTACGGATGTTTGTACATAAAGGTATGAAAGTCATAACATAAAGGTATGGAAGTTATAACTAAAAGGTATATATATTTTCCAGAAAAATACAGAAAATAAACTTAAGTGCGTTGCGCCTCCTTCCCGGCGCGTGGGGGCGCGTGAATGACTGTTCCAGCGAGTGGATGACCGTGCCGGGTCGGATTGACCCGAATTGCACGGATCTAAGATCCGTGCACCTGGTGCACAGGAGTCTTTGCCATAATTAAAAGTTATGAGATGTCTTCTTTCTGACTCTGGATACCATGACGAAACCATGTAAGGAGAAAATGAAAAGAGTTTACTGAACTTCATTATTTAAAACTGAGAAATAGAATACATACCTAAATATAGTTGAATATTTATTAAAAAAGCTGTTTAGTTAGCACTCATAACTTTCTAAAACCAAAAGTCAGCTGGTAATTAAAGTCAGTTATATTTGGTGAATAAATTAATTTTATGGATTAAAAAAAACTTTTTTTCAACAATTCTTTGATCAATTCTTAAGTAATTAATGTGATCATTTAATGAAAATATGGAAATGTTTAATTTGTTAAATCTCAATCCACATTTTGAGCAGATAAAATTAGTATATTTTTGTATACTTTCTCAACATGACCAATTTAGGGTAATCAATAAATTGATGCATACAAAGGGAGCAACTTGAACACAAAATGATGTTGTGTTTTGAAGATTTGTAGGACTACAAATCTATATACCTACTTTATGAAATGGTTTACTTTAATTTATGAACCATATATTCAACATATTAAAAATATTTTTATGAACTACTTGAACAATTAGTAAATGTTGAAATTATATTACTGAATTTTTTAAATTAAGTTTCATAATCAAAATAATGAAGAATTATACGCAGCTAAAACTGACTTTTATTTTTTCAATACAATATGAGTTAAATGTCGTAAAAATCACAAATTTTAGTTAAATTGTCATTTTAATCAATTTTTTCACTATTTACAAAAATAAAACGATCTTTTATATATATATATATATATATATATATATATATATATATATATATATATGCGCGCGCACAATTTTGACCACAGGTTAGTATTTGATTTTTTCCTTGTTAAGTGTTCGGTAGCCTAGACACGTTAGTGGCCAACATGGATATTAAATAAAAAAATCACTAACTTTACTTAAATTACAATTTTAACCAACTTTGGACAAGAAAAAAAAACGTGACCAATTTCAATCATTAGTTAGTGTTTGAATTATTTCCTACTGGCGTGTATAGTTGCTGGGCTTCCAACATGAATATGAAAAAAAAAAACCAAATTCACTCATTAATGGAACACTTTTGTTTCCCTCTCATTTTTAATCTCTCATTTCTTTTAATGAAAACTACGTGGTTTCATAAATGCATAAATTATTTTACGGCAATTGTAAATGTAGTGATTTTGTTAATATATCCATGTTGGCAATCCGAGTAATCTGACACATCAGCAAAGAAAAATTAAAACAATAACTGGTGATTGAAATTGCACCTATCTATATAAAGTCATATTGTTTTTGAAATTATCCAAAGGTTAAGTTAAAATTTCAATTCAAGTAAAAGTGGTGAATTTTTTTTAATATATATATCACTATAGAAAAAACATTAATTAGTTTACTGAGGAAAATTTGAAGAAAAATCGAACCTATTTGGTTTGATCAAAGTGGCTCGACGAGTTTGGCGGTATTAGGCTAAAATGTGATTGCATGGCTTGACTTCATTACATCACTTACCTCATTGAGTTGGATCGGGTCGGATTGACAGACCTAACTTGCCATTTTCTATATGTAGGATTCATTCAACACAATTATTTATGTGTACCAGGTATATGGATCCTAAATCCATGCAAGTGGGTCGGCCCGAACGTCTCACGTGCTACCACTGCCCCAAATTTCCACGCCCACAATCTATCCGGCATGTGTAACCTTTATGTTATGGTTAACCTAACATTTATATTATGTTAGTTTAACATTTACATTATATTACACCGACATATAATACCTTTTAAATCTTTTTGTTATAATAATATAATTTTTATGTTATAATAATATAATCTTTATATTTTAATATTTACTTAAACAATATGATAACTTATATTTATCAAATAATCGTAGCTTCATGTAAAATTCTGAGACAAATTAGACTTCTGTTTCCAAATATATTTGTTCATTAATTAGTAATTGAAATTACAGTAGTAGGAATATATATATAATCTTAAAATCTCACAGTCGAGCTTCCAGCGAAACTCATTTAGAATATATCACTTATCAGTGTCCATTTCCTCTTTTCCTCCTTAGAAAACTTGAAAACAAATCATTTCATCACCAAATGAAATGAGCAGTAACCATGGA
Organism: Scutellaria galericulata; assembly: GCA_946896805.1. Lineage (NCBI taxonomy): Eukaryota > Viridiplantae > Streptophyta > Magnoliopsida > Lamiales > Lamiaceae > Scutellaria > Scutellaria galericulata. The sequence continues at coordinate 9,847,746 of OX335798.1, read as the reverse complement.
ATTAATTGATATAAGTTGTTTGTGATCAGAAACACAAGGATCAATCTTCTTGGATTGATGAAGAAGATAAAGTAGTACTGTTGTCTGAGAGAAGGAGAGGTGAACTATATACATTTGCAATGAAATTTTCAATTGTTTGTCAATTATAAAAATATATACATCGGTTAATATATGTATCATCTTGCTCTATATGTTTTTCTTAAATGTATATGCTTAGCCTAAGGATAAATAAATGCAGTATTAAAAAGATAATATAAAGTAACAAGATAAACTACTTAGTCAATAGTCACACAACCCTCTTAGTTTGGAATAAAGTATCCTGCATGCAACAATTTATTCAAGGTCATAACAATAAACTGCATTTTAGTATAATTGGGTTCTTACTGAACAATTCAAAAGACTTAATCATAAATTTCAATTATTTTTCTCTATATAGTTACTCTAATTCTCAAATTCATCGTCTTAAAATTATAGTCAATGCAGATCTTTGTCTTCATGAAAATGAATAAAAGTCGTGATTAATGATAGATTTTAGTTAGAATATTATCCATTTAAAATAATATGCATTACCAAGTCTATCCTTTTAACACACTAAACAAAGCTGCTAGTTGTAATTAATTTACATGTTATTTCATCTGGCACCGTTGACATTATTTGTTTCCCTCTGTCTATAAAATCCCATTCTTTATCAGCTTTTCAAACATCCACCACATTTGCCTCTTTAATTCTATCTTAGAATCACTCTCCAAAGAAGAAAAGAAGTATCTTAGAATCGAAAAAAAAAAAAAAAAGATGGTGAAAGTTCACATGATAATTATTTAGATACTTATTTCTTCAATAATGCTTGTACTTGATGCTAGGATGCTCTCCCAGAAAAGGGAAAAAATAGCTAAATTTCGTGTTTATGTTCATGATGTGATGAGCGGCCCGAATGCAACTGTTCATGAGGTTGCACGGGCCAACATTACATCTACTTCTCTCACGGCCTTCGGCCAGGTAGCAGTTGCGGATGATTTAATGACAAGTAGACCTAATGCCAACTCACAGGAGTTGGGCCGAGTTCAGGCTCTTGTCACTAATACGGGCCTGGAAGATCAGAATTTCAACATAAACGCTCTGTTTATTTTCACAACTGGAAAATATAGTGGAAGCACACTTAGCATTTTGGGATTTAAATCGATACCAAACTCAAATCAGAAGATTCCCATTGTTGGTGGTACAGGTACATTCAGTATGGCACGAGGGCATACTATTTGCAACCTTTATTCTTATGATCCTATCGCCAACATCTACATTTGGATATATGATATGGATGTTGTATATAGAGATGAATAATGTAAGTTGGCGGAGATAATCGGCTACCACAACAAGTTTTTCTTTTCTCTAAGAAAGCACAACAAGTTTCTATGTTTAAGGGTTATATATATTCTATAAGTTTTGCATTAATTGAGGAATATAAAATATTTGATGATCTTCGCATTTGGAGAATGGGGTTGAAAATTTGCCAATGGAACTTGGATATATCGTTGATAATTTTTATCAACAGGTACAATGTGCAAAAAACATTTTGATTACTATGTTTGATAGAAGCCTAATGATGAATCTCAGAGCCAGTTTTTGGTTAATTTCAAATTTTTATCACATTTTATACTGTATGTGATTTTTGTAATCAAAACTTATAATCTGAAGTATCCAATATGACAATTTGGCACCTGAAGTATAGAAAATTACAGTTTGTTACGTGTTGTTGATTTTCATTCTGTTTTTACATCAGATTACTTGCGTGTTTTAAGGTTTCTTGAGTCTTTCAGCAAATTAATTGATTTCGAAATTTTCTTTCATCACTAGTGTTATGTAATTTGCCCCAAAAAAGTTACAAAAGAAAGTTTTAAGAAATTTAGCATGCAACGTAGGTGATCTAATTTCATTAAAAAAATAAAAGAAAAGGCTGAAATTGCTTGTTAGGTTACAAACTGCAATAATGTATAGGTTTTTTTTTATAGCAAATAGTAACAATTGACCCAAAAAAGTTACAACAGAAAGTTTTTAGAAATTTAGCATGCAATGTAGGTGATCTAATTTCATTAAAAAAATAAAAGAAAAGGCTGAAACTGCTTGTTAGGTTACAAACTGCAATAACGTATAGTTTTTTTATATAGCAAATAGTAACAATTGAAACACGTTTTGTTACTAAAGTGCAAAAAAAGGCATATATATTTTGGATATGGAAAAACTATAATTTTAGAATGCTAACTTTGAGTTTCGAAATTAATTTGTAAGCTAACTTTTATATTTGGAACAATTTAAGACAAGCTAATCTGAAATGACAAATTTTGAGTGAATTCGCACACGCAATGAGAGCCTCCCTCCAATTTCGGGTTATGGGAAAAAAAATAATTTTAATTTGGCCCTGTAGGAAGACCTCTGGTCCGATTTTGGCTCTTTAATAGACCTTTTCGGCCCATTAACCAATTTTCTTTAAATATTTAACGATCCTAACAAGTGCAAGTCACGTGGCCATTAACAACTCATTTGTCACAGCCAATAGTTGACAAAACTTATTCCGACAGGTTCAAAATTGAATTTTTCCCTCATAAAAATTATAAATATATACAAAAATGGTAATTAATGAAATTTTAAAAAACCTCTATAATGATTTATAAAATATATTTAAACAACTAATAATTTAAACTGAAATAATTGAGATAATCATATGAAATTGTGAAAACAAATTACCAAAAGCATTATATATATGTGAAAGAATTATAAAATATAAGGGAAAACAATAGTTATGAAATATATATAAATTTTCAATATTATGTAAAGAAAAATAATAATTGTTCAAATAAATTTTCAATATTATTACAAATTACAAAGAATAAAATTAAACAGTTATAGAAAATAAATTTAGGATATATATATATATATATATATATATATATATATATATATATATTTATGATTTTATCATATTTACAAAAATACATAAGAAATACCAAACTGAGTGAGAATATAAATTATGGTCTAATGAATAGATACATAAATAAATTTTAAAATAAACTACATACATTCATAAATTAAGGTCGTCTAATGAATTAACAAAATTGTCAATAGACTACAAAAATAATACGAAATTTTAAGATACAATTAATTTTAAAGGAGTTTTGTTTTTGATCTTAAAATATTTATACTTATTTTTTTCATAATTAACCAATATTCATGAACTCTCTTATTTATTTCTCAAAGCATATTTCATAAACGTTCTGGCGTTTTCTATATTTTCCATTAGTATAGGTCTCGTGTAATATACGGGATTTTATAATTTTTTTTTTAAATTTAGTATAATTAGAAAAATTTAAATATTTTTTATAAAGTAGGGGTTAAAAGTGAACAAGACTCATTCCTACAATATTAAAGTTGATTTTTTTTCCCTGCACGCGTGTTGATAAAAATAGCTCTTCACGGTTTCCATAAGGAAAACTAACGGAGAGGGCCAACATTAATTATTTTTGCGCATTTTTTGAACCTGGGAGCCAAAATTGAACTCAGACATTTCATACAGGGTCAAAATTGAATTTTTCCCTTTTGAGTTATTACAGATGTGAAATAATATAGATGAATAATTCTCTTAATTAATAAAATCCCACATCATAAAGTCTACTCACCCCTAAACAATAAGAAATTTTCGCTCAAACTTGTATCACACTCGTGGAAAGTCATTGAAAATTGCAAGATTCGGCGAAAAAAGACTAAAATTGGATCAACTTTTCAATTACGGGATTAAATTTGAAAATTGAAAAATAAACAAGAAAAAAATATCGGACACGAGTCATAGAGAAGAACAAAAAAGATTTTTTCCCAATTGCACATTGAAAATATAGATTCCGATGAAAAAGGATTGCAATTGGACAAATTTTTCAATTGCAGGACTAAAATTGATAATGTGAAAGTCACAGTATCAAAATCGGATACTAAGACAGTACATAAAATAAAGTTTCCCAAAAAATTAGTATTTATAAATGATGAATATTTATACACATGTCCTAAAATAGCATTTAACTTTCTCCGAATTCCTTCCCTCACATGTGGTCCATGTGAGATTTCTTCCCTCACGTCACGAGACTTCATTTGTTACAGTCTAAACTATGAATCCGAAAAACCAGTGTCTTAAAATGTCAAACCAGGACTAAATAACTATTTAATTCCAAGTTAAAATTATAACAATAAAGAACTCTGAAAATAATAGCCTAATCATTAGATAAATGGGGTTGCACCTATTTTGACGAAGTCTCTAGCTAATTCAATGTCAATATTTATTTTCCCATGCAAGTTCTAAAGTCAATTGATATAACTTTTACTAAGAAAAATGATCATATGAAGAAAACTTGGTTTCCTTTACCGATTCTTTGCAGGACCAAGCAATCAAGCATTTTGATGATTCTCTCACTCTCGTTTTGTGAATTTATATATATATATATATATATATATATATATATATATATATATATATATTTGACAACGAAATGTCATTAACGCTATCTAAAGACAGTTATACGTACCAATTATTTTTTTTGGTTTATATAACCCTAACCTTTATAAATACTTTGCTGTAAAATAATATAACTTCATCTTTATTCAAATAGCAAAGAAAATCATTAAAGTTGAAAATAACAATATATGAAAGGAAAAGTTTCACCTGATAGACGTTCTTGAAGGTGAAGCAAAATCTTGTTATATAGGTAAAAAAATTTCCCAAAACCCAAATTGTAACCCTAGTTTTGATATATAGTAATATGTTTTGGCTTCCTAGATTCTGATTCAGTGGACTTTCATTTGTGCATGACTTTGGTTTGGTCTGGTGAGTTATATATAAAGTATTGGGAAAAGTTCATTTTTCTGCCTGTCCCAAAACTCTGTGATTGATACTTGTCTATTATAATTAACAGATAAATTATAGTTCTGCAATTAAAAATATTGTAAATTTCAGTCAATTTTTCACAAGAAATTCCAAACTTCCAATGATTTTTTATGAACTCCAATGTTTCTCAACGCTCACCGGAGTTGAGAAACTCCAATGGTAAAATGAATGAAATTTAGATTTTTTTTTTTTTCTCAATTGTAAGACTACAATTGATTTTATAAATTATTCAGAACTAATTTCAGACATAAGTTTTGAAGCGGGACAAAAAAATATTCGTCAAAGTATATTATCATCTTTAATTATCAGTTTCTTTGCAACTTCTTGGTAAGGTTATTTTGTCATTAGTATTTTCTATATGCCAAATCGTGGGAGACTTAGTAAATTGGGGATTATAATTTTTTCAGAAAAATATAATATAAATAATATTATTATGAAGTTCATTTGGAGGAGTTTCAATTGAGTTTATTAGTTAGTAAAGATTACAAATTAAAAATATTGTTCTCCTACCTTTGTGGGTATGACTTAAAATGTCCACTGTGATGTATAAAGATTTCATCCCTCAAAATATTTTGATTTGAATTTAATATTTCTGTTGGATTTTTGATACATAAGCGGTTGATACATTAATATGTGTTCACGGTGGGTAGGATAACGTACAAATCAAATATATGATATAATGAAATTAATGAATTAATGAAGACCAGCCATTATCCGTTGACTTCTATTTTATATATTAGTAGCTATCATAATCAAAAGGAAGGAAAAACCGTTATGCAACTGAAAATGCAATCATTACTTTGTCAAAAGTTTATATTATATTTCTTTTATATAAATTAAATAGGTGAGACAAAGTTCCACTCATCAAAATTGTCGTATTAATTATATATAAATATGCATATGTTATTTTATTTTCATTGAACAGGTTGACCTTTTGTACCATATTGACTTCTTAAGTAGTAGGAAAGTTTGATGCAGACAGACTAAAAGAAATAACAAGTTGCTGGTCATAAGACAGCTACAAGTTTAATGCAAAATTGTAATTATCGCACAGTACTCAAACAAAAATTATTTGTCGCCTAAATGCAAGTGTTCCCACATGTACGATCACAATTTTGTCAAAGGAGACGAAATTAAAGGGAACATTTAAATAGTCATCTTACAATTTGGTTTTTATTTTATTTTTTATCCATTAATTTTACAGATTATCTTAATGATTCTTTAAGTTTTATTAATATATTGGTTTCAGTTTTAATCTGAAATTTGTTTCCTGACGATGATTGTTGATATGAACTTCAGTATGCTAGCTAGTGTTGTGTTTTAAATTGAAGATTTTGATTGTAGAAGTTGATGTATGTAATTGTAAATAGGTAATATCGCAATTTATGATTCATAGATCATTATTCCTAAAGTTATACTAATTATAACATTACAAGAAAACTGAAATTTAGCAGTGAAAATTTTCGTCGCTAACCACATAATTTCCGTCGCTAATATGATTTAGTGACCATTTATTTTCGTCACCAGGCTCGTCACTATGGCAGCGTCACTAACCATATTTGCTATAAAATATTATTACTTCGTCGCAAAGTTATAAACAAAAAAATTCTGTGGCTAACCTTACCAATTTCATCACTAAAACTAGAATTAGTGACAAAAGTCATACAAGATTTTCGTTGCTAAGTTATCAACAAAATATTACTAGTTTGACACAAATTTAGTGGCAATGTATATAACTTTGTTGCTAAAATTGGTTTGCGACAATAATATTATAAATTCGTCACTAACATTTGCGACGAATTGTATAAATTTTGTCGCTAGTGGAAATTTTATTTTATTTATTAGCAATGACTTTTATGTATTTCATTGCTAAAATAAAATATTATTGTATCTTTATTTCTTTTGATTCGTGGTTATTTTTACCTATAAATATTCAATATCAAGCTACAATATGCGATATTTAATAATAAAATCAAATTAAAGATGTCGATGAATTTTATGAAGGCTAAGTCAAAATAAGTATATCCAATCCAACACAATTCATCAACTTCTAACTCTAGTTAACATTTTAAATGTGTTCTAATACAAAAGCAAATCAATAGTAATGCATCTCGTTCAATTGATCATCAACCTGTAAAAAAAATATAGAATAAATAATATTAGTATATAGAGAATTGCAGACACTACCAATGAACCTTAGAAAATTATGTCAACCATTTGAAATTACATAAGATTGTGACTTCTCTACTTATAGGAATACCAATTAAAGAAGCAATGAAAAGAAAATCAACCAAAAAAACTATACCTGCAAAACACATTCAAAATCTTTTTCTGGAACCTGCAAAACACATTCAAAATCAAAGCTCCTCCTGCAACCTGCAAAACATGTTCAAAATCAAAGCCATCACAAAAGAGATTATATTCAATAAATCTTGAAAAATCATAATCAAATCAGTTGCTTGATCAAAGTTAATTACCTTAATTGTCTGACTAATCACATAATGCATAAAAAATGATATCTCAAAAATAAAAAAATAAAAACAGATTGTATTCAAGATTTCAAGCATGAGAATCAATTATGCTTCCACTAATTTAAATAAAGAAAGTTTTTAAGCTATTAGCATCTTAGTTAAAAATATAAATAATCTTCGCTAAAAAACAACTCTCTGAGCTACAAATCCTGCAGGCTTTTAGCTAAACAGATTCATTTTTAATTTATCAATTTTAATTAACAAACAATTAGGTCATAGATAATTAGGCAATGTGTGGTATTTAGTAGAATAAGTACTCTTCAAATTACTATAAAAACCACAAATTAAAAGTCTGATTATCATTTCTAAAACTTGATTAGACTTGCAACACTATAAACAGCCAAAATTAACAACTGAGATAACACAACATAAACAACAACACGATATAAAAATTGATATATATATATATATATATATATATATATAACTAATAATTAATATCAGAACATTAATAACCTTAATATGATCTGCAGCAGTTATAAGTATGATCAGAACACGATCTCACATAATACATCAATTATTTAACAAAATTACGAGTCTTATTTTAATTTGAACACTGAAGTTATATACATTAAAAAAAAATGTTGATTATAAAAAAAAAAAAAAAATCAAGCATTATTGGTCAATTTTCAATTGCGACATCAACTTAAAGAATTTTCAATGTTAGTTATATATGAAAGAAAATTTTGCAATTAAACAACATCAACATCATTTTCCAGCGCCTAAATGCGATGCCACCATCATCGTTGGATGAGTCGAGGTTTGTTCCTTGTTTACTTTTCATTCTCAATTCATAATAGTGGTAATGTTGAATAGCAAAATAGATATATAGTAAATTTGATGCATCTCAAAAAATAAGATCGATATTGAATAAATTTTTTTGTACATGATTAACATTGATATATAATTTCAAAATTATTGTTAATTTGCAATAAAAATATGACCTATAATTCATGGTTAAAAATAAAAATAAAAAATTAAATATATAGATATTGAATGTGCCGGCCGTTATGCAATTAGGGCTTGGCAAAAAGCACAACCCTCATGTTCTTGGGGTTCAGGTCTATTTTGATGTCTTCAAATTAAAGTCAATTGACTTATATTCTTTGTCGGAAAAGGAATTGATATATTTCTTTTACGCGATCTTTTGTTGGACAAACCGAACCACCATTTCGATATGATATATTTAAGTTTTGTGATAATATTCACACACACATGTACACACACACACACATATATACATATATTTTTTAAATTTAATTCATTTGACAACAAAATGTGGAGCTGTGAGGACTTTCACCCCCTTGACCCTTTCTTTCGTTTTATTTTGTTTTTCGTTCTTTTTTTTTTTTTGGTTGAATCATTTTAATCCTTTTCACTGGTTGTGAAATTAAAACTTAAAAATACCAATTCTCCTCCATCACTTAGGACTGAGTCCAATTTTGAACTCGAAATTTATTATTACTGGACGTTAATTGTTGTACGTTCCTTTATACACAAAATTTAATAACAAAAATCAGTATATAATAAGAGAAAATTGTCGATACAAATAAGCAATTAGCAAATGCAATAAAAAGTTCATTTAATTGTAAATTATCTAGTAACTGACCTTGATTTCGATTGAATTATATAAAGTTATTAATTTGGTGGTCAAATGTATTAGGCTACTCGGTAAAATCGATGTCACGGCTTCATCCGAGTCAACCATTTTCTTATTATCTTAAAAGAAAACGAGTATTTACGGATTTTCAATTCTCTTATTGTCATTTTGGATATATATTTTTTATTTTATACTTTTTCTTTATTGATATGCATTTGGAAATTGTTTATTAATAATACCTAACCAAATATGCATACATAATTAATTAGTACTTATTTTGGATTTATGTTTTTTGGATATATATTTTATTTGGGTTAGTTCTTATAATTCTTATTAATTAAATTTGTAAGAAATAGGAAAGCATTTCTCTTGAGTGTTTCTTTAATTTGTAATAAATTAATTCCTTTTTTGGGGATAAGATCACGTGATAATAAGCCTCAAATAGTAGTTTTGTTAATTGGATTTTGTACATTCACAAATTAAACTGCACGTGGTAAAGATTTTTGCTATAGATTTTGGTTCCTTTTCACTTTATGTGGAATTCTAAAGTATATTAGGCTTTGTTTTCATAGTGAAATATATAATATAAGATTTGAAATGAATGAATATAAAATTTATTTAAAGTTTATTTGGATAGATGGATTTGAGGAGAGATTTAAAATTCATGATAGTAAATTTGTTAGTATTAATTGGTCTTTGGATAGATGTTGATTTGAAATCTTTCAATTTTATTTTGAACTAATATTTGAGTAATTTGGGTGGATTTCAAATCACACTATCTAAACACAACCTAAAGTGAAAGTGTATTTAAAATCTACCCACATTGTTCAAAAACTAGTTCAAAATAAAAGTGATTGGTTTCAAATGCACATCTATCAAAAAATCACCAATATATTCACTACTATAAATTATTTCAAAATTTTCCTCAAATTCATCAACCGAACACAACCTTAGATTTGTAAGGCGTAAATCAAATAGCATGCATTACGTTTAGACCTAACTAATTATACACGTTCACACACTATTTATCATGTATGTACATTACAAAACTACTATAAATTGCGGGTGAAAATTTTTGCCAGTTACCAACATAGAATCATTGGAAAAATCTCTGTGGATGACGTTCGCTAGAATCATCCAACAAAAATGTTGTTGCAAACTTTTACGGCAAATTAAATATAGATATATCACAATAAAATTAACATTTGCGACAAGATAAAGATAATTAACTGTTCTAGGGAAATAAAGATAACAATGCTAACTTTTACAGCGAAACAAAGACATTAATTATAGCTAACTTTTGCAGTGATATTCTGCAGAAAAGGCTCTATTTTGCACTATATATATTTTTCCTAAATGCTTAGCCTAATTAAGGATAAATAAATGTAGTATCAAAAAGATAATATAAAGTAACAAGATATATTATGGGAAAATTGGTGAAAATACCTATATATTACCCCTAATTATGACTTTATCCTCTAATTTTTTAGAGTTTTTAAAAATATCCCATATATTATCCTATGTTCCCGAAAATACCCATTTACTGGTAGTAAAAGGTAATCAACCGGTCACAATCTGATGTGGCTGATAAATACACATGTGGAATTTATTTTTGAGTTTTTTTTAATCTTATATCCATCTCATTCTAGAAAAGGGTAATTTTGGCAAAAATAGACTAACATATGGGATATTTTTTAGAAATATAATAACAATAAGAATTTATTATTTTTTTAAATCAGAAAATTATATTAAAATATCTAAAAATAAAAGAAAATGTAAAAAAGAATTTAACTATATATAACAACAACAACAACAATAATAGAAGTTCTAAAAACTAAATTTTAATTTTTTCTAAATTTTAAAATATTATTAAGTAAATATAAAAATATAACTAAATAGAAATTTTTATTTACAAAAATAGAAATTATATAAAAATTTATTTACAAAATAGGAATTATAACTAAATATAAATTTTTATTTAAAAAGATAATTTTTCAACAAATCTATTTCACAATCTATTTGCTAGATTTATTTTGTTGGTTTATAAATATTTTAAAATTACTATTAAAATAATTTATGAATTTTTTTAAAATAATTTCATATTATTATTTTTACTATTATTATTAAACATAGGTTTTAGTAATTTAAAATAAGATGTTTTTTTAAATAAATATTTCTAATTTATTATATTTAATAAATAAGTGTTATAAATTTTATTTGTTAAATATAAAATTTAAAAAATAACTTTCTTAAAATAATAATAATAACGGTTATTATTAATTTATTTTAATATTTTTTTCAAAATTTTTTTTTATTTAGATAATATAAATTATTTTAATGATTATTTAAATAAATTTTTCATAATTTATATTTTTATATTAAATAATATTTTTAATTTTATTTATTACTTTAATTTGGGTAATATACATGGCATTTTCATCAATTTTTCAGTGACTTGGCAACAAAAAAAGGCTTGAGTGTGGGATTTGACCAAAAAAAAAAAATAGTATCCATGTCAGAAATAACCGTCCACGTCAGCGTGTAATTGGTCACTTCAGGTAAATGAGTATTGTTGGCAAAAAGGGATAACATACAGGGTATGTTTGCCATTTTTCCTAGATAAACTACTTAGTCACACAACCCTCTTAGTTTGGAATAAAGTATCCTGCATGCAACAATTTATTCAAAGTCATAACAATAAACTGCATTTTAGTATAATTGGTTTCTTACTGAACAATTCAAAAGACTTAATCATAAATTTCAATTATTTTTCTCTATATAGTTACTCTAATTCTCAAATTCATCGTCTTAAAATTATAGTCAATGCAGATCTTTGTCTTCATGAAAATGAATAAAAGTCGTGATTAATGATAGATTTTAGTTAGAATATTATCCATTTAAAATAATATGCATTACCAAGTCTATCCTTTTAACACACTAAACAAAGCTGCTAGTTGTAATTAATTTACATGTTATTTCATCTGGCACCGTTGACATTATTTGTTTCCCTCTGTCTATAAATCCCATTCTTTATCAGCTTGTCAAACATCCACCACATTTGCCTCTTTAATTCTATCTTAGAATCACTCTCCAAAGAAGAAAAGAAGTATCTTAGAATCGAAAAAAAAAAAAAAGATGGTGAAAGTTCACATGATAATTATTTTGATACTTATTTCTTCAATAATGCTTCTACTTGATGCTCGGATGCTCTCCCAGAAAAGGGAAAAAGTATCTAAATTTCGTGTTTATGTTCATGATGTGATGAGCGGCCCAAATGCAACAGTTCATGAGGTTGCACGAGCCAACATTACATCTACTTCTCTCACGGCCTTTGGCCAAGTAGCAGTTGCTGATGATTTAATGACAATTAGACCTAATGCCAACTCACAAGAGTTGGGCCGAGTTCAGGCTCTCGTCACTAATACGGGCCTGGAGGATCAGAATTTCAACATAAACGCTCTGTTTATTTTCACAACTGGAAAATATAGTGGAAGCACACTTAGCATTTTGGGATTTAAATCGATACCAAACTCAAATCAGAAGATTCCCATTGTTGGTGGTACAGGTACATTTAGTATGGCACGAGGGCATACTATTTGCAACCTTTATTCTTACGATCCTATTGCCAACATCTACATTTGGATATATGATATGGATGTTGTATATAGAGATGAATATTAATGTAAGTTGGCGGAGATAATTGGCTACCACAACAAGATTTTCTTTTCTCTAAGAAAGCACAACAAGTTTCTATGTTTAAGGGTTATATATATTCTGTAAGTTTTGCATTAATTGTGGAATAAACTGAAATTACATTTAATATTATATATACTTCCATTTCATTTAAGCATCTTTTCAAGATTTTGCCAGAAATGAAGGAATATATAATATTTGATGATCTTTGCAATTGGAGAATGGGGTTAAAAATTTGCCAATGGAACCTGGATACAAGAAAATATGAAAATAGTGACAAATTGGAGTTTTGTGGCTAAAATTATCATTTGTGGGCCAAAAATAAACTTTCATCACTAACTTTTGCGATGAAACAACCTTTTTTTTCACTAAAATATTAATGATCACTCTTAGCAACGAAATAGGCAAAATTCATCGCTAAACTTTGCTATGATATATAATGTTTTGTAGCCGATTCAAATATTTCATTAAATATAATTATTTATAAAATACTATTTTTCAAAATAATAAAATAATGATCACTCTTAGCAACAAAATAGGAAAAATTCATCGCTAACCTTTGCTAGAACATATAATGTTTCGTAGGCAGTTCAAATATTTGTTAAATATAATTATTTTAAAACACTATTTTTCAAATTAATAAAATAATGATCTCTCTTAGCAATGAAATAGGCAAAATTCATCACTAAACTTTGCTACGATATATAATCTTTTGTAGGTAATTCAAATATATTTTTTAAATTAATATAATTATTTATATAATACTATTTTCAAAATAATAAAATAATGATTACCTTTAGCAACGAAATAGACAAAATTCATCGCCAACTTTGCTACAATATATAATATTTTATAACCAATTCAAATAATTGTTAAATATAATAACATAATTATATCTTTTGGAGAAAAAATAATAGAAATTTATTGCTCCAACTCGAATGTTCCGTCACTTAATATTTTGACTTCTTTTTTTGAATTAATTAATTGTAGATGTTAGCAACAAAGTTAAGAATTTTCTCGCTATTTTTACCACATTGTTTTGTCGCTAAAATAATAATAAAAGATTTTGCGGCAAATATAAGAATTTTATCGCAATTTTTGCAACAAATTCTATCATTTTTGTTGCCAAGCAAATTTTGGCGAGGAACTTAGTCCATTAGTGACTAAATTTAGCCATGAAAATTATATTTTGCTGCAAATTATTAAAATAAAAATAGTGAAAAATAAAATGAGGAAAAAAATCTGGGGGACCATTTGTTCCTCTTTCTCTCACTTGCGCGCGTTCTCTCTCTTTTGCGCCTGCTCTTCATCTCTCTTTCTGTGCTTCTTAATTTTCTCATATTCTGCACACTCTCGTGAGAGGTAAGATGTCCGTTTTTTCATCTCATTCAATTTCATCTAATTCAATTTTTTGTTTATATTAGATTTTTTCCATTGAATCTACTGCATATTTTATTTTTATTTTGCTTTTGTATGTAAATGAAGACCTAGGTTAAGAGATGCCAAAATTGTTCAAATAAGAGATTGAATTTCTCCCGTGGCTGCACTTAGTTCTTAATCGGTGAGTTTTATTTGAGTTATACATTTATTTAAATATATATTTGAATATTTCTTCCAATATATTTTTTTATCCAGCATCTCCATCGCATGGTACTTAGTGTTTGACGTAAACTAATTGTTCTAAATATATTATAAAATTATAATAATGTTAACAAGTTTTAGGGGTTTGTAAGTAGAAAGGAGGCTATAATATTCCAATAGCATTCTATAATGGACATAATTTGTCTCCATTAAGTTGGAGTCATTAGTGATCATTATCAGCCAAGGCTTGCTCCGTTCATTTTTCAAATATGCATCAGACTCAGGGGGAATTTGATTTTTTAGTATTGTCAGAATTTTTTCTTTTTTATATACCTATCACATAATGTCAATCATGAACTCAATGTTATTCACTTATGTTTATCACTATGGCATCTCTATGGACATTTATATACCTATAGTTGTTAATAATATAAATAAAGATGGCTTTATCTATAAAGTAAGAATAAAGTAAAAGATTAAATCTTCTTATAATTCATGTATGAAAATAAGAGTAAGTGCATGTAGCTATTTAATTTATAGTGCAAGGTTAAAGGAAAAAATGGTAAAAATACCCTGTATATTATCCACAATTATGATCTTGTCCTTTAATTGTTTGGGTTTTTAAAAATACCCCATATATTACCCCTTCTTGTCAATAATACTCATTGACCTATAGCAACCAGTTACACACTGACATGGTCGGTGAATTCTAATGTGGATATTATTTTTGAATTTCTTTTCGCCAAATCTCACACTTAAAACATTTTTGCTGTCAAGTCACACTTAAGAATTAAGAAAAGGGGAAGAAAATTAGGGATCGTAATCCGCCACCATCTTCAACCACTCTTACCACCACCGGCGAACCACCAGCATTACTCAACCATCGCAACTTCTCTCCACCACTAGCAGCGCTACATTCGCTCATCTCCGAGCCACCATCTCCATCTGTCTCACGCGGGCGACCACTGCTCACCCATCCGACATCCTTCACCACCGTCATCCCCTTCAACCATCACCCATCACTTTTCCTCACAATCCGACCACCACCATCACAACTCACCATCTCATCTTCACCTCCATTGCCATCTTCACCTTTATTTTCACCTTGAACCATCGTGTCTCCAAGTCCCATCTTTAGATCTGCTCCACCAACATTCTCATCTTCATCAAGCGCTGCCGTGCATAGCCATCTTTTCCACCTCTAGATTCGCAGCACCATCTTCAGTCCACCATTCACCGCCGATCTCTCGCTCCGCTGCTACAACATCGACCACCTCTCTACCATCACCTCTCCGCCACCCTTATCCAATTCACCGTCGATCTGTTCTCCTCTGCTCGACCGCCCACCTCCATTGACAAATTCGACCTCCACCTCTTTTCAGATCCATCTTCCAACTTACATCGCAAACCACCATCCACCGTCCACCGCCAATCATCCCTCCAACAATTCCATCTCCATCTCTTTCACACACACCATTGCAAAAATACTTCCAATTTGAAGAGGTAAGAACGAGACTCTTAGTAATGGGAGGAAAGAGTTGTGAAATGTAAAGGTTTGGGCCCCAATTTATTAGGTTTTAATGATAAATGAGTTTTTCAGGGATTTGGAGGAAAATTAATGACATTGCTAGGTGATATGGCTGTTAGAATTAAAAAAACTCATAAATTGACTCCACATCAGAATATAACCGGCCACGTCAGACTATAATCAGTTCTTTACCTTTTTTTTTACAGGTAAATGGGTATTACTGGTATTACTGGTAAGAAGGGGTAATACACGGGGTATTTTCAAAAAGCCAAAAATTAAAGGTAAGGTCATAATTAGGGGTAATATACGGGATATTTTTGCCATTTTTTCCCATGGTTAAAAGACTTTTAGATAGCTAAATATTAACACAAAGAGTCATATACTCCAACTAATAGAAAATGAAAGAACTGTTCTGCATGTCCTATTTACATCAGAGAGAAACTACAGTGAAAACATCAGCTGATGAAAAAAAGAGAGGATTGAAATCTTAGTCAACTGGAGGAAGGCAGAATGCGCCACCTATCTGCAAGAAGCATTGCTCTATCACGGGAATAAAATACTCTAAATTTGCTTGATATTACCTTTTGAGATTGGTGTAGGCATGTATGAGTGAGATTTGCTAGTTGATGATTGTCTTGCCTAGGATAATCTTCGAGTGCTGCTTATGAGTTAAATTCAATTTTAGTCAATTTAAAAAGCTATTGTCCATTTTTCATCCACCATGGAAGCGTTTTTCAATTTTAGTCTAATTAAGCCAAAAATCGTCACTATTTGGTCCATTTTTTGTCGGAATACCACTCTCGCCGGCGATTATAATACAATCGCCCCCAATTTTAATTTTCGCCCCACTCGCACTTATGTGGCACATTTTAAATGGGGAAAAATTCAATTTTAGTTCATTTAAAAAGCCACTATCCAATTTTCGTCCACCATGGAACTTATTTACAAAATCCAATAAATTAAATAAAAATATAAATATTATTTAAAAATTTAAAAATGTTAAAATGAAAAAATTATAAAAAGTATAAATAACATTAAGAAATATTTAAATCAATTTAAACATAAATAATAATTTAAATCATAGTAATATTGCGATTTTAATTAAATTTTATGTTTTTAAAATATTTTTTTTATTTTTAAAATTCTATATATTATTAAAAAAAATCTTAACAATTATTTAAAAATATTAATAACATTAAGAAAAATTTAGATAAATATTAAATTATAAATTATAATTTTAATAAAAATAATATTCAGATTTTGAATTTAATTTTTGAGTTATAAATTATAATTTATATTTTAATATAAAAATCTAAATATTATTTAAAATTTTAAAACATTTAAGATGAAAAAATTATATAAAAATTGTAATAAGAAATATTTAAATCAGTATTAAAATACTAATAATAAACTAAATATAAATTAAAATAAATAAAAAACTAAAATTGGGGGCGATTGTATTACAATCGCCGGCAAGAGTGGTATTCCGGCAAAAAATAGACAAAATAGTGATGATTTTTGGCTTAATTAGACTAAAATTGAAAAACGCTTCCATGGTGGACGAAAAATGGACAGTAGCTTTTTAAATGGATTAAAATTGAATTTAATCTTGCTGCTTATAGATCCTTGTAGCTTAATTGTATGCATCTGATAATCTAATGGTGGAAAAAGGAACAGAAGAAATGGTAAATAATCAGAAGAATTGGGTTGGGCTATACATACCCTATAACTTGCTAAACACATCCCATTTCTTGAAAAATTATAACTACAAAAATGTAGTTTTTGACATATGTTTTGTTTTCATAATGACTTATCTAGGTTTAATTTATGCTATATGACAATGGGTTCATTTATAGTTTTAGATTGTTTTGTTTTGACATGGTTGCTAACTACAATGTTCTGTTGTGCGACTCAGTTTTATCATTGAGCTGCTCTTCACGCTTGGGGGTTTGGAAGTGCTCTTGTTGATTGATCTTTTCGAGCGTAATCTTTGTTGATAGTATTGAGATCGTATCAGTCTTGCCTTTGATGATGCTTATGGCAATCAGGTTCTTTTTTTGCTTCCAATGTTTATAAAATTTTGTGGGCTTTTATTTTTATTAGCCTCTCCATATAGTTGATGATATTTTGAAGGCTATTCATGGATTTATATTAATAACAACATCACTTAGAATTCAGAAATTGTTGGAGGGGTTTCTACTAGTATTCTTGAAATTGATTTTATTTATTTGAATCAGAACCCTAAAGTAGTGGGCCTCTAGGTTGAACTTGCTTGCAGGAAATATGTCTTTTTCAAGTGATGAATGTGTGTTGAGTGTTGTAGCATGAGATGTATCATGTAACAAATCTCGTATAGTAATTGTGAGTGGATCTAATCTAGATTTTATGATTTTGTATCATAAGTTGAAAACTTAAGGAGATTTTGTTGGATGACAATCCTAATGTAAATATTCTAATCCTCTGGAGATAACAATTGCAATATGTTAATATCATCCAGCAAACATAATGATAAAGAATGATAATATCCATTAACTGAACAAAGAGTTTATGGCTGGTGATTTATTGATTTGTCATTTTGAAAATATCACTAAACTTAATCTAAGTGTTAACAAAACTTAATCTTGACTTCCCCCTGTTTCTAATAAGTACTCAATCTCTTCTTTTACCCTATTTATAATCCTCATCCATTGCTAATTATGGATCTTGAGGGGCAGACTTGATATTTATATTTTTTTCTTGCACACAAATATTTTGATGTGAGGCATAAGTCATAACCATAAGAAGGGGATAAAGTCATGCCCTGGCTCCCTTCATTCCTTGTGCATCAGTTTTTCAAAGTTCTATTAGAAGTTCCGAAATAAATACAACTATTGCATGACCATGTGTATAATTTATGCCATTACTTTTAGTTGTTGTTTACCTCTCTAAAGTTACACTAGATTGTATTTAATTACCACTAAATTATGACAATGCATGCGATGTGGGCTCTAGGCGCCAGACAAGTTTCAAATTGGGCCTAGCGCATTAGACAGTCCTAGGAATAAAGCGTTGGCGACCAAGAGCAGCCTAGTGCCTTGGTGGAGCCTGGGCGGAGCTAGATGAATATGTACATATGTCATGGCTAAATATGTTTATCCAGTTCTTATTCTTTGTATATTAATATGTACTGGTATTATATTTACTATGTATAGATATGCTGCCTAAAAGAGTTCCTGATCAACCAAGGAGTGATGATGTTAGTGGGAGTTGTTCTACTGTGTAGGAGAGTGAAGGAGACTTATTTGATGGTTTGTCTTATTCTTTGTTTGTTTAAGTATACAATTTTTATTTAACAATTATTATTTTTTGTTGATGTAATATATTTTATTAATGTTGTTCCATGTATCGAATAAGACTCAAGTGACACTATAACAAGATATAATGACATGCTTAGAAGGCTGGTTCAAGAAAAAGGGACATTGCCACTCACATTTTGCAAATGTGATGGTCGGCCGATAGGGGGATTATGCAGCGACATTTACAACTGAATTAGGTATTGCTATGAAGACATTTAGGTATTGCTATGAAGACATTTGCTCCCCTAAAGGTTGAAAAATGGATGAATATCATCAAAGAACAAAAATGGCCTATCTTTGATCGATTACAAGTAAGTACAATGCTTTAATTTTTGTTACATGTTTATTTGAAGTTGTTAATAAAAGACTTATTATCCAATTGCATCATTTCAGTGTGGCATCTACATTTAGTGTATTTCTAACAAAAGAGTTAAAGAAACATTATTTGATGAGTCAATGATGAATCTTGTGTCTGCCAAACTTCATGCTTATGCTTTATCTTGAATTAAATATTATTTCTTGTACTGTAGAGTTTTTTTGAAGTGGACTTTGGTATGGGTGCTAATTCTGTCAAGAAAGTGACTGACATTTGGATGGGTGATCGATATCGTGATAATCGATCAAAATTGCACAAGTATTATAAGAAACAAGTTCACTTGTCATGGGAGGATCGACTGAAGAAAAGGCCATGGAGATTTTATGGAGATGAATCTGATTGGGAATTCTTGTGCAATTTATTTGAAAGTGAAAACATTAAGGTAATGAAAGTGTCCGAGTGCTCCTATGCAACATAAAAACAACAGAAACCAAATGTTGTGTATAATGTTGTCGACACCAGAGATAACATGCAGCGGAAAAATCAAAGATAAAATTAAACAAGACAAGAAATTTATCCACGAGTATATAATGATACTCGTGGAATGCCTACAGGGCAAAAAGTGTCTTATTAGATTTATCTTTGCTATACACAACAAAACACGAGGACTTTGTGAAATCCTCTAAAGAGACACTAGACACGTCCACTATGAAAGAACTTTATGGACGTTTAAACAAAATACCTATCGACCAAATAACAATCCTATCTTGCTATAGAACTATTGGAAATAGCTCTGTAAATAAAATAGGAAAGATAAGTAAAAAGGCTGATACTCTTGTGAGGATGACTCAATATGTATGCTAAGATCTTGATCTCTTGTGTATTGAAAGCTTTTTGGTGTATCTCAACCATCTTCAGTTCGTCTTATTTATAGACGTCTTTCTTCATCAGGATTGAGCACTTCTCCATCATGCATGATCTCCACTTCTTAATCCATTATCTTCTTTCATGCTCCATGATCTTCAAATGTACTCCATGATCTTGTTTCTCCCTTGCTAAACGTTCTTCATCTCTCACGTTCCAGCTTTCTTGTTTGCAGTATCCCACGTTCTCTCTCCTTGAGATTGTGAAATAAGAGAACACGTTTCTCACAAAAGTAAGATATATTCAATCCCAAAATATAAGATATGGTTAGGATATGAATAGACTAAGTCAAATCTAAAAAGATCATGTGAGAAAAATAGATAAGATATGAACTATAACTAAATTCTAAAATATAGGACTTTAGTTATTAGAAAAGATCTTCTCTCTTCACAAGCAAATCTGCAACACGTGAGCTTTAAAACATAGATAAACAAACTCCTACAAATAAGCAAAGTCAAATAATTGATTTTAGCAAGAAAAGGAAAAATACTAGGTTGACAAAGTCAACATTAACAGGTAAAATCTATATTTTCAAGTTAATTGTAATTGTTTTTCGAAGTGGGACATAATAACGCATCTTCAAGTTACACTAATCGTGTTCTCGGTTATTTGTTACCAAAAAAAATCAAATAAGAATTCTGAAAATCGATCTCAATTGCCCTTCAACCATTGTGTAGGATCAAAATCCTTTATACGACATAGTTATGAAATTGTAAGAATGGAAAATTATTATTTTTATATCTTAATGTTCTTATTATTTCATTATTATCTGATTTTCTTTAAATTGTGTTAGGGCAATGGGCCTAGATAGGTTGACCGCATTGCTTTATATAAGAAAACACATTGGAATGAGAAAAATGGTGCTGAGGAGATGTACGTATGTCATTTCCTTATTTTATTTTATTTATTAATAATATATTTAATTTTGTTTTAAACGATTCTCTTTCCTCTCTCTCTCTCTAGGATAAAATGGTACGATGTTTTCATAAGTTCAAAGAATCGTTAATGATAGCAATGGCAACGAAGCACTTATGGATGTTATGCAAATATCTGAGGCTGTTTGTGATGAGATTTTAGGAAAGCAGTCAGGATACATAGTGGGAGTTGGACATGGACCCAAGCCTTCTAAAACGACTCCTAGTGATACCAGTTCTTGGAGAGTGACCCATGCTGAACTTCGACAGGAGCTTAAGTCTACACAAGATGAGTTGGAAATCACTCGAGCCTCTTTGCAATCAGCACAAGCACTAAAAGAGAACATGGAAGCCCATCAAAGGTTGACAATGCACTTCAGGACCTGATGGCGCAAATGTCCTCCTCAACTGCATCATTGTAGTTTTGAAGTTAGTACTATATGTTGCTTCGCATTTTGGGGAGTTTAATTATCAGCTTGACTATTATTTTAGGTAATAATAGTTTCCTCCTCATTTTTTTCTCAATTGCTACAGCACAAGATGCATTTTTCAGTTCATTTTGTTATTGTAGCTGTTGAAATTTATGTTCTTTATGCTTAAACGTGCACCGATTTTTTGTGCACTAAATCACTTAAAGAAATTGATGGTTCGTGCATATGCCTTCCTGCATCATAATTTCAGTACATTACGGAACCCTCCAAGGAAGATCTTCCAGATTGCACTTGGAGGGTTCCGTACGTAATACAGTATTTCATGATTTTGACAAGTGTGTGCATGAAAATTATTCCAATAGAGGTGTTATTCTGAAAGATCCTGATGGCAGTCGAGTAAAAATTGTAATTGCTACTGGTAGAGATGCATTTGTTTGTTCATATCTTTATTATAGTTTCCTGAAGTCTCTGTTTCTTGATACTGCCTCCTTTTTCCCACATTTTTCAGATAATTTGGGATTAAGAATTTGGGAGGTAGTGTGTGCTTGTTTTGGTGACTTTTAGAGGTATGTTGGTAATAACATGGCTTATGCATTTTGTTATTTTGTTGATTGAGTTGAACTATGTGCTGAAAAGATAGGTGAATAGTATCATGATTTTTCATATGCTTTTAAATTAACAAGACATGTGAGATCCGGTTTTGAGTGAGCTTTGTTTCTTTACTATTCTTATAAATTAATTATGTAGTTACTCTATACTCTACTAAGTGGCGTCCCACCCTTCTGGGGAGGTAACTAATACAAAGGAGCCTTCACCCGAATTACTTTATTTCATCATATTACATATATCCAGCATCCTTGTGGTTCAATAAGCTAAGTCATCTATGTCTGAAGATAGTGGTTGTTGTTTGGGAGCATTCATTAGTGTGTGGAGTGTGAACAGAATTCCTATATACTCAAGTGATTTCATAATTAAATATTGAACTATTGTATATTTTCAATCAATTCCAGAGAATGAGCAGGGAATATTTGCGAAGAAGATGCTTCAAGCTGATCCTAAAGAATGGATTTCTGCAGTTGAAGTCTTAAGTAAGTTTGTTCTCTCTCTGTTTAAATATGTAATGAAGAAAAGGGTATGATCAGTTAGTTAAATATATATTGTTTTGATGTAGTTTCTATGCAATTTGAGTTGGCCTTTGCTCCTTTGTATTTGATTAATATGAATTCAATTGGATGTGTTAATGTTCTTGAAATTTGAAATGATTGTTATTGATATGGGTAGAAGAAGTGAATTCCATAAAAAAATGTTTGGTCTTTGTATTCGTAAAATAGTAAGAGGTTTGTACTGTCTCATCGATTCAATTATTTTATTGCTCAACTTTTCTAATGTTGTATTTTTTTTCAGGTTGATGATTAATCAAGGAAGATTCGTTCTTTATAGGGTTATTTTTTAGAACTTATGAGAGTGTAGAATGTAATATTACTAATATCTACTCAAAAATATTTGAATTTTGAGTTTTTGTTGCAAATGAGAGATTTTGCATTGAGAAGAATTGAGATTTCAAATCTTATTTTGTACCTTGTTTGTGAATGTTTTAGGTATAACAATATTCCAAAAAATTGTGGGGAAAAATGAATAGTTGTAAATTGTAATATAGCTACAAAATTAATCAATTTGTCGCTAATTTTGCGATGAAATTTTCAAATTTGTAGCCGAAGTTGTAATTTAGAGACAAAACTAATCAGTTTGCCACTAATTTTTCTATGAAAATTGTAAAATTTCGTAGCTAAAGAGTAATTTAGCAACAAAATTAAGCAATTTTACCGTTAATTTTGCAAGTTTGCTACAAAATTTCTAGAATTCATTGCTAAGTTGTACTTTTGCGACGAAATCAAGAAATTTGTCGCTAACTTTGCAATAAAAAATTTCAAATTCGTGGCTAAGTTTCTAATTTTAGGTGCAAAAAGTTTGCAACAAAACTAGAGAAGTCATCGCTAAGTTGTGGTGTGCCTCTACATTTGCGACAAAATTTAAAAATTTAGCCGCTAACGCAAACATTTTTATGATAACTTTTTAGAAAAATTACATATTGAGAGTTCGCAACGATTTTCTTTATTGTTAGCGTGAAATATATTTTGTCGCTAATTTTGCGACGCTGTATAAAAAAAAAAAATCGCAAACTAGGTTTGCCACACCCCTTAGCTACGACATTAGCGATGAAAATTTTTCATCGCTAAGTTGGTTTTGTGATGAAAATTTAAATGTTTGCAACAAAAAATTTTCGTTCTATTTTTGTTTTTCCTTGTAATGATACATCGTTGATAATTTTTATCAACAGGTACAATGAGCAAAAAAACATTTTCATTACCATGTTTGATAGAAGTCTAATGATGATTCTCAGAGCCAGTTTTTGGTTAATTTCAAAATTTTATCACATTTTATATTGTACTATGTGATTTTCGTAATCATAACTTATAATCTGAAGTATCCAATGTGACAATTTGGCACCTGAAGTATAGCAAATTACAGTTTGTTACGTGTAGTTGATTTTCATTCTGTTTTAAGGTTTTCTTTAGTCTTTCAGCAAATTAATTGATTTCGAAATTTTCTTTCATCACTAGTGTTATGTAAGTTGCCCCGAAAATGTTACAACAGAAAGTTTTAAGAAATTTAGCATGCAAAGTAGGTTATCTAATTTTGCTTGTTGGGTTACAAACTGCAATAACGTATAGTTTTTTTTTTTTTTTTTTTTATAGCAAATAGTAGCAATTGAAACGCGTTTTGTTACTAAAGTGCAAAATAAGGCATATATATTTTGGATATGGAGAAACTATAATTTCAGAATGCTAACTTTGAGTTTCGAAATTAATTTGGAAGCTAACTTTTTATTTGGAACAATTTAAGATAAATTAATCTAAAATGACAAATTTTGAGTGAATTCACATGCGCGGTGAGAGCCTCCCTCCAATTTCGGGTTATGGGAAAAAATCAATTTTAATTTGGCCCAGTAGGAAGACCTTTGGTCCGATATTGACCCTTTAATAGACCTTTTTGGCCCATTAACCAATTTTCTTTAAATATTTAACGGTCCCAATATGTGCAAATCACATGGTCGTTAACAACTCATTTTAGAGGACCAATCATGGACAAAACTCATTCCTACAGGTTCAAAATTGAATTTTTGCCTCGTAAAAATTATAAATATACAAAAATTGTTAATTAATATAATTTTAAAAAACCTCTATAATAATTTATAAAATATATTTAAACAACTAATAATTTAAAGTAAAATCATTGAGATAATCATATGAAATTGTGAAAACAAATTACCAAAAGCATTATATATGTGAAAGAATTATAAAACATAAGGATATATGTATATATATGAATTTATCATATTTACAAAAATACGAGTAGGTCTTGTGTGAGACCGTCTCACGGATCCCATTCCATGAGATGGGTAGGGTCGGATCGAAATATTACATGATATATACAAAAGTATTACATGATACACATAAAAGTATTACCTCATATACATAAAGGTATTACATGATATTAAGTTATGTAATATTTTCAAAAAGTATTACATGATATACATAAAAGTACTACTTAATATACACAAAAGTATTACATATTATACAATTCACGCATGAGGAAGAAGAGCACCTGGGCGCCTAGGATCCGCGCGTTTTTTGTTGACCTGACCCGACCCAATTCGGGTCATTATCCCATAATACAAAAGTATTACCTGATATATACAAAAGTATAACCTAATACACATAAAAGTATTACATATTTTCTTATAGTCTGACTCAACTCAAAACGCATTCTATAATATAAAGTATTACATAATATACATAAAAGTATTACATAACACACACACAAAAGTATTACATAATTTTTATGTTCGACCCGACCCTACCCGTCTCACGAAATGGAATCCGTGAGACGGTCTCACCCAAGACTTTGTCCAAAAATACATAAGAAATACCAAACTGAGTGAAAATATAAAATATGGTCTAATGAATAGATACATAAATAAATTTTAAAGTAAATTAAGAAGCACTTGAACATTTTCGTCAGATGTTTATGAATAAAGTTATAAATTTTAAAATAAACTACATAGATTCATAAATTAAGGTCGTCTAATGAATTAACAAAATTGTCCATAAACTACAAAAATAATACGAAATTTTAGGATACAATAAATTTTAGGGTTAATAGCTTGTCCTACCACAAACACTATAATTTAGGACAATACTATCACTTCAAATAAAATTGTGACAAAAATACCACTTTTCTTATAAATTTCCCTTTTCTACCACAAATCAATCATTAGCATTAATGACATTCTTATTTAATTCCAAAGATTTGTCTTGAAGCATTTAATGATTTCCCACTTAATTCCTATTTCCACTCCAAATAGTAATTATATCCGGATAAAACGTAAACAGATCAAAATCAGGCCCACATGCTTCCGTAAAATAAACTCATCCCCTAAAATTCATATCTTTCTTTGACCGCAACAGCACCGGCTGAGATGGTTTGCAAAGCCACCAACTGGAAAATCACTGCCCCCAAACCTTATTACGAACAGCTCCTCACTGTCCAACTTCAACCCTCGGGGAAGATGATCTGCAAGTTATCTAGCTCCTTCAGCAACTGTACAGCACAACCTTGGTTCGTTTCCTACACCCACTACAGTAAAATAGGTGTCTAGCTACACTAATTTAGTGACGCTTGTAAAATGTGTTATTAAAAAGAAAATTTTAATGACACTTTAAAAAAAGGGTACTTAAGGTATGAATTTTACTAACATAAAAATAAAATGTAAGCATTTTAAAAAATTTAGAGACGTTATTATAAAAGTGTCATAATTTTAAAACATTGTTGACATATTTTATAAAGTGTCGCAATTAAGAAAAACTTTAGTACGCTTTTCCCCTTGTATCATTAAAGCAGTAACATTTAATTTTATAAGTCATTAAATCGATAACACTTTATATTTTGTGTTTAAAAATGTATAATTTAGTTTTGTCTTGACACATATTTCACAACACTATTCAAAAATGTTGTTTTTGAAAAATATAATTATCACGCTACTTAAAAGTGTTGCGATACTTGCAAACACTTTTATTGTTTGTGTCGTTAACAATATGATATGCTTAAAAAAAAAATATTGTCGAAAATTTAATTGTCACACTATTTAAAGTGTTGTGATGCTTGTAAACACTTTTATTGTTTGTGTCATTAATAATACGACACTTAACAAAAAGTGTAATGAAATTTATTACACTTTTATACATGTGTTTGTAATGAAATCATCACGTTTTTTTTAAAACTGTATTTCAGGAAGTTTAATAATTTTTTAAAAAAATTTTCCCAACTTCTTAACAATTTAACGATGATTATGTAGAAACACATAATTTTGATGAAAATTCTGAAATTTTAAAAAAAATTGTCCCCACTTTTTAACAATTGAAAGACGATTCTTTAGAAACACATAACTTTTAGAATGGGAAAGTGCAAAAAAAAAAATTATAAAGTAAAGTACAAACCACATAATTTGAATGTAAATTATGAAATTAAGATATATATATATATATATATATATAGTTCAATAAAAAGTGTAATTTTGTAAATATATATATGTAATTGCTATATATGATTAAGAAGAGATAAATATTTTTTTTTCAAAAAAGATCAATATAAAATTATTTGAAAGAAAATAATATTATTATTTTTTAAAGGAGTTGTAAAATAATATTAACATAATAATATTTTGTATGCTTATTATCATACAACAAAATACATTTAGCATTTCACGGAAATAATGATATTTGATCAGAGCTTGTAATGATGTTTCCAAGTATAGAAATTGAAATGAAATCTTCAATCATGAATTTAATTTGAAGGATGAAGAGTTTTTTTTTTTAATGATTCATACTCTTATTTAAATATATACAATTTATAATTTTTTTAACCTTCTTTAGAAAACAAGTTTCTATAACACTTTTATTGAGAAAGTAAATAACATTAAAACTCATTCCAAAGACCTTCCATAAATTGACGGTCTTAGCTTATAGGTAATCCAATTACAAGACAAATTATTCTTAAATATAATCACTTCCATAATAGTTGAATTATCAACAACCATCAATTTGTCATTATTCTTCAATTGGGGCTTTAATTAAGGCTTTGATTTTAACATGTTTTGACTCATTTTCTTTCATAAAAATCTTCATCTTTATTTGGGCTTCATATTAGTCTTCGTATTTAGGAAGAAAAATCGAATCTCCAAATTTCAGATTTCCATGCTTGGTTGGGGCTACAATTTGAGGTTTATCTTCCAATAAGGTTTTACAGCTTGAGACTTACTTCCACTTTGATTTCAAACCCAATTCCACATAGATTTCATACATTGGGTCTGCAATTTAGGATTTTTTTGATATGAGAATAAGCATTTCATTATGTGATGATGCTGGAAATAAAGAGATTGAGTCACTACGATTTTGGATTAGAGATTTATGATAAAAAAATATATATTGTCTTTATTTTACAGGTTTAAAATTTCAAATTTCAGGAAATCAATGAAAATTCAGATTGGAGAATTTGGATTTCTAAGTCTTCTTTGCCACTATTTCTCTCACGAAAGACACTAAACAGGTAAAGATTATTTTTTTGGATTTAATTTTCTTTTTAAAGTTTTTGTTCAATATATGTAAATAAGATTACTTGATAGTTTTGGTGTTGTTATTTGAGGTTCAAATCTTTATTTTAAATTTATTTAATGATGGTAGAAAAAAGCATTGTAATTTCTAACTTTGCTCTTGTTTAATCTAATGTAATGGTATTCTAAATTGCATCCACTTTCATGATTTCCTTTTGCAGAAACGAAATATCAAGACAAATATTCAATTAGTTCTATCTCCATTTTTTCTCTGTTTGTTGCTTGTTCTCATCAAGTCGTTGGTAAACATTGAATTAGATAAGCCCTCAAGAAGGTGTGGCTGCACTTATGTTGATATTGATGAGAATGTCCAATGTGAAAGAACATGTGAGATTGAATACTCAACTTTAGACCAAGTGTTCATTTATAATTTGTAATGCACTTGCGTTCTCCATTTGTAGCGCATTTGTATTGTTGATTTACTATTTTCATATTATTGAAATGTATTGTCGATTTACTATTTTTCATATTATGATTAAATATTGTTTGTTTTATGTAATGCAAATGTTGGACCACTTAATAAAAATGTATTTAATTTGAGATACTACCTTTAGAAAAATGCCATCAATCTATCAACTAAATATCTAAAAGATTTGTTAGTAATTTGAAGACATTTATTATATACAAGATCATCAATTTTGAGACAAATTTTAAAATGTTGTTGATTTTAGGACGTTAATAATGATACAAATTGTAGATTACGTTGTCAATTTTAGTACGTAATGGTCTTAATAGTGTCACCAATTCCAAGGACATTGATTGTAGGTAGTTGCGGATTTAAGAACGTTTTTTTTGTAGGAAGTGTCGTTAATTTTATAACTTCAACTTTTAAGTGTGTTACAAAATTAATGATGTTATTTGATTGAAACATTGTTAATTCAACTACATTTATTTTCTACAATGTTGCAAATTTAACAACGCATATTATAAAATGCATGACTATTTTTGGTGACACAAATGACTAGTGTTGGCATATTAATACAAAAAACAATATATTTCTTTTAAAATAGTGACACAAAATAGTGTCACCATTTTAATGTTAATGACGTAATTATCAAAAGTGTCACTAAATGAAGTTTACCCACGCATGACTTTTGCGTCAGGAAAAAATTCGTGACGGCAAATTTAACAACGCAACTCGTGACATTTTTACAAGTGTGGGTAATTTACTTCATGAAGCTAATTGGCGTCACTAAGTGAAGAAAAAAAATGTAACTAAACACTCTTTTTGTTGTAGTGACCAGGTGTACAAAGTATTCCTTCCGGGGGACGAACTAATCGTACTAAAACACATGTTGAAAGCAAAAGCCTTTATTTTATTAAGAACTTTGAACGAAATATTTAATACATATGTAATCTCCTTTTGGGAGGAGAATACTGGTTTAGCCTCTCATATATGAGGGCTTACACTCGAAACACATAAAACTATGAACACTCAAAACTATTACAAAAGATTTTATTGAAGAAAACTAAGGAGAATGGTCGATGTCCTCAGCTTCCTTTAACTCCTGCTATATATAGACATGAATCCGGACTTGAAGTGCGGATTCCAAATCTTGTTTGAGTACCAGCTGGCCTACTCCATTAGTGCTCCCATGTGAAGTAGTTGGGGAGTTCCTTTTGGCTTTAGTTGGTGCTTTTTCTCTTAATGCCCCGTGACTCAGCCCATGTTAGGTTTGTCGGGGAATCATTAACTTTTGACTCAGCCTACCATGTGAGGTTGGTTGGAGAGTCACTTTCTCGTGGCCTATCCCATTTAACTTTGTCGGGAACGCTTTAATAATTTGGTCGTTGTGGTCCCCAGGGATATCGTTTCTTTTGTGCTGGGCCCTTATCTTTATTGATTCCAGCTACCTGTCGGTCAGGTTTGGGTCGGAATCCTTTCCCAAACTCGGGTTCTTTCTGTTCAGGGCATGCTTGACAGATCCGATCAATCCATCGTCCGATGTGTGTCATATTACAGAATCTTGTTTTCCGATCTTCCTTTTGGTTTCAAAAAGCTCCTCTGCAAATCCTGTTGTCGATCCAGTCATTGTATTCAGCATGAAGGATCCATTGGCTGAATTCTAGAAGACTTTAAATGGGTATTTGACTTTGTCCATTTCTGTCAGACAAGTCCAAAGTCCCCAAGCTCGTCGTGTAGAAGTGTCGTCTTCAGTGAATGCTCCTACCAGTGTCGGAACTTCTTCCGGGGAGGTCGCCTTTATGTATTTTAAGGCGTTCCCGTCCGGTCTTCGAAGCTTGATAAAATGAAAGACTTCATGGAAACCTTTCTTAGCTGGTTCTAGAACGGCACTAATAAAGTAGAGCTCCAGGATGTCTCCTCTGGACAAGTGAGGATTGTTTGCCCAGGTCTCGTAAACTGTTTCCCCAATCCATCTCGGTAACTTTGAGATTTCTGGGAAACCAAGTGCAATGGTATACACCGAAGCTAAAGCTCCAAAGTTATACCATTCTTGAACTTCGTTTGGATGACTTCCAGGTTTCATCCAAACTCTTGGGTATTTCCCGGCTATATCAATGATTGATTTTTCCGGGTTGATCCCTCGCCTTGTTACCAATTTCTGCCATTGTCTTTGGTATACCTGCATAGGAGAAACCTCGTTAGTGTGACTTTGAACCTTCGATTTGCCTGTCTGCGGCCTTAGGTTCAACTCGACCTCTTTAACCCCAGAGGTACTGGGTTGACTTGAAGACTCGGGCTGTGACGCCGAAGCTTCAACATTCGTTGCAGGTTTTACATAAGACTCGATATTAAGAAAAATATAAAATAAATAAGTAAAAGACTCATTATTTAATAATTGTTAGGTATAACAAACAAAATTAACCATACTAAGAAACAATTAACATACCAATTTATCATAAACAAAAAATAATAATAAAAATTATGCAAGAAAACTTGGAACATACCAATTTGTAACTACAAACAAAAGATAAAAAAGATTATATCGAAAAATTTGGAACACACCTTCTACAAGTTTCAGGTTCTCATTCTAAAACAAAATGTACCTCAATAGCAAAATTTCTCATTGTTCACGCCGTTAATCATGTATATTTCTCCAAGAAATTCCATGGATTTTTAATTTTTTTTGTATGTACATCGAATATTTTTTTGAAGCAAGATAGTAAACTAATTATATTTAGAGTCTTGTTAATTACACTTTAGGGTTAATTTGATGTGAAAATAATATATTATCAAATATTTCCACATCCTCCTCATCAATAGTCAACATTAGTACCAATAAAATAAAAAATGAACATTGTAAAAAATGAACTGAAAAACCAAAAGCAAATAAAGAACATACGTAGCAACTGCGTCATTAATAATTGTATATATGTTGGCGGAGATAATTAATTAGTTAGCGCACAACAAGTTTCTATGTACAAGCTCAACTATTCTTTTATTTTTTATAATTTATCGTGGAATAAATTGAAATCAAATTTAATATTATACTTTCTTTAATTCCATTTAGATATCCTTTTAAAGTTTCGTCAGTTATTAATTACAAGTGTTAAATATAGGTTCGAATATTTGGCAACGAAACCTAGATTTATGTCTTTTATAATTTATTTCATCAGTGGGTACAATGGACAAAATAATTTTTCATTACCATATTCGATTAAAATCTAGTGATGAATTTTGGTTATCCTTTAAAATGAATCTCAGAGCCTTTTTTTGGTTAATTTCATTTTTTTTTTATCTTTTATCATTGAGACCTTTTTTGTACTGTACTAAAGTATATGACAGCTGTCACGCCCCAAAATCTTTCGTTAAAAATATCAGAGTTTTACCCGGGCGTGAAGATAGAAAAGCAAGGGACGCATAACACATACAGAAAGAGTTAAGCAAGGGACAACAGAAGAAAGAGATAAGGGACGATAATAAACCATCTCACAACAACCTTCGGCCTCGGCCGATATCATTCGGTCTCTCACCAATAATATACATCATATACAGCGGAAGCTAAACATCAGGATCTCCCATCCTCACCAGAACCCAAAGATATATACAGATCATAAACTGTTTGAAAACGTGTTCGGAAATGTTTTAACTAGACCATTTATCAGAAAAACCAACAGCTAGCACTATCTCCCTCCGTCTAGGGTTCACCAGCTTCCTCATCTCCTGTAGTGTGAGTACAGATTAAGGGGTGAGTGCGTTGAATACACTCAGTGGGGATAACATCCACCTCATAAGACTCCTGACAGAATTTAAATACCGAAAAGCTAACTTACAGTCACGTTGTCACAGCACAGATATATGCAAAGCAGATATTAGAAATTGCAAGGGACGTATAGGTGCGGGATTCCCCCGTCTTACCCTATATAACGGTATCTCACCGTTAGTGCATTTCAAGAGGCTCACGACACCTCCACAGAGTAGTAGAAAATAGCAGGGGACGAACAGAATGCATGATCGGAGGACCTCGGTCCTTTCACAGATATAATATGGCACAGCAAGTATAAACACAGCACTTAGATTCCCAATCATATTTCACAAATAGGGAAAACTGTAAACAGATCCAGAGTTAGAAATTACCCCCACCTCGTATAGTGGTTACCGCGTGAGTAGCTAGGACAGAACGTCTGACAACTCAACACCTCAAGCTTAGTCCACAATAGCCTACAAAATTTACGGTGTTTCTTAGGTCTTAAATACAGTATAGTTAAAGCTGTAAAGGGTCCCGGCGGAAAAACGTTTGTTAAGGACACGGCGGATCGAAAATACGGCATTACGTGCTCCGGGGCTCGCGGGTACCCGGCGTCGGGCGAAAGCCAACCCGACAGCTCGCGCATCACCCGGCAGCTGCCGAGTTTCCTCAGCCACCCGGTCCCCGTCGCCCGCGCACGCTGGATCCCCGGCGCTCGCACCCGCGCGCACTCGGCACCCGGCGCACACCCGGCACCCGGCGCACACCTGGCACCCGGCACCCGGCGCACACCCGGCACTCGGCACGCACCCGACGCGCACCCGACGCACATCCCGGCGCGCACCCGACGCACATCCCGGCGCGCACCCGACGCCCGACCCGACGCACAACCCGGCGCGCACCCGACGCCCGACCCGACGCACATCCCGGCGCGCACCCGACGCCCGACCCGACGCACAACCCGGCGCGCACCCGTCACCCGACACACCACCACCAGCACCACTGCTGGCGGCGACGGCGGCGACGGCGGCGGCGCTCCGGCGGCACTCCGGCGGCGGCGGAAAATAAAAACATAAAGGAAAAGAAAAGAAAGAGAACTTACGTGTTCGCGTCGCGAGCGTCGCTCGGGTCGTCGGCTTTGAAAACGTATAAGTTTTGAAAGTTATGAGCCCCTATTTATAGATTTTGGAATTTACCTTTTTACCGTTGAAAAGTTACTATTTACCAAAAATATCTTAATTTACCTTTCATTAAAATATTATTTTTATTTTTACCTTTTATCAAAATTTTACCCTTTCCTTCGTTAGTTGAACTACGGGTCTCCGATTAACCGCTAGTTTGTTTCTGTTTTCTCGTATTTCCGATACGAATCTCTTGGTAAAATCATATTCTAGGTTCCATGTCACGAAAAATATACCCATCTAAATCTAAAACCGGCGTTAGCCAAGTATCTGAAACGCATGTACTGAATTAAACAGTCAAAACATACGCACATAATTAAGTCGGGGTTCAAATATTTAATTTTTCAATTATGCTCATTTTGATCCGGGGTGCTACATCCCTTACCCCTTAAAATAATTTCGTCCTCGAAATTGAGCACCTACTTAGAAAGATAACAAACGTATACCTAGGATCGGTATGTCAGGGTACTTTCTCAAAATCTCGTCCTCCAACTCCCAGGTTACCTCTTCCCTTCCGTGACGGCTCCTCTGGACCTCCACTATAGCCATCTCTCGGTTCCTAAGTTGTCGTTTCTTTCTGTCCAAGATGGCTATCGGGACTTTCTCATATGTCAAATCCTTTTCCAGTTCGGTGCTTTCTCGATCGATTATATGATTTGGATCAAAAAATATATTTCCATAGCATAGACACATGGAAGACATTGTGCACCCCAGCAAAGTCCGGTGGTAGAGCTAGTCGGTACGCGACCTCCCCAATTTGATCCAGGATTTCAAACGATCCCACGTACCCTGAGTTTCAGTTTTCCCTTCTTTCCAAAACGGTGAACTCCTTTAGTGGGAGATACTTTGAGGAAAACTTTGTCCCCAATTTCAAACCTCAGCTCTCTTCGTCTCTTATCTGCATACGATTTCTGTCGATCTTGGGCCATTCGTATCCGGTCCCGAATCTTCTTTATTACTTCTACTGTTTGCTCCACCAGAAATTCGCCCTCAAGTCTCGGTACATCTTTGTACCTCCTGGGTGTGCAGCTATAGGTGTGCAATGCGCTTTTTTGAGTATTTCCTCTTTTAATTCCTCGTTCTTAGGCACGCACAGCCTTCCTCTGAAGATTAGAGCTCCATCCGTAGTTAAAGAAAAGTCTTCAGCTCCTCCCTTATCCATCAGAGCTTTCATCTTCTTTTAGAAACTTATCCTTCTTCTGAGCCTCCACAATTCGGTCCCGCAGCGTGGGTGTTACAAATAACGCTGCCATTCTGGATTCAATATTGATCGGTGGCGAGAGTATCTCCAAATTAAGTTTCGACATCTCCTCGACTAGTTGGAGTTGATTGGTGATCATCGATGACACTACTCCTTTCCCTTTCCTGCTAAGGGCGTCAGCCACCACATTCGCCTTTCCGGGATGATAGTGGATCGTGATATCATAATCTTTCACCAACTCTAGCCATCTCCTTTGTCTCATGTTGAGCTCCTTCTGTTCGAAGAAGTACTTCAGGCTTTTGTGGTCAGTGTAGATTGCACACTTCACGCCATAGAGATAATGTCTCCAGATCTTTAGGGCGTGTACCACTGCTGCTAGTTCTAGATCATGAGTCGGATAAATCTGTTCGTGGACCTTCAGCTGGCGTGATGCATATGCCACCACTTTTCCTTCCTGCATCAATACACACCCCAAACCTTCTTTGGACGCGTCGCTGTAGATTACGAATTCCTTGGACATATCTGGAACTACTAAGACTGGTGCTTCTGTCAGTCTTTTCTTTAGTTCCTGGAAACTTCGCTCGCACCGCTCATTCCACTGAAACCTCACATCTTTTCTGGTCAAGCGTGTCATCGGAGTGGCGATCCTCGAGAACCCTTCTATGAATCTTCGATAATATCCAGCTAGGCCGATGAAACTCCGAACTTCCTTTACATTCGTTGGAGTCTCCCAATTGCTAACAGTTGCCACTTTTTCAGGATCTACCTCGACCCCTTGCGCAGAAACGATGTGGTCCAGAAAGCCAACTTTGTCCATCCAGAATTCGCACTTCTTAAATTTGGCATAAAGCTTTTCCTTCCTTAGTACTTCCAGTGCGATTCTAAGATGTTGTTCATGGTGCACTCTGTCGCACGAATAGATGAGAATATCATCAATAAACACTATGACAAAAAGGTCAAAATAAGGATGGAAGATGCGATTCATTAAATCCATGAAGACAGCCGGAGCATTACTCAACCCGAATGGCATTACTACAAACTCGTAGTGGCCATATCTCGTTCTGAATGCTGTCTTGGATATATCAGCATCTTTGACTTTCATCTGGTGATATCCCGATCTTAAGTCAATTTTCGAGAACACACTAGCACCTCTTAATTGATCGAAGAGATCTTCAATCCGAGGCAGTGGATACTTGTTCTTTATTGTTTTCTTATTCAGCTCTCGGTAGTCAATACACATCCGGAGGCTACCATCCTTCTTCTTCACGAACAGTACCGGTGCTCCCCAGGGCGACACACTCGGTCCGATGAAGCCCTTATCTAACAGCTCCTGAAGCTGAACCTTCAATTCCTGCAATTCTTTCGGCGCCATCCGATAAGGAGCCTTTGACACTGGTGCTGATCCAGGGATGAGATCTATCTCGAAGGTTACTTGTCGATCTGGTGGAGGACCCGGTAAGTCCTCTGGAAACACATCTGTGAATTCTTTTATCACCGGTACCTCCTCGATAGCAATTGGTTTCTTCTTGGAGTTTATCATATTAACCAACCATGCTTCGCACTCTCCTTTACTGAGCATCTGAGTTGCTTTCATGGCCGAGACAATCCTTGAGTCGACCTTAACTCGTGTCCCGTGGAAGGTAAACTCCGGCTCTCCCGGTGCTTGGAAGGTTATCTCCCTTTCACGGCACTTGATTACCGCGTGGTTGGACTCTAGCCAGTCCATTCCCAAAATCACATCGAAATCTTTCATCTCCAGAGCGTGGAGATCTTCTTGAAGCGTCCTATCCTCGAAGGCAATCTTAAGACAACAGTACAAGTGTTTTGTCTTTACCGTCTTCCTCGAGGGGATACTAACTTCTAAAGTTTCAGCGACTATCCTACCGTCAACATGCTTCAACAGATCCATCGTCATATCAGCACTATAGATAAAGAAATTAAACAAGAAATGCGAGGAGAGAAGAAAACGTAGATTACATCGATTAGCAAAAGTCGAACCGGTATCTTGTATGCATGAGCAAAAGATGGGCCGCTCGTACATTATACAAAACGTTTACGGGCGCTACTCCAAGGTACGAGCTACTATCTAACTATTACATATATAAACTAAAAGTCCATCATCCTTAGTCTATCTCTTGGTAGTCTCTGAGCTAGGGAGGGCGGGCGAATGTTCGTGCCTGGCCTGCTTCTGACCTTGGCCTTTGTGTTGCAGCTGTTGAGCTTTTGAACCTCTGACAATTAGCCATAATATGTCCCGGTTCTCCACACCGGTAGCAATTTCGTGTATCTAGCGGTGAGTTTTGAGACCTCGGACAGTTAGTTGAGATGTGTCCTGGCCCTCTGCATCTGTAGCATCTCCGAATTCCCCCTGACCTTGGTCTCAATGTTGAAGCTGATGGATTTCTAAATTTCAGGCAGTCTCTCACAACATGTCCAGGTTTTCCGCACCTGAAACATGAGTTCCCTAACTTGGGTGTAGAAAGAAGCGGAGCATTATTAGCCCGTGGGACCTTGTGCTGATCGAAGTCTTGACTTAGACCGGTCAATTTCCTCTTTCCTATCACTATTTCCGCTTTCTTGGATGGAGCCATGTCTAAGTGGTGACGAGAAGCAATCTCTTTAGCTCTCTCAACCACTGCGGCATAAGGCATGTTACCCTGACTAGCCAGGACAGAGCTGATCTCCAAGTGAAGACCCTTTTCAAAGCATCTGACCCTTTTGGCATTCGTGTCTACCAGATGGGGCGCATACCTACTCAGTCGGTTAAATCTTTTCTCGTATTCTTCCACGGAAGCATTTTCCTGATGA
The DNA here is from genome assembly GCA_946896805.1 of Scutellaria galericulata. Taxonomy (NCBI): domain Eukaryota; kingdom Viridiplantae; phylum Streptophyta; class Magnoliopsida; order Lamiales; family Lamiaceae; genus Scutellaria; species Scutellaria galericulata. Next base: position 9,809,904 of record OX335798.1, on the reverse strand, counting down.
ATCTGTATAAACTCTGCTTCCTTTTGGTCACGGTATGACTGAGGTAGAAAATCTTGTCTAATCACTTCTTTAAAGACTCCCCAAGACATTGCACTCCTATGTTCTGGTGCCATAGTCCTTTCGTATAACTTCCACCAGTGGCTGGCTTCTCCGGTGAGTTGTAACACAGCACAGAAGATCTTCTGCTCTTCGGTGAATGCCAAAAGTCCAAAGAGTCGATCCAACGACTTTAGCCACTCGTCCGCTTTGATTGGTTCCCCTGTTCCATCGAAGGTCGGTGGATCAAAACGTCGGAACTGTACAAGGATTGGGCTCGCATCGTTTCCTAACAACGATGGAGATGCAGCTTGTGTGGTTTCGAAATATCGGGTCAAGCTTCTTAGTGCGGTCACCAAGTCTCCTCTCACGGCATCCATATCGTTCTAAAGACGTCATACGAAAATTAACTCTTATAATCTACCCCTCGCAACTCAACAATGTATATAACAACCGACAATAACAAAAGATAACCAAACAACAGGTAACATAGCACCGACAACTTTATTCCACAGATCTTTTATAATCTCAATAAATTCTCCGTCATTCGTTTATAAACACTCCATGATCTCATTATGTAGGATAGCGTATATCCAGCCTGTATACGCCATTCACATGAATACATCATGAAACATGTCATCAACTTCTCCACATGGTCTTCATAGACCTCGAGTATTGACAGCGGTGCTACATATCGTAACCACGAACTGAGAAAACCCACTCATTGGTACACCCTGTTATAAACAAGGGCCCATGGTAGATTCAACTGTCTGTCACACGACATCAACTCCTGCGAACGGCCATACTCGCACACTAGCTCACGCTGCTGCAGTCAGCGGCTTTGTGGCGGTGACTCAGTGCAGTGTGTCGAGTATAGTGACATCAAGAGGTTTTCAAAAGATCTTTTTATCGTGGAACAATATCAGTAACACCCTGTCAAACTTATACAGTTTATATCGTATAAATGAGAAATGCAAATAGATAAACACTTCATCAAACCTTAACAGTTGATATCTTGCAAACCAAAGGACACATAACAAGTAGACACTCTTATTCTGTAAGTCTTATGTTCAGGGAGAGTCACCTATAGAGGGAGACTAGTGCCTATCTTACACTTTTCGGAAAATCCGATTACATTTTGCAAACACACTTTCAAATCACATTTTTCCCACTTTAAAACTCGCTTTAAAAACCTTTCCCTCATTTCCAAATCACACTTTCCAAATCACGTTTCTCTCATTTTAAAACCAGTTCGAGCAAGTTCTCATCATTAGAACCGCTCTGATACCACCTGTCACGCCCCAAAATCTTTCGTTAAAAATATCAGAGTTTTACCCGGGCGTGAAGATAGAAAAGCAAGGGACGCATAACACATACAGAAAGAGTTAAGCAAGGGACAACAGAAGAAAGAGATAAGGGACGATAATAAACCATCTCACAACAACCTTCGGCCTCGGCCGATATCATTCGGTCTCTCACCGATAATATACATCATATACAGCGGAAGCTAAACATCAGGATCTCCCATCCTCACCAGAACCCAAAGATATATACAGATCATAAACTGTTTGAAAACGTGTTCGGAAATGTTTTAACTAGACCATTTATCAGAAAAACCAACAGCTAGCACTATCTCCCTCCGTCTAGGGTTCACCAGCTTCCTCATCTCCTGTAGTGTGAGTACAGATTAAGGGGTGAGTGCGTTGAATACACTCAGTGGGGATAACATCCACCTCATAAGACTCCTAACAGAATTTAAATACCGAAAAGCTAACTTACAGTCACGTTGTCACAGCACAGATATATGCAAAGCAGATATTAGAAATTGCAAGGGACGTATAGGTGCGGGATTCCCCCGTCTTACCCTATATAACGGTATCTCACCGTTAGTGCATTTCAAGAGGCTCACGACACCTCCACAGAGTAGTAGAAAATAGCAGGGGACGAACAGAATGCATGATCGGAGGACCTCGGTCCTTTCACAGATATAATATGGCACAGCAAGTATAAACACAGCACTTAGATTCCCAATCATATTTCACAAATAGGGAAAACTGTAAACAGATCCAGAGTTAGAAATTACCCCCACCTCGTATAGTGGTTACCGCGTGAGTAGATAGGACAGAACGTCTGACAACTCAACACCTCAAGCTTAGTCCACAATAGCCTACAAAATTTACGGTGTTTCTTAGGTCTTAAATACAGTATAGTTAAAGCTGTAAAGGGTCCCGGCGGAAAAACGTTTGTTAAGGACACGGCGGATCGAAAATACGGCATTACGTGCTCCGGGGCTCGCGGGTACCCGGCGTCGGGCGAAAGCCAACCCGACAGCTCGCGCATCACCCGGCAGCTGCCGAGTTTCCTCAGCCACCCGGTCCCCGTCGCCCGCGCACGCTGGATCCCCGGCGCTCGCACCCGCGCGCACTCGGCACCCGGCGCACACCCGGCACCCGGCGCACACCCGGCACCCGGCGCACACCTGGCACCCGGCACCCGGCACCCGGCGCACACCCGGCACCCGGCGCACACCCGGCACCCGGCGCACACCTGGCACCCGGCACCCGGCACCCGGCGCACACCCGGCACCCGGCGCACACCCGGCACCCGGCGCACACCCGACGCGCACCCGACGCACATCCCGGCGCGCACCCGACGCACATCCCGGCGCGCACCCGACGCACAACCCGGCGCGCACCCGACGCCCGACCCGACGCACATCCCGACGCACATCCCGGCGCGCACCCGACGCCCGACCCGACGCACAACCCGGCGCGCACCCGACGCCCGACCCGACGCACATCCCGACGCACATCCTGGCGCGCACCCGACGCCCGACCCGACGCACAACCCGGCGCGCACCCGACGCCCGACCCGACGCACAACCCGGCGCGCACCCGTCACCCGACACACCACCACCAGCACCACTGCTGGCGGCGGCGGCGGCGGCGGCGGCGACGGCGACGGCGGCGGCGCTCCGGCGGCACTCCGGCGGCGGCGGAAAATAAAAACATAAAGGAAAAGAAAAGAAAGAGAACTTACGTGTTCGCGTCGCGAGCGTCGCTCGGGTCGTCGGCTTTGAAAACGTATAAGTTTTGAAAGTTATGAGCCCCTATTTATAGATTTTGGAATTTACCTTTTTACCGTTGAAAAGTTACTATTTACCAAAAATATCTTAATTTACCTTTCATTAAAATATTATTTTTATTTTTACCTTTTATCAAAATTTTACCCTTTCCTTCGTTAGTTGAACTACGGGTCTCCGATTAACCGCTAGTTTGTTTCTGTTTTCTCGTATTTCCGATACGAATCTCTTGGTAAAATCATATTCTAGGTTCCATGTCACGAAAAATATACCCATCTAAATCTAAAACCGGCGTTAGCCAAGTATCTGAAACGCATGTACTGAATTAAACAGTCAAAACATACGCACATAATTAAGTCGGGGTTCAAATATTTAATTTTTCAATTATGCTCATTTTGATCCGGGGTGCTACAACAGCAACTTAAAATCTAAAGTGTATGGTGTCACAAATCAGAATTATATCAGATAGCATAAACAATCTCAATTAAAATATATATTATGTTGATATGTTAATATAGTACTAATCTAAATTATCAATTCAGTAACATCTTCATAAATTTTCCTTTAATTTTCCTTTATCTTACTTTATGAAATATGTACAGATTCAATTCCAATTCTCCTCATTCATCATCATTCCTTTTATATATATATATATAAGGAAGAAGAAAGGAATTAATTTCAAACTGAACTACTTTTAAAAGTTAACTAAATGAATATTAATAACTAGGTTACATATAATATTATTAATTACAATACCAAGGGCATTAGCTAGTTACTGTTATTATTCTTACAATTTTCTAAAACTTCATAAATTCGTGCATACAAAACAATATTATATATATATATATATATATATATATTCATGCAAAAACAAGATGGCGACTGCTTCAATTTTCAGGCTTCAAATAAGGCTTCAGATTTCACTTCTCACTTCTCTCTGTTTCTCCAAATTTCCGTTTCTCGTTCTTTAATTCTCATATTTATTTTAGAGTTGTAACCCCTATTTATACGTCTAGGATTTGGACTTTTTTTTTTTTAGGAGTTTAAGAGAACATAGATTTCCAGTATTTCTCAACTACGTAGTTAGTTATTATTATTTTCCTTTAAAAAAAGATGTGGTCCCCTATTATATGTCAACAACTTAATTCTTATCTCCACAAATAAATTTAAGTTCTAAAATTCTATATCTAATCTAGAGTAACATTTTGCACCGTGCAATCCATACATTTATGTTATAAATGTAGTACATTTCTGTTATAAATGTAATACCTTTATGCATGTTCATTTTAAAGGTACGGATATTTGTACATAAAGGTACTACATTTATAACATAAAGGTATGGATTGCACGAATTTTCACTTATGTGCAACTGAAGTTTTTGTGTCTAATCTAATATGGTTATAGGTTTACTTGTTATTTAAGAGTTCTAATCACCTCACATAACTTATTCACTATAATTTATTATGAGACCATGATAAATGAATAAAAAGTCTATAATTTATAAAAGAAATTTAATTAGAAATTTGGGTATTACATGATTTGACATTTTAGTTAGGAAAATAATAAAAAAAAAAACGCCACGTGCATAAAAAAAAACAGCCACATAAGCATAAGTTGACTGAAATCATGGAATTGAGGATGAGTGTATGTCATTCACCGTAAATTGACTGGAAAATAAAAATTCCAGCAAAATAAGGACTGAAATTGAATAAAATTTTCAATTAGAGGACTAAAATTATAATTGGAAATTAACAGAACTGACATCTGACACCACCTCTTAGATAGGACCCCAAATGAATTTATATACCGCATCATAAAATCTACACACCGCTCCACAATAGGAAAATTATACCCAAGATTTTACTAAGTTGTTGGACATCCCTAATTGATCCTGCCCAGACAGCCTTCACTGGTGGGAGAAATATCACTAATTTTATAATTCCATTTATATGATTTTATAAAAATCGCCAAAGTGGACTGCAACTTGCAAAGATTTTCACAATTTAATGAAACCTTCTATTTCCTTAAATAAAATTTAGATCCGACTTTTATAACTCTATTAACCTTAAAAAAAAAAAACTCATCATCCTGAGTTTATCACACATGCAAAGAGTTTAGTTAAGATGATAAAACATGCAAAGCCTATTCCAACATGCAATTGCACAATCAGCACTCAAATGACATATTGTTGAAGATTAATCACATAGAACAAGATATTTAACAAATTTCATCATACATCACCTTTGGATCATACATGCAATGAGTTAAGACAAGGTAATCGCACATGCAAAGACTAATTCAACATGCAATTGCACAATCAACTCTCTAAAGTGACATGCATATTTTAAAATTCAACCACATAGAACAAAATATTCAATAAATTTCACCATATTTGTAGGGATTTTCTTTGGATCATACATGCAATTCAACCTTGAGAACCTAATCATTCTCCTAAAAAGATGATTGTTAAGATTTAACCAAAATACCTTTAGAGTTGCACACAAACTATGGGTTATTGAGGGTTTCTTGAATAAAGACTTTGATCTCTTGAGCTTTACTTCTCTTCTTGTCTTTGGAAGAGTCCTTCTTCTTTATTAAATCTTGAATTTTCAGCTTGTTTAAGATATGAATGAAGGCATTTGGGGGAGAGGAATTTGGTAGAGAGAAGCGGGAAAGAAGAGAACCATACTAGAGGGGCTCAAGTAGAGAACTGGGGAGAGAATGAGAGGTCCGCAAATGAGAGAGAGATCATTGTAGAGAGGAGTGAAGTGGTTCAAGTGCTCTCCTTACATATATATTGTGTACAAATTTAGTACAATACATGTATTGTATATGTAGATCCCCACTTCCAGTATGTATCCATTAGATATGTGTGATGATTAGTAGTATTGAGGCTTGTGTGGATTTGATGGAGGCATGGGGATTGAGTGTATCTTCATGTAATATGACATGCACAAATAATGGTACTCATTGTAATTATGCATGAATTCATGTTCAAATTAGTGCATCATATGGGTCACATAATTATGTATGAAGATATGTTTAATTTATCACACAATATAAGTCACATACTTTATTGCACATAAACAATATAATAAAAATTTACCCGATTATAATTAAACACATTAGTCACGTTTCTTATATTAAGTATTAAAATTATTTTATATATAACTTATCTATTTTTCATTCGTTCCAATACTCGTGCATCTCGAGTGCATCACAATCGAACTCGGTCACCTCGGGTAGTTATTCTACATGATTTTTAACTTAAAGAAACATTAATTCATATATTCTTGATAAATCGTAAAACTCGAAACTCAAAGAGGTTATAAGCTATAAATTATTTTAAAATTAATTAAATTTTGTATATAAAAATATGCTAAGCAAATTTTATGAAAAATGGGGTGTTACAACCCCCCCTCTCCTTTAAAAAATTTCATCCTCAAAATTTGGGCTTACTAGGTAAAAAGTTCGGTGTAAAATCTTAGAATCTCATCTTCATGATCTTATGTCGCTTCTTCATTTTTGTGACTACCCCACTGAACTAAGACTAGCGGTATCTCCTTATTCCTTAAGGTTTTGGAATTTATCCCAAGAATGCTTGTAGGCCCTCTTCGTAGGTAAGATCATCATTGATTTCAAGTTCTTTGAGTTCTTTGAGCTTAATTAGGTGGCTAGGATCTAGTATATATGTATTTTCGAAGCATTGACACATGAAGACGTTATGAACTTCGGATAACCCTGGGTTAAGGCAAGTCGGTATGTTGCATCCCCAATTCGTTCCAAGATTTCAAATGGTTCTATGTATCTCGGCCTTAACTTCTCTCTTTTTTCAAAACGAATTATTCCTATGGTCATACTATCTCATCAATGTATAACCTTTGCCAACCGATCCTGGGATACCTTATCTTGATTGGAATAAAACGAGCCACCTTGTTAACCTATAAATGATTACTCTTATAACTTCATATTGTTTAGGAATTTTCGGTATGCCTGTAACAAAACATATTGTTAATTATTTTAAGCTCAAAGAGGTTATAAGCTATAAATTATTTTAAAATTAATTAAATTTTTTATATAAAAATATGCTATGCAAATTTTATGAAAAATGGGGTGGTACATCCATGTCTCACATGCCACCGGCTAAACATATCATTAGCATGACTTACATGCCTAGGTACACTAGTAGTTGTCAATAAACACTTTTCTTCTTGAAATCATGTTGTGCATGTAAAATGCAATAATTACTTTCATCATTCACGCTTGCACGTGCTGATGCTCGTGAATGATATTTGTAATTCAATATATATTTCTCATAACATCATTTAAACATGTATATTCTCAAGGATATTGTTCACAAATTTCTTTTAGCTACTCCCGCAAGTGTACGATGTAGGGTGTAGAAGTGGTGAGCAAGGTCGATCCCACAGAGACTGTCTATCTAGGCACTAACTAATTACTCAAATTCGATTTTCAATTTTATCTAGGAAAATCAAATCACGCCGATTGCAGATTAATTTAATAGAAAAGTAACTACGCAGATAAATTCACTCAAGAATAACAGATATCTAAGATAGGTTCTGGGACATGCTTTCATCTAATTCTCATCAAAACATCACTTTAACCAATTCAAGTTCAACAATCAATCATCTTATATGAGCAATCACATATGTCGAATTAACAGCTCTCCCGAGTCAGTTAACCGGTTGATTATTATGCCACCAGAGGTATCCCTACTCAATCTGATTGAAACATAACAACTCCCAAAAGTACCTAGGATTGATTTCCCATCACATAAATTCCTTAATCTCCCGATCTAAGTCTTTTTATGTGTCATGTGTTTATTCTTCCATAATTAAATCTCATCTCCCGAATTTTGATCTAATTACTAAAACATACTCAATTATTGGCCACATAACCAAACAAGCAATCAACTCATAAACACACAAATAGGATAAACGATCATGAACTTTGAATTGAAATTAAAGATCCATCTCGATTCGAATCAAATTACTAACAAGCCCTAAAAACCCTAGAAAATTAGCTAGACATGATGATAAATAAACTCATAGACAAGATTGAAAATATCATATCTACTAAGATTCAACAAAGGAAGAAAAGACTAAAAACTCTATTAGACGATCTCGCGATTCCTCGATCTCTTGAATTCTTCTTCAAATCCTCTCAATGCTTCTCAGAATATCGTGTTTTTCTCTATGAATCTCTCTCCTCAATTCTCTCCTTTACTTCTCTTCATGTTGAGTATTTATATGGGAAAAATTCAATTTTAGTCCATTTAAAAAGTTATTGTCCATATTTCGTCCAACATGGAAGTGGTTTTCAATTTTAGTCCAATTAAGCCAAAAATCGTCACTGTTTTGTCCATTTTTCGCCAGAATACCACTCTCGCCGGCAATTGTAATACAATCACCCCCAATTTTAATTTTCGCCCCACTCGCGCTTATGTGGCACATTTTATCACACGTGACATGTTAAAAGTTGAACTTAATATCCACATTGGATTAAATATAAAATAATTAATGAAAAACTTTAAACAAAAATCAAATAAATCATTAATTAATTTTTTAATGAAAAACATATTTAAAAAACAAGGAAAAAACGGAAAAGAAAAGAGGTTCTGCATATCATCCATTCTCCCCCAAAATCAATGAGGAACCCTAATTCTCCAGAATAGAATCGATGGAAAAAATGTCTGATTGCTCCCAATCTCCAAAATATAAAACAAGATTTATCTGTATTTTGGGCATGGGGGTATTTGATAGAAGGGGAAAGTGAGAAATTTTAATTTAGGATTTCATAATCGAAATCTGAAGTCTGTAATTATGCATTTGTATTTGGCGTCGCGCCTCTCCTTTGGCAGCTAGGGTTTCTAGACTCTCCACTTGTGTTCGCCACCTCCTAGAGCTTCAATCCTGTTCGTTGTTCAAACCCTATTCATTTTGGCCCTTTTCCTTCAAACCTGTTCGTTGTTTGAAGATTTCCAGGAGGTGAACTCGACTTTGACCATGGCAGCGACTTGGCTGGGTTTGAGTTTGAAGATTTCGAAGCTTTGGGCTCTGTTCCAGATCTACTGGGTTTGAACTTTGAAGTTGGGGTTTTGAAGATCTTCAATCAATTGGGGTGGTTTCGATCTTGCTGCCTCGTGGTCGTCGTCTCCTCCAGCTTCAATCCGAGCTCTCTCTCTTTAGATGAGATTTATACTACTGAGTTTGTTGTTTTAAACATATCTCAGTGTATATCTTCCATCCTTAAGAAGGATTTTTCTTGCGTTTGGTTTTAGTTCTTTCGTCCGTTTTGATTTTTGTCGGGGTGGATCATTTGGAGTTGGGGCTTTTAGACAACAGTCACCGGCGATTTTCAAACAACAATCACCCACACTTACTCGATCGATTATCTTCTCTCTAAGTCTCCTTGTTGATTCTAATTTTAGGTTTAGGGCATTCGTTTTTGATTTAGGATTTGGTATTCCTTTTTTTTTTTTAATTTTAGATTCAATTTTTGATTTTAGATTTTAAATTGAAATTTTTTATTTTAGTATTTGCCTTTCAGATTTAAAATGTACATTTTACATTTTTTTCTTATCTAATAAAAAAATAAATCAATATATATATATATATATATTGACTCGGATAATTTTGATTGGTCGATAGTAGACCACGTGTCATCCGGTGACAATTTGGGGAGATTGTATTACAATCGCTGGCGAGAGTAGTATTCCGGCGAAAAACGGATCAAATAGTTACGATTTTTGACTTAATTGGACTAAAATTAAAAATCGCTTCCATAGTGGACGAAAATTGGACAGTAGCTTTTTAAATTGGATAGTAGCTTCCATAATTTATATTGTGTTGGGAATCTTCCAAGTGAAGTAAGAGGTGAAAACACACCAAGAAAACCAAAACTCTTCAGCACTCTCTGCGACCACACGGCAGGACCAGACCGTGCGCCACCAAATCTTCAATGCGATCTCGTATTTCCATTCTTCCTTTCTTGGTCGTCAATTACACTTGAAACTTGCACTTTTTTCATCAAAATCATGAAATTAAGCACAAACCCGTCAAATACAACTTATACAATATAACATCAGAAATCACCATAAGAACGTATCTAAACATATTCAAATGAATACATAAACATACGTGAAAAATGACACTTATCAGATACGTAATATCACTCAATCATATATAACATGAACAAGATTGGTCCTAACATTTTGGGGGCCCATGGCGAAAAAGAGAAAATGGGCTTCATGATGAAAACTTAAATATTTCTTCATAAACGATAAATATAACTTTAAAATGAAAATGAAAAAAAAAACTTCTTTTATTCAAAAAGTTGTGTATATAGATCAAGTTACAATATGCTTTCTTTGTCTGTCCTAAATTTCCTAACATACTTTCACCTACCCGATTGACATAAAGTTCAGACTTGAGATCCTCCATTCTTTTCTATAGTTGGCATTCGTATCCCAATTATAGAATGAGGCTCTGGTTTATAAAAAAAAGAATTGAGAATTAAAATTGAAAGATGTAATTATAAAATTAGAAGACTTTGGAAATGTAATCACAATTAGTTTTCAGTGTGTAGTATCTATCACTTAATTACATGGCCCAAATTTTGATAATTTAGAACAAAAATACTTGATTTTGACATTAAGTTATAAAATTATAAATAGACCTATTTTAATTTCAAAATATATAAAAAATTGGGCCATAAATAATTTATTAATTATATATTATATTTGGCCATATAGAAAAATGTTTTAACTATCTAATACTATCTCATATATATATGTAAATTTAGGACCCCTTAGATAATTGGGTATACACCTTCGACCTTTTCACCCAACACAGAAAAAAAAAAAAAATACCAAAACAAAATAGGAACGAAAGAAAGAAAGGGTCAAAGAGTTAAAGTCCTCGCAACACCACATTTTGTTGTCAATTGAATTAAATTTTAAAATATATATATATATATATATATGTATGTATATATATATATATATATATGTGTGTGTGTGATGATTATCACAAAACTTAAATATATTATACTTTCTTCAATTCCATTTAAATATCATTTTTAATGTTTCGTCAATTATTAAAAAAAATATTGTCTCTAACACTATGAAAGTCTCTTTTAGCCAAGCAGACGTCATCACTGGTTTGGATACCCCATCACCGCCGCAAAACATTTTGTTATGAGACGTGATAAATTTTGTGATGTGAGATTTAATTAAGAATATTAAATTTAACGTTTGCAATAAGCTCGAAATTAGGGAGATACGCGCATTGCAACTTTTTCTTGAATTAATCTTAATTAAAACGTCAGTTTCCAAAATTCCGAGCCAAAATAAATTAATATATTTAATGATGAATATTTTAAAGACAGTATCCTAAAATATTATAATCTCCTCTAATTAATGATAATAGCCCAAACATTAAATCTATGGGGTTGCAACGACGTCGTCTCTAAACACTTAGTAAAGATGTCTGCGAGCTAAAGGTGAAATTGACTATTGGGTGTGAAATTAAATATGTGAATCCATCACTCCATTCATTATCATTTCTTCCCCTCTGAACTCTTGATTTAGAGCTGCAAATCGCATTGGATTTAGTGAGAGAATTGTGAAAATGGAGTTTAGAGAGAGAAATTAGATGAAAGAGAATTGAGGAGTGATTCAAATGGATGAAATTAAATAGAGCTGCAAATCGCATTGATCTTTTAGAGTTTGGATTGATTGTGGTTGGATTTAGAAATTAGGGTTCTTGTATGTGAATTGGGGATTTGGATTTTTTAAATTTTTATTTATGATATTTTTTTGCACTTAAATACATGGAAAGTGATTTTATGATTATGATTTTTTTTTTTGCACTTAAATGATGTGGCAGTGATTCGGTAATTTAGGTAGTAAAATAATGCAAATATAAAGTCCACATGTGAAAATAATAGCCACGTAAGCATAAGTTCTATGAAATGTTGAAAATGGGGGCGTGTGTTGTGCATTCGTCCGAAATTGGCCGGAAAATTGAGATTCTGGCGAAAATCGGACAAAAATTGGACAAATTTTGATATAGGAGGACAAAAATTGGTGATCGGAAAATAAGAGAACAAAAAACGGACAACGTCCCTAGGAAAGGACGAAAAATGAATTTATCCCATAAAAATATATATACATGGGTTAATTGATATCACTTTGCACCATATATTTTTGTTAAATTGTTAGCTTAGGGTTAAAATAAATGTAATATCAACAAGATAATATATATGTATATAAAGCAACAAGATAAACTACTTAGTCACGCAACCCATCTTATGTTTGGCATTAAGAGTATATTCAAAGTCAATAACAATACACTGCATTCTTACTGAACAATTCAACTTGATAATAATAATATATCAAATCTAGGGATACAATTTGGTTTCATATATTGTTATTTTCAACTTTGCTATTTTCAGAAATAGGCTTAGAGTCTAGCAGCTTCGCAAATCAAATTTACTGGATAATGGGTAACCATCGGATGAGAAGACACTGGCTCGTTCGGGTCAGGTTGGAATTTGGGTCAAAAAACTTATCGTCAATTTCGATCTTTGTGTTCCTGAGAATGAATAAAAGTCTACTTGATATTACCAAGTCTACCCTTTCAACACGTGCAACAAGCTATAGTTGTAATAAATTTTCCTGTTACTCCATCTGGGACCGTTGACATTATTTGTATAAAATCCCACTTCTTTATCAGCCATTCCACCACATTTGCCTGCTTAATTCTATCTTACAATCACTCTCCCAAAACAAAACATATCTTAGAATTTTAAAAACTAAATGGCGAAAATTCACATGATAATTATTTTGATACTTATATCTTCATTAATACTCATAGCTGATGCTCGGATGCTCTCCCAGAAAAGGGACAAAATAGTTAAGTTTCGTGTTTATGTTCATGATGTGTTGAGCGGTCCGAATGCAACTGTTCATGAGGTTGCACGGGCCAACATTACATCCACTTCTCCCGCCTCCTTCGGCCTGGTAGCCGTTGCGGATGATTTAATGACAGACAGACCTAATGCGGACTCACAGGAGTTGGGTCGAGTTCAGGCTGTCGTCACTAATACGGGCCTGGAAGATCAGAATTTCAATGTAAACGCTCTGTTTATATTCACAGCTGGAAAGTATAGTGGGAGCACGCTTAGCATTTTGGGATTTAAATCGATTCCAAATTCAAATCAGGATATTCCCATTGTCGGTGGTACAGGCTCATTCAGTATGGCACGAGGGCATACCGTTTGCAACCTTTACTCTTATGATCCCACCACCAACATCTGGATTTGGATATATGATATGAATGTTGTTTATGTATAGGAATAAGATTCTCTAGCTGATCAATATTGTATATATGTTGGTGGAGATAATTAATTAGTTAGCGCACAACAAGTTTCTATGTACAAGCTCAACTATTCTTTTATTTTTTATAATTTATCGTGGAATAAATTGAAATCAAATTTAATATTATACTTTCTTTAATTCCATTTAGATATCCTTTTAAAGTTTCGTCAGTTATTAATTACAAGTGTTAAATATAGGTTCGAATATTTGGCAACGAAACCTAGATTTATGTCTTTTATAATTTATTTCATCAGTGGGTACAATGGACAAAATAATTTTTCATTACCATATTCGATTAAAATCTAGTGATGAATTTTGGTTATCCTTTAAAATGAATCTCAGAGCCTTTTTTTGGTTAATTTCATTTTTTTTTTATCTTTTATCATTGAGACCTTTTTTGTACTGTACTAAAGTATATGACAGCAACTTAAAATCTAAAGTGTATGGTGTCACAAATCAGAATTATATCAGATAGCATAAACAATCTCAATTAAAATATATATTCTGAGAATGTTACGAAAAATAATCAAGAAATAACCAAAACATCATTTTCTAATCGAAATATACGGCTTAGTATTGCATCCTTGTGTTCAAAATAGCGAAAAATCAATGACGAATTCATAAACACCTAGTCCAAAATAATATTTCATGCTCCAAAGCTTCTAATCTCTTCTGTCACGTGAATCTTGACAAGTATAAAGCAGTATGTGGACTGTGGTGCATTTTCTGTATTAATCCCGATTAGGGTTGATTTTTTATGTTTTTTATTTTCAATTTTCTTTTAGTTGTTATGTCCCTTTTCAATTATGTTGATATCATTATTATTACTTTAGTCCTGTTTCAAATAATTTTTCCTTTTTATGTTGATATGTTAATATAGTACTAATCTAAATTATCAATTCAGTAACATCTTCATAAATTTTCCTTTATCTTACTTTATGAAATATGTACAGATTCAATTCCAATTCTCCTCATTAATCATCATTACTATCCCTAAATTAAAATATTATATATATATATATATATATAAGGAAGAAGAAAGGAATTAATTTCACCAGTTGCACCGTGCAATCCATACCTTTATATTATAAATGTAATATACCTTTATGCATGTTCATTTTAAAGGTACGAATATTTGTACATAAAGGTACTACATTTATAATATAAAGGTATGGATTGCACGAATTTTCACTTCTGTGCACCTGGTGCACAGAAGTTTTTGTGTCTAATCTAATATGGTTATAGGTTTACTAGTTATTTAAGAGTTCTAATCACCTCACATAACTTATTCACTATAATTTATTATGAGACCATGATAAATGAATAAAAAGTCTATAATTTATAAAAGAAATTTAATTAGAAATTTGGGTATTACATGATTTGACATTTTAGTTAGGAAAATAATAAAAAAAAAAAAACGCCACGTGCATAAAAAAAAACAGCCACATAAGCATAAGTTGACTGAAATCATGGAATTGAGGATGAGTGTATGTCATTCACCGTAAATTGACTGGAAAATAAAAATTCCAGCAAAATAAGGACTGAATTTGAACAAAATTTTCAATTAGGGGACTAAAATTATAATTGGAAATTAACAGAACTGACATCTGTCACCACCTCTAAGATAGGACCCCAAATGAATTTATATACCGCATCATAAAATCTACACACCGCTCCACAATAGGAAAATTATACCCAAGATTTTACTAAGTTGTTGGCTATCCCTAATTGATCCTGCCCAGACAGCCTTCACTGGTGGGAGAAATATCACTAATTTTATAATTCCATTTATATGATTTTATAAAAATCGCTAAAGTGGACTGCAACTTGCAAAGATTTTCACAATTTAATTAAACCTTCTATTTCCTTAAATAAAATTTAGATCCGACTTTTATAACTCTATTAACCTTAAAAAAAAAAAACCATCATCCTGAGTTTATCACACATGCAAAGAGTTTAGTTAAGATGATAGAACATGCAAAGCCTATTCCAACATGTAATTGCACAACAGAACATGCACAACCTTGTTCGGTGGTTACCACGTGAGTAGCTAGAACCGAAAGTCTGATAACCCGACACCTCAAAGCTCAGTCCGACAAGTAGCCTACATAAGTTATATCGTTTCTTAGATCCTTAATAACGTATAATTAAAGCTGTAAAAGGTTCCGATGGAAGAACGTTCGTTAACGATACAACGGATCGAACGATCCAAAGATTGGTATTTTGGTGACAAGGCTGAACGTTCAATCCCAAAAGTTGAGATGATAGGCAATGAACTTAGGATCGTAACGCAAAATGAATGAGCTCGATCGGAGTTATAACGAGCTCAAACGGTGTATTTTAGGTTTTAGGGGTAAAATGGTGATTTTGGTCAAAGGGTTGACTTTGTCTGGGACCCCCGACTCCCGACGACTCGATGAAAACATCCAAAACGGAACGACGTGTGGAAACGCTTGCCGGTGCGCACACGGCGCGCACGGCGGCTCCCGGCGCGCGCACCGCGCCCCCGTCGCTCGCGCGCGCGCGCATTCGCTCCCGTCACCCGGCGCCCGCGCGCCCAGCTCGCCTGGGAACAGCTGCTCGACCAGCCCCCTTCCCGGTGCCACCTGCTGCGGTGGTGCCACCCTGTGCTCCGGCCACTTTTCCGCCAAAAAGCCCGCACCGCCGGCTACTACCTCCGGCCATCCCTCGCCGGATTCCGTCATGAAAAGTGCCGGAAAACAGCCGCGAAAACCCTTCGTCATCACGCATACAAAACCAACCCCAACCTTTCCAACTCCGGCCGGCACCTTTCCGGCGCCGGTCACCACCCCCAAACCGACCCAAAACCTTTCCCAACATCTCAACTTGCCCCAGAAAAAGAAAGGAACCAAAACCACCGAGAAACGAGAGAGAAACGGGAGAGAGAAAAAGTGGTCATGAACTAGGGTTTGGGGTTTGGAGACGGTTTTTCACCGTTTCCCGGCGAACGAGACATCGGATTGGAATTCCGGAAGCTGTCCTAGACTCGTCTCGTCGAGGGCTACAATCTGAGCCTAGGTTATATTTTCCGGCCACCGGCGGCGATGGCGGCGACGGCACGGCGAATCCGGTGGTGGCGGCGGCAGTTCGGCGTCGGCATCAGCGGAAAATAAAGACGTAAAGAAAAAGAAAAGAAAGAGAACTTACGTGTTCGCGTCGCTCGGGTTGTAGACTTTGTAAACGTATAAGTTTTGAAAATTATGAGCCCCTATTTATAGATTTTGGAAATTACCTTTTTACCGTTGAAAAGTTATCATTTACCAAAAATATCTTAATTTACCTTTCATTAAAATATTATTTTTATTTTTACCTTTTATCAAAATTTTACCCTTTCCTTCGTCAGTTGAACTACGGGTCTCCGATTGACCTCTAGTTTGTTTCTGTTTTCTCGTATTTCCAATACGAATCTCTTGGTAAAATTGTATTCTAGGTTTCATGTCACGAAAAATATACCCATCTAAAACTAAAACCGGCGTTAGCCAAGTATCTGAATCGCACGTACTAAATTAAACAGTCAAAACATACGCACATAATTATTAAGTCGGGGTTCGAATATTTAATTATTCAATTATGCTCATTTTGATCCGGGGTGCTACATCCCTTACCCCTTAAAATAATTTCGTCCTCGAAATTGAGCACGTATTTCGAAAGATAAACAAACGTATACCTAGGAACGGTATGTCGGGGTACTTTCTCAAAATCTCGTCCCCCTATTCCCGTGTCGCGTCGTTCTTTCCATTTCTCGTCAAGAAATAACTCGGCTTGCAAGTTCCTTGATGTTCTGAACTTTTGTCAATTCTGAGCTTCTCCAATTCCTTCTCGAACCTTCCTAACCGGATCACACTTTTGCTTCTCACCTTTTCCAAGATTAATATCACAAACCAAGGATCATCCAAGGTGCATTCTTAACTTTGCCTTTTCCGATTTCTGATAAGAAGGCGGAATCTCATCTTTCCTAAATGAATAGTAACTTCCATAGCTTCGGCGACTACGTATCGTTCTTATGCTTCAACGGATCTGGTGTTATAACATACCATAAGTGAAGAAAAAATCAGCACAAATCTCGAGGAAAGAAAAGACGTGGATTCCATCGATTAACAAAAGTCAAACTGACATCGTATACTTATAAGCAAAAGATGGGCCGCTCGTACATTATACAAAAGATCATGTACAATACTTCAAGGTATTTACATATATAATACTAAAGGTCCCTTGTTCGTATCCTATTTATCAGCAGTCTTTATGTGATTGGGCGCAAGAGCCCGAGCCTTGCCCGCCTCTAACCTCGGCCCCGGTGTTGTAGTTGTTGGGCGTCTAAACTGCTGACAGTTTCTCATGACATGTCCAGGTTCTCCACACCTGAAACATTTCCGAGTCTCTTGCACTGTTGGACGTCTAAACTTCTGACAGTCCCTCACAACATGTCCGGATTCTCCACACCTGAAACAATTCTGAGTCTCTTGCCGGCATGGTCCCACATGAATCTTTCCACATCCGGTACATGGGTTTCCCGGTTTGAGAGTGGGGGAGAGTGGAGCATTGTTAGTCCTTTGAAATTCATTTTGATTGAAGCTCCGACTTGGTTCGGTCCACTTTCTTTTCCCAAGTGTCTCATCAACCTTCTCGGAAGGTTCAACATCCAAACGTAGACGAGAGGAAATCTCTTGGGCTCTCTCTACGACGTTGGCATAGGTCATTTTTCCCTGCCCTGCCAGAATAGAACTAATCTCTGATCGAAGACCCTTCTCAAAACGTCGGGCCTTCTTGTCATCAGTGTCAACCATGTGAGTTGCGTACCTGCTCAATTGATTAAACTTCCGCTCGTACTCTCCCACTGTCGCGATTCCTTGATGGAGGTATAAGAACTCTGTTTCCTTCTGATCGCGGTAACATTGTGGTATGAAGTGTTGTGCGACCACTTCCTTGAAGGTCTTCCATGTCATAGTTTCTCTCTGGTCCGGCATCATGGTCCTCTCATAAGAATCCCACCAGTGACCAGCCTCTTCCATGAGCTGAAATACCGCGCACGAGATCTTTTGTTCTTTCGTGCAGGTTAAGTGTCCAAACAAACGATCCAGCGACCTTAGCCACTCTTCGGCGTCAGCTGGTTCGCCCTTTCCGTTGAACGTTGGCGGGTTGAAACGCCGAAACTGGTCGTATATCATATTTGGATCAGATCTTGCTGGCTGTGGGGTAGCTTGAGTCACCTTGAAATGTTGTGCTAACCCCCTTCGCACCGTCACTAAGTCTCCAGCGTTAGCATTCTCCTCACGTTCCAACTGATTGGTCGGCTGCGGTTGCTCCTTTCGAGGCCTTCCTCTCGACATAATTCTAAAGACAACATGCGAAAACTAACCCTTATCATATACCCCATGTAACCCAACAATATATAGCAACAGATATACAAATAACAGGTACATGGTTCTGATCAACATTCGTTTTATTAAATTTCACGGCCTGGGAGAGAAGTGTATAGAGAGAGGTGGTGCTTATCCGTTTCTTTACAAAAATCCGACCACGTTTTAAAATCACACTTTTAAAATCACATTTTCTCTTTTTAAATCAAGTTTGAGCAAAGCCCTACAAAGGGTAGAACTAGGCTCTGATACCATTTGTCACGCCCCAAAATCTTTTGGTCAAAATATCAGAGTTTTACTTGCGGGCGTGAAGAAAGAAGGGGAAAGAGACGTGCATGAAATAAAATAGAAATCTTTGGGAAAGAGAACATACGATTTTATGTATACAAATCCTCGACATCTAGCCGAAATAAAACCATTTTACATAACAGCGGAAAAACGTCAGGATCCTTTACAAAGAAGAAGAAATATAGTTTTCTTTTACAAACGAACAACATATCTTTAAAAAGGTAAAACCGGAAGATGGACTCGGCTGATAGGGCACCCCTCTCTCTACGCGTCAAGATTCTCTTCTTCTCCTGTAGTGTGAGTACAGGTGGGGGGTGAGTGCGTTGAATACACTCGTGGAATTAATCACCAAGTTTTTAATATTATTAAGCAGATACACAGATCCAACATATATAATAGTTCAGCAATGAGACACAACACATATAATGCATTGCACATAAAATACGGACACATAACTCTAAGAGTACTCATCTAACATATGGTGCTTTTATGGGCCACCAGTCCATTGGTGTTTTTTACGGGCCACCAGTCCATCCAGAACAAGATCATAGACCTCCGTTTCGTTGGTGCTTTTTACGGGCCACCAGTCCATCCCAGAACGAGATCATGGACCTCCGTTCTGCTAGTGCTTTTTACGGGCCACCAGTCCATCCCTAACGTATGGTGCTTTTATGGGCCACCAGTCCATCTTAACATATGGTGCTTTTATGGGCCACCAGTCCATCTTAACATGACTTTGGACTTCCGTCCACATATATCATATTCATAATGTATGCATGTACATAGTAATCATAGCAAATAATCACAGTACGTAGAGTTCAACAGTTCATATATCAAATATGGAAAACATTAAACAAATAGAGTTATTAGGGTTCAGAAGTTACCCCCACCTTGTTCGGTGGTTACCACATGAGTAACTAGAACCGAAAGTCTGATAACCCGACACCTCAAAGCTCAGTCCGACAAGTAGACTACATAAGTTATATCATTTCTTAGATCCTTAATAACGTATAATTAAAGCTGTAAAAGGTTCCGGCGGAAGAACGTTCGTTAACGATACGACGGATCGAACGATCCAAAGATTGGTATTTTGGTGACAAGGCTTAACGTTCAATCCCAAAAGCTGAGATGATAGGCAATGAACTTAGGATCGTAACGCAAAATGAATGAGCTCGATCGGAGTTATAACGAGCTCAAACGGTGTATTTTAAGTTTTAGGGGTAAAATTGTGATTTTGGTCAAAGGGTTGACTTTGTCTGGGACCCCTGACTCCCAACGACTCGATGAAAACATCAGAAACGGAACGACGTGTGGAAACGCTTGCCGGTGCGCACACGGCGCGTACGGCGGCTCCCGACGCGCGCACCGCGCCCCCGTCGCTCGCGCGCACGCGCGCGTTCGCTCTCGTCACCTGGCGCCCGTGCGCCTGGGAACAGCTGCTCGACCAGCCCCCTTCCCGGCGCCACCTGCTGCGGTGGCGCCACCCTGTGCCCCGGCCACCTTTTCCACCGAAAAGCCCGCACCGCCGGCTACTATCTCCGGCCATCCCTCGCCGGATTTCGGCATGAAAAGTGCCGGAAAAACAGCCGCGAAAACCCTTCGTCATCACGCATACAAAACCAACCCCAACCTTTCCAACTCCGGCCGGCACCTTTCCGGCGCCGGTCACCACCCCCAAACCAACCCAAAACCTTCCCCAACACCTCAACTTGCCCCAGAAAAAGAAAGGAACCAAAACCACCGAGAAACGAGAGAGAAACGGGAGAGAGAAAAAGTGGTCATGAACTAGGGTTTGGGGTTTAGAGACGGTTTTTCGCCGTTTCCCGGTGAACGAGACATCGGATTGGAATTCCGGAAGCTGTCCTAAACTCGTCTCGTCGAGGTCTACAATCTGAGCCTAGGTTATATTTTCCGGCCACCGGTCGTCGGCACGGCGGATCAGGTGGTGGCGGCGGCAGTCCGGCGGCGACATCGGCGGAAAATATAGACGTAAAGAAAAAGAAAAGAAAGAGAACTTACGTGTTCGCGTTGCTCGGATTGTCGACTTTGTAAACGTATAAGTTTTGAAAATTATGAGCCTCTATTTATAGATTTTGGAAATTACCTTTTTACCGTTGAAAAGTTACCATTTACCAAAAATATCTTAATTTACCTTTCATTAAAATATTATTTCTATTTTTACCTTTTATCAAAATTTTACCCTTTCCTTCGTCAGTTGAACTACGGGTCTCCGATTGACCTCTAGTTTGTTTCTGTTTTCTAGGTTCCATGTCACGAAAAATATACCCATCTAAAATTAAAACCGGCGTTAGCCAAGTATCTGAATTGCACGTACTAAATTAAACAGTCAAAACATACGCACATAATTATTAAGTCGGGGTTCAAATATTTAATTATTCAATTATGCTCATTTTGATCCAGGGTGCTACACCACCCAGTCCCTTCCTAGCGATGTATTCACGGACCACCCAGTCCCTCCCTATCGGTGTATTCACGGACCACCCTGTCCATCTCTAACGGTGTACTTACGGACCACCCTGTCTCTTCCCCACAATAAAACAATACGTTCACAATATTCACAGTAAAAAGAGTTCAACAAAAGATTCAACATTTCATATATCAAATAGGGAAAACAGTAAACACTTAAAGTTTAGAAGTTACCCCCACTTACATCATATAATCACAGTATTTACTATTCCTCAATCATGCTTATAAATATGGAAGACTGCAAACAGATAAAGGTTTAGAATGTACCCCCACCTCGTATAGTGATTACCGCGTGAGTAGATAGAACAGTACGTCTGATAACCCAACACCTCAAAGCTTAGTCCAACAAGTAGCCTACACATTTACGGTGTTTCTTGGATCTTTTAATAAATATATTTAAAGCTGTAAAAGTTTCCGGCAAAAGAAAAGATCGTAAAACCGCGTCGGATCGAGAGATCTAAAGATTGGGGTCGAAGAAACGGAAGTGGAAGAATCAGTTTAGCCTCTGATGTGAAAGAGGAAGAAATTAGGATAGCAACGGAAAAAGAATGAGCTCGATCGGAGTTGAAATGAGCTCGAAAAGTGCATTTTAAGGTTGAGGGGTATTTTGGTAATTTTGGTCAAAGGGTTGACTTTGACCGGGACCCCCAACTCCCAATAACTCGATAAAAACATCCGAAACGGAACGACGGGTGAAAACGCCCGTGCGCGCGCATCGCCTGCACCCGATCTCGGCAGCTGCCGAGTTTTCTCGACAGCTCGGCATCATCCGCCGCGCACTCGCGCGCCCAGCGCGCCTGCCTGCACGCACATCCGCGTGCCCCGCGCCCCGGCGCCCTCAGCAGCTCGCGCACCCGCATGCGCCCAGCGCGCACCACCGCACCCAGCTCGCCTGAGAATCAACTGCTCGACCAGCTCACTTCCCGGCGCCACCAGCTGCGGCGACGTCGCCCTGTACCGACATCACCCGGTCCGCCGGCAAGCCCACACCGCCGGCTACCACCTCCCGCCAACCCCGCCGGAATCCGGCCATGAACAGTAACCCGCTCAACAGCACAAACACACCAAAACACACACAAAACCCTTGCCACCACCACTCAAAACCACTCCGGCCGGCGACCTTCCGACGCCGGTCGCCACTCCAAAACCATCCCAAACTCTTCCCCAACACCCCAACATACCCCAGCACGAGAAACGAACCAAAACCACCGAGAAGGGAGAAGAAGAACTTGCGTGTTTTCGTCGCTTTCGGCACGGCGGCGGTTTAGTGGCGGTGGCTGCGACGGAAAGTGGTAAAGAAAGAAAGAGAAGGGAGAAGAAGAACTTACGTGTTTTCGTCGCTTTCAGCTCGTTCGGAGAAACGTTAAATTTTGAAGTGAATGAGCCCCTATTTATAGATTTTGGAAGTTACCTTTTTACCGTTGGAAAATTACTATTTACCAAAAATATCTTAATTTACCTTCCATTAAAATATTCTTTTTATTTTTACCGTTTATCAAAATTTTACCCTTTCCTTCGTCAATTGAGATACGGGTCTCCGATTGACCTCTAGTTTGTTTCTATCTTCTTGTTTTTCCGTTGTGCATCTCATGGTATAAAAATATTCTATGTTCCAAGTCTAAGAAAATTATCGATCTAAATCGTGTCCGAGCATATATCTGAAACGCACAGTTGACACATACACAAATAATTATTAAATTATAGGTTTAAATATTTAATTAATCAATTATGCTTCGTTTTTGATCCGAGGTACTACAAATTCAACATGCAATTGCACAATCAACTCTCAAAAGTGACATATTTTAAAATTCAACCACATAGAACAAAATATTCAATAAATTTCACCATATTTGTAAGGATTTTCTTTGGATCATACATGCAATTCAACCTTGAGAACCTAATCATTCTCCTAAAAAGATGATTGTTAAGATTTAACCAAAATACCTTTAGAGTTACACACAAACTATGGGTTATTGAGGGTTTCTTGAATGAAGACTTTGATCTCTTGAGCTTTACTTCTCTTCTTGTCTTTGGAAGAGCCCTTTTTCTTTATTAAATCTTGAATTTTCAGCTTGTTTAAGATATGAATGAAGGCATTTTGGGGAGAGGAATTTGGTAGAGAGAAGCGGGAAAGAAGAGAACCATACTAGAGGGGCTCAAGTAGAGAACTGGAGAGAGAATGAGAGGTCCGCAAATGAGAGAGAGATCATTGTAGAGAGGAGTGAAGTGGTTCAAGTGCTCTCCTTACATATATATTGTGTACAAATTTAGTACAATACATGTATTGTATATGTAGATCCCCACTTCTAGTATGTATCCATTAGATATGTGTGATGATTAGTAGTATTGAGGCTTGTGTGGATTTGATGGAGACATGGGGATTGAGTGTATCTTCATGTAATATGACATGCACAAATAATGGTACTTATTGTAATTATACATGAATTCATGTTCAAATTAGTGCATCATATGGGTCACATAATTATGTATGAAGATATGTTTAATTTATCACACAATATAAGTCACATACTTTATTGCACATAAACAATATAATAAAAATTTACCTGATTATAATTAAACACATTAGTCACGTTTCTTATATTAAGTTTTAAAATTATTTTATATATAATTTATCTATTTTTCATTCGTTCCATTACTCGTGCAACTCGAGTGCATCACGATCGAACTCGGTCTCCTCGGGTAGTTATTCTACAAAATATTTAACTTAAAGAAACATTAATTCATATATTCTTGATAAATCGTAAAACTCGAAACTCAAAGAGGTTATAAGCTATAAATTATTTTAAAATTAATTAAATTTTTTATATAAAAATATGCTAAGCAAATTTTACGAAAAATGGGGTGTTACAACTCCCCTCCCTCCTTTAAAAAATTTCATCCTCAAAATTTGGGCTTACTAGGTAAAAATTTCGGTGTAAAATCTTAGAACCTCATCTTCACGATCTTATGTCGCTTCTTCATTTTTGTGACTACCCCACTGAACTAAGACTAGCGGTATCTCCTTATTCCTTAAGGTTTTGGAATTTCTCCCAAGAATGCTTATAGGCCCTCTTCGTAGGTAAGATCATCATTGATTTCAAGTTCTTCGAGCTTAATTAGGTGGCTAGGATCTAGTATATATGTATATTCGAAGCATTGACACATGAAGACGTTATGAACTTCGGATAACCCTGGGTTAATGCAAGTCGGTATGCTGCATCCCCAATTCGTTCCAAGATTTCAAATGGTTCTATGTATCTTGGCCTTAACTTCTCTCTTTTTTCAAAACGAATTATTCCTATAGTCATACTATCTCATCAATGTATAACCTTTGCCAACCTATCCTGGGATACCTTATCTTGATTGGAATAAAACGAGCCACCTTGTTAACCTATAAATGATTACTCTTATAACTTCATATTGTTTAGGAATTTTCGGTATGCCTGTAACAAAACATATTGTTAATTATTTTAAGCTCAAAGAGGTTATAAGCTATAAATTATTTTAAAATTAATTAAATTTTTTATATAAAAATATGCTATGCAAATTTTATGAAAAATGGGGTGGTACATCAATGTCTCACATGCCACCGGCTGAATGAATCAAATCATATCCATGTCTCACATGTCATCGGCTAAACATATCATTAGCATGACTTACATGTCTCGGTACACTAGTAGTTGTCAATAAACACTTTTCTTCTTGAAATCATGTTGTGCATGTAAAATGCAATAATTACTTTCATCATTCACGCTTGCATGTGCTGATGCTCGTGAATGATATTTGTAATTCAATATATATTTCTCATAACATCATTTAAACATGTATATTCTCAAGGATACTGTTCACAAATTTCTTTTAGCTACTCCCGCAAGTGTACGGTGTAGGGTGTAGAAGTGGTGAGCAAAGTCGATCCCAAAAGACTGTCTATCTAGGCACTAACTAATTACTCAAATTCGATTTTCAATTTTATCTAGGAAAATCAAATCACAACGATTGCAGATTAATTCAATACAAAAGTAACTACGCACATAAATTCACTCAAGAATAACAGATATCTAAGTAGGTTCTAGGACATGCTTTCATCTAATTGTCATCAAAACATCACTTTAACCAATTCAAGTTTAACAATCAATCATCCTATATGAGCAATCACATATGTCGAATTAACAGCTCTCCCGAGTTAGTTAACCGGTTGATTATTATGCCACCAGAGGTATCCCTACTCAATTTGATTGAAACATAACAACTCCCAAACGTACCTAGGATTCATTTCCCATCACATAAATTCCTTAATCTCCCGATCTAAGTCTTTTTATGTGTCATGTGTTTATTCTTCCATAATTAAATCTCATCTCCCGAATTTTGATCTAATTACTAAAACATGCTCAATTATTGGCCACATAACCAAACAAGCAATCAACTCATAAACACACAAATAGGATAAACGATCATGAACTTTGAATTGAAATTAAAAATCCATCTCGATTCGAATCAAATTATTAACAAGCCCTAAAAACCCTAGAAAATTCTATACACATGATGATAAATAAACTCATAGACAAGATTGAAAATATCATATCTACTAAGATTCAACAAAGGAAGAAGAGACTAAAAACTCTATTAGACAATCTCACGATTCCTCAATCTCTTGAATTCTTCTTCAAATCCTCTCAGTGCTTCTCAGAATATCGTGTTTTTCTCTATGAATCTCTCTCCTCAATTCTCTCCTTTACTTCTCTTCATGTTGATTATTTATATGGGAAAAATTCAATTTTAGTTCATTTAAAAAGTTATTGTCTATTTTTCGTCCAACATGGAAGAGGTTTTCAATTTTAGTCCAATCAAACCAAAAATCATCACTATTTTGTCCATTTTTCACCAGAATACCACTCTCACCGGCAATTGTAATACAATCGCCCCCAATTTTAATTTTCACCCCACTCGCGCTTATGTGGCACATATTATCACACGTGATATGTTTAAAGTTGAACTTAATATCCACATTGGATTAAATATTAAATAATTAATGAAAAACTTTAAACAAAAATCAAATAAATCATTAATTAATTTTTTAATGAAAAACATATTTAAAAAACAAGAAAAAAACGGAAAAGAAAAGAGGTTCTACAAATCATCCATTCTCCCCCAAAATCAACGAGGAACCCTAGTTCTCCAGAATAGAATCGATGGAAAAAATGTCTAATTGCTCCCAATCTCCAAAATATAAAACAAGATTCATCTGTATTTTGGGCATGTGGGTATTTGATAGAAGGGGAAAGTGAGAAATTTTAATTTAGGATTTCATAATCGAAATCTGAAGTCTGTAATTATGCATTTGTATTTGGCGTCGCGCCTCTCCTTTGGCAGCTGGGGTTTCTAGACACTGCACCTTGTGTTCGCCACCTCCTAGAGCTTCAATCATGTTCGTTGTTCAAATCCTGTTCGTTTTGGCCCTTTTCCTTCAAACTTGTTCGTTGTTTGAAGATTTCCAGAAGGTGAACTCGACTTTGACCATGGCGGTGACTTGGCTGGGTTTGAGTTTGAAGATTTCAAAGCTTTGGGCTTTGTTCCAGATCTGCTGGGTTTGAACGTTGAAGTTGGGGTTTTGAAGATCTTCGATCAATTGGGGTGGTTTCGATCTTGCTGCCTCGTGGTCGTTGTCTCCTCCAGCTTCAATCCGAGCTCTCTCTCTCTTTAGATGAGATTTATACTACTGAGTTTGTTGTTTTAAACATATCTCAGTGTATATCTTCCATCCTTAAGAAGGATTTTGCTTGTGTTTGGTTTTAGTTCTTTCATCCGTTTTGATTTTCGTCGTGGTGGATCATTTGGAGTTGGGGCTTTCAGACAACAGTCATCGGCGATTTTCAGACAACAATCACCCACACTTACTCGATCGATTATCTTCTCTCTAAGTCTCCTTGTTGATTCTAATTTTAGGTTTAGGGCATTCGTTTTCGATTTAGGATTTGGTATTCCTTTTTTTTTTTTAGATTCAATTTTTGATTTTTGATTTTAAATTTAAATTTTTTATTTTAGTATTTGCCTTTTAGATTTAAAATGTACATTTTACATTTTTTTCTTATCTAATAAAAATATATATATATATATATTGACTCGGATAATTTTGATTGGTCGATAGTAGACCACATGTCATCCGGTGACAATTTGGGGCGATTGTATTACAATCGCTGGCGAGAGTAGTATTCCCGCGAAAAATGGATCAAATAGTGACGATTTTTGGCTTAATTGGACTAAAATTGAAAACCGCTTCCATACTGGACGAAAATTGGACAGTAGCTTTTTAAATTGGATAGTAGCTTCCATAATTTATATTGTGTTGGGAATCTTCCAAGTGAAATAAGAGGTGAAAACACTCCAAGAAAACCAACACTCTTCAGCACTCTCTGCGACCACACGGCACGGTCGTGCCCTACCATCCAACACTCTCTCCACAATGGCGCACGGTCGTGCTACATGGCACGACCAGACCGTGCGCCACCAAATCTTCAATGCGATTTCATATTTCCATTCTTCCTTTCTTGGTCATCAATTACACTTGAAACTTGCACTTTTCTCATCAAAATCATGAAACTAAGCACAAACCCGTCAAATGCAACTTATACAATATAACATCAGAAATCACCATAAGAACGTATCTAAACATATTCAAATGAATACATAAACATACGCAAAAATACGTGAAAAACGACACTTATCAAATACGTAATATCACTCAATCATATATAACATGAACAGGATCGGTCCTGACATTTTGGGGGCCCATGGCGAAAACGAGAAAATGGGCTTCATGATGAAAACTTAAATATTTCTTCGTAAACGATAAATATAACTTTAAAAATGAAAATGAAAAAAAAACTTCTTTTATTCAAAAAATTGTTTATATAGATCAAGTTACAATATGCTTTCTTTGTCTGTTCTAAATTTCCTAACAAATATCAACTTTCACCTACCCGATTGACATAAAGTTCAGACTTGAGATCCTCCATTCTTTTTTATAGTTGGCATTCGTATCCCAATTATAGAATGAGGCTCTGGTTTATAAAAAAAGAATTGAGAATTAAAATTGAAAGATGTAATCATAAAATTAGAAGACGTTGGAAATGTAATCACAATTAGTTTTCAGTGTGTAGTATCTATCACTTAATTACATGGCCCAAGTTTTGATAATTTAGAACAAAAATATTTAATTTTGACATTAAGTTATAAAATTATAAATAGACCTATTTTAATTTCAAAATATATAAAAAATTGGGCCATAAATAATTTATTAATTATATATTATATTTGGCCAAATAGAAAAATGTTTTAACTATCTAATACTATCTCATATATATATATATATATATATATATATATATATATATATATATATATGTGTAAATTTAGGACCCCTTAGATAATTGGGTATAGACCTTCGACCTTTTCACCCAACACAGGAAAAAAAACCAAAACAAAATAGGAACGAAAGAAAGAAGGGGTCAAAGAGTTAAAGTCCTCGCAGCTCCACATTTTGTTGTCAATTGAATTAAATTTGAAAATATATATATATATATATATATATATATATATATATATATATATATATATATGTGTGTGTGTGTGTGAGATGATTATCACAAAACTTAAATATATTATACTTCCTTCAATTCCATTTAAATATTATTTTATTGTTTCGTCAATTATTAAAAAAAATAAAGTCTCTAACTCTATGAAAGTCTCTTTTAGCCAAGCAGCCGTCATCTCTGGTTTGGATACCCTATCATCTCGATTTGTATCCTAGCATTTTGAAATATTATATATATAATTGTAAATCCTTAATTTGACAACAAAATGTAAGGTTGGGTTAGGATTTGGGAATAATCAAGGACGAAAATTTTGGTTTCATTAGAAATTTTGGCACCTTAATTTTACGAAAATTTCAGTGGAAATTTCTATAAATTTTAGAAAAATGACGGAAAATTTGTTAAAAATTGTGAATTTAGACATGATATTGTACATGATATTATAACCAACCTTAATAAATATATTCAACTTAAAATTTCAAACAAAATTACATATTTACAACAAATATAGAAATTAACTAATATAACTAATTTATTTGAGGCAATTATTTGAAGTAATATATTATTATAACTTTAAAATTTTATGTGCCAATACAATTATACATGTTACAATTACAACGTGTATATTATAATATTATTTGAGTTCAATTATAAAATTCTACTATGATTATTAGCATACAAAATTAAGAAAAAACAAATTTGCACTTTTCGCAGCTAATAATTATACAAATTCATCGCGCGTTTTAAAAATTATGGTCAATGCAGATCTTTGTCTTCCTAAGAATGAATAAAAGTCTTGATGATAGATTTTAATTAGATCAGATTAATTATATATCGAATAATATGCATTACCAAGTCTACCCTTTTAAGACGCGCAACAAGCTATAGTTATAATTACTTTTCTTGTTACTCCCGTTGACATTATTTGCTTTCCCTATCTATAAAATCCCACTTCTTTATCAGCTTTTCAAACAATATATCCA
This sequence comes from Scutellaria galericulata, assembly GCA_946896805.1. Taxonomy (NCBI): domain Eukaryota; kingdom Viridiplantae; phylum Streptophyta; class Magnoliopsida; order Lamiales; family Lamiaceae; genus Scutellaria; species Scutellaria galericulata. The sequence goes on along the minus strand of OX335798.1, from coordinate 9,779,659 downwards.
CCACATTTGCCTCCTTAATTGTATCTTACAATCACTCTCCCAAAACAAAAGTTATCTTAGAATTTTAAAAACAAAACGGCGAAAATTCACATGATAATTATTTTGATACTTATATCTTCATTAATACTCATAGCTGATGCTCGGATGCTCTCCCAGAAAAGGGAAAAAATAGTTAAGTTTCGTGTTTATGCTCATGATGTGCTGAGCGGTCCGAATGCAACAGTTCATGAGGTTGCACGGGCCAACATTACATCCACTTCTCCCACGTCCTTCGGCCTGGTATCAGTTGCGGATGATTTAATGACAGACAGACCTAATGCGGACTCACAGGAGTTGGGTCGAGTTCAGGCTGTCGTCACTAATACGGGCCTGGAAGATCAGAATTACAATGTAAACGCTCTGTTTATATTCACAACTGGAAAGTATAGTGGGAGCACGCTTAGCATTTTGGGATTTAAATCGATTCCAAATTCAAATCAGGATATTCCCATTGTCGGTGGTACAGGCTCATTCAGTATGGCACGAGGGCATACCGTTTGCAACCTTTACTCTTATGATCCCACCACCAACATCTGGATTTGGATATATGATATGAATGTTGTTTATGTATAGGAATAAGATTCTCTAGCTGAATGATAGTGTATATATGTTGGCGGAGATAATTAATTAGTTAGCGCACAACAAGTTTCTATGTACAAGCTCAACTATTCTTTTATTTTTTTATAAACTCAATCAAATTTAATATTATACTTTCTTCAATTCCATTTAAATATCATTTTTAATGTTTCGTCAATTATTAAAAAAAAATATTGTCTCTAACACTATGAAAGTCTCTTTTAGCCAAGCAGACGTCATCACTGGTTTGGATACCCCATCACCGCCGCAAAACATTTTGTTATGAGACGTGATAAATTTTGTGATGTGAGATTTAATTAAGAATATTAAATTTCATGTTTGCAATAAGCTCGAAATTAGGGAGATACGCGCATTGCAACTTTTTCTTGAATTAATCATAATTAAAAGGTCAGTTTCCAAAATTCCGAGCCAAAATAAATTAATATATTTAATGATGAATATTTTAAAGACAGTATCCTAAAATATTATAATCTCCTCTAATGATAATAGCCCAAACATTAAATCTATGGGGTTGCAACGACGTCGTCTCTAATTTAATGTCAAATTTTATCTTTTCCAAATTAGTAAAGTCAAGTGATCTTAATTTTACTAAAGCCAAACGATCAAGAGTTGGACTCCTATATATTAGGATTTGTGCAACTTAACTCGATTTGATCCAAGATCCATTATATAAATAAGTTTTTTTTTGTTTTTCGTTCTTCAGATTCAAGAATAGTAGAACAACTAGCACCTTCTTCCTTTTTTTGATCCGCGCTTCAGCCGAACAATTGCACTTCGTCCTTCGTTCTTCTTCGTCTTTCGCATCGTCGTCATCATCTTCTTCTTCTTCTCATCCGGTCACCTTCTTCTCTTAGTGTTAATTGTTTTTCTCCATTTTCTCCTTCTTCTCATCCTCCTCTCTCTTCTTCTTGGTATGTCAATTCATATATATTAGTTCCTTTTTCTGTGACTATTATTTTTTGGGAAAACTTGTGAACATACTCAGTATATTATCCTTAATAATTATTTTATCCTTTATGAGAATTGAATAATTGATCACCGTTGAATTGGTGATAGTCATTTCACTATGAATAATAAGATTCATCCGATATACATGGAAAATAAATCAAAATTGATATCTATAAGATATACGCAAGTTAAGTTTAGAATATTCTACAAATATACAATGTTTGAACTAGTCTATATTATCCTTAACACCCCCATCAAGCATTGCGTGGGGCGGGGTAAAGTGGAACGTAGGAACTTGAAAGCAGTTCATGGAAAACACTTAGTAAAGATGTCTGCGAGCTAAAGGTGAGATGAGACAAACTTGGTCAAAAGTTTGCCAACAGAAACAAGGTCACTAACAAAATGACAATCAATGTCAACATGTTTCGCCATCTTATGCACCAAAGGATTCTAACTCCAGAAAATCGCGCTCTTGTTGTCACAAAGAAGGTAGGACAAGTAGAGGGCAAGACATTGAGCTCCCTCAACTAGTTCGTCAACCAAATTATTTCAGAAGCTACATTTGCTAACACCCGGTACTCAAATTCACAACTATAACGGGCCACTATAGGTTGTTTCTTAGCACTCCAAGAAACTAGGTTGCCACAAAGAAAAATGGAATAGCTATAAGTAAACTGTCGCGTCTCAGCACAACGAGCCCGATCTGCATCAGAATAACCAATAATGGAGATCTCCGGCCGACACGTTAAAGACAAACCGAAGTGAATTGTGCCTTTAACATATCGAAGAATGCGCTTGACAACAAGAAAATGATCTTCTGTATGAGCATGGAGAGGAACTGGCTGACAAGATTCACAACATACGACAAATCGAGTCGATAGTAACAAAATAACCAGCGTAGTCAACAAGACTTAATGATCATAATATAAATTTGAATGAATTTTCTATCATTACTCTAAACCTTAAATTCATCGCGCGTTAAAAACTTATCGTCATTTCGATCTTTGTCTTCGTGAGAATGAGTAAAAATCTACTTGATAAATTTAATTAGAATAATATGTATTACCAAGTCTAGCCTTTTAACACGATCAACAAAAGGTCAACTTGTTCAATGAAAAGAAAATAACACACATATTTATATATAATTAATATGACAATTTGAAAAATGAAATATGGTTCATACGTTTCCGCCATTCTCCTGGTATTGCTCTTGTGACTAGGTTTCAAATAGTACCATTCATCTTGTGTGATAATTATATAAAGAAAATATAATATAAAATTTTGACAAAGTAAAGATTGCATGTTCAGTTGCATAACGGTTTTTACTTTCTTTTGATTATGATAGCTACTAATATATAAAATAGAATCCAAGGTCAACAGATAATGGGCTGGTCTTCATTAATTGATTAATTTGATCATATCATATATTTAATTTGTAATCTTTACTAACTAATCAACACTCCATTGAAACTCCTCCAAATGAACTTGATAATAATATTATATCAAATCTAGGGATACAATTTGGTTTCATATATTGTTATTTTCAACTTTGCTATTTTCAGAAATAGGCCAAATTTACTGGATAATGGGTAACCATCGGATGAGAAGACACTGGCTCGTTCGGGTCAGGTTGGAATTTGGGTCAAAAAACTTATCGTCAATTTCGATCTTTGTGTTCCTGAGAATGAATAAAAGTCTACTTGATATTACCAAGTCTACCCTTTCAACACGCGCAACAAGCTATAGTTGTAATAAATTTTCCTGTTACTCCATCTGGGACCGTTGACATTATTTGTATAAAATCCCACTTCTTTATCAGCCATTCCACCACATTTGCCTGCTTAATTCTATCTTACAATCACTCTCCCAAAACAAAACATATCTTAGAATTTTAAAAACTAAATGGCGAAAATTCACATGATAATTATTTTGATACTTATATCTTCATTAATACTCATAGCTGATGCTCGGATGCTCTCCCAGAAAAGGGAAAAAATAGTTAAGTTTCGTGTTTATGTTCATGATGTGCTGAGCGGTCCGAATGCAACAGTACACGAGGTCGCACGGGCCAACATTACATCCACTTCTCCCACGTCCTTTGGCCTGGTAGCAGTTGCGGATGATTTAATGACAGACAGATCTAATGCGGACTCACAGGAGTTGGGTCGAGTTCAGGCTGTCGTCACTAATACGGGCCTCCAAGATCAGAATTTCAATGTAAACGCTCTGTTTATATTCACAACTGGAAAGTATAGTGGGAGCACGCTTAGCATTTTGGGATTTAAATCGATTCCAAATTCAAATCAGGATATTCCCATTGTCGGTGGTACAGGCTCATTCAGTATGGCACGAGGGCATACCGTTTGCAACCTTTACTCTTATGATCCCACCACCAACATCTGGATTTGGATATATGATATGAATGTTGTTTATGTATAGGAATAAGATTCTCTAGCTGATGATCAATATTGTATATATGTCGGCGCACTAGTAGTTGTCAATAAAAACTTTTCTTCTTGAAATCATGTTGTGCATGTAAAATGCAATAATTACTTTCATCATTCACGCTTGCACGTCCTGATGCTCGTAATTCAATACATATTTCTCATAGCATCATTTAAACATGTCTATTCTCAAGGATACGTAAAATCATGTAATATCACTCAATCATATATAACATGTCTTGACATTTTGGGGGCCCATGACGAAAAAGAGAAAAGTGGGCTTTGTGGAGAAAACATAAATATTTCTTCGTAAACGATAAATATAACTTTAAAACTGAAAATGAGAAGAAAAGAACTTCTTTTATTCAAAAAATTGTGTATATAGATCAAGTTACAATATGCTTTCTTTGTCTGTTCTAAATTTCCTAACAAATATCAACTTTCACCTACCCGATTGATATAAAGTTCAGACTTGAGATCCTCCATTCTTTACTATAGTTTGCATTCGCATCCCAATTATAGAATGAGTCTCTGGTTTATAAAAAAAAGAATTGAGAATTAAAATTGAAAGATGTAATCATAAAATTAGAATACTTTGGAAATGTAATCACAATTAGTTTGCAGTGTGTAGTATCTATCACTTAATTACATGGCACAAATTTTGATAATTTGGAACAAAAATATTTGATTTTGACATTAAGTTATAAAATTATAAATAGACCTATTTTAATTTCAAAATATATAAAAAATTGGGCCATAAATAATTTATTAATTATATGTTATATTTGGCCAAATAGAAAAATATTTTAACTATCTAATACTATATATATATATATATATATATATATATATATATGTGTGTGTGTGTGTGTGTAAATTTTGGACCCCTTAAATAATTGGGTATAGACCCGTCGACCTTTTCACCCTAACACAGGAAAAGAAAAAAAAGGAACGAAAGAAAGAAAGGGTCAAAGAGTTAAAGTCCTCACAGCTCCACATTTTGTTGTCAAATGAATTAAATTTTAAAATATATACATATATATGTGATTATTATCACAAAACTTAAATATATTATACTTTCTTCAATTCCATTAAATTATCATTTTAATGTTTCGTCAATTATTAAAAAAATAAAGTCTCTTAACTCTATGAAAGTCTCTTTTAGCCAAGCAGCCGTCATCTCTGGTTTGGATACCCTATCATCTCGATTTGTATCCTAGCATTTTGAAATATTATATATATAATTGTAAATCCTTAATTTGACAACAAAATGTAAGGTTGGGTTAGGATTTGGGAATAATCAAGGACGAAAATTTTGGTTTCATTAGAAATTTTGGCACCTTAATTTTACGAAAATTTCAGTGGAAATTTCTATAAATTTTAGAAAAATGACGGAAAATTTGTTAAAAATTGTGAATTTAGACATGATATTGTACATGATATTATAACCAACCTTAATAAATATATTCAACTTAAAATTTCAAACAAAATTACATATTTACAACAAATATAGAAATTAACTAATATAACTAATTTATTTGAGGCAATTATTTGAAGTAATATATTATTATAACTTTAAAATTTTATGTGCCAATACAATTATACATGTTACAATTACAACGTGTATATTATAATATTATTTGAGTTCAATTATAAAATTCTACTATGATTATTAGCATACAAAATTAAGAAAAAACAAATTTGCACTTTTCGCAGCTAATAATTATACAAATTCATCGCGCGTTTTAAAAATTATGGTCAATGCAGATCTTTGTCTTCCTAAGAATGAATAAAAGTCTTGATGATAGATTTTAATTAGATCAGATTAATTATATATCGAATAATATGCATTACCAAGTCTACCCTTTTAAGACGCGCAACAAGCTATAGTTATAATTACTTTTCTTGTTACTCCCGTTGACATTATTTGCTTTCCCTATCTATAAAATCCCACTTCTTTATCAGCTTTTCAAACAATATATCCACCACATTTGCCTCCTTAATTGTATCTTACAACCACTCTCCCAAAACAAAACAAAAGTTATCTTAGAATTTTAAAAACAAAATGGCGAAAATTCACATGATAATTATTTTGATACTTATATCTTCATTAATACTCATAGCTGATGCTCGGATGCTCTCCCAGAAAAGGGAAAAAATAGTTAAGTTTCGTGTTTATGCTCATGATGTGCTGAGCGGTCCGAATGCAACAGTTCATGAGGTTGCACGGGCCAACATTACATCCACTTCTCCCACGTCCTTCGGCCTGGTATCAGTTGCGGATGATTTAATGACAGACAGACCTAATGCGGACTCACAGGAGTTGGGTCGAGTTCAGGCTGTCGTCACTAATACGGGCCTGGAAGATCAGAATTACAATGTAAACGCTCTGTTTATATTCACAACTGGAAAGTATAGTGGGAGCACGCTTAGCATTTTGGGATTTAAATCGATTCCAAATTCAAATCAGGATATTCCCATTGTCGGTGGTACAGGCTCATTCAGTATGGCACGAGGGCATACCGTTTGCAACCTTTACTCTTATGATCCCACCACCAACATCTGGATTTGGATATATGATATGAATGTTGTTTATGTATAGGAATAAGAATCTCTAGCTGAATGATAGTGTATATATGTACAAGCTGAATTATTCTATGTACAAGCTGAATTATTCTTTTATTTTTTATAATTCATCGTGGAATAAACCGCAATCAAATTTAATATTATACTTCCTTCAATTCCATTTAGATATCCTTTTACGACCAAGCAATCAAGCATTTTGATGATTCTCTCGCTCTTAATATATATATATATATATATATATGATATTATATATTAAAATTTTCATTCCTTTGATTGTCAAAGGTAACCCTATCTAATAATAGAGACACTTAAATGTATCAATTCCCCTACGTCAATTATGATTATATTGAGTCAATTTTAATCCCAAACTTAGACGCAAAAAAAAAAAATTTAGTTCTTCACTTGTACGTTTTGTTACTAAAGTGCAAAAAAAGGCACATATATTTTGGTTATGGAAAAACAATAATTTTAGAATGCTAACTTTGAGTTTCGAGATTAATTTGTAAGCTAACTTTTTTACTTGGAACAATTTAAGACAAACTAATCTGAAATGACAAATTTTGAGTGAATTCGCAGGCGCGGTGAGAGCCTCCCTCCAATTTCGGGTTATGGGAGAAAATCAATTTTAATTTGATCCTGTAGGAAGACCTCTGGTCCGATTTTGACCCTTTAATAGACCTTTTTGGCGCATTAACCAAATTTCTTCAAATATTTAACGGTCCCAACATGTGCAAGTCATGTGGCCGTCAACAACTCATTTTAGAGGGCCAATCGTGGACAAAACTCATTCCTACATGTTCAAAATTGAATTTTTCCCTCATAAAAATTATAAATATACAAAAATTGTTAATTAATGTAATTTTAAAAAACCTCTATAATAATTTATAAATTATATTTAAACAACTAATAATTTAAATTAAAATCATTGAGATAATCATATGAAGTTGTGAAAACAAATTACCAAAAGCATTATATATGTGAAAGAATTATAAAACATAAGGAGATATATATATATATATATATATATATATATATATATATATATATATATATGAGTAATACTTCTGTGCACCAGTTGCACAAAAGTGCACAGACCTTTATGTTATAAATGTAGTACATTTATGCATGTTCATTTTAAAAGGTACGAATATTTATATATAAAGGTACTACATTTATAACATAAAAGTCTTACATGCAACTGGTGCACCAGTTGCACAGAAGTTTTTGCCTTATGTATATATATATACGAATTTATCATATTTACAAAAATACATAAGAAATACCTAACTGATTGAAAATATAAATTATGGTCTAATGAATAGATACAGAAATAAATTTTAAAATAAATTAAGAAGCACTGGAACATTTTCGCCAGATGTTTATGAATAAAGTTATAAATTTTAAAATAAACTACATACATTCACAAATTAAGGTCGTCTAATGAATTAACGAAATCAATAAACTACAAAAATCATATGAAATTTTAAGATACAATAAATTTTAAAGGAAATTTTTGAATTATTTTTGGGCCTTTTTTGAATCTAGGGGCCAAAATCGAACCCAGGCCTTTCCTACAGGGTTAAAATTGAATTATTACAGATGTGAAATAATATAGATGAATAATTCTCTTAACTAAATCCCACGTCATAAAGTCTACCCACCCCTACAATAAGAAATTGTCCTTCAAACTTGTACCACATTCGTGGAAAAGTCATTGAAAATTGCAAGATTCGGGAAAAAGAACTAAAATTGGATCAGGTTTGCAATTAGAGGACTAAAATTTAAAATTGAAAATAAACAAGAAAAAAATATTGGACACAAGTCATAGAGTAGAAAAAAAAAGATTTTTTCTCAATTGCACATTGAAAATACATATTCTGACGAAAAAAATATTGGAATTGGACAAAATTTTCAATTACAAGATCAAATTTGATAATTTTTATCAAAGTCACAGTACCAAAATCGGACACCGCCTCTAAAGCAGTATATAAAATAAAATTTCCCAAAAAGTTAGTATTTATAAACAATGAATATTTATAGACATGTCCTAAACTAGCATTTAACTTTCTCCGAATTCCTTCTCTCACATGTGGTCCATGTGAGATTTCTTCCCTCACCTCACCAGATTTCATTAGTTACGGTCTAAACTATGAATCCAAAAAACCAGTGTCTGAAAATGTCAAACCAGGACAAAATAACTATTTAATTTTAAGTAAAAATTATAACAATAAAGAACTCTGAAAATAATAGCCCAATCATTAGATTAATGGGGTTGCACCTATTTGACGACGTCTCTAGCTAATTCAATGTCAATATTTATTTTCCCATGCAAGTTCTAAAGTCAATTGATATAGCTTTTACTAGAGCCAAATGATCATTTCAAGAAAACCTGGTTTCCTTTACCGATTCTTTGCAGGACAAAGCAATCAAGCATTTTGATTCTCTCTCTCTCTATATATATATAGAATAATGATAAGAATCCATCGTTGGGTTCCTTATGGAGCCAACGGTGGTTACTTACGGAACCAATTTGAATTATGTGGCAATCCAAACCTTATTTTCCTTTTTCTTTATTTTCTTACGTTTCAATTACTATTTATCATTCTTTTTGATTTTATTGCATTTTTAAATAAATATTTTTTTCTTATTCATCTAAAATTTTATCTCCACGTATCCTTTACAAATTCATCTCATTTTATCCCCTTATTTTTTTTCTCCATTTAACATTAATAGTAATTTAACACGTAAAGTTAAACAATTCATATATTGATTATAGAAAACAATAAATACATGGAGATTAGAAGTTACCTCCACCTTGTTCGGTGGTAACCACGTGAGTTGTCAAGTAACAAGACTAAAGAGTACGATCCGATTGTTAGCCTACACAAGTAAAAACGTTTCTTAGATCCTTAATACGTTAATGACGTATATATAAAGATATAGACTTTCTCGGAGAAGAAACGATAAGGAAAAACGAGACGGAACGGAAGATGTAAAGATCAAGGATGAAAAAACGAGTGTGGAAGGATAAACCAATGATATGAAGATGAAGAGGGAAAGATTAAGATTGCCACCCAGCGCTGCCTCTTCCCGACTCGTCGGCACCACCAGCGCCGGCCACCACCTCCACTACCACCCTGACCACGGCGCCACCCGGCGCCGCCCACAACAGCCCCCAAAACAATAGCAACCATACACACACCCATGCATGCACTTACACACACACCATGCACTCACACACACCCTTCTCTGCCTAGCTCTGGCCGGCGACTTCCAGTCGCCGACGACACCACCAGAAGCCCTGGCCGACAACCTCCTGTCGCCGGCAACAACCAACAACACCAAACACACACACATGCACAGAACACTAAACACACACACACACAGTGAAATACACCCACGCACACAGCTCTGGCCGGCGACCTCCGTGTCGCCGGCCACCAACCCAGCATACGCACATCCTGGCCACTGTCCAAGCATCAGTTCCGGCGAGGGGAGAGAGAGGGAGCAGACGGGGAGAGAGAAAAGGGAGGGAGAAGAGAGAAAGACTTTGGTCGGAGTTTTGACCGGCGATTACCGGAGGAGGAGAAAGTCGATTGGAAATTCGAGCCCAGATTCGTGACGGGCTCGACGAGATTTTCAAATTAGGGTAGGAATCAGCCCAAAATGGAGAAGAGATGAGGTGGAGAGGAAGAGAGAGAAAAAGGGTATTTCGACAGTTGACCGGCCGTTTTCCGGCAAACGAGATGTCGAAATGGAAATCCGAGACCTGTTCTAGAATCGTCTCAGTGAGACCTACAAGCTGTGCGAAAATCAGCCGAAACCGAGAAAAAGTTTCCGGCACAGACAGCGGAGCGGGTGCCAGAAAAATAGCAGAGAGAGAAGAGAGATCCTTACGTTTTTTCTTGATCTTTTCCTTGTTCGAAAATAACGATTTTTACGACTCATTTCGCGTTATATATAGACTTTCGAAAAATCTTACTATTCATCGAAATATCTTACTTTCACTATTCACCGAAATATCTTGGATTTACTATTCACCGAAAATATCTTTACTTTTCGATCCTTCGTATACGTCGTATTCTTCGTATTCACCGTTTTCATCGTCATTTGTGCTACGAGTCTCAGATTGACCTCAAATTCGTTTCTATCTTCTCGTTTTTCAAATACGCATCTTATGATATAATTATAATCTATGCTTCTTGATTAATTCATACCATCATTTAATTAAACATGCATTTATCGTTTTTCTGAAACACATATAATTAAAATAAACAGTGAAGGGTTAACGCACATAATAAATAATCGATTAAGGTTTTAAATATTTAATTAATCAATTATGCGTCGTTTTTGTCCTAAGCGCTACATCCCTTACCCCTTAAATGAATTTCGTCCTCGGAATTTAGAAGCATAACTAGAAACGGCAAAACGGATACTTTGGTAAAATCTCATCCTCTTGTTCCCACGTTGCTTCTTCCTTTCCATTTCTCGTCAAAGAACTTGTAGGCCTCGATTATTTGGTTAAGCTCGATGTTCAGAACTTTTGTCAGTCCTGAGCTACTTCAATTCTTTCTCATGATTCAACAGATCCGGTGTCACAACACGATCCTTTACTAAAGGGCCAAAATTCAATTTTTCCCTTGCATAATAGGAAAATTGTGCCCAAGATCTGACAAATGTATAAACATTTTTAATTTTTTTAAGGCATTTCATTAATTATATAGCATGCATTTAGTGTAAACTAGCTAGTTATAGATTTATTTACATTCACATGAACAAGATCATACAATCTTTAACTACACATGTTTTGCACTTTTCGCATCTAATAATATAAATAGGCTAAAAATGCATCACTTATATAAAAATATGAGATAAATTCATTTTTCGTTCTTCCCTAGGGACGTTGTCTGTTTTTGGTTCTCATATTTTCCGATCATTATTTTTAGTCCTCTTATATCAAAATTTGTCCAATTTTGATCCGATTTTCGCCGGAATCTCGATTTTCCGACCAATTTCAGGCGAGTGAACAACACTCGCCCCCAATTTCAATAATTTAGTGCTCTCTGACGGATGTGGTGGACTTTTTCAGATGTGGAATTTAATTTTGAATTTATTTACATTACTTACACTAAAAAAAAAAAAGAGAAAATAAAATATTTGGAATGCCACAACATTTGAGTGCAAAAAAAAATTGAAATAAGAATTGCATAAAATAAAATGTAAAATTAAAAAACACGAACAAAATCGAAAAACACAAAAAATAAAAAGAAATAAAATGCAAAATCAAAAAACACAAAAAAATAAAATGAAAAAAAAATGCAAAATCATAAACAGGAAATAAACTTCAAACGGGTTTCTCCTCTCGACCTTCTCCGCAATCTCATCGCCATCTTCTCAACCATCTCCGACGAGAGTTGCCGCTGCTGCACTACCACAAATCTGTTGTTCCTTCTCGACCGTCACGTCGGCACTCTTCCATCACGACGTTCACCCTTCATCTTAACTCTATCTACTCATCTCCATCACCATCTCAAATCTGCACTATGTGAATATGTGAAATTGACTATTGGGTGTGAAATTAAATATGTGAACCCATCACTTCATTCATTATCAATTCTTCCCCCTCTAAACTCTTGATTTAAAGTTGCAAATCGCATTGGATTTAGTGAGTGAATTGTGAAAATGGTGTTTAGAGAGAGAAATTAGATGAAAGAGAATTGGAGAGTGATTCAAATGGATGAAATTAAAAAGAGCTGCAAATCAAATCACATTGGTCTTTTAGAGTTTGGATTGATTGGGGTTGGGTTTAGAAATTAGGGTTCTTGAGTAAGAATTGGCGATTTGAGTCTGATTTGAGTCAGAGAGATTGGGTCACACAATGCACCGAATTGAGTCTAATTTGACATTGAAACTAATTATTACAAAGTGTCATCATTGTTTGGATAGAGTAATGTGAAATTTAAAATTTGAAATGGATTGATTTTAAAATCATTAATTTTTGAGTGGATTTGAAATCCAACTATATTAACTGCTCAAAAGAAAAATGAAAACGTCGGATTTCAAATCAACATCTATTCAAACACTATCAATTGATTTGTTTCCATGGATTTCAAATCTCTTCTCAAATCCCTTCATCCAAACACAAGACAAATAGATTTAATATAAGGCTTTTGATCAATTAGATAGCATGCCTTAAATTTAAACCAGCCAGCTATAGATTTATTTACATTCTAATGAACACGATCACACAATCTTTAACTACATATATTTTGCACTTTTCGCAGCTAATTAATAACATAAATTGGCTAAAAATGCGTGTCACTTATATAAAAATATACATGGGTCAATTGATATCACTTTTCACCATATATTTGTGTTAAATTGTTAGCTTAAGGTTAAAATAAATGTAATATCAACAAGATAATATATATAAAGTGACAAGATAAACAACTTAGTCACGCAACCCATCTTATGTTGGCATAAAGAGTATATTCAAAGTCATAACAATACACTGCATTTTAGTATAAATAGACGTTCTTACTGAACAATTCAGAAATACTTAATCAAATATAAATTTCAGTTAATTTTCTATTATTACTGAAAATCTCAAATTCATCCCGCGTTTTAAAACTTATCCTGAAAATGAATTAAAAGTCTTATTGATAGATTTAATTAGAATAATATGCATTACCAAGTCTACCCTTTTCCTGTTATAATTACTTTTCCTGTTACTCCATCTGGGACCGTTGACATTATTTGCTTTCCCTCTCTATAAAATCCCACTTTCTTTATCAGCTTTCGAAACATTCTGCCTCCTTAATTGTATCTTACAATCACTCTCCCAAAACAAAACATATCTTAGAATTTAAAAAATAAATAAATGGCGAAAATTCACATGATAATTATTTTGATACTTATATCTTCATTAATACTCATAGCTGATGCTCGGATGCTCTCCCAGAAAAGGGAAAAAATAGTTAAGTTTCGTGTTTATGCTCATGATGTGCTGAGCGGTCCGAATGCAACAGTTCATGAGGTTGCACGGGCCAACATTACATCCACTTCTCCCACGTCCTTCGGCCTGGTATCAGTTGCGGATGATTTAATGACAGACAGACCTAATGCGGACTCACAGGAGTTGGGTCGAGTTCAGGCTGTCGTCACTAATACGGGCCTGGAAGATCAGAATTACAATGTAAACGCTCTGTTTATATTCACAACTGGAAAGTATAGTGGGAGCACGCTTAGCATTTTGGGATTTAAATCGATTCCAAATTCAAATCAGGATATTCCCATTGTCGGTGGTACAGGCTCATTCAGTATGGCACGAGGGCATACCGTTTGCAACCTTTACTCTTATGATCCCACCACCAACATCTGGATTTGGATATATGATATGAATGTTGTTTATGTATAGGAATAAGATTCTCTAGCTGAATGATAGTGTATATATGTTGGCGGAGATAATTAATTAGTTAGCGCACAACAAGTTTCTATGTACAAGCTCAACTATTCTTTTATTTTTTTATAAACTCAATCAAATTTAATATTATACTTTCTTCAATTCCATTTAAATATCATTTTTAATGTTTCGTCAATTATTAAAAAAAAATATTGTCTCTAACACTATGAAAGTCTCTTTTAGCCAAGCAGACGTCATCACTGGTTTGGATACCCCATCACCGCCGCAAAACATTTTGTTATGAGACGTGATAAATTTTGTGATGTGAGATTTAATTAAGAATATTAAATTTCATGTTTGCAATAAGCTCGAAATTAGGGAGATACGCGCATTGCAACTTTTTCTTGAATTAATCATAATTAAAAGGTCAGTTTCCAAAATTCCGAGCCAAAATAAATTAATATATTTAATGATGAATATTTTAAAGACAGTATCCTAAAATATTATAATCTCCTCTAATGATAATAGCCCAAACATTAAATCTATGGGGTTGCAACGACGTCGTCTCTAATTTAATGTCAAATTTTATCTTTTCCAAATTAGTAAAGTCAAGTGATCTTAATTTTACTAAAGCCAAACGATCAAGAGTTGGACTCCTATATATTAGGATTTGTGCAACTTAACTCGATTTGATCCAAGATCCATTATATAAATAAGTTTTTTTTTGTTTTTCGTTCTTCAGATTCAAGAATAGTAGAACAACTAGCACCTTCTTCCTTTTTTTGATCCGCGCTTCAGCCGAACAATTGCACTTCGTCCTTCGTTCTTCTTCGTCTTTCGCATCGTCGTCATCATCTTCTTCTTCTTCTCATCCGGTCACCTTCTTCTCTTAGTGTTAATTGTTTTTCTCCATTTTCTCCTTCTTCTCATCCTCCTCTCTCTTCTTCTTGGTATGTCAATTCATATATATTAGTTCCTTTTTCTGTGACTATTATTTTTTGGGAAAACTTGTGAACATACTCAGTATATTATCCTTAATAATTATTTTATCCTTTATGAGAATTGAATAATTGATCACCGTTGAATTGGTGATAGTCATTTCACTATGAATAATAAGATTCATCCGATATACATGGAAAATAAATCAAAATTGATATCTATAAGATATACGCAAGTTAAGTTTAGAATATTCTACAAATATACAATGTTTGAACTAGTCTATATTATCCTTAACACCCCCATCAAGCATTGCGTGGGGCGGGGTAAAGTGGAACGTAGGAACTTGAAAGCAGTTCATGGAAAACACTTAGTAAAGATGTCTGCGAGCTAAAGGTGAGATGAGACAAACTTGGTCAAAAGTTTGCCAACAGAAACAAGGTCACTAACAAAATGACAATCAATGTCAACATGTTTCGCCATCTTATGCACCAAAGGATTCTAACTCCAGAAAATCGCGCTCTTGTTGTCACAAAGAAGGTAGGACAAGTAGAGGGCAAGACATTGAGCTCCCTCAACTAGTTCGTCAACCAAATTATTTCAGAAGCTACATTTGCTAACACCCGGTACTCAAATTCACAACTATAACGGGCCACTATAGGTTGTTTCTTAGCACTCCAAGAAACTAGGTTGCCACAAAGAAAAATGGAATAGCTATAAGTAAACTGTCGCGTCTCAGCACAACGAGCCCGATCTGCATCAGAATAACCAATAATGGAGATCTCCGGCCGACACGTTAAAGACAAACCGAAGTGAATTGTGCCTTTAACATATCGAAGAATGCGCTTGACAACAAGAAAATGATCTTCTGTATGAGCATGGAGAGGAACTGGCTGACAAGATTCACAACATACGACAAATCGAGTCGATAGTAACAAAATAACCAGCGTAGTCAACAAGACTTAATGATCATAATATAAATTTGAATGAATTTTCTATCATTACTCTAAACCTTAAATTCATCGCGCGTTAAAAACTTATCGTCATTTCGATCTTTGTCTTCGTGAGAATGAGTAAAAATCTACTTGATAAATTTAATTAGAATAATATGTATTACCAAGTCTAGCCTTTTAACACGATCAACAAAAGGTCAACTTGTTCAATGAAAAGAAAATAACACACATATTTATATATAATTAATATGACAATTTGAAAAATGAAATATGGTTCATACGTTTCCGCCATTCTCCTGGTATTGCTCTTGTGACTAGGTTTCAAATAGTACCATTCATCTTGTGTGATAATTATATAAAGAAAATATAATATAAAATTTTGACAAAGTAAAGATTGCATGTTCAGTTGCATAACGGTTTTTACTTTCTTTTGATTATGATAGCTACTAATATATAAAATAGAATCCAAGGTCAACAGATAATGGGCTGGTCTTCATTAATTGATTAATTTGATCATATCATATATTTAATTTGTAATCTTTACTAACTAATCAACACTCCATTGAAACTCCTCCAAATGAACTTGATAATAATATTATATCAAATCTAGGGATACAATTTGGTTTCATATATTGTTATTTTCAACTTTGCTATTTTCAGAAATAGGCCAAATTTACTGGATAATGGGTAACCATCGGATGAGAAGACACTGGCTCGTTCGGGTCAGGTTGGAATTTGGGTCAAAAAACTTATCGTCAATTTCGATCTTTGTGTTCCTGAGAATGAATAAAAGTCTACTTGATATTACCAAGTCTACCCTTTCAACACGCGCAACAAGCTATAGTTGTAATAAATTTTCCTGTTACTCCATCTGGGACCGTTGACATTATTTGTATAAAATCCCACTTCTTTATCAGCCATTCCACCACATTTGCCTGCTTAATTCTATCTTACAATCACTCTCCCAAAACAAAACATATCTTAGAATTTTAAAAACTAAATGGCGAAAATTCACATGATAATTATTTTGATACTTATATCTTCATTAATACTCATAGCTGATGCTCGGATGCTCTCCCAGAAAAGGGAAAAAATAGTTAAGTTTCGTGTTTATGTTCATGATGTGCTGAGCGGTCCGAATGCAACAGTACACGAGGTCGCACGGGCCAACATTACATCCACTTCTCCCACGTCCTTTGGCCTGGTAGCAGTTGCGGATGATTTAATGACAGACAGATCTAATGCGGACTCACAGGAGTTGGGTCGAGTTCAGGCTGTCGTCACTAATACGGGCCTCCAAGATCAGAATTTCAATGTAAACGCTCTGTTTATATTCACAACTGGAAAGTATAGTGGGAGCACGCTTAGCATTTTGGGATTTAAATCGATTCCAAATTCAAATCAGGATATTCCCATTGTCGGTGGTACAGGCTCATTCAGTATGGCACGAGGGCATACCGTTTGCAACCTTTACTCTTATGATCCCACCACCAACATCTGGATTTGGATATATGATATGAATGTTGTTTATGTATAGGAATAAGATTCTCTAGCTGATCAATATTGTATATATGTTGGCGGAGATAATTAATTAGTTAGCGCACAACAAGTTTCTATGTACAAGCTCAACTATTCTTTTATTTTTTATAATTTATCGTGGAATAAATTGAAATCAAATTTAATATTATACTTTCTTTAATTCCATTTAGATATCCTTTTAAAGTTTCGTCAGTTATTAATTACAAGTGTTAAATATAGGTTCGAATATTTGGCAACGAAACCTAGATTTATGTCTTTTATAATTTATTTCATCAGTGGGTGCAATGGACAAAATAATTTTTCATTACCATATTCGATTAAAATCTAGTGATGGCGACTGCTTCAATTTTCAGGCTTCAAATAAGGCTTCAGATTTCACTTCTCACTTCTCTCTGTTTCTCCAAATTTCCGTTTCTCGTTCTTTAATTCTCATATTTATTTTAGAGTTGTAACCCCTATTTATACGTCTAGGATTTGGACTTTTATTTTTTTAGGAGTTAAAGAAACATAGATTTCCAGTATTTCTCAACTACGTAGTTTGTTATTATTATTTTCCTTTAAAAAAAGATGTGGTCCCCTATTATATGTCAACAACTTAATTCTTATCTCCACAAATAAATTTAAGTTCTAAAATTCTATATCTAATCTAGAGTAACACTTCTGTGCACCAGTTGCACCGTGCAATCCATACATTTATGTTATAAATGTAGTACATTTCTATTATAAATGTAACACCTTTATGCATGTTCATTTTAAAGGTACGGATATTTGTACATAAAGGTACTATATTTATAACATAAAGGTATGGATTGCACAAATTTTCACTTATGTGCAACTGGTGCACAGAAGTTTTTGTGTCTAATCTAATATGGTTATAGGTTTACTTGTTATTTAAGAGTTCTAATCACCTCACATAACTTATTCACTATAATTTATTATGAGACCATGATAAATGAATAAAAAGTCTATTATTTATAAAAGAAATTTAATTAGAAATTTGGTTATTACATGATTTGACATTTTAGTTAGGAAAATAATAAAAAAAACGCCACGTGCAAAAAAAAACAGCCACATAAGCATAAGTTGACTGAAATCATGGAATTGAGGATGAGTGTATGTCATTCACCGTAATTTGACTGGAAAATAAAAATTCCAGCAAAATAAGGACTTAAATTGAATAAAATATTGAATT
Source organism: Scutellaria galericulata (assembly GCA_946896805.1). NCBI lineage: Eukaryota > Viridiplantae > Streptophyta > Magnoliopsida > Lamiales > Lamiaceae > Scutellaria > Scutellaria galericulata. The sequence goes on along the minus strand of OX335798.1, from coordinate 9,761,023 downwards.
AGGGGACTAAAATTATAATTGGAAATTAACAGAACTGACATCTGATACCACCTCTTAGATAGGACCCCAAATGAATTTATATACCGCATCATAAAATCTACACACCGCTCCACAATAGGAAAATTATACCCAAGATTTTACTAAGTTGTTGGACATCCCTAATTGATCCTGCCAAGACAGCCTTCACTGGTGGGAGAAATATCACTAATTTTATAATTCCATTTATATGATTTTATAAAAATCGCCAAAGTGGACTGCAACTTGCAAAGATTTTCACAATTTAATTAAACCTTCTATTTCCTTAAATAAAATTTAGATCCGACTTTTATAACTCTATTAACCTTAAAAAAAAAACCCATCATCCTGAGTTTATCACACATGCAAAGAGTTTAGTTAAGATGATAAAACATGCAAAGCCTATTCCAACATGCAATTGCACAATCAGCACTCAAATGACATATTCTTGAAGATTAATCACATAGAACAAGATATTTAACAAATTTCATCATACATCACCTTTGGATCATACATGCAATGAGTTAAGACAAGGTAATCGCACATGCAAAGACTAATTCAACATGCAATTGCACAATCAACTCTCAAAAGTGACATGCATATTTTAAAATTCAACCACATAGAACAAAATATTCAATAAATTTCACCATATTTGTAGGGATTTTCTTTGGATCATACATGCAATTCAACCTTGAGAACCTAATCATTCTCCTAAAAAGATGATTGTTAAGATTTAACCAAAATACCTTTAGAGTTGCACACAAACTATGGGTTATTGAGGGTTTCTTGAATGAAGACTTTGATCTCTTGAGCTTTACTTCTCCTATTGTCTTTGGAAGAGTCCTTCTTTATTAAATCTTGAATTTTCAGCTTGTTTAAGATATGAATGAAGGCATTTTGGGGAGAGGAATTTGGTAGAGAGAAGCGGGAAAGAAGAGAACCATACTAGAGGGGCTCAAGTAGAGAACTGGAGAGAGAATGAGAGGTCCGCAAATGAGAGAGAGAGATCATTGTAGAGAGGAGTGAAGTGGTTCAAGTGCTGTCCTTACATATATATTGTGTACAAATTTAGTACAATACATGTATTGTATATGTAGATCCCCACTTCCAGTATGTATCCATTAGATATGTGTGATGATTAGTAGTATTGAGGCTTGTGTGGATTTGATGGAGGCATGGGGATTGAGTGTATCTTCATGTAATATGACATGCACAAATAATGGTACTCATTGTAATTATGCATGAATTCATGTTCAAATTAGTGCATCATATGGGTCACATAATTATGTATGAAGATATGTTTAATTTATCACACAATATAACTCACATACTTTATTGCACATAAACAATATAATAAAAATTTAGCTGATTATAATTAAACACATTACTCACGTTTCTTATATTAAGTATTAAAATTATTTTATATATAACTTATCTATTTTTCATTCGTTCCATTACTCGTGCATCTCGAGTGCATCACGATCGAACTCGGTCTCCTCGGGTAGTTATTCTACAAGATTTTTAACTTAAAGAAACATTAATTCATATATTCTTGATAAATCGTAAAACTCGAAACTCAAAGAGGTTATAAGCTATAAATTATTTTAAAATTAATTAAATTTTGTATATAAAAATATGCTAAGCAAATTTTATGAAAAATGGGGTGTTACAACTCCAACCCCCCCCCCCCCTCCTTTAAAAAATTTCATCCTCAAAATTTGGGCTTACTAGGTAAAAAGTTCGGTGTAAAATCTTAGAATCTCATCTTCACAATCTTATGTCGCTTCTTCATTTTTGTGACTACCCCACTGAACTAAGACTAGCGGTATCTCCTTATTCCTTAAGGTTTTGGAATTTCTCCCAAGAATGCTTATAGGCCCTCTTCGTAGGTAAGATCATCATTGATTTCAAGTTCTTTGAGTTCTTTGAGCTTAATTAGGTGGCTAGGATCTAGTATATATGTATTTTCGAAGCATTGACACATGAAGACGTTATGAACTTCGGATAACCCTGGGTTAAGGCAAGTCGGTATGTTGCATCCCCAATTCGTTCCAAGATTTCAAATGGTTCTATGTATCTTGGCCTTAACTTCTCTCTTTTTTTCAAAACGAATTATTCCTATGGTCATACTATCTCATCAATGTATAACCTTTGCCAATCGATCCTGGGATACCATATCTTGATTGGAATAAAACGAGCCACCTTGTTAACCTATAAATGATTACTCTTATAACTTCATATTGTTTAGGAATTTTCGGTATGCCTGTAACAAAACATATTGTTAATTATTTTAAGCTCAAAGAGGTTATAAGCTATAAATTATTTTAAAATTAATTAAATTTTTTATATTAAAATATGCTATGCAAATTTTATGAAAAATGGGGTGGTACATCCATGGTTCACATACCACCGGCTAAACATATCATTAGCATGACTTACATGCCTCGGTACACTAGTAGTTGTCAATAAACACTTTTCTTCTTGAAATCATGTTGTGCATGTAAAATGCAATAATTACTTTCATCATTCACGCTTGCACGTGCTGATGCTCGTGAATGATATTTGTAATTCAATATATATTTCTCATAACATCATTTAAACATGTATATTCTCAAGGATATTTTTCACAAATTTCTTTTAGCTACTCCCGCAAGTGTACGATGTAGGGTGTAGAAGTGGTGAGCAAGGTCGATCCCACAGAGACTGTCTATCTAGGCACTAACTAATTACTCAAATTCGATTTTCAATTTTATCTAGGAAAATCAAATCACACCGATTGCAGATTAATTTAATAGAAAAGTAACTACGCAGATAAATTCACTCAAGAATAACAGATATCTAAGATAGGTTCTAGGACATGCTTTCATCTAATTCTCATCAAAACATCACTTTAACCAATTCAAGTTCAACAATCAATCATCCTATATGAGCAATCACATATGTCGAATTAACAGCTCTCCCGAGTCAGTTAACCGGTTGATTATTATGCCACCAGAGGTATCCCTACTCAATCTGATTGAAACATAACAACTCCCAAAAGTACCTAGGATTGATTTCCCATCACATAAATTCCTTAATCTCCCGATCTAAGTATTTTTATGTGTCATGTGTTTATTCTTCCATAATTAAATCTCATCTCCCGAATTTTGATCTAATTACTAAAACATGCTCAATTATTGGCCACATAACCAAACAAGCAATCAACTCATAAACACACAAATAGGATAAACGATCATGAACTTTGAATTGAAATTAAAGATCCATCTCGATTCGAATCAAATTACTAACAAGCCCTAAAAACCCTAGAAAATTAGCTAGACATGATGATAAATAAACTCATAGACAAGATTGAAAATATCATATCTACTAAGATTCAACAAAGGAAGAAAAGACTAAAAACTCTATTAGACGATCTCGCGATTCCTCGATCTCTTGAATTCTTCTTCAAATCCTCTTAATGCTTCTCAGAATATCGTGTTTTTCTCTATGAATCTCTCTACTCAATTCTCTCATTTACTTCTCTTCATGTTGAGTATTTATATGGGAAAAATTCAATTTTAGTCCATTTAAAAAGTTACTGTCCATTTTTCGTCCAACATGGAAGTGGTTTTCAATTTTAGTCCAATTAAGCCAAAAATCGTCACTGTTTTGTCCATTTTTCGCCAGAATACCACTCTCGCCGGCAATTGTAATACAATCGTCCCCAATTTTAATTTTCACCCCACTCGCGCTTATGTGGCACATTTTATCACACATGACATGTTTAAAGTTGAACTTAATATCCACATTGGATTAAATATTAAATAATTAATGAAAAACTTTAAACAAAAATCAAATAAATCATTAATTAATTTTTTAATGAAAAACATATTTAAAAAACAAGGAAAAAATGGAAAAGAAAAGAGATTCTGCATATCATCCATTCTCCCCCAAAATCAACGAGGAACCCTAGTTCTCCACAATAGAATTGATGGAAAAAAATGTCTGATTGCTCCCAATCTCCAAAATATAAAACAAGATTCATCTGTATTTTGGGCATGGGGGTATTTGATAGAAGGGGAAAGTGAGAAATTTTAATTTAGGATTTCATAATCGAAATCTGAAGTCTGTAATTATGCATTTGTATTTGGCATCGCGCCTCTCCTTTGGCAGCTAGGGTTTCTAGACTCTCCACCTTGTGTTCGCCACCTCCTAGAGCTTCAATCTTGTTCGTTGTTCAAACCCTGTTCGTTTGGGCCCTTTTCCTTCAAACCTGTTCGTTGTTTGAAGATTTCTAGGAGGTGAACTCGACTTTGACCATGGTAGCTACTTGGCTGGGTTTGAGTTTGAAGATTTCGATGCTTTGGGCTCTGTTCCAGATCTACTGGGTTTGAACTTTGAAGTTGGGGTTTTGAAGATCTTCAATCAATTGGGGTGGTTTCGATCTTGCTGCCTCGTGGTCGTCGTCTCCTCCAGCTTCAATCCGAGCTCTCTCTCTTTGGATGAGATTTATACTATTGAGTTTGTTGTTTTAAACATATCTCAGTGTATATCTTCCATCCTTAAGAAGGATTTTGCTTGCGTTTGGTTTTAGTTCTTTCGTCCGTTTTGATTTTCGTCGGGGTGGATCATTTGGAGTTGGGGCTTTCAGACAACAATCATCGGCGATTTTCAGATAACAATCACCCACACTTACTCGATCGATTATCTTCTCTCTAAGTCTCCTTGTTGATTCTAATTTTAGGTTTAGGGCATTCGTTTTTGATTTAGGATTTGGTATTCCTTTTTTTTTTTTTAATTTTAGATTCAATTTTTGATTTTAGATTTTAAATTTAAATTTTTTATTTTAGTATTTGCCTTTTAGATTTAAAATGTACATTTTACAATTTTTTCTTATCTAATAAATAAATAAATATATATATATATAGACTCGGATAATTTTGATTGGTCGATAGTACACCACGTGTCATCCGGTGACAATTTGGGGCGATTGTATTATAATCGCCGGCGAGAGTAGTATTCCGGCGAAAAACGGATCAAATAGTGACGATTTTTAGCTTAATTGGACTAAAATTGAAAACCGCTTCCATAGTGGACGAAAATTGGACAGTAACTTTTTAAATTGGATAGTAGCTTCCATAATTTATATTGTGTTGGGAATCTTCCAAGTGAAGTAAGAGGTGAAAACACACCAAGAAAACCAAAACTCTTCAGCACTCTCTGCGACCACACGGCACGGTCGTGCCTCACCATCCAGCACTCTCTCCACAATGGCACACGGTCGTGCTACATGGCACGACCAGACCGTGCGCCACCAAATCTTCAATGCGATCTCGTATTTCCATTCTTCCTTTCTTGGTCGTCAATTACACTTGAAACTTGCACTTTTCTCATCAAAATAATGAAACTAAGCACAAACCCGTCAAATACAACTTATACAATATAACATCAGAAATCACCATAAGAACGTATCTAAACATATTCAAATGTATACATAAACATACGCAAAAATACGTGAAAAACGACACTTATCAGATACGTAATATCACTCAATCATATATAACATGAACAGGATTGGTCCTGACATTTTGGGGGCCGATGGCGAAAAAGAGAAAATGGGCTTCATGATGAAAACTTAAATATTTCTTCATAAACGATAAATATAACTTTAAAAATGAAAATGAAAAAAAAAAACTTCTTTTATTCAAAAAATTGTGTATATAGATCAAGTTACAATATGCTTTCTTTGTCTGTTCTAAATTTCCTAACAAATATCAACTTTCACCTACCCGATTGACATAAAGTTCAGACTTGAGATCCTCCATTCTTTTCTATAGTTGACATTCGTATCCCAATTATAGAATGAGGCTCTGGTTTATAAAAAAAAGAATTGAGAATTAAAATTGAAAGATGTAATCATAAAATTAGAAGACTTTGGAAATGTAATCACAATTAGTTTTCAGTGTGTAGTATCTATCACTTAATTACATGGCCCAAATTTTGATTATTTAGAACAAAAATACTTGATTTTGACATTAAGTTATAAAATTATAAATAGACCTATTTTAATTTCAAAATATATAAAAAATTGGGCCATAAATAATTTATTAATTATATATTATATTTGGCCATATAGAAAAATGTTTTAACTATCTAATACTATCTCATATATATATGTAAATTTAGGACCCCTTAGATAATTGGGTATACACCTTCGACCTTTTCACCCAACACAGGAAAAAAAAAAAAAAAAAAAACCAAAACAAAATAGGAACGAAAGAAAGAAAGGGTCAAAGAGTTAAAGTCCTCGCAGCTCCACATTTTGTTGTCAATTGAATTAAATTTTAATATATATATATATATATATATATATATATATATATGTGTGTGTGTGTGTGTGTGTGTGTGTGATGATTATCACAAAACTTAAATATATTATACTTTCTTCAATTCCATTTAAATATTATTTTATTGTTTCGTCAATTATTAAAAAAAATAAAGTCTCTAACTCTATGAAAGTCTCTTTTAGCCAAGCAGCCGTCATCTCTAGTTTGGATACCCTATCATCTCGATTTGTATCCATTTTATTTGGTATTTGACTCGATTTGTCCTGTACGAATTTTAATACACATCTAATTTAAGCTTGTTTGGATTAAAAAATAATAAAATATAAATTGAAAAAAGGATCCAATTCCTAGAAGAATGGCGAGACTAAGTTTCCATTCCTAATCAAAATTGAGTGTGTGTGTGTGTGTGTTTTTTTTTTCTATAAAGATTACTTAAGTAAAACCACTACAAGGTGGCATGCTTAATTCATAATAACTATCGTACAGAGCTAACAAATATTGTGGCACCTAAAAACAGGTAAAGATGGTGGTGTTCACACTCCATTTAAAATAAACTAAAATTAAAGTAAATATATATTAAAAGACATAACTGTTCTTACTATTTCGTATTTATTTAATTTTAAAATATATAATTTAACGGATAGAATGATAACGTTGAGGATGTGTTTCGAAAATTTGATAGTATTAAATCATTTTAATGTGAACATATTTATTAAACAGGTAAAAGTGGTGTTATATATACACTACATTTTGATATAATTTTTTTTATAATATTATACACATTTTAGCATTTTGAAATATTATATAAATAAAATTAATTTGACAACAAAATGTAAGGTTGGGTTAGGATTTGGGAATAATCAAGGACGAAAATTATGGTTTCATTAGTAATTTTGGCACCTTAATTTTACGAAAATTTCAGTGGAAATTTCTATAAATTTTAGAAAAATGACGAAAAATTTGTTAAAAATTATGAATTTAGACATGATATTGTACATGATATTATAACCAACCTTAATAAATATATTCAACTTAAAATTTCAAACAAAATTACATATTTACAACAAATATAGAAATCAACTAATATATAACTAATTTATTTGTGGCAATTATTTGAAGTAATTATTCATTATAAAATTCTACTATGATTATTAGCATACAAAATTAAGAAAAAACAAATTTGCATTTTTCGCAGCTAATAATTATACAAATTCATCGCGCGTTTTAAAAATTATGGTCAATGCAGATCTTTGTCTTCCTAAGAATGAATAAAAGTCTTGATGATAGATTTTAATTAGATCAGATTAATTATATATCGAATAATATGCATTACCAAGTCTACCCTTTTAAGACGCGCAACAAGCTATAGTTATAATTACTTTTCTTGTTACTCCCGTTGACATTATTTGCTTTCCCTATCTATAAAATCCCACTTCTTTATCAGCTTTTCAAACAATATATCCACCACATTTGCCTCCTTAATTGTATCTTACAACCACTCTCCCAAAACAAAACAAAAGTTATCTTAGAATTTTAAAAACAAAATGGCGAAAATTCACATGATAATTATTTTGATACTTATATCTTCATTAATACTCATAGCTGATGCTCGGATGCTCTCCCAGAAAAGGGAAAAAATAGTTAAGTTTCGTGTTTATGCTCATGATGTGCTGAGCGGTCCGAATGCAACAGTTCATGAGGTTGCACGGGCCAACATTACATCCACTTCTCCCACGTCCTTCGGCCTGGTATCAGTTGCGGATGATTTAATGACAGACAGACCTAATGCGGACTCACAGGAGTTGGGTCGAGTTCAGGCTGTCGTCACTAATACGGGCCTGGAAGATCAGAATTACAATGTAAACGCTCTGTTTATATTCACAACTGGAAAGTATAGTGGGAGCACGCTTAGCATTTTGGGATTTAAATCGATTCCAAATTCAAATCAGGATATTCCCATTGTCGGTGGTACAGGCTCATTCAGTATGGCACGAGGGCATACCGTTTGCAACCTTTACTCTTATGATCCCACCACCAACATCTGGATTTGGATATATGATATGAATGTTGTTTATGTATAGGAATAAGAATCTCTAGCTGAATGATAGTGTATATATGTACAAGCTGAATTATTCTTTTATTTTTTATAATTGATCGTGGAATAAACCGCAATCAAATTTAATATTATACTTCCATTTAGATGTCCTTTTTAATTAGTTACGACCAAGCAATCAAGCATTTTGATTATTCTCTCGCTCTTAATATATATATATATATTTTTAATATATATTAAAATTTTAATTCCTTTGATTGTCAAAGGTAACCCTATCTAATAAAAACTAAAATTGGATCAAGTTTGCAATTAGAGGACTAAAATTTAAAATTTAAAATAAACAAGAAAAAAATATTGGACACAAGTCATAAGGTAGAAAAAAAGATTTTTTTCTCAATTGCACATTGAAAATACATATTCTGACGAAAAAAAGATTGGAATTGGCCAAAATTTTCAATTACAAGATCAAATTTGATAATTTGAAAGTCACAGTACCAAAATCGGACACCGCCTCTAAAGCAGTACATAAAATAAAATTTCCCAAAAAGTTAGTATTTATAAACGATTAATATTTATAGACATGTCCTAAAATAGCATTTAACTTTCTCCGAATTCCTTCCCTCAAATGTGGTCCATGTCAGATTTCTTCCCTCACCTCACCAGATTTCATTAGTTACGGTCTAAACTATGAATCCAAAAAACCGGCGACTCGACAAAGACATACAATGGAAAAAACACGACTCGCACCACAAACTCGGCGCCGCGCGCGCACAGATCACCCGGCGCCGCGCGCGCTACCCGCCTCCCGGCGCACGCATAGCGCGCGCTCAGTACCCGGCGTCTTCCTGCGCCGCGCGCCCAGCACCCTCCCGGCGCGCATGCCCAGCCCGCCCAAAAACTTGCAGCAGCAGCAGCGCCACCCAACGTCGCCTCTTCCCGACTCGCCGGCGCCACCAGTGCCGGCCATCACCTCCACTACCACCCTGACCACGGCGACGCCCACAACAGCCCCCAAAACAGTAGCAACCATACACACACCCTTCTCTGCCTAGCTCCGGCCGGCGACTAATATTCGCCGGCGACACCACCAGAAGCCCTAGCCGGCGACCTCCTGTCGCCGCCAACAACCAATAACACCAAACACACACACACACGCACATAACACTAAACACACAGACATAGTGAAATACACCCATGCACACAGCTCTGACCGGCAACATCCATGTCGCCGGCCACCACCACCAACCCAGCATACATACATCCTGGCCACTGTCCAGGCATCAGTTTCGGCGAGGGGAGGGAGAGAGAGAGCAGACGGGGAGAGAGAAAAGGGAGGGAGGAGAGAGAAAGACTTTGGTCGGAGTTTTGACCGGCGATTGCCGGAGGAGGACGAAGTCGATTGGAAATTCGAGCCCGGATTCGTGACGGGCTCGACGAGATTTTCAAATTAGGGTAGGAATCAGCCCAAAACGGAGAAGAGATGAGGTGGAGAGGAAGAGAGAGAAAAAAGGTTTTTTGACAGTTGACCGGCCGTTTTCCGGCGAACGAGATGTCGGAATAGAAATCCGAGACCTGTTATAGAATCGTCTCAGCGAGACCTACAAGCTATGCAAAAATCAGCCGAAACCGAGAAAAAGTTTCCGGCACAGGTGGCGGCGTGGCTGCCAGAAAAATAGGAGAGAGAGAAGAGAGATCCTTACGTTTTTTCTTGATTTTTTTCTTGTTCGAAAATAACGATTTTTACGACTCGTTTCGTGTTATATATAGACTTTTGAAAAATCTTACTATTCATCGAAATATCTTATTTTACTATTCACCGAAATATCTTGAATTTACTATTCACCGAAATATCTTGGATTTACTATTCACCAAAAATTACTTTTCGATCCTTCGTATACGTCGTATTCTTCGTGTTCACCATTTTCATCGTCATTTGAGCTACGAGTCTCCGATTGACCTTAAATTCATTTCTATCTTCTCGTTTTTCAAATACGCATCCTATGATAAAATTATAATCTATGCTTCTTGATTAATTCATACCATCATTTAATTAAACATGCATTTATCATTTTTCTGAAATGTATATAATTAAAATAAACAATCAAGGGTTAACGCACATAATAAAATTATCAATTAAGGTTCAAAATATTTAATTAATCAATTATGCGTCGTGTTTGTCCCAAGCGCTACATCCCTTACCCCTTAAAAGAATTTCGTCCTTGAAATTTAGAAGCATAACTAGAAACGGCAAAGCTGGATACTTTGGTAAAATCTCATCCTCTTGTTCCCACGTTGCTTCTTCCTTTCCATTTCTCGTCGAAGAACTTGTGGGCCTCGATTTTTTGGTTAAGCTCGATGTTCAGAACTTTTGTCAGTCCTGAGCTACTTCAATTCTTTCTCATGCTTCAACAGATCCGGTGTCACAACACGATCCTTTACTAAAGGGCCAAAATTGAATTTTTCCCTTGCATAATAGGAAAATTGTGCCCAAGATCTGACAAATGTATAAACATTTTTAATTTTTTTAAGGCATTTCATTAATTATATAGCATGCATTAAGTGTAAACTAGCTAGTTATAGATTTATTTACATTCACATGAACAAGATCATACAATCTTTAACTACACATGTTTTGCACTTTTCGCATCTAATAATATAAATAGGCTAAAAATGCATCATCACTTATATAAAAATAAGAGATAAATTCATTTTTCGTTCTTCCCTAGGGACGTTGTCCGTTTTTTGTTGTCATATTTTCCGATCATTAATTTTAGTCCTCCTATATCAAAATTTGTCCAATTTTGATCCGATTTTCTCCGGAATCTCGATTTTCCGACCGATTTCGGGCGAGTGAACAACACTAAAAAAAAAAAAGAGAAAATAAAAAATTTGGAATGCCACAACATTTGAGTGCAAAAAAAAAGTTGAAATAAGAATTGAATAAAATAAAATGTAAAATTAAAAAACGCGAACAAAATCGAAAAACACAAAAAATAAAAAGAAATAAAATGCAAAATCAAAAAACACAAAAAAAAAAAAATGAAAAGAAAATGCAAAATCATAAACAGGAAATAAACTTCAAACGGTTTCTCCTCTCGACCTTCTCCGCAATCTCATTGCCATCTTCTCAACCATCTCGGACGAGAGTTGCCGCTACTGCACTACCACAAATATGTTGTTCCTTCTCGACCGTCGGCACTCTTCCATCACGACGTTCACCCTTCATCTTAACTCTATCTACTCATCTCCATCACCATCTCAAATCTGCACTATGTGAATCTGTGAAATTGACTATTGGGTGTGAAATTAAATATGTGAATCCATCACTTCATTCATTATCAATTCTTCCCCTCTAAACTCTTGATTTAAAGTTGCAAATCGCATTGGATTTAGTGAGTGAATTGTGAAAATGGTGTTTAGAGAGAGAAACTAGATGAAAGAGAATTGGGGAGTGATTCAAATGGATGAAATTAAAACGAGCTGCAAATCAAATCACATTGGTCTTTTAGAGTTTGGATTGATTGGGGTTGGGTTTAGAAATTAAGGTTCTTGAGTAAGAATTGGCGATTTGAGTCTGATTTGAGTCAGAGAGATTGGGTCAATTGATATCACTTTTCACCATATATTTTTGTTAAATTGTTAGCTTAAGGTTAAAATAAATGTAATATCAACAAGATAAACTACTTAGTCACGCAACCCATCTTATGTTGGCATAAAGAGTATATTCAAAGTCATAACAATACACTGCATTTTAGTATAAATACACGTTCTTACTGAACAATTCAGAAATACTTAATCAAATATATATTTCAGTTAATTTTCTATTATTACTCAAAATCTCAAATTCATCCCGCGTTTTAAAACTTATCCTGAAAATGAATTAAAAGTCTTATTGATAGATGTAATTAGAATAATATGCATTACCAAGTCTACCCTTTTCCTGTTACTCCATCTGGGACCGTTGACATTATTTGCTTTCCCTATCTATAAAATCCCACTTTCTTTATCAGCTTTTCAAACATATATTCTGCCTCCTTAATTGTATCTTACAATCACTCTCCCAAAACAAAACATATCTTAGAATTTAAAAAATAAATAAATGGCGAAAATTCACATGATAATTATTTTGATACTTATATCTTCATTAATACTCATAGCTGATGCTCGGATGCTCTCCCAGAAAAGGGAAAAAATAGTTAAGTTTCGTGTTTATGCTCATGATGTGCTGAGCGGTCCGAATGCAACAGTTCATGAGGTTGCACGGGCCAACATTACATCCACTTCTCCCACGTCCTTCGGCCTGGTATCAGTTGCGGATGATTTAATGACAGACAGACCTAATGCGGACTCACAGGAGTTGGGTCGAGTTCAGGCTGTCGTCACTAATACGGGCCTGGAAGATCAGAATTACAATGTAAACGCTCTGTTTATATTCACAACTGGAAAGTATAGTGGGAGCACGCTTAGCATTTTGGGATTTAAATCGATTCCAAATTCAAATCAGGATATTCCCATTGTCGGTGGTACAGGCTCATTCAGTATGGCACGAGGGCATACCGTTTGCAACCTTTACTCTTATGATCCCACCACCAACATCTGGATTTGGATATATGATATGAATGTTGTTTATGTATAGGAATAAGAATCTCTAACTGAATGATAGTGTATATATGTACAAGCTGAATTATTCTTTTATTTTTTATAATTGATCGTGGAATAAACCGCAATCAAATTTAATATTATACTTCCATTTAGATGTCCTTTTTAATTAGTTACGACCAAGCAATCAAGCATTTTGATTATTCTCTCGCTCTTAATATATATATATATATATTTTTAATATATATTAAAATTTTAATTCCTTTGATTGTCAAAGGTAACCCTATCTAATAAAAACTAAAATTGGATCAAGTTTGCAATTAGAGGACTAAAATTTAAAATTTAAAATAAACAAGAAAAAAATATTGGACACAAGTCATAAGGTAGAAAAAAAGATTTTTTTCTCAATTGCACATTGAAAATACATATTCTGACGAAAAAAAGATTGGAATTGGCCAAAATTTTCAATTACAAGATCAAATTTGATAATTTGAAAGTCACAGTACCAAAATCGGACACCGCCTCTAAAGCAGTACATAAAATAAAATTTCCCAAAAAGTTAGTATTTATAAACGATTAATATTTATAGACATGTCCTAAAATAGCATTTAACTTTCTCCGAATTCCTTCCCTCAAATGTGGTCCATGTCAGATTTCTTCCCTCACCTCACCAGATTTCATTAGTTACGGTCTAAACTATGAATCCAAAAAACCGGCGACTCGACAAAGACATACAATGGAAAAAACACGACTCGCACCACAAACTCGGCGCCGCGCGCGCACAGATCACCCGGCGCCGCGCGCGCTACCCGCCTCCCGGCGCACGCATAGCGCGCGCTCAGTACCCGGCGTCTTCCTGCGCCGCGCGCCCAGCACCCTCCCGACGCGCATGCCCAGCCCGCCCAAAAACTTGCAGCAGCAGCAGTGCCACCCAGCGTCGCCTCTTCCCGACTCGCCGGCGCCACCAGTGCCGGCCATCACGTCCACTACCACCCTGACCACGGCGACGCCCACAACAGCCCCCAAAACAGTAGCAACCATACACACACCCTTCTCTGCCTAGCTCCGGCCGGCGACTAATATTCACCGACGACACCACCAGAAGCCCTAGCCGGCGACCTCCTGTCGCCGCCAACAACCAATAACACCAAACACACACACACGCACATAACACTAAACACACAGACAGAGTGAAATACACCCACGCACACAGCTCTGACCGGCAACATCCATGCCGCCGGCCACCACCACCAACCCAGCATACATACATCCTGGCCACTGTCCAGGCATCAGTTTCGGCGAGGGGAGAGAGAGAGAGAGCAGACGGGGAGAGAGAAAAGGGAGGGAGGAGAGAGAAAGACTTTGGTCGGAGTTTTGACCGGCGATTGCCGGAGGAGGACGAAGTCGATTGGAAATTCGAGCCCGGATTCGTGACGGGCTCGACGAGATTTTCAAATTAGGGTAGGAATCAGCCGAAAACGGAGAAGAGATGAGGTGGAGAGGAAGAGAGAGAAAAAAGGTTTTTTGACAGTTGACCGGCCGTTTTCCGGCGAACGAGATGTCGGAATAGAAATCCGAGACCTGTTATAGAATCGTCTCAGCGAGACCTACAAGCTATGCAAAAATCAGCCGAAACCGAGAAAAAGTTTCCGGCACAGGTGGCGGCGTGGCTGCCAAAAAAATAGGAGAGAGAGAAGAGAGATCCTTACGTTTTTTCTTGATTTTTTCCTTGTTCGAAAATAACGATTTTTACGACTCGTTTCGTGTTATATATAGACTTTCGAAAAATCTTACTATTCATCGAAATATCTTATTTTACTATTCACCGAAATATCTTGAATTTACTATTCACCGAAATATCTTGGATTTACTATTCACCAAAAATTACTTTTCGATCCTTCGTATACGTCGTATTCTTCGTATTCACCATTTTCATCGTCATTTGAGCTACGAGTCTCCGATTGACCTTAAATTCATTTCTATCTTCTCGTTTTTCAAATACGCATCCTATGATAAAATTATAATCTATGCTTCTTGATTAATTCATACCATCATTTAATTAAACATGCATTTATCATTTTTCTGAAACGTATATAATTAAAATAAACAATCAAGGATTAACGCACATAATAAAATTATCAATTAAGGTTCAAAATATTTAATTAATCAATTATGCGTCGTGTTTGTCCCAAGCGCTACATCCCTTACCCCTTAAAAGAATTTCGTCCTTGAAATTTAGAAGCATAACTAGAAACGGCAAAGCTGGATACTTTGGTAAAATCTCATCCTCTTGTTCCCACGTTGCTTCTTCCTTTCCATTTCTCGTCGAAGAACTTGTGGGCCTCGATTTTTTGGTTAAGCTCGATGTTCAGAACTTTTGTCAGTCCTGAGCTACTTCAATTCTTTCTCATGCTTCAACAGATCCGGTGTCACAACACGATCCTTTACTAAAGGGCCAAAATTGAATTTTTCCCTTGCATAATAGGAAAATTGTGCCCAAGATCTGACAAATGTATAAACATTTTTAATTTTTTTAAGGCATTTCATTAATTATATAGCATGCATTAAGTGTAAACTAGCTAGTTATAGATTTATTTACATTCACATGAACAAGATCATACAATCTTTAACTACACATGTTTTGCACTTTTCGCATCTAATAATAGAAATAGGCTAAAAATGCATCATCACTTATATAAAAATAAGAGATAAATTCATTTTTCGTTCTTCCCTAGGGACGTTGTCCGTTTTTGGTTGTCATATTTTCCGATCATTAATTTTAGTCCTCTTATATCAAAATTTGTCCAATTTTGATCCGATTTTCTCCGGAATCTCGATTTTCCGACCGATTTCGGGCGAGTGAACAACACTAAAAAAAAAAAAGAGAAAATAAAAAATTTGGAATGCCACAACATTTGAGTGCAAAAAAAAAGTTGAAATAAGAATTGAATAAAATAAAATGTAAAATTAAAAAACACGAACAAAATCGAAAAACACAAAAAATAAAAAGAAATAAAATGCAAAATCAAAAAACACAAAAAAAAAAAAAAGAAAAAAAAATGCAAAATCATAAACAGGAAATAAACTTCAAACGGTTTCTCCTCTCGACCTTCTCCGCAATCTCATTGCCATCTTCTCAACCATCTCGGACGAGAGTTGCCGCTACTGCACTACCACAAATATGTTGTTCCTTCTCGACCGTCGGCACTCTTCCATCACGACGTTCACCCTTCATCTTAACTCTATCTACTCATCTCCATCACCATCTCAAATCTGCACTATGTGAATCTGTGAAATTGACTATTGGGTGTGAAATTAAATATGTGAATCCATCACTTCATTCATTATCAATTCTTCCCCTCTAAACTCTTGATTTAAAGTTGCAAATCGCATTGGATTTAGTGAGTGAATTGTGAAAATGGTGTTTAGAGAGAGAAACTAGATGAAAGAGAATTGGGGAGTGATTCAAATGGATGAAATTAAAACGAGCTGCAAATCAAATCACATTGGTCTTTTAGAGTTTGGATTGATTGGGGTTGGGTTTAGAAATTAAGGTTCTTGAGTAAGAATTGGCGATTTGAGTCTGATTTGAGTCAGAGAGATTGGGTCAATTGATATCACTTTTCACCATATATTTTTGTTAAATTGTTAGCTTAAGGTTAAAATAAATGTAATATCAACAAGATAAACTACTTAGTCACGCAACCCATCTTATGTTGGCATAAAGAGTATATTCAAAGTCATAACAATACACTGCATTTTAGTATAAATACACGTTCTTACTGAACAATTCAGAAATACTTAATCAAATATATATTTCAGTTAATTTTCTATTATTACTCAAAATCTCAAATTCATCCCGCGTTTTAAAACTTATCCTGAAAATGAATTAAAAGTCTTATTGATAGATGTAATTAGAATAATATGCATTACCAAGTCTTCCCTTTTCCTGTTACTCCATCTGGGACCGTTGACATTATTTGCTTTCCCTATCTATAAAATCCCACTTTCTTTATCAGCTTTTCAAACATATATTCTGCCTCCTTAATTGTATCTTACAATCACTCTCCCAAAACAAAACATATCTTAGAATTTAAAAAATAAATAAATGGCGAAAATTCACATGATAATTATTTTGATACTTATATCTTCATTAATACTCATAGCTGATGCTCGGATGCTCTCCCAGAAAAGGGAAAAAATAGTTAAGTTTCGTGTTTATGCTCATGATGTGCTGAGCGGTCCGAATGCAACAGTTCATGAGGTTGCACGGGCCAACATTACATCCACTTCTCCCACGTCCTTCGGCCTGGTATCAGTTGCGGATGATTTAATGACAGACAGACCTAATGCGGACTCACAGGAGTTGGGTCGAGTTCAGGCTGTCGTCACTAATACGGGCCTGGAAGATCAGAATTACAATGTAAACGCTCTGTTTATATTCACAACTGGAAAGTATAGTGGGAGCACGCTTAGCATTTTGGGATTTAAATCGATTCCAAATTCAAATTTGAACATTCCCATTGTCGGTGGTACAGGCACATTCAGTATGGCACGAGGGCATACCGTTTGCAACCTTTACTCTTATGATCCCACCACCAACATCTGGATTTGGATATATGATATGAATGTTGTTTATGTATAGGAATAAGATTCTCTAGCTGAATGATAGTGTATATATGTTGGCGGAGATAATTAATTAGTTAGCGCACAACAAGTTTCTATGTACAAGCTCAACTATTCTTTTATTTTTTTATAAACTGAATCAAATTTAATATTATACTTTCTTCAATTCCATTTAAATATCATTTTTAATGTTTCGTCAATTATTAAAAAAAATATTGTCTCTAACACTATGAAAGTCTCTTTTAGCCAAGCAGACGTCATCACTGGTTTGGATACCCCATCACCGCCGCAAAACATTTTGTTATGAGACGTGATAAATTTTGTGATGTGAGATTTAATTAAGAATATTAAATTTAACGTTTGCAATAAGCTCGAAATTAGGGAGATACGCGCATTGCAACTTTTTCTTGAATTAATCTTAATTAAAACGTCAGTTTCCAAAATTCCGAGCCAAAATAAATTAATATATTTAATGATGAATATTTTAAAGACAGTATCCTAAAATATTATAATCTCCTCTAATTAATGATAATAGCCCAAACATTAAATCTATGGGGTTGCAACGACGTCGTCTCTAAACACTTAGTAAAGATGTCTGCGAGCTAAAGGTGAAATTGACTATTGGGTGTGAAATTAAATATGTGAATCCATCACTCCATTCATTATCATTTCTTCCCCTCTGAACTCTTGATTTAGAGCTGCAAATCGCATTGGATTTAGTGAGAGAATTGTGAAAATGGAGTTTAGAGAGAGAAATTAGATGAAAGAGAATTGAGGAGTGATTCAAATGGATGAAATTAAATAGAGCTGCAAATCGCATTGATCTTTTAGAGTTTGGATTGATTGTGGTTGGATTTAGAAATTAGGGTTCTTGTATGTGAATTGGGGATTTGGATTTTTTAAATTTTTATTTATGATATTTTTTTGCACTTAAATACATGGAAAGTGATTTTATGATTATGATTTTTTTTTTGCACTTAAATGATGTGGCAGTGATTCGGTAATTTAGGTAGTAAAATAATGCAAATATAAAGTCCACATGTGAAAATAATAGCCACGTAAGCATAAGTTCTATGAAATGTTGAAAATGGGGGCGTGTGTTGTGCATTCGTCCGAAATTGGCCGGAAAATTGAGATTCTGGCGAAAATCGGACAAAAATTGGACAAATTTTGATATAGGAGGACCAAAATTGGTGATCGGAAAATAAGAGAACAAAAAACGGACAACGTCCCTAGGAAAGGACGAAAAATGAATTTATCCCATAAAAATATATATACATGGGTTAATTGATATCACTTTGCACCATATATTTTTGTTAAATTGTTAGCTTAGGGTTAAAATAAATGTAATATCAACAAGATAATATATATGTATATAAAGCAACAAGATAAACTACTTAGTCACGCAACGCATCTTATGTTTGGCATTAAGAGTATATTCAAAGTCAATAACAATACACTGCATTCTTACTGAACAATTCAACTTGATAATAATAATATATCAAATCTAGGGATACAATTTGGTTTCATATATTGTTATTTTCAACTTTGCTATTTTCAGAAATAGGCTTAGAGTCTAGCAGCTTCGCAAATCAAATTTACTGGATAATGGGTAACCATCGGATGAGAAGACACTGGCTCGTTCGGGTCAGGTTGGAATTTGGGTCAAAAAACTTATCGACAAATCGAGTCGATAGTAACAAAATAACCAGCGTAGTCAACAAGACTTAATGATCATAATATAAATTTGAATGAATTTTCTATCATTACTCTAAACCTTAAATTCATCGCGCGTTAAAAACTTATCGTCATTTCGATCTTTGTCTTCGTGAGAATGAGTAAAAATCTACTTGATAAATTTAATTAGAATAATATGTATTACCAAGTCTAGCCTTTTAACACGATCAACAAAAGGTCAACTTGTTCAATGAAAAGAAAATAACACACATATTTATATATAATTAATATGACAATTTGAAAAATGAAATATGGTTCATACGTTTCCGCCATTCTCCTGGTATTGCTCTTGTGACTAGGTTTCAAATAGTACCATTCATCTTGTGTGATAATTATATAAAGAAAATATAATATAAAATTTTGACAAAGTAAAGATTGCATGTTCAGTTGCATAACGGTTTTTACTTTCTTTTGATTATGATAGCTACTAATATATAAAATAGAATCCAAGGTCAACAGATAATGGGCTGGTCTTCATTAATTGATTAATTTGATCATATCATATATTTAATTTGTAATCTTTACTAACTAATCAACACTCCATTGAAACTCCTCCAAATGAACTTGATAATAATATTATATCAAATCTAGGGATACAATTTGGTTTCATATATTGTTATTTTCAACTTTGCTATTTTCAGAAATAGGCCAAATTTACTGGATAATGGGTAACCATCGGATGAGAAGACACTGGCTCGTTCGGGTCAGGTTGGAATTTGGGTCAAAAAACTTATCGTCAATTTCGATCTTTGTGTTCCTGAGAATGAATAAAAGTCTACTTGATATTACCAAGTCTACCCTTTCAACACGCGCAACAAGCTATAGTTGTAATAAATTTTCCTGTTACTCCATCTGGGACCGTTGACATTATTTGTATAAAATCCCACTTCTTTATCAGCCATTCCACCACATTTGCCTGCTTAATTCTATCTTACAATCACTCTCCCAAAACAAAACATATCTTAGAATTTTAAAAACTAAATGGCGAAAATTCACATGATAATTATTTTGATACTTATATCTTCATTAATACTCATAGCTGATGCTCGGATGCTCTCCCAGAAAAGGGAAAAAATAGTTAAGTTTCGTGTTTATGTTCATGATGTGCTGAGCGGTCCGAATGCAACAGTACACGAGGTCGCACGGGCCAACATTACATCCACTTCTCCCACGTCCTTTGGCCTGGTAGCAGTTGCGGATGATTTAATGACAGACAGATCTAATGCGGACTCACAGGAGTTGGGTCGAGTTCAGGCTGTCGTCACTAATACGGGCCTCCAAGATCAGAATTTCAATGTAAACGCTCTGTTTATATTCACAACTGGAAAGTATAGTGGGAGCACGCTTAGCATTTTGGGATTTAAATCGATTCCAAATTCAAATCAGGATATTCCCATTGTCGGTGGTACAGGCTCATTCAGTATGGCACGAGGGCATACCGTTTGCAACCTTTACTCTTATGATCCCACCACCAACATCTGGATTTGGATATATGATATGAATGTTGTTTATGTATAGGAATAAGATTCTCTAGCTGATCAATATTGTATATATGTTGGCGGAGATAATTAATTAGTTAGCGCACAACAAGTTTCTATGTACAAGCTCAACTATTCTTTTATTTTTTATAATTTATCGTGGAATAAATTGAAATCAAATTTAATATTATACTTTCTTTAATTCCATTTAGATATCCTTTTAAAGTTTCGTCAGTTATTAATTACAAGTGTTAAATATAGGTTCGAATATTTGGCAACGAAACCTAGATTTATGTCTTTTATAATTTATTTCATCAGTGGGTGCAATGGACAAAATAATTTTTCATTACCATATTCGATTAAAATCTAGTGATGGCGACTGCTTCAATTTTCAGGCTTCAAATAAGGCTTCAGATTTCACTTCTCACTTCTCTCTGTTTCTCCAAATTTCCGTTTCTCGTTCTTTAATTCTCATATTTATTTTAGAGTTGTAACCCCTATTTATACGTCTAGGATTTGGACTTTTATTTTTTTAGGAGTTAAAGAAACATAGATTTCCAGTATTTCTCAACTACGTAGTTTGTTATTATTATTTTCCTTTAAAAAAAGATGTGGTCCCCTATTATATGTCAACAACTTAATTCTTATCTCCACAAATAAATTTAAGTTCTAAAATTCTATATCTAATCTAGAGTAACACTTCTGTGCACCAGTTGCACCGTGCAATCCATACATTTATGTTATAAATGTAGTACATTTCTATTATAAATGTAATACCTTTATGCATGTTCATTTTAAAGGTACGGATATTTGTACATAAAGGTACTATATTTATAACATAAAGGTATGGATTGCACAAATTTTCACTTATGTGCAACTGGTGCACAGAAGTTTTTGTGTCTAATCTAATATGGTTATAGGTTTACTTGTTATTTAAGAGTTCTAATCACCTCACATAACTTATTCACTATAATTTATTATGAGACCATGATAAATGAATAAAAAGTCTATTATTTATAAAAGAAATTTAATTAGAAATTTGGTTATTACATGATTTGACATTTTAGTTAGGAAAATAATAAAAAAAACGCCACGTGCAAAAAAAAACAGCCACATAAGCATAAGTTGACTGAAATCATGGAATTGAGGATGAGTGTATGTCATTCACCGTAATTTGACTGGAAAATAAAAATTCCAGCAAAATAAGGACTTAAATTGAATAAAATATTGAATTAGGGGACTAAAATTATAATTGGAAATTAACAGAACTGACATCTGATACCACCTCTTAGATAGGACCCCAAATGAATTTATATACCGCATCATAAAATCTACACACCGCTCCACAATAGGAAAATTATACCCAAGATTTTACTAAGTTGTTGGACATCCCTAATTGATCCTGCCAAGACAGCCTTCACTGGTGGGAGAAATATCACTAATTTTATAATTCCATTTATATGATTTTATAAAAATCGCCAAAGTGGACTGCAACTTGCAAAGATTTTCACAATTTAATTAAACCTTCTATTTCCTTAAATAAAATTTAGATCCGACTTTTATAACTCTATTAACCTTAAAAAAAAAACCCATCATCCTGAGTTTATCACACATGCAAAGAGTTTAGTTAAGATGATAAAACATGCAAAGCCTATTCCAACATGCAATTGCACAATCAGCACTCAAATGACATATTCTTGAAGATTAATCACATAGAACAAGATATTTAACAAATTTCATCATACATCACCTTTGGATCATACATGCAATGAGTTAAGACAAGGTAATCGCACATGCAAAGACTAATTCAACATGCAATTGCACAATCAACTCTCAAAAGTGACATGCATATTTTAAAATTCAACCACATAGAACAAAATATTCAATAAATTTCACCATATTTGTAGGGATTTTCTTTGGATCATACATGCAATTCAACCTTGAGAACCTAATCATTCTCCTAAAAAGATGATTGTTAAGATTTAACCAAAATACCTTTAGAGTTGCACACAAACTATGGGTTATTGAGGGTTTCTTGAATGAAGACTTTGATCTCTTGAGCTTTACTTCTCCTATTGTCTTTGGAAGAGTCCTTCTTTATTAAATCTTGAATTTTCAGCTTGTTTAAGATATGAATGAAGGCATTTTGGGGAGAGGAATTTGGTAGAGAGAAGCGGGAAAGAAGAGAACCATACTAGAGGGGCTCAAGTAGAGAACTGGAGAGAGAATGAGAGGTCCGCAAATGAGAGAGAGAGATCATTGTAGAGAGGAGTGAAGTGGTTCAAGTGCTGTCCTTACATATATATTGTGTACAAATTTAGTACAATACATGTATTGTATATGTAGATCCCCACTTCCAGTATGTATCCATTAGATATGTGTGATGATTAGTAGTATTGAGGCTTGTGTGGATTTGATGGAGGCATGGGGATTGAGTGTATCTTCATGTAATATGACATGCACAAATAATGGTACTCATTGTAATTATGCATGAATTCATGTTCAAATTAGTGCATCATATGGGTCACATAATTATGTATGAAGATATGTTTAATTTATCACACAATATAACTCACATACTTTATTGCACATAAACAATATAATAAAAATTTAGCTGATTATAATTAAACACATTACTCACGTTTCTTATATTAAGTATTAAAATTATTTTATATATAACTTATCTATTTTTCATTCGTTCCATTACTCGTGCATCTCGAGTGCATCACGATCGAACTCGGTCTCCTCGGGTAGTTATTCTACAAGATTTTTAACTTAAAGAAACATTAATTCATATATTCTTGATAAATCGTAAAACTCGAAACTCAAAGAGGTTATAAGCTATAAATTATTTTAAAATTAATTAAATTTTGTATATAAAAATATGCTAAGCAAATTTTATGAAAAATGGGGTGTTACAACTCCAACCCCCCCCCCCCTCCTTTAAAAAATTTCATCCTCAAAATTTGGGCTTACTAGGTAAAAAGTTCGGTGTAAAATCTTAGAATCTCATCTTCACAATCTTATGTCGCTTCTTCATTTTTGTGACTACCCCACTGAACTAAGACTAGCGGTATCTCCTTATTCCTTAAGGTTTTGGAATTTCTCCCAAGAATGCTTATAGGCCCTCTTCGTAGGTAAGATCATCATTGATTTCAAGTTCTTTGAGTTCTTTGAGCTTAATTAGGTGGCTAGGATCTAGTATATATGTATTTTCGAAGCATTGACACATGAAGACGTTATGAACTTCGGATAACCCTGGGTTAAGGCAAGTCGGTATGTTGCATCCCCAATTCGTTCCAAGATTTCAAATGGTTCTATGTATCTTGGCCTTAACTTCTCTCTTTTTTTCAAAACGAATTATTCCTATGGTCATACTATCTCATCAATGTATAACCTTTGCCAATCGATCCTGGGATACCATATCTTGATTGGAATAAAACGAGCCACCTTGTTAACCTATAAATGATTACTCTTATAACTTCATATTGTTTAGGAATTTTCGGTATGCCTGTAACAAAACATATTGTTAATTATTTTAAGCTCAAAGAGGTTATAAGCTATAAATTATTTTAAAATTAATTAAATTTTTTATATTAAAATATGCTATGCAAATTTTATGAAAAATGGGGTGGTACATCCATGGTTCACATACCACCGGCTAAACATATCATTAGCATGACTTACATGCCTCGGTACACTAGTAGTTGTCAATAAACACTTTTCTTCTTGAAATCATGTTGTGCATGTAAAATGCAATAATTACTTTCATCATTCACGCTTGCACGTGCTGATGCTCGTGAATGATATTTGTAATTCAATATATATTTCTCATAACATCATTTAAACATGTATATTCTCAAGGATATTGTTCACAAATTTCTTTTAGCTACTCCCGCAAGTGTACGATGTAGGGTGTAGAAGTGGTGAGCAAGGTCGATCCCACAGAGACTGTCTATCTAGGCACTAACTAATTACTCAAATTCGATTTTCAATTTTATCTAGGAAAATCAAATCACACCGATTGCAGATTAATTTAATAGAAAAGTAACTACGCAGATAAATTCACTCAAGAATAACAGATATCTAAGATAGGTTCTAGGACATGCTTTCATCTAATTCTCATCAAAACATCACTTTAACCAATTCAAGTTCAACAATCAATCATCCTATATGAGCAATCACATATGTCGAATTAACAGCTCTCCCGAGTCAGTTAACCGGTTGATTATTATGCCACCAGAGGTATCCCTACTCAATCTGATTGAAACATAACAACTCCCAAAAGTACCTAGGATTGATTTCCCATCACATAAATTCCTTAATCTCCCGATCTAAGTATTTTTATGTGTCATGTGTTTATTCTTCCATAATTAAATCTCATCTCCCGAATTTTGATCTAATTACTAAAACATGCTCAATTATTGGCCACATAACCAAACAAGCAATCAACTCATAAACACACAAATAGGATAAACGATCATGAACTTTGAATTGAAATTAAAGATCCATCTCGATTCGAATCAAATTACTAACAAGCCCTAAAAACCCTAGAAAATTAGCTAGACATGATGATAAATAAACTCATAGACAAGATTGAAAATATCATATCTACTAAGATTCAACAAAGGAAGAAAAGACTAAAAACTCTATTAGACGATCTCGCGATTCCTCGATCTCTTGAATTCTTCTTCAAATCCTCTTAATGCTTCTCAGAATATCGTGTTTTTCTCTATGAATCTCTCTACTCAATTCTCTCATTTACTTCTCTTCATGTTGAGTATTTATATGGGAAAAATTCAATTTTAGTCCATTTAAAAAGTTACTGTCCATTTTTCGTCCAACATGGAAGTGGTTTTCAATTTTAGTCCAATTAAGCCAAAAATCGTCACTGTTTTGTCCATTTTTCGCCAGAATACCACTCTCGCCGGCAATTGTAATACAATCGTCCCCAATTTTAATTTTCACCCCACTCGCGCTTATGTGGCACATTTTATCACACATGACATGTTTAAAGTTGAACTTAATATCCACATTGGATTAAATATTAAATAATTAATGAAAAACTTTAAACAAAAATCAAATAAATCATTAATTAATTTTTTAATGAAAAACATATTTAAAAAACAAGGAAAAAATGGAAAAGAAAAGAGATTCTGCATATCATCCATTCTCCCCCAAAATCAACGAGGAACCCTAGTTCTCCACAATAGAATTGATGGAAAAAAATGTCTGATTGCTCCCAATCTCCAAAATATAAAACAAGATTCATCTGTATTTTGGGCATGGGGGTATTTGATAGAAGGGGAAAGTGAGAAATTTTAATTTAGGATTTCATAATCGAAATCTGAAGTCTGTAATTATGCATTTGTATTTGGCATCGCGCCTCTCCTTTGGCAGCTAGGGTTTCTAGACTCTCCACCTTGTGTTCGCCACCTCCTAGAGCTTCAATCTTGTTCGTTGTTCAAACCCTGTTCGTTTGGGCCCTTTTCCTTCAAACCTGTTCGTTGTTTGAAGATTTCTAGGAGGTGAACTCGACTTTGACCATGGTAGCTACTTGGCTGGGTTTGAGTTTGAAGATTTCGATGCTTTGGGCTCTGTTCCAGATCTACTGGGTTTGAACTTTGAAGTTGGGGTTTTGAAGATCTTCAATCAATTGGGGTGGTTTCGATCTTGCTGCCTCGTGGTCGTCGTCTCCTCCAGCTTCAATCCGAGCTCTCTCTCTTTGGATGAGATTTATACTATTGAGTTTGTTGTTTTAAACATATCTCAGTGTATATCTTCCATCCTTAAGAAGGATTTTGCTTGCGTTTGGTTTTAGTTCTTTCGTCCGTTTTGATTTTCGTCGGGGTGGATCATTTGGAGTTGGGGCTTTCAGACAACAATCATCGGCGATTTTCAGATAACAATCACCCACACTTACTCGATCGATTATCTTCTCTCTAAGTCTCCTTGTTGATTCTAATTTTAGGTTTAGGGCATTCGTTTTTGATTTAGGATTTGGTATTCCTTTTTTTTTTTTTAATTTTAGATTCAATTTTTGATTTTAGATTTTAAATTTAAATTTTTTATTTTAGTATTTGCCTTTTAGATTTAAAATGTACATTTTACAATTTTTTCTTATCTAATAAATAAATAAATATATATATATATAGACTCGGATAATTTTGATTGGTCGATAGTACACCACGTGTCATCCGGTGACAATTTGGGGCGATTGTATTATAATCGCCGGCGAGAGTAGTATTCCGGCGAAAAACGGATCAAATAGTGACGATTTTTAGCTTAATTGGACTAAAATTGAAAACCGCTTCCATAGTGGACGAAAATTGGACAGTAACTTTTTAAATTGGATAGTAGCTTCCATAATTTATATTGTGTTGGGAATCTTCCAAGTGAAGTAAGAGGTGAAAACACACCAAGAAAACCAAAACTCTTCAGCACTCTCTGCGACCACACGGCACGGTCGTGCCTCACCATCCAGCACTCTCTCCACAATGGCACACGGTCGTGCTACATGGCACGACCAGACCGTGCGCCACCAAATCTTCAATGCGATCTCGTATTTCCATTCTTCCTTTCTTGGTCGTCAATTACACTTGAAACTTGCACTTTTCTCATCAAAATAATGAAACTAAGCACAAACCCGTCAAATACAACTTATACAATATAACATCAGAAATCACCATAAGAACGTATCTAAACATATTCAAATGTATACATAAACATACGCAAAAATACGTGAAAAACGACACTTATCAGATACGTAATATCACTCAATCATATATAACATGAACAGGATTGGTCCTGACATTTTGGGGGCCCATGGCGAAAAAGAGAAAATGGGCTTCATGATGAAAACTTAAATATTTCTTCATAAACGATAAATATAACTTTAAAAATGAAAATGAAAAAAAAAAAACTTCTTTTATTCAAAAAATTGTGTATATAGATCAAGTTACAATATGCTTTCTTTGTCTGTTCTAAATTTCCTAACAAATATCAACTTTCACCTACCCGATTGACATAAAGTTCAGACTTGAGATCCTCCATTCTTTTCTATAGTTGACATTCGTATCCCAATTATAGAATGAGGCTCTGGTTTATAAAAAAAAGAATTGAGAATTAAAATTGAAAGATGTAATCATAAAATTAGAAGACTTTGGAAATGTAATCACAATTACTTTTCAGTGTGTAGTATCTATCACTTAATTACATGGCCCAAATTTTGATTATTTAGAACAAAAATACTTGATTTTGACATTAAGTTATAAAATTATAAATAGACCTATTTTAATTTCAAAATATATAAAAAATTGGGCCATAAATAATTTATTAATTATATATTATATTTGGCCATATAGAAAAATGTTTTAACTATCTAATACTATCTCATATATATATGTAAATTTAGGACCCCTTAGATAATTGGGTATACACCTTCGACCTTTTCACCCAACACAGGAAAAAAAAAAAAAAAAAAAAACCAAAACAAAATAGGAACGAAAGAAAGAAAGGGTCAAAGAGTTAAAGTCCTCGCAGCTCCACATTTTGTTGTCAATTGAATTAAATTTTAATATATATATATATATATATATATATATATATATATGTGTGTGTGTGTGTGTGTGTGATGATTATCACAAAACTTAAATATATTATACTTTCTTCAATTCCATTTAAATATTATTTTATTGTTTCGTCAATTATTAAAAAAAATAAAGTCTCTAACTCTATGAAAGTCTCTTTTAGCCAAGCAGCCGTCATCTCTAGTTTGGATACCCTATCATCTCGATTTGTATCCATTTTATTTGGTATTTGACTCGATTTGTCCTGTACGAATTTTAATACACATCTAATTTAAGCTTGTTTGGATTAAAAAATAATAAAATATAAATTGAAAAAAGGATCCAATTCCTAGAAGAATGGCGAGACTAAGTTTCCATTCCTAATCAAAATTGAGTGTGTGTGTGTGTGTTTTTTTTTTTCTATAAAGATTACTTAAGTAAAACCACTACAAGGTGGCATGCTTAATTCATAATAACTATCGTACAGAGCTAACAAATATTGTGGCACCTAAAAACAGGTAAAGATGGTGGTGTTCACACTCCATTTAAAATAAACTAAAATTAAAGTAAATATATATTAAAAGACATAACTGTTCTTACTATTTCGTATTTATTTAATTTTAAAATATATAATTTAACGGATAGAATGATAACGTTGAGGATGTGTTTCGAAAATTTGATAGTATTAAATCATTTTAATGTGAACATATTTATTAAACAGGTAAAAGTGGTGTTATATATACACTACATTTTGATATAATTTTTTTTATAATATTATACACATTTTAGCATTTTGAAATATTATATAAATAAAATTAATTTGACAACAAAATGTAAGGTTGGGTTAGGATTTGGGAATAATCAAGGACGAAAATTATGGTTTCATTAGTAATTTTGGCACCTTAATTTTACGAAAATTTCAGTGGAAATTTCTATAAATTTTAGAAAAATGACGAAAAATTTGTTAAAAATTATGAATTTAGACATGATATTGTACATGATATTATAACCAACCTTAATAAATATATTCAACTTAAAATTTCAAACAAAATTACATATTTACAACAAATATAGAAATCAACTAATATATAACTAATTTATTTGTGGCAATTATTTGAAGTAATTATTCATTATAAAATTCTACTATGATTATTAGCATACAAAATTAAGAAAAAACAAATTTGCATTTTTCGCAGCTAATAATTATACAAATTCATCGCGCGTTTTAAAAATTATGGTCAATGCAGATCTTTGTCTTCCTAAGAATGAATAAAAGTCTTGATGATAGATTTTAATTAGATCAGATTAATTATATATCGAATAATATGCATTACCAAGTCTACCCTTTTAAGACGCGCAACAAGCTATAGTTATAATTACTTTTCTTGTTACTCCCGTTGACATTATTTGCTTTCCCTATCTATAAAATCCCACTTCTTTATCAGCTTTTCAAACAATATATCCACCACATTTGCCTCCTTAATTGTATCTTACAACCACTCTCCCAAAACAAAACAAAAGTTATCTTAGAATTTTAAAAACAAAATGGCGAAAATTCACATGATAATTATTTTGATACTTATATCTTCATTAATACTCATAGCTGATGCTCGGATGCTCTCCCAGAAAAGGGAAAAAATAGTTAAGTTTCGTGTTTATGCTCATGATGTGCTGAGCGGTCCGAATGCAACAGTTCATGAGGTTGCACGGGCCAACATTACATCCACTTCTCCCACGTCCTTCGGCCTGGTATCAGTTGCGGATGATTTAATGACAGACAGACCTAATGCGGACTCACAGGAGTTGGGTCGAGTTCAGGCTGTCGTCACTAATACGGGCCTGGAAGATCAGAATTACAATGTAAACGCTCTGTTTATATTCACAACTGGAAAGTATAGTGGGAGCACGCTTAGCATTTTGGGATTTAAATCGATTCCAAATTCAAATCAGGATATTCCCATTGTCGGTGGTACAGGCTCATTCAGTATGGCACGAGGGCATACCGTTTGCAACCTTTACTCTTATGATCCCACCACCAACATCTGGATTTGGATATATGATATGAATGTTGTTTATGTATAGGAATAAGAATCTCTAGCTGAATGATAGTGTATATATGTACAAGCTGAATTATTCTTTTATTTTTTATAATTGATCGTGGAATAAACCGCAATCAAATTTAATATTATACTTCCATTTAGATGTCCTTTTTAATTAGTTACGACCAAGCAATCAAGCATTTTGATTATTCTCTCGCTCTTAATATATATATATATATTTTTAATATATATTAAAATTTTAATTCCTTTGATTGTCAAAGGTAACCCTATCTAATAAAAACTAAAATTGGATCAAGTTTGCAATTAGAGGACTAAAATTTAAAATTTAAAATAAACAAGAAAAAAATATTGGACACAAGTCATAAGGTAGAAAAAAAGATTTTTTTCTCAATTGCACATTGAAAATACATATTCTGACGAAAAAAAGATTGGAATTGGCCAAAATTTTCAATTACAAGATCAAATTTGATAATTTGAAAGTCACAGTACCAAAATCGGACACCGCCTCTAAAGCAGTACATAAAATAAAATTTCCCAAAAAGTTAGTATTTATAAACGATTAATATTTATAGACATGTCCTAAAATAGCATTTAACTTTCTCCGAATTCCTTCCCTCAAATGTGGTCCATGTCAGATTTCTTCCCTCACCTCACCAGATTTCATTAGTTACGGTCTAAACTATGAATCCAAAAAACCGGCGACTCGACAAAGACATACAATGGAAAAAACACGACTCGCACCACAAACTCGGCGCCGCGCGCGCACAGATCACCCGGCGCCGCGCGCGCTACCCGCCTCCCGGCGCACGCATAGCGCGCGCTCAGTACCCGGCGTCTTCCTGCGCCGCGCGCCCAGCACCCTCCCGGCGCGCATGCCCAGCCCGCCCAAAAACTTGCAGCAGCAGCAGCGCCACCCAACGTCGCCTCTTCCCGACTCGCCGGCGCCACCAGTGCCGGCCATCACCTCCACTACCACCCTGACCACGGCGACGCCCACAACAGCCCCCAAAACAGTAGCAACCATACACACACCCTTCTCTGCCTAGCTCCGGCCGGCGACTAATATTCGCCGGCGACACCACCAGAAGCCCTAGCCGGCGACCTCCTGTCGCCGCCAACAACCAATAACACCAAACACACACACACACGCACATAACACTAAACACACAGACATAGTGAAATACACCCATGCACACAGCTCTGACCGGCAACATCCATGTCGCCGGCCACCACCACCAACCCAGCATACATACATCCTGGCCACTGTCCAGGCATCAGTTTCGGCGAGGGGAGGGAGAGAGAGAGCAGACGGGGAGAGAGAAAAGGGAGGGAGGAGAGAGAAAGACTTTGGTCGGAGTTTTGACCGGCGATTGCCGGAGGAGGACGAAGTCGATTGGAAATTCGAGCCCGGATTCGTGACGGGCTCGACGAGATTTTCAAATTAGGGTAGGAATCAGCCCAAAACGGAGAAGAGATGAGGTGGAGAGGAAGAGAGAGAAAAAAGGTTTTTTGACAGTTGACCGGCCGTTTTCCGGCGAACGAGATGTCGGAATAGAAATCCGAGACCTGTTATAGAATCGTCTCAGCGAGACCTACAAGCTATGCAAAAATCAGCCGAAACCGAGAAAAAGTTTCCGGCACAGGTGGCGGCGTGGCTGCCAGAAAAATAGGAGAGAGAGAAGAGAGATCCTTACGTTTTTTCTTGATTTTTTTCTTGTTCGAAAATAACGATTTTTACGACTCGTTTCGTGTTATATATAGACTTTTGAAAAATCTTACTATTCATCGAAATATCTTATTTTACTATTCACTGAAATATCTTGAATTTACTATTCACCGAAATATCTTGGATTTACTATTCACCAAAAATTACTTTTCGATCCTTCGTATACGTCGTATTCTTCGTGTTCACCATTTTCATCGTCATTTGAGCTACGAGTCTCCGATTGACCTTAAATTCATTTCTATCTTCTCGTTTTTCAAATACGCATCCTATGATAAAATTATAATCTATGCTTCTTGATTAATTCATACCATCATTTAATTAAACATGCATTTATCATTTTTCTGAAACGTATATAATTAAAATAAACAATCAAGGGTTAACGCACATAATAAAATTATCAATTAAGGTTCAAAATATTTAATTAATCAATTATGCGTCGTGTTTGTCCCAAGCGCTACATCCCTTACCCCTTAAAAGAATTTCGTCCTTGAAATTTAGAAGCATAACTAGAAACGGCAAAGCTGGATACTTTGGTAAAATCTCATCCTCTTGTTCCCACGTTGCTTCTTCCTTTCCATTTCTCGTCGAAGAACTTGTGGGCCTCGATTTTTTGGTTAAGCTCGATGTTCAGAACTTTTGTCAGTCCTGAGCTACTTCAATTCTTTCTCATGCTTCAACAGATCCGGTGTCACAACACGATCCTTTACTAAAGGGCCAAAATTGAATTTTTCCCTTGCATAATAGGAAAATTGTGCCCAAGATCTGACAAATGTATAAACATTTTTAATTTTTTTAAGGCATTTCATTAATTATATAGCATGCATTAAGTGTAAACTAGCTAGTTATAGATTTATTTACATTCACATGAACAAGATCATACAATCTTTAACTACACATGTTTTGCACTTTTCGCATCTAATAATATAAATAGGCTAAAAATGCATCATCACTTATATAAAAATAAGAGATAAATTCATTTTTCGTTCTTCCCTAGGGACGTTGTCCGTTTTTTGTTGTCATATTTTCCGATCATTAATTTTAGTCCTCCTATATCAAAATTTGTCCAATTTTGATCCGATTTTCTCCGGAATCTCGATTTTCCGACCGATTTCGGGCGAGTGAACAACACTAAAAAAAAAAAAGAGAAAATAAAAAATTTGGAATGCCACAACATTTGAGTGCAAAAAAAAAGTTGAAATAAGAATTGAATAAAATAAAATGTAAAATTAAAAAACGCGAACAAAATCGAAAAACACAAAAAATAAAAAGAAATAAAATGCAAAATCAAAAAACACAAAAAAAAAAAAATGAAAAGAAAATGCAAAATCATAAACAGGAAATAAACTTCAAACGGTTTCTCCTCTCGACCTTCTCCGCAATCTCATTGCCATCTTCTCAACCATCTCGGACGAGAGTTGCCGCTACTGCACTACCACAAATATGTTGTTCCTTCTCGACCGTCGGCACTCTTCCATCACGACGTTCACCCTTCATCTTAACTCTATCTACTCATCTCCATCACCATCTCAAATCTGCACTATGTGAATCTGTGAAATTGACTATTGGGTGTGAAATTAAATATGTGAATCCATCACTTCATTCATTATCAATTCTTCCCCTCTAAACTCTTGATTTAAAGTTGCAAATCGCATTGGATTTAGTGAGTGAATTGTGAAAATGGTGTTTAGAGAGAGAAACTAGATGAAAGAGAATTGGGGAGTGATTCAAATGGATGAAATTAAAACGAGCTGCAAATCAAATCACATTGGTCTTTTAGAGTTTGGATTGATTGGGGTTGGGTTTAGAAATTAAGGTTCTTGAGTAAGAATTGGCGATTTGAGTCTGATTTGAGTCAGAGAGATTGGGTCAATTGATATCACTTTTCACCATATATTTTTGTTAAATTGTTAGCTTAAGGTTAAAATAAATGTAATATCAACAAGATAAACTACTTAGTCACGCAACCCATCTTATGTTGGCATAAAGAGTATATTCAAAGTCATAACAATACACTGCATTTTAGTATAAATACACGTTCTTACTGAACAATTCAGAAATACTTAATCAAATATATATTTCAGTTAATTTTCTATTATTACTCAAAATCTCAAATTCATCCCGCGTTTTAAAACTTATCCTGAAAATGAATTAAAAGTCTTATTGATAGATGTAATTAGAATAATATGCATTACCAAGTCTACCCTTTTCCTGTTACTCCATCTGGGACCGTTGACATTATTTGCTTTCCCTATCTATAAAATCCCACTTTCTTTATCAGCTTTTCAAACATATATTCTGCCTCCTTAATTGTATCTTACAATCACTCTCCCAAAACAAAACATATCTTAGAATTTAAAAAATAAATAAATGGCGAAAATTCACATGATAATTATTTTGATACTTATATCTTCATTAATACTCATAGCTGATGCTCGGATGCTCTCCCAGAAAAGGGAAAAAATAGTTAAGTTTCGTGTTTATGCTCATGATGTGCTGAGCGGTCCGAATGCAACAGTTCATGAGGTTGCACGGGCCAACATTACATCCACTTCTCCCACGTCCTTCGGCCTGGTATCAGTTGCGGATGATTTAATGACAGACAGACCTAATGCGGACTCACATGAGTTGGGTCGAGTTCAGGCTGTCGTCACTAATACGGGCCTGGAAGATCAGAATTACAATGTAAACGCTCTGTTTATATTCACAACTGGAAAGTATAGTGGGAGCACGCTTAGCATTTTGGGATTTAAATCGATTCCAAATTCAAATCAGGATATTCCCATTGTCGGTGGTACAGGCTCATTCAGTATGGCACGAGGGCATACCGTTTGCAACCTTTACTCTTATGATCCCACCACCAACATCTGGATTTGGATATATGATATGAATGTTGTTTATGTATAGGAATAAGAATCTCTAACTGAATGATAGTGTATATATGTACAAGCTGAATTATTCTTTTATTTTTTATAATTGATCGTGGAATAAACCGCAATCAAATTTAATATTATACTTCCATTTAGATGTCCTTTTTAATTAGTTACGACCAAGCAATCAAGCATTTTGATTATTCTCTCGCTCTTAATATATATATATATATATTTTTAATATATATTAAAATTTTAATTCCTTTGATTGTCAAAGGTAACCCTATCTAATAAAAACTAAAATTGGATCAAGTTTGCAATTAGAGGACTAAAATTTAAAATTTAAAATAAACAAGAAAAAAATATTGGACACAAGTCATAAGGTAGAAAAAAAGATTTTTTTCTCAATTGCACATTGAAAATACATATTCTGACGAAAAAAAGATTGGAATTGGCCAAAATTTTCAATTGCAAGATCAAATTTGATAATTTGAAAGTCACAGTACCAAAATCGGACACCGCCTCTAAAGCAGTACATAAAATAAAATTTCCCAAAAAGTTAGTATTTATAAACGATTAATATTTATAGACATGTCCTAAAATAGCATTTAACTTTCTCCGAATTCCTTCCCTCAAATGTGGTCCATGTCAGATTTCTTCCCTCACCTCACCAGATTTCATTAGTTACGGTCTAAACTATGAATCCAAAAAACCGGCGACTCGACAAAGACATACAATGGAAAAAACACGACTCGCACCACAAACTCGGCGCCGCGCGCGCACAGATCACCCGGCGCCGCGCGCGCTACCCGCCTCCCGGCGCACGCATAGCGCGCGCTCAGTACCCGGCGTCTTCCTGCGCCGCGCGCCCAGCACCCTCCCGACGCGCATGCCCAGCCCGCCCAAAAACTTGCAGCAGCAGCAGTGCCACCCAGCGTCGCCTCTTCCCGACTCGCCGGCGCCACCAGTGCCGGCCATCACGTCCACTACCACCCTGACCACGGCGACGCCCACAACAGCCCCCAAAACAGTAGCAACCATACACACACCCTTCTCTGCCTAGCTCCGGCCGGCGACTAATATTCACCGACGACACCACCAGAAGCCCTAGCCGGCGACCTCCTGTCGCCGCCAACAACCAATAACACCAAACACACACACACGCACATAACACTAAACACACAGACAGAGTGAAATACACCCACGCACACAGCTCTGACCGGCAACATCCATGCCGCCGGCCACCACCACCAACCCAGCATACATACATCCTGGCCACTGTCCAGGCATCAGTTTCGGCGAGGGGAGAGAGAGAGAGAGAGCAGACGGGGAGAGAGAAAAGGGAGGGAGGAGAGAGAAAGACTTTGGTCGGAGTTTTGACCGGCGATTGCCGGAGGAGGACGAAGTCGATTGGAAATTCGAGCCCGGATTCGTGACGGGCTCGACGAGATTTTCAAATTAGGGTAGGAATCAGCCGAAAACGGAGAAGAGATGAGGTGGAGAGGAAGAGAGAGAAAAAAGGTTTTTTGACAGTTGACCGGCCGTTTTCCGGCGAACGAGATGTCGGAATAGAAATCCGAGACCTGTTATAGAATCGTCTCAGCGAGACCTACAAGCTATGCAAAAATCAGCCGAAACCGAGAAAAAGTTTCCGGCACAGGTGGCGGCGTGGCTGCCAAAAAAATAGGAGAGAGAGAAGAGAGATCCTTACGTTTTTTCTTGATTTTTTCCTTGTTCGAAAATAACGATTTTTACGACTCGTTTCGTGTTATATATAGACTTTCGAAAAATCTTACTATTCATCGAAATATCTTATTTTACTATTCACCGAAATATCTTGAATTTACTATTCACCGAAATATCTTGGATTTACTATTCACCAAAAATTACTTTTCGATCCTTCGTATACGTCGTATTCTTCGTATTCACCATTTTCATCGTCATTTGAGCTACGAGTCTCCGATTGACCTTAAATTCATTTCTATCTTCTCGTTTTTCAAATACGCATCCTATGATAAAATTATAATCTATGCTTCTTGATTAATTCATACCATCATTTAATTAAACATGCATTTATCATTTTTCTGAAACGTATATAATTAAAATAAACAATCAAGGATTAACGCACATAATAAAATTATCAATTAAGGTTCAAAATATTTAATTAATCAATTATGCGTCGTGTTTGTCCCAAGCGCTACATCCCTTACCCCTTAAAAGAATTTCGTCCTTGAAATTTAGAAGCATAACTAGAAACGGCAAAGCTGGATACTTTGGTAAAATCTCATCCTCTTGTTCCCACGTTGCTTCTTCCTTTCCATTTCTCGTCGAAGAACTTGTGGGCCTCGATTTTTTGGTTAAGCTCGATGTTCAGAACTTTTGTCAGTCCTGAGCTACTTCAATTCTTTCTCATGCTTCAACAGATCCGGTGTCACAACACGATCCTTTACTAAAGGGCCAAAATTGAATTTTTCCCTTGCATAATAGGAAAATTGTGCCCAAGATCTGACAAATGTATAAACATTTTTAATTTTTTTAAGGCATTTCATTAATTATATAGCATGCATTAAGTGTAAACTAGCTAGTTATAGATTTATTTACATTCACATGAACAAGATCATACAATCTTTAACTACACATGTTTTGCACTTTTCGCATCTAATAATAGAAATAGGCTAAAAATGCATCATCACTTATATAAAAATAAGAGATAAATTCATTTTTCGTTCTTCCCTAGGGACGTTGTCCGTTTTTGGTTGTCATATTTTCCGATCATTAATTTTAGTCCTCTTATATCAAAATTTGTCCAATTTTGATCCGATTTTCTCCGGAATCTCGATTTTCCGACCGATTTCGGGCGAGTGAACAACACTAAAAAAAAAAAGAGAAAATAAAAAATTTGGAATGCCACAACATTTGAGTGCAAAAAAAAAGTTGAAATAAGAATTGAATAAAATAAAATGTAAAATTAAAAAACACGAACAAAATCGAAAAACACAAAAAATAAAAAGAAATAAAATGCAAAATCAAAAAACACAAAAAAAAAAAATGAAAAAAAAATGCAAAATCATAAACAGGAAATAAACTTCAAACGGTTTCTCCTCTCGACCTTCTCCGCAATCTCATTGCCATCTTCTCAACCATCTCGGACGAGAGTTGCCGCTACTGCACTACCACAAATATGTTGTTCCTTCTCGACCGTCGGCACTCTTCCATCACGACGTTCACCCTTCATCTTAACTCTATCTACTCATCTCCATCACCATCTCAAATCTGCACTATGTGAATCTGTGAAATTGACTATTGGGTGTGAAATTAAATATGTGAATCCATCACTTCATTCATTATCAATTCTTCCCCTCTAAACTCTTGATTTAAAGTTGCAAATCGCATTGGATTTAGTGAGTGAATTGTGAAAATGGTGTTTAGAGAGAGAAACTAGATGAAAGAGAATTGGGGAGTGATTCAAATGGATGAAATTAAAACGAGCTGCAAATCAAATCACATTGGTCTTTTAGAGTTTGGATTGATTGGGGTTGGGTTTAGAAATTAAGGTTCTTGAGTAAGAATTGGCGATTTGAGTCTGATTTGAGTCAGAGAGATTGGGTCAATTGATATCACTTTTCACCATATATTTTTGTTAAATTGTTAGCTTAAGGTTAAAATAAATGTAATATCAACAAGATAAACTACTTAGTCACGCAACCCATCTTATGTTGGCATAAAGAGTATATTCAAAGTCATAACAATACACTGCATTTTAGTATAAATACACGTTCTTACTGAACAATTCAGAAATACTTAATCAAATATATATTTCAGTTAATTTTCTATTATTACTCAAAATCTCAAATTCATCCCGCGTTTTAAAACTTATCCTCAAAATGAATTAAAAGTCTTATTGATAGATGTAATTAGAATAATATGCATTACCAAGTCTTCCCTTTTCCTGTTACTCCATCTGGGACCGTTGACATTATTTGCTTTCCCTATCTATAAAATCCCACTTTCTTTATCAGCTTTTCAAACATATATTCTGCCTCCTTAATTGTATCTTACAATCACTCTCCCAAAACAAAACATATCTTAGAATTTAAAAAATAAATAAATGGCGAAAATTCACATGATAATTATTTTGATACTTATATCTTCATTAATACTCATAGCTGATGCTCGGATGCTCTCCCAGAAAAGGGAAAAAATAGTTAAGTTTCGTGTTTATGCTCATGATGTGCTGAGCGGTCCGAATGCAACAGTTCATGAGGTTGCACGGGCCAACATTACATCCACTTCTCCCACGTCCTTCGGCCTGGTATCAGTTGCGGATGATTTAATGACAGACAGACCTAATGCGGACTCACAGGAGTTGGGTCGAGTTCAGGCTGTCGTCACTAATACGGGCCTGGAAGATCAGAATTACAATGTAAACGCTCTGTTTATATTCACAACTGGAAAGTATAGTGGGAGCACGCTTAGCATTTTGGGATTTAAATCGATTCCAAATTCAAATTTGAACATTCCCATTGTCGGTGGTACAGGCACATTCAGTATGGCACGAGGGCATACCGTTTGCAACCTTTACTCTTATGATCCCACCACCAACATCTGGATTTGGATATATGATATGAATGTTGTTTATGTATAGGAATAAGATTCTCTAGCTGAATGATAGTGTATATATGTTGGCGGAGATAATTAATTAGTTAGCGCACAACAAGTTTCTATGTACAAGCTCAACTATTCTTTTATTTTTTTATAAACTGAATCAAATTTAATATTATACTTTCTTCAATTCCATTTAAATATCATTTTTAATGTTTCGTCAATTATTAAAAAAAATATTGTCTCTAACACTATGAAAGTCTCTTTTAGCCAAGCAGACGTCATCACTGGTTTGGATACCCCATCACCGCCGCAAAACATTTTGTTATGAGACGTGATAAATTTTGTGATGTGAGATTTAATTAAGAATATTAAATTTAACGTTTGCAATAAGCTCGAAATTAGGGAGATACGCGCATTGCAACTTTTTCTTGAATTAATCTTAATTAAAACGTCAGTTTCCAAAATTCCGAGCCAAAATAAATTAATATATTTAATGATGAATATTTTAAAGACAGTATCCTAAAATATTATAATCTCCTCTAATTAATGATAATAGCCCAAACATTAAATCTATGGGGTTGCAACGACGTCGTCTCTAAACACTTAGTAAAGATGTCTGCGAGCTAAAGGTGAAATTGACTATTGGGTGTGAAATTAAATATGTGAATCCATCACTCCATTCATTATCATTTCTTCCCCTCTGAACTCTTGATTTAGAGCTGCAAATCGCATTGGATTTAGTGAGAGAATTGTGAAAATGGAGTTTAGAGAGAGAAATTAGATGAAAGAGAATTGAGGAGTGATTCAAATGGATGAAATTAAATAGAGCTGCAAATCGCATTGATCTTTTAGAGTTTGGATTGATTGTGGTTGGATTTAGAAATTAGGGTTCTTGTATGTGAATTGGGGATTTGGATTTTTTAAATTTTTATTTATGATATTTTTTTGCACTTAAATACATGGAAAGTGATTTTATGATTATGATTTTTTTTTTTGCACTTAAATGATGTGGCAGTGATTCGGTAATTTAGGTAGTAAAATAATGCAAATATAAAGTCCACATGTGAAAATAATAGCCACGTAAGCATAAGTTCTATGAAATGTTGAAAATGGGGGCGTGTGTTGTGCATTCGTCCGAAATTGGCCGGAAAATTGAGATTCTGGCGAAAATCGGACAAAAATTGGACAAATTTTGATATAGGAGGACCAAAATTGGTGATCGGAAAATAAGAGAACAAAAAACGGACAACGTCCCTAGGAAAGGACGAAAAATGAATTTATCCCATAAAAATATATATACATGGGTTAATTGATATCACTTTGCACCATATATTTTTGTTAAATTGTTAGCTTAGGGTTAAAATAAATGTAATATCAACAAGATAATATATATGTATATAAAGCAACAAGATAAACTACTTAGTCACGCAACCCATCTTATGTTTGGCATTAAGAGTATATTCAAAGTCAATAACAATACACTGCATTCTTACTGAACAA
This sequence comes from Scutellaria galericulata, assembly GCA_946896805.1. Classification (NCBI taxonomy): domain Eukaryota; kingdom Viridiplantae; phylum Streptophyta; class Magnoliopsida; order Lamiales; family Lamiaceae; genus Scutellaria; species Scutellaria galericulata. The sequence goes on along the minus strand of OX335798.1, from coordinate 9,719,863 downwards.
TTCAACTCGATAATAATAATATATCAAATCTAGGGATACAATTTGGTTTCATATATTGTTATTTTCAACTTTGCTATTTTCAGAAATAGGCTTAGAGTCTAGCAGCTTCGCAAATCAAATTTACTGGATAATGGGTAACCATCGGATGAGAAGACACTGGCTCGTTCGGGTCAGGTTGGAATTTGGGTCAAAAAACTTATCGACAAATCGAGTCGATAGTAACAAAATAACCAGCGTAGTCAACAAGACTTAATGATCATAATATAAATTTGAATGAATTTTCTATCATTACTCTAAACCTTAAATTCATCGCGCGTTAAAAACTTATCGTCATTTCGATCTTTGTCTTCGTGAGAATGAGTAAAAATCTACTTGATAAATTTAATTAGAATAATATGTATTACCAAGTCTAGCCTTTTAACACGATCAACAAAAGGTCAACTTGTTCAATGAAAAGAAAATAACACACATATTTATATATAATTAATATGACAATTTGAAAAATGAAATATGGTTCATACGTTTCCGCCATTCTCCTGGTATTGCTCTTGTGACTAGGTTTCAAATAGTACCATTCATCTTGTGTGATAATTATATAAAGAAAATATAATATAAAATTTTGACAAAGTAAAGATTGCATGTTCAGTTGCATAACGGTTTTTACTTTCTTTTGATTATGATAGCTACTAATATATAAAATAGAATCCAAGGTCAACAGATAATGGGCTGGTCTTCATTAATTGATTAATTTGATCATATCATATATTTAATTTGTAATCTTTACTAACTAATCAACACTCCATTGAAACTCCTCCAAATGAACTTGATAATAATATTATATCAAATCTAGGGATACAATTTGGTTTCATATATTGTTATTTTCAACTTTGCTATTTTCAGAAATAGGCCAAATTTACTGGATAATGGGTAACCATCGGATGAGAAGACACTGGCTCGTTCGGGTCAGGTTGGAATTTGGGTCAAAAAACTTATCGTCAATTTCGATCTTTGTGTTCCTGAGAATGAATAAAAGTCTACTTGATATTACCAAGTCTACCCTTTCAACACGCGCAACAAGCTATAGTTGTAATAAATTTTCCTGTTACTCCATCTGGGACCGTTGACATTATTTGTATAAAATCCCACTTCTTTATCAGCCATTCCACCACATTTGCCTGCTTAATTCTATCTTACAATCACTCTCCCAAAACAAAACATATCTTAGAATTTTAAAAACTAAATGGCGAAAATTCACATGATAATTATTTTGATACTTATATCTTCATTAATACTCATAGCTGATGCTCGGATGCTCTCCCAGAAAAGGGAAAAAATAGTTAAGTTTCGTGTTTATGTTCATGATGTGCTGAGCGGTCCGAATGCAACAGTACACGAGGTCGCACGGGCCAACATTACATCCACTTCTCCCACGTCCTTTGGCCTGGTAGCAGTTGCGGATGATTTAATGACAGACAGATCTAATGCGGACTCACAGGAGTTGGGTCGAGTTCAGGCTGTCGTCACTAATACGGGCCTCCAAGATCAGAATTTCAATGTAAACGCTCTGTTTATATTCACAACTGGAAAGTATAGTGGGAGCACGCTTAGCATTTTGGGATTTAAATCGATTCCAAATTCAAATCAGGATATTCCCATTGTCGGTGGTACAGGCTCATTCAGTATGGCACGAGGGCATACCGTTTGCAACCTTTACTCTTATGATCCCACCACCAACATCTGGATTTGGATATATGATATGAATGTTGTTTATGTATAGGAATAAGATTCTCTAGCTGATCAATATTGTATATATGTTGGCGGAGATAATTAATTAGTTAGCGCACAACAAGTTTCTATGTACAAGCTCAACTATTCTTTTATTTTTTATAATTTATCGTGGAATAAATTGAAATCAAATTTAATATTATACTTTCTTTAATTCCATTTAGATATCCTTTTAAAGTTTCTGTCAGTTATTAATTACAAGTGTTAAATATATGTTCGAATATTTGGCAACGAAACCTACTACAAGAAAACAGTCATTTACCAACGGATTTTACCAACGAATGATGTCTATTGGTAAATGCTAACAAAATAGCAACGGATTAGTGACAAAATTTTCATGTTAGATGTTGTGACGAATTTGTTAACGGATTAGCAACAAAAAATTACCTAGCAACAAAATCCGTTGGTAAATTTGGCGCATCTTTTTGGCACTAATATTAACAACTACTTACCAATGGATTACCAATGAAATTTACCAACTAACATAAGTTGTTGGTAAAATTTGATGGGAAGAAACATCTTGCATTTACTAACTAAAGCCTTTGTTGGTAATTGCCAACTAATTTATAATTTGTTGGGAGCTACTAACAAATTAATTAATAATCCGTTGGTAATTACCAACGATTTCACCATCCGTTGGTAGTTACCATCATATTATCTTGTTTGCAATATGTATGAACATAGATATGTTGATAAATACCAATAGATTTCAAATCTATTGTTAATTATAATAAATTCCTTCATATTATTTAAAGATAAATCAAAATTTGAACATGTCAAGTTATGGTTAAATCTTTTATCACCTAAATTTAACTTCATCCAAATACATTAATTACTTGACTCTTATTTAATTTTTATAATTATAATAATTAAACTCTTAATTAAAATGAAAACTCTTATTTCCTATATAAACACCATCTCTAATTTATTATATTTTAATAATGGTTATAATTTGAAAATAAAATTATATGCAATCATACATCAATATAATAATATATGTATTCATAAAATTTATGTATCAAACAATTCAACAGTTTTTGTAGCTTTGGTTTAGTGAATAGTTATGTTATATATATGAACTTTTGTTGTTTAGAATTTTTGAGTTATGTATTCATTATTGCTTCGAAATTGATATTAATGCAAATTACTATTGATTTATATTGAGTTTTGTGAATGTTGTAAGTTAATTACTGATTATTAATTGGTGGATAATTTAATAGATTGATAATATTTATTTTCATATTTGTGTAGAAATAGAATCATAGTTCTACATATTGTGAAAGTAATAAATATTGATTATTCTGAGACATTTAAAATTACTGTTAAATCGTCATAAAATTTTGATCAATTTTAATTTGCGGCCACAATATTAAAAATTATTAAATAAACTGAAAATAGAAGAAATTAATTACATAAACAAAGAAATTAATGAAATTAAAAAAACTATTATTAATATTAATTACTATAATAAGTGGATCCAGATTATTTGATCTAAATATAATAATTGGATCTAATAATAATTGGATAAATAGACCAATTAATTAATTAGATAGTAAGAATAACTTAACAGTAGCCCACCGATGTTTTACAAACAACTATTATTATTAATATTTTGCTTTATTTTTAAAGTTGAATAAACAAACAGAAAAAGCTAAAGTAAAAGAGAGGAGAGTTCTATCCTTCCATGACTAACGCAGACTAAAGAAGAAATTTTCTCCGAATTTCGTTGAAGAAGAAGGATGATCTGGAAATACACACAGTACCTATTCTTGATTGGGTACATTATTATTTTTTATCTTGAATAAATTTGCATTCACTTGATTAGATTGATTAGATTTGGGAATTAGGGTTTTTTTTTCTTATGTGAATGATTGATGTATTAAGGTTTTGATTCTTACCCTTTTGAATTTTGAATTCAGAAAAATTAGCTGATAGTAAATTTCCTAATCACTTAGTGCAGTTTTCTATTGTTTTGGTTTTATTCTACCTCAATGTGTCTTTTTCACTTCTTGTTTGTACTTTGTCCACTTGGAGACCAAATAAAATTCTTAAATCTTCTCTACTAAAGCCATGACCTTAATCATTCATAATCCCTCTTTCTGGAGATAATTGTGTTCGACCATTGTCATCATTTTTTATTTATTTCAGGAACATCTATGTTGAGAAAACATAATAAAGAAAATACCTGCTGCAAGACATTTCCTACTTTATGCTATCATAATCCATCAAGAGATTAATGCTAAAAATTTGTTGTTGAGGAAGGATGAAGACATATGCATATGATGAAATGTCCTGTGTATCTTGTTTTTTTTTTCTTTCAATTTGACCAATATGTTGATCAATATTAATTACATAGATCAATGTTTTTTTTTGTGCTAGCAACTTTTACTTTTAAATCTTTTACCATGTAAACTTAAGGTTTTACACTTAGGTGATGCCCTGCATATAATGTTAAATAATATGCCAACGTACTTGCTTATCCTTGTTTACATTAGGTGGGAATCATGCTAACATGTTTATTATTTTAATCAATGATTCTTCTCATCGTATTTCATAGATACCCATTAAATCGCGTGGAAGTGGTCATGGTCAACTTGAAATAGCCTACTTGGATAAAGAGCTAGCTGAGGTAGGAAATTCATAGTTGTTTCCTGTCTGAAGAATGTGTTTATCTTGGATTCAATTTAAAAAACATATCTCTTCAAGTTGCAAATCATTTTGATTGTTGTTACAACTTTGACCATCTCTTTTTGCCATAGCTTGAGAATTAGCTTGAGAATTTAAGTTTTTATATATTTCTTTTAATTTATGTTGGCTATGGCTTTTGTTTAGATCATGTTTGAATTAAATTTCTCAGCATTAAAGGAGAATTGTTCCTATATAGAATGCATTGCAATTTAGCACCTAGCACAAGTACAGAAACTGCACAACCAAAAGATGATGTAAATTTGTAGTCCTCTTTGAAATATTTGATATTTGATTGCATTACTAGCCTTCTTGCTTGGTTCAATTCGGTCTCATTATTCTTCTGAAATTATATGTATTTTTTTGTTTTGTGGGATATATGTATTATAATATCTATATATCAACAGGTTGGAAATGAGACCAGATCGTCAATGGATGTATAATAGATTTACAAGTGGTCATCTAAACCAAGAATTTTTGGATGGTCTAGAGAAATTTATCGAGTTTGCTAGTAGCCAACTAGAATAGATGGATGAAAACAGAATTAGATGTCCTTGTAATAGTCGTAGGTGCCAAAATCGTGTATACCATGATTTAGATACAGTTAAGTATCATGTGGCAAAAAATGGATTTGTTCCAGAATATTATATTTGGGATTGCCATGGGGAAACAAACGTGGATGTGAACTACAGTGAGAATACCGAAATGGGTAATGTAGATGAATTATCTTCATACCACAATATGGTGTTTGATGCCGCGGGACCTAATTTTACTGCTTCTGCTCAAGACATGGAGGAACCTCCAAATCCAGAAGCTCAGAAATTTTATGACATGCTTAGTGCTGCAAACAAAGAGTTGTGGCCTGGTTGTAGAAATCACACATTGTTATCACATGTTGCTCGTGTCATGTCCATAAAGTCAGAGAACCACATGACGGAAAAAAACTTTGATCAAATGGTTCAATATATAAAGGAGATCCTTCCAGATGATAATGAGGTGACGGAGAACTTTTATAGCACTAAGAAGTTGCTACGGGGTATGGGTCTACCGGTGGAAAAGATTGATTGTTGTATTAATCGGTGTATGATATATTGGCGTGAAGATTGCACGCTGAATAGTTGCAAGTTCTGTGCACATCCTCGCTATAAGAGATCATCTGAAGAAAGTGGTAAGAGACAGAAAACTAATATTCCATATAAGAAAATGTATTACTTCCCTCTCACAGATAGACTAAAAAGATTATATGCATCTAATGTCACTGCTAAAGAAATGAGGTGGCATGCAGAGCATGAGACTAAAGAAGGGGTTATGATTCATTCTTCGGACTCTCCCGCTTGGAAGCATTTTGATCAGACATATCCAGATTTTGCAAATGAAATTCGTAATGTACGCCTAGGACTTTGTACTGATGGGTTTCAACCATTTGGACAATCAGGACAACAATATTCTTCATGGCCAGTAATAGTTACACCGTACAAACTTGCCCCCATGGTTGTGTATGAAGGAGCAATATATGTTCTTAACTGTATTAGTTCCTAGGCCAGAGAACCCGAAAGATAAGTTAGATGTATTCTTGCAGCCTCTTATTGAAGAATTGAAACAATTGTGGGAGGTTGGTGTCGTGACATATGACATTTTCAAGAAGCAAAACTTTCAGATGAGAGCTGCTCTTATGTGGACAATCAGTGACTTTCCTGCATATTCGATGTTGTCTGGTTGGAGTACTGCTGGTCGGTTAGCCTTTCCATATTGCATGGAGGACACAGATGCATTTACTCTTTCGAAAAGTGGGAAACAATCGTGGTTTGATAATCACCGCAAGTTTTTACCACTAGATCATCCATTTCGAAAGAACAAAACCTCATTCCTGAAAAATAAAACTGTGGTCAAGGTTGCACCGTCAATCAAGTCTGGAACAGAAATCCACCAACATATTGACAATTTGGGAATAATGAAAGTCACAGAATTTGAGGCTGATAAGATTAATCAAGTGAAATGCGTTCACACTGGTTGGAAGAAGAGAAGCATATTCTGGGATTTACCTTATTGGAGTTCACACTTGATTCGGCTCAACTTAGATGTAATGCATATTGAAAAAAATGTATTTGACAATATCTTTAACACTGTCATGGATGTAGAAGGAAAAACAAAGGACACATCCAAATCTAGGGAAGAGTTGAATGAATATTGTCGTCGTCCTGAGTTAGCAAGGAATGTTTCAACGGGAAAATATCCTAAAGCATGTTATACTTTGGACAAGCGAGGGAAACAAGTTTTATGTGATTGGATCAAAACCCTTCGATTCCCTGATGGATATGCTTCGAATATGGCACGATGCATAGATATGAAGAAACATAAGTTGTATGGCATGAAAAGTCATGATTGCCATGTTTTTATGCAGAGATTATTACCTATCGCATTTAGTGAATTACTCCCATCAAATGTTTGGAGGGCTCTTACAGAGTTGAGTCTCTTCTTCAAAGAGCTAACATCTACTACTATAAGAAATGAGGACATGGTTCGATTAGAAAATGAAATTCCAATCATTTTGTGTAAGCTTGAGCGAATTTTCCCTCCGAGTTTCTTTAACTCAATGGAACATCTTCCTGTACATCTAGCTTATGAAGCAAAGATAGTTGGTCCTGTACAATATCGGTGGATGTATCCTTTCGAAAGGTAATAAGAGAGCATGTTCCTCTATTTACACATTTTATGCAATTTTGTGATGTTGAACATTCATATATTTTGTAGGTACCTACGGAAATTGAAAAACAATGTCAATAATAAAGCTAAGGTGGAAGGATCAATATGCAATGCATATTTGGTTGAAGAGACTACGTCATTTTGTTCTTACTACTTTGAAGATCATATAAGAACGAGACATAGACAAGTGCCACGCAATGATGACACCCGCATTCAAGAGGGGGAAAGTGAAGAACATGAGCAAAACCTATCAATATTTAAATATGTTGGTCGACCTTTTGGAAAAGCTAAATCAAGATATATGAGTGACCAGGAATATAAAGCTGCTCGAAGTTATGTTTTATTAAATTGTTCAGAAGTAGATCCATTCATCAGGTTATTGCTCAATAATTTTGTTTATTTATGCTTATTACCATACATATATCTTATATTTTGATTCATTTTCATCTGTTTTTCTTATGTTGTTTACTTTTTTCTTCTTAAAGAATTTACACCAACTCTTTGAAACAATCTCAACCAAGCATAACTGAGATTGAAGTTGATAGGAAACTAGAAAACGACTTTCCAGATTGGTTTGACACATATGTGAGTGTTATAGAAGAAGTTATTTTAATTATCAATAATTTATTTATTTTTCTAACAAATATCTTTTTTTATGTTTAGGCACATGATCCTGCAAATAATATTTCTAATGATTTCATAATGGATCTTGCAAAAGGCCCATTACGAACGGTCATGTCATATCACGGGTACTATGTAAATGGTTATAGATTTCATACTTTACGACATGGTTCTACGAGAGCTACTATGAATAGTGGGGTGTGCATTAGAGGCTCGAATTCAATTGTTAATGAGAGTGATTACTATGGTCAGTTGATGGAAGTAATTGAGATTGAATATCCATCCTTACCAATTAAGAGAACTGTATTATTCAAATGTGATTGGTTTGACCCTACTCCATTGGGAACAAAAGTCCATAAAGAGTATAAGCTTGTAGAGGTGAATTGGAAATGAAGATTTAGTAGATACGAACCATTTGTGTTAGCTGTGCAAGCAAATCAAGTGTATTTTTGTAATTATCCTAGCATTAGGCGCGATAAGAGTGATTGGTGGGCTGTGTTTAAAGTAAAAGCTAGGGCTCTTGTGGATGTTACAGAAACTTCTAAAGAAATTGATCAATCACCATTTCAAGTGGATGTTGTTGACATACATCCTCGTGATCAGATTCAATTGGATGATGTAGATTCTTTAAATGATCCAAATAACATATTTATAGAGCTTGAGGATGATGATATTGAACAACAAGATGAGACATTACTTGGATCGGATGAAGTAGACTTGGATTCGACTGACGAAGAGGAAGAGTTATACGATGAAACTAATCTCACTGATAGTGACTAATATGATGTTTTTTTGCCGAATCAATGTTTTTTTGCCGAATCAATGTTCTGGAATGTTGAGACATGTGCTGAAATATTAATTCCTGTAAGAATAGTTCCTCTTTGTAACTGGTTATAACTGACATAAATGTTCTTGTCTCTCACTTGTTGCTTTATAAGTTAGGTAATTTTCAAGCTTGTTATCATAAAAATGTTAGTATTTGCAGAGGCTGCAAAAACTGTGATGATTCTATTATTTGTCTTCTATGAACAGATCAAACTATCAAATTTTAAAGGGCTTGTTGCTGAGATAGTGAAGCAATCATGTTGTATCTTTGGTAATGTTAGGAGATGTAGGGTATTGATTGAATCGTCTCATCAAAGCCTAATTTTGGATAACATTACAGGTTTGTAAAAATGGTTGGTTATATCTGTTTCTCTTGTTATTCTCCTATTTGCACAATATTATCAAACACATGTAAACCTTAGCATGTTAGTTGCTCAACAAAATATGAGTATGTTATGCTCTTGGTGAGTATTGAGTATTTTCTTCTATTTGTGAGTTCAGGCTTTGGGTGGTTCAATCTTACACTAAGAAGAAGATGTACAAGTATTAATTTGGCCAATATGCATGGACACATATGATTCTGATTATGGTGTTCTCTTAGTCATCAGTTACTATGACAAATATATTTGAAAGAATTTTTTGGTAATTAACATAGCTTAATCTTTCTGTCTATCTCAATCTAATTTATGTAAAACTCGATCTTAATTACTTTTTTAGTTCTTTTATTGTGAGTAAACTTGTATATTTTATATGCTTGGAAACATTTCTTGAGATCGTGATTATGATTTTCATCTTCTAAAAGTTAACAGCAAATTCGTCCTTCTACTATATCACTGTAGCAGTAAATTATTTGGGTTGCAATTTTGAATATTAGTAGTCGACCAATATTTTTGTAAAGCTTTTAGCGATATACAAGTTTCTTTGTTTGAATTTAACAGGATGGTTCAAAAACTTTTCAAGATGAGATCTAAATCCATGTTGAATAGGTCCCCAAAGTAATTTCTGACATTCATCGTTTATTACCGTGCCTTAATTTACAGTGTATTTTTTAATCGATTGCTGATTTTCAGTGTATTTTTTGTGAAGATGATGAAGTCGAAAGTAAATGATTCTTGGTTTGTTGATATTCTAGCATATTCGGTGACGATTTGATTATATACATAATGAGATCTAATATTGGTGATCGATGAGTTTACTTTGGTCAATTGATTCTTATGCAGAAACCAAGTTTGTGTTTAGTGTTAAAAGGTGATGCCACAAGCGATGAACACATCTACCACGACAGCTGCAATGACAAATCAAGATTAGACCTAATGAGATCTAATTAATTTATTTCTAATTTATTATGTAAAGTGTTATGAACTCTGTGAAATTAAGTTTTTAGTTATGTACAAGAGTTTATTATGTACTCTTAGATTAGACATAACAAAAGAAAGAAAAAAAATGTTATTGTCGTATTAATGTGATAATGAAAACTTTTTTAATTAATTAGAAGTAATTACTCGTCTTCTTTCACCTTAAAGTTTGAGGACCATTAAACTTATTTCAATAAAGAAATCATAAAGGAGTAAAAAAAATAATAATAAAGAAATCATTAGAGATCAAAATATAAATCAATTTTTGTCTGATAACTTATATATAAGGTCTTATCCATTTCTTTTACGGTTTTACCTCTAATTTTACGTGCTTCGATTTTGATTATCTAATTATTATTTTTTTTCCTTTCATCCGATTTTGTTCAAAATGATAATTTTTTCCTTCTATAGACACTATAATTGAAAACTCATGTAGGCAAAAATGAAAATTTTGGAGTGAATATGATGAAAATTAAAAAATGTAATATTTAAAGGGATACTGATAACTTGCGTTATTTGATGTATTTCAAGACTTAATGTAACGCCCCAAAATCTTTCGTTAAAAATATCAGAGTTTTTCCTCTTTGGGCGTTAAGAGAGAAAGGGGAAAGAGGCGTACATGATATAAAATAGAAAGAAACAAAAGAGGATAAGAAGCGGTACACTTAAAACATCGGTTACCACCGATAAGAGAATGTTTGAAACCATATGCAGCGGAAAAACATCAGGATCTTTTACAAAGAAGGAGAAATACAGTTTTCTTTTACAATTGAGCAACATATCTTTAAAAATGGTAAAACCGGAAGATGGACTCAGCTGAAGGGCACCCCTCTCTCTACGCGTCAAGATTCTCTTCTTCTCCTGTAGTGTGAGTACAGGTGGGGGGTGAGTGCGTTGAATACACTCGTGGTGATAATTTCCATGTTTTAATATTTATTAAGCCGATCACGTATCAAACAGATATAACAAATCAGCAGTTAAACACATCACATATTATAAAAAACACATAACTCGATTTATAAACGGACACACAACCCATGACTCACAAAAAGACTCGCAGCCCAATGGACACGAAGCCCAAAGGACACTCTGTCGACTCAAAACTAGACACGCAGCCCAATGGACACGAAACCCAAAGGACACCCCGACGACTCACTAATGGACGCGCAGCCCAATGGACACTGAGCCCACTGGACACTGAGCCCAACCCTACCACACTATCGTAAAATAAACACAGAATACAAACACAGCACAAAACCCAAGGCACATAAGCTTCAACCAATTCATAACGATCAATAGAATTCTAATAACATCCAGTTTACATGCATATGTTTGTTATCATCATCATGCGTTAAGTACAGAAGACATAGAGTCATTAAGGTTTAGAAGTTACCCCCACACACATCATATAATTTCCACATTTATCTCAAAGCATATGACTTCACATTTCATAGAGTTATTAGGGTTTAGAGTTTACCCCCACTTACATCAAATAATCACAACATTTAGTAATCCTCAATCATGCTCATAAATAGGGAAAACTGTAAACAGATAAAGGTTAAGAGGTTACCCCCACCTTGTTCGGTGGTTACCACGTGAGTCGCTAGTATCAAAGACTTGGTATCTTGATTCCCACTCCAACTGATACCAACCCAATGGATAGCCTATAAGATCCCGATTCTCAATCCAACCGATAGCCTACACAAGTTACGGTGATTCTTAGATCCTTAATACGTTAAAACTTATATTTAAAATGTATAAAGACAGCCGCAGAGAAGAGTCGTTCGATAGAGACGAGACGGATCGATAAATCGAGAAGTTGAGGTTGAAGAAACAAGGGAGAAAAGATCAGTTCAGCAACTGATATGATAGAGGAAAGGATTAGGGTCGCTACGGAAAAAGAATGAGCTCGATCGGAGTTGAATCGAGCTCGAACGGAGCGTTTTAATATCGAAGGGTATTTTGGTAATTTTGGTCAAGGGTTGACTTTGACCAGGACCCCCGACTCCCGACGACTCGATGAAAACATCCGAAACGGAACGACGTGTGGAAACGCTTGCCGGTGCGCACACGGCGCGCAAGGCGGCTCCCGGCGCGCGCACCGCGCCCCCGTCGCTCGCGCGCGCGCGCGCGTTCGCTCCCGACACCCGGCGCCCGCGCGCCCAGCTCGCCTGGGAACAGCTGCTCGAGCAGCCCCCTTCCCAGCGCCACCTGCTGCGGTGGCGCCGCCCTGTGCTCCGGCCACCTTTTCCGCCAAAAAGCCCGCACCGCCGGCTACTACCTCCAGCCATCCCTCGACGGATTCCGGCATGAACAGTGCCGGAAAAACAGCCGCGAAAACCCTTCGTCATCACGCATACAAAACCAACCCCAACCTTTCCAACTCCGGCCGGCACCTTTCCGGCGCCGTTCACCACCCCCAAACCGACCCAAAACCTTCCCCAACACCTTAACTTGCCCCAGAAAAAGAAAGGAACCAAAACCACCGAGAAACGAGAGAGAAACGGGAGAGAGAAAAAGTGGTCATGAACTAGGGTTTGGGCTTTGGAGACGGTTTTTCGCCATTTCCCGGCGAACGAGATATCGGATTGGAATTCCGGAAGCTGTCCTAGACTCGTCTCGTTGAGGGCTACAATCTGAGCCTAGGTTATATTTTCCGGCGACGGCGGCGCCGGCGACGGCACGGCGGCTCCGGTGGTGGCGGCGGCGGTCCGGCGGCGGTCCGGTGGCGGCGCTCCGGCGGCGCTCCGGCGACGGCAGAAATTAAAAACGTAAAAGAAAAGAAAAGAAAGAGAACTTACGTGTTTGCGTCGCGAGCGTCGCTCGGGTCGTCGGCTTTGAAAACGTATAAGTTTTGAAAATTATGAGCCTCTATTTATAGATTTTGGAAATTTACCTTTTTACTGTTGGAAAATTACTATTTACCAAAAATATCTTAATTTACCTTTCATTAAAATATTATTTTTATTTTTACCTTTTATCAAAATTTTACCATTTCCTTCGTCCGTTGAACTACGGGTCTCCGATTGACCTCTAGTTTGTTTCTATTTTCTCGTATTTCCGATACAAATCTCTTGGTAAAATCGTATTCTAGGTTCCATGTCACGAAAAATATATCCATCTAAAACTAAAACTTGCGTTAGCCAAGTATCTGAAATGCACGTACTAAATTAAACAGTCAAAACATACGCACATAATTATTAAGTCGGGGTTCAAATATTTAATTATTCAATTATGTTCATTTTGATCCGGGGTGCTACATCCCTTACCCCTTAAAATAATTTCGTCCTCGAAATTGAGCGCGTACTTAGAAAGATAAACAAACGTATACCTAGGAACGGTATGTCGGGGTACTTTCTCAAAATCTCGTCCCCCTATTCCCGTGTCGCGTCGTTCTTTCCATTTCTCGTCAAGGAAATAACTTGGCTTGCAAGTTCCTTGATGTTCTAAACTTTTGTCAATCCTGAGCCTCTCCAATTCCTTCTCGAACCTTCCTAACCGGATCACACTTCTGTTTCTCACGTTTCTCAACCAACACTCGTTTTATCTTGACAACCATTATCAACTTCAATTTCTCTTTCTTTCCTCATTCTTCTTCTTCTTCAACTCATAATATGATTGTTGTAATAATCATCCTATCGTGGTATCTGCATCTTCTTCGGGCGGATTAGCCGTTGGTGGCTGATTCCTTCATGGTCGGCCTCTAGACATAATTCTAGAAGCGATAAACGAAAACTAACCCTTATCATCTACCCCACATAACCAAACAATACATATCACAACAGATTAACAAATAGCAGATATCATGGTACCGATAAACGTTACTCCATAAATCATATAATATTCTCAATAGATTCTCTGTCATTAATTTATCATCATAGCTCGTTTATCATCGTAGCATAACCTGATCATGTTGGATAGCACATACCCAACTTGCATAAATTAACCAGAAAACACAACATAAACAACCCATCATGAACCACATCACCGACCTCCACACATGGTTTCCTATAGACCTCAAGTTTCAAAACCAACCTTACGTATCACAACCACGAATCGGAAACACACCAACTAGCTCACCCTGTTGTAAACAAAGGCCAATGGTAATCACAACTGTCAATCACATAATCTCTACTAATGCAATCAACCATTTACGACACAAGCTCACGTTGCTGCAGTAAACGGCCCTTGTGGTTACCCTCATGAGCTCACGCAGCTGCAGTCAACGGCCTTTGTGGCGGCGGCCGAAGGCAGTGCGTGGATTGTAGTGATGTCAAGATGGTTTTTAAATGATCTTTTTATCGTGGTTGTAATGACGTCAAAAAGGTTTTAAAAGACCCTTCCATCATGTCACCATATCCGTAACACTTTCTCACACCTTTACTGATCTTTATCAGATAAGCAAGATCACACGTAACAGATAACCACTCATGATTAGAGAGAGACACGTGTAGAGAGAGGAGGGTGCTTATCCGTTTCTTTCCGAAAAGATCTTCTCGTTTTAAAACACGTTTTTCTCGTTTGAAACACATTTGAAAATAAAAACCAGCTTGAGCAAAGTCCTACAAAGGGTAGAACTAGGCTCTGATACCATCTGTAACGCCCCAAAATCTTTCGTTAAAAATATCAGAGTTTTTCCTCTTTGGGCGTTAAGAGAGAAAGGGGAAAGAGGCGTACATGATATAAAATAGAAAGAAACAAAAGAGGATAAGAAGCGGTACACTTAAAACATCGGTTACCACCGATAAGAGAATGTTTGAAACCATATGCAGCGGAAAAACATCAGGATCTTTTACAAAGAAGGAGAAATACAGTTTTCTTTTACAATTGAGCAACATATCTTTAAAAATGGTAAAACCGGAAGATGGACTCAGCTGAAGGGCACCCCTCTCTCTACGCGTCAAGATTCTCTTCTTCTCCTGTAGTGTGAGTACAGGTGGGGGGTGAGTGCGTTGAATACACTCGTGGTGATAATTTCCATGTTTTAATATTTATTAAGCCGATCACGTATCAAACAGATATAACAAATCAGCAGTTAAACACATCACATATTATAAAAAACACATAACTCGATTTATAAACGGACACACAACCCATGACTCACAAAAAGACTCGCAGCCCAATGGACACGAAGCCCAAAGGACACTCTGTCGACTCAAAACTAGACACGCAGCCCAATGGACACGAAACCCAAAGGACACCCCGACGACTCACTAATGGACGCGCAGCCCAATGGACACTGAGCCCACTGGACACTGAGCCCAACCCTACCACACTATCGTAAAATAAACACAGAATACAAACACAGCACAAAACCCAAGGCACATAAGCTTCAACCAATTCATAACGATCAATAGAATTCTAATAACATCCAGTTTACATGCATATGTTTGTTATCATCATCATGCGTTAAGTACAGAAGACATAGAGTCATTAAGGTTTAGAAGTTACCCCCACACACATCATATAATTTCCACATTTATCTCAAAGCATATGACTTCACATTTCATAGAGTTATTAGGGTTTAGAGTTTACCCCCACTTACATCAAATAATCACAACATTTAGTAATCCTCAATCATGCTCATAAATAGGGAAAACTGTAAACAGATAAAGGTTAAGAGGTTACCCCCACCTTGTTCGGTGGTTACCACGTGAGTCGCTAGTATCAAAGACTTGGTATCTTGATTCCCACTCCAACTGATACCAACCCAATGGATAGCCTATAAGATCCCGATTCTCAATCCAACCGATAGCCTACACAAGTTACGGTGATTCTTAGATCCTTAATACGTTAAAACTTATATTTAAAATGTATAAAGACAGCCGCAGAGAAGAGTCGTTCGATAGAGACGAGACGGATCGATAAATCGAGAAGTTGAGGTTGAAGAAACAAGGGAGAAAAGATCAGTTCAGCAACTGATATGATAGAGGAAAGGATTAGGGTCGCTACGGAAAAAGAATGAGCTCGATCGGAGTTGAATCGAGCTCGAACGGAGCGTTTTAATATCGAAGGGTATTTTGGTAATTTTGGTCAAGGGTTGACTTTGACCAGGACCCCCGACTCCCGACGACTCGATGAAAACATCCGAAACGGAACGACGTGTGGAAACGCTTGCCGGTGCGCACACGGCGCGCAAGGCGGCTCCCGGCGCGCGCACCGCGCCCCCGTCGCTCGCGCGCGCGCGCGCGTTCGCTCCCGACACCCGGCGCCCGCGCGCCCAGCTCGCCTGGGAACAGCTGCTCGAGCAGCCCCCTTCCCAGCGCCACCTGCTGCGGTGGCGCCGCCCTGTGCTCCGGCCACCTTTTCCGCCAAAAAGCCCGCACCGCCGGCTACTACCTCCAGCCATCCCTCGACGGATTCCGGCATGAACAGTGCCGGAAAAACAGCCGCGAAAACCCTTCGTCATCACGCATACAAAACCAACCCCAACCTTTCCAACTCCGGCCGGCACCTTTCCGGCGCCGTTCACCACCCCCAAACCGACCCAAAACCTTCCCCAACACCTTAACTTGCCCCAGAAAAAGAAAGGAACCAAAACCACCGAGAAACGAGAGAGAAACGGGAGAGAGAAAAAGTGGTCATGAACTAGGGTTTGGGCTTTGGAGACGGTTTTTCGCCATTTCCCGGCGAACGAGATATCGGATTGGAATTCCGGAAGCTGTCCTAGACTCGTCTCGTTGAGGGCTACAATCTGAGCCTAGGTTATATTTTCCGGCGACGGCGGCGCCGGCGACGGCACGGCGGCTCCGGTGGTGGCGGCGGCGGTCCGGCGGCGGTCCGGTGGCGGCGCTCCGGCGGCGCTCCGGCGACGGCAGAAATTAAAAACGTAAAAGAAAAGAAAAGAAAGAGAACTTACGTGTTTGCGTCGCGAGCGTCGCTCGGGTCGTCGGCTTTGAAAACGTATAAGTTTTGAAAATTATGAGCCTCTATTTATAGATTTTGGAAATTTACCTTTTTACTGTTGGAAAATTACTATTTACCAAAAATATCTTAATTTACCTTTCATTAAAATATTATTTTTATTTTTACCTTTTATCAAAATTTTACCATTTCCTTCGTCCGTTGAACTACGGGTCTCCGATTGACCTCTAGTTTGTTTCTATTTTCTCGTATTTCCGATACAAATCTCTTGGTAAAATCGTATTCTAGGTTCCATGTCACGAAAAATATATCCATCTAAAACTAAAACTTGCGTTAGCCAAGTATCTGAAATGCACGTACTAAATTAAACAGTCAAAACATACGCACATAATTATTAAGTCGGGGTTCAAATATTTAATTATTCAATTATGTTCATTTTGATCCGGGGTGCTACACTTAATTTCATATTATTTTGTGTTAAAAAGCACGCATTCATGATATTTTGTGTAGATTTGATTATTTTTGTAAGATTTCACGTATTTTCTTAATTTGAGAGAAATTTGATAGATTTTAGCACAAAATGAAAGCTCAATCGGTTGAAAAGCCAAGTTGGAGTTGAGATACGAAGTCGAAAACGTACAGTTCGTTTCCTGTTCAGAATGTAATCCTCATGTCAATATGATCAACCCGGTCCTAGTCTCTCGTGACCTGGCCGGGTCTCATGTTTTCCTATTCAGAATGACACCAAACTTTCTGACCCGGTCCGAGTTGTCCGGACCCGACTGGATCGCGTATCTTTTACCCGTTTTAGATAGCTTTTTCGACTAAAATTTTTCTCCAAATCCAATTCTAACCCTCCTAGATATAAATTGAGGTTTCGAAACTCAAAATAAATAACTTTTGAAAGGTTAAGTAAGCTAAAAATAAGATTCGACTAGATACTGTATGTTATACTAAAGCAACATGTAAACAAAATTGCACTAGGCAAATTGCATTAAGCAAAAAATGTCATTACAGTAGGAAACTTGAACTAGGCATTACAATAGAGAAAATTGCACTAGTTCATGAATACTAGAACACAAAAACTCTTGTGCACCAGATGTATGGATCTAAAATTCATGCAATTTTTCTAAGGGTAAATTACATAATAGAAGCCAAACTATGGTCATTTTTTCACTTTGTTACCCGAACTTTCAAAGTTCACTGTAAAACAGCTCAACTTTGTTTTTTTACTAAACGGACGCCGGAAGTCACCGCCGGTGGAATATTTCGGGAATATTCCGTTCAAACTTTCAAACAGCTAAACTTTGCGGATTTACCAAACGACCACCAGAATTAAATTAAATAAAAAATAACTAAAAAATACAAATTAAATTAAATAACTAAATTAAATCGGCCGATTTTGGGGGGCCGATTTGGGGGTTTTAGTTATTTAATTTAATTTAATCAAATCAAATTAAATCAACCTATTTCGGGGTTTTAGTTGTTTAATTTATTTAATCAAATCAAATTAAATCGGCCGATTTTGGGGGGCCGATTTGGGGGTTTTAGTTATTTAATTTAATTTAATCAAATCAAATTAAATCGACCGATTTTGGGGTGCCGATTTGGGGGTTTTAGTTATTTAATTTAATCAAATCAAATTAAATCGGCCGATTTTGGGTGCCGATTTGGGGGTTTAGTTATTTAATTTAATCAAATCAAATTAAATCGACCGATTTTAGGGTGACGATTTGGAGGTTTTAGTTATTTAATTTAATTTAATGAAATCAAATTAAATCGGCCGATTTTGGGGTGTCGATTTGGGAGTTTTAGTTATTTAATTTAATTTAATTTAATCAAATTAAATCGGCCAATTTTGGGGGGCCGATTTGGGGGTTTTAGTTATTTAATTTGATTATATTTGATTTGTATTTTTTATTTAATTTAATTTGATTTGTAATTTTGTAGTTATTTTTTATTTAATTTAATTGTGGCAGTCGTTTGGTAAATCCACAAAGTTGAGTTGTTTTACAGTTAATTTTGAAAGTTCGGGATGGAATATTCCTAGAATATTCCACCGGCGGTGACTTCTGACGGCCGTTCAGTAAAAAAATAAAGTTGAGTTGTTTTACAGTGAACTTTGAAAGTTCGGGTAACAAAGTGGAAAAGTGACCATAGTTTGACTTTTATTATATAATTTACCCATTTTTTAATCCATGTATATCACATATGACTTATTAAACTATTTATAAATTTGTATCCATAATGGATTTGTTACAACTAATCTTAAATTGCCTAAATTTTGGGAAACACAGATTAATTTTATCATTTTAAATCTTACTAGATACGAAATATATCTTTAATATTATATCTTTTATATAATAAAACAAATATCGAAAGTGAAAATTGGGTTTCAAGCAGGAAAATTTCTGTTTGTGTAATTTTTTTTCCCGTTTTTTGTTATTATTATTTATAGATAAAAAAATTAACAAATTTTTCGTATCATATAGAAAATTTGATAAATTTTAATTATTTACATATATTTCATGCATACAATAAAATTAGTAACAAATTTCAAGTTTCATGAAATCTATTTTAATTATTAGATTTTATTATTAACAAGAATAAATAATATATATATATATATAGGCACACATATACAGTGTTATAGTATGTATAATATATATAATGAAAAGATTAATTATGAATGGTTTACTTTTTAATTATTAACTAGGTTTAAACCCGTGCAACGCACGGACTTCATTTAACATTTATCTAATTTTTATTTTATAAGTATTATAATTTCATACATGTTTCATACATGTTTGATTTATATGTATGATATTTTTTCTACATCCTTTTGATTTATATGTATGATATTTTTTTTCTATATCCTTAAAATAATATTTCTCATTGTTTTTAGTTTTTTATTATTTTCATTTGATCTTTAGCACCAAATTATTAATAGCTAGTTCTTTATAGATGTTTTAACTATTGGATTAGATATTTTCATATCTTTCTTTAAAAAGTATAGAATAAATCTCATTTTTATCACTCGAAGACATCTGTTCTGTTCCGATTTTGCCTTTTAGTGCTATTTTTATTAGGTTTACATAATGATTTCATTTGTAAACATCATTTGTAAAATAATAGAACATCATCTATTTTTTCTACAATTCCCGATATGATCCACTTTCAAACTTGCAAATCCCAATGTAAACATATCCTAAGGTTTTTTTAGCACCTATTTTTTTTTTAATGTCATTACTTTTGCAAGAGCATTGTTGTTTATTTATTGTTATTTGTTTTTTTCAATTTGAAATGTTGGACAAAAAACAATTATTACAGTTTAGAACCAAATATTTCATATAGAAAAAGACAGTACAACATTAGTAATCTCTTCCAAGCATTTGTAACTTACATATTTAGTTTTTTCAAATTACTTATTTTTTGTAGAGTAGTGGGGTATGTATTTAATTGATATTAATTTTTTGATATTCATAAATAAATGTTTTTTAGGGAGGACACTTGGCAACATTGTAGAGCTCCAAATGTCATCACTTGAGAGAACCATGTGGCACAATTTGAGAGATCCAAACCCTCCTTTTATATATATAGATTACACACGCACTGTAGCGCCCCGAAACAAAACGTGCATAATTGATTAATTAAATATTTGAACCCTGACTTAATAATTATGTGCGTATATTTTGACTGTTTAATTTAGTACGTGCGTTTCAGATACTTGGTTAACGTCGGTTTTAGTTTTAGATGGGTATATTTTTCGTGACATGGAACCTAGAATACGATTTTACCAAGAGATTCGTATCGGAAATACGAGAAAATAGAAACAAACTAGAGGTTAATCGGAGACCCGTAGTTCAACTGACGAAGAAAATGGTAAAATTTTGATAAAAGGTAAAAATAAAAATAATATTTTAATGAAATGTAAATTAAGATATTTTTGGTAAATGGTAACTTTTCAACGGTAAAAAGGTAATTTGCAAAATCTATAAATAGGAGCTCATAATTTTCAAAACTTATACGTTTCCAAAGCCGACGACCCGAGCGAAGCTCGCGACGCGAACACGTAAGTTTTCTTTCTTTTCTTTTCTTTTACGTTTTTAATTTCCGCCATCGTCGGAGCGCCGCCGCCACAACCGGAGCCGCCGTGCCGTCGCCGTCGCCGCCGCCGTCGTCGCCGGTCGGCGGAAAATATAACTTAGGCCCAGATTGTAGCCTTCGACGAGACAAGTTTAGGACAGCTTCCGGAATTCCAATCCGATGTCTCGTTCGCCGGGAAACGGCGAAAAACCGCCTCCAAAACCCTAAACCCTTGTTTTTCAACCATGTTCTCTCTCCCGTTTCTCTCTCGTGTCTTGACGATTTGGGGTCGTTTTTGTTTCTGGGGTAAGTTGAGGTGTTGGGGAAGGTTTTGGGGGTGGTGACCGGCGCCGGAAAGGTGCCGGCCGGAGTTGGAAAGGTTGGGGTTGGTTTTGTATGCGTGATGACGAAGGGTTTTCGCGGCTGTTTTTCCGGCACTGTTCATGCCGGAATCCGGCGATGGATGGCCGGAGTTAGTAGCCGGCGGTGCGGGCTTTTCGGCGGAAAAGGTGACCGGAGCACAGGGCGGCGCCACCGCAGCAGGTGGTGCCGGGAAGGGGGCTGATCGAGCAGCTGTTCCCAGGCGAGCTGGGCGCGCGGGCGCAGGCGACGGGGATCCTGTGCGCGCGCCGGGTGCCGTCGTGCACGCCGAGCGCGCACCGTCGAGTATTTTCACACGTTGAACCGAGTCTTTGTGTACTTTGGGTCGACCGGGAGTCGGGGGTCCAGGTCAAAGTCAACCCTTGACCAAAATTACCAAAATACCCTTCGATATTAAAACGCTCCGTTCGAGCTCGTTTCAACTCCGATCGAGCTCATTCTTTTTCCGTAGCGACCCTAATCCTTTCCTCTATCATATCAGTTGCTGAACTGATCTTTTCTCCCTTGTCTCTTCAACCTCAATCTCTCGATCTATCGATCCGTCTCGTCTCTATTGAACGATTCTTCTCTACGGCTATCTTTATACATTTTAAATATAAGTTTTAAGCGTATTAATGATGTAAGAAATATTGTAAATTTGTGTAGGCCATCCATTGGGTTGGTATCAGTTGGAGTGGGAATCAAGATACCAAGTCTTTGATACTAGCGACTCACGTGGTAACCACCGAACAAGGTGGGGGTAAACTCTAACCCTTATGTTTCCATTAATGAATGCTTGTGTGTTTGTTACATGAATGATGAACTTATGTGTTGAGATAAATGTTGTAATTATATGTTGAAAGTGGGGGATAATTGTTAAACCATATGTGCTGTGTTTATATGTTTTTGGTTAGTGTGTCCTTTGGGTTGTGTGTCTGTGGGCGAGTGCTGGTCTTTGTGTCCATCGGATACCTGAGCTTTTGTAGGGTCGGGTGATGCCCGTACCTGAGATTCTGTAGGGTCGGGTGATACCCGTAACTGAGATTCTGTACCTAAGATTATGTAGGGTCGGGTGATACCCATACCTGAGATTCTGTAGGGTATCCTTTGGATTTCGTGTCCACTAGCGAGTTATGGGCTTGTGCCCATTTGGCTGCGAGTCCTTTTGGTGAGTCGTGAGTTGGGTGGCATTAAAGAACCGAATTATGTGTTGTGCGTTATATATGTTTGATTTGTGTACCTACTTAAACTAAGAAAGTATTCCCCACGAGTGTATTCAACGCACTCACCCCCCACCTGTACTCACACAACAGGAGAAGAAGAGAATCTTGACGCGTAGAGAGAGGGATGCCCTATCAGCTGAGTCCATCTTCCGGTTTTACCATTTTTAAAGATATGTTGCTCGATTGTAAAAGAAAACTGTATTTCTCCTTCTTTGTAAAAGATCCTGATGTTTTTCCGCTGCATATGGTTTCAAACATTCTTTTATCGGTGGTAACCGATGTTTTAAGTGTACCGCTTCTTATCCTCTTTTGTTTCTTTCTATTTTATATCATGTACGCCTCTTTCCCCTTTCTCTCTTAACGCCCAAAGAAGAAAAACTCTGATAATTTGTACGAAAGATTTTGGGGCGTTACACGCACACATTATAAATATATACACGCACACTAAACAAAAAAGGTAATTTTTTTTAATAATAACTTTTTTCTATTTCATCAACAAATGAATTGGGGTTAAAAATGTGGCGGGCAAAGCTACACTAACCGTTCCCTCCACTTCCCCACTTCTCACTTTCATTTTTTTCTATTCTATTCACCCACCTCCTTCCACAATCTAGAGTACTCACGTTTTTTTCTTCTTCATCCATTGAATGAAGCAGGTTCTGAATTCCTTTCTGAAATTTTTATTATTGTTTTAGTGGAATTGTTTTATATATGATTACTGGGTGGAATTGTTCTATATATGATTAGTGGGTGCAAGCTTTGTATTTTCCTCTGAATTCATATATTGTTTTATTTCTTAATCTGTTTGAATATTATCAGTTTGGTCATTCAATATATAGTTTGAGAAACTATTGATTGTATTTGTAGTTATATCACGACATAACATTCGACAATTTATACTACATCACTTGTCATGGCTTTGAGTTGTCTGCTTTTTAGTTATAGATTATTTGATAGTAGTTATTTGACAAATCTTGGTTTTGAATTATCAAACATTACTCCAACATAAAATGTATGTTATTCATTTGAAGCTTGACGATGATATGCATGTTGTTATTCATATGTATCTCCTCACCCCCCTTATTTTTTTAGTTCCTGATCAGCCGAAGCTCTTATCATTCCCGTTATGAAATCATGAATGTATATATATGGAAACTTTGAATTTCTTGAAGTTTTTATTTCATTTTACTATATAGGTCTCAAAATATATACACTAGATTGTATTATGATGTGATATAAACTGATAAATGAAATGTGAGATTTCAATAAGATTTGTGAGAAAATCCAAACTAGCAGAGCATTTCTAAGTTCTAAGTATCTATGTTAATCTTTGGAAAGAGTGAAAGCGACTGTTTATATCTCATAATAACGTCCTTTTGCAAATCTGACATGTTTTAAACAAGAAAACATATGTCATTTGTTAGATAATTTGTTCATGACATCATTTTTTTGTTTAGGAGTCTTTTGTGTCATATTACTATGGTTGGAGGGCGTGGATGTGGCAAGGGAGATGGGCGTGGAAGACGTCAACTTAGCATCGGTCTTAGAGATGGCAACAACAGTAGGGGAGATGTGTGTGGAGGACGTCAACTTGACATCGGCCTTGGAGATGGCAGCAATAGGAAAGATGGGCATGGAAGATGTCAACCTGACATTAGTCTTGGAGATGGCAGCAGTAGGGGAGATGGACGTGGAGGACGTCAACCTGGCATTACTCTTGGAGATGGCAGTAGTAGGGAAAACGGGCAAGAAGGACATGGTTGTGGCAAGGGAAATGCTCACGGAGCACATCCACTTCATTCACTTGGCCTTGGTTCTGGAGATGGCTGCTATAGTGGGAATGGGCAGAGAGTACGTCCAATAGTTCGTGCATCTGAAGAAGACAATGGAAGACGAAACGGACATGAAGGACGAATAAATTCATCAGCACCACCACCAACATTACCACATGCACCAGAATCACCTACAACACTTGCAAGTGATACGTCACCAGGATCACCATCATCAAGTCTTGGAGATCAAGTGCCAACTTCGTCTGAACATGTAGCTTCCAACAATTCTAAGCCACTACTCAAGATATCTAACAAAAAGTAAGTTCATTTATAATAATTTTTACATAAGAAGGATACGTAATTGTAATTGTATGAGTTCACAACTAACATTGTGCTTATAACTAATATTGCAGCTTCATTCCCTCCCATCTAGCTTCCGGACAGATCACGAAGTGTATAAAACAGCGTCTCGACAAAGAAGGATATACTTGGTATGTTGTTTCCAAGCAAACTAAAGATTTCTATTGGAAAGAATTTCAGGTATTTCATATATATTACTTTCTTGAACTAGGCTCAAATGTTATTTTATACAGTGTTTTAGATGCCAATGACAATGAAAGAAATATGTATTTTATAGGTTTAAACTTCAATTCGAATAAGAGAAAATAAAAGAAATTATAAAATAGTATTCTTTGAAACATCCTAGATTTGTTATATTACCAATAGCTCAAATTATTGTTATCACTATCTTGTGATGTTTAATTTGAATTGACTGTCCATAATAAATAAATCGATATCTTCTTGTTTTTTTTTCATTTTGTTTTTCTTTACATGGATTTAACATAGAGGATTACTAGTTGCATGTAAATATCTATCTTTCAATAAATTATTCCATTTGAGTTTAGAGAATATCAATGAAAATTTGCTGATTTTTTAGTTTGCTTCTTTCACATAGTGATACCAAATTTTTTCCTCTCAATTTAACCTAACAAATCTACTTAACAAATTCATGACTTGTTTTTTTTTCTTTTTTTTTCTTTTGTGGTGGGAGTATGATAAATGCATGTTACTGACATTAGTGAATGTAGAAGACAAGTTGACTGAATAAATATAATAAATGCATGCGCTGTTGAGTTATTGCTACAATTGGAAATTAAACAAAGTATATACGTTTGTGTTGTATTATTGTATTTTTAATGATGACTAACACTATTAAATATCTCTATTGAAGAAACATTTCTCGTTTGATAGAGATTTATCTATTGTTCGAAATATATGGGAGCCCCAGACCGGTAAACGTTATTCTGGAACACTTTGTGAGTGGAGGAAATCAGGACGACGCCCTATGAATGTTCCGCAAGAGACTTGGGATAGCTGGCAGCAAAAGTGGAACACTCCAGAGTTCAAGAAAAAATGTACTGTAGCATCCCAAAATCGATTGAGTGAGGTTGCAGGACTTGGAAATGGACTATCTAAACACTGTGCGGGTTCCAGATCCGCTATAGATCACGGCATACAACTTGTAAACAATGAAAATGCTTACATTTCTTAATATTTTTCAATTTATTTATTTATCAAATAATTTTATAATGTTATGTTCTAGTTTAAGTGGATCACTAATAATTTCAGGCTAAAGAGCTTGGACGTGCTGTAACTGACTACGATATTTTCGTAAGGATGCACAAGAAGAAAAATGGAGAATTTGTTGATAAGTGATCAGAGAAAGTTGCTGTAAGTCTGAACTTTATTTGTTATTTTCATTTTATATTCCTAATGTTACACGTTTTGAGATGTTCACTTGTATGTAGGAAGAGGTTATGGAACGCTATAATGCTGCCACTCAAAACCAAATTGAAGATGGAGAAAATTCAACAGTTGTTGTTGATTTCTCTAACATATACTATGAAGTAGTTGGACCATCAAAGAAGCAACGAGTTTATGGATTGGGATGCAAACCATCAGCTGCAATTGAAAGTTGTAGCTCCTTCAACTCTACACAATCAGATCGTGATCAGCTACGTGCCGAACTTTATGAGGAGGTACGAGAGGAAATGAGAGAAAGACAAGAGGAAATGGAAAACCAAATGAGGCTACGTCAGGAACAAATGGAGTTGGAATAGAGACAGAAGTAAAAGGAGATGGAAGATCTCATGCAAAGGTTTTCAAGAGGTGGTGGATCCTATGTTCCTCCTAATGATCCACAACCAAATGATGATGAGTATGCAGAGGATCTTGATAATGATGAAGAGTAGGAATATGATATGAATTACTATCTTTAATTTTTATTAGCATCTTATGTTGGTTAAATATATGCTATGAAAATTCTAACTTTGTCTATTAGCTATATATGTTACTCTACATAGGAGTTATATGGTATTACTTTGGCTATCGAATGTTTTGTTTTAAGAGATATTGGATATTAGATATTATGTTGACTATTAATTTGTTGAGATTAACTGTGTTTTTGTAGTAAATTAATCTTTATAATTTCTATAAACAAATATGCCAACAAATCATTATGGATTAGCAATAAATTTAGGTTCATATCACTTTATTACTAATGGATTACCAACATAATTGATTTTTTTAATTTGTTAGTAAATTACAATAGATTTTGAATTCGTTGGTAAACTTCCAACGAATTACTAACCAATCCTACAAACAACTTTTCAATCCGTTGGTAATTTACAAACAATTTACCAACCAACCTATGACAATTATTACAAACGGATTTTGGAATTCATTGGTAAATTGACAACAGACTACTAACCAATCCTACCAACAACTTTTTAATCCATTTGTATTTTACAAACCGATTAGCAACCAATCGTTGGTATTTTCCGAAAAAATTACCAACCAACTTATGTCACTAATTACAAACAAATTTCAAGTTGTTGGTGAATGCATACAGATTACCAACACAATCTCCATATAATTTTACCAACGACTATATATTTACTAATGAATTTACCAACGAAAGATTAGTCGGTAAATTAGTAACGACATATTTTTTTTTGTTGCCATTCGGTTGGTAATTTCCCAACGGATTTAATTTTTGTGTTGGGAAAATTTGCCAACAAGCACTTTACCAACAACTTGGCGGTCGATATTAATCTGTTGGTAAAGTCATTTACCAACGGAATTTCTTAATCACTAACGACATAAATTCGTTGGTAATTCACTGTTTTCTTGTAGTTATGTCTTTTATAATTTATTTCATCAGTGGGTACAATGGACAAAATAATTTTTCATTACCATATTCGATTAAAATCTAGTGATGAATTTTGGTTATCCTTTAAAATGAATCTCAGAGCCTTTTTTTGGTTAATTTCATTTTTTTTTTATCTTTTATCATTGAGACCTTTTTTGTACTGTACTAAAGTATATGACAGCAACTTAAAATCTAAAGTGTATGGTGTCACAAATCAGAATTATATCAGATAGCATAAACAATCTCAATTAAAATATATATTCTGAGAATGTTACGAAAAATAATCAAGAAATAACCAAAACATCATTTTCTAATCGAAATATACGGCTTAGTATTGCATCCTTGTGTTCAAAATAGCGAAAAATCAATGACGAATTCATAAACACCTAGTCCAAAATAATATTTCATGCTCCAAAGCTTCTAATCTCTTCTGTCACGTGAATCTTGACTTGTACAACACTCAAAAGTATAAAGCAGTATATGGACTTTGGTGCATTTTCTATTTTAATCCCTTTTATGGTAGATTTTTTGTGTTTTTTATTTTCAATTTTCTTTTAGTTGTTATGTCCCTTTTCTTTTATTATTTATTTATATCATTTTTGGTTTTTTAATTAAATTTTTTATATAAAAATTTGCTATGCAAATTTTATGAAAAAATGGGTGGTACATCCATATCTCACATGCCACCGGTTGAATGAATCAAGTCATATTCATGTCTCACACGCCACCAGCTAAAGATATCATAAGCATGACTTACATGTCTCGGCGCACTAGTAGTTGTCAATAAAATCTCTTCTTCTTGAAATCATGTTGTGCATGTAAAATGCAATAATTACTTTCATCATTCACGCTTCCACGTGCTGATGCTCGTGAATGATATTTGTAATTCAATACATATTTCTCATAGCATCATTTAAACATGTCAATTCTCAAGAATACGTAAAATCATGTAATATCACTCAATCATATATAACATGAACAGGGTCGGCCCTGACATTTTGGGGGCCCATGACGAAAAAGAGAAAACTGGGCTTTGTGGAGAAAACATAAATATTTCTTCGTAAACGATAAATATAACTTTAAAACTGAAAATGAGAAGAAAAGAACTTCTTTTATTCAAAAATTGTGTATATAGATCAAATTGCAATATGCATTCTTTGTCCGTTCTAAACTTCCTAACAAATATCAACTTTCACCTACCCGATTAATACAAAGTTCAGACTTGAGATCCTCCATTCTTTTCTATAGTTCGGATTCGTATCCCAATTATAGAATAAGGCTTTGGTTTATAAAAAATAAAATAAAAAAGAATTGGGAATTGAAATTGAAAGATGTAATCATAAAATTAGAAGACTTTGGAGATAAAGTCTTAAGAAGCAAAATTATGAATAAAGTCTTCAAGATCAAGTTTTTCCTACACTTGGTGTTCTATGCATAAAACTGTTAATCATTTAATATTTCTACTAATGCTAAGTAACCGATATAGTTAATGAAACTCTATAAGTAATGAAAATATTAGGAAAACAATCCAAATATATGAATTTATGAACATTAATAATTGATTTTGTTTATGTTAGTAAACATGTTTTTGTAACTTTTGCAATTCAGAAAATAAACAATCAGTATCAATATCAAATTTGTCATTATGTGTAAGAGTAACTTGAAGATTTATACAACACTCATACAATCTCTTATCATCTAATAAAAGCCACCTTTTAAGAATAAACAAAAAACAAAAAATGTTTCAAGAACTTCCAATTGTTAAATTCTACTCTTCAGAAATTAGTGAAATAGCTATGTCATCTATAAAAAAAAAATTGATTCTCTAAGATTTCTCAACAGATTGTGAATTTTCTTCATGACAATCTTCATCAAATTATTTCTTCCTACGAGTTTTTTATTTTTTCGGAAATATAAGATCATTTGTATGATATATTGGGCCAAATATAATAATTATGTTATAACTATATGTGTGTGTGTCTAGTGTTGGATGAAAATTTAAGGCCCCTTGAATAATGGGGACCTAGGTCGTCGACCTTCTCGCCCTAGTTTAGGGCCAACCCTGAACATGAAGTACAATGTCCATACATTATAGTTGCAAATAAATTTCTACTTATCTTAAGTCCAACGAATTATGATGATGACCTGAGATGTATTTAAATCACAAACAAAGCTCTCTCTCTCTCTCTCCCTCCCTCCTAATAATGTGAGGTGATTTTGAAAGTGTTAAAACTTTATGATAATCAATTAAAGTCGAGCAATACAAATTTTACATGATGGTAAAATAAATTCCTATTTTATTTTATTTTATTCATTTATTAAATCATGTTGTAGTTTATATGCAGCTGAACATTGCACCATTTATTTTATTTTAAATTTAGTATAAAGTATACTATTTCATAGAAAAATCATTCATGAACTCAATTGAATTGTTATTTTTATGTATCCACCAATTATGGATACAATAAAAATATAAATGAGTAAGTTATCATTAAATTTAAGTTGAGGCTTATTAAATTATTATTCATCTGCATACTTTTCAAAACACTTTTATGAAAAGTTAAACCAGAAATAACATGAGTCTTCTCTTCTTAATTTATGTTACTTAATATTATTATTTTGGTTTGATAATCAATTAAACATAAATCACCCTTCAGATTTAATTAACAAAGTTTATTTAATTAGCAAAGTTTTAATAACCTTAAGGAGAAAGAACACCTTTTCAAATATTCAACCTAAATTTATTTTCCTCAGCTATATGTTAAAAAACATAAACTAATGATAAGACTAATAAATATAGAAGAATTTTGAATATAATTTTCTTTTAGATGGAAACTTGCAAATTCATAATCTTAGCAAATACTTTTATTTCAATTCATGAAATATAAATTGGCAACCTCAAATTAGAACCACTTAATTCAATAACACATATTATAAGTTACTAACTTTCTTCGTCCCTTTCCTTAATGACTCATTTGAAAGTTTTTTTTTTTAGGGTAAAATCTCTCCCTCTATTAAGTTGTGAGGACACCACATTATTGATACTAATTATGAGTCATGCTTGCAACTAATCCACTCATTCCTTTATTGATTTTTGTTAAATGTTAAAAAGGTGACAAATTTTTCATTTTAATTTTACTTTTTATTAATTATTGTGAAAAATTTATAAATTCTTATATATTAATTTAAAATACAATAGTTTTAAGTTTTACTTGATATGCCACCATTCTTTTTGTAAGACTAACTACTTTATGATTTGGTAATAGTGACAACTTCTATAACCCGATCCATTTTTGATTGATTTCCTAAATTTAACTATTTATGTAATATGATTAACTATATATTATTTTATCAAGTCAATCCTTTTTCAGTTAACCTGTCAACTATTATATTTCTATCCTCACGCTTACATGTATATTACATTGTCACAAAGTACTTATACGGAATTTCAATTTATTAATACAAATACCCCAAAAGATTAAATTTAAAAGAATAACTATACAAATGTTAAACTCAAGTAGCATATAATTGCAATGCATAGATGCAAGAACTAAATATTAGCCAATAAATAGAGAGAGGCTTGGGCCACACTATAAGAAATACCAAAATAAGTGAAAATACAAATGATGGTCTAATGAATGGATACATAAATAAATTTTAAAATAAATTAAGAAGCACTGGAACATTTTCGTCAAATGTTTATGAATAAAATTATAAATTTTAAAATAATACATTTATAAATTAAGGTCTAATGAATTAATAAAATCGTCAATAAACTACAAAAATAGTATGAAATTTTAAGATATAATAAATTTTATTGTATTTTTTTTATCTTAATATATTTATAGTTATTTTTTCCATATAATTTAACCAATATTCATGAACTTTTCTATATATTGGTGATTTATTTTCTCAAAAAAATATTTCATACACTTTCTGGTGTTTTTAAAATTTTCACTAGTATAATACACGAGATTTTAAAAAAATTAAATTAAATTTTTTAAAATTAGAAAATTTTAATTATTATTTATACAATAAAATTAAATTTATGATTTATGCTATGCATATCATGTAATTAATATTAAATAACACACAATTTGATTAAATAATTATCTAATTATCATGCATTCGTAAATGATCATAAATAAATATTTTATAAAATAATTATCAATTTTTCTTTTCAATTAAATGATAAAAAAACAAAAGTCAAAATTTCAAAAAGGCAGGTGTCCTTATGATCATTCTTTTATATATATGGATATGTTTTTTTTTTTTGTTCTTTATTGAATTGTAACATATGGAGGGCCAACAGTGGACAAGACTCATGCTTATAGGGTCAAAGTTGAATTTTTTATTCCTACACACACGTTTGACATATGTTGATAAAATGACGTCCTCAAGGTTTCCTTTAGGAAAACTAACAGAGAGGGCCAACATTGGTTATTTTTGGACCTTTTTAGAACCTGGGGCCGATAATGGAACACGATCCTTTGTAAAGGGCCAAAATTGAATTTTTCCCTTACATAATAGGAAAATTGTGCCCAAGATCTGACAAATGTATAAACATTTTTAATTTTTTTAAGGCATTTCATTAATTATATAGCATGCATTAAATGTAAACTAGCTAATTATAGATTTATTTACATTCACATGAACAAGATCATACAATCTTTAACTACATATGTTTTGCACTTTTCGCATCTAATAATATAAATAGGCTAAAAATGCATCACTTATATAAAAATATGAGATAAATTTATTTTTCATTCTTCACTAGGGACGTTGTCCGTTATTGGTACTCATATTTTCCGATCATCAATTTTAGTCCTCTTATATCAAAATTTGTCCAATTTTGATCCGATTTTCGCCGGAATCTCGATTTTCCGACCAATTTCGGGCGAGTGAACAACACTCGCCCCCAATTTCAATAATTTAGTGCTCTCTGACTGATGTGGTGGACTTTTTCAGATGTGGAATTTAGTTTTGAATTTATTTACCTTTTAAATTACAAATCCCTTGTCATGTCATTACTTACACTAAAAAAAAAAAGAGAAAATAAAATATTTGGAATGCCACAACATTTGAGTGCAAAAAAAAATATTAAATTTTGAAATAAGAATTGCATAAAATAAAATGTAAAATTAAAAAACACGAACAATGAAAAGAAAAATGCAAAATCAAAAAACACAAAAAAGAAAAAGAAAAAAATGCAAAATCAAAAAACACAAAAAATAAAATGAAAAAAAAAAAAGCAAAATCATAAACAGGAAATAAACTTCAAACGGGTTTCTCCTCTCGACCTTCTCCGCAATCTCATCGCCATCTTCTCAACCATCTCCGACGAGAGTTGCTGCTACCACACTACCATCTTCGACACTCTTCCATCACAACGTTCACCCTTCATCTTAACCCTATCTACTCATCTCCATCACCATCTCAAATCTGCGCTATGTGAATCTGTGAAATTGACTATTGGGTGTGAAATTAAATATGTGAATCCATCACTTCATTCATTATCAATTCTTCCCCTCTGAACACTTGATTTAGAGCTGCAAATCGCATTGGATTTAGTGAGTGAATTGTGAAAATGGTGTTTAGAGAGAGAAATTAGATGAAAGAGAATTGGGGAGTGATTCAAATGGATGAAATTAAAAAGAGTTGCAAATCGCATTGGTCTTTTAGAGTTTGGATTGATTGGGGTTGGATTTAGAAATTAGGGTTCTTGAGTAAGAATTGGGGATTTGAGTTTGATTTGAGTCAAAGAGATTGGGTCGCACAATGCACCGAGTTGAGTCTAATTTGACTTTGAAACTAATTATTACAACGTGTCATCATTGTTTGGATAGAGTAATGTGAAATTTAAAATTTGAAATGGATTGATTTTAAAATCGTTAATTTTTTAGTGGATTTGAAATCCAACTATATTAACTGCTCAAAAGAAAAATGAAAAGGTCGGATTTGAAATCAACATCTATTCAAACACTATCAATTGATTCGTTACCATGGATTTCAAATCTCTTCTTAAATCCCACCATCCAAACTCAAGACAAATAGATTTAATATAAGGCTTTTGATCAAATAGATAGCATGCCTTAAATTTAAACTAGCTAGCTATAGATTTATTTACATTCTAATGAACACGATCACACAATCTTTAACTACATATATTTTGCACTTTTCGCAGCTAATAACATAAATTGGCTAAAAATACGTGCCACTTATATAAAAATATACATGGGTCAATTGATATCACTTTTCACCATATATTTTTGTTAAATTGTTAGCTTAAGGTTAAAATAAATGTAATATCAACAAGATAATATATATATAAAGTGACAAGATAAACTACTTAGTCACGCAACCCATCTTATCTTTGGCATTAAGAGTATATTCAAAGTCATAACAATACACTGCATATTAGCATAAATAGACGTTCTTACTGAACAATTCAGAAATACTTAATCAAATATAAATTTCAGTTAATTTTCTATTAATACTCAAAATCTCAAATTCATCCCGCGTTTTAAAACTTATCCTGAAAATGAATTAAAAGTCTTATTGATAGATGTAATTAGAATAATATGCATTACCAAGTCTACCCTTTTCCTGTTACTCCATCTGGGACCGTTGACATTATTTGCTTTCCCTATCTATAAAATCCCACTTTCTTTATCAGCTTTTCAAACATATATTCTGCCTCCTTAATTGTATCTTACAATCACTCTCCCAAAACAAAACATATCTTAGAATTTAAAAAATAAATAAATGGCGAAAATTCACATGATAATTATTTTGATACTTATATCTTCATTAATACTCATAGCTGATGCTCGGATGCTCTCCCAG
The DNA here is from genome assembly GCA_946896805.1 of Scutellaria galericulata. NCBI lineage: Eukaryota > Viridiplantae > Streptophyta > Magnoliopsida > Lamiales > Lamiaceae > Scutellaria > Scutellaria galericulata. The sequence goes on along the minus strand of OX335798.1, from coordinate 9,685,527 downwards.
AAAAGGGAAAAAATAGTTAAGTTTCGTGTTTATGTTCATGATGTGCTGAGCGGTCCGAATGCAACAGTACACGAGGTCGCACGGGCCAACATTACATCCACTTCTCCCACGTCCTTTGGCCTGGTAGCAGTTGCGGATGATTTAATGACAGACAGATCTAATGCGGACTCACAGGAGTTGGGTCGAGTTCAGGCTGTCGTCACTAATACGGGCCTCCAAGATCAGAATTTCAATGTAAACGCTCTGTTTATATTCACAACTGGAAAGTATAGTGGAAGCACGCTTAGCATTTTGGGATTTAAATCGATTCCAAATTCAAATCAGGATATTCCCATTGTCGGTGGTACAGGCTCATTCAGTATGGCACGAGGGCATACCGTTTGCAACCTTTACTCTTATGATCCCACCACCAACATCTGGATTTGGATATATGATATGAATGTTGTTTATGTATAGGAATAAGATTCTCTAGGTGAATGATAGTGTATATATGTTGGCTGAATTATTCTATGTACAAGCTGAATTATTCTTTTATTTTTTATAATTGATCGTGGAATAAACCTCAATCAAATTTAATATTATACTTCCTTCAATTCCATTTAGATATCATTTTTAGTTAGCTTCATCAATTTATTATTAATTAAGAATTATAAAATATTTGATGATCCTTAATTTGACAACAAAATGTAGAGTTGGGTTAGGATTTGGGAATAGTCAAGGACGAAAATTTCGGTTTCATTAGAAAAATGAAGACATCTTCCTTCAACTTTACATCTTTTTATATTTTTTTTGTGCTCTATATTTGTTTGTGTATAATGAGAATTGTGTTTTGAGCTATTATAAAGGCTGTTAAATAGTGTATAGTAGGGTTTGGTAAGAAAAGAATCGGAAAAATTGTTGTAAAACAGGTTTTCCCACCAAAAGTGGTATCTGACGGTTTTCGTTAACCTAACTAATGGACAAGGCTAAACTTGATTATTTCTAGGACACTTTTGATACTAGGGGCCAAAATCGGCACGCGACGACCATTCTTATATGATGCATGATTTGTGCACTTCACCTGTATAATTATAGAACATAGAGACAAATTTTGACAAAAATGGGCCAAAAAATGTGAAATTAAGGATTCACATGCAAATTTAGCCCAATTGAACGATTAGGGCTAAAAGTGGCCAAAATTTGTCATGTCTGAAAAGTTAAAGTTCTAAATTGCCGATTCATATATTTTGAAGTCCTAAATTTCCAAATTCTCTAATTTACTGGGCAATTTAAATGATAAACTTAACATATGATCATATTATTGGGTGATTCAATATGTGTGCAAAAGCCAGCAAGAGCCCAACAAATTGGGGAAGAAACCATTGACTCATAATTTTAGATAGACGTATATATACTCTGACAAAGTGGGCGAGGGAGCATCTTCAAATCAATCTTCTGAGTGCGGTTGAAACAGAACGTAGAGGCTAGATAGAGTTTTAGTTTAGGTTTTGTTTTAGTTTTCTCAATATACGCGGCTAAATTTCATATGCCAGTTCAAAGGGATGTTAAACCTCCATTTTTCATTTACTTCAAATAATTAGTAACGTTTTCTTGATTTCTATCTCTTGAATGACAGTGTTGTTTGATTTATCGATTTATTATATTGCATGATTTTATTTATTAAACTGATTTGATTAAATTATTGTGATATCTATTACTAAAGTATAAACCGTAATTCGTAATTGTTACGAATTTATATTTCTCTAAAGCAAATAACGATTGACCCGTTAAGGCCACACATCTCTAGATAATCTTGATTGAGCTTGTGAATTTTGAGTTTAGTTTGTCATATCATCTTAGAGATTAATGTGTTCGATACAGTAAATCTTGAGATCGTACCTATTAGGTTGTTTGATTGAATGATATTTATTAAAGAACTTGTTTTAATATAATAAACTTAAGAGATGATTCAGGTTAGCAGAACTTGTTGCTAATCTAGGGACGGAGGTTCGAGAGATAGATTGAAATAAACGTTATTAATTAAACCACTCAGTCAAGAATAGAAGGGGATACTAAACTGAGAACTAGTGCGTTGTTTATTTACTACTTATTTATTTAATTGCTTTCGTCTTTGATTGTTGCTTAGTAGCAAGATATATTTTTAGATTAATTTGATAATTTCGAACCAATCCTTCCTTATCTTGTTTATTGGTTGAGTAATTAACACTGGCGAATTTAATTAATTTATATGTTCCTTGTGCGATCCACCCTTACTTGCCACTTTTACAAAGTAGTAGACAGTGAGAAGGTTATATTTATTTTGCGTGTCTCGACAACGCAGTCACTTTAATTGACGGAACATGATAGTCTAGCAAGAGTACCTACTACATAGGTCTAAGTTTTAGGTTCAAGTCATCATGAAGACAAGAGTAAAATTCTTTGATCCGATCTTTAAGAAAGAAAGAAATAAAAACCATATTGACCTTTTAATCAATTATCTTTATATCCAAAATTAAAAACTAAAAAAGAAAGTATTAATCCGGATTTTAAATTCCTCATCTTGTCTTGTCTTAAATTCCTCATCTTGTCTTAAGTAGGATGTTTGTAAAACCGTATCACAAATCTAATTTGTAGATAATAGACCTTTGTTTTATAAAATTATATATATTTTAGTGCATATATTATTTATTAAATTTATAACCGGCCTTTTTATATATGGATATGCATTTGGAAGTCGTTTACGTGCAATGTATAAAATATATGTGCATAATGAATTGCTACTTTATCTACTTGAATTTTTTTTCCTTGTATTTGATCTTATATATATGGATTTAACTATATATATCTTAAGTCAGATTTTTAAATGGTTGAACAAGTCAGATCACTGACCCAACTTATTGTTTGAGATATATATATATATATATATATATATATATATATATATTACCTATATAAAAGTATGGATGTTTCTTACAAAATATGAATTGCCTAATATATCCTTATCAAATATTATTATTTAAAGTTATAATAGTAATTTAAGATTTTCATATTTAAATAATTTTATATAGGAATTTTAATCCAAAATCATATAGAATTCTATTATGAGTAGGTATATTAGGACTCTAATTTAATATAGATCATATATCCTTATTAAAGATTATTATTTGGAATAATTTTATATTAGAATTCTATTTAATATTTTAATATTTAATAATTTTATAGTAGAATATTTCATGACTGTTTATAAGGCAGATAATTATTAAGTACCACCATTGCGCCAAAGTACCACCCAACGGTCAACCCTTTTAAAATGAAAAGAAAACAAACAAACACAGTTAGGTCGTGGGCTAAATAGGTCAAAAGAAAATTAGAATCTCATTTCAATATTAAGCTGCAATCTCTTTATTTTCTGAAATACATACATTTATTTCAAATCCACCCAAATTAGAATACATTCAGAATCCATCAAAAAGAATAATTCAAAATGAAAGAGAGACTTCTAATTCTTATCAATTCAAAAATTATCTATTACAAATTTTAAGTTCTTCCTCAAATTTTTCCATTCTCAACACAACCTTAAAGAATTTGTACTGTTTCAAAGGGGTTTTCAATATTTCTCACATCCAAGACATTCTTGTCCCAATACTTAGAATTATGTTACTTCAAAATAGCCCAGACAATGCAAACAATTGAACCAATTTGAGGTGTTTCCAAGCGTATTAATGATCTATAAATTGTTGGAAATTGGAAGAGAATGTTGGTTTTGACCAAACTTTGACCAATTTTTAATGTTGATTCCATTTTAAATAAATGGAAATAAGTTGCTAAATCGGAATCTACGTTCCGTGTAGATGAATGTAGTGTATTTACTTTCGAATTTCCAATTTCGGGTGAATGAGAAATTAATACACAAAGTTGGCAACTTGGATCCTTCTTGTGAAGGAAAATGGAAAGAAGATGAACTTGTCCCACATTGGAAAATTGGTAGAAAAATGTTCGCTTTATTAGTAGGAGCACATGTGTATAAGAAATAATCATGTGTGCTCCTTTATGGTGGAACCTAGTGCCACTTTTTGGATCTAATTGGCTAAGCACACACGCACCATCCGAACCGCACGTGGACCCGGGTTGGGTTCGGACCGGACCGAGTCGGGTCGGGTCAGGTCATGGACCGGGTTTCGGGTCGGGTCATGGGCCGGTTCGCGGGTCGGGTCATGGGTCAGGTTGGGTGTGAAAGGGTGTGGCCAAATGGTGTGACCCTTTGGTTCCAAATGGTTTGTTCCTTGTGAAGAGGTGTGAACACACCTCTTGGGTCAAAGGGTGGTGTCCATTGTGAGAAGTGATACATCTCTTTACTCCTATAAATAGGAGGCCCCCTCATTTCATTTCATTCATTCCAATTCCGAAATACATTCAGAAATCAACGTCATTAGTCATTGTCTAGAAAGTCTCGAATATTGAGTAAAGTTCGCCGATAGCTTTTGGGTTGTTGTGCTATAATCCTTCAGCTCGAAGTCGTTGTATCTTGGGGACGATTGTCGTTAACCGTGAGCACTTGGATACGGGGCAATATCGTCTTACGGAGAAAGAGCATAGCTCTTGCCTCGACTTAACCCCGTAATTGTGCATCTTTCAATACACCTAACCACTTATTTACCAACATAAACTTCAATCCTCAAAATCAAATTTCGAGCAAGATTCTCAACTTGGGTTTTGCACTACAACAAAAACACTGAAAGCCAACAAATGTAAAGTCATGTTGTCATTGTAGGTTAAAAATTGTAGTCTACAGATCGAGCTTCCTCTCTTCCACAAAATGTCGTAAGAGAGAGACTGCTGGCAAGAAAGTGTTCAATAGGACCAATACACCCACCATTGCTGCTCTGAGGCATTAGATCAGACGACAATAAAGAAGAGAATGTATAGCATGCATCGCCCAGCTTACACCATAAACAAAAGCCTTACTTATTGATCTCCAATCATTGTTTAAAAAGACAATCATTAGGTTGAGAACAAACACCACAATCAGGTTCATTCTTTGTTCACAAGTGAAACATCTAAAGACAATCATTGGGATGAGAACAAGCACCGGAAAGAGGTTGTTGGGTAAAATCTGGAAATGTTGTCGCAAATGTTGGGCAACACCTTCGGCAACACCTGGTACTGAAATCTGGGAAAAAATAAGACCGAGGCCCGTGCACGCACGGTTTCCTTAAAACAGATTCGTCCGACTCTCTCGGTGCTTGAGTACTCTATGGACGTCCGTTTCCCAGGATACAACGGTTAAAACCACAGCCAAGTTAAGCACAAACCTGCTGTCTCGGCGAACTGGAATAGAGCCCGATTGGAATCAAAAAACGAAGTAGAATTGCAGAATTATCGAAGCCAAAACAGAGGAAGCAAAGGTGGAAATTTCGAGAGCAAAAGTGTTTGAAGGTGTGTCTTTCCTCATGTGGAGCACGCCTATATATAGGCCTCCTTGAGCCCATACCAAAGGTTGCAATTAGTGCACACCATCATGGCTTGGAGGTTATGAATGTGGAAAGCCTTGGAGGTTACAAGAATTTGGAAGGTCACAGCGGTTACATGTGGCAAAAAGGACGTAGCCGGGCCCGTAGCCCATCGGTCCGACATTCGTGTACGCAGGTCGTGCGTGCACCCGAGTCGCATGGTCCGAAGATCAATCGGAATTTGATTTGCACCCCCCCCCCACGCGCGCGTAGAGAGAGCCTCCTAGCCAATACTTCTTATCCCTTACAAAAGGGAAATTCATTATATAATGGAGAAATCATGCTTGGTTTTCCGATGTGGGACAACCAACCTTTCTCCATAAACTAGGATTCAATCATGCGACTTTGAGACTCAAATTCTCATTCACCCAATATCCGATTTGGGCATACCACATATCGCCACGAACCTCTCATGGAGGAGAACACATTCCAATTTTACATTTCCACAATCGGGTACGGGACCCGCTCGCAATTAATACCCAAAGTCGGGCCAAACATGCTGGAATTTCATATAATTTCCAACAGTCCCCCACATGAATGAAAATTGACACAGAGATGAAAAGATACCAATCAACAGTCGAGTCTTGCATAGGATAGGTAGGTTACCCTTTGAACCTTCCCTTGTGAAAACACATTTACTTTACTAGCTAATTAGTAGACGTGATGTCCTTGAACTAATCGGCCATTGGTGTAAACGATGATGCGCCTCACACAACACTTTCCCTAACACTATCCAGTTCTCATGGTTATGTTCGTTTTGGCCATGAACATCGTCCTGGTTCTGCGAGAATTGCTAAGAATCGAGCCTTTCAACGATTCCCTTTGAAGCGGCCCCACTTCTTTCTCACATAGGTGATTCTTCCTCCACGACAGAATCATTAAAAGCTTTAAGCTTACCCTAAACCCACTAAATCACTGTTTCTCAATTAAGGATGTGTGTTGAGATATATTAGAAAATATCCCCCACAGTGATCGTTCGAGTCTTAACAAGTCGGTTGTCCCTTTGAACCTAGATCTTGGGATCTCCAGCCAACTAGGTTGGGTTTTCCTTTGTCTCAACTCATTTATCATAAGGCTTTAGCCCCATCCCTCTCGATGAACTTGCAACCAACTCTCTATTTAACCCTTTGGTTAACGGATCTGCCAAGTTGTCTTTCGATTTTACGTAATCAATCGAGATGACTCCAGTAGAGAGTAGTTGTCTAATGGTATTATGTCTTCGACGAATGTGTCTAGACTTACCATTATACATGTGGCTTTGTGCTCTCCCAATAGCCGATTGGCTATCGCAATGTATACTAATTGCGGGCACAGGTTTAGGCCACATTGGAATATCTTCTACAAAGTGACGAAGCCATTCCGCTTCTTCTCCACATTTATCTAGAGCTATAAACTCAGATTCCATAGTGGATCTAGCAATTACCGTTTGTTTAGAAGATTTCCACGAAACGGCTGTACCTCCTAGTGTGAACACATACCCACTAGTGGACTTAGAGTCCTTCACATCCGATATCCAGTTCGCATCACTGTATCCTTCAACTACAGCTGGATAATTGGAATAGTGCAAGCCATACTCTCGAGTGTACCTTAAGTACCTAAGTACTCTCACGATAGCTTTCCAGTGCTCAGCACCCGGATTGCTCGTATATCTACTAAGTCTGCTGACAGCGTAAGCAATGTCAGGTCGTGTACAACTCATCAAGTACATCAGACTTCCAATTATTCGAGAGTATTCAACTTGAGACACACCGTCTCCTCGATTTTTCGATAAATGTTGGCTAGGATCTATCGGGGTCCTGGCATATGCTGAATCATCCTTGTTAAATTTCTCAAGAATTTTATCAACATAATGTGTTTGACTTAACACAAGTCCCTCAGACGATCTATGGATTTTAATTCCAAGGATCACGTCGGCCAAACCCATATCTTTCATGTCAAATTTCGCATTCAACATATCTTTAGTGGACTTGATCATCTTATCGTTGCTACCAACGATGAGCATGTCATCTACGTAAAGACATAGAATGACGTAGCCAATTTCAGTGTTCTTCACATAAACACACTTATCGCATTCATTGATTTTAAATCCACTACTCAACATGACATTATCAAATTTTTCATGCCATTGTTTTGGTGCTTGTTTCAAGCCATACAAAGACTTTACTAACTTGCACACCTTATTTTCATTTCCAGGAGCTATAAAACCTTCAGGTTGTTCCATATAAATCTCTTCTTCGAGATCTCCATTCAAGAACGCAGTCTTGACATCCATTTGATGCACTTCAAGATTCCTTAAAGCTGCGATGGCTAACACCATTCTAATGGATGTTATTCTCGTCACAGGAGAATATGTATCAAAGTAGTCAAAGCCTTGTTTCTGTCTAAAACCTTTTATCACAAGTCTTGCCTTATACTTATCGATTGTACCATCTGCATTCATTTTCCTTTTGAAGATCCACTTGTATCCTAGTGGTTTACTCCCCGGAGGAAGATCCACTAATTCCCAAGTGTGATTTTGCAGGATTGAATCAACTTCACTTTTAATTGCCTCTTTCCAAAGAGGTCCTTCAGAGGAACTCACAGCCTCTGAGTAACTTTGAGGTTCACTCTCGAGCATGTAGGTAAGGAAATCATCACCAAATGATTTTTCAACTCTAGCCCTTTTACTACGTCTTAGCTCAACCTCGTTATCTTCACTTGGTTCCTTTCCCATAGGTTCCACATCCCTACTAATGGATACATCATCCATTTTCGTTTTGTGTGGAAAGATATGTTCGAAAAACGAAGCGTTTCGTGATTCGATTATCGTGTTCTTGTGTATGTCATTTATTTGAGATTCATGCACAAGAAACCGATAGGCGCTACTGTTGTGTGCATATCCAATAAATACACAGTCAACAGTTTTAGGACCGATTTTCACTTGTTTGGGAAGAGGTACGACTACCTTTGCTAGACACCCCCACACTCTCAAGTATTTATAGGATGGTGCCCTTCCATGCCACAATTCGTATGGACTTTTGTCTAACTTCTTACGGGGCACCTTATTTAAAAGGTAATTAGCTGACAACACAGCTTCCCCCCACATGTTCGGAGACAAACCCGAACTTAGCAGCATGGCGTTCATCATCTCTTTGAGAGTTCGATTTTTACGGTTCTGCAACGCCATTTTGTTGAGGTGAATAAGGTGCCGTTGTCTCATGCCTAATTCCGTGCTGAGCACAGAAGTCGGCAAAAGGTGATACATACTCACCTCCTCGATCACTTCTTAGCACCTTAATCTTTTTATTAATTTGATTTTCCACCTCATTTTTGTAGAGAATAAATTTCTCTATTGCCTCATCTTTACTCTTTAGAAGATAGACATAACAAAACTTAGTGCAATCATCTACAAAGGTGATGAAATATTTATTTCCACCACGTGTTTGCACCGATTTTAAGTCACACACATCCGAGTGAATTAAACTTAGTGGTTCACTATTTCTTTCAATAGTATGAAACGATGATCTTGTTAATTTCGCTTCAACACAAGTTTCGCACTTAAGTTTAGAGTCGATTTGGAATGTAGGTATGCTTTTCAAATTCATTAACCTGCGCAGGCTATCATAATTGACATGTCCAAGTCTACCGTGCCAAATAAACGAAGACTCAAGCATATAAACGGAAGAGGTACCAATTTTATTCATAACATTTTTCGGTTTAACAACCATTACATTGAGCTTAAACAGCCCATCAACAATATAACCCTTCCCTACAAACATTCCATTCTTGGTCAAAATGACCTTATCAGACTCAAAAACAATACGAAAACCGTGCTTGATCAGAAGCGAACCGGATACCAAATTCTTACGAACTTCCGGCACATACAAGACATTGTGAAGCGTCAACTCCTTCCCAGATGTCATCTTCAACACCACATTTCCTTTGCCTTTCACATCAGACGTGGCCGAATTCCCCATATACAGCTTCTCTTCGGACCCAAATTCCTCAAGCTTGCTGAACAACTCCTTGCTGGAGCAAACATGACAAGTAGCTCCAGTATCAATCCACCACTCAAGCGGATTGGAGTTCATTAAGTTAACTTCAGAAATGACAGCAGCTAAGTGCATGTCATCAACGTCTTTGGTGATGTTATCAACCATGTTGGATTCTTTTTTCTTCTTCGGCTTTCGACATTCAGCCGCCTTGTGACCCGGCTTGTCACAATTGAAACAATTGCCAGAAAACTTCCTCTTGAAATTCTCTTTCTTCGGCCCTAGCATCCCTTTGCTATCAAGACCGGAATTCTTCTTCTTTCTCGAGCCATGCTCGACCACATTAGCCTTCGCCACATCCGGGCTGATCAACCTTTTTTCAGAGACACGATTGTCTTCTTCAATACGAAGACGCACGATCAACTCTTCCACATTCATTTCTTTACGTTTATGCTTCAAGTAGTTCTTGAAGTCTTTCCAACCCGGTGGTAACTTCTCGATTATTGCAGCCACTTGGAAGGTTTCACTTAACGTCATCCCCTCAGAATGGATCTCATGCAATATAACTTGCAACTCTTGCACTTGACTTATCACGGTCTTAGAATCAACCATTTTGAAGTCAAGAAACCGGCCAACTATAAATTTCTTGGCACCGGCATCTTCAGACTTATACTTCTTTTCCAAAGATTCCCACAGTTCCTTAGCCGTTTTCAACGAACTATACACGTTGTACAGTCCATCGGCTAGGCTGTTCATCACGTAATTCCGACACAAGAAGTCGGCGTGATTCCATGCATCCAAAGCATTAACGGCTTGTGCATCCGCATTCTCACCAAGAATCGGAGCATCTTCCGTCAAGAACCTAGCAAGGTTCAACGTTGTCAAATAAAACAACATCTTTGATTGCCAACGTTTGAAGTTCAAACCATTGAACTTCTCCGGCTTATCAAGGTGATTGATCGGGAGATTGACCGGAGCAGGAGGACCGGTTGGAGGGGCAGTAGGTCCAGCAGGGTTAGCACCAGTAGGGGGAACCTGAGCAGGGGCAGGAGGCGTGGTCGCCATTTCCAGAAAGTAAAGGAATCTGTTTTAAGACTGTTGGGTAAAATCTGGAAATGTTGTCGCAAATGTTGGGCAACACCTTCGGCAACACCTGGTACTGGAATCTGGGAAAAAATAAGACCGAGGCCCGTGCACGCACGGTTTCCTTAAAACAGATTCGTCCGACTCTCTCGGTGCTTGAGTACTCTATGGACGTCCGTTTCCCAGGATACAACGGTTAAAACCACAGCCAAGTTAAGCACAAACCTGCTGTCTCGGCGAACTGGAATAGAGCCCGATTGGAATCAAAAAACGAAGCAGAATTGCAGAATTATCGAAGCCAAAACAGAGGAAGCAAAGGTGGAAATTTCGAGAGCAAAAGTGTTTGAAGGTGTGTCTTTCCTCATGTGGAGCACGCCTATATATAGGCCTCCTTGAGCCCATGCCAAAGGTTGCAATTAGTGCACACCATCATGGCTTGGAGGTTATGAATGTGGAAAGCCTTGGAGGTTACAAGAATTTGGAAGGTCACAGCGGTTACATGTGGCAAAAAGGACGTAGCCGGGCCCGCAGCCCATCGGTCCGACATTCGTGTACGCAGGTCGTGCGTGCACCCGAGTCGCATGGTCCGAAGATCAATCGGAATTTGATTTGCACCCCCCCCACGCGCGCGTAGAGAGAGCCTCCTAGCCAATACTTCTTATCCCTTACAAAAGGGAAATTCATTATATAATGGAGAAATCATGCTTGGTTTTCCGATGTGGGACAACCAACCTTTCTCCATAAACTAGGATTCAATCATGCGACTTTGAGACTCAAATTCTCATTCACCCAATATCCGATTTGGGCATACCACATATCGCCACGAACCTCTCATGGAGGAGAACACATTCCAATTTTACATTTCCACAATCGGGTACGGGACCCGCTCGCAATTAATGCCCAAAGTCGGGCCAAACATGCTGGAATTTCATATAATTTCCAACAGAGGTTCATTCTTTTTCACAAATAAAACATCTCAACAAGACATAATGGGACGAAGCATAACAAACATTCTCTGGATAAATCATAAATTATTTAAAACTGGGAGGTAAAGGCTATAACAGAGGGTACTATAGAATTATATAATCGACTGACATTAAAAAAATTAAATCGGGAACTTTGCAACAAATTGATTTATGAACCTTAGAGAGAGAAAGTAGGGGATGAGAGAATTGAAAGTGTTGTATATATACACACATTACATACCCATGGATTTTGCCACATTTGCACTCCCGTCCAAGCGCTTGGCGAGATTGAGAGGGTGAGAATACTTCAGTTCTATTATGTGAATAGCGTTTGAGTTCTTGTCATTTTTTCTCTATTGGAATTGCAACAATCATTCACTTAGTAAGTTTTTCCTAAATAATATAGATTTTTATATGTGGCAAATTCCTAGGTGGCAAGATATAGAATTGAAAGCTTATTTGGCGAAAGTTGAGATTACATGGCGACAAAAGTTTATTTAGAAAGCTTTCGTGTCGCAACCTGAAGAGTTACAATTCTATTATGTATATACGAATAAATTAAGTTGAATTAAATTAGATTTCTAATTAGAGAAAACTCTATAACAAAGATAGTAAAGTAATTCAATACTTATTTTATTTGTTTATTTGATTATAAAAGGTAAGAGTCCTCTATATTCCAAACTCTTCTTGAAGATTTTTAAATGTTTTGATTCTTTTTCTTTTATAATCTTGAATATTTGAATCTTAGACTAAAATTAGTTCTATATTAATATATATTTAAAGAGTTTTCCAATTATATATTATAAGCATATATAGAAAATTTATATTATAAAGTTAATATTTTTATTAAAGTACAATATTATTAGAAATATGCTCTTATGTTTTTTTATTCAAAATTCTATCACATGTATATATGTAGTTAGACATGTCATAGAGGAAAATGAAGATTATGATATGAATATTATATTTTAAGAATAATAAACTAATAACATATATTTATATTTTTTCTATTGATTATAAAAAGTAAGAATTCATTTACATTCCAAATTACTCTTCTTAAAACATTTACATGTTTTGATTATTTTTCTTCTAAAATCTTGAATATCTCAAATGCTGAACTAAAATTAGGTCAATATTTATATAGATTTGAAGGAAATCATTATTTAAAAACTAAAACACAAAGTTGATGACAAAATATAAATGTTTATATGAAATAATCACCTAAAAAATATTAATAAGGACAAATGAAAATAAGAATAAATAATTATGGAAGTAGAATTAGAATAAATTCAAAACAAGTAAAATTAAAAAGTATAATTTATAATATGTCGTATACTTGTAGAATTGATTAAACTTTTAGAAATATAAAACTGTCAAGAATCAAATGGAAAAGTTGGTAAATAAAACAAAGACAAAAACGTAATTTTAAAAACTTTATAAAATATTTAACATGTGAAGGATACAATGATATTTAGAAAATAACAATAATAAAAATAAAACAAGAGATGTAACATAAATTAAGTATACAGTAAGAGTGCCAACGTCTTAATTATGATGAAATAATAAAATATTGATAAATTTATGGAAAAAATATCTTAAAACCTTTTAAAAAAATTCATATTTGATCCCCAAAATATTATCCATTATGACATAGAAGTGCCTTGAAGAAAATTGAGATTAAATGACAATGTAATCTATTTTTATAAGATTATGTGGAGATTATTTAAGATGTAACACCTATATTTAAATATGTTGAAATAAATAGGAGTGTGTCTTCTATATTTTATGAGCGTATACAAAATATAAAATTAAAAGCAAAATTTTATAAAATAATCATAAAACATGATTTATTATATAAGATAGAGTAATTGATAGTAAATATGAACATAAACATAAAACTGAGAATTGTAGAAATAAGAATGTTAGGATGTTGTCTTGGGTAAGACATGAGATCCTTGAGATAGGGTGGGTCAGATCAATTAACACGGGGTCATGTAATATTTATATATATATTAGGTTGTACTTTTATATATATCATGTAATACTTATAAAAAATTATAATTTTGATAAATAATATTATGTAATATATATATATATATATAATACAAAAATATTATCTGATATATAGAAAAACATTACTTAATACATAAAAAAATACTACATATTACATGACCCACAAGTGAGGGATAATTTTGCATTAAGGATCGATCTGATCAGACCCACCTCATGGATCTTATAATACAAAATTATTACCTGATAGAAAGAAAAATATTACCTAATACACATAAAAATATTATATATTTTCTGTTTTAAATCAATGTGTTTTCTTATAACCTGACTTGTCACACAGAATGAGATATGTACGCAGACTCACTTAATTATGGAAAATTCATATTCGGTCACTAAAATAGTATCCACCATTAAGACATAAAAATGACTTGATATTTAATCTATTTAATATTTTATATAAACTAACAAATGTGACCATCTGATAAAAAAAACCGTTGATATATTTATATAACATTAAGAAGATATACGAAATTGTATGAAGTACAAGAGTTCTAAATTAATTAGTCATACAATGACATTGTGAATTTTTTTTTCCTAAAATGTAAGATAGGTAACTAATATATTTGGTAGACAATTTATTGGTTTGATGTCATGAAAATATCCAATGAAAGCTATACATTAAATAAAAAATATTGTATATAGCATATATTATTTTTTTAAATTAACGAAGCTAATCGAGATATAACGTGGCAATAATTGAAAAGGATAATATAAAAAAATTCAAAGAGATGTATAAACATATAACACTATAAGGACACAAAACATATGTTATTTTCAAATAATATGATTTTAATTGAGTAATGATAAATGACAAATATCAAATTACAAGTTTGGGATAAGAACATAAGAATAAAGTTTTTTTTTGCAGAAATATAGTAAAATAATATTCCTCTACCAACCATGGGCATGTCTTAATAAAATGTTAACCGTTGATGTGTAAAAATCACATCCTTTTAAATATTGTAATTTGAATTAATGATTGTATTAGATTTTTCACACATCAGAGATGAACATATTAATATATATCCACAATGAGTAGGGTAGCAGACATAAACATAGTTATCCTAAATATAATACATGAGATGTCACTTTCGTAATTATAGAAGTAACAATGAGATAAATGTGAAAATCAATAGTAATTAATGAACCATATGTATCTAACATTTTTAAAATATTACTAATTTGTAATTGAATATGTGCATATTATTTAAGATGTTGCACATAGATGTGGGTGGTACCAAAGGATGAGAAAATTTTGATGATTAACACGGTTAAAATGATTGAAACGTGTCTTCAAAACACATTTAGATACCCTATTAAGTATAAAGAATTTTAAACACAAATTAAAAGAAAAAGGAGAAGATCTATAAGAATTGAAACAAAAAAAGTTCAAATTGTCTATTATGAGAGCATGTATCTAGATAGAAAACGACGATACATATATAATTCAAATAACTAATACATGTTGCGCAATGCTTCCAAGATTTATTTTATCATTTTTTGAAATTTATGAAGAAATAGATTATATATATATATAATTTAAAAGAAAAATCAAATCAAAGGAAAAATATTAAGAGTATAAATTCATATCTAATTTAAGGTTACAAAATATTCAAAAAATATAAAATATAATATTACAGTAATCTGAAAAGGGTGGAAATAATAAAAATGTAATTCAAAACATTAAAAAATTGTGGAAAATTGTAGAAAAATATAGAAAATTTTCAATTTTCGCACAAACAATGCATGCAAACACAGTTGTTAACTTTAACAATTTTGGAGAAAACGTTGAACATTTATTAAATCACACGTGTAAGTAGCGTATTTCTTTTAACGTAAGACGGAAACACGGAATTTTTTTATATCATAAGCAGGTTTGACACATTTTATCCAAAATCATTCCATGAATTTGAAGAAGACTTAAACTGTAAATGTGAGCAACTTAACAAATAAAATAGTAATATTTTTTCTTAATTTTATGAAAACATTTATGTATAAAATAATGTAATGTTCATACTCCAATTGATCACACATATACATACATAAACTCATTTATTGATTAAAATCTTATATGTGCAATGCACATATGTTATTTTTTGGGAAGAATTTTTTAGAGATAGAAATATGGTGTGTATTTTTGATATAAACATGTGAGCATATATATTTTATTGTGCTTTAAATTGTCTAAAACTAGAACGGGAGTAAACATTTTTTTTTAATAATTTTTAACTAATTTTTGATTGAACTTAAATGAATTATTGTAGTTAATGAAATTTTTATATTTAAAAAAATAATACTTAATAATAAATCATACAATTATAATATCTCATGTGCAACACACGTGTACTATATATATATATATATATATATATATAGATTCGACAAAATCAACAAAATAAACGATGTTTAGTACTGTGTTCTATTAGATTATATGGAAATTTCGACAACAATTCGACGTCATGCAT
Source organism: Scutellaria galericulata (assembly GCA_946896805.1). Taxonomy (NCBI): domain Eukaryota; kingdom Viridiplantae; phylum Streptophyta; class Magnoliopsida; order Lamiales; family Lamiaceae; genus Scutellaria; species Scutellaria galericulata. The sequence continues at coordinate 9,669,484 of OX335798.1, read as the reverse complement.
TAATCTATCAAGTTATAGACCCTCTTTCTCTACATTTGATGAGTGTCAAACAAACAAAAAAATTCCTACTCCAAAATATATGAGTATAACGGTGAGTAGGGTCGATCCTCAGGGAACATGGCTTAATTCTTTCGAGAGGGAAAACGAACCAAAGGGGGATTTGAATTATCTAACTAATTAACCTAAAACTAAACTAACCTAGACATTAACTAATTAACGAACTACGAAAATAAGGAGAGAGATTATCTTACCAGACTCCGATTCAAGGGTACCAACATTCAATTGCATCACTGATCTCGAACTACGAATATCATCTTGCACATTCAAATATTTAACCTTAAGTTAATCATGGACGCCATAGATTAGTCATCTGTTTTCTTCATTTAATTGATCAAATGAAGCATTCAATCAACCTAATTATCAACTAATTGGTGTGCACTTCAAATTAATTAACAACTGCAAATCTCTTGTGAAAACTATTAAACATAACTAGATACTTAGAACCAAATAACCCAGACGCTTAAATTATTAAGTTTATAGTTTTTCTTACTCTCGTTAATTCAATTAGACAATTACACAATTCTAACAAAAATATAATCAACCTATTGCTACTAAGTACCAATTATTCAACAGTTATACATCCCAGCAACATATAAAAGAGAATTCAGGATAGCATAAGCAAAATATAATTCAAAATCAAATTGTCAAATCAACCCAAACTATATCTCAATTTATGGAATTAAATCATGAATTAACAGATACTTAAAATAAAGCAAGAAATTAAATCAAGCACAAAGCCTCACAGTCATAACAATCGAATTAAACGACCCTTAAATCAGAGAAACGAACGAAGAAGAGAAAATTATAGAGAAAAGCGGCATTGGTAGTGACTGAGAGAGGAGAGAGAAGAAATGTATATTATGTCTATGATATATCTATAGTGTATTGAAATATCAAGTATTTATAATACTCTTTTTCCTACTTCTAATAAAATTGATAAAACTAAATCATAATCCTAAAATATATCTATTACATATGGAAAATAAGTGTTTAATTTGAGATAAACTCTTCTTGGGTCTTTCTTCTCCAACAAGTCATCTGAGTCCAATCGATAAAATCTCCACCAAGCCCATCTAAGCCAAACTTCACAATTAGAGTCCAAAGTCCAGCCTTTAAGCTCAATTTTACTTCAAAGACCACCAAAGTTCATTCCTACAATAAGAACAAGAGAAGGCCTCTTGTGCCCCGGGGGAATGGATCTCAGATCCGTGCCCCTAACCTGACCCGACCCCATATATGTGTGTGTGTGTGTGTGTGTGTGTATATATTGTGTAATATCTTAAGGTATTTATGTAATACATTAGAGTAACATATACAAATACCTATAAGGTATTTATGTAATACCTGAAAGAAATACGTATGATACTTATAAGTTACTTATGTAATTCCTGAAAAGTATTTATATAATGCCTGAGAGTAACATATACAAAAACCTATAAGGTATTTATATAATACCTGAAAGTAATATGTGTGATACTTAAAAGATATTTGTGTCATATCTAAAATGTATTTATATAATACCTGAGAGTAACATATACAAATACCTATAAGGTATTTATGTGATACCTGAAAGTAAATATGTGTGATACTTAAGAGATATTTGTGTAATACCTGAAAGTAACATATACAAATACTCAAAAGAAATATGTGTGATACTTAAAAGATACTTGTGTAAAGTATTTATGTAATACCCCTGAGAGTAACATATACAAATACCTATAAGGTAATTATGTAATACCTTAAATGATTTCATGTCAATTTGAAGAAGAATAAGAACAGGAAGATATACAAGAAGAATAAGAAGAAGAATGTACAAAATAAATTAATAAGAAGAATAACAAATCAATAAGAAAAGAGACTAAAAGAAGAAGGAGGAAGAAGAACGAAAAAAAAGAGAGGAAAAAGAAGAAAACACTATTTCTGCATAATACCTTAAGGGTGGATATGTAATACCTGAAGAGTAAATATGTGATACCTAAAGAGAAAATGTGTGATACCTGAACATAATACATTATGTGACACCTGAAGAGTAAATGTATGATACCTGAATAGAAAATGTGTGATACCTGAACATAATAATACATTATATATAATCAAGTGCACGCGCGGCGCACACCATCCACGCGTCAGGTCGGGTTGGGGCATATAAGTTTTTGCTTAAGAACAATAAAACCATCAATTAAACATAAATGGACTAAAATCACGGGTAGTTAAGATGCTAAAATATTTGTAAATAACGACACATCAACATTCAACATGCATTTCTCAACAAACAAATTGAACAGACAAAAATTCAGCAAAACATTGTCCAATCAAATTCTAAGGAAGCAATTAACAAAAATTTAGCAAAATTGAACACAACAAAAATTTAACATATTTAATCTACTAAGTTAGCGACTTAAATTAAGAATGCAAACACAATTAACAAAAAAATCAGCAAAATTGAACACAACATACAGATTGAACTAACAATTCAACAAAATCAACAAATTTAACCAACATTTCTATAATTCAAAACCCATTCCATAATTTAAACTTAATTCGGTTGATCCATCTCACTCAATCATCAAACTCACATAATGCTTTTGAAATTATACTAAAGAGTTTATTACTTTTTTCGTCCATTATGTTTGTCGTGTGGCAATTTTGCCTTTTTTGATTTCGCGCTTGCAATTTAGGACTTTCTGTTTTATGGGCTAACAATTTAAAACTTTATTTTTTTATCAATGACAATGTAGAATTTTATGTTTTCAAAATTAGCAATTATTGCCCAATTTCAGCCCGAATTGTTTATTTGGGCTGAAATTACACGGTTTTCGGGCTTAATTTGATGAGGTGGCGAGTGATTATCTGATGTGGAATTTTGCAATTAATAGTCAGGCACCATGTGTATTTTAAGTGGGCCCCACTACCTAATTCAAAATTAATTAAAAAAAAAACCACCCTTTCTTCTCCACCCTTCTCCACCATCGCAGATTCTCTTGAAACCTGCAGAAGAATCCAGCTTTTCCACCATTCTTGTAATTAATTTCCACCGACTTGAAACATATCGTATCATATGCCATTTTGAAGCCCTCGGCAAGCCCGTTCCAAATCCGGGCTCGGATCAGCCATCCGACGCGATCGTTTCTCTCTCTAGAACCCGTTTCTCTCTCTCTCTCTCTTCAAATTCAGGCCATTCGGCCACCGATTGGAGCGATTCTTATGCCTGTCATGAATCCGGGCTCGGATCGTCGATCGGACATCATCTCCGCCGACAATGGCCAGTCAAACTCTCGGCCTTTCCCTCTCTCTCTTCGATCCCTCTCTCCCTTTCTCTCGGTTTTTCTCTCGCCGGCGAGCTGATGTGGTGGTGGAGGGCGGATGTTGTGTGCAGGCGCCGCCATGGGAGGGGAGGGCAAGGGATTTGGTTTTTTTTTTTTTGATTAATTAATTTTTAATGACGTGTCCAGGTGGATCCCACTAAATCATATCAGCAAAAAAAAAAAGAAAATCCACGTCAATAAATGATCAGCCACCTAAGTAATTTCAGCTCGAATTGAGGTGTCACGTGCAAAAAAAGTGTGATTTCAGCCCAAATAAGCAATTCGGGCTAAAATTGGGCAGTAATTGCTAAATTTTAAAACAGAAAGTCCTAAATTGCAAGCTCGAAATCAAAAAGGGCAAAATTGCCACACGGCAAACTAATGGGCGAAAAAAGTAATAAACTCTTATACTAAATCAAGATTTAGCCCATCAAAATTATAATAATTCACTAATAATAAGATTAACTTCATTCCAAAATATAATTCAAATAATTACAACTAATAAGCGAATTTAAAAAAATAGCAACTAACTCACTACTAATTTTCCAATCAACAAATGACAATATCTAATTCAACCAATTTCACTAATTCTTGCACTAATAAACTAATAATTCACTAAGTTTGAGGACGCTGCTTCTGTGGTTCAGTTCATTTCACATCCGGATGTAGGGCATTGGAGTCTACAGGGCTATTTCACACCCATCCGGAACATTATTGCTCTGATGGAGTTCTGGGTGTCGCATATACATCGCGAAGGGAATTCTGTCGCAGATTTCTTGGCTAACTTAGGGTGTCAGACTGAATTAGCTGGGTCCTTTTCCCCGGATGTGTTTCCTCGCAGGGTCCAGGTGTTGGCTAGATTTGATCAGATGGGATGGCTGTCGTTTCGAGTGGATCGAGGAGATGCTTATATTTGATGCACCCGTTTTTCTTCTGGATACAGTTTGGTGTTTGCTTTTCCTGCCTCCTATCGGCAGTTGATTTCGGCCATCTGTTTCGGCCTTTTTGCTCTGGATATGGATTTTTTATTTATTTAGTGTTTGTTTTTTCCTGCCTCCTGTCGGCAGTTTATTTCGGCCATCTGTTTCGGCCTTTTTTGCTAGTTTCTCTTTATGTTTTCTCTGTTCATGTACTCTTTGTTGTTTGGTTTCTATGCACAGGTTAGAGGTCAGCCTAAACTCCTCACCCCGTAGGGTATTTTCTTTATAAAAAAAACTAATAATTCAAAAACTAAACTAATTTTGACTAATTATAATTCAATACACTAATAATGAAACAATTCAAACTATCAATAATTTAATAATTCACTAATAATTAAACTAATAAACTAATTATTCAACTAATACACTAATTACAAAACTAGTAAGATAATAATTCAATAATTTAACTAGAAATTTGATAATTTAACTAATAACTCCAATAATATTATTAATCTAATAAACTAATAATTTCGGGAAAAATAATTATTATCTTGCAATCGACGGTAGATAATTACGGTAACAGAGGGCGGCAACGACAAATGGCGTTAGGTTGGGAAATATAAGAGGATTGGGCTAGGATTTGGAAGGCTTGGGAGGGGTGGGAGATAAGTGAATCATTTTACATGATTTAGCGTACACTTAAATATTTATTTTAATATTTTTGAAGATGTTTTGTAGGTGAATTTTATGGTTTTTTTATGTATAAATAGCATTTGATGAGTTTGTGCTTAGATTTATGTTTTTAGTGAGTAATAGTGCAACTTTCAAGTGGAAATACAAAATGAGGAAAAAAATCACTAAAGAATGGCTAGGAAAATGATGAAGATATGCGAAATGAGAAATGAAATCACTTAAAGAGAAAAATATTCAAATTATGTGGAAAATTGTGTTGCATAAACTATACGCTGAAACGCGCAGCTGTGGAAGAAAAGAGATACCTCTTAATCTAAAAGTCCAAATTGAAAGCTTCTTAATTTTTTTTTTTTTTGGAAATTTAAGGAGGAGATCTATAACATTGATATTCAATATTTTCTCAATTATGTCTCCAACAAAGTAGAAAATTAAGCGAAGATGGAAGTTGAAATGTTTTGTTTTTAATCTACAGGTCTCTAGTATTTTAACCATAACTTGCTGTCGAAAATTGTTATTGAGTTGAAATTTGTGGAATTGGAAAGTTGGCTTTAAGAGTAACAACTTTCATGAAGATTACAAGGTCAAGTTCAAACTTGGTTGTTGCATCCGTTCGTGTTCCAAGACACGGTCGTGCACCAAACACAGAAATTTCTACATCCGCTCATGGTCAGACTGTGCGTAAAGACACGATTGTGTCGAAGGATCCCTTCTTGCCCAAAAACTCATTCATTGGTGTATTTTCAATTTCTACTCGACATGAAAGACCTTAAAAATGTTATAAAAGCCAAAAATTGATGGACATACATAGAATGCTATATACCAAGCATAATAAACACACAAAGAGAAAAACCACAATTCTGATAAGCATTCGAGGAAGAGACGAGCACGATAGATCATATTTGGATCATAATTGGAGGAGAAAATCAAGAATCGAAGGATTGAAGAATCGGTTGATCACCTTTCATCGAGTTTTAATCTATTTCTCTTAGATAGATTTTTGGTTTAGATATGATGTGTTTCAATTTGTCTATGAATTGTTGGGTTAAATTCATTTTTGGTCCTGCCCTAGCGGCGTTGTCCGATTTTGGTTCTGTTAATTTTCGATCATCAATTTTAGTCCTGTAATTGAAATTTTTTTCCAATTTCAATCCTTTTTTCATCGGAATTGGCACTTTTAGACCAACTTTCGGCGAGTGACACACTCGTCCCCAATTTTGAGATTTCCTATGACTTACGCTTATGTGACAGTTTATTTCGCATGTGGTATTTATTTTTGCATTATTTTTCTCCCTAAAATTCCACATCATCCACCACATCATTTAAATGCATTAAAAAATGAATGAAATGTAAAAAAGGAACATAATTAAAGGAAAAAAAAACGAAAAACACAAAATACAAATTAGGATTCTTGCAAAAAGTGATTGCATTTCAAATGCCCAAAACTCTAATCCATTACAAATGCCCAGAACCCCAATTAGAGTTCTTGCAATGAATTAAAGGAAACAAAAAATACAGAATTAAAGGTAAAAAAATGCCTAAAAATCCATTACAAATGTCCAGAAATCAAACGAATTAAGTGAGAGTGCCTGAACCCCCTACGTGGATTACTTGAAGCCCATTATTGCTGACAGCGACACCGGCTTTGCCGCCACCACTGCCACCGTCAAGCTGTGCAACTGTTCGAGATTTTGGTTAATTTACTAGAATTATTACATCATATATCACTATTGAAAAGTTTATATATTTTATGCATTCGAGATTTTTTTTATCCAAATTTATAAAAATATACTTAAATAAAAATATTACAAAATTGAGAAAAAAAATATGATCAATGTCAAATGACAAATAAATTATGCATTTATCAGCATATACATGTGAAATAAATAAATAGTAAATATCATAAATTAAGATAAATATCATTCAAACTTAAATTTTAAAATAATATAGATAAATAATAAAATTTATTTATCATAAAAAATAACCCGTGTATTACACGGGTTTTACACTAGTAGATTTAATATAAATAATTCATATGAATTATAATTTGAAATTCTTATCTCGATATTAATCTTAATTAATCTCGAATCTATTAAAGTCGATGCCGCCTCTACCAATAAATAAAGGTCAAGACCAATTTAATACACTTAGTACAATTTTTAGTTTTTCAATTTTTTTATTTATTAATATTATTTCTTTAATTTTTTTAATCAAATAAATTTCAAATTTATAAATTATTTTTGTATTCAAAGTCTAGCATGTTTAATTTTAACAAATTTAATTGAAATTCTTATATTATTTACTAATTTTTATAATCAATATTAAAATTGTCATTGAATAGCCATATTAATTAGCTTTAAAATACTATTTAGCATAATTTGTAAAATTATAGAATTGACATGTGGGCCATTCTTTTATATATAAAAAGATACTTCTATAAATTTGCAAATAATATTATCTAATTTTTTTTAAAGGAACAATATATAAAAAAAAATAAATAAATAAAAGTAGACATGAATGTACAAAAATCTCCATTAATCCAGGATAGTGATTCAACCAACAATATTATTACATTTTGGCAAAACAGGAAATGAAATGATAATTTGAAAATTTCTTACTCTCTCCTTTTTATTTTATTTATTTATTTAATTTTTTTTTCCGTAGAAAATTTCTCACTATCAGCAACAAGGATAGAGGAAATATATGCAAACACCTGTCCTCAAACACCCTTTTTCGTACAATTGCAGTAGAGACAACCCACCTCATTTCTTTTGGCTGCAATGGATTGGGCTTGTTCCAGGGGAATTTCTTTGGGTTAGGTGAGAATTTCCTGGGTTAGTGCCTCCCATGGGTTGCGGGTCAGGTTAAAAAGATTCGTCTCACCTAATTAGATTCATGAGACGGTCTCATATGAATTTTTGCTTCTTCTTTCTCAATTAAGCGATCTTTCTCTGTTCATTTTTCTTCTTAGAACTTCAGTTCCTTTCTTTTTCTTTGGGTGGCTCGATGGAGGTTTGGTGTGTTTTGATTGAGAAGATGATTTGAGATTTGTCAAATAGATTTTAAGAGATGAAAAAATGGTTTTTTCAAATTATTCATCTATCAAAGTACTCCATAATCATAGTGATTCCTTTGCAGAAACGAAGAAGATGAATGTTAAAAAATGATTTATCATTCTACTGACATATATTATTTTTATGACATAAATGTATCACTAGTATTATATACAAGTATCATTATTATTACATAAATAAAGATATTATTTCATCTGCATAAAGATATTCATTTTAATGAAATATTTCGTAAAACTATTACTTATATCACATAAAGGTATAAACCAGACAATGTAAATGTATCCATTTACTAAATTACTTACAAAATTGTTTTATTATATTACTCAAATATATTATTTGTATCACACAAATGTCTTACTTTATTTATATAAAGGTATTACCCAATTTAACTGAAATATAACTTAAGGGTGTTATTTGTATCATGTAAAGTAATTAATAATGTAACGTAAATAAATTAATGTGTCTACTTAAAGGTATTGACTGATTTTTCTTAGAAAAAATGATTTTGTTATTTATGTTATGTGAGCGGTACTCTTACATTATATTATATAAAATGGGGTTAATACCTTTACGTAAATGGAGTAATACGTTTATGTGATGTAACTAATTAAGACCTTTATGTGGTACACCCAATACATTTATGTAATACACAAATATATTTTATTGGAGTCTGGCAATTTAGGACAAAAAAATTTCGGGCTGTCAATTCAGGACATTAAGTTGTCGGGTATCGCCAATTTTGCCCATTTTCAGCCAGAATTGCTTATTTGGGCTGAAATTGCATGTTTTTTGCACGTGACCCCCTTAATTCGGGTTTGCAGGCTCAATTCGCTGATGTAACGGGTTATTTAGCTATGTGGCATTTGTGTATTAATTCTCCTCTTCTGCATGTAATAAAAAGGGGCTTAATATGTACACATCACAATTAAAAAAGAGGACAAACCCAAAAGGGGGAAAATTGGAACCCTAAATCAAAAATTCCTCCCAAAATCCCGAGATGAACCCTAATTTCCCAAATGGTGCCTCTCTGTTTCTCGATTAGATTTGCATTGACGAACACCTATCCAAAGATAATCGAGTTCATCCTCAGACCATATATCTATTTTCGATTTCTTCTTCAGCAGGTGGCCAGATCCAGCTCCGGTCCTCAAAATAATGTTTTCTAGAACCTACCTATGATTTTCAGGAAACGATGATAACGGAGATGGCATCTGACTTGGGCCCATTGGGGAGGCATCTCCTGTTCTTGTTGATTATACTTGGATGGATCTGGTGGAAATTTGAGATTCGGCAACAACGGCAGCATAGGAAGATTATGGAACGAATCAGAAGGCTCTGCCACTCTTGATCCCAATGACAAACTCGGGAACAAATCAGGAGCTGTACTAGGCAAATTCCCACCCGCAAATGAATATCTAGGTAATAACTTCTCATCAAATGGTAGTTTGGGCAATAACATCTTTTCTTGAAATTCAGAAAAAGTAGCACCGGAGTTCCCTGAATGCTCCACAGATCCTTTACCTTTCAGGATATTCAAAGAATGCTGCAAAAAACATGAGTCAGCTGAATGGTGCCTCTTTGTTTCTCGATTAGATTTGCATTGAGGAAGAGAGGTGAGAGCTTGAGGCCTTGGGACATGGCGGTTTTGAGGGACTGGAGGAGGAAGGTGAGGATGGTGATAGAGAGAGAAAGCTTGAGAGAGTCGAAGCAGGCGTTGGGATAAGGTGTGGATTTGCAGAGAGCTTTGGCTGTGGAGAGAGTGGATTTGCAGGATGGTGTGGAATTTGGGAAATTAGGGTTCATCTTGGTCCAATTTCCCCCCCTTTTTTTTTAATTGTGATGTGTACACACTGGGCCCTTTCTTTATTACACGTGGGAGAGGAGAATTAATATACAAATGTCACATAGCTAAATAACCCGCCACATCAGCGAATTGAGCTTGCAGAACCCGAATTAGGGGGGGTCATGTGCAAAAATCTTGCAATTTCAGTATAAATAAACAATTTGGCTTGAAATTGGGTAAAATTGGCGAGACCCGACAACTTAATGTCCTAAATTGCCAGCACAAATTTTTTTATCCTAAATTGCCAGACCCCCTAAAGGGCGAAAAAAGTAATAAACTCTAACTAAAATGTATAACATGTTTGTTAGAACATGAACATACATGATCACAAGGACATGTGGGCGCATGGTAAATGTGGGGCGTGTGGAAACACATGAGAGTACCTAAAAATGAGTCCCAATCAGATCATCCGGATTGCATAGATTTATATATATATATATATATATATATATATATATATATATATATATAAGTTTTTGTATCGTAGATTTATATTCACGCACACACACGCACACGTTGGCACTTTTTTTTTTTTAACGTGCAGACAAGCAACTCATTGTATGATTGGATTAAAGAGTCGTATAGGTTTAATATAAATAATTCATAGGAATTATAATTTGAAATTCCTATCTCGATATTAATCTTAATTCTCGAATCTATTAAAGTCAATGCCGCCTCTACCAAAACATAAAGGTTAATCCTCTTATACAAGCAACCTAATTAATTAATTCCATGTGGAAATTAACATTCGACATAATTTGCTTTTCTCCTATAAAATCCCACTTCTCTCCATCGGTTTATCAAAAAATTCCACCATATTAATTTGCCTGCTTACTTGTCTCTTACAGTTGTCACAAACATGGCTAAAGTATAAATTCATCCGCGTTTTAAAAATTATCCTGAAAATGAATTAAAAATCTTCTTCATAGATTTAATTAGAATAATATGCATTACCAAGTCTACCCTTTTCCTGTTACTCCATCTGGGACCGTTGACATTATTTGCTTTCCCTATCTATAAAATCCCACTTTCTTTATCAGCTTTTCAAACATTCTGCCTCCTTAATTGTATCTTACAATCACTCTCCCAAAACAAAACATATCTTAGAATTTAAAAAAAAAAATAAATGCCGAAAATTCACATGATAATTATTTTGATACTTATATCTTCATTAATACTCATAGCTGATGCTCGGATGCTCTCTCAGAAAAGGGAAAATATAGCCAAGTTTCGTGTTTATGTTCATGATGTGCTGAGCGGTCCGAATGCAACAGTACACGAGGTTGCACGGGCCAACATTACATCTACTTCTCCCACGTCCTTTGGCCTAGTAGTAGTCGCGGATGACTTGATGACAGTGGGGCCCGACCCAAATTCGCAGAAGTTGGGCCGGGCTCAAGGGCTAGCTATAAATTCGGGCCTGGAAGAGCTATCATTTGTAGTGGGTGGTGTGTATATATTCACAGCTGGAAAGTATAATGGAAGTACAATCAATCTATTGGGATGGAAACAGAATACGATACCAGATCAAGAGGTCCCCATTGTTGGTGGTACTGGTGTTTTTAAGAGGGCACAAGGCCATGCAATTTCCAACCTTTACTCTTATGATCCTTCCACCAACACCTATGTTTTCACATATGATATGTATGTTGTTTATCACGTGGGTAATTAAGAATGTCTATGATTGAATTCATGGCTAAGGAATGAATATATCAATGTAATGCTGTTCCACCTGATAACGAATGGTATGGATCATAGTAGTGTTGAATAATGGATAAAAATGTGGATATATAATAATTGTGTATTAATTTGCATTTAATTATCGTGGAAACCTAGAATCTATATCTAATACTCTAGTTTTTCTTTTTTTTTATTTAATATTTGGGATGGTTGTGAACTCCAATCCGATATCTTGCTCAAACTCAAATTGAGAGATTTTTTACTCCAGTATTTACTATTTATAGTTATTGTTATAATTTCTGGAGTTAGGGTTTCAAGCTAAAATTGAATTGCAATAAACGTATATCATATAGATTAATAATGATAATCATATACACAAAATTTATTTCATGAATTAGTCTCGTAAGAATTAACTAGTCTCACACAAAATTTTCAATTTATTTAGAGAAATCAACACCAATTTTATATTATTCTAACTAGAATTGACAAACGTCCATTATTCATATTATGGTATCCACGTTTCATATTAAATACAAAGCACATGTATAATTAAATATACCTTATTGTTCATGTCCTAAAACAACTTAATTAAGAGGGTATTTGGGTGAGCTATTAGCTTCTTAAAGAAGTTTATAAGATGTTTAAGAGCTTATAAACTTCTCAAAAGTGTTTGTCAAGAATTTAAAAATAAGCTCTTATTTAATTCTAAACACAAATTCTCATGTGCATCTGGTGCACAGATCTAAAATCCGTGCAATCCGGGTCGATCGGATCGACCCGGGTTCGGGAATTTTGATTTATTTTTATTTTTATGTGTTGATCTTTATGTTATAAATGTGTGACATTTATGTTATCTATGTATGATCTTTATGTACAAATGTTATCACATTTATGTACTGTAACATAGAAAAAAAAAAGAATGAATTTCAGCACTTTTTTGGATCCACATACCTTTATGTGATGTTATTCATACCTTTTAGTTATGTTAGTTGCATATTTATATCACACATAAATGCATAACTATGTTAATATAAATGTATAAGTAATATCACATAAATGTATGAGTAATATCACATAAAGGTTTATATATACAAATTGTGCTGAAATCCATCCTTTTTTTTTTTTCTAAGTTCCAATACATAAAGGTTAGTATACTTGTACATAAAGTCATACTAATATAACTTAAATGTCACACTCATATAACATAAAAGTCAACACCTGAAGCGAAAGAAAAAAAAAGACCCGCGGATCAGGGTTGACCCGCGCGCGACCTAGATTGCACAATGTACTAGGTGCACACCAGACTTACTCCATTCTAAAATAAGATGTTAGGAGCTTATAAATTCTTTCTTGAAAAGTTGGGGGAACCCAACTTATTTCTAAAATAAGATCTTATTTTTCCATAAATACCTTCAAATTTGATCATTCAAATTACATAATTACCATTGCTAACATCTTATTAGCTCACCATCTATTTATCCAAACACTTTAACAATTAATTTTCAAATTTAATTTAAACATCTTATAAACTTTAAAAACATCTTATAAAATATATATAACTTCTAAAAATAAGTTTAGTCAAACACCCTTAAGTTACCTCATACTGGGGAAATGCAATTCTGTACGTATAGATATGGTTTAATTTTCAAACTTATAGATTTGGAAATGTTTCATTGATTGCGTGTTCAGTTTTTACTATAAATTAATATATGGGTGCATTTCATAAATTATGATGAATGTGTGCCTTAGTACCACAATACCAACATGATTATTGTTAATTAATAAAAAAACAAAATTATTTGAGGGTATACGTGTGTTACCCTATTTTCTCAAAATGATTAATTTATTTCTTCTACTACATAGAAAACATGAGGAAATAAAACTCCAAAGGCAATTAATCCATCTCAAAAATAGGTGGGGTGTGATTACGAATAAAATTGGTCAGTTTAATTAATTGGTGTTGATTTCTCTAAATATATTGAAAATTTTGTTGTTGTGGAATATTGATTTTACTGCATTTCTCTTGGATACTCTAAAATCTGGATTGAAACGTATGTTTAATCTGTTTTTCATTCTTAAACCAAAATCCTCACTGATTGAGATTTGGAAGTATGATCCACATCATCAAATTATGTTGATTAGATCAAAATTACAAATGCATGTGAACATGTGATTTGGGCACAATTGGACCATTCGAGTTTGAAATTTACCTAAATTCGTACATTTTTAAAAGTTAATATCTTAAATTGCTAGCTCAAAAACTTACAATCCTAAATTATCGGATCAAATAAAATATTGGACATATTGAATAATAAACTCTTTCTGATGCTTTATTTAAATTATATGAATTATTTGAATATACATGTTGAGAATCTTTCTTTATCCTTCCATCTTTTTATGGTATTCAGGAATAAAAAATAAAAAAAAATCTCTAGAAACGATTCCGTACAAGATAATGCTAATTTGACTTTGCCAAGGTTGAGTGTATAACTTCAGTTTTGTGTATTTTTTTATCTATTTTTACAAAATACATGCTCTAAATTGTAATATGGTGTCGATATTAATTGTTTAACTATATAATTCTATTCTATATATAAAAGAACAACCAGTTGACACATGTCATACTTTCCTTAAAAGTTTTCCTACTCAAAAAATATTATTAATAATTATATTGACTAATTAAGACAAATTGGTTATTTTTTTATTTAATAATTATATTATTTAATGCTCACAACATTCTCAATCTCAATTAATATGTGCTATTTTATATTATTATAACAAACCACATTAATTATAACCAAAATAAATTATTTTTAATAATAGTGACAAATAATCTTAAATTAATAATAATAATAATAATAATAATAATAATAATATTATTATTATTATTATTATTATTTAATTAGCTATACAAAATAAAATAATAGTTGTAACACTCAAATATAAAATCACCTCAATGTTAGTTAGAATGCATAAGTCATGAGGCAATATGTGTGACGCCCCGTTTCCATTTAATTGGAAATAGGTCGTCACCTTTATTTATTTAGGAACTAAAGAAATCATAATTATTTTTTAATTTACAGTGGAAGACTTAAATTGAAGACACGAGAACTAAATATTATTATTATTATTTTTTAAATATAACATATATATATATATAGTTATATATCAACTATTAATCAAGTTTAGTCGTGCTTCACCCACATTTCTAGAAATGCTTCACCCATATATATGTAACAGGAGATAAGTCTAGGCCCATCGTTTTTCATACAATACATGTTTAAACAACATATTGCTTTCAAAAGGAAACATGGTTCTAGCATATCTACTTTAAAGTGATAGTGAGAAGTCAGTCCACCTTGCTACACGTCCACGTCATCATCTACCGAACTTGAAAATATAAAAAGTAGCATCATGAGACACCTCCGGAGAGGGATCCCAGTGGAATAACTTTACCGTCTAATACATTGAAGCAATTAAATCATTAAGCAAGTACTACATATCCTTCGGGTACGCTCACCCTAGACTATAATCATAAAGGAATGTGGAAATCGCTCGCCCACTAAACCTTACTTTCATAGAGGAATGTGGGAGTCGCTCGCCCACTAAACCTCGTTTTCATAGACCAGACACTCTCGCCCTTACGGTCGTCGCCTAGTATGGAAGTTACATACTGGTTATAGCTATGGGCTTCAGCCGTAGATTTTCATACATAACTTATCAATTCAATTATCAACACATAATAGAGAGTAGAAGTTACCCACCTGTAACCGATAGATTTGACTTTACGAGGATATCTCTGGATTCACTAACCGTCTCGAACTACGCTCAACATATATATAATTATTTAGTCTATTAATTCATATATGGAAAATAAATATGATCATATTATAGATAAATCATTTAAACATATAAATCAAAACATGCTTATGATATGCTTTTTAGTCACTTAAATTAGTAATTTTGGACATAAAATGACACATAAAGATGTAATAATTTTAATAATTCATAGGTAATTCCTAAAATTACAAAATTATTTACATGATCACATATTAGTATCAATTATCATATTCTGAAAATTCATATTTTTGCACAGTGTATATAAATAAATAAAAATAGAATCCTAAACAAGACTTTCACTTGAATTTCATCTCAAAATCAGTCTATATTGCAAACCCTACCAAATCTTATAGGATTAATGAAATGCTTTCATATTTTTACAGAAGTCAGAAAACATATCCAAGTATAACATATAAAAATATCAACTGAAAATAAGCTTTACATATTTAGTTATGAATTTTCTAAATTAGCAGAAAACAGGGCATATTGTATGCTGAAAACAGACTTTCTTGTAAAAATTGGCATAAATCGTACAAGACTCAAACAAATTCATACTAAATTTTTGCATGTACATAAGAACTGATTCTAAAACATAGTAAAATATCATACATAAAATCGAAGGATACAGTTCGAGAAAATCGTATGATTCAGACCCAAAAACGGGGCAAAAACTGTCTTTGAACACCTTATCTTAGAAATATCATAGAAAATTGGGTTTAACTCCAAATCTTCTGAAATTTAACATGCATATTTTACACTTCATATAATATATTGTGGTAAAAGGGTTTAGCCTAATTCAACTTTTACAAGGCTACAAAAATTCTCGAACAGCAGAGAAAAACACATAGCAGCAGCAGCATACTTCCTCACAGCAGCAACAGGAAAAATAAAACACACAGCAATAACATACACATTTACACAGGCAGCAGGACAGCAGACAGTAGTGAGGAGAAGATGGGGTAGAGAGAAAAAGAGAGAGATACCGTGAGAGAGAGACAAAGATGGAGAGAAAGAAGTTGTGTGTGTACGCCCTTTCTTTTCTTTTCTTTTGTTGCCAGTTTCTTTATCCAGCTTGGTGTGAACTTAAACCAAGTGGTTACTTGGTGTCAAGTTGTGGTGAAGTGAGAAGGAGAAGTTGGCGTGAGCTGGGGTGCAAGTAGTTGAAGTTATGACTAGCCATTTTCCTTTTCTTAATTTTTGTTTGATATTTGCTTTAGCAAATAAATATACAGTTATATATATATATATATATATATATATATATATAATGACTTAGCTTATCAAATACTTGTGCATATTACCTAAGTAACCAAAATTAAAACATTAAAATTTAATTAATCGATTACTTAGGCTTAATTAATTAATTTTTAGCTTAATTAATTAATTAGCAACATATAACACCCAAAATAATTAAATAAGGTGTAATGTTATATATATATATATATATATTGCTAATCAATTAACTATGTATAAGAATTAATAAATTAAGCCTAAGAATTAACTAATTAAGATTATATGTTGCTAATTAATTAATCAAGCTAAAAATTTATTTAATTAAGTGATAATCTTAATTAAGTTAAGAAGTAATTAATTAAGGGGTAATGTTTTAATAATTTAATTATTAACTTATTTCATACAAGTATTTACCCAAATGAGGAGCAAGCCACACGCATGGGAAGAGAAAAGAAAAGGGGTTAGTCATCAATTCTCTCTTTCCATGCAAGCCACCTCAACACTCTCTCTCCACCAAAAGTTAGACACACACGTGATGCCTCCCCATCCAATTTGCAAGTGGGAAAAGGAGAAGATAAGCCATCTCTCCCTCTCCATGTCACTCTCTCGCTGAAGATCTTTCTCTCCAGCATCTCTCTCCCCACACCTAGGCTAGCTCTCACACTAAAACGGGAAGGGGAAAAGAAAGGAAAGGAAAGCAAGAGAAAGCAACGGCAGTACACTCCATCTCTCTCTCCCCATCGGTCTCTCTCTTTCTCTCTCTCGATACTTTTCTCTCTCTCTCTCTCTCTCTCTCTTTTCTTTCTCTCTTTCTCTTGTCCTAGGAATACTGCTGTTCTTACTCTGTTTCTGCTGCTCGCTGCCGTCGGGAGTCGTCGGGAGTTGTCGGGAGTCGCTGGGCTGCAGGGTGCTGGGCAGCCTGCTGTGTGAGTTTTGCTGCTGCAGTGGGTAAGAAAAATTCTGTGACTGTTGTGTGTATTTCTCTGCTGTTCGAGAGCTTTCGTAGACTTGTAGAAGTTGAATTAGACTGAACCCTTTTACCAACATCAAGTTCATCGAGTCAAGATTATGTGGGTAAAATTTCAGAAGATTTGGAGTTAAATTCGATTTACTATGAATTTTCTAAGAAGATGCGATTTTCTGACAAAACGTGACCTGTTTTCGAGTCTGATTGGAACCTTCTCCTGAGTTGTAAACTTCACCTGTGTGTACAATATTTTACCAGCTTATAGTACAAGCTTATAAGGACATGTAGAAATTTACCATGCAAGTTTACGAGTATTATACGATTTACTACAAATTTTACAAATCAGCCTGTTTTTCTGTGCGTTTGGTCTGTTCTAGGGCTTGTCAGCGGCCACCCTTTGTGCTGTTTTGCTGGAGTTGTAGAGTTGTTGTGTGTGTTTGGGCAGGTTGTCTTGGTAGATGGTAGTAGGGTGGTCTGTCGGAGGTGAGTCGCCGGTGACGCGGGTCGCCGGAGTCAGTGGTAGCAACCACGGAAAGGGGCTAGTCGAAGCAGTTTTGGGGTAATGAAAAGAGGGTTTTCTTTTATAGTTGCAGGGGCTATTTTTATAGGTTTAGCATTTCTTTGCAAAGTGCAATTCAAAATTCAATTATTTTAGCTTGACAATGATTTATTTTACTCTGCAAGTTTAATGCCAACTGTTGTGCCCCACCAAAAATTACCCGAGCCGACGAGCAGAAGATCTCCCCGAGTCGAGCGTACTCGAGCTGACTAGAATGGAAACCTGATCCGCAGTAGTCCAGTCGGCGGACCCGACCAGTATACTGGATGGCCCGACCAGAAGATCCGCGTAGGGTTAGCTGGGCTGATTCGCGCAAAGAAGTCCAATAAAAGGGGAACAAATCCCACATCAAATCTGGTCTGATTTGGATAGGATTAGATCTAGTTTTTTACCTTCTTTAGATCCTAGATTCGAGGGATTTATTCCTTAATGATCAAGTAATATATATCTTAGAATTAGTCTATAAATAGGGCTAGGAAACCTCGAAAAGGGGTTCCGAAATCATCGCACTCAAGCAATTAAGAGTTAATTTTCTCTCAGTTCATATAATAAAAGCGTTCTGGTCGGCCAAAACTGACCGACCAGAATAAGCCTAGCAAATTTGCCCGAGTAGGCACCGGGCCATTCTTTTTCTTGTTTTATTCGATTCTTGCACTTCTTATTCGGTTCGATTTCTTTAAGCCGGATCGAGATTTCTTTGTGTTAGGCTAGGATTTTGTGCCATACAAAATCTGACGTCAACATTTGGCGCTAGAAGGAGGGGGTCGAACCTCCGACACATAGCTCGATGACAACCAACACATTTGATAATCGCGAAGACCTGAGGATCTCATCCGATCCCCAGAACCAGGTTCTGTTGCCTGGTAGCTCTAACCAACGGCAACTGCATGATACCCCAGGGATCGTTACCAACACTCCACTCGGAAGGAATCTTATTGGGATCCCATTGGTAACGGAGGCCAGAGAGACCGAGATGAACTCGGAGGAGATCAGGGCCAGGATGCTCCAGCTTAGTCAAAGACTAAGGGAAGCCGAGGCCAGGGAGAGGAGCCGTAGAGCCCACGATCTCGAGGACACACAATCTTCAGACGGGTCGAGGAAGAAGCGGAAGGACAGGGGGAAAGAAATAGAGACCGACCAGCGACGAGAGGAAACCCCATCGCTGGACGAAAGTCTACCAGAAACTCAACGCTGCCCGACCCGATCTGCGGCATTGACCAAGACGCGGAGCGTATTTGATCGGATAGGACCGGCTTCTGCTCGCGAAGCCAGGAAATCTCAGAGAACCCTGGACTTCGGGAACGAGCAGCGACAGAATGAGAGGAGGAAAGGATACAGACTCTCCATCACCGATGAGGAAGAGGAGAGAAAGCTAAGGCAAAGGCTGGCCGAAATCGAAGCCAAAAAACCGAAGCCTGAACAGGAAAAAAGGCGGAAGAAAAACTCTCCTTTCGTAGATCGGATCTCTGACCGAGTTACCCCCACAAAATTCAAAGTACCACCGATCGGCCTCTACAACGGCGAGACTGACCCGAACTCGCATATCGACAAATATGCCTCTTGGATGGAGCTGCAAGGAGTCGGGGAAGAGCTCATGTGTAAAGCTTTTCCCCTCACGTTGGGAGACCGAGCTCAAAGATGGTTCCGATCGTTGCCAGACTTTTCAATTAAAGGATGGGAGGAGCTGACCGACCTCTTCCTAACACAATTTATGGGTTCGAAGACCAGGTCAACACCGAAGGAGAGATTGGTGAACATCAAACAAAGCAAGGATGAGTCACTAAGGTCCTACATGGACAGATTCAACAAGCTCGTCTTGGAAATGGAGCACGTGTCGGACGATGCCGTACTCATGGCAATTATGGCTGGCCTCCGCCCAAAAACCAGATTCTGGTGGAATGTCCACGAACACGGCCCCAAAACATACCACGACTTTTTGAGCAGGGCAGAAAGGTACATCGGAGCAGAGGAGGCCATACCAGAGGAAAAACCCACCTCAGAAAAAGAAGGAAAAGAGAAAAGGAAGAACACGCCTTTCAAGCCTCCAGGTGAGTTCAAGGTCTACCAGAACGAGGAATTGGACAGAGTCCGACATATCCTAACAGTCAGCCCGGCCCAAGTTTTGACCGACCTACAAGGCCAGAATGTTCTACCGGCCCCGAGACCAATCAGAGCCGACCCCAAGTGGTTAAATCAGAACAGGTATTGCCAGTACCATAAGTCCCCAGGACATGACACGGATAAATGCAGGTCCCTCCTGATCGAGCTCATGAAGCTGATCGACAGAGGCCATCTGAAGGAATATGTCAAAAACGCCGAGCAAAGGCCACAACAGCAGCAACCCCCACCACCGCCGCAGCTTGGGGCCATCCGCGAAATTCACACCCTCGTAAACAACAACTGTGGAGAACAAAGGCTCTAAAAAAGAATGAGGAGAGAGCAGCTCAGGGATGCAAGGAATAGTTACCAACGATGTAACCCCCCGAGGCCAGAGCCAGTCCATCCACCACTGACTTTCACCGAGCAGGATTCTGAGGGAATAGTGCAGCCGCACAACGACGCCCTGGTAGTATCTCTAAATATCTGCCTCACCATGGTCCACAGAGTTCTGGTCGACACTGGGAGTTATGCAAACATACTCCATCTGAACACCTTCAGAAGGATGGGACTTCCCGCCTCCGACCTCGTGCCCTGCTCTGACTCAATTCAAGGTTTCGGGGGAAAAGTCACGCGCGTGATCGGGAAATGCGAGTTGAAAGTCGTATTCGGAACCGGGGACGAAGCTGTCTACACAACAGCTGAATTCAAGGTAGTAGACCTAAATTCAGTTTACAACGCGATCTGGGGCCGACCATTGTTGGCAAAGCTGAGGGCAGTGGTATCAATACATCATCTGGCCATCAAGTTTCCGGTAGGGGAAAACATTTTCGTCATTCGAGGTAATCAGTTGGCGGCTCGGGAATGCGAGTCGGGCCTGAGGCCGAGAGAGCTCAACATCATCGAATCATCATCAGCCGACCAATCCGAACACAATGTGATGGAGATAGATGACCCGGTTGGATGCACGGAAAAATCGGCCGACCCCAACTCTGAAACCGCACAGTCAAAAGTCCGGACTCCGACCATAATAATCGAGGACGACACTGACTTAAGAACAAGCGGCCTCACAGTTACGGGGGCAAATGACGGAAATCCAACCATCGAAGAATGGGAAACATTAGATCCGAGGAAGGATGCACCACCGAGTAGAGCAACACCTATCGAAGAATTGGAGGTGGTCCAACTAGATGAAAGCCGACCCGAACTAGAGCTCAAAATCGGTAAGGAGCTGAAAGAACCTTTCAGGGGAGAACTAATAAACTTCCTCAAAAGGAGCACAGACGTCTTCGCCTGGTGCCACGAAGACATGGAGGGCATCCGACCCGAGGACGCATGCCACCACCTGAACATCGACCCAGCTGCTAAGCCGATAATACAGAAGAGGAGGAGACTGAGTCCAGACAGATATCAAGGTTTAGAATTGGAAGTTCAAAAATTACTCGGGAACGGTTTCATAAGGGAATGCGATTATGCCGTCTGGGTGGCCAACCCAGTTCTAGTAAAAAAGGCGAATGGGGCATGGAGATTGTGCATAGATTTTACCGACCTCAACAAAGCATGCCCCAAGGATTGCTTTCCATTGCCGAACATCGACCAGCTGGTCGACACAACAGCAGGGCACGAAATCATGAGTTTTATGGACGCTTATTCGGGATACCATCAGATCCCTATGGCCGAGCACGACCAACGACATACGACGTTCATCACTGATCGGGCACTGTACTGTTACAGAATGATGCCCTTTGGCCTGAAGAACGCAGGAGCAACATATCAAAGACTGGTCAACAAAATGTTTGCTGCTCAGCTCGGAAAAACCATGGAGGTCTACATAGATGACATGTTAGTCAAGTCGAAGAAGAAAGAGAACCACGTCAAAGATCTAGCAGAAATGTTCGACATCCTAAGGAAGTACAGGATGAAGTTGAACCCCAAGAAGTGTTCCTTTGGGGTCGGATCAGGAAAGTTCCTCGGCTACATGGTAAGCCAGAGAGGAATCGAAGCTAACCCCGAAAAGATCTCGGCAATAATGAAGCTCACTCCCCCGAGGAGAGTAAAAGATGTCCAGAGCCTAACAGGGAAAGTGGCAGCACTGAACAGATTCATTTCGAAGTCAACGGATAAGTGCAAAGCCTTTTTCAAACTGATTAAAAAGGATGGAAATTTCGAATGGGACGCTGAGTGCCAAAAAGCTCTTGAAGAACTAAAAAGGTCACTAGTGGAGGCCCCAGTACTCGCCAAACCAGAAGCAGGTGAGAAGTTACAACTCTACCTAGCAGTGTCGTCTTACGCCGTAAGCGCGGTACTTGTCCGAGCAGAAAAAGGTTCCCAGCAACCAGTGTACTATGTGAGCCAGTCAATGCACGACGCCGAACTGAGATACCCGGCCATGGAGAAACTGGCGTATACTCTGGTCATCTCGGCCAGAAAATTGAGGCCTTATTTTCTGGCCCATCAGATCGAAGTCCTAACGAATTTCCCCTTGAAACAAGTCTTAAGCCGACCAGATGCCTCAGGGAGACTACTTAAGTGGTCGGTCGAACTCGGGCAGTACGACCTCCATTATTCACCGAGAACAACAGTAAAGGGTCAGGCCCTAGCAGACTTTATCGCCGAGTTCACCCCCGTTGTGGTCCTACAAGAGGAAAAGGTCGAGAGGCCCTGGAAGATGTTCGTGGACGGGTCATCCACGATGGCGGCAGCTGGGGCTGGGATCGTTCTGATCAGCCCCAATAACAAATATTTCTGCTCAGCATTACGTTTCAAGTTTCCAGCAACGAATAACGAAGCAGAATACGAGGCACTCCTGGCCGGGTTAGAGATGGCCAAACAGTTTGGGGCAGACGACCTCGAGGTTTTCAGCGACTCACTTCTAGTCGTCAACCAGGTCTCGGGAGAATACGCCGCTAGGGATGAGAAGATGGCCAGATATCTGAGGTCGGTGGAGATAGCTCTGGCAGACTTCAAGAATATCCGAGCAGAACAAGTTCCGAGAGCAAAAAACGCCCAAGCCGACGCACTGGCCCGTTTGGCAACAAGTGAAGGAGCAGAAGATATTGGCTCGGTAAATATCGGAATGATAGAAAGCTCAGTTCTGGAACAAAAGACAATATACAACACCGAGCAGCAGAATACTTGGATGACTCCGATCATCCAATACTTGAAAGGGGGGAAGGAGCCCGATAACGTAATCGAGGCCCGAAGACTGAGGATACGAGCTGCCCGATACACTTTGAAGGACGGGATCCTTTACAAAAGAGGTTTTTCCCTACCATTACTAAGGTGCTTGGACGAGCACGAGGCCAATTACGCACTGCGAGAAGTGCACGAAGGAATTTGCGGGAATCACACAGGAGGGCAGGCTTTGGCCTTCAAAATTATCAGGCAGGGCTATTTCTGGCCGAGCTTAAAAAAGGATGCAATTAACTTTGCACGCAAGTGCGAGAGGTGCCAGAAGTGTGCCCCGCTGATGAAATCACCAGCAGAAGAGCTGAATTCGGTAATCGCGCCTTGGCCGTTCGCCAAATGGGGAATTGATCTGATCGGGCCTCTACCGACCGGCAGAGGAGGTGTGAGATTCGCAATCGTAGCGGTTGACTATTTCACTAAGTGGGCAGAAGCCGAGCCGCTCGTAAAGATTTCCGAGCCCAAAATAACCGACTTCGTTTGGAAGTCCATCATATGTCGTTTCGGCATTCCACACTCCGTGGTCTCCGATAATGGCCGGCAATTCGACTCGTCGGGATTCAATGAGTTCTGCGCGAACTTAGGCATCAAGAAGCTGCTCTCCACCCCATATCACCCCCAGGGCAATGGCCAAGTGGAGGCCATAAACAAAATCATCAAACACACCTTGAGAGCCAAGCTCGAGAACTTGAAGGGAACATGGGCGGACGAGCTACCAGGCGTACTCTGGTCATACCGAACAACAGCCAGAACTTCCACAGGAGAAACACCTTTCAGCCTGGCCTTCGGCTCGGAAGCCGTCATACCAGTCGAGGTTGGTATGCCCACATGGAGAACTCAGAACTTCCAGGAACAGGACAACGAAGTCGCAATGCTGAACAGCTTAGACTTGTTGGAAGAAAAAAGGCAAGATTCCGAGCTAAAGAATTCGATCTACAAACAGAGAAGCGAAAGATACTACAACTCCAAAGTCCGAGCCAGAAAGCTCGAGGCCGGAGACCTGGTCCTAAAGAAAGTACTGCAGAACACAAAAGAGCTCAATGCCGGCCCGCTCGGACCAAACTGGGAAGGACCGTATCAGGTAGTTTGAGTACTGACCAGAGGCGCATATGAGATAGCCGACCTAAGCGGAAAAAAGATTCCCAAGCCTTGGAACGCAGAACATCTGAAGAAGTACTATCACTAGATTTTAGTTCATTTAGGTTATTTTCATTCATATGTAATTTTCCCTTTACTCTGAATAAATTCTATTCTTGATATAAAAACTTGCTGCGTCAAGGGTTCCGGCCCCACAAAGGCTTCGGCCCACCCCAAGCTCGCCAGCCGAGCTTGAGGCCAAACATTAAGGCTTCGGCCCACTAAGGCTTCGAGCCACAAGGGTTCCGACCCCACTAAGGCCTCGGCCCATAAGGGTTCCGACCCCACAAAGGCTTTGGCCCACCCCGAACTCGCCAGCCGAGCTCGAGGTCAAACACTTAGGCCTCGGCCCATAAGGGTTCCGACCCCACAAAGGCTTTGGCCCACCCCGAACTCGCCAGCCGAGCTCGAGGTCAAATACTAAGGCCTCGGCCATAAGGGTTCCGACCCCACAAAGGCTTTGGCCCACCCCGAACTCGCCAGCCGAGCTCGAGGTCAAATACTAAGGCCTCGGCCATAAGGGTTCCGACCCCACAAAGGCTTTGGCCCACCCCGAACTCGCCAGCCGAGCTCGAGGTCAACCACTAAGGCCTCGGCCCATAAGGGTTCCGACCCCACAAAGGCTTTGGCCCACCCCGAACTCGCCAGCCGAGCTCGAGGTCAAACACTAAGGCCTCGGCCATAAGGGCTCCGACCCCACAAAGGCTTTAGCCCACCCCGAACTCGCCAGCCGAGCTCGAGGTCAAACACTAAGGCCTCGGCCATAAGGGTCCCGACCCCACAAAGGCTTCGGCCTACAGAGGCCTCGGCCCACCCCGAGCTCGCCAGCCGAACGCGAGGTCAAATTTAAGGGTTTCGATTCCAAGGCTTCGGCCAACCCAAGCTCACCCGCAGAGCTCAGAAACCCGATCTAAAGGCAGGACGACTAAGTAGGGTTCCGAATCAGCCAAGACGATTCACAATCCTAGTAAATAAGTCGGGGCTCGAATTTTCATCAGGGGCTCGGTCAAGTTCCGACCACAAACAGTCCGGCCAAAGAATCAAACGAGCCTCTATATGTTTGAAAGAAAACATTAACATTCACAAAAAGCCGGTTTGGAGGCCGGAACCTCTTACAAAAAGCAGAAAGCCGAACAAGCGAAACACGAAAGATCCGAACTAGACATGAATAGAGGAGGACACTGTTGGTCGGGGGCCTTCAATGTAATAATGAGCATGAAGTGCCACCTGCTTACTAGGCACACCTGGCAGCAACTCACGACCACGATATTAAATTGAAGGAAGAAAAGGAAGGGGACAAAGAGTCATCGCTCATCAATGTCGACCACCTCGACATCCCCGACAACTACATCATCCGCCTCGGCAACTGCGGCCGCCCCATCCGCTTCCGCCGCCACCTCCGCCTCAGCCGCCTCATCCGAGCCGCCCCCAACAATCCCGACGTCGCCGCCTTCCTCGGCCTCAGGGTCAGCAGGGGGATGCATCGACATGAACTCGATGGGTGGAGCCGGCCTGAGAAGATGCTCGGACCCCGGTGGGAGGAACCTCGCCAGGTCATCCATCATCCGGAGATGATAAGCGGGCAGGGGCTGTTTCTCCAGAAAGGAGGCCAGGGCCCCCATCAGCGGCTTGTCGTCCACGCCGGCAGCACGGTTGGTCTGGATGTTGTCCATATAGGACAAGACGTAGGTCAGAATACTTTCGTACTTGTATTCTGCGGACAACTTGAACTTCTGGGCAACCGCCATCTCATCCAGCTGGTAGGCCCGGACCTCCTCCAGCTCGCCCCGAAGCCGAGAAACCTCCATCGTAAGGTCCGCCACCCTCTGCCGGTCAATCTCCGCGGCCTGGGTCACCTCATCAAGCCGCTCTTGGGAAGAGGCCAACTTGGCGGACAGGGTGACCTTCTGATCTTTGAGTGTGGCCACCTCATTCCGAGCATCACGCAGCTCATCCCGCCGACGCTCGTACAGAGCCCGGTTAGCTTCGTGGGCGGCCTGGGCCCTCCAAGAGAAGACAGAGGCCTGGGCAAGAAGGATGGAGGAGCAGGTACCCAGATCGATCCCAGTCATGTGCTGGGCATAGTCCTCCAGCTCCTCAGTCCAAGCCCGAGCAGGAGCCTCCATGGACTCCGCCACCCCTGATGGGAGGTTGGTGTCCTCGGTCGGAGAGCGGGCGCGGGCGAGGGCGAAGCTGATCTGGAAGGGAGGCCTCCGCCCCAGCCACTCCTCGGTATGAGCGACCCGCTCGGGGTCCCAGCCAGTGATACTGACCGACCCAGCCAGACTCGATCCCGGGCCTGAGGCAGGCATTGGCCGAGCAGATGGTCGACCTGCGGTTGAAGGGCCACCCTCTTCAAGCCGAGCCCTCTTGTTCGGCGCCGCGTCGGACCCAGATGGCTGACGAACACCAGTGCCCCGGGATGGTACAGGGCGAGCAGCACCCCGCCCTCGGGCAGAAGCGGGGGCACCCCGAGCAGGGGCTGATGCACGTTGGGAGCGTTGTCGGAGGCGCTCAGCAGGGTCCATCCTAATAGAGATACCCTGGCCGGGAAGGGAAACTGAAACGAAGACCGGTCAGAGAAGCAAGATAAAAGTTAATCAAACAAGTGATAAGAGACTCACCTTGAACGGGAGAAGGAGAAGCGCGAAATGGCAAGACCAAACCGGCACCACGGAGTTTCTCCGAGGTGATCAGGACCCTATAATGCCTCTGTGCCTCGGAGGAGAAATCACGGAGGTAGCGCAGCTTCCGCAGGAAGGTCTCACTGAGCACCAGGTTCTTCGGTGTGATATCTGCAGAACAGAAAGAAGTTAACGATCAGAAGAGACGTTAATAAACCATAAAAAGTTGAAACATTAAATACCCTGGGCGTCCCCAAAACAGGTCGGGCAGTTAACCCGGACGGATGAGTCGATCCACTCCCCACCGACCCAGAACCACTTGCCGCGCCAGTCCTTGATGGACGATGGCAAACATCGCACCAATTGAGGTCGGTATTTCCGTACCGACAAATAGTAAAAATGGTTCCTCAGGCCGGGAACCATCTTTAGCCTGAGCATCCATGCCACCTCATGGGGGCTCGGAACTCCCAGGCCGAAATGCCAAAACAACACCACCAAGCCGATGATAGATGTCCATCCGTTGGGGTGCAGCTGGCCCGGAGCGATTCCCCACTGCGCGAGGTAGCCGGCCAAGGTAGAGGCAAGGGGGAAACGCAATCCGGCTTCCAGAGCTCGGACGCTGATGGCAACCTGACCTTCTGGCGGCTGGTCCATCCGATCCGCCGGATGGGGGACCGAGAAAGTTACCCTCTCAGGAATATCAAAGAGAGTGCGCCATTTGTTCAGCTCAGCGATGGTGGCATAGGACGGACAGTCAAAGGCCTCCGAGTCAGGATTCGAGGCACTTCGACGAGCCAGTCGTCCGGTTGAGGCGGCACAGATGGGAATCCCCTCGGGGATGACAGAAATTTCCCGCCCCGAGGTGCTGGCTTCGCCTAAGCCTCGAGCTGAGGAAGTCGGCCCGTTGTTTGCATCGCCAGTCGGCTGAGCAGTAGGAGTGTTTCCTGGGTCGGAAGACGAGGACGAGTCGGAAGAGCTGGAGGTCCAGGAGTACGATGGTTTGGAGGCAGGATCGACCCCCTGGTCGTAATCCTGCACCGAACCACCAGTAGACGAGTCTGAAGCCATAAGTTAAAACAAATATATATACCTTGGGACTTTGGAGGACAGTATATCTTGGACGGAGACTTTAGGTCGGTCTTTGTTGCTCGAACAGAAAGTGAAAAAGAGCGAGAGTTTGGAGATCGCGAAGAAGAGAAGTGGAGAAAAGAGTTTGTTTCTCACTTATTTATAATAGAGCATCACGTCATTCCGACTTCCGGCCACCGAGATTGTGACACGTGGCCAGATCTTGACGCGTGTCCTCCAGTTTGAATTTTAGACGAGCAGCGGCTCGGGGGCAATTTGTTGTGGCAGGGCTAAATGGGGTTAGGCCCCGACCAGACCAATAACTGGCCACGGCCTAAGAGGCTAGTGTTGTGCCCCACCAAAAATTACCCGAGCCGACGAGCAGAAGATCTCCCCGAGTCGAGCGTACTCGAGCTGACTAGAATGGAAACCTGATCCGCAGTAGTCCAGTCGGCGGACCCGACCAGTATACTGGATGGCCCGACCAGAAGATCCGCGTAGGGTTAGCTGGGCTGATTCGCGCAAAGAAGTCCAATAAAAGGGGAACAAATCCCACATCAAATCTGGTCTGATTTGGATAGGATTAGATCTAGTTTTTTACCTTCTTTAGATCCTAGATTCGAGGGATTTATTCCTTAATGATCAAGTAATATATATCTTAGAATTAGTCTATAAATAGGGCTAGGAAACCTCGAAAAGGGGTTCCGAAATCATCGCACTCAAGCAATTAAGAGTTAATTTTCTCTCAGTTCATATAATAAAAGCGTTCTGGCCGGCCAAAACTGACCGACCAGAATAAGCCTAGCAAATTTGCCCGAGTAGGCACCGGGCCATTCTTTTTCTTGTTTTATTCGATTCTTGCACTTCTTATTCGGTTCGATTTCTTTAAGCCGGATCGAGATTTCTTTGTGTTAGGCTAGGATTTTGTGCCATACAAAATCTGACGTCAACACCAACCTTGCAAGATTAAATTTTATTTCTATTTTGCAAGTTGTTTATGTCATTTTGCAAAGTTAGTTAACTCTTGCAAGATTAATTTACCTAGCAGTATAAAACTTCTTCTTTGCAAATTGAGCTTTTACTTTGCAAACTAAGTCTCAACCTTGCAAATTGAATTTCTACTTTGCAAATTAAATGTAACTTTGCAAGATTGAAATATTTTACAAAATTGATTTAATTTCGCAAGAATGAGTTATTTTGCAAGACTAATTTATTTTGTCAAGTAAGTTTAATTTCGCAAGATTTAGTTATTTTTTCACAAGATTTAATTATTTTGCAAAGTTGATTCATTTAGCAAGATTTAATTTTTGTTCTTGCAAATTTATTTTTCCTTTGTTATAAGTCTTAACTTGCACAAACACTCGTTTTCCAAATAATATGAGTCATCTTCCTTATTATTCAAAGTTCTTATCTATAGACCCCGATTATCGATCTTAGTTAGGAATATCTTAATTCATGTTTTAATTTAAGTTATGAATAGTCTCTTCAAACTGCTAGAATAAGTTTATATCCATATATTTTTGTAGGAAACGCAAGCGAGGAATCCCGTAATTTTCTTGAAACGTAGCAATTGCTAGAGACACCACTTATCTGAGGTGGGGGTAATTTCTATACTTCCATATTAAAGATTCTAAGTGAGTTGAAGTGAAGTTATGTGTCTACGTGAAACGTATATGATTATTTTATGAAGATTTCATTTTATGCTTTACTACGAGGTGCAATGACAGTGTGCTATTTGCAAAGTGAATGAGTTGAATTATGATGAAATGTGGTGAAGGTTATGGGGGAATTCATGCTTTCCCATTTATGTGACCAAGTGCTATAATGTGAGAATGTTAGTTGGTGTGAGCTGGGTATGATTAAATTGTAAACGTGGCATTATGTGCCTGAAATGAAACAAAAGTGAGTATGAAATATTTGCAAGATGAGTGAAATTGTTATGTGTGTGATGTGTTTGCAAGGTGGCTCAGTTCCACACTAACTCTACGGTGGCTAAGAACCACATTAACTCTATGGTGGCTAAGAACCACAAAATATTTTCCACGGCGGCTAAGAACCGTATTTTCAAAAAGGCGGCCTCAAAACCGCATTTATGTGCTATTGAGTGATGTGTTTATGTTTGTTAAATATGCATAAATAACGGCTAAGTTCCGCAAGACATATTTGGTGGCAAGTTCCGCAAGACAAAAATGTTTTCACGGCAACTCAGAACCGCAAAGTTTTCCAAGGCGGCTCAGACCCGCAACAATGTTCTTGATGAATTATATGTCTATGTTTCCTGTTATGTTTTAACTGCTCACAAGTCTCATCCCACTGAGTGTCTTCATACACTCACTCCTTTTTATGTCAAAAATGTTTTCAACTTAAGGAAACCTTGAGCATGGTGTGCAAGCGGTGGATGCTGGTAGTCGATGTTCTAAAAATTACGAAAGAGTTATACTGGATTTGGAAAAGGTGTTATATTATTTAATTGTATAGGAAGTGCTCTTGAAACCTTTTTGGGAAAAAACTTAGTTTGCAAAGCTGTACAGTTTAGCTGTACAATTATTATTAAAAAAATGTATATTTTCTTCCGTTGTGTATGATTCACGTTTTATAAAACAGGGATGTTCGAACTCACTTATCTTTATCTACAAGTTTAAATCACTTTGGAAATGCATGTTTTATCGAGTATCTGGACGTCCAAACGAAAAGTATATTAAACTCTGATATCCTACGGTGATTTACAAGAATGGGACGTTACACAACATATATATATATACACATATATATAACATTACACCTTAGCTAATTAATTAGGGTGTTATAATTTTACTTGTGTGATGAGAAGATATTTTGATACACAATGAATTAGGAATGCATATAAATATATGTGTTTATGATCACAAAAGAGACTAAAATTAATACTACATGCATAATTCATTTTACTAAATAATATTCATCATAAAAAAATACAATTTCCATTTCATGCATGTATGTTCAAAATTGCATACTATGTCTTAAGATTTTATTTTAAAAGATATATATTGATACACATTATGATGTGTGCATGTGTGTTCAAGTAAAATGATTTATCACATAAAATCACATAAATAGATCATACGTTAAATTACATTAAATAAAGCATTCACAGGCACAAACGAGTAAGTTAAATGTCTTAACCTAATATAATCTTAATTCATTTAAACTTATCTATTATCTTATCCTTTATTTTCATCCATGCTTGTCGAGTGAGTTGGGATCAAGCTCGGTTTCCTCCGTGAGCAATCCTATAAAAACCCTTAAAATCTCGAAAGAAATATATATCATAAAATCTTTAATATCATCAAGTATAATGTAATTCGTAAATCATAATTTTAAGTAATAAAAGATCCCACACTTAAATCATTTATAATTGAACATTAAAAGAAATTTTATAAAATATGAAATACAGGTTTTCTTGAAAACGGGGTATTACAAAATGACTCATGTTATGAAGACAAAGTATAACTCTAAATTAATTTCACGATTCTTATTCAATTCGAATATAGAATGATTTTTGTTCATTCGAACTCATATTAAATGAATATTATGAAATTGACTTAAAGTAATGTAATGGTTTCCAAAAAGGGTCATTGTTGGTTATAATAATTCATGCATTTTAGCTGATGTTTGGAAGAGAGTTGCATTTTTGAATTTTTCGATAACTATTTTGATTAAAAAGTCTGTTCAAATTGAGCTCTGATAACAATCAAAATAGTTATTGAAAACACAAAAACTCCTGTGTATTTTCTGCCCCACGCGCCCTAGAAGGGGTGCCATACACATTGTTTATTTTCTACATTTTCTGAAAAAATATATATACATTTTAATTATACTTGCATACCTTTATATTATGACATTTTTACCTTTATATTATGACATTCATACCTTTACATTTTTTTAGACAAACATTAATATTATACATTTTAGTTATATGTAGGCATACTTTTAGTGTTTTATATATATATATATATAGGTATAAGTAATATCATATAAATGTATGAGTAATATCACATAAAGGTTTATATGTACAAATTGTGTTGAAATTAATATAGTCTTAGTTTTTACATATTACGTACACATTTTCCTTTCATATTTTAATGAGATTCAAATTGTACTTAAGATTAGGTTTAGTAATAAGGTTCATTACATAACAATATTAAATGAATATTTCTTATTCTAATTGATAAAAGTTAAATTACATGATAATTATTACAGATGGGTATTTATATAATTCAAGGATCTACTCTTTAATCTAATGATTTTATAATTTGAGAAGTACGGCTTAATTAATTTAGGTTCACTATTGCATAAAAATGATTAATTAGTCGTGCCTTGAATTAATTTATATACTTGATTAATTAACTCATATGAATTGTTTAATTTTAAAATGAGAAATTCTTAGATTCTTTAAAAGTTATTCTTTTGGGAGAAAAGGTAAGTAGAAGTTCATTTGCAACTATAATGCATGAACGTAGTACTTCATGTTATATATTTTTGAAGTGATATTACATGATTTCATGTATCCTTGAGTATTGACGTGATTGCATAATGTTGTGGGGAAATATATGAGATGCATCACGAATATTAATTATGAGCATCAACATGTGCATACGTAAATGATGAAAGTTATTGCATTCTACATGCAAGACAATGATTTCAAGATGAAAAGTATTTCATTGACCACTACTAGTACACCGAGGCATGTAATCATGCTTATGATATATATTATATGGGTAGCCGGTGACATGTGAGACATGAATATGGCTTGATTTGTTCAGCCGGTGGCATGTGAGACATGGATATGGCTACCAATACTATATGCTTAGCCGGGGGCATATGAGACACGGATATGGCTTGATTCGTTCAGCCGGTGGCATGTGAGACATGGATATAGCTATAATGAATGATGTTATATTGAGATATATCCGGTGCCTAGTAGATGGTGGTCAAGGGCCCAATGAAGGAAAATGATTTTGAAATAAATGTTTTCATTCATTAGCATGCATTATTGACATCATTCTATATTATTAATGTTATGTGCATAATTTCTGCTTACTGAACTTTTTAGCTCATATAGTTCATGCATTGTAGGTGAACCTGCTGATGTATAAGCTCACGGACTTACTAATTGTGTTGTCGAGTTCCTACGGGTTTGGAGATGGTGTACATGGATGATAACCTGTTGGGCTATGCTATGAGCTTATTTTGCTTTAAACAATATATTGATAAAGTATTTGGACTTCTTTTGTTTGATCCCCTGATGTATATAAATATGTAAAATATAGAGGTGGTGTGGCTTGATTTTATGGTACTCGCTACGAAACGTGTTATAGTCTTACCAGGTTTTCATGTGCAAGAAAAGTTATTTATGTTATTATGTTTAAAAAAAAGTTGCACACTCACCTACAGGTGTTTTATTATGAAAATCTATTATATGTCTAGCTATGTTAGAAATGTGGTCGTGACAGAGTGGTATCAGAGCCCACATGATGGTTTTGTATACTGTCTATGTACATGATCTTAGAACATGTGGAACGCGACCTAATGTCAGTATGTTTTGTTTTATTTATTTATTCTTGTATTCATATATTTCATGATTCATATTTGCCATGTGATCTAGGATTCCATATAGTAGTTGATAACTATGGTAAGAACTTGAGGTGAGAGTAGTGGAAGAGATAGATCCCAAGAACAAGAGGCATCCACTGGAAACAAGAAAATGTTAGATAGGTGGTCGTGCTGTCGAGGCACGCAAAATTAAATAAACCTTCTTACCTTCAACTAACTTGTAGAAGTGGCAAATAAGGGTCGATCCCACAGAGAACGGAGAATCAATCAAATTCACTGGTGCTAACTAATCAACAAATAAACAAGCTATTGGGGGGTTGGTTGGGAAATTATCAAATTAAACTAAAAGCCTAACAGATTGAATGAATAAGAATCAATTAATAAACAAGTACTAGTTCTCAGTTCAGTATCCCCATTTATTCTTGATCAAGTGGATTAATTAATAACGTTTCTCTCAATCTATCTCTTAAACCCCCGTCCCTAGATCAGCAACAAGCTCTGCTAACCCGAATCGTCTCTTAAGTTTAGTCTATTAAAACAAGCTCTTTAATAAACCTTGTTCAATCAGACAACCTAATAGGTACGACCTCTAGATTTAGTGTGATGAACGCATTAAAACCTAAGATGATAGG
Organism: Scutellaria galericulata; assembly: GCA_946896805.1. Classification (NCBI taxonomy): domain Eukaryota; kingdom Viridiplantae; phylum Streptophyta; class Magnoliopsida; order Lamiales; family Lamiaceae; genus Scutellaria; species Scutellaria galericulata. The sequence goes on along the minus strand of OX335798.1, from coordinate 9,634,977 downwards.
ACGAACTAGACTCCAAATTCACAAGCTCGATCTGGATAATCTAGAGATGTGTTGCCCCTAACGATTCCAACGTTTCTTGCTACTAAGGAATATAAATTCGTAACAATTACGGATTACGGTTCATATTCTAGCAATAGATATCACAACAATTTAATCTAACGGGCCCTGCTAAATCAAATCATGCAATATCATAAACAATTAACCAAGCAACACAAATCATTCAAGAGATAGAAATCAAGAAAACGTTACTAATCATCCGAAGTAAATCAAGAATAAAGGTTCAACATCCCTTTGAACTAGCGTAAGGAAATTAGTCATGCATCACAAAATTCACAATCATGATCTTTCTCTGAAAATTCTTTTCGATCTTCTCTGTCTCTCCAATCTGCTCTCTCTTCAGTCTGCGGCTCTCCAATATAATATATGTGTTATGGGCCAGGGCTTCTTCTTTCCAGCAACAAGGCATTCTTTTGGGCTTTCGCTGGGCTTAATTCTCGCACATTGGATTATCTAATGTATAGACAGTGAACCCAATGTCCATCTTCTTGCAACTTCCAATAATCTGTCTTCATTTCTCCTCTCTACTTTTCTTCAAAATCGTAGCCTGAATCAAAAGAATTGAAGATTGGGGTTCTTTGAACACATAATGAAAATGTGAAGAAAAATAGCAAGTGCAAGCACACAAAATGCATTAGAACTTTAGATCAAACCAATCAAATTATGCATATTTTTCTACACATCAAATTCCCCCCAACTTGAATCTTTGCTTGTCCCCAAGCAAACACTATTATATGCAAAACAGAAGTTGAAATGAAGGAAATATTTTTGCTCCGGTTTGCTCAACTATGGGACTCTTCATAATAGGACAGAAGATTTGCACAAGAGCTTTTCTTTTCAATCAACAAGCAGTGGACTAAATTCGACTATTCACTCAACAATCATGAAAGATACTACACCCAAACTTCCCACGAGAGATCATCAATCACCTTGAACTACTCATGCTTCAGCTTGGTACTTCCAGTCCCCTTTCTTTCAATTCCCATGGGTTGAGCTAATTAAAACAGTCAAGTCACCCCCTTCTCCTTTTGTTTTTGTTTTGTTTTTGTTTTTTTTTGGTGGAATCGGCAGCTCCACACCACTCTTAGGTTAGTCCATGTATTTTTATATATTTCTTTTCTTCACATTTTTTGACCCCTAAGAGCAGGCAGCTGATTCCGCTTTCCACCATCTTTCACTTCACAATGATTTTCAACTTAACTCCATTTATTTTTCTCCAAACACACTGATTTATTTCCAACCAAAGGGTGACATTCAACAAGAAAATGCAAGCAACTCAAACCCATCATTGAAGGAAACTAAGAAGTACAAGCCAAATACACAAGCAGACTCAAAGGATTAACTTCCAATCATAGTACTAATTCAAGTGCAGTACAGTCTTTCATAAAGCTATGAGTGAGTGCAAATTCAGCATTTTTAACCACAATATCTCCACATTCTCAAGTCTAGCTCATGCATCACCTCTAATCCCACAAGAATAATCACCACAAGTATCACATAACATCCAAATCATCATTGCAAATTTCCCATCCAACTTTTTTTTAACATGCTACTTTGCATATTTCCAAACTATCCCATCCGCCAACTTAGAAGTTGCTTGTCCCCAAGCAAATGCAAAATATAGCACAAAAGGAATGAATGAAATTGAAAAGACAAAGTAGAAAAGAAATCACCGGGTCAAGCTGGCGGAGGGTGCTGCGATCGCAAGAGGTGAAGGATTTCATCCACTTTCCCAGTGAGAATCTGCTGATTTTCTTCAATCCACTGCAAGCTTGGCTGTGAAGGAAATGGATGAACAGAGACAGTTAGGGCACCAAATTTTTTTGATTTTCTGATTTTGACTCTTTTTTAAGCAAAACATCTAAATAAATAAACCAAACTCTTTGGGTTGCCTCCCAATAGCGCAATTGTTTAACGTCATTATGCTCGACACAATTCCTTGGCTAGTTAGTCGGTGGATCTTCGAAATCTTCTCGATCCACATTTGATTTTTGAAATCCTTCAAAGTACGGTTTGAGTTGGTGCCCATTCACTTTGAATTCTTTGCCAGTTTTCAAGCTTCGAATTACGACTGCACCATGAGGAAAAACATTAATAATAACAAAGGGGCCAATCCAATGAGAACGCAACTTACCCGGAAACAATTTGAGTCGTGAGTGGTAGAGTAGCACTTTTGCTCCGACAACAAAATTTTTCCGTGTAATTTGAGCATCATGAAATGCCTTTGTTTTCTCCTTGTAGATCAATGCATTTTCGAAAGCATCATTCCTTATTTCCTCAAGTTCTTGTAGCTGTAACTTCCTATGCAAACTAGCTTCATCGAAATTCATATTGCATCGCTTTATTGCTCAGTAAGCTCTATGTTCAAGTTCGACTGGAAGATGGCAAGGTTTTACAAAAACCAATCTGTATGGGGACATCCCAATCGGTGTCTTATAGGCGGTTCGATACGCCCACAATGAATCCTCGAGTCTCAAACTCCAATCCTTACGGTTAGGGTGGACCGTCTTCTCCAAAATGGATTTGATCTCTCTATTTGATGTCTCCGCTTGACCACTGGTTTGAGGATGATAGGCTGTGGAAACTTTATGTTGAACTGAATATTTCTTCAATAAAGCATCCACAGTTCTATTACAGAAGTGCGTCCCTCGATCACTAATGATGGCCCTCGGAATTCCGAACCTAGAGAAAATGTTTGACTTCACAAATCCTGCCACAACTTTGGAATCATTAGTACGGATGGCTTTAGCCTCCACCCATTTGGACACATAATCAACAACAAGAAGAATATAAATGTTGCCATAAGATGAAGGGAAAGGTCCCATGAAATCCATGCCCCACACATCAAAGATTTCACAAACCATTATTGGGTGTTGGGGCATTTCATTACGTTGGGAGATGTTACCGGTCCTTTGACAGTTGTCGCATGATTTGCAAAAGAGATGAGCATCTCTGAACAAGGATGGCCAGTAAAATCCACTCTCTAAGACTTTATGAGCTGTTCTTTTTGATCCAAAGTGTCCTCCACATGCAAGAGAATGCCAGAATATTAGAATGGAATGAAATTCAGAGTCAGGTACACACCTTCTAATTACTTGATCGGAGCAATGCTTCCACAAATATGGATCATCCCATACTAAGTACTTTGCATCACTCTTAAGTTTATCCTTCTTTGCTTTAGTCATTCCTGCAGGAAAAACATGAGCAACAAGGAAATTTACAAGGTCAGCATACCATGGTACAGAATTACACATTCGATGATCTAATGCTATCTGGCACACTTGATGATCCAATGCTCTCTGGCACATTGGCTTATCCAATGTTTTCTGGCACATTAGCTTATCCAATGTTTTCTGGCTCAACCAATGTGTTGATGCAACATTCAGATGTTCATCTGGGAAACTTTCCAATAAAGGTGTGTTATCTTCTTCTCTTGATAATCGACTCAGATGATCAGCCACAGAATTCTCGGCTCCCTTTTTATCTCTGATTTCCAAATCAAATTCCTGCAGTAGAAGGATCCATCTGATCAATCGTGGTTTTGCCTCCTTCTCGCAAGTACAAAATGCAAAGCTGCATGATCAGAAAAAACTATAACTTTAGTTCCCAAAAGATAAGATCGAAATTTTTCTAAAGCAAACACAACAACCAGTAGCTCTTTCTCAGTTGTGGAATAATTCGTTTGAGCCGAATTCAAAGTTCTTGAAGCATAGTAAATCACGTGAGCTGTTCTTCCCACTCGTTGTCCCAACACAACACCCACCGCATGTAGCGCCCCGGATCAAAACGAGCATAATTGATTAATTAAATATTTAAACCTATAATTTAATAAGTATGTGCGCTATTCTTGACTGTTTAAATTTAATTACGTGCGTTTCAAACACGTGTTTAAAGCATGTTTTAGATGGAAGAATAAATTATTCACGGAACGTAGAATTTTATATTACCACGCGATGCGTATTTGAGAGACGAGAAGATAGAAATAAACTAGAGGTCAATCGGAGACTCGTAGCTCAAGTAACAAAGAAAACAGTGAAAACGAAGAATACGACGTATACGAGACGTATACGAAGAGTAGAATATATGAGATATTCTTGATGAACAGTAAAAAGAATATTCCAAAGAATATTCAGATGAATAGTAACTTTTCGAAATCTATAAATAGGGGCTCATTCATTTCAAAAGTTGACGTTTTTTTCCGAACGAGCCTAAAGCAACGAAAACACGTAAGTTTCTCTCTCCTCTCTCTCTTTTAAGTTTTTCGCCGGCCGGAGCCATCGCCGAACCACCGCCGGAGCCGCCGCCGCCGGTGGTTACTGGTGGTGGCAGCTGGTGCTGCTGTGCGCGCGCCGGGAGACGCCGGGCGCAGGGTGCGCACGCCGGGAGATGCTGGGCGCACTGGACGCGCGTGCCAGGAGACGGGAGCCGAGCGCACGTGGGGCGCGGGCGACGGGGAAGCAGCACGCGACGGGGAGCGGGTGACGGGGACGCCGGGCGACGTGTGTGTGCGCGCGGGTGACGGGGACGCCGGGCGACGTGTGTGTGCGCGCGGGCGAGCGCCGGGGATCCTGTGAGCGCGCCGGGTGCCGTCGTACACGCCGAGCGCACACCGTCAAGTACTTTCACACGTCGAACCGAGTCTTTGTGTACGTCGGGTGGACCGGGAGTCGGGGCCCAGTCAAAGTCAACCCTTTGACTAAAATTACCAAAATACCCCTCAACCTTAAAACCCTCCGTTCGAGCTCGTTTCAATTCCGATTGAGCTCATTCTTTTTCCATGGTGATCCAAATCTTCCCCTCTTTCTTGTCAGAGTATTGAACTGAACTTCCACCCTTATTTCTTCAACCCCAATCTTTAGATCTACCAATCCGCCTTGTCTTTAACGATCGCTGTCAATTGGAAGAAGCTTGCTATTTGGTACTCGCTACTCACGTGGTAACCACCGAACAAGGTGGGGGTAAACTCTAATCCCTAATAATTATACGTTTCTACTATGATGATGAATGAACGCATGCTCATAAACTTATATATGTTTGATCTGTGGGGGTAACTTCTAAACTTTGTGTTTACTGTTTTCCCTATGTGATATATGAATTGTTGAACTCTACGTGTTGTGTTTATATACTGTGTTTATTTTACAATGGTAATGCTACGAAGGGACTTCGGTCCATATCTATGCTACGAAGGGACTTCGGTCCATATCTGTTCTACGAAGGGACTTCGGTCCATATCTATGCTACGAAGGGACTACGGTCCAAATCTATGCTATGAAGGGACTACGGTCCATATTGTTCTACGAAGGGACTATGGTCCATTTCTATGTTGCGTGTCTCTATGTTATGTGTTGTGTTTAATTGTTGAGTTATTATATCTGTTTAATACGTGATCGGATTAACAATATTAAAACTTTGGGTTTTAATTCCACGAGTGTATTCAACGCACTCACCCCCCACCTGTACTCACACTACAGGAAAGAAGAGACTCAGGATGCGTAGAGAGAGGGGTGCCCTATCAGCTGTATCCATCTTCTGGTTTTGGCTTTTAAAGTTATGTTGCTTGTTTGTAAAAGAAAACTGTATTTCTCCATCTTTGTAAAAGATCCTGATGTTTTTCCGCTGCGTATGGTTTCAAACTTTCTTTTATCTGTTGTTTCCGATGTTTTAAGTGTACCTCTTCTTATCCTCTTTTTTTTTCTTTCTTTTATATATCATGTACGCCTCTTTCCCCTTTCTTTCTTAACGCCCAAAAATGAAAAACTCTGATATTTTGACCGAAAGATTTTGGGGCGTTACACCGCATAGTCACTAGCGTCATATATGATTTCGAATGGATGGTCCCAATTTGGAGGTTGGATAACGGGTGGTGTTGTTAGCAACTTCTTCAACCTGTCAAATGCTTCTTTGCACTCATCAGTGAACTTGTATTCCACATCCTTTTGCAGCAGCTTGCATAGAGGGGAAGCTATTTTGGAAAAATCCTTGATAAACCTTCGATAGAACCCTGCATGACCAAAAAATGAACGAATCTCTCGCACAGTAGCGGGGTAAGGCAAAGCAGTAATAATATCTATCTTCGATTTATCAACTTCAATTCCTTTAACAGAGACAATATGGCCTAAAACTATGCCTTGTTCCACCATGAAGTGACATTTTTCCCAATTAAGAACAAGGTTAGTTTCAACGCATCTTCTCAAAATCTTAACAAGGTTTTCTAGACAAAGTTCAAATGAATCCCCATAAACACTAAAGTCATCCATGAAAACTTCAATGATATGACCCACATACTCAGAAAAAATGCTTACCATACATCTTTGGAAGGTTGCTGGGGCATTGTAAAGTCCAAAAGGCATCCTTCGGTAAGCGAACGTTCCAAATGGACATGTGAACGTCGTCTTCTCTTGATCCTCAAGAGCGATGGAAATTTGAAAGTAACCTGAAAAACCATCTAAGAAACAGTAGTAAGAGTGACCTGCAAGCCTCTCAAGCATCTGATCTATGAAGGGAAGAGGAAAGTGATCTTTTCGAGTTACCGCATTAAGCTTACGGTAATCTATACAAACTCGCCACCCAGTCTGCATCCGAGTGGGAACCAGTTCTCCTTCTTGATTCTCAACCACAGTAACTCCTAACTTTTTAGGGACCACTTGAGTAGGACTGACCCATTTGCTATCAGAAATCGGATATATCATTCCTACATCAAAAAGTTTTAAAATCTCCTTTTTCACTACCTCCATCATCGGAGGGTTCAAGCGTCGCTGTGCTTTAGTGGGTTTGGCATCATCTTCTAACAAAATCCGATGCATACACAAAGAAGGACTGATTCTTTTTATATCAGCTACCGTCCAACCAATGGCCTCTTTGTAGGTTTGAAGCACTGAAATCAAAGATTTTTCCTGACTTGATGTCAACTTTGCTGAGACAATCACAAGCAAAGTGTCATCTTATCCCAAATAAACATACTTCAAGTGACTAGGAAGTGATTTGAGATCAAGTTCAGGTGCTTGTACAGTGGAAGAGTGAATTTTTGAATGTGATGAATCAGATAACTTGATGAAATTCACACCCTGTCTTGATGTGATCGGTTTTATCTTTGATAGGTCATCAACTATTTCCAGCAGCCCTTTTTTAGTTTGAAGGATCTCGTCATCAACCAGTCCTTGGGTAAGCACAATCTCCAAGTCTTCCCTGCAATTTAACTCAAAATACTCCTGGACAAGAGGGTTAGTGGTATTTATTGCAAAAACTGAATTCATATCATTAGGAAATCTCATTGCTTCATACATATTGAACTTAATGACTTGACCATCGAATTCTATCATGAGAGAACCCTCACGAACATCTATTTTTTCTTGGGAGGTGTTTAGAAACGGTCTCCCTAACAAAATAGGTGTGGGATTTGATGAATCACTATTCATATCTAGAACATAGAAATCAGCTGGGAAGACGAGGTCATTGACTTGTACAAGTACATCCTCAATCACTCCATCAGGATAAGCACTGCTACGATCCGCTAACTGAATAATCACACTAGTTTCTTTCAGCGGTCCTAGATTTAAGAAGGCATAAATAGAACGTGGCATCACGTTTATTGACGCTCCTAAATCTAGCATAGCATGTTCAACCTTATAGTTCCCAATCCGACAATGAATGACAAACATACCTGGATCATTTCTTTTTTGTGGCAACTTCTTTTGAAAAATCGTTGAGACATTCTCTCCCATCATCACTTTTTCATTCCCCTTCAATTTGCGTTTGTTCGTGCAAAAATCCTTGAGGAATTTTGCATAGTTAGGGATTTGTTGAATTGCATCAAGCAGTGGTATGTTGAGTTCCACCTTCCTGAAAATGTCAAGTGCTTGTCTTTCTTTGTTATCCGCTGGTGTTTTTGGAATCCTGCAAGGGAAATGTAAGAGGTTAGTTTTACTGGGAATAAGCTTGGATGGACTTATCTTTTCAGGGCAATCGGATTTCTGTGGTGATCCATTGCGGGCTTGTTGTTGTTCAGTCTGCAATTGTGCACTAGATGATTCAATGTATTCTTGGTCATTGGATGAGACAATGTGATCTTGAACATCGGGTGCTACAATGTGACTTTCCGCATTCGATGATCTGATGTTCATCTGCACACTGGGTGACTGAATGTGTATCTTTTTGTTGTTCTCATCCTCACTTCTCTGTTCATGTGCTTCTTGAGCTTTTTCAAACTGAGCTAGCTGTTTTCCACTCCTCAACGTGATAGCACTCACATTTCGAGGGTTAATCTCAGATTGTGAAGACAGATTTCCACTATTCTGCGTCTCAATACGACTAAGCATTGTTGCCAATTGGCTGACTTGATTTTCAAGATTCTTAATACTCGATTGAGTATCCTTTTAAAATTGGACAGTATTAGTGGCCAGCGTCTTCACTATATCTTCCAATGATGGTTGAGAGTTTGTTCAGTGTGTTGCTTTTGATAAAACTGCCCTCTTTGTGGTGGTGGACGGTTTTGCTCAACTTGGTGTGTACCCTCATGATTCCCCCACTTGAAGTTAGGATGGTCACGCCATCCTGGATTATAGGTATTAGAGTAGGGATCATATTTGTGGCCTTGAAAGTTTCCAACACCCACGACATTTGCATGCGCCTCCATTTCATCCAATAACACCCTACAGTCATCAGTTGTATGATCTGTGGTTGTGCAAATTTGACACGCTTTCACTTGTGGGATTCCTCCTGCCGCAAGTTTTCTAACGAAAGAGGTAAGTTCATCCAACTTATTCGTCAGTGAAGAATCACAAGCCTCATTGACTGACTCAACTGATCTTCCTCGGGTACCAAATTGCTGTGAGTTTGCCGTCATGTTTGCAATTAAAGTTCTGGCTGCTGCCGGAGTCTTATCTACAAGGGCTCCTCCACTAGCTGCATCGATCATATTACGATCCATGAGCGATAGACCTTCATAGAAATATTGGATGAGTAGTTGCTCGCTGATTTGATGATAGGGGCAGCTTGCAATTAGTTTCTTGTACCGCTCCCAATACTCATAAAGTGTCTCTCCACTCAATTGTCGCACCCCACAAATTTCCTTTCTTATGTTTGCTGCTCGAGACGTAGAGAAATATTTTTGAAGGAATTCTCTTTCCATTTCGGCCCAAGTTGTGATAGACCCTAGTGGCAGATAGTAGAGCCAATCTTTTGCTGCATCTTTCAACAAGAAAGGGAAAGCTCGCAACTTTATTTACTCTTCAGTTACTGTCGTCGGTTTCATACTCGAGCACACAATATGGAATTCTTTCAAATGCTTGAATGGTCATCTCCTGCGAAACCATGAAAAGAGGGTAGTAAATGAATTAACCCAGATTTTAGTTCAAATATAGTATTATTAGCAAGGGCAGGAAATGCTATGCAAAGTGGTTCTTGGGCTAGTTCTGGATTAGCGAGTTGTTTCAGTGTTCTGTTGTTCTCCTCTGTCATGACTTCTTCTTCACTCTCTGTTTCGCTTGATTTAGAAAAATGTTGTAGTTCCAATGCCTCCTTAGCTTTCCTAGCTTGTTGTCTCAGCTCTCGATCTCGCTTAGTGATCTCAGGATAGTATTCAAAATTAATCCTCCCAGAAGAACGAGTAATCATCCACTGTCAGAGGCAAAGAAAAACAGACACAAAATCAGTAATTAAATGTGGACACTCGGTTACCCAATGTACTGTTTTCTAGCTAATGTGTGGGAACTGGAAGCAGAGAAAAGAAAACAAAACAGAGTATCAAACACCAATAAACTCGATTAATTACACACTATTCCCCAGCAACGGCGCCAAAATTTGGCCGTGCTGTCGAGGCACGCAAAATTAAATAAACCTTCTTACCTTCAACTAACTTGTAGAAGTGGCAAATAAGGGTCGATCCCACAGAGAACGGAGAATCAATCAAATTCACTGGTGCTAACTAATCAACAAATAAACAAGCTAAATGGGGGGGTTGGTTGGGAAATTATCAAATTAAACTAAAAGCCAAACATATTGAATGAATAAGAATCAATTAATAAACAAGTACTAGTTCTTAGTTCAGTATCCCCATTTATTTTTTATCAAGTGGATTAATTAATAACGTTTCTCTCAATCTATCTCTCAAACCCCCGTCCCTAGATCAGCAACAAGCTCTGCTAACCCGAATCGTCTCTTAAGTTTAGTCTATTAAAACAAGCTCTTTAATAAACCCTGTTCAATCAGACAACCTAATAGGTACGACCTCTAGATTTAGTGTGATGAACGCATTAAAACCTAAGATGATAGGACAAACTAGACTCCAAATTCACAAGCTCGATCTGGATAATCTAGAGATGTGTTGCCCCTAACGATTCCAACGTTTCTTGCTACTAAGGAATATAAATTCGTAACAATTACGGATTACGGTTCATATTCTAGCAATAGATATCACAACAATTTAATCTAATGGGCCCTGCTAAATCAAATCATGCAATATCATAAACAATTAACCAAGCAACACAAATCATTCAAGAGATAGAAATCAAGAAAACGTTACTAATCATCCGGAGTAAATCAAGAATAAAGGTTCAACATCCCTTTGAACTAGCGTAAGGAAATTAGCCATGCATCACAAAATTCACAATCATGATCTTTCTCTGAAAATTCTTTTCGATCTTCTCTGTCTCTCCAATCTGCTCTCTCTTCAGTCTGCGGCTCTCCAATATAATATATGTGTTATGGGCCAGGGCTTCTTCTTTCCAGCAACAGGGCATTCTTTTGGGCTTTCGCTGGGCTTAATTCTCGCACATTGGATTATCTAATGTATAGACAGTGAACCCAATGTCCATCTTCTTGCAACTTCCAATAATCTGCCTTCATTTCTCCTCTCTACTTTTTCTTCAAAATTGTAGCCTGAATCAAAAGAATCGAAGATTGGGGTTCTCTGAACACATAATGAAAATGTGTAGAAAAATAGCAAGTGCAAACACACAAAATGCATTAGAACTTTAGATCAAACCAATCAAATTATGCATATTTTTCTACACATCAATAGGATACCTGATACAACAAAAGCTAGTTATAGTATAGTAATCCCTTCTGGAGATCCGAAACAGACTAATCAGGTATTGAAAGCATGTGTTATTCCAATTGAAGATTGGGAACTGTGTGCAGATTTGATTGTATTAGACATGAATGACTATGATATAATTCTGGGTATGGATTGGTTGTCAACATATTATACAACCATAGACTGCTATAGAAAGGTAATCACATTCAACCGCCTGGAGAAGAACCTTTTTTTTATTAGAGTAAGAACAAACTTTAGACTTCCAGTAATATCAGCAGTGAAAGCACAACGACTATTGGAAAGTGGTTGCGAGGGTTATCTGATAAGTGTAATGAATTTGGAAAAACGACAAGGTCCGACAGTTAATGAAGTACCAATGGTTCAAGAATATCCTGAAGTATTTTCAAATGATCGCCCAGGACTACAACCAAATCGTGAGATAGAGTTTGTTATTGAGCTACTTCCAGGAACCGCACCTCTATCTAAATCTCCTTACAGAATGGCACCAGTGGAGTTGAAAGAGCTGAAAATACAATTGCAAGATTTACTAGACAAAGGATTCATTAGACCTAGTTTTCACTATGTACACCAGTTTTATTCGTTCGTAAGAAAGATGGTACAATGAGGATGTATATAGATTATCGAGACTTGAACAAAGTTACTATCAAGAATAAATATCCTTTACCTAGGATTGATGATTTGTTTGATCAACTTCAAAGTGCAGCTATATCTTCAAAAATTGATTTACGATCAGGGTACCATCAACTGAAGATCAAAGAAGAAGATATAGCCAAAATAGCTTTTAGCACAAGGTATGGACACTATGAGTTTATGGTGATGCCATTTGGTTTGACAAATGCTCCAGCATCATTCATGGATTTAATGAATCGGATATTTAGTGACTTCCTGGATAAGTTTGTGATTGTTTTCATTGACGATATCCTTATTTACTCCAAGACCAAAGAAGAGCATGTCATGTATTTGAGAAAAGTATTAGAAGTTTTAAAAGAGAAACAATTGTATGCTAAGTTTAAGAAATGCGAGTTTTAGTTAGACCAAGTGATGTTTCTTGGCCATGTTGTATCTAGAGCAGGAATTTCAGTAGACCCAAGTAAAGTTGAAGCAATTATCAATTGGCCATCGGATCAGATAGCCCTTCGGGCAACCAACCAAACCCGGCGGAAAGGGATGGGGGAAGATAAGGGGATGGTAACAACCTACAAGTCCCACAGAAGTACGAAGTTTTCTTGGTTTAGTAGGATACTATCATAGATTTGTAGAAGGATTCCCCAAGATTACTTCTCCATTGACACAGTTGACAATGAAGAACGTAACCTTCAAATGGATAGAAGTTTGTGAAAAGAGTTTTCAAGAACTTAAAGAGCAATTAACATCAGCACCTATTCTTTTTATTCCATCAAGTACTGGAGATTTCATAGTCTATAGTGATGTTTCAAAGAATGGGTTGGGTTGTGTATTAATGCAAAGTGGTAAGGTGATTGTGTATGTATCAAGACAATTGAAGGAGTATGAAAAGAACTACCCTACCCATGATTTAGAGTTGGCAGCAGTTGTATTTGCACTAAAAAGTCTGGAGACATTATCTCTATGGAGAACGATATGAAATTTACACTAACCACAAAAGCTTGAAGTATTTATTCATCCAAAAAGAGCTAAATACGAGACAAAGAAGATGGCTAGAACTTGTGAAGGACTATGATTGTGTCATCAATTATCATCCTGGCAAAGCTAATATTATTGCTGATGCACTGAGTAGAAAATCAACACAAACTGTGGCAGCTATGAATTTGATGCAGAAGCAAATATTAGTGGATCTGCAGAAGATGAACATTGAAATTGTTCAGCGGGTTTGGTAGAGGTCAAGCTAGCAGCTTTGACTCTTCGACCCACTTTAATTGACAAGATCCAACAGGGACAAAAGGGTGATAAATATTTAGCTGATATAGAGAAAAACATCACTTCATGAGTATTGCCTAATTTTTAGCTGTCAGGGGGTGGTGTTTTTCGATTTAATGGATGATTATGTGTGTAACGCCTAGGATAAAAACAACACATAATTGATTAATTAAATAATTAAACCAGTAATTTTTTGATTTAATTATGTGTGTTTCAAAAAATGATAAAATGCATGTTTAATTAATCGGTGGTATAATTTAATCGAACAACATAGATTATAATTTTATCATAAGGTTCATAATCGAAAAACGAGAAGATAGAAATGAATTGGAGGTCAATCGGAGACCCGTAGCTCAAATTACCAAGAATACGATGAATACGGAGAATCGAAAACGAGATATTTTCGATGAATAGTAAAAGGTAAGATATTTAGATGAATAGTAAAAAGTAAGATATTTCGATGAATAGTAAAATAATGAGATATTCTCGATGAATAGTATGATTTTTCGAAAAAGGGTATAAGTAATACGAAACGAATCATAAAAGTAATTATTCGAACGAGAAATCAAAAAAGTAAGAATCTTATCTCTCTTTTCTCTCTTTTCTGTAAGAATCTTATCTTTCTTTTCTCCTTCCTTTGTTTTCTGGCAACCGCCGCCGTGCCACCACCAGTGTCGTCGTCAGTGTCGGAAACTTTTTCTTGGTTTCGGCCGATTTTCGCACAGTTTATAGGTCTCGCTGAGACGATTCTAGAACAGGTCTCGGATTTTCATTCCGACATCTCCTTCGCCGGAAAACAACCAATCAATCATCGGAAAACCCTAACTTTTCCTTCTCCTCTCTTCCTTTCTCTTTCCTCTGTTCTCTCCCTCGCCAGAACAGTAGCCTGACCTTCCCTGAGTGTGTTTGTGTCGTGGGGTGGGGGTGGCGCCATCGTGTGCGGCGGTGTCGGAGCTGTGTAGAGGTGTGTGTGTGTGTGTGTATGAGAGTGCATGGTGTGTGTATGCATTGCTTGTGTGTTTGTGTTGCTGCAATTGGTGGCGGCGCTGTGCAACGCCGCCGTGGTGGTGGTGGTGGCCGGTGCTGGTGACATCGACGAGTTGAGAGGGGGCGGCGCTGGGTGGCGGCGCCGCTGCTGTTGCGTTTCTGGGCGCTGGTGGGCACGACGGGATGCGCTGGGCACACGGTGCGCTTGCCGAGATGGGTGCTGCGTGTGCTGGGTGGGCGACGGGAGCCACGCGCGGGTGCGGGGGTGGATGACGGGTATGGTGCGCATGCGTGAGCGAGCGACGGGGGCGCTCTGCGCGCGGCGCTAGGTCTGTTGTGCACGCTGTGTTCGTGTCGTCGTGTGTGTGTATGCGTTGAGTTACCGGCAACGTGATGTTATCGACTGGGAGTCAGGGGTCTCGATCAAAATCAACTATTTTATGAAAATTACGAAAATGCCCCTTATACCTTAAAACGCTCCGTTTGAGCTCATTTTTACTCCGATTAATCCCATTCTTCTTCTGTTCAAACCTTAATCTTTCCCTCTTCATCTTAAGATCACCTATTTAACCTTTCACACTCGTTTCTTCATCCTTGATCTTTAGATCTTTCATTCCGTCTCGTTTTTTCCTATCACTTATTCTTCGAGAGAGAGTTTATACAATTAAAGTATACGTAATTAACGTCATATGATACTAAGAAACCTCTTCATCTATGTAGACTCTCAATCGAAACGAACACCTTAGCACTTGTTACTTTGACAACTCACGCGGTTACTACCGAACAAGATGGGGGTAACTTCTAAACTCTAACCCTTATGTTTTCATTCATAAATGCTTGTATAACTGTTACATGTTATGTGAATTTGTGCTTATGAAACGAACCTTAATCGTTATGCTATGTGAATCTAAGATTTAAGAAATGATTCTTTAATGTTATGAAAGGTTGAATTTCATGTACTATGCTTATGTGTTGTGGATTATATGAACATACATGCATGTCAATACTATAATACAAAGGGACTTTGGTCCATACTACGAAAGGACTTCGGTCCAATACTATACTACGAAGGGACTTCGGTCCAATAATATGCTACGGAGGGACCAATGGTCCGTAATGAAAGATGTTAACGGGATAAAAACCATTTATAGGGTAAGATGGGCTACTCCTGCACCTATCTACAGCTACGTGTCTTTATATTATGTGTTATGCATTCTACGCACTGTCTTTAATTCTTATATTTGCAAATGTTCAAAAGACTTAACTATTTAACGAACGTTAAAATATGAAATTACTCCCACGAGTGTATTCAACACACTCACCCCATTTGTATTCACGTTACATGAAATAATGAAAGTAGATAAATATAGCGAGAGGGGTGCCATATCATCTGTGTCCTCTTTCCCCCTTTGTCTTTCCGGTTTTGCCCTTTTAAAAGATATTTCACGTTTGTAAAAGTTTAAATGTACTTCTTCCATGTTATGGATCCTGTATGATGTTCCGCTGCTGATGTATTTTTCCGCTGCTTAAGGTTTCAAACCCTTTTAATTGGTTGTACCCGATGTTTCACATATGTATAGTTTCTTATCGTCTCCTATCTTCTTCTTTGGTTTTTGTTTTATATCATGTACGTCTTTTTCCCTTTTTTCTTGCATGCCTACAAAGAAAAATCTGATATTTTAAGTATGAAAATGGGGTGTGACAATGTGTGCCCAATGTAGATCATATTCGGGAAGAAGTCATAACAGAGGTACACACAACACCATACTCAATACAACCATGAGCTACTAAAATGTATAAAGATTTGAAACAGTATTATTGGTGGCCAGGTATGAAAAAAAGATATCACCAAGTATGTGGAGTAATGTTTAACTTATCAACAGATAAAAGCAGAACATCAAAGACCAGTAGGAATTTTGCAATCCTTGTTTATTCCAGAATGGAAGTGGGAGAGAATTACTATGGATTTTGTAACAGGGTTACCAAAAACAGTTAAGGGCCATGATGTTATTTGGGTTATTGTGGACCGGTTGACTAAATCTGCCCACTTTCTTCCTATTTGCTCTACTTATTCTATAGATAGATACACTCAAATATACATACAGGATATTGTCAGACTTCAAGGTGTGCCATTATCTATTGTTTTTAATAGGGACTCGAGATTCTTATCCATGTTTTGGAATAGCTTACATAAAGCATTGGGAACTCAACTATGCTTCAGTACGATATATCACCCACAATCTGATGGACAATTAGAAAGAACAATACAAACTTTGGAGGATATTCTTCGAGCTTGTGTGTTAGGTTTTCAGGGTCAGTGGAGTAAATATTTGTCTTTAATTGAATTCTCATACAACAATAGTTTTCAATCCACAATCGGAATGGCTCCTTATGAAGCACTATATGGAAGAAAATATCGATCTCCAGTACATTGGGATGAGGTTGGTGAAAGAAAACTTTTAGGCCCCGACATGATCTGAGAGATGACAGAAATGGTAAAACAAATTCGAGAAAGGATGAAAACTGCTCAGAGTCGACAGATAAGCTATGCAGATAAAAGAAGAAGAGCACTGAAATTTTCAGTGGGCGATAAAGTATTCTTGAAAATTTCTCCAATGAAAGGAATAATGCGATATGGCAAGAAAGGGAAGCTTAGTCCAAGGTACGTTGTCCCATTTCCTATTATAGAGATAATTGGTGAAGTTGCCTATAAACTTGTCTTGCCATCATCAATGTCTAAAATACACAACGTATTTCACATCTCTAAACTGAGAAAATATGTGGCAAACTCATCTCATGTTCTAAAGAGTGAACCAGCTAAAATAAAGATAGATCTGAGTTATGAAGAAAGACCTGTGAAAATTTTGCTACGAGAGGAAAAAGAATTCAGAAATAAGAAACTCCATTTGGTCAAAGTATTATGGAGAAACTAATTAATGGAAGAAGCCATTTGGGAAAGAGAGGACAATGTGAGGTCTAGATATCCAGAACTTTTCAGGTAGATTAAATTTCGAGGACGAAATTTTTATAAGTAGGGGAGGATGTGAGACCCGAGCACCTCATTACTCTTTAACCGATATAATGCATGCATCCATGTATTTTATGAATTATTGCATATTGATTATATAATACTTGTTTATTATTGTTAGTAATTGAACATCCCTAACTAATGTGCTAAAGAATATATTAAGAATGAGAAATTATATGTCAATGCTTTATATATTCAATATATATTTATAGACATGTAAATTCTAATATGTGTTAATATATATAATATTTGTTTGAGTGCGTGTGAGTGTATAAAGTTTATATATTAATTTATGTAACTAAACTAAGAGAACTATATACCATACTAATAAGGAAAATAAAGTAAATTAATAATGTGATAAGCTATAAAAGGATGAGTCATGTTTAGAGTAAAAGGATATTTGGACGTGTGTCAATTTTCTCAATAAAAGGAGGTAACAAGAAGAAAAAAAAGGAGGAAAGAGACGATGACAGGTAACTAATTTTTTCTATAGTATTATTTCATTAAAATAGATCAAATTCAACATCTTCTTGCTTTTTATGGATAATTTTAAATTATTTTATTGAATCAAGAGGGTGCAACAGTGGAGTATGAAATAATTAGTGGATTCTATAGATATGATAATTTAATATTGATCACAAAGAGTTTACAAGTATCATATTTTATATAGTTATGCATATGTATGTAATTATAACATTAGAATCTTAATTTGCAGTGGATATAGTTAATCTGAGAATTTAGTTCATTAATTAAATATATGTAATTATTAATAAATATGACTAATCAGAATGATAAATACATGCTAAGTTAATATATATATATATATCCAACTGAATTAGGGAAATTAGTTGTTGTATATAAGATGATGAATGAATTAAATGTTATTAAGTTTAATAATAGCAATAATGAAAAGTTATTTATTAATCTTTATCACTATTAATAAGTGTTAATCATGTGGATAAAGAAAAAAACGGGGTTTATGATTATTATAGTCTTAGTTTTTACATATTACGTACACATTTTCCTTTCATATATTATTGAGATTCAAATTGTACTTAAGATTAGGTTTAGTAATAAGGTTCATTACATACCAATATTAAATGAATATTCCTTAATCTAATTGATAAAAGTTAAATTACATGATAATTATTACAGATGGATATTTATATAATTCAAGGATCTACTCTTTAATCTAATGATTTTATAATTTGAGAAGTACGGCTTAATTAATTTAGGATCACTATTGCATAAAAATGATTAATTAGTTGTGCCTTAAATTAATTTATATACTTGATTAATTAACTCGTATGAATTGTTTTATTTTAAAATGAGAAGTTCTTAGATTCTTCTAAAGTTATTTAATAAGAATATTATTATAATTGTTCTAATAATAACATTTTACTTATAATTTTAGATTAGTTGTGTTGGCACAAAAGATAAAGAGGTTTCAGAATAATCATTCTGGTAGATAAGGTAAGTAGAAATTCATTTGCAACTACAGTGTATGAACGTAGTACTTCATGTTATATATTGTTTAAGTGATATTACGTGGTTTCATGTATCCTTGAGTATTGACGTGATTGCATAATGCTACAGGGAAATATATCAGATGCATTACGAATATTAATTATGAGCATCAACACGTGCATACGTAAATGATGAAAGTTATTGCATTCTACATGCAAGACATGATTTCAAGATGAAAAGTATTTCATTGACCACTACTAGTACACCGAGGCATATAATCATGCTTATGATATATTATATGGGTAGCCGGTGGCATGTGAGACATGAATATGGCTTGATTTGTTCAGCCGGTGGCATGTGAGACATGGATATAGCTTGATTCGTTCAGCCGGTGGCATGTGAGACATGGATATGGCTACAATGAATGATGTTATAGTGAGCTCTATTATATGTTTAGCTATGTTAGAAATGTGGTCGTGACATACAAGAAATTAAATTTATGATTTATGCTACACATATCACGTAATTAATATTAAATAACACACAATTTGATTAAATAATTATCTAATTATCTTGCATTCATAAATGATCATAAATAAATATTTCATAAAATAATTATCAATTTTCCTTTTCAATTAAATGATAGAAAAACAAAAGTCAAAATTTCACATAGGCAGGTGTCCTTATGATAATTCTTTTATATATATGGATAATTTTTTAATTTTTTTCATTCTTAATTCAATTGTAACATATGGAGGGCCAAAAGTGGACAAGACTCATTTTTATAGGGTCAAAGTTGATTTTTTTTTCCTACACACGCGTTTGACACATGTTGATAAAAAGACGTCCTCAAGGTTTCCTTAGGAAAACTAATAGAGAGGGCCAACATTGGTTATTTTTTGACCTTTTTAGAACCTTGGGGCAAAAATGGAACACGATCCTTTACTAAACGGCCAAAATTGAATTTTTCCCCTACATAATAGGAAATTTGTACCCAAGTTCTGACAAATGTATAAACATTTTTAATATTTTTATAAGGCATTTCATTAATTAGATAGCATAGATTAAGTGTAAACTAGCTAGTTATAGATTTATTTACTTTCACAAGAACAAGATCATACAATTTTTAACTACACATGTTTTGCAATTTTCGCATCTAATAATATAAATAGGCTAAAAATGCATCACTTATATAAAAATATGAGATAAATTCATATTTCGTCCTTCCCTAAGAATGTTATCCGTTTTTTATTCTCTTATTTTTCGATCATCAATTTTAGTCCTCCTATATCAAAATTTGTCCAATTTTGGTCCGATTTTCACCGGAATCTCGATTTTCCGACCAATTTTGAGTGAGTGACCCCCAATTTCAACAATTTAGTGCACTCCGACTGATGTGGTGGACTTTTTCAGATGTGAAATTTAAGTTTGAATTTATTTAC
The DNA here is from genome assembly GCA_946896805.1 of Scutellaria galericulata. NCBI lineage: Eukaryota > Viridiplantae > Streptophyta > Magnoliopsida > Lamiales > Lamiaceae > Scutellaria > Scutellaria galericulata. Next base: position 9,615,047 of record OX335798.1, on the reverse strand, counting down.
CCTTTAAATTACCAAATCACCAGCCACATCATTACTTACACTAAAAAAATAGAAAAGAAAATATTTGGAATGGCACTTCATTTGTGTGAAAAAAAAAATTGAAATAAGAATTGCATAAAATAAAATGTAAAATTAAAAATGCAAATTCAAAAAACACAAAAATAAAATGAAAAAAAAATGCAAAATCATAAACAAGAAATAATCTTCAAACGGGTTTCTCCTCTCGACCTTCTCCGCAATCTCATCGCCACCTTCTCAACCATCTCCGGCGAGAGTCGCCGCCACTGCACTACCACAAATCTGTTGTTCCTTCTCGACTGTCGGCACTATTCCATCACAGTGTTCACCCTTCATCTCAACTCTATCTACCCATCTCAATCACCATCTCAAATCTGCACTATGTGAATCTATGCAATTGACTATTGGGTGTGAAATTAAATATGTGAATCCATCACTCCATTCATTATCACTTCTTCCCCTCTCAACTCTTGATTTAGAGCTGCAAATCGCATTGGATTTAGTAAGAGAATTGTGAAAATGGAGTTTAGAGAGAGAAATTAGATGAAAGAGAATTGGAGAGTGATTCAAATGGATGAAATTAAATAGAGCTGCAAATCGTATTGATCTTTTAGAGTTTGGATTGATTGGGGTTGGATTTAGAAATTAGGGTTCTTGAGTAAGAATTGGGGATTTGAGTCTGATTTGAGTCAGAGAGATTGGGTCACACAATGCACCGAATTGAGTCTGATTTCACTTTGAAACTCATTATTACAAAGAGGATAATTGCGCGAAATCCTCTTGTGGTTTGGAAAATTTGTGTAAACCCCCCTATGCTTTCAAAAATGTGCGAAACCCCCCTATGATTTTCTAAATGTAGCCTGAAATCCCTAACTCCATTGAGGTTAACGAAAGTGCTATGCACCCGCTCTTCATGCGTTTTTTGGTGTGTTTTTTTTTTACTTTTTTGCTATAAAATGATATATATATACCTTTTTTGACTATATTAAAAGATTAATTCTCTTGTGGGATTTCTTGCAATTGCAATCACTTCCTTCAATCTGATTTTTTACATTAACAACTATGTACTATTTGTTTTTTTTCAATTAATTTTTTTATAATGTTAATTTTATATATAGTTATTTATTTTATTGTTTTTAATACTAACAGTTGGTAGGTATGTTTCTTTTTTACTTTTGTTTATTTCAATTATTTTTTTTAAATATTGATTTTTATTTAGTTATTTATATTATTGTTATTAATGATTTTTCTTTCTATTCTTTTATTTTTTTCAATTAATTTTATTTTTTTGCAACAATTGATACGTATATTTCTTTCTTTACTTTTTTTTTCAGTTCATTTTTTCAAAATGTTAAAATTTTTATTTAGTTATTTTTTGTTGTTATCAACTCCACTATTTATGAAGATTATATTAAATAAATAAGACTCGATATTAAGAAAAATATAAAATAAATAAGTAAAAGACTCATTATTTAATAATTGTTAGGTATAACAAACAAAATTAACCATAGCAAGAAACAATTAACATACCAATTTATCATAAACAAAAAATAATAATAAAAATTATGCAAGAAAACTTGGAACATACCAATTTGTAACTACAAACAAAAGATAAAAAAGATTATATCGAAAAATTTGGAACACACCTTCTACTAGTTTTAGGTTCTCATTCTAAAACAAAATGTACCTCAATAGCAAAATTTCTCATTGTTCACGCCGTTAATCATCTATATTTCTCCAAGAAATTCAATGGATTTTTTATTTTTTTTGTATGGACATCGAATATTTTTTTGAAGCAAGATAGTAAACTAATTATATTTAGAGTGTCGTTAATTACACTTTAGGGTTAATTTGATGTGAAAATAATATATTATCAAATATTTCCACATCCTCCTCATCAATAGTCAACATTAATACCAATAAAATAAAAAATGAACATTGTAAAAAATGAACTGAAAAACCAAAAGCAAATAAAGAACATACGTAGCAACTGCATCATTAATAATAATATAATAAATAACTAAATAAAAATTAATGTTTAAAAAAAATGAATGGAAGAAAACAAAAGAAAAAAAAACATACATACCAACTATTAGCATTAATAAAAATAAAATAAATAACTAAAGGGAAAATTGGTAAAAATACCCCGTATATATATACCCTAATTATGATCTTACCCTTTTATTTTTTGGGTTTTTAAAAATACCCCGTATGTTGGCTCTTCTAGTCAAAAATACCCCGTCACCTACTGTAGGAGGTAACTTGCTGACGTGGCCGGTTATTTCTCACGTGGATTTTATTTTTCATTTGTTTTTTTTACCAAGTCAAACAATGAGAGCCAAGTCATTTCACACGTGGATTTTATTTCTCATTTATTTTTTCACAAGTCAAAATTATTTTTAAAATATTAAAAAATATTTTAATTAATATTATTATCCAATAATATTAATTAATATAATTATAATAAATATTAAAAAACTTAAATTCATTTTAAAAAATCTGAAATATTTTAATATTATCATTAATATATAATTCACCACAGCTATAGCAACCTCCGCCACCACCACCGCCATCGCCGCCCTGCGTGCACTCCCTGGCCATATGCCCAGACTCACCGCACTTGAAACAACCATTTCCTTCGCCACCTCCACCACCATAGTCACCACCGCCATAGCCTCCGCCACCGTAGCCTCCGCTGCCATCGTCTCCGTAGCCTATTGTGACAGAAACCCTAGTCTTTCTTTCTCCCAATAATACCCCTTACTCTTGTTACTCGTGAGCAGTCATGACGGTAGGGTAGTTGGTGACCTCTGCATCTTTTCACACTTGGGCTTTCTTAAATTCGATGGATCTGGCTTTGTTTCTCGCCGCCCCGAGCACCGATCGAGAGTCCATCACTAAAGGAACGGAAATCAGAGATAAGACTGGTTCTAACCTCGTTCTCATTGCAGAGATGCTTTGTAGCGGCGGCGCGTGCATTAGCTTTGAGTGTGATTGTGGGCTTTGTGGGGGAGAGAGAAAGAGCAAGAGATGAAAAGTAGAACTCGAAGGTGTTGAGAGTGGAAGAGTACTTTCAGTGAGAGAAAGAGGAGAGTTGGAGTTGAGTTTCATGGAGGGGTCTCAAGTTCAATGTGAAGGAGGCGGTCATTCTTGGCCGTTACAAATTCTCTCAATTAAGAGGATTTTGGAGGCAAATGGTTGGATTTTCCCCTCTTTCTCAATTGACATGGAAAAGAGAACAAAAAAAATCTAAAAAACAATTACACATGTGTATTTAAGTGCTACGTCAGCACATGACCGGTTGGTGACTTGCCACAGTAGGTGACGGGGTATTATCGACAAGAAGAGCCAACATACGGGGTATTTTTAAAAATCCAAAAAATAAAAGGGTAAGATCATAATTAGGGTATATATACGGGGTATTTTTAACAATTTTCCCAATAACTAAATAAAAAATTAACATTGTAAAAAATTTAATTGAAAAAAAAATAAATAATACATAGGTGTTAATATAGAAAACAAGCTTAAAGAAAGTGTTTGCAATTGCAAGAAACCCCCACAAGAGAATTAGTCTTTTAATATAGTCAAAAATGAGTAAATATGTCATTTTATATCAAAAAGTGAAAAAAAACACCAAAAAATGCATGAAGAGCGCGTGCATACCACTTCCATTAATCTTAATGAAGTTGGGGATTTCGGGCTACATTTAAAGAACTACAAAGGGGTTTCATGTATTTTTTAAAGCACTGGGGGTTTCACACCGATTTTCCAAAACACAAGGATATTTCGTGCAATTATCCTCATTACAAAGTGTCATCATTGTTTGGCTAGAATAATTTGAAATTTAAAATTTGAAATGGATTGATTTTAAAATCATTCATTTTTTAGTGGATATAAAATCCAACTATATTAACTGCTCAAAAGAAAAATGAAAGCAATAGATTTCAAATAAACATCTATTCAAACACTATCAATTGATTTGTTACCATGTATTTCAAATTTCTTCTCAAATCCCTCCATCCAAACACAAGCCAAATAGATTAAATTTATAAGGCTATTGATCAATTAGATAGCATGCATTAAAATTAAACTAGCTAGTTATAGATTTATTTACATTCTAATGAACAAGATCACACAATCTTTAACTACACATATTTTGCACTTTTGGCAGCTAATAATATAAATTGGCTAAAAATACGTGTCACTTATATAAAAACATACATGGGTCAATTGATGTCACTTTTCACTATATATTTTTGTTAAATTGTTAGCTTAAGGTTAAAATAAATGTAATATCAACAAGATAATATATATAAAGTGACAAGATAAACTACTTAGTCACGCAACCCAACTTATGTTTGGCGGCACAGAGTATATTCAAAGTCATAACAATACACTGCATTTTAGTATAAATAGACGATCTTACTGAACAATTCAGAAATACTTAATCAAATATAAATTTCAGTTAAATTTTCTATTATTACTCTAAATCTCAAATTCATCCCGCGTTTTAAAAATTATCATGAAAATGAATAAAAGTCTTCTTGATAGATTTAATTAGAATAATATGCATTACCAAGTCTACCCTTTTCCTGTTATAATTACTTTTCCTGTTACTCCATCTGGGACCGTTGACATTATTTGCTTTCCCTATCTATAAAATCCCACTTTCTTTATCAGCTTTTCAAACATATATTCTGCCTCCTTAATTGTATCTTACAATCAATCTCCCAAAACAAAACATATCTTAGAATTTAAAAAATAAATAAATGGCGAAAATTCACATGATAATTATTTTGATACTTATATCTTCATTAATACTCATAGCTGATGCTCGGATGCTCTCCCAGAAAAGGGAAAAAATAGTTAAGTTTCGTGTTTATGCTCATGATGTGCTGAGCGGTCCGAATGCAACTGTTCATGAGGTTGCACGGGCCAACATTACATCCACTTCTCCCACGTCCTTCGGCCTGGTATCAGTTGCGGATGATTTAATGACAGACAGACCTAATGCGGACTCACAGGAGTTGGGTCGAGTTCAGGCTGTCGTCACTAATACGGGCCTGGAAGATCAGAATTACAATGTAAACGCTCTGTTTATATTCACAACTGGAAAGTATAGTGGAAGCACGCTTAGCATTTTGGGATTTAAATCGATTCCAAATTCAAATTTGAACATTCCCATTGTCGGTGGTACAGGCACATTCAGTATGGCACGAGGGCATACCGTTTGCAACCTTTACTCTTATGATCCCACCACCAACATCTGGATTTGGATATATGATATGAATGTTGTTTATGTATAGGAATAAGATTCTCTAGCTGAATGATAGTGTATATATGTTGGCGGAGATAATTAATTAGTTAGCGCACAACAAGTTTCTATGTACAAGCTCAACTATTCTTTTATTTTTTTATAAACTGAATCAAATTTAATATTATACTTTCTTTAATTCTATTTAGATATCCGTTTAAAGTTTCGTCAGTTATTAATTAGAAGTGTTAAATATAGGTTCGAATATTTGGCAACGAAACCTAGATTTATGTCTTTTATAATTTATTTCATTAGTGGGTACAATGGACAAAATAATTTTTCATTACCACATTCAATTAAAATCTAGTGATGAATTTTGGTTATCCTTTAAAATGAATCTCAGAGCCTTTTTTTGGTTAAATTCATTTTTTTTTATCGTACTAAAGTATATGACAGCAACTTAAAATCTAAAGTGTATGGTGTCACGAATCAGAATTATATCAGTTAGCATAAACAATCTCAAATAAAATATATATTCTAAGAATGTTACGAAAATAATCAAGAAATAACCAAAACATCCTTTTCTAATCGAAATATACGGCTTAGTATTGCATTCTTGTGTTCAAAATAGCGAAAAATCAATGACGAATTCATAAACACCTAGTCCAAAATAATATTTCATGCTCCAAAGCTTCTAATCTCTTCTGTCACGTGAATCTTGACTTGTATAACACTCAAAAGTATAAAGCAGAATATTTCTGTTTTAATCCTGTTTAGAGTAGATTTTTTTGTTTTTTTTATTTTAAATTTTCTTTTAGTTGTTATGTCCCTTTTCTTTTTTTATTTATCTCTATCATTTTTGTTTTTTAATTAAATTTTTTATATAAAAATATGCCATGCAAATTTTATGAAAAATGGGGTGGTACATCCATATCTCACATGCCACCGATTGATTGAATCAAGTCATATTAATGTCTCACATGCCACTGGCTAAAGATATCATAAGCATGACTTACACGCCTCGGTGCACTAATAGTTGTCAATAAAAACTTTTCTTCTTGAAATCATGTTGTGCATGTAAAATGCAATAATTACTCATTCACGCTTGCACGTGCTGATGCTCGTGAATGATATTTGTAATTCAATACATATTTCTCATAGCATCATTTAAACATGTCTATTCTCAAGGATACATAAAATCATGTAATATCACTCAATCATATATAACATGAACAGGGTCGGTCCTGACATTTTGGGGGCCCATGACGAAAAAGAGAAAAGTGAGCTTTGTGGAGAAAACATAAATATTTCTTTGTAAACGATAAATATAACTTTAAAACTGAAAATGAGAAGAAAAGAACTTCTTTTATTCAAACAATTGTGTATATAGATCAAATTTCAATATGCATTCTTTGTCCGTTCTAAACTTTCTAACAAATATCAACTTTCACCTACCCGATTAATACAAAGTTCAGACTTGAGATCCTCCATTCTTTTCTATAGTTCGGATTCGTATCCCAATTATAGAATAAGGCTCTGGTTTATTAAAAAAAATTGGGAATTAAAATTGAAAGATGTAATCATAAAATTGGAAGACTTTGGAGATATAATCACAATTAGTTTGCAGTGTGTAGTATCTATCACTTAATTACATGGTCGAAATGTTAAGAAGCAAAATTATGAATAAAGTCTTCAAGATCAAGTTTTTCCTACACTTGGTGTTCTATGCATAAAACTGTTATCCATTTAATATTTCTACTAATGCTAAGTAACCGATATAGTTAATGAAACTCTATAAGTAATGAAAATATTTGGAAAACAATCCAAATTTATGAATTTATGAACATTAATAATTGATTTTGTTTATGTTAGTAAACATGTTTTTGTAACTTTTGCAATTCAGAAAATAAACAATCAGTATCAATATCAAATTTGTCATTATGTGTAAGAGCAACTTGAAGATTTATACAACACTCATGCAAGGATGTTTGAACCCGTATATCTCTTTATTTTCTAATTAATTCCGTATTTCCCTCTCGATGTTTGATTGGAATTGATTATGTTATCTGTGCATAATGTTTTCAATTATTAATGCTTGATTTAGCCTGATCACCTAGGTTAAGTGTTTGATAATTGACTGCTAGAATTTTAATTCCGTCGTCGCGGTTTAATTTTCATAAAGTGGTAAACTAGAGGTCGTGCATCTCTAGGGTAACATAATCCTAGAATTATCAAATCACGCGTGTTGGTTTGGGGTTTAGTTCATCCTATCGTCTTGGTGATTAATGCATTTGAGTGAATTAAATCTAGTGAGCGTATCCTAGGTTGTTCAATTAAATAGGTTTAATTAGCGAGCGTATCCTAATTTAACTAATCTTAAGAGATGATTCGGTTTAACGACGCGTAGTTGTTAGACTGGGGATGATAATTTCATGATAATTTGAGAGAGGGGTAATACTTTGATTAGAGAATAATTAATATCGGGGGATAATTGAACTGTTAACTGGAATATCTGCATATCTTGAATCCTTGTTTAATTTGCTTTCTAGATTATTAGTATTTTAGTGGTAGATAATCAATCTCAAACCCCCCCCCCATAATCTGTTATTTTATTTGAATTGAATATAGGTGGCATAGTTAATTATCATTCATCGTGGGATCAACTCTTACTTGCCCTAGCTACTAGTTGATTAGGATAGGGAAGATATTAATTAATTTTATCGCGTTGCGACGTGCGGTAAAATTTTGGCGCCGTTGCCGGGGAATGATTTGAATTTATTGTGTCATCTTGTTTCTTTTCTTGTTTTGTTTATATATATAAAAAAATCAAAAAGAAAAAAAAATGCTGTGAAGTTCGTTGAATCTGTCCTGTTTGCCCTGTTTAACCTACTCTGTTTGTGCCTGTTGCCTACTCTATTTTGTTGTTGCTCTGTTCTGTTTTGCCCTGTTTTCCACTCTGGCAGCCCTAGTGTGACTCGAGTCATCCAGTGTCAATATGTGCAGACTGTTTTCAACGAGTTTTAGAGTTTTAACATAGTTTTTGAGGATCTTATGCAGGTTAATGATTGGAATCAAAAGGGAGAAATGACTGGAAATCAAACATAGAAAGAGCTTGCTTATACCGCATCTATTCATCAATCATTTTGCATTAGTTTTCCTAATTTTGATGACAATTCAACTTTTGAGCTTGACTATGATTTTATACTCTTGTTACTTGTTTTTCATGGCTATGCAGATGAGGATCCATACAAATTCTTGAAAGAATTCCACTTGGTTTTGCTCAAGTATGAAACCTTCAGGAGTGACCGATGAGCAAATTAAGCTGAGGGCATTTCCTTTCTCTTTAAAGGATTCAGCACAAGATTGGTTGTATTACTTTCCCTCAAGTTCCATTAAAACATGGAGTGAAATGGAGCGACTTTTCCTGGAGAGGTATTTCCCTGCATCTCGAGCAGTAAACATTCGGAGAGAAATAAGTGGAGCTCGACAAATGCATGGAGAGACACTATATGAATATTGGGAGCGTTTTAAGAAGTTTGAAGCAAGCTGCCCTCATCATCAGATTTCTGAACAACTTTTGATCCAATATTTCTATGAGGGGCTGTCCACTATGGATCGAAACATAATTGATGCAGCAAGTGGAGGGGCTCTAATGAATAAGACGCCTTCAGCAACAAGAGCTCTTATCGCAGATATGGCTGCTACTTCCCAACAATTTGGCACTCAGGATTCTTCGCTACGAACCGTGAAAGAGGTAAGTGGGTCTACTATTGAGAATAAACTAAATGAATTAACTTCTTTTGTTCGTCAAGTTGCTGCAGGTGTGCCCCAGGTAAAACCATGTCGTCTTTGCAATACCACTGACCACACCACAAATTCATGCCGAATTTTGCTTGATGAAATCGAGGCTTATGCTAATGCCGTGGGAAGTGGAAACTACCAAGGAGGAAACTCGAACTACCAAGGAAGGAAGTATGATCCTTACTCTAACACGTACAATCCGGGTTGGAGGGATCATCCAAATCTAAGGTGGGGAACCCAACAAGGAAATCTGCAAGGAAATTACAATGGAGAGAATAATAAACCTCTACAACTCTTGAGAAATCCTAATCACCAAGGAGGAAATTCTAATTACCATGGGCAATCATCCGGATAGAACTCCAACACGTCTTTAGAGGATATGATGAAGACAATGGCCTCCAACACAATGCAACTCTAAAAGGACACTGCTCAATTCCAAAGGGATACCCAGTCAAGTATCAGGAATCTTGAGACACAAGTGAGCCAACTGACGATGACTGTGAGTCGTCTTGAGGCCCAGAATGGAGGTAAATTATCGTCTCAACCAAAGATAAATCCAAGGAATGTCAATACAATAACTCTAAGGAGTGGGAAGCAGTTGGAAGAACCCAAAAAGCCTCAGAAAATTTTGAAAAATGAGGAGGAAGAGAATTCTGTCGAACAGCCTGACACTGGACTGCCAATGTCGAAACAATCTCCTAGTGTCAAAATTCCAGAATCTGCACAGGTCAGAAATGATTTTTCTGCACAATTTCCTACTAATTTGGTTCCTTTTCCTTCCAGGTTGGCGAGGGCAGCAAAAGAAGATATCAATGCAATAATTTTAAGTGAGAAACAACTTAGAGAGCCTAAAAAGCTGGAGCATTTACAGGAAGATGATGAGGAGGAAGAAAATCTCGCCAGTCAGCTAGACACTGGATTACCCAGTGTGAAACCAACATCCAGTGTCAAATTGTCAGCCTGCGAGAATTTGGTAAACCAACCAATTTCTGTTCAGTTTAACGTTGATCCTCTTGATCCTTTTCATCTTTCTTGTAGGGTGAACTCAATTTTGAAGGACAGAAGAAAGCATGTTGAAGAAATATTTGTCTTAGATGAAATCCATACACCTTCTAAAGCACTTCTCACCGAATTCTCAAACTTCAAATCAATAAAGAGGAGAAAGCTCAATAGAGGGATGAACATGATGCTTTTTGATGTGTCATCTTTGAGACCAATTCCAAAACCTCCTTGGATCAGGTGACATCATTCCATACTTCTTTTATTTCTCTTGTTTCTTTGCACGATTGGATCTTGTTGTCTCTTTATCTTCTGTTGTGATTTGAGTTGCTTGGGGACAAACAAGATTTCAAGTGTGGGGGATGGAGAAATGTTGAATAATTGATAAAATGTGGAATATGTCACATATCTTGCATATAGTTTGCATTTAGGTTCATATAGTTGCATGTAGCTTGTTTTTATTTCTTTTTGTATTAGGATGCATGTTTACTTGCTTTAGCATGTTTAATTTTTGTTTACATTTGCATATAAAAAATGAAAAAAAAAATTGTTGAGTAAGAGAGCTTGCAACGATGATTCGAGTGTTGTTTATTGTTGTTATTTGGCAATTCGATGATGTGTTGGGAAATGTGTTGTCTTCCTGAGAACGAGTAAAAATCTACTTGATAAATTTAATTAGAATAATGTGTATTACCAAGTCTACCCTAATTTTAACACGATCAACAAAAGGTCAACTTGTTCAATGAAAAGAAAATAACACACATATTTATATATAATTAATATGACAATTTGAAAAATGAAATATGATTCATACGTTTCCGCCATTCTCCTGGTATTGCTCTTGTGACTAGGTTTCAAATAGTACCATTCATCTTGTGTGATAATTATATAAAGAAAATATAATATAAAATTTTGACAAAGTAAAGATTGCATTTTCAGTTGCACAACGGTTTTTACTTTCTTTTGATTATGATAGCTACTAATATATAAAATAGAATCAAAGGTCAACGTACAGATAATGGGCTGGTCTTCATTAATTGATTAATTTGATCATATCATATATTTAATTTGTAATCTTTACTAACTAATCAACACTCCATTGAAACTCCTCCAAATGAACTTGATAATAATAATATATCAAATCTAGGGATACAATTTGGTTTCATATATTGTTATTTTCAACTTTGCTATTTTCAGAAATAGGCTTAGAGTCTAGCAGCTTCGCAAATCAAATTTACTGGATAATGGGTAACCATCGGATGAGAAGACACTGGCTCGTTCGGGTCAGGTTGGAATTTGGGTCAAAAAACTTATCGTCAATTTCGATCTTTGTGTTCCTGAGAATGAATAAAAGTCTACTTGATATTACCAAGTCTACCCTTTCAACACGCGCAACAAGCTATAGTTGTAATAAATTTTCCTGTTACTCCATCTGGGACCGTTGACATTATTTGTATAAAATCCCACTTCTTTATCAGCCATTCCACCACATTTGCCTGCTTAATTCTATCTTACAATCACTCTCCCAAAACAAAACATATCTTAGAATTTTAAAAACTAAATGGCGAAAATTCACATGATAATTATTTTGATACTTATATCTTCATTAATACTCATAGCTGATGCTCGGATGCTCTCCCAGAAAAGGGACAAAATAGTTAAGTTTCGTGTTTATGTTCATGATGTGCTGAGCGGTCCGAATGCAACTGTTCATGAGGTTGCACGGGCCAACATTACATCCACTTCTCCCGCCTCCTTCGGCCTGGTAGCCGTTGCGGATGATTTAATGACAGACAGACCTAATGCGGACTCACAGGAGTTGGGTCGAGTTCAGGCTGTCGTCACTAATACGGGCCTGGAAGATCAGAATTTCAATGTAAACGCTCTGTTTATATTCACAGCTGGAAAGTATAGTGGGAGCACGCTTAGCATTTTGGGATTTAAATCGATTCCAAATTCAAATCAGGATATTCCCATTGTCGGTGGTACAAGCTCATTCAGTATGGCACGAGGGCATACCGTTTGCAACCTTTACTCTTATGATCCCACCACCAACATCTGGATTTGGATATATGATATGAATGTTGTTTATGTATAGGAATAAGATTCTCAAGCTGAATGATAGTGTATATATGTTGGCTGAATTATTCTATGTACAAGCTGAATTATTCTTTTATTTTTTATAATTGATCGCGGAATAAACTGCAATCAAATTTAATATTATACTTCCTTCAATTCCATTTAGATATCATTTTTAGTTAGCTTCATCAATTTATTATTAATTAAGAATTATAAAATATTTGATGATCCTTAATTTGACAACAAAATGTAGAGTTGGGTTAGGATTTGGGAATAGTCAAGGACGAAAATTTCGGCTTCATTAGAAAAATGAGGACATCTTCCTTCAACTTTACCTCTTTCTTATTCTTTTTGTGCTCTATATTTGTTTGTGTATGATGAGAATTGTGTTTTGAGCTATTATAAAGGCTGTTAAATAGTGTATAGTGGGGTTTGGTAAGAAAAAAATCGGAAAAATTGTTGTAAAACAGGTTTTCCCACCAAAAGTGGTATCTGACGGTTTTCGTTAACCTAACTAACGGATAAGGCTAAACTTGATTATTTCTGGGCCACTTTTGATACTAGGGGCCAAAATCGACCCGCGACGACCATTCTTATATGACGCATGATTTGTGCACTTTAATGTCAATAAGGATTGTCACCTGTATAATTATAGAACACAGAGACAAATTTTGACAAAAATGGGCCAAAAAACGTGAAATTAAGGTTTCACATGCGAATTCAGCCCAATTGAACTATTAGGGCTAAAAGTGGCCAAAATTTGTCATGTCCGAAAAGTTAAAGTTCTAAATTGCCGATTCATATATTTTGAAGTCCTAAATTTCCAAATTCTCTAATTTACTGGGCAATTTAAATGATAAACTTAACATATGATCATATTATTGGGTGATTCAATATGTGTGCAAAAGCCAGCAAGAGCCCAACAAATTGGGGAAGAAACCATTGGCTCATAATTTTAGATAGACGTATATATACTCTGACAAAGTGGGCGAGGGAGCATCTTCAAATCAATCTTCTGAGTGCGGTTGAAACAGAACGTAGAGGCTAGAGTTTTAGTTTAGGTTTTGTTTTTTAGTTTTCTCAATATACGCGGCTAAATTCCATATGCCCAGTTCAAAGGGATGTTAAACCTCCATTTTTCATTTACTTCAAATAATTAGTAACGTTTTCTTGATTTCTATCTCTTGAATGACAGTGTTGTTTGATTTATCGATTTATTATATTGCATGATTTTATTTATTAAACTGATTTGATTAAATTATTGTGATATCTATTACTAAAGTATAAACCGTAATTCGTAATTGTTACGAATTTATATTTCTCTAAAGCAAATAACGATTGACCCGTTAAGGCCACACATCTCTAGATAATCTTGATCGAGCTTGTGAATTTTGAGTTTAGTTTGTCATATCATCTTAGAGATTAATGTGTTCGATACAGTAAATCTTGAGATCGTACCTATTAGGTTGTTTGATTGAATGATATTTATTAAAGAGCTTGTTTTAATATAATAAACTTAAGAGATGATTCAGGTTAGCAGAACTTGTTGCTAATCTAGGGACGAAGGTTCGAGAGATAGATTGAGATAAACGTTATTAATTAAACCACTCGGTCAAGAATAGAAGGGGATACTAAACTGAGAACTGGTGCGTTGTTTATTTACTACTTATTTATTTAATTACTTTCGTCTTTGATTGTTGCTTAGTAGCTAGATATATTTTTAGATTAATTTGATAATTTCGAACCAATCCTTCCTTATCTTGTTTATTGGTTGAGTAATTAACACTGGCGAATTTAATTAATTTATATGTTCCTTGTGCGATCCACCCTTACTTGCCGCTTTTACAAAGTAGTAGACAGTGAGAAGGTTATATTTATTTTGCGTGTCTCGACAGCGCAGTCACTTTAATTGATGGAACATGATAGTCTAGCAAGAGTACCTACTACATAGGTCTAACTTTTAGGTTCAAGTCATCATGAAGACAAGAGTAAAATTCTTTGATCCGATCTTTAAGAAAGAAAGAAATAAAACCCATATTGACCTTTTAATCAATTATCTTTATATCCAAAATTAAAAACTAAAAAAGAAAGTATTAATCCGGATTTTAAATTCCTCATCTTGTCTTGTCTTAAATTCCTCATCTTGTCTTAAGTAGGATGTTTGTAAAACCGTAGATCTAATTTGTAGATAATAGACCTTTGTTTTATAAAATTATATATATATTTTAGTGCATATATTATTTATTAAATTTATAACCGGCCTTTTTATATATGGATATGCATTTGGAAGTCGTTTACGTGCAATGTATAAAATATATGTGCATAATGAATTGCTACTTTATCTACTTGAATTTTTTTTTCCTTGTATTTGATCTTATATATATGGATTTAACTATATATATCTTAAGTCAGATTTTTAAATGGTTGAACAAGTCAGATCACTGACCCAACTTATTGTTTGAGATATATAAATATATATATATATATATATATATATATATATATTAAAAATAAAAAACTATTAATTCAAAATTTAAAAGATAAAACTATCGAAATACAAGCATATATGTTTGGTTTTAAAAGATTAAAAACTTAAAATATTAAGGTTTTGTTTCATATCTGGATGAAACTAAAACTATATGAAAACAAGCATATAATGTATACGTAGTCAGAAAACTCATCATACATATGTTTGGATTTTAGATATTCAAACTCATAAATAGATCGACTGCATTTTAATATGCATGAATAGTTAATGATATTGACCAATTCAAAAGGATGTAATAGCAATTTTCAGATACTTTTCTACTAATAATTAATCTAAATCTCAAATTGATCATTTTAAAAATTAAAGCCAATGATTGAAAAATCTATATATGTCTTCTTGAGGATGAATTCAAGTCTTCATGAGACTATAGTAAAGTTATATATATATTTCATAAAAATACAACCAAGTCCGTCCATTCAACACAAACAACAATAGTAATTTACATGATTTTCCAACTAGAATCGTTGACACAATTTTCTTTCTACCATCTATAAAATCCCACTTCTTGATCAAGTTTTCACAACATCCACCACATTTGCCTGCTAATTGTATCTTAGCAACCAAAAAAAAAATTGTATCTTATAATTGTCAGCAGAAAGAAAAAAAAAATGGAGAAAGTTCAGTTCATAATTATTTTCATACTTATTTTTTCATTAATGCTCATAGTTGATGCTCAAAACCACTCCCATAAAAGAGAAAAAATAGCTAAGTTTCGTGTTTATGTTCATGATGTGATGAGTGGGCAAAATGCAACAGTACATGAGGTTGCACGGGCCAACATTACATCTACTTCTCCCACGTCCTTTGGCCAAGTATCAGTTGCGGATGACAAAATGACAATGAGGCCTACTGCCAATTCGCAGCAGTTGGGCCGAGTTCAGACTCTTGCCACTAGTACGGGCCTAGAACAACGGGCCTTCTCCATAAACTCTCTCTTTATATTCACAACTGGAAAGTATAGTGGAAGCACGCTTAGCATTTTGGGATTTAAATCAATACCAAACTCTAACCAGAAGCTTCCCATTGTTGGTGGTACGGGTACTTTAAGTATGGCACGAGGGCATACCGTTTCCAACCTTTACTCTTATGATCCTAATGCCAACATCTATGTTTGGATATATGATATGTATGTTATTTACACACCCGAGTAAGAATATTCTAGAAGTTTAATTTTTTCCTAAGGAATGATGTAAAGTCTGGCCAACGATATTATATATGTTCAGGGATTCTTAGACCGAATAATATTGCATGGTGAATAATGGAAGTTGGTGGAGATAAGCTAGCTCCACCAATTGTTCTATGTTTTAGGGTTCTTAATTACTATGAATTGAAACATGTTTACTCTCTTAATTTCCACTGAAAGGTCGAAAATTTGGGGACAGTATAACTTTCATCAGCACGACGAAAAAAAAAAAATTGTTGCCATGTTCATCTATTCCTTTAAACAGAATCACGGAGCCATTTTGGGTTTGTTTCAATACTGGAATTTTCATTTTCATTTAAACAGAATCAAGTTGTTCCATTTTCATCCATTCGTACCACTTAAACTTAAGTCGTATCACCCTATCCTATATCAAGAATTTAATATACTAAAATCTAACAAAAACAAAAGTTTAAGAGAAAACAAATTCTTATGAAAATTGACTAAGAATAGGGGTAACCACTAAAAAATAATCCAATAATGATGTGATAACATGTCAACTCGTTTGTGGGTTCATTCCATGTTTTCTTTATCTTTATTTTCTGGGATAGTTTATTTCTAATACTCGACTTTTAGAAGGCTTGTAAATGTCATTTCAAAATAATCACTTACATCCTTTTTTTTCTTAGTGACAATTTTGTTGCAAATATTCGATCAAATACACAATACTATCCCAAAAGAGTTAATTGTTACTACCCAAATTTGTTATAAACCGCCATTTTGTTAAGAAACGTTTTGAATGCCTAACATTGTACAATTATCCTTAACAACTGTATTTGTTAAAAAGGAAGACTATAATTTCAACTTCACCTAAATTTCATATAAAAAGATATCGTTTAAATGAATGTAAAATCATTTAACTGCCAGTCCTAAATTACACACAAACACAAGTTAGAATTATAATCTGTAACAAGTATTGGAACAAGCCTAACTACAACTAAAAGATTGTACATAGTAAGCTGATCAAATCATTTAACTGTTTTCAGTTAGGTAAGACAAGGTTATGTTGCCAATGTATCCTTTTCAAAAATCATAAGAGCATAGCTTGAAGAAGTGCAGTTAGATACATAGATCAAGATGGTTGTTAAATGTGATGGAGACATGTGAACTTGTAATAACAACACGAAACTCGAAGAATCACTACATCAACTCAGGATCGTCGTCATAATCAAAGTCAGCTTCACTGGACTGCCTTCTCTTGGTCCTCTACGTACCTTTCTTCGGTTTTCCACTGCAATGTGTTGAGCATTCATGAGAAAGTTCTCTTGTGTACCAAATTCAGTGGATCATCTACTAACAATATTAGCTTTATGTTTTTTCAAACATGACTAGTATGCTCAAACAACAATATGTATTGTCTAATATCTGTAAAATATTCCACAAAACAGATTAATAGTGAGGATGAAAAGCTTGAATACTTACGGCCCGTTTGTTGTTACACCACCATCTCTTGCAACTTCTTCACCCTGGTGTACTCGATAAATTAATCAAATGACAACTCTTCAATACAACATCATAAATGTCCCACATATCCAATCTGAAAACACTAATTTGCACACAATGATTGCCTCCAAATAACACGGAATCAATTCTAACAGCCAAGATTGAAAAGACGAAACAAGGGTTAAACATAGGAAGACAGGTAATTAAGTAATGAAAGAATGAATGCCTAATTATGTTCAATCTTACAGTGCTAATGGTACAACTGCCCTTCAACTCAATGATACTTGGTGGTATACAGGTATATTACCTTGTATGTGGGTATAAATTTCATATGCTTGACCACCTAAAACTAAATGTTCTATCCTATCAATCACTGATTCATCATAGAATTATTACAACAAAATCTAAATATATGAGAGAGGGGTGGCGGCTCATCAACATTACAACATGCAAGAAAGCACCTGAATAGAACTTTTGAATCAATATTAAACATGAGAAAAGGCGAAATACATCATAGGCTAATCAAACTGATATTTCAAACATTGTTTTCTACAGAAACAATAATGTGAAAGGTAAGTATAAACTCATACAGCTGGTGAGGTGACAGAAGATAATGAAAAGAGCCTGTCTTCAGGCTGAAACTTCCGGGATCGTTTCAAGCTGCAAATGAAAGAACAATACATCATCATTCATGCATTATATTACCTAGGATGAACACTATTTTTAACTTATTTGAACATAAGATACAAAAGATCAACACCAAAGAAGCAATGCATGATCACTCAACAAAATATATGAATTAGCATGAGATTTTGCATCCCCTAAGCACACCATACCACAATCTCCCAATCCCATTTTTACTGATTTTCTCAAACATATATATGAAATAAAAGACAGTGTAGTGTTCTTGGAAGAAGACAAAAACCCTTCAAAACCTTTCAAGACATTGCCACATTGGCTTGGATCCTGTAAATAAGTGGTCTCCATATCATATACGTACACCAAAAATTTCATTCAATAAACATCACATTATAAGAAGTAGTTAAATAACTTGCACAAATAAAATTTCACAGAATAACCAAATTCTTTTTCACCTGTTTCTCGATGCTCCGGAGTTCTTGGTGCAGTTTAGTCCTTTTGCATAAGAGGGCAGCGAGCATTGCAGAAGGTGGGTGTACCTAAAGATCCAAGATTTTAGGTTTAACCACTGTGATCAATTTGGGTATTGTTGGCCTCTTCCTCGGTCAAGAACTGCGAAAGGTATTGGTCCTATACGACTACGTTCCGAGAAATTCTTCCTTCCTAATTCTCAGATGTGAATTCCATTGGGCCAAAGTACCACCCAACGGTCAACCCTTTTAAAATGAAAAGAAAACAAACAAACACAGTTAGGTCGTGGGCTAAATAGGTCAAAAGAAAATTAGAATCTCATTTCAATATTAAGCTGCAATCTCTTTATTTTCTGAAATACATACATTTATTTCAAATCCACCCAAATTAGAATACATTCAGAATCCATCAAAAAGAATAATTCAAAATGAAAGAGAGACTTCTAATTCTTATCAATTCAAAAATTATCCATTACAAATTTTAAGTTCTTCCTCAAATTTTTCCATTCTCAACAAACCTTAAAGAATTTGTACTGTTTCAAAGGGGTTTTCAAATTTCTCACATCCAAGACATTCTTGTCCCAATACTTAGAATTATGTTACTTCAAAATAGCCCAGACAATGCAAACAATTGAAATTATATGATTTCATTTTCAATCTCCTTTTCAACAACACAATGGGTTGCGAATTGCACCCTCCAAACACTAAAAAAAAAAAAACATAATGCAGTCCGAAGAATTATGGAGAAGCAATGGCTGGGCAATGCTTAGAGGAATTCCCTTTTAAACCAAAAAATCTAGAAGAAAAATGGATTATAGCGCAGAAACAGTAAAATCTTAGTTTGCTATTTTTCTTAGATCAGGAAAATTGGCTTCCGAAATGAATTAGTCAAATTTCCGACACACTCCACCGGAAATCGCATCGGAAAAAAGAATCAAGTCTAAGAAGAAGAACATACCTGTTTTTCAAGTCCAGTGGAGGGTTGTAAACGAATCGATTCGATTCGAATATCATGATATTCTATTCGTATTCATTTAATTTAGCGAATATTCATATTCGTATTAGTTTATTATTGGAATAAAAAATGGAATTCTTAATCGATTCGGATAAATCATTCGAATATATTCAAATTCGAAAATGTGAACTTGAAATTTTTTTTTTTTTTTTCAAAAAACCAATTAACATAGAAATAAATGAGAATTGAGAATTAAAAAAATTATATATTTGCGAATACTCGAATCGAATATCGATATTTTTATATTAGTATTCTAATAGTATTTGAATCTAAAAAAATATTCTTATTTGGATTCTTATTTTGATTTTTCGAATTCAAATATCGAATCGAACCAAAAAAGTTCGATTCTTTTACATCCCTAGTCTAGAGTTGGCTTTCTATTATTGCCCTAATTTTTGTTTATTAATTGGAAGGGGCAAATGAGCTTTGCAATATGGGTGGGATTATACACACTCCACTGTCTTCTAAACACACCCATATTAAAATAAATGGAAAATAAATAAAAATAAGAAGATTAAAATACCCTTATTTTTAAATAAAAGAAATATGTCTCCCTTCTTCTACATCTTCTTCTTCTTTATATTTCTCAAACTCCAACTTAAAAAAAACTTTAATAAATCTTTATTTATGAAAAACTAATCAAAATGATAGATAAATTATATATTTAGTATATATAATTCAAGATTTTTAATGTATTTTTATAGTTTTATATAATGTAGTTAAATATTTCGAAAATAAAGATATTATTAAAAAAAAATTTGATGAAAACACGAAGTTTGACCAGTATAGATCGAACATTACACTCTGTGTTCGACCTCTACAGGTCAAATGCTTTTAAAAATGTTTGACCACAAGTAGAACACTACATTATGCATTCGACCATAGGTAGAATATTACATTGTGTGTTCGAGCACTGGTGGTCAAACACACATGTTATGTGTTCGACGGCGGTCGAAAAACTTCGATTTCTCAAATTTTTTTTACGATATTTTCATACAAATCTCATTGATTTAACTTCAAAAATTGTATAAAACAAAGATTTGTGATATATGAATATGATATCTAATATCTTCGTCAACAATTTAAAAGACAAAAAAAATGAAAGAAAAAGGGAAGGAGTTTGAAAGGAGGGAGCGGGAGGAGAGAGTTTTTTTTTAAAGATTATTTATTTTATTTTATTATGGAGGGTATAAGTGTAATATGGGTTGTGTTTAGAAGGTTTATAATTTAAAGATACTAGTGATCACCCCGAGCGTTGCACGGGATTGATTTGCATTTATATCTTAAAATTTTTCTTAATAAAATTGAGTCTTGAATTTTTATTTTTTTTTGTCAATTCAGTGCAAACTCTCCCATTTTATATATAGATTTGTGTTGATCATGGAGCAATTAATAATTATATCATTTGGTGTGAATTTATTTAATATCATTTTATATTATCTCCATGATATGTTGGCCTTATTCTGCTGATCAGACGATTGGTTTGTGAGTGAGATTTGGAAGATTGGATTGGATATCTTTACTAGTATGATAAAATAAAAAAATAAAATAAAAAACAAAGAAAATGATAATTCTACAAACATTTTCTCAGCTCCCTGTTTCTCATAGTACCACAACATTATTTAAGACAATCAAACTACAAACAGAGAGCATGAAGTAGAGGAATAAAGAAGAATAGTTTGTCAGAGATGTCAATGGCCTTGAGCTCAGGCTTCTTCACTTCCTCCTTTGGTTAATTTGATGAAGAATTCCTTGAACTATTATTGGTGGGGAATGAGATTGGTGAAGTTGATTATGCTATTTACTTTACCCTAGGATCATGCCTCCTATTGCTTATATGTGATGAAATTTCAATATTGGTGCCTCTCGTTTGATAATTGCTGATTGGGGGTTGGTTGTTCTCTCTGTTTAAATTCTGGTGAAAAGCTCTATGATGTTAAATTGAAATAATTCATCAACATTTAATTATTGAGAAGCTTTTCATCTTCATAACTTTTCATCTCCATGACCTTTCACATTATTTTAATAAAAAAAAAAAACCAAAAACACATAGAATACACATGTATAATACATGAACACCACATGTCAAATCAACAAAGCTCAACAATGCTTATTTATCATGGAGAGGCACAACTCTCTTTATATATATATATATATATATATATATATATATATATATATATATATATATATATATATATATATATATATATTGCACTGTTATGAAATAAATAATTGAAATGTGGATGTCTTTTACCCTTCCATCTTCCATGAGTTACATGGCTCCACTACATCCCTACTTATTTCCCATATTATTATCCATATTAATATGTATTAAATTAGTTCATGTATGATTCTCTTATAAATAGGTGGTTTGTCACCTTCATTTGTAAGCTAAGAAAAAGTTTGAGTACACTTGAGAGAATAAAAAAATATTTCTACATCTTGTGTTCATTATATTTTCCTCCATATTTTGTCTATTTCATATTAGTTTCACAAAACACGTTATCAGCACGACGAGGCTCTATCTTAAAAGCTAAAGTTGAAGATATTTGGAGAAGTGAATTGGATATTTTTTATGTAACATCTTTTTTTATCTTTGTTTGTTTTCATTATGGCTAATCTTACAAAGTTAGAATTTGCATCTCTTAACATTAGTGGAAAGAATTATTTATCATGGGTATTAGATGTCAAAATTCATCTTGAAGCAATGGGTCTTAAAGATATCATTGTTGAGAAAAATAATGCCTCAAATCAAGATCGGGCCAAGGCAATGATTTTTATTCGTCATCATTTGGATGAAGGATTAAAAGTTGAATATTTGACTGTGAAAGATCCTCTTGTGTTATGGATGGGTCTAAAAGAAAGATACGACCACCTGAAGATGGTCGTCCTTCCAAAAGCCCATTATGATTGGCTCTATCTACGACTACAAGATTTTAAGTCTCTAAGCGAATATAATTCGGTAATGTTCAAGATTACTTCCCAATTAAAATTATGTGGTGAAAATATGTTGGAGAAAATTAACATTCTCTACTTTTCATGCCTCGAATTTGCTCCTGCAACAACAATATCGAGAAAAAGGGGTTTAAAAAGTATTCTGAACTCATTGTCTATCTTCTTATTGCCGAACAAAATAATGAATTATTATTGAAAAATCATGAGTCCCGATCCACTGGTGCTAGTCCATTCCCTGAAGTGAATGCGACTCAATCTCAAAATTTTGGACGTGGTTGTGATGAAAATCGAGGACGTGGTGGCCATTATCGTGGATGTGGTCATGGAAAATATACTCCATATAATAATAATAATCTCGACCGTGGCAAAAAACAAATTGTCTCCCAGAAGAGAGATAATGGAGAAAAGAAAAATTATGAAGATAAATGTTTTCGATGTGGCATGGAAGGTCATTGGTCTCATGTCTGTCGAACTGCAAATTACCTTGTTGAACTTTATCAAGCATCCTTGAAAAAGAAGGATAAAAATATTGAGACAAATACAAAGGATAAAAATGTGGAAACAAATCTTGTTGATGGAAATGTTGTTTATAATGGCTTTGATGATATGACTCATCTTGATGTGGCCGATTTCTTTGTGGATCATGAAGATCCCAAAATAAATTGAATGTTGAATACCTTGTGTATTTGGAATTCTTATTATGAAGTTTATATGTTATAAATAGTATTTTGCATCTTTCATTAATATTTTGCATCTTTTACTAATGTTTATGCATCTTTTAATTTTATATGTAATTTCTTCCTGAAGAAGAAATGGATGTCAAACTATTGGAATTAAATGATAATGATGATATGACCGCGCGTCGCAACGCGGTAAAATTATTTAATTTCTTTCATAACCTAACCAACTAGTAGCTAGGGTAAGTCAGAGTCGTTCCCACGAGGAGCGAAGAATAAATTATATCACGTATGTTCAATTCAAGAAACCGAAAGGTTGGGGGGTTTAGATTGTTTAATTATCACTAAATTAAATTAACTAAACCTAGAAAGCAAATTAATCTAGAAATCAATGGATGCAAATATTCCAGTTAACAGTTCAATTATCCCCCAATATCAATTATCTCCTAATCAACGTATCACCCTCTCTCAGTTTATCATGGAATTATCACCCCTAGTCTAACAACAAGCTCTGTTAAACCGAATCGTCTCTTAAGATTAGCTAATTAGGATTCGCTCTCTAATTAACCCTATTTAATTGAACAACCTAGAATAAGCTCTTTAGATTTTAATTCATTAAATGCATTAATCACCAAAACGATAGGATGAACTAGACTCCGAATACACAAGCTCGATTCGATAATCTAGGATTATGCTACCCTAGAGATGCACGACCTCTAGTTTACCACTTATGAAAATTAAATCACAACAATTAGGATTCATTATCTAAAATTCTAGCAATCAATTATCAATTACTTAACCTAGGTGATCAGACTAAATCAAGTATCAACAATTGAAAACATTATGCACAGATAACTCAATCAATTCCATTCAAACATCGAGAAGGGGAAACAAGATTAATTAAAATATAAAAGAAATATGGGTTCAAACATCCCTGCTAACCGGAATTGAAAGATTAGTCGAGCATCCTTGAGAGTAAATCCACACAAGCAATTGAGAACTCCATCCAAATTAATCTAAGAAAATAAAATAAATCTTTCTCTCTCCAAAACTTTCTCTCTCTAAAATCTAATATCTCCTCTCTCTCCTAATCTCTACGTGAACCGTCCAAATATGCCCAAGAGAAGTTAAAAGGTTATTGTAGCTTGGGGAGCACTCCAAAATTCTGTTATCCTAGGCATGTGGGCGAGTTTTAAACCTTAAGGAGATGGGTTTTCTTCATTTTTAGGCCCAAAAACTCGCTCAGGATTTCACTGGGTCGCGATGGGCTTCACACTAGCAAACTGGGCTGACACTGGGTTTCCCAGTGTATTGGGCGTTTGAGCCCAAATTGACCCAACTTTGTTCCGGCTTCATTTCTCGGCCCACGAACATATCTCTTGGCTTGAAAATACTCCAAAACTCCTGAAATAATATATGAAGTAATTGAGGGCCGAAAACACATATAGGTACAAAAACGGTGCATTCAATTATTTAAAAGATTATAAAATCACAAATATATTCACAATAAAATGCACCTATTTTCTACCTATCATGATATTTGTCTAATTGATAGTGCTTCTACGCACACCATTCTTAAAGATAAAAAATATTTTTCTCATATAGAAAAAGGGGAGATAAATTTTAATACTATAAGTGGTAGTGCAAACTTAATTGCTTCGGAGCCACCATATTTCTCCCTGAAGGAACTAAAATTATCATAGATAATGCACTATTATCTCTCAAGTCTCGTAGAAATTTGTTGAGTTTTAAAGATATCGGCCGAAATGGGTATCATATCGAGACTTTGAATGAGAAGAATGTTGAATGTTTGTTGATTACAAAAACTATTTGTGAAAAGAAATATATATTAGAAAAGTTGTATTCACTTTCTTCGGGCCTTTATTATACAAAAATAAATACAGCTGAATCACATCACCTAATAGACCTGAAGTCTACAAATCCCAATGAATTTATGGTTTGGCACGATCACCTTGGACATCCTGGTTCTATAATGATGAGGCGAATAATTGAAAATTCACATGGTCATTCATTGAAAATTCAAAAGGTGTTGAAAGCTAATGAGTATTCATGTGTTGCTTGCTCACAAGGAAAGTTAATTGTTAGGCCTTCACTAGCTAAAGTGGGGACTGAATCCCCTGCATTTCTAGAACGAATTCATGGTGATATATGTGGCCTGTAGATCCACCATGTGGACCATTTCGATATTTTATGGTGCTAATTAATGCATCAACAAGATGGTCACATGTATGTTTATTGTCTTCTCGCAACCTGGCGTTTGCGAGATTACTTGCTCAAATAATTAAATTACGAGCACAATTTTCTGATTATTCAATTAAGAGAATTCGTCTAGAAAATGCTGGTGAATATTCATCACATGCTTTTGATGATTATTGCATGTCCATTGGAATAAATGTTGAACATCCTATAGCACATGTTCACAGACAAAATGATCTAGCCGAATCATTTATTAAACGTCTACAATTAATTGCTAGACCATTGCTAATGAAATCAAAACTCCCTTTATCTGCATGGGGACATGCTATATTACATGCATCAATGCTTGTGAGAATACGGACGACAAGTTATCATACTTATTCTTCCCTATAATTAGCATTTGGTTATGAGCCCAATATCTCTCATTTAAGAATTTTTGGATGTGCGGTTTATGTTCCAATTGCACCACCTCAACGTACTAAATTGGGCCCCCAACGAAGATTGGGAATTTATATCGGGTATGAATCACCTTCTATAATTAAATATATTGAGCCATTAACAGGTGATTTATTTACTGCAAGATTTGCAGATTGTCATTTTGATGAATCTCATTTCCCAACATTAGGGGGAGGTAATGATCAACCAAAAAAAGAAATCAATTGGAAAACAACTTTTGATTTTCTTGATCCTCGTACAAAAGATTGTGAACTTGAAGTTCAAAGAATTATACATTTATAAAAAATTGCAAATCAATTATCGGATGCGTTTAATGACTGCAGAAGAGTTACGAAATCACATATTCCTACAGAAAATGTGTGGGTAAAAATTGATGTCCCTGAAGGACAATTACTAAGTGCTAATGAATCTAAAGCATGCCTAAAGCGTGGGAGACCTCTCGGTTCCAAAGACAAAAATCCTCGAAAGAAAAGAGGGTTGAATAATAATTAAGAATTTCAAATTATACATAGTGACAAAAATGAATCTCCTGAAGAGATTGCCTCCGACAATGTTGCTCCTGAAGAGCTAGCTCCCAAAGAGAATGAGATAATAGAAACTTTTATAAATTTTGTCACTACGAGAAAATGTTGGAATTGAAAAAAAACAATTATTGATAATATTTTTGCATATAATGTGACACTTGATATTATGGAAGAAGATGAGGATCATAAACCTAGATTAGTTGATGAATGTCGGTGAAGAAATGATTGGCCAAAATGGAAAGATGCAATCCAATTTGAATTGGATTCACTAGCAAAACGAAAAGTTTTTGGACCTGTAGTCTGAATACCTGAAGGTGTGAAGCCAGTGGGATATAAATGGGTATTTGTAAGAAAACAAAATGAGATAAATGAAATTATGAGATATAAAGCTCGACTTGTAGCCCAAGGTTTTTCTCAAAAACCTGGATTTGATTATGATGAAACATATTCCTCTGTAGTGGATGCGATCACATTTAGATATCTTATAAGTTTTACTGTACATGAAAAACTTGAAATGCGTCTAATGGATGTAGTGACTGCATATTTATATGGTAATCTTGAAAATAATATCTACATGAAAATCCCTGAAGGATTTAGCATGCCTGAAGCATGTAAGTCAAATCCTAGAGAAGTTTATTCTATCAAGTTGCAAAGATCTTTGTATGGACTTAAACAATCTGGACGCATGTGGTATAATCGTCTAACTCAATGTTTAGTTAAAGAAGGATATACCAATGACCCAATATGTCCATGTGTTTTTATAAAGAAAAATGGGTCAAAATTTGTGATAATAGCAGTGTATGTTGATGATCTCAATTTGATTGGAACTCCTGAAGAGTTACAAGAAACGGTGATATATTTAAAGAAAGAATTTGAGATCAAAGATTTTGGAAAAACTAAATTCTATCTTGGTTTACAAATTGAACATCTAGAAGGTGGAATTTTTGTCGACCAAAGTACTTATACCCAAAAGGTATTAAAACGATTTTATATGGAAAATGCACATCCATTAAGTACCCCAATGGTCATCCGGTCACTTGATCCTAATAAGGATCATTTTAGACCGCAAGAAGAATGTGAGGAGATACTTGGTCCTGAAGTACCATATCTTAGTGCAATTGGTGCACTAATGTATCTTGCCAACTATACAAGACCTGATATATCATTTGCCGTCAATCTATTGGCAAGATTTAGTTCATCTCCTACACGACGATATTGGAATGATATTAAACATATTTTTCGCTATCTCCAAGGAACAATTGATCTTGGTTTATTTTATTCAAATAAATCTCGACCTGAATTACTTGGTTTTGTTGATGCTGGGTATTTATCTGATCCACATAAAGCAAGGTCTAAAACTGGATACATATTTACATGTGGTGGTACAACCATTTCATGGCAATCTACAAAACAATCACTAGCTGCCACATCTTCTAATCATGCTGAGATTCTAGCAATTCTGAGGCCAGTCGAGAATGTGTTTGGCTAAGATCAATAACCCATCATATTTGAAAGAATTGTGGGTTATCACATGACAATAAGAATCCTCCAATAATATTGTATGAAAATAACGCGGCTTGTATAGCTCAAAAGGGAGGATATATTAAAGGAGATAGAACCAAACATATTTCACCAAAATTCTTCTTTACTCATGAGTTACAAAAGAATGGTGAAGTTGACGTGCGACAAATTCGATCAAGCGAAAATTTGGCTGATTTATTAACCAAGGCATTGCCGACTGCAACATTCGAAAAATTGGTGAAGCATATATTGGAATGCGTCGATTAAAGGATCTCAAGTGATGTTCAAATTAGGGGGAGAATCAATACATAAAGTAATATGTACTTTTTTTCCCTTATCTAGGGGTTTTCTCCCACTGGGTTTTTCCCTAGTAAGGTTTTTAACGAGACATATTCTTTATATAATGATGGATATCCAAGGGGGAGTGTTATGAAATAAATAATTGAAATGTGGATGTCTTTTACCCTTCCATCTTCCATGAGTTACATGACTCCACTACATCCCTACTTATTTCCCATATTATTATCCATATTAATATATATTAAATTAGTTCATGTATGATTCTCTTATAAATAGTTGGTTTGTCACCTTCATTTGTAAGCTAAGAAAAAGCTTGAGTACACTTGAGAGAATAAAATAATATTTCTACATCTTGTGTTCATTATATTTTCCTCCATATTTTGTCTATTTCATATTAGTTTCACAACATTGTTTGCAGTTCTTTCTCTTAAGACGTTGTTTTTTTTTTTTTTTTTTTTTAACTGGAATTGGTTGGACTTAATGCATTTTTTATTTTGGTTGTACAACTAGAATTTTGCCATATTCTATAGCTATACTAATGAAATAAATATATGATTATTTTATGTAACTAATTCACAAAACTTATTTAACGAATAATTTAATTATTAAATGTAAAAAAATCCTATACATGTATTATTATATTAAACATTAATCTAAAAATTTTACATTAGTAGTATGTATTCATATTATGCAATGCAAGAACTATTTGACGGTAAAAGTAAATAATTAAAAATATTCAAATTTTTAATATTATATAATACAAGTATAGAAGATAATATATATATATATATATATATATATATTAATGTAAATTTGGATTATTTAATTAGATTATTTAATAATTAAATATTTTATAAAAGCAAAAACATCATGTTATTCAAAAATTGAAAAATCATCACATATTTTATAACAAACCGTACAACACACGAGAGACTACTAGTGTGAAGTAATATTTGTATGTAGTTTTAATCCAACTTTGCTACATGATTAAGAATGTGGTGTCTATTTAATTGAATTAAAAAAATTCTTATTAATTTGATTCATAATATTGTTTATATAAATTGGATTTATTTTCCATCAAAAATAAAGATAGATATAGTGAAATTTAATTTATGGTCATTAATATAAAGATTTAAAATTAAAACTGATTAATCAAACATGCATATTGCAGTTAATATATAGATATTTGTCAAATCAAATGTTTGGGCTGGGTCTATTAAGTATAATAACAGGTTCATCTTGGGTTGTATTGAGCCTATTTTTTATTTGGGTGATTCTATTAATAGCCACAATATTTCTCTTTACAACCATAGTATAGTTAATTTCTCTGTTTTACCATTAATTTTTTTTTCCAGAACCATCATATTACTCATATTTTCACCTTCTTTATCACCCCAAATGTCGACCCCTCTGATATATAATATCTTTCTACTTTCCATTATTTCATAGATTATGAATTTCAACAGATTTATCACTTAATACTTAGGTTGAATGCAATAATTTTTTCATTAGTCTTCATACATTTTATTTGAAGTCATTTTGAAATTAGGTTTTTTCCAAAAAAACTTACCTTTCATAGGTATGATTGTCTTTTTTCTCTACATTTCAATGTTTGACTAAATTGTATCA
The DNA here is from genome assembly GCA_946896805.1 of Scutellaria galericulata. Lineage (NCBI taxonomy): Eukaryota > Viridiplantae > Streptophyta > Magnoliopsida > Lamiales > Lamiaceae > Scutellaria > Scutellaria galericulata. Next base: position 9,585,298 of record OX335798.1, on the reverse strand, counting down.
TATAAATACATAAAATTTTCTATTAAGTTTTGTGTTCCTATATGTGGGAATGGTTTTCTTGATGCTGATCAAGATATAAAAATGGCTTTTAAGGAAATTATGTCATTATGATGTTAATTATTTTAGTGAAATGTCCTGAGATATTTTTAAAAAATTTTTTAAGAGAAAATGAATGGCTGATCAAATAATTTTGAATAATTGTTCAGTAATAAAATTTGAAGTTTCGATGAGAGTGCATAAAATTTATGTATGTGTGTGTTTAAGACAAAATGAAAAGGGTGGTGATTGATGGTTGTAAAGAGAAAATAAAAAGAAAACCTTAAGGTCAAAATGGAGAATTTAATTAATATATGATGGCTACATAGAGAAATATTGTGGATGTGAATATAATTATCCTTTATATTCATATAGTCGCATATTACAGTTAATATATAGATATTTGGCAAATCAAATGTTTGGGCTGGGCCTATTAAGTAGAATTACAGGTTCATCTTGAGATGTATTGGACCTTTTTCATATTTATATACGATATATAAGTATGCGTTGGATCCAATTCTACCTCATTTCAAAAATGATGTCGTTATAGTTAAAAGATAGCACTTTTCAAGCATTGTCATGATAAAATATATATATATTTATATATATATATATATATATATATATATATATATATATATATAAAGACAACACTTGTGAGAAATGTTGTTATTGTCTGAGAAATTGAGTTCAAAGACAACACTTCTCTAAAATTGTTGTCATACGTCGAAAAAAAACATGCCCAATGACATCAACTTCACTAAAATTGTTGTCAAAGTGTTGTCTTTCAGTGAAAAAAATGTTTTTTTCAACACTTTAAGCAAAAACGGGTGTAAATTTCGAAACAACAACAAATTTTGGTTAAAAATATTATCATTATAGTGATGCCCTTGTCATTTTTTGTTGTAGTGAATAAAAATTGCAACCAAGTCCATCCATTCAACACAAGCAACAATAGTTATTTACATGTTATTCCAACTAGAAGCGTTGACATAATTTGCTTTCTCCCATCTATAAAATCTACTTCTTGATCAACTTTTCAAAACATCCACCACATTTGCCTGCTAATTGTATCTTAGCAACAAAAAGTAAATAAAATTGTATCTTAGAATTGTCACCAAAACAAAACAAAAAAAAAAGGCCAAAGTTCAGTACATAATTAATTTCATACTTATTTCTTAATTAATGCTTGTAGCAGGATGAAAATTTCGATTCCAATGGAAATATCTGTATCCACGGAAATATCATGGAAATATCGGTATCGATGGAATATTTATAGCGATATTTACGGACATTTTTCCGATATTTATTGATTTTTTCTTGATATTTCACCGATTTTCATATAATTTGTACCATGAAGTCACCGATATAGAAATCGATATCAATATTTATCAATATCTCGTCGATATTTATTGATATTTTCTGATATTTCATTGATTTTCCTACAATTTTTACCATGAAACCACATATGTCGAAATCGATACCGATATTTATTGATATGTTAGTAATGTTACCAATATTTGACGGAATTTCTCGTTTCTATGTGAAAAAATGAATATATTGGAGAAATATTGATACAATCCGTTTTTGTATCGGTCACGTGAAAAAATAAAAATATTGGGGATATTTCAAGATATTTTTATCCTTGCTTACAGTTGATGCTCGAAACCCCCCAGAAAAGCGAAAAAATAGCTAAGATTCGTGTTTATGTTCATGATGTGATGAGTGGGCAAAATGCAACAACATGAGGTTGTACGGGCCAACATTACATCTACTTCTCCCACTTCTTTCGGCCAAGTATCAGTTGTACGTGGATGACATAATGACAATCAGACCTATATTGTCAATTCGCAGAAGTTGTGTCGAGTTCAAACTCTTGCCACTAATACGGGCTTGGAACAACATGCCTTCTCCATAAACTTTCTCTTAATTATATTCACAACTGGTGATGTGTCTCTATTTGTATATATTTTATCATCATAATTACCTTTGATTAAAGTCCATTTATGCTTTAATTGATTTAATTATTATTGTTATTTGTAGGAATAGACTTTGATTGGCTTTGAGGAAAATTGGCTTAAAAGGATCAAATTATGCTTAAATTGTGAAGATGGACTCAATGGGCTTAAAGGGGAACCACTTCAAATGGGCTTAAGTGACTTGGAGGGAAAGAAACGACAAAGAAGAGATTTATCTCTTATATTTTTGTAATAGACTCTTATGTCCTTAGGGTTTTAGTTTCATAAGTCTTATTTAGGGGTAGAAAAGATATTTTTATATGATTTCTCTCCCCTCTTTCTCTCTAGGGGCCAAAACCCATGATCAATCTCTACATACACACATTCTAAGTTTCCTCTCTCTAGTTTTTCTCTTGAAGATTTACGTGGAGATGATTAATCAAAGAATGAGTGGCTAAATTTCTCTTCGATTCAAGGATCGTTTAATTCGATTGCTATCATCATGAGGTTTTGTGTTTGATTTTATTTCTTACGTTATTTCAAGTATCTATTGATTTATGATTTAATTTCATATAATGATATATAGTTTGGGTCGATCTGACGATTCGATTTTATAACACCCCAAATTAATTAACTAAGGTATAGTGATATATACTTAATCAATTAAATATGTATAAGAATTAATTAATTAAAGCCTAAGTAATTAACTAACTAAATATAAGAAATGAATTAATTAAATAAGTAATTGATTAATTAAGTACAATAAATTAAATAATTAAGTAAAAATAAAGAGAAAGGAAAGGTAAGTCCTTACCAGCGTGGCAACTGCTTCCCCCTCCAAGTCTCTCTCTCCTCACCAAAATTAAACAGCACAGCTTATGACTCATCTTGGTCAAGTGGGAAGGGAAAAGAAAAGTAAGGAAAGAAAGAGCAGAATCAACACTCAGCTTCTCCATCACCGTCTCCCTCTCTCTCTCTCTCGGATACTCCCTCTCTCTCTCCAGCCTTTTTTTTCTCTCTCTCTTTCCCTCTGCTCATGCTGCCCTCCTGCTGCTACTTTGCTGCTGCTGTATATACATGTGCTGTATTTGCATGTAGTTGCTGCTGTTTTGGTGTGTGTAGTTTGCTGTTGCGGGTGTGTGTGGTTGCTGAGGTGGGTGTGTGTGCGTGTGTGAGGGTTAGAGTATGCACGACGGGGGCAGCGGCGATGGAGAGGGCTGGTGGCAGATTTGGGGTGACGAGAGTGAGGGGTTGGGTTTTCTTTCCACTGTGCAAGGAGTGCGACGACCGCGCGCAGGCAGCGCTCGACACGTAGTTTGAGGCACTTACGAGGATGGGACCGAAAAACTGTTTTTATGGTAAATACTAGAGGGTATGAGGAAGGTCTCCACCAAATTCAGTGGTCATCCGAGGTCGGAGGACCGAGAAGGAATTTTGCGAAGTCGAGGCTGCGTTTCTGCATCAGAACTGGAAATAGTTGCGAAGCAGAAGGTTTTAATGAAAGAGTTTCCTAAAACTGTTCATATGAGGTGTTTTACAATGTGTTGAGAGAAATCCTACCAAGTTTCACCTTAAAGCGAGTTCGTTTGAGGGGCATACGATGTGTCGGGGCAAAGAGTGGTAGTGCAGTGGCACCAAGTTTGGGCTATATATAAGGGATTTCTTTGCAAGTTTAATTAAGTATGCAAAGGGTTTTTCTTTGCAAGTTTGATAAAATGTGCAAGGGGTTTATTTTTTCAAGATTAAGTACTTTGCAAGAGGGGTTTATTTTGCAAGATTAATTTACCTTTGTAAGATTAGTTTCCCTTGCAAGATTAATGTTTTTCGCAAGCTAAGTTATTTTCTTTGCAAGTTTGCAAGTTTAATGTTCTTTGCAAGCTAAGTTATTTTCTTTGCAAGTTTGCAAATGTAAATGTTCTTTGCAAGCTTAATTTTCCCTTGCAAGTTTAAGCTTTCTTTCTTAGCCATAAAATTCGAACCTTCAAATGATATATTTAGAACTCTCATTTTTATTTTACATTATATAAGCCATCATCTGTTGCTAACGCTCGTTTTTCCAAATGATACGAGCTATCTTTCCTTACATTCAAAAGTTCTTTCTATGGATCTTTTCCATCGACCCCTGTTTAAGAGTATTTTCAATTCGAGTTATGAATAGTCACTTTTAGTCGCTAAGGCAAGTTTTATAGATATATATATATTGTAGGGAACGCAGACGAAGGACCCCACTAGTTCCCTGAAACGTAGCCATTTTCCCAAGATACCACTTGATTGATGTGAAGGAACGAACTTAGGATTGAGAGAATCGAGCTTCACGAGGGTTACCACTGAACAAGGTGGGGGTAATTTCCTGTTTTTCGCGATTAAGCTTCCAAACGAATTTGATATGAAATAATGTGCCTACATGGACATATGTGTTAAATTGATGAATGATGTGTTTTGTGCTTTACTACGTGGCGAAGATGGATAAATGCTATGGTAAAATAAAGGAACTTGTTTATGTAAATAAATGTTTTCCAGGGTGGTTTAAGAACCACAAAAATGTTTTCCAGGATGACTAAAGAGCCACAGCGGCTAAGAACCGCACCAGGATGGCTAAAGAGCCACAAAAATATTTTCTACGGCGGCTCAGAACCGTATTTTTATTCAAAAGGCGGCTCAAACCCGCACTTATATGATAATGAATTATGTGCCTATGTATTCCTCAATGTATTAACTGTTCACGAAACCCACCCCACTGAGTGTCTTCATGTACTCACCCCTTTTAGGTGATTTTTATTTTACAGGTTGCAGGCGATCGGAAGGAGGTGGAGGAGGTGTTGTTTTATTTGAACAAGAAATGTTATTTTTAGAATATTTTTGAAAAGCCTAGTTGGTAAATCTGTATAGTTTTAGTTGTGTTTCGGCAAAGTAAAATATTTTCTTCCACTGCTTACGATTTTCGTTTTATAAAACAGGATTGTTGAGATGATTTTATTCTTATTTGCTTATTTGCAAGATTGGATTCATCTTTGGAAACCTATGTTTAACGAAGTTGCTGGACGCCCAAACGAAAGTTTATTAAACTCTGATATTCTACAATAATGTAAAAAGGGGCATGACAGATTTGAATTATATTTTGCTAATGCTATCCATGAGTTCTCCTTTGTATATTGCTGGGATGTATAATTGATGAATGATTGGTACTTAGTAGTAATAGGTTGATTATGTTTTTGCTGTGAATGTGTAATAACCTAATGAATCAACGGGATTAACGGAACCATAGACTTAGTAATTGTTGTTATCTCAATTATTGGGTTCTAGGTTTCAGTTTAGGTTTAACTATTTTTACCGGAGTTTAAGTTGTTAATTACTTTGGAAAGCGCACCAATGAGTTAATAACTAGTTCTGATTGGATGTTGGGTTTGATCAATCAAATTGGGAAAACATGGACTTCTCTACGGCTTCGTGTTTAGTCTAAGGTTAAATGTTTGAATGTGCAAGATGATATTTGTAGCCTATGATCGGTGGTGCAATCGAATGTCGACATCCTTGAATCGGAGCTTCGTGAGGATAATCTCTCTCCTATTTCTTTTCATCATTGTTGTTTGTTTCATTCTTATTTTATTTGATGTTTTCCCTCTTTTGTTCGTTTTACGTTCAAAAGAATTAAGCATTGTTCCATAAGGATCGACCCTACTTGCCGTTATACTCATTCATTTGCTCATTTTGGAGTAGGATTTTATCTTTATTGGTTTGACAAACCACCAACTAAAAAGTATAGTGGAAGCACATTTAGCATTTTGGGATTTAAATCGATACCAAACTCAAATCAAAAGCTTTCCATTGTTGGTGGTACGGGTACTTTTAGTATGGCATGAGGGCATACTGTTTCCAACATATACTCTTATGATCCTTCCGCCAACATCTATGTTCAGATATAAGATATGTATGTTATCTACATACCCAGTAAGAATATTCTAGAAGTTGAATTTTATTAACATGCCCCAGAGGATCAACTAATTGGCGTACACTCCAAATTAATTAACAATTGCATTAATCTATGGTGAAAACTATTAAACATAACTAGATACCTAGAACCAAATAACCCAGACGCTGAAATTATTAAGTCTATAGTTTTTGTTACTCCTGTTAATTCAATTAGGCAATTATACAATTCTAGCAAAAACATAATCAACCTATTGCTACTAAGTACCAATTATTCAACAGTTATACATCCCAACAACATATAAAAGAGAATTCATGGATAGCATTAGCAAAATATAATTCAAATCAAATTGTTAGATCAACCCAAACTATATCTTACTTTATGGAATTAAATCATGAATTACCAGATACTTGAAATAAAGCAAGAAATTAAATCAAGCACAAAGCCCCAGTAATAGCAATCGAATTAAACGATCCTTAAATCAGAGAAATGAAAGAAGAAGAGAAAATTATAGAGAAAAGCGGCACTGGTAGAGACTGAGAGAGGAGAGAGAAGATATGTATATTATGTCTATAATATATCAATCACGAATTGGAATATCATGTATTTATAATACTCTCTTTCCTACTTCTAATAAAACTGATAAAACTAAATCTTAATCCTAAAAGATATCTATATATTACACATGGAAAATAAGAGTTTAATTTGAGATAAACTCTTCTGCGGTCTTTCTTCTCCAACAAGTCATCTGAGTCCATCGATAAAATCTCCACCAAGCCCATCTAAGCCAAACTTCACAATTAGAGTGCAAAATCTAGCCTTTAAGCTCAATTTTACTTCAAAGACCACCAAAGTCCATTCCTACAATAAGAACAATAAAACCATCAATTCAACATAAATAGACTAAAATCACAGGTAATTGAGATGCTAAAATATGTGTAAATAACGACACATCAACATTCAACATGCATTTCTCAACAAACAAATTGAACAGACAAAAATTCAGCAAAACATTATCCAATCAAATTCTAAGGAAGCAATTAACACAAAAATTTAGCAAAATTGAACTCAACAAAAATTTAACATATTTAATCTACTAAGTTAGCGACTTAAATTTAGAATGCAAACACAATTAACAAAAAATTCAGCAAAATTGAACACAACATACAGATTGAACTAACAATTCAACAAAATCAGCAAATTTAACCAACATTTCTATAATTCAAAATCCATTCCATAATTTAAACTTAGTGGGGTTGATCCATCTCACTCAATCATCAAACTCACACGTAATGCTTTTGAAATTATACTAAATCAAGATTTAGCCCATCAAAATTATAATAATTCACTAATAATAAGATTAACTTCATTTCAAAATATAATTCAAATAATTACAACTAATAAGGGAATTTAAAAAATAGCAACTAATTCACTACTAATTTTCCAATCAACTAATTACAATATCTAATTCAACCAGTTTCACTAATTCTTGCACTAATAAACTAATAATTCACTAAGTTTGAACTAATAATTCAAAATTTTAATAATAATTCAAAAAATATAAACTAATTTTGACTAATTATAATTCAATTAATACACTAATAATGAAACAATTCAAACTATCAATAATTTAATAATTCACTAATAATTAAACTATATAATAAACTAATTATTCAACTAATACACTAATTACGAAACTAGTAAGCTAATAATTCAATATTTTAACTAAAAGTTTGATAATTCAACTAGTAACTCCAATAATATTATTAATCTAATAAACTAATAATTTGGGGAAAAATAATAATTATCTTGCAATCGACGACGGACAATTGCGGTAATAGAGGGCGGCGGCGGCAGACGGCGGTAGGCTGGGGAAATATAAGAGGATTGGACTAGGGTTTGGAAGGCTTGGGAGGGGTGGGAGATAAGTGAATCAATTTACATGATTTAGCGTACATTTAAGTATTTATTTTAGTATTTTTTTAAAGATGTTTTGTAGGTGAATTTTATGGTTTTTATGTGTAAATAGCATTTGATGAGTTTGTGCTTAGGTTTATGTTTTTAGTGAGTAATAGTGCAACTTTCAAGTGGAAATACAAAATGAGGAAAAAAATCACTAAAGAACGACTAGGAAAATGATGAAGATATGTGAAATGAGAAATGAAATCACTTAAAGAGAAAAATATTCAAATTATATGGAAAATTGTGTTGCATAAACTATACGCTGAAACGCGCAGCTGTGGAAGAAAAGAGATACCTCTTAATCTAAAAGTCCAAATTGAAAGCTGCTTAATTTTTTTTTTTTTTTTTTAAGAAAGTTAAGGAGGAGATCTATAACATTGTTATTCAACATTTTTCTCAATTATGTCTCCAACAAAGTAGAAAATTAAGCGAAGATGGAAGTTGAAATGTTCTATTTTTCATCTACAGGGCTCTAGTATTTTAACCATAACTTGTTGTAGAAAATTATTATTGAGTTGAAATTTGTGGAATTGGAAAGCTGACTTTAAGTGTAACAACTTTCATGAAGATCACAAGGTCAAGTTCAAACTTGGTTGTTGCGTCCGTTCGTGTTTCGAGACACGGTCGTGCACCAAACATAGAAACTTCTACATCCGCTCACGGTCAGACTGTGCGTAAAGACACGATTGTGTCGAATGATCCCTTCTTGCCCAAAAACTCATTCATTGGTGTATTTTCAATTTCTACTAGACTTAGAAGACCTTCAAAATGTTATAAAAGCCAAAATTTGATGGACATACATAGAATGCTATATACCAAGCATAATAAACACACAGAGAGAAAAAACCATAATTCTGATAAGCATTCGAGGAAGAGACGAGAACGATAGATCATATTTGGATCATAATTGGAGCAGGAGATCAAGAATCGAAGGATTGCAGAATCGGTTCATCACCTTTCATCGAGTTTTTATCTATTTCTCTTAGTTAGATTTTTGGTTTAGATATGATGCTTTTCAATTTGTCTATGAATTGTTGGGTTAAATTCATTTTTGATCTTGCCCTAGCGGCGTTGTCCGATTTTTGTCCTGTAATTGAAAATTTTGTCCAATTTCAATCCTTTTTTCACCGGAATTGGTATTTTTCGACCAATTTTCAGCGAGTGACACACTCGTCCCCAATTTTGAGATGTCCTATGATTAACGCTTATGTGACAATTTATTTCGCATGTGGTATTTATTTTTACATTATTTTTCTCGCTAAAATTCCACGTCATCCACCACATCATTTAAATGCAATAAAAAAATGAATAAAATGTAAAAAAGGAACATAATTAAAGGAAAAAAAAAACGAAAAACACAAAATACAAATTAGGATTCTTGCAAAAAGTGATTGCATTTCAAATGCCCAAAACTCTAATCCATTACAAATGCCCAGAACCCCAATTAGAGTTCTTGCAATGAATTAAAGGAAACAAAAAATAACAGAATTAAAGGTAAAAAAATGCCTAAAAATCCATTACAAATGCCCAGAATCAAATCCATTACAAATGTCCAGAAATCAAACGAATTAAACGAGAGTGCCTGAACCCCCTACGTGGATTACGTAAGCCCACCGGATTTGCTGCCACCACTGCCACCGCCAAGCTGTGCAACTGTTCGAGATTTTGGTTAATTTACTAGAATTATTACATCATATATCATTATTGAAAAATTTATTTATTTTATGCATTCGAGATTTTTTTTATCCAAATTTATAAAAATATATTTAAATAAAAAAATTACAAAATTGAGGAAAAAATATGATCAATGTCAAATGACAAATAAATTATGCATTTATCAGCATATACATGTGAAATAAATAAATAGTAAATATCATTCAAATTTAAATTTTAAAATAATATAGATAAATAATAAAATTTATTTATCATAAAAAATAACTCGGGTATTACACTATTAGGTTTAATATAAACAATTCATATGAACTATAATTTGAAATTCTTATCTCGATATTAATCTTAATTCTCGAATCTATTAAAGTCAATGCCGCCTCTACCAAAACATAAAGGTTAATCCTCTTATACAAGCAACCTAATTAATTAATTCCATGTGGAAATTAACATTCGACATAATTTGCTTTTCTCCTATAAAATCCCACTTCTCTCCATCGGTTTATCAAAAAATTCCACCATATTAATTTGCCTGCTTACTTGTCTCTTACAGTTGTCACAAACATGGCTAAAGTTCACATAGCTATTTTAATTCTTATCTCTTCATTAATGCTCATAGCTGATGCTCAAATAATCTCTAAGAAAACCGAAAAAATAGCCAAATTTCGTGTTTATGTTCATGATGTGCTTAGCGGCCCGAATGCAACAGTACATGAGGTTGCACGGGCCAACATTACATCTACTTCTCCCACGTCCTTCGGCCTAGTAGTAGTCGCGGATGACTTGATGACAGTGGGGCCCGACCCGAATTCGCAGAGGTTGGGCCGGGCTCAAGGGCTGGCTATAAATTCGGGCCTGAAAGAGCTATCATTTGTAGTGGGTGGTGTGTATATATTCACAGCTGGAAAGTATAATGGAAGTACAATCAATCTATTGGGATGGAAACAGAATACGATACCAGATCAAGAGGTCCCCATTGTTGGTGGTACTGGTGTTTTTAAGAGGGCACAAGGCCATGCAATTTCCAACCTTTACTCTTATGATCCTGCCACCAACACCTATGTTTTCACATATGATATGTATGTTGTTTATCACGTGGGTAATTAAGAATATCTATGATTGAATTCATATGGCTAAGGAATGAAAATATCAATGTAATGCTGTTCCACCTGATAACGAATGGTATGGATCATAGCAGTGTTGAATAATGGTTAATAAGGTGGATATATAATAATTGTGTATTCATTTGCATTTAGTTATCGTGGAAACTTAGAATCTGTTAATAGCACACTCTGAATTCGATCAAAAACTTGATCAAAATCAACCTGCAAAACAACCTTGATTGACCTATAAACCCTAGTTTTGATGTATGAGAAAATAAGCAAATAATCAACGATATAAACACCAATATTTAACGTGGTTCAGCCAAGAAAACTTGGCTTACGTCCACGGGAGAGAGAAAAGAATCAATCCACTAAGAATCAAGCAAGTACAGATCAAATCAACTAAAACTGCAGATTTAGGGTTTTATGGGTTTAGAACCCTAGTCTTAGATCTTACTCGATTCTAATCTATCCGAAGTGAATCTTGGCAATTTAGGTGCGCCTCACACTCACAAAGAAAACCCCTAAGATCTATTTAAGAATCGGATAAGATTCCACGTTTTCTCAGCATGCAAGAAAACCCCTAAGATCTATTTAAGAATCGGATAAGATTCCACGTTTTCTCAGCATGCTCGAGTCACCAAATTAATCACAAAATCTATATCTAATACGCTAGTTTTTCTTTTTTTATTTATTTAATATTTGGGATGGTTGTGAACTCCAATCCGATATCTTGCTCAAACTCAAATTGAGAGATTTTTTACTTCAGTATTTACTATTTATAGTTATTGTTATAATTTCTGGAGTTAGGGTTTCAAGCTAAAATTGTATTGCAATAAACTTATATCGTATAGATTAATAATGATATTCATATACACAAAATTTATTTCATGAATTAGTCTCGTAAGAATTAACTAGTGTCACAAAAAATTTTCAATATATTTAGAGACGTCAACACCAATTTTCTATTATTCTAACTAGAATTGACAAACGTCCATTATTCATATTATGGTATCCACGTTTCATATTAAATACAAAGCACATGTATAATTAAATATACCTTATTGTTCATGTCCTAAAACAACTTAATTAAGAGTGTGTTTGGGTGAGCTATAATCTTTTTAGAGAAGTTTATAAGATGTTTAAGAGTTTATAAACTCCTCAAAAGTGTTTGTCAAGAATTTAAAAATAAGGTCTTCTTTCATTCTAAACACAAATTCTCATGTGCACCTGGTGCATTGATCTAAGATCCGTGCAATCCGGGTCAATCGGATCGATCCGGATCCGCCAATTTTGATTTTGATATTTTTTTTTTTGGTTTTTATGTGCTGACCTTTATGTCATAAATGTATGACATTTATGTTATATATGTACAACCTTTATGTACAAATGTTATCATTTTTATGTACTGTAACTTAGAAAAAACAAATGAATTTCAGCGTTTTTTGGATCAACATAGCTTTATGTGATATTATTCATACATTTTTGTTATGTTAGTTGCACATTTATATTACACATAAAGGTATGACTATATTAATATAAATGTATAAGTAATATCACATAAATGTATGGGTAATAACACATAAAGGTTTATATGTAGCGCCTAGGACAAAAACGACGCATAATTGATTAATTAAATAATTAAGCCCATAATTGTTTGATTTAATTATGTGCATTTCAGAAAAACGATAAAATGCATGTTTAATTAATTGGTGGTATAATTTAATCGAACAACATAGATTATAATTTTATCATAAGGTTCGTAATCGAAAAACGAGAAGATATAAATGAATTTGTGGTCAATCAGAGACCCCTAACTCAAATCATGAAGAATACGACGAATACGAAGAATCGGAAACGAGATATTTTCCATGAATAGTAAAAGTAAGATATTTTGATGAATAGTAAAAGTAAGATATTTTCATGAATAGTAAAATTTAAGATATTCTTGATGAATAGTATGATTTTTCGAAAAAGTGTATAAATAATACGAAACGAATCGTAAACGTAATTATTCGAATGAGAAATCGAAAAAGTAAGAATCTTATCTGGTGGCGCCGGTGAGTCGAGAGGAGGTGGCGCCGAGCGGAGCCGCCGCTGCTGTTGTGTTTTTGGGCGCTGGTGCGCGCTAGTGCGCGCGATGGGCGCGTGTCGGGACGGGTGTTGCGCGCGCTGTGCGCGATGGGGGACAACGGGCGCGCGCCAGTGAGCGTGTGTGTGCATTGAGTCGTCGGCGATGGGATGTCGTCAGTCGGGAGTTGGGGGTCCCGATCAAAGTCAACTTTTTTCCGAAAATTACGAAAACACCCATATACCTTAAAACGCTCCGTTTGAGCTCGTTTTAACTCCGGTTAATCCCATTCTTCTTCCATTCAAACCCTAATCTTTACCTCTTCATCTTGAGATCACATATTTAACCTTCCACATTCGTTTCTTCATCCTTGATCTTTAGATCTTTCGTTCCGTCTCGTTTTTCCCTGTCGTTTCTTCTTCAAGAGAATTTTTATAATTTATATATACGTAATTAACTTATTATGGATCTAAGAAACCTCGTTACATGTGTAGGCTTACAATCAGATCAACATTCTTAAAACTTGTTACTTTGACATTATATGTGGTTACCACCGAATAAAGTGGGGGTAATTTCTAAATCTTTATGTGTTTATTGTTTTCCCTATTGATCATATATTAACTGTTGAATCTTATATGTCGTGATTATATGCTGTGAATTATGTGTCATATTTATACTGTGAAAGGACTAAGGTCCACATTCACCCTTGGAGAGACTTATGGTCCGTAAAAAACATTTCCTTCTGTTCTACTATCATAGGTTTGGTGGTCCTGGAAATGCACCAGCGGTATTAAGACCGTTTTGTAAGGTAAGAAGGGAAATTCCCGCACCTGAGGTTGGGTTACGAATTATGTGCTATGCATTCTACGTGTTGTGTCTAATTGCCGAACTAATATATGTTTGATTTGTGTAACTGTTTAATAAACTTATGTATATTCGAATTATTTAACTGTCATAACATGTTAAGATACGAAGTTTATCCCCACGAGTGTATTCAACGCACTCACCCCCATCTGTAATCGCATTACAGGAGATGATGAGAATCAAGACGTATAGAGAGGATGTTGCCGTATCAAGGATTTCCCCTTTTGCTTTCTAAAATGATGTTTTTAATTATTACACGTTTATAAAGGAAAACTGTGTGTTTTTTATATTATGGATCCTGTATGAGTATTTCTGCTGCTCAAGGATTTACAATATTTTATTCGGCCGGTGCCGATATTTTTGTATATGTAAATCCTTTAATCGTCTCATATCTCTCCTCCAAAGGTTTCTATTTTATTTATCATGTACGTCTCTTTTCTCTTCTTCTTGCACGCCCACTAAGAAAAACTCTGATATATTTTAAGTACGAAAAACGGGGCGTGACATTATATATACAAATTGTGTTGAAATCCATCCTTTTTTTTTCTTTCTAAATTCCAGTACATAAAGGTCAGTATACTTGTACATAAAGGTCATACTAATATAATATAAATGTCATACTCATAAAACATAAAAGTCAACACCTGAAGCGAAAGAAAAAAAAGACCCACGGATCAGGGTCGATCCATGCACGACCTGGATTGCACAGTGCACCGTCACACCAGACTTACTACATTCTAAAATAAGATGTTAGAAGCTTATAAACTCTTTCTTGAAAAGTTGGGAAAACCCAACTTATTTCTAAAATAAGATCTTATTTTTCCATAAATACCTTCAAATTTGATCATTCAAATTACATAATTACCATTACTAACATCTTATTAGCTCCACCATCTTATTTATCCAAACACTTTAACAACTAATTTTTAAATTTAATTTAAACATTTTATTAACTTTAAAAACATCTTATAAAATATATACAAGTTTTAAAAATAAGTTTAGCCAAACACCCTTATGTTATCTCATACTGGGGAAATGCAATTCTGTACGTATAGATATGGTTTAATTTTCAAACTTATAGATTTGGAAATGTTTCATTGATTGCGTGTTCAGTTTTTACCATAAATTAATATATGGGTGCATTTCATAAATTATGATGAATGTGTGCCTTAGTACCACAATACCAACATGATTATTGTTAATTAATAAAAAACAAAATTATTTAAGGGTATACGTGTGTTAGCCTATTTCTCAAAATGATTAATTTATTTCTTCTACTACATAGAAAACATGAGGAAATAAAACTCCAAAGGCAATTAATCCATCTCAAAAATAGGTGGGGTGTGATTACGAATAAAATTGGTCAGTTTAATTAATTGGTGTTGATTTCTCTAAATATATTGAAAATTTTGTTGTTGTGGAAGATTGATTTTACTGCATTTCTCTTGGATACTCTAAAATCTGGATTGAAACGTATGTTTAATCTGTTTTTCATTCTTAAACCAAAATCCTCACTGATTGAGAGTTGGGAGTATGATCCACATCATCAAATTAGGTTGATTAGATCAAAATTACAAATGCATGTGAACATGTGATTTGGGCACAATTGGACCATTCGAGTTTGAAATTTATCTAAATTCGTACATTTTTAAAAGTTAATATCCTAAATTGTTAGCTCAAAAACTTACAATCCTAAATTATCCGATCGAATAAAATATTGGACATATTAAATAATAAACTCTTTCTGATGCTTTATTTAAATTATAAGAATTATTTGGAATCTTTCTTTATCCTTCCATCTTTTTATGCACAAAAACTTATATACACCATTTGCATGGATTTAGGATCCATGCACCACTTCTGACCCGACCCATCACACGCTCTGACGCGCCCACACGCGCCTCCACGCGCCTCTAGGTCGCGGATGAAATCCGCCCAAATATGCTCCCAGATGCCTGACCTTTATGTTATGTTAAGCATACCCTTTAATAGTGTTAGACATACCATTTAATTATGTTAGACATATTTTTTATGTTATGTTAACTATACTTTTTAGTTGTGTTAGACATACCTTTTAGTTATGTTAGTCATACCTTTAGTGTTATGTTAAGCATACCTTTTAGTAGTGTTAGACATACATTTTACTTATGTTAGACATACCTTTTGTAAGGCTAGTTGTACTTTAGCATTTTTTTTAAACTGACATATTAATACCTTTCATACCTTTTAGTTATATTAGGCATACCTTTAGTTATGTTAGTCATACCTTTTAATTATGTTCGTTGCACCTTTATATATATATTACATAAATGTATGTTTATGTTGATATAAATGTATAAATAATCTCATATAAATGTATAAGTAATATTATATAAATGTAAATATCTACAACTTGTGCCAAATTAGGGTTTATTGTGCCGAAATTAGGGTTTAGGGTTTAGAGTTAAAGTATGAAATTTAGAAATAATGGTATCACTAATATAACATAAAGGTATGACTAATATAATATAAAGGTATGTCTAACAAAACATAAAGGTCAGGGACAAAAAAAAAATACGCGAAAAAAAAGAAAAAAATGTGCTGGGTCAAATAGTGGTGCATGGATTTTAAGATCCGTGCAAATGGTGTACACCAGCCCCACTCCTTTTTATGGTATTCAGGAATAAAAAAAAAAAAAAAAAAAAAAAAAAAAATATATATATATATATATATATATATATATATCTCTAGAAACGATTCCGTACAAGATAATGCTAATTTGACTTGCCAAGGTTGAGTGTATAACTTCAGTTTTGTGTATTTTTTATCTATATTTACAAAATACATGCTCTAAATTGTAATATGGTGTCGATATTAATTGTTTAACTATATAATTCTATTCTATATATAAAAGAACAACCAGAACAACCAGTTGACACATATTATACTTTCCTTAAAAGTTTTCCTACTCAAAAAATATTATTAATAATTATATTGACTAATTAAGACAAGTTGGTTATTTTTTTATTTAATAATTATATTATTTAATGCTCACAACATTCTCAATCCCAATTAATATGGGCTATTTTATAATATTATAACAAACCACATTAATTATAACCAAAATAAATTATTTTTAATAATAGTGACAAATAATCTTAAATTAATAATAATAATAATATTATAATAATTATTATTGTATTATTATTATTATTATTAATATTATTATTATTATTATTATTATTATTATTATTTAATTAGCTATACAAAATAAAATAACAGTTGTAATACTCAAATATAAAATCACCTCAATGTTAGTCAGAATGCATAAGTCACGGGGCAAAATGACTCATGTCATGAAGCCAAAGTATAACTCTAAATTAATTTCACGATTCTTATTCAATTCGACTATAGAATGATTTTTGTTCATTCGGACTCATATTAAATGAATATTATGAAATTGACTTAAAGTAATGTAATGTTTTCCAAAAAGGGTCATTGTTGGTTATAATAATTCATATATTCTGGCTTACAATGACTTATGCATTATAGCTGATGTTTGGAAGAGAATTGCATTTTCAAATTTTTCGATAAGTACTATTTTGATTAAAAAGTCTGTTCAAATTGAGTTATGATAACAATAAAAAATAGTTATTGAAAACACAAAACTCCTGTGTATTTTCTGCAATCTGCCCCATGCGCCCTAGAAGGGGTGCCATACACATTGTTTAATTATACTTGCATACATTTATATTATGACATTCATACTTTTACATTTTTTAGACAGGTCACAGACATTAATATTATACATTTTAGTTATATGTAGGCATACCTTTTAGTTATATATATATATATATATATATATATATATATATATATATATATAGTAATATCATATAAATGTATGAGTAATATCATATAAAGGTATATATGTACAAATTGTGTTGAAATTCTTTTTTTTTTTTTTTTGAAGTTAAAATATTTTACATAAAGATAAAGATATTTATACATAAATGTCACACTAATATAATATAAAGGTTACACGTGAATAAAAATAGAGGGAAAAAAAACTCACGAATTCGGGTCGATCCGATTGCATGTGCACCAATTGCACAGGAGAGTAACTCTATTGAAAAACCATTTTTGGCTTATATATAGCAAAGTCTTGCACAAAACGGTCACACGGGCCTCATTTCGTGAGAGGGGTTGAATTGGGTCGAACTATAAGAAAATACATAATATTTTTGTGTGTATTATGTAATATTTTTCTAAAATCAGGTAATACTTTTGTATTATATGTAGTCATTAAAAACACATGGATCCCAATAGCGTCGTTGCCTGCTCTTCTCCCTCATGCGTGGGTCGTACAATATGCAATACTTTTGTATTTATTAGGTTATATATTTCTATTTCTCAGGTAATGCTATTATATTATATACATAACTACATAATATTATTTGTCAAAATTATAATTTCTCATAAATATCATATGATACATATAAAAATATATACATAATATTACTATCAAAATTATAAAAATATTATATGATACAAACAAAAGTATTACATAATTAGAAGAAAATTATAACCCACTTATAGATAGACTCGACCCGTCCTGTCCCGTCTGACTCAGTCATTCATATTTGTTTTTTTAGGTATCAAATGAAAAGGACTGTGGCTTAGAAGCAAATTCGTCAATTTTTTTGAACTGTGTAGAAAAATATATTACTTATCCTTCCTGATAGGAAAAAAAGTTATTATATGAATTGCAATAGAATATCCAACTCCCTTTAAATTAACACAAAAACGAGTCACATTAAAATCTTGGTAGCCCTGAAATCGCATGGTGCAAGAATTTTGAAAGGCAAAGCAAAGCGCAGTGTCTTGCAGCAGCCAGCAGGTAATAACAAACAAAATGGCAACAGCAGCGCGTTTGAGATCAGGGCTTCCTCTCTTCCGCCGCGCAGAATCTTGCGCCGCCACACCCCTCCCCATCCCTAATTCGATCAATAACGAGGTTAGGTTGTCCGAATTAATATTTCCTTGCTTAATACAAGATTTCATTCTTGCTAGAAAATGCTTTGTCTCATCATTTTGAGTATGGAGTTAGGTTTTATATTTTACGGTGCCGCATTGAGATGAAACTTTCTTCTTTTCCCCTTTATTTTATTGGCTAAGCTAATTTTCTAAAAATTAGTTTGTTCTCTCTTGTTTGTGTCAAATTTTTAAATAAGCACTCTAATTGCACTTGAATTTTATCTTGTTTTTTGGGAAAATTTTCTGGGAAAGATTGAGAATAATGACGTTTTGATGAAATTATTGTGTGTATGAAGTATTTGATGCAACATACCTGAACATTTAGACTTAGTCACTTTTCGCTGAATAATTATCATTCATTGATTGCAGTTCAGGAGGAACTATGCTGCTGCATCTCCTGCAAAAGAGCAGAGAGTAAAGGTAATAATCCTTCTTGAGTTTTAATTAAATTAAAATCAAATAGTAAGTAGAGCTTATGAGTTTGTACCATGGTTCAAAATAACGGCGTTATAACGGCCGTAACGGCCGTTACGTTATTACGTAACGGCCACCTCCGCATCACTGATTCGGTTAAAAACGGTTGGCTACATTATTGGGCATGATATCGGCGTGATAATGCTCGTAACGACGTTACGCGGCGTTATAACGGACTGTAACGGCGTTATAACGGCCGTAACGGATTTTAACGGGTATAAAAGCGGAAATGACGAATAGATGATTGAATTTCAACACTGTATATTCTTTTTTCGATTGAATATAATATTCTTTGTACATGTTTATTATATATGAGTATATTAATATGTATATATATATACACAGTATATTATTGGAGATAAAAATAAAGGAAGAATTGTATGTTATAATTGACAAGTGAAAGCTGTAAAATGTTGAAAAACATAAAGCCGCAACATCCTGCAAGTGCTCACATGTCTTGTATTATCTAATATGTTTGTAGTATATTATCACATGTCTTGAAAAAAAAAAAAAAGTTGTAGCAATGGAATAATGCTACACAAAAGAACAAAGCTTGAAATATTATCACATGTCTATTTTAGGCTATTTTTTAGTTTTTCCGATAAATTGTCCGTTATAGCCGCGAAATCTCTGCGAAATTGCAATGTAACCTTAACGATGGTCACCGTGACAATGACCACGACCGTTATTTTGAACCATGTTTTGTACTAAGGCGAGTGTACTATCTGCGTAGCTGGATTAGATTGCGGTTTGATGGGTTCATTATTTCGACTCTCAGATTTTGCAATGTCTGTCGAAATGTATGAGATTGAGTTCGTTTCAGTATTTGTTTAGTGTGAAGTGTGAACAAGACTTTGGGGCTGTGTACTATGGAGCTGAAGGGTGCATTTGATCTTTTGTGTGCATTTTCCGTTCTCAATATATTTGGTTGCAGACTTAACCAGCTTTAAGTATTTGTCTTGTGTGAACCATGAAACTCTTGGGTTCTGAACTATGGAGCTGAAGAGTGTGGTGCTTATTATCTTTTATGTTATTTAATAGTTCTTACTAGTAGCTTTATCTGTTGTGCATATTATTCTTCAATGCTAATAGTTTTTTTGTATAGAAGTCTTATTTTTGGTGTTTATTTGATAATCATGGATTACGATATATGATACTCAGTTTGATCCTCAGTTTAGTACTTATGCCTGATATAGGAGAGAAAAGTTATCAAGCCCTTTTAGTCTTGATTTCCCGTTTATTGCTTTTAGGTGCCGGTGACAATGTTTGGTGTTTCTGGAAATTATGCTTCGGCCTTGTACATTGCGGCAGTTAAAGCAAATGCACTGGAAAAAGTTGAATCTGAGCTTCTTGACCTTGTTGAGGCTTCAAAGAAAAGCCCTACATTTTCTCAATTCATGAAGGATCTATCTGTAACTGCAGACACCAGAGTAAAGGCACTGAATGATATTTGTGCGCAAGCCAAATTTTTTGATATCACTAAGAACTTCTTGGGTAATTGCTTTCAACTTCTGACTGAGTGGATGCTGTGTTATCACAAGTTTTCCTTCCATGTTTTCCATATAAAAAAAAAGTCTTGATTTAAATTTGTATTTATGGTCATTATGGGAATAAGCTTCTTCTCCATGCTTTGGAACTCAATGTAGTTTGTTGGTTCTTGTGTATTTTTGGTGTTTTCGTCTTGTAATTATCTCTATAACTGTTGAGAGTCTTTTGTTGCATCTGCACTGTAACTTCTGGAACTGACCAACCTTGAGGATTCTCAATATATCCACTGCATATCAGGGATATCTTTGGGGTTTATTTATTTGTTGGCAGTGAAATTCTTATAATAACTCAGTACATTCTCCTCTTTCCCCTGCTTCCAGTACCTTTATACTAACTAATATTTAATTTTCGTAGAGCACTAGTGCTTATATTTTCATTTTTCTAAGTAATACATTATTGCCAAATTTCCAAATCGACGCATACTACGACATGATTTTACCTATCTAAGCAGAAGACATAAGCAAGGATGTACAGTTAACATTTGGGTTAGGGTCATGCTAAAATAGATCCGTTAGATGTGTTTAACATGGAATATTGCTTTCCATTTGGTTGGCACACACAGAAATTTGAAGCCTGTTAATTAGAGACTGTTTTTTTACATATCATGACATTGAAATTGTGTGGAAGATTATAGTTGTTTGCTATATTCTTTTATGCTTGTTTAATTTTCACTAGCAAGAAGTTTAGACAAGCAAAAGTCTCCATGGCGTTCAATTGTCACAGAAAATTCTGTGTTCTAATTGTCTATTGTTGGTTTGTTATGTTCCGTGAAAACTGTCAGTTTGAATGTAATTTCCTCAGCTTTTACATACATTCTCACCTATTTTGGAACAGGAATATTATGGAAATATATGCATGTGTCTTCAATAGAATTAATACAAATATTGCATAATTATTGTAGGCTGATGCTTGCCTTCCTGTAGATTATTACACATTGGATTCGTCTGTAAACATAAATGCAAATACAATTTATATTTTCTTTGTACCAGTTATTGTTGCTGAAGCCGGAAGACTGGGACAGCTACAGCGAATGGCCCAGAGATTCTCAGAGCTGACCATGGCACATAGAGGAGAAGTTAAAGCTACTGTGACCTCTGTGATTGTAAGCTCGTCTCTGAAAATGTTATTTTTTGAACCTGAAGAATTCTAAGGGACTTTTGTTTTGCCAACATGTGAATGAAAACTTTATTTGGCAAATATTTTCTCCAAAATGCTAAATCCTTCAGAAAACTTTTGTTGGTTTTCTCGATATTTTAGGGATGTGAATACTGAATGTGTTATTTAAATGGGATTTGGCTCTTGTTTCGAATATACCTGGTTTTAAGCTAATTCTTACTGGGACATTATATTCCCTGATTTTGTTGTTTTACATTTTATGCTTAAAGACTACATGTTTCTGTTGATCTGAAATAGGATCAAACAAATAATCAATAATGGCGGTTAGAGCCATGATCGTTCCATACCATGTATTTCGAATTCTCAGAATTATTTCAGTAATCTAATCTTGTTTAGTCATTCGATTCAACCATTTGATTATAGTTTTTTCTTTAACCAGAATGATATTCAAGAAGTATCATAAGTATGAATTAGGGGTGCATTTATAAAGCAGAAAATGCAGTGTTCAATCTCCGTTTTATTTGCCCATTGTACAAACTTGTAAAATCTTATTCTCTCAAAAATTTATGTACACATAAATTTTGTCTTTATTCTTACTATTGCTCTTCCATTGCAGCCTCTACCCCCAGAAGAGGAGAAAGAATTGAAAGAAACATTGCAATATATACTCGGACAAGGGAAGAAAGTTAAGGTCGACCAAAAGGTGAGTAACGTTATTATCACGTTGACTACGTTTTCTCTTCTGTTGGTACAAATAATAATGTTCATAATTTTCCCAATATTATCAGATCGATCCCAGTATCCTTGGTGGGCTTGTAGTGGAATTCGGTCAAAAAGTTTTCGATATGTCTATAAGAACAAGAGCTCGCCAGATGGAGCGATTCCTTCGCCAACCTGCCAACCTTGACTAAATGAAATGGTGATAATATGAAGTACCATATTTTCCCGTTATTTGCGGTTGTTTTTGTCCTTGAGCTTTGGAGTGATACAAACGATTCTCTTTTTGATAGTGAAAGGGTACAATTGGTACCACATTTTTGACATGTATTTGTGGTGCATGCAAATAAAAGCAGCTCCTGTTTTGATAAAGTTAAATAGTTCATCATAATACTGTCCCATTCAACAATAAATTGCAAGTGATATTTAAATCACAAGTTTTTCATTTTAGTTTCTACTCTTGTGTTAGCATATTAATAAAAGACATGCATTTGCCTAATATTTGTTTTTTCTGTATAGAGCTTGCATGTATAATTGAGAGAGAGAGAGAGAGAGAGAGAGAGAGAGAGAGAGAGAGAGAGAGTCATATTCAATAAGAACATCAATTACATGCTCTTATAACTGTTATAAATTGAGCAATTGGGAATATTCTCAAAGAAGGAAAGAACGTGTGGTGAAAGCAAGAAATTAATTCACCAGCAACATCCCTTGCTCTTGAAGTTTCCTAAAAAACAAACTTATTCAACGTTTTTATAATTGTACTAATGTCAATCCTCTGTCATTTTCAAACAGTATCCTCTATATATTCTACATTAATGTTTCAAAATAATCATCACACGTTAAGTGTAAAAGATGACATATCAATTTACACATTGACATGAGCTAAAAACAATGGAATCAAGATGAAACACAAACTTAGAATAGAGGATTCAGTTCAAATCGTTTGATATTTAAAGCCTTTAAATATGTGACACATTAGCAATGAGTATATCAGTGTGTTCTAAGTGGGTAGGTTAGTTCGCTACTCGACTTGGAGTTGATAAGATAAAGAGTAAGTCTCTTGTGAAACCGTCTCACAAAATTTTAATGCATAGTGTGAGACGGGTCAACCCACAATCCAATTACCCACCACCCAAACCCTACAATTCATATGTTGTTTGTGGGTGATGGGCTTTGTCTCACGGAAACTATCCGTGAGACCGTCTCACTTGAGTTTTTGTGTAAGATAAATATATAGTTTGATGAGATCAATAGATAAATTTATACTTTTGATAAAATTAATACTTCCCTAATTTCAAAATAAATATCGTTCTGTAGTTTTTGCCATATATTAAGGAATAAAAATATTGGACAAATATACCCTTAACTAATCAAGAAAAATAGGATTCAAAATTGAAAAGAGAATCAGATTAATTCCATAAAAAATATCATATTAAATCCTTGAATTTTAGCTAAGGAATATTAATAGGGGATATTTTGGAAATAAAATATCTTAAAAGTTTAAAACAACACTTAATTTGAAACACAATTTAAATTTCAGAACGACACTTGTTACAAAATGGATGGAGTATATTAAAATATTTTTAGAAAACTCTTACAGGCTCTTTGGCCTTGTTGATAACATAACAAATGCAACTTACCATACCCACCTTTTGCGTAAGAAGATTTTCTAATTATAGAATATAAGAAAACTTTAGATCAATAAGAAAAAATTGTACAACAAAATTTCATATTGTTTGTTCTCAATTTTTATGTTTAAATTTTGAGATTCTCAATTTAGGATTCAATTTGATTTTATTTCTCAATTTTAAACTTTAAATTAAAAGAGAAATTTTCAAAACACCAATTTATTTGTAGGTTCTCAATATCAGGCCTAAACTAGTATAATATATTTAAGGGTTTTTATAAATCTTTATTAACATAAATTAACAACATATTTTTATTATCAGTATTTTTATATGTATTAATATTATCGAACAACAATTTTTTTTCTTGAATATTCTGGTAAAACAAAACGTGTTGAAACAATTAATTTTAGTTTGGATATGTGAAATAAAGGAAATAAAAAGAATATGGAATTCATTTGTCTTCTGTTTTCTATGTTTGAATGGAGAACTCATTTTAATTAAAATTTTAAATTGAGAATTAATAAGATTAAATTGAACCCTGAACGAAGAAATCTCAAGACTTGAAATTGAGAATCACCAAGTAAATGAGGTTGTTGGGAAAAGTTTAAAAATAGATTTTTACAAAAACTTGTGTCTCACTGATAGTTTTCGTGAGACAAATCATTTTTATCTATAAATCAAATTTATTTTCATAAATTTTTATGTGAACTGTGAAGTGTGGATTGTGGGTTGACCGGTCTCACGGATCTCACCGATAGTTTTCGTGAGACAAATTCTTTTTATCCATAAATCAAACTTATTTTCATAAATTTTTATGTGAATTCTGTAGTATGGATTGTGAATTGACCGGTTTCACGTAAGGTCACGGTCTCACATAAAACTCACTATTCTTTCTATCTATGCATATACATAAAAGAGAAGGATATTCTTACTGACTTATAGTTTTTGTTTTTGTTTTTAAATACACAAAAATTCATGTGAGATGGTTTAACAGATAGTTACCGTGAGATGGAGCCCCATCACCCACAAACAACATGTGAATCGTAGGGTTTGGGTTGTGAGTGATAGGGTTGTAGGTTGACCTGTCTCACGCAATGCAATAAATTTTTTTTGAGACGGTCTCACAAGAGACTAACTCTTCTAATTAATGTTTCTTTAATTATACTTTCAATTAATTTCTTATAGTATATAATGTCCTGTTTACTTACACGAGAAGCTTGTGTCCATGGTGAACAGATGAACAAATCTATCTATTTACATTCATGATTTTGTAATTATAATGTATATACTTCTTATTTAGTCAAACTATTTCTAAATCTAAAATAAGTTCTCAAAAAGATTATTCTTAATCCTACTCATTCAAGAAATTTATATGATTGTAATTATTTTCTTGGTTAATATAAAGCATATATAAAAAACTGACTTTATGAATCTTATTTGATTACATTGATAAAACTTAATGAATTTAGTTTACTTAAACAAATATTAATCTACACAACTCTATATTTACTAAATTATAAATTAATTAACGTTTCTTTGTATTGATATTTTCATGTGGTCTGAACATTATTAATTTATTTACTATGTAAAATGTTTTTTTTTTTTTTTGGTAATTATGACCTACACATCTTGATATTCTTTTTGTTTTTTTCTTCATGAAAAACATGCATCCCCACATATATATGATTGTTTTAGCTTTTTTAACTGAGAAGACGACAAACAACATTTTACTTTTTCCTGAAAACCTCCATTTTTTAGTACATTAGACAAAGGAAGCATTGAGTGCTACCTGAAAACGAAGATAGCCATTAATTGCCACGGCTTTTAAATGCATTCATTTGGTAATTCTAAACTCCATTCGATTAATGTGTTTATATAATTATTTCATTGAGCTAGATTAAAAAGTATTCAATTACATAATTATGTATAAAATAATTTAAAACTATTCAATAACATAATTATGGATTAAATGATCATATGTCCAATATTTAAAAGTTTAGATGGACATTTAATTTATAAAAAAAAGAAAAAAAACAATGAAAAACTGTACATATATTTACCATGTGATGTTGAGCACATCTTAATGTCTATTGTTAATGTTAATGTGTAAATATTATATTTTATTAAATCATATGATGTGAAATTAATAATTATGTTAGATATGTAATAATCTGTCTTCATTGTTGGATTAGTGAACACACAATAGTAGGTATAAGAAAACAATACAGGGACAAAGTAGGAAAAAAGATTAATGCTTCGTGGAAATAAAAAATAAAATAAATAAAACATAATGTAATTTGTAAATTGACAACGTCTAAATAGAAACCAAGAAAACAATACTTTAGTTATTTCACATACAAAAAAACCGTTAATCAAAGTTGATTGATCGAAACCAAAAATTAAGTAATATATAATTTCATAAATGGAATAATGATATAATAAAATAAAATAAAATAAATGATCATTATGATTGAATTGTAAAATAAACAAAATAAAATAAAAAAACTTGTACACTCACAATTTGACATCTTACAGACATGTAATATCAGATCATAAAGCCATTATCATTCTCTTAATTCTAAAATATTGTCGAACAAGCCTTTTCTTGCTTCCTTTATAAACAATTAATTCCAAGTCTCATCGTTGGACTTTAAGATTCAAATTAACTTATACTATTTATCATTATGGGCAAATGAACAAATGTTATCAAATTAAGTATGATTGAGGACACAATTTCATACCCCACACACACACACACACTATATATATATAGAAAATGAAACTAAATTAGCATGCGAATTGCATTCGATATCTTAGAGAGAAAAAAACTAGACATTGTATAATAAGAAAAGATTGAGAGAACACGACAATCATGATGCATCAAAAGAACTATAAAATGTAATATTTGAATTTAGATAAACATTAAAGTTATAATATCTAAAAAAATTTAAAATTCAGATAATTAAATACAATGCCATAATGTCTGCACAAACGTATTGTACGAGTTTTACGTACACTAGTCCAACTAAATTTGGAGTAGGTTTTATGTGAGATGATTTCACGTGACGAACATCATATAAATCAATAAAGTGGGTCAACTAATTCAATACGGTCAGTATCGATATCACGTATGTAAGGTCTTATTTGAAACAGAACAGTCTGATATAAGTTTTTGCGTTGTTTATAAGGTGAAACACCCCATCCCTTGAAAAAAAAAAAGAGAAAAGAAAAGATCAAGTTAAAGGCGGTGATAGCAATTATAGTAGAAGAACGTATATTGTGAAGCAATATTATCCAGCAGAGATTGATGTATAGATACACATCTGTGTCTTAAGCAATGATATGAAGCAAAATAGATATATATGTACTAATTATCCTATTAGACTATGTCTTAGTAGGCAAGGAGAGTATGAGGCGTGGCAAAAGCGTATTGGTGGAACACTACGCTTTCAATACAGCTTGGCAGTGTACATGTGTACTTGCAACATTTGATGCAATCTTGAGTACCTTGACAGTTTTCTTTTTCTTTTTTGCCTTTGCCTTTTGCTTTCTAATTCAGACAACATTCCCCTTAACCATATATGTCTCATTCACCATGCAAATCATGCTCCCAATATTCTATATATGAATTTTTTTTTTTTTTTTTTTGGAGTTATTGTCTCGTAGCATGTCTCAGAAATTTGGGGACGAGTATTAGGTAGTGAAAGGAACCTTGTGTGTTGGGGTGCTTAAGTGATATATATTCAGCCATGAAGTCTGCAAATGAAGCAATATTCATGAATGATCATCACTGTATATTTCTTTATAAGAAGTAATTCTTACTCCTAGTCATCCCTCAGTTCAAGCATGTATATATATACACACACACACACACACACACATGCACTTTAATAACTCTTACTTTAATGCTACAAATTTGATTAATTAATTGTAGGTAATGTCTTTATATATATATATATATATATATATATATATATATTATTTAATATAATCGCTCATTCCTTACCATAAATTTATTTATTAACTATTGTTATTATTTAGATTAATTGTTATTTTTATAATTAATTTAGTTTAAATGATACGTGAAATCCTTTTGAATCAAGCCATTTAAATATAGCCATGATCAAGGTCATATCTTTTAACTCAAAATCAGTAATTAAATGGACACTAAAATAATGTGTGCCACTAATTGAAGGGAAAACCATCACTTTGTGAACATATTACATTACATTTCATTCATATTAAAGTTCAAAAGTTGGAAACTCTTATTCTTAGACAACTTATTATTTTGTTTTATTTTTTTTACAAGTTTGTTCTTTTTAGACATTTTTGGGCAAACTATACTATTTAAATGAAATAGAGTGCTACAAATGATAAAGACTCATATAAGTGTAACTACATGGTTCTGTTTATATTAAATATAGCACTTAAATTAAACGTTATGGGCTCATATAGATAAAACGACAAATTTTATTGGTATGAGAGAGAATTATGCGACATTTATTGTAATAGTACAAATTAGATATAAATAATACAAACAACAATGATAAGAATATTTGAATTTTTCTATCAAATGGCTAAAAAAAAAAAAAATACTCCTTAATTATTTCCTCGATTAAAATATGATAAGGGAATGCCTCGATAAAACTTTTAGCCTATCTATATATAGTACTATAGTATTGATCAAGTATATATAATGGGAATTTTTTTATAGCGGCTGTCAGACAGTGTAGCTTTTAACACCCATTATTGCTTCAAATTTAGAATGATTTCCCATAGGAAAGTAGAAAATATTTTGAAAAAAAAAAGTTAAATTAAATAATGATATTCATGTATATATGTTGATTATGGCTTGTTGATGAAGGGTTAAAAGGGGCAAGAGTAACGACTTATTGGTTGGAGAAAGTGATCAGCTTTTGAATAAAACAAATGAATTAATTAATCCTCTGATATTTCTGTCGACAGGTAATTTGCTTAAGAAACGAGTTAACTCAATCCGACAGAGATGCTTATACCATTTCATTCTCGTACTTCATGTAAGAAAAATCAAACCTATATAATATTATATTGTATGTGTAATAAACATTTCAATTTTTAAGTGACACTATATACCCCGTTTTCACATCTTTTATTTATCAAGAAATTGTTTTATAAATATAATTATGTGGATCCACAAAACTGCAAAATATCAAACTCATTTTTACAAATCAATTTTTACTATTGCATTATTGATTTTCATTGATCAATATTTCCAAATATTAGATTCGTAAAATAATCTCATAAGAACCCTATTCTTTATTTAGTAATTTCTGGCACCCTTCACATATTTTGTTACATATATGGTATTACAACCTCATTTTGTATTTAAATTTATCTATAATTTTGCATCAAGTATAATTAAATTTTATCAACAATAATATAATTACACAATATCAACTCTTTTTTCAGTCATTAGCCAATAATATTATTTTTAGTTTTCACACTTTGTCTATGCCATTTATATTATATTAATCCTTACCAATAAAAATCTGATTGTTTTACCTATACAGTCACCGACCCACCAGTCTCCACCATCAAAACACAAATCATTTGGCCCTAACCCATTACTACAGGAGATCACCAAATAGTTCCACACATCAAACTCATGCCATAAAACGACAAAATTGGTTTATATATCCTAACAAAGACTTCAAAATCAGAAGGGGCTACTTGGAAAAATAGATTTCTCATGATTGAAAAAGTATAAATTAAAATTAAGTTATGACTAAAGGGAAAGAAAAAAAGTCTTATCACAATATCCGGATTTGGAGATTATGTTTCAATAAAAAATTTGGGAAATTTACAATTTTTGTTATGTAAATAGGGGTGAGAATATGTTAGGCCAAGTTAGGCTTCATGTTGGTCAGTCTAGGCTTGAAGTGTAAATATTAGACTTAAGTTTGGTCTATTGTGTACGAAAGATTTTTCTTATAGCCCGAGTCTGACCTATAATGTGGATAAATCTAATCTAAAATCTATTAAAAGTCTACAAAATATTTAGTATGAAATCCTTTTTTTTTTAACAATTAACTTTAATTTTATTTAAACTTAAAGAATTACAATGAGAAATATGAAAATAATATAAATATAGAAAATATAAAACATAAATTAGCCTATAGATATATACAACTAGAAAAGATATCCAAATATATCATATATTTTCATATAAATATTATAAATAGGTCGGCCTATTAGACATTTTTTAAGATCTGAGCATAGCTTATATTCATAAATAGGTTTGATAGAAAGTCTTAGCCTAATTCATTTACTTAAAAGGTTGGGCCGAACTATGCCAATAATAGGCTGGGTCATATGTCCCTGTCGAGTAGCCTGAACTATTTCCACCCCTACATGTAACTTAAGTTTTATCCAAGTTTTTTACGACCCATTTTATGTATTCCAGTTTTAATCTTCTAATTATCTTTTATGTATATTTGTTTAATTTTTATACTAATTTAGTTCGGAATTTCAATTTCCACCCATGTGGACGTTGGAATTGCTATAATAAGTTTTCAATTCTAACGTCTATGTTGGTACAAGCTAAGATTCAAGTAAAATCAAATCAAAATTGAAATTATAATAGTTTAAGAATCAAAACTAAAATGTGTAAAATTGATGGTAATAATGATTAAATTACAATACGAAAATTGAGATTGTGCTAAACTTTAACCATAAATTTTATATAGTTTTGTGGTCGTGAACTATCATCGTTCTTTTCATAATTTAATCTCTAATTCACCGTGATCAAACTTGTGTCGTGTAATATGTTAATTTCGATATCCAAGTCAATTAGAAATCACCTAAAAAATATCAGATTAATCGAATTGTACATTTTGTACTTCATCTATGTAATTTGGTAGAGTTAAATGTAGTGATTTAATTGAAAACATAGTTCACGCCCCTTAAAAATATAGTCTAGTTTAATTAAATAAAATAATATTTTAATTTTGGTCTTATGACTTGGGCCATGTCAATATTTTGAGCACTAATTGTATGAGTTTCCATGATAATCCTTTAAGTTATGATATTTTCCATTTTTAGTTTAATTTTAGCTGGAAATTCAAAATTTTGGTGATAATTGTTGACCTGATGTAGGCAATGAATATGTGATGTTCCAAATTGAGGTTTTTAATTGTATTGATGGAAAATTGATCCATACACTTCAAATTAGGTATTTTCCACCAATTGAATGCCACATTAAAAAAAAAAAAAAAAATCATGTTCAATCAAAATTCCTAATTAAAAATGCCACATGAAAAATCGAATTAAAAAAAAAAACTATAACTAATATGACCATTATAAGAATCCATATAATTAGTGGTTCAAATAAAATCAAGTATATGACCAATATTAAATATTTCTCATTATAAAAAATTAATATTAGAATACGAGTTTATTACTTTTTTCGCCCATTAAGTATGGGGTCTGGCAATTTTGCCTTTTTTTTTCGAGCTTGTAATTTAGGACTTTCTGTTTTTGAATTTAGCAATTACTAAATTGGGCAATTCGGGCTGAAATTGAGCAGTAATTGCTAAATTCGAAAACAAAAAGTCCTAAATTGCAAGCCCGAAAAAAAAAAGACAAAATTGCCAGATCCCTTACTTAATGGACGAAAAAATTAATAAACTCTATTAGCATACTTTTAGGTTATCGTTTATAAGATAATACATATATTGAATAGGAAAGAAAAAAGTAAGACATACTTCGAAGGGTGCATGTATTTTGGGAAAAAAGATGAAGAAAATGAGAAAAAAAAAAAAGAGGGGTGGCCCTACAAGCCCCGCCCCCTTTACACGCACGTTAAGATATACTAATAAATATATAGAAAATATTAGGATGCAATACGAAATTATTGTGATGAGTATTAAAAGTGATTTATAAATGATATTGGAAACTCATTGATCGTATCTAATTTGATCATACTCAATGTATGACTTGTCAATTTGAATATATATATGTACGAATTAAAATCATACATAAAATTATTTATGTTATAATGTGATTTAAAACCCTCGCGTAAATTCAATTTGAGTCGGCAAAATGTTCTCCACCATACCCCCTAAAATAATAAGTGTGATTCTGCTGCATAATAAAATATTCTACTTAAAAATCACATGTGTAACTGAATCCCTTGGAGAGAGAGAGAGAGAGCTTAATAGGGTGGTAATGTTGATGATCATGATGGTGATGTTAATTTTGTGGGACATTGTTTAATTTAGAGAGAGAGAGAGAGAGAGAGAGAGAGAGAGAGAGATGATGGTGGTTAATTATATATACAAATAAGATAAATAAGAATATGTAATTAGTTGTTGATAATTAATTAAGTAGAAAAAAAAAAAAAAAAGAAGGGGTTATTGGGGTGGAGTGGAAAACGGATTGGAGGGGGACCTTGAGAGAAAGGGAAGTTGGGTCTTCTTGTCTTTGACTCTATCTTAGTCTTATTTTTCTTCACTCACAAGCTAATCATCATATGTGTTTCTGAATTGCAACATATTTTGCTTCCACTTCACATAATCTCTCTCTCTCTCTCTCTCTCTAATCATCTTCTTCTTCTATTTATCTTCATTTTCACAGTCTCCATCAACCCCAGTTGGAACAAACACCAAGTAGAGAGAGAGAGAGAAAGCTCAAATTACAAATCTCTCACCACCACTTAGGATTCTTTCTCTCTCTCTCTAGGAAAAGGAAAATGAGGAAGCCTGATCATGTGATAATGGTGAAAGAAAAACAGAAGAATAATAATGTGAAGGTGAAACTGAGGAAGGGATTGTGGTCCCCCGAAGAAGATGAGAAGTTGATGAATTACATGGTGTGCAATGGACAAGGGTGTTGGAGTGACATTGCCAGAAATGCAGGCCTCCAGAGATGTGGGAAGAGCTGTCGTCTCCGCTGGATAAACTATCTCCGACCCGATCTCAAGCGCGGGGCCTTCTCCCCTCAGGAGGAACAGCTCATCATCCATTTGCATTCCATTCTTGGCAACAGGTTTCTTTATATATTTACCCTAATTTCTTTTATGCATATTCATTCTCATTATCATTCTATTCAGGTATATACTATGATATTAATATAAAAATTCAACTACAAGATTTAGCAATAGATTAAAGATATACTACTAGCAAATTTACTGCAATGGTATTGCTAGATCCCCACATATAGTACTCTAGGAGTACTAAAAAATAACATCACTTCTTTCTTTCTCAATAAAACTTTACTGCGATGGTATTTATAATTTTAATTTTTTTTAATATGTAATTATCGTATGGAATGTATATTAAGGCAATATTATTATTTGTCAATTTATTTTTTTAAAATTGACCTAGGATGTTATTTGTAATTGATTAAATGTGTATAACTAAATTGACTAACCAATAAGAAAATGGCCTATTATGCTATGCTCTATAAAATACACATTAAGAATTGGTATTAATTCTTCCTTTATTTATTTTCTCGATTTCTTTAATTTAGTCTTCATAGACATGATTAATCACAAAGTCTCTTGTCGTCCCACCATAGAAACCTTTTATAAATACACACACCCATGCACATAACTTTTATTCTACGTTGAAACAAATATATACTTGCCTTATTATAATCACAATAATATTCAGTATAATTATTACTATCACTGACGTGTGTTGCACCTAATGAATTACAAGAAATGTAATATCTATAATCCACCTATATATAAATCCACATGTATATATTCAAATAATCGATAAATATTACACCAAATATAACGTAATACTAACATTATTATTTATTATTATGATTATGATTAGGTGGTCTCAAATAGCTGCAAGGCTTCCAGGGAGGACAGACAATGAGATAAAGAATTTTTGGAACTCGACAATAAAAAAGAGGCTAAAAATCAATGGAAATAGCAACAACACTACAACGACAACTTCATCGTCTCCAAACAACAGTGAGTCATCAGAGATGAAGGCCAATGTGGGTAGTATGATGGGAGGGGCAATGTTCATGCAAGAATACGACGTCGCAGCAGCAGTTTGCATGGATTCCTCATCCTCATGCAACTCCATGCAGTTCACAAACCCTTTTAATAACCCTAATACCATGTTCGATGTAAACGGCGTCGTTGGATCGTGTGGTTCGTTGTTCAATATACAAGAGGGAGAGGGGTTGTTGGGGGAGTATGGGGGGGTGATGGAGCCGTACGTGATGGGGTTGGAAAATGACCTTTCTGTCCCTGGGTTGGAGCAGCAAGGTAATTATGGTGTCAGTGACTATGATCATGTAATGGAGAAGAAAAACTGTACAAGTCATGACAACAACAACAACATTAACATCAACAACAACAACCAGTATTTGAATAATAATATTAGTAGTGTTGATCAAAGTATCAAAGTTGAGGAATTGGTTGGGATTGGAAATCATTGGGTTGGAGAAAGCTTCAAAATGGGAGAATTAGATTGGGAGGGTTTGTTGGCTAATGTCTCCTCCTTACCTTACCTTGATTTCCAAGTTCAATAATCTCTCTCTCCTCTCTCTCTCTCTCTCTCTCTCTCTCTCTCTCTCTCTCCCCATGATCTTTTCTTTACCCCATTTTACCCCTCTCTCTCTTTCTGGTGCCAACACAATCTTTGACTTCTGAGTGAATCTTGAGACACCCTTCTTGAGGTGATGATCAAAATTACTCTTGTTTTTGATGCAATACAATTCTTCTTGTCTTTTTTTATTATTTTTTATTTTTAAAGTTGGATGAATGAATAAATCCGTTGAGGAGATAATAGGTAGAAAGGAAGTACCTTTTGGGTGCAGAGGTGTACAAAGTTGCTAGGATGAACATACGACATCACTATCCCGGAGATCAATGCTCTTTCTCCTCAAGCAATTTAATTGTGTATAGTCAAGATGTATTTGTTGATTAGAAATTAAAATAAAAGATATATACTCTTGTACGATTTTATTCTAATTGTTTAGTATGTTGTATAGATGGATAAATAATATGTGAAGGTGAATTTAGCTCCAAACATTCATGGAAAACTTTACCAAGATAAGTACTGTAGCTAGTGAGAAATATGTAATTAGTGGGATTTTTTTTCCTCCTCTCTTTTGCATCAATGATTTTTTTTTTCTCTTTCTTTCTTTCTTTCTTTCTTGGCCAATATCATCCAATTTGGTTCAGTTGTTTTCACATTTATCAAGGAAATCATAAGATACAAATATTGCTTCTCAACAAAAAAAATCGTCACGTCATTCATTGTGAAGAATCAAATTAAAAATGCCATTGAATCTCCAAAATTTCTATGGAAATAGATTGTAATTGGACAGTTTTTTTAATTGCAAGACAACGATTGTGCTGTTTTTTAGTTAATAGGATTAGTTTCAGAGCATGAGTGAGTTCTTTCGACATAATAAATATGCACGTGTATTTAATCTCCTTGGCAATCATTATAATATTTAGACTGCAAGAGCATGAGTGAGTTCTTTCGACATAATATATATGCACGTGTATTTAATCTCCTTAGCAATCATTATGGCACTGCTAAAGATAAAGAGGAGGAGAGAAAATGAAGTTAGGTTACAAGTGCATACATGCAATACATGTATATAGACATGGATTGGTTAGATCATCCAACTCCTTGCCTAACTAACTATGCGAGTTGTTATCTTATATAAGCTGTGATCTCTCTATTATCATCTACATTATGCAATGTTCCCCCTTTGAGTTGGACAGGAAAGTATCTAAGTGGAAGCTTCTTTTGAAGGATAAGAAATCTTGTACAAGATAATGGTTTGGTAGTAAAGTGATAACCTGCTGAACCTTCATATTATCATCACATGTAATAAGTATATCATCCACATAGACTAGAACCTCTTAAAGAAAAGAGAATGATCTGACGCAAAAATCTTCAAGTGTAGAGAATGAGAAATCCTTTGAGCTTATCAAACCAGGCTCTTAGAGCTTGTTTAAGACCATACAAAGATTTATGCAACTCACAGACATAATCTGGATGCTTAGAACTAATAAAACCATCAAGTAGTGTTACTATTTTGGTCAGTTCAATGGCAGCGACAACACAAGTAGTTTGAATAGTCGTTGTGATCAGTTATCTCTGATGGACCTTCATCAGATGAGGATCGATCATCCGTCAGAGCAAGCAGGTCAGATTATACTTACAATCACAGAATTTTCAAAATAATTCGATTTGTTTCGAGAATTTGGATGCCTATCAAGTCAACTAATCTATTTCTTATAGTATCTATAACTTTATTTATTTATTTGCTTTTTTTTTTTTTTCCCCAATTACAGTCTAGTATAAAAGACATCTTCTTATTTGCTATTTAATTCGGTACTTGGAAAAAGTCTTAGCGGCCTAAGTGATATCATGTGACCAAGTATTTACTTCTCACAATAATATAAATCACCAATGTGCCTAACAATCTTACATGCATCACTACTGTGTAAGTCCATGTCTTTCTTCTCTTAGTATCTTAGTTATTTAATTCAGGTGCTTAACTAAATATGCTACTAGAACTATATTAGTGAACTGAAAATAAAACCCATCAAATTACATAAGTTAACTTAGTGAAATTCATTAATTAGCAATATTTATTAACCTACTCAATTTCATAGAATTGTTAGCTAGATGGAAGTCTGTTTCTAAATTAAATATATGGAGTAATTAATTTATTTATTAGTCATACTATCAATTATTGGGTGTGTTGTAAACTTATCGAGACTCTTCCTAAGGTATGGTGACCACGAGCGAGACACGTATTTCATGAACTGGTGACGTACACTACCCAGTCCAAGGTGTCTATCATAAGCTATGCAAGATTTTCAGGCGAGCTGTATCTATTGTGGGCAAGACAAAGTGAAGAAGTGGACGATGAGAAAGAGGAAGAGTTCGAAAAGAATCCCGAGGAGGAGCCTTAAGAAGTTTTTGAGGAGGAACCAGAAGAAGAGGAAATATCAAATAAGGTTTCAAACACCTAAGACGATTCCATAATATTAGAACGAGATGCATAGTATAAAATTAGTAGTAGATGAATGCTATATTCCTTAATTGTCTTGGTCACATACAGTTAGATGACTAAGTTGGTTCCTTTTTGAGACCTTATATTATTATTGCTATATTATTATTATTATTATTATTATTATTATTATTATTATTTTACGTTGGCAACTTTTATTAATTGAGATATAATAAATATTAATAATTTTCGTTATAATTTTTACCTTGTTGGTATTAATTTCATTTTGAGCTGTTATGTAATTTATTCTATAAATACCTTCATCTATTATATTTTGTTTTATCGCGACAAACAAAATCACCTTAATTGCACACTAAGAAAACAAATTCACGTGTTGATATAGAAAGATGTCTCGAAGACGTAATGTTCTCAACCAAGATCAAGCTATGTGAGAAGACCAAGCTGCTATAGGAAACCAAGCGGCTGGGCATCGAGGACGACCAGCAGCCCCTAATGCTAGACGAGACTTACCGAACTAATTCATGAATGCGCTTCAAAATGCACCTAATGCTGCAAACAACCGTGTGCAAGTGGTGGAGCAGTTTCATCGACACGGACCGCCGAAATTCAATGGACGTCAGGAACCCGCTTATGTGGAGGAGTGGTTCTGTTCGCTGGAGCGTACTTTTACACTCATCGACTGTACCGATGCTTAGAGGATTGACTGTGCTGCTTACCAATTGGTTGAGAATGTGGATCATTGGTAGAAAGCAATACGCCTAATCGATTAGAATTGAGAAGATTGTAATGGACAAGTACTACCCCCAGGTCTACCGTGATCAGATGGAGAATGAATTTCTGGGACTAAAACAGGGTGGACTAACTGTGACTGAATATAAAAGGAAGTTTAACCAGTTGAGTCGGTTTGCTATACACCTAATTGATACTGAACGGAAGAAGGCTCAAAGGTTCATCAAAGGTTTGAGGTCGAATATCCGAAACATATTGGCTGCTCACCTGGACTTGGATTACTCTCAAGCAGTTGTAAGAGCTCAGGTTATTTCTGCAAGTATGAATATGGAAGGAAGTTACCGGAGACAACCTAAAGGATCCGAAAAAAGGAAATGGGAAGGTCCTAGTTAGAATAGAAACTAAAGACAAGGAGAACAAGCTAGAACTGCAGGCAACACGTTAAACAAACAGATTGTGCAGGAGAATACTGCAACAAATAGACCACCATGTTCTACCTGTGGCAAAACTCACCGAGGAAAATGTTTGCTTGGTTAAGGAAAGTGTTACAGGTGTCATTAGTCAGGGCATTTATCCTATGATTGTCCAGGATTAGCTCGTGGAGAAATTGCAGTAAATGGACAAGTGTCCGAAGGGAGAATAGGTCGAGCATCTAGGGGGAAGTCTCAAATGTTTGCAATGGTCGAAGAGGATGAGGATCAGAAGTAAGGAACTTTGTCAGGTACGTTGACGTTATTCGATGTGCCCACTTACGTGTTGTTTGACATTGGAGCCACACACTATTTTATTTCCTCCAAGTTCTGTGATGTTATCAAGTGTAAGGAAACTAAAGTCAGTAAACCTCTAGAAATCAGCTTGCCTTTTGGAAAACCTATAACCACTAGCTTAATGATTAAGGGAGTAAATATCAAGTTTAGTGGAAAGAATCTGGAAGCTAATTTGTACGTAGTGAATATGAAAGATTTTGACGTCATATTAGGTATGGACTGGATGTTTAAGTATAAAGCGAACATAAGATGTAAAGAACGAATTGTGACTTTGGACTTGCTGAACGATGGGGAGATAACATATTATAGAACAAAAACTTTTCCCATACCACGTGTCATACCTGCAATGAAGGCAATAAAGATGTTAAGGAAAAGAAGTTGTCAAGGGTATCTAGTAAATGTGATGGGGAAAGAGGCTGGGAAGCTTACGATATGCGATGTGCCGATAGTACGTGAGTTTGCTGATGTATTTTCGGAAGAGTTACCTGGAATTCCTCTAGACCGACAAGTGGAGTTTTTTATAGATTTGGTTCCTAGAGCAGCACCAGTATCTAAAGCACCCTATAGGATGACACCGAAAGAGCTGCAAGAATTAAAGACCCAGTTGCAAGAGCTATTAGATATGGGTTTCATCCGACCTAGCGTTTCACCATGGGGAGCACCATTGTTATTCGTAAGAAAAAAATATAGAACCCTAAGAATGTGTATTGACTATAGAGAGCTCAATCGACTCACGATAAAGAATAAGTATCCACTCTCGA
Source organism: Scutellaria galericulata (assembly GCA_946896805.1). Taxonomy (NCBI): domain Eukaryota; kingdom Viridiplantae; phylum Streptophyta; class Magnoliopsida; order Lamiales; family Lamiaceae; genus Scutellaria; species Scutellaria galericulata. The sequence goes on along the minus strand of OX335798.1, from coordinate 9,545,950 downwards.
GAATCGAAGACCTTTTTGATCAATTGAGATGAGCTGGTGTATTTTCAAATATTGATTTAAGGTCAGGTTATCATCAGCTAAAGATCAAGGAGGAGGACATCCCAAAGACTGCTTTCAGAACCCACTACGGTCATTATGAGTTTGTTGTGATGCCTTTTGGGCTTAGTAATGCCCTTGCAGTATTCATGGACTTAATGAACCGAGTCTTTCGTCCTTATTTGGATTAGTTTGTGATAGTCTTTATAGATGACATCTTGATATATTCAAGGGATAAGATTCAACGTGAAGAACATTTGAGAACAGTGTTGGGAATACTGCGCAAGGAAAAATTATATGCAAAGTTTAAGAAATGTGAGTTTTGGTTGGATCGAGTAGCATTCCTCGCACATGTTTTTACTTCACAAGGAATTGAGGTTGATCCTGCTAAAGTTGAGGCAGTCAATAGCTGGAAGATGCCAACAAATGCAAGTGAAGTACGCAGTTTCTTAGGCTTGGTTGGATATTATCGAAGATTTATAGAGGGATTCTCGAAAATAGCAGCACCAATGACACGTTTGACAAGGAAGGGTGAGAAGTTTATCTGAACGGACAAGTGTGAGCAATGTTTTCAAGAGCTGAAGCAAAGACTTACTACAACACCGGTGTTGACTATTCCCGATCCTATTGAGGAGTTCGTCATTTAAGTGATACATCAAAACAAGGTTTGGGATGCGTTCTGATGCAACATGGTAGAATCATCGCGTATGCTTCAAGACAGTTAAAAACACATGAAGTCAACTACCCTACTCACGATTTGGAATTGGCAGCAGTTGTGCACGCATTGAAGTTTTAGCGTCATTATTTGTATGGATGCAAGTGCGAGATATACACAGATCATAAGAGCTTGAAGTATCTATTCACACCGAAGAAGTTGAACATGAGACAAAGAAGATGGCTAGAGCTGGTGAAGGATTACGACTGCACAAGTCATTACCATCCTAGTAAAGTTAATGTGGTAGCCGATGCCTTAAGTTGGAAGTTAAGAGGAGAGTTAGCTTGTTTGCCCACGATGTAAAACTAATAGTGGAGGAATTTGCGAATTTAAATCTTGAGATCGTGACACCACCAAACAACACAAAGTCAATTTTAACGACCTTGATGATACAACCCACATTGAGAGAAAGAATTAAGGAAGCTCAAACCCGAGATGCTTTCTTGTGTAAGGTACAAGAACAAATAACAGCTGGAAATGAAAGAGGGTTCGTTCTTGCTGATGATAGCATGATAACTTATTAAGGAAGATTGTGCGTACCAAGGGATGAGAAGCTGAAAGAAGAAATTCTTGGAGAAGCTCATTACATACCATATACGGCACATCCAGGAGGTACAAAAATGTACAATGACTTGAAGAAGACTTTTTGGTGGAGGAGTATGAAAAGAGATATTGGAGAATTTGTTGCAAAGTGCTTGAACTGCCAACAAGTAAAAGTCGAGCATCAAAGACCATTTGGATTGCTTAAGCCACTAAAAATTCCTCAATGGAAATGGGAACACATAATGATGGACTTCGTGGTGAGTTTGCCGAGGACAAACAGAGAAAATCATGCTATATGGGTTGTGGTGGATCGATTAACAAAATCTGCCCACTTTCTACCAGTGAAAATGACTTACACTTTGGAACAGTACGCCTAGATCTACATTCGTGAGATTGTCAAGCTACATGAGATTCCTGTATCCATAGTATCCGATAGAGATACTCATTTTACGTCAAAGTTCTGGAAGAGCTTGCAAGAAGTTATGAGTACAAAGTTGAACTTCAGCACTGCTTATCATCCACAGTCAGAAAGAACTATAAAAAACGCTGGAAGATATGTTACGAGCAACTGTATTTGACTTGGGAAGTAATTGGGAGAAGTACCTATCTTTAGTGAAGTTTTCTTACAACAACAGTGAATGGCTCCTTATGAAGCACTATATGGGAGAAAGTGTAGGTCACCGTTGTACTGGGATGAAGTTGGAGAAAGAAAGATGTTGGGTCCCGAGCTAGTGGAGCAAACCGTTGGAGTAATACAAAGGATTTGAGGAAGAATGAAGATAGCTCAGAATTGACAGAAGTCCTATACAGATGTTCAGAGGAAGGACTTGAATTTTGAAGTGGGGGATAAAGTATTTCTCAAGGTGGCCCCGATCAAATGAATTATTCGTTTTGGGAAAAGAGGGAAGTTGAGACTGAGGTTCGTTGGGCCATTCGAGATTTTGGATCGAGTAGAAGAGTTGGCGTATTATTTGGCTTTACCTCCAGAATTTTCAGCTATTCATAATATTTTCCACGTATCCATGCTAAGGAAGTAAGTTTACGACCCGTGTCACATCGTCAACTATGCATCTATGGAGGTGAACCCAAATTTGACTTATGAAGAGCTTCCGGAAATGATTCTTGGCTGTAAGGTACACAAACTAAGAAATAGAGAGATTGCTTTAATTAAAGTACAATGGAGCCGTCACGGCAAGGACGAAGCTACGTGGGAGCGAGAAGATGACTTTCGAGCAAAGTATCCAAATTTTCCTATATTTGGTAAGTTCATAAATTTTGAGGACGCAATTAATTTAAGGGAATAGGGAAGTAGCACCCAAGAAAAAAAATTAAATTAATTAATTATGTTTTTTAAGAATTATTATTATCAATGATATAATTAAATATCCTAGGAAAAGGTGGAATTATATTTAGATATTGAACCTAAGTTAGAAAACAAACTCAAACCTTATTAATTATCTTTTAAAGTGAGCCCAATAGCAAATAGGTCCATTTCATATTTATGCTAGGTTTGACAATATTTAAAACCATCCTGTAAATAGGAAATGAATGATACTCTAGGTTAGGATTTTCAATAGTCTCTTAGAAGGTACGCAGTTTCTTTTCTCCATTTTCTCTTATAGTTATTCTTTGTGTCATACCTAGGTTAATTCATTCAATTTTTGATATATGGTTGATTCGTATTAGATCTAGTAGGCCTTCGGGTTTGCCCACCGTGCTAATTGATTGGCCAATCCCAAGATGAGGAAAATGTTTTTATGCATGTTGTTGTTTGTCTTGCGTTTACATGTTGCCTTTAATCTTGACAAACATGTCCCCACTGAGCTCATGTTTTGCTCACTCCATATATATAATCTAACCTTTCAGAATAACTGCATGGACGTGGAGTGGAGTGGATGCGCGGTGGCTAGTGTCAAAATTGTTAATTTCTTTAAATTATTTAGTTCTTAAAGATATTAAATGTTTCTCCCTTTGTTTTGCTTTAGCATGACAAAATTTATTTATGTTATGTTTTCTGATGAAAGCATTATGGATTATTAGATTATTTCCTCCAAAATTCCCTCAAGATTTCCCTAAATTAAATCTGCCTAAACTTTTGATTTAAATTTGTATTATTTATTTCCGCTGCAAGTATATAAAAAAAAGAATTTTCGTTAAAAAATTTACTTATAAATAATTTATCAACGAAAATGTTACTTACAAATTTAAGAAAAAATTGGGATGTTACAAACATCAATGTGGCACAAGACTTCCTACTCAAAGCATCAACTACTTTATTTGTTTTCCCTGAATGATAAAAAATCTCACAATCGTAGTCCTTAACTAGCTCGAGCCACATATGTTGTCTCATATTCAAATATTTTTGGGTAAATAAGTACTTTAAGCTCTTGTGGTCTATGTAAATCTTACATTGAACTCCATAAAGATAATGCCTCCAAATCTTGAGTGCAAAGACAACTACTGTCAGCTCTAGGTCGTGAGTAAGGTAATTCTTTTCATAATCCTTGAGTTGTCTCGAAGCATACGCGATCACATTTCCCTTTTGCAAAAGTACAGCTCCAAGGCCTATCTTTGATGCATCACTATAAATATCGAAGCCCTCATCTCCTTTCAGAATAGTCAGAATTGGTGCACTTGTCAATCTTCTCTTAAGTTCGACAAACTCTTCTCGCAATCATCGGACCACTCATATTTTTTGTCTTTTCTTGTAAGTGTTGTTAAAGGTGAGATGATTTTTGAAAAGTCCTCCACAAACCTCCTATAATACCCTGCTAACCCCAGAAAACTTCGAATTTCACCAACATTTTGTGGTCGCTTCCAGTTGCTAACTGCTTCAATCTTCGCATGATCTACCATGATTCTATATTTCGATACAATGTGACCTAGAAAACCCACTCTATCAAGCCAAAATTCACACTTTGTGAACTTAGCATAAACTGATGTTTCTGAAGGGTCTGTAAAACAATCTCTAAGTGTTTAGCATGATATTCCCGAGACTTCGAGTAAATAAGTATATCATCAATAAAAACTATGACAAACTTATCAAGAAATTCTCTGAACACTCGATTCATCAGATCCATAAATGCTACTGGGGTATTCGTCAGTCCAAAAGACATGACCACAAACTCATAATGTCCATATCTTGTCCGAAAAGCTGTTTTAGGTATATCGCCCTCCTGGACTTTTAGTTGATGGTAACCTGATCGTAAGTCAATCTTGGAGAAAACAGGTGCCCTTTTTAACTGATCAAATAGGTCATCGATCCTTGGTAAAAGATACATATTCTTGATAGTCAACTTGTTTAGCTCCCGATAATCAATAACATCCTCATAGATCCATCATTCTTCTTGACAAAAAGAACTGGTGCTCCCCACAGTGAGTGACTAAGTTGAATGAATCCTTTCTCTAAGAGCTCTTGTAATTGTTCTTGTAATTCCCTTCACTCTGCTGGAGCCATACGATACGGTGCCTTCAAGATCGGATTTGTACTAGGAATAAGTTCAATCTCAAACTCAATCTCTCTATTAGGTGGTAACCCTGGCAAGCCTTCGGGAAATACTTCAGGAAAGTTGCAAACAACTGGCACTTTTTTAATATTTCATTCTTCTTCTTTCTTCTTATCCACTAGATAGGCTAGGAAACTGGAACACCCACTGGCTAGCATCTTCTGAGACTTTAAGGCTAATAGAAATTTCTTAGTTCTCCTCTTCGGCTCACCGATGACTTCGAAATGAGGCTCACCTTCAGGTTCAAATACAACTTTCCGCTTACGTCATTCAATGGGTGCTCCATACTTACTCAAGAAATCCATCCCCAAAATGACGTCATAATCATTCATATCAAGTACTACTAGTCACTAAAGAGTTATCTTTCAGCAATGTGTATTGGTACAACACGTAAGCAATGTGTAGATGTCATCACTTCTCCAGAAGGTAATGCCGTCAAGAAATTATTATCTAACTCATTCAAAGATACATCTACCTTCTTTATGAATGGACTAGATATGAAAGAATGCGTAGATCCAGTATCAAATAATACAGTAGCAATATGATCAAGATAAGTATATGACATGTGACTGTTGTTGAAGTCTCAACTACTTGCTCTTTTGTAAGTGAGAAAACACGAGCATTGGTCGTCATTGGTGGGACTTCAAGTCTCCTTTGGGATGGTGGGGCCTCAAGTCTCATCTGACTAATGTGGGGCCCTTCAAGTGCAGCTCGCATCTGGTGTAGTTGAGTTGGCTTGTTCTGATGCTGACAAGGCTATTGCAGTCGATTGTTCTTGGTAGGACAATTTTTAGACATATGCCCCTCCATCCCACAAGTGTAATATCCACTTATTCTCTGTCGGCAAACTCCTAAATGCATCCTTCCACATTTAGAACATGGAGGAGATTTTGCTTGCTTGTGCGATGAACCTCCTTCTATCTTGACTCCTCCAGTTCTTTGATCTCAGTGCTTCCTTTTGCTGTTATTATTTCCCCTCAAAATCTGGTTGCTTGCATGAGGTCTTTGGCTCCCAAAACTTCCACGATTTCGATTCTCACTCACTGGCTGTTTTTGTTGCAACTTCTTCATTCCAATAAGATAATGTTCAGTGGTTAGACGCTGCTAATCAGGTCTTCTGCCATCTGTGGTTGATTAACTCCACTAGTCACATTAAGAGTTATCTCTGGCCGCAACATCTTCAACATCAATCAAACTTTCTCCTTTTTAGTGCTGACAAGCTTCGGGCACAAACGAGCCAGCCTATTGAACTTTTTCATTGGCATGTTAAACAATTCTAGTATGCTTTCCAAAGTCTTAAACCACGCTTGATCATCCCATGGTTCACTTGTTCCAGATAAGTTCTCTGGTTTCAACTTGTGCCACTGAATTAAGTATGACTCTTGTCTTACCACCATTGCAGGGGCAACTAGTGGGACTTATTGATCATTATTAGGAGCTGGTGGCACAACATGATTAGTTTGTTAGTTAATCAGAGTATTGATTAGTTGTTGTTGTTATTAGACTTGTTGCAACTAAGCTAGTATTTCTTACTCATTAGGTTGGGGTGCTGCTTCATTTTGATCATTTAAAGCAGCTGGTCTACGTCCTCTAGCCATTTTCCTTTATAATTATCAAATCGTACATTATAAGAATTGTATTTAGTGTAAGAATATTATTCTCATCATTCACTATTTCTAAGACATACATATATAAATCATCTAATGCTTCAAATTCATTAACAATCAAAGAAAAACATATATTTTTTAAAACAACGGAAACAAATTTTGCTAAGGAACATATCAAAGTTTTATAACGGTCTAAAGCATCCAAAAAGAGTTAAATCGTTTATGTAAAACTTTACGTCAAAAGAATTCAAAACTGAAGTTTGCCTTGCATGAAACTTAGAAAAGTCTTAAAACCAATTCCAAGGTTCCGCCGTCAACACCAAGCACGCTTCTGCGCGGCTACTTCTTTGCATCACAACTTACCTTTGCCTTTATTTGCAATAAGAGATAAATACTATAAGCAAAATGTTTAGCAAGTACATCACCTAATCTCACAAAACATTTTTCTTTGAAACTTTTGAAAACTCAAGAACATCACTCATAAAATAATAAACTCTTATACTTGAAAATAATATATTATGGGCCCAGACATGATACCAATGCGTGCAACTCCGAAGAATTCGGGTAGCAAGCAGGTCAGATTATACTTACAATCACAGAATTTTCAAAATAATTCGATTTTTTCGAGAATTTGGATGCCTATCAAGTCAACTAATCTATTTCTTATAGTATCTATAACTTTATTTATTTATTTGCTTTTTTTTTTCTTCCAATTACAGTCTAGTATAAAAGACATCTTCTTATTTGCTATTTAATTCGGTACTTGGAAAAAGTCTTAGCGGCCTAAGTGATATCATGTGACCAAGTATTTACTTCTCACAATAATATAAATCATCAATGTGCCTAACAATCTTACATGCATCACTACTGTGTAAGTCCATGTCTTTCTTCTCTTAGTATCTTAGTTATTTAATTCAGGTGATTAACTAAATATGCTACTAGAACTATATTAGTGAACTGAAAATAAAACCCATCAAATTACATAAGTTAACTTAGTGAAATTCATTAATTAGCAATATTTATTAACCTACTCAATTTCATAGAATTGTTAGCTAGATGGAAGTCTGTTTCTAAATTAAATATATGGAGTAATTAATTAATTTATTAATCATACTATGAAACATTAATTAATCATTATCTTTATACCGAATTTGCTCATAATTGTCTATCCTCATAATAAAAATGACCCCAATCTAACTGATAATTCATTAATCCCTAATTTAAAGAAACTAGAAACATGGATGCTTGCTCAACTTCTTAATTAATTTTATTTATTTGGATTATAACACCTAATCTAACTATATAACCTGGAATAAAAGAATTTCTAAACAAAACCATTTGCTTAACAAGTTATTTTTTACCGTAATAATCAACTATTTAATTGGTTGAACACAATAATCAAGTCTCAATTATAATAATGAATAAACTTGCTAATTAATCCCCTTTTACTTTTACATCAAAAGTAAATGGTTTTCAAATCAATGCAAAAACAACTCAATTAATTAATTATAATCTATGCTGGTGTCATCAAACATACTAACAAAATTATTAAAACTCCAAGAGTACTTACAGAATTAATCTGGAAGGAAAAATTATGATTAATTCTAATCAAATAATTACTTAATAAATGCAAAACCATTTACAAAATTTACTCACATGCATAATACCTGGCTCTCTGTTTCGACTGAAGGATTTGTCCCCCCTTTTTTTTTATTCTCTCCTTTTCTTTTTTTAAAGGCTGCGGTTGTTTTCTCTCTTTTTCTTTTTTTTTTAAAGGCTGTGGTTTCTTCTTGCTTTTTTACCGTTCTCTTTCTTTCACGTCTCTTTAGTTACGTTTTTATTTTGTAGGTTTTTACCCTATATTTATTCATCTAGGATTTGAGATTTCTCATCCTTTATGAGTTTAAAAACGTGTGGACTCCTAGTGTTTCTCAACTACTTAACTTAGTTGTCTTATCCCACTAATCAATTTTAATTCCAAAATCCTATATCTAATCTAATAGTTATAAATCCACTAATTATTTAAGAATTCTAATCATATAAGGTATAAGGTGTAATGTTTAATTTATCACATAACTAACTTCATTATAATTTATTATGAGACCATGATAAATAACTAAATAAAAAATCTATTATTCATGAAACAAATTTAATTTAAAATTTTGGGGTATTACACAGTTGGCCCGTGCGATGGACATATTTTTATTTTTACAAATTATAATGTTAGGGTTTTTGAATACACCATATTATTTGTTGAAAAATAAATAATTTATGTATTTAAAAAACTAATAAAAAATATATATGATCTATCAAAAGTAGGATTTTGAAAGATAAAATGGTTTTCTATAATTTTATACTCAAATTGAATTATTTTTTGTAAAAATTAAACAAACACAAACAATCAAGAAAACAAAATTTGACAACCCAAACGCACCTTAAAAAAATAGATTTGAACTTATTTTTTTCAGTTAGTAAAAAAAAAAAATTCGTCCAGAAAGCAGCCAAAAATCCACGGTATTCTTTTAATTTAGATTATAATTCCAAATATTTTATCAAATTCGAAAGCATATTTGGTTAAGAAAAAAATCATTCCAAATTTGTAAACATTTCTTAATGGACATATTTTATACAAATTGATAGGTTAAATATTAAAAACATTAATTCAATTATTAAGTATAAACAAATCTCTTAGCAATTTCAAATTTTCAGAAGATACAGGTTTTTGGGTAGGCGCCGAAAACCTAGTCACCATCCTAGCACTCCTCCTCTCTTCAACCATATGTACCCTTGTTAATCCTCCTCATCTTTATGACAGTCCGCTTCAATTTGAATTTTCTCACCTTAGTCTAAAGCTGGCGACTCCTCCGCCAGGGTTTCTCGACGATATTGGTGGTTCAAGTAATCGTAGAAGTTATTATTTCCATTAGTTCAATGGCGGCAGCAACACAATTCGTGGAGATTAAGGATCATGTTCATGAATTAATGGTTGATCAGTTTAAGAATTATCGGATTCAGAAGTTTATGGATGTGTGCAATCAAGAGCAGATGAATCAGTTGGTTGTGTAGTTGACTAATGATCAACACAAATTCGTTGCTACATGCATGGAACAAGATCTGTACAGAAATTGTTGGAGCATGTGCCGATGACGACAATATCGTCACAACGACACCGTATGATATTATTCGTCACAGCTCTAAGTCACATTAATGTTCCACTAACCAAGAGTCTCAATGCATCATATATATTATTCAGTATTGCTTGAAATGCTTACCAAGTATATCCTAAATGTGGTAGTTGATTATTGTTTGGACATAATAGCTAATCAACATGGATGATATGTTCTGCAACAATGTTTGGGTGGGGAAATTGCAAATTTAGGACAGTAATTTTACCTCATTCACCATATAGGGACAATATCTTTTTGGGCTTTGAAATTGAGACTGTATGTTTCAATTTTGGACGAATTTAGGATAATTCAGCCCGAATTAACCAATTTCGGGCTAATTTGCACTTGACAGTCACGTGAACCGGAAGGAAGCGGGCTTCTCGCTGAGCTGGCTGCAAGTTCATCAATAAATTTAAATAAAAAAACCACATCACTAGTTATTTTTGCCACATCAGTCAACTAAATAATATAATTGCGAATTTGAGGAGGGAAAACATTAGTTCTTTCCCTCCTAAATGAGGAACACCTTCTTCTTCCCCAAAATAAAACCCTAGACAGTTTCTTCCTCACTTCTCTCTTCTTTAGTGCTTTTTATTCTTCGAAAATTCTGTCTTTATGTCCTAAATTGAGAATGTCTTTAATATTTGGAAACATCGATTGTTATTGTGGAAGAAGGGTTGTAATTAGAACATCTTGGATAAATGAAAACCCTGTAAGGAGGTTCAATTCGTGCATAAACTCCAATGTAAGTTCTTCTTGTCATGTTTTAAGGTTTAAAAAAAAACTTCTTACAATTTGTGTGTGTGCAGAGAGGAGGATGTGTGTTTTTTGCTTGGGAGGATCCCCCAATGTGTCAAAGGGCAAGGGTGATTATACCAGGCTTGTTAAGGAGGATAAGAGTAACTGAAGAGGAGGTTCATAATCTGAGAAGATAAAAAAAAGGCAGCTAAAAATCATGTCACTAATTGTGATAGTTTGTTGTTTGTTGCTGTGGAGAAATGTAAGGAATTGAAGGGACTATCAGTTTAGTGTTTAGGTTGTTGCTGTGGAGGAATGTGATTGTTCATTCCAATTGATAATTCATAATTGGTAGTTGGTATCACTATTGGAATTGTTTTTATGTAGTATGTCACTGTGCATTTAGTTATTTTCTGATATTGAACTTGATGTGTTTTTTTTTATGAGTGAAGTAGTTACATTCTTAATGAGTGATGTATTATAACTTTTATAATATTTTTAGGGCTTCACAAAAAGATTTATTTGGAGAAAGAACAATGGCATGGGTATGTTTTGATTAACTTTAATGGTCTGCATTGTACCTCCTTATAAACTGTTACCATGAAGCTGATGTATCTGTTCTGCATAATTTAGTGGATAATTTTTCATATGATGAATCATATGAAAACATACAATAAACAAGCCACTTCATTAGAACTAGGCCTAACAAGCATTGTTCACAACTAATCAAAGTAAATCTATTAATTCACATTACTGCAAAACAAATGAAGCCTCTTCATCAGAACTAGGGTAGACAAAAGATGGCAAAAGTAACCCAAACAAAAGATGAAATGACTTCTTCATCATAACTAGGCCTAACAAGCATTGTTCACCACTAATTGTTCTACATACATTAATTCAAAGATCTGCAAAACAAACCACTTCATCAGAACTAGGACAAACAAAAGATGACAAAAGTAACCCATACAAAAGATGAAATGGCTTCTTCATCAAAACTAGGCTTAACAAGCATTGTTCACCACTAATCATTCTAAATCTACTAATTGATAATATTTCACTTCCTGGAGTCCTGGAGTTGTTTGTACATTGAAGGACCAGGTACTTTCAATTTCTGGGAGGGTTGACTCTCCAACTGAGATCCTTGAGTAAGTCCTTCATAGTTTGAAATTTCAATTTCTTCAAAGTGTTGTGAAGGTGGCATAATCTCTGGTGGTTCTTCATTCACAACTTTATCAATTTGTGGCTCACCTTGTGTATGTTGCTGAAATGAAAATGAATGGATAAAAACATTGAAAATATTAGATTGTAAACCAACAAGTTGACTTTAAAATTGAACTTACAGTGGTTGCAACAGCCTCTTCATTGCATGCAGGTACTTGTGATTTCTTCCTTCCCTACCAAGATCAAATACACACTTAGGTTGATATGAAGTACAAAGTAAAAGAAAACTTTGTTTACCTTAAACCCTAAATATGAAATTAATTACCCTTTTATGTGATCTTGCAACAACATCTTCATTACATGTAGGTACTTGTGATTTCTTCTTTCCCTACTGAGATCAAATACACACTTAGGTTGATATAAAATATAAAGTAAAAGAAAACTTTGTTTATCACGGTGCAAAGCATGAAATTTAATACCCTTTTGTGTGTGGTTGCAGTAGCCTCTTCTTGTGTGGTTGCAGCAGCCTCTTCATTATTCTCAGTTGTTGGTGGCAGGGGACATGTCCTTTTGTTATGGCCCACAATGCCACAGTTGTGACACTTCAAAGAACTTTGTTGTCTTTTCATCTTTATTATTCCTCTTTGCTTCTTTTGTTTGGGTTGAGGGTCATCAAGGTCCCTTCTTCTTGCTTGTGCAGGCCTGTCAACACCTCTAATCACATTTGGAGGCAATGGTGGAATAAATTCAGAAGTAGTCCATAACTCTTCTCTATTAATGCCTTTGATTGAAGAAACATATATCTTGTTATAAGTGTTGACAGTGTAGCTTTCATGCACATAGTTCTCTGGATCTTGGTTTTCGTTGAAGATTGCACAGATGGCATGCTTACATGGTATGCCACTTAAGCCCCACAATCTGCAACTACAAGTCATGGCTTCCAAATCAACACAAACCTGTGATCCATCAAAGCATGAAATCTGGTAATTCCACCTATCACACTTGATTGGAATACAATCTGAAACCTTTTCAGTATTCTTGTCAAGTATCTTCTTGATTCTAGGACAAATTCTCCTCTTCCATCTCATTGCAGCCTTATCCCTGTTAGTTTGCAACCTAGCCATCAACCATTCCCTTATCCATTCAAGCATTGATAATATTGGCAGTTCCCTTGCTTCTAAAATACTATAATTGAATCCTTCACAAGCATTATTCAACAACATATCACATTTTGGAATGTCATTAAAGTGAGATTTGCTCCATTGTTGGGGTGGTCTATCATTCAACCATTTCCAAGCTTCTTCATTCAAAAATTTCAGTCCATCCATCCTCATCATAAACTCACCCACTGTACTAGCTTGTTCAGCCTTCCACAGATGACTTTTGTAAGCTAAACCAACAAACCCAGCCTTCTTAAAATTTCCATGTAAATGCTTCACACAAAATCTTAAGTGTGCACATGGAAATACTTCTGTAAAAGCTAAAAGTAGACCCTTCTGCTTGTCTGAGATGAATGTGAATTGTTCAGGATTCACAATGTCCAAATCATTCTTCAGAATCAGCAAAAACCATTCACATGTCTCATTTGACTTTACACCCACAACAGCCCATGCAATAGGATATAAACTATTATTAGCATCAACACTTACAGCTGACAATAACACACCCTTGTGTGGCCCTTTCAAATGGCAGCCATCTACACCTATGATTGGCCTACAACCTTCTTTAAACCCTTTTTTCACTCCATCAAAGCACACATAAAACCTACTAAACCTATGTTCTCCATTATCTTCCTCAGTTCCTAAGATCACAATGCTCCCAGGATTGCTTCTTTTCAACTCATCTACATAACTCCACAACTTCTTGAACTGCTGATCAGGATCTCCATCAAGTTTTGAAAGAGCCATCTTCTTTGCTCTATAACTCTGATACCTGCTCACACTACATCCAATTTCCTGAATCACTTCATTTCTAAACCCTTTCACTCATCTCTTAGGATCTGTAGCAAACTTCTTTAGAAACTTTTCACTTAACCACCTTGCATTAACATTTTTTACCTTGTTAGTTCTGGCACATCTATGTCTACCATAATATAGCCTAATTTGCCAACTCTCCTGATCAGCCAATTTGTGCAAATGAATCTTGAACTTACAGTCAGCTATACCACATGCCACATACACTCTCTTAGGATCAGTTCTAGTAAACTTTAGGGTTCTTTTTATCTTAACAACATAAGAGTTGACAACTTTTTTAAACTCTTCTCTACTACTAAACACCATCCTCATTTCAAATGTTGGATCAAATATGGTTTCAGGATTAAAAACAGAGAAATCACCCTCTTCATCTTCTAAATCACTATCTCTATTGTTATTAAACATGTCCTCACTGAAAACCAAATCTTGTTCACTGTTATCACTAGATTGACTAGATTCAATTTCAACATTTCTTGTGACATGTGTATCAAACAACTCTTCATCATCATCAGTTTCACCCTCTATACTATAGTCACTATCACAAAAATCATCTAACCCCGCATCTCTGCTATCATCACCATCTTCAGCCTCTAACACTCCTTTCTCTCCCTCAGCCTTTTCACCATCTCTATTATCATTGGACTCTAACCCCCCATCTCTGTTATCATCACCATCTTCAGCCTCTAACACCCCTCTCTCTCCCTCGGCCTTGTCCCCATCCTTATTATCTTCAGTCTCTAACCCCTCACCAACTGTCTCATCAAGGTTATCATTTCCCTCTTCTAACTCTAACTCTTCATCCCTATTATCATCTCCACCCAATTCTTGTTCCTCAACTTTCTCAAGTTCCTCAACATACACATGCCATCTCCTAGACAACATATACATTGATGAAGATTTCTTAACCTCTTCATCATTATAGAGCAGTTTGAAGGAATTATTAATCAAAATATGAAATCTCTTATTCAGTTCACCCAACACATTTTTAGACAGAGTAAATAGATAATTCAGGTTTAATTCACTAGCAACTACATAGTCAAGAATCAGTCTCTTCCCTCCATCATAGTGTGCATAAGGATTTACTTTGAACTCACCCCCATAATGGAAAATGACAGTCAAATAAGTTCTTGGTGGTCCTGTTGATACCCCAAACCCAAAAAATAATAATTAAATATCAACATTAAAGAAACAAGACAAAAAACATAAAGACAAAACATTAAATAAACATAAACCCTACCCTACATGTCTGGAAAATCGACTACAACATTTCCCCACATGTATTTCACACTACTGGTGGTTATTTAACTACAACATTCCCCAAAACTGTAAAGAGCAATATCTAACATATATTTAACATATAATCCAAAAAAAACACTTTTAAAAAAGGTATCAAATGAATATCTCATGAAACCCTAATAATTTTCAAGAAAAATGCAATGTTCCACAAGGCCCACATACTTTAACTCAAATAATGCCAAAATCTGACACTCTTCATATATAATGCCATCTTACAGTTCAACCATTACAAAAATTAGAGAAACTTACGATACATGGGTGGAGGACGATTGTAATCCCTCTTTAACCGCTCAATCACCATCTTTGATTCACCTAAACTGTAGACTTTCCCCGTAGTTTGCAAATTCCCCAATTTTAAGAATGAAAAATTACGGTTCAAGAGAGTTGTGTGCGTGGGTGTGAGAATGCCCTATCTGAAATTTGGAGATAGTGATTTGGTTACTTAGTATTGAATTTAGGATTTTAATTTTATCTTTATTTTTTACTTATATTATGTGTTATTTAGTTTAGTTGACTGATGTGGCAAAAATAACTAGTGATGTGGTTTTTTTATTTAAATTTATTCATGAACTTGCAGCTAGCTCAACGAGAAGCCCGCTTCCTCCGATTCACATGACTGTCACGTGCAAATTAGCTCAAAATTGGTTAATTCGGGCTGAATCGTCCTAAATTCGCCCAAAATTGAAACATACAGTCTCAATTTCAAAGCCCGAAAAGATATTGTCCCTATATGGTGAATGTGGTAAAGTTACTGTCCTAAATTTGCAATTTCCCCATGTTTGGGTCATACTAAAGGAGAACCTCATCATCGTCTCATTACTCAGATTATCTCCAATGCCCTCATATTGTCTGAACATCCTTATGGGAGCAATATGTACTAGGCTGAAAATATATTAGCACAGTTAGCTGAAACCATGTTTCTCTGTCATTCAACAAGTATAGAAGCAATAATGTTGTAGAGAAATGTCTTATAGAAGCAATATAAAATTGTTCAAATAATTCAGGAACCTATTAACAGTTCTAATTTTGTGAGGTTCTTCAGGATTCCTATGACAATTATGTTAGACAGTCTGCGACCCCTAAGTCTAAGAGCCGATTTGGGAGACTTTGATAAGCCTGATTTATGAAAATCAGGCCAACTTAAGTCATTCACATGGAAAACATGTTCTTCAATGTACCTAAAAAAACAGAAGGATGGTGGTGTACCTAGGGCTGTGATTTGCTACCCATGTCATTAATCCTTGTGTTGTCATTACTATCATAACTCTTAGGTTGCTTGTTTGTTTGTCACATTTTGCTTTATACTATATTTACTAATCTTTAAAATATCGAGTATTTATTACCGGTAAATCCAACCTGCTTCAATAGTGGATTCATATCAAATCCTTAAGAAGTCAAAACTCATTTTTGATTGAATTCACACAAAATCTTCAAGAATACATTATAAATAAGCAAGAATTCCAAATTCTCAAGAAGTCAAAAATCCTCAAGACATTATCCATACACACATACGCAAACACATATCTACCCACATATTGAATCACATTATCTTTCATTTGAATTATATTAGTAAACCATATGCATATTTATTTATTATAAAATATTTTTTATTTCAACAATAATTAGTTGATTTTCCATCTTTATCTATATAATAATAAAAAATGTGAGCTCAACAGGTTCTGACTCCAATCCTTTTAAGTCGGCAACTTTGAAACTGCCATATTGTACGTATAAGGTGGTTGTGGATTTGAATTCTATGAATTTATCATGTGTTCCCTATCAGAACAGTTTATCATGAAAAAGATTCCCTCATTATGACTCATTATCGCAAAATGATACTCGATAAATACTTTGTCTTGTGGACTTGCAACCCTACATATAAAACATAAATAAAAATTTCATTTGAATGAAATTTTATTAAAAAAGAAAGAAGAGATAAAAATACTAACTGATAAATTATCTTGGGAATCTATCTAACGCATCCAACAGCTAAACCATATCGAGAGGTAGGTTAACCAAGTATACTCCAAAAATTTCATCCATGATGAATCTTCGAACCATTTACATATCACTGTTTTCGGGAAATTTGAGTCAGTTGAGAGTAAGGGGTGCATGAAGTGCTAACTGCCCTTCAAATACAAAAAAATTTTCCCACGACAGCTGAACCATATCGAGAGGTAGGTTAACCAAGTATACTCCAAAAATTTCATCCATGACGAATCTTCGAACCATTTGCATATCATTGTTTTCCGGAAATTTTCAAATACAAAAAAAGTTTTCCCACGACAGTTCATTTGTCAAAGATGCTTGTTTTTTTCTGTATAAACATAAGACAGACCTAATGAATACACAGAAAATATTATATTTATAAAATAAGAATATAACTAGTTTTAATATTATGTGATATATCCTCATATGTTCAACATTCATTTCTAACGAATTTATTAAACATTCATTTTTTAATAGTATGTCGATGTATCCTCAATATATTAAAAATATATCTCATAAGTTCAACATTCATTTCTAACCAATTTATTAAACATTCATTTTTAATAATATGTCGATGTATCCTCAATATATTAAAAATATATCGATATATTATAAATATAAGTATATCTATATATTATTAAATGGTTACCATTTATTTCTTAAAAGAAAATAGTTATACTTTTGAATATATAAAATATGCATAAAATAAGAATATTAATACATATTCGACGATCAAGGAAATAAGATTTCAATTATCAATATACACTTTGGTAAACGTATTTGTATTTATATTTATATTTATTTTATTTTATCAATATTTATATTGATATTTATTTTCATTTTACTCTAAACTAAGAATATTTATATCAATATCATTTTTTGTATTATATGATCAACATTATCGAAAAAGTATTGGTATCCTCTATACTATATAAATAACCATATATATGTTACAAAATATATCGAAATATTTTAAATATTAATAAAAACCATACATATGTTAAAAAAGTATTAATATTTTGTAAAGATGAAATAACTATATTTTCATTTATACCCGCAATTTCAAACTTCACTAGAATCATTATCACTTCCTATATAATTTAAAATAACCATACATAATTATACACTTATATGAATAATAAAAGAAATTACCTAAAAATAGTCATGTAATCTCGCGGACTCCTATCCGGCTTAGGATGCACGGATATACTTGATCCTTTATCACCCCATAATGCACAAACATTGTTGTTGGTAGATGATGTGCATGATGGCTCAACTATATGAGAAAATCTATTTCTCTCACCAAACTTGACAAGAATGTCGGTTTTCTGGTGAACTAGCCTACCATGGTTGTTCTCTCCATATTCGTAAGGAATCTCAGCCTTACTATTGGAAGTTGTCATTAAGGTGGAAAAGATGGAAGATTATGATATTAGAGGAGAAGATGGGAGCTATATTCCTCGCTCTACATTGGCAGCTCCGAGCTTCAGCCAAGTTCTTCTTAACGCTGGCATTAAGGTGGAAAGGATGGAAGATTATGATATTAGAGGAGAAGATGGGAGATTCCTCGCTCTGGATTAGGCAGCTCCGGGCTCCAGCCAAGATCTTCTTAACGCTGGCAATCAATAAGGAAATGAGGGGTAGGCCTGGCTTCTTAACGCTGGCAATCAGTAAGGAAATGAGGGGTAGGCCTGGCAATGGTAGTCATAAAGTCATCTGTCTGAGCTGATTGAATAAAGTATAAAGACTTTATTTACCTTTTTACCACCTTCACTTTTCATTTTTGTTATTTTATTATATATTTTACTGCTGCATTTCCCCGATAGGGAAAGTTTGGAAAGGGGTCAATTAATGTGACGTTAAAATAAATACTGAAATATGTTTTACTTATCCCTCTCTTTCTCTCTCTTTATTATATATTTCACTGAACACAAAAACTTTTGTGCACCAGTTGCACAGAAGTGAAATTCGTGCAATCTATACTTTTATGTTATAAATGTAGTACTTTTATGTACAAATATCCATACCTTTTAAAATGAACATGCATAAAAGTATTATATTTATAACATAAAGGTACTACATTTATAACATAAAAGTATGGATTGCACGAATCTACTTCTGTGCAACTGGTGCACAGAAGTGTTACTCTTCACTGAAATAGATATTGTTGTCTTTCCTCATTTTTATTCTTTTTAGAAAATTTTAACTTTTTATAACCACTTCTCTCTCTCCCTCTTAAATGAAAACTAATTAGACATTCAATTTCACGCCTCTACAAAAATTAATGAACTGCTACTGCAGTAGTGTAGTGTATAGGTTAATGCAAAATCTCCCAAATTAGTATTGACGTTTTACTATGTAGATTCAAATTGCTTTAATTATTTCTTTCCCAAAAAAAAAAAGACTCATTTTATTTTAAGTACATTTTTCTTTTTATCAATTGAACAAATGTAGTTTTTTTTTATAAATGTTTTAAACCATCAATTCTCACTTATGCCTCATCATCCAAAATGTGTTATAACAGATAACTAATCATGAGGTTGTTATAAGAAAATTATAAAATTTTCAATTGAAAACTAGCTTTGGTATTCAATCGAATTTTTTTGAAATCGAAATTGTTCAAATTGAAATCGAAACTATGAAGGGTTAAATGGGGATTTGAAACGGGGATTTGAAATCCCCCATTTAACCCTAAATTTATTTAAATTTGTTGAAATTTGTTTGAATCCCCGTTATGAAGGGTTAAACGGGGATTTTAAACAGGTATTATGCAAAATGGGGATTATGCAAAATGAAGATTATGCAAAACGGGTATTATTTTTTATTTGTTAAATTGCATGTGATAGGTTAAATGGGGATTACGTAAAATACCCGTTTAACCCTATATTGTTAAGTAATCTACCGATATAGGGTTAAACGGGGATTATGTGAAATCCCCAGCTAACTCTATTACATATTTTTATTTGTTAAGTTTAAGATGCATGTGATAGGATTAAACGGGGATTATGCAAAATTCTCGTTTAATCTTATATATGATAGGGTTAAACGAGGATTATTCAAAATCCCTATTTAACCCTATATTGTTAAGTAATCTACCGATATAGGGTTAAATGAGGATTATGCGAAATTCCCGTTTAACCCTATTACACATGTTTTATTTTTCATTTGTTAAATTGCATGTGATAGGGTTAAAATCCCCGTTTAACCCTATATTGTTGAGTAATCTGCCGATATAGGGTTAAACGAGGATTATGCGAAATTCCCGTTTAACCCTATTACATATGTTTTATTTTTCATTTATTAAATTATGATTTATATATTGAGTTAATTGGTCAACAATCAATATAATTATGTTCAACATTTCTAATGATCGATTAAATGTTTGTTTGTAATTAGTAAATATAAATTAGTTGTAATTAAGTCTAATTATAAAAGTCAATTTACAAACTATCAACTAGTACGAGGCCTCATCAATAATTAAAACAATCAGCAGATTCAATATAACTTATATGTACATTAATTAAAAAATAAAGTAACATATATATATATATATACACATATATATAATATCAATGTTAATATCAACAGCAAAGATTGCTTAATCTTAGATAATTACCTAGCCAATTTAACTTAGAAATTGTTTTCTTTAATATAAGTATAAATAACATGGAAACTTTGTTAATTTCTATAAAATATTCCAAGAAAACATGTGTATTACTAAAGTTTTTGTATCAATTTCTTTCATCAAATTCAACATGATAGCAGGCTTAATTAAAAATTTCCATAAATTAATTAATTTGAGAACACCTCCGGAATATTTAATCTAAAACTACTTAAATGAATTTCTTGTAATGAGCAAATATTACAATCCATTAAGAAGTATATATTCAACCCAGAAAATAATGAAATGAAGCAAACTTTTGAGTTCACATCTTGGAATTATAATTAAGCAGTATACCTTCTTTTCGTCTTCTATTTACTTCTCATTTTCGTGTTCTATTTTCTTTCAGTTATTTTCTTGTGTTTCACTTTTTTTATTCTAATACTAGTTAGTGTTATGAAGATAAGTCATTTAATTAGCAAATAGGACACACGTCCTCTTCTCTTTTCACTTTGATAAATGAGTCATCACACTCTTAATTTATTTCATCTTCTTTATTACATGATATATACATACATATTTTACTTTTTCTTGCTTTAGTTGCATAAATGAATAAATATATATCTATATACTTTAGTTAATATAGATAGCGTATATATATCTATCCATCTTAATTGTATAAACAAACGAAAGTTTTAAAGTTCCATTATTATTTAAATCTCAATTTAAATTCTTAAACATTCTTGTTATATTTTACATAGTCAAATTTTTAATTTGGGGTGTTACACTGATTCTGCTTACTGATCCTTCCTTACGAAAAATAGCATCCGATATTTCTTCCTTTGCAGAATCCTGTTACGATCAGTAACTTCCATCTTTCAGCATCCTCATCCAATTCCTTCGTTGTTTCCTCCACTACAGCATCAAACTCCTCTTCTGCTTGCTTCTTACTTTCCTCCCTTTTGGCATCATCAACCGGGGCAGCACTTGGAGAAGCCGAGTCAGCGGGCACATGTTGAGGAAAGGCCCGATGCAAGATGGTTCGCATCTCGCCAACAAACAGCTCTAGGTTTGAGATCATGTCATGTGTGCTTTGAACAACATGAGCCTGTGTTATGATATTTTCTTGTAAGGAGTTGAGCACCAGATTCTATGCAGTAAGATTGCTTTTCATCTCATCAACCGATCTGGTCTGAGCTGCAAGGTTGCTCTTGATCACATCAATTGATCTATCACTCTCTTCAGTTGCGGCTTGCTGTATGTGCTCAACTTTCTTTCGCTCACGATACTGAACATTCCACTCATCATTCAGCCTGTTCTGTATACGGGAGGGAAGTTCAGATAACTCTCTTTGCAGGTCCTCCATTGAGGATGAGTGTTCTTGGTCTCTTTAGTAAATGTTGTTCGCCATGTTCATCTCATGCATCTGCAAGACACAGATAAGGCCTTGAAAAACGTTCATAATCCCTTGAAGGGATTGTTCTTGAGAGTCAGAAAGAGTCTTAACTCTAGCTATTTGTGGTTATACATCCTTTTGAGTATAGAGAACCATAGCCTGACTCTGATCTTCCTGTTGTTTGGCTTCCTCTTTAGCTTACTGTCAGAATCTCCTCAACCGGGCCTCATTAGATTCCTTAATCTTGTATAGTGATTTGGGTGGAGTATCACCTTCAGAATCATCATCATTGTCACTTGATGAGTCACCCCATCATCAGGATCTTGCTCAAGAGCAGCAACAACAATTTATTTACCTCATCAAGGCAATCTTTCCTCCTCTGGGTTCCTTTCTTTATTCTCCGCCAGTACTGCCTCAGTAGTAACTGCGCCCGGGGTCTTCATTGGAGAAGCTGTCTCAACAACATTCTCAACATCAGCAACTTCAGCATCTTTCCTTACTTCAGCAACTTCAGCATCTACCCTTGCTTCAGCAACTCTGGTGGCAGCCTCAAGCATCTAAAGGTTCTGAGCATCAAGATATATTCACTCAGTTAGCTACTGTAATTCCATTAGAATGATGTTATCTTCAGATTCAGCAATCACCAATTAGTAGATTTCTTCATTAAGGGCTATCAGGATTTCAGCAGTATCAACAGCATCACCAGCTGCATCCTGTTCGACATCAGCATTCTGTACTGCTATAGTAGCCAGTATAGGGAGTCCTACCTTTACAACTTCCTCCGTGGTTGCTTCATCGGTGAAATCCTAATTTAAATCTGTCAGGACTCATTGGATCTTTTCAGAAGGTTCCCCCTCAGATGATAAGACTTGATATACATGAGAATCTCCATAATCGACCATCTATCGCTCCTCGGTTTCCATCGCATCTAAGTTCACGATGGGGGACAATGCTGCCAAGTTCCTGTATGTTGGGGAATCATGGCCTTCAGCAGCAGCACTAGTTCATTCTCCTATTTGCAGTATCCTGGGTGTTTGTCGGATGGGTTCTGATCTGCTTGCTTCCAACCCCAGCTGCAGCATTCTTCGATTATCTTCCTCAGCATCGAGGTGAGCTAACTGAGCTTCAGCAAGCTCAAAGTCTGATGGGGTCCTAACAGTCTCAACATTGGGGTTCATCAATGTGTTGTCCTTCCCAACTTTTATCGACTACTCACCTTGTTGTTCATCAAAGGTGTTTTTACCTTTGGGTGCTCTGTGCTTCCTGATGTGTTCCTCACTTTCTATAATTTGAAGAATCATGGCATCATGATAGGAACCGATAAAATCAAGATGGAGCAATAGCAGTATACTGTCAACATCAGTAAACTCCATTATCCATTGAAAAACTATGTCTTATACTTTCAGCCAACTTTCCAACTGCACCAATTCTCTCACACTGGAGAGTCTCATTAGTCTCCAGTAATCATATACTCTGGTGAAAGTTCTATAGATCGACTCAGTTGTCTCTGTAAGAATATCTCGTGTGTTGTCTAAGACGATATCGTTTATGGATCGTTCAACCTTGATTATTGTTTCAACAACATTGAGGTGCTCATCAGGCTTGAACTTTTCTACAAGTACTTTCTGCTTCTTCGCATGCTTTCAGGGTTTGCTGCTTCGTTTCTTCTTGCTCTCATTTACAGGTATCTTTCTCATCTTCCTCGTCTCTTTTCTGTTTGGCATAACGAGGTGCCTTACTGCAAATTCTGGCTCAGGGGCTAGACTATCATCTGCTTCCTGATCAACATCCTATTCAGCAACCTGATCAGCATCCTGAGCTTCAGGAGTTTGAACCTCAGCTCCCTAATCTTCATCAAGTCATTGATCAGGGTTTGAGACAACCACTATCATCACATCTGGCTCAACATCTCCCATAGCAGCATTCTCCTGGGATTTTTGGCAACTATCACTATTTTCATCATCAGAATCTCCCAGAGCAGCATTCTTAGGAGATTGTACTTGCTCAACAATCACATTAGACTCATCGAGCCCCGCTTGTGCTTGCTCGACATCAACCACATTGAGATTTTTTAATGGATTCTTCTTTAATGGAGCTATCTTGAGATCCTTCTTAATTGGCCTCCTGACAGGCTTATCACTATCATCATTCTCATCGCCAGAAGAAGCCGAGTCAGCAGCTCATCGTGCAGCATTACTGTTGTTCTTTGTTGCATCATCTGAGTCACTTTCTGCAATCTTGCCTTTTGCAGCAACCTTCTTCTTTGGTTGTTGAGCCTTTTCTACAGTCTTCTTCTTAATGAACCCCTTCATCACTCCTAGGAACCAACCAGGAGCAACTGGTACAGGTTCCTCTACCGGGATGTTCTTCTTACAGAGAGTGGAGGTGATGGTTATCCCAAAACTCCTCCTTATGGTCTTGTTGGTGGCCTTTTCCCAAATCCTATGAAGGAGGAATTGTGCCCAGTTGATTGATTCTTCTCTAACAATCACAGTCATTAACCGAATCTGAAGATCGGTGTACTTGTCAAAGCTCCCACATCTGTCTTCATTGGAGTACGTGCAGATGTCATGAAGAAACTCGTACTCAGCCTTGAGTTTCTTCTTTTTAAAGCTCTTCTTCAAGGGCTCTGAGACGGAATCCTGTTTGAACAGGTTCCAGCTTTCCTTTATATATTCAGAGCCATACACTTCAAGCTCTAAATACTTCATACCTTTGTTAGAGATACCGAGGTAGTAGCGATGTCCTCTATCGTTAGGGTATACTCCTCATCATTAGGATCCATCCTGAAAAAGATTGTCTCCGAGTCATTGGATAACTCGGCATATGCGTAGAACTTTTGAACCAACGGGACTGAGAGCCCGACGTAACTGGTGGTGAACAGGCTTGAGATCTTGCTCTTATTAATGTGACCCCAGAGCTGGTTGATGGCCTCTTGGTCGAATGATGTTTCATCTCCCAACAACACCAGTGTGTTCACCAGTCTTCCCTCCACAACCTTGGTTTGTCTTCCGGCAATCATTGATGAGTTTGAAAGTTTAAAGCTATGTTTGGACTAGGGCGTAGGTTGATTTTGCCAATCCGGATTTGGGATTTGAGAGGATTTGAAAAAGATGGATTTTAATAATCTTGTATTTGTATTGAGATTTTATAGGGTAGAGTTATAGTTAAAATGTCACTGTCATATTGGAAATTGTGTAAAAAGTAGATAGTTATAATATTTTTTTAATTTAAAGGAAGATGTCACTTTCAATTTCAATAGTTGTATGTACCTTTTTGCATGAATTGATACATGTGTTATATCCAATAACATGTATATATATTATATTATTTAATATATGTATTATAATATATATACACTTTATATGTATAAATTCATAAATATAACATGATCTATTCACTAGGGGCAAAGTGGGTTATATATATATATATATATATATATATATATATATATTAAATGTAGGCTAATTTAAAGAAAAATTGTAAAATTAATAATAAATTAATAAAATATTGCATCGAAGAAAAAGTTGAAAAAATAGGCAAAGTCGCTGACATCGCGCGACTATACAGAAAGTCGTTGCTATCGGGTGCGACTTTACCATAAATTACACTATGAGGCATGGTCGTGCCCCGTAGTCCTATGGCCAATGTACAAAAGCGCACGGTCGTGCTAGATGGCACGACCAAACCGTGTGCCATCCACTCTTCCATGTGATCTCGTATTTTAAGTTCTATTCTTCCTCGTTTTTCTATGATTCATTCTTTGATCATCAATTACACTAGAAACTTATCTAAACATATTCAAATGAATACATAAACATACACAAAAATACGTGAAAACGGCACTTATCATATATATACATACAATAGATTACAAAGATCATAATTAATGTCCTCAAATAAAGATTACATTCAACAAGCATCTTGTTGTTATAGAAATCAAGTCTCACGATTCTGCCACATAGTATTTGCAATTGTATCTCTGAACTCGGCTTGAGCTTGAATTTCGGGTTGTCCGGGGTTACACTTTGCTGCAAAAGATTCATCATCCTCTTGATAATATTGTGATTTTTCATTGAATAGTTCATCATATAGGTCGAACCTTCTAATGAAATTATGCACTACACAACATGTAATGACAATGCTCACTTGATTTGATATTTTATAATTCGGCATACCTCATCGCAATATTGGGAATCTACTCTTCAAAACTCCAAAGCACTTTTCAATCAAATTTCTCAATCGAGAATGACGATGATTGAATAGTTCATCAGGTGTGCATGCTTGTATACCTGTGGCGTTGAACTCCTTTAAGTGATAACGTGTTTGTCTATAAGGGGCAAGAAACAACCGTAGTTTTTGTATCTCGCATCAACCAAATAGTATTTTCCTACAAAAGATTTATATGTTCACATATAAATGTAATATTTAAATGTAAGAATGATTAATATGGCAATATTTAATTTTACCTTCAGACGGCCACCGAAAAGTCGTATCTCTCTGGATGGCATCTAACAACACATGTGCGTCAGTAGCACTTTCCTCCTATCCCGCATATACATAAGTGAACATTAAATTAAAATCACAAATTGCTAGGACATTTTGCGAGATAGTAGTCTTACGAGACCGATATGCATTTTAAAGATTTAAAGGGACCCATGCTGGAATCAATGTGTCGTCCATAGCACCGACAACATTCTAATACCAATGGAAAAAATGATTAGAGAGTTCAAAATCATCGAAGCTTACAAATGTTGTAGAATTTGCCTTGAAATATGGAAAAAAATGAGAATTGTGAAGGATTTGAGGTGGAGTCTCGTTAAATTTGGTCGGCCCTATAAATTCAACAGATAGATGATTGAGAGCGTTCATAACAACAATGACATGACGGTTAATTGTCTCAAATTAATGCTAGAAGCACTCCATGTTATCTCGTTGACGTGTATGCATTGCCACAGTTCGCATAAATATGAAGACTCTTTCTACAGCCGATACTCTAGTCTACGGGCACTCGGTTAAGAGACCTCTAGATAGTAGCAATTCAACTAGTGCATAAAATGTTGGTTTATTCATCCAAACATTATCATAAAACCTTTGAGGTGTTCCACAAATGATCTCCCCAACCCAATCATTTCCTGGCAATCTTGAAGTATTGTGTGGTACATTTTCATTATTACCGAATATAAGAATAAGGACATCATTTAAAAAATGAAATTCCATTTCATCGTCGGAGCCTCCGGCTCCTAGAGTGTCATCACTGTTCAATTCAACTTCCGAAAGATACTCTGTAGGTGTGGTGGACATTTTTCTGTTGAAGAATCAAGTAATTGTTTTAATATTTTCAACAAGTCAATTCTGAATTGTAATATATATGAACTTCATAAGACATCCAACATAACATGGTAAAGAAATTAAATAAGTTCACAAACAAATAATATAATAATAGTCTATGTTATATCGTCTATGATCCGAATAACCAATTACAAAATGTCAAAAATTATGTTGTCACTCAAAATACCAACACATATTACTTAAAATTCAAAGATAACTAAGATAAAACAAGTCTAATATTGTTTGATTTCAACTCCAAATATAATAAGCACAACAAGTCTTCATCCATTATCTAGACCTCGTATCCACAAGAGTTTGTCATCTTCGTCGAAGTCAAGAAACATTTGCCTTATGGTATACCCTTTTAGCTTTTCCCCAGCCTTAACACGAAGCATTGGAGGGACATCTACCATGGCTCGAATGATGTTCATACAATTCTTGAACTCAGTTTTTGTAGCGTCCCCTATCTTAGCCCTCTTCTCCATTATATAAGCATCAAAGTTGTTCAATGTCCGTATAATAGCAACATCCTTCTTAGATGCAATAGAGGACCTCTTCCGAATTGTTTGAGTACCATCCATTTCAGAGAAGTCGTTGGTTGAGTGATGTGTTCCAGTTGGTTCTGACACCATAGGAGGGTTATCGCCATCTTCATCAACTTCAGGAATATGTGGTTGTGCACTAGATCAGGCATTACCACCAGTGGCCACAATTCTGTGGAACGTCTCGGTACAAAGGTCAAAAAGTGGCTGACCCCGACTGATTATTCCCGCATTATCACGATGCTCCTACAACAAATTGAATCATGATTTTAATTTTGATGATTAATTCATGAATATATTAAACTTAACAATTTAAAATCATTAGATAGATATATGTACTTTAATGATTGCATTAATCACATCATCAGGACCGGTAATAGTCTCTCACGTATAATCCCACCCAAACCAGATTCATGATTATTCTTAAGATCATATAAAACCCTCCATGTCTTCTTACTATTTTTGAACTTGGTCTTGCACTGTTCGACGTTGTAAACACAACGATCTATAACAATGGCATTGAGTTTATCACAAATATTTTGCATGACGGATCTTGAGAAAGATGTTGTGAGAAGTTGACCGTTAAGAAATTCTTGATGTAAAAGGACGATGAACTGTGATTCATTCTCACGAAGCCAACGAACCTTATCAGCTCGATCTCCATTTGTATTTCCTCTAGACATCTAATCAGTTTATTCAACTAAATATCACTATATTCCATTCATAAAAACAATTCCTTCCAATAATAATGAATGTTGTTGTACATCATTTAAACCACTATCAAATTTGGATATATATATATATATATATTATCAAACCTGCATAAGAATATATACACATACAAGTACATAATATGCACATAATCATAGTCAAACAAAAATATATATACATAAAACAATTTTTAAAATAAAAATATATACAAAACACGAAAATATAACCATCAAACATATAATAAACAATTTTCTTTTCTTCAACTGAAATTATACAGAAGACATCCTCAAATCTCTATTTCCAGTTATCAAGAAAAAAAACACTTGTTAAATAGCAGAAATAAAAATATCTTCAAATACCTTCAAAGGATTCTTCACGGGCATAGGAACGTTGTTAGAACCAACTGACTCTACACAAGAACTAGGACAACTTGTCGTCCTCACCACATAAGAACTAGAGCAGCTCACCATCGTTGTTATCTTTTGTTTGACGCAACAGAAGCCATAGCCAAACAATTGTGTTTTTGGTTTCTTGTCTAGTAGGTGAGAATGTTTGTTTTTCTCCATTTATAATCCACTTAAATATACAAAGACATAGATTTAACAACTAAATCGAAATCAACAATTAATGCTATATCTTAAAAAAATACATTTGTCCACCCTACAAATTGAAAAAGTAAACCTAAAAATGCAAAATATACAAAATCAGAGAAGAAATGCGATTGAACCTGATGTTGTGAGAAATGTTGATGGGAGGGGGGTAGTTAAGAGAATTAATTTAATTCTCGTTGAAAATATGGAGAGAAAGTATGTGTGTGCATATGAGAGAGAATATAGTGAGGAGAGAGAAGAAGAGGGTAAGGTTATTAAATGGGTGAGAGAGAATATAGTGAGGAGAAAGAGTGTCAGGTTATTAAATGAGATAGAGTCTTTTTTAGGATTTTGGGGGGTGGGTAAGGGATGTATCCGGATTTGGATAATCTCAATACAAACGTAGACTGGGATTTGGCCCATCCCAAATCCGGATGGGCTAGTCCCAGTCCAAACATACCCAAAAAGATCTGTAAACTTGAAAGAGAGAGAGAGAGAGAACTCTTTTGAATGCAAATAGTCAGTTAACACTTCTTGAAAATGATAAGTATTGGAATGTAGAGAAAAGAGAGAGATTATGATTAGTTATAAATTCAAACATGTGTTGATTTAAATCAACGGTCCTGATCGAATAACTTATGTGAGAGACGTGCAATCTGACGGTTAAGATAAAAAGGTGAGGGATAAATCCATACTATCCCAAACAAGATGTGTTAGAGGATAAAATGATTAGCGATAAGGTTACTATTCCTGATACGAGGTTGCAGGGATTCTTAAATGTTGTTCTCATAAATGTTGTAGCCTGTTTGTAATAACCTATATGCAGTATCCTGAAATCGGCTGTATCCTAGAGTAGAATGCCAATTATATCTGAATGTTGTTCAGTTGTATCCTGAATACTAAATATCCCGATGCTGAATGCTGAAATACTGCATATTTCCCCCTTACTTCCTAAATCATTTCTGAGACACTTATCTCCTTTCATACTTCATAACTTGATAATCCCAAGCTTGTTTCTTAACATAGAAAATCTTAATTCACATAGGGATTTTGTGAATATATCTATTAACTGCATATCAGTATGCACTTTCTCAAGCACAATATCTTTCTTCTCCACATAATCTCTTATAAAATGATGTCTCACATCAATGTGTTTTGTTCTTGAATGGAAAATAGGATTGTTTTATAGCAATGACACTAGTATTATCACACAGAATGAGAGTTTCTCTTTCTGTTATCCCATAATCCTTAAGTTGTTGTATCCACAAGATTTGAGCACAACAATTTCCTGCTGCTACATACTCTGCTTCAGTAGTCGACATTGTTATGGATGTTTGTTTCTTGCAGAACCAAGAAACTAGCCTATCTCTTAGAAATTGACAAGTACCACTCGTACTCTTCCTGTCAATTTTGCATCTTGCAAAGTCGGAATTTGAGTTTCATTTGAGGTTAAAGCCTCCATCCTTAGAATACCATAAACCAACATCTTGAGTACCCTTCAGATACTTGATAATTCTTTTAACTGCTGCAAGATGTGACTCATTTGGTGCTATTTGGAATCTTGCACATACTCCTACTACAAATATTGTATCCGGCCTGCTTGCTATAAGATAAGTAGGAATCCAATAAACCTTTTGTATTTTATAATCTCCACATCATTTCCACTTTCATTCTTATCAAGACTGATTGATGTGGCCATATGAATGCTTACTAATGATCTATTTTCCATCTCAAACTTCTTGATCAATTTCTTGATGTACTTGGCTTGATTTATAAAAATCTCATTGTCTAGCTGTTTGACTTGTAGACCAAGAAAGAAACTTAATTCTCCAATCATGCTCATCTCAAACTTTTTCTACATGAGGGTTGAAATTTTTTCACATAAATCTTTGTTTGTAGACCCAAAGATAATGTCATCCACATAAATCTGTACAAGCAGTATACTGTCTCTGTCATGTATTCTGAAAAGAGTCTTGTTTATGTCCCTTTCTAAAATCTGTTCTCCAATAGATATAGGGATAGAATATCATACCAAGCTCTAGGTGCTTGCTTTAAACCATATAAAATTTTCTCCAATCTGAATACTGTATCTTCTTCTTGTTCTTCGAAACCCGGTGGCTGCTCCACATATAGTTCTTCAAATAAGAGTCCATTAAAAAATGCACTCTTCACATCCATTTGATACACGTTGAAATTCTTATAAGTAGCATATGCCAAAAATATCCTGATTGCTTCAAGCCGTGCAACAGGAGCAAAAGTCTTATCAAAATCTATATCTTCTTCTTGGCAGTATTCTTTAGCCACTAGTCTTGTCTTATTTCTGACTACAGTACCGATTTCATCTAGCTTATTCTTGAACACCCGCTTTGTTCCAATAACTCCTTGGTGATCAGGTCTCGGAACTAATCTCCATACATGATTCCTTTCAAATCCATTCAACTCTTTGTGCATGGCCTGAATCCAGTTACTGTCTCTAAGAGCTTTCTTTATACTCTTGGGTTCAACCTGTGATATGAAGTATGTGAACAGTGATTCTTGAGGTCTTGATCTTCTTGTTTTAACTCCTTCATTGATATCTCCAATCACAAGCTCTCTTGGATGATTCTTGAGCCATGTCCTATCAGACTTAAAACTGTAAGCTGGTTACTGAGTAGTAACATGTTGATCATCAGCATCCTGTCTGCGGTTACTGTTGGACTCTAGTATCCCCCCTGCTTGCTGATCAGCATCTTGCGCTACTGCATTCCTAGAATGGTAACCTGTTGGTTAGCAGTATTACTGCAGTTACTATTAGACTGCAGTATTCTGTCTGCTTGCTGTGCAGTATCCTGTGTTACTGTATTTCCAGATGCAGTAACCTATGTACTGTTTTTAGTAACCACTTCAGCAGATACTAGAACTCCATCAATGTATCTTACTGTATGATCCTTGATATTCATCTGAGACATATCTTCCTTTAATTTGTCCAACTCAGCAGTATCACAGTGTGGTTCATTAAACACCACATGTATTGA
Organism: Scutellaria galericulata; assembly: GCA_946896805.1. Lineage (NCBI taxonomy): Eukaryota > Viridiplantae > Streptophyta > Magnoliopsida > Lamiales > Lamiaceae > Scutellaria > Scutellaria galericulata. Next base: position 9,514,034 of record OX335798.1, on the reverse strand, counting down.
TTCTTCTACAACTAAGCTTCTCTTATTGAAGATCCTAAACGCTTTGTTTACTGATGAGTATCTAAGAAATACTTCTTCATCAAAGGTCTTCAAATGCTCTTTGTCATTGTTCAAAATATAGCATCTACATCCAAAGATGTGTAGATGTGAGATGTTTGGTGTATTCCAATACCAAACTTCATAAGAAGTCTTATCCCGATCCTTGTTGATTAAGCATCTATTCTAAGTATAGCATGATGTACTGGTAGCTTTAGCCCAAAACCTCTTTGGTATACCAGCATCAGCAATCATAGTTTTTGTTGCTTCCTTCAAGGTCCGGTTTCTTCTTTCTGCAGCTCCATTCTGCTGAGGAGTCCTTGCTGCAGAGTACTCATGATAGATCTCATCTTTTGAATAGTACTTCTCTATGAATCTGTTTGTGAATTTTGTTCATCTGTCAGATCTTATCTTCACAATGCTTAAGTTTTTCTCATTATGTATTCTCTTCATGAATTATGGTAGCCTGTTCTGAGTTTCTGATTTCTTGGCCAAAAAGATGGTTCAAGTAAATCTTGAGTAGTCATCCACGATCACCAGGGAATAATTCTTCCCATTTACACTAACAGGTTCAACTGGACCGAAAAGATCCATATGTAGAAGATCCAGAATCCTGTGAAAAGATCTTTGTACTTTCTCTTTGAAAGAGCTTCTTACTTGTTTGTCTTTTTGACAGGCTCCATGTTGGGATATTTTTGTCTAGGTTTTTATGAGACAATGTAATATTAGATGATCTTTTAGAATACCCATTTTTCACGTTTTATAAGTGGAGTTTAGTAAGTTGTAACCTATCTTTCTAAGTTGAGTTTTGAGATGTTACATATATCAGAAAGATAGAGAAAACTGATGTTAGCAGGATTCTGGACTTAAAGAGACCATGCAGACTGGTTTTCAACATGGAAAGTCAGTAAGCTGGAGTTGAAGTCAGAATCAGGATTCTGGAACATGAAGTTGTTCAGGATCAGGAAGCTGATTGCAGAATTTTGGAGCAGGAAGCTGTTTAGAGTCAGGAAGCTGAAGTAAATCAGAAACGAGATGCAGATCAGAAAGCTGACCCCAGGTTTCAGGAATAGAAAATTGTTCTGAAACAGAATCCTAGCGCAAAACAGAAAGCGACTACTGCAGTCAGAGCAGCAAATAGTCTTTCTAACCTATTCAATACAATACAAGGAATATACTGGTTAAAGTATGAGGATAAGTTCCTATCAATGTTACCAGTAGATAGAAGTTTGTGACAAGCCAATGAGGTGTTGCCACCTGGAAAACGACTCTGCAAAGTACTGTAGCTAGAGTATGGCGCTATTAATACGGATCAGAGTAGGACATGCTTTGAGACCCTGATTTTCCACGACACATTAAATGCGAAGATTTGAAGATCAATTTGAATTACAACAAGGATCATGTCTCTCTTCAACGGGCATTATCCAAAAATCTATAAATAGAAGGTTGGAGTGACTTTGAAGACTACTGAACAATTGAGCAATTTTATATCTCTAAGCTATCTATCTTTCAATCTATTTCTCAAGTCTTTCAAGTTCAGTCACTCAACCTTCAGAAGCAGTCAAGCCAAGCATTCGAGCTTTCTATTCAAGACTGTCTTCGAGCTGCACCAGTTGAAGAAATAAACATATATATCTTTTAACCATTTCTTGTGTGCTAGGTTGTTTTAGTTAGGTGTCCTCAGCTGGAAGGATTAAATCCTCGTTAAGTATTTATAGTCTTGTGTAGACTATTTTCTCTGTGTGAGATGTTGTACCCAGTATGAGATTTGACCTAGGAATCTTAGATTCTAATAGGTTTAACTTGTTTGGAAGAGGTTTGTAAAGTTGTGTCTTGTAAATCAAACTGACCATAACGAAGTTCCTCCTCTATGAAGGAGTAGAGTGGACGTAGAATGATTACACCACTTTCGAACCACTATAAGCCATAAGTGTTTACTGTTTATCTTACTTGTTGTATTGCATTGTTGCATATCTATCTTGTTGCATTCGTCATAAGCATACTAGTCAAAGGATTGTGATAAAATCATATTTGAAAAAGAAAATTGGTTTTCATAAAGAAACTCTATCTTAGTTTATTCTGTTGCATATTGTGATACCAAATCAGAAACCTGAATCAGCATTCTGCCAAGTTTCTGAATCGAGTCAGGTTACTACATTCTCTGTAGAATCAGGAACCTGTTCATAGAAAAATTTTAAAATGAAAAATCGATAGAGGTTCGTTCACCCCCCTTTGAACCTCTGACCACTTGGGACTAACACTCCACAAACATTCTCCTTCTTGTAAGTAACATTTGACAAACCTCTCACCAGGTTCTTTCTTGCTAGTTTGTTGATTGTCTTGAAGTTCAAATGACTCATCTTCTTGTGCCATAGCCAGCTCAGTTCTGAAGTGCTTTTAGCAATAAAGCATGTTGGCTACACTGTTGAACTTCAGTCAGCAAGATAGATGTTACCTCTCCTGGTTCTAGTAAGCTTCACATCATTCGTCTTATTGTCTCTGATCAGACATTTGTTGAGGTTGAACTCCACTGAACATCATTCGTTGCAGAATTGGCTAATGCTTAGGAGGTTGTATTTTAACCCTTTGACATATAAAACGTCACTGATATTTGCATTGCCTCTGATGAAGCTTCATGTGTCTTTGGTGCTTCCTTTGGAGTCATCTCCGAAGACAACTTTGGGGCTTTTGCATGGTTCGAAGTCCCTTAATCCTACTTTGTTACCAGTTATATGTTGCGAGCAGTTGCTATCGATATACCATACATCTTCACTGTTTTATGGCAACTGTGTCTGCAAGTAAACCAGGTAGCTTTAGGTACCCATATAAGTACGGGTCCTAGGGGTTAGTCCTCTTTGAGACCCACATCTTCTTAATGATAATTATCTTATCATTAGTCTTAATGGTTCTCTTTCTGTAAGTACCCTTTGCAGGATACTGTTTGTGAACTGTGTGCTGGAGATTTTCAGGTGTTACATTTACTGTGTGAGGAAGGTCTTCTTTTATACCTTTCCGGAGTATAAACTCCTTGGAATTTAGGCATGTATGCTTTGGTATAAGAGGGGTGGAACTTTTGCTGTGACCTTGAGGACTGCTGCATTATTCTCTTGTTTGCAGCATACTGATTGTGTTGCTTTCTAAGTATTCTTGCAGACTTACTGTCTATGGTCTGCAGCATGGGCTTCTTACCCTTATCCCCTATACTAACTTTGTTCCAGCTTCCATTGATTGGAAGAAGTTCCTGAGTATAGGATACTCGGGCCTGAACAAACTCTCCAGCAATGGATGTGCTTGCTGCTTTCTGAGAGCTTTCTGCACAGTATCCTAGACCATTTCCTCTGTAGGAATTTTGAATCTCCATGATATATTCCTGTGCTTTCCCAGCTGATTTGCTATACACATTGATTGTGTTTTACAAGATAGCTTTCTCAGACTCTAGCTTAGTGACCAGCAGTTTGAACTTAGAGACCTCAGCTCGGAGGTTGTTGCATTCTATACTGTAGTACTCAAGGTCAGAAACATTTTCCTTGAGTACAGTATGCTCACTCTTGAGCATTTGGTTTTCCTCTTTCAGTTCTTCATGAGCTGAATTTATCTGCTCAAAGTCACTCATGATCTGTTTAAACGACTGAATCATGTTCAACTTTTCAGAACTGGAAACTTCAAGAGATTGAGAAGTTACCTCATCATCATCTTCTTCTTCACAGTCTTTTACCATGAAGCACAGTAGTGTTTCCTCATCGGAGGTAGAGCTGTCGTTATCACTCTCGAATGAACATGTATTTTTAGCTTCTTCCTCTTTAGCGTTGTTTGTTGTTTTCTGAACTTCAACTTCACTTAAAAGAGCCCGAAGTTTCTGTTTCTCATCATTCTTCCTATCTTTCCTCTGCTTCCTCACATCCTCAAGGTATTTGTGTACTTGAGAGTATGGACAGTTTCTGGCGAAGTGTCCAGGCTTCCTGCAATTATAATATAAGTCAAATGAAACAATATTTGATTGTGATGTTTGTCTTACCTGGGGATTTGAAGGCTTATTTCTAAAGTCATTCTCTTTCTTGTTTGTTCAGAAACTTCTTGAATTTCTTGAGGATGAATGTCATTTCTTCATTAATATCTTCAGCAACCACTTATTTCTGCTTATTTTTCTACTTACTGCTGCTCGCAGTAACTGTATCTTTAGTTCTTGCTGCAAGTGATGTTACTTTGGCACTCGACTCCTCGACCTCCTTTATCATTTGATCTATATCAAATTCAAACGCTTTGAGGTCTGAGAATAGATCAAATGTGCTCATCGCATTGAGATCACGTGAGACTCTTATTGCGGTTGTTTTGTTGTTCCAGTCTATGGGTAATGCTCTCAACACCTTTGTGTTTTTTTCTTTCTAGGAGTAGAACTTCCCAAGAGATTCAAGCTCGCTGACGATTGTTGTGAATCTTAAATCAAGTTCTTCCAGTGACTCTCCAGGTTTCATCTTAAACAGCTCGAACAATTGTGTAGCTTTTGACACTCTATTATCTTTGGCAAGCTCGTTGTCTTCACATATTTGCTCCAGCTTGTTCTATATCTCATTTGTTGTTTTACATGTTTTCACCTTGCTGAATGTTCTTTTATCCAAGGTGAGGAACAACGCATTCTAGGCCACATTATCCAGGTTGGCCCTCTTCCTTTCATCAGTTGTATACTTGTGTCTTAGCTTGACCAAGAATTCAGTTGGTGGAGGTGCTCTCCTGTAATCGGGTATTGTTGCTTATTGGGCAAGTTAAGGTCTCCTTGGAGCCCTCTCAGCATCGTCGTCACTTGTGGTTCTGCCCTCTACCTCTCCGATTGCTGCTTCAGCTACTACAACTTCTGTCTCGGCTCGTTCCTGCTTGCGGAGCACTCTACCTAGGGCAGGGTTTGGCTTGTTAATTACTGATGGTCCTTCAATAATTACATACCACATTTCATCGTGCATGGCCAATAGGTGATCTTCCATGCGTATTCTCCAATCATTGTATTCTTCTATGGAAAACATTTGAAGTTTATGATGAGATAAATCCATGATTATGCTAAAACTATGAGTTTTGGTCTTAAAAAGAAAAATGATTTATCCCAACAGAAATGGGTGGATATGGGTAGGTTACCAATCAAGTTGGTTTTTAACCCAACTCACTCTGATACCACTTGTTGGTTCCAAGTGGTCAGATGTTCAGAGAGGGGTGAATAAACCTCTATCAAATTTTTGCATTTTAAAACTTTCTGTAAACAAGGTTACTGAATTCTACAAAGAATATAGCAACACACGCGATTCAGTAAGCTGGTAGTATGCTTGATCGGCTTACTGTCTCAGAATTTACAGTATGCAGCGAAAACTTAAGATAAAGTTTCTTTTTTGAAAATCATTTTCTTTTCGAAGTATGAATTTATCATAATTGTTTTAAGCAGAATGAGCAGGATAAATAAGGTATGCAGCAAGTAAGATAAAACAATAAACACACAAAGGGTTTATAGTGGTTCGAAGGTGGTGTAACCCTTCTACATCCACTCTTCTCTTTCACACAGGAGGAACTCCACTAGGTCAGATTAGTTTACAAGTCTCAACTTTACAATCTTCCTCCTAACGAGCCAACACCTATTAGAATTAGTGAGATTCCTAGGTCAATCCCACACATGGTACAAATACTCACACAAGGTAAAAAGCCTTAACAAAATAAAGTTAACTCTTAGTGAAAATCTAAATCCTTCCCACTAAAAATACCAACTAAAACAACCTAGCACACAACAAATAGGTTAAAAAGTATATATTCTTCAACTAGTGTGTAAAGACAACCTTAAGATCTTTAAAAGCTTGTAATCTTAGGCTTGATTGCTTTAAAAGATTGAGTGATTGAACTGTGAGAAAACTTACATTTTGCTTGAAAGATCTGAGAGCTTTTATATGTTGTAAGTTCAGTAGTCTTCTTGAGTCAACTTCACCTTCTATTTATACTTGTAGAGAATATGTCCGTTGAAGAGAGACATACTCTTTGTTGAAATTCAAATCTTGATCTCATTTGATCTTCGTATTAAATGCTCCTGGAGAAACTGGGATATAGGTCATGTTCTACTCTGTAGCGCATTAATGGCGTCACTCCTCGACAACAGTACTTTTACAGGTCCACGGTCCAGATGACATCACCTCATTGATCAGGTGCTAACTTCCATCTACCGGATACTTAGACAAGGCTTATTCCCCATACTACATTCACTCATTCCTCGTACTGTAATAAATAAGAGTGATAGACTTACTGTTTCCTACTCAGGTTGCAGTGAGTACTTTCTGTTCTGCATCTACTTTCTGATCTGCGTCTGCTTACTGATTTCGTAACAACTTCCTGTTTTTGAATCTTACTTACTGATTCTGAATACTGCAGAAAGCCTCCAGTTCTCCTTACTGAATACCGTATGATGCTTACTGATCCAGCTTGCTGATTCTCTTACTCATTCTACTTACTAATCCTTCTTTACAAAAAACAACATCCGATGCTTCTTCCTTTGCAAAATCCAGTTACGATCAGTAACTTCCATCTTTCTAATCTCCACAAAACTTCATAATAAAACTTAGAGAAAGAGATTAACAAAGTTAAATTCCACTTAAACAATGTGGAAAAATGAGGTACTCCAATTTCCTATACAAAGCTACTTTATCTCATCAAAACCAAATAGAAATATCCCAACAACTGGACTCCAATTTTATAGGTCAGACCCCACCCGACTTTATCATCTGATCCGTCGGATTGGATCAAATCAGGCCAGCCGACCCGCATTGCCAACTCTACTTATTACTTATTAGCTTTCATGAATATATAAAACTCTATTTCCTTGTATATATTTATCCTCTTTCATTTGTTGCTAAGCACACTAGATTTTGTCTCGGGCGATGTATAGTCATAAATTTTAAAATAACAGAATTATGATGTAGTACTTAGAGAATATAATATATGCATTTAAAATTTGTGAATTTATATTAAACTATATAAATATTGTGAAATAAAAGTTTTCGTTAATAAATTATAATAAAGAATTTGCAAATTGCTGTGAAATAGTATAATATTAAAAATTGGATTATAAAACTATATGTTTAAATAATTAAAAATTAAAAATTAAATGTAAAATTTGTACTTTTCAATTAATTAATCTTATAATATAAAAATCACAATCTACAAATTTTGAATCACTTTTTTTAATACAATGTTGGTTATGGTATTCCTTTCATCAACATCCATATCACATACTAAGATTTTAAATTATATGGTGTTAAAATTATGAAATCTTAACATCAAAATTTTAATTCATTTCCAAGTACATGATCCATGTATAAATTTTATATGGTGTTTGATGGCTTAAAAATGTTTAAAAATACTTGGAGTAAATTATATTGACCCATTAATTTGAATAATACTTTTTTCATTTAAGAGAATATGAGGGATAAATTAAGCATGTATTTTATATTTTTCAAAAATATTAGTTGATGAGTTCGGTGAAATTAATATTCACACATAATTAAGACCATTTTTTTAACATATTAAATAAATGAGATTGTATAATATATAACATAAAAACTTTTTAAAATTGAGTCCAATTATTTTTATAATTTTGAAGAATATTTAGATGATTTATTTGGGATTTTAGTTTCCTTTTTATATGTGCAAAATATTCCATAAATAAATATCCACATTTTTTTTTATCATTGCTATGTATGATATAACCTTACCAAATCGACATAATTTCATTTAAATTGCAATTACAGTTTGTTTAGATTTCAATTTATTTCTAAGGAAATTCGATTCTACTAGTAATTTAGTAAAAAAAAAATCATATAATGAACTATAACACCAAATAGGTAACATTCAACAAATATTAAAGAGTAATGCTATTTTTATAACTTTTATATGAAATGGTTTCCTACATTAATAACTAGAATAATAAAATCATTTTTATGTAGTTATATTTATTAAAATTATTATTTCTAGATATAGCATGGTGGATTTGGGAGGAAAATCTTAATTTCAATTTTAATCATGTTTCTGTTTATATATCTATTACCTATATAAAAGTGTGGATGTTTCTTATAAAATATGGATTGCCGAATATATCTCTATCAAAGATTATTATTTAATGTTATAATAGTAATTTAGGATTTTCATACTTAAATAATTTTATATTAGAATCCTAACTAATTCAAAATTGTATAGAATCTGATTATAATTAGAACTCTAATAGAAAAGTGTTATATATAAGGTATTTATATTATTTATTTCCTTAATTTGAATTGATCTCCATATATATATATATATATATATATACACACGCACACTCAGATGCTCCGCGAGTCTATCGTTTGGAGAAATCTCTTAGTTGGATTATAATCAATCTTTCTTGAATATAATCTTTCCTCATGATTTGAGGTATCTTCACATGTTAGTCTAGGACATTTATTAACTTTTCGCACTGATAATTTAGAATAATAATTTACAAAAATTCACGAATCGAAGTCAATTTGAGCCTAAAAGCACCAATTCGGTCAAAATCACTCGTGCTTGTCCAATTGTGGGTTTTCTTGTCCAATTCGTTGATGTGGATTGAATATCTCGCATGTGACGTACATTTGGATCATATATTTATATGTGGTGATAACATTTTCATTTCTGAAATTATTAAAAATATAAAATACATTGAAATACTAAATAAAAATATACGTTAACTGAAGAAAATTGAGTTTTTTATAGAACTAAAATATTTGTATTCCAAAATGAAAATTTTAGGATCATTAAATATTTATTAAAATAAATTTTAAATATTTAAACAGTAAAATTTTATGATAATGCTCACAAAAAAATATTTCTTTTGTTTTGTACTGATGTTTCACATTGTGACATTTGCCATTTTGCTTTAGCAAAATAGGTTATCTTTTCCTGATAAGCATACTCATTCTTTGAAATCTTTTGATTTGATTCATTGTGATGGTTTGAGACCATTTTCAATTATTTATCATACTGGTAATTGGTTTTTTTATTTTTATTTATTTTACTATTGTGGATGATTTTAATCGTGTTACATGAGTTTACTTGTTAAAAACTAAATCTGAAGTCAAACATTCTCTATGCAATTTTGCCAATTTGGTTAAAAATCAGTTTAATTCTTCTATTAAAGTCTTAAGGAGTGATAATGGAACTGATTTTTTATTGCCTAAGTTTTATCATACATATGGTATTCTATTTAAATCTTAAGGAGTGATAATAGAACTGGATTTTAATGGTCTGAGTTTTATTATACATCTGGTATTATTCATCATATATTATGTGTGGAAACTCCACAACATAATGATTTAGTTAAAAGGAAGCATCAACATATTTTGCAGGTGCTAGATCTTTGCTTTTTCAATCATATTTGCCAATTTTGGGATGAATGCTTTCTTACTGTTGCACATCTGTTTAACAGAACACCATATGTTGCTCTTAACAACAGAACATCTATTGAGCTGTTGTTTGGTAAGATTTTTTATTACGGTTATATGAAAAGTTTTGGACAACGGGACACCTTTTAAGTTATTATTTGGTAAGATTTTTTATTGATTAACAGAACATTTTTTATTACGGTTATATGAAAAGTTTTGGACAACAAGACACCTTTTAAGTTATTATTTGGTAAGATTTTTTATTGATTAACAGAACATCATCCGTTGTTCTTAACAACAAAACACCTTTTGAGTTGTTTGGTAAGATCTTTTACTATGGTTCTATGAAAAGTTTTGGATAACATGACACCTTTTAAATTATTATTTGATAAGATGTTTTATTACAGTTATATGAAAAGTTTTGTTTGTTTGTGTTATGCTAGTACTTTTAATGCACATATAGACATAAATTTCATTTAGCCTAGGCTATAAAGTATGTGTTTATTGGTTATCCTTTTAATAAATAAATAAACAAGAAAAAAACCTCAAACTTGATCAAGTATTAATAAAACCGATATGAATAATAACACAAGCTTTCATAAAAAAGAAATGAAAAAATAACGTCGCCTGAGAGATTCGAACTCTCGCGGGGAAACCCCATGTACTTAGCAGGCACACGCCTTAACCACTCGGCCAAAGCGACTCCGATGCTGAAGAAATGCTCTTCTTTATTATTTAATCATTATGATTTGGTCACATATTTTTGGATATGATACTGTGGGATGGAATCAAGCTTATCAAATCTGTTTCCACTACGATTTTGGATTTGTTATTGGAATTGAATGTTTCTGTATCTATGTATTTGGTGTGTTAGATAGTTTTATCTAAAATTATCATCATCATATTATGTAAGGTATAAGATCATAAAATACTTTAAAGCAAATTTTTGGGGAAAAATAAGTATTTTGGCCCTCTAAATTTGACGCATTAATTTTTCATTCTTTATCTTTTATTTTTAATTCTTTATGTTTAAGAATTACATTTTTTTAGTCATCTAACCGTTATAGCAATTAACTTTTTTTTTTTCTAATTAAAACTTAATTTAACATCAAAAAAATTCTTAATTGAGAGAACATTTAAAAGAATTAGTCACAAATTTGTATTCTTGGCTAACATGGCGAAATTAATATTAATAATAAAACATAAATATTTTTTTATTAATATGCCTAAGTTCAGGATGCATAAATTATCAATACTAATTATTAACAAAAAAAAATAATTCAAAGCCACGTATTAGGATGAAAAATAAAATATTTTAATTATTAATATTAATTTTGGCATGTTAGATGAAATAAATTTATGATTAAAAAAATTAATGTACTCTCGATTAAAAAAACATATTGGTGTTAGAATTAAAATTTAATTAAAAAAAGTTATCTGTTATAGCAGGTTTTAGGACTAAATATGGTATTTATTAACATAAAAAATTAAAAATCAAAATGTGAAAGATAAAAGATCAAAAATCCAATGAATTAAACTTAGACGACTGTTCACTAAATTCTTTTAGCTACTATCACAAGTGTACAGTGTAGATTGTAGAAGTGAGGTAAACTTAGACAACTGTTAACTAAATTTCATTTAGCTACTACCGCAAGTGTATGATGAAAACTGTAGAAATTGTGAGTAAAATCGATCCCATATAGACTATCAAATTAGAACGTAATTAATTATCCAAATTCAACATCGAACTTTATCTAGGCAACCAAATATCAATATTTCAGATATATGACTAAAATAATGAACACGATAAATCAATATAATGAAGATAGATTTTATGATATGCTTTCATCTAATTCTCATCAAAATATCACTTTGATCAACCCAAATTTATTAATTATTCCCCTATTATGAACAATCACAAATATCGAATTAACAGCTCTCCCGAGTCAGTTAACAGTCGGTAGATTATTAAGCTACCAGAGGTATCTCTACTCAATTTCATAAAACAAAATAACTCTCAAAAGCACCTATGATTGAAATCTCATCACATAAATTCATTAATTTTCCAATTTAATTCCACTTATGTGTCATGTGTCAATCAAAAATAAACACATGAATAATTAGGTTCAAAAACTTAGAACTTGAATAAAAATCAAAGATTCATAAAGATTCAAATTACACTACTAACAAATCCTAGAGACCTCAAAAAATTAACATGATTATCAAACAATTCATAGACAAATTGAAAAGTATCATATCTAATCTAAAGATCTAACTATGAGAAAAGATAGAAAAAACTCTAGGAAATGTGATTTCTCATTTCTCCAATCATTCAGTCCTTGATCTTCTCCTCCAAAGCATGCTTGCCTCTTCCTTCGAATGACTATTTTTTTCTCTATGTGTGTGTATGAAGCCTCTAATTTTCCATCACTTTTAGACTTGTATAAGAGTTTTGAGGTCTTCTAAGTCAAGTAGAAGTCGAAAATACACCAAAAAATGAGTTTTGGGTGCCATAGCACGGACCGTGCGCGGTTACCACGACCGAATTTGCCTTTGTGGTATTCATAAAGGTTGTAGGCCAGGTCTTTAAGTCAGCTTTCCAATGCCATAAACTTCAGCTTAATGTGTAAATTTTCTAGAGCAGGTTATGGCCAAAATACTAGAGCCCTATTAGGATAAAAAAAAAAAAACAGAAATATCGTTGCACAACTTCCGTCTTCTCTTAATTTTCTGCTTTCATGGAGACATAATTGAGAGAAATGTGGAAAATCAAAATTTTAGATCTTCTCCTTAAATTTCAAACAAAATATGAATCTCTCAATTTGGACTTTTAGATTAAGAACTATTTCATTTCTCCCACAACTGCGTGTAAGCTGATCAAACTTGCATTTTTTTTTTCCACTAAAAACATGAAACTCAAAAACCATCAAATACACTTATACATGATAATCGTATAAATCACCCACAAAAACGTATCTATATATACTCAAAATAAAACATAAGTGTACCCTAAATCATGTAAAAAAGTGACATTTATCCAAAAAAAACTTGTTTTTCCCAAATTTTAGCATTAACATTCATTCAATTCTAAGGTTGGCAACGGGCAAGGACTGGGGGGACAATCCCCATCCCCGTCCACACCATCACGGGGAATCCTCATATCCATCCCTGCAGGGATTCCCCACCCAAACTTATTTTAATTAATTTTTCAAGAAAAAAAACTTATAAAATTGTTGTTATTTTTAATGAAGTTTAAACAAGCTCTTCCATAGTGTGAGTAAAACAATTTATTCATATCAATAATTTTTTATATATTTAATAAATTATTTTAAGTATTATAAAATATATAGAATCTTCATGGGAATGGAACGGATAATATGATCCCCATCCCTTTCTTTTTAATCAGAGAAAATATTCCCCATCCCCATCCCTGTGTATAGTACTTTTGGAAATTCTCACCCCATTGGGGACATATCCCCATGAATAACTGGATTAGTCATTAAATTTTTTTAGAAGATCTATCACAAAATTTAAATCTCACTGATCAAAGAAAAACAAAGTTCTGTATGTTAATTACTAGCAAAAGAAAGTGACTTTTATTTAACACTTCGATCGTATCTTAACCAAAATGACCATTTCGATGTCATTTAAATCGTTTCAACTATTTTCTCATAAATCTCATCTATCTTGCTCCAATCGTTGAGGCTAAATCAAAGTCACTTCTTACTATTTTCATAATATATCGAATGAGATATTTAATCTATAACATCTGGTAAGATATAATTTGAAGCAAAAAAAAAAAAAAATAGCCAACACATTATTTTGATGTATCTAAAAGCATCTACAACAGTATGATAAATCCTAATATTTAAAAGAAAAAAAAATTCACTCAAGCACTTGGGTCAGCACCTACATTAAATTTTTTTTCTCTTTTTTCTTTTCATTTGTTTTATTCATTTTCTTATAATACAAGAAATATTATGAAATCATTTTAGTGCAAAAAATAGTACATACCGTTGGATAGAGTGGCCGTTATTAAATTAAAATAATGTAATTTTTTTTTTTCATTATTGAAGCTACCCTAATATATGGTGTGTATATACATACACACATACTAGGAGGGGGGGGGGGGAGGATGATGATGGAAGTCATCATGTTTTTGTACAAAAGCTAAAGCTTCCTTATTTCATAATTTCTCCCAAGTTTCCTCTATTGCCTTCCATCATTACAAAACCATTAATTATTACTAAACCACATAATATATATATATATATATATATATATATATATATATATATATATATATATAGACACACACACATGCATGCCCAATCTTATTTGACAATCCTCCACCACCATCTTCCTTTACTTCCACGAATGTTTTTGGACCAATATTTTCATCATTATATTATATTGTCATTAATTATTATTGTTTAGTATAAACAACCATTATACTATGACTAGAACCCTGATAAAAAAAATTTCAAATTTGAACGGTCAAGAGATTGAATTTTTTTTCAAGGGTTAAATGACACAATTTTTTTTAACTTGTATGTTTTAAGAATTGAAATTGAAATTAAACTTTTCTTAAGAGTATAAATGAGTCCAAAAAATGTTTATTAATGTTCAAAGACAATTTCATTTTAAAATTGCAAAAATAAAAGGCAATGTCAGTAGAACAATAACTTTTAAAGGAGCTAAAGTATAAATATTTCAATAAACTTATTTGTATTCTTTAAGGTAGTGTTTGGATGGAGAATTTTTTTTTTTTAGAGATTTGAAATTCATAGCAGTAAATACATTGGTGATGTTTGGATTAATATGAATTTAAAGTCATTATTTTCAATTTGAACTAATTTCGCTTATTCATTTCAAATTTTGTATTTCAATTTTAATCATCTCAATTCGAACACAATGTAAGGTAATTAATTATATGGACATTGATTCAGGCTAGCAGGGTCATATAATCTAACCCTATCAATTCCCACTCTAATTGATAATTTGATAATTTCAATAGATCACATAAATTCACTCAAATTTTACAACCATATCTTCTTCCAATTGTATAATCGACTAAAATGAAAAAAATAATAATAATAACTAATGTTAAGAAGACAATAAAAAATTAACTTCCATTGTGTGGGTTAGCATATATTAAGAGATACCACAATAATATATAATTATGAAGTGCACTAGAACTCAATATTTATGTGATGAGTGTGTAAATATTGTAGTGATGCCTTTTAAATTCTAATTATAAATTGTTTTATTTGTATTAGTAAACATCGATCGTGTATATAAATGTAAAAAATCGATCTACACAATACATAATTATGTATTATTTTATGTATATAGTATTTATTTGTTATATATAATACAAATAAATACTTATGTTTAACTATATATATATATATATATAAGATGAATATGCTATTTATAATAGATGATATTGCAACGGAACCGAGACTAGCTTTCAAGTCTTAAAATAGAATTGTACTATATAGTTAATAATTGCAATAATAATCATAACAATAACCACAACAATAGAAATAATGATGAAGAAATATTTATTTTGAAAAGAAAATAATATACACTAAAAAAGAAAAACATTACAAAAAATGATGACATGATTTTCCTTTTCTGTGAAACCTAGTGATGGATCTTAGCTGAATTCGTAAGTATCATTTTGTGGCAAAAACTTTATCGCTTTCCAAAGCAACAAAGAGGGGGGCCTAATTAGAATAATTAATGACGGTCAAAAAACAACTTTAGGTACTTAAGATCTAAAATCGCATTTATTAATTAAAACGGAAAAAGTAATTAGGGTACAGAGCCTAAAAGCGTGCTTACTTTGCTATGATTTCATTGGTCATCAAAAGTAGCAACATTTCGGTGTAAAGCGATTAAGCAAAGCATAATAAAAATGAAAAGGTCCTAACATACTTTCCTTTAATTAATATTCTCCCGTATTTATCGGACTACCTCTCACGGGCCCACCTTCCATTTTTTAGCACATCAATTTATCTTGGCCCAAATTTAAAAAACGTAACAAAATAATGTTAATAATCACTATGTAACAATAGAATCATTTTAAATTAAATTGAGTGAAAAATCCTTGATAAAACATATAGATCTCATCATTTTGACCACCCCACTCTATCCTATCGTATCCCAAGATACATACATGTATGCATAATCACAAAAAAACAAATTCACACATGACCATGCATTAGCATATATATACACTACTGACTACTCTACGTACATGAACTATGAAAGCTTTGCGTCAATTATGTAGTATATACGTTTGATTTTAATAAGGCTTCATTTTTAGATTAAAGGATTTGATCAGATTTAAAATATCTGATCGTAAATCTATCAATGGTGTTTGGATATATATGAATTTGAAATCCATCATTTTTATTTTGAACTAATATTTTAGAAATATGGGTGGATCGTAAATCTATCGACGGTGTTTGGATATATATGAATTTGAAATACATCATTTTTATTTTTGAACTAATATTTTAACAATATGGGTGGATTTGAAATTCAGGATTTCAAATCAGTACTCAATACAACTGGAGCCTAGATATTTTTACTCAAGATCTACTTTTTAATTAGAAAAATTGCTGTGTTATGATTCAACTGTTATGTTTGTTTCCTTAACGTATTTGACCATTTTCATTTTCATCTTTTTTTCTGTAGAAAATGATATATACTTCAATCCGAGTGTTCCATTGTATCATTGATCAAAACAAATACATAATAGTGACATTATCAATATATAGAACATTCAATGATGTTCATATTAGAGGATCCAAATGATATCAATTCCAAGTGGCATAGACCCACACACACCATTGAATCAATCCCAAACTAAAATAGTCACCTTTTACCATTTTAAAAACCCTACAAACACCCTTTTTCCCATCACACAAGCACACCCCTCAAACTCTTTCTTCTCACATGGCAAAGCCAAATCAAAGAACAGACTCAGAAGAAGAAGCATTATTCCGATCATACCCCTACGCGCTCTACTTCGTGCAGAGCCCCTCAACCATTTCCCATGCAAACACCAACTGCAACGAAGAAGCCTCTCGTCTCGTCCTCTCCCGTTACTCCTCCTCTCATGGCTCCAACAACTCCTTCTTTCATAAGAAGAAGCTTTCCCTTGAGGGGCCAGAAAACGGGGAAAAAGGTGGTGGAATTATCAAAGCTAGGGTTCTTGATGATGATGATGATCAATTTGATTATCATTATGACACAAATAAAGGGTGGATAAAGTATTTTTCCTTTAGCTATTCGAATTCAGGCTGGTGGATATTGATGCAGCTGAGTTGGAGGTTTTTGCTGAGTTTGATGATTGCTTTGCTTGTTTTCTACCTCGCTGCTAAGCCTCCACCTCCCAAGTTCTCCATTAAGGTACCACCCTTTTTTTTTTTATTTTTTTTTTCTTTTAACATATTTTTTTGAATGATGTTTTATAATTATGCATCATATGATGACATTAATAAATATTATATGATGGACTTGGACTAGTGTAATAAAAAGAACATAGTAATGAAGCAGAGTTTGCAGACTTAGAGAAATTTTAGTACTATCCATGCATCTAGTTTGGGTTGCATCAAGTTAATTAATGAATACAAAATTATTAAAATAAGACTTTTATATGACTCACGGATCTAATATTGTAAGACAAATCAACCACAACCCACAATTCTAAATTAATTAAAATAAATTTTATTTGTGGATAATCAATAGGGCTCCGAATTCATATCTCAAACGTTAGTCGTGATTGGATGCCACGAACAATCATCCTTAAATCTATAATGTTACAATTATATTTATACTCTATATATTCATATAACCATCTTATAAAACAATATTCATAAGCCCACCATTAACATTTCTTAATATGTCCACTATTGATATGTAAATATCCTATCTATTTAACATATGTGATATGAAATTAATAATTTGGTTAGATTTATTACATATAAGCAGTTGAGATATTAATATGTGTCCATAATAGGTAGGTTAGCAAGACTGATCATCCATATGTTTTGATTAAATTTAAAGTTTGATAGAGTTGTTGTTTTAGCTATTAATGCACATCTCACCTCAAATTAATTTTGTGAGTTTATTAATTTTATATACATTAAATCCGATTTTTTTTCTTATATATTCACTCATAAATGATGAATTATATAAACATTATAAGTATTATAATATGAAAAATATATCTTATTAAATTAGTAAAAAAGAAAAAGGATTTGAACCATTCTTGTGGAAAAATTATATTTAGTAGTACAATGTAAAACAGAAGGGATATTGCTATTGCCAGTGTTTTGTTTAAGATCAAACATATTGAGCTGACCCAAAGTGAAATGACACATGGCCCACAAATAATCTTCAAGCCTCAGTTTCAGCCAACTTAAAAGATTTCTTAGTTATGTTCAATAGTCCAGTAAGATCACTGAGCCTAATATATGTGATTCGAGATGGGCCTGCAAAATTAAATATTGCATTCAAAGGAAAATTCTAAAAAGCTCCTTCGTCAAATTTGGGTAATGTATTTTCACGTTTTATTTTTAACTTGGACTTTGTATGTAAATAGGGGTGGGCAATCAGATCGGTTCGGTTACCGATCCGATCAAAACCGAAAATCAAATATTTTAAATTTTTATTATCGAATCTAACCAAAACGAAATTTCGGTTTGGTTCGGTAAATTTAGAATTATTTGTTAAACAAAACCAAATACTTTACATAATTGACAACAAACAAGATTAAAAAAATATATATATATATATATATATAATAAAGAAAATTCTATACAAAAATAAAATTTCAATTTGGTTTGATTAACCGGATTTTTTTCAAAAGAGAACCGAACCGAGCCGAACTTTTATTCAGTTCTTAATTTTTCAACCGAACTGAATCACATGAGAATATAAAATCGAGTTGATTTGATTGGTTGCGGTTCGATTTTCCTTACCCCTATATGTAAATAAGAGTTTTAAATTCTAATTAGTATTTTAAGCAAGTTTTAATGCAAAAAAAAAAAAAAAAAAAAAAAGAAGAAAGACTCGATAGTGCAGGATGACCCCAATTTTAAGGCAAAAATTTGTGTGCACCAGTTGCACCGTGCAATCCGCACCTTTATGTTATAAATGTAGTACCTTTATGTTATAAATGTAACACCTTTATGCATGTTCATTTTAAAAGGTACAAATATTTGTACATAAAGGTACTACATTTATAACATAAAAGTTTTCCGTGCAACTCTGTGCACCAGTTGCACGGAAGTGTTACTCCAATTTTAATACTCGTAAAAGAACTCAACATTTATAAAATTGAGTAAATAATTATTAATCCGATTCAAGAAAATAAAATTAAATAAGATATAATAGTTTTAACCACCTATAATTCCTAAAATACTGTAAAAATTATACTTATAAACGAGTTGCTCTTATATGAAATGATGTATCATCATACAATTATACCATTTTTCCCAATTGTTTGATAGTACTTGATTGATATCAAAATGAAACGTGTTTTTTTAGTAATTTTCTACTTGATCTTTTACCTAAAAAAAAATTCAAATTGCCACTCATATTTACAAAATTTTCAAATTGTTACTCAAACTTAATTTTGCTACATTTCCGATTGAAAACAGTCATCGAATAGAAGTACAATTTATCTCTAAATATCATTCAAAACGTAGAGTTATATATCAAAATGATCTCATTTCAATTACAATTTTAAATCAATTTTATGATTCGAATTCAATTTAAATTGAATAAATTTCATAACAAGATCAAATTTATAGATTAGTTCTCAATTTTAAACCCAAATTTTAAAGTTTCTCAATAAGGGGCTCAATTTTGCATTTTTTTTTTTCAATTTAAAACTTGAAAATTAGATTGAGTTCTCGATTCAAGACAAAATTTCATTTTTATTTTCTTTTTATTTATATTGATAGATTTATTTATATTTATAGATTTATCTATATTTCAATATGCATTTATATTATAGAAAAATTAAGCCAAGTTAGTGCAATTTTCGAACAATCTTCAGTTTATATCAATTAAATTAAAAATGAAAGAAAGAAAAATATAATAAATTCAATTCATAAAATATAATTTATATTAACTTAATTAATATTAAATTTGGTTTTCTATATTTTTATTCATAAAATTAAAAAAAAAAAAAAAGGAATCTTAATTTTATGAATTGCACTAATTATGTGTGTGTATTTAATACAAGCTGGATGAAGATCATTTCAAAATTGCACTAATTTGTCTTTAATTTATCGAAAATATAAAATATATAATGAAATAAAAATAAACTGAATTTTATCTTGAATTGGAAACTCAATCTAATTTTCAAGACTTAAATTGAAAAAAAAAAAAAAATATATATATATATATATATGTATATATATATATATTAAATTGAAGCCCTCGTTGATAAATTTTAAAATTTGAGTTTAGAATTAGAATTAATCTATAAACTGTTTCTTATTATGAAATTTAAATCAACTTTGTACTTCACCTTTTGTACGATTGTAGTACGACTTTGGTCCTGCGTGAAAAAAAAAAAAAAAAAAACTTGACCCTCATTTATTTATACATGATATTTATTAGTGCGCCATATAAATATTATTATATATTAAAACAAACGATGCTTATTTCTTATTGATGCTAGATTTGATTTTTTTTCCCCCTGAATCCATGCTAGAATTGATCTTTTATAACCTTTATGTGCTGAATTTGAATAACCAAATAAGTTTTTATATGTTTTTATTTTGATGATCTACATCTTTAATTATTACTTTAACATTTTTTCTAAAATTATATTATTGATTACTTTGTCAATATTATATGCTAAAGTACAAAAGATTCTAAGTTCAAATTTATGGTGTAAAATATAGCAAACATAATGAAATTGACGGACATATAGTGAGAAAGTTTTCATAGATAATTGATATCTTTTTTAATTATTTTCTATCTGATTTGGAAGAGTTGAATAAATTTTGGTCATGGTTTATTCACAGTCAAGTTACTGAAACAATTAATATAACTTTTATAAAACTGTTTGATTAATCCACAATTCACAACTTATAATCTATATACGAGATTATAATGGATTTAGTTAAAGGACAATAGAAACTCATCTCACGAAATTTAATTTGTAAGATTATTTCATATGATTTAATTGTGAAAAAGAAGAAAAATTAAAACTTGGGAAGTTTAAATGAATTAGTGTGTGTACATATATAATCCAAAAATTGTATTTGTGGTGCATTTATTAGTTGAGGAATGTTTACGACAATGATTTTGTGTGTATTAATGATCATACTTAGTCATAATATTATTTAACTAATTTAGCCTTAATATTTTGTGTGTAATAATGATCATACTTAGTCATAATATTATTTAACTAATTTAGCCTTAATATAAAATTTTGGTGCTCACATGATACATGCGAAAAAAGTTACTCATTTTTCTAATCCCAAATGATTTTACTTTTGTTACAAGTGCTTTTAAGCCCTCTATATATCTTGTCGACTTTGATGGACATGACCTCAACCATTGTGTTTTATCACTCATTTCAAATCAATCTAGATATTTTGTTGTCATTTTATCATGTGCTTGCATCGCAGTTTATTTGTAATTAATGTATGCATGTTAAATGAATAATAAAAGGGTGCGAACCAAGAACTACTAAACACACCCCAACTTAAGTGTTACTGTTCACTTCACTTGTGAACAGTAACACTTGAGTTGGGGTGTGTTTAGTAATTATGGGGGCGTGGATAGCCGGACCCATAATAAAATTAAATGTATTTTTATATAATTGTACCTACTAATGAAATATAAATACCAATACGTACCATGTCAAATCACAATATAACAAATAGATAGTGAGCTCTGAATAAGATTAATATTATTTTGTCTCTTTTCTTTTTTTTTTTGACTGATACTTGTTAATAAAATATCAGATATATATAATATTATATATCAGATTGTAATCAAGATCCAACGTGATTTTCAAGTGTGCTTCTTTGAAAAAAAAATTATAACGTTTATATTTGTTTTAATACCGTCAAAATACATAAATTATATTATATAAAATCAAATAATATTTTGTATGGCGTAGCAATACTTGAATCTAGACTAAAATTAGAGTCTCTTGGGTGTTGCCTTCAACAAACTAATAAATGGTTGAAGAACGATATAAAAGTTAGGGTTTATGATGTCAATTCAATGGGAAGGGTTAGTACTCATCAGTTCAAGAACAAGAATTGTAAATTTATTGGACCATAATAGTTTAAACAAAAGTTGGTATATATTTTGGAAGAAGTAATTTGGGAAAAAATAAAATAAAAATTCACTGGGAGTGAAAAATACATTTTATGAATTTTTTTGTTTTTTTGAACTGATATCTACGCCTTTTTTTTTCCACCTATTTTTCATTTGTAAAAAATGATTGGAAGTTTAATCAAAATGGAATAAATAAAAAGGCAAAACATTAATATCCATTTGGCAAATTCTTTTACGATACTATCATATGAATCTCATTCTGTGAAACGGATAGGATTGGTCCAATCAATACGTATAAACGCTCCGATCAACTTGATAAATGCGGGCCAACAAATAGTCCACAAGATCAACACATATCTTATAATACTTTTAT
The DNA here is from genome assembly GCA_946896805.1 of Scutellaria galericulata. Lineage (NCBI taxonomy): Eukaryota > Viridiplantae > Streptophyta > Magnoliopsida > Lamiales > Lamiaceae > Scutellaria > Scutellaria galericulata. The sequence continues at coordinate 9,491,879 of OX335798.1, read as the reverse complement.
GTGTATTATATAATATTTTTTGTATTATGTGATATTTTTTATACGTATCATGTAATACTTTGATTCCAAGATTATAAATTCATGATTAATTTGAAAAAAAAAAAAAATCTAACAAGTAATACTTTGTAATTTAACAAGTAATATTTTTTAATCCGATATTAATGTAATTAATGTTTTTGTGTGTAACATATAATACTTTTATATCTATCATGTAGTATAAAAATAACGATACACATAAGAGTACTACTAATTATCAGATCAGTTGTCTTTCAGTCTGCATTAATCGATTGTTGACCTAAGTTCATCAGGTTAATCCAATCTGTCACATAAAATGAGATTTAAGAGACGGGTTCACACAAGGGGGCGATCATTTTCCACGTCAATTGTCCTAGTTTAAAAAATAGGATAATTCTCTATCTATAAATCTTAGGTTTACCTTAATAAAATTAGGAGAAAACGTACAAAATTTTGCAAGACCCTCTTATAGATCACATTATGTTAGATGAGGTTTCATTTTAATAATTTCATTTCCTTATATTTTTATCAAAAAACAAATCATCTATATCCCAATATTAAAATGGTCGGGATTCAATCTCATGAATATTGATATGTGAGACAATCTCACAAGATCGTCTCTTGAAAATGTGTGAGATGACATGTTAAGATTATTAATGATGACTAATTAGTTGATAAAAATGTGCAGATTGCAGGAATTCGAGAGTTTAGATTAGGCGAGGGAGTTGATGCTTCTGGTGTGACAACTAAAATCCTAAGTTGCAATTGTTCCATTAATCTAACGGTAGATAACAACTCCAAGCTCTTTGCTCTTCACATCCACCCTCCAATCATGCAATTATTTTTTGGACATCTCCCTTTTGCAATATCAAAGGTAACTTAATTCTTTTTCTTTTTTAATAAACAAGATTAATAGATTTTCGAATAGCTCACAATCATATACATGTTCACATTGTAATCAATATGTTCTTGCTATAATAGTGATTGTATATAAAGTATATTACATGATACATGATCAGGTATAATCAAGTGTGTGTTGTTATCAAAATTGAACTCAATGTTTGTCTAACCAAGGCCTCTAATCTGGTAGTCTACTTGTTTTCATTCAAAGTGTAATTATACGTCAACTTATAATAATATAATAACATTTTTATTTTATTTTTTCTATCTCTTTGGTGGCAACAGATGCAAAGTAGAGAACTAAATGTTGGGAGTGATGATTTAACATTGTTCAGATTAAATATTGGGACAAGAAATAAGGCAATGTATGGTGCAGGAAGAAACATGCAAGATTTGCTAGAATCTGGAAAAGGATTGCCATTGGTAATTAAAGTGAGTTTGAGATCAAATTTTCATGTGGTTTGGAGGATCATTCAACCTAAGTTTCATCATGAAGCTCGATGTTTGGTGGTCTTAGGTAGTCAATATGATAAGAAACATAGAACCCTAGTTTACAACAGTACATGTTTCATTAATTCATAGCAATATTGTTTGTCTACCTTGTAAGTTGCATTATATATCTATGTTGGATGGATTTCACTACATAGACTAGTTGTCGTTCATCATATACATGTCTACATTGTGTGTATTTTGATTATGTGTAGAAATAAAATATTGTAGAAACTACGCACGATAAAATTACTATTTGTGGAAATCCACATTCTTAACTATAAACTCTCTTAAGAAAAAAACTATTTTGTTGTCTTCTTAACTTCAGTTTTTTTAAAACATTTTAATCAATTATATCATTTTCCCCTTGTCCCAAGGTGGGTCTGACACTGGATACGAAGATAGTGTGTTATTACTACAATTTTAATGGTAGTATGGTAAGAAGGCCAAAAATGTTCAAATTTAGTTAGAATATAATAAATATATGTTAAGTTATGTTTATGAAAAAATAAAAATAATCTACTACAAATAACTAAAAATAAAAGTGTGCACAAGATCACAACACTCAACTCCCTAACAACATAAAAAGAACAAAACTACGCCGACTAAGATACTTCATTGTGTCGTTTATGAGAGTATATCTAATATCGTATAATATCATGTAATATATATGTGTGTGTAGGTATTTAGATCTACAATGAGAATTTTTGAAGTTTAGTAATATTTTTCTGAAAAAAAAAAAGGCAAATAAGGTAAGCAACAATAATAAAACAAAAATTAATACAAAACATGCTCTGCATAGGACGATATGATATGAATTGGAGTGACACTCATGTACACAAGGTGCAACAATACTGTTATATTATATGAGTGATATTGTTATATTCATTCATATAATATAACTGTATTACTTCATATAACATAACAGTATCACTCATATAATATAACAGTATTACTTCATATAAAACAATATCACTCATATAATATAACAATATTGTTGTGCACAGATTTGGATTCGTGCACCTTGTGCACAAAAGTTTTTGCCTATGAATTGGACATAAAGAAACTAAAAAATTTAAAGCACGCAAGTTAATAACTAAAATAAGACATGCATCTAAGCCCAAAATGTGACATAAATATTAGGTATGAGAGACAATTGAGATTTTGTGTCTCGAAATTAAGTTGTGGTGATGCAATTGTTGTATATAAGGGATGGTTTGGAACTTAAGGATATTTTTGAACACATGCCTTCTACAAAGTTATCATAAAGTTAGTTTTGGAGACCAAATCTTGTATTTTTTTATGGGGTAAAATACACCAAACCCCATTCTATTTTAGAAATCTTACATTGGTCCCCCCAATTATCAAAATGACAAAGTTTATACGTAAATAACAAAAAATCGGCATGTAATCCCCAAAATCATCAAACATAACGAGAGTGTAATGCACTCGTCTAATATACGGATTGTGGTGGATTTTTACCATTTTATAGTTGTATATTGACTATTATACCCTTTGTTTTGTAATATTATGACATGCATTGATTTTCATTTCCTTCTTTCTTCTCTGGCCACCGAATAGTTGCGCCGCCACCGAACCACCACCGATGAATATCAAAAGTTTCACTTTTTCTTGTCAAACTTCACCAAATGAATCCAAATCTACCTTCTATCAAATTTTCTTCCAAATTTTCATTAAAATTTTGTTAAATAGAAACAAAAAGAAAATGTTGCCGCCGTCGAATTCCATATTTTCCGGCAGACTGTTTTTTTTTTTTAGAAAATGAGAAAATGAGGGATAAAAAGGGGCAAAGCAAGAGAGAAGAGAAAGAGAACAAGAGTTTCTGGAAAAGAAAGAAGCAGAAGAGAGGAGACGAAGAGAGAGAAAGTGGGGGGTCATCGGAAAACACCATTTTTATCCATCGAAGCTCCAAAATTTGATCTCTCTCATTTCTCAAACAAAATACATAAAATTAGTATCAAAATGATCATCTACTCAAGCCAAAACATATCCCCATATCAATTTACAAAAATCCATTCAATTATGAGTCAAATTGATGGAAATTCGATTGAAATTTCAAAACAAAATCAATTTTCTTGAGTTCTCATTTTAGCTAACAAATTTACAAATTGATTTAGGGGTTTTAATCCCTATGATATCAGTTATCTTATAATGTTTTTTATCTTTGATTTTCATCCAAAATTTTGGAAGAATAGAAGATTTTTCTTTTCTACACTGAGCGTGGTTGTGGTTTTGTAAGGTTGTTGCAATTTCTTTCTTTTAATAAAGGGGGGACTGATGCTGAATTTCCAAAATACGAGGGGATTTGGTGCATTTAACCCTTTTTCTGAAGCACAAATGTGTGTTATTGCTTCCCTAATATGAAAGCTTGACATTTATTTTCAAAATTGATTACTTCTATAATGACAATTGTGACTTAAGAAGTCATAAGAGTCAAGATGTACTAAATCATTCAGAAGTCGTCGGGTGAAATTGACCAAGTCATTCAAAACACTTAAATGGGTGTAACAATGCTCAATAAATGATTAACCAAAGAGGTTTTAATGGGTCTGTATTAAATCCACTATATGAAAAATCTTGGTTGACTACTTCAGTAATAATTGGTAAATTTGTTCACAAGTGCGAACATACCATAACTCATGATATTTGGGTATATTTAATGAGCGTGTTCGGATAACCATAACTAATTTGGTCCGCATACCAAGTTATCTTTGATGAGCTATATATTCAAGGTTTTATCTAGTCTTGTTTGGTTCAGTAGGAACATTTTAAGTCCATATTTTTCTACGATTTGGTTTTTTTATCATTTGCTACACATCTTACTAAACAAAAAATAAGTGGATATGATTCATTAATTTTTTGCTTTTGAGAAGCAAGCATTTTATTCCAATAGGACAAATTTGTAACTTAGAATTAATAACTGAGCAAATACAGTCTAATAATGGCAAGTATTGGATTGTTTGACTCATAAGGACACTAAGACGAATGAAATAACATTTTGGTGTGTTATTAAAAGTTATGTTTGATGTTCTTAATGCACACCTACAATGTGTAATTGACAAATGTTATATTCAACTGAATCCTTTACTTAAAGTATTAAGAATTCGGGTTGATAATTGATATGTTTAGAAAAGGTGAAGTGTTTCTTATTGTTTTTCAAAAGGATTGAATGGAGAAATACATAAAGTTATGCTAGTATCAACAAGTCATTCCAACTATGATTTTGAGTTGTATGCTGAAAACGATTGTTTAAACATCAACATTTGCAGTTTAGAATTGCAAAATGGTCTTACACATTCTTTTTGTATGTTATCTTGAATTCGTTGGAATTCAACTAGTTTCAGTTGCAATTGTTGTTCTTCAAATTTTGAAATATAACTCGAATTTATAAAATTATTGATTGGTCGATATACACTATGATTATTTTGTCATTGGACTTTATGTTGTTAGTTATGTGTTATTGAAGTGAGATGAATAAATTTCTAACTTAAATTTGAATTGATTGGTAGATGAGATACTAAATAAGTTCAACATTAGGCAAAGTATAATGAATCGACAAGGAAAAGACAAATTCGATGTCTTTCTCAATGATTGTTCTCTTCATTGTAAAGTTTGTATTACTTGTAGTCAACATGAGAAATTATAATAGACCAAGATAGTCAAAGATTTTGTTGTTATTAATCCATGTTCATGTTTTGTGTTTTAGTTATGAAGCTCGACATTTTTTGTCATTTTTCAAACAAATTGGATTTTTTTTATTTCTTGAGAGTTTAAAAATATTGGATTGTTTTGGACATCATTCATACAAAATCAAGGATCAATTGACTGGGATATAAATGCCTTAGATGTTAAGGTGTGAGAATTTGATTGATACTTTTTTAAGTTTCAATGTGACGAAGAATTATATCATCCAACAACTCATTATTCTTCACACATTTTTCCAATAAATTGTATGTTGGAGAAGGAGAGGAAAGTATGTTGCTAGATATGTTAAGGCCATGATGATGAAAATCAACTAGTTAAAGAACTATATGAATAGTTTGTTATTGAAGTTAGATCACATAACATATATTTCTGTAGATATTTTTCTAGTATGGGTTAAAACTGGAAAGTATTCTCTATTCAAAACCTCATAGAGCGATCTAAATCCAATTGATCTTACAAAGATTTAAGAGGATTAACTGTAGCTAAATTCCAGTGGGAGTCAAGTTTGTAGTGAAGACATCTTTCTGAATTTCTTTATTAGGAGAATATTGGAGTGTATGCCAAGATATCTTTCGAGATTGAAATGTTTTTATCATGTTTTTTCAGAAAATAAGTATGAGTCTATTATCATGTGTAAAATTTTGTCTTATCTTTTAAAGAATAAACAGATGAAAGTAATTGAGGATTATATAGCGACAAAACTATAATCATGTCTAGGAATGAATGATTTTTTCCATTTGGACAAATAAAAATTGAGAACTATAAGTTTTCAAAATCTTTTTGAAACTATTTAAGAGGTCGAAATATCAAATTGGTATGATAATAACATTTAATATGAGAGTGTCAATTGTTGAAAGACATGTCCACCAATGATGATATTTTATCTTTGTTCATGTTATGTTAGACAATTGAAACTTAGAATTGCATTTCAAATGACAAAGAAGCTACATTGTTTAGCAATACACTTAACAAATTAATTGACCAAAAGTTTTATGGTGAAAGGGTCTAGACACCATTGTGTGAGGCTGGAGCAGTACTTAGGTGCTTAGGATTTCCTGAAAAGTAATGATCTCATATAACTTCGTTATAATGGACGAAGCCTATTGTTGATTATGTTTCAACAAGAAATTTGTGATTCTATTTCTTAAATGGATAACATATTGCAATCAAGCGATGTTTGGAGTATTGATAAGAACATCAATGGATTATTGTCGTTCTTTTTATACAAATAACATGAGTGAACCATTCTTAAATGTTGTTCTATAAAGACTTCTTGTGTGAATGTTTGGAAACTCATCATACTCCTATAGTGAAAATGTGGAAGTTGTTGTGAATTGTGTCCTAAGGCTTTTAGTGAGAAGCATAATAAGTTGTCCAATGTAAAACATTCACGTATGAGTTAGAAGATAAATGTATGCTATGATGTGCACATATCCAACACATAATGTCATGAGCTTAGTAAAGAATTTGTTTTGTCCTGAGAAAAATGGTGAATTGTTGTCAAAAGGATTCTTAAGATATTTGGAAGACGCGGTGTATTTCTTTCTTTATAGTCAATAAAATGAGACTAAAATTGATTGACACACTTTGATGCCCACATTAATAATGATGTGAATTATGTCTAAACTTATAATCTTGCTAATGAGTATTAGAACATCTCTAAGAAAGGCTTATGTTAAGTGTGTGAAATACACTTAATACACATAGTCGTAAACACGTTTATCGTGCTATCTTGGTCTTAAATGAATCATAACTGTGAGATATTGGTTGTTATAGGTACAAGAGGTGAAACGGAGTAAATGAGACAAAGCGTGCGAAAAATGGTAGAAATAGGGTCGATACCGCGGTATCCATATTGGGCACCGCGGTACCCGAAGTGAAGTTCCAAAGCTCAGAGTTCTGCACCTCAGTACCACGGTACCCATATCTCGGTACCGCAGTACCCGACTCCAGAAAGTTCAACACGTTGTCTCAATTTGTTAGAAAAATACGACTTTCATGCTTCCAACGAATTGAGGACAACTTTCCTTTTTGGTGTCTATCAAAACCATATCTAAGATCGAGAGAAAACACAATCTGGGGCCCCAAACAAAAAGGAAGAGAATAGAAGCAAGACGATCGAGCAAAGAAAGGAAGATCGGCATCAATCCAAGAGTTTATTTCCATTCGTTTTTCTTTATGATTTTCTTTATCAGTCAAACGATGAGTAGCTAGAATCTTTCCTTTCTAGGGTTTTATTCGAACACTATGTGTGATTTATGAATCCTTTATTTCGATTCTAATGCTAGTTTGATTTTACGATTCCTTCTTCTTTTTGTTGTTGATCAAGTGCATGAATTTGGCCAATTTGTGTATCTTTATATTATTGTCGAATTTAAATCGGAAGATTGGTTTGATAATTAGAATTGTGGTAGAAGATCATTTGAGTTAATTGAATAGGATAATATTTAATTGCATGTGAAATCGTAGGAATATAGATTTCACCTTAGGAAGCTATATTTGGGATTTATGCTTAATGCTTTGTTATGAGTTTAATTGCGTAAGAATACCGTAAATTTTTCATAACATTAGATTCATACATCACATGGAAACGGGGCATGATTATATTAGCATCTCAGGTTAGGAATCGGGAATTGAATCTTGCATGAGAAGAGGATAAAGGGGGATTAAAACACATAAGGGGAGATAAAATCCTAGGTTTGTTTATTGTGATAAATCTTAATCTAATTCTTCTTTGCTTAATTGCAGTCACTATTTCATTGTTTTTCGTAACAGACATCTCTCAAAGTTGGATTTGCTGGATAGGATCATAAGTTATGAGAATCTAGTACTTAGGAATAGATAGTTATTATTTTCCCTGTGGGTTCGATATCCGGACTTTTCAAGTCCACTATATTACTTTTCACGATACGTGCACTTGCGTAGTGTTAGTTTTCGCACAACAAGTTTTTCTTAATTCAGCTATTGTTTTGTTGAATTTCAGGTAGGAGGTACAGTCTATGCGAAGAAGAAACGTATAAAATCTAGTGTCATTTGATCCCGAGATTGAGCGAACACTCAGGCGAGTCAAAAGAAATCAAGTTGAGAACCAAGCAATGGACCAACAAGCAAATAACAATGAGCTAAACGAGGTGAATAATATTCCACCTCGTCCAGCTGCTCCACTAGTGGATAACAACACCCGACCCATTCAAGATTTTTATGTCCCGATTATGGACGGATTCCGACCAAGCATCTTTTACCCATCCATCGATACCAACAATTTCGAAATCAAGGCAGGGTTACTATCGATGCTGGCAAACAACGGGTTATTTAGTGGTTTAGCTGGCGAAGATCCATACATTCATCTGGTGAATTTTCTAGAAATCTACAACTCTCACAAGCAAAACGTAGTCTCCTCTGAAGCAATCCAACTTCTCTTGTTCAAGCACTCTCTACAAGGTCGGGCTCGCATTTGGCTTACATTACTGGAGCCCCATTCCATCACTACGTGGAATCAGTCGCGCAACTCTTCATGACCACCTTCAGTTCTCCTACAAAGGAAGGGAAAATTCGGAATCAAATACACACATTCCTGCAGGAAGATGGGGAAGAGTTATATGAGGCATGAGAACGATACAAGGCGCTATTGAGAAGATGCCCAAATAACAGAGTAAAGAGATGGCGTCAGATACAGTTGTTCTACACAGGGCTGAAAGAGAATGCTCAAATTGTGCTCGATGCTGCTGCATATGGAAATTTTTTGGGCCTTACTGTTCCGGATGCTACAGTTTTGCTGGACAATCTTTCAAAGAACCGACATGCAAAGCTTTCTAGCCAAAACACAAGCGACACAATAAACGTTCCTGGGATGTTCGAGGTCGATCAGATGACAGCTGTGCAAGCGCAGATGGCACAACTAAATCTGCAAAATCAACTCCTCGCGAAGCAATTTGCAGAACAAAACAAGATGATTTTGCAAAAGTTGGAAGAGGGATCTCGAACACAGCAAGTTCAAGTTGTATACACTCTAGCAGCCACTACAGTGTGCTGTGAGATTTGTGCTGGAAATCACTACACCAATGAGTGCGTCACCGAGCCAACAACTATGAATTATGTGAACAATGGAAATCGTCAGTTCCAGCAGGGCCAGAATTACTATAAGCCGCCGTAGTTTCAGCCACGTCCATTGTAAGGACAATATCAGCCACGTCCATAACAGGGATTTCAACAGCAACAAAGATTCCAACCATCAAATACAGTGGCACTAATTCCAGTTGAAGATGTAGGTTCGGTATTAGCGCAATTCATCGTGACGACATAAGCCTCTTTCCGAATAGTTTGGGGGTATGTTTAATTCTTCTTTGTTTAATTGCAGTCATTATTTCATTATTTTTTGTAGTTTAACAGACATCTCTCAAAGTTGGATTTGCTGGATAGGATCATAAATTGTGAGAATCTAGTACTTAGGAATAAATAGTTATTATTTTCCCTGTGGGTTCGATATTCGGACTTTTTAAGTCCACTATATTACTTGTCACGATACGTGCACTTGCATAGTGTTAGTTTTCTCACAACAACTTACTGTGTGTTTATGTTTAGGGTAGAAGTAAAGTTTTGGAACTTCTGTTTCTATTGTGCAAAGAAAGAGATTTGACTTAAAATAAGCTAAAAGGTGTTTGGGAGTAACAGACAACACATCGAAAGCTTTGTGAATCATTTTGAGAATTGATATGACATTACTTACAATGGATACTCCTAATACTCATGAAAGTCAAACTAATTTTAATATGATGTTTAACTTTATTTTGGGATATAATTGAATAGTGAGAGTTGATCATGAGGTACTTAATTGTACTATGTATGCACACATATGTTGATTTTTTTCAACTCAAAACGTATGCCGAACAAGTAAGTTGAAAATGTCTCTTTCACACGAGCAATGTTTCTAATGTTGAGTGGCATGTAGAGATAAAATGTGTATAGAGCTCATTGAGCTATGGCATTTCTGTCCATTTCACAATGAGTGAAATGAAAAATACCCACCTTTTTAAAAAAACATGTTTTTTTATCCAATTTGGGGATAAATTGACCAAACTACCCTAAGACCTTATAACTGTTATGTCCATTGAATTGGAGGAAAAAACCCTTGCGCCCAGATTTACACTCGATCGACTGTAATTTTGCAATTCACAGAGTTAAATTCCTTTCGTGATTTTCCCTACGTCTTTTCGTGACCCTAGCCCTTTCGTGATTTTCCTTTTTGAGAGCAAATTATTGAGAGCTTTGTTCGTGATCACGGTGTGGGATATCCGTTGCAAATCACGAAAGCACCAATCTTTTGGAAAAAAAATATTCGTGAGAATGGCGGCGGAAGAAAGCGGTGAACAACAGAAATCGACGACGGGAATGGCGGTTGAATAAGTTTTCTGATTTACACAATGAAATACTTTAAATTTCGAAACGTGATGCAATTTTTTGTGTGGGGTTTGAATTTTTGTTGTTCATGAGACATAGGATAGATCACGAAGGCTTAATTAAATAGATCACGATGTAAAGATAGCTTAGTCACGAAGGTTGTTTGAACAGGTAAATAGATCACGAATGTTTTTTAGATCACGAAGAATATATGTCTTCATCACGAGAGTAATTTGGTAGATCACGAAAGTGACTAGGGTTTCGCTTATATATGTCTTCATCATTAAGGCTATTAACTAGATCACGAATTACATATCGTTTAGGCACGAGGGAGCTCAAACAAGGTAAATAGATCACGAATGTTAGTATATCACGAAGATCTATAGATAACGAATGTAGCAAAATGTTCTTGTGATCTAACAAAATTTCCCTCGTGATGAAGCAAATGTTCTCGTGATTAAGCAAAATTGTCTCGTGATCTATAGATCCTAGCCCAAATTCATGATGAATTTCGAAATTTTGAATATTAATGTTATTGAATATGTTATTGATCCTAGACTATCTGTTATTGATGTTACTCGTGATCTATTTATGCTTTTCTAAATTCATGATCTATAGATCCCTCGTGATCAATCATTATATTATTGAATATGGATTTATGTACGTTTTCTTAACAGCCACAATGGAAATGACGTGGTCTTTTAAATCTCGAGGCCCGATACAGTACATACTGTCTCACGCGTGTTTTGGGAGACATAGCTTCGGAGCTTCGCCGTTGTGGTGGGCTCGATGCTTTCCGACGGTCGTGCTTTGAGCACTTTCTGAAGTTCGATAAAGACACTGTCATAAGCGATCGAAGACTCCACCTCTTCAACCGTGAGATCGTTGTGCCAGGAGCAAGCCCACACGAGCGTTGGTTTCGTGTGGGTGATCGTGATCTACGATTCTCCAAGGTGGAGTTTTGTATGATCATAGGGCTGAAGTTCGGAGGCTCGGAGTTTAAGATCGACAGCCCATATTGCGAGCCACCAGCAGATGGTGTGTATAAGCACTTCTTCGATGGACAGTCTGTGGTAGCCGGTGATCTTTTATCTCAGTTTACGGGTGGAGATTTCCACAGCAGTCTGGAGGATGCCGTGAAGATTGCCTATATTCTGCTGCTGACACTCCACCTTTTTGGGACCGATGTACGTACAAACGTGCCCCAATGGCTGTGGTGTTTGGTCGAGATACCTGAGAAATTTGATAAATTCCCTTGGGATGCTTATTGTTATAAGAGATTGCTCCACTATCTCGATCATTCACTGCATCCCAACAGAGCTCGTCGACCACTGTATCACCTTTATGGCTACGTTATAGCCCTACATGTATATTTATAAATCCAACTGATGTTATCGCTTATATCAATTGTGTATTATCTGATGACATACTTCTTTTTCCACATTTTAGATCTGGGTGTTTAAGTGCATCCCTGAGTTCGGGAAGCAACTGGGAGAGAAGTTTTCGGACAACTTTCCGAGAAAAGCCTGATGGCGCAGTCCTGGAAAACGTCCGAATGTGCCCGACATCTTCAGTTCTAAAAAAATGAGTAATTTTAAAAAATAAGTAGATAATTTTGCTATTCTTTGAATTTCCAAAACTAATATCAATGTGAAATGCCTCAGATTGAGACCATTCAACTGGAGCCAACTGAAGAGAAGAGGCTACGATCGTATATGGTCGATCTTACGATGGATCTATGTACAGGAGTACAGTTTATCCCTCAAGATCGACCGAATAGCCGTAGGACTTCTAGGTCAAAGGAGTCGAGACTGTCTCGGTCTGACACTATGCGTGCCAAAGTGAAAAAACACGTGTCAGATAATATGTCTCGGCCTTCTAAGCGGTCGAAGATTGCCAAGGATGGTGATGAGGCAGGACGTACAACAACACCAACCTTGGTCCCACGAGAGGTTCCTCAGAAAGTAGAATATTGTTTAACCACATTATCATCATTTGAATATTGTTTGTTTGTGTTCTTAGCAAGTTGAATATTGTTTGTTTCTCTTCTTGTTAGTTGTCACACATTCAAAAGTCACAGGATACTACAAAGAAGCGGCGGAAGATAAAGAAGTTATCCACTCGAGCAACGAAAGAATTTCTTAGGACGGAGATGCAACAAGTCCTTCGAGAAATCCTTCTGACTGTAGTGCGACAGGAGTTACCAGATATCCTAAGGGATATTATGTCAGGGGTGCTCCATGAGCTGATTCCAGAGATGGTGGGACAAGAGAGATCGACCGAGTCTGTTGATCCTTCGAGAGAGACGAAGGGTCCATGTGGTCCTAGTTCAAATAGTCTAGAGCGAACATCTGATTTTGCCTATAGGGTTAGTGAAAATATTCAACTCAGTATCCTTATATGCTTATATGACGATTTTGGATACATGAAAGTAATAGACTGTGTTTGTTTCATTACAGGATGTTAGATTTCCAGTAGTGTTGGACCAACGGTCACAGTTGGTCCCACCTACAGCAGAGAATGTCTTCGTTCCACCACCTCTCCAGGCACCCCCAACTGTTGTGATGGAGAAACAAGGAGAGACTGAAGACCAACGGGTAGGGGTGGTTGAGGTGGAGGGAGATCTCTTATCTCCAAAGAAAGAGAAGCCATTGGTTGTGTTCACCCGTCGGATTAGAAAGAAATTATCGAAGATCCAAACATCATTTGTTCAACCTGATTAGAAGAAGAAACGAGAAAAGTGTGAGTCCGAGTACTCACCTTTTTTAGAGTCGGATGAAGAACGACAGTTGTCGGGACCATTGAAGTTAAGGGTGAATGCAGCATGGTTCAAGGATGTCGAGAACCCCACAGTTAATTTGTCTACAAAAGTACGTCTACTGTTAATATGATCCATAACGTTGACTAGTTCGAAAAAAATCATAGGATTTGCATCCGTTTAATTATCTATTGGTATTTATTGATAGGTTTTGGATGGATACATGCATATTCTCGCGATGCGGTTGTATACGGGTGACTCCATCCTTCCTAGATTGACAATCAACAGCTTCAACATCATTGATTCCACCTTTGTGGTATTAAAAAATAAACACTAATTTAAGTTTTACTTAAAATCTTGTATTGTGTTTTTTAACTATCTAACATAACAACGTACGTGTATCAGAGCTTGTTGAGATTTGTCTGGATGAAGATCTATAAAAACGAGCCATGATACATCGGCGTTGATCCGTTGGGGCCATGCCCATACCCGAACTGGATACCGGATACTAATTTACAGCAATATGTTAGAGGATCCTTCCCCTCATGGGCACAACCATGGTATCGAGTCCGTGATGTAAGATTTTGAACTTTAACTGTTGTTCAAAATTATTTCTTACAATGCGTTACAAATATTCATGAAAAATCTTACAATGTCCCACAGTTTCTATTGATATGTCATTGCGGCACGATCGCACACTAGATTATGTGTCGAGTACGACTACAAGAGTGGAAGATCCATGTATATGACGCATTGAGTCATTTGCCCGATGAGAAGGGTTATACTGTATTTCAGAGAAGGGTTATACAAATAACACCGCTAAGGCATTTGCTGTCTCGACTACTTGAGGTAACAGGATGGTTCAAAAAGATGGATATACAGCCGCAGTTTGAGCCCTTTCGATATGTCCAGGTACCTCTCAGTGAGCAGTTTAGGCAGGAGGATGAACATAGTTGTGGTCCTTTTGCATATTTGTATGTAGAAAGATTTATATCTAGCAAATTTGTTCCTGTAACTTCGAAAGATATGTTGAATATAGGAAACAAATAGCTCTTAAGCTTTTTGAATCAACTAGTTAGGATCATTGTATGGATGCACATTCATGTATGAAAACATATTTTGTTGATAATTTTGTTAAAACAGTTGAAAGTGTATGGTTTAAATGTGAAAAGTATACAATTTCTGCAATTCGTGATCTAGATCAGTTATTCATTGATTGATATTCGTTACCATTCGTTATGCATAACTAGCTTCTTGAGTACAATTTTCTTTGATATATTAGATTAGAAGGGAGAAGGAATTCTACATCTGGTGATTATAGTGCCTAGTATTTGAAAACTGAAGATCAAGATTCTTATATAATTTGTATGCCTAAATTATTTGGTTGCTTTATAATTTCTTCAGGTGAATCTCTGGTGCCATGTTTTAATTTTGGGAATGGAGGTTAGGATATTTTAATCTATGTTTTGGTAGCAGTTATGCCTATTTCTAATGTTATTTGGATGAAGTTATCCTTGATTTGATGTTTGTTTTTACTGTCTTTTGGAATTTCAGTGGGATCAGTTGGATATGGTATACAAATCCAATTGAAACTTCTTTAATTTGGAAGTAAGTTGAGCGTAGTCTAGTTCCATCTTACTATATAACCAATTGAATATTATTTGCAGTGTCTTTATTTAGTGTTTTTCTCTTGTGATCTCATGTTGAAGTGTGCGTATGTATACTAACACAAAAGAATTAAGTGTGCTCACACCTAACTTGACAGAGTTTCCAGCAAATTTTTTTGAATTTTTTCTACAGACACTATGTCATGAAAAAATATATTTTTATGACATTGAATTTTGTCACCAATTATTATTAAAAGCATCACCTATTATTATTGTGACGACATAATTTATGTCATGAAATTTATAAATTAGTGACGAATAAAATTATCAATGGTGACAAAATAAAATGTGGTCACAATTTCTAGTATTTTAATGATGGATATAACATTTGTCGCTTTTAAATAACAAATTGTGATGATTTTTTTGTCGTCACAAAAATATTCATTACAAAATGTGTGATTTCTTGCATACAACTCTTTAAATGAATCTTTTTTTACAGTTAAAACATCATTCTTCTTCATCACTAGTTATAAGGGCTCATTCATTACATGTCCTCTTCGTATGTCTAACATTACGACAGATGTTGCACTTATCTGGTTGCCTAATTTTAGGCTGCACAGGTAGTTGAGGAACGACAGTTGAAGAACATCGTGCAGAATTGTGGTCGGTACCATGACATCTCAAACATTTCTGAGAACGACTCCTGCTACTTGAATCTCCGTTTGATGGATGTCTATTTTGTCTAGGACGACCAACTTGTTTGACATTATCTGGTGGATTGATAGTCATCATAACATTACTAATTGACTGCGGAAGACACCAGTCTACTGGGGTCGGAACAGACATTATCAACCCTGAATACAACTTCTGCAACGTCATCATCTTGTAATAGTCTGAAACGTAGGCCACAATTGATTGATTTGTCTCACTGTTCAAATGTAAACTTCATTAGAGTTCAAATCATCACAATATAATTACAAACGATATATATAAAAATAAATATTACTTGAGAGTTTTGATTGCATGACTACATGGTATTAAATCCAATTGAAATTCACGACACGTGCATGATTTGTGCCCCAAATCAACATGATTATGAAGACCATCCTTCACATTGAAATTGATCCACTAATCGTGAAAATCTTGCAACGTTGACTATCTTTTTGAGTTTCTTGTATTCTATGAAGAACATTTGGACTCACGCTGGATTCCACGGTTGCCCATTTCGCACATCGTTTGGAAAACCATGTCTGAAGTAAGTTGCGAGAAAATTCAAGAAGAGAACAGATCGGCAACTTTCTGGCCCATAACAATTTTGAATTCAAAGACTCCACTGAGTTTGATGTCATAATCTCATAACGTCGCACGGGACAGCAAGCACGAGCCCATCTTTTAACCTTCTCTTTTCTCAGCTTCTTCCAGCCCTTCTTATCTAATACTCTAATTTGATCTATGTACTTTTTGTGTATTTCTCGTGTATAAGAATATGCAGTTTTCTTATACAAGCTCACAAATTGGGCTCCATATGCACTAAGGTTCAACTCCATGTGCCACGAACATAACCCATGGGCAGTGCCTGGAAATACTCCCTCAACTGCATTTTATATGCTGACATGACGATCTATTAACCGAAAAACAAAAAAGTGATCTACTATCTCAACTTGAATTATTAAAAACGACACTTGTTGAAAAATATCATTTATACCTAATACAATTAGAAGATCATTCGGATGACCATAGGCTTTCTTCAGTTGAGTCAAGAACCAATGCCAGGATTCATCATTTTCCTTATCACCAACACCAAATGCAAGCGGATAAATCTGTTTATTACCATCCTAAATAGTAGCAACAAACATGAGGCCCTTGTATCTGTCTTTCAAATATGATCCATCAATGACGATGACAGGTCTACAACAATTATGAAATCCTCTTATAGAGGCACCAAGAGCCATGAACACATACTTGAACTTATCATCGTCGTCTGTTTTGAAACATGTGATGGTACCAAGATTTGATTTTCTGACCATGTGCAAGTATGCAGGTAACTTACTTCATGATTGATCGAAATCACCATATATTAAACTGTGGGCATGATAATGAGCTCTTAGTGCCTTATCATATTGAATATCTATACCATGTCATGTGGAAAGATCATCCATAATTTCTCTCATCTTAAGTACTCGACCATCTCGAAGCAATAAAGGAGCAAAATAAGCACCAATGATCTTCGATGACAATTGACGTGGTCGGCCAGTCATAGCCAATCGACAGTTATGTGGACCGATAAACTTTTTCACTATCCATGGTCCCTTTTCTGTTCTATTTGCATGCAATAAAAATTGACATTCTTGCTATTTACAAACAATAATATATCGTTGCTTGTCTGATCATTTTACCGCATACTGAAATCGATTCTTCATGTGGTACATTCCCACTGCATACAGTAATTGCTCTTTGCTGTTGAATATTGACCAACCACTAGCTTCCTTTCACCATCGACTGGACATACCAAAATAGGCTCAAGGTCGTCAGTGTAAAAGGATGCCCCTGGAATAATCCAATCATCACGGTGATCAAGTGTTAATTTTGGTCCCGACTCACCACTTGAACCATCTTCATTCATCGAAATGCATCTGTTTCTAAGAACACACATATTACTATGACCAATATGATGTCTTCACTATAAGCAAAATCCTCTGGCACAAAAATCATCTCTTCATTTTTTTGAGTGCACCTCTACATTTGACTTGTCGGTGTATCTAACAAAACCATCTATTGGTGACAGGGTACCATTATTGAAGCTCTGAAAGTCTCTTATGGATTGCCAGATTGACTGTACATCATCTCTTCCACAAATCTGGGTCATTGAGACGCTAGCGTGCTCTAATCAAGTAGATATATCTCTTTTACTAGGTATATTTAGCTTTTTTTTTAGATCAGTGTACCTCAAAGGGGCTTGTTAAGAATGATGTTGAGTCTGATGAAAAACAGGCCTCTCATTGTGATGCTGACCTGCTGACTGAAAAGTTTGATGAGGCAGTTCAATATAGCAAGGGTGAGAACACAAATAATGACATGAAAGGTTCTGATGGGTCCACAACAATGAATAGGGACATGGATAAATTTGACATGAGGTGGTGGGACAAATAGATCACGAGATCACGAGATTAACCACATTATTAATTTTATAAATCACGAGATTAACCACATTATTAATTTTATAAATCACGAGATTAACCACATTCGTGATCATGAGGAGTGTAGATCACGAGGGGTGATCACGAGGTTACACTCCCCTCGTGAACTATATGGACTTTTGTGATCTATTCGTTACCTCTTTTAAGATGAACGTAAATAAAGATCACGAATTATGTTTCGGTTAATCACGTTAGCTCATTTTTCTTGAATTGAATCTTCTCTCATAGGTAATAAATTGGTAGGTGGGATTCATTAAATGAAGTGCAATTCATTAAATAGGGTATAAGGGCATCTAGGACTTTTTAGCCCCAAATTGGGTAAAAAACATGTTTTGTTAACAAGTGGGTATTTTTCATTTTTTCATACATGTATCGGATAAAAAGGCACATTTGCAATATATATATATATATATATATATATATATATGTAAGATGTGATCACTAGTGGGTTACTAGTAAGATGAATACTAAGATGTAATCACTAGTGGGTTACTTTTTATCATAATGGATATCTTGTTGTTCATTTTAATTTGTCTTATAGCCAGATATGAGTTTTCTTCAATAGAGATTGACTTAAGGACGACAAAGGAGATAGCTCAAGTTAGGTGTTGCAAGCACTTGAACCAAGATCTGTACAATGTGTTTTGAGTGATGACACACGTCTTCTTAGAAAAAATGACACATGGTAATACATGTTTCATACCAAGTGTGCTTAGTGGACCATTGTGAATAATGAGAAGAAAAAAATTCTCATTGTATGAGATTCAGAGGTTTGAATTACCTCAAGTTGTGTCCTTGTGACTTTCATCTGTATCTTTAGTCATTATTTTGGTGTTGCTATGTTAATATGTTTTCAATAAACAAGAT
Organism: Scutellaria galericulata; assembly: GCA_946896805.1. NCBI lineage: Eukaryota > Viridiplantae > Streptophyta > Magnoliopsida > Lamiales > Lamiaceae > Scutellaria > Scutellaria galericulata. The sequence goes on along the minus strand of OX335798.1, from coordinate 9,472,923 downwards.
TGATTCGATCATGCAAAAAATGTTTAGGAAAGTAGCTATGGTAAGTGACTAGAGATTATGAAATGAGAGGAAGATCATTTAATATTGTCATCTAATGAGTATTTCATTGGGTCCAAATTTATGTTCATGAAACATGACAGTGAATACGCAACATATAGTTGAATGAGTATGCCCTTTAAAAGATATATCGCATATAGGGATAAAAATATTTGTTGATTCTTGTAGTAGATAATGTGTCTAGGGCATTGTGAGTTTTGTTGTCCTTGTATTATTGATGTCGAGTTGTCGTATATCTTGAACCAATGTATGGCCAAATGCTCTTGAGATACTCATCGGTCACACGATCCATTTGCTTGTATGAATTTAGTGAGTACAAAAAAGGTTATTTTGTGTAAGGGTTTAGCCCTTAAGGATGAAGTGGGAGATGTTGGAATAAATATATTGGACATAGGTCTATGGACCGTCAATGGGTCGTCTATGTGTGCTGCCTTATTCCATATTTTATTAATATAAGTGTTGGGGTTAAAAGTATAATAAGAGGGCTTGGAAGCTATAAGATAACTTCCAATTAACTTCTTATGATTCCCTCATTCTTTATTTGGATATGAGCGTAACGTAGTATGTAGAATGAAGTTTTTACAAAACGATAAAAACACATAACATTTCTTCTATTCAATATCATAGCAGTTGGATTGTGATAAGAGGTGAATTTCCAACATGATTTCTATCCGGACATATGAGTAGGAAGAACATCGAGAAAGACAATGATTTCAACCACGTATAAGATCCAATTAATTATTTTACTTGCTGCAAAGGTAACCCGTAAATAATTTTTCAATCTCCCAAATTTATGTTTTGGTCAATTTTAGTTTTACATTATATTATAATTAACTAAATTTAATTCACTTCAAAAAAACCAATGACAAAAAAAAAAGATCAAATTAATATATTTCAAATATTAAAGGAATGTTACATAACTAAATGAATCGAGAAAAAATATTACCTCTATATTCAACATTCGATGCACGTGATATATATTAGTATATATAAATGTCTCAATCGGACTATGTATTCCCCCCTTTTTTTTCTACAAAAAGAAATGGACGATTTCTTCGAGAAATAATTCATTTTATTCATAAAAGAAAAATCAAACATTCAGGAAGATTCTTAATACGAATATAAATGTTTCAATCAGACTATGTATTCCCCCATTTTTTATAATTTCTATAAAAAGAAATGAACGATTTCTTCAGGAAACAATTCATTTTATTCATACAAAAAATAAATCAAACATTAAGGAAATTTTTTACTACTAGTATAAATGTATCAATTTTTGACTATGTATTCCCCCATTTTTTATAATTTTCATAAAAAGAAATGAACGATTTCTTCAGGAAATAATTCATTTTATTCATACGAAAAAAAATCAAACATTAAGAAAGATTCTTACTACTAGTATGAATGTCTCAATCTGACTATGTATTCCCTCATTTTTTTTAATTTCCACAAAAAGAAATGGACGATTTCTTCCCCTGAAATAATTCATTTTATTCATTAAAAAAAATTAAACATTAAGGAAGATTCTTGCTACTAGTATAAATGTCTCAATCAAACTATGTATTCCCCTATTTTTTTATATATCAAAATAGCCGAGGAATGGCCAACAACATTGCATTGCGGGCAAAATAATTCATTTTATTCATAAAATAAATAATCAAAACATTAAGGAAGATTCTTGGTTGGTGCTTTGGGTTCAGTGGCCACTACGAAGTTTATGGATGAATCAAAAATTAGTGAGAATTATGTGTACATATTTACATAAACTATTAAGGATAAAACTTATTGGAATTAATGTGGGCATGTGGTTTCCACACGCACATCTAAGGATACAAATCACGAGAATTCGTATTTTTTTCTAAACATTTAATATTTCAGATAAAGCATAACGCATATACAAGGATTTCTTTCATTTTTATATGCTCATATCATGTCATACCATATACTATTATCTAAGTGCCTAAGTTTGGTAGATACTCATATAAAAATATCTGAATAAAAATTCAGTTGAATTATATATATTCAGTAACATGTATATTGATGTTGCTCCTGATATTGTTCCGATCCAACACTTCTTCTCGAGACGAAAACTCGAACGAAAACTCGAATACCTGCAAAACAAACACCGGGAGGGGTTCCCGGTGATGGGACTTCAACGCTCAAGTCAGTCAAGAGAATAACCGATTCTAGAGAGAAAAACGTATGTGTATGTTGATTATAATTGTGCATAAAAATAAATAAACGGATATTATAAGTTTATATACTCCCTGGGATGTGTTAGTTGTGATTTGGCCCAAAAAATATGGGATATGGGCAACTGACCCGCGGAAATAGGATCAGTTGGGCTAAAACCTGTTCGTCACTTTTCATTGTTAATTAGTTCGTCGAAGTATCTTAAAACAAAATCAGTTCGTCATACGTTAGTTCGCAAATAACGTCGTAGAACAGTTCGCTCCTCCTGAAGTAATCCTTATTCGCTTCTTTAAGTTGTTCACGCATGTTGACTTTGACTTTAGTTGGGTTTAAAGGAAAAAACTCAATTCGTTTTAATTCGACCATATCATATATCTAACATTATACTAATTTAGCGAATTAAATAAATTTAAGTTAAAACTAATTAGCGTGTTTAAAGTGTCCAAGGGGAATTTATATGTGATATGACATATTATATTAATCAAGTTCGATCAAATCAAATTGTAATTCAAAGAAAAATACTACAAAAATCTCATATAAAATCATCTCATTAATATATTAATATAATTTTGTAAAATGAAGATAAAAAAAATTATTTTCATAAATTTATATATGATTTATAAATCAATTTATTTAAAAAAAATTAGATTCGTAAAACATTTTTATAAAAATCTTAGTCAAAAAGTTACACACATAAGCACTAAGTCATGTACACGGAAATTTTGTTATTGAAGTACACAGTTTTTAGTGTGTGCTCTCCTTAGTGTTCCATTAACAATTTTAATTTATTAGAATATTCTTAAGCCTAAAATGGAGATGATAAAACGTAAGGTTAGAAAAAGTTGACAATAATATTATATCTACTTAGAGCATTTATCTTTTTAATTATGATTAACTTGGACCTGATTGAACTTTTTATTATCTACAAATATATTATGTTGGGGAATGCACTTATCATATTGTATTAATGATGTCGATAAAGGATTTAAAAATAAAAAATAAAAAAATAACAACCCCCAATACATACAGTCTTTAACATATATGTCTTGTTATTTTATTTAAAAACAAGAAGTCAATAAGTAGAAAGTTTATCATATATAAGAGGTACGTACCTTTTATGACAAAGAAATGTAGCCATACATCTTTACTAAATCTCTAATCTCTATTAGTAAAATAAATATAAATAATAATCACTCTTATGCCTTTTATGACAAAGAAATGTAGCCATACATCTTTACTAAATCTCTAATCTCTATTAGTAAGATAAATATAAATAATAATCACTAAGTCCATTCTTCTTAAACTATTGAATCTGTCAAACACATTTCACTTGTCCATAATCTTTAATTCACTAAGTGCATTCTTCTTGATCTAATTAATCTGCCATTAACTATATTAAAGTGTAACACTACGTTGCCAGCACATTTCACTTGTCCATAATCTTTAATTCTAGACTTAATTGTCAGTTAAATCATGGTTTTTTTTTTTAAACTTTAATTACAATCATGACATTAGTTTTCATTTTTTTAATATATTTTTTTATCACATAATAATACTTTTGTGTAAGAAAATAACATATATATTTGTAATTTTTACCAACTTTCCTGTTAATAAAAGCATCTCCAGCACTGCATTAAATATGTTTGAATTTGATGTTGTTCTGCTCCGGTAACGTGTCAGAAGATTGTGCTAAATCTTTTAAAGGGAGCACTGCCCACTGTACACTAATTTGAATTTGTTTGAAAAAAAATACACTAAAATATAGGCAATGTCAAAAAGTACACTTAAATATAGTGAATGTTACCAAAATACCACATTTTTTGACTAGTCTTCATTTGAATAGTGTAGAGATGTGATTATTTGGTTAGTGATGTCAAATCATGTCAATGAGTCATATCCTCAAATATTTGCATGCATAATAGTACAAGAACGTATGAACTATTAAACGGCCAAATGATTCGTGTAGTATTAAACGAAAATTTTTGCATTGTTAAACGAAAATGATTGTACTATTAAACGAAATTCAATATACTATTAAACGAAAATAATGTATTAATAAACGAATATTTTGTACTAGTAAACGAATTCGTTGAAGAACTATTAAAGGATTTTTTTTTCTACGAAAGTTTTGGCTTATTTTTAAACAATATTAAACGAATTTGTTACAACATTTAATAAACGAATTCTTAAAAGATAAAATATGGGTTTTGCATTTTGAAAAAATAACAATTGTTATTCGAATGAAATAAAATAATTAATACACAATATACACAATCAAATCGTTTAATAGTTGTTATTTTTGTTTGAAGAAATCGTTTAATATTTGTTCAATTATTGGGCATTTGGGTTGCATTAATTAAACATTGTCTATCCATTCATTTAACAAACAATGGTCTTCATGCGAATAGTATTCAATAAAGTGTGAATAGTGAAAAATTTAACAAAGGCTGATGCATGTCATTGATTCAGTGATATGCTATTCACATGTGATAATTTATGACAACTTTACCAATACATTTCCCTCCTCTTCACCAATACAATACAAGAATATCCCCACATTCCTTAACATTTTTCCACTTGATGAAAGAAAGAAAATGAGAGCTTCGGGCGATTCATTCCTTGCAATCAGGTATGTATATTATTACTAGAAGGAATGCAACTTTTTCTTCTATGAATGTACATTATATGTGATATATGTTATGCATTGTTGATTTTTTTGCTAAAATCATGATTTTTTTTGAGTAATTTAATTCATGCATTTGTATTCATAGTTTACTATTAATTAGTGAAATGAACTTGTTAAACGACATCATGTCAAGACATTATTAGATGAAATTTACTTGTTAAACGTATTTTTGTAATTGTTAGACGAGTTAATACATATTAAATGAATGTTAACACTGTTAAACGAATTTTGCTAAATATTAAACGAGTTTTTATACTTATTAAACGAAAATGTACCATTATTAAACGAATTTATATCATGATTTATTAAACGAAATTTAATACCTATTAAACGAATTTTTTTAATTATTAAACGAATCTTTTTAATTATTAAACGAATTTAAATATTTTCCAGATTGTTTTTACATGAATGAGCCTTCATTTAATTACGCTTTAACGATTAAATGACAATTATTCTTTTTCCAGAGAAGGTAAACGAACAAATAGAATCTATCTCTGTAGTGGTCTGGTATCATGGTTTTTGGGAGGGGTTAGAATACAAAAGTGGTCTCCGAGGGGTGCTTGAACTTGAAACAATCAGATATGACGATCTCAAGGACGCAGTCCATAGAGTTGTGCGTGTTGATCAAAACGATTGGCGATATGTGATCCACACGTTATTTGAGACCAAAGGAATTTTGAAAAAGATAAAGATAAAGGATGATTCTGATGTCATGCGATTATTGTCCATGGACAGTAATAGTCGGGTGGTTTTGTGACACTAAAAAGGATGGCTGTTGGAGTTAGCTTTTACTCGGATATGCAAAATGTTAATCCTTCTTCGTGTGCTACAGATTACTCAAGCTGGAGTAGTTATTTTGATAACAATTTGGTTATGCCTGATGTTCCAATTGGGCTACAACACGATGAAACCTTCTATGCAAAATATGGGATCGACTCGTTCGAAGATGGGATTAGACAAACTGGGACATCAGGGTCGAGTGCACATCTGGAGAATTTGCAATCGTCATTTGGTCATGTAGATTACCATAGTCTGTCTTTGGGTCTTGACATGTTTGACTTGAATAGATCTCCAGGAGTATGGACGGAGCAAGAAGAAACACATTACGCTGGTCCTCAGCAACCAATAGGGCCAGACTCAGAGAGGTGTGAACAGATACATGGCTGTGGACGTGGTAATAATCCAGTAAAATTGTTAAATTGTATCAAATTCTTTTTATCGATTTTTCGTTTGAATTAACTATGTGTACCTGGTTTTGTAGATTCGAACCATGAGGAGGATGGACGCGGATCGGACGCAAACGAGGTGCAAGATGACTTTGAATTGAATGAGGAGGACAAGACAACTTTGGATCTAGACCAACTGGCCGCTCTTGAGGAATTTGAGATATACATTGAGAGAGGTAATTGGTTTATTCCAGAAATCCCATCGTTCGAGGATCCCCGAAGTACAGATTCAAACCGATTGCTGAACTCTACAAACAATCTGTATAGAGGAGCCACTTTTTCAAGTAAAAGTGAGCTGAAGAACGCAGTTGGTTTTTACCACCTGGAGAACCAGGTCGACTATTGTGTTGTCCACTCTGACAAACACAAATGGCATGTCCGATGCAAAATGCCGTCATGTCCATTCATCGTACATTCACGCGAGAAATATGAAATTTGGAAAATAACGAAGTGTGTGCTTCCACATCAATGCTCGAACGAATTGAATAGCAGTGCAGAACGACGACTTCCTTCACGGTTGATAGGAGAGTATTTTGCTGAATCTGTTCGAAAGGAAGGTTCAAGTCTCGTCCCTAGGACAATCATTGAAGAGATTAACGAACGCCATGACTTGAGGCTGAGTTATAGGGTTGCTCTGAGCGCAAGGTGTCATGCGATGAGAATTGCATACGGAGATCCGAATCAATCATTCATTATGCTGCCCCTATACTTGGCACAATTGAAGTTGGCAAATCCCGGTACGAAGACAGCTTTGGAGACACATGAGAGTGGAAAATTTAAATATGTGTTCTTCGTCTTAGCTGCATCTATCGAAGGATTTCGAAAATATTCAAGACCAGTTATAGTGATAGATGGTTGTCACCTGAAAGACCAATATAGAGGGATCAGGTTTGTCGCTGTGACGGAAGATGGAAATGATCAGATTTTCCCTCTGGCAATTGGTATAGGTGACGTGGAAAATGACATGTCGTGGATGTGGTTTTTGACACGTGTGAAGGAAGCGTTTGGATGTCCAGAGCAATTGCTTCTCGTTTCCGACCAACACAAAAGCATTGCTAATGCTGTAAAAAACGTGTATCCACAAGCAACTCATGGACTCTGTTGCTTTCATTTGCAACAGAACTTAGCAAAATATGGATCACGTTTCGTCGAAATATTTCACAAAGCAGCATATGCATATGAGTTCGGGGAATTCGAGAGGTTAGTGCTTGAAAATCATATTTCTGAATTGTTATTACTGTTGTTGATTGTTTTAACTACATTACGGTGCAAATATTATAGATACGTGACCTCCATCGGAGAATCTGGTGTAAAAGGTGCAATTGATACCCTGACAGAGGTTGGAACGAGTAGATAAATGCGAGTAAAATGTCCTGTTCGTAGATATTGCTTCATGACATCAAATGCCGCCGAAAGCTGGAATGCTCAACTTCGATGGGCCAGAAAGCTACCTGTATGTTCTTTCTTGGAATCTGCTAGACGGGTAACTGAAAGATGGTTTTACGAACGGAGGACAGCTGCCCTAAAGAGACAAAATATTTTGACTAACGCATCACATGACAGATTGGTCGAAGCAATGAAGCTTTCTCGACGAATGACCGTTGAGCCACTCGCCCGATATAAATACAAGGTGATAGACAGGAATAAGATTTACATCGTCGAACTATCTCGATTCGAGTGCTCTTGTTCAGTGTTCCAAATGGATCTGATACCGTGCCCACACGCATGTGCATCAATAAGGTCAGCATGTTTGTGGAAATTTTAATTTATTGTTGACGACATACAGATTTTTTCAACTTAATTGATTTGCCGTAACAATATTGTTTTCTGATACGCGTGTAGCTTTGCAAAGGCAGATGTTACTTTATTCGTCAGTCAGTATTACACTACAGAATCATTGAGGGGTATGTGGGGAGGAAACGTCAACCCTGTGCTAGATCCACAGGATTGGATTGTGGGACAATCTGCAGGAGTAGAAAAATGTATTCCGCCGGACAAACCTAAACAGGCAGGTCGGCCAAAAGGAAAACGAATACCCTCTACCGGTGAGAGTGCCGGAACTTCACGCAAAGCCGCGTCCTGTAGTCGTTGTGGTAAACCAGGGCATAATAAATCTAGATGTACCGAATCAGTGGCATTAGAGTATCAAGCAGTCGTAAACGAGGGTAAGGGTCATCTAAGTGGAAGGAAGAAAAAACATTGCTCTGTGTGTGGGTCATCAGAACATACAAGAAGGAAATGTCCGGTTTATTTGGCTTCGAACGCGGGAAACTGATCGTTGACGCGTTATCGGAAAAATTCCGGGCGCCTTCAAAAATTCGTTTATTTGCATAAACTACTCCTGTAATAGTAGAAATATTTTGTTTCATAGTACAACTTCAAGAGAATTTCGTGTAATAGTTCTCAAATTTTGTGGAGGTCTCGATTTTATCAATTTTTGAGATTTTTCAACTTTTCGTTTAACAAGTTTTCGTTTAATAGCACAACAGTGACAGAATTTCGTGTAATAGTTCATCAATTTTGTGGAGGTCAGTAGGTAGCTCGATTTTATCAATTTTTGAGATTTTTCAACTTTTCATTTAACAAGTTTTCGTTTAATAGTAGCATGTTTTCGTTTAATAGCACAACAGTGACAGAATTTCGTGTAATAGTTCATCAATTTTGTGGAGGTCAGTAGGTAGCTCGATTTTATCAATTTTTGAGATTTTTCAACTTTTCGTTTAACAAGTTTTCGTTTAACAAGTTTTCGTTTAATAGTAGCATGTTTTCGTTTAAGAGCACAACAGTGACAGAATTTCGTGTAATAGTTCATCAATTTTGTGGAGGTCAGTAAGTAGCTCGATTTTATCAATTTTTGAGATTTTTCAACTTTTCGTTTAACAAGTTTTCGTTTAATAGTAGCATGTTTTCGTTTAAGAGCACAATAGTGACAGAATTTCATGTAATAGTTCATCAATTTTGTGGAGGTCAGTAAGTAGCTCGATTTTATCAATTTTTGAGATTTTTCAACTTTTCGTTTAACAAGTTTTCGTTTAATAGTATCATGTTTTCGTTTAATAGTACAACTGCAAGAGAATTTCGTGTAATAGTTCTCAAATTTGGTGGAGGTCAGTAGGGTTCAGGTTTTCGCATTATTTTTGAGATTTTTCGTGTGCATGTATATTTTTTTGAAAATTCCACTAATCATATGCTTAAAAACATGTAAAGTTTTTTTTAAGTAGCTCACAAAAACAAAATATTCTTAAATAAACCAAAAGTTCCAGAATAGGACAGTATTACAAGATTTTTCGATCATCAAACAATCCAATAGTCCCTAACATCTAGGGGTAGACGAAGCGGGGGAGGAGAACCTGTACAGATCCAAAGCCATCTACTTTCTGAGTCCCGAAATACCTAATCTCTGTAGAGTATCCCGGGGAAACTGTCGAGTCATCATGCTCTCGATCGTCAACAGTGCAAAAATCCCACATTGGTGGGAATCCTCCTGCCTGTAGCAAACTCGTGGATCCGCGAACTTCAGTGCCAGCATCGGGGGAATGAACTGATGATGGTCCAATCTTTCGAAATGCCCTACGTGCTCTAACAGACGATGAATCAATCTCCTGATGGGCAGTGTTTGTCGCAGTCTGATCGGCTTGAGAAGATCTCTGTATTTATGCCTGTTGGAGTCAACCAGTGTGAGCGTCATATAACCGATGTGAAGCTCAGCAGCCACCCAATGATAATCCAAATTCAAGATCAAGAAGACCTGAGACCAAAATTTGAACGAATCAGTAGAAAACATAATTTTTTAAGCCAACTAATCGAAAAGATTCATACCCTTTGGATGTCATCCCACCACGGCTTGGTATTCTTCCACCCCGGACGCTCACCGCGGATATAAGTTACAAGTCGATCGAGCTGCTGAGGGTCGAAATTCTCACGCTGGTCTTCCAAATAGATTGCATCCGGTCTGTCGTTGGCGTGTTTTTCGTTCCAGATAGACTTAACGGTCTCCTGAAATGTAAATAATTAGAAAACATCGTATCAAAAACAGTCAGTTCAATACTATTTAATTTACTAAAGCAATCAACTTACGTTAAAGCTGCAGTCGACAATATGTATGAAAGGCTGCAAATAAGCCGGGACAACCACATTTAAAACTTTAGGACGACTCTATTGAAGCTGGAGATACGCGTCGAGGACCTAGCATAAAAAATCATTACGATTAAGCGAAAATCACAAAATCATTACAATTAAACGAAAATTACAAAAATGTCAGTGACGGTTCTGATACCGTGTGTTCGAGATCCGTAGTCAAATCATCCACCCAACTGAACCATTCAGGACCAACATCGAAGATGAGACCAACGTTTCGCCTGTGGGTGTACACATTTAAAACGCAAAATTCATATAACTTGTCAACAAAATTTAGATAACAAAAACACATAACAAAAAGTTCACACTTACAGCTCGACAGCTCTACCCAACGACCTCCATTGACAAAAATCCTCCCAATGTTGCTCCGTCGCACGATTTCGATTCTGGTTCGGGGGGCAAATGGGCTTTTCAAAAACCGGGACGGCTTTCTCCTTCGAACTTCACGGATCCCGGCACTCTTATCGGGGTACTCATCCTCATCGACCAACCCTGCATCCCCTGCCTCCTTTCCAGACGATCCAACATCCGGTGTATGCATCGATCCTCCAAAATCGGAATAAGCTGAATGCTCATAACCCCTCTCGGCCGGCAAGTACGGAATGATTGCTGTGAATGGATCGTCCACCAAATGAGGTGACTGCTGCTCCGGAGAACGAGGTGTGTAATAATGCTGGGGGGATGGCTCCTGATCATATGTCTGATAGCTTGTGTGTTGCTGCTCATCCTCAGGCCAAGTGCCCCAGGGCTCGTAAGACTGCTGCGGTTCCTGATGCCCAAAATATGTCCTCAACTGGTCCCGAATCATTGAGGGGATCTGTCGCTCTAAACGCTCAGACTCATCCATAACATTCTGCGACATCTCGTCAAATCTGCCGATCCAGTCCGACTGTATCTGATTAAAACGACTGTCGAAATATGTATGCATCTCATCGAACCTCCTGTCCACGACGTGCTCAAAATGAGTGAAGAGGCGATCCCACTGATCAGGGCCTTCCGGCGGTGGCACATGACTTCGCGGCCTCCTCGGCACCGCAGCAGGCGGATCCTCATGCTGATATCCAGATGTGTCAGGACCAACAAGCTCGTCATCTACATGAGTGTCCGCGAAGTCCTCATCCGCCGTTACGTGACGAACCGGCACTCGTTTAGATTTTCCCTTAGCCGACTGAGAAGTGGAAGCACGTCTTGACGTCTCCTGTGCTGCCGGAGCCCTAGCACGACGAGTCCCAGATGGCTGAACACCGGACGAGAGGTCCTGATCTATGTGAGCCCAAAATAATTTTCTCATCTCCTGTCGAGTCGGCTCCAAGGTAGTGTAACATTCAACCTAAACAAAAATAGAATTATATTTGTTTCATTAAACATTTTGTACATTCAAGGTCCTTTATTAACTGGTTATGTAGTTAAACTATAAATAAATTGTCGAACCTCGTTACTAAGAATGTCTGAGATATCAGTCAGCGCCCTCTTTGTTGACCATCTCAAACACCTTGGTATGCCCTGTGTGTGCCGATCAAGAATCTTGCCGACGAGTGTGCCGGTCACCGGAATAGCCTCATAAGCCCATATCTGCAAAAGGCCCAAAACTATATTACTTTTGATTCCAGAGAATAAATTGATGAGAGAAAATTTTGAGACAATTTATTTAAAAAGTACTCACCAATAGAGCAGCCGAGAATCCGTAGAAGTGGTAGGTAAAGGGTCGTCTACCGCAAGCTGGACAAGCCGTGGGGATATTGTCCATATGTCTCAACAGGTTAAGAAAAGAAAACTTCCCCCATGGAAAGCTATCCCACAGCTCCTCATCCTCCACCAAAACCCAAACCCACTTTTCAACCTTCGACTTTCCAATGTCGACACCTAGTACGATACAGTACAGAACAAGTATCTTAGCCACTTTAATGCTATCATCGACACTACCCCAGAATTCACCATCGACAAAGCGCTGACATATATCCAAAATAGTCACATGCTGATATCCGGCACACACTCTATCGTGTAATCCACCGTTAGGGGGTGTATGCTCGCCAGACGGATCGAAGTTTGAGTCACCAAAATGCAGACCAGTACAAAGAGCAAACTCCCTCCTGGAGAACCGACAGAGACGATCTCGCCCAATGCAAAACCATCTCTCGTACTCCTCATCCTCACTACTCCTAGACACCTCACGAGTCATGAGGATATGGAGAAACGCCTTGCATGACTCGTGATCAGTGAACCACAAGAGGAAATGCCCGAAACATGATTTCCTAAATCTCCGCAATCCCTCTATACCAACTTCATTCAACTCAAGCCTAATGTCATCCAATATACTAAGTCGACAATATCCATTAATATACGCTTGTGTACCCAAAAGATCCCTTCGGATGAACACACGACCGGACTACAATACGTACCACAAGGTAAATTAATACATACATCCATATTACGTTGGATTAATACACATAAGTCGAATGTACAGAATTTTCGTGTAACTATTCAAAGTTTTCATTTAACTTAACAATTTTTTCGTTTAATAGTACAAATTTTTACATTAATAGTGTCATTTTTCGTTTAATAATTCAAAAATTTGCATTAACAGTTTCAATTTTCGTGTAACAAGTCAACAACACATAAAACCACAAATAATCGTTTAACTATACAAATTTCACTGAATTAATCGTTTAACATCACAAAAATTTCGTGTAATAGCCTAAAAAACATGTTTAACAGTACATAAATCCCACACTTCATAAACGAAATTCAATCAACATTCCACATATGCTTCATAAACATTCATAAACATTCAATCCCACACTTCGACAAATACTTCATAAACGAAATTCAACATTCATAAACATCCTTCAATACAACATTGGCTTCAACGAAATTCATCAAAAATAGAAGTGCTTCAACAAAATTCAAGCACCTTCAACGAAAAAAAGAGAAACTAACCTGGTTCATTGATTGAGATGCCATGGAATCTGCCTCAAATTTTTCTCCGAGTAGTTCCACGAATCTGCCCCAACGATTTTTTTTTTCACCGATGGAGAGTAAATAGAAACTTGGTAGAAAGGAAGAAGGTGAAAGATCTCCGGGGAGGGGGTGAATTCGGCGGATGAAAAGGAGTAGGGCACTTTTGTGATTTTTGTCTTTATTTGAGAATTTTTTAAGATTATAAATCATATTTCATTAAAGTTACAATTGATATGTTAGTTGAGGCTCATTTATTGTAAAGAAAATCTTTTAAGATTTGTTAAACAACATTACAAGTTCATATTGCACACTAATTTTATTAATAATTTGTTTAATAAAATTATTGAACAAATAATAAATTGTAATTTTTTGGAAAGTAAATTGTAAATTTTTTTTTTAAAGTAAATTTACTATTTTTAAAAGTCAATTGTAATTTTTTTTTAATTTTTACAAATTGGTTTAATAGGTTTTATATTCAAAAACTAGACATTGTTGAAATATCATGTAATAGTTGATATTTAATTGGTATTCACAGCTTAATTGTTAAAAGTCAAATATTTTCGTGTAATAGTTAACAAATTTCATTTAATAATTCAAACATTTCGTTTAATAGTACAACATGTTCGTTTAATAGTGCATATTTTCGTAGCCAAGAAATTCATTCATCAGGTCAAAAAAATCGTGTAACAGTTCATTATATTTCGTTTAGTAGTTCAATTATTTCGTTTATTAGTAAAAAAAATTCGTTTATTAATGTATTACAACTTCTTTCAAGGTTTTAGGGTTTCGCTTCATTTTAATAAGGCAATAAATTCCATTTAATAGCTCAAAATTTAAAGTAATAAAATTAATTTCATTTAGGGTAAACATTAATTGTCAATGCAAAAATTAGTGCAATTCATTTCGTTTAGCATGAATTCAACGGATATTAATTTCGTGTAATAGCATTGTTTTCTGGAGTAATAATAAGTCATAGCATTGTTTTCGTGTAATAGCAAGGATATAAATGATAGCTTCAAACACAAAAACATGATTTAACATGATTTGACTATAAAGTACACTTTTTACTATTCAAATGAAGAATGGTCAACATTTGTGGTATTTTGGTAACATTGCTTATATTTAAGTGTACTTTTCAAACAATGCTATATTTTAGTGTATTTTGTTTCTACCATATTAAAAAAAGTGTACAGCGGGGGATTTCCTCATCTTTTAAACCATCATTTATGCATCAATGGCAAAAGATTTTGCCAAATCCTTTCAACTGTGATTTATGCAGTATGTTAATATAGGGTCTAAATCTAGGTAAGTACACTATTCAATTTCGGTTTTTAATTTTAAGAATTTTGATTTTTAGGTTCGATTTTGGTATTAGCAATACGAAAAATCAAGTATACCGACCGAATATCTAATATACTAAATAATGATAATTCTACTTTCCACGCTAATATCACATATCTCTATCGTTGTCTCTACACATATGTAGGGTTGATCAAAAAAATTCAAAAAAAAATTGCCTCAACCGCCTACACCGTATCACATCAAACCATATTTCTCAATTTATTAGAAAACCACAAGTTAAAATTGTAGAAGAAAACCACATCATTAAATATTGTGGTTGTTATTTTAACTCCTATATAACTGAACCGTGACCTCAACATATATATTCTTATTATATATACAATATATATCAAATTAATAAATTAGATCTCAATGGAGGTTTGATCAAAATATAGAGTACTCAAAATGGTATTCCAACAATTTGGTAAAAGGACTCAATCATTCATATTCTTTCATAAATAAATTTCTTCTTTCCTCTTTCAACCAACTCTAGTCTCAATAAATGATTTCATACCGCTCTACACAAGTAACCCAACATTTAAAGGTTTCAAGGTTTCCTTTCTTTTTCCTCATTTTCAATTCCTCAGTTTTCTACGAATTTATATTATCCCACCACAAAGTACAATGAAAATGAAACTTAATAAATATATAACTAAGGATCATTGTATTGAGCAAGTTATTTTTCCCAATAATTGATTTTCCAATGACAAGAAAATCGAAAACCACTTAACCAAATTCAGTTCAGTTCGATTGAAATTCGATTTTATAGACAAAGTAGTTCAATTCAGTCTTCAATATCATTGTTCGATTTCAGTTCGATTTTAACTATTCAGACACTCATACGGAGCTGTGGCATGTCCTATTCTCTTTGTTGATATTTATTAGTTTTTCACCCGTATATCAATATGTAACTTTTCTTAACAAAGAAGTGATAGGTTGCGAATCCCAAATCAAGTTCCCAATCGATCCATTAACCCACCGGATTGTAACCGACCCAACGGTTACAAAATAACGGACTGTTTAGCCTTTTCTATTCAATTTTCGAGTAAACTATTTTTTTCGGCCATTATGTTTGCTGTTTGGCAATTTTGCCATTTTTTATTTCGGGCTTGCAATTTAGGACTTTCTGTTTCACGGGCTGGCAATTTAGGACTTTATGTTTTTAATTTTAGCAATTATTGCCCAATTTCAGCCCGAATTGCTTATTTGGGCTGAATGCACGTTTTTCGGGCTTAATTTGATGAGGTGGCTAGTGATTATATGACGTGGAATTTTGTAATTAATTACGGGAAGCCACGTGTATTTTTGGTGGGACCCACTTATTAAAAATTATTAAATTCAAAATTAATTAATAAAAAAAACCTTCTAGAATTAAAAATCAAGAAAAATCAAAAAATCCCAAATCAAAAAAAATTCAAATCAATAAATCAAAACATTTTAGATCCTTTAAGATCCCTTCTGTAGATTGATTCAAATCCTCTCAACCGCCGATTTGCCCCTAATCCCTTCTGCAGATTGATTCCCACGACGAATCTAAGTACGCCAAACACTTCAACTTCTTACAACTCATCGCAATACACAGGATAGATTCAATGGGTAGGAGAAGCAAGATCGAGATGGTCTTGAGGGATTCTGGTCACTGTTGATGAAGACGTATCGCGCCGAGATCCAGCGCACCTCCGCGCACGACGGCGTCCGCGATTCACCTCGTCATGGGTCCACTTCCAGTTTGTCGCCGCCCTCATCTGGTGGTCCAATCCCAAATAACCCTAACCCTTACCCTAGATTTCCAAATTCTACTGCAAGTTTCAATGGTGATGCTTCTAGTAAGGTTTTGAGAGAGGGGTTTCTGGGAAGGGGGAATTGAGGGGATGGCCAAGTTTAAGGGGGTCAAATCAGTGGGAGTTATAGGTTCACCCAAATTCGATTTGGGAAATGCAGATTTTGGATGGGGAAAGGCTAGGAAGGTGGAGGTCATATCCATGGATGGAGTGAAGTATTCAATGTCCATGTGTAAATCCAGGGAGTTTGAAGGGGGATTGGAGATTGGTTTGTCTTTGCCTAAACAAAGAATGGAGGCTTTTGCAGATTTCTTTGGCGGTAGATGTGGGAGATTTGGCGGTGGTGGCTACGGAGGTGGCGGTGGGGGCGCGGCGGCGATGGAGTTGCAGGGAGGAAAGAGAGTGGTGATGGCGATGAAGAAGATGATTGAATTTTTTCTAATTCTTTTTCCATTTTTTATATTTTTTGATTTAAAATTTAATTATGATGTGTATTATAGTGGGCCCCATTGTTTAATATATGTGGCAGAAGATAATTAATTGAAAAATGCCACATCGCTAAATCACGCGCCACCTCAATAATTTCAGCCTGAATTCAGGGGTCACGTGCAAAAAACGTGCGATTTCAGCTCAATTAAGCAATTCGGGCCGAAATTGGGCAGTAATTGCTAAATTTTGAAAAATAAAGTCCTAAATTGCAAGCCCGATATCAAAAAGGGCAAAATTGCCACACGGCAAACATAACGGGCAGAAAAAGTAGTTTACTCTTTTTTTTATTTAATTTCTTTCGTCTTTGATTGATGCTTAGTAGCTAGATAAATTTATCTTGTTGATTTGTTGACTAATTAGCACTAGTAAATATAATTTAATTATATGCTATGTTCTTCTTTATGGGATCGACCCTTACTTGTCGCTTCTATAAATTAGTAGAAAGTGATAAGGTTACATTTATATTGCATGCCTCGACACATCACGGTCAGAGACCAAATATGATGTTTTACTTAAAAAAAAAAAAAAAGAAAAGATTCATTACTGGGAAGAAGCTTACAACACATGCTTGGGTAAAAAGACGCAATATCTTTCCAAGTTTGAAGTTATGAAGAATAACTTCATAATACGTCAAGTATGAGAAAAAGAAGATCAGCATATGGCCACAATCTGAGAAATGATGGGGTGTCAGATAACATTGAATTTGATTTAACAAGTTTGCAACTTTTCTTTTTGTTTGTATTGATATTTACTTAATTAATTGGTTGTGTTTAGATTTTGTGAAATATTTGTTTTGTTGCAAACATGTGAATTAATTATTGGTTGCAGTAGCATTTGAGAAGTGAAAGAGAGTTACTTATGCTTGATCTTAGCATAATTTGATCCGAAAACATTGCCTATGTGTTTTCATTTCTACCATGAAATGACAAGTACCACAATATGGTTTTCAAGGCATTTGCACTTGGTTGGATGAAGGTGTACTTTATGCTTGCCAGAGAGAAGAACTTGGATTTGTATTGTTTCAAATCTACAATAAGTTTAGTGGTTTTCTTGATTACATTGCTTGGTTCATTGGATTACATAGATAATATGAGAGAAAGACAAAACATTGCTTAGCATAGCTAATTCTCTTATGACTCAATTCTTCCAACAAATAAATAGTAGAGTAAACTATTTTTTTCGCCCATTATGTTTGTCGTTTCGCAGTTTTGCCCTTTTTGATTTCGGGCTTGCAATTTAGAACTTTCTGTTTTACGGGCTAACAATTTAGGACTTTATTTTTTATCAATGGTAATGTAGGATTTTATGTTTTCAAAATTAGCAATTATTGCCCAATTTCAGCCCGAATTGTTTATTTGGGCTGAAATTACACGTTTTTCGGGCTTAATTTGATGAGGTGGCGAGTGATTATCTGACGTGGAATTTTGCAATTAATTGTCAGGCGCCATGTGTATTTTAAGTGGGCCCCACTACCTAATTCAAAATTAATTAAAAAAAGAAAAATAACCCGTTTCTCTCTCTCTTCAAATTCAGGCCATCCGGCCACCGATCGGAGCAATTCTTGTGCCTATCTTGAAGTTCTCGCCGAGCCCGTCATGAATCCGGGCTCGGATCAGCCATCCGACGCCGCCTCCGCAGGCAATCGGCCGGAGAAGTCGCGGCTGTTTCTCTCTCTAAAACCCGTTTCTCTCTCTCTCTTCAAATTCAGGCCATCCGGCCACCGATCGGAGCGATTCTTGTACCTATCTTGAAGTTCTTGCTGAGCCCGTCATGAATCCGGGCTCGGATCATCGATCGGACATCATCTCCGCCAGCAACGGCCTATCAAACTCTCGGCCTTTCCCTCTCTCTATTCGATCCCTCTCTCTCCTACTTGTGAGAAAAAAATATTTAAGGAAATCCACGTCAACAAATTAGAAGCCATGTAAACAATTTCAGCCCGAAATCACCGGTCACGTGCAAAAAACGTGCGATTTCAGCCCAATTAATCGATTCGGGCCGAAATTGGGCAGTAATTGCGAAATTTTAAAAAATAATGTCCTAAATTGCAAGCCCAAAATCAAAAAGGTCAAAACTGCGAAACGGCAAACATAATGGGCGAAAAAAGTAGTTTACTCTCAATTTTCTAATAAAGTCACTAATATTGCTTTTACTTTAAAGATGTTCCATATTTTGTGTATTTACTAATTCATATATTTTATAAAAACCGGTATTTGTGGGTTTAAAAAAAAAATTTGTTGATTTATATAGCTTATGTATTTTATCTAAATCAATCCATCCGCGAGTATCTTTACTCTTTTATATCCTTTATCCTGTTGAAACTTAGTTTAACTAATAGATAAGATAATTAATAAGGTTAATTGACGGAAAAATCACAATTTTTACTTAAATTGTCATTTTAACCAAACTTTTCATTATTAATTAAAATAATATAACCTTATAAATGTAGTATGTTTTATAACTAAAATCAGTTTCGGAAAAGTTGTATATTTCTTTTAATAAGCTTTGGGGGTGTGGAGAGGAGGGGAGGGGAGGGAGACAAAAAATATTAAAAAATTAGGGTAAAAAGTTGTATATTGATAGATAATGAATTTTTTTTTTCACTATCTTAGTCAAAAAAATACTACATTTATAAAGTTATGTTATTTTGACCAATAATAAATAATATAATTAAAATGGCAATCCGAGTAAATGTTATGATTTTTCCGATAATTACCCCTAATTAATATTTCATTACAAACAAATAACAACAAAATATTTTGTCTCTTCTCTCTTTCATTCTTGATTGTGTTTATGAGTGTCAATGTGATAACTTACATTAGTTATCAAAAGTGGGATAAAGACAAAATTGTCCTAATTTTAATAATAAATTATTAGATCCATTCCATTGGTTAATTTAAAATGAAAAGCTATATAACTTTAATTCACGTTCTTTAATATTATTGAATCCAGCTATCCCTCATTACCCATACCAAGTATGTATGTATATATACACACACTATTAGTTAACCTTATTTGTAAATAAACCTTTATTTTTCACTCACGCGACAAACATAGAAATGGAGGATTGAGTGTACATATACTCATTGCACCATGATTCTTGATTTCTATAAATCTTAAAGACGAAAGCTTGTGCTTCTTTTTTTTCTTTCTCAAAATTGAATTGCTTTTTAAATTTGTAAAAGCAAGTAGAGTTGGTGATGTTTTTCTTTTTTGGGCACTTTACCCTAAATTATAATTAAAAAGCTTTCTACTAAAATTGAATTTCTCTCACAAACATATATATGAATGTTGATTATTAATAATATTAAACTTATATAAGAATATTTCATATATATATATATATATATATATATATATCTTTATCGATTGAGTTTTACTATATTCACGACTCAAATTCATTTTAACAAATCAATATTTATTTTATAAAATAAAATTATATATTTCATAAAATTAATTTTATGAAACTGTCTCACAAAAATCACAAAAAATCCTACTCTATGGAGAATAGTTTGTATAAATAGAGTAAGGTGTATAAAGGGTAAAAATTAGGTTAAGTTGGAGAAGGGAGTGGAATCATACGTGCTCCATATTTGCAAAAGTAGTGAATGCAACCAATTGAATTTAAGCCACCAACTCTAACAATATTATATGTCTCTTTTTGTCTTTTTCCTAATTATTACCTCTCTACGTTATCATGACTGCGAATTCCACCTCTCATATTAAGAAAATTGACATCTCTGCCCTTATTTTATTTTTCTTAAAGTGGGGACAATAATCATAACTAGTTACGTGTCGATCATTCTCTCATTTCATGTTTATATTAATATATATACACGTCCATTATTATTCATTTAATTTTCGAAGTGATTGCCTTTTCTGCGTTTAACATTTTCTCATGAACAATTTTTTTATGCGTCGTGTCCTTAACATTAATGACTTTTGAGTGACTATATTTTTCATAATTTAAGGATGTATTTAAATTGAAGAAAAAAGTAATCATGTTTTTTACTATACAAATTCAGAGAGTATGTTTGGGTTTGTTTTGAGTGAGATGTTGGAGATTTCTTATTTTATAAATGACATTATGGATGTGTATTTTTTTTTCGTGTAAACAATGAAACATTAGAAATGTATTGTAATTGATAAATTGGATGTATACGTTTATCAAATAGCTATTAAAAAACATTCTGATAAATGTTTGAATCCAAATTAATATATATATATATATATATATATATATATATATATATATATATATTAGTGTTATTGTGAACTAGGTGTATGGTATTCCATAAATTAGATAAAATGAATAAAAAAAAAAAAGAAAGATTTTTCTAGGGGCGCGTGGGTCGGCGTCCAGATTTTTTTTTTTTTAATTTATGCGATAATCTTATATTATACGAATATAATTTTTATATTATATTAATATAACTTTTATGTACAGATATCATAACCTTTAAGTGATATTATTTAAATTTTTCAGTATAAAAAAATTCATGTAGTATGGTTGAACCTTTATATTATAATAATTTAACGTTTATGTTATATTAGTATAACCTTTATATATAAATATCATAACCTTCTGTACTTAAAGAATAATATGAAAGTTATATTATCATAACATAAATGTTAAATTATTATAACATAAAAGGTTATATTATTATAACATAAAGGTTTAAAATGTATTATAGATTTATAATACACTGTAATAGGTTAAACTAGTATAAACATAAAGGTTACACAAACATAACTAAAAGGCTAGATGAACATAATTAAAAGATTAGACGAACATACTACAAAGTTTAGGCGTAGGGACTAGGGTTTGAGCACAGACCTAGGGCGCATGGATGCGCGTGTAGGTGCATGAGGCGCATGTGGAACTCGTGAAAAACACTGTCGGATCGGGTTGATCCAGTAGCACGGTTCTCAACCCATGCAACGGGTGTATATATATATATATATATATATATATATATATATATATATATATATATTCTCATTGAGCTTGTATTTTGTTTTTCCAATATAAACAAAACCAAACTACCTCTAAATCTCATATAATGTCACAAAAGAACAATTAAAATTTGGAAACCAATTATTTAAATTTATCAATTGAATTTTAAATGTATGATTACATATATATATATATATATATAAGCTCACACATGCTACTAAAAAGAACTTATCAAAAATCATGTGTTCGGTTATGGTGAATATTCAAGTTTCCGCCCTTGCATTTAATTAGTCTTTATTTAATTTGTCCAAATTCATGGTTTTTTATTTTTATTTGTGTTAACAAAAAGAAAAAAACTAATATAGAATTATTGTTTCATATATTATTATCTCATTTATTATTATTATTATTATTATTATTATTATTATTATTATATATATAATAAGTTAAGAAATTTAAAACAAATAAAATTAGGAGATATAAAAATGTTTAAATAAATATAAGTATAAAAATATATAATGTTAGGAAATTCATGTTTAGATTTTGATGAGACAAACAACATGGTAATATGAATTTAGAGTACCCCATTTTTCACATTATTTAAGTGAAACATAGATTAGTTTTGAGTCAAAAAGTCAAGTTGAAGAATTGAGGATTTCGCAATACAGTAGCCAATACTGCAAGCAGCAAGGAAGGTCACTATTGAATGCAGCAGAAGAAAACACGTACTATTTGGATATTGTAAACTGAGTAATGCAGCAGCACATCAAGCAGAGCGAATACAGTAAGCTAACAGAAAGTAAATATTGCGCCTTAAGTCAAAGAAAGACAGAAAGAATGAGTTGACAAACACACTCATCAATACAGTATGAGGAAGATCAGTGTCGTCCAAGGAAATGTTTCAACAACAGTGGCATAGACTACAATTTTAAACCTACAACGACAACACTTTACAATTGTTGTCTTTCAGCTTTTTTGTTGTAGTGACTATTTGGATATTGTAAGCTGAGTAATGCAGCAGCACATCAAGCAGAGCGAATACAGTAAGCTAACAGAAAGTAAATACTGCGCCTTAAGTCAAAGAAAGACAGAAAGAATGAGTTGACAAACACACTCATCAATACAGTATGAGGAAGATCAGTGTCGTCCAAGGAAATGTTTCTTCAAAATTAGCCAGTAAAGACAAACTGATCATGCAGTACTAAGAATCCGTAATCTGCCGACACGTGGCTGACAGACTGCAACAAGACTGCAACCTAGTACAGCCGCATTAAATAACCTGGAGTGCAAGACAAGGAAAATTAAATGTGATTCTTCAGAAGTAATTAATGCGAGCTCAAAAATACTTAAAGATGATTCAAATTCAAAGAAGTATGTCTCTCTTTAATAGATATATTTCTTCACCTATAAATAGAGGAAGAGTTGACTAACAACTGCTGAAAAACAGATCACTCGCTCTCAAGAAAGAACAAGCTTTCTAACTCTCAAGCATTCAACTCACAAAGTTTTCAGTCACTCAACCTCTAGAGAAGCAGTCGAGCCTTAGAAGAATTTGCACTCAAGATCCATCAAGGTTGCTTCAAGCACCAGTTAAAGAAACCTATATACATTTAACCTTTGTATTGTGTGCTTAGATTGTTTTAGTGGTGTCCTCAATTGATAGGATTTTGATCATTGCTTAGTGTTTAGCCTTAGGAGTTTAAAGCAATAACTCTATGTGAGTTTTAGGATTTTGTGTGGATCAGCCTTTGGAATTCGAGCAACCTATATGGAAGTTGAATCTTAGTAGGTGTTAGTTTGTTAGGTTGATAGTCGTAAGGGTCAAAGTCATGTAAAACAATTTGCTTAACAAAGTTCCTCCTTAGAGAAGGAGTAGAATGGACGTAAAACGATTACACCACTTTCGAACCACTATAATCTTTGTGTGCTTACCTTTCTGTTTTAGTATTTCTGTTGTTATATATCTTGGTGCATTTATATAATTATCATACTACATCAAAGTGTTGGTAAAATTCATATTTCAGAAAAAGTTTTCAAAAGAAACTTTAACAAAGTTTCCACTGCATAAGATCTCTGAAAAAAGTTGTGCTGCATTGTAGCCTAGTAAGATGTATTGCAATCTGTGTTGTATTCTATTATAGGATACGGTACTGCAAGTTCGAAAATATTTTAAAAATTCGATAGAGATTCATTCACCTCTCTGAATTTCTGTACCACTTGAAACCAACATATAATAAACTTTAAATGCTATGGTAAAATTCTATATGCATATTAATCATTAAAGAAACTTGCAAATTATATAAAAGATGGATTAAATATTCATACAAAATATAAATAAAAAATGAAAAAACTTGCAAATTGTAAGTAATTGACACTTATAATAAATTGACATTAAAAGGCCATATTAAAATATATTTTTGCAAAAACCTATTATAAATAAATCCAAAAAAAAAAAAAGTAAATAATGGTTGTATACACACATTAAGATAGTTCTCAAGAATTTAAATAGTTGACTTAATTTGTTCATATTTTTCATTTGCTAATAATATACATAAAAACAACACTAATAAAAATATAACCTTAATTTATGTTAATAGAAATCTATATAAACAATGATTCTCTAAAAACCCTTTTTGATTAACATTGAGACCAATTAATTTCCTCTAAAACTAAAATGATTCTCTTTTTACGTATAATGTTTTATATATTCTTTTAATTTATTTTGTTAAATCTTCATCTCATCATGAATATCACTAGCCTGTGTTAATTACTACAAACTAATATCCAAATCTTCACTCCAAAAATAACTTGATGAACTTAACGTAGTTTAATTTCTTGAGTTATTTGAAGAGCTCTCTCTCTCTCTCTCTCTCTCTCTCTCTCTCTCTCTCTCTCATTAAAAAAGGGGAAAAAGTGAAGTGAAGAAAAGTGTATATAAAGGGTGGGTAGTGTTCATAAGTTTGGTGTTTCAAACAAACTTATGAGCAAAAGCACAAGTATATAGCTTCTTCATGGGATATTGATTCTCACCATATATAGATAGAGAGAGAAAGGTTAGTAGATGCATACATGCAATTGCTTCATCAGTTCTATTCTACTTTTTTATCATCCTTTTCTTCTTTCACGCTTAAATTACTCCTTTCCATATACACTATTCACATTTCTTTCTCAACATATCACTTTCAATCATTCATCATACATTTAAAAACCACTTTTCATTTATATGTAAAACTATTGCTTATTTTGCTTCAAATTGAAAGATCTGATTGGAAATTTGATTCTTACAAGTTTCTGACTTATGTATATGTCACAATGTGACACTAATTAGTTTATTTTTATGTTATTGAAACGTAAATCATTTGCATTAATTTCTGTTGCAACTGAATATATATGTCCGATTTGCACTATGGTCTTAATTTGTATATTCTTAACTTGGCTTCTCTCTCTCTCTCTCTCTCTCTCTCTCTCTCTCTCTCTGGTGATTGGAGACAAAACAGATAGAATTTGCAGTTGCAGGGCTCAAATTCAGCAAAGTGGTGAAGCTGTGAGTACATTTAATTAATTGTTGTTATTTAGAACTATATTTGTCCATTTTAATTGGTGGAGCTGTGAGTACATTTTATTTGTTTTTCCATGCATATTTTGATTATATTTTCTAGAACATCTATCATTTATGACATTATACTGTCAGCTTTTAAATAAAAATAAGGGGAAAAAGAAGTCATCCTTTACTTTTTTTTTTCCTCTATTAAAATGTTCAATTTTTTGGTCTACTTACTTATTACAATAGGTAAATATCTTTTTTTTTTCTTACCGGTTGATCTCTTTAACGATCAATTTTTCGAAATATGACCACCTTCAAGATTAAAATACGATAATATAGTTTGATATTGATTAGAATGAGTGATTTCAAATGAAATTACTCAAAAAAGCTGGTCAGAACGTTGTGTGAGTTTTTCAGTTTTTTCATAATTAAAAAATTTGATAATTTAATCATAATTTACTCAAAAATAATAAGATATTTGCATGCTGTAATAGATAAGTGGATTAAAAAAATAGATTGTTTTAATATAAGAGATTAGAAAACAAAAGGTAAAAAATAGAGGATGAAATATTAAATAAGACAAATTTAAAGGATGAAAAAAAAAATCCCTAAAAATAATAAACACATGTTACCACTACTAACAAAAGTATATATAGACGTAAATAACCCATGACTTGTTCAGTTGTTATTGCATTTACAGCTAAATCAAATAACCCAATATGGTATGCATTTAAAAGTGACATTAGCAACCAGTTTTGTGGGTTTAATGGTTTCTTACCCTATTCTATTCTATTTTTAATAAATTTGCATTTATTTAAAAAAAAAAAAACTATAACCATCATATTTATTAAAAATGATGAGCCAAAGGCTACAAATGGCTGATAGAGTAATGTTCCATGGTAGGCCAATAGGACAACTTGTAGAAGAGTATTAGCACACTATATCCACCAAAATTTAATTAAATTTTTCATTACGCCAAAAAGTACAAATTTTATTACAACACAAATTATATTCGCCAACCTATGTGTCACAAAGGGGTTCACAATATTGATTAGATCGAAAAAGTTCCACTGGTTAATATGAGTGGGTTTCATATAAAATCGTCACACAAAGTTAAGTTTGTGGGATTATGGTTAAGTTCAATTTTTTTTTTTTTTTTGGTTTTTGGAAAAAAAAAAAAGTTTAATTTCATCTGTACATAAATTTGTATCTCTCTTATTGTCAAATAGATTTGAAAATTGCCCAACTTTCCTTAAAAATGTTCCTTTTGTTCTTTTAAAAACAAATTCCCCTTATTTTTTTCAATCATTTTGTATTTAGTTGTATGACCTGAATTTGAAAGGTATAGACTGATGTTAATTAGTGGAATAATTGATTCTATTGATATGAGATATGATGACGAACGACTAAATGAATTCTAACTGTACCGAATATTGATGTAGGTGGTATGAGTAACAAGGATAAGAATGTCTAATGTTGATTAAAATGAATGGATTATAAGTTGAGGTAGAAAACAGCTTTTTTCTACCACAAATTACTAAAAACGAAAAATACTCTGAATAAATTAACGGCAATAGTATTGATTAATTTTTCATGATTTTAAACTAGTTTGTTGACACAACCTAACAAAAAAATAGAGGACAAAATTTGAAAAAGTTTCCAGCTGGTGCTAATAATTTATATATTTGTTATAAGCAGTCAACTATAAAAAGAATTTTTTTTTTCTATCAAGAGTTTAAAATAATTTTCTTTTAGTCAAGAGAATTTTTTTTTTTAACCATAGTATCCTTAATGAAATTAACCCCGTATCAGCTCGTACCATCATATTTTACCATGTATCAACCTGTATCCGCCATTACCGTCATATGTCATCTGTATGATTATTAATGAAGCTCATACCAATATAGTACACCCTCGTACCACAACTAATGTAGTTTGTACCATCATATTACACACATGTATTTACCATTATTAATGTAGTTTGTACCATTATAATATACATATATACCATCATTAATGTAATTTGTACCATCATATCACACCACAAATGTTAAAAGGGTGTAGTTGGCAAAAATAATTTCCTCGACTAAAAATTAACAAAATATAATAGCTTGACAAATAAAAATGTTTATAAGTATAGACGGTTAAAAATGGGGTTACCACTATTCTTTTTTATATAATAGAAGCGGTAGTCTTGTTTCATATGTTTTGAAGAAACTCTTATAATATTGATTATAATTTTATTTGATGAAATTAAGGACGATTGGAAATTTTGTTTAATTTGTTACCTAATTATAAAACATAGTTGGACCCAGGAATGGATTTAAGGAGCTAGGGGTGGTAGCGGGTTCGGGGATGGTATTGGCAATATCATCCCAATACCAAATTATCATATCAAATATCATCCCTACTACCATCACCGTTTTGGGAATATGGGACGGGGATGAGGATTCACCGCTCGGGGAACAGATTCTCCGTGGGGGATTCGGGGTCCCCAAATTTAATTTTCTACAAGTTAAATTTTATTTTTTTTGCTGAAATAATTTTCAATAAAATAAATATCAAAACAATTAAAAAAACTCATAAACAATATCAATTCAACATAGCATCAAATATCTTGAAATCATAAATCTAGTCTTTAAAACAAAAGTATGAAATACATAATCAAAATGACAACACAATCTAACAAGTTTGATTGTTTTGAGTTGATTCAAAGTTTCAATTTCAATTTGAAATTTTAGATATTAAATTATTAATTAATTGGAAATGCGCCATGAGGAGTGAGGACTTGGAGTACTTATAGAAAAATTTGGATGTTTTGGTATATTTACTAATATATATATATATATATATATATATATATATATATATATATATATATTATATATATAATATTAAACGGGGAACGGAGAATCACCGTTTCATATAAATTGGACCGGTTTCAGGGTCGGGGATTGGATGGGGAGCATAAATACCATCTTTGTAATTTTTAAATGGGGATTCACTGTCCCCGCCCCATTACCTGATTTGACCGGGGAATTCCCATCACATTAATATTGGTACCCAACGGGGATGGTTCCCCTTGGGGAAATTGCCACCCCTATAAGAGGCGCGGTGATTCCCTTAATTTTCAGAAATGCTCTTTTTATATATAATTTTTTCTGATATTTTTCATTTATATTATTAATTTAATAGAGTTTGTGATTCCTTTATATTGTAAAAAATTATCTACTACATAAATTTTAACTCTGGATGTGTTTTATGTTTGATGTGAAAATTTTTTGCCTCCTTAAAACCAAATTCTAGACATGTCTCTTGTTGGAGTTGAACCCTCAATCTTTTTCCATGTTATGGGTTCAAGAATTGCATGGCTTATTACAACATGTGAATAGACGGCCAAGATATATTACATGACAATCCGTCCAACATAAACCTTATGCTCAATCAGCACTAGTCCTACACAAAACATAATTGAAAGAAATGTGTTTTACGAGGGATTAAAGTGGATCTTATTATGCTGATCATAATTAAATAAATAAAATCTAATGTTTTATTTTATTTTTGTTCAACAAATCCATGATCCATCTGTGGCTTTTTCCCCTGGAATGAGAATAATAATCATAGTCCTTTTAACAATTAATTTGGGCAGAGTTACCTAAGGAGTTAAAACTCAAAAACACATTTAAAAATCATTTTAATTTGGTCACACATTGACACATATGTCCACGTGTTTTTTTCTCTTCCCTTTGTCTGATTGTCTTCAATGACATCGAAAATCTCCCAACTGCATGCAACATTTACTAATAAAAAAATAGGTTTCCATACTTCATCTGGGGAGTGTGTACTGAGGAAGGCACTGCCTAGCTGTTTCTCCATTTGATCATGCTTTTAGATCTAAATTATATAAATTTGATTGAAACAGCTCGAGTTTAGATACACCTGAATTTCGATTCCAAAAATCATGGCGGAAAATGGTGTCAAGTTAACAACACCCGAAAGAAAGTCGAAGATTCCCATGTTCGTTTTCTTTGAAGATGCTAGGTATATTAATACTTGGTAATGCAAGATTTTGTTGCCAATATCGAGCCATGATAATAATAAAATTTATATGGATGATTGCTAAGTGTAGGAATCTATTCAAAAGGGATGAGCTGGGAATGGAAATACTAAGCATTGCTTTCCCTGCAGCTCTTGCTTTGGCTGCTGATCCTATTGCCTCTTTGATTGATACTGCCTTTATTGGCCATTTAGGTATGTATAAATCCTTAGTTTCTTCAACTACATGTTTTTTTCTTGTCTCATGTAAATATGAATGTGTGTGTTTGGACAGGTCCTGTTGAAATAGCAGCAGTTGGAGTTTCTATTGCTATTTTCAATCAAGCCTCAAAAGTGACCATATTCCCACTTGTTAGCATCACCACTTCATTTGTTGCTGAGGAAGACACTGTTAAAAGAATCAATGATGAACAGAAGATGTGTGATGACGTGGAGAAAGCGTCGCTTAAGAACAAGGAGACGATACAGGATGATGACATGAATCGAAACTTGGACAAGGGCGCTATGATCAAGGATGATGCAAAAGATGAGGCTCAAGAAACGAAAACAAAGAGTGAACGTCGTCGTCACATTCCTTCAGCATCGACTGCACTGGCTCTTGGAGCTGTTCTTGGACTCCTCCAAGCCATTCTTCTTGTTTTTCTTGCAAAACCATTCTTAGGTTTCATGGGAGTCAAATCTGTAAGTATCTTTTTACGCCATTCCTTGCAGATTTGGATCATCTGTTGTGCATAAAATACAGGTTCAGTTAGTTAATTATAATACTAAGAAACATTATAATTGAATAGGGATCTCCAATGCTAGCCCCAGCAATGAAGTATCTAACAGTAAGATCACTTGGGGCTCCAGCAGTTCTTCTTTCTTTATCCATGCAAGGTGTTTTTCGAGGTTTCAAAGATACTAGAACTCCTCTTTATGCAACTGGTAATAAAACATTTCTTTTTATGACAATAATTAAATTCAGTTGAATTTCTTATCTTAAGTACTGTTGTTTTAATTCACAGTTGCAGGTGATTTAATGAACATAATTTTGGACCCCATTTTCATATTTACATTCCGTATGGGTGTCACTGGTGCTGCTATTGCTCATGTTCTTTCTCAGTAAGTTCATTCACCATCTACCAACTAAAAAAGCTTATATTATTTTTTATTATTCTCATCTCTTAATTTGTCTTTCTAACAAGGAAGTTTTAATTTTCAGATACTTGATCTCTCTGATTCTGTTGATTAAGTTAATGAAACAAGTTGATTTATTACCACCAAGCATTAAAGATTTGCAGTTCAGCAGATTCCTCAAAAACGGCAAGTATATAGTGAAATTTCCAAACTTAGGCACTAAACAGGTCATTCACTAACGAAGGACATTAACTTTTCGATTTGGGAGATTTTAGGACAATAAACTGGAAATCACACGGGCCCAATCACATCAAGAAAAACCCAAGTCTCATGTGATTAGACCCGAAATTCATGATTTCGGATTTTTTTGTCCTAAATTGAAAAATTAGTGTTTCAATAATGGGGGCCGAAAAGTCAGTGTCCTTCATTAGTGCATGGCCTAAAGATAGTGTCCTAAATTTGCAATTTCCCTAACTATTCATTGTTATTTAGTACACGTGATCTTACTTTTATTTGATATATGTTGTTTGTTTGAAATCAGGTCTTCTTTTGCTAGCAAGAGTTATAGCTGTGACCATTTGTGTAACATTAGCAGCTTCAATGGCTGCAAGGCTGGGCCCCACTTCCATGGCTGCTTTTCAGATATGCTTGCAGGTTTGGATGACATCTTCACTCCTTGCTGATGGTTTAGCAGTTGCAGGACAGGTAAAAACATTATTAATCTCCACAAACAAACAACCTTAAATTCATTTTATAATTGACATAATAATAATCAAAAATAATTCATACTTGCTTTGATCATTCCAGGCAATCCTTGCTTGTGCATTTGCTGAGAAAGACTATCAGAAAGCAACTGCAGCTGCTGCTCGTGTACTGCAGGTATATTATATATACTCCAATCTCAAACGAGATTTTGTATATCGATATATTTTAAACATTGATTTAAGCTGGTTCGTATCTTCCAGATGGGATTCGTGCTAGGACTTGGTCTAGCTCTCTTCGTTGGACTTGGTCTTCAATTCGGATCAGGAATATTCACCAAAGATCAAAATGTTATTCGTATGATCACCATAGGCATTCCGGTAACTCTAACATCAATCATTAGCCTAAAACCGAACCAACTAACTCATTTTATTACATTCTCTAACACTCAAATTTCTCACTTGTGTTTATCACACAGTTTGTAGCAGCTACACAACCTATCAACTCATTGGCATTTGTGTTTGATGGTGTCAACTTTGGAGCATCTGATTTTGCATATTCTGCATATTCCATGGTAAGTAATGATCAAGAAACATCAACATTGGTACATTATTTATTACAAACCTAATTTTCATGTTAAAATTTTCAGGTTCTTGTGTCCATTGTAAGCATTGGGTCCTTGTTTGTTTTGAGCAAAAGTAATGGTTTTGTTGGAATTTGGCTTGCTTTAACTATCTACATGGGCTTAAGAACTTTTGCTGGCTTTTGGAGGTACAATTACTTTCTTGATTTATTTTTTTTATACTAATTGATTTTGTGAAAAAGAAAGTATTTAGATTATACATTTTTATGTTGGATGCAGAATGGGAACAGGGACAGGGCCTTGGCGTTTTCTCAAGGGGCGATCATCGCCATCGAGTAAATGATCGTAGAGTATCTGCAAACTATAAAAAAAAAAATCCCTCTTGAAACTTTATTTCTTCTTTGTTATGTTCTGTTTTGTTTTGTTGTATGTTGCTATTGTTTTGGAGGTAGAAGTTTGTTTGTTTGTACTAGTTTATGTTTTTTGTATCTTAAAATTACTCAACATGTCATATATGGACTACGGAGTTATGTAAATAAAGAACATGTTGGTTACTTAGATTTTGCTAATTGAATACGTTGAGTTTTCCAACATCTTGCTTCCTTTGATCAAGGTGATGAAAATAACCTTTGATTGATACTGTATTTCTTTTTTGGAAAACAAAGTTTAAGAAAAATCAAACAAAACAATAGCAACATAGGCAAACACACATATATAGTATACACAAATCAAGTTAAGGTCTAGTAAATTTACGTACCAAAGACAATTCCGAGTTTTGTAGAAAATTACAATGAAATCCCTTCACTGTCCATATTTCAGCATACAACTTAATATGTGATAGAATAGAATGATATCATATCAAGAAGTAACAAGTCAATTTGAACTAAATTACTCATAGAATTTCATCGAAATATGTGATTATTTTTATAGTTAATCAATCAGGTTGTAATATCCATATAGCTTGATCAAACCTCAAGAAGTAAATGTAATTCACCCAAAATAATCCATGTTTTTACATACTAACTCCATAAAATTGTCCGAAATGGTACAAGTCAAAATGCACCACGTACAACCTAGAGACATCGTATATTTAAGCATAAAATCTGACTTGGCAAGATCAAATGCCGAAGGAAATTTCTATCTTATCGCAAACAGCTTTTTTTTTTTTTTTTTCTCGTCACTTGAGCTAGAAAGCTTGGTATTACATCAAAGAGTATAAATGAACCAATGGATTAAAATTCAATACATTAAGAATGAAAACTGTAATAAGTTACAAATATAATATCTCCTTTCCTTTTGGTAATTTAACCATGAGAGAATAAGGCATAAATATAGCTCTTTACACATCTATGCACAAAAGTAAAACTTCACATAGACAAAAAAAGGAACAAGATGTAAGCAGATGCAAATGTGGTTATCACATAATTACCTCTTGAAATTTTTGGACTCTTTCAAGGTTCCTTGTGTAAACATCCAAACAGATAATAATCTAGCAGTTGATTCCACACATTTCGACATCTGGGCCAGTGACTCTAGTGGTGAACGGATCCACTCGAACCCATAACAACGAGAAGATGGAAGCCAGAAGAATGGACCATACAACCACTATGGTAGGAGTTCGGTTCTGGCGACCCATGAGACCTTTGAGGAAAGGGTAGAGATGAACAATCACCCAAAATGCAAAGAACAATTTCCCAAATAGTGGACCCCACGATTGGTAGCCGCTGTTGATCGCATAGGATATTCCAGCAACACAACCCACCAAGTTTATGATGAGAAGAGTTGTTGGTGGTATTAAAAGGGTCGTCCATTTGAACATGTAGAGCTCAGCAGAGTCTCCATCTTCGTCTGAGGCCTTGGACGTAACAGTAAAGTTGGTATCTATTCCAGCAAGGACTTTGAGCAACCCTTGGAATACAGCAAAGAGATGAGCTGAGACACCTCCAATGACCCAAAACTGCTCGTTCCTCCACCATTCGTCTATTCCTACCCCACTCCACCTCATCTCAAGTATACCAGTAGCAAAGATGGAAAGAAAGAGGGACAGAAACCAGATACTGGCCAAGTTACTAATCTGCACATTCAACAATTTATTTCTGTAATTTTCATGAAAGATGCGGTTTTACAAACTAACATGCTGGTTACTTAGTTAAATGTAGTGTTAAGAGCATATTAAGATGATAAATCAGCTATTTTGATATAAGAACTAACCTGGGGGATAATGAACTTTCCAGTAAGCAAGCAGACAGCTGGCAATGTGCAATAGAGTAGAAGAGGAATGGAAGTGATTGGGTAAATCGTGGTGTTGACATATGCAAATCTCTCGAGCCATTTCAATCTTCCATTATAACCGTACCATATAGGACAATGCCTGCTAAATAAAATCTCAACAGACCCTAAGGCCCATCGGAGCACTTGATTCAAACGATCAGAAAGATTGATTGGAGCTGAACCCTTGAAGGCTGGTCGTGGAGGCATACAGTAAATTGAACGCCAGCCACGTGCATGCATCTTAAATCCAGTAAGAATATCTTCTGTGACAGAGCCATAAATCCATCCTATCTGCACAGAGAAGGAATATGTTATCCATGGATGCAAAGCAGAGGAGAGTGATGTCACTCAATTATTCGGGCCACAAATAATTATATTAGGATATCACATGACAAGGGCTTTGACTGTTACTTTATGCAGGCAATTGGATTATTAGAGATAAAAATGAAAATTTAATCAGTATTTAGGGTTAATGTAGTGCAATTTACTGTAATTTCCTATACTATGCAGAAATAGACTTCATATTTTCAATGAAGTCATTATAAAAGACAGAAATTCTAATATCTAGTTGTCACCATACTATAATTCCACAAACAATCAGAATATCTCCCAGATTCTGAAATGGAATTTTTGATTCACACTCCTTACAATTCCAAGGCACACCAACAATGTAAGATAGATCTTTCTGAAAACAAACGAAATTAAAGTGTTAAAAAGAGATTAAAAAAAAGCTGCACAAACGTACCTCACTTCCCCATTCTGTTTTATCTTCATACCCACAACTTATAACATGAATGGCCTCTTTCAGAAGAGTCTCTGGTGTGGCAGACTGAGGAACACCGCCATTCTCCATCAAGGTAGAAGCGACAAAAACTGCAGACTGGCCAAATCTTTTCTCAAGGCTCATTTGGGACATGAGCAATGACTTCTCATCATCAAATCCGGCACCTGGTTCAATTACAAATGGATAAAGAATCAATGAAACAAACAAGATGAAACAAATAGATATATACAGCATTCCTCGATATATTTTTCCCAGTTAACTTTTTCTTTATGCAAGTCAAAAGGAGAAAACTCATTAAACAAACAACAAAGGGTGTTTCATTACCATGTGGAAATCGTGCAAGACTTGAAATAACAATAATTATAAAAGGCAAAAGAAAGAATTACACTTCATAAGTGACATTATCAAAATGAAATAAATGATTTATGCGCACATACATCAAAACAGTAAAATCTTCACCAAGCAACTATTCCATATCAATGGAAGAGCTAATGGATAAGCACCAGGCTAACAAGGAGTTTGAATAATTGACTTAAAAGAGAAGAACTATACCTTCAACACCCTCCTCTATGTCCTCCAAGCTGAAAATAGGAACAGTGGGATCAACATGCTTGCCAGATTTCTTTTTATCTGAACTCTTCTTACTTGATTTAGAACTTTTCTTCCTTGACCCACCAAAACAGGAAGATAACACCCCAGGTTTCTTATGCTTAGGCTTGTGAGGAGGCTCATAACCATACAACGCCGTTCTGTTAAAGACACATCCAGTGCCGACATACACAGGGCCCTGAATTCCATCCAAACCTCTCAAGTTTATCTGATAGCCAGATCAGAACAAATACATTAGTTGAACATAGCCACAAAGGTATAACTTAATCAAATTAGCAAAGGATTATTTCGAATATGCCACTAAAAAAATATATATATATTATGATTATTAGCACGAACTAGCTAGGAGTTACAAACAGTTACAAGAGTGACAAACAACTTACATCGAAGAAGACAGTGTTGCGGTTGGCGTATCGATCACTCTTATCAATACCATCAAATCTTTGTGGAAATTGAACATAGCATACATATTTCCCAAGGTTAGGATCCATTAAAAAGCACATTGCCTCTCTCAAGGCCTTGCTGTTGTTTATGTAGTGATCACAATCAAGATTCAACAAGAAAGGCCCATTAGTAAGAACAGCAGACACGCGGACCTGCAAGAGTTGTATTCAGATGATAAATTTGCAATGGGCCAAAAGCATAACTGCTATATTTCATCAACAAGGCAATAACCACTTACAAGTGCATTCATAGCACCAGCTTTCTTGTGATGCTGGAAACCAGGACGCTTCTCACGAGAAACATATACTAACCGTGGCAGCTCATTACCCTCACTGTCAAGGCCTCCACTTTGACCCAGGAAAACCTGCAAGAAAAACAAAATGAGAATGCTATATTTTGAAGAGAAACCAGAAGAAAACTGTGAATTTATATTATGTTGAGGTAGCATGACCACCAACATAGAGAAGCATTTACCATAAAATAATGCCCCCCCCCCCCCCCACCCCACCCAAAGGAAAAGGAGAAAAAAAAAAAAAGCTCACCTGGATCATTCCTGGATGATCCCTAATATTATTTCCAGGCCATGGTGTACCATCCTGCATGACCCAACCTTCTTCAGGAACTTTTTGGGCCTTGGCAACAAGAGCATTTACACGAATTTTAAACTCTTCATATTCTCTCTGCAAGAGAAGCAGCGAGCAACCATAAGATGCCTAACCAAATGTGAAGCACAGATAGCATTTTCAGACAAAAAACAAAACTCACCTTCATAGCCCTCCGGTCTTTTACAAATGATGGATGAACTTTATCTTTCAAGTAGTCAATCTTCTGAGCAAAGTACCATTCTGGAGCTCGTGGCTCAATATTGTACTTTTTGCAGAAAGGAACCCATATTCTTGCAAATTCTGATGTTTCTGATAAAGCTTCAAATGTCAGCATCGCAGCACCATCATCAGATACATAGCATGAGACCTTATCCACTGGATAGTCTACCGAAAGAATAGACAAGACGGTATTAGCTGTAACAAGAGGAGGTTCCTTCAGAGGATCAACAGTACTGACAAAGATGTCAACAGCGGCTAACTGTGATTGTTCTCCTTCACGATCATATCTGTTACAGTTTAAATACCACCTCCAAAATCAGATAATAAAAAAGAGAAACTTTCATTTTTACAAATGACCAGAAAATAAACTTGGAAAACAAGAACAAGATAGCCATTGATACTATCAAAGAGAAAGAGAAAGAGAGAGATGTGGAAATATTTGGATGTTCATGCATGGATGGAATTTTCTCACCTAAGAGCAAGCCTATCGAGATATGTTTCCCGGTTTACTGGAAGCCATTTTGGGAACTGATCCAGAATCCATGAGATAGCAAACCAGATCTCACAAATCACAGAAATTAACCACAAAGCATATGCATTGGGTACAGGATTGGTTATTCGATAGTGAAGAAAAATGCTAAGAATCACAAGCCGCAATACAATAACCATCCTGTAAGGATTTATCCTTGATGATGGAACGGAAACCTTCCTTGACAAGGGCTGTCGAGCTTCATCATTCCTGCACCACATAGAAAATTAGGCAGATGAAGGATGGCAGCTTAGGTCAACAAAAATCATAGAAAATTAATATGCGAAGCAAACAACAATAACCGATAATTTTTTTTGAATAATACACAGTATGCAAAGGAAAGTTCTAAACATAAAATTAAGAACTCACAGTAGAGCGTCATCCACAAGAATATCTGTGCTTGCATCAATATCTCCGACACCTCTTTCTGAAGGTGGATGGCTAGTAGTCAATGGAACAGCAGGTTTTTCCTGTTTCATCTTCCAGCCATCAACTCTCTCTTTCCAAGCAACATTACCTAAGCCTGGGGATCCAAACTCTCTCACTGGATCCACAATCCTTGCTGCAAAAAGGGGCACAAAAAAAGAGGACAAGAATGACTATTATAGATGCAGCTGAATGGAAATTATCATTCTCATACAAAACAAAAGGGAAGGGAAAAAAAAAAACAGTGCATGATTAAAATCAGGTGAAAAATAGAGCAGAAGTTCACGTTTTCCAGCACCACCACTAGGTGGAGGAGATGCCATAGAAAGACGTCCAGGTGATGCAGCAGATAGTTCTCCAGAAACCTACAAACAAGAGAAAGAGAGAGTTTTAGGACACAGGTTCCAAAAGTTCCATGTCTGCAAGAGACCATATCATTATATTAAAGATAAAAGAAGTGACAATAACATACATCTGTTCCATTGGTAAGTAAGGGAATGTGGTTATGAGAGATCTCCTTATCATACTTTGGTTCTCCAATATCTTCACCTCTCCCATAACTCACGTGCCAGCTCAACAAACGTTCTGAAATCTTTTGCTTTTCATTTTGATTATCAGAGCTGTGATCGTTGCCACCATCAGCAATAGCAAAATCTTCCTCCCCATCACCATGAATTGCAGGACTTCCTGTTTGTCAGTATAAAAATTCTTTCAGAAAAACAGATCTAAGTTGCAGGTCAGTCTTCAAAACTCAATGTTGAATAGGTCAATGTAAAGCATGTATAGCAGTTCGATTTCTAGGGGCGATGGAGGGGACAAGAAGAGCGTGGCCAGCCACCACACAACCCTCCCCAAGGAAAAAATAATTATTCAAAAATGTTAAGAAATATGTGATATAAGTTTTGAAAGACGTTCATTGGCTTTTCTTTTTTCAAAAGATTTGGTATACCTGGTATTCTTTAAGAAAGCTTGCCTCATCCTTACCTAAATCCTAATACTCACCAGTAATACAGATTCTCATTCCAAAGTCCCAAAATAGCTATTGTAATTGTTCCTTTTCCCATTGTGCATGATCACACGCTATGTGTGTCCTAATATCTCATGTCTTTGAGTAAGGGAGCATTAAATATTTTGAAGGGGAAACTCTAAAATCTTGGAATTATAATCACCATATTGCAACTAAAACAATACTAGCATATACTATATAACAAGAATATAATGATAATTTTCTCCAAATTATCTTATTATAGTTCAAAGAGAATAATAAATGTCAAAATTTGGACTGCATACATGGAGACAAAGTTTACCTTTATGCCTCTTGTATCTGGTTTTGCACTGAGGGCAAGACTGATTCCCATCCTTCCTCTCATACTCATAGCAAGCCCGGCAAACCGGATATGCACAGACATTACAAGCAACAAATGGTTCACCATCAACAGTCAGACCCACATTATCACTACATATCTGACAGACCTGACTTCCCGCATTCTTCAATGTCTTCCCCTATCAAATCAAACCCAACAATCAGTTAAAGAAGATCACATATTCCCAAGGTCTAAATCTATAAAACCACTATAATAAAGAGCTTTAGCACTGAGAACATCTAATAAATCCTGAATCAGTGTACAGGATTTAACTAAATAATTCACAGTGGAGTGACAAATTGATTAGTCAATCTTCAACATTCCAACCTCATGCAAGTATTCCAAAATAAATCGATCAAGTATTTGTCAACTAACCCCGGTTTCAGCTTCTGAATCCATCATACTTGTCTTGTTGTACAAGATCAATGGCAGCAACAGTTAACAAGACACGAGCGTCACTCAGATTTTAACATCCGCAGAACCCCCAAACTGCCCTCCTGCAAAAGGCGACAAAGATAGGATTTTAGTTTCAGACTCTTCCACTCTCTCACTAAGATTTGCTCAATTATATATCAGATCTACTTCGAATCGCATCAAATCCAAACGAAGTGTGAACATTCGATCACGCTTGCCGAAAATTAATTACAACAGATTTCAGCAAAAAAAAAAAAACACCGAATATCACTCATCCCATTGACTCCAAAACAAAGCAATCTCAGATTCTCGTAATTCGATTGAAGTAAGATACAATCAACTATTCTACTCAATTCAATTCACGTCACTTCAAAAATTTCTCAGAAACTTAACCGACGCATTAAATCCCACTTTCACGAATTAAATCGACCGGAAAAAGATCCGCCGACACAACACACACTCCGCAGTGCACAGAGTGAAATTGCAAATACTAAAAGAGTGACACTCACCTCCAGATCGAAGAGGATTCCAATCTCCGCCACTGATAAATCACACCTTCTTCCAACAAACAATCAAATATCGAAATGGAGGATACAGTGAGAAGAACCAGCAGCTGTCGGCCTCCGTCCTCCCTCTCTCTCTCTCTAGTGAGAGAAACAAAGTAGGTGTATATATATAGAGAGAGAGTGGTGTAGCTGTTGAATGAGTATATAATTAAGAATTATTAGCATTGCTAACAACTAATACCAATAATGAATGATGATAAATAAAAGGTTAATAAAATGGAGTGTAACTGAAGAAAACGACAGCACAGCTGCCGATAGAGAGAGAAAAGAGGAGTGAGAGAGAGACTGGGCAAAAATGTCCACCGACAGAGTGCCGAGGGGAATATCGTTATTACACTGCTTCAACAACTTGTACATTTTGGACACTACTATCCTTACTATTCAAAAATAGAATTTATATTAATAGAATTTTTTTTTTTTTGAGAAATTAATAGAATATTATTATACTTCATTATTTGTTGTGTATACTGGTTTATCGGCCATACAATGCATGAATAATATTATTCAATATACAATATGAATAATATTCATATTGTATATTATATTAAAATATATGATTACTTATTAAATATATGTAAGAAAATTTAAGTCTTATAGGATGTTTGACTGAAATTGTAACTATGTTTTTGTAGAATAAAATGTTTAAAAGTTTATGAACTTCTTATAGGTGTTTGATTGACATTGAAACATATCTTATTTTATTTGAAAAAGGTGGTTAGAATTGAAAAAATTATTTCAAAAGTAAGGAGGCTCAATTTCTTATTATTGAAATAATATTCTACTCCCACAAATTGCTTTAAATTTAATCATATTTAATTACAAAATTGTTATTATTAATATCCTAATAGCATCATCAACTTATTTTATCCAAATATTTGATTAGTTTATTTTCAAACTAAGATATAATAATTTAAATACATTATAAAAACTAAAACATATACATGATTTGTAGAAATATAAGTTTCTATGATGATAGTTGTACAAAATTAAATTTATCTTATTTAATATTTATGAACATTTTAAAATATTTTTTTCAAAACCAGAAATTATTAATTTAAACTTTTAGTAAAAAAATATCATATAATCATTAAGTAGTGGGTTATACAAATTGTTTTCACATGTTTTCAAATAAGATTTTGCGTCGGATTTTTAGTGTAATAATATAGTACGATTATATAATATGTTACTTTGAGTTTTATTTTTCACCTTTTTTTCATACGTATGTTTTATTCATGTAAAAAACATTAATTAACTTTTGGAGTGTTTTTAGAGGGTGTTTGGATGAGTTTAAAGTGTCCATATTGATAGTTATGACCTATCCAAGAAATGTTTTCAAACAATTTAACTGGAAAAAAAATTATAAACATTTAAATTACATCACTACCCATTTAACATTATCATTACACCTCCGGATCCGAACCTCTTAAAGATGGGACACGTGGCCAATCAGATGGCTGGCCAAGATCAGTCTAAGGAGGGTTGAGCCCAAGCATGGGCTGATCAGAAATGATTGAGCTGATGAGGGTTCAAACTGATGTTCCCCTCCTCAACATTATTCGAAAGTTCCAAGAAATCCATTTTAAGGAGAGTTCCACAAGTCCAAGATAACAGAAAAGGAAACATATTCAAGACAGAATCAAATACAATCTGGACAAGATCAAAACCGATTTGATCACGTAGAATCCTTAAAATCAGTCTAATCGATATAGTTGCTGGAAAAAGTTATGAAATTTTTTTTCCTATTTTGAGAAAAATTAATCGTGGGTCTCGTACCCAAATGTAAAAATAAAAAGTTGGATCGTGTTCTCTTCCGAGAGAGATTCGAGATGGTATTTTATTTACCCAAAATGATTTATGGATGAATGAGAAATTGAAGATCAAAGTTACAAGGTTTAATCCATTGGAAGGAATTTGAAGCTTTAGAAGAAGGTTTGTCCCACATCGGGAAAATCTAGTTTATTTCACTAGTATATGGGTAATAAGAATATGTGCAATGAGGCACTCCCTTGCACAAGACTTGAATTGATTTGGACTCGCTTCATAATTTTGGTGATACTTTTCAGACATTTTTAGGCATTATCATTTTTCACCTCTCTGTGATACTTTTTAGGACTTGAATTGATTTGAAATCGTTTCAAATTTTTGGTGATACTTTTCAAGACTTAAATTGATTGGACTCGCTTCAAAATTTTGGTGATACTTTTCAGGACTTAAATTGATTTGGACTCACTTCAAATTTTTGGTGATACTTTTCAGACATTTTCAGGCATCATCGTTTTTCACCTCCATGTAATACTTTTCAGGACTTGAATTGATTTGAACTCACTTCAAAATTTTGGTGATACTTTTCATATATTTTCACCTCCATGTGATACTTTTCAGAACTTGAATTGATTTGGACTCGCTTCAAAATCTTGGTGATACTTTTCAGATATTTTCAGGCATCATCTCAGGCGAGCCTGAGTGCAAGTTTTGTGCTGAACTCGTGTAATACCCCAAATTTTTTAATTGAATCTCTTTTATGAATAATAGACTTTTTATTTATTTATCATGGTCTCATAATAAATTATAGTGAATTAGTTATGCAGTGTGATCAGAACTCTTAAATAATTAGTAGACTTATAATCATATTAAATTGGATAAGGATTTCAGAATTTAAATTTATTTGTAGAATTAAGTTGTTGAGATATATTAGGAGTCCACTATTTTACTTATTTATGATTTATTAATTTGTTTAATTTATCTCTTAAATAAAGAAGAGAATCCAAACCCTAAATATATATACATACCGTGGTGGGTTAGAAATCTATAAATTTTCTCTTGGAAAAACAAGAACAGAGAACTAAGGGTTACAAGCAGCGCAACTCTCACGTCGTAAGTTTTTACATAAAATTTTGTAACATTCATTCCTGGTCATTGACTGAAAACAGTCTTTTGAATGCTTATTGTCTTTAATTTCGTTATTAGTATGATATATTTGAAGGTAATTGTTACAATTAAAAGAAACAAAATTGGTAGAGTATATTCAGTAGGAAACCATTAATTTGACATGTATTTCAATGTTGTAATGAATAATTGAATATCCCATCAAATTATGCATTCTTATAAATTTTGAGATTTAGGTTAATAATATTTATTCAGTCATCCATTCTTATGTTCGGCAAATTAATATAAAATTGATTGTTATAGCAAAGACTTTTATGTTAATTAAATTTGTTGCTTTCGGGACTTTCCCTTTATTTAATATATTGAATAAAGTAAATATTAATGCTTAATTGGTTACTGTCTAAATAGCTGATCTGAGTCTTTCCATACTTGTGTACCAGTTTTCACAATTTTAGATTTACGAATAAACATTTAGATTAATGATAGAATTGT
Source organism: Scutellaria galericulata (assembly GCA_946896805.1). Lineage (NCBI taxonomy): Eukaryota > Viridiplantae > Streptophyta > Magnoliopsida > Lamiales > Lamiaceae > Scutellaria > Scutellaria galericulata. The sequence goes on along the minus strand of OX335798.1, from coordinate 9,429,488 downwards.
TGTTTAAACATGAGAATTAATGCTTAGTCAGTTGTTGGCTTACAGAATTTAGTGGTTTTATGTAAATTTATGTTCTCTCTTTATGTTGGCATTTGGATACACATTAGATAAAAGTGGTGATAATTAAATAAATTATATATGAATTAAATTGAGGCCATTGCTATTACTAGAGTTCATTAGGTTAAACTTTAAGAATTTTGTATTTTTCTTCAGTTAGTGACTATATCATTATTTAGAATTAAGAATGATGATTACATGAAGATTTATTTTAAGAATAAAAATGTTACCTGAAAATTTGAAATGATTTAATATTTATTAGGATTGAAATTGACCACTACTTAATCAATATGCAGTATAGTTTAGGAATTTAATTTTTAACATGATTAGTTATCTTAGTCACTTGTTGAGGGTAGGAACAGACCCTCATCTATATTGATATTATTAGATTCATGTTTTTAATTTTAGTTGAATTATAATTTCATGAACTATCGTTTTAAAGTTTAGCAACACATGAATTAAATAACTAAAATACTAAGAGAAAGAAGATACACACTTACACAATAGTGATGCATGAAAGGTTGTTAGGTACCTTGATGATTTATATTATTATGTTTCTTATCTTTACGCTTGGTTATACTTTAATTAATTAAAAATATTGGTTATGATTTGAGAAGACAATATGAATTAATTATTATGTACACATATGTCCATGGGACCGGCCCTTTGTTGTTTGAAGTGTTGTTTGAAGAAACCCTCCACTTCAATTGGTATTTTTTTCACGAAAAGCAGACATGAGATAAGAAATCCAGTGTTTCACTAAGATTTCGAATTAATCCTACAAGTTATAATGCTAAAAGGTTCGAAAAATGGCAAATATTAAAAATAAGGAATGCTCGATTAATCTATAAATTACTCCCCCTTTTAAAATTTTTCATTGAAAAAATATACACAACTCTATTTTTATCTATCATTAATATTCCCAGAATAAATACAGAACTTTTTCTTAAATTAACAAAAAAAATTCTTGATAAATCCATTTACAATAATGAAAGAAAAGAAGAAAAAATTAATAAAAAAAAGAAACCTCCAATCTTGAAACTACAAGGAAATAATATAGATGTTAAAAGAAATAAAGTAATACTAATATTAGTAGTATCCTAATTATATTTTTTATCAATGATTTTAATTTTTAGATCGTATTGGGAAAGTTTAGACCACGATTAAGGTTCTTGAGATGTATAAGTTTTCGAAGCTACAGGTAAGTACATCTCTCACCTGTAGTATGAGTAGTTTTGCTTTGATTGTCTAATGAGTATGCAAAATTACCTGAATGCCTATTTATGTTTTATGTGAGTATGCTTTAATGAGTTGCTAAGTTAAATGCTTCGTGAGTTTTTATTTATGATTTATGTGAATGTGAAGAGATGATTTGCTAAGTGACGTGCTTTCATGTGTTTTGATCAAGTACAAGATGCTAGTTAATTTTGTTTCATGTAAAGTGAGAAAAGTATTTTGAGATGGAGTAAATATATTTATATATATAGTTTTATATATTTTTAAGAGACTGGTATCAGGCTCCTAGACTGCCCACGAGAAGAAGTTAAGAGCTCCTAGACTGCTCTATTAGTTATTAGTTGCTCTGTTTGGATTCGGTGGCTAGCTACCCCGGATTCTTCGGAGTTGCACGCATTGGTACCATGTCTGGGCCCATAGTATTTTATTTTCAAGTATAAGAGTATATAATTATTTCTTTTATGGGTGATGTTTCTAGTGTTTTCAAAAGTTTCAAAGAAAAATGTTTTGTGAGATAGGTGATGTACTTGTTAAGCATTTTTGCTTATAGTGTTACCTCATACTGCAGATAAAGGCAAAAGTAAGATGTGATGCGAGGAGTTAGCAGCGCTGAAGCGTGATTGGTGGGGACAGCCTCGGAATTGGTTTAAGATGTTTAAGAGCTTTCTAAATTGCATGCAAAGTAAACTTTATTTTGAGTTCTTTTGACGTGAAGTTTTACAGAAACAATTTAATTCTTTTTAGATGCTTTAGACCGTTTTAAAACTCTGATATGTTTCTTAACAAAATTATTTCCGCTGTTTTAAAAAAAAAAAATCACAATGATTGTTTGAAAGTTAAGCATAATTTAGTATAAGTAATTACCCTACGAGAAGGGAGTGTTACAACTCGGCACTGATTTCTCACCATTGTATCATGGAAAACAAACGTCCAATCGATCCTTGATGATACTTTTCATGACTTGAATTGATCTGGACTCATTTTTTCCTTCTCTTTGTTCAAATTTTTGGTGATACTTTTCAGGCATCATTCTTGGTGATACTTTTCATGACTTCAATTGATCTGGACTCGTTTTTCCCTTCCCTTCATTCAAAATTTTGGCGATGTTTTTCAAGCATCATCTCAGTTCGCCCGAGTGCGAGTTTTGTACTTAACTCGGCACTAGTTTCTCACCATTATTTGGGACACAAATGTCCATTCGATCCTGAGTGCGAGTTTTGTGCTGAACTCGACATTGATTTCTCACTATTCTATCCTGGGAAATAAACGTCCATTCGATCCTTAAGCACCGTGTGAGGGGACAAATCTATTTTAAGGAAACTATGTTATCTACATGTGTTTGGTGATACTTTCAGGCATCATCTCTGTTCGCCTGAGTGCAAGTTTTATGCTGAACTCAGCACTGATTTCTCACTGTTGTATCCTGGGAAACAAACGTCCATTCAATCCTTAAGCATCGTGTGAGGGGATAAATTTGGTTTAAGGAAACTGTGTTATCCACATGCATCGGTTTCTCTGCATTTTCTTATCGATCATCTAGCCATTTTCTCAAATTCTTCCTAACAATACTTTTTAAATTTTGTAATCTTTAGACTATTACAAGGGTTTTATTCATTGTATTAGAGCAAATTATTCTCTTATATTCATTCAGCAATAAAGCTGATTCGACCGACAAGAACTGTCCGGCCAAAATTGGCCTGGTAGGCTTCTGAGCCCAATTTCTCTATCTTTTATTTGTTAGCAAAAACTTCTGTGCAACTGGTGCCAGTTGCACGGAAGACCTTTATGTTATAAACGTAGTACCTTTATGTACACATATTCATACCTTTTAAAATGAACTGCATAAAGGTATTACATTTATAACATAAAGGTCTGTGCAATTCTGTGCAACTGGTGCACAGAAGTGTTACTCTTATTTGTTTTGTTTCGATTTATTATTCGATTCAATTGGTGTTTGATTCGATTCATTCGGTACTAATTTGCACGTCAACAACTATGTTAAGAACTTCAAAAGTGTCTTTATTCAGAAATAAAAGTCTAAAAATTACGAGATGAATACATCCTCGAATATTAAGGAGTATTAAGACCATTATTAATGTATGAAAATATTGAAAATCAAAGCGTTGGAGGAGGTCCATGAATGGCACATACAAAGGTGCAAAGACACCAATCGTTATTTATGGCTTTGGGGTCACAACAAGCTTTAAAAGGCTCATCAGCATAAACATAATGAACACATTGATCCTTGCAATGGGCCTCTGAACAATTATACATCGGAACATGACTTGTACACATACCCAACGGTGCTAGTCGAGGATCTGCATTGAGAAAAAAGGGGGGGGGGGGGGGTTAGAAAATTTAGGGAAATTAATAATTATGCTTTCAAAAAAACTTATATACGGTACTGATGTGTGAAAAACACATATTTATAGATGTAAAAACGCATATATATATATATATATATATATATATATATATACATCATAATTTAGTTAAGAATAAAAACGTATATTTATAGTTGTACGGTGCATACTTCAATCTCATCAGATCTGAGACGGTTTCATAGAAGACCAACTATTATACTTTATATTTACAATCATTAATACTGAAAACAATGTACTGTGTAACAGTGAGGAGATTTATATTTTACATGTTTTCGCTATATAATTTTAAATTTTAATATAATATATGACGAATCATATAGTATTAGTAAAATTGTTGGCTCTTTTAGAATTACAAAGAATTTTGTGTATAAAAAATGAAGATCGAATAATGATAGAAAGTGGTATATAATTTTAATCCAACATTAACATCCAATTGATGATGAATTAGAGATCGAATATCTAAGATAAATATTATGTATCTCCGATTTGTAGGTAATTCAGTCTAATTCTATATTTGAAATCATAATTCAGTCCCTAATAATGACCTTGAGTAGCAATGACAAAATCCATAGCAAAATAGAATAAAATAATGCAAAGGACACCACCACCAGAAAACTTCTTCTCCATTTCACTCTACAATTTATTTTTTTCCCAACAAATGTATAAGAAATTGATGAATTATGCGTATGTATACAATATTAGTGAGATTATATTTACCTAATTAGTTATAATCATATTTCTACTATCTTACAATTTGGTAAATCCTATTCATGATTGATGTCTTTTTTTAAAATAGGGAAATTAATGATATAAATAAAAAAAAAAAATATTTTTGTTTCTTTTCTTATTTAATATATCCTATGAATAATATTTTAAATTTAAAAAATTATAATCTAAACTCAAAAAATATATCATAATCAGATTTTAATAATAGGTATGGATCTCCAACCATTCAGATGTCTGTTCAAATTTGATATTACATATTTTATAACATCTACTTGACACGCTATAATATATTAATATGAGAAGAAACTCCGATTCAAATTAAATAATGTGTAATGATATTTTCATCATCGAATTATACTTTCCTATTGATGAGATCTACTTTGTGTATATTGATAATGATATTTTTTTTTTCATTTTAGATATCTACTAGTAGTTTATCCACACGTTGCGTAGTTTCTTATTTATTGTGGTAGTATATACAATCGGTATAAATTAAAAGGTGTAGCAATTATATATTTTGATATCGTAATAGATATATATTATTTTAACATTAAATATCAAAAAATTTATCCTACCATTACATTATGTTATCAAAATAAATATTAAAATAAAAATTCCCGAGTCATCATACTTTTGATAATTTTTGATTTATCACATTTTGCCTCATTTTAGATATCAATTAATCATTTATTTTTTATTTTGATCAAATTTTGTGTTTTGTAGGACAAGATAAAGATTTAATTGAAGTTGGAGGGATTTTAGATTGACTTTGAAGAAATTAGGTAAGTATTCAATGTTTGCAAAATTGTGATAGTCTTACCATTAAGTGAAGGCACGCCTAGGTATTCGAGCCTGATTTTAAAAGGCTGAAAGGGTTTCAAAAATGGAAATGGGCATCTTAGCACCTGAAGTTGCAAACAAAAATCGGAGAAGATATATTGTAAAATCCTAATTGCAATTAGTATTATATTAGAAGTAGTCATAAGGGTTCCAACTCTCTCTTTTCCATCTTCAAACTTCATTCTACGCTTCAAACTCTATAATTTTTATTTTGTGATTTTCATTCTCCATGGAAGACTAAGCTTTACTTCTTACTCCTTCAATGTTGTGAAAGTTAATTTAATTTTCTCGTTCTTTCTTTCTTCTTTATTCGTACATCTTCTATGATGTTATTTATTATTGTTTGGTGGACTGTTCAAAAATGATCATTTGTCAATTTGTTAATATAATATATCACCAATTGAAACGTTTAAATCCTTGATTGTTTTATTATTTTGAGTTTTGTGACACTTTAACACATTTGATTACAAAAAGGTTTTCAATTTCCTACTATGAAAATATATGGTCCAGTTTAAATGAACCTACATGTGCGCTTGTTGACTAGAATTGGATCTGCAACTAACCAAACTAACATTGAAATAAATATAGAATTCTTGCATCTACGATCAACACTTGAATCATTTTATAATTTATTTATGGTTAGATATTTTATCTCATAAGTTTAATATTAGTTAATTATAGTTGTTTTAATTTTATATACTACAAAATTCCAAAACCCCCCAGTCATTTACATTAATTAATAAGTTTTCAAAAGAACATACTTTATCAATCTCCGTGGATAAATTTTTAAAGTAAACTTTATTATTTGTTGAATTCAACACCTATCAGGATGGAAAATGGAAATTAATTTGAGATTTTACACACTATAATCTTCCGTGCATATTTATTTATTTTCAAATACTTATTGAAATTCCTGATTCATCTCCAAGTTCATTCTCGATTTCGTTAAATACATAATAATTTTCAAATTATTTTAAATGGTTCAACGTTGACAGCGCCAAATATCTTGTATTACTATTGTGTTTTTTGTAGACAAATGAGGTTAAGAGACCCAACAGTGTCAATTATATTACTAGCAAACAAATTTAAATCACACCGTAATACACATCGGGATGTATCAAATATGAACTAGAAACAGATATTGGTAATATAATGGTGCACATGATGATCTGAATATACTGCTTTCAACATGAGTTGAGGCCTTATCATCCAATTGATCTCTTCTCAAGTGCACGAGACACGATCACTGTGCCACATTATCACAGCTTAGCCTGTTCTTGAAGTTGTTCCTGTTTCAAAGGATATCCAGATGATGATAATGGATAATCATGATAACAAAATGTGTTTGCAAGAAACGAAATAAGCACGAAATTTCTGATTATTGATGCAAAGCTGATTAAATCGACTTTCTCCACTTAAAAAAGGGAAGCACCAACCTCAGATACAAAGAAGGCATGGAAACCATATGGGACTCGTCTGGGAAGTTCAACTACAGCAACTGGATCGGAGGACATTGTTTTTGCATCAATCACATTCACTGCTGACTTTCTGTATATCTCAAACAACACAGTATTTAATCAAAATTAAGATACTTCAAAGCTATCCAGAAAACAATGTAAGGGAAGATAGAAACATACTAAAGATGTGATCTAGTAGTGCTTTAAGGAGCATGAACAAACCAATGTGTGTTTATTAGGGACTATAAGAAATAGAAAACAGAAAGGGAAAAAAAGCAGAACATACCCAGTGTTCTCATCGTGCACAAAGTGAATCAAGTAGCCATCATCTTCTTCAGATGTAGTACCAGGCTCTCGGGGAACAAAGACAGCCTCCGATCCAAATCTACCAGGTCCCAGATCAAAGATACCACTAACATTTCCTCCAACTTCGATCTTTTCCTTTCCACTCTCTGGTTTCATATGTAAATCAAATTTGACAATTCCAGTTACCTTAGCAATGCTATCCAGTCTTGTCCCATATACATATCTTTGTTTCCTGAAAAAATAAAAATAAAAAAACGATTCTCCTGATATAGTGCAATGAAAATTTTGATATACAGAAGGGACCTGAAAAGTGGAAATGAATAATCTAACATCTTAAGCATTATATACTGGAAAACAAACTGGATCATGGAATTGCTGAGCGTTCAAATCGAACCAAATGATTGATCAAATTAAAATCCTACCTGCCAGTGTAGCTTTCATTCACCCTGGGGAAATCTACAGCTGACTCAGATAATTTTCTCTGTGAAGCCAGACCATTTTTAAGGTTGAATCTCATCTCATACCTGACAGAAATACAGTAATCTTTGAGATAGGTGAGATGGGATTTAATTTATCAATGATTTTGTATGTCACTTACAGTTCATTCGTGAAATTCTCAAGCTTTTCCTTTACAGCGCCATTGACCATGTCAAGGTCAGGATTTTGAAGTCGACAAGTGATCAGAACAACTTCATCGCCTTCCTCCCAAGCATTTGCTGAAACAGTTGACATACATCATTTGTCAACACAGAAATCTCCAAACCAATATATATGATGGAAGACAACAAAGTATTTGTTATGACCTTGAACTCGTTCTTACTTCTAATTATCAAAATTGTCGAGGTTATGATTATATTTACAAATCAAGTTCCACTTGAGAAAAGTTTAGGTGCATAAGACAAGAAAGGTCCTAGGTTTAAGTCAAAGGGATAAACATGAATATGAAGCCGAGCAAGTCCTTTATGTTCTTATATCAAGCCTTAGTTGCAATTAAGGAAGACTCCAGGAATAACTCACACAATATCCAGGAATAATTCACACAATATCCTACTTGCAACTCTTAAGGCATGTAAGGTTAGGTTGCTCACCATTATGGAATATGAAGCAATTTGGAAGATCGAACCACCTGATTAGCAGCTCATTTTGTGCATATCGCGGAAGAATTCCAAAACGAGCTTTTTTAGTAGGATCAAAGCTGAAGATGAACTTCTTTTCCTTTACCATCTCCTGGAAATATGATCATACTTGTGAGTCAAATGCTAAAAAAATTAATGAATTCTGGAAGCTTCAGCGGAAATCTTTTAGAATCCATCTCTGGAAATATCATGTCTAGACAGTTGTCTTTTCTTGCATTTATAGCATCATTGTCAAAAGTGAATAAATTTATTGTTCACTAAAAGGCAGTACATTGACGAGCAGAAAAGCGTGAAATATAAGGAGAATATGACAGCAATCCGCCACCATTCACCATTTGATTGAGATATCGTTAGGAATAAAATTGGTGGAAGGTTTATAGATTTAAGAATCGTGACAAGGGTGTAAAACTATGGTTATGTTTTCATGATGCAACATGTGGGCTAACAGTGAGCTACAGATTTTTAGTTCAAGGTGGACAAATTAGATAAGCTGGCATCGGATGTAGGATTATATAACTATTCACATAAACAGCTCAATTCAATTTCAGTTGACTACATGAGTAGCCTGGTTAAAAACAAAGAATATGTCAGGATACCTATATGCTATTAACTATCAACAAGAACATAATGCCAGACCAGTAAAAATCAATAAGCAAATGATGGCAATTATGTCATCATATTTCATCCCAAAGCGACAGAGAAAGGAAATCAACAATTTTGCACAAACACCACACCTTTGGCTTGAAGTTCAATGGTAGATCCATAAAAATTGCATAATTTTCAGTAATGGCAAAGTCATGCATCATGATTGGTTCTGGTACTGTTATTGGCACCGGATCCTGCATCACTCCTTCCTTTGATATGACTCTGTATGTGATATATGGTGGTGTATGAGAATAGCCAAAGGTAAACATTTCCCCTGTATGAAAAGCTCATGTAAGTGAAATTGCTTTTTAACTAAACTTTTCAAGATGAAACCAATTAATTGAACTGAATTTAAAGTGTCATTTCAAGCATGACACACTTTTTGTGTATTTTATTCCATTAGGGGAGCTACTATAACGTTATGGTTCGAAATCTTGACAACAAAAACATTATACTCGCATGGATATTATTGGTAATCTACTCATCATTCTGTGCTTATTGTGGTTATAACATACTTAAAGGGATTAGAAGAAGAAAGAAGATTTGAACGTCAATGTGATTTGACATCTATCAAATACCTATTGCAAAAAGCAAGATAGGTCCATCTCACACAGTATGATATCACTGGTAAAAGTTTGTCCTAGTGGAAGAACATTATGAACTCAAGTCGATAACAGGTAAAACTAAGTTGATACAACCAAATGATTCCTATCATGAAAGAAAAAGCCACTTTAAATTATTCGAATTTAAGTTGATAGATGTATAACACATTAAATTATTTAACTTTTCCTAGTTAAGGCTAACTGACACTTAGAATGCTGACAACTGACAAGGCTTACACCAATATATGCACATATTTTTCTTGCTGTTGTGTGAGAATGTTTAAGGTGCAGGCATGCAACAAGGAGCTTGTTACCTCACCTCATTCCACTAGTATCATCTGGTTTCATTAGCATATGATATTTTATCATATTCAGCCATCTGCTGTTTTATTGTATGTACTTCATTCAAATCATGAGTTTTTGCTATTTCACAGTGAGAATAAAATCATGCTCTGCAACTAGATGAAAGTAATCGGGCAGTTATTGCAGCTGAACAAGAATAAGTCAAAAGACATATTGATCACCTTACCAGATCATGAAGGCTGGCATAACAAACACAGGGAAACTTATTTCATTCTTATAATGATTATTTCTGCTGCAGAACTCAAGTGGACTTGATAATCTTACCAGTGAATGGGTCCACCTTAGGATGAGCAGTAAAAGAATGTGACAGTCTTTTGTCGTAATCCAGCATGCCAATGGTCTGCAGATCTCCATCTTCCAAAACTTTGATGGCATCTGTAAGTAGATAATTATTCAATTAAATTAAACTGGCACTATTTTAAGGAGCTTATGCATCTTTTAGTGGAAGTGGCACCTTATTTTAACTAAGTATAGGCACAAAGTCAAGCCAACATAATTTGGAAAGGAGAAAATGCCCATGAGTGAAGATAGGAACTGATAAAAGTAAAGCCTCTAAAGAGAGGCATGGTTCTAGAGTCAAGATAGGGTAAATAAAGCAAACTTACATGGTTTATCAGCCTCACTGAGCGCCAAAAGCTTCCCATGGTGATATACTAGAGCTGTATTAGCTGAAAAAGAGCCCCACAATAGTCAAAGTCAAACCATGTATACAGAAAAGGTAGACCAATTCTTAATATTTTATGAATAATGTAAAAATTATTCTGAAATTCTCAGCTGAAAGGTGGAGGGGGGGGGGGGGGGGGGAGAGAGAGAGAGAGAGAGATGGTATGAAAGCAACATAATTAACGTACCTGTACCCTGTCCATAGGAAAGATCCAGTACTTTAAATTTTGCTCTTAGCAGGTGCATGTTAACCATGACAAGTCCAAAAAACCCTTTTAGATCACCAATCTGCATATAAAGTTAGAACTATAAGGGAAACAAGAATTAAATGTGAAACATGTAGCATATTCCAAAGCAAAACACCCATGTTTGCTTAAGTGAAATCTGAAAAACAGAGGTAACAAAATATTTTGATATCGAATCTAGTCTATTTCAATCAGATAAATATTAGCTTTACATTTTAATCAGGATCTATGAGATGTTCAATTTACTACACTAAGTTATCCTAAATAGGGTGATTACTGATCTCTAACTGAAATCAGTAGGCTTAACCATATAACATTTAAAACTTCATTAGACTTAATCATATAGTGATAAATAAGTTTATACAGATTGATCTCTGGCATGTTTCTACCCTATTAATGGTCAAATCAATGTCATACTAAGATCACTTAAGCTGAAACTCAATTACTGCGTCATCCATGGGTATATTTATGATTAGTTGCTCTCTAAGCCCTCAATACTGCAAGTAAGACCCTAATCGTGCATATAGATCATTTTGATATAAATTTGAGAGGACCCAAATCCATTTGAAGTTGTTTAGATCTTGAGGCAGTATGTCTTTCAAGTCCTCTAAAAACCTAAAAACATTGTTTAAAATATCAAGCAGGACTCAGTATCCTACCCAAACTCAAGATAACTGAAACTTGAGAGCTCTATTTTAGAAGCATGATCCTAATTATGCCATATTTGAGAACTTCTCATAGTGGAGAGTTTGTGCATAATTTTCTCAAAGTCTGCTCAAGGCCCAAAGGGGTTGAGCTTCGATATCTTGTTACTACAAGCACCTAAACCTGCGGGCCAAGGGCACAAGAGTTACAGGTGAATATAGAAACCAAAGGTCCCAACAGGCAATAGCCCTTAGCCAACATGAGTATATATTCACAGTATATGTCTGAAGTATGAATTTATCAATGCTTCTACTTATTTATTGATCTAAGAAAAGCTGGATATACTTGGATCTTCTGTAAAAACCTATTTACACTAAGTTGGTACTTTTACTTGCATGGACACAAATGATCTGACGAATCTAGAACGCTACAGACGTATTTAATGCTTCACAGTATATGTATTGTTACAAATATATTTGCATTTATCAAATGACTACTTTTTTTTTAATCTAATGAGAATAATTGGGACCAGAGCACTTGGTATCGAACAAGATATTATTAAGGAAATGATACACTTTAAAGAGGCAAATATGCTTTGTCTGAACGAAGGCACAGATCACGCAATTAAATATTAGTGAGCTTAATTTGTTCCTTCACATTACTACTTACAAGTGTTGTTGTGAAAAGAAAGGAGAAAGGGATAATACAATTTGAAATAGAGAAAGCAGCACAATGACATTTAGAATATTGCAATGCACACCTTCATAAATTTTGCTCCGCCGAAATGCTCTTCTTGTTTAAGCCTCGATGTCTTCACAAAGCGGGAGACATAGGTAGCTTTTCCATTTATGATGCGCATGCCATGAATCATTCTACAAAAGTAAGCATCGTTTAAGCAATGTTAAAACATTTAGAATGAATCATAACATTGAGAATGTTGAAGATGTGCCTCCGTGGATAAGTCCAGAATACAAGCAGACTGTAAGGAAGATACCATAATAATGCTTTCAGTCCTTCATTTTGGGGAAAAAAAAAAAAATCTAAGCATGGTACATGGTTTATTACCTCACAAAAATAGAAAGTAAAGAAAGACAGACCATATGTACCACATTTTCAGAGTACATAGTATATTAGCACACAAAAAATTGAATGAAAGCTGATCTGGGGGCCAAAAGTTTGCATGTTGATAACTTTCTTCCTAGCCAATGCTACTAGTAACACTTGGCATAATTGCAGTAATTATGCTGATTGCATTATGAAGTTCCAAATCCCAGTTGAACAGAATGTCATGTTTTTTTCCCAAAATCAACTATATAAGCTTAATCTTTTCACTTCTCCATATCTACAGGCAAGTAATTACACCAAATTTCGTTCAGCTAAAGAGTTAAAGAAAACCTAGTAAGCAACCACCTTCCCATCAAAGAAATGGATAAATATTAAAATCAAAAGACAACTGTAATTAGCATCAGCAGTCCTACAGAACTGCAAGAAACATATAGGGAGAATAATTTGACTTAATTACCAATTATAATCACTCACCTTAAAGGACTATTTCATCTAAGCAGGTTTTAGCACAATATGAACAACTGGTTTTCTAGAAGGAACAAAGAAGCAGGGAAAGATAGTAGATACTCATCCAGCATAAAAGTATAATGAAACAACTACACATCCAAAAATTTGAATGACGATGTAAAAACGCACCCATCTCCATCAAACCTGCAGAAAGAAGAGACAGGGATAAGTTAGTCATCATTGATATACAATAATGAATAAACAGGACTGGCACATACCATCCCAATCAACTACCTAAAATTCACAAATAAGTTTTATCTACAAATCAGAAGCATGTAAAAAACCAAGTCACATGCAGAAAGCGGAATTAAGGAACAGTAATCTTGCACGATATCTTGATTTTCTTTCACAAGAAAACACAAGAAATATTTCAGAAAAGAAAAATTATTACCAATGATATCCAGCAACTGGAGCAAACCTTGGGTTGGGACCAACCCTGACAAACTCACCGTTGAGGCATTCCTGCAGTAGTTAAAGTTGTCCTTACTTGAATTAGTTTGCTTTCAAAGCTTTTGAACAGTATATTTCATCTATAAACTGGAAAGAACAGGTGTGCGAATATATATATTAAAATGATAACTTAGGCAAGCTTAGTTTAAATTTTTCGCATAAAACTTCACGATAAATCACATGGCAAAATCCTTCATTATGGACCTATGGTATCTATCGGAAGAGGTAACACGAGGAAAGGGTGCATCACATGTATGTCCATTACTTGGCAATGACTTGACCTCTTAAATTATATCAAAATGCTTCTCCAAATAAAAGGTTGGATGCTTTAACTCAGAGATGTTGATTTCATAGCTTAACTTCTACTTCCTCTATACAAATACCTACTCAGAGTTCACAACCAAACCCAGTTTAACGGTGTCCATAGTTTGTGAGCACATGTAAGGCTAGAGGAAATCGCAAACAAATTCAAATCACGAAAGACTGTGGATCAACCAAGGAGAGTCAAACTAATTGAAACAAAAACAATAATAAAAAAAATTCGCATATATTTTATTTCCAATGTCTAAACAACTACACAAATTACCATATATTTTATTCCTAATGACAAAGCAATTGTATATATCGAAATCTAAACCAATATTAAACTAATAATAAACCACTAAACCAACTTTTGCCAGTCACTGTTTAAACTGTCTTTCCTATGCGTGGGAAGATTCTCAAAGCAAGAATATTCCTCGCACAAAACTAACTTTCAAGATTTGAAAACGCTCCACAAAACCACGAATAATTTCTACAAATATCTACCCCATTTGCAACATATACACAGTTCGATTAAATCCCCTTATGCGATTGCAAATTCAGATTATTAACCACAAAATTCAGAAACAATTTCCATGATTTCTCGGAAACCCACACTTCTGAGCTCCAACGGAGTAACAGTCTCAGTAATTAAAAAATAAAAAATAAATAAAGGGAGCCATGAGCACTGACCGGAAGATGGCCTTGAACAGGAAGGTCGGTGAGAGGCGGAGTTTCATCGACGGGGGCAAAGTTACCGGCGAGATAGTGGAGGGGCTGTTTGGGATCATGCATCAGCTTCACAAAAGCCCATTCCAACCAATCAATGGCCTTAGAGGTGAGACCTTTTTGCGGCTTGGGTTTCACCGCCAACAAACCGGCGTCGTTTCTCTCCAACTCCTCGGCCTCGTAGCCCATGGCAACAAACTCTTCGAATATACTGGGGCTGGGCGTTTGTGGTGTATAAGACAATGGCTTGGTGGATTTTGAAGGAGAAAATAGTGCATGTGAGTGTGTGTGGTGTGTGTGAAGTGATGTGTCAATTTCTTAGAAGTTTGTTTCTTTCTGTTGATGACGGCCGGCAGCCAATCTCTGTATACTTTTCAGCATGGGTGCGGCTATCAGCCGCACATTTACTAAACACCCCCATAAAATTAAATAGAAAAGAAACAATATATTTAAAGACATTTATACCCTTATTATTAATTTTATATATAATTATCAATATATTAAACCTATATTATACACACCCCAAATTAAAAACACATTCCATGTTGCAACACACCCATTTGTAATACACCAATTCCTTCTTCTTCCTCACATCATTTTTTCTTAAAAACCCATTAAAACTCAACACAAATCTCCAAATCCTTACCACTCAAGGTACTCAAATATCATCATGTCTCAAGAAAGAGTGGAAGAAATGGACAATGTAAGTTGTTTAGATGTTTTTTATCGTTCGTTTTGTGTATTTTGAGTAAAAAAAAACTGTCACGAACGCGATCGGCCTGTAAGGACCGAAATTATTGAATATGTTCGACCATCGATGACCGAACGCAATGAATTATGTTCGACCATTGATGGCCGAACAAAGTGAAGTATGTTCGACCATTAATGGCCGAACGAATCACTTAGTGTTCGATCAAGAGTCGAACAGTATGAAATGTTTTTAGCCATAATTGGTCGAACAACTCGATTTTCAAAAAATGTTTTGTTTTTTATCAATGTATTGACTTGGCCATTTCATACATTATAGGAAATCGATTCAAATGAATCGAAAATGAGCATTGTGAACGTCATCAATCCAATGTATGAGCAGATTGATTTTTCAGAAGAATTTAGAACGAATGAACTATTCGATGATCGTGAAGCGTTGGTCAATTGGGCAACTAGGGTTGGAATTCGTTTGAACATGGTTGTGTTGGTTAGACGATTGGATAGTGGAGACTGTGGTAGGCGAGCTCGGGTATTTTTAGGATGTGAGCGTGGTGGTAAGTATCGTCCATCGAAGACAAAAGTGACGGTAGACACTTACAACATGGTCATTGTCCACCTGTCGACAAACCTGTCGGTAACGGTTCTACCCATGAGGACACAGATACCAACGAAGCCTCGACTCGTATGCATGGCCCTAGTTGGCAACGATCATTACGTTCAGGTAATTTGGATATGTTATTTGTTTTGTTATACTTGATGAACAGTTACATTGACTGTATTTTAAATCTTACATAGGTAAAATTGGCTAACGACGCACCACTACCACCAATTATTGATCGGTGGTTCGAAACTCGGCTACCATGTGCAAATGGGTGGTCTGAATATTTTAAAAGACGAATCATGGATTATGCGCTTCAAAGTCGTAGTGAAAGCACGTCGATGGGAATTTCGTCAATTGACATAGATGATGACTAGATTTATATAATCATTTGTTGTGATCTATGAAACAATATTTGACCTAATACGAACTTGTAATATTGAACGATTGATGATTGCACAATGGTTGCTATATAGCTTGTGAATACAAATTTTCTGGATATCTTATTTTGGTGGATTAGTGTGCAATATAGAACTTAAAATGTGTAGATTTTTCAACTGTTCGACCAACAGTTGCCGAATAGTAAGAAGGGTGTTCGATCAAATGCCGAACATATTAACAATGTTCGAACACTTGTCGAAAGAATCTGGCCAAAAAAAATCTCAAATGTCCTCCTGTTCGACCAACAGTAATCGAACACTCTGCATTTTGTTCGATCATTGTTCGAACACTTTGAAGAGTGTTCGACCATTGTTGGTCGAACAGACTATAATATGTTCGAACACCCTTTTTCGAACAGATTAAAAAACGTCTGTAGAGTGTGATAGAAGATGTTCCACTTATTGGTTTTGAGTATACAAAAGCATATCTTTATCTCACATGAAGATATCGTGCTAACGTGTAGGAATTTGAATCAATAAAGCAATGACCGATTTTTGTTAAATAACAAGTAACAAAAATACTATAAAAGAACAAGTCGAGTCAAATACCAAATAAAAAAACTGAAATTATTTAGGTAAATAGTTCCTGAAACCAACAAGTACATGATCAAATTTTTAACCTCTACGACCCCGATGAGATGTTCTAGATGAGGCCCGTCGTGACGACTCAGGTTGATCTTCGTTGCCGATCCTCAATGCACGATAGACAACAATGATATCTGTAATGTAGACGTTTGGATCAAGCCCCTCCCAGTTGTGTAGCCACTGCTAGTAGAACGGATCCAAATGTCCGACCGCAGTTTCAATCATCTCCCACGGTTGCGGCCCCCTCTGTTGAGGAGGTGGAACACGATGCTCGGCCACATTTTCTGGATTTTGGATGATCGGATGCGATACCAAGTTGTACCATTCCATGTAGTCCTCCGAGCACTCCCAATCTGGGCACGCACGTCTCCCTCGACTAGTCGACGCGAGAACATGGTTCCTCTAAACTCGGAAATAGACACCGAGCGCGTCCCATATAACCTTGTACTGGAGGCCATTCTTTCCCCGTTGGGCAAGCATGGGAACAAGTGGGTCATCTGGAATGCGTTGAACGTACCCAAATTGGTGAAGCACACGATCCGGGTGATACAGCTCCACCACGTCGAAAGATCTAACACACCCTTGGTAGAAAGTGACTTCGTCCAATGGATGGTAATCCATCATGTCCCTATAGGGCATCCAATTAACCTACATATACTAACAAATATGTCTCAATATTTGGCAATTCGTATGTCAAGAGTGTCGATACTTAATTTCAATGAAGTAAGTACTCACGTCGGTTGCCGACATCGTATCCAAAACTTCTCGAATAGCCACCAACCGATCAAGGGTTCCTCCGGGGTGGGCTCGGTTTATCCATTTTTTTACCAGGGACTCATGCACCTGATAGTTAACATTGTGAGTTGGCTTGAAGACTGGAAAGTACTCGTATATCCAAGCCTGATACAATTAAGAGAAAAAATGGTTAAATACATCAATTGAAAGACAAAATGCAAGAAGCTCGTGAAACATTGTACCTTGAGAATGGTCAAGTAACCACTCAATTGTCGAACCCAACTTCGAGAGGTAAGTCCGAGCTGTCGATACAAATACGCCAAAGCA
This sequence comes from Scutellaria galericulata, assembly GCA_946896805.1. NCBI lineage: Eukaryota > Viridiplantae > Streptophyta > Magnoliopsida > Lamiales > Lamiaceae > Scutellaria > Scutellaria galericulata. The sequence goes on along the minus strand of OX335798.1, from coordinate 9,411,739 downwards.
GCCACTCCCCAAACGTATGTATGGACACGGTCCAAACGCTCTAGAAGTCGGAAGATCTTCGTATCTGCTCTAGTTCCAGTCTTATCAGAAAAGATTGTGCATCCCAACACAAACCAGAGATACGTCCGAGCAGAATAAGTCAATACGTCTGCATCTTTTGATCCAATGTGTCCTTCAAACTTAGACCGGAGCCATTCAAATTTCACGTTGCTTCCTCTAAGACCGGCAAGAGCATCTAAGACGACTCTCTCCTTAATGCCTAACAACCTTTGTATCAAGTGATGGGCAAGTTCAGGTCTGTTCCTAGTCGTAGGTAGCATCACCGAGTGACCACTCATCGGGAGGCTAGTGATACAACAAACGTCGTCCAGGGTGATGGTCATCTCACCCCACGGTATGTGAAAGGTATTGGTCTCCGGTTGCCAACGCTCCACGAATGCACAAATGAGATTCTTGTTGGGCATCCTATAAGAAAAACACCTTATATTCGGAATGCTCGTACACCTTTCAACTAACCTCAAGAAGGAAAGAAACACATTGTTGAAGTTCCATATCTCCATCTTGGTGGTGTGACACCAACACTTCAAAATCAGCCTCTCTATTCCATGCCAAATAGAATAGGCAATATGTGTTTTGAAACTTGGAATGAGGCTCCAATCAACTGGTCCACCGGGACAAGAAGCCATCAGAAGCTCATCCTCAGCCGATGCTTCTCCTTGTGCCTCCTGGGATTCCATTTGATCTCCTGCCTCCTCTTCTTCATCCTCTCCTTCATCTTTGACTGCATCGGCTTCAGATTCATGATACTCGGCTTCCAGTTCATGATACTGAATTATTTCAAGACCAGGCTCATGTGCAATCAGTCCCTCTATTTGTTCCTGTTCCACTTCCTCGTTTCGACTCTTCTGTTCGAGGTGGTAGGTCTTCTCCTTTCATAAACAATATTTTGTCCTGTAATATATATCAAACTTGAGTGAGTGAAAGATATAACACAAGAATATAAGATTTGATGTGTAGGGAACAAGGACTGTTCAACCAACACTGGTCGAACAATAGGGAAATGTTCAACCAGGAGACGAACATAGCTGGAAGTGTTCGACCATAAGTCGAACAAAATTGTAGATGTTCGAACAGGATTTCAACAGAACATTAGATGTTCGACTGACAGTCGAACGCTAAGCAAATCGTTCGAACACTAGTCGAACTCCTCTGCATATACTCGGCGAACTAGGGCCGAATCGACCTCGCCCAGAAACAGAAAATTCACAATCGCAATTTCGTTTTTCAGGCCTAAATCTTCAACAACTACACATGTTTTCAACTACAATACATTCTAAACATGATTCCTAAACAATGTTGCTCAATTTCAAACAATAAAACAACAAATTTCACCCAAATGGAGGAAAAAAATTTGGAAAAACGAATTGCAAACTTACTTGGAACTTCATCTTCATTGTAAGGATCCATTGGACGGAAATGCTTTGTTGAGTGTGATAAAACTTGTTCGAACTTAGACCGAATGATTTGAACGAACAAATCGGTCGAACAAATCCAATTTGAGAGATAGGGTTCTTGGATTGAAATGGGCTAGGGTTTTTTGATTTGGGTGTGAATGATTTTGGGGTGTGTTTGGTTAATGTGGGTGTGTTTAGTATATTTGTGTAATTTAGGGTGAAAGGGTATTATTGTAATGTGTTGGGGTGTGTTTAGCAAGTATTTAATGAAGTTGATTTAAATTGGGGTGTGTTTAGAAATCGGGGTGTGTTTAGTAAATGTGGGGTGCGGATAGCCGGGCCCTTTCAGTATTGATGCTTTTTTATTTTTGGTTTCTAAAAATAAATTAATTAATTAAAAATACTTTATCTATGATTAATCAAGTCATTAGAATTGTTCATTGCACCTACTAATATGCCACATCGCTCATTTTTATTATGTTCATCGATAATGTGTAATAATTTCATCTTTTAAAATAAATGTGAAATTAATATAATACATATTAATGTGTCCATAATGAGTGGATTAACATGATTATATAATTATAAATGTGAAATTAATATAACACATCGACAATAGATACATATTAATGTGTCCATAATGAGTAGATTAACAGAACTATGTAATTCAATAATTACAGTATAATAGATTTTTTCAATTTAAAATTAGTTTTAATATTTTTAATAGAATATATTTTTTAACGAGAAACATTTTTTGCAAAATAATTAACTTTTTTCTTGATAGATGTAGTACTTCTTCCAATTTAGAATAACGTGGCATTAGAAAATAAGTTTATTTCAATTTATCTGTCTTTTCTCTTAGCCAGAAAGATTAATGTTGGTTTTTATAACTTTACATTTATCTTATTTTTTTGTATTAAAATTGAAAATATTGAACGAGCACAAGTGCAAACACAGGGGACCAATACATGAAGACCTATGGTAACAGACGAGATGAGTCGAGTTGCACAAATTTTAAATTTGTAGAATGAGTGTACGCAATTTTGTGTCTAACAATTTTCCTTACATTGGTAAAGGAAGTGAGAAAAATAATTAGGTTGGTGTGACTATCTACAACAGTGCATCAAAACATCAAATTTTGGTATATCTATTCTTTATTTAATATTTTTATAAGTGTTATTAGATGTTATAAATTTATTTATATCACAATTAATCTATTAGAAATTAATATTATAATTAAATAATGTGTTAGAAAATTAATGTTTAGATTTTTATTAGACAAAACACAAATATAATAGGACTTAAAGATTCTCATTTTACATATTATTTATGTGAAGTTAGATAGGCTTCATCTCAGCAGTGCACTGAATTTTTAAGATTTTTCATTCAAGTGCTTTAAAAGTTATCGCTAAACTATCCCAACCACCAACCTTACGTTGGATTCAACACAAGTCAAACGTTAAAACTTTTTTTATTGTTTTTATGGAATATTATGGAATATTCCTTTTTAGTTTTAAGAATTAACACACTGATGGAGACGAGTGTCAGTTTTTATATAAAAATAATGTAAAAGTTGCAATATTTTTTGGGGTGTGCTAAAGGCACAACATCCTATTAGTGTGTTGATGTGGGGTCCACACACTAATAGGGTGTTGTGCTCTTAGCTAGTGGTGCCCGGTTTAACCGAGCCGGCGGTTTGGAAAACCGGGGGAGGTCTAACCGAAACCGAACCGGGGTATGTTCGGTTTCGGTTCCGGTTTGTAACCGGCTGTGGAACTGCCGGCCGGTTTCAGTTTGAACCGGCCAATTTTCCGGTTTTTCTATTTTTTAAAAATTCTTTCTTATTGTTTAACTCAAATTTTTTCAATCATACAATATGACAATATAAAACAATGTATCTATGTTAAAAAATAAACAACTTTGTATAAGTACAAACATCAAACTTCTAAGTTTGAATTTAAAAAAAGTACAACTTACAAACAACAAACTTCTAAGTTTGAATTTAAAAAAAATTACAACTTACAAACAATAAACTTCTAAGTTTGAATTTAAAAAAAATTACAACTTACAAATTACAAATTGAAAGAGGAATAAAAAATTTGAAAGAGCTTGAGTTTCATTCTAAGTTTGAAAGTGACTTTCAAACTTAGAATGAAATTGCCTACGTATCCCTAAATTGAATTAGAGAATCAAAGCTCACGTAGTTCTTACTTCTCTTAATTGTAATGAGCAAAGAATGTTGTGTGGTAGATGATATGCCTGAAAGAAAGAAGGACATAATAAGACATGCATCTAAGACACATCTTATTATCTCCTCCTTTCTTTGAGACACATCATCTACTACACAACATTCTTTGCGCATTACAATTAAGTGGGGGAAAAAAATGAAAGTGCTTGTGTTTCATCCTAAGTTTGAAAGTGAATATCAAACTTAGAATGAAATTGTTTACGTATCCCTAAATTGAATTAGGGAATCAAAACTCACGTATTTCTCTTACCTCGCTTACCCTTCAAAGTTGGTCCTGGTGGAGGAGGATTGTTGGAATTGTAGCCATACTCGTCGGGGCCATCATCATCTAAGACCAACAAATTCAGATGTCATTGACGTTTCTTGGCTCGAACCCAATCTTCAAGTAGAGTAATGTTTTGAACATTCTCTACGGTCAATCTTGCCCTTTTTGGATTCAACATATGTCGTCCTTTGGAGAAGGCGCACTCGACGGAGATGTTGGAGGCGGGACTTGTAAAGATCTCCCTTGTAATACTACTTAAAATAGGATAACTAGTAGTCCTTTTTGACCACCACTTCAAAAGATCCATAGAGTTTTCAAAAGAAATAAATTCAAATTTACAACTTAAATATGTATCTAATTCTACCGTGGGATTAGACCCCCTAACTCGTTTTTGTATTCGGTTATCATAAAAATCATAAAATGCATAAAGACCAATAACATTATATGGATTTTGTGAATAACTACTACTACCACCTACATTTTGAGCACCTAAATTATCCCCACAACCATCCCCTAATGCGGTTTTATATTCTTTAAATAATTCGGTCAAAGTTGTTCTAGCTCTACCTACAACTTCTATATAATTTGGAACATAGTCAAATGCATCATATTCGGATAACAAAAAAAAGGGGAACAAAGCACTAAAATACATTCGTAATAATTCAGTTAGACCATCTTCTCTAATCCTAGGATTTAATAATTTAGCTATTAAAAATCAATCGGGAAGTTCGAAAAAATATTTTAACCATTTTTCTTTAATGGTTATAATAGTATCACCTAAAATAGGACATGTAGAATATTCATTCAAAATTAAAGCAATTTTTACACAATGATCTAAGGCTAATGGAGAAGTAGGATAATAAGTGCCACTTAATTCTCTAGTGGCTTCTTCAAAAAAATTTAATAGTTGAATTAAATTAATACATGCATCCCAAGAGTTGTTATACAAATATACATATTCATGTGGGTTTTCTTGATAAAATTGAATTAACATGTCTTTATAATTATAAGAATCTTGAAGTATATAATATGTTGAATTCCATCTATGTTTTACGTCCAACACAAATTTCTTAACTTCCATTCCATTATTTTTACAAAATCGGGCCCATCTTTTATGCCATACCGTTGATTTAGCAATTTCATGAATTGCATCCTTAATAGGTTTAATTTGATTATGCAAAGCAGTTAGACCATCTTGTACACATAAATTCAAACAATGGGGTACACAACGAATATGAAAAAGCTTACAATTTATTGGAGGCCTACAAAATTCTATTAATGTAGGCATACTAGCGGTGTTAGGAGCGGCACTATCAAAACCAATCGAAATTTTTTTTTTGTAACTATATCATATTCATTAACAATTTTTATTATTTTTCTACTAATTGCTACGGAACTATGTTTTTCATCAAATTCGGCATAGACAATTAATCGTTTTTGCATATGCTATGCATCATCTATCCAATGACATGTTACTCCTAAATAATCATGGTTTCCGTAAGGATCTTTCCACACATCATAACAAATAGATACTCGTAGTGTTAAATTTTTTAATTCTTGAATTAAAGCAAATTTATATTTGCCCACAATTTATTCTATGTCACGTGTAACGGTATTCCTAGATATTTTTCTACTAGCGGGTTGTAAATATTGACTAGTATATTCTTCAAAATTATCGTCGGTTGGAAATTGAAAAGGAAGATGTTTTTAACAACAAATTGGGCTACTCCTCTCCTATGATTTAATTGACTAAATTTAAAAAGGAAAGAAGGGTCGTTACCATTGGTTCCCAAATTGGAACCGGTATTTTATCGAGGAAGATGGGTTTGAGAGCGGTCATTACCCATCTTGTCCGGATATTTCTTTATCACGTGGTTGTTGAACATTACATAGCTCCCTATGTGCTTGAATTTGCAGCTCTTTCCACAGTAGTTGCACGTCACCGTGTAGTCCATATTCAAATTTGATACTTTTTCCTTTTTAAAATGTACGGAGAAAATATCACTTCGAAGTGTCAAAGCGGATCGGCTACGTGTGTCACTCTCTTGAGTTGGCCTCCTCGCCGCCTCCTCTTCCTCTTCTTGCTCAGCAAAGGCGGCGACGGTATTAGGTCCGTGAGCTTCCTCCAAATTGGCGTACTCCTCACTCCAATGAGAGTGAGGAGTATATTGATCGATAATTTCATCGAGTTGAACATCGTTTGGTGGTGGCATAGACTCCTTTCCTCTTTGAGAAGAATCGGCGGAAGAAGAACCTATTCGAGATATTTTTGATCGAGAAAAAGTAAATAGAATTGAATTGAAATTAAAATTAAGCAAAAAATTGAATCAAAACTTGAGAATCGAGAGAGAAGTGTTGGAATGGTGTGAGAAAATGAATGGGGGAGGGGGGAATTTATAAAAAGATCTGAAAAAAAAAAAATTCGGCCGGTTCGAACCGCCGGTTTCAAACGGTCATGAAATCTGGACCGTTGATTTGTAACGGTCGAGCGATCCTGGCCCTCCACGTGTCCCTTTTCAAATAAAAAAAAAATTTGCGCGTGAACCGGCGGTTTTGAACCGCCGGTCAACCGCTAGTTCCGGCCACAACGGCTAGTTTTCGCTGGACTCCGGCGACAACGACTACTTTTAACCGGAGTTCCGGCGGACACGTGTCGATTCCTCGATTTTTCAAAAAAAAAAAAAATCGAAAACCGGCGGTTCAACCGACGGTTTCCGGTTTCTAATACACCTAACCGAAATCGAACCGGTTGAAACCGGTTCACGGTTTCGGTTTGTAACCGGAACCGGGTCAACGGTTCGGGGGAACCGTTGACCGCTGGTTTCGAAACGGTCGGTTTCGGTTTTTCCGAACCGTTGGGCACTACTACCCTTAGCACATGGTGTTGTGCCTTTAGCAACACCCTATTTTTTTGTGAACCGCTGAAAATGATTGATAATAATGGTTAAGAAAGAAACTGAAAAGAAGACAAGACAAGTAGCTACAAGATGAACACTTTTTTATGCATGTTATAAAACACATTATTTTCTTTATTCCTTTTTTTTTTCAATCAAGGTATTATAAATATATTAGAAAAACTAATATAAATAAATCCACGCAAAAAGAAGTTGTATAAGTAAAATCTTAAGTACTAAATATATGACGTTAATTTATGTAAAATACACATATATAAAAAGTACAAAAGATATTGTATTTCATAAGTACTAAATATATCACGTTAATTTATGTAAAATACAGATATATAAAAAGTACAAAAGATATTGTATTTCATGATCATTATATGAAGTTATATTTTAATTCTAATTCAATATGATATATAGTCTTAGTTTTAATATATATATATATATATATATATATATAAAGAACTTTATTACTTGGGAATTAAGTCATTTGGAAAGAAATGTGTGGGGTTTTATGAAATAAAAGTTATTGAGCTAATTTTTTAAGAAGTTAGAAACCTTTCAACTTTTAATTAATTAAAAGATATTGATTTTAGGGGGTCTATTGAGGAAAATCCGGTTTAAAACAAATATTAAACATACCCTTAATCATTCTCTATTTTATACATATCCTCTAGATGTAATTAGAGATTATCAACCTTTTTATTTTTAAATTTTGAGCAAATTACACTAACTAATTCAACAATACTGGATCACTCCAATATTTCCACCAGATAAATTAGAAGAAAAAGTTTGATTATCATCACCAACTATATATATCTATCAATAAGCTACGTACACCCAAAATTTTACATCATTACAGAAGAAAAATATAAAAAGCAAAGAGTAAAAATGGCTTCCAAGTGCTTCAATTTATTGATTTTGGTTTTATTATTGGGTCTTGTGGCTTCTATAAGGGCTGAAACACTTGGGCCACTATTGTTATCAAGGAGCAATAATAAGCCCAGTGGGCAAGCCCACTTATTTGATGATCAGTTATTCAAAAATAAAAGACCACCACAACCAAGACGGAGGAGAAGCCCACCATTGCGTCATGGGCCTCTTCGTCCTGGCCCAATTCATCAGATACTTCCCTAATTTAATTTTAATTATTAAAATTAAATTAGGGATTTTACATCCTTAATTTTGTTAACCTTCATATATGAAGTGTTTCAAAGTGATAATATTTTTCTTATCTATTTTATATAAATAATGGTTATGAATATCAGTCAAATTATTATACATTTTGTAGTTTGATCATGATTATGGCTGTTCAAAAAATATATATGTATATAAATGTGTGTGTCTGTGTGAGAGAGATATGCCCTCACAAAATGCTATATATCCAAAAAAAAAAAAAAATTAAAAAAATTCACAACCAATCACACTCACATTTAAAAAAAATGGACATTAAAACATAAAAGCAAATGGATGGTACATCTTTTTTTTGAAATTGTAATTTGATTATCAAGGAAATAAAATCATTGGAACTAAAATACTATTATATATTCTAAACCTTTGTTCAAATTAGTTTTTCAGAAACTAAAATCAATTTTTCAATTTTAAATTAGGGCCCGGCTATCTACACGCCATTTTTTTTCTAAACACACCCCAGTTTAAAAAAAAAAAGATTTAAAAAATTAAAAAAATAACAAAATTACAATTTTACCCTTTTGCAAAGAAGTGTGTTCGACTGGTGGTCGAACACACTTCGACCACAAAGAAGTGTGTTCGACCCTGGTTGGTCGAATACAAAGAAGTGTGTTCGACCACTAGTCGAACACACAGAGGTGTGTTCGACCAACCATGGTCGAACACACTTCTTTGTGTTCGACCACCAATAGAACACACTTCTTTGTAAAAGGGTAAAATTGTAATTTTTTTATTTTTTAAATCAAAACTAAAAAAAATGGGGTGTGTTTAGAAAAAAATGGGGTGCGGATAGCCGGGTCCCATAAATTATTGATGTTAGAGAATTGTTGATATCCTCAAAGTTGGGTGTTATGGAGTGGATGACAAGGATGAAAATTTCGGTTTCGATGAAAATATCGGTATTTTATTTTACGGAAATATCTTGAAAATATCGATATCGGTGAAAATATCGATACATAAATTTATCGATATTTTTTCGATATTTAACAATATTTTCTTATATTTCCCCAACATTCCACCAATATTTACCGATATTTCCATCATGAATTTTCATAAAATTTGTACCATGAAACCACCCATATTGAAATCGATACCGATATTTATTAATATTTCAGTCGATATTTCATTTATTTTCCTACAAATTATACCATGAAGTAACCGATATTGAAATCGATATTTCTCGATATTTTCCCGACATTTCACCTATTTTTCTACCAATTGTATTCACCTATTTTCCTAGATGGAGCCACCGATATACAAATTGTAGGATGAAGTCACCGATATTTGTAGGATGAAGTCATCGATATTGAAATCGATATTTTGTCGATATTTTACCTATTTTTCTACAAATTGTAGGATGAAGTCACCGATATTTGTAGGATGAAGTCATCGATATTGAAATCGATATTTCGTCACAGATATTTGTAGGATGAAGTCATCGATATTTCGTCGATATTTCCCCGATATTTCACTTATTTTTCTACAAATTGTAGGATGAAGTCACCGACATTGAAATCCATATTTTCCCGATATTTCACCTATTTTTCTACATATTGTAGGATGAAGTCACCGATATTGAAATCCATATCTCGTCGATATTTCCACGATATTTCACCTAAATATTTCACCTATTTTTCCTACAAATGACAGTCACCGATTATTTAAATTCGATATTTCGTTGATATTTTATCGATATTTTGATAAAATTTCTTATTTCTTTACCATCATTTGAAAAAATAAAAATATCGGAGATATATCGATTGTACATGTGAAAAAATGGAAATATCGGAGAAATATCACAGATATTTTCGGATGAGAGTGACATTCAAAAGTATGGACCTGACTGACTTTCTTGAGAGTCCAGAAACGAGAACTTACACTCACATGCTACCATGTAAGCTTTTTTTTCAAGTCCAGAAACGAGAACTTACACTCACATGCTACCATGTAAGCTTTTTTTAGTTTAGTCTGCATTATGCAAATTTGGAATGCCAGGAATCTCCCATATCCTCTCTTAGCCCTACCATTTCTCACCAATGGCTTACCAACTTGTTTCTTCGGTGGACAATTAAACTATCGTGTTGACTCTAGCCGCAACACTTTTAATAGGTGCTTTTCAGGGACCTGAGACCCTCACCTTAGAGGTATGACTACAAAGTCTCCTCGTCTTTAATAGGTGCTTTTCAGGGACCCGAGACCCTCACCTTAGAGGCATGACTACAAAGTCTCCTCGTCTTTAATAGGTGCTTTGCAGGGACCCGAGACCCTCTTTTAATAGGTGCTTTTCAGGGACCCGAGACCCTCACCTTAGAGGCATGACTACAAAGTCTCCTCGTCGTTGGAAGAGTTCCTTTGAGATGGGTCTGACCCTCCTCCATTCTTCCCTTCTCCGTTCTTCCATTTTTCCTACAAATTGTATTCACTTATTTTCCTACAAATTCTAGGATGAAGTCATCCATATTTAAATCGATATTTTATCGATATTTTGACAAAATTTCTCATTTCTTTATCGGTTATGTGGAAAAATGAAAATATTGGAAATATATCGATTATACCCATTTTTTTATCGATCATGTGAAAAAATAGAAATATCGGGGAAATATCACAAATATTTCCGGATATTAGAGTGAAGTTAGTTAGAAGCACAAAAGTATGGACCTGTCAAGTCATGGCTTTCTTGAGAGTCCAGAAAGGAGAACTTACACTCACATACAAATATGTAAGCTTTTTTAGTTTAATCGGAGCTGCATTATGCAAATTTGGAATGCCATGAACATACCTACGAGGGTCTTCCGTCGTTGGAAGGGTTCCTTCGAGATGGCCTGACCTTCACTCCTTCGCTTCTCCATTCTTCCCTTTTTCCTACGAATTGTAATTACCTATTTTCCTACAAATTGTAAGATGAAGTCACTAATATTGCAATCCATATTTCGTCGATATTTCCACGACACCTATTTTCCTACTAATTGTACCATAAAGTCACCGATATTTAAATCGATATTTCGTCGATATTTTACTGATATTTTGACAAAATTTCTCGTTTCTTTACTAGTTATGTGGAAAAATGAAAATATCGGAGATATATCGATTGTATCTCATTTTTTTACCAGTCATGTGAAAAAATGGAAATATCAGGAAAATATCAAAGATATTTCCGGATATTTTCATCTATGGTGGTGATCCACCACCCATGAAAATGATGTTTACATCCATTAAGATATTTTCATCCATGGTAGTGATCCACCACCCATGAAAATGATGTTTACATCCATGAATTAATTTTAGTAATTATTTATTTATTTATTTTAACCAAAAATCACCCTATGGGGTGAGGAGTTTAGGCAGACCCCAACCTGTGCATATAAACCCAACAAAAAGTACATAAGAAAGAAAGAAAAGTAAAGAAAGCAAATAAAACACGGCCGAAACAGGTGGCTCAGATCAGCTGCCGACAGGAGGCATGATAAAATAACCAGAGTATAAAGATCCATATCCAAAAAGGAAAGAACCTAAGAAGAACAACCAGGAGCATCAAGAGCGAACACCCCTCGATATATTTATCAACGTTGGCAGTAATTACATGATTCATTTTCATTCTCTTACAATGTCTTGTAACGTACTATTAGCTAAAATACTAAATACATATAATGTTCTAGTGAAATTTCAATTAAATGTCTTTCTTTCATGGGCCACGTTTCCTTAGATTATTTTTGGGATATTTTTTTCCCTTGATTCAATATACTTGATTTAGATATATCTATTTAAAAACAAAGTTATTTTATCATATTAGACATTCTTTGAACTTTAAATTAAAAACAAGGTAAATTACAGAATGATTGCCAAACTATGGTCACTTTTCCACTTTTTTACCCGAACTTTCAAAGTTTACTGTAAAATAACTCAACTTTATTTTTCTTACCAAACAATAGCCAGAACTTTCAAAAATTACTGTAAAATTACTCCGGCGGAATATTCCGTTCGACCTTTCAAAAATTACTGTACAATAGCTGAACTTTATTTTTTTTTATACCAAATAATAGCTGAACTTTTTTTTAATAACTAATTAATTAAATTAACTAATTAGAAATAACAATATTATTAATAACTATAAAAATAATTAGAATAACTAACAAACAATAAAAATAATATTAATAAGTCTAAAAACAATCATAATAACAATAATTATAAGAACAAAAATTAATTACCAACAATAATATTACCAATAGTAATAATAAAATTAAGAATACTAAAAATATTTATTAAAATACCTAAAATATGAATTACAACAACAATAATACTAATAATAATAATAAAAATAATAATTTACATACAACAAGTCAACAACATCAACAACATCAATAATAATAAATAATTATTATTAAAATAATAATAACATTTATTATTATTGTTGTTGTTTAATTATTATTATTGTTGTTATTATTATTATTATTATTATTATTATTATTTTTGTTGTTGTTATAAATATCCATAGAATAATTGATCTTCTTCGAACGAAAGTGAAAAAATTTCATGTAGTTTCTATGGTTTACATATAACTTTTTTTTTTATTTTTATAATTGATCATAGTTCGTTTCTATGTATTTTAATAAATATTTTTAGTATTCTTAATTTTATTATTACTATTGGTAATATTATTGTTGGTAATTAATTTTTGTTCTTATAATTATTGTTATTATGATTGTTTTTAGACTTATTAATATTATTTTTATTGTTTGTTAGTTATTCTAATTATTTTTATAGTTATTAATAATATTGTTATTTCTAATCAGTTAATTTAATTAATTAGTTATTAAAAAAAAAGTTCAGCTATTATTTGGTATAAAAAAAAAATAAAGTTCAGCTATTGTACAGTAATTTTTGAAAGGTCGAACGGAACATTCTCGAAATATTCCGCCGGAGTAATTTTACAGTAATTTTTGAAAGTTCTGGCTATTGTTTGGTAAGAAAAATAAAATTGAGTTATTTTACAGTAAACTTTGAAAGTTCGGGTAAAAAAGTGGAAAAATGACCATAGTTTGGCAATCATTATGTAATTTACCCTTAAAAACAACAGTATCAAGAAGTAGTTGCCTTATTAAATAGTCCTATTTTCCAATATTCTTTGAACTTTAGATTATAAGATTGAGAGTTTGTGGTATAATAATGATGATGAAAACATAATTTAGATTTTTTGAAATTAAATGAAATTTGAGCGATGTATTAAAATAAGTATCATGGACCTAAAAATGGTCTCTATTGGATTCTTTAAGCTGATTTAGAAAATAAGATCATTTTGAATTAAGTCATTGGAAATAAATATTTGGGGTTTATGAAACATAAGTTATTCGGTTTATTTTTTAAGAAGTTAGAAACTTTCAACTTAGAAGTAAAATTAGATTTTAGGTAGTTTATTGAGGAAAATCCGATTTAAACCAACATATATTCTTTATTAATATATACCCTCTAAACGCATTTAGAGATTATCAACCTTCTTCTTTGACAAAATATACTCACTATTCAACATTACTGTATTACTCCAATTATACTAAATAAATTAAAGAGGTCAATGTAAAATTGACGTAAAGTATGACCATTTTTTTATTTACAATCTAAATTTCCATGTATCCGATTGTAACCTGAAGTTTTAGAACTTTTCAAAATGCAACCTAAAGTATTTTTTTCGACAACTTTTATGCGAAATGCGCATCATGTGACTTGCATGTGACTTTCATAACAAAATGTTATTTGTCCAAGATAGAATAATTCACAACCCATCACATGCACATTTGAAAAGAAAAAAACAAAATTAACATAAAAAAAAGTAAAGCAAATTGATGGTAAATCTTATTTTGGAAAGCTTAATTCGATTATCAAGAAAACAGAATTATTGGAACTAAAATTCTATTATGTTCTAAAAATTTGTTCAATTTCTTTAAAATCATTTTTCCAATTTTATAATATTGATGTTAGTGAATTTTCAGTTTGTGGATAATATGAATCAAAATATAAGGCTGATATCTTCAATTATGAACGACATGCGATAACTTGTACACCATCCATGAAGTTGACGAGTACATCAATTTTGGCAATTTAATTCATAGCGATGACTATCGATACTATATTTATCAAAAGTTAGCACTTAAATCATTCAATTTCCATTGACTATTCCAATGTTTTGTCACATACCAGCTAGTCTAGTCTATGTCAATACCTAAAATGCAAGATACAAATGATCATGTTCTAATGAAATTTCAATTAATTGTTTGTTAGCTACACATGAATGCATCTTTCTTTCATTGTCCACATTTCCGAATTATATTATTTCCCTTGATTTATCTACACTATATGTTAGATTTAGATATATCTATTCGTAAACGAAACTCTTTCATAATGATTTGGGCTCGCTTCAAAATTTTGATGATATTTTTCAGATATTTTCACCTCCCAGTGATACTTTTCAAGACTTGAAATGATTTGGACTCGCTTCAAAATTTTGGTGATACTTTTCAGGCATCATCTCAGGCGAGCCTGAGTGCGAGTTTTGTGCTGAACTCGGCACTGATTTCTCACCGTTGTATCATGAGAAAAAAAACATCCAATCGATCCTTGATAATACTTTTCAGGACTTGAATTGATCTAAACTCGTTTTTTCCTTCCCTTTGTTCAAAATTTTGGTGATACTTTTCAGGCATCATTCTTGGTGATATGACCATGCATCGCAACACGGTAAAATTATTTATTTTCTTTCCTAACCTAACCAACTAGTAGTTAGGGCAAGTCAGAGTCGATCCCACGAGGAGTGAAGAATAAACTATGCCACTTATGTTCAATTCAAGAGACAAAAAAGGTGGGGGTTTTTTCAGATTTATTAACTATCACTAAATTAAATAAAATAAACCTAGAAAGCAAATGAAACAAGTAATCAATAGATGCAGATATTCCAGTTAACAGTTCAATTATCCTCCGATATATATTATTCCCTAATCAATGTATTACCCCTCTCTCAGATTATCATGGTGAAAAAGTCAAACAAATATATATGTTGCGAATCCCCCTGGTGGCGTGCGCCCTTAAGCATTTGGAATGGGCTTTTTGAATGAGCCTTCTATTATAATTCCTTTCTTTTAAATTCTTGACCCGAGTAATTCCACGTTTCGTTCCACTTGCTTTCATTGCCTCCAAAAATTCTCCAAATCTCCTAAAATAATTAAGAAAATAATATATTAAGTATTTGGAGACCAAAAACACATATAGGTATAAAAACGGTGCATTCAATTATCTAAAAGATTATAAAATCACAAAAATATCCACAATAAAATGCACCTATTTTCTACCTATCATGATACTTTTCATGACTTCAATTGATCTGGACTCGTTTTTTCATTCCCTTCATTCAAAATTTTGGTGATGTTTTTCAGGCATCATCTCAGTTCGCCTGAGTGCAAGTTTTGTGCTTAACTCGGCACTGGTTTCTCACCATTGTCTGTGACAAATGTCCATTTGATCCTTGGTGATACTTTTCCGGAATCATCTCAGTTCGCCTGAGTGCGAGTTTTGTGCTGAACTCGACAATGGTTTCTTACTGTTGTATCCTAGGAAATAAATGTCCATTCGATCCTTAAGCACCGTGTGAGGGGACAAATATGTTTTAAGAAAACTGTGTTATCCACATGCGTTTGGTGATACTTTTAGGCATCATCTTTGTTCGCCTGGATGCAAGTTTTGTGTTGAACTTAGCACTGGTTTCTCACTGTTGTATCCTGAGAAACAAACGTCCATTCGATCCTTAAGCATCGTGTGAGAGGACAAATTTGTTTTAAGGAAACTGTATTATCCACATGCGTCGGTTTCTTTATATTTTCTTATCGATCATCTAGCCATATTCTCAAATTCTTCCTAGCAATACTTTCTTAAATTTTATAATCTTTAGACTATTACAAGGGTTTTATTCATTATATTAGAGCAAATTATTCTCTTATATTCATTCAGCAATAAAGCTGATTCGACCAGCGAGAACTGTTCTGCCAAAATTGGTCGGGTAGGCTTCCGAGCCCAATTTCTCTATCTTTCATTTATTTTGTTTTGATTTATTATTCGATTCAATTGGTGTTTGATTCCATTCGTTCCGTATGAATTTGCATGTCAACAACTATGTCAAGTACTTCAAAAGTGTCTTTATTCAGAAATAAAAGTATAAAAATTATGAGATAAATACATCCTCGAATATTAAGGAGTATTAAGACCATTATTAATGTATGAAAATATTGAAAATCAAAGCGTTGGAGGAGGTCCATGAATGGCACATAGAAAGGTGCAAAGACACCGATCGTTATTTATAGCTTTGGGGTCACAACGAGCTTTAAAAGGCTCATCAGCATAAACATAATGAACACATTGATCCTTGCAATGGGCCTCTGAACAATTATACATCGGAACATGACTTGTACACATACCCAACGGTGCTAGTCGAGGATCTGCATTGAGGGGGGGGGGGGGGGGGGTTTAGAAAATTTAGGGAAATTAATAATTATGCTTTAAAAAAACTTATATACGATACTGATGTGTGAAAAAACAGATATTTATAGATATAAAAACATATATATATATATATATATATAATTGTAACCACATATTTATATACATCATAATTTAGTTAAGAATAAAAACGCATATTTATAGTTGTACCGCGCATATTTCAATCTCATCAGACCCGAGAGATTGATTCATAGGAGACCAACTATTATACTTTATATTTACAATCATTAATACTAAAAACAATCTACTGAGTAATAGTGAGGAGATTTATATTTTACATGTTTTCGCTATATAATTTTAAATTTTAAATATAACATATGACGAATCATATAGTATTAGTAAAATTGTTGTCTCTTTCAGAATTACAAAGAATTTTGTGTATAAAAAATGAAGATCGAATAATGATAGAAAGTGGTATATAATTTTAATCCACATTAACATCCGATTGATGATGAATTAGAGATCGAATATCTAAGATAAATATCATGTATCTCCGATTTGTAGGCAATTCAGTCTAATTCTATATTTGAAATCATAAATCAGTCTCTAATAATGACCTTGAGTAGCAATGACAAAATCCATAGCAAAATAGAATAAAATAATGCAAAGGACACCACCACCAGAAAACTTCTTCTCCATTTCACTCTACAATTTATTTTTTCCCCTACAAATGTATAAGAAATTGATGAATTATGCGTATGTATACAATATTAGTGAGATTATCTTTACCTAATTAGTTATAATCATATTTCTACTATCTTACAATTTGGTAAATTCTATTCATGAGTGATGTCTTTTTTAAAATAGGGAAATTAATGATGTAAATAAAAAATAAATATAAAAATATTTTTGTTTCTTTTCTTATTTAATATTTCCTATGAATAATATTTTAAATTCCAAAAATTAAAATCTAAACTCAAAAAAAATATCATAGTCAGATTTTAATAATAGGTATGGATCTCCGACCATTCAGATGTCTGTTCAAATTTGATATTACATATTTTATAACATCTACTTGACACGCTATAATATGAGAAGAAACTCCGATTCAAATTAAATAATGTGTAATGATATTTTCATCATCGAATTATATTTTCCTATTGGTGAGATCTATTTTGTGTATATTTGATTTTGCTGTAAACGAATCGTCTTCCTTCAATGAAGTAACCTGCAAAACCGTAAAACACCGGGGCGTTTTTCCCGGTGAAGGGACTCCGACGCTCAAGTTAGTAAATTGAATAATATGCTTAAAAAATAGAAAAAAGGAATATGATGAATATATATACTTCCTGGAATTAATGTCAGTTGGTAACGTTCGAAAAAGGTGGGAAGTGGTTTAGTGGTCCACATAATGGGCGGTTACATGCATTCAAACCAGTTCGCTTCACTCGACCGAAACCAGTTCGTTGTCTTATTCCAAATCAAATAAGCTCACACGTCAGTGAGATATTAACTGCGAGCTCTTATCGAGGAGAAAACAGTTCGTATCAAATCATGTTACAATATAGTTCTCTTATTATAAAACAATTTATGTTCGCTTCTATTTAAGCTGTTCGCACTAGCGATTCATAATCTTGACCTGAGCTGACTGAGAAAATCCGGTTCGCCACAGTTCGACCATATCAGGTACTCCCCCTTCGAAGTGCATGTTTACATGCGCTAGTCTGCATCACTTATGCCGAACATCAAACGATCCTTCTAGAAGCAATACGTCCTTTCAATCATTTCTGTATGTCACGTATCAAACGACACATTTCCCTAAGTGCCTTTTCACATCCACCGTTGGATTATATCGTATCTGATGGTCGAGAATTCAGGACTTTTCAATTTTTCCCCCCCAAAATCAAGGGTCGTCTTCTTCCTATATATATCATCTTCTCTTCTCAAAAAACCCTTCTGCAAAATTACTGTACAATCACATACAAACAAGGGTTCTTCTTCATCTTCTCTGCAAAACCATTTTCCTTCCTTCCTTTCGTTTTCAATGGCGTCCTTTGATTCCTTAACCCATTTGAGAGACGAAGGTGAATAAGAAGAAGGATTCAATCAATTTCCTCTATGCCCTATTTCTGAACCATCAAACCCTAAATCTTCTTCCACTGGCCGCCAAAATCCTTCCAATCTTTCAAAAAAATCTCGTAAAAAAACTGTAGATACCGTTTTTTCTGCAACTAAAGCCACTCAAACCCATGTTATTCCATTGAGTTCGTTCTTGGTAGATGGCTACTCAGTAATTATTCCCAATTCGGAAGACCGACCTCATGAGGCTCCAGATGGTTGTCAAACCTGGTTTTTGAAGCATATATCTCTAGGTCTAGTCCCTTCTGTTCATCCCTTTTTCTACACCATTGGTTCGGCCTTCGGGATCTACCCGAACCAACTCCATCCCAATTCGATTAGCTATATAGTCTCTTTCTATATGGTTTGTAAATGGATGGGTGTCGAACCAACTGCTGATAGATTTCAATCTTGTTTTATGTTGAAACGAACTAACCCTTTTCGATTTTATCTGAGTCCTCGTAGTGGAGATAGACGAGCTCAGTTTTTGTCCCCTGGAGATGAGAAAATCCCCCATTGGGAAAAATTCTATCTTTTTATTCGCGCTCCAACGAACCGACCTTTTGACTTACTTCCTTGGGTCGATCATCCCCTTCATATAAGTTCTGCTTCTCCGGGAGAATCCCAGATTAGGCTCTTGAATTCAATATTCCGGAAGGGGTGGTTTGACATCGTACAATTGAGCTCGTGTGTACCTCTACTTGCTTTCTGGTGGTTTTATCCAAACAGCCAGATCCCCTCTCGATTCAATCTAGGTTAAAGAAAGATCTGCAAAAATTCTTTTATATATATATATATTGTGGAGTAGTACCTTGATTGATCTCTTTTTCCTACAGATAGCACCATGGCCATGTTCTTTAACTTTGCAAGTGAGGTTACTGAGGCGGAGCGAACCCCTATCATCCCTACCGAACATGCTGTGGACAAGGAGCGAGCTGCAGACTTCCGAACAGCTGAGGAAAAACGACTCGCTGAATTGGCCAGACGAACTCCGAAACCTACCGAAGAAATCGTTCAACAAGGAGGGAGCGACCTTCTTGAGAGTTCCGATTTTCCTATCCCTCCTGTCAACATCTCTGCATCCCTCCCCCTGACCATAACAAAACCCACACCTCAGCCAACCAAACCTGTTGAGCTGACTGAAGGGGCAGATGATGGGACTCCAGGAGCGACAGTTCCTCCCTCAAAGAAGAAAAGAGGATCTTCTATTTCAAATAGGGCTCCCAGTAAAAAACGCCACACTACGGAGGAGCCCCGAACTGATGTAGAAAACCTTTCGGAAGTCCCTGCGGGGAAAACTACCATACAGGAACTGGATATTGAAGAGAGGGATTTGACCCTGAATATCTCTCGAGGTGAGAAAATGGTGAATTATCTGAAGAACTTCGGCAAAACAGCGTTACGCCGTCGAGCTCAAATTCGGAAGCAACGAGATCAGCTGAAGGAAGTGGAGGAGGAGAAAATAACTTTGATAGCAGATGTGCACGCTAATGCCGGCAAAGCCGAAACTTTATCTGCCATGTTGGATGAGAGCGAATTGCAACTGGGGTATACCAGATCTGAATTGACGAGGAAGGAAGAACTATTGCTCACCAAGGAAAGAGAAGCAGTGGAAAAACAAAAAGCTCTGAAGGCAGCGGAAGCAAACGCGATCTTCTGGAAGACGGAGTTTGAGCGAGAAAAGAATTCCCGAACTCAATTTGGTGAAGCCAAAAGAAGTGAGGGCTTTAATGAAGGCTTCTACCAATTTGTTCGGAGTCCAGAAATGGGACTTATAGTGGAGGGGTTCGGCGAAAGATTCGTCCATCAACTGTGGAACTCCGTCCTCTTTCTTTCCAAAGCCGCCCTCATGGCCGAGACATATTTTAAAGAAGGGGTTCGCTTATGTCAAGAGGAACTGAAAGAAAATTCACCTGACTCCGAACTCCGTTTTAGCCTTCCCGCTTTGGGCCAGAAACTCCTAAAATCCTTCCCCTTCCCTCCGGGCTAGAAAGGGAATCTGAGTGAAGAAGTGGATGATGAATGGTGGTCTGGATATTTAGAAGAAACCATACATGAAGTGATGAACCCAAAATTTCTTCCAAGTACCAGTTCGACACTACCTCCTCCTGTTCTTTTAGCAGCTTCTGATTCAGCTATGGATCTGCCAGAAGAAATGTTCGCTCCATCACCATCTCCTTCTGCCACTGAGCCAACCTCCGAGCCAGCTCCCTCTATTAATCCTTCAGATTCCTTAATAGTGTAGTTAGCACATGTGTAATAAGTACTGAATAGTTTTTTGGAGACCGTACTCATCCTTGTAAATTTTTTTAACATAATTCCATGCTTTGACATACTTCAATGTCGTTTCTTTTATGTTTACTTGATCATGTTCAAATTTTGGAACAACTCAATGCTCTTCGATTTGATTATTGGATTCTGAGAAAACTTCTTCAACTCGCTTAATCATGAGCTCTGAGGGAACTCTTAAGTTTGCTTAATCATAAGTTCCAAAGGAATTCTCCAGTTTGCTTAATCATAAGGTTCCGAAGGAACTCTTCAATTCGCTTAATCATAAGTTCCGAGGGAACTCTTCGATTCACTTAATCATAAGTTCCAAGGGAACTCTTCAGTTCGCTTACTTATAAGTTCCGAGGGAACTCTTAAGTTCGCTCAATCATAAGTTCCGAGGGAACTCTTCAATTCGCTTAATCATAAGTTCCGAGGGAACTCTTCAGTTCGCTTAATTATAAGTTCCGAGGGAACTCTTCAGTTCGCTCAATCATAAGTTCCGAGGGAACTCTTCAATTCGCTTAATCATAAGTTCCGAGGGAACTCTTCAGTTTGCTTAATCATAAAGTTCCGAGGGAACTCTTCAATTCGCTTAATCATAAGTTCCGAGGGAACTCTTCAGTTTGCTTAATCATAAAGTTCCAAGGGAACTCTTCAATTCGCTTAATCATAAGTTCCGAGGGAACTCTTCAGTTTGCTTAATCATAAAGTTCCGAGGGAACTTTTCAATTCGCTTAATCATATGAAATCAACAAAATGAAAAGACACGGGAATTTAACGTGGTTCGGTCAATTCGACCTACATCCACGGAGAGGGCAAATACTTATCATTTCATAATATCAACAAGAATAAAGAAGAAGAAATCACATACGGAAACAATTGCATGTATAAAACTTCTTCAAATGGGCTACGTGTCATGGCCTTGGTAGCACCTTGCCATTCCGATCTGTTAATTTATATGATCCACCAGGCAAAATGTTCGAAATAGTGTAAGGTCCTTCCCAAATGGCATCCAATTTCCCAATCTCTACTAAGGCATCAGATTGCCTTAATACCATGTCTCCAACCTGAAATTCCCTCTTTCGGATCTTTTTATTAAAAATGGCTTGGATCCGTCTCTTGTAAAGCTCATGACGAACTCTGGCTTCATCTCTGATTTCATCCAAAAACAATAGATCGGTTCTAATCAACTCTTCATTCTCTTGGGGTTCGAAGTTAGTAATTCTCAAGGCTTCTCCTTGAATTTCCGCAGGAACTACTGCCTCCATCCCAAACGCCAAACTGAAAGGTGTCTCTCCAGTAGTCGATCGGGAAGTAGTTCGATATGCCCATAACACGGATGACAGTTCATCAACCCAATTGGACTTTTCAAATTCAAGTCATTTTTTTATTCCATCCACAAGGATACGATTGACAACTTCAACTTGACCATTCGCCTGAGGATGAGCTACAGGAGTGAATATTTGTAATATCTTCATTTCTTCACACCATTCTGTGATCCTTTTTCCCCGAAATTGAGCTCCATTATCCGATACTAAAATTTTGGGTAAGCCGAACCGACAACAGATGTTTTTCCATATGAAATGAATCATATCACTTTCTGTAATTTTAACTAAGGGTTCCGTTTCTACCCACTTAGTGAAATAATCAACAGATACCACCAGGAACTGCTTATTTCCCCTTGTTTTGACAAATGGTCCTACTATATCAATTCCTCATCTAGCAAACGGGCAAGGCGAACATACAGTAAGCATATTTGTGGCTGGTACGTGAATTCTCCATCCATGTCTTTGGCAAGCATCACATTTCCGAACTAAATCTTCAGCATCTTTTTTCATTGTTGGCCAATAAAACCCAGCTCGTCCAACTTTTCGAGCTAATGTCCTTGCTCCTGCGTGTTCGGCACATCCTCCTTCATGTGCCTCTTTTAGAACCTTTATTCTTTCTTCTTGAGATAGATATCTCGCATCTGTTGGTAAAAAAGTTTTTCTATACAGGATTCCTTCAATAACGTAATAGAATCGAACCTGTTTCTCCAATTTCTCCAGTTCTTTCATTGTTCCTTCATTTTTTCCTTCAAGAAACTTCAATAAAGGAGCTCGCCAATCGGACTCTACCTTGTCAATACTCATCACCTCCTCCTTTCCTACTCCCATAACAGTAATACTTCTTCTCGAACAATCTTGTAACGAGCTTCCTATCTTCGCCAAAAAATCTGTACATAAGAAACCATGCGCTTCTCTTTAACTTCACACTGATTTTGAAGTTGCTGGGTCACCAACTGTGAATCAGATTTAACGATTACATTACGAGCTCCAACTTGCTCAGCTATTCTCAATCCCTGTAAAAAAGCTTCATATTCAGCCTCATTGTTAGATGCTCGAAATTGAAACTTTAGAGCGAACTCCAACTCATCCTTCTGAGGGCTAATCAACAATATTCCAGCTCCCGCCCCTTGACGAGATGATGATCCATCAACATACAGTTCCTATTCTTTCTTTTCTTGTATTCTAGTCGTTTCTTGAATAAAGTTCGCTAGGGCTTGCCCTTTGATAGCTGTACGGGGTTTGTACCTGATATCAAACTGCCCTAACTCCACAGCCCACTTGATCAATATTCCTAACGCTTCAGGTTTTCCAAGAACCACACTCAAAGGATGATCTGTTCATACCATTACCTCATATCCCAAGAAGTATGGCCTCAATCTCCTTGTCATAGTAACCAGAGCATAGGCTACCTTTTCTACTTCGGTATACCGAACTTCTACTCCATGTAAAACTCTACTGACAAAGTATACTGGAAACTGATCTCTCATTTCTTCTCGAACCAATACCGAACTGACCGATTCTTTTCTGACCGCCAAATATGCTATCAACTTACCTCCCTTAACTGGCTGTTTCAACAAATGAAGTGATGATATAAATTCTTTCAAATCTTCAAAGGCCCTTTGGCATTCTGCATCCCATCCGAACTGCCCATTCTTCCTCAATATTTTGAAGAAAGGTAATCCCTTATCTGCCAACCTGGATATGAACCTGCTCAAAGCCACAATGCGACCAGTCAGCATTTGTACTTTTTTTATTGTCCGAGGAGGTGGCATCTCATGTATAGCTCGTATCTTGGTGGGATTAACTTCTATTCCTCGTTCGGTGACCATATACCCCAAAAATTTTCCCGCCTTGACACCGAATGAACATTTTGCTGGATTCAAACGCATCCCATATTTCCGAATAGTCATCATGGTCTCCTTTAGATCTTCGGCATGTGTACTTGCTTGTACGCTCTTTACCAGCATATCATCCACATAAGCCTCCATATTTCGCCCCAACTGGCTTTTGAATGCTTCATCTACCGTTCTTTGATAAGTGGCTCCTGCATTTTTCAATCCAAATGACATTACTGTATAGCAATATGTACTTGAAGAGGTGATGAAGACGACGTTGGGCTTGTTCTCCGGATGCAATAGAATTTGATGATATCCCTAAGCTGCATCCATCATACTGAGCAGTTTGTATCCAGCAGTAGAGTCCACCAACTTATCAATTCGAGGTAAAGGATAATGGTCTTTAGGACAGGCTTTATTCAAATCCCTGAAGTCGATACACATTTACCATTTATTTCCTAGCTTCGGTACTAACACAACGTTAGCCAACCAGCGAGGATATTGGATCCTCTCAATATGCCCTATCTCCAGCAGCTTCCTTACCTCTCCTTCAATGACTTCGCTCTGTTGCTCTCCGAAGTGCCTCAATTTTTGCTTAATTGGTCGAACATCAGGTTTGATGTTTAACCTATGAATCGCCAATTCTGGATTTATGCCCTTCATGTCTTCCGGCTTACATGCAAATAGATCTACATTCTCCATCTCTTCTCTAATCAGCCCCTGTAACTGACTTCCTAAACGAACTACATGTCCAGGTTGTTCAGGGATCAGCTCGATACTCATCAGTTCTCCCTCTTCAAACTCAGCTGTATTTGGCTCGTCTCCTGTCTTTTGACTTTTATCTCGACCTCGATCCATATCATCTCTTTGTTCGCCACTACGCTTCCGACTTTTAGAATGGCGAACTGCAGCAACGTAACACCGTCGAGCAATTTGTTGATCGCCATGAGCCACTCCAACCCCAACTGCACGCCCTTCTTCATCCTCCACGGGAAACTTCATCATCAGATGTGTAGGAGAAATAACAGTTGCATAAGTGCTTGCATCCACCAATAGGAAGGTTATGGTCTTATTCGGCCTCAATTCTTCATCTCCCAGAACCATAGGAAGTTGAACTTTCTCATAGACCGTTACTGTTTCACCTGCAAAACCGTAAAGTGAGGTTTCCACAGATTTTACCTCGACTGTCGACCTCATCTTCTTGAAGCAATCCATGAACATGATATCAACCGAACTTCCAGTATCAACGAACGCCCGCTCAACATTAAAGCCTCCTATCTCAGCGACAATCACCATAGCATCAAATTAAGGACTTTGAATAGCCACCCGATCTCGAGCTCTAAACTCAATCGCCACATCATCAAAAATTGAGTGAACCGTATTCTGCTGCTGACGAACAGAATTGAGTCTCGCTTTCCGAGCTCTGTTGGAATCTCCATCTGTTGGCCCACCCATGATCATGTGAATAGTAGGCCTTTCTTCTCGTTCAGGTCGATTCCGAGGCGGAAGAGGCGGTGGTGGAGGTAACTCTTGTCGTTCTGGTTTTCTTTCTCTTCTAAGCTCCTCTCTGTGATTCCTTTGCTCCTGATTCGGTTGAGCTCGACGAACAAATCGAGCTAACCTATTCTCTCTTATCAATCTCTCCAATTCGTCACGTAAATGTAGTCATTCATCAGTTCCATGCCCATATTCATTGTGAAACCTACAAAGTTTTCCATTACCAAAAGTAGGCGGCTTCTTTGGATTGGTACTCCAAGTAGCAGGCCACTTTAATTGGGGCAAATCCCATATTTCCATCAATACTTGCGCTGGAGCCATGGTCAAGGGAGTATACTGATCATATCTTCTCCATATTCTACTTTCTCGCAACGGCGGAGGTGCAAATCTTGTTCGAGGATCTACAACATCCCTCTTCCTTGCGACCTCATGTCCTTACGATCTGACCATTCGACTGGAACCCTCACCCTTCTTGATCCGAACTGCTTCTTCCAAGTTGGTATACTTTGTAGATCGCTGCAACAAATCATCAAAACTCACAGGTGTTTTCTTTACCAAGGAGGTATGAAGATCTCTCTCCTTCAAACCTTGGATAAAGACGCTAACAATCAGGTCGTCCGAAGCTTCAGGGGCTTCTAACGTGGCAGCCATGAATCGTTTAACATAACTTCTCAACATTTCATCTCCTTTTTACTTTACCTCGAACAAGGTTTGCGTTGACCGTCTTTGCTTTCTCGAACTGGCGAACTGATGCAGGAAAAGTTCAGATAATTGCTCAAAGTCGTGTATCATTCCATCACGCAATTGACTAAACCAAGTTTGAGCCACCTTGGTAAGAGTAGTAGCGAACACCCTGCATTTAATACCCTCTGAATATCGATGCAGGAGAGAGGTATTTTCAAACCTACACAAGTGATCCTAGGGATCTGTAGTGCCATCATAGTCAAAGTTAATTGGTCGAAATGAGGTTGGTAATTCGTCCTCCATAACTTCCTCAGAGAAAGGATTTCCTCTCGAACTTCTCGGAACCCGTCGAACAGTTCTCTGGACTTCTTGCAACTCCTTTCTTAGATCATCCACTTTCTCAGATAATTGTACATGTTCTCGCTTTTGGCCACGAGGATGATTGAACTGACTTTCTTGCTCATCTGTTCGAGACTTGTCGTCATCCAATTCCTTTCTATCATGAATATCAGTGTTACCTTGCTGTGACTCGACCTTCTGTTTGTTTAAAGCTTTCTGAACAACTGCTTCCATTAGATTCTCCAATTCCTCATGTGTCAAAGTCACAGTACCAGGAGGGTTTTTCGGTGCAGAATTCTGACCGTCTTCCTCGTCATCTTGTCTCCTTGATGTTTCTCCCACTTCTAATCTCCTTCGTGATCCTCTGGTATCCACCATTTTGATTGTTCTCAACGTCTTACTCAAGTTCTTTTTCCCACAGACGGCGCCAATTGATTTTGCTGTAAACGAATCGTCTTCCTTCAATGAAGTAACCTGCAAAACCGTAAAACACCGGGGGGTTTTTTCCGGTGAAGGGACTCCGACGCTCAAGTCAGTAAATTGAATATTGTAAGTGTGTTCAAATGTAAATATGCTTAAAAAATAGAAAAAAGGAATATGATGAATATATATACTTCCTGGAATTAATGTCAGTTGGTGACATCCGAAAAAGGTGGGAAGTGGCTTAGTGGTCCACATAATGGGCGGTTACATGCATTCAAACCAGTTCGCTTCACTCGACCGAAACCAGTTCGCTGTCTTAGTCCAAAATCAAATAAGTTCGCACTTCAGTGAGATATTAACTGCGAGCTCTTATCGAGGAGAAAACAATTCGTATCAAATCATGTTACAATATAGTTCGCTTATTATAAAACAATTTATGTTCGCTTCTATTTAAGCTGTTCGCACTAGCGGTTCATAATCTTGACCTGAGCTGACTGAGAAAATCCGGTTCGCCACAGTTCGACCATATCAATATTGATAATGATATTTTTTTTTCTCATTTTAGATATCAACTAGTAGTTTATCCACACATTGCGTAGTTTCTTATTTATTGTGGTAGTATATACAATCAGTATAAATTAAAAGGTCTAGCAATTATATATTTTGATATGGTAATAGATATATATTATTTTAACATTAAATATCAAAAAATTTATCTTACCATTACATTATGTTATCAAAATAAATATTAAAATAAAAATTCCTGAGTCATCATACTTTTGATAATTTTTTATTTATCACATTTTCCCTCATTTTAGATATCAATTAATCATTTATTTTGATTTTGATCAAATTTTGTATTTTGTAGGACAAGATAAGGATTTAATTGAAGTTGGAGGCATTTTAGATTGGCTTTGAAGAAATTAGGTAAGCATTCAATGTTTGCAAAATTGTGATGGTCTTACCATTAAGCGAAGGCACACCTAAGTATTCAAGCCTGATTTTCAAAGGCCGAAAGGGTTTCAAAAATGGAAATGGGCATGCTTAGTACCTAAAGTTGCAAAAAATAGAAGATGCAAACAAAAATCGGAGAAGATATATTTTAAAATCCTAGTTGCAATTAGTATTATATTAGAAGTATTATATTTTAAAATCCTAGTTGCAATTAGTATTATATCTTGATAGGTAGAAAATAGGTGCATATTGTGGATATATTTGTAATTTTATAATCTTTTAGATAATTGAATGCACCATTTTGTACCTATATGTGTTTTCGGTCCTCAATTACTTCATATATTATTTTCTTGATTATTTTAGGAGATTTGGAGGATTTTAGATGCAAAAGAAAACAAGTAGGCTTTACTTGAAGAATAAAGGAAAGGACTTGGGCCAAAAGTTTAAAAGAAATCTATATATATAAAAGAATGGTTTGGATCTCTCAAATTGTGCCACATGTGTTTTCCAAATGAATCTTGGGCTGACATTTGGCGCTTTGAAATGTTGACACATAAAAATTTTATTTGATTGCCACATCAGCCAACCGTTACAATCTCAGTCTGCCTCTTCCTTTTCCACCTCTTCATTGTTGAGCCCCTCACTCTCAAAACGACGAGTGTTACACTCTCTCACTCAATTTATTCCTCTCTCTCCACTTTGTCATTTCTTGATTCATAACTCTTAAAAAACAATCAATTGACGATTTCTCTAAAATCTAAACAGTATCGGTTGGAATTGGAAGAGCGGCTGGTAACGTTGAGATTTTCATGGTGGCAAATAGGGTTGTGTATTTGGATGGAAAATTTGTTTGACTTCGTTTTTTTGGGATCCAAATAATTTATACAATTTTCACGGCCAAGGTATGTGTTTCAAGTTAGGAGTTTTGCGATTCCAGTAGCTGGATTTATGACAAATTGCCCTATTTTATGATGTTTAGATGGGTTTACAAATTCAAAATGTGATATTTGTCAAGTTTTCATGTCAAAGTCATTGACTATATTTTATTGTTTACTTTTCTTGCTAAAATGTAGTGTTAAGGGGTGTCTTATGTATACATGGGAGACTCAAAACTTCAAGCAACATCGAGAGCTGATGAGTGTCGATTTCCTGTTAATACATGGGAATGTTGGTTTTCCATTTTAATATTCCCATTAATTAAAAAATTCTCTACTTATATGTTTCTGTTCAATTTTCGTGTTGTTTGGAAAATGTATTTATTAATTAAGATCCTCTATTTATTTTTTGGTTTCATCTCTTTCCCATTTTATTTAATTATAAGTTTCTGTTTAGTTTTATTGGCATTTAAATTGTGAATTTGAATCAAGAAATACATGAAAATGTGAATTGGACTGTGCTGAATTTTTATATGCGAGTTATGCTTCAGCCCATGCTTGGATTCATCTATGATTGCAAATTCTAATCTACCGTTTCTATGATCTCGTGTATGTATTGCTGCTTCTTCACTTCCTTCAAGGTCAGTTCTTTTTGCGATAATTTTCCAGATGAGATTTTATTAATTTGATTTGAATTTCAGAACCTAATTTGTTATTTTATTAGTTTTTGATGTGGAGAGTACATTGTAAATTGATGCAAATGTTGCATAAATTTATCCTAATTTAAATAAAGTCTTACGAGAAATTCCTACAATAATTTATGCCAAATAGTCCAGTTGAGATGTTGACTGAATATTATTTTGCTTTTTTTATGCATTTATGTAGGAAATGAAGAAAATGTAGATGGTTTGGATTCAATGAGACAAAAATTGAGTGCAGTGGATAATGATATGGATTTAATTCTAACCCGAAGGAGCAGTAAGTTTGATTACACAACAGGAATTTTGTTATTTATGTAACATGAATTTTTCAGCTTTAGAAGCAATAATTTTGTGGGTGATTTTTCGCTCTTATTTGTTTTAGTATGGTGCCATTGATTTTGTTCGTTAGAGAGATGAGATTTTCATTAAATCGTGGGGAGTGAAGATGGCGCGATGGGACCTCATGAAACTGATACTAAGAAATATCATGTTCTTGATCTGTAGAGAATTATATAGAGTATATATATAAAAGTGTGGTTTGGTTCTCTCAAGTGATGCCACTTGGAGCTGTACAATGTTGTTAAGTATCCCTTAAAACATTTTATTTATGAAATATCAAAAAATTAATACCAATTAAATACACACTCCACTACTCTACAAAATATAAGTGCTTTGAAAAAAATAAATATGTAAGTTACAAATGCTTTGTATGTCTTTTCTACATGAAATCTTTAGTTCCAAACTTGAATAATAGTTTTTGTCCAACATTTCAAATTGAAAAAAAAAACGAAAAAGTAAACAATAATGCTCTTGCAAAACTAATGGCATTAACAAAAAATAGGTGTTAAAAAACTTTGGATATGTTTAGATTGGGATGTATATAGATTTGCAAGTTTGAAAGTGGATCATATCGGAAATTGTAGAAAAAATAGATGATTTTCTATTATTTTATTTTTAAAAGATAAAATATTTTTAATGGGAATTGTAAAAAAGTGGATAAAGTAGAAAAAATAGATTAGAGTTATAGGATTCTGCAAATTAATAAATAACATGATTAGGATATTATCCATTCAAAATGCCGATGGGCACATCCCGTCTTAAACCATTGGGAAATTGTAATAAAACATTACAACAACAGATGTATTCATCTAAAAGAGCACTAAAAGGCAAAATCGAAACAAAGCAGGTGCCTTCGAGCGATAAAAATGGGATTTATTCTATACTTTTTAAAGAAAGATATGAAAATACATAATACAATAGTTAAAACACCTATAAAAAACTAGCAATTAACAATGTTGTGCTAAAGATCAAATGAAAAAAAAAAAACAATGAGAAAAATTATTTTAAGGATATAGAAAAAATACATAAAAATAAATCAACAAAAACTTATAAAATAATATTACTTATAAAATAAAAATTAATTAGTGTTAAATGAAGCCCGTGCATTGCACGGGTTCAAACCTAGTGAATGATAAAAGAAGGGCTCATTTTATTTGTTGAGGGCAAGAATCACGCCACCAGCCAATTATAATTGATATTTGATTGGAATTGATTGTAGCAAACGTATCCTAATTAACTAATTTTAAGAGACGATTCGATTTAACACGGTTGTTGTTAGACTAGGGTGATAATTCCATGATAATTTGAGAGAGGGGTAGTACATTGATCAGAGAATAATTGATATCGGGGAATAATTGAACTGTTAACTGGAATATTTACATACATTGAATCTTTGTTTAATTTGCTTTCTAGGTTTATTTAATTTAATTTAGTGATAGTTAATCAATCTCAACCCCCTCCAATTTGTTATTTGATTGAATTGAACATAGGTGACATAATTAATCATCAGTCCTCGTGGGATCGACTTTTACCTGCCCTATCTACTAGTTGGCTAGATTAGGAAAAAATTAATAATTTTATCGCGTTACGACACTCGATCATATCTTAAAATCCTAGTTGCAATTAGTATTATATTAGAAGTAGTCATAAGGGTTCCAATTCTCTCTTTTCCATCTTCAACCTTCATTCTACGCTTCAAACTCTAAAATTTTTATTTTGTGATTTTCATTCTCCATGGAAGACTAAGCTTTACTTCTTGCCAAAACATAATGAAGACTTGGTTCCTTCAGTATTATGAAAGTTAATTTAATTTTCTCATTTTTTCTTTCCTCGCTATTCATATATCTTATATGATGTTATTTATTATTGTTTGGTGGATTGTTCAAAATTGATCATTTGTCAATTTGTCAATATAATATATCACCAATTGAAACGTTTAAATCATTGATTGTTTAATTATTCTGAGTTGTGTGACACTTAACACATTTGATTACAAAAAGATTTTCAATTTCCTAGTATGAAAATATATGGTCCAATTTAAATGAACCTACATGTGGGCTTGTTGACTAGAATTGGATTTGCAGCTAACCAAATTAACATCGAAATAAATATAGAATTCTTGCATCTATGATCAACACTTGAATCATTTTTTAATTTATTTATGGTTAGATAGTTTATCTCATAAGTTTAATATTAGTTAATTATAATTGTTTTAATTTTATATACTACAAAATTCCAAAACCCCCAGTCATTTACATTAATTAATAAGTTTTCAAAAGAATAAACTTTATCAATCTCTGTGGATAAAATTTTAAAGTAAACTTTATTATTTGTTGAATTCAACACCTATCAGCATGGAAAATGGAAATTAATTTGAGATTTTACACACTATAATCTTCCGTGCATATTTATTTATTTTCAAATACTTATTGAAATTCCTGATACATCTCCAAGTTTCATTCGCACGATTTGGTTTTTTTTTTTTTTTTTAAATAAGTTCATTCTCACGATTTCGTTAAATACATAATAATTTTCAAATTATTTGAAATCGTTCAACGTTGACAGCGCCAAATATCTTGTATTACGATTGTAATTTTTGTAGACAAATGAGGTTAAGAGACCCAAAAATGTCAATTATATTACTGGCAAACAAATTTAAATCACACCGTAATACACATCGGGATGTATCAAATATGAACTAGAAACAGATATTGGTAATATAATCTGAATATACTGCTTTCAACATGAGTTGAGGCCTTATCTTCCAATGGATCTCACATTATCACAGCTTAGCCTGTTCTTGAAGTTGTTCCTGTTTCAGAGGATATCCAGATGATGATAATGGATAATCATGATAACAAAATGTGCTTGCAAGAAATGAAATATGCACGAAATTTCTGATTCTTGATGCGAAGCAGATTAAATCGACTTTCTCTCACTTAAAAAAGGGAAGCACCAACCTCAGATACAAAGAGGGCATGGAAACCATATGGGACTCGTCCGGGAAGTTCAACTACAGCAACCGGATCGGGGGACATTGTTTTTGCATCAATCACATTCACTGCTGACTTTCTGTATATCTCAAACAACACAATACTTAATCAAAATTAAGATACTTCAAAGGTATACAGAAAACAATGTAAGGGAAGATAGAAACAAACTAAAGATGTGATCTAGTAGAGCTTTAAGGAGCATGAACAAACCAATATGTGTTTATTAGGGACTATAAGAAATAGAAAACAAAAAAGCGAAAAAAAGCAGAACATACCCGGTGTTCTCATCGTGCACAAAGTGAATCAAGTAGCCATCATCTTCTTCAGATGTAGTACCAGGCTCTCGGGGAACAAAGACAGCCTCCGATCCAAATCTACCAGGTCCCAGATCAAAGATACCACTAACATTTCCTCCAACTTCGATCTTTTCCTTTCCACTCTCTGGTTTCATATGTAAATCAAATTTGACAATTCCAGTTACCTTAGCCTTAGCAATGCTATCCAGTCTTGTCGCATATACATATCTTTGCTTCCTGAAAAAATAAAAATAAAAAATGAAAATTTTGATTTGCAGAAGGGACCTGAAAAGTGGAAATGAATAATCTAACATCTTAAGCAATATATACTGGATCATGGAATTGCTGAGCATTCAAATCGAACCAAATGATTGATCAAATTAAAATCCTACCTGCCAGTGTAGCTTTCATTCACCCTAGGGAAATCTACAGCTGACTCAGATAATTTTCTCTGTGAAGCCAGACCATTTTTAAGGTTGAATCTCATCTCATACCTGACAGAAATACAGTAATCTTTGAGATAGGTGAGATGAGATTTAATTTATCAATGATTTTGTATGTCACTTACAGTTCATTCGTGAAATTCTCAAGCTTTTCCTTTACAGCGCCATTGACCGTCTCAAGTTCAGGATTTTGAAGTCGACAAGTGATCAGAACAACTTCATCGCCTTCCTCCCAAGCATTTGCTGAAACAGTTGACATACATCATTTGTCAACACAGAAATCTCCAAACCAATATATATGATGGAAGACAACAAAGTATTTGTTATGACCTTGAACTCGTTCTTACTTCTAATTATCAAAATTGTCGAGGTTATGATTATATTTACAAATCAAGTTCCACTTGAGAAAAGTTTAGGTGCATAAGACAAGAAAGGTCCTAGGTTTAAGTCAAAGGGATAAACATGAATATGAAGCCGAGCAAGTCCTTTATGTTCTTATATCAAGCCTTAGTTGCAATTAAGGAAGACTCCAGGAATAACTCACACAATATCCAGGAATAACTCACACAATATCCTACTTGCAACTCTTAAGGCATGTAAGGTTAGGTTGCTCACCATTATGGAATATGAAGCAATTTGGAAGATCGAACCACCTGATTAGCAGCTCATTTTGTGCATATCGCGGAAGAATTCCAAAACGAGCTTTTTTAGTAGGATCAAAGCTGAAGATGAACTTCTTTTCCTTTACCATCTCCTGGAAATATGATCATACTTGTGAGTCAAATGCTAAAAAAATTAATGAATTCTGGAAGCTTCAGCGGAAATCTTTTAGAATCCATCTCTGGAAATATCATGTCTAGACAGTTGTCTTTTCTTGCATTTATAGCATCATTGTCAAAAGTGAATAAATTTATTGTTCACTAAAAGGCAGTACATTGACGAGCAGAAAAGCGTGAAATATAAGGAGAATATGACAGCAATCCGCCACCATTCACCATTTGATTGAGATATCGTTAGGAATAAAATTGGTGGAAGGTTTATAGATTTAAGAATCGTGACAAGGGTGTAAAACTATGATTATGTTTTCATGATGCAACATGTGGGCTAACAGTGAGCTACAGATTTTTAGTTCAAGGTGGACAAATTAGATAAGCTGGCATCGGATGTAGGATTATATAACTATTCACATAAACAGCTCAATTCAATTTCAGTTGACTACATGAGTAGCCTGGTTAAAAACAAAGAATATGTCAGGATACCTATATGCTATTAACTATCAACAAGAACATAATGCCAGACCAGTAAAAATCAATAAGCAAATGATGGCAATTATGTCATCATATTTCATCCCAAAGCGACAGAGAAAGGAAATCAACAATTTTGCACAAACACCACACCTTTGGCTTGAAGTTCAATGGTAGATCCATAAAAATCGCATAATTTTCAGTAATGGCAAAGTCATGCATCATGATTGGTTCTGGTACTGTTATTGGCACCGGATCCTGCATCACTCCTTCCTTTGATATGACTCTGTATGTGATATATGGTGGTGTATGAGAATAGCCAAAGGTAAACATTTCCCCTGTATGAAAAGCTCATGTAAGTGAAATTGCTTTTTAACTACACTTTTCAAGATGAAACCAATTAATTGAACTGAATTTAAAGTGTCATTTCAAGCATGACACACTTTTTGTGTATTTTATTCCATTAGGGGAGCTACTATAACGTTATGGTTCGAAATCTTGACAACAAAAAACATTATACTCGCATGGATATTATTGGTAATCTACTCATCATTCTGTGCTTATTGTGGTTATAACATACTTAAAAGGGATTAGAAGAAGAAAGAAGATTTGAACGTCAATGTGATTTGACATCTATCAAATACCTAATGCAAAAAGCAAGATAGGTCCATCTCACACAGTATGATCACTGGTAAAAGTTTGTCCTAGTGGAAGAACATTATGAACTCAAGTCGATAACAGGTAAAACTAAGTTGATACAACCAAATGATTCCTACCATGAAAGAAAAAGCCACTTTAAATTATTCGAATTTAAGTTGATAGATGTATAACACATTAAATTATTTAACTTTTCCTAGTTAAGGCTAACTGACACTTAGAATGCTGACAACTGACAAGGCTTACACCAATATATGCACATATTTTTCTTGCTGTTGTGTGAGAATGTTTAAGGTGCAGGCATGCAACAAGGAGCTTGTTACCTCACCTCGTTCCACTAGTATCATCTGGTTTCATTAGCATATGATATTTTATCTTATTCAGCCATCTGCTGTTTTATTGTATGTACTTCATTCAAATCACGAGTTTTTGCTATTTCACAGTGACAATAAAAGCATGCTCTGCAACTAGATGAAAGTAATCGGGCAGTTATTGCAGCTGAACAAGAATAAGTCAAAAGACATATTGATCACCTTACCAGATCATGAAGGCTGGCATAACAAACACAGGGAAACTTATTTCATTCTTATAATGATTATTTCTGCTGCAGAACTCAAGTGGACTTGATAATCTTACCAGTGAATGGGTCCACCTTAGGATGAGCAGTAAAAGAATGTGACAGTCTTTTGTCGTAATCCAGCATGCCAATGGTCTGCAGATCTCCATCTTCCAAAACTTTGATGGCATCTGTAAGTAGATAATTATTCAATTAAATTAAACTGGCACTATTTTAAGGAGCTTATGCATCTTTTATTTTACCTAAATATATGCACAAAGTCAAGCCAACATAATTTGGAAAGGAGAAAATGCCCATGAGTGAAGATAGGAACTGATAAAAGTAAAGCCTCTAAAGAGAGGCATGGTTCTAGAGTCAAGATAGGGGAAATAACGCAAACTTACATGGTTTATCAACCTCACTGAGCGCCAAAAGCTTCCCATGGTGATATACTAGAGCTGTATTAGCTGAAAAAGAGCCCCACAATACTAAAAGTCAAACCATGTATACAGAAAAGGTAGACCAATTCTTACATAATTGAAATATGTGTACATTAGATAGTTAATATTTTATGAATAATATAAAAATTATTCTGAAATTCTCAGCTGAAAGGTGGGGGAGAGAGGGAGGGAGGGGGGGGGGGGGAGAGAGATGGTATGAAAGCAACATAATTAACGTACCTGTACCCTGTCCGTAGGAAAGATCCAGTACTTTAAATTTTGTTCTTAGCAGGTGCATGTTAATCTTGACAAGTCCAAAAAACCCTTTTAGATCACCAATCTGCATACAAGAATTAAATGTGAAACATGTAGCATATTCCAAAGCAAAACACCCATGTTTGCTTAAGTGAAATCTGAAAAACAGAGGTAACAAAATATTTTGATATCGAATCTAGTCTATTTCAATCAGATAAAGATTAGCTTTACATTTTAATCAGGATCTATGAGATGTTCAATTTACTACACTAAGTTATCCTAAATAGGGTGATTACTGATCTCTAACTGAAATCAGTAGGCTTAACCATATAACATTTAAAACTTCATTAGACTTAATCATATAGTGATAAATAAGTTTATACAGATTGATCTCTGGCATGTTTCTACACTATTAATGGTCAAATCAATGTCATACTAAGATCACTTAAGCTGAAACTCAATTGCTGCGTCATCAATAGGTATATTTATGATTAGTTGCTCTCTAAGCCCTCAATACTGCATGTAAGACCCTAATCGTGCATATTGATCATTTTGATATAAATTTGAGAGGACCCAAATTCATTTGAAGTTGTTTAGATCTTGAGGCAGTATGTCTTTCAAGTCCTCTAAAAACCTAAAAACATTGTTTAGAATATCATGCAGGACTCAGTATCCTACCCAAACTCAAGACAACTGAAACTTGAGAGCTCTATTTTAGAAGCATGATCCTAATTATGCCATATTTCAGAACTTCTCATAGTGGAGAGTTTGTGCACAAGAGTTACAGGTGAATATAGACACCAAAGGTCCCAACAGGTAATAGCCCTTAGCCAACATGATTATATATTCACATTATATTTCTGAAGTATGAATTTATCAATGCTTCTACTTATTTATTGATCTAAGAAAAGCTGGATATACTTGGATCTTCTGTAAAAACCTATTTACACTAAGTTGGTACTTTTACTTGCATGGACACAAATGATCTGACGAATCTAGAACGCTACAGACGTATTTAATGCTTCACAGTATATGTATAGTTACAAATATATTTGCATTTATCAAATGACTACTTTTTTTTTTAATCTAATGAGAATAATTGGGACCAGAGCACTTGGTATCGAACAAGATATTATTAAGGAAATGATACACTTTAAAAAGGCAAATATGCTTTGTCTGAATCACGCAATTAAATATTAGTGAGCTTAATTTGTTCCTTCACATTACTACTTACAAGTGTTGTTGTGAAAAGAAAGGAGAAAGGGATAATACAATTTGAAATAGAGAAAGCAGCACAATGACATTTAGAATATTGCAATGCACACCTTCATAAATTTTGCTCCGCCGAAATGCTCTTCTTGTTTAAACCTCGATGTCTTCACAAAGCGGGAGACATAGGTAGCTTTTCCATTTTTGATGCGCATGCCATGAATCATTCTACAAAAGTAAGCATCGTTTAAGCAATGTTAAAACATTTAGAATGAATCATAACATTGAGAATGTTGAAGATGTGCCTCCATGGATAAGTCCAGAATACAAGCAGATTGTAAGGAAGATACCATAATAATGCTTTCAGTCCTTCATTTTGGGGAGAAAAAAAAAATCAAAGCATGGTACATGGTTTATTACCTCACAAAAATAGAAATTAAAGAAAGAAAGACCATATGTACCACATTTTCAGAGTACATAGTATATTAGCACACAAAAAATTGAATGTAAGCTGATCTGGGGGCCAAAAGTTTGCATGTTGATAACTTTCTTCCTAGCCAATGCTACTAGTACCACTCGGCATAATTGCAGTAATTATGCTGATTGCATTATGAAGTTCCAAATCCCAGTTGAACTGAATGTCTTTTTTTCCCAAAATCAACTATATAAGCTTAATCTTTTCACTTCTCCATATCTATAGGCAAGTAATTACACCAAATTTTGTTCAGCTAAAGAGTTAAAGAAAACCTAGTAAGCAACCACCTTCCCATCAAAGAAATGGATAAATATTAAAATCAAAAGATAACTGTAATTAGCATCAGCAGTCCTACAGAACTGCAAGAAACATATAGGGAGAATAATTTGACTTAATTACCAATTATAATCACTCAGCTTAAAGGACTGTTTCATCTAAGCAGGTTTTAGCACAATATGAACAACTGGTTTTCTAGAAGGAACAATGAAGCAGGGAAAGATAGTAGATACTCATCCAGCATAAAAGTATAATGAAACAACTACACATCCAAAAATTTGAATGACGATGTAAAAACGCACCCATCTCCATCAAACCTGCAGAAAGAAGAGACAGGGATAAGTTAGTCATCATTGATAAACAGGACTGGCACATACCATCCCAATCAACTACCTAAAATTCACAGATAAGTTTTAGCCACAAATCAGAAGCATGTAAAAAACCAAGTCACATGCAGAAAGCGGAATTAAGGAACAGTAATCTTGCACGATATCTTGATTTTCTTTCACAAGAAAACACAAGAAATATTTCAGAAAAGAAAAATTATTACCAATGATATCCAGCAACTGGAGCAAACCTTGGGTTGGGACCAACCTTGGCAAACTCACCATTGAGGCATTCCTGCAGTAGTTAAAGTTGTCCTTACTTGAATTAGTTTGCTTTCAAAGCTTTTGAACAGTATATTTCATCTATAAACTGGAAAGAACAGGTGTGCGAATATACATATTAAAATGATAATTTAGGCAAGCTTAGTTTAAATCACGAAAGACTGAGGATCAACCAAGGAGAGTCAAACTAATTGAAACAAAAACAATAATAAAAAAATCTATATCTATATCTATATATATATAATAACAATTACCCCTTAAAATAGAAATGTTAAAATTTTCTCACCCATTTCCACCTCCCAAAAGTAGAAATACTATATTAATTATTTAACAATTTATAAATTAAAAATTATTAATATTTTATTAAATATGATTTATATATGGTAATAATATCATTTATGATATTGACAAAATTTTAAAAATTATAATTTATATATGGTATATGAATGTTAATATGAGCTCATCTATTTATTATTATTATTATTATTATTATTATTATTATTATTATTATTATTATTATTATTATTATTATTATTATCAAGATTACAGATATGTTTGTTGCATAAATTAAAATAATACAATGATAAGATTTCAAGAATTCTAGATCCTCAAACAAAGCACAAAAGATTATCAAAAATTATCTCTAATGTTGTATCACACACAAATATATATCACCTCAATAAATATATAATAATTAACGTAAATTAACTATTTCTATTTACTATATTTGAAATATGTATTGAAAAATTATAATAAATATCACATAATTTTATTTGACAAGTATATCATACACTATACTCCAGTTTAATATATCTTCCATGTAACAATACTAATAATATAACATATGTTTACATAATTTAATTATATTAAGTAGAAATTTATTGTGTAATCTTATAAAAATAATATAACTTATATTTAAAAAAACTTAATAAAACTCTCTTTTTATTTCATAATAACGGATTATATAAATAAATTTTCATTATTAATCTTGAAGAGTAGAAAGTCGTTGCTATTTATAAGAGTGATAATATATATGTCAATGAATTTTTTTATTTCCTTATATC
This sequence comes from Scutellaria galericulata, assembly GCA_946896805.1. Classification (NCBI taxonomy): domain Eukaryota; kingdom Viridiplantae; phylum Streptophyta; class Magnoliopsida; order Lamiales; family Lamiaceae; genus Scutellaria; species Scutellaria galericulata. The sequence continues at coordinate 9,371,326 of OX335798.1, read as the reverse complement.
TTTTAAGTATTTTGAATTTTTAATTATGAAATTTCATTGTCATCTATAAAAACCAACTAATCAAACTTCCACTTTTTAAAGTAGAAATACAAATATTTATTATTTTATATTTTACAATTCATAAATTATAAATTATAAATATTGAGTTTTGCATAATTTATGTATATCCATGGTGAAAATCATGTTGTATATACACAAAAATTGAGAACATAAAACTGATCATATTATATATTTTAAATTTAACATTGTATATACATGGTAATAATATCATTCATGAAAAATTGTGAATACAAATTTGTATCTTAATTTAAATCATTTTATATATCTATGAAATATTTAATGAAAGAATATATCATTTGTTTGCTCTATGAATAAATAATGGTTCCTCCATGATTAAAAAGTAAATACGAATCTGAAATTTCATTAACATGGTAGCATGAAGTTCATAATTATATGAACAATGATAAAATATTTTAGTTTCTATTGTAATATAGTATAGTTGTATGATTTCAGATTTATCAGATTTTGAAATTTTTACTATCTAATATGATTTTTCTAAAAATAAAATTTGATTTTAGGGCATCGGAAAAAAAAGAAAATATTTAGTGGTATGTTAAATTTAGAAATTTTATTTGGAGTAATATACAATTATATCAATATTTTGTGCTTATTATGAATAAGTTTTTAAACATGTATTTGTACAAGTCTTTTCCAGACCAATTGTGACAAAATTAGTAAAGTATTCAAACAACGTATGATGAAAAAAAAATAAATTAAAATTGGTAAATTATATGAGCAGTAGATTAAATAAATAACTTTTAAAAACTATATTATTTTTCATGATCGTAATTTTTATATCAAAAAATTACTAACACTTTAAATTTATTTTCTACATCACATAAGTACCAAATGAGGTTGAAATATTATAAAGACTTTAGTATAATATATAATAATATCATCATTCTATACTCTTATTATGAATAGGTTATTGAACATATATTTACATAAAAAAATTGCAGGCCAATTGTGAAATATTTAGTAAAGTAGTCAGACAACATATGATGAATATAAGAAATATTTAAATTCGTAAATTATATGGATAGTAGATTAAATTGAAATTACTTTGAAGAACTATATTGTTCCCATAATATCAACATTTTTAGATTACAAAATTACCAACACCTAAAATTTATTTGTTCATGCATCATATGGGCACCAAATGAGATTAAATTATTATCGAGCACTTGATTTTTTTTCCCTAAACTATTATATTCCCATGAAACTCGAAATATTTAAATTGTATGGTCTTGCATCACTCGGGTAATAAATCAAATAGAAATTCTCCCAAAAATTTTATTATTTTTGTGTTCAGTATTTACATATAAACATATATAATTAATAAAATTTGTATTTCCGTGCATCGCACGGGATTTATACTAGTTGGCATATATTTTATTTCCAATGTCTAAACAACTACACAAATTGCCATATATTTTATTCCTAATGACAAAGCAATTGTATATATCGAAATCTAAACCAATAATAAACCACTAAACCAACTTTTGCCAGTCACTGTTTAAACTGTCTTTCCTATGCGTGGGAAGATTCTCAAAGCAAGAATATTCCTCGCACAAAACAAACTTTCAAGATTTGAAAACGTTCCACAAAACCACGAATAATTTCTACAAATCTCTACCCCATTTGCAACATATACACAGTTCGATTAAATCCCCTTATGCGATCGCAAATTCAGATTATTAACCACAAAATTCAGAAACAATTTCCATGATTTCACGGAAACCCACACTTCTGAGCTCCAACGGAGTAACAGTCTCAGTAATTAAAAATAAAAAATAAATAAAGGGAGCCATGAGCACTGACCGGAAGATGGCCTTGAACAGGAAGGTCGGTGAGGGGCGGAGTTTCATCGACGGGGGCAAAGTTACCGGCGAGATAGTGGAGGGGCTGTTTGGGATCATGCATCAGCTTCACAAAAGCCCATTCCAACCAATCAATGGCCTTAGAGGTGAGACCTTTTTGTGGCTTGGGTTTCACCGCCAACAAATCGGCGTCGTTTCTCTCCAACTCCTCGGCCTCGTAGCCCATGGCAACAAACTCTTCGAATATTCTGGGGCTGGGCGTTTGTGGTGTATAAGACGATGGGTTGGTGGATTTTGAAGGAGAAAATAGTGCATGTGAGTGTGTGTGAACTGTGAACTGATGTGTCGATTTCTCAGAAGTTTGTTTCTTTCTGTTGACGGCCGGCAGCGAATCTCTGTATACTTTTCAGTATTGATGCTTTTTTTATTTTTGGTTTCTAAAAATTAATTAATTAATTAAAAATACTTCATCTATGATTAATCAAGTCATTAGAATTGTTCATTGCACCTACTAAGATGCCACATCGGTCATTTTTATTATGTTCATTTTTATTATGTTTGTTAAGTAAACAATCAAGAAATGTACAAAACAATCCAAGCAAACACACTTGAAAACCCTGAAATTTGAGTATGAAGAAGAGCACACAAAACGAACCAATATCCAACGATCAAAACACCAAGAGTTAACGTGGTTCGACTTAACAAATGCCTACATCCACAGAGTATACTTTCATTAATCAACCAAAAACAAGAATTGATCGTTTACAAGAAGAAGAAAACTGAAACAGAAAACCCTAGTCTAGCACTCTCTGTTCTCTGCAATTTTTCTCTCTCTTCAATGCTCAATATCTAGAATGATTAACTAAAGAACTATACTACAATATATATACTATCCAAAGCAAGAAACCGTGTCCAATTTTGTTGAGAAATCAGCAAGTTATGAGCTTCAGAAAACCGCTACTTGAATCCGCATAACAAACCTACAAATCAGAGTTAGCAAAATAACTGAAAAACCTAACTTGAAATCGTGCTTTCAAAAATGCGATTTTATAAGTGAGAATGCGACTTCTCTTTACTTAGCCAAAATTCCATCTGCTTCTTTCCTTCTTTATTTATAATGCATATGACTTGAATGTTTCATGCTATCCTTTACAAATCTCCACCTTAGCATGAAGCTTACTCTATTTCACCATATTATCTTCAAGTCACATCCATAGCTGGCTTTCCCCTTAAACCGATAAGGTCCATACACAGCTGAAATTTTGCAGTAGGTAAAGCCTTGGTTCAAGCATTAGAAGGATTCTCCTCAGTTGTTATCTTGCAGACTTTGATATCCTGTTTCTCCACTATATCTCTAACATAATAGAGCTTTACATCAATGTGTTTTGTCCTCTCATGGTATCCCTGATGTTTTGACAAATGTATTGCACTATTGTTGTCACAAAACACTGATACACAGTCTTGCACTATCCCAAACTCAGACAAGATTCCCTTTAACCATAAGGCTTCTTTGATTGCCTCAGTTAGAGCTATAAACTCTGATTCTGTAGTTGATAAGGCCACAACTGATTGCTGAGTTGACTTCCAACTTATGGCTGTACCAAATAGAGTAAACACATAACCTGTTAAGGACTTCCTATTGTCCAAATTTCCAGCATAATCAACATCCACAAATCCAACTGTAGGTGATCTTGTGTCTGTCATTCTTCTGAACCTTAATCCCATATTAACTGAGCCATTAACATATCTGAAAACATATTTTACTGCTTCCCAATGAGCTGTACCTGGATTGGCCATGAATCTACTAATTAAACTCATGGCATGAGCAAGATCTGGTCTACAACAAACCATGGCATACATTAAGCTGCCAACAACATTTACATAAGGTATCACTCTCATTTTCTGCTCATCTATTCTTAAACTAGGACACTGATCCTTTGATAGCTTCAAATGTTGACCAAGAGGAACTGCAGTACATTTGCTTTGATTCATTTGATACTTCAACAAAACCTTCTTCAGATATGTACTAAGATCAAGAAACACCTCATTCTTTTTCCTGTTTCTAGAAATATTCATCCCCAAAATCCTTTTTGCTTCCCCTAGATCCTTCATTTCAAACTCTGAGTTTAGTAACCCTTTTATTTTATGCAAGTTAGTTAATGAATTAGTAGCAATAAGCATATCATCAACATATAATAACAAGTAAGTGAAAGAAGTGTTAGAGTCAAAATTGAAATAAACACAACTATCATACATGCTTTTCATGAATCTAATTTTCTTCATAAAATCATCAAACCTGAGATACCATTGTCTTGGTGATTGCTTCAAACCGTAGAGAGATTTCTTCAGTAAGCAAGCCTTTCTTTCACCATTTTTGACTGGTAAGCCTTCTGGTATCTCCATGTAAATTTGCTCCTTTAGTTCACCATGTAAGAAGGCTGTAGTTACATCCATTTGATGTAATTCCAGATCATATTGAGCAACCATGGCAAGAAGTATTCTGATAGAGCAATACTTCACCACTGGAGAGAATATCTCAGTGTAATCTACACCTTCTCTTTGAGTGAATCCCCTAGCTACCAACCTAGCCTTGAACCTCACTTTATCATTTTGGAAAGCTTCAATCTTCTTCTTGAAGATTCATTTGCATCCCACTAGTTTTTGATGATTTGGCTTATTAACCACAATCTAAGTTTTATTCCTTTCAAGTGAATTGAGTTCCTCTTGAATTGCAGATTGTCATTTCTCATTTTCTTTGCAGGTTACAGCTTCTTTGTAGTTCCTTGGTTCTTGGTATTCTACATCATTGGCTGCAAGAAAAGCAAAAGAAATTGAGTTAGCTTGATCAAATCTTATAGGTGGCTTTACTAACCTCTTGATTCTATCTCTGACTAGTTGGTAGTTAGAAAGAATATGATCTTCTGAATTTGTATCTTCACTTTCTCCTCTATCAGTGTCTTCTTGTTGTATCTCATGATCTGAACTTGAACTTAACTTCTTTGGCTCCACCTCAAGCCGTGACTTCTCATTTTCAGTATTGGATTGATTTCTGATTGCTTCTTTGTTCAAAGGCATACAAGTTTCATCAAAAGTCACATCTCTAGATATAATACACTTCTGATTTCCTTCTTCTAAGCACCAAAGCTTGTAGCCTTTGACCTCAACTGGATATCCAAGGAAAACACATCTTAATGCTCTTGACTCCAGTTTATCTTGCTTGACATGAGCAAATGCCAAGCATCCAAAAACCTTTAGCTTTGAGTAATCAGTCAATCTGCCATTCCACATTTCTTCAGGAGTTTTGAAATTGATTGTAGAAGATGGTGATCTATTTATCAGATAGGAAGCTGTAGTGACAGCTTCTCCCCAAAAACTTTTACTTAAGCCTGAGCTCAGCAACATACATCTAACTCTTTCTAGAAGAGTTTGATTCATCCTCTCTGCCAATCCATTTTGTTGAGGAGTGTAAGGGGTAGTCTTGTGCCTGGTTATCCCTCTTTCTTTGCAGAATGAATTAAACTCTTTTGACAAAAATTCTAAACTATTATCAGTTCTCAGATACTTGAGCTTCTTTTCAGTTTGATTTTCCACCCCAACGAGCCATTCTTTGAATCTTTGAAAGGCTTCATCTTTGCTTTTGAGAATCATCACCCAAACCTTCCTTGAGTAGTCATCAATAATGGATAGACAATACCTTCCTCCATTCTTAGTTTGCGTTTTGGCTGGCCCCCACAAATCTAAGTGAACGTAATCAAGAATCCCTTGAGTTGTATATGCTCCAGATGAGAATTTTAATCTCTTTGCTTTACCTAAAACACAATAGTCACAGAAATCCAAACTGGAAATACAATCTTTTCCAAAAGCTTGTTGTTTCTGGAGTTCTTGTAATCCTTTTATACTGATGTGAACTAACCTAACCTTTTATGCCATATCATAGTTCTATCCATCTCTCTGACAGAATATCCACCTCCAACATCAGTGACTCCTTCTAGATAGTATAGATCATGCTTCTTTGATCATTCCATAATCAGTCTAGATCCCTTCAACACTTTCATGACTCCACCTTCAGCTGATAATCTATAGCCTTGAGAGTCTAACATGCCAAGTGAAATCAGGTTTCTTTTTAACTCTGGCACAAACCTTACATTTGTTAGAAGCTTCACAGATCAATCTTTCACTTTCAGAGGTATAGAGCTCATTCCTTTTACTCTACATGTCTTGTTATTGCCAAGCATTACTGCTCTTTCTTCCTTTAGTATCAGATCTCTGAACCATTCCTTGTGTGGACTCATATGGAATGAACAACCTGAGTCTAGAATCCATTCTTTCTTGGTATCAGTTGAGGTGATAGCTAAAACCTCCGCTGAATCATAACCTGAGTGAGAGCTTAAAACATCTATAGTGTGATTGACTTGCTTTCCAGTGCCATTACCCTTCTCTTGTTGAGCCTTTTTGAACTTGAAACAATCTTTCTTAAAATGACCTGGTTTGTGGCAGTGGAAACACCTTTAACCTTCTACATCATCCTTGGCTTCTTGATTTAGAGGAGCACTTTTTCTTGAATGGAGGTTTAAATCCCTCTTTCTTATTTGGTTTCTTCTTCTGTGTTCTTTGTTTTGTAATGAGACTCTCTCCTCCACCTTGTGCTTTTGAATCTGAATCCTTTTGTCAATTCTTTGGTCTTTAAGGCTGTTATCACTTCTAGAGTAATGGATAGTTGTCTTCCATACAGGACCGAATCACAGAAGTTTTCGAAGCTTTTTAGAAGGGAACTTAGCAGCATCAATGCCTTATCCTCCTATTCCAATTTGACATCAACATTCTCAAGATCATCCAGGATCTTGTTGAATTCCTCTAGTTGATTGAGCAAGGGCAGATCATCCTTGATCTTGAAGGTATACAACCTCTTCTTCAAGAAAAAACGGTTAGCTAAAGATCTCACCATGTTGAGACTTTCAAACTTCTCCCAAACACCTTGTGCAGATTCAATTTTGGCCACCTCGCGCAATACCTTGTTTTCAAGACTGGGGATAATCATACTGTGAGCCTTTTCCATGAGTGTAGCCTTCTGCTCGACTTTCATAGCTTCTGGAAATGCCTCTATACCCTGCAATGCAGCTCCATGTTGAACCAACATGACTTTCATCTTGATCCTCCATAATCCGAAATCGCCTGAGCCATCAAATTTCGCCACATCAAACCTCGTTGATCCCATCTCTTGATCGAGCTTCCCATAGATGGCGCCAATTGTCAAGTAAACAATCAAGAAATGTATAAAACAATCCAAGCAAACACACTTGAAAACCCTGAAATTTGAGTATGAAGAAGAGCACACAAAACGAACCAATATCCAATAATCAAAACACCAAGAGTTAACGTGGTTCGGCTTAACAAATGCCTACATCCACAGACTATACTTTCATTAATCAACCAAAAACAAGAATTGATTGTTTACAAGAAGAAGAAGAAAACTGAAACAGAAATCCCTAGTCTAGCACTCTCTGTTCTCTACAATTTTTCTCTCTCTTCAATGCTCAATATCTAGAATGATTAACTAAAGAACTATACTACGATATATATACTATCCAAAATAAGAAACCGCGTCCAATTCCGTTGAGAAATCAACAAATTATGAGCTTCAGAAAACCGCTACTTGAATCCGCATAACAAACCTGCAAACCAGAGTTAGCAAAAAAACTGAAAAACCTAACTTGAAATTGTGCTTTCAAAAATGCAATTTTATAAGTGAGAATGCGACTTCTCTTTACTTAGCCAAAATTCCATCTACTTTTTTTCTTCTTTATTTATAATGCATATGACTTGAATGTTTCATGCTATCCTTTACAATGTTCATCGATGATGTGTAATAATCTTATCTTTTAAAATAAATGTGAAATTAATATAACACATCGACAGTGGATATATATTAATGTGTCCATAATGAGTGAATTAACATGATCATATAATTATAAATGTGAAATACATATTAATGTGTCAATAATGAGTAGATTAATAGGATTATATAATTCAATAATTACAGTATTATAGATTTTTTCAATTTAAAATTAGTTTTAATTTTTTTTAATAGAATATCTTTTTTAATGAGAAACATTTTTTGAAAAATAATTACTTTTTTTTTATATAGATGTAGTACTTCTTCCAATTTAGAATAACGTGGCATTAGAAAATAAGTTTATTTCAATTTATTTGTCTTTTCTCTTACCAGAAAGATTAATGTTGGTTTTTATCTTTACATTTATCTTGCTTTTTTTTAAATTAAAATTGAAAATATTGAACGAACACAAGTGCAAACACACGGACCAATACATGAAGACCCATGGAAACAGACAAGATGAGTCGAGTTGCACAAATTTTAAATTCGTAGAATGAGTGTACACAATTTTGTGTCTAACAATTTTCCTTAGATTGGTAAAGGAAGTGAGAAAAATAATTAATTTTCCTTAGATTGGTAAAGGAAGTGAGAAAAATGGGGAAAAATTCAATTTTAGTCCATTTAAAATGCCACTGTCTAATTTTAGTCTAATTAAGCCAAAAATCGTCATTATTTGGTCCATTTTTTGCTTTTTGGCTTAATTTTGGCTTAATTGGTCCAAATATCGTCACTATTTAGTCCATTTTTTTGGCTTAATTGGACCAAAAAGCGAAAAATGGACCAAATAGTGATGATTTTTGGCTTAATTGGACTAAAATTGAAAACTGCTTCTATGGTGGATGAAAATTGGACAGTGGCTTTTTAAATGGATTAAAATTGAATTTTTCCCGAGAAAAATAATTAGGTTGGTGCAATGTGGAAAATTTCGGTTTCGGTGAAAATTTCGGTATTTTGATTTTACAAAAAGTTTAGTGAAATTTTCCATTTCGGTGGAAATTTAATTTGGTAGAATTTAGAAAAATGATGGGAATTTTGATATGATATTGTACATAATATTATAACTAACATTAATACATATATTCAACTTAAAATTTCAAACAAAATGACATATTTACAACAAATATAGGAATTAACTATCATATAAATATTGTCTGGTATAATAACATGAGAAATTAAAAATAATTGAATGCATTGTTACTAATACCAAAATGAACTTCTATGAGATTCAAATGAATAAGTTGGCAAGTCATCTTGATTTAGACATATTTGTATCAACTCATGTCATTAGATTGATTTTGAATGTAATCGTGGAATTATTTGATAGTATTATACATGTTACAATTATAATGTGCAAATTATGATATTATTTTGGTACAAAATACATTGTTTTCCTTAAAATTGGTGTAACTCATTATAATTCTATTATAATTATTTGGGGTAAAACAAATTTATTAAAATTTCACTGAAACCGAAATCGAAACAAAATTTACCGAAATTTCGACATTTTCTACTATGATTTCATCGAAATCAAAATTTACCTAAGTTTCGCCAAAATTTCGGTGAAACACTAACGAAATTTTTATAACCCCCATTTCTATTTCGACAACTCGATTTTACTGAATTTCAGTGAAATTTCCCGAATTTTTTTTCCTTGGGTTGGTGTGACTATCTACAACAGTGCATCAAAACATCAAATTTTGGTATATCTATTCTTTATTTAATATTTTTATAAGTGTTATTAGATGTTATAAATTATTTATATCACAATTAATCTATTAGAAATTAATATAAACGTGTGGAAATGGATTCAACGTGTGGTTAATAAGAATCTGTCTCATGAAAACTATTTATGAGACCGTCTTACATGAATTTTTGTGAATAAATATTTAACAGTTGACTGTTTTCTATAAAATCAATTTTATGAGATTGGCGAGTTTATATAATTTACAAAGTAAAAAAATTATTTATGAAATTATTAGGTTCATTTTCATGGAATCATATTTATGAGAGATTCATATACAAGCTTTTGTGAAATGTTTAGTTATTAAATTAGTGTATAAGAATGAAAGGTAATGAAAATGAGAGGGTATGAATGTATTAGAAGAAGATGGCATTATTTGGCATTGGAAAAGGGGCAGAAGGGACAGAAATGACAGCAAAAAATATTATGATTTTTATAGTTGAAACAAGAAAATGATGAAACAACTTTTTAGTTTTTCCCAATTTTTGTTGACATGTGTCAATGTGTGAGAGATGTCAATTAGAAATGGTTTGAGATGCATCAACATTATAGCATACCTTCCAATGATATATAAATCCTTCCATTTTTTTTAAGGATCTGACTTAAAATTGTAACATTTTATCTAATTTTATCTAATGTTTTTTGATGGAAATAAAAATTTGGATTATCCTTTCGACTCAGGATAAAATGCGAAATCCGAATAATATCTTGGATAATAATTTAGACCATCCTCTAGGATAGTTTATCCAAAAATTTAGATATTATTAGTAAATTATATTTCTATCCCTAATAAACATTAAACATTTACATAAAATGAACATTTAAATAATATCACTCTTATTCTAACCTTCATATATTAAATAGTAAATAATGGATAAGGATAGTTAATATTTTTATCCAAATATTATATATTAGAGTAAACATTGGAATTGAATAACAATTTATATTTTATCCAGTAAAATTATCTCATTTACCTAGATAATTAACTTATATTTATTTGCCTAGGTAAACAGAATCAGAACCTTATTTAATATAAGCCCGAAGAGTCAGTCGACTCAGGCCCAAAAAAAAATACGGATTTTGGTGGCCTAGTTATTTGTGTGTGTGTGTGTATATATATATATTACTAATTGATAAAATGTGGTCCGGATGATGTATTTGTCCCAGCAGAGTGGGCTTTCTTTCTTTTATTGAGTTACGAGGTTCTCAATCTATGCCCGTCCCTTCATTAATTTTAGATTTATTTATATATGTATTTTCTAATTTAAAACAATTTATGATTTGTTAAATTAACTTTTAAACTTTAATTTATATTTTTAGTATTATTATATAATGCATGTTTATTTATGTATGTTTCTATTTTAAAATAATTTATGATTTATTATTTTAAGTTTTAAACTTTAATTTATATCTTTAGGATCATTATATAATGCATTCATTTGTACTCATCAATGTTTGTTTATATTTTAAAAATAAATCATGGCTTGTTAATTTCTAGTATTATTATATAATGCATATTTATCTTCATTTATCTATGTTTTCATTTTAAAATAATTTGTGATTTGTTTAAAAGAATTATGATGTATTACTTTAATTTTTAAACTTTAATTTATATTTGTAGGATCATTGAATAATACATATTTTTGTACTCATCAATGTCTGTTTATATTTTAAAAATAGTTCATGGCTTGTTATTTTAAGTTTTCAGTTTTAATTTATATTTTTGTATCATCATATGCCTTATTTATTTTAAATTTTGTATTGATAAAATAGTATATGGTTTGTTATTTTAAGTTTCAAACTTAATTTAATATATATTTCTAGTATCATTGTAATATTGTATGTTGTTCATCAGTATGAGTCCTAATACCTAAAATGAAAAAAAGAAATCAAAAATATAGAAATTAGTTCGAAGTCAAGCTGGATTTAAGTAATTATTTTAAACTATTTTTACAATGTATATAAATAATTTAGATATTGTAAATGCTTCAAATTCTTGTATTTTACATTAAGTTTGTACAATGAATATTAGGGGTCTATTTTCGAAAATTCTACTCAGGCCAAAATATTGATAGGTTCGACCCTGAACGGTGTCTTAAAGAGAGATGAGGAACTCCTCATGAATGTAAATAATCAATGAATATGTTTAAATTACAGACACATATTAGGTAGAGAGCCAACTTATATGATACAAACTCCAAGATAAATTGTCATAACATTTAAATTAAAAATTGTTTCATTCGAGATTTAAATCTATGTTATTTGGAAGATTTTTTCCCACATCACCACAAACCTTATCAATTCTGATGTAGAGACGAGTACTTCCTTGCATTCTTTATTGATTATCTTTTGTCACATTAACATTCATTTGTGAAATGTGTATTAATATGTTCTACTCTATTGATTATCTTTTGTCACATTAACATTAATTTGTGAAATGTGTATTAATATGTTCTACTCTATGGAATGTGAATTTATTTTAGGGTGAAAAGTTGCGCCTATTCATTGTGGAGGGATGTCTATTAAAAGGAGATTAAAGGATGTAAGTTGATGATTATTGATTTTAAAAAAAAAAAATTTACCTAACGTTTTTGTGTTCATACAAATTAAAATGTTTGAGTAGGGCTTGAGTGCCCATGGTGTATAGTATGCTCTCAATCCTAATTTTAAGACCTTTAAGTAATATGACTAATACTTTTACATGTAATAAAGTAATTCCTTAAGTAATATCTTTCATGAAATCATATATTTCAGTTATACAAGTAAATAACTTATGAGTAAACAACTAATACCTTATGAATATCAATTTTATTTTTTTAAGTATTGAATATACAACTAATACTTTATGAATATACAATTTATATATTTTACTAAAATATATATTTCAGTTATACAAATAATACCTTGTGAGTATGCAACTAATAATACCTTATATATTAGGGATGACAATGGACCAGGTTCAAATTCGGATCCGCCACAAACCCGACTCGTGTGAGGCAGGTAAAAACCCGGTCAAACGGGTTCTGGGGTGGGTTTGGACCCGGTCAAATTGACTCGCTGGGTCTGGGATGAATCTTGGTATTTGCTAGACCCATTCCGGACCCACCCCGCATATATATATATTATGTATATATTTTATATTTATTTCATATATAATTTCTAAATGTTAGCAATAAAATACAATCTAGGTTAAGACATTTGAAAGTTTGGATACGATTAAAATATTTTTAAATGTTTTTATATGTTACTTTTGCATTGATATATAAGATTTTAAAATGATCTTTTTGATGTTGGAATTGCGTTTAAATATTTGAATTTGATATGTTGTATGACTTATGACATGAATGATATTCTTGTTAATTATTGTAGTTTAAGTGTTTAAATACTTAAATTGATGGTATCTATGGTTTGAATAATTGTTATTCCAAAAAAAAAAGAAATAAAAACAAAAAGAAACAAGCAGGATGGGGTGTGTTTACCCACCGGATTCTGGGGGGGGGGGTTGGGTTTTCAAGTGAGGTGAGGTGGATCCTAGGACAGGCCAAACCCGTTCCAGACCCGCCCCATTGCCATCCCTATTATATATAAGTATACACGTATACAACAAATTACTTATGAACTCTTAACTCTCAAAGGGCTGAGAAAATAAGACATTCTCCAATTCTTTCGTATTCTCGTTAGAACACCTCCAACAGTACATTAAATTCTTTATATTTTAAGATTTTTTTCACTTAAAAAATATATTAAATGATTCCGTTAAACTATCTCAACTGTCATCTTTACGTTGCATCCAACGAAGATCAAATCCTGCGTTGAATCTTTTTATTTTCTTTTCATTTTTCTTGTATTTTCGTTCCTTTTTTTGTTTGTTTTCTTTAAATTTTTATTGTTCTTAAGTGTTAATTATTTATTTACAAAACAATTACTATAAGATATTAATATTTAAGGTATTTTAATTCTATGAAATTAAATTATTAAAGAAAACACTATTTTATTTGAATGAAAAGAAAATTATGATTGTGTAAATGTATCATAAATTTTTTAATACCACAAAAATCATAAGTATTAATAAAATTACATACAATATTTAAACAATACACATAAAAATTACATAAAATTTGATGATATTCTTTTAATTGATGATAAAATAATCCTAAACATACAATATTTTTTGTAGTAAACTGAATGCCCATGAAATAAAAGTATTGATAAAATAAGTTAAAATCAAAATAATAATAATAATAATAATAATAATAATAATAATAATAATAATAAATATTATGGAACATTCTTTGTTAGTAAAAAAAATAATGCATATTGCTGAAAGATGAGGGACAATTTTTATATTAAAATAATGTAAGATGTGTATTTTATTACGCACTACTAAAGATGCCCTTATGAGTGATTAAACTCACCCTATCCAGAGGTAAACTTAGAGGAAAATATATACCCTTTCTTCTCAATGTAAGCCTTCCCTTATTGATAAATAGCTACCCTTATTCGACAATATTAATGTACCTTTTTCTCATTCCTTGTTCTAAAGAGAGTTCTAACCATATTTTATTTATTGTGTCTTTAATATTATTTATGTGTTGTGTTGGGATATTTTTATTAGGTTTTGATGAGACAATGTATCTTTGGTTAGAAAGTTAGAGTACCCATTTTCCGCATCTTATAAGTGGAATTCTGGTTTTCTAGACAGACTTGCTAAGTCTTGGTTTGTAAGATGTATATACTAGAAAGTAGCATATACTGAGTTTAGCAGGATTCTGGACATGAAGAGGTTACTTAGTCTTAACTAAGGAAGAAAACAGGATCAAGGAGCTGGACCAGTAAGCAACATAATAGGAAGCTGACTGCAGGATTTTGGAACAGAAAGCGACCGCGCGTCGCAACGCGGTAAAATTAATTAAATTCTTCCCTATCCTAACCAACCAGTAGTTAGGGCAAGTAAGAGTCGATCCCACGAGGAGTGACGATAAACTATGCCACCTATATTCAATTCAAATAAAAAAACAGATTATGGGGGGTTTTGAGATTAATTATCTATCACTAAATTAAATAAAGTAAACCTAGAAAACTAATTAAGCAAGAGATCAATGGATGCAAATATTCCAGTTAACAATTCAGTTATCCCCCCAATTTCAATTATGTCTTAATCAATGTAACACCCCTTTCTCAGATTATCATGAAATTATCACCCCTAGTCTAACAACAAGCTCTGTTAAATCGAATCGTCTCTTAAGATTAGTTAAATTAGGATAAGATCACTAATTAACCCTATTCAATTGAATAACCTAGAACAAGCTCTCTAGATTTAATTCATCAAATGCATTAATCACCAAGACAATAGGATGAACTAGACTCCGAATACACAAGCTCGATTTGATAATCTAGGATTATGCTACCCTAAAGATGCACGACCTCTAGTTTACCACTTATGAAAATTAAATCACAACAATTAGGATTCATGATCTAAAATTCTAGCAGTCAATTATCAATTACTTAACCTAGGTAGCCAATCCAAATTAAGCATCAACAATTGAAAACGATATTCACATATAGCATAATCAATTCCAATCAAATATCGAGAAGGGGAAACAAGATTAATTAAAACATAAAAGAAATATGGGTTCAAACATCCCTGCTAACCGGAATTGAAAGATTAGCCGCTCATCCTTGAAAACGAATCCAACATAGTAATTGAGAACTCCATAAAAATTAATCTAAGAAAATAAATTGTATTTCTCTCTCAAATTAACCCTCCAAACTCTCTCTCCAAAACTCTTCAGACTTTTACTCTTCTCTCCTCTCTACGTGAACAGTAAGTGATGCTGAAGAAAAGGAAAAATAATTCCCTTTTGACTTGGAGGAAAAGTCACATAAGTAGGGCTTGGCGTAATCGATCCTCTAGTAGAATGGGCCATTCTTTTCTCTTCTTAATTAATTAGGCCCAATTCTCTATTTCAATTTCCTTCTTGGTCTTCAAGCCCAAAGATGGTCCACTCATCTTCTTAGCCCAAATCTCGATTCCCTTGATCAATGCTTATCTCATCTCGTGATCATCTTTCTTGACTCCAAAATACTTCAAAACTCCTAAAATAACCAAGAAAATAATATATGAAGTATTCGAAGACACAAAACACAAATTGGTATGGAAACGGTGCATTCAATCATCTAAAAGATTATAAAATCACACAAAAAGTCCTTGATAAAATGCACCTATTTCCTACTTGTCAAATCTCCCCACACTTAAATCTTTGCTTGTCCTCATGCAATACAAGAATCAAAACACATCGGAGATCAAAAATAAAGGCAGAGTGTCATTTACTCAGATCCTTTCCACACTCATAGGAATCTAATTCATGTTAACACAAGGCACGTGCAAGCAAAAACATGTTGGACTAAATGTGACTATCTCAGGAAATCACAAGTGTCAGTAGGGCATCAGAAATCAAAATTTTCATAGACAAATCATTAATCTATTCCACCACATACATCAATCAACATACTATAATTCCTCCACGATATCCTTCATCTAGATCAAAACTTTATTAAGATTTCTCACATAATGATTCATCCCCATTTTTCTCCATTCCTTTTTTTTTCTTTTCTTAACAAACGATAATGAATCGTCGTTTTGTGTTTTTTTTTTCTTTTTTTTGGATGGGATTGGCAGCTCCACACCACTCTTAGGTTAGTCCATACTACGCATTTTATTCGATTTTAACTTTTCACACGGGACCCCTAAGAGCAGGCAGCTGATTCCACACCCCATCATCTTTTCACTTTTTTTTTCAACTCAACGCCTTTATCTTTGACAACATCAAATTTTTTTTTTCAACCAAGGGGGTTCATCAACAGTGACCAATCCTTCAAAAATTTCAATCAAGACTACTTCCATCAAGGATTCAAGTACATTCCAAGACATAGGTAAGCAAAATAAATCAACTCAACGTCACAGATCAATTCTCAAACCAATGTTATCCTACTTGACATCTAACAACAATTTCCCAAAATGACATTCAACAATTTTAACCAACAGAAAACAATGCTCAGCAATACCTCATTCAACACAAACGAATTCCCAAAACATAATTAAACAACACTCGGATCATCATTGCAAACTCATTTACTCAGCAGGATATCTTTCTCCTCATGCAAATCATCTACCTCCCCACACTTGAACCATTACTTGTCCTCAAGTAATCACAACACCAAAATGAAATAAACCCAACAGAGAACAAGAATGCAAGGAAGCAAAAAGAAAAGAGGTAGTGAGGAGAATAAATCACCGGGTCATCGGCGGAATGATCGAGCATGTCGCTGACTCCACAATTGGCCTTCCAACTCAACAACTCGAGCACATAAATCCTCTTGACTGTGCTCCAACTCCTCCACACGACGCGTGCTCCAATTCTTGAAATTCGCTGAAAAACAGTCTGCACATATTGACACTGGATGACTCGAGTCACACAGGGTCTGCCAGTGTGGAAAATAGGGCAAAACAAAACAAAGCAGCAGCATAATAGAGTAGGCACAGACACAAACAGAGCAGATTCAGCGAACTTCACAACAATTTTTTTTAAAGAAAAACTCGAAACTAAAACAAAACAAGGGAAATAAAACGAAAACAAAATGGGTTGCCTCCCAAAAAGTGCTTTTGTTTAACGTCGTTGGCCCGATGAAACTCCATTATTGGTGTGGTGGTGGGTCTTCAAGTGTAGTTCTCTCGACCTCAACATCACGAGAACCGTCAAAATATGGCTTGAGCTGATGTCCATTGACTTTGAATATTTTCCCCGTTCGAGGACTTTTAATCATCACTGCACCATGAGGAAATATATCAGTAATAACAAATGGTCCTATCCAACGAGAACGAAGTTTATCGGGAAATAACTTGAGACGAGAATGATAGAGCAAAACTTTATCCCCTACTACAAACTGTTTCCTTATAATCCACGTGTCATGTAGGACTTTCATTTTCTCTTTGTAGATTAACGCATTCTCAAATGCGTCGTTTCGTATCTCCTCAAGCTCCCTCAACTGAAGTTTTCTATACATCCCTGCTTCGTCGAAATCCATATTGCATTTCTTTATTGCCCAGAAAGCTCGATGCTCGATCTCCACAGGGAGATGACATGCTTTGCCAAAAATAAGCCGATATGGTGGCATTCCAATCGGAGTCTTGTATACCGTTCTGTACGCCCAAAGAGCATCTTCAAGTCTGAGACTCCAATCCTTGCGATTTGGCTTAACCGTCTTCTCCAGAATTGATTTGATCTCTTGATTAGAGGTCTCTGCTAGGCCATTCGTTTGGGGGTGATAGGCCGTAAAAATCTAATGAGTGACAACATACTTCTTTAGTAAAGCCTCAATCGTACGATTGCAAAAATGTGTGTCTCGATCACTGATGATGGCTCTTGGAATTCCAAACCTACAAAAGATATTAGATTTCACAAAAGAAGCCACAACTTTGGAATCGTTAGTACGCGAAGCTTTGGCTTCAACCCATTTGGAGACATAATCTACTGCAAGCAAAATATATGAGTTGCCAAAAGAAGAGGGAAAGGGACCCATGAAATCCATTCCCAAACATAAAAAATTTCACAAACCACTATGGGATTTTGGGGCATTTGGTTTCGACGAGAAATGTTACCTGTTCGTTGGCAATTATCACAGGACTTACAAAATTCAAATGCATCTTGAAAAAGGGTTGGCCAGAAAAATCCACACTCCAAGACCTTGTGAGCAGTACGTTTGGCTCCGAAATGTCCCCCACATGCATGAGCATGGCAAAACTCAGAATTTGGAATGCACCGTCGTATGATTTGATCTGAACAATGCTTCCATACATATGGATCATCCCATACATAGTATTTGGCGTCACTCCTCAGTTTATCTCGTTGAGCTTTTGTCATGCCTGCAGGATAAACCTTAGCAGCAAGAAAATTTACAATATCAGCATACCAGGGTTCAGAATCGGAATGTGACACTGGATGATCCAGTGTCGTTTGCCTCTGCCAGTGTGACGACACAGCGAACAACTGTTCGTCTGGAAAACTTTCAGCGAGTGGGGGCCCATTATCTGGATGTACCAGCCGACTGAGATGGTCTGCAACTGAATTTTCAGACCTCTTTTTGTCTCTAATCTCGAGATCAAATTCTTGAAGAAGTAAGATCCAACAGATTAGTCTAGGCTTTGCCTCATTTTTGGCGAGAAGAAACTTTAAAGCTGCATGATCAGAAAATACGACCACTTTAGTG
Organism: Scutellaria galericulata; assembly: GCA_946896805.1. Taxonomy (NCBI): domain Eukaryota; kingdom Viridiplantae; phylum Streptophyta; class Magnoliopsida; order Lamiales; family Lamiaceae; genus Scutellaria; species Scutellaria galericulata. The sequence goes on along the minus strand of OX335798.1, from coordinate 9,352,545 downwards.
CCTAATAAATAAGATCGAAACTTTTCCAAAGCAAAAACTACAGCTAAAAGTTCTTTTTCCGTGGTGGTGTAGTTTGCTTGTGCCGAACTCAAAGTTTTCGATGCATAATAGATCACATGAGCAACTTTTCCCACTCTTTGTCCTAGAACAGCCCCAACAGCGTAGTCCGAGGCGTCACACATCACTTCAAATGACAAGTCCCAGTCCGGGGGTTGGATGATTGGTGGTGTTGTCAATCGCTCATTCAGTTTGTCAAAAGCGATTTTGCACTCATCATCGAACAGAAATTTCACATCACTTTGCAGCAACTTGCACATTGGAGCTAATATCTTGGAGAAGTCCTTGATAAATCTTCGATAAAATCCCGCATGGCCAAGAAAAGAACGCACTTCCCGCATATTCGTGGGGTAAGGTAATGCCGAAATAAGATCTATCTTAGATTTATCAACTTCTATGCCTTTTAAAGAAACAATGTGACCCAAAACTATACCTTGTTCTACCATAAAATGACACTTTTCCCAATTCAAAACAAGGTTAGTTTCTACACATCGCTTTAAAATCAATTCTAGACCCTTCAAACAATTTTCAAACGAATCACCATAAATACTAAAATCATCCATAAAAACCTCAATTATACTACCCACATATTCAGAAAATATGCTTGCCATACATCGTTGAAAAGTGGCTGGGGCATTGCAGAGACCAAAGGGCATTCGTTGGTAAGTAAATGTACCGAATGAGCAGGTGAATGTGGTCTTTTCTTGATCCTCAGGTGCTATGGCAATCTGAAAATATCCTGAAAACCCATCTAAAAAGCAGTAATGAGAGTGTCCAGCTAAGCGTTCAAGCATTTGGTCAATGAAGGGCAGGGGAAAATGGTCCTTTCGAGTCATGGAGTTCAACTTACGATGGTCAATACAAACCCTTCATCCAGTTTGTACTCGAGTAGGAACCAACTCACCATCATTGTTTTCGACCACTGTGACTCCAGATTTCTTAGGTACAACTTGCGTAGGACTTACCCATCGACTATTAGAAATTGGGTAGATGATTCCTACATCTAAGAGTTTCAATACTTCATTTTTAACAACCTCCATCATGGGTGGATTTAATCTTCTTTGCGCCTCTCGAGATGGTTTAGCACAGTCTTCAAGGAGGATACGATGCATGCACAAAGCTGGACTAATGCCCCTAATATCTGCAATTGTCCATCCAATAGCTTCCTTGTATTTTTTTAGAACTTGAAGTAAAGCCTCTTCTTGAATGGAGCCCAACTTCGCCGAAATTATTACAGGCAATGAGTCTTGCTCTTCTAGATAAGCATACTTCAAATGATTTGGCAATGATTTCAATTCAAGTTCTGGTGCCTGCAACACAGATGGAAGAATTTTTTGGTCAAACTCGGGCAAATTAATAAAGTGTAAATCATACTTGGGTAGCAAAGAAGGTTGTGATTGAAGTGCAGCCATAATTTCGAGTATGTCCAGGTTCCCATGTGCAGCAGTCTGCCCTTTGTCTTCTCTCAAGTCCTTAGTCACCACGAGTTCCAAATTATCCCTGAAATTCATCTCAAAAACTTCCTCGACAAGAGGGTCAATGACACTCAAAGCAAAAATATCATTCTCATTTTCAGGATATTTCATGGCATCAAAAATATTAAATTTAATTATTTGCCCATCGAATTCCATCGTGAGGGTTCCATCACGAACATCTATTTTTGTTTGAGAGGTGTTAAAAAATGGCCTCCCTAACAAAATAGGTGGTGAAACTGATGGATCACCATTCATATCCAACACATAAAAGTCTGCAGGGAAAATAAGCTCATTAACTTCAACAAGAACATCCTCAATAACCCCATCAAGGTATGCAGTACTACGATCAGCTAATTGAATGATAACACGTGTATCTTTCAATGGCCCTAGATCTAGAGATGCATAGATAGAGCGTGGCATAACATTAATTGAGGCTCCTTGATCTAGCATAGCACGCTCGATTCTGACATTCCCAATGCGACATGGAATAACAAACATACCTGGATCCTTTCACTTTTGGGGAAGCTTCCTTTGGAAGATTGCAGAGATATTCTCTCCCATCATGACTTTCTCATCACCCTTGAGTTTTCGTTTGTTCGTGCATAAGTCTTTGAGGAACATTGCATATCGTGGAACTTGTTTGATCGCGTCAATCAAGGGAATATTAATCTCAACCTTGCGAAAAACATCTAGTAGCTGTTTTTCTTTATCCTCCTTCGCTGCTCTCGCCAATCTGGAAGGAAAATGAACCATATTAACATGGATTTGAGAGGAAAAATCGGAGTTTACCTGTGTAGATTTTGAAGTTTTCACACTGGATGATGGATGAATATTGGGAGATCCAGTGTCGATCTGTTCAGCAGGTTTTTCTTCCTCTTCATTTTCCTGATTTTCTCAGGCTTTTTGGGTTCTTCCAGCTGTTTCCCACTCCTCAAAGTTATTGCACTGACATTCCTTGGGTTTATCTCAGGTTGAGACGGTAATCTACCTCCATTCTGGGCTTCAAGACGACTCATAGCCGTCGCAAGTTGGCTCACTTGTGTCTCGAGATTTCTGATACTTGACTGAGTATCCTTTTGGAATTGAGCAGTATCCTTTTGGAATTGAGCAATATCTTTTTGGAATTGAGCAGTATCCTTTTGGAGTTGCATTGTGTTGGTGGCCAATGTCGTCATCATATCTTCTAGTGATGAATTAGAGTTGTGCCCAGATGATTGCCCTTGGTAATTGGGGTTTCCTCCTTGGTATTTGGAATTTCTCAAAAGTTGTGGGGGCTTGTTATTTTGGTATTCCACATTTCCTCCATTGTGAGTACCTTGTTGATTTCCCCACCTTAGATTTGGATGGTCCCTCCAACCCGGATTGTACGTGTTGGAGTAAGGGTCATACTTTCTTCCTTGGTTGTTTGAGTTTCCTCCTTGGTAGTTTCTACTTCCCACGGCATTAGAATGAGCCTCGATTTCATCAAGCAGAATTCGGCATGAATCTATGGTGTGGTCAGTGGTATTGCAAAGACGATATGGTTTTACCTGTGGCACACCTGCAGCAACTTGACGAACAATAGAAGTTAATTCATTTAGTCTATTCTCAATGGTAGATTCACTTACTTCTTTAACAGTTCGTAGTGAAGAATCCCGAGTGCCAAATTGTTGGGAAGTAGCAGCCATATCTGCGATAAGAGCTCTTGCTGCTGAAGGCATCTTATTTATTAGAGCCCCTCCACTTGCTGCATGAATTATGTTTCAATCCATAGTGGACAGCCCCTTATAGAAATATTGGATCAAAAGTTGTTCAGAAATCTGATGATGGGGGCAGCTTGCTTCCAACTTCTTAAAACGCTCCCAATATTCAAACAGTATCTCTCCATGTATTTGTCGAGCTCCACTTATTTCTCTCCGAATATTTGCTGCTCGAGATACAGGGAAATACCTCTCCAAGAAAAGTCGCTCCATTTCACTCCATGTTTTAATGGAGCTTGAGGGAAAGTAATACAACCAATCCTGTGTTGAATCCTTTAGAGAGAAAGGAAACGCCCGGAGTCTAATTTGTTCCTCCGTCACAACCTTTAGCTTCATACTCGAGCATACACTATAGAACATCTTCAGGTGCTTGTGAGGATCCTCACCTGCATGTCCGTAAAATGAAGGAAGTAAATGGATTAACCCAGATTTAAGTTCAAAGTTAGTATCTTCATCAAGATCAGGGAAAGTGATGCAAAGAGGTTGTTGAGTAAGTGCAGGATTCGCTAGCTTCCTCAATGTTCGTTCCTGTGCCATTGCTTCCTCCTCGTGTTCAGATTCATTAGAGTCAGATTTTGAAGAAGGATGTGAAAATTCAAAGGCTCGCTTAGCTTGTCGCCTCAAGACTCGATCTCTTCGAGTTATTTCAGGATCAAATTCCAAATCCTTGAACCCTTAAGACCGGGTGCGCATTCACCAGTAAAATTCCAGAAAAATTTCCGCCAAAGCAGTCTGCAGAAACTGACACTGACAGAACAAGGTCACACTGGGATTGCCAATGCGAAAAGCAAAGAAAAACAAAATAGATTAGTAGACGAGACAGAACAGCGTAGCAAGCAAAACAGAGCAGGAACATAGAAGAACAAGTGCACAAACTGAACAGCAAAAATTCTCTCTTTTTTTACGAATTTTTTGTAATTTTTTTTTGATTTTTTTTACTAACAATGCAAGAAAAGAAACAAGATGACACAATAAATACAAATCACTCCCCGGCAACGACGTCAAAATTTGACCGCGGGTTGCAACGCGGTAAAATTAATTAAATTCTTCCCTATCCTAACCAACCAGTAGCTAGGGCAAGTAAGAGTCGATCCCACGAGCAGTAACGATAAACTATGCCACCTATATTCAATTCAAATAAAATAACAGATTATGGGGGGTTTTGAGATTAATTATCTATCACTAAATTAAATAAAGTAAACCTAGAAAACTAATTAAGCAAGAGATCAATGGATGCAAATATTCTAGTTAACAGTTCAGTTATCCCCCAATTTCAATTATGCCTTAATCAATGTAACACCCCTCTCTCAGATTAACATGAAATTATCACCCCTAGTCTAACAACAAGCTCTGTTAAACCGAATCGTCTCTTAAGATTAGTTAAATTAGGATAAGATCAATAATTAACCCTATTCAATTAAATAACCTAGAACAAGCTCTCTAGATTTAATTCATCAAATGCATTAATCACCAAGACGATAGGATGAACTAGACTCCGAATACACAAGCTCGATTCAATAATCTAGGATTATGCTACCCTAGAGATGCACAACCTCTAGTTTACCACTTATGAAAATTAAATCACAACAATTATGATTCATGATCTAAAATTCTAGCAGTCAATTATCAATTACTTAACCTAGGTGGCCAATCCAAATTAAGCATCAACAATTGAAAACGATATTCACATATAGCATAATCAATTCCAATCAAACATCGAGAAGGGGAAACAAGATTAATTAAAACATAAAAGAAATATGGGTTCAAACATCCTTGCTAACCGGAATTGAAAGATTAGCCACTCATCCTTGAAAACGAATCCAACATAGTAATTGAGAACTCCATAAAAATTAATCTAAGAAAATAAATTGTATTTCTCTCTCAAATTAACCCTCCAAACTCTCTCTCCAAAACTCTTCAAACTTTTACTCTTCTCTCCTCTCTACGTGAACAGTAAGTGATGCTGGATAAAAGGAAAAATAATTCCCTTTTGACTTGGAGGAAAAGTCACATAAGTAGGGCTTGGCGTAATCGATCCTCTAGTAGAATGGGCCATTCTTTTCTCTTCTTAATTAATTAGGCCCAATTCTCTATTTCAATTTCCTTCTTGGTCTTCAAGCCCAAAGATGGTCCACTCATCTTCTTAGCCCAAATCTCGATTCCCTTGATCAATGCTTATCTCATCTCGTGATCATCTTTCTTGACTCCAAAATACTTCAAAACTCCTAAAATAACCAAGAAAATAATATATGAAGCATCCGAATACACGAAACAAAAATTGGTATGGAAACGGTGCATTCAATCATCTAAAAGATTATAAAATCACACAAAAAGTCCTTGATAAAATGCACCTATTTCCTACTTGTCAGAAAGCTATTCAAAATCAGGAAGCTATCGTAGATAGGAAGTTGACTGCAGGATTCTGTTCAGAATCAAGAAGCTATCACAGACAGGAAGCTGATTGCAGGTTTCTAGAACAGGAAGCTGACGCAGATCAGGAAGCAGACACTTAACAGTAAGCAGCTGCTGCATGCAGAGTAGAAAGCTGTAAGTTTCATCTAACTCATTCAATACATATGATGTTTATCATGAATTTTGTACGAGGTTTGGTTCTTGTCAAGGATCCGTTACATAGAAGTTAGTGTCTGGCCAACGACGTAATGCCACCTGGACCCACGGCTCTGCAAAAGCACTATAGCCGAGGAGTGGCGTTATTAATGCGGATCAGAGAAGGACGAGGTCCTATAAACAATGTTTTCAGACACATTAATTGCAAAGATTTGAAGATCATTTTTGAAATGCAATAAGGACAATGCCTTCTCTTCAACAGGCATTTTTCTACTGATATAAATAGAAGGATGGAGTGACCATGAAGACTACTGAACAACTAATCTATCAACTACTCTCAAGCATTCTAAGCTTTTCATTTCAAAGCTTTTCTCAAGCTATCCAAGTTCAGTCACTCAACCTTCGAAGTAGTCTACTCAAGCACTCGAGCTGTCAAGTTCAAGGCTGACTTCAGTGTTGCACCAATTGAAGAATCTTATATACTTTTAACCATTTGTTGTGTGCTAGGTTGTTTTATTTTTGGTGTTCTTAGTTGACATGATTAGATCATTGTTAAGTTTTAAGTCTTGTGTAGACTTTGTAACTCTGTTTGAGTTTGGAACCCTGTGTGGGATAGAACCTAGGAATCTGTTGATTCTAGTAGGTTAACTTGTGTTAGGAAGAGATTTGTAAAGTTGAGGCTTGCAAAATGAACTGACTTAACAAAGTTCCTCCTCTGGGAAGGAGTAGGGTAGACGTAGAAGAATTACACTACCTTCGAACCACTATAAACCATAAGTGCTCTTACTGCTTTTATCTACCTGATGCATTGCATTGATATACTTGCTGCATACATCATCAACATTCTACAAAAGGTTTCTATTAAAAGCATCTTTGTGAAAGAAAACTGTTTTCCAAAGGAAACTCTATCTTAAGTTTATTCCACTGCATATTTTGATACCGAGTCAGGAACTTAAAACAGCATACTACTAGGTTTATGAATCGAGTCAGGTTACTGCATTCACTGTTGAATCAGTAATCTATTCACTGAAAAGATTTTAAAAGTTCAAAATCGATAGAGGTTCATTCACCCATTTTTCTACCTCTGACCACTTGGGACCAACAAGTGGTATCAGAGCGAGTTGGGTTAAAAGTCAACTTGTCCGGTAACCTACCCAAATCCACCTGTTTTTGCTGGATAAACCATTTTTCTTTCCACGTGACCAAAATCATTGTTTTAGCACAAACATGGATATCTCTTCACATAAACTACCCATATTTTCTATAGATGAATATAACGACTGGAGGATTCACATGAAGGCTTATCTGTCAGCCATGCACGATGAGATGTGGTATGTTATAACCAAAGGACTACCAGTTATTTACAAGCTGAATCCTATCTTTGCTAGACAATGTCGTGAGCAAGAGCATGCTGAAATAGCAGCATGTGAAGGAGATGTCGCAACAATCATAGATGAGGATGCTGAAGTACCCCCAGGTTTCGGCCCACGAGCAAGAGTTCCTCCACCGTAGGAGTACATTATCAAGAAAAGATATGAATACACTCATAAAGAAAGGAAGAGAGCCAACCTTGACAATGTGGCCAAGAATGCTTCATTTCTTACGCTGGACAAAGAAACCTTTATCAAGGTGAAGAGATGTAAGACTGCAAAATAGATATGGGATAAACTGGAGGTGATATACGATGGCAACGAACTTGCCAGAGACAACAAGATCTCTAAGGCCACACAATTATATGAAAACTTCAAAATGAAGCCAAGAGAAAGCCTAGAGGATCTTGATCTGAGATTCACAGTTATTATTAGTGAACTGAAATCACTTGGAAAAACCTACACACAGAAAGAGAAGAACACCAAGGTGTTGAGAGCACTGCCAATGGAGTGGCAAAGTAAAGAGACTGCTATGAGAGTCTGCTTGGACCTCAACTCTCTAAGCACCTTTTATATGTTCTCTGATCTTAAAACCTTCGAGTTCGATATAGAACGAAGAAGAAAAGAGGCTGAAAGATCAAACTCAAAGGTTACAACACTTACTGCTAAAGTACAGGATACTGCCACAACCAGCAGCAGTAAGCTGAAGCACAAACAAAAAGAGGTGTTTACTAAGGATGCCGATGAAGAAATGACCCTGTTATTGAAGAAGTTCAAAAGGTTTCTGAAGACCAATCATAAAGAAAACGACTTCAGGAAAAAGCCATAAACATCATCAGACAGAAGCCATCAGGTAAAACCTACATAACAAGCAAACACAGGTTCCTCTGACTTATGTTATAATTATAGGAAACCTGGACACTTCACAAGGAACTGCCCTTACCCACAAGTTCAGAAGTATACTAAAGAAGAAATGGTGTAGAGAAGAGAACGGAGGAGGAATGACAAGCAAAAGCTCCGGGCTCTCCTGAGTGAAATTGAAGCCTTGAAGGCAGCAGACGGTTCTAAGGAGGAACCCACTGAGAAATGTTCATCCGGGAGCGATTCTAACAGCTCAACCTCCGATGAGGAAGCCTTACTATGCCTCATGGCCAAAGGATGTGAGGAAGAAGAAGATGAGGTAACCTCTCAATCCCTTGATGTTTCTAGTTCTGAAAAGCTGAACATGATCCAGTTATTTAAATAGATCATGAGTGACTATGAGCAGTTTAATTCAGCTCATAAAGAACTTAAGGAAAAAAACCTCCAGCTCAAGAGTGAGCAAACTGTACTGAAGGAACAAGTTACTAACTTAGAGTACTACAGTGCATAGTGCAACAACCTTAGAGCTGAGGTATCCAAGTTCAAGCTGCTAGTCACTAAGCTTGAAATTGAGAAAGCTGGATTGCAAAACACAATTAATGTGTATAACAAGTCAACAAGGAAGATACAAGAGTGTATCTTGGAGACACAGATTGCTCACGCAGTAATTGGTCTAGGATACTGTGTTAGTTCCTCTCAGAGAGCAGCAACCACATCCAATGTGGGAAAGTTTGTTCAAGTAAAGGTTCCCTATGCTCAGGAACTACTTCCAACTAATGAAAGTTTGGACAAAGCTAGTACCCTGGATAAGGGAAAAAAGCCCATGCTACAAGAAAAAGAGAGTAAGACTGCTCAGAAGTTCAGGAAGCAGCATAATCAGTATGCTGTTAGAAGGAGAAGAAAACAACAATCTCCTAAAGATAGTAAAACTTCTACCCCTGTTATACCAGAGCACAAGTACGTCATCTTGAAAGGATTGGTGTTTTTGATGTGTATACGGGAGAAACTTCCTTGAATAAGAAGCACAAAACCTGAAAAGCTCCAGCACACACACAACATAAACATGTGGGTCCTAAAGAGGACTAACCCCCAGGACCCGTATTTGTATGAATACTTAAATCTACCTGATTTTCTTGCAGGAACAGTTGCCAGAAAGCAGCAGTGATGTATGGTATATTGACAGTGGCTGCTCCAGACATATGACTGGTAACAAGGTTGGATTAAGAGACTTCCAACCATGCAAAAGACCTAAGGTTGTCTTCGGAGATGACTTCAAAGGAAGCACCAAGGGTACATGAAGCTTAATCCAAAGGAATGCAAGAATCAGTGATGTTTCATATGTCAAAGGGCTAAAATATAACCTCCTGAATATCAGTCAATTTTGTGATAAAGGATGTTCAGTGGAGTTCCACCTCTACGAGTGTCTGATCAGAGACAACAAGACAAGTGAGGTTAAGATTACTAACATCAGGAGAGACAACATCTATCTAGATGATTGGAGTTCAACAATGCAGCCAACATGCTTCATAGCAAAGAGCACTCTAGAACTGAGTTGGTTATGGCACAAAAAGATGAGTCATCTGAACTTCAAGACTATCAACAAGCTAGCAAGGAAGAACCTAATGAGAGGTCTACCTGATGTTGCTTATAAGAAAGAGAATGTTTGTGGAGCCTGTTAGAAGGGTAAACAAGTAAAAAGCTCTTTTAAGGATAAAGTTCAGAGATCCTCTCACAAGATACTGGATCTTCTGCACATGGACCTATTTGGACCAGTGGAGCCTATTAGTGTCAGTGGAAAGAAGTATTCTCTGGTAATAGTGGATGATTATTCTAAATTCACTTGGACCATCTTCTTGGCCAAGAAATCTGAAACTCAGAACAGGCTGCCTGAATTTATGAAGAGAGTACAGAATGAGAAGAGCCTGAGCATTATAAAGATCAGATCTGACAGAGGAACATAATTCACAAACAAGTTCATTGAAAAGTACTATTCAGAGAATGAGATTTGTCATGAGTATTTTGCAGCAAGAACTCCTCAACAGAACAGAGTAGCAGAAAAAAAGAACAGAACTCTGAAGGAAGCTGCTAGGACTATGATTGCGGATGCTGACATACCAAAGAGGTTTTGGGCTAAAACAACCAACACAACATGCTACACTCAAAACAGATGTCTGATCAACAATGACCATGACAAGACACCTTATGAAGTCTGGTATGGATTTACACCTAACATTTCATATTTGCATATTTTTTGATGCAGATGTTATATCTTGAACAATAGTGAGGAACACCTGAAGACCTTTGATGAGAAAACAGATGGAGTATTTATAGGATACTTCTCAGTAAGCAAGGCCTTCAGGATCTTCAACAAAAAAAGCCTGGCTGTTGAAGAGTCTATACATGTGGTATTTGATGAACCACACAATGATACTGCTGAGTTGGACAAACTGAAAGAAGATATATCTAAGATGAAGATCAGCGATCAAGTAATAAGATACATCGATGGAGTTCCAGTACCTTCTGAAAAGGCTACTGCAAGCAGTCCACAAGTTACTGCTTCTGGGAATGCAGTGGCACTAGATGCTGAACAATAGACAGACAAGATACTGGAGTCCAACAGTAACTGTAGTCAGGATATTGCAGTGTAACAGGTTACTATTCAGCAACCAATTTTCAGTTTTAAGCCGGATAAGACATGGCTCAGAAATCACCCCAAAGAGCTCGTGATAGGAGATATCAACGAAGGAGTGAGAACAAGAAGATCAAGACCTCAGGAATCCATGTTCTCATGCTTCATATCACAAGCTAAACCCAGGAGTATAGAGGAAGCTCTTGGAGACAGTAACTGGATTCAGACCATGTAGGAAGAACTGGATGGATTCGAAAGGAACCAAGTGTGGAGATTGGTTCCAAGGCCTGACCATCAATGAGTTATTGGAACTAAGTGGGTATTCAAGAACAAGATGGATGAAACAGGTATTGTGGTGGTCAGAAACAAGACAAGACTGGTAGTTAAATGATACTGTCAAGAAGAAGATATAGATTTTGATGAGACCTTTGCTCCAGTTGCTAGGCTTGAAGCAATAAGGATATTTCTGGCTTATGCCCACAATGACTTCAAGGTATATCAGATGGATGTGAAGAGCGTATTTTTGAATGGACTCTTATCAGAAGAAGTCTATGTGGAATAGCCACCTGATTTTGAAGAACAAGCAGAAGACAAAGTGTTCAGACTGGATAAAACTTTATATGGATTAAAGCAAGTGTTGGGTCCCAAGTGGTGTCCGAGGTTCAGAGGGGGGTGAATGAACCTTGGTCGATTTTGAAAATCTATTAAAACTTCACTGTTCTGCAAGTTTCTTGAACTTGCAGCGCCAGTCAGTTACTGCTTACAATACTAGGATGCAGTGCTGCACGCTGTAACCTAGAGTTTTATACGCAGCGGAAAAATAAAGGTTTTAAGACACAAGGCTGGTTTTCTCAAATATGATCCTTTTCAAAACGTTTTATGCTTATGACAAAGAAAGATATAGAAGATAAAACGCAGATAAGAAAGCGATAAAACACTTATGGCTTATAGTGGTTCGAATGTGGTGTAACCCTTCTACGTCCACTCTATTGCTACCTCGAGCAGGAACTTCGTTAAACAAGATTGATTTACAGGACACTCCTAACAATCTATCAACTTACAAAGTTAACAACCTACTAGAGTCCAGAGATCACACAGCTACTGCAAACTCTAAAGGCTAACCCACACAGGGTTCCACATTCCCACACAGGGAAGCTGCCTAATACTTAGACAACTATACAAACAGCAAGGATTTCTCCTGTCAACTGTTCGACACCTAAAACAACCTACGCACACAGCAACAAGGTTAAAAGAAAATAAATCTTCAACTAGTGAGAAACAGTCTTGATCTTGTGTAGCTCCTTTGTTGTTTGTAGACTGCTCCTAGAAGGTTGAGTGGATGAACATGTGAAAGCTTAAGAGCTTTGGATGATATGTGAGTTTCCCCTCAACTTTGTCTAGCAATTTCTTCAATCATCCACTCCTTCTATTTATATGTCTTGAGAGTATATCCGTTGGAGGAAAGTATCCGTTGAAGGAAGACATTTCTCCATTTTGAATGCGAACTACGATCTCTCAAGATCTCCTCTGTGGTCGCATTAAATGCTTCTTGACTTTTTCTCTCTAGGGCATTTAATGCGATGGTTGCGGCTTGCAGCTTTTCGCAGCGCATTAGTCCACGTGGCGTCTCATTATTGGCTCCGTGTCTGCAACTTTGACCTTCTCTGGAACGGCTCTATTTATGCTTGCTTGGATACTCCTACAGTTGACTGTTTGAGTAGAAGGTTTCACGCTGTATCCAAGGTTTGCTTGCAGCTGTTTGTCCTTCTTACAGAGTCTTTGTACAGTACTGTTGTATCTTCTTTCTAGCAGTATGCTGTAACTATTTCTTGCAGCGATGTTGCATGCCATTCTATCTTACTTTGCTGCAGTGCTGCAACTGCTTTCTTGCAGCAGCTACTTGCCGTCTTTTCATATGTAGCTTCCTCAGTAACCTTTGCTGCTGTAACCTGGAAGGGTTCTTTTGAGCTTGCAGTAGTAGCAACATCAACCTCCTCATGAGGTGTCTCTAGCTGCTTAGTGGTTACCTCTGCTTCTCCTTGAGCATCCTCTAAAGGTACTGTCCAAACAGCCGCCCCTTTAGAGGTCTTCAAATCCTCAGAGAGTGTTGTCCGAATAATAGCCTCGTCTGAGGTCTTCAGCAAGGACCCCGTCTCCTCGACTGGTCCTGTAACCTCAATGGTTTCTGCTGTATGAAAGGGTTATTGCAGCTCCTGTTGGTTTCTTGCAGCAGTAATCTTGCTTTCTGAATTCTTCTTTCAGAACAGCTTTCTCACAACCTGCTAACTCATTCTCCAGTATCCTATCTCATTCTTACTAAGGATACTTCAACTAGCTTGTTGTTCCCTACAACATGCTGATCCTTATAAGTGTTCTTACTTCTTTTAAGGTTGGTTTTCATTAAATCTTGGAAAACCATTACATGATCTTTCCTTCAATATACTTTGTGCTTGTGATCATGTAATGTGGAAACTAGGTATCAAAACCTTAAGCAATCTGGTCTTCTCTTATTGTGCTGTTTGTGTTTTGTCTTATCAAGATAACTACTGAAATATCCCAACAGCAAGCTCCCAGAGCTTGGTATGATACATTTTCCCTGTATCTCTTGGAAAATGGATTTCAAAAAGGAACAGTAGATAAGACTTTGTTCAGGATACATGATGGAGACATCATACTGCTTGTTCAGATCTATGTGGATGACATAATCTTTAGGATGAAGAGTGGCTCATCAGTAAGCATACCATTGACCACATCAATCAGTTTGGATAAAGATGAAGGTGGAAAGGATATGGACATAACCAAGTATAAAAGGCTTATTGGATCCCTACTATATCTAACAACAAGCAGACCGGATATAGTTTTTACAGTTGGAGTATGTGCAAGATTTTAGACAACACCAAATGAGTCACATCTTGCAGCAGTTAAGAGAATCATCAAATATCTGAAGGGTACACAAGATGTTGGCTTATGGTATCCAAATGAAGAAGGTTTCGATTTCAAAGTATACTCAGACTTAGACTTTGTAGGTTGCAAGATTGACAGAAAGAGCACCAATGGTACCTGTCAGTTTCTAGGACATAGACTTGTTTCTTGGTTTTGCAGGAAACATACATCTATTACAACGTCTACTACTGAAGCTGAATATGTAGCTGCAGGAAGCTACTGTGCATAGATTTTATGGATACAACAACAACTGAAGGACTATGACATTATAGAGAAGGAGATCCCCATTCTATGTGATAACACAAGCGTCATAGTCATTACACACAATCCTGTTTTCCACTCGAGGACAAAGCATATTGATGTGAGACATCATTTCATCAAAGATCATGTGGAAAATAAGGATATTGTACTTGAAAAAGTGCATACTAACATGCAGCTTGCTGACATATTCATAAAACCTCTATATGAATTAAGGTTCTCTAGGTTTAGAACTGAGCTTGAGATCATCAAGTTTTGATAAGTAAGGGTTGATGAATTCCTTAAGTAAGGGGGAACTCATTCTGTACTACAATTCCTTATTTTACATGTTCTTCATGTACTCAGTATACTGAAACAAGATACTGCATTCTATTGTAAGACAACATTCTCTAACAGTATTTAGTTTCAGGATATAGTAAGCTGAAACAGGTTTCGGCACCAGGTTGCTGAAATAGAAAGTATGGACAGGTTACTCCAACAGGTTTATAATAAAGGTTTATGAGAAAGGTTACTGCAGGTTCCACACAATATTTACTATTAGCATTCACTAAGCTGCAACCTCATACCAGGAACATTAATCTTAACCCAGTGATTAAGCGGGACAATTTGACAACTGCATTAAATGCAAAAATCACCTTTTCAGAAGAGAGAGAAGAATAATGGATCCTATTCTGACATGATCTTTCTACTTTTATGGATTTGACCGTCCGTTATTCTATGTCAACCTTTGATCTAAAATGTTTATTGAGCTTCTTAATTAGAACCGTTGATTGGTTTAAAATGAAGAGCCATACTTAAAACCGCCAAAACCCTCATTTTCTTCTACGCTTACATTTTTCTCAATCTTAGCTTCTAAATCTCTCTGCAAGTTAAGTTTTCTCTCTACTCTCAACTTTAGCAGATCTTTAATGGTAAAAGAAAGGCAAACCAGAGTTCTAGAGGGAGACTTGTCGACACAAGTGCACTACTTGGAGACAAATCACCCTATGAAGACAAGGATCTCATCAAGACCATATGGAAGCACGTGGAGAACAACAAGTTAGATGGACTGGTCACCACCACCTACGGAGGGTTCTCTGCCCTATCTGTAGAAAAGTTCTATGCTTTCGTAGAACTTTCAGAAGATGAAGAGTCCATCATCTTCAAGATGGATGAGGATGATGAGGAGGCACTCTCCCTGACCACTGAGGATATTGCTTAGACCTTTGGCATTTCGAACACAAGAATGGAGTACTCTGACCTTGAGGAGTATGGGTCAGACTACTTGGTAGAAATCTGGAACCAGTTCAAGCTGGATTTCGTGGAGGAGAAAAGCGCCACCAGCAACTTCGAAAAGAAGAAACCAAGCCCGAGTATGAGTTTTTTCATGACATTTTGGTCCATACCATTGAGGGAAGGTGTGGAAGCTTTGAAAAGTACACCAACATCCGCTTCAGGATGATGACTACCATAGTGCGAGAAAAGGCAGTGAACTGGGCACAAATTCTCTTTCAGAGGATTTGAGAGGAGACGATCAAACCCACGGAGATGAGGGGGTTTGGGATCGTGTTTTCTTCCATTCTAGAGTTCAAAAGGGTTAACATGGAGAAAAATGTACCATACGCCCCAGAGTGGTACCTAGGTGTGAAGAAACGCTTCTCCAAGGGCAAGAAAGATGAGAAGACGGCTCTAGTAAAGAAGAAGACAAAAGCGAAGGAGGTTGTTGCCCCTGCTAAGAAGAAGGTTGTTCCTGCCCCAAAAAAGAAGATAGAAACAAAGAAGGCCCCTGTGAAGAAACCTGCATCGATCCTCAGGTTGCAGTATTCTGACTCTGAAGAAGAGAATCCTATCTTTTTTGAACCTTTAACCACTTGTATCACCCCGATTGCTGAGGATGACTTGCTCTTGGAGCGAACCTCCAACGAGGTTGTTGATGAAGCCAACACATCAGTTGTTGGTAAACAGTTGGCTGACCCACCGACGGAACCAATTGCTGAGAAAGCTTTAGAGGCCTATACAGACACCGAGCTGGGTGCTGAGAAGGTTAGTGAGACCTGTAAAACTGTGGAACAGGATGCTGAGCAGGCAGTGGGAGAGGTTGCTGCTCTGGGTCCTCTTGTTGCTGAAGAGGATCCTCTAGTTCGCAAGGAGCATCCTGGTGCTACACAGGACGAACAAGTTACTGCTCTATTGAACCAGGTTCCTGACGAATCTGAGGAGGAGGTTGAAGAGATTGCTGCAGAAGAGGTTCCTGCACCAAAGAAAAGGAGGAGGAGACTGGTCAAGGCTGCTGACGGCTTCTACAGAAGCAGATGGGTGCGAGACATGTAGTTGAAGGAGATTGACACTCTTTCCAGAGTGAAGGTCTCCATTGACTCAATCAGTGCTGAAGATGCCGATGATGCATTGAAGGAACTTGCAGACTCAATCTTCAAGAAGTTCGTGATTGCCTATGATCACTGGAGAGAGATGAGACTGGATCAGCAAAGAGGTTGGTTGAATGGGAGGACTAGTTTACTGATCATGGATAGAGAACTTTGCTGATCAGGAAGACACCACCTAGAGATTTCTACCCTTCCTTACTATGGAGTTCATAGAACGTCATACTGATGCGATGGTTAATCTGATCGAAGAAAGACAAGATCTTCCGAATGCCTACCGGATGGCTCAGCATGATAAACATGAGATGATGGGGGAATAGTCAATGAAGATAGAGACAGATAACACATTGATGAGCCTCAATACCGAGACTGTTAGGATCTCATCTGAAGCCGAGCTAGAGAGAGCTCAGTCAGTAGCTACCTGTCTGGAGGAGGAAGCTGACGGGAGTATGCTGATGATATGGGAGAAAAGCTCAGAAGCTACGGAGAGGTATCACAACACTTTCCCCTATTACTAATCTCGACATTATGGATTCTGATGTGCAACTACTTGACTACTCCGATTCCTCTGTTCTTAATGAAGAACCTGCTAAGAGGGAACCATTGTCTATCATAGATGGATTTTGTCAATCCATCAAGATGCAGTTTGCTGATGAAGTAGCCCCAGAGAGAGTTGTAGAGGCAGGACTCATTATACTGGCTGAAGTAGCAGTACAGTATGCTGAGCAAGAGAGAGCTCAAGTTGTTGCTGAGGGAGAGATGAAAGCAGAAATTGATGATGATTTGCTCAACCTTCTTGCAAATCTAGTTCTGAAAGTTGCCACTAATAAGATTGCTGAGGCCAATTAGAATGTTGATGTAACTGAGGGGGAAGTTGCTGAGATGTCAATTACTGTAGCAACTACTGATACTGTACATAATGTTGAAGTCAGTCAGGTTGCTGATGAAACAATTGATGAGGTACCTGAGGTGACTGAAGCTACGCATATTTTAGTAGCTAGAGTTATTGAGGAAACAACAGTGGAACAGGTTGCTATAATACATGATGAAGCAAATACTGTGCCTGAACAGGTTATTGAAGGTAGTCGGATTTTTGTAAGTACATCTGAAGGTGTAGCTGAGCTAGAGCAAGCTGTTGAGACAACTTCTCTTGGGAAGACCTCGGGTATGGATACTGTTGAGACAGCTCCTGTGGAGAATATATAAGGAAACACAGACAAGGATGATGCGTTTGTGGAAAGCAAAGAACCAGCTATTGCTGCTCCTGCTCCTAATGATGATGGTGATGCCTCATCAAGTGACAGTGATGATGAATCCGACTCCCTTTCACTCATCGTATCGGGGAAAGTCAAAATGACAGTTGATAAGAGGATGAGACATATGGTTGTAGAGGAGGCCATGTTAAAGTAGCAAGCTGAAACAGAACAAAGAGAAAGAGATAGTCAGACTCTGGTCTTATCTACTCATCAGGAATCAAGACCAGAGGCTGCGGTTGAGACTCATGTTGACTCTCATGAGGTTTCTCTTAGGAGTATAATGGATGTTGTTC
Organism: Scutellaria galericulata; assembly: GCA_946896805.1. Taxonomy (NCBI): domain Eukaryota; kingdom Viridiplantae; phylum Streptophyta; class Magnoliopsida; order Lamiales; family Lamiaceae; genus Scutellaria; species Scutellaria galericulata. The sequence continues at coordinate 9,334,736 of OX335798.1, read as the reverse complement.
AAGGGTTAGCAAGGGCTATTCAAGCACATGAAATGAACATGGCCGCCAGTATTCATAGCACCGACAGAGCACAATATTCCGATATGGAAGCAATAAGGAATGAACTTTCTAAGCTTCCTGGCAGAATTCAAGAGAAACTGAATGCTGAATTCAATATTCAATAAGAAGCAGAAGCAGATAAAGCCTGATGTTGCCGTGATTGAGACCACGACCAGAGAGATTGATGAAGATGATGATGAAGAGGATCAGGATCAGGTTCCCCTGTCCAGACGTAAAAAAAGAGATCTGATTCTGGACATGGTCAGGCTTCCGATCCTAAGAAGAGAAAAGATGATGATGGAGAATATGGAACAGGTACTGGGGATGTTGGGACCTAAACAACAAGCAGTACTACAACACACCAAGGAAGTCCGGTTGCTGCTGCTCCTACAAAATGGAGAACAAGTAGGTAGCAACCTAGTAGAGGAAGAGGTCGACAGCAAGTTGATCCCAAAGTCAAACCTTACATGGCTGAAGCTGTTGATCCAAACAGAAGGCTAAACGAGGAGAGATAGAGGCAGCTGAAAGCTGCGGATGAGGAAAGAAAAAAGAATAAGTGGAATGAATGGATATCAAGGTTAGGAGTTGTTGGGACTGGAATCTCTCAATCTACCGCTAAACACTCCTACCTTGATCAAGAAGCTCTAAATTTTGTTAAAGATGATGTTCCAGCTGAGGTTTTTGTCATGCTTGATTAGAAACCTAAAAACATTGTTGATGATGCATACTAGAACTTGGCGGTCTTCCAAAAGGTCTATTTACCTCAAGATAGAAATCTAACTTTTCAAGAGATCTCCCTTTACAAAAGGTCAGAATATTTTAGATATTTCAGAGAACTCTGCAGACTTACCTTTTTCAAAAATTTCCAATCTTGAAAGAAAGCACTAAAGAGATATGAAGAGCTAGCAAAAGAAGGGAGATTAAATTGGCAGCTTACGCTGATTGAGAGAGTTGAGAGAGGAAAACAGGTTTTCTTTTACCAAGACTTCTGGCTGAGATGGATACAGGTCCCTGAGATAGAGAGGCAGATGCAGAAATCCTATTAGGATTCTGATGCAGCGAGCGTGTAACGAAACGAGAAATAAGATCAAGAACAATATAAAGATGGCTCCGATGATACTACGTATACTACGGAAGAACGTCTTTACTAGGAGAGAAAAACCCTTGTTTTATTAATCAATCTTCAACCCTCTTACAGTAGGAATAAAAGTTATTTATACTAACTGGAATCTCTCCAGATTATTGCAAATCAATCCCCCAACAATAACTAAACTTACAAATAAACATAAATATTATTAATATGAGTTACGGCCTTGAACTTTGTCAATTAATAAGCGATCATGCTTATCAAGAAACAGCATTGCAGCTTCATCTCCACCATTCTTCACATCCTCAGAACGATTCGCCCTCGAATCGGAATTAGCTTCATCTCTAGATGAGTCGTCACTTGTAAAAGAAACCAAATGTTTCACGTTGAAGACATCGGCAGTATGAATATGGCTTGGCAAATGGAGACGGTAAGCATTTGGGTTGATTTTCTCTATAATCTCCACGGGGCCAATCTTACGTGACGAGAGCTTGTTATATTCGTGAGCGGGGACACGATCCTTTGTAAGGACTGCCCAAACATAGTCTCCAACCTAGAATTAGAGATCCCGGTGATGTAGATCAGCTGCTCTTTTATACTTTATATTTGCTTCATGTAGGCGGGTCCGAGAGGTAGTATGAATAAGCTGGAGGTCTGTGACCAGCTCCGCTGCTCGCTTATCGAGTGGCCGAACAACAAGTAATGTTAGTATGTCAACTGGAGCTCGAGGAATGACGACATACACCACTTGAAACGGACAAAAACCAGTGCTTCTATTAACAGCTAAATTATGCAAAAATTCAGCCTGTGAAAATTTCATATCCCAAGATTTCAAGTTGTCGCCACAAGGCAACGCAAAAGGTTGCCCAACGACCGATTCACCACTTTTGTTTGGCCGTCGGTTTGCGAATGGTATGCACTACTGAAGTGTAACTCCGTTTGTACCATGCGCCAAAGGGAGCGCCAAAAATGACTAATGAAACGTGTGTCGTGATCTGAGACAATTGAGAGAGGGAGCCCATGTAAATGATAGATCTCTTTAAAAAATAATTGGGTGATATGTACGGCATCGACGGTGCATTTGCATGGGATAAAATGCACCATTTTTAAAAGTCGGTCCACAACCACAAATATAGAATCGTTGCCACGTTGGGTGCGTGGCAAACCGAGCACAAAATCCATGCTTATAGCAGCCCACGGTTGAGAAGGGATCGGGAGAGGGCGATACAAACCGGCGTTAGAGGCTGTACCTTTCGAAACTTGGCAAACTCGGCATCTCGCAACAAACCGTGTCATTTCCTTACGAGCAGTCGGCTAGAAATAACGGCGTAAGAGAATTTCAATAGAGCGATCCTTACCCGCATGACCAGCCCGGTGAACCTCCAAAATAATCAATGCCCGTAGGCTGTCTTGTGGGATACAAAGTCGTGTCCCAAGAAAAAGAAAGCCCTCAACCATCGTATAATAGGGGTCAGCGCCACATTCCAGCTTCGCAACTATTTTTCCAAAAAATTCATCTTTAGAATACAAGTCAGCAAACCCATTAAATCCCTGCACCGAAATTCGCATATCAGCAAGTAAGCTATGACGACGGCTCAAGGCGTCCGTGACTCGATTTGTAGCTCTAGATTGATGTTTTACAACAAAGGTAAATTGCTGTAAAAATGATGACCATTTGGCATGTCTAGTTGACAAGTTATCTTGATGAGCAAGATGTTTTAGGGACTCATGGTCTGTGTAGAGAACAAACTCCCTTTGAAACAAATAGTGTCTCCAGTGTTGAACCGCCCGAACCACGGAAAAAAGCTCAAGATCATATGTATTGTAACGAGAATGGGCACCCGTAATTTTTTCGCTGAAGTAGGCGATTGGTTTACCCCCTTGACTAAGCACCGCACCGATCCCAACTTTGGAGGCGTCGCAATGAAGCTCAAAAGAAGTAGTGAAATCTGGAAGTACGAGAAGAGGAGCGGTTGTAAGTTTCTGCTTCATAAGATTGAAGGCAACATCCGCATCTTCTGTCCAAATGAAGGATTTTCCATGCATTGCATCCGTAATGGGTGCCATAATTGAGCTGAAATGCTGAATAAACCATCGGTAGAACGACGCTAAGCCGTGGAAGCTCCGTGTTTCGGTAATTGTCGAAGAAGTGGGCCAATCTCTAATGGCTGTAATTTTACTCGTATCAACACCCACACCATCTGCTGTAACTCGATATCCAAGAAATAACACCGAATCAGTGAAGAACTTGTATTTGGAAGGTGAAATAGAGAATTTATGTTCCCTAAGAATCTGAAATACTGCATGAAGATGGGCTGCATGATCATCTCGGGACTTGTTATATACCAATATGTCGTCGAAATAAACGACGACACACGAACCAATCAACGAACGTAAGGATTGATTCATAACGTGCATAAATGTACTAGACGCGTTGGATAATCCAAATGACATGACAAGCCACTCAAAAAGGTCTTCCCTCGTCTTGAAAGCGGTCTTCCATTCGTCTCTAGGATGAATGCGTATCTGATGGTACCCACTATGCAAATCCAATTTGCTAAAGATCACTGCACCACTCAATTGATCAAGCAAGTCATCTAAATGAGGGATGGGAAAGCGGTAACGGATAGTAATTTTGTTAACAGCCTTACTATCCACACACATGCGCTAATGTCCGTCCTTTTTTGGTATAAGCAAAGCCGGCACTGCACAAGGGCTCAAACTTTCTCTCACATGACCTTTTCGTAACAATTCTTCCACTTGACGACATAATTCTGCATGCTCTTCGGACTCATGCGATAATGCGGTCTATTCGGAAGGGGTGCTCCGGGAATGAGATCAATATGATGTTGTATGTCCCTTAAAGGGGGTAAATTCGATGGAAGTTCATCAGGAAAGATATCTGAAAATTCTTCAATAAGAGATTGGACCTGTGGGGGTACTGTAGAATGGTCACTCACATCATGTGCCATCAAAAAATACATGTTGTCACAATTATTTAATTCTTGCACAAAAGCGTTGTGGCGTAATAACAAAACTGAAGGTTCACGAGTAGGTAAAAGAAGCTTCGGAGCAGAAGGTAACAATGTATAGTTAATCCCAGAAAATGCAAAAATATACGAATTTCGTCGTCCATCATGTATCACTCCTCTATCATATTGCCAAGGACGACCGAGAAGCAAGTGACACGCATCCATAGGGACGACGTCACACCACACACTATATGTATAATTAGTACCAATAGAAAATGATACCAAAACCCGACAATCAACAGATATATTATTAGCACGTTCTAACCAAGCCAAATTATACGGAGTAGGGTGGGCCTCGGACACCAAATCAAGTTTATCAACTGCAAGGGAAGCAATAACATTTTCACATAAACCAGAGTCTATGATGAAGCGACATACCTTTCCTTTAATTGTACACGTTGATTCAAATATATTGTTGCGTTGCAATGCATCATCCGGTTGGCGTGGTGTGAGACATGAACGACGCAAGACCAAATTAGACCCTGTGTCACCGTGCAATAGTTCTTCATGAACTGGTGTGTCTACAACATCATCATACACAGGGTCAGTGTGATAATCCCTATCCTCCTCATGTGTATTCTCCAACAAAAGCCCATGAGCACCACGGCGGGGCAGTTAGCACCGAGATGTCCCATTTCTCCACACGTGAAGCACTGATCCGGACGAGCAAATATACCAGTCGGAATGTTGGAGTTTGGACGCGCCGGTAGGGGCTGGATCGCTGGTTTATCCATGGGGAGCTTAGATGTAGCCGCAGGTAGTGGAACAGTGGGATGAGTCACAACAGGCACAAAAGGACTATTTTGGCGTCGTGAGAATTGTTGTTCCAGTAAGATTGCTCGCTAATGAGCTTTGGACACCAAGAGTGGATTCAACATGTTCAGCACATCTTGAAATGGGAGTCGAAGACCACCGATATAACGAGCAGTTAACTGATCGACAGTTTCAATATAATCAACTCGCGCTAGAAGATGATAGAAATCATCTGTATAAGCTTCCACACTGCGCGATCCTTGTCGGAGGTTTTGTACACGATGATACAACGTTCTCACATAATTGAAAAGAAGAAATTCAGCGTGAAGCTTCGACACAAATTTCTCCCATGTTACAATTATCTGTTTACCTTGGCAGCGACGTGTGGTTTTCATTTGAGACCACCACGTGGCAGCGTGGCCACGAAATCGAATGCAAACAAGAGGAACTCTGCGCTCTGCTGGGACATGTTTGTAGTCCAGAACCTCCTCAACCGTGACCAGCCAATCCAAAAAGGCATCTGGATCCATGGCGCCTGCGAACTCCGGGAGATCTACTTTGATGCCCAATTCCCAACGATTGTCATCATCACGATGACGGGGTTGTCGTGGATTGAGAGTGGCAAACGGGTTGTCAATGGTAGCTTCATCATCAGAGGAAACTTGGTGATCTGGAATCTGGGTGGGTTGCTGCTTATCGGTGCCGCCGAGGTTTAGGTTAGCCAATTGGTGCAGCAATTCCTTTTGACGGGTGAGTTGTTGTGTAAGTTGATCTAGACATATTTCCAAGCGAGCATTGTCAGTCTCGAAGGGTTGGCGACGAGACGGCATAGTAAGGATCGTACACCGGATAGTGATACCAACTGATGCAGCGAGTGTGTAACGAAACGAGAAACAAGATCAAGAACAATAAAGACGGCTCCGATGATACTACGTATACTACGGAAGAGCGTCTTTACTAGGAGAGAAAAACCCTTGTTTTATTAATCAATCTTCAACCCTCTTATAGTAGGAATAAAAGTTATTTATACTAACTGGAATCTCTCCAGATTATTGCAAATCAATCCCCCAACAATAACTAAACTCACAAATAAACATAAATATTATTAATATGAGTTACGGCTTTAGACTTTGTCAATTAATAAGCGATCATGCTTATCAAGAAACAACATTGCAGCTTCATCTCCACCAGATTCTATCTCAAACTGGTGGAAGGGATCTAAATATGAAGAGATCGTCAAACAAAATCAGAAAGATACCTCAGGGCATGATCATGTGAAGAGAATACTGTTTGGTGACAAGGAAACCTGAAGAAGTGAGCTTACTGTTTTTTCTCTGACAAATATTTTGTGTAAGCTTTTTCTGTAAAAAGAATTTTTGTATTCTTCATTTCTTCACTTGTTTTGAAGATGTTGAGCTAGTTTATTCATGTGTATATAGCTCTGATACTTTGTACAATACTTATACGTTTTATAAGTATAAAAGTACATGGGTTTATGTCGCTTACTTATGGGGTTTGTCATCATAAAAAAAAGGGAAAATTGTTGGGATATTTCTGTTAGGTTTTATTGAGACAATGTATCTTTGGTTAGAAAGTTAGAGTACCCATTTTCCGCGTATTATAAGTGGAATTCTGGTTTTCTAGATAGACTTGCTAAGTCTTGGTTTGTAAGATGTATATACCAGAATGTATCATATACTGAGTTTAGCAGGATCCTGGACTTGAAGAGGTTTCTTAGTCTTAACTAAGGAATGAAGCAGGATCAAGGAGATGGACCAGTAAGCAGCATAATAGGAAGTTGACTGTAGGATCCTGGAACAGGAAGCTATTCAGAATCAAGAAGCTATCGCAGACAGGAAGCTGACTGCAAATTTCGAGAATAGGAAGTTGTTCTGAAACAGGAAGTTACCGTAGATCAGGAAGTGAGCACTTAATAGTAAACAACTGCTGCATGCAAAGTAGAAAGCTGTAAGTTTCATCTAACTTATTCAATACATACGAGGTTTATCATGAATGTTGTACGAGGTTTGGTTCCTGTCAAGGATTCGTTAAATAGAAGTTAATGTCTGGCCAACGAGGTAATGCCACCTGGACCCGTGGATTTCCAAAGGAAACTCTATCTTATGTTTATTCTGCTGCATACTGTAATACCAAGTCAGGAACCTGAAACAGCATACTGCCAGGTTTCTGAATCGAGTCAGGTTACTGCATTCACTGTTGAATCAGAAACCTGTTCACTGAAAAGATTTTAAAAGTTCAAAATCAATAAAGATTCATTCACCCCCCCTCTGAACCTCTGACCACTTAGGACCAACATGTTGCTATCATAATACTTGAGGGACGACTCTCATAATGTATAAAATATTATAAAATGTAGAGTAGATTGATCGTAAACATACTAAGAAAATATAACGCATAACTCAAGTATTCATTCCAATTTTCCTCAGCTCATTATTACTGTTGTACCCCCTTAGGTTGTTGGGATATTTCAGTAGTTATCTTGATAAGACAGAACATGTTGCATAATAAGACAATATAGTTGTTGTAAGTAAGTTCCACGTATTACATGATAAGATCATGTAATGGTTTTCCAAATTATAAGGAAAACCAACCTTAGAAGAAACGGTAAGTTATCTTCTAAGAGCAGCAAGGTGGAGGAGCCGGCAAGTCAGGAAGCTGACTAAAGGTTTCAGGAACAGGGAGCTGTTTTGAAATAGAAAACAACATGGAAGTAGCGGCAAGCTGCTGTAGCAGAAAGCTGAATAAAACAGCAAACATGATGGTGGAACAAGAAGCTGTCGAGTATCAAGAAGCTGTCAAATTTCAGGAAGCTGACACAGATCAGAAAGCAGACGCAGGACAGGAAGCCAACTATAGGTTTTGAGAACAGGAAGCTGTTCTGAAACAGGATCCTAGCGTGGAACAAAAAGCAGCATAGAACCGCATCCTGAGTTAGCAAGCAAAGAAGAGCTACAACTATCCATGCAGAGAAAATAGAAAGTAGCCAACGGATATTTTGCAGAAAGATAAGTGCTACTCATATCCATGCAGTACGAAGAAGATCATGCAACTCCAACGGGAACAAAGCTATCTGGCAACTAGATTAGCTAACCGTTGTATGAAAGTCAAAGATGGTGGGCGCATTAAATGCACATGTTAGAAACTATTTAGAAACATTTAATGCAACCACAAAGATGATCTTGAGAGATTGAAGTTCACATTCAAATGGAGAAGTGTCTTCCTTCAACGAACACTTTCCTCCAATGGATAAATTCTCAAGACCTATAAATAGAAGGTAGAGCTGACGAAAGAAGTTGTTGAGCATAGCCGAATGGAAAATCAAAAATACTCCAAAGTTAATTCTAAGCTTTCTTTTGCCCAGTCACTCAACCTTCGAAGTCAGTCTACTCAAGCATTCGATCTTTCAAAGTTCAAGACTGTCTTCACCGCAATAGTTGAAGAACCTTTTATTCTTTAACCATTTGTGTTGTGTACGCTAGGTTGTGTTAGGTGTAACTTAGTTGATAGGATTTGATCCTTGCTAAGTTTAGTAGCCCTGTGTGAGATTTGTACCCTGTGTGGGTTGTGGCCTAAGAATCTGGGATTCTGTAGCTAAACTTGTTAGGAAGAAGTTTGTAAAGTTGAGACTTGTAAATCAAACTGACCTAACGAAGTTCCTCCTCAGTGAATGAGTAGAGTGGATGTAGAAGGATTACACCACCTTCGAACCACTATAAACAAAATGTGTTTATATGCTTTGATTGTATGCTACAGTTTAATTACTGCACATCTATCTTGCATACATCACAAGCATCTTGAGAAAAGACTTTGTTAAAACCCTACTCTGAAAAGAAAATGTGTTTTCCAAAAGTATTCTATCATTGTTTATTCCGCTGCATACTGTGATTTCGAGACAGGAACCTGATCAGCATTGTGCCAGGTTACTAACTCGAGTCAGGTTACTGTTTCTCTATAGAATCAGGAACTTGTTCATAGAAAAGTTTGAAAAAGTTTGTAAAATCGACAGAGGTTCATTCACCCCTCCCTTTGAAACTCTGACCACTTGGGAGCAACATAGGTCAAGCCCAGCTCGGCCAGTAGCCAGGTCAGCAAGGAGGGCCGATCAGACCTAGCTGACTAGAGTAACTTCGCGATACCCCATCGGGGCTTGAAACGACTAGAGGTCGGTCGAGTCAACTAGGCTCCACCTGGGTCGGGGATAGGACTAGTCTATGGATATGCATTGGACACTAGAGAAGACCTCAACCAACTTGAAAGAATTCCTGAAGTCGAAATCATTAAGATAGAAGGCAAATTTGAAACAAATTATACTCGATTTAGATGAGATCGAATCCATTTCTTCTATAACTAAATCCCTGATAACGTGGGATTTTTTTTATCTAATTAATGTATCTTGGCCTAATTTATAAATAAGTCCCCAATCCCCATATCATAGGAAAAGAATTTCGAAATTATTGTATTCAAACAAATCGAGAGAATTGTCTCTCAATGTTTTGACCAACCATGATAGCCTGACCTTATTTGTCCGGGCACCATCTTTTATTCACTATTATTGTTTTTAGTGTTATTTTTCGGTTCAGATCATTCAAATTGGATTGATTTATTTTAGTGTTTGGCTAAGATTTGTTCAATATAAAATCTAATGTAAACAATTACGATTATCAATTTATTTAGAGTAAAACAAATATTTTCCCAATACTTTAATGTGTCACATTAATTTTCACTCCAAAAAAAACAAGAAATCAAAATACAACTTTAGGAATGTATATGTCAACTTGAGTAGTTGAGTAAGATATGTTAATTAATTCAAGTCCCTTTTTATAATCAACGTTAACTAAGAAAAAAAAAAGAAAAAGAAAAAAAGTTAATTATCGGAAAAATCACGAACATTACTTAATTTACAATTTTAATCAATTTTTTTAATATCACCAAATATAATATGAACTTTCATATGTTTTGCAATTTTAACCAACGAGCAGATTTTTTTTAAAATAACTCCTATCATTTCAAAATAACTATCATTTTGTATGTTAAGTCATTGTTCTATTTTGAAAGAGTGAAAGTTATTTCCAAAATAAACATACCCAAAATCTTCCCGTTGGTTAAATTTACAAAAGATATGAAAGTTCATGTTATATTTAATGATATTAAAAAAGTTTATTAAATTTACAAATTAAGTAAGGTTAGTGATTTTTTGGAGAATTAATCCAAAAGAAAATTGAATTAACTAGAAAGGGTGCATAACTTCAATTATATATAAGTAAGAGTAGAATTTCAGAATGAATAGGGCAAAAACGGCAGTTACTTCCTTTTAAGAATCTGCAACTTTTAGATTAATATTATAAGATAATTTAGAGTACTCTCAATTAATGAAAGTTATGACGGGTGAGAAACCAAAAGTTCTCAAAATTGGATTTTGTGGCTTATAAGATCATAAACATTTTTTTTTTGAATGCTGGTTTAGATTGATATTTTAAAAAGGTTTGGAATGATTTAAGAAATTGAAACATTTTCATACTACTAATACAATATAAATTGCAAAGTTGGAAAGAGATACTTAACGTCGTTGCGGAGGTTTTTGAATGCAAATATACTCTCAACGTTTTAATCTTCTATCTTTGTATTCTTCTTTCTATGGAATATATTTTATTACATTCTTTAAGAGTAAATTTAGTACATATTTTTTGTGTAAAATATGTATTATATGTCAAAAAGATTAATTATTTGTATTGAAATATTCAACTAAATCAATTTTAAACAAAACAACAAACACACACACGTGTATATATATATATATATATACATATATATATATATATATATATATATCTTATTCCAAAATCCAAATAAATTTACTTCATAAGAATATAAGTTACATATGAAGTTTCAATTTTCAAAATTTATAACTTGAGTATAAAATCCTATAAACATAATTTAAGAAAAATTAATTATGAATAATTAAATTAAAAATGTTTCAATACAAAAGATTCCATAAAAACAATTAATAACAATGTCACGCCCCGTTTTCTTTCATAAAAATTATCAGAGTTTTCTTTATGGGCGTGAAGAAAGAAGGGGAAAAAGAAGTGCATGATATAAAATAGAAATCTTTGGAAACAGATAGGAGACAATTTTACAAATACAAATCCTCGGCGTCTAGCCGAGATAAAAACATTTAACAAAGCAGCGGAAAAACATCAGGATCCTTTACATAAAAGATGAACAGTTTAATTTTACAAACAATCAACATAACTTTAAAAAGACAAAACCGGAAAAAAGACACAGCTGATAAAACACCCCTCTCTCTACGCATCATGATTCTCTTCATCTCCTGTAGTGTGAGTACAGAATAGGGGTGAGTGCGTTGAATACACTCGTGGGAGTACTTTCCATATTCAAACAATTATTAAGCAGTCACTCAAAACAATCATATATAATGCATAGCACATAATTCGGTTCATTAATGGACTTCCAACCCATGACTCACCAATGGACACACAGTCTAATGGACACAAAGTCCATGACTCACTAATGGACACAAAGCCCTATGGACACAGAACCCATAACAATACGGACCCTAGTTACCCCGTAATGTGAAAGTAAACCCATAGTCTTTTCCCATGAATGTGGACTTTCGTTCTCTCACAATATGATAGGATGAATACAATATTCGCAACATATAATCCCAGTATATAGTTTCAACAGTCCACATATCACATACATAAAACAATAGACACATAGAGGTTTAGAAGTTACCCCCACACACAACATATAATCACAACATTTATCTCAAAACACATAAGTTCACAATTCATAGCGTTAATTTATCATCATTGTGTGTTACATATAGAAGTATAAAGCTATTAAGGTTTAGAAGTGACCCCCACTTACATCATATAATCACAGCATTTATCTCAAGGCACATAAGTTCACAATTCATAGCGTTAATTTATCATTATTGTGTGTTACATACAGAAGCATTAAGTTATTAGGTATTAGAAGTTACCCTCACCTTATTCGGTGGTTACCACGTGAGTAGCGAGTATCAATTATCAAGTATCACCAGCTCCTTCCAACTGATAGCCTACACATGTTATAACGTTTCTTTGATCCTAAATAGGTATAATTAAAGGTTTAGACGATATCAGATAAGATATGATTGTTAAAGACGAGACGGATCGATAGATCTAAAGATCGAGGCTGAGAAATGAGAGTGAATGTTCATTCCAATAGGCTGATAAGAAAGAGGGTAATATTTGGATCACAACGGAAAAAGAATGAGCTCAATCGGAGTTGAAACGAGCTCGAACGGAGTGTTTTAAGATTGAGGGGTATTTTGATAATTTTGGTCAAAAAGTTGACTTTGACCGGGCCCACGACCCTCGGTCAACAACATCTCGTCGGCGACAACTCGATGATGACGTATAGCGGAAAAAACAGGATTCAGATCGAAAACACGACGTCGCGTGCGCACCCGTCACCCGACGGGGCGTGCGCGCGTGCCAGCACACCCGGCACCGTCCACGTTTCTCGGCAGCTCGATAGGCATCCTCGCCAGCTGCGCACACCACGCTCATCTCGCGCACGCCCATGCGCAATCATCCAGTAGCGCGCACGGCCTCGGCGCCCCGCGCACGACTGCGCACGCCCATGCCAGCGCCTGACGCCCTGCGCTTCCTGCTCGACCAGCCACCTTCCCGGCGCCACCACTCCGTCCACCGGAAAGCCTGCACCGCCGGCTACCACCTCCGGCCATTCCTCGCCAGATTCCATCATGAACAGTGTCGGAAAAATCCGCCGCAAAACCCTTCGACATCACGTATGCCAAAGACAAAACCAACCAACCAAACTTCATCGGCGACCAACCCCATTCACTCCTAGAAACTCCGGCCGGCGACTTCCAATCGCCGGCAACCCTCCAAATCCGGCCACCAGCACACAACAGCAACAAATACACACACGCTCATGCTTACACACACACACACACACACCCAAACCACCACCTGGCCGGCGACCATCAGCACCGGCCACACCACCAGGCCTCGTCGGCGCATCACCAGTGCCAGCTCACTGCTCCCACACAACGGCGCCACCAGCGCCACCCTCCCTAGCTCACAACACACGCACACACAAAATACACACTAAAACACACACACACATGCACGATCATACATACACAGCCTGCAGCAGCTCCGGCGCCGCAACCCACAGTAGCGCCACCCCTCCAACGGCTCACCAGCAACCCCAGCAGCTTCTCCGGCGACTGCTCCGGCGAGAGGAGGAGGAGAGAGATAAATCAGAGGAGAGAGAAAGGTGGTGGAAATCTAGGGTTTAGGGTTTGGAGCCCGTTTTTCACCGTTTTCCGATGAATGAGAAATCGGAATTAAATTTTGAGACCTATCCTAGATTCGTCTCGACGAGACCTACGTTCTGTGCGAAAATCGGCCGAAACCGACAACGTTGAAATTTTCTGGCCACCAGCGACGGCGATGCGCCGAAGGCAGAAAACTGGAAAGAGAGAGAGGAGGGAGGAGAGAGGACTTACGTGTTTTCGTCGCTTTCGGCTCGTTCGAAAAAACAGTGAAAAATGAATCGAATGAGCTCCTATTTATAGAAATCCCGGAAAACACTATTCATCAAAAATATCTGAAACACTGTTCATCGGTTGAAAATTCCGAGTTACTATTCACGTAAATATCTTCATTACTATTCACCGTAAGTATCTTCCGGTTTTCCGAAACTTCGGGTTTTGCCCTTTTCGTCGTCGTTTGAGCTACGGGTCTCCGATTGACCTATAGTTCGTTTCTATTTTCTCGTTTTTCCATTACGCATCTAATGGTATAAAAATCTTCTAGGTTCCATGTCTACAAATAAAAGTCCATCTAAACCATGCATTAACACGTATCTGAAACACACAAAATTAAATTAAACATTCAAAATTAATACACATAATAATTCAATTAAAAGTTTAATAGTTAATTAATCAATTATACTTTGTTTTTGGTTCGAGAAATCTATGATATGAATCATACTCTTTCAATTAAAGAGATATCTCATCGATTCCCACCTTTGTATTTCGAAAAGAAAGGGGGCGCTACAAACAATGTTGTATCATAAATCATTATATAATCATTATAATTTGTATGTATTTGCACTGTATATAACATAAATAAGACTCAGTATATTATTAATCTGAATACATCTCACAAGCGTTCAAAAGAGAGATAATGTTTACAAGTTTTGCTAAACATTCTCTAATAATTTAACCGGAAATTAATAGAAATTAACCAAAACGCTAAATCTTCATATTTTTTCAAGACTGCCGAGCAAAATCAAGAGGGTCCAATCATGAGGTCAAGTTCCAGATTACAGGTTTTTCAAATTACATTTTAAAACCAAAACATACAATTTCTTCATTTCATGTTCTATATCCGATTGTGCATTAATGTTAATTTATTATTATTATTTTTATACATTAAGAGTTGCCCACGATGCAGGAACAAAGTTAGGGGAACTAGCGGCAGCCGCTCCCCTTAAATTTTCCAACGGAATACTATGTGTGTATATATATATATATATATATATATATATAATGTAATTATAGTTAAAAACAAGGATTTCGTCATCTTTAAATGTCAAAAACTTTGATAAATATCCCAAAAAAATATTTCGCCCCCTCATTGAAAAATCTTGGCTCTATCTCTATCACAGTGGACATATTAAGAATTATCCACGATGGACATTTTATCATTTTATATATATATATATATATATATATATATATATATATATTTGATGATATCAATTTGTGTATATGACATATATTGATATAATAAAACATACGTTCCATTAAAATTTAAAAAAAAAAATGAAATAAATCATCCAAATTGAAAGTTGAATTGAACAATCATTGTATTAAAAAAGGGAACCGCATTATTTTATAATTTATGATTCAAAACCAGAAGTTTCCATCTTAGCTCAACCAATTAAATTGATAATCAAATTGTTAATTAGATATGACCCGATCAGGGATGTTGGATTTGAGACAGCGAACCAACTATAGTAGGCACATATATATACACTTTATTATTGTTTTTATTCAACTAATGTGACTTATGATCATGACTTAACCTGACCTACAATTGATTGCATTAAGTTTCGGATCATTTTTGTCTATTTAATGCCTTAAATTAATATTCACTTGCGTAAATCAAATAAAATAAATAAAATAGATAAGCGCGTATTTTTTAATTTACTAATTAATGAAAGGCATTTACAAAAAAAAAAAAAAAAAGCAAAGGTGCAAATATACTCTTAACGTTTATGGAGAGGTGCAAATATTTTTTTGATAGCAAATACACTCCTACCGTTTATATTGTGGTGCAAATATGCTTTTAATGTTTTGTATATATTATGATGCAACTTTGTCAAAAAAAATTTACATCATTCTTATTAAATAATAAATTATTTGTATTATTGAAACATTTCTAATTCTAAATCAATTTAAAATTTTAAAAATAAATTTTATTTTGAGAAGAAATTATATTTAAACTTTTCTTAAATAATTATATTTTTAGGACTTTATACTAAACTTATTAATTTTGAAAATAAAAATATCTTGTGTTATATGCTTATAAAGGAAAATTATTAGGATTTACAAATAAAAATTTTGTTTGTATTTCATGTATAATATCATATTTTTTAAATTCTATATTATTTATAATTAGAAAAAACACAGTGTTTAATATTTGTTTTTTCATTATTAAAATTTAGATTTATTTAATTCTCAAATTTATTTATGTAGTAAAATTCATCAATAAATTTAAAATTAATTTGGAATATTTCAATACAAATCATCAACACATAATGTAATGCATAATAAAATAATATAATCAATTTGCACTTAGAAGAATGTGAATAAAATCTCTACAGAAAAAAAAAGGTTAAATTGCTCTCAAATTCAAATGTTGAGTGTATATTTGCACTCATAAAAATATCGTGACCAAAAAAATTTATTTTTTAAATTCTTTTTTCACTTTTTAAATTCAAAAAATAAAAAAAATTAGAAATTAAAAACCAAATCAGTAATTTGGACCGAATAGCTAGAAATTAGGGGATCACGGTGTTTCAAGTGTGATTTCAGTCCAATTTCGTCATTCAGGGTGAAATTGAGCAAAATTTGCGTTTTAAAAAAATATTAATGTCCTAAATCGCTAGTCCGAAAACTTATTGTCCTAAACTGCTAGACACTCTAATTTACTGGGCAATTTGGATAATAAACTCTCTCTCTATATTATCATTATTTACACTTTTGTATTTTTTTAAAAGCAAAACCATTAATTAAACAAATAGGTTTATTAATATTAATTTCACTATAATATTTGTGATACTATCTTTGAATATAAATAAAACTTAAACCTCAATATTACTATTTATATTAATTTCATATTGCTATAAAATATAATAGTAGATTGAGTACCACCTTTCAAGAGTAAGAGTACTCATGTACAAAAATTACAAAACTAGTAGTGTAAGCTAGTCAATTTATTGTTTTTTGTGAGAGCTGTCCACATGGCAATCCCCACACGTTCTCCACTACACAATGTACTCTAAAATGAAGAGAGGAAAGTAACTAAAGAACATGTCATGATGGATTTCACAGAGAGAGAGAGAGAGAGAGAGAGAGAGATTTTACATACCACAATGAGGTCTCATGACATGTTATAAGCATGTAAATACATAATATAAGCATTTAAGACAAAAAATTATTTTCTTCTTAGGTTGCGTAACGAAATTGATTCAAGAAGAGGATATATTTAAGAAATCAATTTGAAATGCCTTCATATTATATGGCGAAAAAAAAAAAAGGATTAAACACTAATCAAAAGATGTCTAAATAATAAACAAAATTAATGAAATTACTATCATAAATTTCAGATTTATAGCTAAAATCAGTCAATACAACTATAACCTTAACATCTTTTAAAGTTTAGACCTCAAAATCCTTTTAAAGAAACTACATATAAATATTAAAAGGTCTAGTTTGGCTAAGAGGTAGGTAGAGTATAAATAAGTAATGTGTAGTGATTAAGTATGGGATGGAAAATAGTGTTAATAAAAGCAAAGTGAGAGAGAGATGGACACAAATGGAAACAGGCCTTTCACTTGATTTCAACAAACCATATATTTTATCTTCATTATTGGTACTACTACTTGTGATTTGTACACTCTCTAATTAGCTAGGTCCACCCTTCTCTCTCTCTCTCTCAATTTTTGTGAGAGAGAGAGAGAGAGAGAGAGAGATGATAAAAGGAGAGTTGGGGTCATCTCCAACACAAAAGAGATACAAATTACTCAATTGATGTTTCAGCAGACAAAAGGTAGTGTTTGGAGTTCAAAAGCCCTCAACAGTTTGTATTGTGTCAATCAGACCTCCAATATAATTCCACTATAACCTCTCTCTCTCTCTCTCTCTCTCTCTCTCTCTCTCAAACATAACATTAATGGAATTAGTAGATCATCAAGGAACATCCACAACAAAATTCAAGAGAATTTGTGTATTCTGTGGAAGTAGAACTGGCAACAAATCATCATTCACTGAAGCAGCTCTTCAGCTTGGCAAGCAACTGGTAATTAATATTATTACTCTCTATTAATTAACTTGAATTGCAAGAAACTTGATAATATATAACATGACTTATGATGTGCAGGTAGAGAGAAAGATTGATCTAGTTTATGGTGGAGGAAGTGTTGGTTTGATGGGATTGGTGTCTAAAACTGTCTTTCATGGTGGCTGTCATGTTTTAGGGTATACTTCCTTTCCCAAAATAAATGTATTTATTAAAACATAACTCTTTTTCTGAGATTGAGGGAGTATTAATAATGATTTTACCCTCCTCATAATATATAATTAGGTTTTTGTTTTGCATATATATTATTGATCCATTATTCACCACATTCTTCTCTTGTTTTGAATGTAGAGTAATCCCTAAAGCTCTCTTGGCACATGAGGTACTATTCTAACTTCATCCTTGCCAATCACTAATTAACTTCACTTGCACCACATATGCAGGTTGATGTTAATATGTTTATCGTTGATATGTAAATATTTTATTTCTTTAATTTATGTAATATGAAATTACTAAATAGTTGGATTTGCTACATAATGGTGGACAGTAAGCAAGAGTGTATACATTTATTATAACATATGGCAATTTTGTCTTTAAAACATATATAGTAATTAATAAAGTAAGTTAGTGCAGGTATGTATATGATGAAGGTTTTTTTTTTTTTTTTTTAGATATCTGGAGAAAGTGTTGGAGAAGTAAGAATAGTGGCAGATATGCACCAAAGGAAAGCAGAAATGGCCAAAAATGCTGATGCTTTTATTGCCCTTCCTGGTATTAATTATTAATACAATTTTATGCTTCGTGTTTTTCTTTTTTAGGAAATATTTCAATTATTTCTCAAATTAAGAAATTAGATTAATCCCACTTCTTCATTAGGTGGTTATGGAACAATGGAGGAATTGTTAGAGATTATAGCTTGGTCTCAGCTGGGAATTCATGAAAAACCAGTAAACTTATTAAGTCTTGAAATTAATAGTTAAATTAATTTATTACTATATGATTAAATTTGACAAGTAATTTGATAATGAAAATATGTATTGGAACAGGTTGGATTGTTGAATGTAGATGGATATTATAATAGCTTGCTTGCATTGTTTGACAAGGGAGTGGAGGATGGATTTATTGAAGATTCAGCAAGACATATTCTTGTCTTGGCTGACTCTGCTGAGCTGTTGATCAACAAAATGGAGGTTTCTTTTATTAATCAACTTATTAATTAATTATCACCAATTAATATTATAGTAATTGCATGGTAATTAAATTATCTTTAATTCATGATTTACACTTCAATTGTAACATAATAAAGACGACCACCTCATCACGTTCATGTGTTGATGGATTAAAATGTCAACTGAAAAGGTGTAAATTAATTATGCATGATGTGGTTAAATGTGACCTAAAGAATTAAGTAGTGATTATGGAGAATGACTTCTTTGGATTTATTTTAGGCCAACCATATAAAATTTTATTTTAAACAAAGCAAATATTCTGAATTGCTATTCATGATATAGCATTATCTGCAAGATGGTAAAATAGTTATATCTTTGAAAAGTTGGTAGGCTAATCAAAAGAATTCAACATATGATTCTGATGAAAATGATTTTAACTAAAAATTAAATATTTCAGCAGTAACACGACGTCGTTTGTCTGCTCTGTATGAAAACACCAGATACAAGTGGGAATCTTTTCTTGGGGTTGGCTACTGAATTATTGAAGAAGTGTCTGAGTCACTGTCATTTTCTTCATCTTTTTAAATTTTTTTTTTTTTGGGAAAATAGGAATATGCACCAGTTCATGAAAAAGTGGCAGATAGAGAAAGTTGGGAAGTGGATCAATTGGAAACAACAAGTGGGGAAGCACCAATCAGATGATATATTTCTTACAATTTTTTTACAAATCAAGCTCATGATTCTGTAAAGATTTTTTGTTTGTGTGTATATATTAATATTTTATACAATTATTTTGTGGTTATGCCAGCAAAACCCTCTCTCTCTCTCTCTCTCTCAAGTGGATTTCTTCAATTAAAGATCCTATATCTTAATTGTTGACATTTGAATAATTAATTGAGGCAAAGATCTTTGTACTTTCATTATATATTTGATTGAAGTGGTGTCATATGCTTCTTTAAAGTAATTGTTTATGGTGCATTATACGTACACTGAGTAAAAGAGACGGTGGCCCACCTTACAGTTCTGTCTTCTTATATAATTCATCTTGTGATGATGATGATGATTTGATAGAAGATTTATTAGTATCTTGATGATATATAACATGCCTTGTTAATTGTGGAAAATTGTAGGATGGGAGATGTGAATATAAATAATTAAATTTGAAATTCCATTTCATAATCATGCCTTGGCAATATTGGTTATGTACAAATACACACATATGAACAATTTTGATTGAAATTGGGTAAAATTTGCAAAGTCTGAAAATTTAAAGTCTTAAATTGTCGGTCCGAAAACTTAAAGTGTGAAATTGTCAAACCCTCTAATTTATTGGGCAATTTAAATAATAAACTCTATTATTAATAACAAAAGTTATGTCTTCCACAAGATCGATCAAACCCTTCTCATGTAAAATTATATATTTACAAATTAGTATATAGTTGGGTAAAAAATAAAAATTCATCTCAAGTATATGTGATTTAGCATTTTACTATATCTATTATTTATATAAAAGTGTTGATGTTTATTACAAAATATGAACTGCCGAATATATCTTTATCAAAGATTATTATTCAAGGTTATAATAGTAATTTAGGATTTTCATATTTAAATAATTTTATATTAAAATCTTGATTCAAAATCCTATAAAATCCTATTATAATTAGAACTCTAATATAAAAGTGTTATATATAAGATATTTTTAATAAATTTTTTTTCTTTAATTTGAATTGATTTACATGTGCAACACACGTAATCTAAAACTAGTTATTTATAAATGTTTTCATCTAACTATATAAAGTACACAAGCTTTGCAAGTTACAACATTTCCGACTGTCACGTTATAAAATCTCACTAGATATTATTCTAGTGCATCTAAATTTAGCACTTTTCTATATGAATTTTAAAAGTTTTTGTTTCACTATATAAAGTTCATGAATTTTGCATGTTACAATATTTTCACCTGCCACATAATAAAATCTCATCGGAAACTGCTCACGTACATGATTTTTAGAGGAGTAAATTTATTATGAAGATGTCTAGGTACAATATATTCATTACCTAATCTATTTCTTCATTTTCTTCTTATTCTTCTTCTTTTGTAGTTTGAGTTAACTTTATCAAAATGATAGGTATAATTCAAGGAAACACCGATTTTATATCGTCGGAGATAGTAGCAAAAAGTGAACTTAAGACGCTGGCAGATATTTGTATGCTCAGTTGCATTGTATCGTCCATGGTGTCGGGATCTTCGGCGTTAAGTAGTTTAGACCTGACAGCTGCTGCAATTATTATGAAGATATTCAAGTTGCTAATTGAAATATCGAAGAGAAAACACCATCTCAACATCTTTGATGAGTCTATTCGATTTGAAGAATGAGAGTCATCAGCTACATATTCAATTACATATGTACCCTTGTCAAATTTGAGATAAAGTTAGTGGTTCATTGCACCAACGAAGCAGCTATGACCGCTGTCAAAGGGTGATCTCCACCCAAACAAAATTTGCATCATTATTGCATTCATTCTCACCATCATCAATTAATGCGAAAATATTGTAAGTGACACAACCAATGAAACCCAACACCACTGTTTTACTAGAGTAATTTCCAAACTTTTAGACGTGGAGCCATTGTCGAAATCATCCAATTTTGAGCCCTAATTTCAGAATAAGAAAAGGAAAAAAAAAAAAAAAAATTACCCCTCTAAAACTTAAATTGATGCACGTGAGCTATTTTTGATGGATTTTACGTGATGTGTGGAAATATTATAACCTGCAAAATTCTTGTACTTTATATAGTGAAATGAAAACTTTTAAAGTGTATATTGCAAAGTGTTAAATTGAAATGCATTTGAAAAGTTTCAAACGAGATTTGATGATGTAGTAGTCAAAAATATTATAACCTGTAAAATTTGTGTATTAAATCCTAGTATTGTTAAATCGTAGTATTGTATATAAGTAGAGCCCGACTATCTGCACCCCAAAAATTTCTAAACACACCCCATTAAAAAATGATTTAAAAAATACAAAACATAGTAACATTTCAATTTTACCCTTATGAATTAAAAAAAAACTGAAAGTTGCTCCAAATTTCTTCTCCTGCCACTACCTTCTTCTCCCTTCTTTTTTTTTTTTTCCTTTCATTCATCAAACCTTGAATTTATAAGGGAATAACGTATGAAAAATCATTTTATGAGTTAACAAACTATATAATAATCGTGTGAAATTATGTAAAAAGAACAAAAAAATAACAACAAATCAGGGACCCGTTCGACCCTGGTTTGTCGAACGCAAAGAGGTATGTTCGACTTTGGTTGTTTGAACACAAAGAGGTGTGTTCGACCACCAGTCTAACACAGAGAGGTGTGTTTGACCAACCAGGGTCGAACACACCTCTTTGTGTTCGACCACCAGTTGAACACACCTCTTTGCGTTTGACCAACCAAGGTCGAACGGGTCCCAAATTTGTTGTTATTCTTTCGTTCTTTTTACATGATTTCACACGATTATTATATATTTTGTTAACTTATGAAATTGTTTTTCATAGATTATATATGTTGTTATAATAGGTTTGAGGATTGAAAGAAGAGAGAGAGAGAGAGAGAGAGAGAGAGAGAGAGAGAGAGAGAGAGAGAAGCAGACGGGCAGGGAAGAAAGAATAAAAAAAATTCAGTTTATTTATTTATTTATAAGGATAAAATTGTAATTTTGTCATTTTTCGAATTTTTTAAATCAAAAAAAAAAAAAAAGAGGTGTGTTTAGTATTTGACGGGGGTGCGGATAGTCGGACCCATATGAGTATGCTTCACTAGTTATCCAATTTTTTATGAGGTGTAACCATATTAATTGTAGATGTGAGTATATTTATATTTCAATAAGATTGACAAGAGTTGAAATGTTGTAATTAAGCTTGGGGGTTCCAATTGAATTGATGGATGTTTACACGTTAGCTAATACCAACAAAGCATTGATTAGCTACAATGAGTCAGCATCTACAGATGAGTTGTTCAGGTTATTTTTATCGGATGAGTTGCGATTTTCCATTCAAATTATACGATTTTTTAGATTTCTTAATTGTACAAACTTTTTTGTATTACAATTTATCATATATATTATATATTTTGTTGCATATTCTCGACTGAAGCAAATCATAGTAGTCGACGTACATAGCAATTGATGATTATGACTTTGCTTGAGTTGGCATAATGTAACAAATTATAAAGTTTTGATGGTAAATTGCAATTAAAAAAAAAATGTACAAAAAAGTACAAAAAATCACAGTCTAGGTGGTAAACTGCAATGAACTTTTTTTATATGCATGTTAAAATTCTATAATCTTCACTAGTTATATAATTCAAAAATGATTACTCTAGTATACACAATCAGATAGCAATAATGTACGTCATTTGTCTTTTATAATAATATCTCCATTTTTATCTGAAAAACATAAAAGAAAAACAAACATAGAGTATGCCCTAATTCTATATTTGGCATGCAAATAATGAACAATAATTGAATGGGAATGGGACAGATTGGTTCAAATTAAGATTGGTCCTACCAAGATCTCCTCCAATCCCCTCAGTACAGCTTCAAATTCCAAATCCATCCCAAATCATTTAATCTATCTCTCGAAAATTATTTTATTTATATCAAAACAAAATACAATATTTCTAATGATTGAAATAAATCAATCTAGCTGAGGACTAAAGTTATTCAACTTAATTAGTTTGCTACTTCACTCAAATTTATTTAAGGTGGGGATTAAATACACCCCAATCATTATTATTAAGCATATTCCATTTATATAAATTTTAATTAAAAAATTTAAAAATATCAATTTTATCTTTTAAGAAATAAAAAAAACATTTGAAGTAGATTCAGCCATCATGGCCAAACACACTTCTACATGAAATGGAGAGAGAAAATGAAGGGGAAGAGAAAGGGTGCGGTATTCATAAAAATAAAAAAAATAAAAAAAAAAATCTTAAGGCTTTTGATTTTTTTAAAAAATTGTTTTAATTACAATATATTTAAATTGGGGTGTGTTCTAGTATAGTAAATAGTGGTGTCTTTTTAGTCCCATCTTTTATTATCCCACAATTCTATCATTATCCCAATATTTTTCTTTTTAAATAAAGGTTGCTAGAGACCCAACTATATATGTGCTTTTCAAAATTATTAGGAGATTACAACTGAAAACTGCTCCTAATCCTTATAAATTAACAAGGCGTTAGAAGATTATATGCCTATATTTAAACAAACACCGCATATTTAAGTTAAGGGAAAAATCAAGCAAAGGTCTATATCTTTCTTTTCTTCGAAATTTATTCTGGTTCTTACATTTTCCATATTGTATTTGAAAAAGTGAGTGGAGACGGATCAATCCATACTTCATAATTCACATATAAATTCGTGAAAATATATCTGATTTGTGGATATCCATGAGTTAGTCTCTTGCAAGTTTTTGTGTATTTGAAAGGAAAAAAAAAAAACAACGCTTCACTGAATCGAGACTTAAAATTCAAGGGTGTGATATTAATTTATCATAAATCTACTAATCATTCAAAAAACGGTACAAGCTGAGAGGGGAGGAAGTCAAACTCGTTACTCAGAACAATTCAATTCAAACAACCAGCAATAGATATGCTATTATAGATTCTAATCCATAATCATATTCTTCAATCCAAACAACCAATTAGTTTGCTAGGACAGACTTGGATGTGTAAGAGTGTGTGTGTGTGTGTGAGAGAGAGAGAGAGAGAGAGAGAGAGAGAGAGAGAGAGAAGGCATTTGACCATTTTCTTATTTTTTGGCCAATCTGAGAGTTTCAGTGAACAAAAGATCAGTTAAAAATATTGGAAGAACATGTACTTTCCACATCAACTTGAAGCAGCTATATTGCAAATTATTAGCTCAACTCAAACCGGGATATCCAGGGGTTAAATCCCTACAACATCACACAGTCAAGTAAGGACTGGATAAATGTCTAATTGCATTTGAGAGATGAAAAACCAATACACCACACACTGGGTAACTTAACTAGCCATTGGATGGTTATGGATATATTCGATTGCAGGAGGACACGAGCCAATTTATCAGCCAATTTCCAGCTTAAATTCTTCCTCGAGAGCCATTACAATCTCCATAGTGTCCAAGCTATCCAAGCCTAGATCCTTCTGAAAATGAACATCTGGAGTCACCTGCAAATGTTAAAACGGAAATTGATGAAATTTGCATAATGAGATAATTTCCTTCACCGTGGATATGGGTGATAAATAAGAAGAGCACGATTTCATAATCCAACTCATAGATGCTAATGTTGTACAGAAACAGACATTAGCATAGCTCTTACAGTTTTCTGATTGTTCAATTGAGGGTCAAAAATTCACACCAAGGTCTCTGCTAAACTTGTTATGCTCAAGAATTGATTTCCCTTGGCCAAAGCCATTATGGAAAAGGAAAAGGAACAGGAGCAGGTCAGAGATAGAGAGAAGGCTTTCATAAACTTTAAAATAAAGATAGGCTTTTGGTTTTTTAGATGAATCCTGTGCTTAATATCCGACTTTCTCAACACAAACCAAACACGGACATATCTACTAGGAACATGCATAGGTCAGTTTCTTACAGCATATATACACACTTTTAGTTGGTATATAAACAAAAATTAAGCCAAGAGTGGACAAGGTAAAACAGGTCTTGTAAATCAGAAAAAACTGCAGTAGTTTGGTGCTCAAAAAAGGAAGACAACTACTGTCATTCACTCATTTGAAACTGGTCAATCACATTAGAAACATTCACTGATTCAGATAGTGTGGGGTTGGCAAATGTTAGACATCACTCTTCTACTTATTTTGCACTACGCAAGAACTTGCAAGAATTTAACATCATCTCATCTAAATTTACTGTAATTTAGTCAAAAGGACACAAATTTAACATATCATTAAACTGGAGAGTCAACCAATACTAGTTTAAACATTACATTATTCAAGTTCAACTCACATGTAACTGCAGATTCATTCACTCTGAACACTTAACTATGAAGGAATCAACTCCTAAACAGCATTGAGATAATGTTCTCAAATTAAACCAAACTTTATCTTTTACTTCCTCGAAAATAGTTGAAGAAGAAGCAACGAAGGTGTGCTACTAGTGTTCAATGCCCACTAATGATCTCATCTATAAGTTGAAAAATGCTCGCTCACTCATACTGCATTCCCATGAAACACATTTGACATCTTGCAAATTCTCTTGCATAATTGACAAGTCTTAACCAAATACCGTTTCAACCAACTATTCACTAATGACTCAAAAGCTTCAACTTTTCCCCAATTTTTCCGTACATCTATTCCAAGGGGTAAACAGTGCTGAGCAACCAAAGATTTGTTGACTTTTTGGCACCAATTTCTCATCCCACATCGGTAGATTAGTAAAAGGAAGGAGCTTTGTGAATTTATAAATATAGCTCTCCCCTTTACATTCTAATCATCCCAGAATTTGTATACTTTGTACAATTCTTCTCCTATATAAAGTAGCACGGACTCTTTGGGTGGTGCTCGGAGACGTAGGCCAAAACTTGGTCGAACTCCGTTATCAAATTTTCGGGTGTGTTCTTTCCTTATCTCTTTTATTGTTCCGCAATTTATTTACGGTTGTTTCTTTTCTGTTGTAGTAGTATTCAATATTTATCTGTCGGGTTCTTTCTGTTAGTGTTTTATTTGGTTCTAAGTTCTGTCTAGGAGATTGGATTTTAAGTGGGACCAATTGTGACCCCTCCAGTCTTTTCTGGGAATTATAGAATCATTATAATTCACTAGTTTGTGGTGGAAACTGCCCGATTTCCCCAACAAGTGGTATCAAAGCCGAAGGTTTGTCCTCGGTTTTCTGTTTGTAATATTGAATACTGTTAGTTGAGGTCATAATGTCGTCAGATGATTCACCGACAAAGGAGGTTACAACAAATGTAACATCAGGGGCATCGGCTTCCTCGTCCACATGGGCAAGGTTTCCTATGTCAAGTATGAAGTTGGCGGTTGAAATATTTCACGGTACTGGCCATTTCGGTATGTGGCAAGGCGAGGTCATGGATTCTCTTTTCCAGCAGGGCCTTGACATTGCCATTGAGGAAAAGAAACCAGATGACTTAGATGATAAGGATTGGAGTACCATGAATCGGTTGACGTGTGGAACAATTCGATCGTGTCTGTCCAGGGAGCAGAAGTATGCTGTCAAAAATGAGACTTCTGCACACAAATTATGGAAGGCATTGGAGGGTAAATTTCTGAAGAAAAACGGTCAGAATAAGCTCCTTATGAAGAAAAGGTTGTTCCGATTTGATTACCGATCAGGTACTACTATGAATGAACATATTACTCTATTTAACCAATTAGTAGCAGACCCCTGCTAAATTTGGATGTAAAATTTGAAGATGAGGATTTAGCCTTGATGTTGTTATCATCTCTTCCCGATGAATTTGAACATTTGGAAACTACGTTACTTCATGGGAAGGAGAATGTGTCTTTAGATGCTGTATGTTCTGCGTTGTATAGTCATGAATTGAGAAAACAGGATAAAATGAAAAACAAAGCAGTTGCAGCAGATGAAGCATTAGTGGCGAGAGGTCGCCAGCAGGGCAAATCAAATGGGAGAAGAGGAAGATCAAAAAGCAGAGTTGCCAAAGATAAGTGTGTTTTCTGTCACGAGAAAGGACACTGGAAGAAAGACTGTCCAAAGTTGAAAAAGAAAGAGAAAGGTCCGCAAAATGCAAATGTTGCAGAATGTAAAAGTGATGCAGAAACGGATTTCTCTTTGGTAGTTTCACCTTCAACATGTCATCTAGATGAGTGGATTTTGGATTCAGGTTGCACCTATCATATGTCTCTCATACGGGAGTGGTTCTTCGATTTTGAAGAAATTGACTGTGGAGTTGTTTACATGGGAGATGATAATCCATGTAAAACAGCTGGGATAGGTTCAATCAAGCTGCGGAATCATGACGGATCCACCAGAATCTTGAAGGATGTTCAGTATGTGCCGAGGTTGAAAAAGAATCTCATCTCTTTAGGGGCCTTGGAGTCAAAAGGCTTAGTTGTGACGATGCGAGATGGAACTCTTAAAGCAACTTCGGGAGTACTTGTGATGTTGAAAGGTATCCAGAAGAATAATCTGTATTACTACCAAGGTAGTACAGTGGTTGGGACAGTAGCAGCTGCAACTTCGAGTAGCAAGAAAGATGCAGAGGCAACAAAGCTGTGGCATATGCGTTTGGGACATGCTGGAGAAAAATCCTTGCAAACTCTTGTCAAGCAAGGATTATTGAAAGGTTCGAAAGCTTGCAAATTGGAATTTTGTGAGCATTGTGTTCTGGGAAAACAACAAAAAGTGAAATTTGGCACTGCCATCCACAATACTAAGGGTATTCTGGATTATGTGCATTCAGATGTTTGGGGACCTACCAAGACTCCATCTATTGGAGGTAGGCATTATTTTGTCACTTTTATTGATGATTTTTCCAGAAGAGTATGGGTGTTTCCTATGAAGAAGAAAGATGAGGTGCTTGAGATTTTCCTTAAATGGAAAACTGAGGTTGAAAACCAGACGGGAAGGAAGATCAAGGTTCTTCGCACAGACAATGGTGGAGAATATAAGAATGATCCATTCCAGAAGATATGCCAAGAGTATGGCATAGTTCGGCACTTTACAGTCAGGGGAACACCGCAGCAGAACGGGGTGTCAGAACGAATAAACAGAACATTAGTGGAGAAAGTTCGTTGTATGTTGTCTAATGCTGGATTAGACAGGAAGTTCTGAGCTGAGTCTGTGAAGTACACTCAACATCTTGTTAATCGTTTGCCATCATCTGCACTGGATGGCAAGACTCCATTAGAAGTATGGTCTGGTAAACCTGCAACTGATTATGATTCTTTGCGTATTTTTGGTTCTACTGCATATTATCATGTTAAGGAATCAAAGTTAGATCCATGAGCGAAGAAGGCTCTCTTTATGGGTTTCAATACTGGGGTAAAGGGATATCGTTTGTGGTGTTTGGAGGCAAAGAAGACAATTATCAGTAGGGATGTTACATTTGATGAATCTGCCATGTTGAATAAAGTAACACAAGAATGGTGTAATGGTACTCCGCAGCAGGTGGAGTGTACACCAAAGCAGGTGGAGTTGGAGCAGACAGTGGTGATTCCAGCAAAAAGCACCGTCAGTGACTCTCCTAAAGCAGAAAGAGTCCGATGAGGAAGAGGTTTTATCCCAAGAATCTCCGCAGCAACAAGAGCCAATTGCAGTTAGGAGGACAAGACGAGAAATTCACAAACCTGCTCGTTTTACTGATATGGTGGCATATGCACTTCCAGTGGTTGAAGGTGTTCCATCCACATTTCCTGAAGCAATCCGAAGTTCAGAAATTGATAGATGGAAAGTTGCAATGGAAGAAGAGATGCAATCTCTTCATAAGAACCAGCCGTGGAAGTTAACACAACTACCGAAGGGTAAGAAGGCAATTGGATGCAAATGGATATTTGCAAAGAAAGAAGGATTTCCTGACAAGAATGATGTTCGCTACAAGGCGAGATTGGTGGCTAAAGGCTACGCTCAGAAAGAGGGAGTTGATTATAATGAGGTTTTTTCTCCAGTTGTCAAACATTCCTCTATTAGAATTTTGTTGGCCTTAGTAGCACAGTTGAATTTGGAGCTAGCTCAACTTGATGTGAAAACCGCGTTTTTACACGGTGATTTGAAGGAGGAAATCTATATGACTCAGCCAGATGGATTTAAGGTTGCTGGTAAGGAAAATTGGGTTTGTAAACTGATCAAATCGTTGTACGGATTGAAGCAGTCACCGAGGCAATGGTACAAACGATTTGATAAGTTCATGATGGGTCAAAAGTACACAAGAAGCAAATACGATCAATGTGTGTATTTGCGCAAACTTCAAGATGGGTCCTACATCTACCTACTCTTGTACGTTGATGATATGTTGATAGCATCAAAGAGCTAAGTTGAAATTAACAAGTTAAAGGCTCAGTTGAGTAAAGAGTTTGAGATGAAGGATTTGGGAGAAGCCAAAAAGATTCTCGGCATGGAAATAAGTAGGGATAGAGAGAGAGGCAAGCTTTGGCTGACACAGAAGCAGTATTTGATGAAGGTATTACAACGGTTTGGAATGAAAGAAGATTCAAAACCTGTAAGTACCCCGCTTGCTTCTCATTTGAAGCTTAGTAGCCGATTATCTCCAAAGACGGATGAAGAACGAGAATATATGGCGAGAGTCCCGTATGCTAATGCAGTTGGAAGTTTGATGTATGCAATGGTGTGTACGAGACCAGATATTTCACAAGCTGTTAGTATTGTGAGCAGATTTATGCATGACCCAGGCAAGGCTCATTGGCTAGCTGTGAAATGGATTCTACGGTATATCCAAGATACTGTAGATGTTGGTTTGGTGTTTGACCAGGATGAATCACTTGGTCGATGTATAGTTGGATATTGTGATTCTGACTATGCAGGTGACTTGGATAAGCGACGATCTACAACTGGTTACTTGTTCACTTTTGCCAAGGTGCCAGTTAGTTGGAAATCTACTTTGCAGTCAACAGTTGCTTTGTCTACGACAAAGGCAGAGTATATGGCGATTACAGAAGCTGTGAAGGAGGCGATTTGGCTTCAAGGATTGATGAAAGAATTGGGAGTTGATCAAAAACACATTGAGGTGTTTTCTGATAGTCAGAGTGCTATTCATTTAGCAAAGAACTAAGTCTTTCATACAAGAACGAAGCATATTGATGTTCGCTATCATTTTGTGCGGGAAATTCTCGAAGAAGAAGAGATTATTCTCAAGAAGATTCATACTATGGAGAATCATGCAGATATGATGACCAAGGTGGTTACAAGGACCAAGTTTGAACATTGTTTAGACCTGGTCAACATCCAGCACATTTGAGTTAGCTCCAGAGGGCGCAAATTTGGAAGCACCGCGAGGACCGTTTTTTATTCGTTTGAGAAGATTTGTTTTTGGTGGGACCTGAAATTATGCCGAGGTGGAGATTTGTTGACTTTTTGGCACCAATTTCTCATCCCACATCGGTAGATTAGTAAAAGGAAGGAGCTTTGTGAGCTTATAAATATAGCTCTCCCCTTTACATTCTAATCATCCCATAATTTGTATACTTTGTACAATTCTTCTCCTATATAAAGTAGCACGGACTCTTTGGGTGGTGCTCGGAGACGTAGGCCAAAACTTGGTCGAACTCCGTTATCAAATTTTCGGGTGTGTTCTTTCCTTATCTCTTTTATTGTTCCGCAATTTATTTACGGTTGTTTCTTTTCTGTTGTAGTAGTATTCAATATTTATCTGTCGGGTTCTTTCTGTTAGTGTTTTATTTGGTTCTAAGTTCTGTCTAGGAGATTGGATTTTAAGTGGGACCAATTGTGACCCCTCCAGTCTTTCCTGGGAATTATAGAATCATTATAATTCACTAGTTTGTGGTGGAAACTGCCCGATTTCCCCAACAAGATTAAACTTATTTTTTTGTCGTAAAAGGAGAACATACACAGTAATATTAATATCGGGTTAATTTCAATTTACTACCTGAATTATTGCACTTTTTTTAAGTAGGTGTATAAACTCAAAAAGTTTTATGATCACTAGTCATTCTTTTCAAAATTTTCCTGTTGCTACCCCAAACACATATTTTCCTGTCAAAATTCGTCAGAAAACTCAAAAGTTTATGATTCATATGTCAAAATGATCATATTTAGAAGTCTAATTATGGTCGTAAGTTTATTAAACGATTCTTGTTTGATTTAAACTTGAATCGAATAAAAATAATTCAAAACCCTAAAATAATTTTTTTCGACTCGTGATTGGATCAAATGAGAATCATGAAATTAATATGCAGTTATAATTTGGCTTCGAATAAGGATCATTTTGGTGTATGGATCATACATTTTTTATTGATATTTGAAAGCGAATTGCATTTTCAAATTTTCCGACGAATTTTGACTGAAAAATATGTGTTTGGGGTAGGAATCTGAAATTTTTGAAGAGATTGGCTAGTAATCAGAATTTTTTTTGAGTTTAGATAGCAACTAGAAAAAATGCAATAGTTCAAGTAGCAGATTGAAATTAACTCTATTAATATCCTAACTTTTGGATCATTTTAACGGTGCATGTATGCAAAATTTTGACAAATACGTAGTGGCATTGTGGCAATCCTAGATTTATGGCCTGGGTTGTGAGAATCTATTTCCCATAATCTCATCACTCATATATCATTATCAGAATTACGTAGTGACTACAATTTAAATTAACTATTAGAATTACCTAGTTTACGAATTGTACAAATGAAAGAACACATCACACAAAGAATGTGGCATAGAGAGTATTGAACATTCGTAGCCTGAGTCCAAACAACATAGATGAGAAAAAGACTACTTCAGAATTGTTGTCTAAAGTTTGCATTGACAAATTTGCAAAAAATTGATTTCAATGTTGAGATTGAACAATAGGGTCGACGGTAGAGTACTTAAGAAAACCGTCTGACTATTATTCTCCAAAATCAAAGTTAAGATTGTTTCAATGCATGAAGAGCTATCTCTGATACAGGAACTCGTCTGCCACTCACGCGCATAATACTGCAAGAAAAGAAGCACAAGTAAGAAGAAAGTGCAGATATTAGCTTACATGATACAAGTGTCAAGATGCAAATGTTTTAATCCAAAAATCTATTTCCAATTTTGTTGCTTTAAACATCTCATTGTGTTACATTGTCTTCTTAAACAACATCAACAGTTTCCAATTAGTGGTGCTCAACCGGTTCTGGAAATCGGAACCGAACCGTGGTCAACAGTTCAGAAAACCTTTGACCCGGTTTCAGTTTGTGTCAATTTCGAACCGTTAAACCGCCGGCTCAAACGGCAGTTAAACCGACGGTTCACCTTTTTTTTAAAATTAAATGATGATGCCACGTGTACAACCCTGATCAATTAGTCGTTGTTTGATCAACGGTCGAGAAGAAGTAACCATTGGCGAACCGGCGGTTTGGACTTTGATTTCAATCAATGGTCAAGATTAAATGACCGTTGATGATGGACAGGTTGCCCGAACCGCCGATTTAACTGAACCGGACCGGTGGTTCGAACATGCCCGAATTTTATTTATTTTTTAATTTTACATTTTGGTTGAAATATATAAATACCATTTATCTCCTTTGTGAATTGCACACAAATTCTTTGTCAGTTTCATCCTTTCTTGAATCAATCTCTCTCTCAACTCACACTTTGATTCTTTCATCAATTTTTCAATTCATCATCACTTATTATATTTAGTCTTATATTGCTATTCTATATCATTTTCTTCTAGACTTCTTCTTCTAGTTCTTTTTTTTTTCTTCAATTGAATCAATTCTATCTAGATTCTCTTCCAAAAAAAAAAAGTCTAGAAGAGGTATTTCTTCTTCCGCCGGTTCATCTCGTGGAAAAGGAAAGAGTTCTATGCCACCACCACAATCTTTGCAGGATAATGATGATGATATCATTGATTCTTATTCTCAATGGAGTCAAGATGATTTGTAGGCCACTTTAAGCCCTAATACCGTCGTCGCCTTTGTCACTGAAGAATAAGAGGAGGTGCCTAGGAGAGCAACGCAAGAGAGCGACAATACGACACACACCACTAGAGCACCTTCTACTCTTCAAAGTGATATTTTCTCTGTTCATATTAAGGAGAAAGTACTGAATAGTAACGTTGATTATAATGTCACATGTAACCATTGTGAAAAAAGCTATAAATTCAAGCATGGAGGGGGGTATGAGACGTTCAACAATCATATATTGAAGAAGCATCCTGACAAGATTGACAATGATTGATCTCAAACACAAATTCGGGGATATACCAATTCTTCTCAAGGTGGAGGTATGAATTCTCTTATTTCCTTGTGATGATAGTTTTGAAAAATATACTAGCACTTACTTACAACCTATTAATAGAAAAATATCTAGAAACACTGTAACACGGGATATAGAAAAAATAGTAGGAGAGTATAAATATAAATTAATTGAAGAATTTAAAATTTTAGAACAAAAATTTTCTATATGTAGTGATATTTGGAAGGATCCTTATAAGTTACATGATTATATGGGTATTACTTGTCATTGGATGGATGATGCATGGAACATAAAAAAACGTTTAATTGCATATATTGATTTTGATGAAAGACATTCAACTATACACATTGCACAAAAAATTATTCATGTTTTAAATGATTATAGTATAGTACAAAAAATATTTTTCATTGGATTTGATAATGCTAGTGGTAATATGACTAGTTTACCTTCACTTATTGAAATTTGTAGACTTCCAATTTAAGGTAAATTTTTCCATATTCGTTGTATGTGTCATTGTTTAAAGTTATGTGTTCAAGATGGCTTAGAATCATTAGACAATCATATTTGTAATGTCCCGTTTCTTTTTAAAGGTAATTTTCACTAAGGCGCTACTTACGTACAAAATTCACATTTTTAAGAATAAAAGAAAGTAAATAAAATTGATAATATTTATGATTTACACATATCTAAAATTCATGAGAATAAAACTCTTGAAACAAATACTTCACAATTGAATACTGGTTATTAGCATCCACCACCCGCGCACCACGTCCTGAACTCTTTACACTTAATACATTTTCACATAAATGGGTGAGTGTTTGAAATACACTCAATAAGGATCTCAAAGCATCGCTAAATAAATTCAACAAATAAATCACAACACAAATACATGAAATTGTCACCTTTCAATCGTAATCTCATAGGTGTAGGAGTTAATAGGGATGTAAACGAGCCGAGCCGAGCCGAACAGTATCGGGCTCGAGCTCGACTCGTTTGGTATCAGCTCGGGCTCGAGCTCGGTTCGAGCTTTGAAAATCGGGCTCGAGCTCGGCTCGAAATCAAAAGATTGAGCTCAAGTTCGGCTCGAGTTCGGCTCGAACAAAGCTCGATAACAAGCTAAACGAGCTCAGCTCGAGTTCGGCTCGATAAAGGCTCGTCTAAAGCTCGAAATGGGCTCGAATATAGGCTCGATAAAAGTTCGAAATAGGGACTCGAATACAGGCTCGATAAAGGCTCGTCAAGAGCTCGAATGTAGGCTCGATAGTTAAAGCTTGAGTTCGGCTCGAAAATATTAGATTTTGAGCTCGTTAACACTAATTTTGGCATATATTTCAAAATTTACAAGAAAATATTATATATATATATATATTATATGGTTAATTTCTAAATATATGACAAATATATATGGTAAATTTCTAGAAATTTCTATATATATTATATGGTAAATTGGTAATATAATATATATATATATATATATTATATGGTAATATAATATATATATATATATTATATAATAGAAATTTCATCAACTTTTATATTTTATTTTTTTGTGATATTAATTGAGTTTATTGTAAATTTCTAAAACTATTACTTTTGTGTAATAAATATATATGGTATATAATAATCTAACTTTGTTAACAAATATTTTCAATGATATATGACATAAATTAGTAATTGATATGTATAGAATAAAAAAAAATATACATATCAATTAAATATTGTATCTTTTGAACTATTTTTTTCAAATACACATATAAATTTATTATGGTTTGTTTTTCAAATCAATTAGTTATTCAATAATCAAAATAAAATTTACAAGCAATCTTTTTCAAAATCAATATTATTGATCATAATATAATAATTATATAATTAATATGTATATACACACACATATAAATGTAGAGTATATCATATATAATATATTGATATATACCTATTTGAGTTTGCAAATATATGAATAGTTAAATGAATAAACTATATGAAATTATTGCAATATACGTTCACATTAAATTTTTTCTAATTATATTTCATATAAATACATGATATTTTGGTATATACATACATTATTCTTATATAAAGATTTTGAATTTTGATACATATGTAGATTTGCACATGTTTAAATTTTATACTCATTATGAATATATTAATAAGCATATATTTGTATACTTATAACTTATTTTCAAGACCCAAATGCTAAATTATTATGTTGATGATGGGATTATACTTGAAACATCAATATAATTATATGAAACATCAACATAATTATATCGTTTATATTAAGATAATATATAATTGGTAAATTGTATCATTAATATCAAAATTTTAAAAAAATTCAGATGGCATGGCAATCAATATATTAGAAATAAGTAAATCATATTTAATTTAGTTATTAATATGTTTATATTTTAAAATGTAATAGATAAAAGAAAAGTTTAACAAGTAAATTAACAAAAGTACAAATTGATCTTGTGGTAGTATAACTTATTTATATGATGGGGGTTTTGTGTTCAAGTCATATCCATAACATTTTGGATTGGTTAAAAATTTTATTTTGATTACTAATTATTAATTATCTAAATTTCAAAAACTTATAAAATTCATAATCATATTTAAATAAAACATATAAACGAACAGGCTCACGAACTATAAACGAGCCTAAACAAGCCTATTCACGAATCCCTAAACGAACATGTTCGCGAGCTATCGAGCCGAACATGTCCAAGCTTGAGTTTGGCTTGTTAAGTTTAACGAGCTCAAAACTCAGGCTCGAGCTCGGCTCATTAAGCAAACGAGCCGAGCTCGAACGAATATTTATCGAGTCGAGCCACGAACTGTTCGCAAACGGCTTGGTTCGTTTACGTCCCTAGGAGTTAACCTGCTTATCAGAGACATAGATACACATAAACATAGCATTCAAACAAAGCATTTAGTTGCGGTTCTTAGCCGCCATAGATTACATTTCATTATCACATACGTTCGCATTTACCTTGCATATAACATACATTCAATCACATCATTCACACATTTCATCATTTAGAACATAGTACCATTCTCATATAGTAAAGCAAATTTCATTTCACATGTGTATTAAAGATTTCACAAATTAGAATTTACTTGTATGTAGCCATAGCAATTAAACATAGCACATATTGGACTCCCGAGTAGCCCCTTGGCACACCTCTCTGGCTTGGTTTCTGAAGAAACCTTCTTTGACTTGATTTCCGAATAAATCCTCTCTGGTTCGGGAATTAACCCTACTTAGCATGGCAAGTAGTCAATTACAAACACACATTCACACTCAATAGTGTATGTAACTATAGGAATCAATAGCACTGTAACAATATAACAATAGCATTCGTAAGGTCACATAAGAAACCATTGTAATAACACATAACTAGACAATCCAATATTCACGTATTGAACGGAAATCACATATTCAAGTGTACAATTACTGAAGATAGATAAGAGGTTACCCCACCTTAGGAAAAGTTGGAGCATTTGTCCTTAAGTTATCGAGCTAGTCTAGATAATTCCTCTTTCCTTGTTTCCTACATCGAACATTAAAAAGTCTGAGTACCTTGTTTAACTTTAAGTTTGCAATCTAAGATCATTAGAGATTAGAATATGACATTTAAGTTTTTCCTTGACCATAAGAGAAGTTGAAACAACTTTCCAAAGATGTTATGGTTTAAATAATAAAAGAAACGTTTTTAAGTTAATATAGGATTTAGGTGACATTATAATAATGCGTTTATTAAAACATTAGAAAACTTATTTAAACTTAAATTAAATCTTAAAAGATTTGAACCTAATTTTAGAATAGTTAAATACAAAGTTAAATTTATAAGATTAGATTTAATTAACTGAATATATGTAAAAGAACTTAATTGCATAATGTGTATAATTAATTTTGATCACAAAAGTCAAATTGAAATTATGCTAAGTTGACTTTGAATTAGGTGAGTTTAAATTATAAAGTCCACATTTAGTTCTAAGTCATGTGTTATATTGCAAACACGAGGGCTTTCTTTTAAATTATAAAGTCCACATTTAGTTCTAAGTCGTGTTATATTGCAAACATGAGGGCTAAAAAGAAAGGTTAAATACTTATAATTTTAAGTCCTTAAATTAAGTCT
Source organism: Scutellaria galericulata (assembly GCA_946896805.1). Classification (NCBI taxonomy): domain Eukaryota; kingdom Viridiplantae; phylum Streptophyta; class Magnoliopsida; order Lamiales; family Lamiaceae; genus Scutellaria; species Scutellaria galericulata. Next base: position 9,296,980 of record OX335798.1, on the reverse strand, counting down.
AATTCTTAACTTCCACAATCGAAACTTAGCTCCAATCGGTCGATACATTCCCGATGGCCGGCGGCACCACGCCCTTGGCAACATCAACCAATTCACACCCTTGCACGCACAACCCAAACTCGTTCAACCCGCTGCACACGCCCTCACCCATTTTCCCGTACCACAACCAATGCCTTCACATAACCGCAAAGCTGCCCCCTATCGCACGTCTCCTGTCACCCGTCTCAGCAGCTTCGTCCAAGCACCTGGCATGCCCTGCAGCCCGTCCCTCGACCCAACAGCACCCGTCCCCAACTCCCGGCGTGCCCAGTGTCACCTGTCGCGCCCAGCAGCCCCCCGCTCCCGTACTCGGCGCACAGCAGCAGCCCCCGTCAACTTGGCCGGCGAACACCCGACGTTGGCAACACCACCATCGCAAGCACACACACACCCTCGCCACTACCCTGCCATGGTCGGCAATCGTTGTCGTCGGCGAGCACGCCCTCATAACACACATACCCATCGCGCTCTCATCACCATGACTGGAGACTTGCAGTTGTCGACGACACCACAAACTCGCACCAACAAAGGGAGAAAAAAGAGGTCACAAGGGAAGTGAAGGAGAGAGATTTCCACCCAGGCAGAAAATGAACGAGAGAAAAGATGGATGAGGGAAGCAGAGCGGGCAAGAAAAGTGAGAGAGGTGAGAGGGGGATGAGAGGGATGTGCATAATATATCTCTGCACACCGCCTAACATCTTCTAAGATAAGTTCTATTTCATTTTCATTATTATTAATATTTTATAATTGTTGATGTTAGTGTTCTGCCATTTATTATTTTATTATGACTTATAATTTAATTGTGATCTTGTCTGCACTTAATTTACAATGTAGTTTTATTAGTTAGCATGGGTGCATATACATATCCACTGCTTTCTTATTTGCGTCAAAGGTAAGTTTCATCTCCTTTTCTTTTTATTATTAATATTATCATTACACTATTATTATATTATTGTCATTCATTATTTCTATCATCTTGTTGTTATATTATTATTATGTGTCATATAGAGATGTAAACGAAGCGAATCGAAGCGAATAGTAAGATATTCGATTCGAATTCGTGAAATTTATGTTCGATTCGATTCGATGATCGAATTTCAAATCTGATTCGAATTCGGTTCGTAACAAAATTTTAGATGTGTTCGATTCGATTCGAGATTCGGTTTGTTTTCAAGATGTAAATTTCTATTGATTCGATTCAATCTCAAGATTCGATTCGATTTAAAGATTCGGTTTGATTCGAATGAGAGACTAAAAATTAAAAAATTCATATTTTATCTTCCAATGCTTAAAAATCATAAAGAGAACAATAATAATATAAAGAAAAGTCATCTAAGTACTTAATAAACTTCAAAAGAAATTAAAAAAAAAATGTTACAAAATAAGCTAGCGGTCGATAACTCCACCAAAATATTATCAAATACATAAGTTATCAAACTACAAAAGCTAAAAAGAACATTTTGCATTCATCAATCTTTCAATTGGACATCAACCGGAACTTCCTCCTCCTGTACATAAAAATAAACGACGGTTACATTTGTTATTGTTAAAACATGTAAAAAATAACATTAAATTTCATAAGAAACTTACGTATGTCATTAGAGGCTTCTTGATCCCATGAAGTTGGAGAACCCAATCTGCTCCACAAATTAAAACTTCTACTATATCAGAAGATAAGTTAGCATGATAAGGATCTAAAACTCGAGTCCCTGCACTAAAAGTGGCTTCTGATGCCACTGTGCTAATGGGGATAGCTAAAACATCACGTGCCAACTTAGATAAAATACCAAACTTCAATTCTTGAGATTTCCACCAATTCAAGGCATCGAATTCAGAGGCTGCTTCCCCATCTTGACATCGATATACCCCATCCTCCAAGTAAATGTCCAACTCTGATTTTGTGGGCTCATGTTCCTCCACAGAGTTCAAGTAGTCATCATACATGGACAAACCAGAAGGAATCAGTTTTCCTTTAGACGTTCCTTTAGACGTTGTGGTAGTGGTGGACCTTGAAGAAGCCTTACCTGACATGAAGAAACTACTTGTTCGAGTCCTCTCTTGAGCAACATACTCAAAGAACAAGTTATACAATGTTTCCCGAACCTTCATCACATTTGTCCCAGCATCATTCTCATTATAGATCTTATTATAAGCAAACTCAACCAACCTCATTTTGAACCTAGGATCAAGTATTGCTCCTATAGCCATCAAAAGGTTACAATTCCCCCAGTATTTGTCAAATTTACTCTTCATCTTCCTAGCCATATGTCGGATAAACTCAATTGGATGATTTTCTTTCTCGTCCAAAATATGTTTGACTCTCCAAATAACAACAAGAAAAACATTAGATGTTGGATAATCAGTTCTAGACATAACTTGTGTAGCTTCATAAAAAACCTCTAGAATCGCAACAACATCCTCTACTTTATCCCAATCTTCGGGGCTAGGACAATACTTGTATAAAGGTTCCCTTTGAGCAAATATGGGAAATGCATCCTTAACTTTAATGGCTTCAACCAACATTTCATATGTGGAATTCCAACGAGTAGGACAATCGATGATTAATTTTTTCACAGGAATATCCAAATGATGCACAATTTCAAAGAATTTAATCAACCTACCCTCTGATTGATTAATAAATCGCACACTATCTTTCACATCTTCAATAATGCATTTAATATCGGAAAGGCCATCTTGGACAACAAGGTTTAAAATATGTGCAGAACATCTGACATGAAACATCTTACCATCCAAAGGCAAACTGCAGCTCTTGGAAAAAGTATCTTTGGCAATATGAAGTGCAACATCATTGTTTGAAGCATTGTCCACTGATATGGTGAAGATTTTATGCTCAATCCCCCAATCCTTTGTGCACTTCATAAGCCCGTCAAAGATATCAACTCCTAGCAAAAAAATTTAGAAATATAACTTAAATCAATAAATATGTCACATAAGTGATTAAAACTTAATGCAATGAAATAATATCTCAAAAGTTTATATTACCTCCATGTGGAGGAGGAAGAGGAATGAAGCTTAGGACTTGTTTCTGAAGGTGCCATTGTGAATCAACAAAATGTCATGTGACACACATATACGAAGTCTTTTTGACTTTTGACTTCCAAATATCAGTGGTCAATGAAATCTTACTAATGCTCCGCAACACCGAACACAACTTATTCTTCTCCATGTCATAAACTGCTTGGACATCATTTCGTATCATGGCACGAGAGATCTTCTCAAATTCTGGGAGATGAAGTTTGAACATGAAAGAAAAACCAGGGTTCTCCACACATTTAAACGGTTGCTCATTCATCAAAACCCAATGTGCAATAGCTTCTCGTTGCTTCGAATGGTCATATCTACCATCGGACAAGAGGGGCATCTCAAATTTGGACTTCTCAGGTTGAAATTGCAACTTCCTTTGAGTATTAGTATGAAGTGATTTTTGAAGACATATCTCCAAGTGATTTTTGAGATGAGATGTTGTACGACTAGCATTCTTGGTAAATTTTGCCTTACAATGTATACACTGAAACTTAACAAGTCCTTTATCTCCAGTCACTTCAATGAAATCACCATGAAATGTTGATGTCTTTTGCCTTTTCCTGCCTCCTAATTTGGACTGACCATCTTTAACTTCACCATCATTCTCAATATCACCCCTATTATCTTCAGCCTCTTGATTTACAATTTGCACATCATCACCCCCTTCAACTTCTACATTAAAAATTCCTGCCTCCATAATAGTTTCATTTTCTTCGATATTTTGATCAACTCTGCTTGTAGAATGCATATCTAATCATGGAATTTAAATAAAATGCTACAATTTCACATATAAACTGCAATCAAACTAAAAAAAGATACGAAATAATTCATCATAAGAAATTAAAAATCATAACTAGGCAAAATGATAACTTAAGATGCAAATTTCTCAATAGCTTATTCAAACGAAATTCGAACAATAATGATAGCTTATTCTCAATGAGCAAAATGGACATCAATTTTCTACATGAATCAATTTTCCAAATATCATAATCACTATAACTTTTGCCAAAAACTTAACAAAGAGGGGCAGGGGCACATCGGGAGACTGCTACCAGAGAGGGGAGACAAGCGAGCGACTGCTGACAGAGAAGGGCAGTGATGGTGGTCAACGGAGTGGTGGCAGCGATGGAGTGGTCAGGACAGGGAAGGAAGCAGGCGAAGACTTAACAATTGGGGCTGCGGGCGAGGACATGAAGAGAGGGCTGGCTGCGACAACGGTCAAAGGAGCGGCGACAGCGATGGAGAGGCGAGGAAAGGGGCGGGCGACTGTTGCGACGGGGTGTGGACGGTGCCAAAATCACGATTGAGAGATGAGTGGGAGAGAGAGGGTTTCACTTTTTTCTTAATTCGGGGATTTGATGAGTGGTTTCAATTTTAGATACAATTTACAATATATTATTATTGTTTTTTCAATTAAATTATTAACAATTTAATATATATATATATATTTATTTATTATTATATTATATATTTAATTTAATACATATATATTAATCGAATCGAATTTTTGAATTTAACGAATCGAATATATGCATATTCGAATTCGATTCGGTAGTTATACGAACTTAAAAATTGATTCAGATTCGAATTCGAATTCGAATTTTACCGAATCGACTTGGTCTAAATGAATTCGAATCACGAATCAAATCGTCAGGATTTTATTTGAATTACACCCCTAGTGTCATATGCACTTATATATAGTATATTCATTGTAGGTATATATGTATTTATTTACATATATTAAATATATTCATCTTTCTTTCATGATTTATATCCATTTCATACTATTATTGATTAAATAATTCATATCACCATCATCTGGGTCTCGTATTAATTATTAATTATATAAAAAAAGTCTTATAATTCTTGTAGTCAAAGTTTAATTTGGAGTGTTACAATATTAAACCTATTAAAAAGACAATTTATGAAATTACTAGATCTACGACATATCATAAAAAATGGGCTAAGTTTTGTAAGAAAAACGGAATGGAAGTTAAAAAATTTGTAATCAATGTGCAACATCATTGGAATTCTATATATTACATGTTTCATGATTCTTATGATTATAGACACATGCTTTGTCAATTTTATATGAAAAATCCACATGATGACATTATTTTATTTGAAATTTCATGGAATGCATGTTTTAATTTGATTCAACTTTTAAAAAAATTTTAAGAGACAACTAGGAAATTATCCGGTTGTTATTATTCTACTTCTCCATTAGATTTAGATAATTGTGTAAAAAATGTTCTTATTTTCAATGAATATTCAACATGTCCTATATTAGGAGACACAGTTATAGTGATGAAATCGAAATGGTTAAAATATTTTCATGAGATACCCGATTTATTTTTATGTGCTAAATTATTAGATTCTAGAAGTAGAAAAAATGGCTTAGAAGATTTATTAAAAATATATTATAATGCATTGTTCCCAAATTTGATATTGGGAGAATATGATGAAGTTGATTATGTTCTTAATCCTATTGAAGTTGTTGGTAAAACTAAACAATGGCTAATCGAATTGTTTAAAGAATATAAAGTATTGTTTGGTGATTCTAGTGATGATGTAGTAGGTAATCAAAATGTAGGAGGTAGTAGTCATTCCTCTTCTTCATCTAGTTTTGTTTCGGCTCCGAATCTTAGTCAATTTTTACAATTTTTATGATATTAGAACACAAAAACGAGCTAGAGGTTTTAACCCTTGTCTAGAATTAGATTCATATTTAGGTGCTACTTTTGAACAAATTTTATTTGAAAATCCTTTGGATCTATTCATCATATTTTAACAATTATTGCAAAAGAGATATTTGCAAGTCCTGCCTCAACCGTTGTCGTAGAACATGCATTTAGGAAAGGAGGTCATATGTTGAATTCAAGAAGATCATAATTGATGAAAGAGAATGTACAAAACATAACTCTTCTTGAAGATTGGGTGAGAGCAAAGAACCGTCAACATCTTGATTTTTCCTATTTAGACGACGATGGAGATGGCACATATGGATACGATTCAACCACATCCTCCTCCACCGGAACCAAAATTGACGAATGAAGATAAGTTTTGGTAAGAGAACTACGTGAGCTTTGATTCCTTAATTTTGACAAAGGATACGAAGGCAATTTCATTCTAAGTTAGAATGAAACTCAAACTTTTTCAATTTCTTTTTTTTTCAAGTTTCAATTTTTTTTTATACAAAGATGGAAAAGTTGTAATTTTTTAACTTCAAGTCTTCAATATTGTTGTACTTGTAGTATGATTCATGATTGTAATATATTGAGTTGTAATATTTTTTTAATTTATAATTGTAATTTTCACTCATTTTAATCTTGTGAACTCAAGTTGTATTATGTTTTATTGTAATTTTTTGATTGTAATATAAAGAATATAAAGTATTGTTTGGTCACAAATAAATCAACGCACGGGGCACGACCATGCTCAAGGGCACGACCGACCATGCACAAAACACAAACTTTCTACCTGCGGGGCACAATCGTGCTTTGACGCATGGTTTGTGCCCGAAAATTAAAAAAAAACGCCTGAACCGTTAGTTCTGGGTCAACCAACGGTTCCAAACCGGAACCGAAATCGAGAGTCCCACAATTCGGTTCCAATTCCACCTTGGCCGGTTTCCCGAACCACCGATTCGAAATCAAAATCGGCGGTTCCAACTGGATGAGCACCCATATTTCCAATTACTCAATTGCACTAACCTGACCAATGTGAATGTAATTCCAAACCCCGTCAATCATTTACCAATCTCGTTTGAAACCGGCGGTTCCAACCGGACGAGCACCTTATTTCCAATCACTCAATTGCACTAACTTGACCAATGTGAATGTAATTCCAAACCCCATCAATCATTTACCAATCTCGTTCGAAATCGGCGGTTCCAATCGAATGAGCACCCCTATTTCCAATCACTCAATTGCACTAACCTGACCAATGTGAATGTAATTCCAAACCCTGTAAATCATTTACCAATCTCTGTTAATAACTATAAGATATTAAATTCTACATAGAGCAGCTTGAGGCAGTTAGATACTAATGCAACAAGCTACAGGCAGTCAGATATTTAAATTATCTTTTGTTGATTAGTAGTTTAAAATTTTTCTTTTATTATATATAGTTATTAAACAATATTTTTGTTGATTATTAGAAATTTGTTAGATGAACAAAAATTTACAATTCTTATTTCACCCCAGTTAAAACATTATGTATTTATTTGTGTATATTTTCAAATGTTAAAACCTTTTCATAAGATAATTTAGGATTTGTTAATTTTAATTTTTAACTTTAATTTATATTTCTTGTGTCATTGTTGTCAAAAAAAAAAAATGAAAATCAAGGGCAGTGAAACTAGTTCAAAGTTAAGCTGGAATTAAGTAATTATTTTAAACTTAATCTTTTTTTTTTTTTTACTTTTTGTGATATTTATAAATATCTTGAGTATCTATTATAAATAATTTTTTTCAAACTTGGTTTTTTTTTTCAAAAATATAAATATTTGAATATTGTAAATGTTTTTATGAACTTGTTTATTTTTTTACAATAAAATAAATATTTTGAATATTATAAATACTTTAAATATTATACAATGAAAATAAAATTAGGGGCCTATTTTAAAAATTCGACATCGGTTAACCAATTGGATTACTAATCCAGTAACCTGATTTGGTTTTGAAATATAGATAATTTGTTTCACTCAAACTTTATTCTTTTGGATTTTCCAAATGCAACACTATTTTATTTTTTCATTAAAGTAAAATTATACTCAATTATATTTTGAATTCACTACACCTAATATAATCAAAAGAGAAATTCATTCATTTTATTCAAAATATATTCAATTCATGATTTGAAAACCTAATTCAGAAAAAAAAAAATAGTTTTTTTACTAACTTTATAATCCGTACACTCAATTTGTTTTACAAATTTTAAAATGAGATAAAATTAATAAATAGAATGGTAAATTTTTAATATATAAAAAGAAATTTAAATGAAGCCCGTGCATATGAAGCCCGTGCATAGCACGAGTTCCTAATCTAGTGATAATATAAATAGTGAAACAACCCTCTTAGTTTGGAATAAATTAGTATCCTGCAGCAATATATTCAAAGTCATAACAATAAACTGCATTTTAATATAAATGGTTCTCACTGAACAATTCAAAAAGACTCCACAATCCTCTATCCTTTTTAATTCAAAAAAAGTCAAATACATGAGGTTATACAAAAGAAATTTTCAAATGTTATATTTACTACCTATTATCATACAAAGTGATAGAAACTCCACCAAGTATCAGATTAAGGTTTCTTTAAAAGTGTCATTCCCTAGCATCTGAAGAGTGTAAACCCTTCTTTTATATATATAGACTAGCTTGTTGCCCGTGCGATGCCTGTGATTAAATTTCTGACAAAATATAATTACAATTTTCATATTTAAAATATTTGAAATTTGAAAAAGAAAAGATTTAATATATAATTTGATAGAATAAAATAAGTGATTTATATATTCTAAAATATTTAATTAGTGGAGATTAATATTAGATATTGTGAAAAAAATGAAATATTATAATGTTTAAACTTAATTTATAAGTTTGTGAACTGAATAATATATAATTAAAAATAAGGATGATTTTACAAAATCAATTAAATTTATAATTAATTTTTTTTTGAAACACTTCTTTATTTATATCATTTTTGGTGATGTTTCTTTCTCAGCATCTTTTTCAAATATTAGATATTTACAACAATATTAAGATTCCATTTGGCTTGTGGTGATCTTTATTGATCTTCAATCTATAGAATCTATATATTAATTATCCATATATATTGCCGATATTGTATCATATGCATATGCATATGTTTATTTACTATTCGCAAAAACTCTCATGTACTTGGTGCATGGTCATGAATCTATATAATCCGAGTTGACCCGACCCGCATCCAAACCTTTTGGATTTTTTTTTTAATTTTTTTTACCTTTATGTTATATTTGTATGACATTTATGTACAAATATCATCACCTTTATGTACTGGAACTTAGAAAAAAAGGAAGAATATCAACGCTCTTTTTGGATCAATATACATTTATGTGATATTACACATATCTTTTAGTTATGTTAGACTTAGTTGCACCTTTATATATTACATAAAGGTGACATAATGTAATACCTCAAATTTTTAATTAAATCTCTTTTTATGAATAATAGAATTTTTATTTAATTATCATGGTCTCATAATAAATTATAGTGAATTAGTTATGCGGGTTGATTAGAACTCTTAAATAACTAGTAGACTTATAATCATGTTAAAATGGATAAGGATTTCAGAATTTAAATTCATTTGTGGAGATAAGGAATTAAGTTGTTGATATAAATTAGGAGTCCACCTAGTATCTCCTAAAAGACAGGGGTAATCTAAGCCATATATATATATATATATATAATCATCGTTGATTCTATCTAGTAAACTTTTGAAAAGTAAGAACAAAGGGTATTTGAAGTTAGAAGCGGCACAATTATTTCATTTGCTTGAGAAGACTTAGAAGTGTTTAAGAGTCTTGAGATATTTTACGTTTTGTAAGTTTCAAGTAAATACATCTCTCACCGGCAGTATGAGTAGTTTTGTTTTAATTGTTTAATGATTATACAAAATTACGTGAGTGCTTATTTATGTTTTATGTGAGTATGCTTTAATGATTTATTAAGTTGAATGGTTCGTGAGTTTTATTTATATTATTCTAAGAATGTGAAGAGATGTTTTGTTAAGTGTGGTGATTCCATATGTTTGATCTGGTACAAGATGCAAGTATTTTGTTTTACGAAAAATGAGAAAAGTATTTTGAGATAGAGTATATATATATATGGTTTTATTTTCTATATTTTTAAGAGACTGGTATCGGGCACCGAGACCGCCCACTAGAGAAGTTAAGGGCTCCGAGACCTCCCTATGAGTATTGAGTTGCTCCGTTTGGATTCGGTGGCTAGCTACCCTGTATTCTTCAGAGTTGCGCGCATTAGTACCATGTCTCGGCCCACAGTATATTATTTTGAAGTACAAGAGTATATTATTTTTTTGGTGATGTTCTTGTTTCCTATTAAGTTGCAAAGAAAAATATTTTGTGAGATAGGTGATGTACTTGCTAAGCATTTTTGCTTATAGTATTACCTCATACTGCAGATAAAGGCAAAGGTAAGATGTGATGCAAGGAGGTAGCAGCACTGAAGCGTGACTGGTGGTGACGGCCTTGGAATTGGTTTAAAATTTTTAAGAGTTTTCTAAGTTTCATGCAAAATAGACTTTAGTTTTGAGTTTTTTACGTAAAGTTTTACACAAATAATTTAATTCTTTTTTGATGCTTTATACTGTTTTAAAAATCTGATATGTTTCTTAACAAACTTATTTCTGTTGTTTAAAAAAAAGAAAATTTTATGAATCCTTATGACATATCTTTATTAGTTGGGAAGTTAAGCATAATTTAGTAGAAGTAATTAGCCTACTAGAAGGGGGTGTTACAATATGGTATCAGAGCCAATTTCCAGCCTTCCGTCATACCACCACCAACTTCAGCTCTGTCGTCTTCCAAGTAAGAAAGTTTATTTACTTTTGTTGTTATTCATAAAATTGAAGCATTGTTATGACATGATGATTTATATGTGTATGTCTTGGAAATAGTGAATGATGAGAATAATATTCTTGCACTAAATGTACATTTTTATAATGTTACGATTTGATAATTATAAAGGAAATGGCTAGAAGACGTAAACCGACTGCTGCTAATGATCAAAATGAAGCAGCACCCCAACCTAATGTGCAAGAAATACTAGCTCAATTACAACAAGTCCAACAATAACAACAACTAATCAATACTCTGATTAATCAACAAACTAATCATGTTGCACCACCAGCTCCTAATAATGATCAACAAGTTCCACCAGTTGTCCCTGTCCCACCAGTTGCCCCTGCAGTGGTGGTAAAACAAGAGTCGTACTTAATTCAGTGGCAGAAATTGAAACCAAAGAACTTCTCTGGAACAAGTGAACCATGTGATGCTCAAGCATGGTTTAAGACTTTGGAAAGCATACTAGAATTGTTGGACTGGCCTGAGAATGAGAAAGTAAAGTATGCATCATTTTGTCTTGCTGGACATGCTAAGATGTGGTGGGAAAGAATAAAGGCGAAGAGGAACGTTAATAAAATGATGTGGGCAGACTTTGAAGCTGACTTCTTTAAGGAGTTCTTCCACATGAAAGTTACCAACAAGCACTACGATGAGTTCACTGAGTTTCGCCAGGGAGAATTGTCAGTTGATGAGGCAGTGAGAAAGTTTAATAAGCTAGCTCGTTTGTGCCCAGAGCTAGTCAGTACTGAAAAGAAGAAAGTTGGTTTGATGTTGAAGATGTTGCGGTCAGAGATAGCTTTTAATGTGACTAGTGGAGTTAATCGTCCACAGACAACAGAAGACCTGATCAGCAGTGCCCTAACCACGGAGCATTATCTTAATGGAATGAAGAAGTTGCAACAAAAGCAGACATTGAGTGAAAATCGAAAACGTGGAAGTTTTGGAAGCCAAAGACCTCATGCAAGCAACCAGATTTGGAGGGGAAATAATAACAACAAAATGAAGCACTGGGATCAAAGAATTGGAGGAGTCAAGATAGAAGGAGGTTCATTGCACAAGTAAGCAAAATCTCCTCCGTGTTCTAAATATGGAAGGATGCATTTAGGAGTTTGCCGACAGGGAATGAGTGAATGTTACACTTGTGGGATGGAGAGACATATGTCTAAAAATTGTTATACCAAGGACAATCGATTGCAACAGCCTAGTCAGCATCAGAACAAACCAGCTCAACTACACCAGATGCGAGATGTACTTGAAGGGCCTCACATCAGTCAGGGGAGACTTGAGGCCCCACCAACCCACTTCAGCCAGAGGAGACTTGGGGTCCCACAAATGACAACCGATGCTCGTGTTTTCTCACTTACAAAAGAGAAAGCAACTGAGACTTCTACAGCAGTCACAGGTCATATACTTATCCTTGATCATCTTGCTACTGTATTGTTTGACACTAGAGCTACGGATTCTTTCATATCTAGTCTATTCGTAAAGAAGTTAGATGTATCTTTAAAAGAGTTAGATAATATTTTCTTGATGGCATTACCTTTTGGGGAAGTAATGACGTCTACACATTGCTTATGTGTTGTACCAATACACATTGCTGAAAGAGAACTCTTTAGTGACTTAGTAGTACTGGGTATGCATGATTATGACCTCATTTTGGGGATGGATTTCTTGAGTAAGTATGAAGCATCCATTGAATGTTGTAAGTCGAAAGTTGTGTTTGAACCTGAAGGTGAGCCTCGTTTCGAAGTCATCAGTGAGCTGAAGGGAAGAACTAAGAAATTTCTATTAGTCTTAAAGTCTCAGAAGATGCTAGCCAATGGGTGTTTCGGTTTCCTAGCCTATCTAGTAGATAAGAAGAAAAAATAAAGACGAAGTATTGAATAAGTGCTAATTGTTTGCAACTTTCCTGAAGACTTATTGGGGTTACCACCTAACATAGAGATTGAGTTTGAGATTGAACTTATTCCGGGTACAAATCCGATCTCAAAGGCACCGTATCGTATGAGTTTGAGATTGAACTTATTCCGGGTACAAATCCGATCTCAAAGGCACCATATCGTATGGCTCCAGCTGAGTAGAAGGAATTACAAGAACAATTGCAAGAACTCTTGGAGAAGGGATTCATTCGGCCTAGTCACTCACCGTGGGAAGCACTGGTTATTTTTGTCAAGAAGAAGGATGGGTCTATGAGGATGTGTATTGACTGTCGGGAGCTGAACAAGTTGACTATCAGGAATAGGTATCATTTAACAAGGATTGACGACCTATTTGATCAATTAAAAGGAGCAACCGTTTTCTCCAAGATTGACTTACGGTCGGTTATCATCAACTAAGAGTCAAGGAGGGTGATATACCTAAAATAGCTTTTTTGACAAGGTATGGGCATTATGAGTTTGTGGTCATGCCTTTTGGATTGACAAATACCCCAGCAGCATTTATGGATATGATGAATCGAGTGTTCAAAGAATTTTTTGATAAATTCGTCATTGTGTTTATTGATGATATACTTATTTACTCGAAGTCTCAGGAAGAACATGCTAAACACTTAGAGATTGTTTTACAGACCCTTTAGAAACATCAGTTGTATGCCAACTTCACAAAGTGTGGATTTTGGCTTAATCGAGTGGGTTTTCTGGGTCACATTATATCGAAAGACAGAATCATGGTAGATCCTGCAAAGATTGAAGCAGTTAGTAACTGGAAGCGACCACAAAATGTTGGTGAAATTCAAAGTTTTCTGGGATTAGCAGGATATTATAGGAGGTTCGTGGAGGACTTTTCGAAAATCGCCTCGCCTTTAACAGCACTGACTAGAAAAGAGAAAAAGTATGAGTGGTCTAACGAGTGTGAGAAGAGTTTTGTTGAGCTTAAGAAGAGATTGACAAGCGCACCAATTCTGACTATTCCGCAAAGAGATGAGGTCTTTGATATATATAGTGATGCATCAAAGAGGGTCTTGGAGCTATACTTATGCAAAAGGAAAAAGTGATCATATATGCATCAAAACAACTCAAGGATTATGAGAAGAACTACCCTACTCACGACTTAGAGTTGGCAGCGGTTGTCTTTGCACTAAAGATTTGGAGGCATTATCTGTATGGAGTTCAATGTAAGATTTACACCGACCACAAGAGCTTGAAGTATTTTTTTACCCAGAAAGATTATAATATGAGGCAACGTAGGTGGCTCGAGCTAGTTAAGGACTATGATTGTGAGATCCTTTACCATCCGGGGAAAACAAATAAAGTAGCTGATGCTTTAAGTAGAAAGTTTGGTGCCACATTGATGTCTTTGTCTGAACTATCTCAGCCGTTACAAAATGAAGTGTTCCAATTCGGAATTGAGATAATATCTGGACAGCTCTCTACTTTGACGTTGGTACCAACATTGTTTGATGACATACGAAAGAAACAAGAGGGAGACTCGACTATCCAAAAGATCAAGCATGAAGTACAAGAACGGAAAAGTGAGGATTTTACGGTATCTGACAATGGAGTACTCTACTTCGGGGATCGTTTATGTGTTCTAAATGATGAGGAATTGAAGAAAAAGATACTTGAAGAAGCTCATAGTGTACCATACTCAATGCATCCTGGTTCTACTAAGATGTACCACAACCTGAAAGATTGTTTTTGGTGGTTTGGAATGAAGAGAGACATAGCGAAGTATGTTAGTGCATGTCTTACATGTCAAAGAGTCAAAACAGAACATCAAAGACCTGGAAGAGTTTTGCAACCTATTCAGATACCAGAGTGGAAATGGGAGGACATTGTCATGGATTTCATTGTTGGGTTACCGAGAACAACAAACGGCTATGATGCGATTTGGGTGATTATTGATAGATTGACGAAGTCTGCACATTTCTTGGCGATCAAAATGACACACTCGATGGAACAACTAGCTCAGCTTTATATAAAGAAGATTGTTAGACTGCATGGAGTTCCCAAGATAATTATTTCTGATCGAGATAGTAGATTTACTTCACATTTTTGGGAGTGCGCCTAAATGGATCTTGGAACTAAGCTACGTTTCAGTATAGCTTTTCATCCTTAGACAGATGGACAGACAGAGCGAATAAATCAAATCTTGGAAGATATGTTATGAGCTTATGCACTGGATTTTAAAGGGAGTTGGTGCAAATATTTGTGCTTGGCAGAGTTCGCATACAATAATAGCTATCAATCTACAATCAGAATGGCACCGTACGAGGCTTTATATGGGAGGAAATGTAGATCACCTATATGTTAGCATGATCTTGGAGAGAAGGAGTTGGAGTCGGGGATAGGACAAAGAACAGATATCATTGATGAGATGACTGAGGTTATCAGAACCATTCGTTAAAGGATTGAAACAGCTCAAAGTTGACAGAAAAGTTATGCAGATGTCTGTTGGAGGCCACTTGAGTTTGAAGTTGGAGATGTTGTATTCATTAAAGTAGCTCCTATGAAAGGAGTGATGAGGTTTGGTAAGAAAGGGAAGCTTAGTCCTCGATATGTTGGACCTTATATGATCACAAATAGAATTGGTAAAGTAGCTTACGAGCTAGATCTACCTGAAGAGATGTCGGTTATTCATAATGTTTTCCATGTCTCGATGTTGAAGAAGTATGTTTCTGACCCGAGTCATATAATTCAACCACAGACAGTGTAAATTCATGAAGACTTGACCTATGAAAATAAACCTGTGAAGATAGTTGTCTGGGAGATCAAGAAGTTGAGAAACAAAGAAATACCGTTAGTAAAGGTGATTTGGCAGAATCATAGATTTGAGGAAGCAACTTGGGAACGTGAAGAAGATATGAGACAAAAATATCCCGAGTTATTCTAAGTTTCGAGGACGAAACTTTTATAAGGTTTAAGGGATTGTAATACCCCAAATTTTTAATTAAATCTCTTTTGTGAATAATAGACTTTTTATTTAATTATCATGATCTCATAATAAATTATAGTGAATTATTTATGCGGGTTAATTAGAACGCTTAAATAACTAGTAGACTTATAATCATATTAAATTGGATAAGGATTTCAGAATTTAAATTCATTTATGGAGATAAGGAATTAAGTTGTTGAGATAAACTAGGAGTCCACTTACTATCTCCTAAAAAACAAGGGTGATCTAAAATATATATACAATCATCGTTGATTCTATCTAGTAAACTTTTGAAAAGCAAGAACAAAGGGTATTTGAAGTTAGAAGTGGCGCAATTATTTCATTTGCTTGAGAAGACTTAGAAGCGTTTAAGAGTCTTGAGATATTTTAAGTTTTGGAAGTTTCAGGTAAGTACATCTCTCACCTGCAGTATGAGTAACTTTGTTTTAATTGTTTAATGATTATACAAAATTACGTGAGTGCTTATTTATGTTTTATGTGAGTATGCTTTAATGATTTATTAAGTTGAATGGTTCGTGAGTTTTATTTATATTATTCTATGAATGTGAAGAGATGTTTTGTTAAGTGTGGTGATTCCATATGTTTGATCTGGTACAAGATGCAAGTATTTTGTCTTACGAAAAATGAGAAAAGTATTTTGAGATAGAGTATATATATATATGGTTTTATTTTCTATATTTTTAAGAAACTGGTATCGGGCACCGAGACCGCCCACTAAAGAAGTTAAGGGCTCCGAGATCGCCCTATGAGTATTGAGTTGCTCCGTTTGGATTTGGTGGCTAGCTACCCCGGATTCTTCGGAGTTGCGCGCATTGGTACCATGTCTCGGCCTACAATATATTATTTTGAAGTACAAGAGTATATTATTTTTTTGGTGATGTTCTTGTTTCCTATTAAGTTGCAAAGAAAAATATTTTGTAAGATAGGTGATGTACTTACTAAACATTTTTGCTTATGGTATTACCTCATACTGCTGATAAAGGCAAAGCTAAGATGTGATGCAAGGAGGTAGCAGCGCTGAAGCATGATTGGTGGTGACGGCCTCGGAATTGGTTTAATATTTTTAAGAGTTTTCCAAGTTTCATGCAAAATAGACTTTAGTTTTGAGTTTTTGACGTAAAGTTTTACACAAACAATTTAATTCTTTTTGGATGCTTTAGACTGTTTTAAAACTCTGATACGTTTCTTAACAAAATTATTTCTGTTGTTTAAAAAAAATTATGAATCCTTATGACATATCTTTGTTAGTTGGGAAGTTAAGCATAATTTAGTAGAAGTACCCTACTATAAGGGGGTGTTACACATAAATATCACATAATGGTATGTACAAATTGTGCTGAAATTATTTCTTGTTTTCTAAGTTACAATAAAAGGTATGGATATTTGTACATAAATATTACATTAATATAACATAAAGGTAACACATGAATCAAAAAAAATCTGATTACACGTGGATACAGATCAACCCGGATCGATACGAATTGCATATTCACCTAGTCCACAGCAGACATACTCTTTACATTTTTAGATATTCATATTTTGTGGAAAACGTATAATTAATTTTGTGCAAATAAATGAGTATATAATTTTTTTTTTTTAATAAATGGCATATGATCTTTTTAATCACTTCGTCTTATAATTTTATGGTTTTTTTTATTTCTTATATTGGATGGTGGCTTTTAGGCCGGAAACTAATTTCATTTCATTTTCGGCAATTTTCTTGTTTTATAATATATAATTTAGTATAAGTCTCGTGCGATGCACGGATATATAAATTTTACTATTTATATATTTTAATATGAAAATGTTGAACACGAAAAATAATAATTTTTTTTGGAGAATTTTAGTCTTATTTGTTACCTCTGTGACTAACGACTATAAAATCTAAATATTTTGAGTTTGATGTGAAAATTTTAATTTACAAAAAAAAAAAAATTCTCATAATATTTCAATCTCATTTGGTATACCCCTGTCTGTGTGATGTTTGGACAAATAAATTTGAATTGTTGGTAATTTTTTGATATAAAAATGTTGTTCATGAAAAATAATATAATTCTTCAAAGTATTTTCAATTTAATCTGCTACCCATATAATTTACGAATTTAAATATTTTTTTATTTTCATCATACGTTGTCATCACTATTGGTCTAAACAAACTTATGCAAATTTATGTTCAATAATTTATTCATAATGAGTATAAAATGGTGATATTATTGAGCATTATAATCAAGTCTTGATAATATTTCAACCTCATTTGGTATTCATGTGATGTAGTGAATAAATTTCATGTGTTAGTAATTTTTTGATATAAAAATGATGATCATGAAAAATCATATAATTTTTCAAAGTTATTTCAATTTAATCTACTACTCATGTAATTCATCTAAATATTTATTATTTTCATCATATGTTGTTTAACTAGTTTAGTACTTGTTTTTGTCACAATTGGCCTAGAAAATACTTGTGCAAATATATGTTCAACAACTTATTCATAATGAGCTTAAAATATTGATATTATTGAATATTACCCTAAAATAAAATTTCTAAATTTAACATACCATCAAAAAATGTGTATAATTATTTTTTTCAGATGTCTTAAAATCAAAATTTATCTATTAGAAAAATCATATTGGATGGTAAACATTTCAAAATTTGATAAATCTAAAACCATGAAACTATATTACAACATAAACTAAATATATTTTATCATTGTTCTGTGAACTTCATGCTACCATGATAGTGAAATTTCAGATTTTTATTTACTTTTTAATCAAGAAGGAAACATTATTTATTCTTACTACAACAAAAAAATGATAAATTCGCTAATTTTTTCGTGGATATATAAAATGATTTAGATTAAGGTACAGTTTTTTATTTACAACTTTTTGTGACATGATATTATTACCATATATAAACAAATCATACTAACTTTATAACATATCAAATACGATCATATTTTTTTCCTCAATTTTCATATATATACAAAATGATTTTCATACCATGAATATACATAAATTATGAAAATCTAAGTATTTACAATTTATAAATTTATAAAATAATAAATATTTTTGTTTCTACTTTAAAAAGTAGAAATGAGGTTAGTTGGTTTTTATATAGATGACAATGAAATTTCATAATAAAAAATTCAAAGTATTTAAAATATATATGTAAAAATTCTTCATCTACGTATTATCACTCTTATAAATAGCATCAACTATCTATTCTTCATGATTAATAATGAAGATATTTTTATATAATTTAGCATTATGAAATAGAACATATTTTTTATTATTTTTTATAAGTATAACTGTATAAGTATAAATGATATGTTTTTTTTTATCATTTTTTATACTTAATTTGTAGTTTTTAATAGAAAGTATATGAATTCATAAATTTTATACTTCCTAAATGTTATTGTGTGCAATAATATATCATATGTATATATTTTTTATTATATTCAATATATATTACAAATCTTTATAATTTTTAATAGGCCAAATAGCCAAAAAAATCCAATACTTTTTGAGATTTTGTTATTTTAGCCAATTCTTTAATTTTTGTCAATTCATCCATGATTTTAAGAAGTAGGTGTACTTTTGGCCAAATCAAGATTTGAGTCAAAATTCAATAGGATTGACAACTACTTGGCATACACATAACCTAAGTTTCAATACACATCACCATAATCAACTTCCTATCAATACTAGTTGTTCCACCTGTACTCCCTAAGGAAGAAGAAGTCTTAATTAAAATTGCAGAAGGTTCATATGACCTCAAAACACAAAGTTCCCTCTCTCTTTTTTAGTGCAAAATCTTCAGCTGAAGCCACCCCTCTCTCTCTGAGATGAATACATGGCAATCTAGAAGCCTTTCTCTCTCTCTCTCTCCATATTCATGAAATCTTAATTCTTAAACAATGCAAAACAGATCTAGAGACTATTCTCGAAGATCACCAAAACTTTAAATCATGGGGGCTTTCTGAAAATATAGAGATGGCTTTCTTAGCTTTATCACTTTGTAGTGTTTAAAATCTCTCTCCATATCTGTCTGTCATCTGTGATTTTTTTCTCTTTCTAAAAGTAAGAGAGAGAATGAGATATCTGAACATTGATTCTGGCCACAGTGATAGACTGATAGCCACCAATCATCCAGCAGTGGTGATGAAGAGTACGACTCACGCGTCGCCTTCTTAAGTGTTGGAAGAAGCAAGGGCTTCCCTGGGCCTCGTCTTCTTCTTCTTTAGGGAGTACATGTGGAACAACTAATATTATTAGGCAAGTTGATTATGGTGATGTGTATGGAACTTATGCCACGTATTGGTCAACCTCGTTAAATTTTGACTCAAATCTTAATTTGGCCAAAATAACAACTAATTCTCAAAATCATGGATAAATTAATAAAAATTAAAGAATTGGCCAAAATAACCAAAAGCCAAAAAGCTTTGGATTTGTTTGGCTATTTGGCCTTTTTAATAAGAATTAATATAGTATAATAAAATAAAATTATATAAGACATAATTTGATGACACTTCTTACTAATGTTTTAGTGGAATATATAGTTTGATTTGGCATAATTGCACAAAAAAAAATTTGCAAAATTTTATATCAATGGCAAAAAATTATTTGAATACTTTTGATGTGAAGGTACACAATATATGATTAACATTTCAAGCATTCTGGATATATCATCAACACAAATTAGCTTTGGACATAATTGGTGATAAAATATACACAATTCAGAGGAAACTAACAACTTTGTTTTTTAAATAAAATAATTTAATATTCCAACTTCTTAGAATATTTGTAAAACAATCCAACTTTTTTCATAATAAAATCAAAATAATTCATAAATTTTAATTCACCAACAATTAAACACTATTCAATATTTTCTCACTTTCAAATCTTTGTTGCCAACATCAACCGACGTTGTTCCCCTTGAACCCACTAAAGCAATTTCTTCTGATACACGATCTAAAATCCTCACCCTAAACTTCAGCTTCACTCATAATCCAAGCTGCCATTGAGTACCTCATGTGATACCTCAAATGAATATGTGTAATACCTATGAGTAACTCATGTGATACCTCAAATGAATATGTGTAATACCTATAACTAACTCATATGATACTTCTAAGAAATATCTGTAATACCTTTAAGTAGCTCATGTGATACCTGTATTGTACTAATGAATGAAATCCAATAATAATGTTAATTTCTAAAATTGTAATTCCAAAATACTTATAAAATGTTCAATAGATATTATGTTATACATTATCAAAATATGAAATTCGAAATACATTAAAGTTAAATTACAAATACCTTTAATTATGTGTTTATATAAGTAATTACGAAATACCTTTAATATATTAGTGTAATACCTTAACGATTCATATGCAATACCTTTGATATAAACAATATTATCACCAAAGCAGCAACCACCACAAACCACACTTCTTCAAAACTCAATCCAGAAAGCTGGTTCCTCTTCAGAAATGAGAACCACAACAATATTCCTTACAGAGGTTTCGAGATCTGGCAGCCACCTTCGTCGCCACCGCAGGCAGAGAACTTCCTCCACCGTGGGGGCGCGAATCCCCTGTAGGACCTCTACGCCTCCGCCGGCGGTCTGGCAGTGAGACCCAGCAGCGATGCGGCATTCGAGTCTCCGAGATCGGGGTTTTTGATGATGAGAAGCAGCAGTGGAAAAATCAGTTCATTCTTCGACGAAGAATTCTCGAAAAAGATTCAAGAATTGGCTTGGAGCAGAGAGGAGAACGTGAGATGAGGGAAGTGAGGAGAGAAGAGAAAGAAAGAGTCGAGGGAAAGAGGAGGGAAATGAGCGAAAAAAAAATTAAAAATATATATATATAATAACCCATTTTCTCTCCGGGTCGGGTCGGATCGGGTCGATTTTGGGGACACGGATCTTAGATCGGTGTCCCGGGGACACAGAAGTTTTTGCGATATATGAAAGACTAATTCACAATTCAACATATTGTGGATAGACATAGAATACAAGATTTTGCTAAACATTCAAAGGTAAAAAAAGTTATTTCAAATCTTATATATTGTCTCATATCTTAATCTAAGGAGATCCCATCAAAATAAAAGACTTGGTCGGGCTCCACAATTTTACAAGGAATTTTTTATATCTTTTTTAAAATTTATAAATCTTAATGAAAATTATTCTAACATATCGCATTTCCAAAATAAGATCACATTAATTGCTGCAAATTCCAGCTTATAAATGAGTAAATGATTTTCATGTTTCCTCAATCAACCTACCAGCTACACTCCTTTTTTAAGAAGAAAAGAAATAAAAATAAAAACAAATAAAAAAACCTAACCAGCTACAAAACCTGAGAACACAAGCAAGATACTGATTGTGCATGCAAGGAACTTAGATTTTTCAGGTGTATTAACAATTACTAATTGTTGATCCCAAGTGATCAGAGGTTCAGATGAGGTGAATAAATCTCTATCGATTTTTGAACTTTTAAAACTTTTAGTGAACAGGTTTTTGATTTTAGGAAGAATGCAGTAACCTGACTCGATTTAAAAACCTGGCAGTATGCTGTATCAGGTTCCTATCTCGGTATCACAGTATGCAGCGGAAAATAAACAATAGGGTTTCTGTTTAGAAAACGTTTTCTTTGGTAAGTATGCCTTTCTTTCAAAGGGTTTTAACAGAATGTTTATGATGTATGCAACAAGATATATCAATGCAATGCTAATAGACAAAAACAAATAAACACTTATGGCTTATAGTGGTTCGAAGGTGGTGTAATCCTTCTACGTCCACTCTACTCCTTCCCAAAGGAGGAACTTCGTTAAGTCAGTTCGATTTACAAGTCTCAGCTTTACAAACCTCTTCCTAACACAAGTTTACCTACTAGAATCAACAGATTCCTAGGCCAAATCCCACACAGGGTACAAATCTCATACAGGACAAATAATCTACACAAGACTAAACACTTAGCAAGGATCTAATCATATCAACTAAGTTACACCAAACTAAAACAACCTAGGACACAGCAAATGGTTAAAAAAAGATACAAAGATTTCTTCAACTGGTGCGAACTCGAAGTCAGTTTTGAATATGAAAGCTCTAATACTTGATTGACTGCTTCTTGAAGGTTGAATGGTTGAGTTTAGGTAAGCGTAAAAAGTTTTGGGCATATCTGATTTTCCACTCGGGTCAGCTCAGCATCTTCCTTGATCACTCGCACCTTCTATTTATAGAATAAGAAAAGTATCTGTTGAAGAGAGAGATACTTCTCCATTTTGAATTTTAACCTTGATCACCAAAGATCTTCTCTATGGTTTCATTAAATGCATCATAGTCGAACTGAGAAGGTGGCGTATAAACCTTCCATAAGTATTTAATGCACCTGACATCGATTTCCGGACCTTTCTGACATGCTATCTGATACTGCGAGACGGTATAGGTCCATCGCTGATATTCATGCAACGGGTAGCTAATCTAGTAGAAGGTTAGCTTTGTTCTTCCTAGAACTGCATGAATGAGAGTAGCGTTTATCTTTTTGCAAAAGATCTGTTGGCTGCTTCTTGTCATCTCATCAGGTAGCTGTAGCTTCTTCCTGCTTGCTGCTTCCTGCATGCTGCTTCTTCTTCCTGTATCTACTTCCTCCATCATATTTCAGAACAGCTTCCTGTTCTCGAAACCTCCAGTCAACTTCCAGTCCTGCTTCCTGCATGCTGCTTCCAGAAGATATCTTCCTATATCTCCTAAGGTTGATTTTCCTTAACTTGGAAAATCATTACATGATCTTTTACAGATAAGGAAACTAAAGATCATATAATCAGTATGGAAAATAGGTACTATAAACTTTAAGCAAACTTTTTTGTCTCATCAAGTCTACATGTCTGTCATCAAATGAATGCACTTTGAGAAAGCTCAGATGTTCCCCGAGATGAGCCGCAAGATTACGACAAGATCGTATGACACTAAACTTCACCTAAAGCTCAAACTGTGGAGTTATGTTTTGATGTTTAGGTGCATCAAAATAATTCTTTGCCTAGCACCTACCGATCCCCGGAAAATGTGAGCTCAAGTAGGTGTGGATTTGAATTCTGTGAATTTATCATGTGTTCCCTATTAGAACAGTTTATCATGAAAAAGATTCTCTCAGTGACTCGCAAAATGATACTCGATAAACTCTTCAATGTTGTGGACTTGGAACGCTACACATAAAACATAAATAAAAAATTCATTTGAATGAAAATTTATTAAAAAAGAAAGAAGAGATAAAAATACTAACTGATAAATTACCTTGGCAATCTATTTAACAGCTGAACCATATCGGGAGGTAGGTTAACCAAGTATACTCCAAAATTTTCATCCTTGATGAATTTTCGAACCATTTGCATATCGAGAAATTTGGGAGGTAGGTTAACCAAGCATACTCCAAAAATTTCATCCCTGATGAATCTTCGAACCATATGCATATCACGTTTTCGGGAAATTTGAGTTAGTTGAGAGCATGAAAATATCCGAGATATTTCCCCAATATTTCTATTTTTTCACGTAACCGATACAAAAATGGGGTGCAATCGATATATCTCTGGTATTTTCATTTTTCCACATAACCGGTAAAGAAACAATAAATTTTGTCAAAATATCGCTAATATATCGGCGAAATATCCATTTCAATATCGGTGACTTCATGATACAAATTGTAGGAAAATAGGTGAAATGTCAGGGAAATATCAACGAAATATCGATTTCAATATCGAGTGAAATATCGATTTCAATGTCGATGACTTCATGGTACAATTTGTAGGAAAATAAGTGAAATATCAAGAAAATATTGACGAAATATCGATTTTGATATCGATGACTTCATGGTAGAATTTGTAGGAAAATATCGACGAAATATTGTACAATTTGTAGGAAAATAAGTATCAGGAAAATATCGAGGAAATATTGTACAATTTGTAGGAAAATAAGTGAAATATCAGGGAAATATCGATAAAATTTTTAGGAAAATAAGTGAATTATCAGGAAAATATCGATGAAATATCGATAAATATCGGTATCGATTTTGATATTGGTGGTTTCATGGTACAAATTACATAAAAATCCGTAAAATATCATGGAAATATTGGTAAATATTGGGAAAATATCGAAAAAATATCGATAAATTTATGTACTGATATTTCCACCTATATTGATATTTCCACAATATTTTTCTAAAACTAAGATATCAATATTTCCATCGAAATTGAAATTTTAAGGGGTGCATGAAGTGCTAACTGCACTTCAAATACAAAAAAGTTTCCCACGACACTTCGTTTGTAAAAGGATGCTTGTTTTCGTTTGTAAAAGGATGCTTGTTTTTTTTGTGTATGTGTCATGACTCGGATGACATACCTTATCTATTTTGGAAGATAAAAAAGACTAGATACGTTAGTAAAAATTTGAATTGTATTCCATTTCGAACAAGCTAATCTCGTAGACTTCTATCCGGCTTAGGATACACGGATATACTTGATCCTTTATCAATTCCATCATGCACAAACATATATCCTTTATCAACTCCATCATGCACAACTTATCAACTCCATCATGCACAAACATATATACATTGTTGGTATCAACTCCATCATGCACAAACATTTATACATTGACATTTATACATTGTTGGTAAATGATGTTGGCATTATGTGCATGATGGCTCAACTCTCTCTCACCAAACTTGACAAGAATGTCGGTTTTCTGATGAACTATATTCTCTCCATATTCGTAAGGAATTTCAGCCTTACTACTGGAAGTTGCCACTTCAATTATTGGTAAGTTCAATTATTCTAAAATGTTTTCTACATAGAAACATTTTTCATTCAAACATTGTTTGTAATGTTATTTATAAAATGTGAGTAGGAGAGTGTTGTGTCCATCGTCAGAAATCATCCAAAGGTATCCACAGGTACTCCATTTTCGACGAAATGGTGCAGTACCAAAGTCTTGCTTCGAGCTTGACATTGCATCTCTAAGAATTGGAAGCTCTGACATGACCTCTGACATGACCTCTCTGACATGACCTCTTGAAAGGCGTTGAAAAGCCCAAGCTCTGACATGACCTCTTGAAATCCAAAGCTCTGGGAAATCACGGTTGAATGGTTTGGAAAGGATGGAAGATTTTGGTTGAATGGTTTGGAAAGGATGGAAGATTCTCTTGAAATGCGTTGAAAACCCAACGCTGCAAAATGACGGTTGGATGGAAAGGATGGAAGATTATGATATTAGAGGAGAAGATGGTAAAATATTTTGATATATGTTACAATTGGTTATTTATATAGTATAGAGGATACAAATACTTTTCCGATAATGTTGATCATATAATAAAAAAAATGATATTGATATAAATATTCTTAGTTTAGAGTAAAATGAAAATAAATATCAACAAATATCTAACAAATATTGATAAAATAAAATAAATATTGATAATTGAAATCTTATTTCCTTGATCGTTGAATATGTATTAATATTCTTATTTTATGCATATTCTATATATTCAAAAGTATAACTATTTTCTTTTAAGAAATAAATGTTAACCATTTAATAATATATAGATATACTTATATTTATGATATATTGATATATTTTTAATATATTGAGGATACATCGACATACTATTAAAAAATGAATGTTTAATAAATTGGTTAGAAATGAATGTTGAACATATGAGGATATACGACATAATATTAAAACTAGTGATATTCTTATGGATATTATATTTTCTGTGTATTCATTTTATATTATATAGTTCTATCAAATTATTATTATTATTATTATTATTATTATTATTATTATTATATAGATAAAGATGGAAAATCAACTAATTATTGTTGAAATAAAAAAATATTTTATAATAATTAAATATGCAGTTTACCAATATAATTCAAATGAAAGATCATGTGATTCAATATGTGGATATATCGACATAATATTAAAACTAATAATATTCTTATGGATATTATATTTTCTGTGTATTCATTTTATATTATGGCAAAAACTTTTGTGCACAAGGTGCACGGATCCAAATCTGTGCACAACAATACTATTATATTATATGAAGTAATATTAGTATATTATATGAGTGATACTGTTATATTATATATAGTTTTAACAGTATTACTCATATAATATAACAGTATTACTTCATATAATATAACAGTATTTGTTGTGCACCGATCTAGATTTGTGCACCTTGTACACAAGAGTGTTACTCTTATATTATATAATTCTATCAAATTATTATCATTATTATATAAATAAAGATGGAAAATCAACTAATTATTGTTGAAATAAAAAAATATTTTATAATAATTAAATATGCAGTTTACTAATATAATTCAAATGAAAGATCATGTGATTCAATATGTGGGTAGATATGTGTTTGCGTAGTACTTCCACTCTTCCACCCTCTTAATTAAAATAATTGATTTTAATGATTATTTCACTTCATTTGATTCAATATGTGGATAGACATGTGTTTGCGTATGTGGGTAGTACTTCCACTCTTCCACCCTCTTAATTAAAATAATTGGTGTTAATGATTATTTCACAAGAATTAGAAAAGTATTTAATCGACTTAGTTATCTACCCATCAGTTTTTTTTTTTTTATATATTTTTTAGTTATCTACCCATCAGTTAGCAGGTATGCATGATTAATTTATAATATGAAACAAAAGTCTAGTGAACAAACAACATAGTTGTACCTTTAAACCAAACATTACTTTTAAGCCACTACGGATTTAACAACGGGTTTTACCCGTTGTCATTTCCATTTTTTTAGCGTTGTCGTAACCAGCGTTGCAAAAAAAAAAAATTCGTCATTCGACAACGGTTTAAAAGTGTTGTCTTATCTAGATACGACAACACTTTTAAACCGTTGCACAAAAGTGTTGTCTTTTTTTAATTAAATATTAAATAGGATGTTGATGTCATCATAACGCTGACACGTCATTATGCCACGTCATCAAAGTGTCATCCGAGTGGCAACACGTCATCATGCCACGTCGTCAGAGTTAACCTTTTTTATTAAATTAACAAATAATAAAAATTAACAAAAAATATATAATAATATTAATTGTTTTTTATTAAATTAAATTTGAAAAGTTTAATTATTTTATGATGTTATCTTATATTATCTTATGTTAATTAGTCATTAATCTTCCAATATTTATATATATTGTTAACCTTTTAAAATATATTAAAAATACAAGTAATAAAAATTAACAAAAAATATGTAATAATATTAATTGTCTTTTAATTAAATTAAATTTGAAAGTGTAATTATTTTATGATGTTATCTTATATTATCTTATGTTAATTAGTCATTAATCTTCCATATATATATATATATATATATATATATATATATATATATATATATATATATTGTTAACCTTTTAAAATATATTAAACATAAAAATAATAAAAATTAACAAAAAAATATGTGATAATATTAATTGTTTTTTAATTAAATTTGAAAATTTTAATTATTTTATGATTTTATCCTATATTATTTGCATTAATATTATCTTATGTGAACAAACTCATAATTTTAAAAAATAGTATTTTCATAAAATATATTAAAAATATGCACTAATATATTTTATAATTGTCTTAAAATGAAATTAGATTAAACATTACTAAACATATTAATTAATCATTAATCTTCCAATTATATATATAAATATATATATATATATTTTAAACTTTTAAAATATATTAAAAATAAAAATAATAAAAATTAACAAAAAAATATGTGATAATATTAATTTTTTTTTAATTAAATTAAATTTGAAAAGTTTAATTATTTTATGATATTATCTTATATTATTTGCATTAATATTATCTTATATGAACAAACTCATAATTTTAAAAAATAGTATTTTCATAACATATTTAAGAGTATATTAAATACTTAAAAATATTAAATAAAAGTATATTTAATACTCCCTCCGTCCCGTGATAAGTGTCACATTTTCCATTTTTTGTCGTCCCAAAATAAATGTCACAATTTACACTTACTAAAAATAGACATTATAATAATAATATATTTCACTACCTCTCTCCCCCCATTTACATTATAATAATATATTTCACTACCTCTCTCTCCTCCCACTTACATTATAATAATATATTCCATTACCTTTCTCCCCCACTTACATTATAATAATATATCTCACTACCTCTCTTTCCTCCTACTTACATTATAATAATATATTTCACTACCTCTCTCCCCCCACTCACATTTAAATACAATAATTCTTAAAAATAGGACCGAACAGTAAATGTGACACTTATCACGGGACGGAGGGAGTATTAAATATTCATAAAAAATATTTAAAAAAAGTTTGAATCCTAGAGAACGCATAATATTTGCCATGGCGATGTGGTATGATGATGTCAGCGTCCTATTTAATATTTAATTAAAAAAATATTAAAAAAAGACCACTTTTGTGCAACGGTTTAAAAGCGTTGTCGTATCTAGATAAGACAACGCTTTTAAACCGTTGTCAAATGGCGAATTTTTTTTTGCAACGCTGGATACAACAACGCTCAAAAAATGGAAACGATAACGGGTAAAACCCGTTGTTAAATCCCTAATTTCTTGTAGTGCTGTTTACATAAATTATAGACATCGAGACAATAAGCTGCAAATTCGAGCTTATAAATAAGTAAATGGTTTTCATGTTTCCTCAATTAGCAGAACACAAGCAAGATACTAATAGTGGAAGTGCATTGGGGCTGCAAGGAACTTGGGATTTTTCAACAATTACTAAGAGTGACATGCATGGACATGGTTAAATGCCAGCAATTAGACATTAAAATATTGAAGTTTTGCAAATAAAGTGAAGCAATTGAGACAAGTTTATAGAAAATTCTCCGTCTTTGAGAGTATCTAAGAGTCTAAGTTCACGCATGAGCAATCAAACTAAATAGTCATGCATGCAATGCAACATAACAACTATCTTATCGAAAGATGGATGCACTAAAGTTGTTCAATCAACCATGGCAAATGAGGCCTTAGATGTTGCTGCACGAAACAAAGATGTGTTCGTCAACCTGTAAGTAAGTCTAATGATAAAGTTCAATTTCATCAAACACTACTCTCATTCAATCTCGACTTGGATCACAACCCCCAAACAGTCTCCGGAGAACTCACTATTATAATATCACAACCCCCATAATGCTCTCCCATTATTTGGCAACACATTTTTTTTTTTTTTACAATTTCCTCTTTTTTTAGGCTTGTTCGGTTATTTTTATAGGATGAATTGCAATCTTCCATCATTTTTTAGATTTTTTTGTATAAATTTTTTTAATTACAATTTATTGTATTTTGTCAACTGAAGCAAATCATAATCATCGATAAACCTAACAATCGATGGTTATGACATGCTCGAGTTGGCAAAATATATACAACAATTTGTACAGTTTGGATGATAAATTGCAATTAATTCTTTTTTAAATATTAAAATTTTATAATCTTTATTAATTATATAATTCAGAAATGATCACGTATAATACTCAACATCGTATACACATACTATTAAATATCATTCATATAACGATAATGTACGATATTTGTTTTTACAAAAATAGAGTCTGCCCTAAATCTATATTTGGCATGCAAATTATGAACAATAATTGAATGGGAATGAGACAGATTGGTTCAAATTTAAGATTGGCCCCCAATCCCCTCAATCCAGCTTCAATTTCCAAATCCATCCCAAATCATATAATCCCTCTCGAAGAATATTTTATTTATATCAAACCAAAATACAATAATTTCTAATGATTGAAAAAAAAAATCACTAGCTAAAGACAAAAGTTAGTTTGCTACTTCATTCAAATATATTTAATTAATCGAGTTGGAAGGGAAAATGAAAAGAAGGTCTATAAATTATAAATATTTATTATTCTTTAAAATTTCAGTTCCGTTGTTGTCTAGATGGTTAGGATACAACGGAACCAATTTTTGTCCACAATTCTTTCATTATCACAGTATTTTTCTTTTTCTTTTTTGGTTAGAAACTAATCTTTTTTTTTTTTCTTAAACAAGGAAAAAAAATTATAAATTATTTATTATTAATTAGTTTATGTTTTCTTTCCAACACATTCAAAATTCCCCGATGATCATTTGAATAAACGGATTTGAGGGGATTTAAAATCAATTGTAGCAAATCAATCGATGGTGTTTGGATAGACGTGGATTTGACATCCATCAATTTCATTTTGAACCAACTTTTGACTTAGTTTGGTGGATTTCAAATTTACTCTAACTTGAATGGATTCATTTTAAATCCTGAATTTCAAACAACTCTATCCAAAAGTATGAAGTCCTCATTTCCGCCTGAAAATTAATAGAATAGATAGATAGCACCAGAGCAAGAAAACAAAAGTAAACATGGTTTCTCACGTTGTAGGAAGCTCAAAGGCCTATATAGTTTCTGAGAGAGTATACAAATAATTCACTAATAATGTTATGTAATGTAATGCAATGCAATGGCAACTAGTATTGTATTGTATTGTATACTTGGGATTAATCTGCTTTTTTCTGCAAAACTTTTGGTGCACATTCAATAAAACTAAGCACACAACAGCTGCTCTTCTTCTCTTACTGTGTATGGTGGAGGTAGCAGAGTCTTTGCATTGGCAAATACATCGGTAAACCCTATTGGCGCCGCGGTAAGAGGTGAATCCAACACCGAGTCGGGAATAGCAACCAAGGCCTCCTCAAAAAACGACTTGATTGTCTGTCGAAGTTCAGAAAAATGTGTAAATATTCTGTAAAGGTTTACTATGAGAAACACTCGATATGGCATTTGAAACGATAATAGATAACCTACCGTGCACTTCATGAAAGCAGCATCAGCTTTGCGCTTCCACAGACCATTTCCAGGCTCTGAATGGAAAAAGCTGAGCAATGGCTGCACAAAAGTTTCGGTTTCAGTTGTTCAGAATTATAACGAATGTCAAAATAGTATATATGATATTGATTGCTAAGCACCAGAAAATTGAAAACAGCACTTAGTATGCTCATTAAGAAAAATGAAAGTACCGCCAAGTAAAATTGGTGTTACTATAAGTAGCAACTTGGTACCAGCAACGATGAACACTAATGAAGACAGATCTGAATCTCAGTAAATGTAATAAGATAGTATCCATACTCTTATAACTTCACGAATATTTGGGTTAGGTCCATATATTCCCAACACCGATTCACAGTACACTTGATACTTTTCAAGGACCTGCATAGAAGTATGAATAATAAATGATGTCAAGAAAGAAGAGATTTAACCATGACCTCAATGACATCAAACTAGCCAACCAACCTGTCGCCGAGTTAGACTTCTATGAGGCGCACCATATATAGCACTGTCAACATGTCCCAAAAGATTCCATGGACTGAAAAGGAAGTTTTTTTGGCTCAGTCCACCAGTCAAAGCAAGTCAACAGAAAACATATATCCACAAGTATTTTTAGACTAATCTATGATTAAAAAACAAAATCCAAGCTGACATAAAATTGCTCTTGAGAAAAATACACATGGCAAGTGACTTACCAGCAGAAAAGAAGTATTTGTCTCCATTGAGACAATGTCAAAACAGTACCACAAAAAATCCATGTTTAAAAGGTTAAAACCTAGAAGTTGTCTGCAGCAAATCTTTGCTGTTAAGCATGCACATCCAACTTTATAATCATCAAAAGAATGCTTTTGCTGACAGCGGATTCACTATTACTTACCTGATTAGGTACCATCACTCACATAATACTCAAAGCATCTAATTTATTATACTTCGTTAACTCGTGAATTCTTTATACCTTTCTACAGTTCATAGAGCCTCAGATGATTTTCCTCACCATCTCATAATGTCTTACATATGAATATCTATATTAAGTTGATTACTGTGTTCTCTATTTATAAATATTTTCTGGTATTCCTAGAAAACTGCTCGGCTCTAGTAAGCTAGTTGACAAACCACCCCCCCACAATTGACAATATTGATAGCCCAAAAAATAACAGATAACTTGCAAGTGCTCTCTTAAAATGAATAGAATAAGATAGTGCAATGAGAAAGAGAATTTCATCATATATTGGAACCTAGCTAGATCTTTCCAAAGCTATTCTCTAAGTATTTGAAAATCATCAGCAATGATGAATATAATCACAAAGGAATTGTACAGACTTCAATAATCAACAACAATATTCCTTATGGGTGTGTTTGAACTAGAGCGTATGATCATAGGTGAGATGTCGCATCATACTTGGAAAAAGTTAAAAAATGGGTGTAGTTGTATTGTATTATTAGACTGTGAAAAGTTGTTTTCATAATAATTAGTTGGATTGCAAAATCCTCAACTTACACATCCCAACACAAACATTGGATGGGAATTTTGAAGTCCCCATGGGCCAATCCCAGCCCAAAACACCTATGCTAAATATAAAATATTCATATAATCATATATGTAAAATAAAAAAAAAATTCATATATTAACATTGGTAAAAGTGCCCTTTGACATAAAGGAAACAGACATTATAAATGATGTCGAGTAAAGTCTATATAGTACATACTTATGGTAAGCTCCACGCCCAACCATAACTCCGTGAGCTCCTTCCTGTAGTGCTGCATTCACCTAGATAATTAAATATCAAAATGGATAACAAGGGTCAGGACACTGTATTGAAGAGTTT
The DNA here is from genome assembly GCA_946896805.1 of Scutellaria galericulata. NCBI lineage: Eukaryota > Viridiplantae > Streptophyta > Magnoliopsida > Lamiales > Lamiaceae > Scutellaria > Scutellaria galericulata. Next base: position 9,263,645 of record OX335798.1, on the reverse strand, counting down.
GATACAGCACGTTGAGTTCGAGTTTGCTTCTAAGTTGATCAAGAACGAAATCAGTGATTTCAATAGTTCAAATATAAATGAATAACTGAAGACATAACAATGGGCAATAACACTGAAGCATCATATTACAGCCTTGAATTTTGGTAAAAGAGCTTTTTTCGCTGTTTTCTACAATATACCTACTATCATTTCCCAACTTATCCACTATTCATATGGTTTAGAACAGGTGGAGGGAATAATTAAAAGAATTGCTCAAAAGAATGTATTCAGAATTTGAGAAAGAGAACTTAAGTCTGATGCACTTTACTGATGTAGAATCTAGCCTAGGGTATATTTACTAGGAAACCGATGATATATTAATAGATGTTATGGACAATAGGGATGAGTTTGCAGTTGCAGAACCTCACAAGACAAGTACACCACACACTGAATCATAAATATTGTAATATTCTTTCAAATAACATCCATATCCTTTTTTCTAGGAGACAACTTAAATGTTACTTTGGGAATGTTTTCAATCCTGCCTATGTTAAAGTTAGCCCCTCGACTGTAGAATTCTACAACAAAATTTCAAATAGATGTGTGTATGATAAGTAATATTGACTCTGATGCTTGTCTCAGAAGGCATGAAATATGAACATAGCTTGCGCTCAAGCCCTATTTGTATCATCCTTATGAGGCTTTCGATTGTGAGAACAAAACATCACTAACAAAGACGACAACAACAAACATTACAACTTTCATCATCAAGATAATAATGGGATGACTTGCAAAGTAAAGACTAACAACTTGTGTGTCTCAAAGAAATTTGGAATTATTTTGGTTAAAAAGCATGCATTTCTTTCACTTAGAGCATGTCATGTAGGATACTATTCAAGATGGAACTTTTCAAAGTGCTTAAGGAAGTTAATCATCAATTATGAGTCAAATAACCTAGCAACATCCACCAAATTTAGTGAAGTAAAGTAAAGCACAAAAAGGATGCAGCTAACAACATAGAAAATGAAATAAAAGGTGAAGAACCCTTAGTTTCTGAAATCTATAACAAAGTTGCATATCAGAGACCAGGGATGTGGATTTGAAATTACCTCATCAATAGTGTTAATGCCCCCATTGATGGTGAACCGCAAATCAGGAAAATCACGTACAAGAGCATAGTAGAACTCATATCTGCAAAATTTGAGTGAAACTCAGGTTAGCTATGCTGATTAAGGAAATATGCATAACTAATAGGACATGGATAATTGAAATGTCACAGGATTTTGGTAAACCAAACAGATAAAAAATAAATATGCAATAAAATAAATGCTTACTTTAAGGGTGGAATTGATCTATTTTCTTTGGGGCTGATTCCATTAAGTAATGCCTTTCGGGAGTGTATTACAAAATGCTTCGTTGGTGATTGAGATGAAACCTTATATATGAAATCACCTGCAGAGAAATGTAAAATGGCTAATTACTGAGGAAAAACCTAATCAGAGCATTGATATACAGTCCTAAGCAATTATAATAATAGGTATCAACAATGTTGCATACAGACACATACTAGCTAACCAATCATTGCAACCTAAGGAGTTAATTTTCTACAAGCATGACAACCTATGCACAGAAAAGCAATGGACTTAAATTCATATAGTGTTAACGAATATACACACAGACCCAATAAACACAAGAATATAGTCCAATGGCCAAAGAACTAACTTAAGATCAAAGGGAATATAAATACTTACAAAGTGAGGAAGGAAAAAAGACTGGCTAAGTCATGTGACAACGATAGAGCCAAATGAAACAATGGTTAAATATCCACAAAACAAAAGTGTAACTCGAGGGGAAAGGCCAACAGATAAGCACAGATTGCTTGTTAGCAAATATTGTGGAGCACATCTTCGGTTAGAGAACATATGAACATCTTGACTAGTCAGAGCTCATATTGAGCACAACCAATTGAAAATAAATTAATATATCCACTTCTTATTTTGGATAAATGAACAGGGAACCTTGCAAAAGAATAACACTGCACTACTCTCATCTATGAAAACAATTGAAAAACTTACATAGCTCATTATACGAATCATGGTTATCAACACCAATTCGGCACTTGACACTAACAGGAACATTTGTATTAGCAGAAATTACTGTCATAGCATCAGCAACAAACTTCCCTTGTAAAAGACAATGTCACAATATCAGAGCTATTTCTGGATTAAGTATAATCTAAAATGAGTCAACTATAATTGCACACACCTTTGGGTCAAGCATTAGACGCACCCCAAAACAGCCTTTTCCAGCAACCTTTGGACTTGGACAACCACAGCTGTGAGAAACATCTTAGTTGAGTAACTCAAACGAGTGAAAAGATAAGAAACAGAAATTCAGAGATAAACTATAATAAGAGAACTAACTTGAAATTGATCTCATCATAGCCATAAGAATGAGCAAGTTGAGTTGCTTTAGCAATGTTATCCAAGTCATTTCCCCCAATTTGAAGCACTATAGGATGTTGCTCTGGACCAAATGCCAAAAATCTATCCTGATAATCATAGAGAAAATAGATATCATTCAATGTCATGACAGTATGAAACGTCATAGATGCCATAAAAAAGCAACAGATTAGTTACATTCGAGACTGAATAAGATAGGCTGACTGCTTCTCAGGTTATAAAGGATCTAATATATTTGGAAGAAATGTGTTTAGGAGATTGCATGTCAGTAACAACATTAATGTGTTGTTAAAACTAAACAACCTTATACATAGTTTAAGAGTATAATTATATCAACCTATCTTAAAACCTGTAAGCTGTAATATATGTGCCAGTGCAAACAATGTTTTCATGAAATATGTATACTACAATGAAATAAGACCATCAGGCCAACGAAGCCAAATAAGCATCAATGAAGCAGGTGTATGAAAGCATCATGCAAAAGGAGCATATTTTTAATCAAAATATGTGCCACTGAAATCTTTTAATCTTTGCAATCTCTCTGGATTCTACAATTAGATGGAAATTTTATTGGACCCTCTCACAATATGATCAATCCCTTTTTTTTAACGTTATAGAGCCCAAGGAAATGTGCAATTTCAGATAATGAGTTATACTGTCAGGACTTAAGAATAAAAGGTGCATATGCAATAAACTACAACTACCTTGCCAGATAATATATCAAAACCACAGAAAGATGTCAGTCTAAAAAACAATCAAGATTGATGAAACAACAGTAAGGTTATGCATATCTATCCCTATAGACATTGTTAATTTCTTCATGTATGCGTCTATTCTAGTCCTCCTCCTTAAATTCTTTTCTTTCGGAAATCCTCAAAAGTATATAACAGCACATTCTTCTACTAAGTATGAATCCCTTCCTAACAAAGTCATGTTTAATCCACTTGGCAACATCAGCAAAACATTTAATTAGATAACTACTCAATCTTTTTCCTTTAAATTAAAAGGGGAGGGGAAGACATAAAAAGACTGGGTTTTGCTATATATATAAATTAAAACATGTGTCTTGACCAAACATGATGGCGAGATATAATTTATATATCCAACCTCACGCGCGCTTAGTTTTTTGTGATTATTCCAATACTGGTATGATGTCCGTATTAAGATTGCACTTGGTTTATTTGTCTGTATTTTCATTTTAAAATTTCAGAATATAAAATTGATCTAATATTGTTGCTTCAACATCAAATGTTAATATGCTTGGTTGATTAGTAAGGAAGAATGATAAGATACTAAAACTTTTATGAAAAGAATTTCAAAGGACAGTAAATGCATTAGAGCATAGCTTCCATAGTCTAGGTACAAGCTCCCAAGGGATTGCTAGTCAAGTTATCAATTTTTATCAATATCAACATGGCTTTCCTTTTTTTTTTTTTGTTGTTGTTGTTGTTGTATCCAAGCTAATTTGTTCCTTTCTCTGCCAATATTTTAACAGAAATAAGTGCAACAAGTATACCAGAAAAAATGAAGCTGGAACTGGAATACAATTTTGCATATATAATGCACAATAGTTGACTCTTCATAGAAATGTATTGTTCTTTAGGATAACAAAAGTAGAAAAAAGTGTCTAGAAACCATTACCAAGTTCCCCTTCTGATATACAATTGTATCCGCAGCAATCATTTCTGTGTACAGCCAAGCATGTTTTGATATGAGGCGAGCCAAAGTTCTATAATGGTTGTCCGTGAATTCCATCATTGGAGCAACACTGCGTGTCAAACAAAGCAGTTAAAAGGATAGCAGAGCCAATCAGCCACCCACTAGAAAATTGATCTCAAGACTCGAATGAATATTAACACCTGAACCAAGGGGGAGGGTAGCGGGTGGCAACCATTATGTCCTCTTTATGAAACTGGCACTTCTGGTGGTAGTAATGCAATTTCCTTGATTTGGAAAGATTTGTAGAACTAGTGTTCAGAAAAAATCTGCCAGGGGTTTTCAGGATAACAGAATGAATAGGGGTTAAAGAAAAAAACAAAGCATGTCCAGCACACTTCATCATTCCTCTAGATGGACCGTATGCTGCTCTTTAAAGTACCTATCCATCGGATAGAAACTGAAATCACACAAGGGGATGGAAATTTGACTGAGTAGAGAGAGTTTTTTAAAACATAGAACTCAAATAACTGTCAATCAATAGTTCAATCTCAATACTCATCGATGGTAGATCTAGACAGAAGCATCATCACAATAAAGCTACCATACAATAACAATTACCTAAGTCACGCTAAGATAAATCACTCATAGGCATACATATATTTATAGAAAACTACTCATCCTTTTCTTTTCTATAAAATTTTAATCCCATTCAAGTGTCTCCTCAATACTTATAGAGCAGATTGTGAGCTCAAATATGAGAAACGCCACCTAAAAAATAAAGTGCCTCTACATCAATTACCTCGCACAACTAAATTAATTAATTAATAGGTACAATCTCAGAATAATCCATCAAAATGTGTCTAAAAATCTTACCTTAGCCACGTTTTTTTTTTCAAATAACATTGATTTCAAAGCTTAAATGCCAAAGTGCAAAAACATCTCAGAATATTCAACCACAAATTTTGAAAAGGAAATCACAAACTATAGCAGATAATGTCTATATCAAAATCATTACTTGGAAAAACCAAAAAATGGGGATTGCAAGGGTTTGTGAAAGAAGAAGAGGGAATAGATGCAAAATACATAGAAATAGAGAATAGAGAGTGGGAAAGAGAAATACCAACAAAGCCTTGTCTTCTTCCTCAACTGTCGAACCAGCTTCCACTCTCTGTGCGTGTGTTCCTTTCCCCACTGCCCACTGCACCAAGAGGAAATTGGGATCTGGATATAACTAATTTAATTAAATAATAATAATTTAAATATGGGATATCCACAAAAATGAGTTTTTTCTCTTTTTTTTTTTTTTTTTTTTTTGGGTTGGATATCAGTTTGGGACTAGTTTAATGGGTGTCGATTTAGATGAATCTTTGATATTAAGGATTCTAACCCTAATTTTTTATTATCGGGATTTCAGTTAAAATGAACCGGTAGAAAGTTATGAGTAAAAAAAAAATCAAATTCATATTATTAAATATATATCTTTCAAATTTAATTTTTTTTTTTGATCCAAAAATTATACATAACAAATAATTTCATTACAATAATAAAAATATATATTGAGATGTTGGAGTTTTAAATTTTAGATATAAACACAACAAAAGTACTTGTCTACTGGTTCTTTTTTATTATTATCATCATTATAATTACGGGTAATTCTACTATATACCGTTGTATTAATATACCAGTGTTTTTTACTGCAGTAACTTCTCTATAAGGTAACTTTTCTGTTTTGGGCTGGGCTTGATTGTTGGGTCTCCCTACACTCATTTTATATCCTAAGTTGCAATAGGCCCTTTTTACTTGCATTTGATTTTACTTGCATTTAATTATTATAAATCAATTATGTTGTATGTATAAATCGAAATAATTGTAAATGAATTATCACAAAAATTTTGGTTCATTCTGAATTTATTAATACGTAATATTACATGCATTTCGTTTGTTGGGATATATTGTTACATCCAAATCTAAGGCATATATTGTTGAGATACGAATATCCATTGAAATCAAATCAAAATCTAAAAATGGCTAATCTTTATAATTAAACGATTGTGGTAAATCATAAATCATATGCAATCCACTAAAATAGATCCAACCAATATCTGATGAAATATCAACCACGCAACACAGAAGGATGCAACAATGATTTTTAAATCGATACAACAGCAATTGTGAACGGTGATGGCATGCAACTGATGCAATGATTTTGAATTCATGTATAATTAATTACCAACAATACATTACCAAATTAACATCACACAACAATAATTTTGAATGCATGCCAACAATATTTTAAGATTTTTTTAATTGTACATAACTATCAATAGTACTTGAAAAAATATTTTAACTTGAAAAAATATTTTAAGATTTTTTTTTAATTGTACATAAGTTTAAATTTTCAACTTCTTTTCTTTCTTTCTTAGATTCCATTATTATCAATAGTACTTGGAAATTTTAAGAGTACTTGGAAAAATATTTTAGTTATATATATATTTAGAAATTATCATAATTTCCATTAATATCAATAGTACTGCGAAAAATATTTTAAGATTTTTTTTTTATTGTACATAAGTTTAGAATTGTCTAAAAATTTCATATACTTGTTGATCTTATGGAGTAATCTTAATCATCTATTTTGATCTTTATGGAGTAATCTCAATCATCTTATAAACCATTCAAATTATCTTCAAATGTATAAGGAGGTGACAAGACAAAAGGTGATGTGAATTATGTTTCTATATTTTGATAAGAATGTTTGGATTAATTTGAATAATTTATAAATATTCTTGTCACAGTTCTTCAAATATTTTTCCAAGTACTCTTAAAATAATTTTCCAAATAATATTGATAATAATGGAAACTAAGAGAGAAGAAAAGAAATTGAAAATTAGTTTTAATGTTAAATAGATAAAAAAAAAAAGGGGGGGGATAAAATGAGATGAGTTTTGAAAAATAAAATATGGAAACTAAGAGGGAAGAAAAGAAATTGAAAATTAGTATTAATGTTAAATAGGAAAAAAAAAAAAGGGGGCATAAAATAAGATGAATTTGAAAAATAAATAATGAAACCAAGAGAGAAAAAAAGAAATTGAAAATTAGTATTAATGTTAAATAGGGAAAAAAAGGGGATAAAATGAGATGAGTTTGAAAAATAAATAATGGAAATAAGAGAGAAGATCAAACTCGTTAGTTTCGAGAAACTAACGAATCAAACGGGTTGATTACTTTGTGGTATTTCAAATAATCATAGACATCCAAACTTGTTAGAGATACAATCATGAGTTGTGGATGCAGCATCAATTCAAAAGCAGACTACCTGAAATTTTAATAACGACGATTCATAACAAATAACCAAACATATTGAATATGGATCTCAAATGATTCGTAATAACGAGATGCATAATACAAACATATTCGATTGCGGTTTTATGGTTGCAGGTTAATGTTATATACGATTAATGAAAAAGGTAGATTTAGACTACATTGCCCAGACTCTTTTGGTTGTTGGGAGGAATTTTTAGTTTTAACTGCAGTAATTTCTCAAGACAGGTAAAAAAGGTAAAAAGTAAATGAAGGGTCAGGATGCAATCATTCAAGATCTGATGGCTGAAAACACCCTTGAAGGCTAAAAACACTGGTGTAGAAGGACCCATTAATTACATTTATATTGGGAATTCATGCATGCTACAATATTTTTTTTAATAAGTTACATTATAATAGAAATATACTAGTAATTTGTACACATTTATTAATCAAGTTCTTCAAAATAATATTACATATATACATCGTACTATTATTGTATCTATTCAATTATTATATACAAAAACTCATGTCAAACAGTCTCACAGATAGTTTCCGTGAGACAATCTCACGGATAGTTTCTGTGAGACGGAATCCCCAACACCCACAAATAACATATGAATTGTAGGGTTTGGATGGTGGATAATTAGGTTGTGGATTGACCCGTCTCACACAATGCATTAAAATTCAATAAGACAGTCTTACAAGAGACTTACTCATTATTATATCACATATTCACATTTTAAGATATCAAACTTTATGATCATGTACTTCAATATTTGTATTGCAATTTATGAAATATCATATATTTAGATGCCTAAATTTTTTTAAATTTTTTTTCAAATCATTTAATTAAAACAAAATTCAACTCTTAACCCTTTATTTTTTGTCAATTTAAATGGGTTGGTCTGTCTGTCATTTAAGATAGAAATAAGCAATAAGGTATTTTTAGATAGCAGTATAAAATCATGTTAAGAAAAATAATTAAAAACATATACAAATCACTAAAGAATTGTCAATTTAAAGAATTGTTATATACATATGAAAGATTATTGTAATCGTTATCTCTATTTTATTTGATCAACATGTTTGTTTTTTGTTTTTATTGTAACTATCATTATGGAATATATGCATTTGTAATATATATCAAACCAAAAACTAAACTTAATAGACTTATTCAAGCACCTGTTATTGAACTTTGCAATAAAGCAGATTAAAATATATAAAGCCTCAAGCAGTGATCCAAATCCAAAGGCCATTTACACCTTTTTTTGGGGGGGGGGGGGGGGGGGGAGGACTCTACAACAAATAACTTCTTCTCCAATGTTCATGACACTACCAACACTCAAATTTTGGTAAGAATATGATAGTGATTACATTCCCAACTCATGGATTATTCTCAGATTCCAAAGTCAGGCCTAAACAAGAGGCAAATTCTGTAGTTGCAAGTAGCATTCTTCATCCCAAAAAAAAAACAAGAGAAATCTAGATAGCAAAAGCAAACTGCATTAAATCTACAAAAGGGTCATTTTCATGCTTGATGGAGTAGCATTTCAGGTTACAACTTCACTATGCCTTTCTCTACACAGACATTTCATAATGCATAATTCTACGCATTTACAGAAACACTGTCAGCGTACAAGCTAAGTCGAGTATTGGCTAAACCAACGCCTATTGTCATAATTGCAAATAGTTTAAGAACAGAAATCTGAGCATAGGATTGTGAGGAGATGAAGTTGAATGCACCCTGCCATTTAAATAGGATCTGGTCCACTACACTGAAAGAGAGAACAGTTTGAAAGCTTGACCATACCATGCAATTGTCTCATGGAAGCTTAAGCCCAGAACAGACTAACCATTTTTCATCACCACTCTCGCTCCAAATCATGCAAAACAACTCCATGTTTATTGGACAAACGCAATCAGAGTTTTTGCTTCTGAGAAACGAAACGGATTCCTTGCTTCCCAAGTTCAAGATTTTTAACCTTTCCATCATCAAGAGCAATGGAAACCATTGATGTACCTGCAGAGACTTCAACTACTGTTCCTCTATGCCTGGAGAAAAAATAAAGAAAGAAAGAGAAATGATTTCAAAACCCATAGACCAAACATTATATGTCCATGAATTTCAGCATCTGATGAAGATATGGAAAATGAGAGAAGTTGGGAACAATAAAACACAAGGGCAAAACACAAAGCTAAATTATTTGTTGGTGATAAGCTTGTAGTCAAGGAAATTGAGGCCTTAAAATGAGGAATCACAAAAATCAGTTCAATTTGCTATGCTTCCAAATATAACCACAAAGAATAAAATCCTAGCAATGACAGAGTTTTCACTCTTCAAATCTCAGCTACCTTGGGCAGTTTTATATTACTTATCACTATAACCTCCTAACATTAACTGATAGAGATGAAGAAACTTACCAGGTATTGTTGGATGACTGATGAATTTCCACTCTCTTACCAGCAGCATCTTTTCCCAATTTCTGCAGTATCCAATTGGCATCGATGAACTCCTTCACTGTGTTGTCTTCATGTGACTTTGACGTGTCTCCATCACCTGGCGCTACCCTCCTCCGTTTTGACCTTTGACCTCTGGAATAAGTTATATCCTCCTTCCCAGGCTGCCGCAGAGGATATTGATTTCCGTCATTCAGATTACTCTGAACATTTTGATTTCCACTGTTTGAGTTGTTGGGAATTTTAAATTTCAAAGAAGGCTTGTGATTCCTTGAAGATGTCTGTGACATGGGCCGTGAGCTACTATTGTCATCAATCAACTCACTAGAAATGGTGGGTCCATCCTCTCCATTCTTCATTGAAGAATATTTGTTCCTCCTGCTGGCTGGGACTTCCGATCCGCTCCTTGCAGATCCACTGTCTTCATTAACTTTTTTTCCTAGCATAGGATGTGTATCCTGTGGAGAATGTTTTGAGCTAATACTAGGAACTTCTGAGCTGATATTCTTAAACTTTATCAACGGGCCCTCTTTTTCTGATAACTTGTGAGTTTTCACTTGATCAGCATGGTGCACTTCATAACCTGCACCTTAGAAGATAACAATGCCTTTTTAACAAGCATTTAAGAAGAACTATTGACTAAAGTTGAATGACAGATAGCACAACATTTCTAAATCTCAGTATGTCTTTACCTTTTTTATCCCCAAACTTAGTTGTAGTGTTGGTCCTCTCAATGCTATCATGATGTTTCATCTGACTCGTATCTTCAGTGCCTACTGAAAAGATGTGGATGACTTTGCTTACTAAATAATCAAAAAAGTTTAATAACAGAAAATAACTAGAGCAGATTGTGGTCCTGTGTAGGCACACATGAAGAACATTAACTGCCCTATAATGTCTTGTTATCATTATCTCTGATTAGCAAATTCAACATTCAAATTTCTAATATTAAACTAGACTAGTAAGCAATAGCTGCATTTTCATTGACAAATTCAATTCATAACATCTGTAAATATTAGCAGTTGGAGTACCGACAATCAGGCTTCAGAATCAACTATGGGACAGTCAGATCAAATACTAAGATTCTGGTTCATGCATATGGTACGGCAATTATTCTTCAGAAGGGTTTTTGGTGAGTCATAAAATTTGTATTTATTGAAGAGATAAAGGAGTTTGTCCATATCCAGTTCCAGGATTATATACAAGGCTTTGTAAAAATAAAATAAAAATTATAATAGTAATAAAAGAAAAAAAAAAACAGATTGCTCCAATTTCCAATCTAAAATCTATCCCCCAGGGAACTTCTCACCCCAACAGCCTCCTAACTGATTGTGTGCAGCAAATTTGCAAGCAACAAGCAGTACCAAGCTTATGGTAATTTTCAAGAAGACATTAAAAGTGACAAACAGACTAATTGAATCCTATGTAGTGTCCAAAATAAGAACACATCCAAGTACAGTCCAAGATTAGCAACAGAATTCTTCTTTACAACTAATAAGTTTGTCAAAGTTTCTATGCTCATCAATTTCTTCCTATCTCTTTATTTGAAATCTTGGAGCTTGAAAGCTGCACCAAACTAGTCAGGTTTAAGCAACTTTGGAAAAGATGATGATTCTATAGATAATGCACCATATACAGATAAAGAAGTGGAGGCAGAAATTTTGAGGGTTTATAACTCTCGAAATTTTGCCCATAACAGCAAGATTCTTCATTATTTTGCTAAATTAAATTTAGGAACACAAAGATTTACAAGATGAAGTACAATCCACAAGTGATATATTAGTCCCACTAAATAACTGAATCAAAGCACAATACCTGTGTTATAAGTAACCTCAAAGAAAGTATTCATTCAGACAAAGTTTATCCATTCGCAGTAAAAGCAAAAACATCTGTATATCATAGAGGTCATACCATTTAATGAGGTCAAATCTTGCCCCTTCTTAAGAATTGAAGCTTCAGATCTTGGAGGACTGTTTGTATTTCTATTTCGCCCACCCAAATGTATGACAAGCTTGGGGCCTTGTCCAGCCTTCAGCATTCCACTATGAGCTCCACTGTCCTCTCTATCAGTCAAATTGTGAGGTTTCTTATTCTTCATTTTGATAGTCGTGGATGGCTTAGTTTCAGCAGCAACTGTAACCTCATCAACATATTTGTATTTAGAGATTCCAGCACCTGGTTTACCAGAAATTTGAATTTCTTCATTCTTGTTATCACCACTATTGTATTCAAACAACGGACCATCGGTGTGTCCTCCAAAATTCTCTTTGGGAGTTCCGCTGTTAAAAAATGTAACATTCCCCTTTTTATTGTCATACTTCTTCTTTGAAGATTTTTTTCCATGTTCTTTGGACTTTCTATGTGATTTATCACCCATCCCTTTGAGAGAGAACTTCAAGGAACGGCTGTATTCATTCTTTAACAACACGGGTTCACTGTCTTCGTCATCTGAAAAAGGTGAAATATCAAAAATTTCATCCTGTGTTGGCAACCCAGCATCTGCTCTCAAGCTGGCTATCAAATCTCTATCAGCTTCATCCCTCCGTTTCCAGAGTTCCTTAACGGCTTCCTCAAGATTCCTGACCTGGAAAGAAGGCAGGCATTGAAAGGAAATTTGATAACGGACAAAGAGTAAGCAATATATGCATGGAAGCATTACTTCAAATGAATCACACAAGAAACCCACCTTCACACATTCTCCACGGCATGCAGCACAAACATATTGGAGATTTCCATCAGCTTGAAATTGCATGTATTTTGCATCACTGGAAAATTAACCCATATAATTAAATAAATATCACCACCTAGTAGTAAGAGCTACATGTTAACATCAAAATTGGTCAACTGCAACATATACAACAAAAATTAATAATGTAGAAACAAAGGGAAAGCATCTGAGAAAAACTGAGTGAGCATAACAAAATGATTCGAATATCTTATATTGGCAGACAGAGGCTTATATGGTAACGTAAGATAAATAATTTTAAAAAGTTACCAAGCACTCCAGAATCTCACCAACACCCTATATGTTGTTCTAAAAAGCTTTTAGCTAAACAAAACACCCTCTTATTGTTAGGTAAATGAGTGATAATAATTTTTTACTTTATTTTTAAAATGTAAAATAGCTGCATTAAAATAAAAATGGATGGGAAAGAGAATAAATATAAACATAAATATATAGGTCAGTTTTATAAAAATAGCAGGGAGCTTCCAAATGAATTAGCAAATGTTTTTCCTTTTTCTTTTTTAATTTAATAAAAAAGAAAGAAAGAATTCTGGAAAAATAAAAACTACCATCCTCTTTTACCCTTTTCTAGGAATGTTTTACATTACAGGTTTACATAATTCAAGAGATGGGCCAAAAGTTCACTATCTTCTCGCACTTATTGTGCACTATGTCTCCACCATTCTTAATTTTTCTCTCTAATTCTATCTGGCTCGATTTCTCATTTTAGAATCTTAGATGCATTCCTTTTTTTCTCTCAACCAAGAAGAATGCATTTTTAGAAAGCATTCTGGCCAAACTAGGGCCATGTTAAACCCATATTTATAGATCTTACACAGTTCCAAATTGGAAGTTCATGTTTCCAGTTGGGATGCCTAATAATAACATCTAACTTTCTAAAAATGAAGATCTTTCTCCAAATTATCCTCGTGAATTCAATATCCCAAAGAGTTACAATTTCCAGGAAAAAAGGAAATATAAGGTGTTATTCGCCAATTAGTGACTCGGTCTGAGGAAAAATTAATACAAAATGTTCACAATGCCCCAAAACCACATGCCTCTTGCTTTAGCTTTTTTAGATTTCATTTCTTAACTGATTCCAACAGTATTTTTGGCATGAAAATACACCAATTACTAGCATTTTACTTCTGAATTCTACATAAGATAAATATTAAAAATTTATAACTGGTGAAAGAAAATCTCATTGCAGACCATCTAGCATCACTGGACCCAAAACACTAAGTAAACAATTTTTTAGAAAAGAAATCTGACGATAACTTCATAAGGAAAGAGAGAGCAGAAGTTCAGATATTAGATTTAAACTAGATTGACTCTAGGTGGAGATTAAAAATTGAATAAAACTGTCACTTTGCTTTTTCTCAAGTAGGGTTCTTTATAGGATCAATAGCATAACACTGTATGAAAATTCACATCATAGAGTAGGACATTGCTACTTAAAGAATATGACAGAATCTATATACAAAGAAGAAAAACCTGATTCCATCACAAGGACAGTGCACCCAATGCTCACAGATATCACAGCAAACCATAGGAGTTGCCTCAGAGTCTCTATAGACCTACAGTTTTCAATGAATGGATATATAATCAACGTGTGCTGCTTCAACAAGCTGGAAAGGCAAACTGAGGATAGAAACAAAAAATAACAAATCACACTAGAGTTTACCTTTAAGCAGACGGGGCAGTAGTTATCCTTAACAAATAATCTTCCACAAGCATCACAACAAGTATGCCCCAAAAACCAACTGCAGCCATTCAAATTCATCAGTGAGAAGTTGTATGTTTTACATTTTTCCTTTTCTTTTAAGAATGGAGTTGAGATTCAAATTAATAGCAGGCACCATTCTATAGTCGAATATCAAATAGTTATAGAAACCCAATAAAAGAATGAAAGAAAGCCTTTTGAAAACGGAAAAGTACAAATTAGTACAGAAAACTTATACCGAACACTTATGCCATTTCCAGCAACAGAAGAACCACAGCTGTGACACTTCGTGTGTTTTGGACACAAGTAAGGACCTTGGCTGACATTCTACATGTAAATACAAGTAAAATATATAAACTAAAATAATTGATGATGAGAAAAATTGCAAATATAAGAAACCCACTGCACCTTATGTGGAGGTTGCTGACAGTAACAGTGGTATGCGCCATCACACCTCTTACAGAACATAAACTTACTTGGATCTCCAGTTTTTTGACAGACCTAAAGTAACAAAAACATATGATATATCAAGATAAGAAGATCCTTGGCCAGTTATTATGTTAAAAAAATGCTAAAAGAAAGGCTCCTCACCCATTCCAGTAATACCTAAATCATCAACTCTAAATCAAAAGACAAGAAAGGTTCTTAAGTAAACATTTTTCTTCACATAATTTTTTAAGGCTACTTCTACTTCCACTCTTTCCGGATATGGAACATGTCTCAGCCTCTTCATTAGCTGAAACGCTAAAATACATCCCACCAAACCAAAGTACTCGAATCAGTATTTTGAACACGACCATATATCAATACACTTATGGTGCAAGGATATTTTTCTTGAACAAACTACTTGAACTGTTAAACAAGATTCCCAGAGACACTATGGTACAACATTCATTCACATGCTTAATAACAATAGAATAGAATGCTACCCATACTGCTGCAAAAATAGAGTGAAATCATAGTCTTGCAAGTGTATTTGACATATTAACTTCACTATTTCGAATAAGGCATCCATAATTACCTCACAATTTCGGCAAGAGGGACAACTCCAAGAACTCCAATGAAATAGATCTGTAACAAATAATTCGTCAAAAATCACAAATGATACAAGAATTTAGTCAGAAATTTATTGCAGCCAGAAAAGAACCTCTATTTTTAGACCACACTTTCAGACAGCTCCTGTGATACTTCTTGCCACAAGTATTGCATGCTAGCATTTTTCTTGCCCTTTCACTTCCTTCATTTTCACCAGAAAAGCATAGCCGGCACATTACATTGGCAGTCTGGTCAAGCTCTTCTCCTGCAGCATCTTTTATAGAAGCCTGCTGGATAACACAATCAATAAGTGCCTCCAGGTAACAAATAGCTGAATAAATTAGTATCCTTTTAAAAGACATGGTATAGTTCAAGCACATGTACATCACAAAGAAAAAATCTAGATAGTGAAACTAATCGTTTGTGAACCTTTACAGGGGTGGGTTCTCACATATGAACCATAATACTCGCTCAGAAATGCAGCAGGTTGATATTAATCTCATGTATATAGCATGGAAAGTTGATGAATGCCATAAAACTTAGCCTTGCCAATAATAAAAGTGTCTTTCTCCTTTGAAAAAAGTATGTCCGATAGAGTTTTTATATCAGAATATATTCATCTCAATCAAAGACAAAATCGGTGTGAGAAACAATTGTTGAGAACATCTAAAAACTTGCATACCAAATCCAACTCCAGCAATAGACAGAAAATTCTCAAGCATAATCATAATGCCTCCACTAAAACTCGAGTTTCATTTGGCAGATCCTCAACACACACTACTTAAGGTGATATGCTATCTACAGCAACACGTGGAACACATTCAATTGACATATAAGCTGCACGAATAGAAACAGAATGATACAGAATCATCCATCCAAACTAACAGAAAGCATCAGATAAATCAAGCAACAATCATCTGATACCACCCAAAAATACAAAAACAAAAAAACAAAAAAAACAAAGCAAATCATCTAACAGGACCAAAACCTAAAAACCGTGAAATTGGGATACCTCAACATTCACACACACAAATTCAACACCAAATCTGAAATTTCAACAGCAAGTAAGGAACCCTCACCACCAAATCTCCACCCTCAAAACTCCTCGCACAATCCCCCGCAACTATCGACGAAGCAGCAGCAGCTTGCTTCTTCAACTCCACCCTCTTCACCTGGGCCAAAGCAGCAGACACCGCGACCTCCTCAGCTCCAACGTTGACCCCAAATTGGGGTGGCGGAGCGGCGGAAACAACCACCTTGGGCACCTCAACCTGCACCGTCGCATTCTCCCTGGTCTTAATCAGCCACGGATCATTCAAGAACTGCTCAATCCCCGCAACCTCCTGCAGAAACTCGCTCTTGCCCTTCTCCCCCTGCAATCTCCGCGGAAAACCCAGTGCGCAGAAGCATATCCTCCTACTGCATTAAACAACACGCAAGAACACAAAACCCACATCACACACACTCAAAACAAGCATGGCAGAAATAGATACAAAATGGGCTGTATCTATATGATTTGAAATCGATAAAATAATGGGCTAAGACATGAGATATAGATGGGTACCAGGTAATTGGGCAAGCTACATGAAAGGCCATATTAACATGAGGCAAAAAAAACGAAGGGAGAATTTTTGAGTGGTGTAATTTGTATTTGGAGGCAAAAGAAAAAATTAAAAATAAAAATTTGAACTTTATTGTTTTTGGGGGTGCGATTGGGAAAATTAATTGGAAATTGGAAAAAGGATTTCTTGGGTGCGAGAGAGGGAAAAGCGGCATCGACGATTTGGGAATGTAAAATTGGGGGTATAGGTTGTAATTTCCGTTTTCTAAATTTCGGCTTTGCTCCCCTGGTTTTAGGAATATTTAACTTTGACCCTTGGAATTTTAAGCTTCATTCCACTAAATCCTTTGAATTATACAATTTTTTGTATTACATCCACTAAATTTAATTTTATATATTGATTATTATGTTAATTGCTGCATTTTTATCTTATCAACTCTAAAAAAGTTTGAAATAATAATTTTGAGATATGATTCGTAATGGTTCATTGTTGACGGAAGCCAATGTCTAAAAAATCATTCTAATTGAAACTTTTACAAAAAAAAAAAAAAAAAAACTAATAATAATAAAATATTTTTAGCACAAATTTTTTTTTAATTTTTACTTTAGTATCTTGGATTAATTATTTTTTAATATTTTCAGTAAATGTTTTTTAGTAAATTATTTTTCATAATTTATAATATTTTAAATAAAATATAGTCTTTTTATAAAGGCATTTTGAAAATATATGAGTTGAAAAAGGAAAAGTGTAACAAGTTACATGGTTTGGTAAATTTTTTGCAACAAATAAAGTTTGGTGGAAAATTAATATCAAAAAACTTACATGGTTTAGAAGTTACCCCGGAATTTTATTGTGACCCAAATTTAGCTATTTTAATTTTCTTATCCATTATGTTTCTTTTTTTTTTTTAGTGGTAAGAAATGTTTTTTGCTTGTTATATCTGTCTTCATTTTGATGGTTCAGATTGAATGAAGCAATTTATTTCTTATTATATATACATGTGTAAGAATCAAAGACTAAAATATCGCGATATTTCGACGAAATATCGCGAAAATAAAGGGGTCGACATAAAATAAGGGTGTCAAAAAAAAAAATCGACCAAAATATCGTGATATTTCTCGATATATCGCGAATATATGGTTTTTAATGAAAATGTCACGATATTTTAAGCGCCGCGCCTGATACTTTTTGCTTTTTCACGCCTGATTTCCTTTTTTTTATTTCTTTTTTCTTTTCCTTTTTTCTTTGCTTTTCTTTTTTTATTTTCTTTTTATGGTGTATACCGTGTATTTGAAGGATATTTTAAAATTGAGTTATTTATTCATCTTTTTAATTTTTATATATCTATATTTTTATCTATGAGTGGAGTAAACAATTACTTTATATAAATTTAATTAAATTGTTTACAATAAATTAGTACACTAGTAATTAGGTTCCTCTCATAATTTAATTAAGTTTAGCTAATTTTTTTGAAATTTAATAAAAGAATTATGATGTATATAATATTAGTGTATCTTTATATTTATTGTAAATTTATCATTTTATTTGTAGTTTTAAGTTCAATATATGTATTAGTGTTAGTTATAATATTTGTAAACTATTAGATATATGAAATCATGAACACCTAATCAAATATTTTATTTTATTATTATATACATTAGTACAACAATTCAATAAACATATCTTTTTATTTGAAATTTAAGTTCAATATATGTATTAATGTTACTTATAATATCATGTATATATTTTTCAAATTTTTTTACAAAGTTTTTAATTTTTTTGCGTAAAAACCGATATTTCCACCGATATCGATATATCCGTCGATATTTCCATAAAATTAAGGTACCGATATTTTAGTCCTTGGTAAGAATATAAGTGGAACTATCAAAGTTTTATTGGTACCGATTTATAAAATGACTTGAGTTTTGATACACGGATCGATCGATATATGAGGAATGGACATAAAGATTGAAAATATAAAAAGTTCTCTTGCTTTAAAAAACAAAATCAAACTGTAACTTGTAGAAAAAAAAAATTCAAAACCAATTTGTCTCAATTATATTGCATGTGATAACACTTTGTTCAAATTTTAACTTTTATTTTTCAAGTTACAACAAGAATAAAAAGACTCGAGACTTTTCTCTTTTAAATAAATATTATTGTCATTAGACTAATTCTATAAATACTTAACCATTATAATTCCACTATATATGATTTAAAAGATAGTTTTATTTATTCTTTTATCATATAACTCTTATCTTGTTTAATTGTATCATCTTAAATAAGTGTTTTATATAGTTATGTATTGTTGTATGTATATATATTTATGTTTAGAGAATCAAATTAAAACTCATGATAAAATTTAAAATTAGATTAACACATGATCAATTCAAAATAAGTAGGAATTTTTTATGGCATGTCTTATTTATGAGTATTAATAAATGATTTCATGACATACATGTTCATACAAACTTTAAAAATTTTGAAATAATTAACTGTTGGACCATCAAGCGCTTACCGCTACACCAAAAGGATATCCAATGGGCATAGAACGCAACTTTAATGTCTTATACCTATGTAGCTTTGCGCTCACGGATTCGAACCTGGCAGAGCTGCGCCTCGCGCCAATTTAAGCTCCGACCCAAGGCAGGATGCTGGGAAAATTCCAAACAATCCCCCAGCACCTGCCAGCCTCTCCACTCCAATAACTTTAGAACGTAACAGGTTTTTTCACAGCTCACTTGCTGCTACTGCAACCTCCGGTATCTTCACAGCTTACTGCTTCAGCAACCTCAGGTTTCTTCTCAGCTTATTGCTACTGCAATCAACGGCTTATTCACTCAGTTCCCTGAACTCAGCTACTGCAGCCCGACATCTCTATGACTCGGCATCGTCATGCCTTCTCGCCACACCTCGATGTCACCGTGACTTGGCGTCGTTGCGCCTCATGCCACCACCATGACTCGGTGTCGTCACGCCTATTAATGTCATCCTCTGCTACACCAACATCTTTTTCAGTTCCAGGTCTGTTCACCTTTCTCAGGTCCCGGCCACCCTAGCAACCTGGTTCCAGATCCGTTAATCTTTCTTAGGTCCTAGCTTCAGCAACCTCAGGTTTCTTCTCAGCTTACTGCTACTGCAACCAACGGCTTCTTCATTCAGTTCCCTAAACTCAGCTACTACAGCCCGATATCTCCATGACTCGGCATCGTCATGCCTTCTCGCCACACCTCGATGTTACCGTGACTTAGAGTCGTTACGCCTCGTGCCACCACCATGACTCAGTGTCATCACGCCTCCGCGTCATCCTCTGCTACGCCTGCATCTTTTTTAGTTCCAGGTTCGTTCACCTTTCTCAGGTCCCGGCCACCCAACATCTTTTTCAGTTCCAGGTCCGTTCACCTTTCTCAGGTCCTAGCCACCATAGCAACTGGTTCCAGGTTTCTTCTCAGCTTACTGGTTTTCTTCTCAGCTCACTGCTACTGCAACCAACGGCTTCTTCACTCAGTTCCTTGAACTCACACTACAAAAAACTTTGTTTTTAGTGACGAGATTTTTTGTCACTATACTTTAAATATTGTCACTAAAACCAAATTGTAACAATTTTTTAGGTTGTCGCTAGCTTGTGACTATAAATAGTGTGACTATAAGATTAGTCATGAAAATGAATAGTTGTCACTATAGCAATCACTTTAGTTACATTCATATTTTGTCACTAAAACCTTATATTATAGTCACATATATTTATTGTCACTATAACCCAATGCTTTAGTCACATTTATGACGTCGTCAAATTGCTGACGTCATCATGTCAAATATTGCGCGTTGCTAACACGTCATCATGCCACTTCGTCAATTGCCACGTCATCATGCCATGTCGGTAACATCATCATATTGCTAACACGTCATCATGCCATGTCGGCAACATCATCATATTGCTAACACGTCATCATGCCACGTCATCATGCCATGTCGTCAACATCATCATGCCACGTCGTCATGTCAAATATTGCGCGTTGTCTGGGATTTGAACCCGAGTGACATGGTGGTACTCCAACCACTACACCACTAGTGTTTTATGTAATAATATTCTACATGCATTTCTTTTATTTCAATTTTTGACCTATAATATTGTAACTTTTGAAAATAGATTTAGTGACAATAATTTAATATAGAATAAAAATAAAATAATAATTATCTTGCAAATTATGCAAAGTAATATTTTATTACTCGAGAAAATTTTATTCATTCCTTATAGATATAATAATTTTTTCAGTGTGCTATATTCTGGTGCTATCAATTTTATAGTGACAATCATAGGTTGACACTAAAAAGAGTATTGGATAATTAGTGACGAATGAAATTGTTGTCACTATATAACTTTGCATTAGTGACAAAGAAATTTGGCGGTAAACTATTTGATTTGGCACCAAATTTTTAGTGATGAAAATTAGTGACAACATGAAAAATTATCACTAGTGATCACAACTTATGTTATTTTGTGACAAAAGTAATGTTTATCACTATATATGTATCTTTAGTGACAATATTTTGATAGTCACTAAAATTGTCGTCACAAGAAATGGTTTTTTTTGTAGTGTCAACATCTTTTTTAGTTCCAGGTCCGTTCACCTTTCTCAGGTCCCGGCCACCCTAAGTCCCGGCCACCCTAACGACTTTCAGTTCCAGGTTCGTTCACCTTTCTCAGGTCCCGGCCACCCTAACAACCTGGTTCTAGGTCCGTTAACCTTTCTTAGGTCCCGACCACCCAACATCTTTTTCAGTTCCAGGTCCGTTCACCTTTCTCAAGTCTCGGCCACCATAGCAACCTGGTTCCAGGTTTTTTCTCAGCTTACTGCTACTGCAACCAACGACTTCTTCACTCAGTTTCTTGAACTCAGCTACTGCATCCCGACATCTCCATGACTCGACATCGTCATGCCTTCTCGCCACACCTCAATGTCACTGTGACTTGGCGTCGTTACGCCTCGCGCCACCACCATGACTCGGTGTCGTCACACCTCCGCGTCATCCTCTGTTACGCTAGCATCTTTTTCAATTCCAGGTCCGTTTACATTTCTCAGGTCCCGGCCACCCTAGCAACCTGGTTCGTTAACCTTTCTTAGGTCCCGGCCACTAAGCAACCTGTACTGCGTGTTAGCATCCTGAGTTCCAAGGCCCTGGGATGTTAACCTTTCTTAGGTCCCGGCCACTAAGCAACATGTACTGCGTGTTAGCATCCTCAGTTCCAAGGCCCTGGCAGCTCCCACTGTAAAGTGCTCCCAAGGGGATTCGAACCCGTGACCTGCTCTGATACCAAATGTTAGACCATCAAACGCTTACCACTACACCAAAAGGATATCCAATGGGCATAGGACGCAACTTTAATGCCTTATACTTATGTAGCTTTGCGCTCACGAATTCGAACCTGGCAGAGCCACGCCTCGCGCCAATTTAAACTCCGACCCAAGGCAGGATGCTGGGAAAATTTCCAACATTAACAAAAAAACAAAAATAACAGTTAGGTATTAGAAATCCATATTTTTTTTGAAGTTTTGAATAAAAAATAATTGACTCAGATCAAATTAGTTCATCAATTCTATAAAGTTTTGGGTTTTTATCATCCAACTTACAAACATAGACAAACACATACTACAAGTTCAATCAACCTATCTAAGTCAATTGTTGTAGTAGATAATATACAAACACTTTTTTCCCTTCAATACTTTTGGTAACGCTTCCTCATGTGTATGTGTGTGTTGTAAAATCTTCTTTTCTCTCGCCATATTGAGCTCAGTCCATATAATATCACTTACATTGATGTTAAACGAATGAATATATGGCCAATAACATAGGATGGATGACAAATAGTACTAAGTTTCAAAGTTTCCTATTTAAATATGAAAGTGATTAGACTTGTGGTTTTATATATGAATTATTCTGTTAGTTTAACACCCTGGAATTGATCAATCTTAATCAAAACCAACCTGCAAAATTATCACCAACCTGAACCACAAACCCTAGTTATGTGTAAGAGAAATAAATCAAATAATCAACGACGAAAACACCAAGATTTAACGTGGTTCGGCCAAAAGAACTTGACCTACGTCCACGGGAGAAAGAAAGAACTAATCCACTAAGAAATCAAATGAATACAGATCTATATAGCTAAACTGCAGATTAGGGTTATATATAGGTTTAGAACCTTAATCCTATCAGAACCTTAATTCTATATCTAACTGGATTTTAATCTATCCGGAGTGAAACTTGGCGATTAAGATTGTCTCACATTTATAAAGAAAAACCCTAATATCTATTTAAGAATCAGATAAGATTCATAGATCTATTTCCTAACCCTAACAAAAACCCTAGGATCCCACTTTTCTCAACTTACTTGAGTCATCGAATCACATATTCCATTTGCAAGCTCTTTTAATTTGGAAGAATTATGCTATCCAATTATAATTATCAAATTTATATATATTTTTTTGTTAATCTATCATATCATTAGTTTTTTTAAGGTTTTTATTTGCACATCAATTCTTGTAAATATTTGTTTGAATTAACTAGTGGTATACATATGAGATTATGGATGATATGAGTTTGTAGTAGACTAGTTGTGGTTGGAACAAGCCACATTTTAGTAATCAATAAAAACAGGATCTGTGCTTGATAACTCCCGAGATAGCTCATGTACTAGGGTGGTTCATTGAGAGGAATAACTTGTGCATAATAGCAATACTTCATTACGTAATCGTTTGGGTTGTAGATGGACCGTGTGTGGAGTGCGAGTAATTGTAGAACGCTTAGGTGTTTGTTTGCACGAGCAATAACATTTTCATGTTGCATAAAGCTATATGTTGCATAAACATTTTCATGTTTCAAGAGCGAATGGAGCAAGCTATGTACACTCATGCCTACATAGGTGGGTGACAACATATGTGAGCATAGCATGCATGCAATAGATATTGAATACAAGCGAAAAACACTCATGGGAGATGGACAAAATAGCATGTTCGATTGTCATTTCTTTTATTAGAACAAATCTTCTTCAAAATTTTTCTAAACCATTATAAACAGAGTTTAACTAAATATTAGGCTTTTGAACGATTCATTCATTTTATATGTTCCAATATTTTCTTACAATTCATGTTCAAATTTCACAACTTATTAGTTACTTCATGTTATGGTAATGCTTCTTTTGTGTTTTGCATACAAACAACTGGATTTTGGACCTTTGGTGCTCTCAAAGCTTGTAAATATGTTTTTCATAAAAGTGGAAATGAATCAATCGTATGGTTGGTGCTAACTCAACCATCTAATGAATAATGTTGCAAACGATGCAACGATAACATATAATGAGCTAGTGATGTAAATTATCTTGATGTACTTGCAATGTACATTTATCATTTTTTAAGTTTTCCATTATTGTATTTGCAATTTTTTTTTAACATGATAGGAAAATCATGATATATTGATTTAATAATTTATATGCTTGATTCACACTCATTCATAGGATGTACTATTTTGCTAAAACAACTAAATATGAAACCAACATCTATAATATACGTCGCGGACAACGACAATTTAAAATGTTACAATTTAAGATCGTTTTTGTATGTAAATACATAACTTGTTGATTTTAAATAATTACCATGAAAAATATTGCATTTTCTAGTGGAAACATATCCAATATGCATAGTTATACGATACAACAAAAACTAAATGAGAAATCAAATTAAGTATTAAAATAATTGCAAAGAAAAAAAAGTCTTCAACAAATAATAAATGAGTTCATTTACTAATTTCGCAACAATTTTTTTTTTTGGCAATGAATGACATCCAATGAATACCAATAACCACCTCAAAAAATAAATACAAATAATTAATGCACCTAAATATCAATACCATCATAAAATTATAAAGATTTTGTCTACATAATAAAATCATTATTTATACTATAGTAGAACGGAAATGATCATCTACCTACCATAATGATATGTCGATATTAAATTATGATGGCCAAGACATCAACAAATAAGGACAGTAATTAAGTAATTATTCTTGTATACTCAAAATTCTTAATATTTTTTTATTATTGTTATTATTTTTTGTGGGAACACCTTCTTAAAAACCCTTTGAAAAATCAAATAAAATTGTTGTTTAAAAAAAAAAAATTGTAGATAAGTTGAAAAAGTTACTAGTCAAACATATGTACGTGTAGCCCATGCAGAGGATATAAATTAGGAAACAACAAATTTTCAAACTCCCCCCCCATTTACCGTTTGGAGATGTTGGAGGTAGTTGAAAAACCTCCGACCCCCTTTCCCCGTTTCTTACCCATTTCCTCGATTCAATCCCTAATTTACAATTTCAATTCTCAATCCCCTTTTCCTCCACACCAGTCCTTCAATTGATCGTTCAGATCGAAAGCGATTCGTTTTAATTCAAGCCAGAAAGCCATAGCCGTCGTCCTGATTCCATTCTTGAGTTTCCGTCTCGTATGGTTGGAAATCGAGGGTTGTAATTTGTTCAAAGGGCTGTGAGAGGAAATGGGTGCGATGTCGAAGCGAATAATGCCGGTTTGCGATAGCCTCTGCGTCTGTTGCCCGGCAATGCGGCCCCGATCGCGGCACCCCGTTAAGCGATACAAGAATCTCTTGGCAGATATATTTCCTAAAAATATGGTTAGTTCCATTTTCATGTCTATTATGTTCAATGATCGATCTAGTTATTGTTGGAGAATTTTTCGATTGAGGACGTGTTGCTTGATTGTTGGGTTACATCTTGAATTGGACTATTGGAGTCAGTATATTGGACTTGATAACTTTACTTCTCGTTGTTGTTGAGATTCTGGATCTATTATTACACCATACGATGATAATTAAAGTTTCACAGTTTTGTTGAAATGTATAAGGTGCTGAAGGCTTCTAATGTTCCTCGGAGCAGAGGTGGATACAGAGATTTTGGTCAATGATCAACGATTAATATGTTTACCAAGATGTTTAGGGTGAAATACACTTCATAATTAACAGATGATTCGTTTCTTATTGTCTGACTTGTGTTTTCCTTCTTAAGTTGTGCATTTGACCACCATGGCTTCTCTTATTTTCATTGTGTCAAGATTTAGTGGCCCAAAAGTGTAAAAGTTCAATATTGAGACGTATACAGAATACACCTAATAGCTGAGAGAATTTCATTTTCTAGTACCTACTCATATGTGACTGTAAGGTCAGGTTTTGAAGTTTGATGATATGTGTGAATGAAGGCCACTAACTATAGTTATGCACGAAGCATACACCTGGATTGATTTACCAGGCTTAGAATACATGTGAAGAAATTTCTTACAAATATATAAAAGAATGAAAGGTTCAAAGATGTCTTTGGTTGCACATCTCAAGAAAATTTCTGCTGTGTTAGGTGTTTTGACTCAGGAAAACTTATATTTCATCAACTAAAGAGTTCAAATAATGCTTCAATTGAAGCCCTTACTCAAATTATGCTAATCTTCATCTGTTCATACTATTTAGTCACTAGTCTGGTAAAAAGAAGTTTATCTTATATTATAAATCCAGCCTCACAGCAGTAACATAGCACTAAACAGTTTTTCTTAATTTTATTTTTTGATTAAATATACTCGTGATTTTCTATGTAAGAAAGAAAAGAAATGAGTGTCTTCGGTTTGCATACCAGTTTCTCTAAGTACAAGGAGAACTAAACAGCAAAAAGGCGTCATGAAGCAAAAAGGATAATAAGCAAAAGAAGTGAGAGAAGCGGATAGATGGCAATATCCAAATAAGATTCACATTTTTCATCAAATAATTAATTGGTTGAGGATCATGTGTTATAGGTACACACTCGTTTAAAGATATCTGTTAATTATTTTTACTCACTGTACCTCTTACTCTTGACAGGAGGAAGAACCTAATGATCGAAAAATCAGTAAATTGTGTGAATATTCTTCAAGAAATCCTCTACGAGTACCCAAGGTTAGGCTCTAATCAAGGGTTATTAATATGATTGGTTGTTTCATATACCTTCACTTTTTATCAGTATCTCTCAGTACCATATTGTCTATGCTTTTCTTCCTCTTGCACAAAAAAATATTTGTTGAAGTTCACACATGTTCAATTTTAGTGGTACTAGAATGCATTCTAGAGTTTTTTTTTTTTTTTTTTTTGTCAAAAAACTCTGTTGCCACTCTAATTTTAAAATTGGCGTAGTCTCTCTTAAAAAAGTAGTATTGATTGTTCATGGTTTATATCCAGATTACAAGTTTACTTGAGGAAAGGTGTTATCGGGAACTGAGAAATGAAAATGTTAAGTGTGTAAAAGTTGTCATATGTATCTACCGGAAGTTGATCACATCTTGCCCGCAGCAAATGTGAGTTCCAGTATCTTCTTTCTTTACTTGAGTTGTTGTCCATTGGTCTTTATTTTAGGTTACTGATTTATGATTGATGTTCCTACATTTGTCTATTCAGTCTGAAGACTGAGGTACTAAATTGACTCAGGCAGTCATTATGAAGTGATAACAGTTTTGTAACTAAATGGCTAGATTTAATTCAAATTTTTATAATAAGGTCTTATTATTTAAAATAACTAAGTTCCTAACATTTTAGCTGCAGAATTTTTTTATAAAAAATAACGTAACCAAATAGTTCTTAAGAATTTGTAAACTCTCAAACATATTTTTATTCTATTTAGATTTATTTTACCTACAGTTCCTGATTTTGTTTTTAGTGATGTGTTACCTGGGCCTGGTGCTGCAGTGTACCCTAACAGGTTCATTTTATTAAGAGAGTAATGCAATCAATGAACCACATTCAGTGAATGGGGAGAGTGACAAAAGCATATTATGTGTTCCTATTGAGAAAGTTTTTTAGAACAAATCTTGATGCAACACAAGTGCCATAGGGGCATCTATTCTCAAATTTTCTTCTTTCAACATTATATAAATACTAGGAATCTCTTTTTCCAGAAACTGTTATTAATAGTTTGATCATTTTAAAAGTTTTGAACTTAAACATGAAGTAGATGACAACATTATCTGCTTCCAGGAAATTGCATTTTTATATTGTAAGATATAATGTTCTGCAGACACCCCAGTTCCCTGAAATATGAAAGATATAATGTTCTACAGCTTCACAGAATTCACACACACAAAAAAAATAATTATAAAAGGAAAAGTCCATCGTTTGATCGGGTGAAAGTATGTTGTAGGTCCAACATATGGATGCAGGTATCTAGACCTTTAGCTAGCACTGGAAATTATCTATTATGCTATACTTATTTATGAACTGAGTTTTGTCTCGTTTCTCTGTTATTAAGAAAATGCATTATTGACTTTTTTAAAAAGAAGAAAGTATAACATCATCAATAAAGAAAAGAAATAAATGTAACTGTATATATGAGTTATGAGAATTAATATTCAGTACATTAATAATAACATCACATATATATTGAAGTGTCTTTTATTGTGTTTGCAATTTTTCAATAATTGGAGTGTGATATCTACCTCATGGTGAAATTTTTGGATTAAATTATTTATAATGTTGTAGTTTGTATCATATTAAATAAGTTTGGATTATAGTGCCATGTATATTCTGGCAGGCCATTGTTTGCTGGTAGTTTTCTCAGTATTCTACACATATTGCTTGAGCAAACGAGGCATGATGAAATGCGAATTATTGGCTGTGAAGCTCTTTTCGACTTTATAAATAATCAGGTACGATTCATCATTAGTCTGTCACCAAATTCTGCATTTGTACGACTCAGCTGATATGATATGATTTCTTTGCTTAGAAGGATGGTACCTATGTGTTTAATTTGGAAGGTTTGATTCCAAAACTCTGTGTTCTAGCTCAAGAAATGGGAGATGATGAGAGGGTCCTTCATCTTCGTTGTGCTGGGCTTAAAGCTTTGTCTACCATGGTAAGATGCTGCCATTGTATACCTTTAGTTGCCAATAAAGCAGCCAGCAAATAAATTAATATCTTTGAAGAATTTTTATTGACTAGGGAATGGTTTGCCACAGCCCCTCCCCCCCTTCTTTGCACCTATTCCATTTCTAAGTTCTCACAAGGGAGATTTTACATGGCATATGGTCCCTATTTTCATCTGTAGTTCCATGAGGTTACTAAGTGCTCAAGTATCAAGCACTTCCTGCATGCATTTCCCTGTATAGTTCTAGATAAAACTGAAAGCTTATACAACTGTGCATCTTTACATGATTCAGTGGCAGTTATAAATTAGTGTCAGTCATATCATGTGCTTAAAGTTAGGAAAATCTCAAAAGTAAATTGCTTTATTGAGCAATCAAGCACTTTTTTTAATTAATGGATATCCAAGAAAAGTGAACAAGGGTATTTAATGGTGGATAAGACTCGAGTTCTTTCAATATTTGAGGTCAGAACACTTGTTGATATTCCCCATGAACATTTGAATAAATATTATAAGTGAAGAATTGCTTTGAATCATGTTATGAATTCTTTCTTGTCTTTAAATCGTAAATCTAACTATTGATCTAAATTCTTCTACCCACTGCCTTAAAATCATTATGTTCATGCCAATTTCTTACCATTTTAGCCATTACATGAGCAAAAACAAAAAAAAATTATGCAAGAGTATGTGATTTCTTTTTGAATAGTTACATTGCAATTTAGGATGCAGCTTGTGTCTCTACTTAGCTAAAACACACTTAAGTGGAGGTTTTATTTTTATTGTCCCGTTCATAGCACTTAATTACATCGAATTATTCTGGCTTAGTAGTTATTCTTGTCAACATGACCCATACATGGGTAGCCCAGTGTAACCTCCAGAACTGTGGGAGAAAATATCCCCATAAACTGCAGAAATAGTTCTCTGGATCAGACGTAGCCTGTAGATATGTGATTTAGGTTTTCTCTCTATCTCCATGAAGGCTGGTTGTCTCGATGATCTAATCTTGTATCCCTTTAATACATATTCTTTACCTTTTGATTGCTAGTAAGACAAACTTGTAAGATATGACGTGAATATATAATATGATGAGTAACTGTCTTTTTCAATGCCCCTATTTTTCTAAAGATAAACAATGAAACTTACAGAGCTTCTTATCATTGGCCATGATGCTTTAACTGTGTGACAGAGCTTCTACAATAATCAGTAAATAATGAGCTTGTCAGGATTCTAAGTGCTGTAAAGGATGGATACTCAGTTTCTCACAGAGTTTTCCTTTGTGGTTTGACACACCCTTGAGGACCTGACTAGTTCCAAATATTAAGTCAGAAATTCAGAAGGTTCTGGAAATTTGCACTTCAAAAACGCTCTGCATTTTCTACTGCTTGTGATATACACTTGAGTTGTCTGCCATTCTTCTAGAGGACCTCATTTTCTTTAATTAATTTTCTGATTCGGCCTTATTCTGCTAGATAGATTTCAATTATATGATAATTTTCGTGAACCTTTTGATGGCAGATTTGGTTCATGGGTGAATTCAGTCACATCTCTACTGATTTTGACAATGTAAGCTCTTTTCTACTTTTATATATTTGTTATTATCACTGATGACCCAAATTGTTGCAAGCCCTTGGAATTGATGTCAACTTCTAGAAGTTGTGATCTTTCTATTGACTTAGATCTGTTTAATGAGCCTTTTCAGTAACTATCTAACAGGGTATAATTGCATCTATAGGAAATCTGATACATATCATTTCTGACAACATTTTATACACAAGTCACTTTCTGTTCCATCTCTTGTTATGCTTAGCTATGAGATTCTGGTTTCCTTTGCATTTGCACTGCATCATAAAAATTACTTAGGTAGTGACATAGAGCCGTATGAGTACCTTTGGGCAATGATAAATTCAATTGTAATCTATAAAGTACCTTTTTGTTCTTGATATTTTGGAGTTTACATCCTTATGAAATTGTTGCACTTATTGATGAATTTTGCAAAATAATGAAGAATTTGGAAAAAGAAGTGGCTGTGTACAGTGTTTGCATACATTACGCTTTAATAAGTTCTGTCTATATGTCGAAAAACTTATGCTAGGTTTGAAATACGATGTCTTCTATTTCCCATACTTTTTATTAAGGTGTGTGTCTGCTTTCTGCTGCTCCATAATTATTCCTTCTTTATCAAAAGATCAGGTTGTCTCTGCTGTTCTGGAAAATTGTGAAGCCAGTGACAAGAAGACAAATTATCCAAATAATAGTGGGCAGGGTTTCCTGAACAATTGTGATCCAGACGAGTATAAAGCTCAAAACCAAATGCCTTTATCATCAGATGTCTTGAAAAGGGATATTTCTTGGAGGAAGGTTGTTCATGACAGGGACTACTATACCACGTAATTCCTCTTTTTGAGGGCTTTACCACTGGAGTCTGTTTTTTTTTTTTTTTCGATGCTTTAAATTTGTTGTCACTTTCTTATCTATTATATTCCTGTAAACAGGGCAGATAATCAAAGCCCTATATTCTGGTCAAGAGTCTGCTTGCATAACATGGCAAAGTTGGCCAGAGAGGCTACAACCACGCGTCGTGTTCTCGATGCCTTATTCTGTTACTTTGACCGAAACAATCTGTGGTCTCCTGATAATGGACTTGCCCTTTTTGTACTTCTGGATATGCAATCAGTAGTGGAAAATTCTGGTTGGTAACTTATTTAACTGCTTAATGTTGAATAGTATCTGAGCAAAATCGGCCTTTTCTTATCATTTGCCTTTCAAACTCATATTTCTGGTTATTGTGACCTTGCAGGGAATAACACTCATCTCTTGCTATCTACTGTGATCAAACATCTTGATCATAAGAATGTTCTGAAAACCCCCAATATGCAGATAGATATTGTTCAAGTTGCTATCTCCCTGGCTCAAGTAACAAAGGCTCAGCCATCTGTGAAGATTGTTGGAGCATTTAGTGATATGATGAGACATTTGAGGAAGAGCATACTTTGTTCTCTTGATGACTCACAACTGGGAGAGGAAATTATTCAATGGAATAGGAAGTTTCATGCAGTCATAGACGAGTGCCTTGTTCAGTTGTCTTATAAGGTTATTTTTTCACCCTCAACCAGTTACAGTAGATATCGGTGGTATGGTGACAATAAGTTATTAAAGGAAGCTGGCCTATAGTAGAAGTGATGTTGTGACCAATTAAAACATCGCAATCCCAATTAAACAAACACACACGCACACACACACACATGAGGATAATTAGTTTAATTTGAGGTCAGAGAAGAGAGCCTAAAAGAATATTGATTTTGGAGGCAGGTTGGAGATGCTGGGCCCATTCTGGATGTGATGGCTGTGATGTTGGAGAGCATTTCAAGCATACCAGTTATGGCTAGAAGCACCATTGCAGCTGTATATCGTGTTGCACAAATTGTTGCATTTCTGCCAAATTTATTGTATCAAAACAAGGCATGGCTCTTCCCATTTTGGAAATATGATGACTTCTCATGTTGGATTGGAACTTTTAATCTAAAGCTATACTTATATTATTCTTTATTTCCATAGGCTTTCCCTGAAGCATTATTCCACCAAATACTTTTAGCCATGGCCAGCTCAGACCATGAAACAAGGCTTGGAGCCCATCGCATATTTTCAGTTGTACTTGTTCCATCATCTGTTTGCCCTTATACTGCCTCCACCGGCCAAAACTCTGCTGACTTGGAGAGGACACTTTCTAGATCTGCTTCTGCATTCTCTTCTTCTGCTGCTCTATTTGAGAGACTAAGAAGACAATACTTTCCGTCTCAAAATAATGTAGATCAAACTGTTGATATTTTAAAATGCATGGAAGGACAGCCCAAAGACCAATCATTGTTGACACGACTGACATCAAGTTACAGTCGAAAGGCCTCTGTCAAAAGGCATTCACTACCTCCAACT
Organism: Scutellaria galericulata; assembly: GCA_946896805.1. NCBI lineage: Eukaryota > Viridiplantae > Streptophyta > Magnoliopsida > Lamiales > Lamiaceae > Scutellaria > Scutellaria galericulata. The sequence goes on along the minus strand of OX335798.1, from coordinate 9,230,867 downwards.
ATGGCTAACATGGAGAAGGAACTGGTACTTTACTCAAAGCCATTTGAATATTTCTTTTAAAACAAACTGTGAACCTACCATTTGGTGACAACTAAATGAATATCTGCAGAAGGGGATATCTCTAAAGTTGAAAACCCGTCAAATCAGTCTCTTGCTTTCTTCAATCTGGTTACAGGCGCTCTCTCACTTGAATACTCCCGAAAACTATGTAGCAATCGCTCATACTTACAGCTTGGTGGTGATATTTTCACGAAACAAGGTAACAATATATATGGTGAATGTATCTCTCTCTCTCTCTCTCTCTCTCCCTCCCTCTCTCGATTCCTGTGTATGTATGATATGAGTCTGAGATCACCCTTGTACTTATGCTCCACTGATTTTTGGACTCCTGGAATGGTATAAACATCTGGGTCTTTTTTCAATAGAATAATACTATTTATTATCTTAAGCAAGTTTTGGGATCCAGTTGATTCACACACACACTATATATATATATATATATATATATATAGGGCCTGTGTATTACACGGGATTTAATAAAAAAAATTAACTTAGTGAAATTAAAAAAGATTAAATATCATTTTCACAACAAAATTAAATTTATGATTTGTGCAATATATATCGTCTAATTTAACATTAAATATAATAAAATATGATCAAATAATTATTTAGTTGTCAAAATATGTGTTGTATTTGTAGATGATCATTTAAAAAATTATTATTATTTTGAAAAGAATATACATTGCTATACCTATTATATTATTCAACCCAGCCACCATTTTTTTTAGTTTGCTTTTCATTGTTTACATTTGTAACAACCCTCAACTTTTATTTTCAATTAAATGATAAAAAATGAAAATCAAAATTTCACAAATAAATTCCATAGTTTATTTTAAAGCATATATTCAAAAAATTATTTGATTTCAATAATTAATAAGTTTGAATAATAATTTTTAAGCTGCCCACCTTTATTAAAAAAATTTTTTTGTATCTATTTATATTTTTTCTTTACATTTTTAAATTAAAAAAATTTCAAATATATAATAATACCTATCATTGAACTTTAGCATATGTTATTTAGATAAATCTAATCAATATTTATATTTTATTTATTATTTAGTAATAATAATATTTCTTATCAACATTAAATTTGTAGCAATTAATTAGCATATTTAATATGAAAACATTATAGGCTTGCTATGTGGCACTTTGATCTTACTTTTATATATATAAATATATATATATATATATATATATATATATATATATATATACATATATCACATTTAATGAATTCATACTCTTTGTAAGTTTTATTAATTTTGAACATCATTGTGTTCCTGCATTATAGATATAATATGAAACAAAAACATCAACATGTTTTGTTCTTGACTTCTGATTTCATATTACTGAACCACCTCTTTTTTTGTCGAACCTTTACTGGAGAAATGCTATGAACTTCTGATTTTGTGACGATAACTGTTAGCTGCTGCAATTGCATTTGTTTTCTTTTTCATACACTTGGCATCTTGTCTTGTTCTGTGTATTTACTTTTATTAAAATTGTTATTTTCCCCATGTACAAGAGCTCCCTTTTAATACCTTATGCAAGGGTATCTCCTGAGTTCACAGTAGATATAGTTGGGTTTTGAGGGATGATGAGTACTTGAGAACATGTGATATAATCGGTCCTTATAGGTTTCATTTATGAGGTCATATGCTACCATTTCACAACATATTTATGCTATTGTAGTTACTTTTACCATTGATCTTTCACGAAGACTGAATGGAAGTTTGTAGGTTTTACTTTGGGAGATATGTCAATCATAACACAAGACTGACCTAGTAGACTAGTACTATATTAAACTTCACCTGATAGAATTTCCATGCTTCCCCTCAATCAGAGCTTATACATCATATATTACTAATTAAGTACAAATGACAAATTCTTGATCACTGAATGCCTTGTCAATAAATTGCTATCAAACTAATTGAAGAGTATATTTCATATGCAACAGTGTTTCTCAGAGAAAGTGGCTTGCTGTCCTGGTCATCAACTGGATTGAACCAATATAGATAGTTGTGTTGTTCTCCACTTCCATGTTGCAATTTGTTCCCCCATGTTGATACTTACAAGCATTTTCACCTAGATCAGTCTTACAGATATATCGACACTTTCCGGTTATGATTATTTTTGCTTTCTTCTAATGATTTCTTGTGTCACAGAAATCGAGCAACGATATTCTCATTCAAAGCTTTCAGCTAGCCTTTTCCCTAAGGAGCATATCTTTTCGGGGAGGTCAGTTCCAATTGCCAAACTTGATGTGCAGTATGTCTTTATTATTATCTAATCGTATTTATGATTTTGTAATGAACTGATGTTATGCTATATAAAACAAATCACTGCCCAAAATAGTACCATCAGGCCTGCATTTCAAAGAATTCCTTTTGTCAAAGTTACTATTTTAAATTCATTGTACTTTTACCCTCTCTAGGGTCCTCAGAACACATGATTGATGATTCTCAGTAAGCTTGAGAGATTTGTGCAGTGTGCTAATGAATACTTATTCCCTCGAAGATGTTAACTGAATTCTGTATTTGAGATCCAGTCAAGAATGTTTAAGGAGAAAACTTGTAAAACATGAATAAAGGAAAAAACATGTTAAAAAAAAATCTGGAATGTCTTGTTAAATTTATCTATTATTAATTGTAAAGTGAAACATACATTATAAATGTACTTTCTATTGATGCTACATTTCTTGTTAGATAAAAACATCATACATGATTTTGTACATTTTTGTAGGCCAACTTCAGCCATCTCACCGCAGGTCTCTTTTCACCTTGGCTACATCGATGATCATTTTCTTATCAAAAGCCTACAATGCTCTTTCTCTTGTTACTCATGCCAAGGCTGCCTTGAGGGATGAAATAGTAGGTGCAACAGCATTAATATGTGACCTGTTTTCTGCTCTGGCACTTGTTATTGTTTATCATCTTAACGAACATGTGAAGTGTTCTTGCTGTTGTGTAACTAATTATCCTTAACAGGTTGATCCCTTTCTCCAATTGGTAGATGACAACAAGTTGCAGGCTGTAGATCGTAAAATAGTTGCAGGTGAAATGGTCAAAACTTATGGGTCAAAGGAAGATAATGAAGATGCATTAAAGTCTCTATCAGCAATAAATATCAGTAACGAGCAATCTCCAGAATTTTTTGCTTCCATTATTTTGAAAGATTTGGGCAACATACCCAATGTAAATATTTTTCTTCTCCTTTTCAGTGTATGGTTGGAGTGTATAGTATCCTGTCTGCTAAATGTATGCTACTCTTTTTAAATCTTTCAATCTATATGTAGGCTGATCTATCCAATATAAAGGAACAGTTGCTTAAAGATTTTGTCCCTGATGATATATTCCCGCTGGGAACTCAACTAGTCATGGAAACTCCTGGGCGAATATACCAAGTTGGTTCCTCTGAGGTGGTTCTATGGACTGTACTGATTTCTGTTTTTTTTAACTCAATTCAAAATTATATTTTTTTTTCCATATTATTTATGCAGGTTGACCATTCAATATTTTCAACAAGCAATGACTATCCAACTGATTCAATTGTAAGTCAAACAGATTCCTGCTCCCTGGTGACACTGGAGAGTCCCAGTCTACTGAGCGTTGATCAATTTATGGATATGGTATGTTGGCGTGTGTATTTGGTTTATATTTGATAACTATGCTGAGATTTTTCCTAATACCATTCCCCAGCTGAATGAGGTTGTTATGCTAAGATTTTTTCTGATACCATTCCCCAGCTGAATTGTGTACTGAACAGTATTACTTAAGGAAAATATGTTAAGGCCATTGAGACATTGAGGAATATGGTACACAATCTAATGCTGTATGAAAGGAGTTAGACAAAATATTCTCCTCGTTCCAAGCAGATTCATCTGTTTTTAATATTTTTGAAACTGTAGAACGAAGTGTAAAAGAGCTGCTGAATGAATATTTTGAACTCATGAAACTGAACTTGCGCAGATGAATTAAATTCTTCATCATATTCTCTTCAGGATTAGGAACAAGTTAGGAGAGATGTTGAGTGGGGGGCTAGTGCCGTTATATGCATGCTAATTATTTTTCAGAACTTGGTTAAGGACCCTCTGCTTACTATATATGTTGTACCCAATTCAGATAAAATGGCAGTATGCACCTATCACACTTTTTCCTAGTGCCTTTCGTTAAGTGACAGAAAGTTGAAAATTCTCCAGGTATCGGAGACAACGAAAGAGGTTGGACAACTTTCATCAATAACCCCTTCTGACCTTCCATTCAAGGACATGGCAAGCCACTGTGAGGCTCTTCAAATTGGAAAGCAGCAAATTATGTCCAATTTCATTGCTTCCCCTTCGATTCAAGACAGTCCGAGTGTCTGCAGCCAGTACAGCACTGAGGCACATAATATGCTGCCTTCGTCATGTCTTCAGCCAGGGTATTTTACGGTGAGTTGCTTGTTTCTATACAAGAGATCTTTGCCCTTTTCTTTTATCATGATAAGTGTCCATTTAATCCTGTTCTAGAATTTCTTGAAATGGGGTAGTGATTATAACTTATGTTGCTAGAAAGAATATCGATCTCTTTGTCATTAGCATTATCTGCAGTCTGTTGGCATATAATTGGTAGAAAGAGTAACCAGGCATTTTCCACGTGATATTGAATTCCCGAGTACCATCTACGTTAAAAAATGTACATATTTTTACCTGAACATGTAATGTTAGCTGGACAATGATTTGCAGAGTAATTTTCTTGTATCTTGTGTTTTTTGGGCAGACACCCTTGCCTAATGGTGTTCCGATGAGTTGCACTGCTGAATCTAAACACGATCCGAACCACTTCCATTTGCCAGCTTTAAGTCCTTATGACAATTTCTTGAAGGCTGCGGGGGGTTGATATTTATTTGTATAGTGAGGTGCAAAGTCTTGGAGAAAACATATCTAATAGATATATCAGTACATATATCTATATTTTGAAAATATTGCAGGGTGTTTATGTCTCTAATTTCTTAAGAGGGCTTATTGAGCTCACACAGGATTTAGTTAAGATATGCCAGATTTCATCAAGTATATACGAAAAGGGGGTGTTTTATAGCTCATTTTTTAAAATGGTGTCCATTCAAGGATGATTATTGTACGTTTGATATACTGTTTTGGTGTGACGGATAAGAGGTCAAAATGCTCGTTAATTTATGTTAAATTTAAAGCTAAATAACATTTGTATCAAGTAATAATATATATTTTCGAGCATTGTCAGAATTATTACCTTCTCTTGGAAGATTATGTGAATTCCATGCACGTATTATCCACTCATTATGGATTTATGCTGCTTTTTGTTTTTCACTGTTGCTTGTTTGTTGATGGAAGTTTGTGGAAGGGAGAAGGGAACCTAGAGTTTTTGAAAATGTATACATCATTTTGAAACAATAATAAACCATGAGTTATCAAATATAATTTCATTTTTGATTAAAAAATAGGTCTGACGAAAAATTAAACATAATGATAATTTGGCGCATTGCCTTTTAATTGCTTATTTGATTCCTCATATTTTTAATAGTTAAGTTTTGTAGTGGACTTAATTGATAGAGATTAATATATTTTTAAGAAAAATTGTTATTTGGATTTGAGTTGGCTATCTTATGGCTCTAATCAATGATGCTCGGGCAGTCTTCTGGATCATATCCCTTCTCTCTAACAATATTTGCCAGCACAATTTATGTCATGCATTTGATACAAGAAGTTTTTCGTTTTCATATATTTATTGTGTCATGCGTCTTTGGTGTGATTGCATCGCATCGGCTTGTTTTTTGAGAAAAAGTACGAATGAGTCTGGCTGACGTAATTAAAGGAGTCGATTACCAACTGTTGTACCTCCCCGATTTGAGCCCAGCTCAACCGGACCCCTAACTGGCCAAGGGTGCTGATCAAACTGAACTGATCAGAGCAAATAATCTAAGGATCAATTCGGGACCTGGTCGACCGGAGGTAGCTTAGCCGACCGGAGATCCATTGGTTCCCGTAAGTCATTTAAAGTAGATCTAAAGAAATGGGAATCCTGAATGACCAAAGGATGCTTGGAATTTCATTCGAAAGGAGCCCGACCGCCTTAAAAGTCTACTCCAAGTATAAGTCTTCAAGCCCAAGACATCAAATCAAGGGTTTGATCCCCCTTCCCAAAGCTATGTATTTTAGACATAGTTTATAAATAGGGTTTCAATTATAATTTAAAATGATTCTGAAATTCATTGTAATCAAAGCATATAGAGAGATTTTCTCTAAAAGCATATATTAAATTGTTCATTCTGACCGACCAGCTTCGACCGGCCAGAACTGACCAACTTCATTCGTCCGGGCAAACACTCTGACCCTATTCTGTGTTTGTTTTACTGATTTATTCCTCATTTTCGATCTATTTCGTTAATTCGATTCGATTTATTTGACGTTTGGTTCGATTTTCTTCCATTCAAATTTCAATGTCAATACCAATTGCATAGTTGCGCTCTATTTTATACGCACTATGAAGCATCCCGTGACAGTTGCTCCATCCAATTGGAATGAAGATTTGATAGACTATCAAACCAATTGTTGTTTGTTTTATTTAAATAAACAACAAGTAGTTTTCTGATATTTGTTTTAAAAACTATCACCTTTTAAAATAGTTCTATTTGTAATTTTATTAAAAATATTTTTTATAGAATATAACATTACTTGAGTTATCAACGTTTTAGCCTAAAATTATCCAAAATAGCATTATAATTTCAAATTAATACCAAGATTTTAAAATATAAAAAAACAACTCAAACTTATTTAGAAGTCCATATTTTGAGTTTGACATTTATTTTTATATATCTAATATCCATGCCTGATATATAATTTACAAGAGTGGAGGAAAACAATGCAAGGTATCCACCTTGTACTCATTGTAAGAAAAGAAGTCACACTGGTATAGGCCTGGTGTTAAATGCCGAGCCTGCAATGAACTTGGTCATGTCGAGAAAGTCTGCAAGAACAAAGGAAACCAACAGGGGCAGCAATTTCAAACTCAAGTTGCTGAAAATCAAGAGCAAAAGGTGGAAAATCTCTTTGTTGCTTCCTGTTATGTTACAGCCCAAAATGGAAACATTTGGTTGATTGATAGTGGTTGCACAAACCACATGACAAGGGATATTGATATCTTTCATGAGTTAGACGAATCTTATAACTCATGGGTGAAGATTGAAGATGGAAAGTAGGTGTAAGTGAAAGGAAAATGTATAATAGCTGTCAAGACACTCTTAGGTACGAAATTTATCACAGATGTGCTTTATGTTCCTGATATTGATCAGAACTTGTTGAGTGTTGGACAAATGCTTGAAAGAAATTATTCATTGCGCTTTCAAAACTGGTCATGCACTATAATAGATCCTTCTGGGTATGAGGTGATGACTGTGAAAATAAAAAACAAGAGCTTCCATCTAGATTGGAATGAATCTAACTTGCATGCTTACACTAGCAAAGTGGATGATTCTGTTTTGTGGCATAAAAGATTAGGCCACTTTAGTTACTCAAACTTGATGAGTATGCACACCAAGAACTTGGTACATAATATGCCCATTATCCATCAAGTAAGATGTCTGTAATGTGTGCCAATTTGGAAAGCAGTGTAGGTTGCCATTTTATGATAGTGATTGGAGAGAAAAAGAAAAATTGGAGCTTGTGCATTCTGATATTTGTGGGCCTATGAGTGTTTCATCCTTAAATGGAAGCAAATATTTCATATTGTTTATCGATGACTACTCAAGGTTTTGTTGGGTGTACTTCTTGAAGATGAAATCTGAAGCTTTTGCTACATTTTTTACCTATAAAAACTTGGTTGAAAATCAAACAGGATGCAAGATAAAGATGCGTAGAACTGATAATGGAACTGAATATGCTTCAAATGAGTTCAAGGAATACTGTAAAAATGAAGGCATCCATCATTAGCTTATTGTACCATACACTCCTCAGCAAAATGGGGTGAGTTAAAGGAAGAACAAATCACTTATGGAAATGGCAAGATTTTGCTTTTTGAGAAAGATTTGCCCAAGAAATTTTGGGCTGAGACAGTGAATACATCTGTATATTTGCTAAATCAGCTGCCAACAAAAGCTTTAAAAGGTATTACTCCATATGAAACTTGGCATGGAGTAAAACCTTCAGTAGAACATCTTAAAGTATTTGGTTGTATTTGTTATGCTCTTGTTCTTGATGTCAAAAGAGATAAACTTGATCACAAGGCTGAAACATGTATCTTTGTGGGATATAGCAGCAATGTGAAAGGGTACAGAATTTTGAATGTGCAAACTGAAAAGATACAGATGTGTAGAAATGTGAAATTCGATGAATTTGCCATGTGGGATTGGAACAAGAAGAAAGTGAAAGCTTCAACCAAAGAAGTGTTCAGGGAGAGTTCTTTTGAAGAACAAGATACAAGTACAACTGAAGATGAGATGATTGGAAATTATGATGATTTTCCAATTAGAGGAACCAGGACACTTGAGGATATTTATGAGCGATGCAATGTGCGTCACTTGAACCAAACAATTACAATGAAGCTGCAAGTGATCAGGGTTGGTTGGCTGCAACGCAGGAGGAGATGACCATGATTGAGAAAAATGAGACTTGGAGCTTAGTTGGAAGGCCACAAAATAAAAGGGTGATAGGTGTAGAGTGGGCTTATAGAACCAAACTCAATCCAGATGGTTCTGTATACAAACTTAAAGCCAGACTTGTTGTAAAGGGATATACCCAATAGTACGGGGTGGATTTCTTTGACACGTTTGCACCCGTGGCAAGACATGATACAATCAGACTCCTAATAGCACTTTTGGCAAAGTTTGGCTGGAAAATTTATCACTTTGATGTTAAGTCAGCGTTTTTGAATGACATACTTAAGGAAGACATCTATGTTGAGCAACCGGAAGGATTTTAAGTTCTAGGGAAAGAAGAAATGGTGTATAATCTCAATAAAACATTATATGGTCTTAAACAAGCTCAAAATGCTTGGTATAGCAAAATTGATGGTTATCTCCTACAACAAGGATTTCAAAGAAGTGAAAGTGAACACACTCTCTATGTGAAGAAAGTTGAAAGTAAAGTGCATCTCATTGTGTCATTGTATGTTGATGACTTGCTAGTCACTGGTGGTGATCAAAGCTCCTTGAACCAATTCAAGTTTAACATGAAAAATGAATTTGAAATGTCAGACCTTGGTGAAATGAAATATTTTTTGGGAATGGAGGTTCAACAGAATGATCTTGGAATCTTCATTTCTCAAAGAAAATGTCTTAAGGTTTTGAAGAGGTTTCACATGGACAAAGCCAATTTCAACACCTTTGGTAGTAAATGAAAAGTTGTCAATAGATGATGGTGAAACAAAAGCAAATGCATCAATTTATAGAAGCTTGATTGGAAGCTTGTTGTATTTAAGTGCAACTAGACCAGATATAATATTTTCTACAAGTCTTTTGTCTAGGTTTATGCATTCTCCTAGTCAAACCCACCTTGGTGCTGCCAAAAGAGTGTTGAGATACATAAAGGAACAATTGACTTTGGTGTATATTATTTGAAGATTGAAAGTAAGAAGTTTGTTGGTTACTCAGATAGTGATTGGGCAGGAAGTTGATGATTTTAAAAGTACTTCGAGTTATGTATTTTCCTTTGGAAGTGGTGTTTTCTCATGGAACTCCAAGAAACAAGATGTTGTTGCACTAGGGATGTAAACAAACTAAGTCGTTCACGAACTATTCGCAGCTTGTTTCGATAAATATTCGTTCGAGATCGTTCGTTAAGCTAAACGAGCTGAACTCGAGCCCAAGTTTTGAGCTTGATAACTTATCGAGCCGAACTCGAGTCTAGACATATTCAGCTCGATAGTTCGCGAACATGTTTGTTTAGGGGTTCGCGAATAGGCTCGTTTAAAATTCGCGAGCCTGTTCGTTTATATATTATATTTAAATATGATTATGAATTTTATAAATTTTTGAAATTTAGATAAATACGATTAATTAATAATTAGTAATCAGAAATAAATCTTTAACCAATCCAAAATATTATGGATATGAATCAAACAAAAAACCCCATCATATAAATAAATTATACTACCACCCGACCAATTCATGCTCTTATTAATTTACCTGTTAAACTCTTATTTTATCTATTACATTTTAAAATATAAACATATTAATAATTAAATTAAATGTTTTTTACTTATTTTTAATATATTGCTTGCTATGTTATCTGAAATTTTTTGAAAATTTGATATTAATGATACAATTTACCAATGATATATTATCTTAATATAAAAGATATAATGCTTCAAGTATAATTATATTGATGTTTCAAGTATAATCCCATGATCAACATAATAATTTAGCAATTTGGTCTTGAAAATAAGTATACAAATATATGCTTAATAATATATTCATAATGAGTATAAAAAATTTATACAGTCCAAAATAAAAAAAATCTAATTTCAACATACCATTAAAAAAACTATATAATTTTTTCCCAAATGTCTTAAAGTTAGAATTTCTCAATTTACAAAAGTTTTTTGAACAAAAATATAGTTCGATTATCTTAAATTCTGTAGTTTAATTTAAAAAGGTGTAAAAATAAGTAAAAAAGAGTCAATACAAAAAGTGTTGTAATTTTGATATAATCATTATTACCATACTTCAAAAGTGGCTTTTCGAGAGTGGAAACCTCATCACCATATTCGACCATCTAAAAAAAATCAATAATCAAACTAAATAAACCCTTAACAAATAGTAATATTTAATTTTGAATATGAAAAAAAAAAAGAAAATTCATACATTTTCAAGATCGAATTCAACATGCTTAAACTTTGAAAATATATCGGACTTAGTTTTCTAATTACCTAAAATACATTAATGATATGTTATAAAAAGATATCAAACCATAAGCATGTGCAGATCTACATAGTAACATATGTATCAAAATTCAAAATCTTTATATAAGAATAGTGTATGTATATACCAAAATATCATGTATTTATATGAAATATAATTAGAAAAAATTTAATGTGAACATGTATTGCAATAATTTCATATAGTTTATATATTTGCAAACTCAAATAGGTATATATGATATACTCTACATTTATATGTATATATATTAATTATATAATTATTATATTATGATCAATAATATTGATTTTGAAAAAAGATAGCTTATAAATTAGTATTACGTTTTGCAAATACTGTTTTAAGTCAAAATTTCTACAATTTAAATATTTTAGATTTCAAACAAATTCATTAGTATATATAGTTTTAATTCAAAATTAATTGTAACATAAATAATTATTTGATATATCATATTACTCAATTAATTATTGAATTGATTTGAAAAACAAACCATAATAAACTTATATGTGTATTCGAAAAAAATAGTTCAAAAGGCATGATATTTAATTGATACGTATACTTTTTTTTTTATATACATATCAATTAATATTTCTTGCTATATACATCATTGAAAATATTTGTCAATTGTCAGCAAAGTTAAATTATTATATACCATATATATTTATTACACAAAAGAGAAGTAGAACCTGTAACGCGATTACAACTCCTATATATCGAATTGACAGTTCTACCCCTGTTGAAACACCGAGAAGCCTGAGGGTAAGGACAAAGAGAAGTAGAACCTGTAACGCGATTACAACTCCTCCTCGTTCGAAATCAATTGGAGCTCATCGCCGCCGCCGCCGCAGGTTCGCCGCTAATACCTCTCTCTCTCTCTCTCTCTCCTCTCAGAACAGTCTTGTCAATTGACGATTCAGTGCCCTAATTTAATGATTTCAAATTTTACTGCAAATATCTTATGCAATTTAGGCGAATGCAATTTTATATGATTCAGGACCTTTATTATCTGATTTTGCTTTTATTGAGAGATTTATGTATGATTCTGATGAGTAATTTGTGTATCAGATGGTCAAATTTATATAACTTGTGCGCTGTTGTTTTTCTTGAATAAGTCTCATGAGTAGTGATTTTTTGATTTTGGTTTGTATAATTCTGTCATCAGATTGTCACCATGTGATATATCTCAGCTTGATTGGCATGAATGTGGCCTGTGAGAGCTTGTATTCGAGCTCAATTCGAACAACGAACTTTTGTCGAGCCGAACTCAACTTTGAATAAACGAGCCCATTTCGAACTTTTGACGAGCCTGTATTCGAGCCTATTTCGAACTTTTGACGAACTTTTATCGAGCCGAACTCGAGCTGAGTTCGTTTAGCTTGTTATCGAACTTTGTTCGAGCCGAACTCGAACAATTATCGAACTCAAAATTTTAATGTCGAGCCGAGCTCGAACTCCATTTTTAAAGTTCGTAACGAACTCGAGCCCGAACAATAACAAACAAGCCGAACTCGAGCATAGTGATATTCGGCTTGGTTCGGCTCGTTTACATCCCTATGTTGCACAATCATGAGTTGAGGCTGAGTACATTTCAGCAGCAGTAACAGCAAACCAAGCCATTTGGTTAAGGAAGTTGTTGGTGGATTTGGAGCAAAATCAACTTGAGCCTACTGTGATATGGGTGGACAACAAATCGGCTATTTCTATTTCGAAGAATCCAGTTCAACATGGTAGAACCAAGCACATAAATATCAAGTACCACTCTATTAGAGAAGCTGAGAGAAATGGAGAAGTAACACTTTGAACATTGTAGCTCTGAGTTCCAATTTGCAGACATCATGACAAAGACACTTCCTAAAGCCAAATTTGAGTTTTTGAGATCAAAGCTTTGGAGTATCTAAGAAAAATCTTAAGGAGGAGTGATAGGAAATTGAGATTTTATTAGATATTATTAGTCAATATATGTACTTTTGAATTAGTAATCTTTCCTTATTTCAAGAATATTTGTCTTTTGGTTGAAGCATGGTGTAAGTATGGTGATCTTCCTACCCCCACCTAATGCCTTTTGTTGTAGTATATATATTTTGAGTAGTATTTGTGTGCACCAAATGCATGGATCATGATCCATGGAACTGGACAAGTGAGTCGGATTGGGTCGGGTCTGGCCCAGATCCGTACCCAGTTTTTTTTTTAAATTTATAACATAACTTTTATGTTTAGCGAATATAACATTATGTTTACCGAGTATAACCTTTATATACAAATATCATAACCTTTAAGTAAAATTATTTAGACTTTTTTCAATATAAAAAACATAATTAAAAGTTATGTAATTTTTATGTTAACCGAGTATAACCTTTATATACATATATCATAATCTTTAAGTGATATTACTTAAACTTTTTTTTTTCGCTGTAAAAATTCATATAGTATGGCTTAACTTTTATGTTATAATCATTTAACATTTATATTATATTAGTATAACCTTTATGTATAAATATCATAATATTTATGTACTTAAAGAATAACATAAAGTTATATTATTATAACGAAAAAGTTAAATTATTATGTATAAATGTTATATTACTACAATATAAATGTTTTGAAAGGTTTTGAATGACATTATAAGTTTGTCATACAAGACAAAATATTATGTGAACATAACTAAAATGTTAGGTTCGACAAACTAAAATGTTAAGTTAGCAAAACTAGAAGGTTAGACCAAATAATTGCGAAATTAGGGTTTGAGTGCGTGAGGCGCGTGTGGGACGTGTGATATGCACTCCTGAGTCGGATCGACCCGATTGCATGGATATATATGTTCTGGTGCATAAGAACATTTGTGATATATTTTTATATCAATGAAATTGCAGTTGTTTTTTCCCTTATCAAAATCTAACAAAAACATCCGTACATATGAAAGCATTATTCATTTATTCTGTAAAAAAATTGCAAAATCACCATATAAAGTTACCAAACACTCATTTCCAAAAATAGCAATTGCAATTAGGTGGGAAAAAACAAAATCTGCTATTTTTATTATGGTTTTCTTTTTATATACATAATAGATAATATATATATATATATATATATATATAATTGATAATATATAAAAATTAGTATCAAAACGCAACATATAATTAATTGTTTTTTTTTTTTTCACTTGATGCCTAAATAAATGTTGGTGGAAAACTCGAAAATAATTCTTTTAGATTAATTGTTTGAAAAGAAAAAAATTATGTTTTTCTTGTATCAAAATTATAAAATAATTCTTTTGTATTTCAAAAACTCACATATAACTTCCACTTAAGATATTAATAATACTATACCTAAACATCCTTTCAGATTAGCCGTTTGAAAAAAAAAATTTATATCATTCCACATATATCCATCTATCTATCTATTATCCATTACCTATGTAAAAACGTGGATGTTTCTTATAAAATATGGATTGCCTAATATATTCTTATAAAAAATTATTATTTAAAATTATAATAGTAATTTATAATTTTTATATTTAAATAATTATATATTAGAATCCTAATTCAAAATCCTATTATAATCAGAACTCTAATATATAAGGTATTTGTATTATGTTTTTCCTTAATTTTAATTGATCTTCACGTGCAATACACTTGATCTAAAACTAGTATAATAAATAAGAAATTTTATTGTTACTCTTTATTTAATATAATTCATTATATATTTATCCATACAACACACATGTGAAAAATTAGTTTGATCGAAATTCGAAATAGAGATAAAAACAAATATAATTTTGGTTTATCGATTGAACCATATTGATGCCAAACTTTGGTATGCAATGAATCGAATCAAATTGGTTCGACTCAGTATTCAATCTAACATTAACATTAACATTATAGTGTACAATTGAATAATAAATACACAGAACAAACTAGTGTACTATAATTTATTGTGTTGAAAAATAGGTTGTGTTGGGTATGACTTATTAATGAGTGCATAGCCACCCTAATTACTAATTAGTGAGAGATCCGAGATCCGACCCCGACCCATATTGTTCGAGCCGGCAGTGATTTGACCCGATTGATAAAACTCATTCATTTTCTCCAGAATCTTCAATCGCTACTCAAACACCTTTTCAACTGAAGCAAGTAAATTCAAATCAGGAATTGATTTCGATTATTCCTTCAAAAGATAGTTCCCATTCAGTAGTAAGCATGCTCAACTATGAAGTATTTTTGTTTCAGTAGTATTTCGTTTCGATTCTTTGATTCATTATGCTTACTAGTCGATCGATTTAATTTTTAGTTAATTTGCAATTTAAAGTTTCTGAGATACCCATTCGACTGAAGTCAACAACTATAATTTCCCCTAGCAATTTTTTTGAGTTTTTTTTAATTGTAAATAGTTTCCATTTTGTATATGTTGTTTATTAATTGCTTTATCTGTGTATCTAATGTGAGATTTATAGAAGAGGATAGCTGATATTTCTGGAAATAATTAAAGATTTGAATAATGGCGGAATTGGAGGAACAGCAGCAGAGCCGACCTTCAGGTGATTTTCTTAATTCATCTGTCTTCAAATGTTGTATGGAAAGATTGCTGTGGATTTGTGTTTGTAGTTCTATTGGATTATATGAAATATCTTTAAAAAATGGGTTATTAACTTGTCTTGTGTGAATTTTGGTATCAATAACTCAAACTTCATGTGATTTTTTGGATGAGAAACGTTAATGAAGTTATCAAACACGTGTGTATTGCAGATCAAGATGGTGATGATGATATTGTTACTGAAGGTGTCTCAGTTGTGCATGGAGGAGAACCTACCCAAGATGAAAGTCGTCCCCCAAAAGTAGATTCAGTTGTGGAGGTTCTCCATGAAAAGGTGACGAAGCAAATTGTGAAGGAAGGCCATGGCCAGAAGCCGTCAAAATATTCAACTTGCTTTGGTGAGTCCATCGGGAGAACTTTTATTTGACCTTTTGAATGCCTGTTAATTATAAAGCTAGCACTTCCGTAATCAAGGTACTAGATATATATGCCGGTATAAGTTAGTTGTGAAAGAAGTTCTGTTTGTGGAATCATAGACTAAGGACCTTCCTTAATGATTTATTTGTCATCACTGTCTGTTAGCAAGTTTCAGTTTAAAAGAACACTCTCTTCGACTTAGTCTCTGTAAGAGATGAGAAATCAGTGGTTGTAAGTTAGTTATAAAACTTAGTAAGTTGTCAGTTCCATTTACCTTAGTTGCTTATGTAAACTTTCTGTTGGACTTACTACTTCTTTGACATAGATCTTTATCTACCAAATTTCCTGATACTGTTATGAAAATAATATTTGCCATTTTATGGTCAGACATCAACTTTGTATATTTACATGAAACAAAATAAAGTTAGCTTTTGAAGTAAACTTTTGTCAGTTTTCGAATGTTAGATTTTGTCATAGCCTGATTTTATTGGGAAGTTTTTCGGGTTGGTAACTTTGCATCATTAACTTCAGTAATCTTAACTCTACGAATTGATCCCTCATCTGAATCATGCATACAAGATTATTCTCCAGGAAAAAAACTTGTCAAAACATCTATATTATGCTGTTTTCTGGAAGCATAGATTAATGCTAATAGTATGACTGAGGTTAAATGTAAAACTAACACCCTCTTCTTTTGTTTTTCCTCTTCTTCTTGGCAGTGCATTATAGGGCATGGACTGAAAGTACCCAGCACAAGTTTGAAGATACATGGCATGAACAACAACCCCTTGAGCTTGTCATAGGAAAAGGTTTGCTCAAGAATTTTGCTGTAATCCTTTACTTCATCATATCTAGGTCTTCTTGGAAGCTGTTAGCTTCTCTAGCTATCAGTTCCAGTAAAGCTTTCTATTGTGCTGCCAATATCATATTTTGCAATTTGAGTTTTCTCTATTTTATCTTAGCAAAATACTGTTATATTCTCACTCTTTGAGACTGTTGAACTTCTAGTTTCACTCCAGCTACGTTTGTTATTGCTTCTTCTAGAGCGTGTTCTCTACTATTTTATTTTCATGACCACCTTATGAAAACATGACATCTATTTCATGATAACAGTTTGCAGTATGCTTTGCTTTTGTAGAGTTAGTGAAGAACCTTCATTTATATTTAGGCTCTTGGCCTTTTAATAATAAGTTGCTTTAAAATGTAATTTGGATGTTGTTTTTTGAAACTGTATATTCAAAGTTTCAGTCACTCTTTACTACAGAGAAAACACAATTGACTGGGCTGGCCATTGGCATTTCCAGCATGAAATCCGGTGAACGTGCATTGTTACATGTCGGTTGGGAACTAGGGTATGGAAAAGAAGGAAACTTTTCTTTCCCAAATGTTCCTCCAATGGCAGATATTGTCTATGAAGTAGAATTAATCGGTTTTGATGAAACCAAAGAAGTGAGTATTCTATACCTATGCTCATAAAGACTTCTCTTATATGCAACTTGTTAATACAATATATATTCATGAAAACAAGTTAATAATCTCAGTGGTTGAAACTTTTTAAAGGGGAAAGCTCGCAGTGACATGACAGTAGAGGAGAGAATCGGTGCAGCGGATAGAAGAAAGATGGATGGAAATGTTCTATTCAAGGAGGAAAAATTGGATGAGGCAATGCAACAGTATGAAATGGTAGCAAACCACCTCTGTTGAGCAAATTGTTTGTTATTTATAGTTTTTTTTGTTTAATAAGTATATTATTTTGTGCTTCAGGCCATAGCATATATGGGAGATGACTTCATGTTCCAGTTATTTGGAAAGTACCGTGATATGGCTTTGGCAGTAAAAAATCCCTGTCACCTCAACATGGCAGCGTGCCTGATAAAGCTCAAGCGTTATAATGAAGCCATTGCACATTGTGGCATAGTAAGTACAGAGACTCGGTGCTATATTTTCTGTAAACTCTGTTGTTATCGAATGGCATGCACCTTTTCTCAAGCTTCAAAAGGGAAGCTCTTGAGCAAAGAGATATATCAACTGTAGTATACTTTCTTTAGGTTGAAAATGAGAACCTTCTCTCATGATCACAACACAACCTACCGATGATGTAAAACGTTTCTGCATATTTTGAGCTTTGAAGATATATTAGTGTGATTTTTTAGGCCTTGGTAATTTAAAACTCCCAAATGTGTGAGAAGTCTTGAAATGAATGCTAATGCTATCTGGATACTGCTTTACAGGTATTGGTGGAGGATGAGAACAATGTAAAAGCTCTGTTTCGACGTGGCAAAGCTAGAGTCGAACTTGGGCAGACAGATGCTGCTCGTGAAGATTTCCTCAAGGCACGTAAATATGCCCCAGAAGACAAAGCCATAGCAAGAGAGCTGCGTTTGCTTGCTGAACATGACAAAGAAGTTTATCAGAAGCAAAAGGAGCTTTACAAGGGATTATTTAAACAAAAACCAGATACCAAACCAAAACCCCAAAATTGGCTCATTATGTTTTGGCAATGGTTGCTGTCATTAATTCATCGTCTTCGCAAGCCACAGGTGCAGAAAAAAGATGACTGAGGTTTGCCAAAGAGTTGGGAGATTACACTTGAAGTGAGATATGATTGCATAACTCAATACACACACTTCTACTAATCACATTATCTTGAATTGTACTTCTATAGTTCTATATGTGCTAATAAATCCATGGTTAGAGTTTATTGGAGATGAAGTTTCAGCTGAACTAGCCTGATTACCAAATCATTTTGTTTTGAAATTCTATCAAGTTCATAAATACCTGTCTTTATAATACACTTTCCCAGCACAAAAGTTTCCCCACAAAAGGGAGTAACATATTCTTGTTTGAGCTTCATTGGCATATTGTTTGAGATTCCACCACTCTCATTTTGAACTAATTTGTTTTTATTTTCATTGGATTTGAAAATCCAGTATTCTTTGTATTATAAATCCATTCATTTTAGATCAAGAGTATTTTAAATTCATTGACCTGATGAATTTCATATCGTTCAATCTAAGTATACATATTTTAAATGCTCAAATTAAGTGTCATACATATGCTGCAAATTGAGGCCAAAGGGATGTAAAAGAAAAAATGAAAGAAAGATAGAAACTATTGCAATTTATACATTACAAATCAACACAAATAGATACATGGTACATGATCCAGGATCCAAAGTCTACCAACATAATGAAGCGGAGAAATTAACTTTCACCTATCCCAAAAAAAGAATAAAAGCTACAGCAACCCATAATACATCATCAAGATCTCATTCCAATCTCAATATCATTGCAAGAGAAAAACAAAAAAGAGAAGAAAATGAAGAGAAAAATAAATAGTATTAAGCAAGAGAAAGATGATCACCATGGTTGTCCAGCCATGGACATCCATGCACAGTAAGCACAAACAATCTTCTGTGACATATAAACATAGACAGCAAATGAGAGGCTCATGAGGGTTAAATCCTTCCAATCACCCTTTCTTTTGGGACTCAAATTATCCTTCAATCCCTTCCCAAGTTTCTCCACACCACCCAATACTTTTTCCAATATTAATCCCTTCTCTTCCTTGCCTTCTTTTGTTTTCTTGGGATCATGATTTTGGCAACAAACAATGCTACTCAACATTCTTGAATTGCTTCTGCTACTCAGAACAAGATTGCTGTGGCATAAAACTGGCCCAAATCCAATTGATATGGAAGCCATGGGAGCTTTATCACATTAGATTTGTTGAAGATACTTTGATGAGAGTTTTAAGCAAACATGGTTTTTGCCTTCTGATTTGTCTTTAATTTGGAAAATGAGTTGGTAATGAAAAGATGATAAAATATCTCAGGAGGGAATTTATGTATGGATAAGGAAAAGGTGTGTCTATGGGCCAATAAAAAGGAAGGAAAAAACAAGTTTTTTTTTTCATGCAATGGAGCAACCTTTCTTTGACTTTCATTTATTTCAATGTCATTCTTTTTTGGGGATTTTCTTTTTAAGTCCTCTATCTCTGTTTTGTTAGTGTTTTATACTTTATTTTTTCAGTTTTTTTATTTTTTATTTTCACCTGATAATTATGAATTTAGTTAGGTCAAAATGATATAATGTTATTTACTTAATTATTCAGATGTGTTGCGTAAGGTCTGATTACGTGTGAAACTTAGCGAGAAATGTAAATCTTATTAGAGCATCTCCAACAATAATACGTTACAGGTATAAGTTTGAATGCTACATCACTGCTATCTCAAAAATTATGTTACGGGTATAAGTTAGGATGCCACATCACTACTATCTCAAATATTTATATTCCTATTAACTTTAGAGATATATGTATCCAATCATACTACCCAAAAAATTAATAATTCATGAGCAAGTCTCTCATGAGACCGTCTCACATGAGTTTTTATGTAATTCATTAGTCCGTTATCAAATCACTCATTTATTATTTTTATTTAATTTACTTGAATAATAATGCTTTAATTAACATATTTAGTTAATTAATTTGTAAATTATTTTAAATTAATAAAAAAGTAATTAAAAGTAATATAATTAACACAAATTTTCTAAATTTTATTATCTTCCTTCCATCCTCCCCAAATTCATGAAAAAGAAAGAAACTTCATAAACTAAATTAATATTTCTTTATTATTATCATCATATTGTGCTCATACGTACTTGATCAAGTTGACCCGAAGTTGAAGATGTGGGAGTTCTTTTATTTTTAATCCTTTTCATATATAGTTACAAATCTCTTATAAGATAGTCATTGAATGCTATGATAAAACATTTGCAGTATTGTTGTTCTGAGAATGTTTACTCAAAATTGAAAAAAAAAAAAAAAAAAGTTACACTAAATGGAAAATTAGAATATCTATTTACAATTGACAAAGCCGTTGGGAACAACGATTTTACCCACGACAAATTCCAAATTGCAGTCTTTGTCTTTGGAACATGATGGGAAAATATTTAATTGTAGTAATACTTGGCACTTGCAGCCTCTGGTACATAATTTTAATAAATAAAAAAAGTACAAAAAATAAAGAAAAAAAAGGAAAAAAAACTGCTAAAAAAACACTACATTTTTTCCCTACTGATATAGAGCAAAATAGTTAACAAGTAAACGTTATCATATAAGATGACACAAAATTTAAGATAGTCAATTTATAACAAACACATTTTCTTATAGCTAAACAAAGTGGTTATTAGACAAATATTTTTACTAAAATGCAGAGAGTTTTGTGTGTATGCAGTGGCGGATGCAGAAAATTTTTAAAGAGATGGTTCAATTAAAGTAATATATAAAAATTTAAATTTTCATATAAAATGTATTTTAAAAGTGATTTCAAAATGAATTAATCTCTTATGAGTTTACGTGAGACGGTTCTATTTGACCCATGATCCAAATCCACATTACAACCCATAAAACAACATCCTGCTATTTAAAAAACGCGCACAAAAAAGAAGAGCAATGTCGCACAAAAGAAAGAACACCGTCGCACAGGAAAGCTGCCGCACTATGGTGGTCGGGGTTATGGACACAAGTAATATTTACGGCTGTATTTGGTTTCCGTGAATTCGAGTAGCATTAAACCATGTCTGGATTGCAAGATTTTTGTGTAGGGGCAGATGCTGAAATTGAACTCAACGAAGGCTCTGGTGGTGGGTAGAAAAACCGCAACTTTGGTGTGCATGATGAAGGATGTTTCAAATGTACAATGGTGGTGGCCCAAGATTTACGTACAAAAGTCTTCTTTCCACAATTTAAGATCCATTATAAATAAACATAGGTTACATTTTGAATAGAGAAATGTGGCCAACATATCTTGTCTATGAAATGCAAACTCACTGCAATTTAACTGTTCAAGTGCAATTTAACTGTTAATTTAATTGTCAATAATTTTAACATCAAAATTTTATCAAATTACTAATTTAATGTGGACAAAAAAAAAATCACATTAATTAAGCTCACTTTGCTTGGACATATATCATTTTAGTTTTTTTTTTAGTATTGAAGAGCTAATTTAAAATGCTACAATTTTCATAAAAAATATAAAGCCATATTTGGATGGAAAAAGAAAATACAAAACACGCATACTTATAGTTGTAAAATACATGCTTATATTTAATTCGGTGAGAAAATAAAAACAACATCAATTAAGTTCACTTCACTTGAACGGACATCATTTCATTTTTTTTAGTGTGGTATTGGAGAGCTAACTTAAAGAGTTACAACTTTCATAAAAATACGAAATAAAATTCAAATGGAAAAGTAAAATACAAAAAATGCATACTTATAGTTATAAAACTCATACATATAGTTCTAAAACACATACTTTTACAAACTTATATATTTATATGTTTATGGAATCATGTGGTTGTAACCTATAGTTATACAACACATACTTATAGTTGTAAAATGAATATTAATTCACTGAAAAAAACTCATACTTGAAGTTTTAAAACACATACTTATAGTTGTAAGACACGTAGTTATACTTAAATTCGATGAGAAAATAAAAATAACATTAATAAGTTCATTTCACCTCAACAAATATCAATTTAATTTTTTATAGGACAACTAATTTAAAGTGCTACAACTTTTATGAAGAATACAAAGCCAAATTCAGATGGAAAAATAATACAAAAAATGCATACTTATAGTTGTAAAACACATACTTATACTTAAATTTGGTGAGAAAATAAATATTAATATTAATTAAATTCACTTCACCTGGACAAATATCATTTCTTTTTTTTTTTTTGGTGGTATTGGAGAGCTAATTTAAAGAGCTACAACTTTCATGAAAAACACGAAGCCAAATTCAAATGGAAAAATAAAATACAAAAAACGCATACTTAAAGCTATAAAACACATACATATATAAAATGCATACTTGTAGAAACCTATGTATTTATATGTATTAAATCGTGTAGTTGTAACTTATAATTATCAAACACATATTTATAGTTGTAAAACGTATATTAATATAGTATTGAACATAAACGGACAAACTAATTCATTATAAAAAAACACATACTTATAGTTGTAAAACTCATACTTACAGTTGTAAAACACATACTTATACTTAAGTTCGGTGACAAAATAAAAATAACATTAATTCAATTCATTTCACTTGGACAAATATCATTTTAATTTAATTTAATTTATTTTTTGTCTATTTGAGAGCTAACTTAAAATGCTACAACTTTCATGAAAAATACAAAGTCAAATTTGGATGGAAAAATAAAATATAAAAACCACATTCTTATAGTTGTAAAACACATATTTATAGTTGTAAAATGTATACTATACTTAAATTCGGTGAGAGAAAAAACTTAAATATTATCAATTTTCACTTTACTCTATATTTGAAATTTTCAATTTTATATACATAAAAAAACAAAAAAAAAAATCAGCAAAATAAACATAACTAACATTTCATCAAGAAAACCTTATTTGAAATTTTCATTTCTCTATACATCAAAAAGAAACTAAAAAATCAACACAATATACAAACTTATTTGACTATTCAATCAAAAAAAAAAGAGCAAATTGTATGAGACGGTGCGACGCAATTTCTGTGGCAATGAATTTTATTAGACAATGAATTTTCGAAGGCATCATGTGGCAATGTGGGTGAGTTGCGATTTGTGTGATTGAGATTTTTCATAAATTGGGTGGTAAAATGCATTAATTGGGCTGGATTTAAGATTGGATGGATCATGGGAGAAGGGTTGGGCTGGATCATGGGGTTGCGGGTCAGGCCAAAAGATCCATCTCACGAAAGTAGATCCATGAGACGATTTCAAATACGTTTTTGCCTTTCAAAAATTCAGTTTATACATTCCATTTGAACCAAAAAAAAGAATGAAAATATTTCGTTTACAATTGATCCCGACGGTCACCATATTTTGAAATTTGTGAATGATAGCTTCATTATAGTGTCATGTTCGAATATATCACTTTTAATATAAACCACCAAAATATTATTCATCCATTCATCATTCATTTAGTTGTGAAGCCGTGTTTTCACGACACTCATCACTAAAAATAAATCATCTAAGTTATCTAACAACTAATCGAAATTCCAATGTCAAACTGATAATACCCAAATTAACAAAACAATTGAAGATTTTAACTTAGAGTTTATTATATGTCTATTTTTATTTTTACCTTGTAGTGAGAACCACCATTCACTGATAGCCCTTATTACACTTTACTTCTGTTAGGCTTTCGTCGTAGCAAAAATAACTAAATAAGTATGAAAGGAAATACTCGATTTGGCAGAAAGAGTGATGAAAGTTGAAAAGAGTTAATTTGGAAATGAGAAAGAGAAGTATTTCGTATAAAATTAAATATTTTTTAAATTTTAAAACATCTCGAAAACATTTTAGGTAATTCATAGAAAAAACAGGGAGAAACTTGCCACTCCATGCCTTAGTGTGTGTCCGCCATTGTGTGTATGGCTATAAAAGGGATAAGTCTCCTGTGCAATTGATGCATGAATCTTAGATTCATGTACTCGGGTCAGGTCTGGCCGGATCTGACCCGGATCCACGTATTTTCCTCTTTTTTTTTTTTTTTACCCTAACCTTTATGTTATATTAGTCATACTCTTATGTCCATATTTCATACCATTAGTGCAATACTTTAACTTTAAAAAAGAAATTTGTTGGCCTTCATATTATATTAGCCATACCTTTAATTATGTTATATTAGTCATACCTTTATATACAAATATCATACATTTATGTAATACTTTAACCCTAAACCCTAATTTCGCCACAAGTTGTAGATGTTTACCTTTATGTGGTATTACTCATACATTTATGTGATATTATTTATACATTTATATCAATATAAACATACATTTATATAATATATAATGATACAACTAACATAATTAAAAGGTATGACTAACATAACTTATGATATGACTAATATAACTAAAAGGTATGAAAGGTATTAATAGTTATCTGAAAATATGTTAAGGTACATGTAAAAATAAAAAATGTATGACTAAAATAACATAAATGTATGTTTAACACTACATAAAGGTATGTCGAATACTACATAAAGATATAACATTTGTGATCGAATCTGGGCAAATTTATACACAACTTTGAGGTCCGTGCGGGCATGTGGGAAGCGCGTGCACAGTTTTGAAACTGTGCACGTGGTGTATAAAAGTTTATACTCCCTCCGTCCCACAAAGATAGGCCTAGTTCTATTTTCACACAGATTAAGAAATTTTTTGAAGTTCCAATTATACCCTTATCATACATTAATTGTTCAAGGAATTAATTCTACTCCAATTTTGAAGTTTCATTAATTGAAACAAATATTATTTTCACACTTATAATATTGCATTAATGATATTGTTTATCTCAAAATACAGTTTTCTACTTTCAAAAAAGAGAGGCAACTAAAAAAATTTAGAAGAGAGGAAACTAAAAAATTTAAACAAAAATTGCAACTCAAATTTAGAAGAGAGGCAACTAACGTTTTTCAACAAAATTTGAAACTCAAATTGTACTCCAATTTAAATTTTCACCATTTCTTCTGCTCTTGAGAATTCATGGAGTATTAGTTTTTTTTTTTTTTTTTTTTCACATTTTAACAATGAACATGAATTAAAATGAGCATTTATTGATTAGTGTAGTGGTAATTCAATTTAATCATTAATGACAATTTGGAAATATGAAATGATTATGAGAATTTGTCAAAAATGAACAAATGAAGACTACACATTCAATGCAACTTTTTTTTCCCTAAAAAATAAATAAGGGCATATATGGAATTACAAGTTAAAAACTACACTAATATAGTAACAGGCCTATCTTTGTGGGACGGACGAAAATAGTATACAGGCCTATCTTTGTGGGACGGAGGGAGTATCAATAACGAAAGTCTTTTAAGGAAAATATTGCGTTAAAAGTTTTGAAAATTACGAAGCATAGGGGATTTATTGATAAATAAAATATTGATGGTGTTCAACACTCTTTTTTGGTTTTATATTCAATCTTTATCCTCATGATCAATCTCGGGAAACAAAATGTGTATATATTTTATTTGTGTTTTTAGGTATCCCAAAATTTTCCAATATGTTAGTTGTTGGATTATTGCTATTATATTAGTAGGTATAAATATATTATTCATAATCTCTATAATATCGTTATTTTGAATCAAATGAAATATTCAATACGATCGACAATCATTGATTAACTTTTATAATATATAGTATCTCTTACAAAGATAAAATATATAATTGATTTTATTTAAGAAATAGCTATATTGATGAATCAACAATAGCAGTGACAAAAATGGTTGGGAGGCTTGTGATTGAAAACTTTGCAAAATCCTCCTTTAGGACAACTATCTCTGCACAATTTATCGCACCTTGGATCATCAATTCCTGGTTTGCAACTTTCTATGTGGTTGTCAAAACAACACTTCAATCCATCACCCACACCATTCACCTCAGCTGAAAATTAAAAAATAAATAAAAAATATAATTATTTTAATCATATATTCAAGGTACATATAAATATAGAGAAATAATCAAAACTACACTTAAAATTTAGTGTTTGTTCGACACAATTCAAAATTTTAATCATGTTGGTTTAAACATTTCACAATTCAATGATATGCATGGTTTCTTGGTAACTTTTAATTTGATCAGAGAAACCACATAAAACGAATCTGTTAATGAAGGTTACAGATTCGATTAAGAAGAAGGATCTTATAATATCATTGTTGTTGATGGTTATTTTGATTGATTGATCTTACAATAAGTAGTTTCAACTTCGCTGATTTGTTACAATTTAAAACTATCGCTGCTTTGTTACAATTCTTCTAAATTTGTTGCTTAGCATGTACTAAGAATTTTTGTTCACTATAGCTTAAATACCAAAATAAAGTTCAATTATTGCCCAAAATTGCTAAAGTTTCAAGAATTGCCGAAATAGCCCATACTACAATTGAATTTGGGTATTTTTGACCACTTCTTTTCTTAATTGATACCATAAAAATTTCACATTAGTTTAAGAATGACAACAAATCCAAATTTTCAACACATCATGCATGTAATTTTTAAGTGGTAAAATAGTGAAAAAATAATAATAAATTCCCAAATTAAACGCCAGTGTGACCGATTGTTGCTAGCTTACGTAAATTTCAGAAAATATATCCATAATATTGTTTATATATATTAGATATGCCATTATATGTATATACAGAAAAAAGAAAAGAATACCTGTTGAAAATATCAATGTTATAGCAAGGATCAACAGCAAAAACTTAACATTCGCCATGTTTAATTTTTTTCGAAATAATATAATAAGCTATTGTTGAATTCGTGGGAATATACACCTTGGTTAGTGACCAATGTTCAATTATATATATAGTAAAATTATTTGTTTGAACATTGTCAACTTAATTTCTACTTACATTTATTTCTTGTTTGCGTTATTTGTATTTGGAACAGAATATTTAATATGTAATTAATCTCGAACTGAATTCTTTTGTAAATTAGGCTCATTTAATTTGTCTTATACGTTTCAAATGATTTTATACTACAAGGTAGTTTTCTATGTGTAATTGCGGTAACAAATTTTAGATGTTGGAAAATATCATTATTGCAAAATTTGAATGAAATTTAAAAAATTCATATTTTAATTGAAAAACTAAACCCTAAGTTTGTGATTTTTTCTGTAGTTAACCCTAAATATTTAAATCAACCTAAACATTATTTATATTGACTATTGTATTTTTCAATTAACTAGTAATTTAATTTTGTTTGTTTTAAAATAGTCTCAACAATTCATGGAAATATCAAAACCTCCTCAATTTGGCATGGGAATGTTAGGTGTGCGAGATTTGGCCGGAAAAATTCGTCGGAGGTTGCAACTTGTACAATTCGTGGACTTCAGGTTGCAACTTGTCAAAAAACAAAATTTAGGTTGGGAAGTGTAAAAATTATGTGAGATTTGCTTAGAAAAATTCGTGGGAGGTTGCAACTTGTACAATTCATGGATTTCAGGTTGCAACCTGTCAAGAAACAAAGTTTAGGTTGGGAAGTGTAAAAAATATGTGAGATTTGGCGAAAAAAATTCGTTGGAGGTTGCACTTCAGGTTGCAACCGGTCAAAAAACAAAGTTTAGGTTGGGAAGTGTAAAAAGTGTGAGATTTGGCTGGAAAAATTCGTCAGAGGTTGCAACTTGTACAATTCGTGGACTTCAAGTTTCAACCTGTTAAAAAACAAAGTTTAGGTTGGGAAGTGTAAAAAGTGTGTAGAGATTTGGTAGGAAAAATTCATCGGAGGCTGCAATTTGTACAATTATTGGACTTCAGGTTGCAACCGCTCAAAAAAATGAAGTTTAGGTTGGGAAGTGTAAAAAGTGTGTTGAGATTTTGTCGGAAAAATTCACCGGAGGTTGCAACTTGTACAATTGGTGGACTTTAGGTTGCAACCTGTCAAAAAACTAAGTTTAGGTTGGGAAGTGTAAAAAATATGTAAGATTTGGCCAAAAAAATTCGTCGGAGGTTGCACTTCAGGTTGCAACCGTTCAAAAAATAAAGTTTAGGTTGGGAAGTGTAAGAAGTGTGAGATTTGGCTGGAAAAATTTGTCGTAGGTTGCAACTTGTACAATTCGTAGACTTCAAGTTGCAACCTATCAAAAAAACAAAGTTTAGGTTGAGAAGTATAAAAAGTGTGAAATTTGGCCGGAAAAATTCGTCAGTGGTTGCAACTTGTACAATTCATGGACTTCAGTTTGCAATCGGTCAAAAAAACGAAGTTTAAGTTGGAAAGTGTAAAAAGTATGTGAGATTTGACCTGAAAAATTCGTCGAAGGTTGCAACTTACACAATTCGTGGACTTTAGGTTACAACCGGTCAAAAAACAAAGTTTAAGTTGAAAGTGTAAAAACATGATGTTGATTAAAATATTTAATCCTAAAATAAAACAACAGATCAGGTATTATGCATCTTGGAGAACTAGTCACATTCATTTTACTACATGATTGTAAATACAATATTCATTTTAATGACTGGTCACATTCAAAAATCATAATTTCTATCTGCATAATTTCATTCAAATTTTTAAATAATGATATTTTCCAACATCTAAAATTTGTTACCGCAATTACACATAGAAAACTACCTTGTAGTATAATATCATTTGAAACGTATAAGACAAATTAAATGAGCCTAATTAACAAAAGAATTCAGTTCGAGATTAATTACATATTAAATATTCTGTTCCAAATACAAATAACGCAAACAAGAAATAAATGTAAGTAGAAATTAAGTTGACAATGTTCAAACAAATAATTTTACTATATATATAATTGAACATTGGTCACTAACCAAGGCTGTGTATTCCCACGAATTCAACAATAGCTTATTATATTATTTCGAAAAAATTAAACATGGCGAATGTTAAATTTTTGCTGTTGATCCTTGCTACAACGTTGATATTTTCAACAGGTATTCTTTTCTTTTTTCTGTATATACTTATAATGGCATATATAATATATATATCATATGTATACATAATATAAACAATATTATGGATATATTTTCTGAATTTTACGTAAGCTAGCAACAATCAGTCACACTGGCGTTTAATTTGGGAATTTATTATTATGTTTTCACTATTTTACCACTTAAAAATTACATACATGATCTGTTGAAAATTTGGATTTGTTGTCGTTCTTAAACTAATGTGAAAATTTGATGGTATCAATTAAGAAAAGAAGTGATCAAAAATACCCAAATTCAATTGTAGCATGGGCTAATTCGGCAATTCTTGAAACTTTAGCAATTTTGGGCAATAATTGAACTTTATTTTGGTATTTAAGCTATAGTGAAAAAAAAAATCTTAGTACATGCTAAGCAACAAATTAAGAAGAATTGTAACAAAGCAGCGATAGTTTTAAATTGTAACAAATCAACGAAGTTGAAGCTACTTATTGTAAGATCAATCGATCAAAATAACCATCAACAACAATGATATTATAAGATCTATCTTCTTAATCGAATCTGTAACCTTCATTAACAGATTTGTTTTATGTGGTTTCTCTGATCAAACTAAAAGTTACCAAGGAACCATGCATATCATTGAATTGTGAAATGTTTAAACCAACATGATTAAAATTTTTAATTGTGTCGAACAAGCACTAAATTTTAAGTGTAGTTTTGAATATTTCTCTATATTTATATGTACCTTGAATATATGATTAAAATAATTATATTTTTTATTTAAAAAAAAAAATTTCAGATGAAGTGAATGGTGTGGGTGATGGATTGAAGTGTTGTTTTGACAACCACATAGAAAGTTGCAAACCAGGAATTGATGACCCAAGGTGTGATAAATTGTGCAGAGATAGTTGTCCTAAAGGAGGCTTTTGCAAAGTTTTCAATCACAAGCCTCCCAACCATTTTTGTCATTGCTATTGTTGATTTATCATAGCTACTATATCTTAAATAAAATCAATTATATATTTTACTTTTGTAAGAGATACTACATATTATAAAGGTTAATTTATGAATTCCCAATTGTATTGAATATTCCATTTGATTCAAGGTAACAATTTTATAGAGATTATGACTAATATAACTATACTTACTAATATAATAATAGAAAAATTGACAAAATTTATAAAAAGTCACTTTCACGCTGAAATATATCATGTCATAAAAGAAGTATTAAGAAAATGAAAAAAGAAAAATTTTCTTAGCAAGTTATTTGTATACCACTATAAATTATTCCTTCCTAAGCTATTTCTAGATTATGTAAGGTTGGAAAAGAAAGAGAAAAAACAGTTTATTTCAAAACACAGGAATCATTTGGAGTAGATTCCAAAACACAGGAATCGCAGATGATTCAAGAAGAGCCCACCGCCTTAGAATTCTATTCAAACTAAAAGTCTACGAGTCAAAGACATCTAAATCCAAAACCAAATCAAATCAAGCTTAGTAAGAACAAATCTATATTTTTCTCATCTAAATCCAAAAAATCAGGGGATTTGATCACTCTTTCCCATGTTATGTATTTTAGTCCTAATTTATAAATAGGGCTCAATCCTAATTAAAAAAGGATTCAGAAATTCATTGTACAACAGAGAATTTTCCTTTTAAGTTTATATGAAAAAAGCATTTTGGGTTCAATCCTAATTGAAAAAAGATTCATAAATTTATTGTACAAGAGAGAATTTTCCGGGTAAGTTTATATAAAAAAAAGCATTTTGGGCTGAACCCTAATTGAAAAAGCATTCAGAGATTCATTGTACAAGAGAGAATTTTCCTTTCAATTTTATATAAAAAAAGTGTTTTGATTAGTGAGCTTCAACAGACAAGAATTCCCCGACCCCATTCGCCCGGGCAGAAACGTGCCCAGTTTTGTGTCTTTTATTGCTTCAATCGTTATATATATTTTTTTATCTATTTTATTTTATTTGACTCTATTTAATTGGTGTTTGTCCCGAGTTTGTTCCGTACAAATTTTAGTGTCAACAATAAATATTTTTAATTTATTATATTTTTATAATTACTTAAATAATATATCAAACATTATTTTTTATTTCAAAATTTTAAACACAGTATCCATTAATATAATAATAATAATAATTATTATTATTATTAATTCTTCTATTATAAACTAAAATATTTTTAAATTAGTGTGTTTTTTTTAGTATTTTAAATTTGTAATATTATTAAATGCAATTATTTAGAATAATATATATTGAATTTGAAAATATATTAATTTTTTTAATATAAATACAAAAAACTTTAAATAAAGGCTCACAAAATAACTAGGAAAAATACATTGGAATTTGGTGTGGGAAAATTTGATCAAGTGACTTATTAAACAAAGATGGCCTTAGATCACTTTTAAAAAATCATATATACTTATAGCCAAGAAAAAGATAATAGAGCTTCTAAAGATGTATATACAAGATAATGATCCAATACATTAGCTTGTTTTCATACTCCTAAAACACACACAAGTATTTCATGCTTAAATATATTCACAATAATATCAGAAAATCTCAATTCAATCAAACAATATATCTTCAAATTCATTCAACCTAATTCATTTTTTTCTCTATTAATTGATCAAGAAACCAACATTTCTCATCCTTTAAAAAAAATCCCTAAAACAAAATTTACTTTAAAAACAATAAATATGCTAAAACAATAAAATATTAAATGCAACTAAAATTCAATGCAAAATACTACATCAAAATAAAGGTCCAAAGTAATAATTCCTACATTTTCGTTGATTTTTTTTCCTTTCAATGTAAGCAAAAATCAAGATTATTTCCTTCCCCAAAACTTAGATGTCATCAATTTCAAAGAGAACATAAAAAAAAAAAAAAAAAAGAAAGAAAAAAAAAAAAACCAAACTCTGATCTATCAAACTACTCCTCCATTGACGACACGTGGTGGTGGGGTACACATGTCCCATGAAGATCCTCCAATGATCCATTCTCCCCATGAACTCCATCGTTAGTTGTTGATAGTCCCTAAACTCCTCACAATGCTCTTGGAACCTCCCACCCAAATCGGTCAAACTCATTTCTAATGCCATCACCCTATCATCGTACACCTTGAAGAGTTCACTTTATCATGGCATTCTCCTTCGTAAGACTGATCGTCTCGTATTGACGACTTACTCTGATTTAGATTTTGATGGTGATCTTTCGGTTGATAAGTTTACATTAACTTGCATTGTTTTTCTCGGTTCCACGTTGATCTCATGGCGATCGCGTAAGCAACGGGCGGTTGCACAATCTTCTGCCGAGGCTGAATATCTTGTGTGTTGGCCACTACAACTTCCGAAATCTGTTGGCTTCAATGAAGAAAATATTGCGATATTTCGGTGGTATTTTGCCGAAATATCGCAAAAATTGATTCATCGAAATAATATCAATTTATTTCAAGTTTTTTTTCGGTCAAAATATCATGATTTATCGACGACATATCGCTAAATATCGTAAATATATCACCTTTTCGGCGATAATATACATAAATTATGATATTTTGGAGATATATTGCTGATATATCGAATTTTTAAAAATGACGCTAAATTGTATATTTTTCTTCTTTTTCTTTTTGACAAAGTGGTAGAGATTTAAGTGGATTTTTTTTTCTTTTTTATATGTATTTAACGGATATTTACCAAAATTGAGTTTTATATATATATATATATATATATATATATATATATATATATATTCATCCATAAGTGGAGCAAATAATTACTTTATATAAATTTAGTTAAATGTTGTTTGAAATAAATTAACACACTAGCATTTAGGTTCCTCTCATAATTTAATTAAGTTTAGTTAACTTATTTGAAATTTAATATAAGATTATGATGTATATAATAGTAGTTTATCTCTATATTGTTGTAAATATATTTGAAATTTTAAGTTCAATATATGTATTAATGTTAGTTATAATATTTTGTATATTGCTAGATATATTTTCCAATTTTTTTAACAAAATTTCCATATATTTTCAAAAAATGATCGACATTTCCACAAAAACCGATATATTCATTGATATTTCTGTAAAATTAAATTACTGATATATCCACTGAAACCAATAGTTTCGTCCTTGGCTGGCTTTGGTGTTTGTTTAACAATCTGAGGCTTCCATTTTCTTCACCTTCTCGTCTTCTTTGTGACAACATGAGGGCTACCCATCTTGCCCTAAACCCGGTTCAATACTTCAGAATGAAGCAAATAGCCATTCATCTTCACTTCATTCATGACTTAGCTTCAAAGGGCATGGTTTTCGTTTCATATGTCGACACTCAGGACCAGCTCGCTGACTTACTCACAAAGCTGCTGGCTCACACTCGATTTGAGGATTTGCGTTTCAAAATATTCGTTGCTGATGGAACATCGATTTTGCGAGGGCGTATTATCTAGATTATCTTGAATCAGATCTCGAAGAGATAGTTAGTGATATTTTATGTATTTTAAATTTGTATTCTTGATTTTTCAAATTGTAAACTGCATCTATATATTATCCCGATTTATCATTCTTTCATTTCTGAGAAATACGGTTTATATTTTCTACAAGATCTTTATCAATCTCTCCTCAACCATTTTCTTTGTCAAAATCATTTCTCTGTTTCCGTCGTTTCTGGGCAGCCTGCAACATTAAGTAAGTTAGAAAAAATCTTATATGTACGGTCGTGTATTGGTGCACGATCAGACCATGCCCGATTATCGGATCATTATGATATCAATGATCCAATTCCGACTAGCATCTAATTTCGACCGTGCCCGACTTCCAATTTCTAGCCAATGATCCGATTTCGACTAGCATCCAATCATATATTTAAATAACATTTCATGTATATTATATTAATTGACGCATTACAAGTTTTATATTAATGGTATTACCATTTTATAGAACAATATGAAATGCTTCAATAAAATGCTATAGTCGTAAATCAGTCATTATGCACTATGGAGTTGAGCAATTAGTCATATGCATTTTAATTACACATCTTTTAATTAATAATGAAATTATCCAACATCCAAATTTGTTACCGCAATTACACATAGAAACTTACCTTATAGTAATGTCATTTGAAACATATAAGACACAAAATAAATGAGCCTAATTAACAAAAGATTTCAGTCGAAATTAATTACTTATTAAACGCTCTGTTCCAAATATAAGTAACGTAAATAGGAAATAAATGTAACTAGAAATTAAGTTATCAAAGTTCAAACAAATAGTTTACTATATAATTGAACACTGGTCATTAACCATGTTGTGTATTCCCACGAATTCAATAGCTTATTATATATTCTTTCTTAAACATGGCAAATGTTAAGTTTTTGCTATTGTTCCTTACTATAGTTATGATATTTTCAACAGGTATTCTTTTCCTTTTCTTTATATATACATATAATGGCATAGATATATCATATATTCATAGTATAAACAATATTATGTATATTATCTTTTCTGAAATTTACAAAAGATAGCAACAGTTAGTCATATTGGCGTTTAATTTGGGAATTTTTTATTATTTTATTCTCTATTTTCCCACTTAAAATTACATACATGATGTGTTGAAAATTTGGATTTATTGTCCTTCTTAAACTAATTTGATAGTTTTAAGAAAAAGAAGTAAAAAAATACCCATGATTCTATTGTTAGCATGGCTAATTCAGTAATTCTCGAAACTAGCAATTTTGGGCAATAATTGAACTCCAATTGCGTATTGAAGTCATCACAAAAAACTCTGCATATGTGATGGTACTGTGCAAGGTCGTGTACCAGGACATGATCGACCATGCGCGACGACAATATGTAAACACGTATTTTTCAATTATAAGTATGTATTTTTATTTTCCTCGCACACGGTCGGATCATATTCCTAGGACACGACTGTGCGCGATAGCCACAGTAGCATGTGTGTGGCGCACGGTCGATCGTGTGCAACAATAATGTGTAAGTATGTATTTTTCAACTATAATAATGCGTGTTTATTATTGCCACGCATGGTCGACCATGACCCGATACACGGTCACGACCGTACGTGATTCCGTCGAACATGAGATATTTTCATGCAAGACCTACTCTTAAGCCATAGTGTTATACCCACGGAAGTGAAAAACAATTCCCGGTACAAGCCAAGCAACAAAGAGGAATTGTAACAAATTAGTGAATTTGAAACTACCATATTGAAAGATTAATCGACCAACATAACCATCAACAACTACGATATTATAAAATTCTTCTTCTTAATTGAATCTGTAACCTTCACTAGCGGATTCATTTTATGTGAAATATTTAAACCTACAAGATTAAAATTTTTTAATTAATATGATAAGTGTCGAACAAGTACTAACTTTTGGAGTAGTTTTGAATAGGTATCACTATATTTATTTGTACCTTGAATATATGACTAACATTTTTTTTTTAATTTTCAGATAAGGTGAATGGTGTGGGTGATGGATTGAAGTGTTGTTTTGACAACCACATAGAAAGTTGTAAACCAGGAATTGATGATCCAAGGTGCGATAAATTGTGCAGAGATAGTTGTCCTAAAGGAGGATTTTGCAAAGTTTTCAATCACAAGCCTCCCAACCATTTTTGTCATTGCTATTGTTGATTCATCAATATTACTATTTCTTAAATAAAATCAATTATATATTTTATCTTTGTAAGAGATACTATATATTATAAAAGTTAATCAATGATTGTCAATCGTATTGAATATTTCATTTGATTCAAAATAACGATATTATAGAGATTATGACTAATATATTTATACTTACTAATATAATAGCAATAATCCAACAACTAACATATTGGAAAATTTTGGCATACCTAAAAACACAAATAAAATATACACATTTTGTTTCCCGAGATTGATCATGAGGATAAAGATTGAATATAAAACCAAAAAAAAGAGTGTTGAACACCATCAATATTTTATTCTAAGTTTCAATTATATCTTGTATTTTTATTTTATTTATCAATAAATCCCCTATGCTTCATAATTTTCAAAACTTTTAAAACAATATTTTCCTTAAAAGACTTTTTGTTATTTGCTCTTTTGCCTTTCTTTACAATCATAACAGATTTTACTCCATTATATTAACATAGTAGAAAATTATCATTTTTTTCACACTTATAAAATACTCAACTTTTTAAACAACTAAAATCTCCCTGCACGAATTCATTAATATAATTATAATTATAATATATGGTTGAAAAACTTTACAAACCTCTTCAATACCAAAAAATAAAAGATAAAATAACTCAATTGTTTTAGAAAATTACAATAAAAAAAGATATCATTTATACTTGTAGTATTGGTAAGAATTATCCCAACAAGGAAGTGTACAAATCGTAGACATCAAACATCTTTTTTTCTGCTAGAAACTACTCCCTTCGTTCATAATAAGTGTCGTTCTAGAGTTTTTTGTCGTAGATTAAGCAAACATAAAAATTTAAAAATATACCCTTAACTAATCAAGGAAAATATGATTCAAAATTGCAAATTAATTCCATAAAATGTATCATATTAAATACCTGAATTTTAGCTACGGGATATTAATAGGATAATTTGGAAATAAAATTGTATAAAATTCTAAAACGACACTTAATATGAAACAAAATTTAAACTTCAGAAGAACACTTATTATGAAACGGAGGAGTATATTTAGAATTTGTGAACTGAAGATGAAGCTTAAGACATAGCTTATGATTGAGTTAAAGTTGATAATGAACACTATTCTGCTGTCCCAAATGCAATCATCGATGCTTGTATTTCCTCCAACGTCCGGCCCTTCGTTTCTGGAACCAGCTTCACGATGAAGATGATAGTGAAACCACTCACGATTGCAAACATGAAAAAAGTGCCTGAAATTCATCTTTTCGTTCAGTTTGGTGTCGAAAATTTAGAAATTGCGACGTATAACAGAAAATGATCACCTGCAGAGCTCCACTGCGCAAGAAAGTTAAACGAATACGTAATGATCCAAGAGCCCAACCAGTTCACCACTGTCACCAGGCTTCCAGCTACACCTTTCACATTTATCGGAAATATCTGGAAAAACAATCATGAAATGAGACATATATATGAGATATCGCTCTCGTTGTTTTGAACTGCTTCAGTTACCTCAGACATTATAACCCAAGGAATGCCTCCCATGCCTAAGGAGAAAGACCCCGTAAATATCTGATCCAAGTGCATGAAATGAGTCCACATTAGCTAATTTTCTTGCTTGAAATCCATTACATTATGTGAAATATGCTAAAAGTTTAAGATTTTCGCAACTTTTGCATTACCAAGACACCAACAAGTGCTAGAACGGGGCTAGAATCCCAAAGCTTAAGGTCCTGCAGAGAGACGGGAAACTTTAGATTTAGAGGGTGTTTCAGATGTCAGGAGCTTAATATTAACTCCTTCAAATTCGATCATTTTAAATTACGAAATTGTCATTGCTAGCATCTTATTTATCCAAGCAGTTCAACAACTTATTTTTAAAATAAGATAAAACATCTAATAAGCTCGAAAAACATTGTATAAGATTATAAGTTTTTTTGAAATAAGCTTAGCCAAACACCCTCTTAAGGTAGTGAGAACAAAACATGGTTTTATATAAGCTTAACCTGTAACAAGAATGATAATCCAACGAGGAAGCAACCGAAGCAAGTTCCAGCCACAGAGATCTGAAGCAACAGCAGACGATCACGTTATCTTTGGAGAGCTAAACGAATTCCGTATTTAAAACATTGTAGAAGCATATACCAGTAGCAGTGGGCGTCTTCCTGACTTATCCATCAAGAGCGTTCCTAAAACGGACATTGGAACCTGAAAAACGGGACTTTCTAGAAAGTTCAAGGAGTGGAGACTAACAATCAATGTGACAAAAACGTAAAGAGTCTACGAACCTGAACAATAACCATTGCTGTTGTTCCTACGCTATTTGAAAAACCTGTCATAATCCACTAGCGACAGTTAGCAGATTTTCAGAATTAATCTTCTGAATCACTTAGAAAGAATTAGTTTACCAGCTGATGAAAATATAGCACTTGCATAGTATGCAATTGCATTGACCCCACCAAACTGTTGTAAGACCATCAATCCTACTCCGACCTGAACGAATTTCAAGACTCGTCAACTTCTGAAGAAGAAATCGTGTTACGAGATCTCAACTGGAACTAAACGAGCCTCACTATAAGCGAGTGAGCATATTTTCTTTGGAACAATTCTATAATTCCAGAGTCCTTCAGATGCTCAAGAGTCCTTGTATAATCCTGTAAAGCATTCGAGTCAAATGATTAAAACTGGAAATAAGGTTGTCTGAATGCATCCACCAATTGGGTTTAAAACATTTTTCCATCCGAATTATACGTGAATAGACACTTTTAAGTATAAACTTTGAAATGTTCCACTTTGCCACATGAACTTAAAATTTGATGCAATTTACGGTATCAGAGTAGTCTTGGCCATCGATTTTGGACACGGGTATGGCCAGGATTTGTCCGGTGACAAATCACGTATAGTTCAGTGGGGAAAATGTTTTAAACCCATTGGAGGGTAATAATGTCAAAAAACTTACTCTGATTTCAGCTGCTTCATCGTATATATTGGCATTCTCCCCCCTAAGGCGTACCAACGATGCTTCACTTCCATCCCATCGACCAATCTTTGCCTGTACAAAGGATGAGTTTCCAAAGACATTCTAGAACTTTCTCGATTACGGAACTTCAACATACATCTTTATGAGCTTACCAGCCATCGTGGAGACTCTGGAATGAAGAAGAGGCCCACAAGCTGTATTAGACACGGAACAATTCCTGAAACGACAAAAAACAGCAAGCCGTTTTTTTTATTTTATTCCGTCAATTGAATAATAAATGTAGTAAAAACAGTGAAGATGGAAACAAAATTACCTAATAAAGTCAGGAGGCGCCACGTCATGACATTACCAACGAGATACATTACGGAGACTCCACAACATATCATCAACTAAAGCATCGGAATCGCTTAGTTTTAGTGTCTATACACAAAAGAACGAAAGATGATTTCGTGACTTGAAAGCAAAGAGAGATTCTTTATTTACCTGGTTGACAGCTGTAAATACTCCTCGGAGATTCATAGGCGTGATTTCTGCTATGTATACAGGTACCTTTTCATTTACAAATTAAGCTTAAAACGTTAAGTAACAGATCAAAATCGGCAGAGAAGATTCGAATGGAAACTGTATGTACCACATATGATAGAACTCCGATTCCAAATCCAGTCAAAAGCCTCCCAATATCAAGCCACCAAACATTCTGTCCACCAACAGGGATCGTAGATTACATATAAGGAAGATTCGATGAATGTTTAGACCATCGAATTTTCCAATTTCCTTAAAATTAAAGTCTACTGCTATTAATGCTCCTTCGTGTGCTTAACATGTCTGAACCTTAAGAACATCAAATTAACACAATACGAAAATTCTACCTTGGAAAAGGCTATTGCTAGCCATCCAACGGCATTAAATAACTCTGCGAACCACATTGCCTGCATTGCTCGATTGTGTTATTTTGCGAAGATTTTTTTGACGAGAATTAATGTGCACAGAAACGAGGCCTTACTCCTTTCCTTCCAAAGAGATCCGCTATCTTCCCGCTCACTATTGCTCCAAACATAGCTCCAATGGTTGATATTGACCCGAATAATGAGTACTGTAAAGTGGAGTCCAAATGATGTATAGAACTATTAAATTTATTATATACCAATAAATATGATTTACATAGTTATGGAAAACAAAGCACCGTATCCACTAAAAGGAAAAATGCAAACTTCTCAATGAAACAATTCAAGACCAAATGAAAAAGAACTAGTTCAACCAATACTCTGTCTATCCATATTTATAACTTTGTTTTCCCTTTCCGAGTGTCCCAAATATATAAACTTTCTATATAAAGTTATAATATTTATTAATTTAAGACATTCACTAATAATCCATACTCAATATTATTATTATTATTGCAATATCTGCAATTATCCAAAGCTGTTCTTGTATTTCATTATTGGTTCTTCTCCTTAAGTATACAACACAATTATATAAACCTAAATTACAAAAACTGATTTCATCTCGATTTTTTTTCTTTTTTCTTTTTTTTTTTTTTTTTGCACAGGTAAAATTGCAACTCTTACAAATAAAAAAACAATGAGAAGAAAAGAAGAGTTAATAATTACCTGTGGCAATGTTAGGGAGAGATCGTTGAGAATTCCAGATTGAGCTGGTGAAGAAAATCCCACCTTAAAATGGTAATTAATTAATTAGTGTAAGTAGAAATTATCCAATTAAGTGATCATTTCCTTATATGTTTAGCTACTTAGTTTAGTGAACTTACAGCAGAACCAAAAACGTATGAACCGGAAACGGCGACGAAGGTGCTTAGAACAACAACAGCGGTGGCGGAACCGGAGCTGCTCCGCCCCTCTCCGCCGCCGTCATCCGCCCTTTTTCTCGGAAGCAAAACTTCTTCGGCTATGCTTTCTGACTCCATCACGTTGAAATTAAAATGCTTGGATTGAAGATAAAATAGGTGTAGGATTTAGCAAGCAACTGCCATAGTATAGATTAGTTGAATGAAAGCGCTAATGGGGAGAGAGAGAAGAGAATACTATTTCTGGGTTTCCCGTGACGTCTACAGGTAGTGTCGGAACGGAACATTTTTCTATTTTAGATTTTCATGACACGTCACCACTTACACCTCATATCTTAATAAAAAAATAGGAAGATATTTTAATAGGGTTAATATTCCAGCTTACCACAATTTATATAAGAAAAATCCTTAATTACCACCTACTATAATAAACATCCCAATATATCACTTTTCTTATATTTTTATTCATTTCTACCACAAATCAATCACTGTTCATGTTGATTAACTTCCAAATATTCCAAAATCTTTCTTTAGCCATTTTATTCTTTCACTCCCCTTATTCAATTAGATCCGAATTAAGAGTAAATAGATCAATATCAGGCCAACATGCTTCTGTATTTAAATGTATATTCTGATAATACATATATTGGTCTTTGTCTCTGTTTCTCAAGATTTCACCTGGGTTTTACGAATTACAACAATAATCCAACCACGTGCCCGCAGTTGGTGGTTCCACCTTATCTTCAATAAGAGCCTAGATCACAACCCTTCTTTCGTCTAATGGGATTTCTTGGAGACGCACTACCGATATTAATTCACAGAGTATTCAAGAACTTTCGAACAACATGAAGGAAACAAAAGCTTTTCTTTTATTGAAGAAATAAAAATGCAGATTTATACTACAATATTATTTCTCCCCAAGTGGAGGAGAATACTTGTTTAGTCACTCATGGTTTAACTTTGAGGGGAATCCCCCATA
This sequence comes from Scutellaria galericulata, assembly GCA_946896805.1. NCBI lineage: Eukaryota > Viridiplantae > Streptophyta > Magnoliopsida > Lamiales > Lamiaceae > Scutellaria > Scutellaria galericulata. The sequence goes on along the minus strand of OX335798.1, from coordinate 9,189,073 downwards.
TGCTTGAAAACTAAAACTCAAACACTTAGAATCTATAGAGAGAAGTACTCAAGAAATGTGTGATTTCTGATGCTCTTCTTAATGGCCAAAGGCCTCCTTTTATAGCTGAAATCTTGGACTTCAAATGCGGACTTCAGCTTCGTTTTTTCAGTTGTCCCTTTGACAGCTCCCTTCCACCTTCCTTTATTGGTTAGTGGTCATGTGACTCTATCCACCATTATTTGTCGGTTGTGGATTTATGACCCCTCCACATTCTTCTGTCGGATGGAGTTTGATTCCTTTAAGGAAGTCATCTTGTTTTAGGTAGTGACTTATCCTTTGTCAGTGGTAGGAACACCCCCACTACACCATGTCTAGTGGAGTGTAGTGCGTGGTAGGGACTTATTGATAACATTATCCTACCCTTTACACAAAAATCCATTTTTTCTGGATTTTTACACGAAAATAAATCCTAACTGGACTTATTACATGAATTATATCGAGTCTAATTACACTCGCTTTTTTTATTATATTTATGGTTTTTATTGTCTAAAAACCTCTCTTTAGACTCTTCTTTTTTTTTGTGGATCGAGTCGGTTACTTTTGACCTTCAAGCCTTGTCCGAACAATGACTTCTCTTATGATTGGCAGAAAGAACAAAGTCGTTCTTCCCATCATTCTATATGTATCATATTACATATCTTTTTTTTTGTAATTTTCCTTGCCGGAATCTTATTTTCCCGGTTGAGCTTTCTTTTATTTTCAAAAAGATTTTTAGCAAATCCGGTAGTGTTTCCTATCATGGAATTTAACAGGAATGATCTGTTCGCGGAATTTTGAAAAATTTTGAACGAATATTTAACCTTGGCCATCTCTGTGAGACGGACCCACATTCTCCATGCTTGCCTTGTAGATATTTCATCTTCAGTGAGGGCGATTACTAGAGGACTGCTTGTTGGTGGTGTTTTTGCTTTGTTAAAAGCCACCATGTCCGATCTTTGTAGTTTGATAAAATGAAAGACCGGATGAGACCTTTTCCCTATAATTTTTGGAGCCGCTGATATGAATTTTAGCTCCATGATATCTCCTCGACCTAGATGTGAGTTATTTTTTCATGAGTCGTGAACGGTCGTGGCAATCCATTCCGACAATTTAGAAATTTTCGAAAAGCTTGGTGCAGTGGTAAGTATTGAAGCAATGGCTCCAAAATCATATCATTCTCGTACGTCTCGTGGATTTGCACCCACAATCATGGATATTTTCCAAACCAATCAGCAATCATCTTGTTGGGATTGATCCCGATTCTTGTTACCAATTTCTCTCATGTCTTTTAATAAACATGTAATGAAGAAAACAGTTCATTAGTGTTAACCTTTCTTATGTCGGTCTGTGGTCGAAGGTTAACCTCTCCCTCTTTGACCCTAGAGGTACTAGGTTTGACTTGACTTGTCTGGAATAAATTCTTGACATTCCAAATTAATTTCTCTATCAGAGTCTGATAGCTCACTTGTGTTGGCATTAGATGTCTCTACACCAGAATCTGATGGAAAACATGTATCCGCAGGATGACCTGGTATAGGTTTGGAAATACCCGTTGTGTTCGTCAATGATGAACTTTTCTATCAAATTTCTTTTTGGGGTCACCGATGGTGAACCTGCTTTGAGAAGAGGTTTCTCAAGTGCATCCCAAAGGTGGGCATGGGCAGCTTGTGTGGCATGTATGACCTTTTGGACTAAGTCCAAATTTGCCTTTTGAACATAGGCAGCTGCTTCGACACGGATTCTTAACAATCCATATCTCTTGTTCAATTCCACAAAGTTTTCCCTAAGATGTCTTGGATGAACCGTGATGGAATCTGCTTCAAGGATGTCCATCTCTCGTTAGAAAATCTGCAAAAACATTCACATCAGATTTCAGAATGACAATATCAAAAATATAATATTTGCATTATGCTTGTCATCTGATAATACGTGTTTTCTTGATTTTCGATTCGAGTTTATTTCTTAAGAAAGCTTTAATGTTTGTATTATCAACTTTTAAGGTAAATTGATACGAGAAAAATATGTGCAAATTAGTGGTGTTTAATGTGAGATTTTATGATCATTTATTTGATTGGATGCACTATTTTCCTACAAAGATGTGATGTATGTCTCCAAATACTTCATATATTATTTTCTTGATTATTTTAGGGATTTTTGGAGTATCATTGAGACTTTGATGGGCCAATTTTAGATACAAAAGCCCAAATTCAATTGATTGATAGAAGATTTGCCATTTTTGGGCTTACGAAGTAGAAATTAAGGCCCATTCTAATATTTGAGGGCCGGAAAATTTCACGCCAAGAGAGAAAGAAGGCAGCCCTATTTATTTGACTTCCTGGCCAAGCAAAAGAGAGAGTTCACGCAGAAGAGAAGATTGGAGGTAGGGAGAGAAAAGGCAACAGATTAGAGAGAGAGAGAGATAATCACTGTTCACCTGAGATTGGGAATTGGAGAGAGATAGTTTTTGAGAGAGAAACATATTTTAATTTCCTAGATTAATTTAGATGGAGTTTTCGATTGCTTTTGTGATTTCAATCTCGAAGATGCTCGGCTAATTTCTCTATTCCGGTTAGCAGGGATGTTTGAACCCGTATATTTATTTATTTATTTTCTAATTAATCCTGTATTTTCCTCTCGATGTTTGATTGGAATTGATTATGTTATCTGTGCATAATGTTCTCAATTATTATTGTTTGATTTAGCCTGATCACCTAGGTTAAGTGTTTGATAATTGATTGCTAGAATCTTAAATCATGAATCCTAATTGTTATGGTTTAATTTTCATAAGTGGTAAACTAGAGATCGTGCATCTCTAGGGTAACATAATCCTAGAATTATCGAATCACGCGTGTTGATTTGGAGTCTAGTTCATCCTATCGTCTTGGTGATTAATGCATTTGAATGAATTAAATCTAGCGAGTGTATCCTAGGTTATTCAATTGAATAGGGTTAATTAGCGAGCGTATCCTAATTTAACTAATCTTAAGAGATGATTCGGTTTAACGACGCGTAGTGTTAAGCTAGGGATGATAATTTTATGATAATCTGAGAGAGGGGTAATATATTGATTAGGGAATAATTGATATCGGGGGATAATTGAACTGTTAACTGGAATATCTGCATCTATTGATTACTTGTTTAATTTGTTTGCTAGGTTTATTTCATTTGATTTAGTGATAGTTTATCAATCTCAAAATCCCCCCCTAATCTGTTATTTAATTGAATTGAATATAGGTGACGTAGTTAATCATCACTCCTCGTGGGATCGACTCTTACTTGCCCTAGCTACTAGTTGGTTAGGTTAGGAAAGAAATTAATAATTTTATCGCGTTACGACGCGCGGTCATAAATTCTTTTGCTAGTAAAAATAAAGGTCATTTTTAAAAGCCTTCCAGACTGCAAATAACTCTTTTTCGTTGATGTGCCAAAAGTTGGCTTGTTGTTCAGAAAACAACTCTCCTATGTATCTACATGGTTCTTCGTCTGTAGATGTATTTCGCATGAGCACGACTGCCCATCTAAAATCATTAGTGTTTGTATAGACTATTAAATGATCTTCGTCTTGTGGTATTGCGAGTTTGGGCAGTTTGTTGCACACCTGTTTCAACTCACACACTCGTTAGGAATGTATCTCTTCCCATTTCCATTTAGTTTTTTCATCCTTTTGTAGTAGTGGACGAAAATCCTTTATGTACCTTGCTAAGTCTTTTATAAAGACACCTGCAAAGTTAATCACACCTAAGAAGCTCTGAAGGTGCTTCTTATCTTTTAGAACGTCTGAAAAATTGCAGATTTTTTCCACAATATGTTCCTGAAGTTCCATCCCTGCATGGTCAATAAGAACATCGATAAACTCAATTCTATTGACTGCAATTATTGCTTTCTTTTCAGATAACACTAATCCTTCCTTATGACATGCTCCAGAGTATATTTCAAGATGTTTAATGTGTTCTTTCATATTCTTTGATGCAATCAATATGTCATCTATATAGACGAATATAAACTCAAAGTAATCTTTAGAAAGATTATCCATTTTTTGTTGGTATATTTGGGGTGCATTTGCAAGTCTCATTGGAAGTACATTCCAGATATACTGACCTTGTGGAGTAGAAAAGGTTGTATACTTTCTTGACTCTTTCCATTTTAATTTGGTAAAACCCAGACTTATAATCGAATTTAGAAAACACTTTTGATTTAATATATTCAATTAAATGTTCTCTACTAGGGATGTAATAACCATCAAAATCAAGTATTTTGTTAATACCTTGATAGTTAATTACTAACCTTGTTTTACCTTTTTTGATTTCACCGTGGTTCCTTACCTGAAAACCTGGGCTACTGTAAGAGGAGACTCTAGCTTCAATCAATTTAAGATTGATATGTTCTTTAATGATTTTTTACATATCTTTCTTATCGAGCATATTCATCTAGATTGGCTTATATCAAACCAACTTGTATCGGCATTATTCTTTTACCTTTAGAGTTGCTTCAATCTTGTTTCTACTCCACCAAACCAGAGGATCCTCATTGAAGTTTCTCTGGATTAGTCTTTTGACATTTTCAAGGGAAAGTAAATTTTCCTCAATAATGTCTTCAACCGATGTTTTCTCTTTTATTGCATTCTTCAGAAGTTGGATGTCTTCTTCGGATGCCTTTTCGAAACTCTATTGTCTAAAAGACAAAAGAGTTTTACCAAATTTTCTTTTATCCTGCATTTTAGGATGAGTTAATTTGGCATCATCATCACGTTTGCTGCGAAAATTAATGGGCATTATGCTATTGAATACTCTTTCACGTCGTAAAACTTATATCAAACTACCATAATTAGTAGTAAAGGTTAACAGGTTTTTGTTGTTATCTTGCTCATATTTTGCAAAAGTTTAGATAAAATTGTTACCCAACAAAATATCAGCCCTTGTATCTTGAATATAGATTGGTGGCATTTTTACCTTTTACCAAGATGTCTCGAATGCTCCTCTATCATAATTCTTGTTTCATGAATACCTTTATTGAGTATTAGGATTTTCTGAGAAAAATCCCTTCCTACAATAATTGGTAATGTTTCCACATCGTCGTTGGGAAAAACTCATGGTTTTGTTATACAAATACCTGAATCTAAATCAATATAAGCAGCAAAATATTATATCTTATATTGTTCATACATTACCCCCACGAATATGTATATGGAAAATGGGTTCGTCATTCCACCCTTATGAGGTGTCCATCGAGGCTGAATTTCATCTCATTTCTTTTTCTTCCCCAGGGTTTATGATCCTTGAGAAAACTTAGACCCAAAGTCATAATGTCTTTGGTTCTACCTACACTACCTATTACAAATGCCTCATAGCCTGTTATTTCTAACATGCATATGTATCTTCCAATTGCATGTTGCTGTAAATGATATATTTCATCGCAAGGAAAAATGTTAATTTCTTCCGATATATCAAAAACAACATGAATTTCTTTCCAACCCTCAGGGCAATGCATTTTTACATTACTGACCATAATCTGTCGGGGTTGAAATCCTCGAATGGTTCTTTTCCTCTAAAGCTTATTATCTTATCTTCAGAAAAGGACATTCTATTATTGCTTACAGATCCTAATCTCATTGATCTATTAAGAACAGGATGGTCAGTAATTAGTATGTTAACACCACCTATCCTAAGGATTTGAATTGGATCTGGTGTCATAACCTTGGCAAATTCCTTGAAAATTTTAGGAATCTCAATATACTCTTTCCTTAAAAACAAATTAGAATGATGTGGATTGGAAAGTGCATATGCAATTCTATATATAATAGAATATAGTCTATTAACTTCTTTCATTAAATTTGTTCTTTTAAAATCTTAACGAAGGGTTAAGACTCAACTAAAATCTTGGTCCACTAGGTTGTATGCAATTCTAGGATGAATGTCAAACATAAGTTTGTCAACATACAGATTACCTACCATTGTACCAAGACAACCATCTCTTAAGTTATTGATTCTTTTATCCATTACTGATAGATGAATTTCTGAATCAATATCTTATTTGAAAATAGCTTTGATTACTACTTCAATGGTTCCAATATGGATCCATTTCATAGTCACGGCTACTTCTTCCCTGATTCGGCTTAATTCCTCAATAATTTCTTCTTTCGGAATAAGCTGCATATCAATTCTATTACCGGTTAATTCCATAGGAATCAAAAACTCACCTGAGTTTACCTGATGGATGATATTGTGCTTGCGTTGTCTTAACCTGATCTGGTTAAAGATTCGGCTAACACCTCCAATCCTAAAACCGTCGTAGGGGCTCAAGGTTGAGTTTTGTCTCATGATTCTTTCCATCGTTTTGTTTGAGATGGTCATTTGTTAAAAGAATCTCGATAGACTTTCTGAAGTTTGAAGTTTATCTTCTGTCTCGTGGCTATTCGTCTGATTCTGTTGATGATCCATCTGAATCAATCACGAATTCTTCTTCATATATACTTTTGTCTGAAGAAATATTCTCGAACTGGTAGACTGGTACCAAATTACCATAAAAACCCGCATCAAGGATGTCTGTAGTTGGCTTGAATTGACGGTATATTTCACTTTATTTTTTTGGGTAATCTAGCGAAATATGACTTTTCGCACCACATGTCCGGTAATTGCAGTCTTTAAAACTTTCATTCATACGAGTATGAGCTCGTTTGAAAGTTCTTCTTGTTGGCATTCTTCCAGTTGACTTTCCTATGGATCTAGATCCTTGTGAAGAAAATCTAGAAGGACCGGATTTCCGATCAAATTTGTAGGTTCCGGCCTTGGATTTGGACCACCATGATCTTCCTCGAATTGAAGGTCTTCTTTGCGATCCTCCTGACTTGGCATAAGATGCACTTCTTAAGTACTTTTTCCTTTTTCCATGTCTTTTTTGTCTTGATTCTCCAATGATGGATGGAAAATCATTGTTATCGCAACAAAGAGGAGTTCTTTTTATTTGTCCTCTGAGTTTTCTCTTATTCTTCTGCATGGCTGCTTGTTAACACCATTCTCTCAGGTTGTCTTTAAGAAAAGACATTCTCCTTGCAACTGAATCTACTTGTCCTGGAGGTAATTTATAGGATTGTATAAGTATGTCCCTCTATGGGATACAGATCTTTGCAAAAAACATGACCGACGCAACATCCGACGGAATCTTTGTTTGGCAGTAGTATTTGCGAAACCAGTAAATGTATTCATCTACCGCACATATACTTCTTAACTCTGGAGCATACAGGGCTTGTGTATTTTTCTAGACTTTTTTCCTCCTTACTTTAGTCAAAGTATCCATCTCCAATGAAATAGATCTTTAACATTCTTCCAAATTTTTCGATGATAAAATAAATGTTTTCTCCGGTAAGGACATCTTCTTTAACCTGGGTAGTGAAGCTTCCCATCTTGTTTTTGCTGAACCTTCTAGACTATTTTCGATTAGTCTGATAAAGTTTTCTTTATATATGTCCAGTGTTGATGATGCCACTTTCAAGGAGGCCATCCATTCATCGATTAATTTTTCTATATTTCGGAAATCGATTATATAGGTTGTGAGTACCAACACATATGGATGTGTAGGCTCCAACATGGTTTTCACCCATGGGCTTTTAGGTGGTGCCTGGTTACTCCTAGGATGTTTTCTCTTTCGAGTTTCCCATATGTCTGCATCAAACTCGAAATTACTTTCTACATGTGATTGTTTAGGGGCTTGTGCGTTTGAACTTGTGCTTCTCTCTGGGCCAAGAACTTGAGAGTTCATCTTGAGGTAACCAAATCTACAATCCCAAGATTGGAAAGTAATTTGGTTAACTCAGAGATATCAACTCGTGATGCCTCTATGTCAAATGCTTCTAATGATTTCACACATTAGTTCTTCTTAACTTTTAGACTTCGAGATTTCTATAGCCTTTCATTTCGGGATAATTGGTCCATCCTCAAACGTTTCTTTAAAACGTTCATTCCTGGATCTGTTGGATCCAGTTGGTAACTTCTTTTTTAGATCTATTATTTCTTTTTTCAAATCTGAAACTTCTTGTTGGATCTCGGATAGAGATCTAAGCATAGTCTCCGTCTGACCTCCATAGAACTGGATGCTCTTCTGGATTTCTCTAAGATCTTGTGAGATCTTAAAAGTATCAGGAATAATATTTTTCCAATCCTTGTTGGACGTCATCAAATTGATAATCCTGAAACTTGTGTTATCTCGAAAATATTTTCGTATATATAATTCTTGATTTTCTCCTTGGCATAAAATCAATATTATAAATATAAATCGTATATTATTTCTTCAATAAACCTAAACTCTGATACCATTTTGAGGTTTGGATCTAATGAATATTTGGATTTGGAGTTTTTGATTAAACTTGAAAAAATATGGATTGGAAATTGCAAAATGAGCTTGGAAATAGTATTTTCTAATGATTGCACATGTGAAGTTCAAGGGTTTTTTTTGACATTTTACCATTTTTGTGGTATTTTGGGAACTTTTTCATATTGAGTGGTATTTTAGGATTTAGTTATATATTTTGTGGTAGTTTGGGGGTTAACTCTATTTTAATAATCAAATATCAGAATGACACTTTTTTCTCGGTTTTACCTGACACAAAAACTTCTATACACCTGGTACACGGATCTAGAGTCCATGCATTAAAGTCGACTCAATCACCACGCACCTGCATGCACCACCAAGTCGCGCATAAATTCGCTCAAACATGGTTCTAGTGTCATACATTTATGTTATGTTAATCATGTATTTCAGTAGTGTTACTTATACCTTTAGTAATGTAAGATATACATTAACATATGTATGATATTTATACATAAATGTTGTATGACTAATATAATATAAAGGTATGGCCAAGGACTAAAATATCGGTATCGATACCTTGATTTTACGGATATATCGATATCGGTGGATATATCGGTTTTTACGCAAAAAAATTGAAAAAAATATCTAGTACTTTATATAATATTATAAGTAACATTAATACATATATTGAACTTAAATTTCAAATTAAAAAATATGTTTACAACAAATTTAGAGATAAACTAAATAAATAATCTAAAAAAATTTTAAAAAAATTAAATGAATTACTTTAAAGAATTACTTTAAAAAAAATCTTCAAAAAAATTACAACAAGAACTAGTATTTAATTACTTTAAAAAAATTAAATGAATTCATCTTCAATTTTAAAGATATGGAAAAAAAATTATTTATCATAATAAATTATAAGAATAATTAATCAACTAAATAAAGAATAATGGTTTGGAACTTATAATATGGACCAAAAAATAAAGAATTGGCTATTAAAATTTTATCAAGACAACTAAAATGAAATGTAGGATAATAATGGTTTGGAACTTATAATATGGACCAAAAAATAAAGAATTGACTATTAAAATTTAACTAAAATGAAATGTAGGATAATAATGGTTTGGAACTTATAATATGGACCAAAAAATAAAGAATTGACTATTAAAATTTTATCAAGACAACTAAAATGAAATGTAGGATAAAAATTAAATAAATGCAATGGTTGAGATTCGAACCCCAAATTCCCAAAACTTGAATTCCCAAGGAAACAAGCTACTATTTAAACATTTATATAACAACCAAATAATATGTAAAACATGTAAAATTTAAAAAAAAAATACAGAAAATGAGAAACTGACCGATATATCGCCAATAAATTGTCGATATATCGAGATAAAATGACAAATTTGTACACAACCTTCCCGATATTCAAATATCACCGATATATCGTCGATATATCGCCGATATTCCAACGAATTTTGATGACACTAGAATTTCATATCGGTACCTTGATTTTTCCGATATATCGGCGATATTTTAGTCCTTGGGTATGGCTAACATAGTATAAAGGTCAACAGTTTTTTTTTAAATTTAAAATATTACACTATGTTATGATATCTAAATATAAATGTATGATTAATATAATATAAATATATGACTAACATAACATAAAGGTTAGGGCAAAAAACAAAGGTGTAGATTCGGGCAGATCCAGCTCGCCCCGACCCAACCCGAGTGTACCAGTTGCACAGGAGACCTACTATTTACCCAATACTAGTAGACAGTAGCATATCAAACAGTTCGGAAATCAAAATCAAATCCAAATCTAACCATGGCAAACTGTTCGACTAAGCATTGACTTGGTTCTGCTTTCAAATCGTAATCATGAACCCCATTAATGCGGTTGGATTTCGGTTTGTATTATTTTCAAATCGGGAATTGATGGTTCCAATCCATTGATTTATCTATGTTTTATATTATATAAAAATATTATATGTTATTCTATTCTTTAATTTTAAGTTATATTGATATTTTTTTTATTTGCTTGTAAGTTGAATTTTTTAGGTTTATAGTTTGTATTTTGTTATATTTAAGTTATAATTTTTAATTAAAGTTGTATTGTGGTAACTTGTAAATGTTAGTTTTAATATTTAATTTATATTAAATTATTAACTGAAACAAAATTGTTATTTTGTCATATATATAATTGTATTATTTTCATGCAATTTTAATTAAAAATTATAAAAATAAATTATTAAAAAATATTAAAATGAAACCGCCCAAACCGAAATCCCCACGATTCGATTTCGATTTGGTCCTCCATAATTTTTGAAACTGGCAATTCAAATTGATTGGACACCTCTAGATACTAGTGTAAAACTAACCTAATATACAGGTAAATTACAAAGAAAATTATATCAAGTAAAATTATGAGATTGTATTTGATCATCTGAATTTTGAAAGTATTGTCGGTGTAATTAATTTATTAGACTTGTGATATTTCATTATATGTAATGATCTGTTGCATAGATCTGGAATCGTACACTCGCCCCTCATGCGCAGCCACATGCCTGCATACGCTACAAGATCGCGCACAAATTCATCCAAATTCGATCCCAGGTGTCATACATTTATGTAATGTTATGCATACATTTATGTAGTGTTAGTCATACCTTTTATATTTTCACAAAAACTCATGTGAGACCGTCGCACATGCGACGGCCATACTTATAGCAAAAAAAGACATACTTATGACTATAAAAGACATACTTGAATAACTCATGTTTTTGCTGTAAAAAACATACTTAAAAAACACATACTTATACCTGAAAAACACATACTTGAATCTCATCACATGCATGTGAGACTGTCTCACAAGAGACCAACTCTTATATTTTTACATGTACATTAACATATTTTCAGACAGCTATTAATATCTTTCATACATTTTAGTTATATTAGTTGTACCTTTACATATTACATAAATGTACGTTTATGTTGATATAAAGGTATACATAATATCACATAAATGTAAACATGTACAACTTGAGCTAAAATTAAGGGTTTTTTTTTTGGAGTTAAAGTATTACATAATGATATGATATTTGTATATAAAGGTGTGACTAATATAACATAAAAGTATGACTAACATAGTATAAAGGTTAGCAAAAAAAAATTTAAGTTAAAGTATTGCACTAAGGTTATGAAATTTGGATATAAATGTATGACTAATATAATATAAAGGTATGATTATCATAACATAAAGGCTGGGGGAAAAAAATAATGTGCGGATTCGGGTCGGACCCAACCCGACCCGAATGCATGAATTTAAGATTTATGCACCAGTTGCACATGAGACCTACTCATATGTAATCTAAAACCATACGTCCAAATGTTAAATAAATTATTTTTAGAATATTGTCCCCATCTCTTTTTTTAGGAGGGAGTAGGGAAGAGTAAAATCACTTTAATTCAGAGACTCATCTTCTAACAATCTAGGAATGAGAGTAAGAATATGAGTCACTCTCCTGTGCAATTGGTGCATAAATCTTAGATCCATACACTCGAGTTAGGTCAGGCCGAATCCGACTCGGATCTGTGCATTTTCCTTTTTTTTTAGTCTGACCTTTATGTTATGTTAGTCATACATTTATATTATATTAGTCATACATTTATGTTATATTAGTGATACACTTATGTCCAGATTGCATACCCTTAGTGCAATACTTTAACTTAAAAAAAAAAATTGTTGGTCTTCATACTATATTAGTCATACATTTATGTTATATTAGTCATACCTTTATATACAAATATCATACTTTTATGTAATATTTTAACTCTAAATCCTAATTTCAGCACAATAAACCCTAATTTTGGCACAAGTTGTAGATATTTACATTTATGTGTGATATTATTTATACACTTATATCAACATAAACATACATTTATATAATATATAAAGGTACAACTAACATAATTAAAAGGTATGACTAACATAACTAAAGATATGACTAATATAACTAAAAGGTATGAGAGGTATTAATAGTTGGTTGAAAATATGTTAAGGTACATGTAAAAATCTAAAAGGTATGACTAATATAACATAAAGATATGTTTAACAATACTTAAAGAGGTATGCCTAATACTACATAAAGGTATCAACATAGTCATACTTTTATGTAGTATATAAAGGTACAACTAACATAATTAAAAGATATATCTAACATGACTAAAAGGTATGATTGTTGTAACTAAAATGAATGAAAGATTAATATATTTGTCTAAAAAAATGCTAAGGTGCAGCTAGTCTTACAAAATGTATGTCTAACATAACTAAAAGGTATGACTAATACTACTAAAAGGTAGAGTTAACATAACATAAACGTCTGACATTTGGGAGCATATTTGGGCGAATTTTGTCCGCGACCTAGAGGTGCGTACGGGTGCGTGGCGGGTCGGATCGACTCAAGTACACGGATCTAGAGACCGTGCATCAGATGCACAAAAGTTTTTGTCTGAGAATATTATGTAGTTTGGTTTCGAACACTATCACAAATTAATTTGTGAAAAAATATTGTTGCTCTGAGATCTCTAGGAAATCATAGATGTGACAGCTGAATTTCTTGCAAATTTTGGAATATCATTGTGTTAGTTTTTTGCAAAAGAGAGCATTTAATTTCTGATTTATTCAAGGATTTGGTTTTGTTTTGATTTAAATTTCTTAAACTATTTAAAAACATACTTGATTTGACCTTATAATTTTCACACATTGTTTTGAAGGGAATTCGCTTGAATACAAAATGAAACAAAAGTTTTTTTTTCCTTTTCATAAAGCAGAAGCCAATGTTCTAATTATACCATTGAATACTTGAATCAAAATATGAACAGAATACTGAATAGCACCAACAACTCTAAAACAATACAAAAAAGGGGTGTTATGATTTTTGCAGTTTTTGCAACTTTTAGCAGCATAATAAAAAAAATTTAAGCTTATTTTTATCCATTTCATACAATAACCCTTTTTTTTTTTTTTTTGCATTTTTTGATTGTTGGAATGAGACGTAGGGGTGAGCATGAATCTCGAAATTAACCGAATTGTGGAGAAATCTGATCGAAACCGTTTCGAACCGATAAAGAACCGTTAACTGTTTAACTTCATTCGAACCGAACCGCTTTGATTATTTGTTATATGAAATCGAATCAAACTAAACCGAAGAATCGATTTAAGAACCAAATAGAATCGATTTTAAGAAAGTAACCATTTACAAATTTAAATGTATCACATTTAATTCATTTTTCTATATTGTTATATTGGATGACTTGAAAATTTACTTGAATTTCATTGTTACTTAATATAATTTTAAGACTTGAAATTAACAATTAAATAATAGAGTAAAATGTTTATAATGAATAATTTTGGGAACACATGAAATCTATTAACTATAATAGATATTAATCAAATAATTAGTTCATAACTTGCACAAAGTGATGCATAATACATTTAATTCAAGTTTATATATATATATATATATATATATATATATATATATATATATCTTCAAATTTTACTATAAAACTTATATTCATTTCACTTTTAAAAGACGAAGTTTGTGATAACCACTTATGAGGTGTAGATTAAGAAGATTTCAAAAGATACAATTTGAAGAAAAACTTGAATGTAATTTATTGTTATCGAGAAGAAGACGATTATTTTAGTAATTTGTCAAGTCTATTTTATTAGTTTATAATTTGTTTTCAGATTTAGATTAAATAACATAGTACGATATATTAATTTATTTATTGCATTTTGTTTGAATAAATATTTATTTGTTTGATTTATTGCATTTTTTTGAATAAATATTTATTTTAATTTAAAGTTCTGAATCTCCACCACTCGAATTGATTTGCTCCGCTATACCCAAATCTCCGAAGGAACCAAACCACTTGTTGGAGCAATTCCAAAGAATTTTCTTTTAGTATTCTCCAAAATTTCTGAATTTTGAAGCGATTCTGAAAATTCTCTTATCCGTGCTCACCCCTGGATTCACGTTTTCTTGGGAAATTAGGTGTTTTTCAGGAAAACTGTAGAATTGAAAAAATAAGGGATGTATTTAATGATTTAAGTAATTAAAAAAAATGTTATGATAATAAAATAATGGAATTGTATATTGATAAATTTACATATATACGGGTGGTTGTAATAGTGTGCATATAGCAGGCAAATATTGTTCGATCACTACATGCAATATCAACATAAACCAATATTAATATATTTGTCAATCCATGATCATGAAATAACACAGCATTTCTTCCCTTGATCATCACTTGTCAAAAGGTTTATACATTATATATATCAACAAATGAGTAGTACCCTATAGCTGTAATCTGCTTTCTTTTTGTAAATGAAACTCTTACTGCATTTTAACAGTTGGTATTCGAACAGTGGAGACGCTATTCTACGGCCCCAAATGAGATCATTGATGCTTGTATTTCCTCCAACGTACGGCCCTTCGTTTCTGGGACCAGCTTTACGATGAAGATGATAGTGAAACCACACACGATTGCAAACATGAAGAAAGTGCCTGGTATAAATTCAGCGAAAGCAAGTTGACAAGTTAGAAATTGTAAAGCAGAATGAGAAGATGGGGCAGCAAATCACCTGCAGAGCTCCATTGCGCAAGAAAGTTAAACGAAAACGTGATAATCCAAGTACCAAACCAATTCACCACTGTCACCAGGCTTCCAGCTGTCCCTTTCACATTCATCTGAAATATCTGAAACAATAACACAACAAGGTATTAGGTGTACCCGATGAAGTGTTTTAGAACACCTGAGGATCAAACAATAACGTACCTCTGACATAATAACCCAGGGAATACCTCCCATGCCTAAGGAGAAAGATCCTTTGAATATCTGATGTGGATACAGGAAAAGATCATGCATTAATAGCTTGTCTTTTCATCATCTGAGTCGATCACAATTCACTAAAGAATACTCATAAGATTTTGCAGATTTTGTGTTACCAAGACACCAGCAAGTGTTAGAGAGGGGCTGAAATCCCAAAGCTTAAAGTCCTGCATAGGGATGATAGTAAAAATCAAAACATTTGCAGAATTGACATATTGTGAGCAAAACGGATTCGTATATAAGTTTAACCTGTAATAAGTATGATAACCCGATCAGGAAGCAACCCAAGCAAGTTCCAGCCACAGAGACCTGAAGCAACAGCAAATCATGTTATTATAATAGAGCTAAAACGAATTCGTTAGTTAAAACATTGTTAGAAACAAATACCAATAGCAGTGGCCGTCTTCCAGATTTATCCATCAAAAGTGTTCCTAAAACAGACATTGGAATCTGAACAGTGGCCATTGCTGTTGTTCCAATTTTATATGAAAAACCTGTCATAAACCAATAATTAGCATTATCTTCCACTGCCTATTTACGAGATGAATTAGTCATCCAAATCACTTCAAATAAACTATTTACCTGCTGAGAAAAATATCGCACTTGCATAGTACGCAATAGCATTGACCCCTCCAAATTGTTGTAACACCATCAATCCTACTCCAACCTGAATGAAATGGAAATTCACCACTGGACATTCCCAGTTCACAGAGTGTTTCATAAGATCAAGAATTGAATGGAGCCTTACTATAAGTGAGTGAGCATATTTTCTCTGAAATAAGTCCATCATTCTGGAGTCCTTGAGTTGTTCTGGAGTAATTGTATGATCCTGTGGATCAGCAACATGCGTATACGTCACATCCACGTCAAATAATCAGAGCAAAGAAGGTTACCTAACACATCCACCGATTGGAATAAAGTCCAAGAGTTACCCTGATTTCAGCTGCTTCTTTAAAAATATTGGTGTTCTTTGCCCTAAGTCGTACCAAAGATGCTTCACTACCATCCCACTGGCCGATCTTAGCCTGTACAGAAAATGAGTTCAACTGATCAAAAGCACTCTACGGCCTTTCTTCTACGAACTTCAAAAGAACGCTTTATGAGCTTACCAGCCATCTTGGAGACTCTGGAATGAAAGGGAGCCCAAGAAGCTGTATTATACATGGGATAATTCCTAAAATGAAATCAAAAGCACGTTTTCCTTTAGTAACTAATGAATATAAATAAAGATTGTGCTCGTTGAAACAAAAGTACCTATTAAAGCCAAGAGGCGCCAGGTGATGAAATTACCAACAAGAAATGTCATGGATGTACCACAAGAATTCATCAACTAAACCATCATGAGAAGCAGTTCATCTCAGTATCGATAAAAATGAAATGACTTTCTGACTTGAAAATGGATTCATTAGTTACCTGGTTGACTGCAGTAAATCTTCCTCTGAGATTCTTAGGTGTGATTTCTGCTATATATACAGGTACCTATTTGTTTCAAAGCTGAAAACATTTAAAGATTACAATATGGAAAGAAAGTTGGAGTAGAAACTGCACGTACCACATATGAAAGAAGTCCAATCCCAAATCCTATTAACAGCCTCCCAATATCAAGCCACCAAGCATTCTGTTGACAGCCAGTAAACAATGCTAAATCAGAAGAAACCAATTAATGTCTGCATTTACATAAGCTTTTGTGTACAGAACAGAATTTAAAACCCCCTGAAATCCCACCTCTGAATTTTCGAATTTCATTTTCATTTTCAATTTATGCATCAAGTTGGTCATGAAGTGGTACTGGTACACAAAAATGCAGTCATTCACCAAACAAAAGCATGAGAAGAACTTGAAGGCAGGTACCTTGGAAAAGGCTATTGCAAGCCATCCAACAATATTAAACAACTCCGCGAACCCCATTGCCTGCGTTATTTGGCCAATCATAAGAGCAACAAACAAAAATAAGATTGTTTATAAAAATATTCAAAGAATGTGAAAATAGACGAGGCCTTACTCCTTTCCTTCCAAAGAGATCTGCTATCTTCCCACTCACTACTGCTCCAACCATAGCTCCAATAGTTAATATTGACCCAAACAATGAATACTACAAAGTGGAATCCCAAAGAAGGGATAAGAAACACAGTTTATCTTATGCAACAAAATATAAATTGCTCAAATTGTCAAAGTAGTCAAGTCAGCAAAATCTATTAACTAAAAGAGGTAAGGTCTTTTAATTAATCGATAAATTAATAGTTCATTAATTTATAGAGCTAATGTATAAACATATATTAAGTTAACTAAGCTTATTAGGTTTATTATGATAAAATTCAATTCTTTTCCTTTTACATTAATTACTCTTAGTTAATAGTCTCTCTTACTTGTTTCTAAAATAATGACCAAATTTGTTTACACTTTTTTTTTCACTTAATTACTTGTTTCGTATTTTCTTAGTAGCTTCAAACTGAAACTCTTCCAAGGAAATCCTCTACAAGGCATTGATCCCATCATCTAGTATCTTCTAAGTTGTCAATTATAGAGAGCAATCTAACTTAAATTTGATAAATGCTTATAATTGAACGAGCAAAATTGAAGGTTTTATAAATTAAAGAAGAATGAGAAAGAGAGGATAAGAGGCTGACCTCTGCCAATGTTAATCCAAGATCATCTAGAATCCCAGGCTGAGCAGCTGAAGAAAATCCCACCTGCATATATATAAAATAATTGCCAATAAGCATGGTCAGTGTGAATTAGTGAGGAAAGATGGAATTGGCAATTATCTAATGATGATAATAAAATTGAAAATTAGTAAAATATATGCAAGTGAAATTGAATGTTGACAGTTGGTGAATTTAGGGAACTCACAGCAGAACCAAAAGCATAGGAACCAGAGACGGCGACGAAGGTGCTAAGAACAAGAAGAGGAGTGGCGGAATCAGAATAGCTCTGCCTATCGCCGCCTCCAACGTCCGGCAGTAAAGGACTGGTGTTGGTGACTGTGCTTTCCGACTCCATTTACAGAGAGAGAGAGAGAGAGAGAGAGAGAGAGAGAAGCAATATTTGGTCGCCGCCATATTTGAATTTCGGTTGCGTCTATTACTTGCAGTTGCAGGGTAATGTTGGATAGAGACATCTTCATCTTCATTCTTCACCATCTAAACAAAGCAGTAAAATGTATTTTAAATTATTATTATTATTATTATTATTATTATTATTATCATTATTATTATCATGTTGTTATAATTTTATATGCAATAAAAATAAATATATATATATATAGGACAGGGTGCAAAGTTCCACCAAAATATTCCCCTTGTAGACTAGTGAGCGATGAGGAGTCCCCAATTCTAGTCCTAAAAATATCAAGTGGATTTAAAAAATAAATAAATAAATTAGAATCATCAAAATAGCCAAAAAGACTTGGAGTGGACTTCATACTTGATGAAGTTTTGGTTAGTATATGAATTCGGCATTTTATTCTTCAAAATTATTCAAACTTCCGTTGAGATTTAAGAAATAGAATCCAAGCTCAGCTGATTATTAATACAACTAAACTTTAATCAAACTAAATAATAAATATGGACCAATTCCATTTGTTTAGAGAGAGTTTAAAAGTCATAATAACAAATCCACCAATTATTATCATCCATTCCACCACTTATCATCACCCGTCCATAATGCTGTGTGTTTGGATTGATATGAATTTACAAATAAATCACTTTTAGTTTAAATTAATTTTCAAGTAAAATCAACTATGATTTGAAATGCATACAATTCAAATCTTACATTTCAAATTCCTTGATTAAAGAATTTAATTCGATTCAACCCTTAATCACATGATGGCAATAGCAATTGAACTTAGAAATGAAGATGAATCCCAATCAACACAATTCTTGCAACTAAGCTCATGGGATAAATTGCTGATATATTCAGTCATTATCATTCACCACGCCTTCTTGCTCTAATTTAAATATTATAAATAAAGCTTGAATTGAAATGCAATAAGAAAATGTAGGAGAAAGGAAAAAAAAATCCTACAAGTAAAAAAAAGAAGCATAAGACAAGGACAAGTAGTTATTAAAAGAACAAAGCCTTCATTCTTCAGAGTGGCAAATTAAGCTTCTCAAAACAAAACGCAACAATAACAGGCCCTGCTAAATCCCCTAGTGCACACCCTGCACAATATGGAACACATTTAATTAGATCACAAACCAACTTTAAACCACACAAATTATTACCATTCAAGTCGTGTACCTATCCACTGCCCCGTTGCAGGACGAACTAGAGTCGCACCAATCCCAGCGCCAATGGATGCAAAAATAAGCGAGGCACCACATCGGACAGTGGCCCCATAAACTTTCTTTCCGAGAATCCAAGCTAGATTTTGTGTATCAACGGTACCATCATCTTCTTTGGCTTTGAATATAGAATTAAAGAACCGATAAACATCGATGCCTACTTGAATAATCAACGATGCTAAAACTCCAAGGAGATGTCCTGATCATACCAAAAGGTGTGTGAGCAAGTTTAGGTTTAACGGAATAAAGCCAGCATGAAGAGAAGGAAGAATGGTGGGCTTAGTTATATGACCTCTAAAAGTGGTTCTGCTAACGCAGAAACAGTATGTTGAATATGGCATTCCCCTTCCAGCCTTGCGGGCAGCCGATTTTGGAACATCTGAAATAATTGATGAAAAAGGTAATTAAGAGAGTATCAAAACCATTGGTAACACAAAATCAACATGTGAAAAAATTGCGTACTTCATATGGTAAAGTGAAAAAAATAAACATAGAAGTTTGAATGGTAAGTGTGTAAACTCACATATTTGAGATAATTAAGTGTAATTTCTATTGTGAAATGTACCTTTGAGAAGTTTCCAGGCCATGCGCTGTGAAACATAATGAACTGCAAGTCTTTCAAGAACACGTCTTGTAGTAACTACAGTGGTCTGAGAAACAGTGAAGTAAGATTAGTTTACCCTGTAAATAATCAGCCCATTTGATGATAATAGTAGTAAATATATCAGAGAATTTTTTGAACAAAAGCTAGCAGGATGCTCAACAGGTGTATAGGGTTCTAGATGAGCCAAGCTCAAACGAATTGGGATTGTTCATGTTCATTCATTTATTTTAAAAGGGTTGTTTGTGTTCACTTATTTGATAATCAAACATGTTCACATTCGTTGCCAAACCGCTCATGAACATATTCATTAATTGTTCATTAAAAAAAAAAACCTAAATACATTCATGTAAACATGTCCTTGAACACTCAATTGAAAATAATTGAATAATACAATAAATTTAAAGACAACTGAGTTATACTAAAAGATATTAAAATTATATATATATATATATATTCTCTTTTTCAGTGTGAGTATTAAATAAGTAGATAAATATGTAATTAATAAAACAATGAAGCAATAATAAAAACATCAAACAAAGCTAATGTTTGCATACATGTTTTTAAACATAAACTAACAAATTTTATTGTTCATTTATATTCGTTAAGATTCATAAACTAACGCTAACTGAGCTTGAACACAAGTTATTCACCAAACGCTTTGTTCATCTACAGCCCTACATGATGATTAGTTTTGGGTTGAGGTTTTGCTTCAGAAACAGTGCTTCATTACAAGGATTGTTCTCATGAAATCTTAGTAGGACATTCTGTAACAACATAAAGGCCAAAAACAAACAATCTTTAAAATGTAAGATTATCGAGCATGAAGGTAGAGATTAGCTATCAAGATGATATAAGGATCCACAAATTGTATCCTTCTCTATGTAAAACTCAGAAGAGCCATAAATTGTTTTACAGATACTAAGGAAAAGAACGTTACCTCACGAACTATTTGTTTTACTGATTTCTTGAAAGGAACAACCAAATCCATAGGCTTCCCTTCGCCATCTTCCTTTAGAAAATCGTCATCCTCATCTTCCAAGTCTGCATGGGGCTCCAAAAGAGGCAAATAGAATAACAAAAAAGCCCTCAATGATGTGAGACCAAGCGTTTTCCAATGAAATGCTGAGAGTAGTGGTTTCAACTGAATATCATACTGCTTGGTACTGTATCTCAGTGCACCACTCTGAAATAAATTCCCAGATGCAGCTCTAATACTAGTTGCATAATCTGAACCTAAGGCTGCACCAAAATTGCTCGTAAAGTGATCTTCACCGAGAGCTGCACCAGCATCGCAATAGGCAACTTGTG
Organism: Scutellaria galericulata; assembly: GCA_946896805.1. Lineage (NCBI taxonomy): Eukaryota > Viridiplantae > Streptophyta > Magnoliopsida > Lamiales > Lamiaceae > Scutellaria > Scutellaria galericulata. Next base: position 9,167,641 of record OX335798.1, on the reverse strand, counting down.
TACCGCCATTTCTGAGACAAATCAATCATTATCCATACATCAACATCAATCAGCTCTCAGATTTTGACCATGAGCAATATCATAGTTCATTCTTATTGAGTGTATATTGCCTCTTTGTTTTTTTTTTTTGGAGATAAAAAAACTCTAGTCAAAATTAACAAGTAAATGGTTAATAGAATAAATTCTCCAAGCAGAATGATAATAAGACAGAGGACAGTGACTTCGGGTAAATAAGATTCTGCATACATAATGGAGGCAAAATGTCTCTGTTAATATATAAAAATACGATTATGTGAACTAAACAGCACTAGAATCAGTGCATACCAAATGATATATTAATTCAGATAAAAAATATAATTAGCAAAAGTCAATACCCCTAATTCACATCCAAATATGAAGGAACCAGTGTCAAAAATTCTACTCAAGGTGGCATCTTTTCCACAAAGAGTTGACAAGAAAGCCACATTGGGTCTCCTGAGTCCTTTTAGCCCTACATATGGTACCAAATACACCTGAAGACCACTTGCTTCCAAGGGAATACAAGTGTATTATAATCATACGTGAGGGCAACTTGCTTCAAAGGAATGCCATACATATAAGCATGAGTTCTCTGTGTCCTACTCTGGATTTACCCTATTTGCCCTACACCTAGAGTTTCAGGATAAAATAAACTTACAAACTAATAACATTAAGCTTACACAATAAAGAACAAGATGTGTTTTGATCATATTTTCCACCCCCTAAGAACCACCACCCTCCAACTGCCACAATTCACCTTCCTGCCACCATCAACAAATCACCCTCAAACTAGCACCTTGCACCATTTGTCATCCAACAATCTTTTCTATTGATATTGACTAGTAAAACTTCAGAAACAGTAAAATTGGAAATTTAAATCTAAATGAAAAGGACTAAGGATGATAGGTTAACTATTGATTTGACTAAACCGATCGTGACTAAAGGTTTGTTTACTGTATTCTCTTCTATCTGCATATTAAAGAATTGATGGAAGATTCAGTACTGAGGGCAAAGTATAGCTCACAGTTATGATTTCACTAACGCAGTTTATTTCCACTAGAAAGAACAGTGGACACAATCAAAGGTAACCTTCATACTTCAATTCATTCACTCTTCAATCAAACCAAACACAATTCACCGGATTCCAATTAGATTCATTGTCAGATATCATTTTATCTACAAGATCATTCAGCTTTCAACTAATCTTTTTCTTGTATGAATGGCTAAAAACAAAATCTTTGGACCATTGAGTATCATTCCCTTCACACAAGTTACTATTTACTACTTTTAACTTAATCGCAATTCGCAAATGTAGATTGATTCCACAATTCTTTCCTAAATAAAGAACACGACTTGACTTAAGCTGCATAAGATAAATCCATATTCACAAGGAACAAAAATCAATTCAATTCCCAACTCCAATAATCACGATAAACAAAAGGGATTACAATACGAGGAAACAGACTCACCGGAATAGAGCTCCATAGGCAAAAGGAGTTGCAATGGCGAAAGCAGAGGCGCCGGAGGAGAAGAGGCCTCTGGAAATAAATGTTTGGCCACCAAAGTTGGGATTTTTTCTCAGTAGATCCAATATCGCTATAGCCGCCATTGTTCAGAGCGTTTGCTTGTTCAAAACTCGAATCGGGGAAAAGGGTCGTGCCCCAATTATTGAATAATCATTAAGAAATCTCAGAATTTGTTTTCAGAATCAGGCTCAAAACCAAACCAGACGAGTGCCGCGAAATACGTATCTATATACATACAATAAAAGAAGAGAATGGATCGAATTGAAATAATGAAGAAAGAGAAATCGGCGAGGATTGGATCGCGATTGGTATGTAGAAGAATTGGAATTGGAATTGGAGAGGGAATTCAGACAATAATTGCGCCTTTTCGAATGAATTATTATCAGTCTCAGAGAAAGTGGCGGCTGAAGGATTCGTAGGTTAGAGTTGAGATCGATTAGACTATGGTCTCAGGCCGGGTGGTATGGTATACCTTAATTAATATACACGAATAAAGTTGGTTTAGACTTTAGTGAATTATTCGGATTTAGATTGGGGAAAAGTTTTTTTTTTTTTAAATAAATGTTAAATATCTATATCTATACTAGTAAATGAATCAAATCGTTGGTGAACTATTTGGAGTTCAACTCCATAAAAGTTCATTTGAATTCATTTATTATGATTCGTTAAGTTAAACAAACAAACTCAAATTTAACTTTGTTAGGTGTTGGGCCCTTATCAATCCGACCCAGCCGTAGGGCCAAACCGAGCAGAATGGCGGGAGGCGTCAACCCAACAGTGTGCAAGGTGCCGGCCAATCCAGGTCTCGACCCGGCGAAAGCCGACCCGACCAGGCCCAGTCCCGGCGGGTGCCAACTTGCCGACCCGATCAGTCCCCATCCCGGCGGGCATCGACCCGGCCAGGCCTCGACCGAACGAGTGCCGACCTGCCAAGCTCCGACTCGGCGGGTGTCGACCACCCGACCAGGCCTCGACCCGGTAGGTGCCAACCTACCAAACCAGGAACCGGGACCGACCCAAGCAGTGCATGACCCATGCCGAGAGCTAACCCGAGCAACGGGGTCGACCCGAGTATGACCGACCTGGGTGCCGACCGAGGTGGGCCCGGGCCGAGGGCTAACTAGAGTGACTGAATCCGTTCCGAACTAAGGATCGAGCAGAGCCGAGGGCCGATCCGAGCAAGGTACACCAAGCCAAATCGAGTCATAAGCCCACTAGAAAGTCCAAATAAAATGATATCAATCGAGGCATTTATGGAGATTAGAGATAGGACCAGAAACTAAAGACATTACCTGGAGGAGCACAAAACACTTGGTCTCAAAAAATCTACAAAGAAGGAAACAAATCTACAAGCAAATCATAGATTTTAATCCGATTTTTCCTTATCTAGTCCCTAAATAAAGGATTTAAGTCTTATTCTTCAAGTTTCATATCTTGCGCTTAACTTATAAATAGAGCATAAACCTCATTGATAGGGGTTCTGAAATCATTGTAATTCAAGGAAATTGGAGAACTTTTTACTCTTAATCTGATATAGAAAACGTTATGTCCAGCCAAAACTGACCGACCAGAACAAGCCTAACTAATTTGCCCGAGTAGGCACTGTACACTATCTTTTTCTTATTTTATTCGATTTTTATACTTTTTGTTTGCTTCGATTTATTTGAGCCGGATCGAGTTTTTTGGTGTTTGACTAGGATTTTACCTTAAAAAAATCTGACGTCAACATTAGGTTTGTTAGCTTGTGATTAGAAGGCTCGTGAGCTAGTTCTAAGATATAATAATATTTCTCATTTTGATATATAATTTTTATACTTTTATTTATGATAAATATAGAAATATCTAATTATAGATATTTTTTATAAATCAAATATTTTGTTAATAAGTTGATGAATAATATAATTTATTATATATTAATATTTATTAAGTTCGTTAAGGCTGGATTAAGCTCGTGAACCGTGAATGTATTCATTAAATTAGGCTCGAGTTCGTTTGATAACTAAATAAACCAAATTCAAATACTCGATAGTTCAGTCTGACTCGATTGATTACATCCCTAATATTAAAGCAAGAAAATTGGACAAAATTGCAAAAATGTCATTTTCCTACTTAAAAGTGTCTTGTCAATAAAAAAATAAACAACTAAAATAAAATAGTAAATTTTACTTAATAAGCTATTCTATAATTATATATATATATATATACATCAATCTTACTCTCTAAATTATTCTATAATATAAGAAATGAAAGAGAAATATACATTGATTTCGCAAATCTATGTAAAACTAAGAAATGAAGAAAAAATAGTGATTTCGCAATAAAAGAAAAATGCATGGAGAATGAAGAAAAAAAAAGATATATGAATGAAGAAAAAAAGAACATGAGAAAAAACAATAAATATAATTCAAATCTATATAAAACTAAAAAAATGAAAGAATACGAAATTTCCTAAGCATTCAAAGGTAGAAAAATTCTTCTAAATCCTATTGTCTTGTATCTTTATCTTCAAAGAGATCTCATTACATTATCTTTGCACACTAAACACAAATTGAAAAAATAATTTTGTGAGAGATAAATGAAAAAAGAAAACTACATTAAAAAGAAATTGCACAATATCTCTAACAATAGCTGGGAAAGCTGCTGTAAACCCAAACAAGAAATGTCATGCCCCGCTATAATAATAATCAGAGATTACAAATCTGAAGAACCATCTACACTCCTTTCGAATCCCAACTCTATGAGCTATAATATAAGCAAGCCAATTGTCCGTCAAAAAACATACTCCCAGATACCCTGATATGGTCGAACTAAGCGAACCGGATTTTCTTATCTAAATCGGATCAAGTTTATGAGTTGTCGGTGCAAACAGTTTAAAGAAGATGAATAGAAGTTTTCTTTGAATGAGCGAGTTGAATGAGCGAGCTATACTATAACACAGTTTAAGCGAACTTTTCCATATTTGAGAAGAGTTCGCAGTAAATGTAGCAGAAGAGTTCAAACTTGTTAGGTTTTGAGCCAAGATGATGAACTAGTTAAACGAACTGATTCAAATGCAGGTAACTGCCCATTTCGTGGACCACTAAACCATTTCCCCCATTTTTTCGGATATCTTCAACCGACGCAAACTTCAGGAAGTATATATACTTAAAATATTCTTTCTTCCATTTTTTACGCACAATTACATTAGAAACACATACATATTATCTCTTTTTCTGACTTGAGCGTCGGAGTCCCTTCGCCAGGAATCTCTCCCAGTGTTTGTTTTGTAGGTATAATTATCCAAGATATCGGTTTTCTACTTAGGGAAGAAGAGTGTTGAGTCGGAGCAAGATCAATTGGCGACGTCTGTGGGAAAAATCTGAGTTGTTAAGACGTTGAGAATATCAAAAGATGGTGAATACTAGAGGATCTCGAAAGAGGTTAGAAGTAAGAGGAACGTCTGGAAGGTGAGATGATGGTGAAGATGATCGGAGTTCTGCACCGGTAAATCCTCCCGGTATTGTCACTTTGACACCGGAGGAACTTGCGAATTTGATAGAGGTTGTTGTTCAAAAAGTTTTAGGTAAACAAAGGGTTGAATCACAGCAAGATAATACTGGTGTTCATGTGAAAAGAGAGTAGAAGGATGATAAGTCCCAAACTGATGAGCAAGAGAGCCAGTTTGATCATCATCGTGGATAGAAACGGGAGCATGACGAGTTGTCTGAGAAAATGGACGATCTGAAGAGAGAGTTGTGAGAGGTTCAGAGGAATATTCGGCGGGTTCCTAGGAGTTCGAGAAGAAATCCCTTTTCTGAAGAGATAATGGAAGATGAACTACCGGCTTTTTTTCGGTCGGTGAATTTTGAGTATGATGGCACTACCGATCCATTGAATCATGTGTGCCGATTTGAGAATACCGCCCTTCTGCATCGGTATTCAGATGGTATCAAGTGTAGGGTGTTCACTACTACCCTCATTAAGGCTGCCCAAACATGGTTCAACCAGTTAAGCAATGGAGCAATCCACGACTTCGAACAGTTATCAGACTTGTTCTTGCATCAGTTCGCTAGTGCTAGGAGACAGCGGCGATCTGCTCAGACTTTATTTGGGGTTAAACAGAAGGCGGATGAGATATTGAGGGAATATGTCAGAAAATTTACAACAGCGACTTTGGAAGCTCCTAAGGCTTCCGATGATTTGGTAGTTAATGTCTTTATTCAAGGCTTGAGAGAGGGTGACCTTCATACCTCTCTGGTTAAAAAGACACCTAGGGATTTTGATGATCTACTACAGAGAGCTACTAAGTACATCAATCTGGAAGAGACAGTTCGTATTAAGAAAGGAGAAGGCTCTAGTCGATTGAACAGATCACATGAGCAAGAGTTAGCAAGGAAAAAAGAGATGGGAGAGTCTCGACCGAAGTTCACACCACCACCGTTACGAGATGTTAGGTGGGTTGGAGATACGACCAATATACCCCATTGACTGTTCCTCCTGGACAGGCATTGATGGAGATCTGGAACCTACCACAGTTGAAATGGCCTGCAACTTGGAGTCCAAATCCCAAAAAACCATCTATATTTGGAAATGGTAAACTCTGTCGTTTCCACAATGAATATGGGCATGGTACTGATGAATGCCTACATCTGAGGGACGAACTGGAAAGACTGATAAGGGAGAACAGGCTAGCTCGGTATGTTCGCCAAAATTGACAAGATAATAGAGGACATCGAAATGTTCGAGAGGAACCAGGAAGAGAAAGGAGATAAGAACGGCTTGAATTACCTGCGCCCCCGCCACTGCCACCGCGAAACAGGCCTGAAAAGGAAGAGAGACCCACCATACACATGATCATAGAAGGGCCAACAGATGAAGATTCGAACAGAGCTCGCAAAGCCAGATTGAACTCAGTTCGACAAAAAAAAGGTGAAGTTCAAACGATTTTTGACGAGGTGGTGGTAGAATTCGGAGCTCGCAACAGAGTGGAAATTCAGAGTCCGCAGTTCGACGCCATGGTGATCGTGGCAGAGATAGGAGGCTTCAATGTTGAGCGAGTATTTGTTGATACAGGCAGTTCGGTAGATATTATGTTCATGGATTGTTTCAGAAATATGAGATCGTCGGTTGAGGTAAACTCTGTAGAAACCTCTCTCTACGGTTTTGCAGGAGAATCTGTGACGGTGTTCGACAAAGTGCAATTGTCGATGGTCTTTAGGAGATGGAGAATGGAGGCAAAATAAGACGATGACCTTTCTGTTAGTAGACGCACCTCACAATACAACGTGATCTTAGGACGTCCATCTTTGAGTACTTATGCGGCAGTCATCTCGCCCGCACATTGATGATGAAGTTTCCTGTGGAAAATGAGGAAGGGCGAATAGTAGGTGTGGGAGTAGTTCATGGCGATCAACAAACAGCTCGACGTTGTTATGTTGCTGCAGTTCACCATTCAGAGTCCTGCAAGAGCCGTGCTGAACAGAAAGGTGAAGTTGATCGAGAAAGGGACTATAATGGGAAAAAAGGGAAAGAAACGAACACAGCTGAGTTCGAAGAAGGGGAGTTGATGAATATTGAGTTAATCCCGGAACAACCTGGACATCTAGTTCGTCTTGGTAGTAGCCTATCTGAACAGACTCGAGATGAGATAGTAAAAGTCTTGAAGGAAAATGTGGATCTATTTGCATGGAGACCGGAAGATATGAGGGGCATAAATCCAGATGTAGCAGTTCACAGATTGAATATCAAGCCCGAAGTTCGACCAGTTAAGCAGAAATTGAGACATTTCGGGGAACAGCAAAAAGAGATTATAGAGCAGGAGGTTGAGAAGTTGTTGAAGATAGGGCATATCGAAAAGATTCAATACCCGCAGTGGTTGGCAAACGTGGTTTTGGTGTCTAAACCTGGGAATAAGTGGCGGATGTGCATCGATTTCCGGGATTTGAATAAAGCCTGTCCTAAGGATCACTACCCACTCCCCCGGATTGATAAGCTAGTGGATTCAACTGCTAGGTGCGAACTTCTCAGTATGATGGATGCTGCACAAGGATATCATCAGATCTTATTACATCCAGAAGAGAAACCTAACGTTGCCTTTATAACTTCTTCAGGAACATATTGTTATACAGTGATGTCGTTTGGGCTTAAGAATGCAGGAGCTACTTATCAGAGGATGGTGGATAAGATGTTCAAAAACCAGTTAGGTCGGAATATGGAAGCCTATGTGGATGATATGCTAGTAAAAAGTATCCAAGAAAACACTCATGCAGCTGATTTGATGGAAACTATGACAACAATTCGAAGGCATGGAATGCGTTTGAATCCAGTAAAGTGCTCGTTCGGAGTTAAAGCCGGAAAGTTCTTGGGGTATATGGTTACAGAAAGAGGAATAGAAGTAAACCCCACCAAAGTGCGAGCTATGCAAGAGATGTCCCCTCCTCGAACTATAAAAGAGGTACAAATTCTAACTGGTCGTATTGTTGCTTTTAGCAGGTTTATATCGAGACTGGTAGATAGAGGTCTATCTTTCTTCAAAATTTTGAGAAAGGGTGGCCAATTTGGTTGGAACGAACAATGTTAAAAGGCATTCGAAGACTTGAAAATTTTCCTTTCTTCACTTCCTTTGTTAAAACAACTGATACAAAGAGACACATTGATAGTATATTTAGCTACTGGTAAAGAATCAGTAAGTTCGGTGCTCATTCGGGAAAAAAGGTAGGGATCAGTTCCCTATATATTTTGCCAGTAAGATTCTGCAATGAGCTGAAACACGCTATACTGAGATTGAAAAAGTGGATTATGCTTTAGTTATCACAGCCAAGAGGTTGCGGCCATATTTTTTGGGTTATGAGATTACAGTACGAACTGATCATCCTTTGAGTGTTGTTCTGGGAAAGCCTGATATGTCAGGAAGATTAGTTAAATGGGCTGTTGAATTGGGTCAGTTTGACATCAGGTATAAACCTCGAACAGTTGTTAAGGGCCAGACTTTGGCAGATTTTATTCAAGAGACGACCAGAGTGCAGGAGAAGAAAGAATGGGAATTATTTATAGATGGATCTTCATCCAGTCAAGGATCTGGAGCTGGGATAGTGTTAGTCAGTCCAGAGAAAGATGAATTGCAGTTCGCTATAAAGTTTCTGTTCAGAGCATCTAACAATGAGGCGGAGTATGAAGCTTTTTTGCAGGGTTTAAAGATAGCCGAACAGATAAGAGCTCGCCATATAACAGTCAAGTCGGACTCACAGTTGGTAACTCAGCAGCTTCAAAACCAATGTGAGGTCAAAGAAGATCGCATGATTTCTTATGTGGAAAAAATAAAAGATATGGAAAGCAAGTTCGAGAAGCTTCAAATCGAACAGATTCCTCGAAGTGCTAATCAGAAAGCAGATTTCCTCTCAAAAATAGGGAGTTCGCTGAAAGATTGTTCGCAATGGAGCATAACGGTTATGGGTGTGGGAAAAGAAAATGAGGTGATGACTATAGACAAGGCAGAGTCCGATTGGAGAACTCCTTTATTACATTTCATGGAAGAAAAAAGAGAAGGGACAATACAGGAACTGAAAAGGTTGGAAAGGCAAGTTCGATTCTATTATATTTTTAATGGATCTTTGTATAGAAAAACTTTTTTGCCAACAGATGCAAAGTGCTTATCTCCGGAAGAAGGGATTAAAGTTCTGAAAGAAGCTCATGAAGGGGGATGCGCCGAATATGCAGGGGCAAGGGCTTTAGCTCGAAAGGTGGTATGAGCAGGTTTCTATTAGCCCACAATGAAGAAAGATGCTGAAGAAATTGTTAGAAAGTGTGAGTCTTGTCAGAATCATGGGTGGCGGATTCATACGCCAGCTACTCATATGTTAACTGTTTGTTTGTCATGTCCTTTTGCCAGATGGGGAATTGACATTGTTGGTCCATTCATTAAACCTAGGGGAAACAAACAGTTCTTGGTTGTGGTAGTGGATTATTTCACCAAATGGGTTGAAGCTGAACCTTTGGTTAAGATCACTGAGGTTGACACGATCAATTTTGTATGGAGGAATATTTATTGTAGATTTGGTTTACCGAGAATTCTGGTGTCAGATAATGGAGCTCAGTTCCGCAGAAAGAAGATCACCGAGTGGTGCGGAGAGATGAAAATTCAGCAAGTATTCACAGTTGTTGCACATCCCCAAGCTAATGGGCAGGTCGAAGTGGTGAATCGGATCATACTGGATGGACTCAAAAAGCGGCTTGAATCTGAGAAGTCGAATTGGGTAGATGAACTGCCATCAGTGTTATGGGCTTATCGAACAACATCTAGGTCGACAACGGGAGAGAGCCCTTTCAGTCTGGCATTCGGAATGGAAGTTGTAGTTCCGGCAGAAATCCAAGGAGAAGCTTTAAGGATTACCAATTTCGAACCCCAAGAAAATGAGGAGTTAGTCAAAACTGATATGATGTTTTTAGATGAAGTGAGAGACGAGGCTAGAGTTCGTCATGAACTTTACAAAAGGCCCATTCAAGCAGCATTTCACAAAAAAGTTCGAAAGAGAGAGTTTCAAGTAGGAGATATGGTGTTGAGGCAGTCAGATGCCTTGGTTGAAATTGATAAGTTGGATGCTATTTGGGAAGGACCATATATTATTTCAAAGATTCTTCCAAGAGGATCATACGAGCTAAAAAATGAAGATGGGAAGATGTTGCCTCGACCATGGCATGTGAGTCATTTGAAGAAATTTTATACTTAAAGTGTTGCATTTATGTATGTTGTTTATCATTTTTTTCCTTTAGCTTAATAAAATAAGAAGTACTTACTCTCCGTGGACGTAGGCTAACTTAGCCGAACCACGTTAAATGGCTGTGTCTTTTTCTTTTCTGTTCGATTTCATATGATGGTTATTCCATTTGATGATTAAGCGAAGTGAAATATTCCCTCGGAATGTATTGATTAAGCGAAGTGAAACATTCCCTCGGAATGTATTGATTAAGCGAAGTGAAACATTCCCTTGGAATGTCCTGATTAAGCGAAGCGAAACATTCCCTTGGAATGTCCTGATTAAGTGAATTAAACCATTCTCTTGGAATGACTTGATTAAGCGAACTAAACCATTCTGTCGGAATGTCCTGATTAAGGAGTTGAAGTATTCCCTCGGAATACCCCCCGATCAAACGAGCTGAAGTATTCCCTCGGAATACTTTATTAGGTGAACTAAAGCATTTTATTGAGATGATATGATTAAGTGAATGCATTCTCTCAAGATATTTTGATTAACAGAATGAGGTTTTTAGTGTTTTGATAAAGTAAACATTGGTTTTATTTGTTCCTGCCAAGGAGTTTTCATTGAATCAGGCTATTTATTCTCTTTACAAAAAATATTATCTCTGACATATTTCTGCAGTATAATGGTGAATATGTTCTTATGGAGGTAACAAGGTTGCGAATATACTTAAGGAGTTGAAGACAGGTAAATAAGTAGCAAAAAGGACAAAAGTTGACTTCGATCTATACGAACAAAAGTTGTTTACAAAGAAAAACAAAAGTCTTTTATAAAGAAAATGCAAGGAAAATCTACTAAAGATGATCAGGAGAAAGAGCTTAATCATAAACCAGATCGTTGGTTGAGGGTGGTAGTGGAGGATCGAACATATCTTCTGGTAAATCCACAGCTGAGTTCGGGCCTGGTTCTTCTGATGCATGAGGTAATGAGCTTGTACTGGGGATATCGAGAGCTCTATCAGGAAGATTTTCTTTAAGTGCTTGCTCTAAACAACCTGCCCACCAATGGGCATCAACATCCTCGTTCGGATCCCCATGCTAGCTAGGAGGAATAGGGAATGTTTGCTGCAGTTTTTCACCCAGTGAATCGACATCGAACTGAAAAGTTTGACCCACTTCCTCTTGGCAAAGTCTAATTCCTTCTCGGAAGTAAGCTTCTGCCATAGGAGCAGCTTTTGAAAGGAAGAGAACAGAATTCCAGAGACGGAACATGAGTCTTTCTCGAAAACTCTCCGTTATTAATTCCATTTCCGAACTCCGAGCAAAATGGTGAAAGCCTTCATTCCACATGGTTTTACCAAACTCAACTCGGGTACACTTCTCTAGCTCCAACTCCTCTTTCAATTTTTTGTTCTCAGCCTCCAGTGGCTCCAACTTCTCTTTTAGTTTTCTGTTCTCAACCTCCAATGCCATATAAGCAGACTGTTTCTCCATGGTAATTTTTTCCTTGGCCACCAGCAATTCTCCTTTCTTAGCCACCTCTGAACGAGCAAGTGCTAGCTCCATGTCCCGTTCTTCCAATCGAGCTGATAGATTTTCGGCTTTGCCGGCATTTATCGTTAAGTCGCTCTCTAAGGTTTTCTTTTCCTCCAACACCTCCCTCAGTTGATCATGCTTCCGCCGAACTTGATCTCGTCGACGAAGGGCCCTTTTACCCAAACTTTCAAGAAATTTACTTGAGTTCGCTGTACGAGTCAAATTTAGCCTCAGCTCTTTTTCTTCAACATCCTCATCTTCCTCAGCAGTTTTCTCACTCAGAGTAACCATCTCTCCCGGAGCCTCCGAGCTAACCCTAGGCTCTTCATCAATCTTTTGTTTCTTTGAAGCTCTCTGTGAGGTAGAAGATCATTTCTTCTTCATGCGTAAAGAATGAGACACTTCAGGTGCTTCCTCATTAATCTCTTCAGTCAGATCAACGGGATCAGAAGCATGAGTAGCAGGCAAAGATGGATGGGTTTGAGCATCAGCGATAGCCAAAGGAGATATGGGGTGAGATGTTTTTCCTCTGCCTGCTTGAAGGCTGTGGCCAGTTCGGCATTTACTGCTCCTTCAGAAGGAGAGAAGACGGTTCGTTCCGCAGCAGGGGTCTTTGGGCGAATTTGAAAAATTTGTTCATCGAGTTGTCTGCAACAGAAATAGATTTGAGTAAGATATTCATCAGCAAAATAAAACAAAAACGCGGAAAATGACAGAAGCTAAAACAACCTAGGTAAAATCGTGAGGGAGCCTGACTGTTCGGATAGAACCCCCAGAATGACAACAGCGACTCACAGGAACTCATTTTCACTATATCAAACCACCCCCAATGGAAGATTCTATCCAGGGCGGCGATCTCAAAATCCCATTCGGGAACAGGATCAGTTTGGTTAGAGGTTTGGGCCCAAAGAAGTGAGCGAAAGGGTTGGTTCGTTGGTGCACGGATAAAAACATAATATTTCTCCCAGAAGTTAACTTTATCATCCCTAGAAGATAAAAATTGAGCTCGTTTCCCACCACTGCGGGGGCTTAGATAATAACGAAAATGGTTGGTGTGTTTGAGAACAAAACAAGATCGAAGCCGCTCAGAAGTGAGTTTGACCCCCATCCATTTACACATCATATAAAAAGACACTATGTAACTGATGGAGTTCGGGTGAAGTTGGTTCGGACATATTCCAAAAGCCGAACCAACCTCCAGGAAAAAGGGGTGGATAGGAGGAACTAAACCTAAAATGACATGTTTTAAGAACCATGTCTGATGACCAGTCGGAGCTCGGTGTGGCCGATCTTCCGAACTTGGAATTACTATGGAATAACCCCCATCATGAATGAGCTTAAAAGAATTGTATGAGTTTAAGTGGCTTTTGTAGAAGAAAAAACGGTATCCACGGTTTTTTTGCAAGATCTTTTAGGGAGTTTGGAGGGGTTCGAACGACTAGATGAAGAAGGTTTAGGGTTTCCAGGTTCAGAATGAGAACAAAGAAGAAATTGTTCAAAACATGCTTCTGATTCGTCCTCGTCTCTCAGATGGGCTAGGGAGTTGGGTGAAGCCATTGAAATGAAAAACAGAGAGAGAATGAAGATAATACCTGGAAGAAATTGGAGAATCCTAGAAATTACAGAAGAAAAACCCTTGTTTATATGTGAATATCTAGTGATTTGGCAGAAGGAATTTATGAGAGCAGAAGGGGGGTATAAATAAGAGGAAGACGACGTTTGAAGGAAGATGACGTTTGGTTTTGGGGGGAAAAGTTGAAAAGTCGGGCATTTCTGACCCTTGGATGTGAAGGGATCGAACGGCAAAAGACGAAAGGGCATTCAAGGGGAAGTGTGCCGATTGACACGTGTTGTACAGAAATGATTGAAGGGACGTGTTGCTTCTAGAAGGATCATTTGGTGTTCGGCATAAGTAATGCGAACTAATGCATGTAAACATGCACTTTGAAGGGGGGAGTACTTGATATGGTCGAACTAAGCGAACCGGATTTTCTTATCTAAATCGAATCAAGTTTATGAGTTGTCGGTGCGAACAGTTTAAAGAAGATGAATAGAAGTTTTCTTTGAATGAGTGAGTTGAATGAGCGAGCTATACTATAACACAGTTTAAGCGAACTTTTCCATATTTGAGAAGAGTTCGTAGTTAATGTAGCAGAAGAGTTCGAACTTGTTAGGTTTTGAGCCAAGATGATGAACTAGTTAAACGAACTGATTCAAATGCAGGTAACTGCCCATTTCGTGGACCACTAAACCACTTCCCCCATTTTTTCGGATATCTTCAACCGACGCAAACTTCAGGAAGTATATATACTTAAAATATTCTTTCTTCCATTTTTTTACGCACAATTACATTAGAAACACATACATATTATCTCTTTTTCTGACTTGAGCGTCGGAGTCCCTTCGCCGGGAATCTCTCTCGGTGTTTGTTTTGCAGGTATACTTATCCAAGATATCGGTTTTCTACTTAGGGAAGAAGAGTGTTGAGTCGGAGCAAGATCATACCCGACCTTGATGCATCAATAAGAGCAGTCATCGAAAGCTGAAACGCCCCACGTAAGTGCTTCGGAACGCAATCTTAAAAGGTTAGAATACGTCAAGCCAACTTCATAAGGAACGTTTTATTAGTTGTATAGACTGATCGAATACCTAATCCTCCTTCTTCCAAAGGTGTCATACATCTATTCCAAGATACAATCAAAGAGCCTTGTTTCATAGAACCTACCATACAAAGTTTCTGATAGCGTTGTCAATATCCTTAAGTATTCTAATAGGTCATTTGTAAACCAACATGAAACAAACAAGAGAGCTAGAAATTGGGGTGGGTCGGTACGGTATACCGAACCGAAAATATTATATCGTATATCGTACGGAAAATTTCAGTATGAAAAAACTCATATCATAAGTAGCCATATTGTTTCATACCGAAAATACTGTTATACCAAAATGAAAAATATATACCGAAAATGTCATTATACCGAAATGAAAATAACATACCAAATTTTGGTATACTGAAAATATCGGTATATCGAAATGAAAAATATTATATTTTTTAATTAATATTAATATTTTCGATATTTCAGTATATACATAAATATCGAAATTTTGAAAATATCATATCGATACAGTAGAGAAATTTTCGATATATCAAAATTTTCAATATTTTCAGTATGACAAGCCCCCGGTATTTCGGTATTTTTCTCCACCCCTAACTAGAAATGACCAAATTAAGAGGCAAACCCTTCCAAGCTGTAAAATTTGACATTATGGGATCATCAATGGCCTCAAAATGAAATCTTTTCTAAGCCCCTTTGAAGTTAGGAACACCTACATAAACAAAAGGCAAAGATCCTTGGACAATCTCACAATTGGTGGGGTTAAAGAATTGACCCAATAGCTCACCACACTTATCCAACAGTTGCCTTACAAATCTAGCATTTACAGTCGTACCTTTGCAAGAACCAAAGATGTCATCTGCATTATAAATTAATGCCATGAGGAAAAGAGATTATTAAGTTCATTCTAGATAGCTAGATTATTAAGTTCAATGAGTCGAACTCTTGTTAAACTCCAAGTTCAATAACTATAGCGAGCCAAGCTCGAACTTGATAGAATTTGTTTCGTTAATTTATTAAAATTATATATTCACGAGCTTGTTCATGACTTCAAACTCGATTATATGCTAAATGAATTTGAGTTTGAACTAATTTTTTTTAACATGTTAAACGAGTTCTTGGTCAACCGAGCTCTAATCACTCACGAGCTTAGTCAAATTAAAATGAATCAAGATTGAGCTTCATTATCTGTACTTATATAAAAATAGAGAAGTTGACAAAAATTACTGATATTGTCATTTTCCCGTCCAAACTATCTTGCAATAAATAATGTAAAATAATATTTTCTTTATGTATGTTATATAATAAGTTTCAAATATACTTACACAATAAGCTATCTTATAGTTTAATAGGAGTAGTGATTGGATTATTATTATTGGACGATTTTCATTTTATATGTATTTAAATTATATATGTATGTTATATATAATAATTATTTATTGAGTTTAAGTCCTTAGGACATGTTACATTTATTTTGAACTTCTATATTGCCAAAAATAAATGGACTACAACAACTTATGAGTATGCACACCACATTATTATTTTTATATAGGATATTATTATTATTATTATTATTATTATTATTATTATTATTATTATTATTATTATTATTATTATCATTATCATTTTTTAAATATTATTACTATCATTGTTATCAGTATAGATAATAAATAATATATCTATATTTGCACCTATTTATAAATTAATACATGTATTACAAATTATATATATTATTACAAATATAAATAAAACATAAGTTCATTATATTATTACAAATTATATTTTATCATGGTAAATAATATAAAACCTTTCATCAAGAGGGAGTACTACTAGTAAGAGCAAATCGAGTTTGAACTTGATATTTGATTTGATTTTGTACTATTACATCTCTACTTTCAGCAAAACTAATTGCATTATCCTAATTTAACCAAAATAACAATTCTTACCAATAAGGTTGTAAATACGTAAATCGAAGCTTGAATTGGAACGATTCGACTAGTTTTTAAGCTCAATTTTGATAGAGTTTACGATTCTTCATGAGGTTAAACTATTTTACAATCACATCACTTAAAATATTGACTTGTCATTTATAAATATCAATCAAGTCTTCTTAAAAAAAAAAATTATCACTTAAAGTTGGGATACTCGATTCTGAAACCTTTTTTTAAGATAAGAGATGTATCAGCCACTAGACTAAGTCTATAAGTACTTTTTAAGACTTTTTTTATACTTTACCACTTTTTATTTATTTTACCACTTTTATAATATTCACAAAAATAATCGAGCCAAGTTCCAATTGATGATTTTGAATTCAAATTTAGGAAAAATATGAGTTTGTTGGAGTTAAGCTGGATTTGATTATATATTAATATACATATACTTATATATATATATATATATATATATATATACACACACACTAGTAATACACCCGCGCAATGCACGGTTTATTATTTATTGTTGTAAAATATATAATTTGTAATAATAACAACAACAACAACAACAACAATAATAATTGTTATTACTTCATAATTTTTTTTATTTCATTATTTCCCAAAGATTTATCTTTTCGTAAAGTTAACCTTTAACATGTGATTTTGGTACTTATTCAAGACTTGAGAACATGAAAACTAAAATTAAATTTTCGAGGTTGTCAAAAAAATTTATAAGGTTTTTTATATCATTTATACAAATAATTGAGAATTATTCAATTATTCACATTAATAAATTGACTATAAATTATATTTATCTCCAAAGAATGTTTAATGAGGCATGGAATTGAAAAGACAAAGGAAAATTATTTTGAAGGAAAAAATAGATCTTTTATTCTTAACTATCTATTATATAAATAGATGTAGATATTTAGTAAAAAAAAAATTATATATAGGTATATTTAATATTATAAGATTTTATAAACTTATAATAAATATAATCATATTTTCTTGAAAAGTATTATATTTACAAAAATGTTTAAAGTAAATCATTCAAAACACATTTTCAAAAAAAATAAAAATGTTCTAAACAAATAAAATCAATCAAACCCCTAAAAAAATTAAATTTTTTTATATGCAATATGGATATCAAATTAAAGATGATTAAATTGATGTATTATACATTAAAAATTAATTTATAATGATTAATTATGGTAGCTCAAAACTTTTTGTAGAATATATATATTGATGAGTTGGTTTTATACCAACTAATCTAATCACTCTGCACTCACTTTTGTTTGTTTTTCAAACGTTCTTATTCATTTTCTTATTTATTTTTCATGTTTTCGTCTTTAGGAGTCCGTGTGGAAATGTTGGTGAGAAATGCTTGGATTTGATGGAAAACAAGAGAAAAGATGTCTAAAAGCTCAAAGGAAAGGTCGAGAATTGAAAGGAAGCAAAAATGCGAGGAGGCAAAATTGGTGGAAAAGGAACCCAGGGACCACGGTCAGGTCTGAAGCAGACCGTGGTCCGACGCACGAAACTGGATATAGGAAACACATTTTCTGTCTGATTTTGGTGTCCTTTTTCGTAAAAACACATTGTATCATTAAAGAGGTGTTTAAGGACGTATTTAGGAGATATAAAAACAAATTAGAAAAACCCTAGGGGGAGGATTCTCTTTTTCTTTAGAAACCCTACCATTGATTGAGAGAGTTTCTTTTGGACATTCAATTGAAGATTGCAAGCACACAATTGGAGGAGACGATCAATCTCTTCAACTCTTTATTGGTAATCATTAATTTTCAAGGGAAGAAATTCACAATTTTCTTATCTCTTTTCATGGATCTTGTAATGAATATATTTATTATATTTTCATGATTATGAGTAGCTAAATCTTTCGTATGGGGTTTTAGTTTGAATTTGCTCATATGATGTTTTGATGGTATCAGTGATTGATGGAGTTTGAGATTATTTCCTATTTATTGGACTTGATTGATATTTGTCCTTGATTGTGTATAATTGATTGGCCATCGTTGTTTACAATTTTAGACAATACAAAGAGTTAGGAATACAGATGATCAGACCCGATTCCTGATTTGGCTTGGTAAATAGGTGTCTAAGATAAACGTCATTGGTTTGGGTTTGCTTAGATGATTCATAAGTCCTTATTCATAATCCGATCTTTTAATGAGCAAATTGATCATATGAGTAAGTTAATAGATTGTAAGCTTAGGATCTCCCGCCATCAATAATCTGGAACTTAGTTTTGTATGTTTATAATACCGTAAATTCATCGTATGAGTAAACGAAACTAAAATTCGCATACATCTTCATATTACTGTTTTCCCTCATTAGTTTAATCTCATATATTTGAATAATTTAGTTTTAGTTCATCAAATCAATCGAAAATCATTTTAACTGCTTTCACATATCTTCAAGTAAAAGAGTTTAGTAATTAAATAATTTATTCACACCACGGATCCTTGAGAGATCGACCTCGAAGTAAACTTACCAGCTTTACAATTGATTCGTACACTTGCGAGAACTAAATTTGAGTCATCATATATATATATATATATATATATATATATATATATATATATATATTACCACCTCTCCCACCAATAGATACCCTCTCTTTTCCCACTCCTGCCTCCCCTCCTGACCAATCACATTTTCTTGCACTTTTTTCTATTTTCTTTTCCTTTTTCATTTTTTTAGTTTCCATTTTTGGAAAACAAAATGGCGAGAAAACTGGACTTGCTATTTTTAGTTATGATCCTATTATTATTATTATTATTATTATTATTATATATGTAGAAAGAGAGAGTCGTATTGAATCTAATAAAGACTTATGTATCCAAAGTTTATCTCCATTTTAAGAGATAACAATCTTTTCTTTCGAATTTTTTCTTCACCACAAGAATTTCTATTTAAAGATCCTTTTAAGTTTAATGAAGAGGTGTTTAAGATTATATATTTATAATTTTGTGTATTTTTTAGAGGAGTTTAATTCATTTAATACAACACTATTACATTTATATTTCAAATAATATAATTTATAAATTCATCTAATGTTTAAGTACAAAATTGTTAATCTCAATGTTATAGGTTCAAATCTTGTAATTCTTTTTAATTTCTCTTTTTCAAACATAAAAGGGTTATGTGTAGTATTTTTAAAGTGTTACAATACTTTTATACAATATTATTAGTTTATTACCCTACCCACTGCGAACATATATTAATGTGATCATCGTTGATGTGTCACAAATCCAACACAATCATTAATTATTAATCACATTATTCATAGCCTCATAGGTAATCTTCACACATCAATGGTGGGCATATTAGAAGAACATTATTTTACATTTTTATAAATTAAATTTGTCTCAATCTTTTTATTTATTTATTGAAATATCATACTAAATTGGAAAATGTATTATTTGTATTCCAAATTTTTGATATTATCAAATGCAATTATATAGAATGACATAAATATAAAAGTAACACTCTTGTGAACCTCTTGTGTAATATAATATAAGGGTACTGCTCACATAATATAAATGCATCACTAGTATAACTAAAATAGTATCACTAACATAATTAAAGAGTATTACATGTTTATCAGAACACAAATATGATCAATATAATGTAAGAGTACTATTGACATAACAAAAAAGTATCAATAGCATAACTCAAAGGTAGCACTGTTAGAAAATTTATCTTTAGATTTTGATGAGACAAAACAATATTGTAATAGGAATTTAGAGTACCTCATTTTTCACACTGTTTAAGTGAAACTTAGATTAGTTTTGAGTTAAGAAGACAAGTTGAAGAATGGAGGAATTTTCAATTCAGTAATCAATTGATCAAAGAAGAAGATACTGCATACAACATGAAAGACCACTACTAGTGCAGCAGAAGAAAACAGTATTTGGTTATTGTAAGCAGAATAAGGCAACAATACAGTATGGAGTGTTGAATGTAGCAAGCCAATAGAAAGCTGCATTACTTCAAGCAGTTGCAGAAGTTGCAAGCACTGCACCAGGATCAAGGAAAGACAAAAAGAATGAAATGGACTATTACACATAACAATACAATATGAGGAAGATCAGTGTAGTACGAGGAGATGTCTTTTCAAAACTAGCCAGTATAGACAAATTGCTCAAGCAGTATTGAGAACCAATAATCTACTGACACATGGATTGACAGACTGCAACGAACCTACAACCTAGTACAACCACATTAAATTGTCCGGAGTGCAAGACAAGAAAAATTAAATGCGGTAATTCAGAAGCATTTAATGCGAGCTCAAAAATATTTGAAGATGATACAAATCCAAAAGAAATATGTCTCTCTTCAACAGACATATTTCTACACATATAAATAGAGGAAGGCTTGACTGAAATAACTACTGAAAAACTGATCACTCGCTCACAAGCAAGAACAAATTATCAAGCTCTCAACACTCAACGTTTTCAGTCACTCAACCTCTAAGAGAAGCAGCCAAGCCTTAGAAGCATTCGAGGTCAAGATTCATCAAGGTTGCTTCAAGCATTAGTTGAAGAAACCTATATACTTTTAAAATGTTGTTGTGTGCTTAGCTAGGTTGTTTTAGTGGTGTCCTCAGTTTGACAGGATCTAAATCATTGCTGAGTGTTTAGCCTTAGGAGTTTAAGACAATAATTCTGTGTGAGTTTAGCATCATGTGTGGGTCAGCCTGTTGGATTCGAGCAACTTGTGTGGAAGCTGAATTTTAGTAGGTGAAACTTGTTAGGTTAATAGTTTGTAAGGTCGAGTCCTGTAAAATAAACTTGCTTAAAGAAGTTCCTCCCAAGAGTAGGAGTATAGTGGACGTAAAAAGATTGGAACCGTCGAAGATTTTTACACCACCTTCAAATCATTATAAGCCTTGTGAGTTTATCTTTTCTATTTTAGCATTTCGGTATTTTAGCATTTCAGTTGTTTATATCTTGTTGCATTTTATATCGCATCATACAACATTCAAAGCCTTGTTAAAACTCATTTTTCTGAAAAGGTTTTCAAAAAGAAACTTTATCAAAGTTTAAAATTTCCACTGCCAAAGAACTTTGGTACAATAAGCTGCGATGCATTCTAGCCCAGTAAGTTGTACTGCATTCTACGTTGTATTCAACTATAGGATTCGGTGTTGCAAGTTCGAAAGATTTTGAAAAATCGATAGAGGTTCATTTACTCCCATCTGAATCTCTGTACCACTTGGAACCAACAAAACTAAAATGTATTAAATGTTTGTCAAAACACGAACATGCTGAAAAGAGTGTGTGCGAACAACTACTCACATAATATAAATGTATCGCTAGTCTAACTAAAAGGGTATCACTAATATAATTAAAAAGTATTACATGTTTGTCAAAACACAAATATGAATATAATGTAACATCACTACTAACATAACAAAAAAGTATCAATAGCATAATTCAAATGTATCACTAACATAATTAAAATGTATTAAATGTTTGTCAAAACACGAACATGTGGAAAAGAGTGTGCGGACAACTGCTCACATAATATAAATGTATCACTAACATAATTAAAATGGTACCACTAACATAATTAAAGAATATTACTCCCTTCGTCCCGTGATAAGTGTCACACTTTCCATTTTTGGACGTCCCAAAATAAATGTCACACTGTACACTTACTAAAAATAGACATTATAATAATAATATATCTCACTACCTCTCTCCCCCCCACTTACATTATAATAATATATCTCATTACCTCTCTCTCCTCTCACTCACATTATAATAATATATCTCACTACCTCTCTCTCATCTCACTCACATTATAATAATATATCGCACTACCTCTCTCCCCCCACTCACATTTAAATACAATAATTCTTAAAAATAGGACCGAACAGTAAATGTGACACTTATCACGGGACGGAGGGAGTACATGTTTGTCAGAACACGAATATGAATATAATGTAAGAGTACTACTGACATAACAAAAAAATATCAATAACATAACTAAAATGTATCACTAATATAACTAAAATGTATTAAATGTTTGTCAGAACATGTAGAATAAAGTGTGTGTACGGACAGTTGACGCGTGAGGCGCGTAATAATGGGTCCGAATCTGGTTGGCCCGAATTACATGAATCTTAAATCTATATCGGGTGCATACAAATATTTGCATAAATTTAAAATAAAAATATTCAAGTTTTTGGTAATATAAATATTAAATCATTATAATTTTATGTTAGATATTATATCATTATATTGTATTAATAAAATTTTAAAAAATTATATATTATATAACAAGTGGGGCAACACTCACACTGCTAGTTCTTTTATATATATATATATATATATATATATATATATATATAAAATATTATTCTCTATCTTAGAAAACACACCAAAAATTGGATGATTTGTTGATGATGAAGAGCCCAAGAATTAAATATTTGATTATCCAGCCCAACATTTGAAATGGTTGAGGCGCAATGAGTATATGATAGTTAATTGGTTTAATTATTTGGTGGAGTATGGGTCAAAGTGTAGACTAAATAAATAAAGAAGGGCAAAGTTGAGTTTTCAATGCCTGCAGAGATGTAGGGTAGGTCTACGAACAAGAGTCAAAGAAGCCAATTCTGATACGTCAAATCAAATTCCCTAACGAGTCACAAGATGGACGCTTTTTCTACACTCTCTCTCATACTAGTAATAATGTTTTCTTTTTTTAAACACAATTTGATTAATTTGGAGATTACCACTCAATTACTCAAACTTATTGTCCTCAATTATAAAACGTATTTGAATGATCGATTTTAAACTATATATTTATCAACAATCCACATCTACAATCTATAACCCAACCAATTAAACATTTTTATATTTTATTGCATTGAGTTGGTCTTTTGTACAAATGTTTCATGTGCGACGAGACTGTACACAATCGTGCATAGAAGCATGATCGACAGTGCGTCACAAAAAAAAAAAAAAAAACACATACTTATAATTATAGTTCTAAAAGACGTACTTAGAGAGTTGAAAATCACATATTTGTGTCGCGCACAGTTGATCGTGCCTCGGGGCACGATTGTGCACCACACGTCGTTGTATTGTCGCGTACGGTCGGACCGTGTCTCATGGCACAAACGTGTGCGAGAAAAAAAAATCACATACTTAAAGTTGAAAAATTACAAATTTAGAACCAAAAATGCATACTTGTACATTGTTGTGGCGCACGTTCAACCGTGCGCGGTCCCTTCACATATGAGACAGTTGCATATGAGTTTTTTGTATTATATTAATGACACCAATCTAACAATTAAATATTTTTTCTCATTATTAATTAATTGTATATTATTTATAATCAATTTTTATTATATTTAAAAGGTGTAAGAAATTAAAAATATTGGATGTTTTAAATCCATAATTATAATAAAAAAAATTACCATACAGTTAAGTTATTAACGCAATAATTAAATTAAAACTACAATTTCAAAATTTTAAATTATATTGAAAATTTCACCACTCATATTGTGACATGTGTCACTATAAAGATTGAGCGAGAATTTGTGACACTCGTTTGGCTAGCCAACCGATCTCATAGTTTTGCTTTTAATTTTTTTTTAAAAATGTTTGTTTGTCTTATACGATTACCTGATTCTTTTATTATCAACTTTTTTTTTTTATTTCGCTCTAAAAAAGTTATTATCAACCTCAAGAATCAGCATTATGTTCAAATTAGTTAGAGTAGGTTCAGCATTATGTTCAAATTAGTTAGAGCTACATGTAAAATTGAGTTATAAATAACAATATTAATAATAAATAAATAAATTTCGTCAAAAAAAAATCAAATGAATAGTTTTGTTTAGATTAATAGGGATGAAATTCTAATCTCATACCAGAATTTGTGTAGTTTGAAATACACTATTTTTTAATGCGGTGACTATAAATTATGAAGAATTTGGGTTTATTCATATGATTAAATAAAAACAAGTTATATTTTTAGAAATTCTTTTCTAAAAATAAGTTAACAAAACTTAAAAGTTTAGTAAATTGTGTATAATATATTCGAAAATATTGACCTACCCATCATAATATTTATGTGAGATGTCAATTGTTAATGTATTAAAATTATATTTATTAATTGTAAATGAAAAAATCAACTCTCTTGCTATAAATTTCCGACGCCCCCCCCCCCCCCCCACTTTTTTTTTTTACATAAATATGTGGTCACTACATTTCAATAAGAATAAACATTTCAAAAAAATTGATTTACATAAGTAGTGTTTATTGATTTGACGTTCAATGGTCCCAAAATTTTTGAAATCGTTGTTGATGATTTATTGTAAGTATACAATTTCCAAAAATATATAATACTCCCTCCATTCCTTTTTAATTGACTTCCTACAGCTCTACACACAAATTAAGAATTTTTTTTTTCTTAAAATACCCCTCATTAATGTTTTTTGACCACTTTTTTTTTCTGCAATCTCATTATCAGAATCTCTATTTATTTTTGTGCAATCTGATTACCAAAAAACTATACGATATATTTAACTAACTCACATTGAGTCTCATTGACAAGTGTCCAATAAATTAAACACAAGTGTCCAACACATCTGATGCAACACCTTGAAAAATATGATAATAATTTTTTTTAAAATAGGAATACTTAATTAATAAACTTCAAATGACTTACAGATAATGATTAACCATAAAAACGATAATACTCTCAACTTCATCCATATATTTAAAAAAAGATAACAACCTCAACTTTATCCATATATTTAAAAATATTTAGGGAGAATAATTTTCAGCATTTGCACTATCATTTCTTGAATCTCCTTGTTGGGATGAAGCTCCCCTCGTCGTAATAAAGTTTGTTCAAATCAAAATCATGTTTGAGCATCACCAGTACATGGAATATCTTCTTGCTTCACTTCAATGTCAGCATAAGAGTCTTCAACAATACGAGTGTAGATGGATTTCTCATCATTCATATTTAAAGAGGGGTGATTTTTGTGACTTTTTGATCACAATAATTTACTAAATAATTCTAAAAATTAGACTTGCTCTATTTATAGTTGAACTATAACAGATGGTTCATGCATTAGAATTTCAATGATTAATATTCAGTTATTATTAGTGCATGTCACTATTGATACTATACAATGTATTTAATTTAGATGCTAATTAATTATAGGGGTATATGTGGAAAAAGTTATCAAAACGTCAATTATATAGAAATGATTTTTAAGTTCCTAAACGTCATTTAAAATGGAATAGAGGGAGTACTAAAATAAATTACGTTTCTTGAAATATATAAGGTCAAGAGTAGTTGAAACTAAGTCTAAATTTTTTACACTAACTCTAAGAAATAGTAACGTCCCACTTTCCCTAAAAGAAAATAAAATTTCCTTCTACCTCGTTATTATTATCAATTTTATTTAAAAGGATACAATTATTAAAGGACTATTTTATTTGTATAATTCATAAGATAGTCAAACCCATAATATAAAAATAAATTTGATAGTGAGTAATAGAACTCACATGAAACTATCGATATTGTCATATAAATATTTGTTTATTTAAAATAATGAAACTAATTAAAAGAGAGTATAAAAAATGAAATGGTGACGTAGAAAGGCCTCCCAACTGGTTAACTTTAACTTTTTGAAACCATATTTTCCTAAATAAAAAAAGGAAAAAGAAATAAAAAAAATAAAGGTTTTCAAAGCATAGTTGACTAATTTTTGGTGGCTAACGTGCACATGAGGCGCATTACGCACCCCTCTCTCTCTCCACAGTTCCCAAAGCCTTGACCAAATGACCCATTGCACTTTGCGTATTCTTCTGTGCCTTTTCTCTCCCAACCTCAACCCCACTCATTATAATTCCGTTGACTGAACCCCCGACCTATACATACAACCTATACATACAAATTTGCAGACGGCGGTTTTGTCTCCGGCGAGCTTTTCTGGCATGTGCATCTGGAGATTCCAGCGAACAGGTTCTTGAATCTGGATTTTGCTGTGCTAAAGTTTTGCCTTTTTTCCCCTACTGGAGAAATAGGGTTTTGATGATACTAGGGTCTGGAATTTGAAGCTGGTGAATTAGAGGTGACTGTTCT
Source organism: Scutellaria galericulata (assembly GCA_946896805.1). Lineage (NCBI taxonomy): Eukaryota > Viridiplantae > Streptophyta > Magnoliopsida > Lamiales > Lamiaceae > Scutellaria > Scutellaria galericulata. Next base: position 9,141,204 of record OX335798.1, on the reverse strand, counting down.
TGATTTATGTTTGGTGATGCTTTTGAAACGCTTGACATATGTTTTGCCAGCAACGGTTAATCGATAGGTTTGGTGTCGATTTGAATTTTTAGTTGATCTGTTGATAAATTAACTTAGTGTTGGTGTGCTGTAGGAGAAATTTCTTGTTCGTGCTAAGTTTGCGAGGTTTCTGGGGGAAAAGTTGGTCCTTTTTGTGTTTTATTTTCGTGATGTGTGATAGCTGTGATAAGTTATAATTGATTTTGAAACTGGGAAATATGAAGAGATTGAGGTCAAGTGATGATCTCCACTCGTATGGGGAGAAGGGGGTTGTGAAAGATTGGGGAAGAAGAGAAGAGGACCCTGGTTTGCAACGGTCGTCTTCGTCCTTGCATAGGAGCTCTTATTACAGGTCGTCTGATAGTGGGAGGAAGGTGCTGTCTTCGTCAACATCTAGGTATGATCGATTAGAAGATGATAGGGAGAGTTCCAAACTGATTAGAAAGCGACCGGATTATGATTTGGATGGTTATGATAGGAGAAAGGGTTATGATCGGCATAGAGATGGGAGTAATGAGAGAGGAATATTGAGCTCTTCGCCAAGGCCCGGGTATGGGATGGATCAGATGTATCGGTCTGAGAGCTTTTCTGCACCTAGGAGAGACTTTCCGAAGGGGTTTAGATCAGAGAGGGATAGGCCTAAGAGGGACAGTATTGCCACATCATGGAGGAGATTTGGAGGTGGGAAAGATAGTGATGATGGGTCCAGGAGTGGTAATGAGGCTGGCAGAGGAACTAGAATGGAATCAAAGGAAGTTAGGAAATCAAAGTCTCCCCAGGGACTCAGAGATGCAAAATCTCCAGCTTGGTCTAAGGATTCTGAAAGTGAGCGGTCAAAGAGTGTTGAAGGCAAGAAATCTGAAGATATGCAAGTAGAGAGTGGTGGCCCAAGCAGTGAACGAGAAGAAGGGGAACTGGAACCTGATCCTCAACCTGATGTTCCTTCCACTGAGGAGGCTATTGAAGATGAAGCTGCTGTTAAAATGGAATCCTCTGAAAAGGAGCCCCACGATGTATGCCAGGTTGAAAATAAAGAACCGCAGGATAAGACAAGTTTCTCGTCTGCAGAAAATGGGAATGTGAGTAAAGCAGGCAGCTGTGAGGAGCAAGCTGGAGGACTATCTAAGGATGTTGAAGATGTTGGGAGCAAACGTGTTGACTTGCCCAATTATGAGGATACATCATTCCAAGAGGTTGGTGGAAGTAGAGATGATAAAGATATAAATGGAGAAAATGAAAGTGGTGACAATGTAATGGAGGGTGGAAGAGAAGGCAATCTGGAGGAGGAGGACTCAGACAGCACTAGTGATGAGAAGATCTCATCTTTACAAGAGCAAGGGGAAGACCGAGTTGTTGATATTATTCAATACAAGGCAGATGATATGGTCATGGCAGGAAGTGTGGAAGTAATGGCTGGAAATGAACTGCCTTCTACTGAGAAAACAACCCCAACTTTGAAGGATAAGGGCAAAAGTGTTGCTTTATTTCCCTCGAACAGTGTTCACTTCACAGAAACTAATTTGGAGGTTGAAAACAAAGCTAGGGACCTTGCAACAAGTGGGGACTTTGAATTGGAAGGGCCTAGTACCCGTGGATTTCAGTTTTTCTCCACTGATCCAATTAAAAAGCCAGAGAAAGAGGAGCAATTAACTCATAACAAGCTGAAAGATGATAAATTGGCCCTTGATCTTTCTCTTAGCTTGCCAAATGTTTTATTGCCAATTGGCGGTTCCCAGAACAGAGGACAGGCACCCAGTTCTCCTAGCCATGCCAAAAGTGTTCAATCATTTGCTAGCTCATTCCGGACAAATTCCGATGGATTTACAGCTTCAATGTCATTTTCTGGTTCTCAGCAATTCACTCATAACCCAAGCTGTTCCCTGACTCATAATGCTCTTGATTTTGAGCAATCTGTTGGTAGCAAGCCATTGTTTCAGGGGGTGGATTGGAAAGCTTTGGCGTCAGAAGAAAATAAGGATAAAGAGGTTTCAGTTTATCAAGGAATGTCATCAAGAGAAAATGTCTTGCATCAGCAGTCCCAATTATCTCAAGGAAACTCCAATGGACAAGCTGTGCAGAATACAAGAGTTACAGGAGGAAGCTCCAAACTACCGATTGGACTTGAAAGACAATTAAGTTTAAGTAAACATGTATCTAGAGCTCAGGGTTTTAGCCCCTATGAAAATGGACCAGAATATTCCAAACATAAGAGGCAGTTAATGACTGAGAAAGATAGTGTTAGTTTACAAAGGAGCAATGGCCCAGATGGAAAAGATCAAGGGTTAGTGGTTGGAAGTGACTTTGCTGAGTCAATAGTTACTATGATAGTTTCTGAACCTCTACATACAATGGCTCGGCGGTTTAATGACATGAGTGGAAAGCATGTCGTGTGTGTGAAAGAGTTTGCCTGCGACATTATCTCAAATCCAGCTAAGCAGTGGCAATTGAGTGCTTTGCAGAAGACATTGCAGAAGAGGCCAGACATTTCTCTGGATTTGCTACTAAATGCCAATCGTACTCAATTGGAGATCTTGGTGGCTTTGAAAACAGGGCTTCGTGAATTTCTTCTGCAGAAATATGATATCCCATCCTCTGATTTGGCGGAGATATTTTTGAATATGAGATGTAGAAATCTTAATTGCAGGAGTCTTCTGCCTGTTGATGAATGCGACTGCAAAATCTGTGCCCAGCGTAATGACTTTTGTAGGGAGTGCATGTGTCTCGTGTGTTCAAAGTTTGACATGGCATCTAACACATGTAGTTGGGTTGGATGTGATGTATGCTTACATTGGTGCCATGCAGATTGTGGGTTGCGAGAATCTCATATCCGAAATGGACATAGTGCATCAGGTGCTCAAGGCACCACGGAAATGCAGTTCTATTGTGTTGCATGTGATCATCCTTCTGAGATGTTTGGCTTTGTAAAGGAAGTATTCCAGAACTTTGTGAAAGAATGGACGGCAGAAAACCTATCTCGAGAACTTGAATATGTGAGAAGGATATTTTGTGCCAGTGAGGATGTTAGAGGGAAACAGCTGCATGAGATTGCTGTCAGGATGCTGTCTAAATTGGCTAGTAGAACAGATCTTCAGGAGGTGCAAAATCGCATTATGAATTTTTTCAATGGTACGTTTGGTCTTTCATTTATATATGTTCTTCAATTTTTATCATTATATAAAGCCAATTGAAGTGCATTATATAAACCCCAATGGGACATTATGTAATGGGAGGCCAGTTTATTCTAGACTTTCGGAAACTTTTTCTTTACCTTCCCCTTTTTGCTGATTTTTGTTGCACCAATGAATGACATTGAGCTGTAGAAAACGGATGATTTTTTGCCTTTGCCTGTTCACAAGTTGTGAATATTCTGTCAATCAGCAACATAATTTGCTTCCCTGCTTGTACGTGTTTATGGAATTTTGCACATAAACTTTAGTACTTTTACTTCTCTGTCATTTGGATAAACATTAGAATCATATTGTACATTCTAGCTTCGTATTAGGAATTCTTGTCAATCTTCTCCTTAGGTTTCCTTTACAAAATTTATCCTGTTACTGTGGTCTTGAAAACCCATGATTGGAGTGAGTGACTCGTTCTATGTAATTTTGTAGTAAGAAGATTCAACCTCTCCACAAGCATGGTGCACATTAAATAATAAATATAGTTTTTCTCATTGCTCAGCTGATCAAATTGAATTTGTTTTGCTCATGTTTTGACTGAAATCCGAAATTTATGAGAGGCTAATTTATAAACCGATGGCCTACCTCATATCTAATTCCTACCTAAAGTACATGCAGCACCTGTCCCCTACTATTTAGGAATAATTTAAAGGATCCCCTATCTGCTAGAAAAGCATGCTTTTACTTTTGGCCTTATCCATGATATTAGTTTTTATGATATGCAACTATGCATCATGACATAATTTCCCCGTTTCTTATGCAAAACCTAAATTTGATTGCATCCCTTCCTTACATTGCAGATACCAATTCCGAAAAGCCTGGCAACATATTAATTGAATCCAGAAAGGAGTTACCAACGACAAAGAACCTAGAAAACAGCAATGGAATTGCTGGGTCTAGTCAAGGAGCTGGGTGGATGAAATTTTATCCGGATAAAGCTGCGCATTTGGAAACTTCAATGAATTTAATCCATGACCTTGATAGCAACAGGAACGATACATATGCAATGAACATGGATCTGCGGAAAAATGCTCAGAAAGAACCCATATTTGATGAATTAGAGAGCATTGTGAGAATTAAACTGGCAGAGGCAAAGATGTTCCAAGTACGTGCTGAAGATGCAAGAAAGGAGTCCGAAGCTCTGAAGCGCATTTCAGTGATGAAAAATGAAAGAATTGAAGAAGAATACAGTAGCCGGATAGCCAAACTGCGCTTAGTTGAAGCTGAGGAGATGCGAAAACAGAAGATGGAAGAGCTCCAATCTCTTGAAAGAGCGTATCAGGAATATTTCACTATGAAAATGAGAATGGAAACAGATATAAAGGACCTCTTGTTGAAAATGGAAGCAACAAGGCGGAACCTGTCCACATGATAGACAAGGTTAGTGTTGAACTCTCAGCGCTAATCGACTGGGTCTTTTCATCCCGTGTTGTGTGTTGTGGCTGATTGAGTAAGCGTGTTAATCAATTTGTAGTCTTAATTTATGTTATTGCAGTGTAGCAGTGCTAACTAGAATCTGTACACAGGGTAGCTACCTATCTCTTAAGAAATTCTTTTGTGTTATGGAACAGATGCAGATGGAGAAATGGGCTATCAAACTTTATTAGTGTTATTATTATTATTATCCATATGAACCTAAATTCAATTTGTTCTCTATGGAACATCTGTCTTTGGTGTTTGCTTGTATGGTTTTCTACTTTTTGCAGATTATTAGCCTTTCCTGCTCTTCATTTTGTATCACTTGCTCAGAATTTTGGCTGTCTTTTTCTGTCGTGATTTGATGAATGGTTGAAGAACCTTATTGTTGGATGGAGGGATTAGAGGGATTGATTTGAAATTCATATTGGTAAATGCAGTGGTGCTATTTGAATTTACATCTATTTCAAATTCATGGCTTTCATTTTTCAATTATGATTTCTGTTATAAATTCTTATTATAATATGGACATTACTCCATAAATTTTTCATTTACTGTCCCTTGGATTTTGATCCTTGTATATATTGAAACTCTTTTGGAATGAATAATTAACTGAGTTTGGGACAATTATCTTTTATTTATCTTCTCTCTTTTATATTTGAGTAGTGATTTTGTGCACAAAGTACATGAATTATGATTCATGCAACTGGATGCGGGCGGGTCCGGTCTGGTCTGGTTTGGATCTGTGCCCAGGTTTTTTTTTTTTTTTTTTTTATATTTGTGACATAACCTTTATGTTAACCAAGTACAACATTTATGTTATATTAGTATAACCTTTATGTATAGATATTATAATATTTAAGTAAAATTACTTAAACATTTTTTAGTATAAAAAACATAATTAAAAGTTATGTAACATTTATGTTATATTAGTATAATACTATAATCTTAACATATATATATCATAACTTTTAAGTGATATTACTAAAAAAAATTTCACTATAAAAATTCATATAGTATGACTTAACATTTATGTTATAGAGTTAGTCTCATGTGCAATTGATGCATGGATCTTAGATCCATGCACTCGGGTTGGGTCGGACAGAATCCGACCCGGATCGTGTTTTTTTTTTTTTATTACTGACATTTATGTTATGTTAGTCATACTTTTATATTATTTTAGTCATACTTTTATGTTATATTAATGATACCCTTATGTCCATATTTCATACCCATAGTGCAATATTTTAACTTTCAAAAAAAAATTCACTGGTTTTCATACTATGTTAGTCATACATTTATATTATATTAATCATACATTTATATATAAATATCATACCTTTATGTAATACTCCCTAAACCATAATTTCGGCACAATAAACCCTAATTTCAGCACAAGTTGTAGATATTTACATTTATATGATATTACTCAATACATTTATGTGATATTATTTATACATGTATATCAACATAAACATACATTTATATAATATATATATATATATAAATGTACAACTAACATAATTAAAATGTATGACTAACATAACATAAATGTATGTTTAACTCTATATAATGAGGTTTGTCTAATACTACATAAAGGTATCAACATAGTCATACGTTTATGTAATATATAAAGGTACAACTAACATAATTAAAAGGTATATCTAACATAACTAAAATGTATGATTGTTATAACTAAAATGAATGAAATGTTAATATGTTTGTCTAAAAAAAATGCTAAAGTACAGCTAGCCTTACAAAATGTATGTCTAACATAACTAAAATGTATGACTAACACTACTAAAAGATATAGTTAACATAACATAAAAGTCTAACACCTAGGAGCATGTTTGGGCGGATTTTGTCCGAGACCTAGAGGCGCGTGGCTAGTCGGGTCGACCCGAGTGCACGGATTTAGGGTTTGTGCACCAACTGCACAAAAGTTTTTGTCTATGTTATATTAGTATAATTTTTATTTACAAATATCATAAAGAAATCTTTATGTACTTAAAGAATAACATAAGGTTATATTATTATTGTAGGACCACGGATCAAAATGAGCATAATTGAATAACTAAATATTTGAACCCTGACTTAATAATTATGTGCGTATATTTTGACTGTTTAAATTAGTACGTGCGTTTCAGATACATGGTTAACGCCAGTTTTAGATGAGTATATTTATCATGACATGGAACCTAGGATATTATTTTACCACGAGATTCGTATCAGAAATACGAGAAAATAGAAACAAACTAGAGGTTAATCGGAGACCCGTAGCTCAACTGACGAAGGAAAGGGTAAAATTTTAATAAAAGGTAAAAATAAAAATAATATTTTAATGAAAGGTAAATTAAGATATTTTTGGTAAATAGTAATTTTTCAACGGTAAAAAGGTAATTGCCAAAATCTATTTGGCTCATTCTTTTCAAAACTTATACGTTTTCAAAGTCAACGACGCGAGTGACGCGAGCAACGTGAACACGTAAGTTTCTCTCTCTTTTCTCTTTCTTTACGTTTTTATTTTCCACCGTCGCCGGGAAAGTCGCCGGAGCCGCCGCCGCCGGTGGTGGTTGCTGGTTGTGGTGGCTGGTGCTGCTGGGCGCGCCGAGTGTGCACGCCGGGACGCTGGGTGTGCACGTCGGGAGGCATCGGACGACGGGCGACGAGAGCAGCAAGCGCTCGACGGGCGCGCGGGCGCGGGCGCCGGGGAATCAGTGCGCGCGCGGGCGCGGGCGACGGGGATCATGTGCGCGCGCCGGGTGCCGTCGTGCACGCCGAGCGCGCACCATCGAGTATTTTCACACGTTGAACCGAGTCTTTGTGTACGTCAGGTCGACCGGGAGTTGGGGCCTGGTCAAAGTTAACCCTTTGACCAAAATTACCAAAATACTATTCGATATTAAAACGCTCCGTTCGAGCTCGTTTCAACTCCGATGGAGCTCATTCTTTTTCCGTAGCGACCATAATCCTTTCCTCTATCATATCAGTTGCTGAACTGATCTTTTCTCCCTCGTCTCTTCAACCTCAATCTCTCGATCTATCGATCTGTCTCTTCTCTATCGAACGATTCTTCTCTACGGCTATCTTTATACATTTTAAATATAAGTTTTAACGTATTAAGGATCTAAGAATCACCGTAACTTGTGTAGGCTATCGGTTGGATTGAGAATCGGGATCTTATAGGCTATCTGTTGGATTGGGAATCAAGATATCAAGTCTGTGATACTTGCGACTCACGTGGTAACCACCGAATAAGGTGGGGGTAACCTCTAAACCCTAATAACTCTATGAAATGTGAACTCATGTGTTTTGAGATAAATGTGGAAATTATATGATGTAAGTGGGGGTAAACTCTAAACCCTAATAACTCTATGTATTCCGTATTTAACGCATGATGATGATAACGAACGTATGCATGTAAACTGGATATTATTGAAATGTTGTTGATCGTTATGAATTGGTTGAGGCTTATGTGTCTTGGGTTATGTGCTGTGATTATATGTTGTGTTCGATGGGGGTAACCTCTTAACCTTTATCTGTTTACAGTTTTCCCTATTTATGAGCATGATTGAGGATTACTAAATGTTGTGATTATATGATGTAAGTGGGGGTAATCTCTAATCCCTAATAACGCTAAGAATTGTGAACCTATGTGTTTTGAGATAAATGTTGTGATAATATGTTATGCGTGGGGTAAACTCTAAACCTTATGTGCTGTGTTTATATGCTTTGGTTTAGTGTGTTCTTTGGGTTGTGTGTCTATGGGAGAGTTATGGGCTTTGTGCTCATTAGACTGTGTGGTGTGTTCACTAGTAAGTCATGGGCTTTGTGTTGATTAGGCTGTGTGGTGTGTTCACTAGTAAGTCATGGGCTTGGTGCTCATCAGGCTGTGTGGTATGTCCTTTAATAAGTCATGGGCTTTGTGCTCATTAGACTGGGTGTCCATTAATGAACCGAGTTATGTGCTATGCATTATATATGATTGTTTTGTGTGACTGCTTAATAATTGTTTGAATATGGAAAGTATCACCGCGAGTGTATTCAACGCACTCACCCCCCACCTGTACTCACACTACAGGAGATGAAGAAATTCAGGATGCGTGAAGAGAGGGGTGTCTTATCAGCTGTGTTTTATTCCGGTTTTGTCTTTTAAAATCTTTGTTGGTCGTTTGTAAAATTAAACTGTTCTTCTTCTTTGTAAAGGATCCTGATGTTTTTCCGCTGCTATGTAAAATGGTTTTATTTCGGCTAGACGCCGAGGATTTGTATACATAAAATCGTATGTTCTCTTTCCCAAAGATTTCTATTTTATTTCATGCACGTCTTTTTCCCCTTCTTTCTTCACGCCCGCAAGTAAAACTCTGATATTTTTGACTAAAAGATTTTGGGGCGTGACAATTATAATGAAAAACTTAAATTATTATGCATAAAGGTTATATTATTACACGTTAAATGTTTTGAAAGGTTTTATAGGTCTGTCATACACTGCAAAAGATTATGCGAACATAACTAAAATATTGGGTTCGGCAAACTAAAAAATTAAGTTCGCCAAACTAAAAAGTTAGGTCAATATAACTGCGAAACTAGGGTTTGGGCATGTGGGCGCGTGTGTGAGCGCGTGAGGCGCTCGTGTGACGCGTGAAATGCCCCCGGGTCGGGTCGACCCTGTTGCTAGATCTGTGCACCTAGTGCACATAAATAATTATGTTTATATTTATCTTGTTGATCTTTTATAATATTCTTCTACTAATCCACGAAAAGCAACACGTTCATGATAAGTTAATTTACAACAATTTCAAATCTTTGTTTCAAAACACTCAATCGAAACACAACTTATAATTTTATATACAGAGATAAATCAAGTTGTCTAATTAATTTAAGGGTGCGGCTATCCACACCCCATGAAATACTAAACACACCCCAAGTGTGTTTAGTAATATGTGGGGTGCGGATAGCCGCACCCTTAATTTAAATCGAAGAAAAAAAGGCTGGACAATTTGCGAGGAGCCTTAACGTATGAGGATATATGCTTATGAGGGCTACATATTAACAACAAATAAAATAAACCGATCAACATAATTCAAAGTATTTTTAGATGGACATCTTTACAACCGTTTGGTTGCTTCTGATTGATATATTAGAGCATCTGGAACAATAGATGCTTAGAATATATTAAAATAAATAGAAAGGAAATAATATTTTAATTCTATTGGTCCCCTTCTCTCTCTTCTAAGAACATTCTTGTACGAAAATTCTGACATCCTGTAAGAACAACTTTTACATATTTTATTATTAAAATAATAGTATTTTATGTAAAAACATATCTCAAATGAACCATTGGTAGATGCTCTTAAACATTACTTTGAGAGTAGAATCATTATAAAACCTTATTATTCAACTCCAAATACATTCACAATTTAATTTGTAGGATTTAGTGGGTATTACAAGTTGCAGAAAAAATAAATTGGCAAGAAAACGAGAGATGTTAACAACCAACTTTGCATTCAATTTCAACCCCTACAATCAATCATGATACTGCATATAATCCTCATCCAAATGGCTTTCAGTGTTTGAAACTACAAGAAGCATCATTCATCCTCAGATGAACTATAAAACAAGCAAATCTCTAATCAGACTCATCACTGAAATCAGACTCATCACTACTATCAACTATATCATCCTCAACAGGATCATCACTCTCAGAATCACTTATCACATACTTGGCCTTACCCCTATTAGCCCTCTTAGGCCTAGCTGCTGCAGGACCTTCATTCACACTACCTAAAGTAGAAAGTGATGTCCCTGAAGTCTCTTCATCATCATCGATGTCGATCGTCTTTCCAAGAACAGAACTGCTCTTCTTGTTAAAGGGTGATTCCCTCATTCGCCTCACCTTCTTTTCAGGAGAATTCTCTGCAGGCTTCAGCACTTCAGTGATCAGTTTCTGACCAACAAGCTGAGACGACTGCTTCACAGATGGCCCTCTCTTCTTTGCAGCAGCAGGAGGTTTTGCCGCTGCTGGTTTCCTACCACCCTTCCTTTTCTTCTCTTCAGGCTTTAAGTCATCATCATCGATGATTTCAATGTCGTCGTCATCTTCATCCATCTCAGAAACAGCTGGTAGCGTCTTCTTCTTCTGTGCAGCACCCCTTCTGGTTGGTTGCTTGTTCTTCGTTTGCAACGGGGCCAACTCTGTTTCCATATCTGTAAGAAAAATCAGCACATTAACACATGGAATAAACCTTTGCAATGAAAAACATATATATGGTAAAAATCGTATATAAGGTAAAATTCAGGACATATTATTGATTATTATTAAAAATTTACCATCAATTGTGGCTTCCAGTTTACCTTCTGAACGATCAGGAGAAGAATCAAAATTGTAAGCTGCAATTCTCTGTCTTAGATCAGCTATTCCATCATCATCTTCTTCTTCTTCAACAGCAGCTGCAGTGACCACCTGCCACATTAATTGACAACATAATAAGTTAGTGACCTTACACATATGTAACAATTATCATGGAGGAAAATGTACAGATGTTAATCGAGCATTTTAAACCTTTGCGGCTGGTTCTTTCTTCTTTGCAGCTGCTTTGCCTCTTGGTTTCTTGATTTCAACAACTTTATCTGGTAAAATAAAAGGAAGAGAAATTTGCACATTATTAATTCAATATGCTGATTTGCTGTCACCAAACCAAATAAACCATTTTTTATGTTAACCAACCAGTTTCAGTAGTAGTGTTATCTGAAACTTCCATCTCCTCAACTGCAGATCCTTTCTTGCTAGTCTTTTTGTTGTTCTTTCGTGGATTTTTCTGTAATAGTTTCCAAGTGTCTGTTTTTCCATGTATCTTTTTTTTATTTTCCTCCCATTTCTTTTCGAATTTATTTAGCTCCTGAATAAAATGCTCATATCAGTGAATGCTACATATGAATCAGACCAAAATATTACTAAATAAATCTGTTTCAGATCTCACCTCAACAAGTTTACCCTCCAGAGCATCAAGATCTTTGTTCCACAAGGACTTTGCTGTTGACTGTTTCAGTTCTGTCACTTCCTGCACAAGCTTGTCCCTCTCAGCACGCAACTCTTGCATCTTTTCAGCAGTTAAGGTTCCAATTGCCAAAGACAGCAAGTAATCGTAGTCACTTGAAGAAACTCCTGGTGCAATTGGCACGTCACTGTTTTCTTCAGTTTCTTCTGCATCATCAGTTGCACCAGCAATAACAACTTCAGCAGGATTTTTCTTCTTTGGGAAAGGAGCGAAACCCTTCTCCTTCAACTCAAGGAACACATCAGCCCTTTTCCTGTTGCTAACAATGATGCTACCTTCAACAACACACCGAATAAATCTATACTTGTTATCACATTTTAACATATCATTCTCAAGGATGTCCAACAAAACTTTCTGCAATGGAAAAGATCATTGGTTAGTGATATGTCGCTAGGCTAGGCAAGTACATATCGGGAAAAGCAAATAAAGAAAAACTCGCCCTTCTTTTCTCATAGAACTCAAGCCTTATATGAAAGAATTCCTCAAGAACTGCATGGAGAACAATAAATCAGTCTCTACCAGGCCAAGAGAATAAATTGAATTATTTTAGTGTTACAGTGACATACTCTGTTCAGGGGTGTCGTACTTCTTTATTACACCTTTTGAGTCAAATAGATGCATGTTGCTTGTGCTTATGCTAGTGGTTAGCTTAAATTTCTTCATCAAACCTTCTCGCTTGGCAGCCTTAAGATTGTCTGGTGACATACATACAACAAAATGTACTAGTTCTGAACCACTATTGTCACGGCATCCCTGGAAATAAAAGTACCTCTGAGATTTCCATCCCCTCAACCACCACATACATATTAATTATAAAAAAAAAACAGCACTATATACCTCAATGAATGGATCCTTGCTCTTGTCATTTTCAGCAGAAACAGACTCCAAAAACTCCTTGTAATCTTGAGTCCACCTTCGAATTGGAAGCTCCATTATCCTTAGTGTTGTGTCATCCACCTCCTCTATGATTCCACTGACTGTGTAGCTTGCACCAGCCTCCTTCGTTGCGGTTTTCTCAATAGAACCTATGAAACCTTTATACCATGGATGCATAGGCTCCATTGGTTCATCATTCAGCAAATGTCTAATATTGGCAACGATGTCTATAGGGTTATAATTAGGTACATAGGAACTCCATCCAGTACCTATTCCTTCACTTCCATTGACCAGAACCATTGGTATGATAGGCACATACCTGGTTTCACAAAATACATCAGATGCAAATCATCTATAAAATTCTTGTATATATATTCCATATAAACCATAAAAACTCACCAAGTAGGTTCTATTGATTGCCCATCTTCATTTAAATAGTTGAGGAGTATGTCATCTGCTTTTGGAAACAAAAACCTTGTAACAGGAGACAGCTGTGTGTAAACGTATCTTGCACTGGCATGATCCTTACCACCCTGAGAAAAGAAGTCCATGAGTAATGACAACAAAAAGAACCATAAATTGAAGATAAAATACTATCTTATTGTTTAGTCACCTGGCCACGTGTACCAAACTGGCCATTTGGTAATAGAAGATTTATATTGTTGCTGCCTACATAATCTTGAGCCATACCAATTATGGTACCAGCAAGACTCTGCTCTCCATGATGGTAGGCTGAATGTTCAGATACATAACCAGAGAATTGAGCAACTTTCGCTTCCTTGACAAAGTTTCTCTTGAAAGAACAGAAAAGAATTTTTCTTTGTCCAGGTTTCAGACCATCAACCATTGATGGAATTGATCTCTGAACATCTGCTATTGAAAACAGTATAAGCTCCTTGTGGACAAAGTCACGATACTTGATGTGACTATCTCGGTCATCAAGGAATGTGCCAGGCTGCAGAACAGGAGAAAGGTAAATTCTTTATGAGCATGACAGCAAGGATGAAAGAAACAATATTAAATTAAAACCCAACAATCTTTCTGACCTCAAACTGCCGGAGCCAATTCTTTCTTGCTTCAATCTTCTTCTTACTGAAAGCAAGTTCTATTGCCTCATCGTCTTCACCATCCACATAAACAAAATCCTTCTTGTGCTTGCCAAGATCCGAAAAATACTCCTTCGCTTCCTGATCTGTACTTGTTCCCAACCCCTATAATGATATGAAAGAGACAACATAATCTATCAGTACAAGCAGGTGATCTGAGTTTTCAAAGTAATCCCTGAAAACACAATCTATATAGTGAATTTCATAGAGACCAGCTCCAAGTGTAAAGAGAAGACAAACCTTATAGTACTTAATGGTCCAATCTTTCGCCTCCGTCCCTTGTGCAGCTTTCCATGCTTCATACTGAGGCATTGTATAGAAAGATAGTTTTCTTTTCCCATCTTTATGCCGAGCCTGCAGGAGAAGATATCACAAAATTAGAAAAGCAAATCACAGGTAATAATCCCAAGTGTATGTGTGCGTCATTCCGTACCTTTACGATAGGAGTAATGAACTCCAATAGGAAAGTAGGAATTTTGAGCAATGATGGCCAGAATGAATGGATGAAATTAATCAATAGACCTTTGATATGAGAACCATCATGATCCTGCACATGGACAAAGTTTCAGTTTAGTTGTACAATACCAACAAAACCAGACCCTATCAACCACCAGTGTTGAGCAACATGGATGAAGAGAGAACCATATCGATATTAACAGAATGAAACCTGATCAGTCATTATCATCAAGTGTCCATATCGTAGCGGCTTGACACTATCATACTGTTTACCATGCTGGAGCCCAAGAATCTGCTTGATGTGCTGAATTTCAAGATTTTGCATCAGCTGATTGTGGCTTGCTTCCCTCACATTGAGCAATTTTCCTCGCAGAGGGAATACACCATAGTGATCTCGCCCAACAACTGAAAGTCCAGCAATCTGAACAATATTCATTACATAAAGCTATTACCAAATTTTAAAAGTTTAATCTTCATTGACAAATCACCAGCTCAAAAACTTACAGCAAGTGCCTTGGCCGAATCACCTTCTGTAAGTATCAAGGTACATTTCTCAGAATTCCTCCCTCCAGCCTCATTAGCATCAGCAAGCTTGGCTAATCCATAGATCCTTCTGTCTTTTGATCCATCTGTTTTTTTAAGATCCTTCTTTTGTTTAAACTCCGCCCACTCCTCAATATTTTTCATTATGTCTGACTTGGCCACTGCAGGGGATGAATGGATGGAGTAAAGAAATTTAACTTTAAATATACAATCAGTTAGCCTTTTAGATAAATAATGAACATGTACATCAAAACTATAGACCAACCTCTGTCTAAGAACTTTGGAGAGAATTCCCAGGAAGAACCAAAACTTGCTGCACGCAGTGTCAGGGTCTCCTTGGTTTGAGAGTCAAATGCAGGATTGTCAATGAGAGCATTGACAAATACCCACAAATGGTTCTTCACAGTATGAGGCTTAAGATCAAACTTTTTATTCTTCTTGTTCTTGTTCTTAATGACATTAACAAGATGGCTTGTTATCTTATTAGTAACATAATCAACATGAGTCCCTCCCTTGATTGTTGCAATTCCGTTTACAAAGCTGACCTGCTCAAGCCAACATGTTCATATTAGTCATTTATAGATTCTTAATGTGATCAAGCTTTATTTTGCTTTCTGAGTACCATTCTCCTTAGTACACTATTCAGCTTGAACATACTAAAAGACAAACCATCAGAATCATATATGATTCCTTACTTGTTGGAATTGTCCTTCACTTCTACTTATACAAATCTGCCACCTTTCATGAACTTCCTCTTCGAATCTGCCACATTATAGAAAATCAGCATTGTGATTGATGCAACTTAGTTAACGAACAAAAGTGAATAAAACCCAGAAAATGGCAAATACCGCGGGAGTGGATCTAAGCTGGATACTGAGGTAGATTTCATATAAAGGTCACAGTAACTGGAAAACAATTTGAAATGAAATTTCTGCCCATTCAATTCCACCTTTACTGTTTTTCCAAGGCATCCAGCAACATCAATTACACGCTTCTTCATCAGTGCAACAGCATCATCCTCCAAACAAGTCATGCTAAATTTTGCCAAATCAGGCTTGAATGTAATCTTAGTCCAATTATCACCCGCTTGGCATTTTGATATGATAGGCTCAGATTTTGTCCCCATGTTATTAGAGAAAACCTTCACAACACCACCACCAGGTCATGTCATAATTTTTCAGTACCAGACCAAATATAGGAAAATATAATCACATAGATCTATCAATCCTACTACATAAATTAAAATAAGAAAAGAGCACAAACATCTTTTGAGCACTGAGTATTTCCACTATCGCCCATGGAACAGATGGTATGAATTTTAAAAACCCTACCAAACAAAGAAAAATCTAGGGGGAAAAGAAGAAATGAAGCTTTCACTCAGGATCCTGATTATATAGAAACCAGAATATCATTACAACGAAAAAAAATCTATAACCTCAGAAACCCTATCTGTAAACCAAGAGCAGGTACACTTCTGTACAAGAAACCAAAGAAACCATGTCTCAGCAAGCAAACCCCATCCTCCAATAATCAAGAAAGCTAAAGAAGTTACTTAAAATAATACTGTTCTTCAAAACCCACAATCACCCTAGAATCAAACCACCATAAAACCCATTACACGGGAATAATACAGGTAGGGCCACAAAACCCAAAAGATCAAGAAAACCACAAACAGCAATTACTTTAAGTTCCAGAAAATCACATTCGAATTTACAACAATTCTTAAAGAAATATCGAACAGAGTAAGTACACCATTCACATTCAAATCAAAAAATAACAGTGTTAAAAGTTCCAAAGATTGTCTAATTAATTTAATACCTGCTTGTACTTCTTCCCCCGCTTCCCATCCGCAGTCTCAATAACAAACTCGGTGGAGAATATATTAGTGAGCTTCGCCCCGTACCCATTCCTCCCACCCGTTGTCTTCTTCTCATTATCGTCGTAATTACTACTCGTCAACAGATGCCCAAATATCAATTCCGGCACATAAACCCCTTCCTCTTGATGGATCTCAACAGGGACCCCATCCCCATTGTTATACACACTAATGCAGTTCGATTCAACGTCAATAGTCACCTTCACAGAGTCCATTTTCGGATCCCTCTGTTTGTTATCCGCTGCATTGACGAGGATTTCGTCGAAGATCTTGTAGAGGCCCGGGACATACGTGATTGATTTTTGGACCATCTGTTCGTTCTCGTAGACCCATAGGGTTTGGGTATGTCTCTCAATGGACCCGATGTAGGTGTCGGGGCGGAGGAGGATGTGCTCGAGCTGGGTTTTCTTCTGGTACACTTGTTCGATGGTTTTCTTGCCACCGCCAACGCCGGCGGCGGTATCCGATTGCGGGATGTTGGCATTGTTGCTGGAGGTTAAGGGGCCCTTTTTGCCTCCGGCCATGGCGAACTAGGGTTTGAGAGAGAGGAAATTTGGTGTGAGTGAGAGACACGGAGATAGTGTCTTGTTGAGCGTCTAGAATGAAATTGGGAATGGGAGAATTGGGGGGGATTAAAAATGGCGGAATCTTGAATTGAAATTTGAAATTTTGAAATTTGAATCTTTGAATTGAAAATGAGTTACCTTAGTAACTCGGATCTGCCCCGTTGCCCTTTTTGGGTCTTCCAAGCCTAAATTAAGAAACGACTCTAATCTCAAATTCCCAATGATTTTTCCAAATCTTTATAATAAGTATCAATAAAAACTATAAAATAAAATTCCTAATAAAGAGGGGGAATAAATTATATTAGAGGGGTTTCCATGTCGGTTTTTTGCTGAGTGCTCTGTATTAAATTTTCGATTAATTGAATTTTTGGTTAACCAAATATTATAAATAAAAACAGAACTGAATTGAGTCGATAGGATTTGATTTTAATCAAAGATTTTCGATTGGTTTCTATTCAAATTCTCATTTAACCTTTTTTTTTCTTAAAATACGAGAAATTATAATTTAGTATATAAAAATTTAATTATAATTTAGTATAAATGTGATGTATTAAAATGATATTTTTTACATATAAATAGTAATACTTTAAAATATATAATGTGAGCATATATGAATATAATCTTCTTAACTATGTTGACTTAAATTTTATAATCATTCATGTTGATCAATTTATTTGACTGTAATAAGTTGTTATATTTCACGAAATGGAATAAGTATAACATATTTATATGATAATTTGTTTGAATACAAAGGAGCTGGAATTTATTTTTAAAAAAAAATAACAAGTTTCGTATAACATGCAAGTTCACTCCTTAGAGTCAAACGAGTCATTTAAATTAGGCCAAAAAAATTTAAAACTCAAAATTATATAGTACTTGTGATTTGAAATGATATAGGTTTTTGATCCACTCAATTACACTAGTAAGAAATTATCTCTCAAGGTTGAACCTTACCTCACTAAATTTTATATTCTGACCAATATATAATATTATAACAATGAAATATAAAATAAGTTAGCAATATTGGCAACATGCCAAAAATCGTCAAATCTTTTATTCCGATCAATTATACCACATGAAATGTTAAATAGATTGGCTATGTTAGCAGTTGAGAAATAAGTTATTGAAGAATTTGATCATGTGAGATTAATATTTGTACAGTCAAAACAGTGAGATATGTTGTAATTGTAGTTATTTTGATTATATTTGTCTTGTTATTTTATAACTATGTTTTAGAAATTTTTTTTTTTTTTTTGGTGTACGAAAATAATTGTGTGGGTATACAAAGGTTGAATTTAAGTTTCGATGCAACATAAAAAATTGCAAGTACCAACTTTAATAACTTGATAAATATTTGCGGCGTGCCTCTCGGATGACAAACATATTCTACGTGTCACACCAAGATCATGGGCGGATCTTCAATGGGGCAGAGCTTAGTGCAATCCCAAAATATCCTCTTATATGTATATATGTTTAAAGACTAAAGTTTATTTTTTAATTGAGTTCAGTCTAAAAATATGCACAACCCAACTAAAGGTAAAACCACCCACAAATCAAAATCTACTTGAATATCAAATTCACACTTGCAAAATCCACCTATGCCTCAGTCCAAACACACTACTCTGTGCGATGCACGGTCATAAAATTTAAAATAATATAATTATATTGTAGTTAATAAGAAATATATATATATATATATATATATATTTCATGAAATAAAAATATTTATTAATAGATTATACATTTTAAATAATTGAGATTGATAAAAAAAAATTATGTTTTGAAATCTCGCGGGGCACAAAATAACTGAACTTGAAATATTTTGTTATATCTATATATTAATGTACATGTTTACTTTTCAACTCACCATACTATTAAATTCTGGATTTGTTCCTGACCAAGGTAGAAAACGACTTGCCACATTATTATTAATTAATGGGTAAATTGCATCTACCGTTCTTGAGATTTGATTAAATTATTGAATAGATCCTAACATTTATGAAATTACAACTATACCATTTAACTATAAAACAAGAAACTCACGCAATGTTCAAATTCTATAAATATTGTATTACACTAACATATTTTAATATGAGCCACGCTGCTGTACACCTTGTGCACGGATCCACGGATCGATGGATCCGTGCACAATAATTCAAATCACGCTGAGTAATAGACGCGTTCTACATAGATGGCGTGTGATAACACGCGCCATCAATTAAAAAAAAATTACTGAAATCACTGTTCATCGTCTGTTCATCGTCTCTCTTGCGAATTGGGGGAAAAACTGGCATAGCCATTGATGAAGGTTTGAATATGAGACAGTGATTGATGAAAGTTTAAAGTTGATATAGTGTTCAAATACCCACTGATTGAAGGTTTTAATGTTTGAATTGAAGATTGGAGGACGAATCTCAAAAAAGTTTTGGAGAACTGAGACATCAATTAACAAAATCGTGAAGGAAAAATTTCTGTCATTGATACAGTGTTATGTATAAATTATATAGTACTGTTATATAATTTATGTAGTATTGTTGTGTTATTTTAGTCATACAATCGTGTTTATTGAGTGGTACTGTTATATATAAGTTAGTAATACCATTATGTATAAATTATATAGAACTGTTATATTAATTTATGTAATATTGTTGTGTTATTTTAATGATACGGCTGTGTTTATTGAGTAGTACTGTTATGTATAAGTTAGTAGTACTGTTATGTATAAATTATATAGAATCGTTATGTTAATTTATGTAATACTGTTGTGTTATTTTAGTGATACGGCTGTATTTATTGAGTAGTATTGTTATGTATAAGTTAGTAGTACTGTTGTGTATAAATTATATAGTACTGTTATATTAATTTATGTAATACTGTTATGTTATTTTAGTGATACAGTTGTGTTTATTGAGTGGTACTGTTATATATAAGTTAGCAGTACTATTATGTATAAATTATGCACTCAGCAACAGATGCACGAAATTTGTAAAAAATCAGGAAAAAAAATAGAGAACACAAAATTGAAAAATAAATTACGAAAAATAAATTAGTTTTGAGAATTTGAGTTTTTCTATTGATAGAGAATAAAACGCAAGGAGAGAGAAGAAAACGCTCAAGAAGGAGAGAGAAGAAGACAGAAGAAGACGTTGAAGGAGAGAAAAGAATACACTGAAGAAGACGCTGAAGAAGGAGAGAGAAGAAGACACAGATTGAATAAGACGCTGAAGAAGGAGAAAGAAGAAGACAATTTCACGCGTCGCTAAAGAAGAGAGAAGAAGACAGTTTCACGCGTCTTCTTCAGGTCTCTTTTTTCCCAAACTGTTGGACCTTTCTCCTTTCTCAATATTATTTGGGCCGAAAATTTAATAATATTTGGGTTATATACCAATTGGGCTGAATATCAAATTGTGGTGCACGGATTTGGGATCCGTGCACCTTGTGCATAAAAGTTTTTGCCTTTTAATATTTCAAGGGATCGTATATTAAATATTTGATTGTTAAGATGGTCTAATTGCATTTTTTTAGAGGTTATTTTTTTTAAACCTCTGGGGTGTTTAGTAAGTTGACTTAAGAATTGTAACGCCCTGTTCCCTTTTAATTGGAAATAGGTCGTCACCTTTTACTTACTTAGGAATTATAGTTATTTTCTAACATACAGCGGAAGTCTTAAAAGTGAAGACACGAGAGTTATAAAATTTTTAGTTTTTAAAACGTAACAAATATACATATATATCTATCTATAAACCAAGTCTAGTCGTGTCTTACCCACATTTCTAGGAAAAATGTTCGAAACAAAGACTTACATGAATTTACACAATAAAACTTATATATATAATAGAATATGAGTTTAGGCCCATCGTTTTTCATATAATACATGTTTAAACAACATATTGTTCTCAACGGAAACATTATTCTAGTACACCAACTTTATAAAGACAGTGAGAAGTCAGCTCAGTCTGCTACACGTCCACGTCATCATCTGCCGAGCCTGAAAATTATAAAATGTAACATCATGAGACACCTCCGGAGAGGGATTCCAGTGGGATAACCGTGCTATCTAATATATTGAAGCAATTAAATTATTAAGCAAGTACTAGATGTCATAATCATAAAGGAATGTGGGAATCGTTCGCCCACTAAACCTCGCATAGTCCATTCAAGCAGGGTCGTTTTCATGGACCAAACATTTAAGCAAGGTCGTTTTCATAGACCAGGCATTTAAGCCCTTAAGGTCGTCGTCCAGTATGGAAGTTACATACTGGTTATAGCTACGGACTTCAGTCGTAGATTTTCATACATAACTCATCAATTCAATTAACAACACATAGTAGAGAGTAGAAGTTACCCACATGTACGCTGAAAGTGCAAGGATTGCCTCCGGATTCACCGATCGTCTCGACTGCGCTCGACACACTTAACTGATTAGCCTCTTTATATCGTATAACACAATCTTTTTCATTTATATTAGGTTACATTAACCTAAAACACATTCATACTTATAACTTAATTGTTTAAGCTTTTAAACTAGCAATTTTAGACCTAAATGACATATAAAGGTGTAACAATTTTAATAATTCATACATAATTTCTAAAATCACAACATTATTCGCATGATCACATATTAGTTTCAATTATCATATTCTGAAAATTCATAATTTTTAGCAGTGTATATAAATAAATAAAAATAGAATCCTAAACAAGACTTTCACTTGAATTTCAGCTCAAAATCAGTTTATATTGCAAACCCTATCAATTCTTATAGGATTAAGGAAATGCTCTCATATTTTTAAAGAAGTCAGAAAACACATCCAAGTATAACATATAAAAATATCAATTGAAAATAACATTTACATAATTAGTTATGAATTTTATAAGTTGGTAGAAAACAGGGTATCATCTAGACCGAAAACAGACCATATTGTAAAATTAATTATAATTTGTACAAGACTCCAAAAATGTCATAGTAAATTTCTACATACTCATAAGAACATGTACTACAACATAGTAAAATATGGTTTATAAATACGATCTCAATAAATAGTTATGGCTTTTAGAACAAGACTGAAAACAGGACATCATCTACGCAGAAAACAGGTTATATTGTAAAATCCGGCATAAATCGTACAAAACTCAAAAAAATGCATACTAAGTTCCTACACATACCTAAGAACAGGTTATTAAACACAGTAGAAGATCATATATAAATTTGAATTATACTGTTCCAGAAAATTATATGAGTCAGACCTAAAAACAAGTCGAAAACTGTTTCTGCACAGCTTATCTTAGAAAAATTATATAAAATCGAGTTTAACTCCAAACCTTCTGAAATTTTACAGACATACTCTTGACTTCATATATTTCAATTTGGCAAAAGGATTTAGCTTAAAACAATTCCTAAAATTTTCGAACACATCCAAAACAGAAGCAAAATAAGACATATCCTTTAGTCTATTCTAGGAACAACTTATTTCTTCATTCAAACAACATATAATCCCAACAAATTTGCCAAAGAACATCTTTGGACTTTCTAACCTAAGGTATTTACCATAAATCATAAGATTTAATGAAGGTATTAAGAGAGTTTTAGCCAAAATACCTTTAGGCCATGTTTGGATTGAAGGTTAGTGTAATTAACATGGCCTAAACCTAAGGTGTTCTTGTTTGGATCATGGGCTGGAGCCCGGTTTTGTTTTAGGTCCCGATTTAAAAAGTGATGATGTGGAGGGTTTGGGGTGGGTTAATCGAGTGTTTACATAACCCACCAATTTTGGTGGGTTATACAAACACTTCTCTTATCCTACTTTATTTTGAAATACTCATTACAAAAACACCCTCAATTCATCACAATATTAAATTTTGGGATATTAAATTATATATATATTAATTTTTTTAATATTTTTAAATTATTAAATTATTAATTTTGGGATATTAAATTATATATATTAAATTATTTTTTAATCTTTTAAATTATTAAATTTTGGGATATTAAATTACATTTATATTAAAAAAAATTTAATCTTTTAAATTATTAAATTTTGGGATATTAAATTATATATATATATATTAATTTTTTTATCTTTTTAAATTATTAAATTTTGGGATATAAAATTTTATATATATATATTAATTTTTTTCAATCTTTTAAATTATTAAATTATGGGATATTAAATTATATATATTAAATTAATTTTTAATCTTTTAATATATTAAATTATTAAATTTTAATCTTTTAATATATATATATATATTAAAAGTAAGGGCACAATCGTCATTTCATGTTTTTTATCAGTCCTAACTGACAAAGTAAACACAAAATTTAAATTAACCCACATTTTCAAACTCATAATCATTCAAACCAAACATAAAATTTAACTCAAACCTATCTCAAAACCTACATACCAAACACCCAAAAAATGTTATTTTGTCTTGTATGAATAGTAAAAGCCCACAATTTTTAACCCACTTAAACAATCTCACCCCGTGAACCAAACGGGCCCTTAGGGTTTGAGGAAAGACTTGATGTTTGCTTGATCTTTCTTTCCTTTGTTTCTTCTCTCTTTCTTTGCTTCTTATGTTAAACTATATGTGGCTGATTTTTGGGTTCTCTTTGTATGGCTTGATCGAGAGAGAGAGAGATATATCCTTAAGTAAAGGATGTGTTGCATGTTGCAAGTTGATGGATATTTAGCATGTTGCAATTAGGGTGGTGAGGTGGCTAGGCTAGGTTTAGATTGCTTAGTCATAACTTAGCAATGACTTATCATGGATGTTTTATTTATCTTGTTATTTTTATGTTTCATATTACACATTTTTATAAGTATATATGCATACCTTATTGAAGGGACTAACAATAATAACATAATGTATAATTCACATAAATGTGAAAATTACTTAGCATAAAATTAAGTATTAAAACTCTTCATATGTACCTAAATTAATAAGTGTTGTGGTTATATTAGTATTCACTATAATGCATGCTCGTTGAAGGTAAACGTCTAATTTCATCAAAAGAAAGTATTCAAAAACGGTAACGAATAAAAATAGCATAAAACCTAAAATCATTTTATTCAATTAAATTTAATTAACATCTTATCTTTTTACTTCCATTCATATGTGTCGAGTGAGTGGAGATCGAGCTCGGTTTCCTCCGTAAGTCATCCTGCAAAAATCCTTAAAATCTCGAAAGAAAAACATGTCATAAAATCTTTAAAATAAACAAGCACAAGGAAATATTCATAAATCATAACTTATTGTAATATAAGATCTCACACTTAAATCATTTATTCTTGAACGATAAAATAAATTTTATAAAATATGCAATGCAGAGTGTTTTTTTTGAAATGAGGTGTTACAAGAATGGTAGATGTAGTGCACTCGTGTATAAATAGTAAAAATTAGTAAATAAATAATTTATATCCATAGGTTTAGCCTATCGGTAGGTACATCACTCGACATCACTTATCTCCACCCCCAATTGTAACTCAAAAAAAAAAATCTATTTAATAACACTATATTAATATTGTATGAATTACACGTGTCCCTAGATGGTCTTACTTTGAAAAATAATTAAATAAATAAATAATTTAACAAATTCAAAACTCAAAAAAAAAAAAATAATAATAATAATAATAATAATAAAGGGGATTGATTTATCTAATTGGGCAGTTTTGAATGGCAACATTTGGAGAAGCGACGTTTGCATGAGTTGGTGGCGGCTGCTTGTGGTTCGAAAAAGGAAGAAAACAAGACGATATGTGAAAGGAAAAAAAAGTAAAATTTGATTTTTGTTCAAAACAAATTAACAAGATTTCACCCCCTACTCATTTATCAATTTTATAATTTACTCAAGAAAAACGGGGAAAGTGAAAAAAATTGATTTTTTTGTTACTCTTTTTAAATATTTTATTCGTTCTATAGTACAGATATGTATTGATAATTTGATATATATACATCAATATTTTTAGTCCTTGAATCAACAATCATTCAATCTTAACTATTCATTTCTATTTTTACTAGCTTTTTTACCACTAATTCAAATTTACCACTATAATTTTATTTTTTTTCCCGGTGCATGGTAGAAAAATATTTTCTATTGAGTCTACTGTTTCTTTTCTCATCTATGAAAAAAAATACATGATTCAAATCTAATTTAATGGATAATAACTCCATACAATAATGTTGTATTTCTCATATTCGTCTAAGATCATATTGAGATCCATTATCCCAACATTGATGATTTATTTCATCAACATTATTATATTAGCCATGACTCGCACGAAAGCACAACAGCTAAATACCCAACCCATAAACTTGATTCTCAAACATCTTTAGAACAAAATGTAAATTCAAATATAGTTTTTCTAGCATAAGTAATCTAGGATTGAAGACGGATTAATTGGGTTAAGTGAGTACATGAATTTGGTTTTAGATGATGTTGACGAGGTCAAGCAACTTGGTTGAATTTTAAAAATGATATATAATATTACTTTGATGATGAATTCTAGAAAGTAATGCTAGAAAACAAGTGTTGGAGATCAACACCATTTATTAGTGTTCTGTTATTTAGTTTTGATTTGAGTTTTCTGTATTGTGATAGTCAATTGATTGGATTAATGTTGGTTTCTCGACATTTTTGTTTACTTTGTGGTAAGTGTTTGAAGAAAAAACTCATCAACCATCAAGATTTATGAATGTGATTCATGTGAACATAGAGTTTTAACAATTATGGATGTGAACATGAAAAAATATATGTTATATAATAAGAAACAATTATATTATGTAAGTTAAATCATTGTAAATATGATTTAATAAGTACAAGTATAACTATTATGGAAATAAAATTATACGAATAACCTAAATCAGGAAAACAAAATTCTCAAGAAATAAATAAATGAAGTTGTTAAAAAATTGGATCTACATAAATGTAAATGACCCAAACATAATTAGAATTTAGGCACATATGATAATTAATTTAATAAAAAAAGGCCAAACAACCAAAAAATTTAGTCAACCGAAAATGACAAAAATATATCTCGAGAACTATTTATTGTAAGAGTAACACTTCTGTGTATTTGATGCACACATGTATGCGGGTTAGGTTTGGGTGCGGGTTGACCTAGATCCGCGCACTTTTACTTTTTTTTTGTCTTGACCTCTATGTTATGTTAGTCATACATTTATATTAAATTAGTCATATTTTTATGTCCAGATATCATACTTTTAACTCAAAAAAAACCATAATTTCGCCATAATTTAAACATGTTTACCTTTATGTGATATTACTTATACATTTATATCAATATAGTCATACTTTTATGTAATATATAAAAATACAACTAACATAAATAAAAGGTATATTTAACATAACTAAAAGGTATAACTGTTATATGTTTGTTTAAAAAAAAAAACTAAGGTACAACTAACCTTACAAAAGATATGACTAATATAACTAAAAGATATGATTAATACTACTAAAATGTATATATAATATAACATAAAAGTCTGACACCTGGAAGCATATTTGGGCGAATTTTGTCCGTGACCTGGTGGCTTGTGCGGACGCATGGTGGGCCGGGTTGACCCGAATGCACAGATCTAGGATCCGTGCACTAGGTGCACAAAAGTTTTTGTCTTATTATAATAAAAAACCTAATGTATTAACAAAAATCTTTGTTTTTTATTAAATTTGTATTAGTATAATTAGTTTGTAAAGAACGGAACAAATCATTCTCCAATTTTGTGTTAAAACTAATTGGAGTGTTTTCTTAATTAAATGGGGGTTAAAAAGAAAAAAAAAGATAGATTAAATAAGTGAGAATGAAATAATGTGAAAGATTGTCAAACTTAATTAACCTAAACTTCTAAGTTTATGTGGCATTGCCAAGTAAGTGATGGGCACATTAAAATGTGTCCATCTTGGGGTAACAGTTCTATGTGAAAGATTGTCAAAATTAATTAATTTGAACTTCTAAGTTTACGTGGCAATCAGTGGGCACATTAAGATGTGCCTACGATGGGTAGGATAATGGTTCTGAATGTATTAATACACCAATGTATTATAAAATTACTCTAAATTTTTTATGTAATTATTATTCTCAAGATAATCTATGCTACTTTTTCAGTCTAATTTAAACTTTATGGAGAGAAATAAAAGAAAATTGTTTTTCACTGCAAATTTTATAAAATTTTAATCAAAATTTCAAAGTAATTCATGTTCTGTTTAATTATAGTTAAAGAATAGAATTTGAATTTGAATTTTCTAATGTGAGATTGCGAAAAAGAAAAAGAGAGGATTATCCTCAAAGTAATTGATGTCCTTTTTTATTTTGTTAATCAAAGTAGTTGATGTTAAATATTTACTATTTCAAACTGATATTTAATTAGTTGAATAATAAAATATGAATGTATCAACCATGGAAATCCTCTAATACAAACAAGTTATGAATTGAAAAGGAAAATTAGTTTTTCTGTCTTAAATGGCTATATCCGCAACCACCACAATTGGGTACAAAATTGTTGTTTTCTTTTCCTCCAAAATAAAGGACTATCCTGTTCTTAAAATAATTGATGTTAGTTTTTTTTTTTTTAATCAAAATCTTTATAAAGTTGTAAGTTGTAGAATGTGATAATCAAGGATCAAACCTGAAACACATAAATTTTTTAGTTTTTATTGTCCTCCTTCCTTCCACTCCCTCAAATTTATTAAAATAAAGAGTTAGTTTCCTGTGCACCAGTTGCATGGATCTAAATCCATGCAACTGGGCTGACCCAATCCGGATCCCCACACTTTTATTTATTCATATGTTACATTTATATTATATTTTTGTGATATCTATATTATATTAGTATGACATTTATGTACAAGTATCCTTACCTTTATGTAATACTTAAACTTAAAAAAATATTTCAACACAATTTGTACATATATATACCTTTATTTGATATTATTCATACATTTATATGGTATTACTTATACCATTACATTAACATAGTCATATCTTTATGTAATATATAAAGGTACTAAAAGGTAAAAAAAAAAGGAATTATATAAATGTATGATTATATTAATATAAATGTATATGTAATATCACATAAATGTATGAGTAATTGCACATAAAAGTATGTTGATCCAAAAATGCGTTGAATTTTTTTTTTTTTTTTTGGAGTTACAGAATTACATAAAGGTTATGATATTTGTATATTAAGGTCATACTAATATAATATAAAAATCATACTAATATAATATGAAGGTAACACATGAAAAAAAAAAACTAAAAATGTGCGAATTAGGGTCGAGTCGACCCAGTTGCATGTATATCCATGCAACTTGTGCATATGAGTTTTTGTGTAAAAAAAATCAAGATATTCGATATAAACTTTTACCATTTTAAAATGCTAATCTTAAGGGTCCTAAAGTGGACTGGTCAAATGGTAGTGTGTAGTTGTTATGGATGTTCATTCAGTTAAAACTGATCGATTTGAATCGAACCAAATTTTTGGTTAACCAAAATTTGAAATAAAAAATCAAACTGAAATGTGTTAGTTCGGTTTGGGTTTAACTGAAAATTTTCGGTTCAATTTTGATTTTAATCGGGATTTTTTATTAAAAATAAAAAATAAAATCATTTTTTGCCAACAAAAAAAAAAAGAAAGATTCTTTAAAAATTATATTTCACAAAATTATATAAAAATTTAAATCATAAAACATAATTCACATCTTAATTACAATTTCGTACCAAGTTACTATTAAAATTAAAACGTAAGTTTATACAAGACTATAAATAAATGGGAGTGGTATTGCAGATGAAATTTGAGAATATAGGAATTGAGAAATGAATTGATTTAATATTTCAATGGAAGAAATATAAAAAAAGTTAAAAATAAATAAATAAATAAAAATTTGATGTTTGGTTCGATTAATCAGACAAAAGAACCGTAATCAAACTGAAAACAAAAAAATCCCCAAAATCAAAAATCAAAAATCGAACTGAATTTTTGGTTCGGTTTTTTTATTAGAACCAAAAATTCATTATTAATTCTGTTCGAACCGATCTGTGCACACCCCTAGTAGTTGTCGTCCTTCTCCAAATTCAATGAAGGATGAATCAATCGTCTATATTTGGGTCATGTGAAGTTGTATTGACACTACCTTAAAATTTAATGGACCAATCTTACTCTCGTGTCGAAATTTCTCTTTGTCTTGATGTGCTTTGTTGATTGCTAATATGTTTGCCTTTCATAAATAATCTATTGAGACCCAAACAACTTATTTAACTTGATTAAAATAGACCTTGCATCATGTCACTTTAATGTGATAGGACTAGATTGCTTGAAATTAAGCTCAAATCTCCATGTCTCTTCAATTCAATGATCCATACTCGTTCCTTCAGCCCAGAAGTACTCAATTTTTCTTGAAATAAGAAAAGGGAAACTACAATCGGAGACGTAAAAATTTTGGAAAAATACTCCGATTCAGAGTATTCAATTCCGAATCAAAACTAAAAACATGATAAGTGGAAAAATATATCTTGCAAGTAGGGTATGCACGGTCTAGTTCAATTCGGAGATTTGAAAATTTCTGAAATCGAACCAAACTTCGGAAAATCGTAAAAATAATTCTCCAGAATCGAATCAAAATAAAAAATCTCCAGAACCAAACCAAATCAAATTTCGGTTCGGTTCAATTCAGAGATTTAGTTCTAATGGTTCGGATCAATTCGGGACGGATATTCGGATATTTGGAGATTTAAAAAAATTAAAATCAAAGAGAAAAAAAATAAAAGAGAATTTTATTAGATGAAATGCACCCAATTAGAAAATAATTAGATTATTAAAACTATAATATAATTGTGTAAAATTAGATTATGAAATAAATAAATTTATATTACTAGTAATTATATGAACTAAGTAGATTATAGAGATTGACACAATCTCTCTCTGAATTATACAAATAATTTATTTGATGGTTGTTGAAAAATTATCATTTATTTATATTAGTAATTTGTTACTCATCACTCTAATATAAAAATATATATGATTTCTTGATAAATGTCATTAAAATATAGTTTTTATTATTATTATTATTATTATTATTATTATCATTAAAATTTTGAAAATTGATGTTATATGTAGCCTTATTAATTATCAACGTAATTAAATATGTATTATATAAATATATGAAGATATAAAAAACTAAATGATAATATATATATATATATATATATATATTTTTTTTTTTTTAAATTCGGTTTTTTGGTTCGATTCAATTCGGTTTGATTCGGTTCCAGTTCGGTTCGGCTCTTGGTTCGGATAATTGAAAAATCTCCAGAACCGTTCCAAAAAAATTCGGTTCAATTTGGTTCGAAGAAAGTTAAAAAATCAACGGGCATTTTCGGTTCAGAACTTTTCTGGTTCGGGTTTCGGTAATCTCCAGGATCCATGCACAACCCTACTTGCAAGAGAATAAAATACAAAAGCACGTTCTTATCGAATTAAGTTAAATATTAAAATATGAATATATTAAACATGACCACCCTTTTTGAAAGAATTACAAACACGTTATAAGTTGAAAAGGAAAATTCTAATCTGCCTATGTGTGTATCTTAAGATGTCTATATCCGAACTACCGTAATTACGTACAATACTGGTCCCCCCCCCCCCCCCCCAAAATGGTGCAATATATTCTATTTATAATGTTGAAATGGGAGAAAGAAGGAAAAAGGATGTGTGGCCAGAGCCCCTACAGACTGTCTCCAGCGCTTTTTTTGTTTTGTTTTGTTTTTTCCAATCTGTATTATGTAAATTTATTAATTTTATATTTTAATTTTTTTTCTAATCATAATTTATACTACACGTTTTGTATACTTTTGCAAACTCTGATCAACATTTTCCGGTGATATAGGGCCAACATGATTTTCGCGTGCCAATTGAAGGTTATTTTCGTCTTTTCTCTAGGCCACTAACTAATTTATCCTCCAAAATCGAATTTATCCCTATTTTTTCCTTAATTCTTTTCTGCAAATTGTTTGAGTAAATGAAGAATGGTGAGGTTCAAAGAATTATAAGATATTTTTACCATTGAAAATTGCTGGAATTGAAATTGTCCATGTTTTAGAAGTGTAAATGAAGAAATTAACCCTCAATTAGCACATGAAATTCACGTATGCCCTTTCTCGCCAGAAAATGTTGGGTGGAGGTTGCAAAAGTAAACAAAACATGTGGTATATGTTGTGACGGAGAAAAAAAAATAGTTTAGGATGTAAAATTTTAAAAAAAACATGCATAATACAGGTAGGAAAATGAAATTGATTTTTTTTCATTGTATTTAATATAGGACATAGTAAGTTATTATGTCATTTGATATCATGTATGATGGTTTTGGAATAGAGTGAAATACAAAATATTATATTTGTGATTGATCGTATCCAACTTTGTCGCTTGTTGTTTGAGTGGTTTGTGGATGCCTCATTTCTCCCATGCTTGAACTTTTGAATTTTGCCACAATAGTTGCAAGTGATGACAGTAAAATTACCAATCAGATTTTTCTCTTTTTTGAAGTGAATGCAGAAAGTATCGAATCCATATAGAATTGACGCTTTTGTTCTTACACTATGTGCTATTGAGTTTGATGATTTTTTTCTCTTCTTCTTTGGCAAAGACGACAACCACATTAACACCCGGATAACCTTTAAGTTGTCTTCATCACTCCAAGAGGATCAAAACATCTTCATAAGCTTGGACTTGCTTTAAAGTAATTGAAATCAAAATATATAGTAATTAAAGAAAATAAAAATGAAGAGAGAGTATATAATTATACTTGATTAAATTTGAGAGACAAAGATTGTGATTTTGTGCGTGATAAATGTTGGGTATATATAGAAAATAATAATATAAAATGAGAAGAAAAAACCGAAACATTGGGTGAGATTGTAACTTTTACGAAACATATTTTGTGAAATTAAGTTAGAGTCATGTACATTTAAATCTTTTAATGAGATTTTAGTTCATAAGATAGTCTCACAATTGTATGCCTAAAATAAAATAAACAAAGTAAACACTAAACAATTACATTTATCCAACTATCATTTGATTTGGGTGGTTGATCATTAACAACCACTTCATCACAGCAGTAAGGAAAAAAAAATCAAATCTTCTATAAGATAGGCTCACAATCAAGGATGAAAATATCGGTATCAGATAAAAATATCGGTACCTTAATTTTACGGAAATATCGACGGATATATCTATTTCGGTGGAAATATCGAACATTTTTTTTAAATATGAAAACTTTGTAAAAAAATTGAAAAATATATTTAGTAGTTTACAGAATATTATAACTAACATTAATACATATATTGAACTTAAATTCCAAATAAAATGATATGTTTACAACAAATATAGAGATAAATTATTATATAGACGTTGTCTGTTATGATAACATGACATATTTTGTACAAAATTAATACATGAACTAGTAATAGTTCGAACTTCTATGAGGTTCAAATAAATTAGATGTTCATTTAAACAATATTGATGTCAACTTAAAATATTAGACCAATTTTCAACGTAATTACGAAGATTGTTAGTTGAAATTGTTATGGAGTGTATAAAAATATATCATACATAGATAAAAAAAGGTAGACAAAAAATCCATGAAATAACTAATTTTGGATAAGAAATCTCATCTCCATTTTAATAAATGATGTGGAAAGTGGTTCCATGCAATAAATTCATAAAAAAAAAAATTTAAAAAGGAAAAAAAAACCACATATCCACAAAACCGATATATCACAGTTTTATAAAGGGATTCACTGATGTCGACATTTAAACGACATTTTACCGATATATCGTCGATATTTTGACAAAAAAAATGTTGTGTATTATTATTTCGGTACATTCATTTTAGCGAAATTTCGCGATATTTTCATCGACGCTCACAATTAATTGAATGCCTAAATTTAGATAGTCTTACGGATGATTATCCTTTTTTATTATTTACAAACAAAACTCATTTTTACAAATTTATATATTAATTATGAAGTATGGGTTGACCCGTGTCTTACGTAACTTAATATGTGAGACGTCTCACATAAAACTCACCCAAACAAAAAAAATTGAAATTGACAATTGCTACTACTAGTTCCCCATTTGGAAAATACGAAACCAAAATCAAATCATATTAATACAATTAGTGGTCCCATCTCAAAATCAAAATGGAACTGAAGAACCATTGACGATGATTTGATTTAGATATTTCAAATTGGATGAACATGCCTACATATGTATGTAAAGTTTGATAAACTCCTAACCTAATAAAAGCAAAAGATAATACAAATAGTGAACATCTACAAGACCAGAGAGACCATTTATCGATCCTCATATTAATTTTATTATTATTTATTTGAATATATTTCAATTTTCTTCATTACCTTAATTTATTGAAGATGAATTTTTAAATCAGTTTGCAGTAAATCTCACATCCATCCCACATTTCCATTACTTTATAATTTTATAAAAATGAGTTTTTCAGATTGAGTTCCTCAGTATATTTCTTAACTTTATATTAAAGATAGAAATAGTAAGGGTGAGGCACACCTCATCCATTTCTGAACACACCACTTTAAAATATTTAATATTATCAAAAATTTAAATACATTCCACAATATTACCATTTTAATCTTATAATTATATAATATAAAATTAAATAAAAAACAAATAGTAAGGGTTTTTATATCTTTTAGGGTTAAATGCAAAAAATAACCTAAACTATTGACTTTTTTCATTTTGCAACCTAAACTTTTTTTTTTATTAGATTGCAACCTAAACTATTAAAATTTATCAAATTGCAACTTTTGAACCATTTTTCGGCAAAAACGTGAACACGTGACACACACGCTAACTTCATATAACAGTCACATTTAATTAAAAGACTACAAAAATACCCTTATGTTTTCAGTGTGCCGGTTACGTGTTCTCGTTTTCATCGAAAAATGGTTCAAAAGTTGCAATTTGATAAATTTTAATAGTTTAGGTTGCAATCTGATAAAAAAAAAGTTTAAGTTGCAAAATGAAAAAAGTCCATAGTTTAGGTTGTTTTTTCCCATTTAACCATATCTTTTAATATATATTAATTTTTAATTAACTTTTAATGAATTTGTTTAGCAATGAGTGGGATATTTATAGCCTCGCCCTAGTAAGTATATTTTGAGATGCATCTGAAGAGTAAATGAGGAATATTTGCCGGCGATGAGTGAACAGTAGCACGTGAGTGGAATCCATTTCGTGTTGATGATGCACACTCTACTCTGCTAGACAACAAATTTGACACGCTTCACTCCTCGTTGTCACTCTCTCTCTCCCCTTTTTTCTTTGCCATATAACTTGCCTTTTCTATTCTCTTTCTGATCACAACTTTCAACTTCAACAGTCTTGAGATCCTCAACCCCTTTTTGCTGTGAGCTAAACTCCTGCATTGGTTGTTATTTGTTGCATTTTCTCACATTTTGATGTATATTTAATTTATTATTGCTGTATATTTGTCCCAGGTCTTCAAGATTCCTTTTGGGAGGCTGAAGAATTGTGAGTAAAGAGAGGAACAACGATGTCTAAAGCAGGAGCATTGGATCTCGCATCTGGGCTTGGTGGTAAAATTGACAAGACTGATGTTCTATCCGCTGTTGATAAGTATAGCTTTAAACTCTCTCTCTCTCTCTCTCTCTACTGTGTCATTGATGGGAATGGCAAAGTGGAAACATGTTGCTACCAAATTTGGGGATTTCTAAAAGGGTCCCACTCTCACTTCAGAGCTCCATAGCTCTTAATGAGTGTGTTTTCTTGTTAATTCCGTCAACAGTAGCTAAGTCTCTGTATTTATAACTTGTGAACCTTGTTTTGTGATTTAATACTTAATTATGCAAAAGCAAGTCCTTGTCACTTAAATCTTAGATAATTCTGATCTCTTAATAAAATCGCATCTGGATACACTGTAATGTGATCCAATGTCTTGATCTTTGACCAACTCTGCAGTGTGGTTTTTAGTTATTTTACCTTATGGCTAGTTAAATGAAGGTTTAGGCTTTAAGGTCTCTGTTGTGAAAAACATTCTGTTTTATTAAAGAGAATATATGCCTCATCAAGCAAGATGTTGATGAGATATGAACCATATGGTAGACATCATATGGTAGGATTATGGCCTAGTTTGTTGGTGTTGTGAAATGAAGGTCTACTCATACTAATATGTGCATCTGAGAACCAATATTTTTATTTATTTTTTGAGATACAGATTGAATATATTGTTGATGAAGCCAATTGAGATTCAGAATCTGAGAGCTGTTGGCTTAATGTACTCGTCCAATGTTTTGTTGCGTTTTCCTTCTTTTTTGATTTAATTTGCTGGACTTATTATATCAGTGAATCTGATCATGTATGATAAGTTCATGACATAATTTTTTTTTTTCTTTTTGGTGAACTTTAACTTGTGTTTGCTTTGATACAGATTTGATATTACAAAGATTAACTAATGAACCAGCTATTGCAGATTATTCTGATCTACAATTGCATCTTTGTTTTACATTTACTTCTCTTTCGCATGGTGTTGACCATAAGTTTTTATGTGGTTTGTATTATCTTGTATAAAATTGGTATTTAATTGTCTATAATGCAGGTACGAGAAATATCATGTTTGCTATGGAGGCGATCATGAAGACAGAAAAACAAATTATACTGACATGGTGAGATGTCTTATTTTCATGCCAATTTTCACCTTTACAGAGAGGCAATGTTTTCTTCTTTTTAATTATTTTATCATGCTTCTTTTGAATCTAAAGAGTTTAGTATTAATTGTTTCACTAATTTAAGCGTTCCTCACTTGTCCTCTAAATTTCATTGATGGTTTTGAAAGTGGAATTGAGACCTCTTTATTTCTCTATTACACTGATTTCTACTAGTCTGCTTATGAGAAAAACTTCTTTCTTAGTCAGGGTGTTGATTCATTTCTCAGGTTAATAAGTACTATGATCTCGTCACAAGTTTCTACGAGTATGGGTGGGGAGAATCGTTCCATTTTGCACCCAGGTGAGCAATTTGCTTCTTTAAATTTTGTTTTTTGGTCTAGATTTTCTTATGTATTCAGCATGCATATCCCAGTGAAAAGCACCTTTAATACTACACTACATGGCTTAATACTATAAGAACTTATGAAGGAAAAAAGTAATTCTTTTTGAATTCAATATACTCTAGTGTCCAGAGTAAATAGCCGAGTTACCAATATCCAGATCTCCTTACATGTGCAAGGTGTTGGCGAATATGACATCTAATCTCATTGTTTTGATTATTTCTTCATATAGTTTTCTTCACATCTGCAATTAATTAGGCCATATGAAGTGTCAATTCTGCTTTGTTTCTATACCATGTATGTTTGTTGTAAAGACAGTCTTAGACCCTTTTTGGGTTGCAGATTGTAGAAACTAATAATTACCATCTTGTAATGTGCCACAGATGGAAAGGTGAGTCTCTCCAAGAGAGCATCAAGCGACATGAGCATTTCCTTGCCTTACAACTTGGCCTGAGGCCTGGACAAAAGGTTTTCTTGACTTCTTTTTTGAACCTAACTTGGACTTTTACATGCCTATGCTTTGAATCCACATTCATCTATTGTTCATGTCTATAGGTCTTGGATGTTGGGTGTGGAATTGGTGGTCCATTAAGAGAAATTGCTCGATTCAGGTGATATGAGAAGTTAGTTTATTTAGCTTTTAGTTATTTATATTGACTCTGCTCACTTTGTTAACCTTTTTCCCTCACTAACTTGTGACCTAGTACATGAAATTTAAGAGTCATAAAATGAGCAGTATACTGTAAATTAATGAATAATTTCAAACTTTCGGGCCAAAACTATTCATCTTTTTTCATGACATGCATGCAGACAGATATACTTATATCCTCTATTCTTGTTTTCAAGACAAATTTTCATGATGCTGTTGTGCTTTCTATGGATAGATGGGTACCAGAAGTGGCTTAACTGTCAATTATATCGCTCATGTATATCGTAAATATGTGCACTCAGTTTGCTCCATCCTCCATGATCCATGATCTTGATGAACTTATAAATCTAATTAGCTTGTGAATTTCAATTAGGTGTTTCAGACATCATTACACTTGCATTCTGTCTCAAACTCTTGTTTTGTATTTTTGTCTTGCAGTCTGACATCGATCACAGGTCTCAACAACAATGAATACCAGATATCTAGGGGAAAGGTATTTGCTAATCTTTTAAGCCATATATACCAAGTTTTGGAATCTTTCTGGACCAAGGTTGAATTCGCACTCTCACATCACCATAATTGAAGGATAATTGCATGGTTATGTGTTGTCACCAAACTCACTTCATTTTAATATTCATTTTGATCCTATGGTTCCAGCTTTTCATTTCCTAACCACGCCCCTCTGCTAACTCAAAATAAAACGGTATTAGAATCATTTCAATAGTTATATACTATGGTTATCTTTCTAGTAACCTGAAAACACGTTGTTTTCAAATTACATCTATTTATACTTCTCTGGGCGTTGCAGGCTCTAAACCGTGTTGCTGGAGTGGACCGGACTTGTGATTTCGTTAAAGTCAGTAAAGTTGTACATCAAGTTTGTATTCATTTATGATTAGGAGAATCTTTCCCGTTTTCTAATACTTATCAATAACACAGGCTGATTTCATGAAGATGCCATTCCCTGACAACAGTTTCGATGCAGTGTATGCAATTGAAGCCACCTGCCATGCCCCTGATGCAGTATGCAAATTCTTACCCATTTGATCATCGTTTTCAATAGTGAAAATCCTAATTTTTTCTTTATGAGGTTCCCTTGACATGCTCTACTGTCTCCAGGTCGGTTGCTATAAGGAGGTATACCGGGTTCTCAAACCAGGCCAGTGTTTTGCTGCATATGAATGGTGCATGACCGATGCTTTTGACCCTAATAATAAAGAGCACCAGCAGATTAAGGTTATTATACCGTTCATAGAAAATATACGTTTGGCGATAATGCTTGGTTTTGATGTGAAATTCTCGTTGTATAGGCTGAAATCGAGCTAGGTAATGGCCTCCCTGACATAAGGTTGACAGGCCAGTGCCTCGAGGCTCTCAAGCAAGCTGGTTTTGAGGTACGTAGCAAAATTATGAACTTTTCTTTAGTCTACTGAGTTTTCTAGAAGATTATGAGCTAAGATAATGGGATTATACAGATTGTGTGGGAGAAAGATCTTGCAGTGGACTCACCTGTCCCATGGTACTTGCCCATGGATCCAACTCACTTCTCTCTCAGCAGTCTGCGTTTAACTGGACTCGGACGATTCTTTACCAGAAATATGGTAAGATTCATTTCCTCTACTATATATGCATAAATTCATTGTATTGCCTTATCTTCTTCTTGTATTAAAGATAGTTTTTCTTTTACATCTTTTTTCTTCAGGTGGCGGCTCTGGAAAAAGTCGGAATTGCCCCCAAGGGAAGTCAGAGAGTTCAAGCTTTCTTAGAGAAAGCTGCAGAAGGGCTTCTCGCTGGTGGCAAGTAAGAATCTTTTCTCGGGTTTGAATGCTCTATAGCTAACATTTCCTTCCTAACACATAGAATCGGGTTTTTCAGGAAAGAGATTTTCACATCGATGTATTTCTTCTTGGCCCGGAAGCCCCTTTCAGATGCTCAGTAGTCATATCAGGTGAAGTTGTGGGGATTCTAACTGTCTTATTTATAACAACACTAGTTGAGTCTTGTTGTGTTTCTTGATTTGCTTGTCTGCTTCTTCTTCTCTTGAGACTCACCTTTGTTGATTTTGTGCACTTAATATCGTTGTCTTGTGGGCCCTACATCTGGTGTTTTGTAATCCAACCCTGGAACAATGCCTGAGGTTCAACTAAGTCATCTTCTGTTGTTATCATGCACTGAATCGTATTATGTTGTGTGTTTGTGTGTGTGTGTGGATGTTAATATAACTACAAGTAAACAAACAGCTTCAACATGATAACCAAATGAAGGTAATATGAATTCAATCTATTTCAAAGATACATGAATTCAATCTATTTCAAAGATTGAATTCAATCTATGCCAAAAAGTAATGATCCTACAAAATTATCTTTTCTTGAACCTACAAAATTATCTCCTCTTTCAAGAAACAGTATAAACTATGAAGTCGGTAGTATCTATGCGTTTGGAGCCAAGACGGCAAATAAATTTAACATCCTCACGGCCATTTTTGGTGGTGGTGTCGTGGTGCTGTTGGTGGTGGTCATGATCACGGGCAGGTGGAGGGTGGTAGTACATTCGGGCAGTTTGCGGGCAGTGGGAATGAAATCTTGTCATAATCCTTATACCAGCATCCAAAAGCTCCATATACTTCCCCATCCTTCTTCTGCAACTCTTATTCTTGAATGAAAAAGATGAAGAGAAAGAGGATAGAGAATGAGGAAAGAGAAAGCAGAATTTCTTCAAGATTTTTTGAAACAATCTCATGAGTTTTTTCCAGCCCATTGAAATAGGAGGGAAGAGAGAAATTGAGGGCTTAAATTGCGGGTTATAAAGTTGCTTTGCATCCCAAAATTTCACACTATCTTTGTTAAGGGTGCATATGCTTCATAACCATTTTATGAGGTAATGTATGTGCTAAATAAAATTCTTGATAAATAATGAAAACAAAAGAAAACCAACATGTGTGAAATTAATGATTTTATTTTTGGAATATGAGATTAAACATAATGTAGAATAGAAAATAGGTTGGACAATTTGATTAGTTTAAGATTATTAATCTGATTTGGTTTCAAGGAAAACTATTCTTATGTCGAATGCTTGTATTCTAAAATGGAAGATGATTTGTTGACATAGTATTTGCTAAAAAAACAAATAAGTAATGAAAATTGTATAATTAATAATCTATCCAAACTCACATTCAAAACTAACAATGTCAATTATATAGAAAATCAATGGGTTAAATGTGCCAAACCCCCCTGTGATATGGAAAATTTGCGTCGCTCACCCCGTGTTTTCAAAATGGCAAGGTTAACATGTGGGTTATTAAAAAGTCGGCGCGTTTTTCCCTAAATCGTGAAAGTTAACAGGAGTGCAGTGCACGCGCCTGTAGTGCGAAATTTTTTGTTGGTTCTTGACCAATTTTTAAATGTTAAATGACTATTATATCCTTACATTTTGTCTATAAATTGCACCATACCCCCTTTTTACAATAAAATTTGTAATTTAATACTATTTTATTTATTCTATTTTTTTATTCAATTTTTGGAATTTTACTTTATTTAATAGAATTTTTCTTTTATTCCAAAATTTCTACTTAATTTAATTTAATTATTTCTATTATTACTATATATATATATATATATATATATATTTTTTTTTTTTTGGAATATTTTACAACCTTAATTTTAAAATGAATTTATGCTCAAACTATTTTTCATTTGATTAAAATTTTCTTTTAAACTTTATATACATATAATTTATTTTTTAATTAATTTTAAAACCAATAAAATAAATCTTTGAAAAAATAATATAAAAAATTAGGATTTAAATTATTTAAAAAATTAAAATTCAAAGATTGATCAAATCTTCAAAAATTCAAAGAGATCACCGGAATCGCACATCTCCACCAGTATATACACTCGATTTTTGGTGAAATGGGAAGAAATGTGATGAGATTTGGGAAGAAACATTAAAAGAAAATCAGGAAAATTAAAAATTGAAAACCCTAACACCATTCATCATCTCTCTCCTCGCAGTTGCAACGTCTTGCCGCTGCTATTCTTTAGAACCGCCCTTCTCCGTCATCTTCTTCTCCGACCAACCATCATCTTCAACCCTTCTTTCTTCTCCGACCGCCGCGCCTGCATCTTCACGGCGTTGCAACCACCAACCTCCGCCATCTTCTTCTCCTTATGCCATCTGCTTTTTCTTTCTGAAACAGCGCTGCCGCTGCGATTCACTGCTCCACCATCGCCCTTCTTCTCCTGCCATCCACACCGCCACCAATCTCCACCTCTCAGATCTGTCGCCGAGCACAGCCATCCTCTCCGCCGCCGTCATCGTAGCTCCGCCCAGACGCTTCTGCAACAGCCACCACCTAAGTATTTTGGGATGAGAATCGGGACCCTAATTTTTTCCTCTCTCGCTACAGTTTCAAATTACTTTGACTCACGCTGTGAACAATCTGGTTGGTATTGGGGGCATAATGGGAAATTGACACTCAAATTTAACACCGTTAAGTCCAATTCTAAAAAATGGAACGTATGCCGAATTTTTGGTAACCCACGTGTTAATTTTGCCATTTTGAAAACACGAGGGGGAGCGACGCAAATTTTCCATATCATATGGGGGTTTGGTACATTAAACCTGAAAATCAATACAGGTAATGGTGCTGGGCGCCAAGAAGCATTAAAAACAATAAAGCGTACAAGACATAAACATAGAAAACCATAATTATAATTTTAAGAAAAAAAAAACCAAAAAACACAAAATCAGAAGATTCCATATGATAACAGTAAATTTATACAGAACTTGTTGGCTTGAACAACACTGTTACCCTACCCACTGTGATAATGTGCCCATGACTAATGTGTCGAAAATCTAATATATCTATAAATTTTATTTTCCATATAATAAGAGGATGTGATAATCACACGTCATCCGTGGACATATTAAGAGTTGCCCATTGTGAACATTTATCATTTTCGTTGGCTTGAAATCTGAATTATTTTTAAAACTATTTATGAGAGAGGTGTATGCCTTAAAAAGGGATGTAACATTAATCTTCTTCCCAAAAGAAAAAAATATTATTATAATCTTTAATCTTTTCTGCATTTTTATACTTTAATGTAACATTAAATGCATATAGACTTGAACAAAATTTGAATTTGAATTCACCCCCTAACGATAATCCAAAAGAAATTCTTTTAATTTATCTTTGTTGCTACTAATATACAGGCCCAAAACTAAATAGTATGATTATCTAAAACTTAGCGTCACAAATTTTTATGAGCCCAATCATGCCTGATCCTTAATATTTTTAAATAATACGATTAATATTTTTACATATAACAAGTAATATTTTAAGTAGTATTTTTTTAAAAATGTATATTTCAGTTATAAAAGTAATATATTATAAGTAAATAGTTAATATCTTATAAATATATAATTAATATCGTTCACTAAAACATATGTTTCAATTATACAAGTAATACAATATAACTTTATAAGTAAATAATTAATACCTTTATGAATATATAATTAATATCTTTCACTGAAACATGTAAAATTAAATGTAATACCAGATGAATATGCAATTAATATCTTATAAATATACAACTAATATAATTAATAACTTGATGTATATAAGATTGTGTGATCATTCAAAAGGTTAAATCGTTTGCGTTTTATATCTACATCAGTTTAACGGGCTCTAAAATTAAACATCTAAGTGATTCTATTTAGAGCCTAAATATTTTCCATGGGCCCGGCTATCCGCACCCCACTAATTATTAAACACACCTCATTCCTAGTGTTACTGTTCACATCACTTGTGAACAGTAACACTAGGATTGGGGTGTGTTTAGTAAATTTTGGGGTGCGGATAGCCGCACCCATTTTCCATTACAACCATCTTATTTCTTAATTCCAATTATACCGTCACTAGCTCATTTCTACATCCCACCAATTTTAGGTTTAAATTTTTCTTGTCAAAATCCACCACTAATTTTCCATTTTCTTCTTTTCTTCGGTCATCATCTTTTTAATTCACGACAATTTGGAGCCTCCATTCTTTTTCTCTAAAAGAAAAAAAACTATTCAATCTTTAACTGAT
This sequence comes from Scutellaria galericulata, assembly GCA_946896805.1. Classification (NCBI taxonomy): domain Eukaryota; kingdom Viridiplantae; phylum Streptophyta; class Magnoliopsida; order Lamiales; family Lamiaceae; genus Scutellaria; species Scutellaria galericulata. The sequence goes on along the minus strand of OX335798.1, from coordinate 9,098,241 downwards.
AATAAACATATCTGAAGATTAAAAAATGATGAAATTAATTGACAAACAATTTTTGAAACACAACATAATTGATTTGAAAAATATAATTCTTAATTTATACACTGATATTTGAAAATTTCTCATTGATCTATCATAGTTAGGGAAAATAACTTAATATATGATTGTTAAAGTTCTTCTGATACTCCACTTATCGATTAAGAATTTACTGATTGTTTGACTGATATATTTTTCTTTCATGTCATTGATTATTGAATTTTTTTTCGAAAAAGTAAAATGTAGATTGAGCAACATTAATAATCATATAAAGTAATTATCTTCTCATACATTAATGTATTTGTCAAACATCTTTGTAATCTTTTAGGTTTCACATTCGTCAAAGTTATAATGAATTTTTCTTTTAGAAAAAAGAATGGAGGTTTTAAATAATTATGAATTGAGAAGATTATGGTTGAGAAAAGAAAAAAAAAGATGAAAAGATGGTAGGTGGACTAGATGGCTACACAAAGAAAATATAAGATGTAAAATTGGGGGTGCATGTAGAAATGAGTTTTAAAAGTAAAATAGATATTTGAAGTGTAAAATAATTTTAGTAAGAAATTTTATGGTTGTGAATATAATTAATTACCCTAGATATCATAACTGGTAAATCAACTACGGTTGAAGCCCATGATTCCATGAAGGCCATTATGCCAAGTCTTTCATTTGAGAGTACCATTGCAGATCAGTGTTTGATGTCAAGACAAATTTTATAATTTTTATTATCTTTCTCCCTTTTCCACTCCATCTACCTCATTAAAAAATTATTTCATTTAAAAGTAAGTACCATTATCTATCATTTATAAAATACATCTTATTTTCTTTCTCTCAAAAAAGATAAAAAAAATTTGTATTTCGATTTTTTTTAAATAAAAGCATCGTATTTTTTTTAGTTCAATTCTACTTTATCTTAGTAGAGATAAATATTAATACTATCAACCAGCACGAAACTAGTTAAAATAGCCTTAAAAAAACTTTGAAGTAATTAGGGTATCTCCAACATTACTGAAACATTCAAATTTAATATTTTTCTTCTCCAACAGTGTTGTAAAAGCCTAAAAGGTTGCGCCAACAATTTTCAACTGCTATATCTGCATTAGGTTAACGAAGACATAAAACTCGCGGTATTCTCTCTCTCTCTAGGGCAGGGAAGGAAGTTATCATTTTTAAACCTACGAGCAAGTAATAAGTAATTCTTTGAAAAAGCCCGATTCTCTTTGTCTTCCCCCTTTTATTCCTCAATCCACTGATTCATTCCTTCATGTACACATGATTAACATGTTTTAAGCTAACTACATGTTGAGCTCCTAAGTGGAGCTTGTGGTGCAGAAAATTTAAAAAAAAAAAAAAAAAATTCTTTTTTAGTGTAGAAATTAATGCAGGCTATTAGGGATGTATGACAATTTTTATATTAGAATAGTTCAAAATTTATGGTAAAACACCATACAGTGTTGAAGATGCCCTTTCAATATTTCAATACGAACTTTAATTGAAATTAATAAAATAGATCATAGATTAACATTTTTTATTATAAATTATTAATTCTCATTTATATCTTTTCATTTATTTGTTGGTTTAACAAATTATACAATGACATTCATAAGGCATTATAAAATAAAAAGTTTCTCTTCTAAATTTGGACAAGTAGAGAGAGAGAGAGAGAGAGAGAGAGAGAGAGAGAGAGAGAGAGAGAGAGAGAGAGAGAGAGAGGTATGACTCTTTTAAAATCATAAAATGCAACATGATATTGAAATAATGCAGATGATCAGAATTAATACTTTGGGCTATGTAAACAACATTTTTCATTCGAATTATACGAGATTTAACATTTTTTTTTATAAATTTTTAAATTTTTCATTATGATGTATGAATATTAAATTTGATACATTTCACCATATCATATAAATCCCAACTTATCGTTAACTTTGGACACCCATACGAGTAGGATTTGTAACATTTGTTTGATACTGTAAAATGCATCAAATATAAATTTCAAATGACAAAATTAACCGTTTAAAGTTTATCATATAAAAATAAATATAGTTCTAGAAAAATATTTTTAACCCATTATAAAATGTACTTTTTCCTCGAAGAAACTTAATGGAAGTTGATTGCAAATGAAACTTAGATCCCATCCTTTGAGAATGATAGAATGAGTCTTAGCTTAAGGCATTAAAGACTTTTGTGTGCTAGTTTCGAATATTGTATTTTCTATATTTCCAACTAGCTAAGGAAAAAACTCATGTGAGAAAAGGATCTAATTATGAGTTTGAATCTATGGGAATTAATTAAGAAACCCTTCCAAATCAGCAGTTGATCAACTGCACAGACTTTGTTTAAAAAATTCATTTCTAGAGGAATTAATTACACAACTTTCAACAGTATTTTAATTCCAAAACAAAATCATTGTTTTGCTACCAAAATTTGGGTCAAATTCTAAGAAGTATATATGGTGGAAACTGACCTTAGTTACATGACTTATGAAGCATGAAGCTTCTAGTGGGAAGAAATCAACTGTGAACACTAATAAGTCCTCTACGTTTGGATTGTAGTTAATTTATTTATTGGTTATGAATTAATTCATTTCACGAAATTTCTATTCATATATATCTATGTTTTTAACATGATACTTTTCTAATATTTTCCAAATCCCCTTTTTGAACTTCCACTTCCACTTCCTATCATTAACCCCTAAGCTTAATTTAAAAGAAATTAATATGAAAAGTTGGATATATATATAAATTCTCCACATAAAATAATTGCATCCCTTTACAAACATAAAATAATTGAATGAGTTGCGTGGTGCCAAATGGGCCAATAATATGGTAACAAGTAACCGAAAGCTTTAACATATTAGCCACTTACCAATAATGGACAAAAAGCAAATGCAATTAGCTTATACTAATTAAGGAATATTCATTAATAAAATAATACATATAAATATATAAGAATATTCCAAACCTAACTCATGCTTCACGACTAGTATTGGACGACATAAATACGATACCATCATAGAACCTTCACTTGGATAAATATATATAAATTGAACTAGTAGCTAGTTAAGGATAGTGACCTAATTCTAATCTAATATTTTGGCTTAGATCATCAGATTCAGAACCCCTTAAATATGTTATGTCCTATAGTTTCAAACCAATTAGTATATTTTATTACTATTAAGTTGATCATAAGAGTAGTTATTATCAATGAAATAAAAGATTCATGAGAAACTTTACGTCATGTTCATGTCCTTTGTCAAGGAATTATCATTCTTTTTTATATACTTTTTTATTTAATGATAAACTTATTGATATTAATTAATTGAAGCTTATTGCGAGCTGATTATTAGTATTAATGGAGTACACGAGTTTTTATTTTATCATATATACTAACAACAACATGCAACACCCAAAAAAAAAATAAAAAATTGTGTCAGAGTCCTAATCATCATTACTTATAATAATTAATAGCTTGCATATAACCAATTTTGCCATTTCATGTTAAACGTAAATGACAAATTTTTAAATTAACTTAAATGAAAAGGAGTATATTAAATTAACTATTTTCTCATAAAGTTCTCTAAAGTAGATTTTTGTAAGAATGTGTGATTGATCTAATTTCGTGAGATTGTCAACTACAACTTATAAATTATGAAAATAGAGTTTGATTTGTGAAAACGAGCTTTGTCCATTTTATCTATACGGGGAATATTTTAAATCATAGGATGTATGATATGTAACATGTATTTTTGATTTTTTCAAAACTGTGCCACATATCATACATCCAATAGTGTGTGGGTAATACACACACGAGTAGAATATATTAGTCGTAATAATGGTTGTGGGTTGTTGGTGTGGCTTGTCTCACGAAGTGATTTTCGTGAAAACAGTCTTTTTATAAATTTTGTGACCAGTTTTTTTTATTTAAAAGAAAAAAAAAGGAGTTCCTAATTTATTCGAATTCCCTTTCAGTCGATTTCCAAATCTTAATCAGTTTTCTACATAAATAAATAGTTTAATTTACAAATCTACTTTTGGAAAGGTTAGCTTTCTATTATAACTTGAGTGGGTTAATTGACCTCCACTATATTTTGATCCATTATAAAATCTTAGGTTTCATTGCATGCGATTTGATTGGAGGGGCTTGAAATTTTTAGTGGTAAATTCATTAATAGTGTTTGAATAGACACAGTTTTAAATCCGTCATTTTTATTTTAAACTCATTTTTGAATAATATGAATCTTTTAAAAACCTATATTTCAAACATAAAAACTTATGTGAGACGGTTTTATAGATAGTTACTGTGAGACAGAGTCCCATCACCTACAAACAACATGTGAATTGTAGGGTTTGAGTTGTGGGTCGACCCGTCTCACACAATGCAATAAAAATCTATGAGACGGTTCCACAAGAGACTCACCCTATTTCAAATCACTCTATATAAATAGAAAACAATAATTTATTAATTGATGAGGTGGTTCCTGGAAAGTCAATTTTATTTTACAAAAATATAATTAACTCGGAAGTTCTTTTTCATAAGGAAATAATTTTTAATGTATTATTATTTACTTAAAATACAACTTCTTGATTACAAATCAAGCAACACTGTCAATGGCAGTCTTTTCCCTTCGTTATTAATCATATTAACAAATCCTCAATGGCTATCCATTAATAACTTTAAGATCTTGCATTCTCCCTACATATCGAGGGGTGGGCACCAGAAAATAAATAAATCAACCATGAAACTGTTTGTTTACTAAAATTAATACACATAATTTATATGTGACAGTTTCGACGAGACTCTCATTATTAATAAACTAAATTCATTTTCAAATATTTTTATACGTATAGTACGTACTGTGAATTGTAGATTAACTAATCTTACAAAATTAAATCGACAATACACTTTGCAACAATCCTACTCAAGTTAAAAGTGCAAATAGATATTGGAGGATTTTTTATTTTTTATCATTAAATCCTGCTTTGTACCTACCTGCCTCTTTATGAACTAATTCTTGTCCTACTTTATGTAAAATAATGTGACCAAAATATACAAAAATTCTCATGGTTTTGGCAATTGACACATATATATTGTTTGATGGTGTAAGTTGTAACGTATTAAAAGTTTACATGTATGAGAAAAATAATAGGAGTAATCTTTTATATTAATGGAAATCGGTTAAAGTAGCCAAAATTCTAACTGAAAACCCTTTTCTTATTATTTTATTAAAAAACTCATTATTTCTAGAGACCCGCTTTAAGAAAGGACATTTGATAAGTGTCTTAAAAAAAAAGGGTTTTAATTACAATAGAGTCTAGAAATTTTTTGGCCCTTTTATTATTGTCTTCAATTTTATGTTTCCATTATGCTTTGTTTGAGATTGTATTGAAATAAAGAATATGTTAAGACTCATTAGAGCCTTTTGTAATCGATCTTGAATATATTTATTTTAATTTTTAATAGCCTTGGTCTCAATCTCGATAGACGTTTAACTCAATTATAACTCAAAGTACGATTATTTTATGCTGATAATGACAAATCATTTATATATGGATTATGTCGCAATACTAAACATATATGTAGATATGAAAATAGAATGGCTAAATGGAGAAAAAGGACCACATGCAAAATCAAATATCGCCAAATTAGTTGCAGCCAAAGTGGACTTTAATAACTACAATTTTTAATTTCTTTATAGCCCGGTTCCATGTATCTAAATGATCCAATTTTGAACTTAGATCGACTGTTATAACTACCAAGATTCTACCAAAAAAAAAAAAAAAAAAAAAACGAGAAAAAGAAAAGCAAAATTTTGTTTTCCAAAACATTGAGCTTCAATCTGTGGTTTAGATTGCTTCTTATTAGGCATGATGCAAATATAGTTGCTCACTATTTTACAAAGGCTGTTCGAATGGTACCACAACCCTTACTGTTGGATTGAACCTCTAAACTTTATGAAAGACTTACTTAACAGTCACCACAAAAAAAAAAAAAAAAAAAAAAGAGTATTCACCTTTAATTTTTTGCTACAACATAATGATAGCAAGAAATGATAATATAAATTGACAATTCACAAAAAACAATAAAAAAACTTATTTGCGACAACAACATTATGTTGTCGCTAATTACTTGCAAGAAGACTTTTGTAATAATAATTTAGTAACAAAATGTTGTTGCAAAAATATTTTGCAACAATTATTAATATTTTCGCAAATATTCATTTTTCTTGTGGTGTTTCTGTTATGTATCCATAAATAATTCATCTTATAAAAAACATTGAACTTCATCTCCACGGAAATAATTTTACTTACCCAGATTTCTTATTATATTCTGTATTCTATGACGAGTACTGTTTCACTAATAACCATTAGTATACAAAAAATATAATACCAAAAAATAACATAATAATATATACAGATCATGATCATTACATAAGCATTGTGTTATAATAAGGTCATTATTTTTATACATATTTACATTAGTATTAAATAGTAGATATCCATTGTGTACACTATTGTAGCAATGTCAACGTCGATCATAAAAGATAAAATTGCTACCAAACCATTGTACAATTAATCCATTAGTCTTAGAGATAAGCTCATCTTTGTCCCCAAATCTTTTGCTAATATTCTTATGGTCTTCATCACCTAAGTCCTTGTCAAATTGAATTAGAATCTAGAAATTATTTATGTTCTTACATTATTATAACATTGTTTTTATTTTAAAAAAAAATCTAAAGAATAACATCAACAAAATGTTATATTCTTTTTCGTAAAATGCCTTAACCGTCTCTAGAGTCTAGAGTGCCCAGTCATTATATAATTACAAGTAAATTTGTGAGTTGATAATGGATCAAACGTATGATTATTTTAAAGCTGTCTAAAGAATATAATCTCATGAAACATACTAATTAATAACCCATAATAAATAAAATATAGATTAACATCTGAAAAATGAGTTTGAGTTATATATGAATAGTGGACTCTAACATCTTATGCAATTATATTCATGAGACCATACTTTTATATAAAAGTTAGGGGTTTAACGAATAAGTATAATTTTAGAAGGCTCATTAAATCCTTATTTTTTTAGGGTTTAACAAAAATATATATATTTTGGATATTTTCGTTAAACCCTAAAAATAAGGGTTTAACGAACAATAAGTATAATTTTCGTGCTTTAGTACCTCATTTTGGATATTTTCGTTAAACCCCAAAAAAATAAGGGTTTAACGAAAAACATACCATAAGTATAATTTTTCGTTAAAGTCCTAAAAGTAGGGGTTTAACGAATAAGTATAATTTTTAATTAATTTTCGTTAAACCCTTATTTTTTAGGGTTTAACGAAAATATATTCATAGGTATTATATGGTATATATGATATATCAAATATATTTATTTGATATCAAAGTAAGTAAATGAATAGTAAAGGAAAAAGAAAAAGATAAAATAATTAGTAAAATCAAAATTGGGTATTTGGGGGATAATATGTTTTATTAGTGGGTATTTGGGGGCATTTGTTTATATATGTGGGTAGAATTGTTCATATGTTTTATCAAATTGGGTATTTGGGGGTATTTTCTCTTTACTTTTACTTTTCAAGTATCACATATTTAACTTAAGGTATTATGCAAACACAATGTTGTTTTATTCTTTTTCCTTTTTTTTTTTTCTTCTTTCTCCTTCTTCTTCTTAATCTCTTTTCTTATCGATTTGTTATTATTCTTATTTGTTTTGTACATTCTTCTTCTTATTCTTCTTATCTATCTTCTTTTTCTTATTCTTCTTAAAATTGCCATGAAGTCATTTATAAGGTTTTTTCCCCTCTTATTTATGAGTAATTTTAAAACATTGAAAATAAATTATTTCAAACAATATGAAATCATGATTTGCAAAAAAATTAACGAAAAATATGATGAAATCGTGCCTTGCATAAATTTTGAGGAAGAAGATGATGAAATATTTGAAATATTAAGATTTTCAGTGAACGTATTAGTTGTATACTCTTAAGGTATCAGTTGTTTACTCTTAAGGTATCCGTTGTAAACTCTTAAGGTATTACATATTTACCTTTAAGATATTAATGCTTATAGTATAAGGTATTACATATGCACCTTTGAGATATTACATATTTACCTTTAAGATATTAATACTTATAGTATAAGGCATTACATATGCACCTTTAAGGTATTGCATATTTACCTTTAATGTATTAATATTTATAATATAAAGTATTACATATTTACTCTTTAAGGTATTAGTTGCTCATTTAATGAAAGATATCACTTATAGGTATCACTTGTATACCCTTTTAGGTATAACTTGTATACCTTTAAAGTATTATAGAGGGTATATCAAGTACTCCTTTCACTAAACAACATAGTTATATGATAAAAGAAAACATAAAAGTAAGAGAAAGAGATCAAAAAACAACAGTTATATCCATTAAGGTATCAAATTTATAGGCTTAAGGTATTACACCTTTTACTTTAAGATATTACATTTGATATCAAAAAATTATGTTTCATTGATATCTCTAACAAACTTTCTACTGTCTTCCACACATTCTCTAGTCTCTCTCTTCTGCAATTCTTGGAAAACAACAAGAGCAGTGCCAATACTGAGATAGACAAGAAGAAAAAAATTAGCGACCATGATTTACCAATCATCATGGCTAACAATTTATCTTATCAGATTTTTTCTTTTTTGATCTTACAAATCAAATCAAAAATAAAATCAGTGTATACTCTTAAGGTATCACGTATACTCTAGGTATCACTTGCATACTCTTAAGGTATCAGTGTGTTGTAGACTATAAATTTAAAATCTTAAGATTTCAAATGCGAATTTTCATCATCTTCTTCATCGAATTTTCTGCAACTAATTTCATGAAATTGAAACAACAATCTCATCAAGAAAACAGAGCTATTAATATCAATGCAAGAAAGAACAACACATCATAACTCTAACAAGAAGTGAGTGTCATTTAATAGCAAAACAAAAAATGTAAGAACTTCATATACATATACATTGATCTTCTTTCCCTAGTCCATCAAAGTGAAAAAACCCCTCCATTCCACAACCTAAATTATCCACACAATTTATTGAATTCAATACATTTTCAAAGAAATAATCCTCAATCGATTAGAATTCATCCAAAACTCCATCAAGAAATATATCATTATTTTTCAATCTACTAACACAAATCATGATTTGAATAAAAAGGAAAAAAATAGAGAAGAAGACAATGTAAGGAGGAGAAAGAAGAAGAAAAAGAAGAAGGAGATACACAACGTGAAAGAGGAGAAGAGAGAGAATTAAAGTTTAAAACGGAAAAAAGAAAAAAAATTAAAAAGTAAAAATACAAGTGGATGGATGAGAGTGGTTGGATTGGGAGCACGGTACCCCGGGCACACAAGTGTCACTCATTGCAAAACTATGGGCTTGTGTAGGTGAGGACAGTACTTAATGAGTTAAATTGGAGAATAAGACATGAGAATTGAAGTAGTGTCTGTATTTTGTCATCCCCACATAAATAAATTGATAAAAGCAGAAGAAAATGGGAAGAGATTTGTCATTTGAAAGGGTCACGTGTGTTAATGTGATACCATTCAATGCTTTTCACCTTCTCATTTTGACTTCTCACACTTCACCAATTTCTTTTCTATCACATTTATACCTTTCATGTGGATAAAAAAGAAAGATAGAATTTGGGTTTGGTTGACCCATCATTCACCATGTTGATGGGTTATGATCGTGTTGATCGGATCATGGATTGAAATCATCTCACCAAATGGAATACATAAGATACGACATATAATTTTTCACAATATGATTATAAAAGTGAAGAATATCACTTGAATTAAAGTAAATTAACCATTTATATATCTATCATTATTATATTGACAAGATATATGTTTTAGAGTCGATAATTTGAGCACAATCTAATGCGTCATCCTGAAAAGCCCGTAAATTAGATTGTACCATTTTTTTTGGAATCAGATCGATGATCAAACCGACTTGACCATTAGTTCAAGGTTCAATCGGTTGGATCAGTTCAGCTGGTAGGTCCGACTGCTTAGAAGAAATTTAAATAATACTTTTTATTTTAATTTTGTCATATTATGTACTTTTCTATAAAATTGTAGATGATGATGCAAAAGTCCATTTTAGTAATAATGATAATAATAATGATAAATTCAAAATCTTTGTAAATAAAATCTACAACATTATTCAAAATAAAACATAACATATAAAATTGCATGCATATATATATATATATATATATATATATATAAAATATCTCCTCAATTTTTTAAAAAACTAAGAAAATTATTAACTCATTAAGTTTATTTATTAAATTTCTCTTAAAAAAGGGACATGTTTTTAATCTCTTATAACTTATTCACAATATAGTATTAGAAAGTTGTCCCACATTGAAAATAACAACAAAGAAAGTATGATGGTATAAAACATATAAGTTTGTATTAGAAGTTGTGCTGCATTGAAAAAATATTAAAGAAATATGAGAGGTTGTAATATAAATTGTGAAAGTTTGTCCCACATTGAATAATCAACTAAAATGACATTAATTAAAGTCATCCACTATAAATGTTACAAATGTTTGACTTTGTCCCGTTGGGAATCAAAGTAGCATTGACACCAGGGGCGGAGCCTTAAAAAGCCCCCCCCCCCAATTTTTTTAATTATCTATATTTATATATTGTGTGGAATATTTTTGATTTTTAGTGTTAAAATACTAATTTTATAGTAATCTAGCCCCCTTAAAGTTAATTAGCTCCCTCAATATTTTTAGTTTAGCTCCACTTGTAATTGAGACCATGCATTATAAACGATGTTAGTGATTAGAAGTAAAATTATCCAATAATTTTTTAAATTTACAAAAAGAAAAAATAAACTAATAGAAGTATAATTATCCAATAATTTTTTAAAGTTATAAAAGAAAAAATTAAAAAAAAATTTAAAATTTAAAATATCCGATATTGTTCAGCCTTATGCTGTCCCACCAACAGTTGGTTGGACTATGAATATAACGGCCTGGGAAAAAGAAGGGATGAAATTATAAATAGCAAACTATAAAAAGAAACATTCTTTTTTAACCAAGAGTTTCAAATTATTCTTTTTTAGCCAAGAGAATATTTTTTGGGACCTTAGTATCCTCAATGAAATTAACTCTGTACCAGCCCGTACCACCATATTTCACCCCATACTATTATCAATGAAGTCCGTATCACCATAGTACACCTCCGTACCACAATTAATGTAGTCCGTACCACAATATTACATCACATACCATTATTAATATAATTCGTACCATCATAATACACACCCATACCACCATTAATGTAGCCCGTACCATCATACTACATCACAAATGTTAGAAGGATATATTTGGCAAAGGTCATTTCTCTTAGCTAAAAATAAATAAAATTTAATAACTTGACAAAAAAAATATTTATAAGTATAGATGGTTAAAAATGAGGGTTACCACAAAAAAGAATTGACTATATTCGTGTAACAATATAAACTCCACCCTCAAAATTGACACACTTGTAGACCTGGAAAAAAAGAATTGACTATATTCGTGCAACAGTATAAACTCCACCCTCAAAATTGACACACTGTAGACCGGGAAAAAAGAATTGGCTATATTTGTGCAACAATATAAACTCTACCCTCAGAATTGATATACTTGTAGGCCTGAAAAAAAAAGGTCTATATTCATGCAACAATATAAACACTCTACCCTCATAATTGGCACACTTGTATCCCTTATGTGATAAGCTAGTTATACCCAAGAAAAAGACACTTGGTAGACCTATAAAGAAATTTATGAGAATTATAAGACCTAAGATAGGGAAAACAAGCACAACCAAAAACCTTAAGAAATGAATAGTCTGGTGATGCATGAAACAACTTAAAATAAGGAGATTTGTGATGAAGAACAATTGTAGGAAGTCTATTAATGGTATAAACAACATTGGAGAAGGCATCCCAACAAAATTTTAAAGACATACTGACTTGAGCAAGAAAAAAGACTATGAAGACAAACTATGAGTATAGCTGTCTAAAAAAAAGAACAAACTATGTATATAGTTGCCTAAAAAAAGAATGGATTATGAATATAGTGGTCTGAAAAAAAAATAAAAAACAGTCTGATGGGCTTGAACTAAATCCATCTGTCAGGTTAAAATTGACTTGTAGATTCGATAATTTTTTTTTACAATAAAAAGACTAACACATTATATATTAGTAAAAAACACACTAATCCAATTATTGACTTTTAAGCACTTATAAGCACATTAAATATTGACTTTTAATAATTGTAAAATACTCCCTTCATCCTACATAAATAATCCACTAGTAATTTTTTTATTCCAAATTATAGTCACTTTCTTTATTTGTAAAGTTAATTTCTCCAAAATACCCTCAATCAATGTTAGAAACTTATGTAAGAATGTATAAATGTTGGTGGTTTTTTTTGTTTAGTTGTTAATATATATAAATAAGGGTATGATAGGAAGTTTGTGAAGTAAAATTACATTTTTAAGTAAATTAATCCATGTAAAATATGAACTTATGAAGTGTGTCTATTTATGTGAGATGAAAGTAGCTATTTGCATATACAATTATATAATAATATGTTGTGTTATATTTTTGTAATTTGATCCCACTTGTTGAGAGGATAGGTCAACCCGACCCGATTATATGACTTGGTGAGTCGGGTTGGGGTAATTATAACATCATGTATTATATTTTTCCAATATTCTTATAACACATGAAAAAAAAAATAGAAAAAAAAAAGTGGGGGCCAGTCTTGGGGTTTTAAAAATGAGAAGCAGTAGTAGCACCTATGTAAAGTTGTACACACTCCCGCTATATCACCTTCTCTCCATCGCCAAACCAATTCACAAACATTTCCACTCTCATCTCATCTCATCCTCCCTTTTTTCATACTCTTCAATGGCGAATTCCAGTACCCGATCCTCTGTTATCATTGTCGGAGCCGGTATCTCAGGCAAATATATCTTCTCTCTCTTGCAAAATGCTGATTAATTTTATGATGAGTACTGATTAATGGATGTAGGTATAACGGCGGCCAAAGTGCTGGCGGATAATGGAGTCGGAGACGTCTTGATACTGGAGGCCGCCGACAGGATTGGCGGCCGTATAAGGAAGGAGCACTTCGGCGGCGCCACCGTCGAGCTCGGCGCAGGTTGGGTCGCCGGCGTCGGCGGAAAACTCTCCAATCCTGTTTGGGAACTCGCCTCCCAATCCAATCTCCGCACCTGCTTCTCTGACTACACTAACGTTCTTCACAACATCTACGATTACAGGTGAAATCCCTCTCTCTCTCTCTCTAGATATTGCATGCTGTTTTTCTGGTATATGGTTGAACGATGATCATCTTCTCGTTTAGCGATTTTTACCCCCAAATTAATATCATGATTAAAGTGTGATAATAAATCCAATCGGAATCTGATTTCGGTTTTTCATGTGAGATTTGTGTGGGGTACAAGGCAATAATTTTTCTGTTAAATTGGAGTGGGCTAATGCGTCCTTTTTCTTTAGCTTTTCCTTTATCAGATTTTACTTTTTAGCATCTACGAATACTATATTTTCTTCATTATTATTAGCTACAGCCCACAGAATTCTTCTTCTCATAACAATGCTTCTCTTCTTTCGTGGTTTATAATTACTGGGGAATCGTAATTAAACAATCTGATTAGCTAATGCTCTTTTCTGATAACGACAGTCCATTAAGCATTTCCTCTCCTAATTATTTCTTTATTAAAAAAAGAAAAAAATCTTTTGTTTTGGCAGTGGGAAGATTTTTCCGAGCGGTGTGGTGGCGGAGTCGTACGAGAAGGCGGTGGAGTCGGCTATTCAGAGGCTTCGCGACGAGGAATCTAATCCAGATGCTGATCCTTCACTTGTTTCGAAAACGCCGTCGTAATGACACTTACACCATCTCCCTCCTTATTTTTCTGGTAAATCTCACCTTTTCATTAATGAATATGTTGCAGAGCTGCAAATACACCAGTAGAGCTGGCAATTGACTTTATTCTGCATGACTTTGAAATGCCAGGTAATTTTTTATTTTATTTTTATCTGAGACAAGAAAAATTGTCTGTCTTAGCAGACATGAAAAGGGTAGTTTTGTTTGTATGTAACAGAGGTGGAACCAATATCGACTTACGTAGATTTTGGCGAGAAAGAATATCTGGTTGCTGATGAAAGAGGGTACGAGCATTTGCTGTATAAAATGGCTGAGACTTTTCTTTTTACCCAAGAAGAGGGTCAAATCTCCGACACTAGGTTAAAACTCAACAAGGTAAATTAATTTCGGTTCATTTTACTTTTTGTCCTTTTTAAGTATTAATCATCATCATATAGAAACAAAACATGAAAGATTTTAATTGTTTGGGAAAAAGACAAATGAAAATTTAACTGAAACTGTTCATGCAAAGATAGTGAAATGGTCTGCAATCTCAAGGTGAATACATAAATGCTCATTTTTAGTGTAATGAAATAATAATAATAATAAATGATTATTTGGGGAGCATTATGCAGGTTGTTCGGGAAGTGCAGCAGTCGAGAAACGGCGTAAGGGTGAAAACAGAGGATGGATGTGTTTACGAGGCCAATTATGTAATTTTGTCTGTTTCTATCGGTGTTCTCCAATCCCACTTAATCTCCTTCTCTCCGCCCTTGCCAGTACGTTTCTTCTTTTCCTTTCTTACAACTCTTTGTTTGTTTCTATGATGTGCGTTCATCAAATGAAATTCAGTTATGTCCATAACAACAATAGTTGTAAAAGACAAAAACAAAACATCATGTCAAAAGTAAAGATGTTTGTCTTTTGACTTCAATTGGCACGTAATATGTAGCGATGAGAAAACATTGTTTGATGATAATACTGATGTGATCTAGCATCAATACTAGTTACATGATTTTGGTGTTTTTTTTTCTTTCTAAATTTGATTTATGGCAATGTGACCTATAGAATATCAAGATATGGGTCCCATTTGAGTTGGATTATCTTATTGGCTCACTTGCACAAGAGGCATTGATGACCTTGTATTAAATAAGAATAGTTTGAGGAGATGGGAATTGATTATAGAGAGGGAGCAACCATATTAAATGTGCTTGTTTTATTGTAATCGATTGACACTAAATAGACATTTAGATTTGGACTGTTTCTCTTTATAACTAATTTAGTCTCTTACTGCTTCCAAATCCAAATACAGTGGGCACCTTTCGTACATCAATCCACAGTATTTTGCCTCATTGTAGGATGGATTAATCAACTGATAGCTGTCTGTGTGTTGTTTTGTTCTGTTACGCCATTCCAATTTTTTATTATGCTATTATCACTATACATGTGACATGACATTAGGTGCAATGGAACACAAATTATAGTTATATTTGTTAGGTGCAACTTTAACTAAAATTACAATGTGAAACAACACAATTTAGAAATCCATATAGAAAATTTAAGCACACATCACTATTCTAAAAAAGTCCCCAATAAGTCCTCACTAAGGCCCCTAGGCCTACCACGCCTAGCGCTTTTCAGAACACTGTGGATGCTATAATGGTACAATGATTGAGTACTAATGCAATGTATAAACAATGCAACAGAGATGGAAAACTGAGGCCATTTCCAAGTGTGACATTGTGGTGTACACAAAGATCTTCCTAAAGTTTTCGCATAAATTTTGGCCTTGTGGACCGGGAAAAGAGTTTTTTATCCATGCACATGAGAGACGAGGCTACTACACATTTTGGCAGGTTCGTAAAATTTTGCAAGAGACTCGTTTTTTCTCATTACTTGTGTTGCTATTTGCATTGAGTATGCGACCTTTTGGTATGATGACGTGTAGTTTGTTGATTCCTTAAAATGCTGCTCATCATTGAGATGATGATGATGATAATCCAGGCTACAAATGGAAATTCTATAACAATTCTAAATCTTGAGTAATAATAACTTAATTTCCTAATAAAAACAAACACTCTGGGTCAGAATGTTTCATCTCTTCATAACAGATGTAGATTGAAAGATACATTCTCCTATATCTAATGCATCAGCAACTGTATATGATAGTAATGTGCCTCACTACATTATTACTGATAATTGACAAAGCTGTCACACCAAGAAACGGAGATCTTACTCGAACAGTCCAAATATTGCAATAGTATAATTTAAAGAAATTATGCAAGTTACTGTTTTTCTTGAGTGATTAGGTTATTTAGTATTTCTGTCACCTTCTGCATATACTTTTGTCAATAATATTATTATTACTCAATTAAACGTTATATCCTGTACATGCTATAAATGATTATCTATCTTTGGGCCATATATAATATGGACAAAAATGTAATTTGCAAATCTAAAATTTGATAACCATCAGCACATGGAGGACGCTTATCCCGGGTCCAATATCCTTGTCGTAACTTTGACAAATGGAGAATCAAAGAGAGTCGAAGCACAATCAGATCAAGCAACTCTTAAAGAAGCAATGGAAGTCCTAAGAAACATATTCGGACACGACATTCCAGATGCTACAGACATACTTATACCTCGTTGGTGGAATAATCGCTTCCAACGTGGTAGCTATACTAATTACCCCATCTATGGTAATCATCTTGTAGATGATGTAAAGGTTAGTGTTTTCTTGATTCCAAACCATGATAAGTTCTTCTGTTTTTTTTTTTTTTTTTTCTCTCATCTCATAGCTTACACTGTTTTCATGTTCGTCTTTTTATTACAGGCGCCAGTAGGACGGATATTTTTCAGTGGCGAACATACCAGCAAAGAGTATAGCGGATACGTGCATGGAGGTTATCTTTCAGGTGAGAAATTATGCATAGTTTATGAGTATGCAGACATGATCCGAGGAAAAGGGAATCATTAATTTCGAGCATTTTGTGTAATAAGCAGGCATTGATACAAGTAAAGCTTTACTTGAAGAAATGAGAACAGAAAATGAGAAAAAGATCGAAAGCAATTCTTTTCTAATAGAACCGTTGATTGCCTTAACGGGGTCTTTATCGTTGGGAGCTCTTTCTTCGTACTAGAATGTTGTACTATATCTATGCAAGAAAACAGAATAATCTGACTGATGTAGAAAATGGAGAGAGAAATGAAGTTGCACAAGCATTGGAAGTACAATGGAACTTTGGATGCTTTAGTTTGATGGGAAATGATACTAGATTTAAGATTTATTCTTCTTAGACGATTTGTTAGTTCTTCTCAATGAAAACTTGCCAAAAAATAAGGCAAAAAGTGTTTGTATAGGGACTGTTTAGTTGTTTTTTTATGACAAGAATATAACAGAGAATGTTTGCTTGTCCAAACAAATATCAGTTGAATGTATTCCAATTGGAAAAGCAGAGACATTTCATGTGTCAACATTTGTGAAATAACATGATTCAACATGTCTTTCTTTTGCACAATTATATATATAAACTAGTTTATTTAATTATCATTTAAAACATGATCCATATACAGTTTATGTCAGTTTATGAGTTTATTCGTAATAAAACAGAGTTTATGGGCATTCCGTAAAACTCCTCCGGCCGAATTTGAATTTAAGTAGAGCGAAAGTATGCCACATCACTATGTGTGTGAAAAAGAAAAAAAAAGGTTGATAATTAAAAAAAAACTTATCAAGTATCTATCATCGACAAACATAGGATGCTAAGAAAGGAGAAAGTGAAAGAAAAGAAGCAGCAGTCACATTATTGGACAATGCATTAAACTGCATATTGTTTAGTTCCCTGCATCACTCTGTTTTTGGCTATTTCCCTTCAACCTCTTCAAATTTTGTATCCAATTCACCCTTCTGCACAACAAACAAGAGTGTTAAGAGCTAGCTCTTTGTACCCATACAAGACGACACACACGCTACAAATGAGGAAAGCAAAGGTTGGTAATGAGAACCTTATGCATGTCAAGAATGATATCGGATCCTCCAATAAACTCCCCTTTGATGAATATCTGAGGGAATGTCGGCCAATGGCTGCAATTAAATTGACGTGGTTATCGCTCAACACAACATATGAATATTTTTTGATGCCCAGTGCATTATGTGAAACGACCATACAACATGAGGGTTGAAAAAATGAAATAAAGTGTCTATAAAGATTTCATTGCTATTGCAAATCCATTTTGGCTTCATGTAAGAAGCAATTCCTAGAGCAATAGAAATCCAGAAATAAAAGCAAACATAACAAATGTACTGAGGGCAGCAGTTATGTCGGGAAATTGTTAGTTTGTTGCTTCTCAATAGTTCTATCCATACAATTCTATCATTCTATAAATGCTGGCGTCAACATGATAAGTAATCACAAACTTATGACTGCTCGAAATTAGGTAACACGTGATTATAACCTCTTATCATATGTTTTTTTATTTTTTTTGTTGATTGGGATTTTGATGTACACTCAAATCCTCTCTTAATTTTTCACCCTCTCTTACTGCCGAATGCTCGCCATCAACTACATATCTAAAACTATTCATCAATCACCCTAAACATTCAAGGAAACAAGTTACCTGACAGCTTTTACAGCATTCTTTAACTCAGGGTCTTCTAATATATTTCTTGCACTCAGAGGAACATCTGCAAAACCATATAAACAGACACAAATTAACAATGTAACAAAAGTTTTTGATATATATTGCACAGTTAAAAATAAAAATAAAAATCATTTCATATGAAAGCTGTAAATGATCTTTTACAATCACTATAAAAGATGTAGCTCAATCATTAACAAACCAACTTCAGCATATTCAAGCCATCTTTATGAAATTTGCCAATGGATAACACATATAATAAATCAATCAAGTTAGATGCTTCAGTTAAATGAAATAACTACTGTTCTGAAATCACTTTCCCTGTTGCCCTATGGCACAGCTAACTGAACTCCAGGAAAACTAGAATGAAATATTTTGGCTTGATCAAGAGACTAAAACAAAGAAAGTGTCGTATAATATATAAAAAGGATGAATAAGGTATAGAACTTACTATATTCTTTTAAGACCCTCACTGCTAATGCACTGAATCCACATCGAGGAAGCTCTGGCACTCCTTTCATGTATATCATCACAGGATTTTCTTTAATATCCTGAAAATGTGAGATTAATCTGACAGATTCGAGCTAATATTTGTACTAAGAGGAAATCGAGACTAAATGGCAAGGTAATAATGACGAAGAAAAAAGCCCAATTGGCTAATAAGAAATAAACTTCAGAGCATTCTGAAAGTTTTGGTCACAAAATTCTACAGTCGCTCAGTGATTCAAGACAATATGTGCCAGAAGTTTTTCATAACAAGGAGTTTTACCTGCTCAACAATGTCTTTCAAGGAGAGACCAGAACTCTCAACTTTAGAAGTGGGTTTAAAATCTTCATGGGTATCAGGATCATTGGGCACAGTAGTGGAAAATCGATTTAAGCCCTGGTAAAATGAACGAGATGCCTACAGGGTATAACACAAAATTAAATGTATCAGAATCAGAATTAGGCAGATCAAATGGAAAGCCCATATACTGATAGCTTTCTGATTCTAATAAACACTTCTGCTATCATTTAGCCCAGATGAGACAGACTATATAACTCATACACTATTCCAGACTCAATCTTTAATACTAAGTAGATTAGCATTAGTTTCATGGATGATCAGAAATGAAACACGAAAAATAATGCTTTTTATAAGTCATGCAAATAAGGTCATTCCACATCATGAGAGCTTGAAAAAACTATAATAGAGTCATTAGAGGCACATATACACATTAAAGTTTGTGTCATCTTCATATTATGATCACGCTCTGCTGCAACCTTTTTCTAAGTTCATGATTTTCTAACATTTCAGGATGTATTAAGGTTCTAGGTGACTCAAAATTCATACACAATATTGGTATGGTATCAAATTCATTTTTTTCTCCTAAAATCTTCCCAGAACACACAAGTCACAACCAAACATTTCCATACAGATTCTTCTACAATTTTAGGATGTATCAAGGCTCTAGTTGACTCAAAGACAATATTCACATGGTTCTCTACTCCTCTACTTTATAAGACAATGGGAAAATAAGTTTAGTCGAAACTAAGGCAATGTTTCTACGTGTTCCACTTATACAAATTCACCCCCCCCCCCCCACCCCCAACAAAAAAAAAAACGAGTCATTCATTCATGCATATTCTATCTAATACAAATGTTATTTAAAAAAGAAAGGGAAATGATTTTTATCATGGAAGGAGATTCCCAGAACATCAAGGTAACAGTAACTTTTTTTTGAAGCCCCAAGTTAGGATCTTTCTTTTGCTTAAGAGGCAGACCATGCAAAACAGAAGGTTGTTAAACAAAGCTCTGAAAGGGTGATTTCCATGAAGATATTAGAGCAATCAATGCAATAAAAACTATTAAATGATAACGTTCTTAAAATATAAAACTGTTTTCTGCATAAGAATTCTTAGATGAAAAGAATTTCAAGACATCTTTAAATTACCAGTTCTTTAATCAAATTACTGTTTTTGTTGATTTTTATTGCCTAGCTGATGGCCATCTTCATGATGCAAATCCTCCGAAGCCAAAAACTCTGCTTTTCTTTTTCACTTCTATTATTTTGTCTCCCCTCTCATTTCTTTCATTGTATGTTTTATCTACACAAGCTACCCGATCACAACCTCCTGTCCACAAAAGCTACACTGCTCATCACCATATACAGAAAACTTGGTAGCTTTCGTGAATATTCACTAGTTTTCCCTACATATAACTTCACCTTTTGCTTACAAAATACTTCATTCTTGGGCAGCTTATGATGTTTAGCTGACCTATTTCAAGTGCACTGGGTTCAGACATCCAAATGGCATAAGAAATATACACAAGGTGAACTTGAAACATCAATAAGTCAAATGACAACCAACCTGTAAAGTGTTTCTTACATATAAGTTATATAACACAACAATGCTTATATTAGAAAATCAGAGGAGCTACAACTTACAGTAATGTTTTAAATAAAGGCAACTAAACGAACTTGATGAGTTAAGTTATGAGCATAATAATGTCTTAGTATCACATATCAAGCCAGAAAAATGTTACAAAAACTGATTATAGAAGGATACAATCTATGAAATCTCATTTGCTCACTTATCTATGTAAGCAATAAAGTGAAAAAATATCACATGGAAAATCCATACATATTCAAGGAAATTATAATCTAGAAAGGTTTAAGCAACATAATTAAAAAAGAAAAGAAGAACTCACATTGGAACTAGCAGCTGGAAATGCAGCGACGCCTTTGTAAAAAATATTAGCCAATGATCTTGCCATTGCAGTCTCTCAAAGCTGCACCCAATCCAATTACAGTAAGTAACCATGCATTTCACAAAGTCTTGCACTCAAGCAAACAAGAGATCGCAAACTTCTCTTATTTTATCCAATCATACAATAAAGTTATATAATACAACCAATCCCAGCAGATAAGTAAACAGGGGAGGGGGACACGGCTAAGTTCCTTCCTGTCCCCAAGCCGAATAGCACCTAAAGGAAGTCCCAGCCAAGTCACAGCCTCACTATCCGGAATCTCCTATCTGGCGAAATACTGAAAAGCCATGACTTTTGAACCAAACGCAAAGCCCCTCTTCCAAATCAAAAGAAAAAAGGGCACAAACAGGCCTTTACTTATGAGATTAGTTGCCCCAAAGTCAGGCTATTCCCGACGATAATTAATTCCGGAATAGAAAAGCACGAGGAATCCATTCTCTCGATCGAACACAACCCCTTAATGGATGACTACTCAGTAAAACTTTCAAAATTTCCACCGATTAATGAAATCTCAAAAGCGTGATTTTTAGTTATAACTTGTTCAATATGAAAAGCGATAGACATGCGCAAGATAAAGTCTTTAACAGTAAAAGCCATTAAAGAGACAAACTTCAAAACTTATATATCCGATTGGGAGGAAAAAAAGAGGGGGTACAATTTGGTTCTTCGCTCTTGATTCCTTGCCCTGGAAGAATACGCAGAAGTGAAAGGGGAAGAAGAGAATACGCAGAAAACAGTGGAAAAGAAAGAGGCTGCTTCCAGGCTTTTGTTGGGCTACAATTTGGGTCGCGGCTCATGGGCTGCTTTTGTTGGGCTACAATTCTTTTCTATTTTAAGTTTGGCCTACCTTGGTTTTGATTTCGGATAATTTTGTTCACGAACATAATATATATATTTTTCTATTAGGGTATATTTAAATTTTCCATTTTAACCTTAAGTTTAATCCTTTTCTTTTACAACCCTCAACCACCATTCTTTTGCTCTGTCTTAAACGCAAGCATTTATGAATTTTATGCATTATCATCGGAAAGACAAATCCTACTTCTGAAAAATTATTCAAAATTATCCAATCAATCATTCATTTCCTCTTAATTTAAAAAAGAAAAATTTCTCGGATCATTTCACTAAAATAATTATATATATTTTTGATCTTATCAATTTTTATACTCCCTCAGTTTTCCTTTTCACAGTATCTTGAATATATCTTTTTCTTTTTATTGATAAGTTAGAATTTTTGCCAAAATTTTCTTCCATAAAAAAAGTATTAATGGTTGTTCTCTTTTTTATACTCCCTCAATTTTCCTTTTCACAATATCTTAAAGGGGCGGAGATCATTTCTATCCAATATGCAATATCTAAAATGAAAAATACCAATTCATTTATAAATCAAGTTTTTTTTACCCAAAATGAAGTCAAGATTGCTCAACTGCCCTTATAGATCACGAAATTAGACATCCTCGTGATCTATCTTGATCACGAAGCAAAACATCTTCGTGATCTTTCTTGATCACGAAGCAAAACAACATCGTGATTTTCAAAGAACTTTGTGATCTATTTCATCCTTTGAAAAAATTTGTAATTCCTTAATTATACTCCATTTATTTAATAAAATCTGAATAAAACGTAAACTGATTAATATCAGACCCAACATGCTTCCGTATTTTTATATTATGATCCTTTTAGATTCAATTTCTGAAGGAATTTGTACGTGACATTGTTACTCATTCCAGACCACTGTTTTTTAGACAATATTGGCACGAGGAAAGTATTCCAGCCTAAATACTTGTTCCAAAAGAAAATCGAACCTTAAAGGTTTAAATATTGAAAATAAAATCATACTCTGTTCAAATTTATACATTTGTCTTTGTCTCTATCCTCTCGATTCCGGCTGGGTTTTACGGATCAACAATCCAACCACACGCCCGTAGTCGGTGGTTCACTCCGTCTTCACAACGAGGACCCATATCGCAATCCTTACTCCTATCCACTTGGTAGAGTTTTCAAGGAGATCACGGGGAGACGCACTACCAGTATTGTTCTTACAGAGTAATCAAAATCTTTTGGATAATATGTAGAAACAAAAGCCTCTTTTTATTGAAGAAATAAAATACAATTTATATTACAATACTATTTCTCCGCCAGTGGAGGAGAATACTTGTTTAGCCGATCATGGCTTAAACCTTTGGAGAAACCCCCATAAACTTAGAACACTAAAGACTAAAAAACTTAAGACTCTTTCGAGAGAGAAGTACTCAGGAAATATTGATGATTTCTGATGCCCTTCTCCAAAGACTGAATGCCTCATTTTATAGGCAATTTTGTGGATTTCAAATCCAGATTTCAGTCTTCATTCTTTAACTGTCCTTATGCCAGCTTCCTCCACTTTCTCTTGTCGGGTAAGTGACCACGTGAATTCATCCACATTCCTTCGTCGGTTTGTGAAAGTAGGATGTGCTTTCTCCCATCATCTTTTGTTGGTGATCCCTCCATAATTCCTTGTCGGGTGGAATCTTTTTGAAGGTTGTCTTGTAGTGTCGGCAGGCTCATGGTAGGGCCTGGAATTTATTATCGAGTCTAATTAGACTCGCTTCCTTTTACATTTTTGGGTTTTATTTTCTAAAAACCCCTCTTTGGCCCCTTCTTCTTTTGTTATGGTTCGGACCTGTTTCCTTTGATTTTGAAGCCTTGTCCAAACAATGGCTTCTCCTATAGTTGATAGCAAGAACATAGTCGTTCTTCCCATCGTCCGATATGTATCACGTTACATATCTTCTTCCTTGTATTTTTCACCGCCGGAACCTTATTTTCCCAGATTAGCTTTCTTTTATTCTCGAATAAATTCTCAGCAAATCCGGTAGTATTTCCTGTCATAGAGTTTAACATGAATGACCCGTTCACAGAATTTTGAAATATTTTAAATGAGTACTTCACCTTGTCCATCTCTATGAGACACACCCATAGTCCCCATGCTCGCCTTGTAGATATATCATATTCGGTGAGGGCGATGACTAGAGGACTGTTGGTTGGTGGTGCTTTAACTCTATTAAACGCCACTATGTCTGGTCTCTGTAGCTTCATAAAATGGAAGATTGGATGAGACCCTTTTTCTGTAATTTTTGGAGATGTTGAAATGAACTTAAGCTCCAGGATATCTCTGTGGCCAAGGTATAGATTATTTTGCCATGAGTCGTGCACGGCAGTGGCAATTCATTCCGGTAATTTAGAAATCTCCAAAAAGCTTGGTACGGTGCTAAGGATTGAAGCAACAACTCCAAAATCGTACCATTCTCTAACATCTCGTGGGTTTGCACCCACCAACATCCATACCCGTGGATATTTTCTTGACCAATGAACAATAATTTTGCTAGGATTGATCCCATTCCTTGTCATTAATTTCTCTCATGTCCTTTGATAAACCTGTAAAAGAGAAAACGACTCGTTAGTATTAATCTTTCTTGGGTCTGTCTATGGCCTAAGGTTAATCTCTCCCTCTTTTACCCAGAGGTGCTGGGTTGGCTTGGTTTGCCTGGAACAGAGTCCTGACTTTTCAAATTAATTGTTCTATCGGAATCCGATAGATCACTTGTTTTGGCATTATCTGCATTTTCACCAGAATCTGATGAAAAATTTGTATCGGCAGGATTTCCTGTCTCAGGTATAAAAATACCCTGAGGTTTCATCGATGATGAACCTTTCTCGTGAACCTCTCTCTGGGTCATTGAAGATGAACCCGCTTTGAATAGAAGACTTTCGAGCGCATCCCATAAATGGGCATGAGCTACTCTTGTAGCACTTATGGCTTTTTGGACCGAATCCCAATCTGCCCTTTGAACATAGACAGCTGCTTCAGCACGCATCCTTAGCAAGCCATATCTCTTGTCTAACTCCTCAAGGTTTTCCCTAAGGTGTCTAGCTCGTACTGTGATGGAATCTACTTCAAGGATATCCATCTCTCGTCAAGAAATCTGCAAGAACATTCTCATT
Source organism: Scutellaria galericulata (assembly GCA_946896805.1). Lineage (NCBI taxonomy): Eukaryota > Viridiplantae > Streptophyta > Magnoliopsida > Lamiales > Lamiaceae > Scutellaria > Scutellaria galericulata. Next base: position 9,072,871 of record OX335798.1, on the reverse strand, counting down.
AGATTTCACGTGACAATATCAAATTAATAATATTGGCGTTCTGCTTGCCATCTGATAATACGGGCTTTCTTTATTTTTGATTCGAGTTTATTTTTTAAGAAAACCTTAACATTCGTATTATCTACTTTTAATGTAAATTCTTTTGCTAATAAGAATAAAGGTCATTTTTAAAAGCCTTCTAAACTGCAAAGAATTCCTTCTCGTTAATGTGCCATAATTTGGCTTGTTGTTCTGAGAACAACCCTCCTGTATATCTACAAGGTCCTTCGCCTGTAGATGTCTTTCGCATGAGCACTACTGCCCATCGAAAATCATTAGCGTCTGTATAGACAACTAATTGATCGTCATCCTGTGGTATTGTGAGTTTCGGCAGATTGCTACAAATCTATTTTAGCTCGTGAACTCTTTGGGAATGTATGTCTTCCCAATTCCATTTCGTTTTTTCATCCTTTTGTAATAAAGGATGAAAATCCTTTTTGTATTTTGCTAGGTCTTTAATAAAACTACTTACAAAATTAACAACACCCAATAAACTTTGGAGATGCTTCTTATCTTTTAGAACATCAGGAAAATTACATATTTTTTCAACAATATGTTTCTGAAGTTCCATACATGTTTGGTCAATAATAACACCGAAAAACTCGATCTTATTAACTGTGATTATTGTCTTCTTTTCAGATAACACTAATCACTCTTTATGACATGCTTCGGAAAATATTTCAAGATGCTTAATATGCTCTTTCATATTTTTTGATGCAATTAATATGTCATCTATGTAGACAAACATAAACTCGAAATAATCTTTAAACATATTATCCATTTTTCGTTGGTATAATTGAGGTGCATTTGCAAGTCCTATTGGCATTACATTCCAGATATGTTGACCTTGTGGAGTAGAAAAAACTGTATACTTTCTTGACTCATTTTCCATTTTAATCTGGTAGAAACCAGACTTACAATCGAATTTAGAAAACACTTTTGATCCTTTAATGCAGTCAATTAAATGTTCCCTACTTGGGATGTAATAACCATCAAAATCAAGTATCTTATTAATACCCTGATAGGTAATTACTAACCTTGCTTTACCTCTTTTTATTTCACTGTGGTTTCTTACCAGAAATCCTGGGCTACTATAAGAGGAGACTCCAACTTCAATCAATTTAAGATCGATATGCTCTTTGATAATTTTTTGCATATCTTTCTTATCTGTCATGTTCATCTGGATTGGCTTGTATCGAACCAACTCGTATCAGAATTGTTCATTTACTTTAAGAGTTGCTTCAATCTTGTTCCTGTTCCAAACCAGAGGATCCTCATTGAAGTTTCTCTGAATGAGTCTTGACATTTTCAAGGGAAAGTAATTTTTCCTCATCAATGTCCTCAACATGTGTGCTCTCTATAAGTGAATTCTTCAAAAGTTGGATATCTTCTTCGGATGCCTTTTCAAAACCCTGTTGCTTGAAAGACAAAAGAGCTTTACCAAATTTCCTTTTATCCTGCATTTTAGGATGTGTAATTTGGCATCATCACCACGTTTGCTGTGAAAAGTAATGGGCATTATTCTATTGAATACCCATTCTCGTCACAAAACCTGTATCAAACTACCACATTTAGTAGTAAAGGTTAACATGTTCTTGTGTTTATCTTGCTCGTATTTTGCAAAAGTTTGGATAAAATTATTACCCAACAAAATATCAGCACCTGTATCGTGAATATAGATCGGTGACATTTTTACCTTAAACCAAGGTGTACCAAATACTCTTCCTATCATGATCCTTGTTTCACGAATACCCTTATTGAGTATCAGGATTTTCTGAGAGAAATCCCTTCCTGCAATAATAGGTAATGTATTATTGATACCATTTTGAGTTCGCAATTTTAATCAAATATATGGAGTATGGTATCTGAAATTTCTTAGAAAAATATGACTTAAAACACTTCATTAGAAATTCTTGAATTTTTATTTATTATTATTATTTTTATCATGAAGCTTCATGATCTATGTTTTTAGCTTCGTGATCTATGGACAACTTCGTGATCAACAAGGTTATTTTGGTCAATTTTTCCTTATTTTGGGTAAAAAAACATGTTTTCTTATTAAGTGAGTATTTTTCAATTTTTGGTTTGCAAAAAGGATACAAAGACCTATTTCCACATATCTTAAATGTATCTTTTTCTTTTTATTGATAAGTGAGGGTTTTTGCCAAAATTTCCTTCCATAAAAAAAGCCACACAGAAGTGAGTATCTTTGTTAGTTGCAAAATATTCTTAGACCTTCATAAATATGGCCTGAGAACTGTGAAGTAACAACTTCTTTCAACCTTTTCTTCTTACATTTGTTATTAGGCAAATGGCCTAAGAACTGTGAAGACCTTATGTCAACCTTATGTAAAGTAACAACTTCTTTCAACCTTTTCTTCTAAATTCGTTATTAGGCAAATGTATTGTTGCACCATTCAACTGATTTATTTTCTTTTGTTGTAAGTTGTAAACAGATTATTCATCCAAGTTCTAAATGATTGTCATGTACATATTCATTACTTTATCAAAATTACTTAATAACTTCTAAATACCAGTTTCTCATAGAAAGATGACAAAATGTAAATCTCAATGCAAAATCATTAGATTTCGATGATGTTAGTATTAAAATAATGAGTTTATTACTTCTTTTGTCCCAGTAAATTAGGGCCGGTATTTAGGACAATAACTATTCGGATTTCGTGAACATTGCTCAATTTCAACATGAATCATTCAATTGGGTCGAAATTGCACGTAAATCGCACACGAGCCCTTAATTTCAAGCCAATTTCATTGATGTGGATTTTACTTATCCCGGGTGGCATAAAATTTTACAAATCATAAGGTGACGTGGAAATGAAAGGGAAAAATACACACACTTTAGTTTTTCATAAAAAAAAGGTTAAATTAAAAAATAAAAAGAAATGGAATCCCTGAAACTTTTCTTTTTCAACAACAATCGTTTGTACTCAACTATTTCATTCTCCTTCATTCTCTTTCTGATTAAGAAATCGTCAGGATTCTTTACAATACTCCTCCATCCCCAATCAAAAGTTGGGGGATTCTTTTTGATGCCATCATGCCACGAAAACTCAAATGCATGAAGATGGTGATGAAGGGTGTTTTTGAGGAGAAAAAAGAGATCTGGGGAGGAGATGGAAGGGACAAAGGTGGTGGTTGTGGCGATTCCAATGACTGCGATTGAAGGGCGGTGGTGTTGAGACGAGAGGATAAACGACAATGGGTTTGGGTGTTGCAGACGGTGGTGCACTTGTGGTGGTTACCATCGAAGCTGAGAAGGCTGATCTTGCTGGAAAGAGGGAGATTTGCAGGTCTCTGTGTTTGCTGAAGTGGAAAGTTCATATTGTAATGTGTGAAGTGTGTGTGGTGAAAGAGGGGGGAATTGAGGGGCTTGTAGTGTTTTTCTCTCTTTCGAACTTGTAATGTGCTTTGGGTATAGAAAGTTTTGTACATAAATACTCTATTTTTGTTTGAGACCTGTTTCACATGAGTTTTTGTGTTTTTGAGTTGGTCTCTTGTGAGATCGTGTCACATGTGAGATTTAAGTATATTTTTTTATAGGTATAAGTATTTATTTTTCAACTGTGAATATGTGTTTTATAAAGTATGTTTTTACCGTATATTTCAAATATTACATTTTTCCATTGTAAATGCAACCGTTGCACATAAATTTTTGTGTTCTTGTTTTGGGGAGTGGAATCTCAATTTCTCTACATTTACATAGGGGATAATCTAGGTTTATTGTGGGTGTTTGTGTATGGAGAAAGAGCATAATTGGATTTAGGGGATAATGCAATTTGATTATGCATTCAACAAAGGTGAATTGAAGAAAATGACGCAAGAATTGATTGAAGAGGAAAATGCAAAACCGATCAATTTATTTAATTCACCTTTTAATTGATTGAAGAGGAAAATGCAAGAATTGAATTTTGTTCACGTGTTGTTGTTAGATTTCTTAATCAATTTATTTACTTATCATGTTTGTTGTCAATAATATATTTAGTAATTTAAGATAATTTCTTTGAGTTTGATAAGGTTTTTCAATTGATATTGTAAGAACATTTCAGTATTCACAAAAAATTAGAAAATACATATTTGTATTTTTTTTTTTCAACAGAGCCAACACAAATCAAATGTAATTCTTAGTATTATTTACATTATCTCTCCCTCTCTCTATATATATATATATCCATTTTTTCTTCATCTAATTCCAATAGATATTGTGTCAGCAATGAAGATATTATGCACTGATTACAAAATATGAAAAATATAAGACAAATGTTGTAATGCATGTGTTTAATATATATATTTTTTACGTTGACGTTGTCATGTTGATATGTAATTGTTGGGTGTCGATCTATAAACAGCAAGCCTAGCAAACTATTACATTTGATAGAGCTAGAATACATATTTTCTAGAACAAACTCAAAACAAACAAAACAGTAAAATAGAAGGTAAGAAGACACCAGAAAGATGTAACACATGGATCGAAAGAGGGAGTTGAGATCCAACTCGGTTCAGTCCTCTTTCTTCAAGTCCAACACACAAGAACACCACACTCTAGCGGTAGCTCCAAGGAACCCACCGAAACCACAGATCTCAGCCCCCAAACCCTAGATCGATTCCTCAATAGATCAAAAGAAGCCGAGTCAGTTTATCAACTCATGTATAACTGACTCGGAAAGGCTTAAATCACACACTCTTCACCAAGATTCACCTTCACACAGAAAAGGATGAGTGAAATACAACAAGTTTCTCGCACTCACCCGCCCTCTCTCACAAACCAACCATATATAGGGCATAAGAGCCGACAAAAGGGATGACAAGGTACAAGCTGCGACCAAGAATAACCAGAGCAACAGCTAGGACAGAGCCGAAGGTATTTCGCGGCCATGGTAGAGACGAGGTATGAAAACGTACTGGAGAGAGAGAGGAGCGTCGCGAAGAGAGAGAGAGATGAGAGGGTTAGGGCTTGCGAGAAGAAGAGTGAGAGAGACAATATATTGGATCAAACCAACGGGCAAGATCGAGGGGCAAGAATGGAGGGCTGAGATCAAAAGCCAACATAAGTGAAGTGAGTTGGGCCTGGGCTTCTCTTGGGCTTCGACTTGAGTTGCCAAGAATGATGAAGCCTGGGCCCAGAAACACATATATAATATGGCCCAACTTTAACATTCTCCACCTTTGGCCAGATAGTAATGTCTTGTGGTCTTTCTTTCTTAAGGACAATGGGTCATTATCACCGATTTTTTCCTTTCCTGCACACACACAGAGAACCATCACAAAGATGAGAGCAAGAAAATGATCACACATAGAGAGCACAAAACACAGAAGGGAAAGACAGGTAGATCACAGATATCACATAGAGCAGTCACACAGACTGCAAGCAACGAATACATCATAGAGCAGATGATATATTTAGTGCTTTTAAGCAGGACCTGAACTTCTCAAGGGACAAGCACTTAGTGCCCATGTCAGCTGAATTAAACTTAGAGGGAATCTTTTCCAAATCAATAATCCCTGTTTCAACAATGTTACGGATAAAGTGAAATTTAACATCTATATGTTTTGTTCTATCATGAAACACAAAATTTTTGCACAATTGAATTCCAGATTGACTGTCAAAGAAAACAGTAACTTTTTCATGTAGAAAACCAATTTCAGGCAGGATACCCTTAAGCCAAATTGCTTCTTTTATAGCTTCAGTGGTTGCAATATATTCAGATTCAGTTGTAGAAAGGGTAACACTATTTTGCAATTGAGATTTCCAACTTATGCAGCATCATTTAAAGTAAACACATAGGAGGTTGAGGACTTTCTATTGTCCCTGTCATTAGCAAAGTTGGAATCAATATAACCACACAGGTTAACACCCTTTTCACATTTAGAAAACATATGACCATAATTCACAGAACTTTTTAGATATCTCATCAGCCATTTTAAGGCTTCCCAATGGGGAACACTAGGATTAGCCATGTACCTATTCAAACAACTTACTGTATATGGAATGTCGGGTCTAGTGCTGACCATTAAGTACATAACCGAACCAATTGCATTGGCATAAGAAACACTTTTCATCTCAGAAATTTCAGAATCAGTCTTAGGAGACTAATCCTTACTTAACACAAAATGGGCAGCAAGAGGAACTGTAACAGATTTGACAGCAGACATGGAAAAATTTTCAAGCACCTTTTCAATATATGAGGATTGATTAAGAAACAATGTACACAAAGTTCTATCCTTAACAATGTTCATCCCAAGTATTCTCTTAGCATCACCAAGTAACTTCATGTCAAATTCATGACTTACGCATTTAATCACATAGTTAACAGATTGGATGCAAGAGCTAGCCAACATGTCATCAACACACAAAAATAGAAATACAAAAATCTTGGCAGATTTTTTAAAATATAGACAAGGGTCATAAGAGCTTTTTTTAAACTGTAAAGATATCATGCAAACATCAAATTTCTTGTTCCACTGCCTAGGAGACTACTTTAGGCCATATAGAAATTTCTTAAATAAGCAAACATGGTTAGGGTGTTTCTTATCCTCAAAACCTTCAGGTTGTTTCATGTGAATTTTCTCATATAAATCACCATTTAGAAAGACAGTTCTAACATTCAGTTGTTTTAATTCCCAATTAAAGTGAGCAACTAATGCAAGCATTATCCTAACAATTGTGAATTTAACAACAGGAGCAAAGATTTCAATGTAGTCAATGCCTTCTTTTTGAGTGAATCCTTTAACAACAAGTCTGGCTTTAAACCTAATGGAATCAATTTCATTCTTGACCTTAAATAACCATTTACAATCACCAATAGAGCACATAGCAGGTTTAGGTACACGGATCCAAGTATGGTTATCATATAGAGTGTTGGGAGATTTCTATGTAAGTTTTGATGAGACAATGTAATCTTGGATAGAAAATTAGAGTACCCATTCTCCATGTTCTATAAGTGGGAACAGAGACCTATAAGCATAAGATCATGAAAATAATAATAGGTCTTAAGAAAAATAAAGATAAATGTTTGAAACAGAATTTCAAAGAACACTCGTGTTCAAAGAAAAATCAAGCAAATAGAAGATCAGGAAGACACAACGAAGGCCAAATAGACGACTAAAAAAAGAAACTGCACGGAATCAGGATGTTAACAAAAGAAGTCACTTCATGAAGCTAATTGACATCAAGAAGCTGACTTACTTCAGGAAGCTGACATCAAAGATACAAGTACTGAAGAACAAAGCAGCAAGCTGACAACCTTCGCTCAGCTCATCTATCACTGGACAAGGAATGTATATTGAATGTAGTACGAGGAAGGTCATTGACAAAGAGTCGTTGGAGAGAAGTTTGAGCCGAGCCAATGAGAAGATGCCACCTGGAACTGCGGCTCTGCAAAAGGCCTGGAACCAGGATGTGGCACAATTAATGCGGATAAGAGTAGGACATGCCCTATACTCTCAAGCGTTAATTGCAAAGATATGTAGGATCATATTTGAATTGAAACAGGAACAATGCCCCTCTTCAACGAGCATTTTTCCAAAGATCTATAAATAGAAGGATAGAACGACCATGGAGACTACTGAGCACTGAACAAAACAACTGAAGCTTTGAAGTACATTGCAAATTCTCATAAGTCTTTCATTCTCCAAAGCTACCATTAAACTCAGTCACTCAACCTTCTAGGAGCAGTCAACAATAGTATTGAAGCCATCAAAGATCAAGACTGCTTCGCACCAGTTGAAGAAAACCTTTTTATTTTCTTAACCACTGTGCTGTGTGCGCTAGGTTGTTTATGGTGTAACTTAGTTGAGAGGATTAGATCCTTGCTAAGTGTGTAGTCTAGAAATAGATTACTTGCCCTTTGTGGGATTGTGAACCCTTTTGTGGGTTGTGACCTCAAACTAGAGTTTGAGATTCTAATAGGCGTAGTTTGTGAACCCTTTGATTTACTTACTGCATTGCACTTATCATATTATATAACGTGCAGTATATATCATAATCATCGTGTATAAAAGTATTGGCAAAGGGCATTCTTGCAAAAGAAAATTGGTTTAAAAAAAGAACTCTATCAAGTTTATTCCGCTGCACTGCATTCTGATACCGAGTCAGTAACCTGATTGAGCTTAGAGCCAGGTTGCTGATTTGAGATAGGTTACTGCCCTTAGGTCAGGAACCTGTTATATAGAAAAGTTTTTTAAAGAGTTTGCAAAATCGATAGAAGTTCATTCACCCCCTCTAAACCTCTAACCACTTGGGACGTTTGGGACCAACATAGAGATTTAATTTCATCATGTTGGGATATTTCAGTAGTTATCTTAATAAGACAAAACAATATGCGCAATAAGACAAGAACAATTTTCTTAGGGTATAAGTACCTAATTTCCATATTGTATACATGAATCTATAAGAGATCATGTAATGGTTTCCCAAGTAATAAGAAAAACCAACCTTAGAAGAAATATGAAGATATCTTCTAAGAGCAGTAAGCTGAAATGAGAAGTAAGCTGAAGAAGCAGCAAGCAGGATGCTGGGAACAAGACTGTAGCAGCAAGCAGGGAGCAACAAGCATGCATGAAGTAACATGCAGGAAACAACTAACAGAAAGAAGCTACAGTAACCTGAGGAGACGATAAAAAGTAGCCAACAGATCTATTGCAGGAAAACAAGTGCTACTTTCATCTCAACACGAGGAAGACCATGCAACTCAAGGAAGAGCAAAACTATCTGACAACTAGAGTAGCTACCCGTTGCATGAAGGTCAAAGATGTCAGATGCATTAAATGCTCATGTCAAGAGCAACTCAGATGCATTTAATACGGCTGCAGAGAAGATCTTTGGAGATCAGAGCTCAAATTCAAAATGGAGATGTATCTCTCTTCAACGGATACTTTTCCTACCTCTAAAAATAGAAGGTGTGAGTGACTGAAGAAACTGTTGAGCATAGCCGAGTGGAAAATCAGAAATACTCCAAAGCTTATTCTAAGCTTTCCTTTACTCAGTCACTCAACCTTCGAAGCCAGTCTACTCAAGCATTCAAGCTCTCAAGTTCAAGACTGTCTTCACCGCAACAGTTGAAGAACCCTTTTATCCCTTAACCATTTGTGTTGTGTGCGCTAGGTTGTGTTAGATGTAACTTAGTTGATAGGATTGAGATCCTTGTTAAGTGTATAGTCTTGTATAGACTATTTGACCTGTGTGGGATTGTGTACCCTGTGTGGGTTGTGACTAGGGGTGAGCATCGGTCGGTTCGGTTACTGAACCGAACCGAAAACCGAAAAAACCAAACCGAAGTTTTTAAAATTTTGGAAATCGAAACCGAAACTGAACTTCTAAAAACCAATTACCAACCGAACCGAAATATTATTTCGATTCGGTTCTAAGTTCGGTTTTTACCGAAGTTTAAAAAAAAATCCCTAATTTAGCTAAAAAAATCCCAAAAAAATCCCTTATTCAAAATCAAGAAATTAGACATATTAACAAAAATCGAACTACAAAATTTAAATAACACCTATATTCCACAAATCAAAATCAAAATAAAAATCATATAAAAGCTCAATAAAATCAATTCAAGTTCATTCGATCATTCCACATAATAAAAACATAGACCAACAAACAATAGAGTCCACAATATCTTAAGTTATACAATCCATACAAATAAAATAACTAACAAATACACAACCATATTTCAAAAGTTTCTTTTAATAAACGACAACAAATTGTTCTAATGAGCCAATGTCAATAGCAATCATTGATCCATCATCAACCAACAAGGAGACAAGAATCATCATCCTCTGCTAGAGGACATTCGATAATGTCGGTCCAATTCCAATGGTCGGCAACTCTGAAATATAAAGATTAAGAGTTACATATGAACGTGTAAATAGAATTCAAATAAAAAGACATAAATATCTAAAGATATGTGTTAAATGTGAAACTGCAAGTCTGCAAGAATTAGAAAATATAACCTTTCTCAAAATTTTCAAGCTCTTCTATTTTTTCTTCAATCGATGTAGGCACTTTTGAGTTTCGAAGCCAATCTTGTGCACATATTAAAGCTTCAAAGATCTTTGGAGTTAAAGAACTCCTAAACACGTCTAGTATTCTCCCACCGGTACTAAATGCTGACTCCGATGCAACAGTTGATACAGGAACAACCAATATGTTACGAGCCATTTTTGAAAGAATAGGAAACCTTTCAGAATTAAGCTTCCACCACTTCAATATGTCAAGGTTGTGTGCATCCTCCAAGATAGCCTCACTCAAGTAAATATCTAGTTCATTTTTCTTAATCCCACCACTTTCACTCACCATTCTTTGCTTCTTAAATTTTGCTTTCAAGATAGATGGTGGCTTTTGGGCAGAATCAGAATCAGTCATCGTTGAATTAGACAATCCATCTCTAGTGTTTGACAAACTATTATCACTTAATGCATCACTTTCCGAAAGATACTTGTTCAAATATTCTTGAAACAATTCTGACAATTCATCTTTCACACTTTGAAACAATCTAACACCAGTTTTAGCACCATACATCTCACAAAAGGAATACTCCATGTACACAATTTTATCACGAGGATCAAGAACATTTGCCCAAAATATGATTTTATTCATTTTATCCGGATTACCCCAATACTTGTCAAACTTTGTTTTCATAGAGTCACCCAACCTTTTAACATCAATGTCATCACTATTCCTCCATTCATTCAAAATACAACACAAATCACTTATCTCACTGAAACAAGAACTAGAAGTGACATACAAGGAAGTTGAGATACGCAAGGTTAGCTAATAAAAGTGTTTCAACAAATCTGCAAGCTTTTTAACACAATACCAATCAGCAGGAGTTGGGATCCCATCCCTACCCAAATCAGTAACAAAGCTAGATTCTTGATCTTCAAATCTCTCAAATGCTTTCTCAAACTGTGCAGCTGTTTTTAGCATCATATAAGTGGAATTCCACCTTGTAGCTACATCTAAACACAATGAGTTTTTGCTCTCAATTAGCTCGTAATCTGCACACTCTTTGAATTTTTTAATTCTTGCAGGAGAATTTCTGATATATCTCACTGCATCTCTCACACGCTTCACTGAAGGATTTACATTCTTCAAGCCTTCCGATACAACCAAATTAATCACATGTGCAAGGCATCTCATATGAAGAAACTTACAATTTGCCACACTACCCCCCAATTCAACATTCTTCTTTTCAAAAAGGCAAGAGCTGTATCATTTGAACTTGCGTTATCCACAGTTATAGTGAACACATTTTTCAACCCCCAATCAAGAACACAAGTTTCGATTGCCTTACCAATGTAATCACCTCTATGACTAGAAACAAGAACAAAATTAATGATCTTTTTATGTAAATTCCAATCATTATCAATGAAGTGAGCAATAATGCACATGTAATTAATGTGTTGCAGTGATGTCCAAGTATCAGTGGTGAGACTAATTCTTTGACAATTGTTTTTCATAAAAGACTTCAACTTCATCCTTTCATCAGCATATAAGAGAAAACAATCCCTTGAAACTGTCCATCGTGATGGAATTCTAAACCTAGGACATGCTTTATTCATAACTCTTTTGAACCCATCACTTTCTACGAATTTAAATGGCAACTCACCCACAACGATCATGTATGCAACAACATCTCTAATTTGTTGTTGATCAAATTTCCAAGTATTAAGTGATCCTATCTCACTACTAGTCTCTTGTGAATTGCTATTTGGTTGCAAATTTAAAAGTGCCTGTCTCGTTTCTTGAACATGTGAGTTTTTCATACAAGCATGCATATGAGCATTTAGTGATGAAGTTCCATTCTTTTTTGGATGACAAACGAGTACCTTATCGCAGTAATTGCACTTTGCTGATACAGTGATACCTTCATCATTTGCGATTTTCTCATAGTGATCCCACACCTTTGATCTTGGTTTGATAGGCCTTCTTATCTTCAAAGAAGATCGAGCATCGGTGTTGTGTGAAGGTTGACTTGAAGGTTGGTTGGGTTCAAAATAATTATCATTTGGCACTTCGCTGTTGCTCGCCATGCACTCATCTGTTGTTGCATCATCCATTCTTTTTATCCTGAAGTGTGTACAAAATTACAAAATTATGTCTCACCAAAGTCACCACCATCCAGAAATATATAATTGCAACTGCTCACATAGTGCATAAAGAGAAATTTATAACCTGGGAAGCTTTAAGTTTAGAGATAAAATAACAAGACAGCTAAACAATATTTTTAAAAAGTCAGCAACAACTTTGCATATTAGAGCTTGGTTCCAAAAGCAAGGTTAGCTGATCCTCCTGTAACCCTTTAAACCAGAAATGAAATCTATGCCCATCTCAGTGCAATAACAACATAGGAAACATATTGGGAGGATTGATATAAAACTGGGCGTACTATTCTACAGCTCAGTTGTCCAGACTGCATATTATTCATTACTTTGTCTCATTTTGTTCGCATAACCATTACATAAATTACATATTATGGGATTAGCATTTTGTTTCAATCTCCATTATATGCAGTGTATAGCTTAATATAATTGTCAAATTAAGAAAAATCAATCAAGATTCAAGAACATATGCCAGTAGCATTAACTCCCCAAATCAATTTAATTAATAATCCTGACCACATGACCCAAATAAAAGGGAATTTATTGTCCTAAAACAAATATATATATATATATATAGGGTAAATGTAGCGTCCAGGAAAAACGATGCATAATTTGACGAATAAATAATTCAACCTTAATTATGTGATTTAATTTATGTGCGTTTCAGATTAATTGAACGATGCATGATTTAATTATCGAACGTACGATTGACTTTATCGGAAATGTAATTAATTGAAAGAGCTACGATTATGTTTATTGAGGGTTTCAATTATTTGAAAATGGTTTATACACGTCATGGGAACAATCGTAATCGAAAGACGAAGAAAATAAAACAAGAATCGGGCCAATCGGAGTTCCGAGGCCCAAACGGGACCCAATTCAATGAAAATAAAAATATGGTTAAAACATTGGCTTGAGCACACTTTCACCGTACTTTTGCAAAAATTAACCCAAGGTAAAATGATATTTTCTCCTCCTTCTCTCTTCCCTAGCTTTTCCGGCGGTCGGTCGAAGTGGCGCCGCCGTCGGCGACACCACCGTCGCCGGAATTTTCATCATAACCAAAACGTATCGTAACCTATGCCAAATCGAAGCTCTCGCCGAGCCCGTTCCGATTCCGGGCTCGGATCAGACATCCGCCGTCGCATTCGCCGGCAATCGGCCGGAGTAGTTTCGGCCATTTCTCTCTCTAGGAACCCCTTTCTTCTCTCTCTTCGTTTCCAGCCATCCGACCACCGATCGGGGCGATTCTTGAGCCTAAATTGAAGTTCTCGCCGAGCCCGTCACAATTCCGGGCTCGGATCGTCGATCGGACCGACCAATCTCCGGCAATGGCCGGTCAAAGTTTCGGCAGATTCCTTTCTCTCTCTAGCCTCTTTCTCTCTTTCTCTCTCTTCGTTTCTCCCCCAATTCTTCTCCGATCGTGCCGATCTATACATGCAATGAAAGTTCTCGCCGAGCCCGTCATGATTCCGGGCTCGGATCGTCGATCCGACGGCCCGATCTCCGGCAATCGCCGGTCAAAGTTCCGGCTATCTTCTCTCTCTCCTCTCCTTCTCTTTCTCTGTCTTCTGCAACTCTCTCCTCTCTCGCGATTCTCTCTCTCTCTTCGTCTTCTCTGCTCCTCCGCCCCTTGCCGTCGCCGTCGCCGTCGCCGTTGGTCGTGGTTGTGAGTGTGTTGAGGTGCCGCCGTGGAGGGCGGCGCTGTGCGTGGTCGTCGCCGGCGCGAGGAGCGCCGGTGATGAGTGTGTGTGTGTGTTTTGCATGTGTGTGTGCGTTGGTGGGCGGTGCTGTATGCGCCGCCGGATGTCGTGGTGGCCGGCGCTAGGTGCGCCGGCGTGTGGGCTTGCGTTTGGTGGTGTTGGCCGGCGACGCGGTGTCGCCGGCGGTGGTCTGCGGCGGCGAGGCAGTGACGGAGGTGGGGGGGTTTGGGGGCAGGGACTTGGGTTGTAAATTTGATAAGATTAGGGACCTAGTTGCAAAGCCCAAAGTTTTATGTTTATTTTCTTTTTGGTCCCTCAACTTTTGAGTTCTCTTTTTGACCCCAAAGCTTTTGACTTATACAGTTTAGCCCCGAAGCTTTTTGGAAATCTTATTTCTACCCCCAAGAGTTTTCAAGCTTTTGACTTTTACCCCCAGAACCTTCCAAACCTTTGATTTTCACCCCCAAGAGTTGTGGATATTGCATTTCGACCCCATAACTTCCAGAAACCCTGTTTTGACCCCAAAACTTCTCTATATCTACAGTTTTACCCCTGGTCAAAGTCAACCTTTACCAGAATTTACGTTTTTACCCCTAAACCCTAAAACGCTCCGTTCTCACTCGTTTCTCATCCGTTTGACCTCATTCTTTCGCCTATAGAATCGTAATCGAACCCTCTTCGATATGTGATCAAATTCTAAGCCTTTCGAAACGATTTATTTTCCATCATCGTTTCTTTTCGAGAGTACTTTAACTTATAAAATGAGAATATCTTAAAATGAAACTAATAGGTTACGTTTGCATGTGTAGGCTATCGTGGCTAGGAGCACATGTGTTTATCTTTAAAGCTTGCATCGCTCGTAGTTGAACGCCACCTAGAAAGGTGGGGGTAACTTCTGAACTTAACGACTTTAATGCTTTCGTATTCATTATGTCTTACTATGCTGATAATGCGCTGCTATGTTAAATAATATTGTTATATCTCTGATCGCATGTTATGAATTGCTTGAACTTACGTGCTTGGGGATTATGTGCTGTGATATTTATTGCCCTTGCGTAGAATGATATAAGTTATACGAGGACAGGAGTCCACGTTCTTCACGGAGGTACTTGGTGGTCCGTAAAAAGTACCCACGGTCTTGGAACCGTTTACGGGGCAAGACGGGAAATGCCCTCCTGTACGGGGCAAGATGAGAAATGCCCTCCCGTACCTAAGGATATAGGGGTAAGATGAGAAAAGCTCTCTCGTACGGGGTAAGATGGGAAATGCCCTCCCGTACCTAAGGATATGGGGTAAGATGGGAAAAGCTCTCCCATACGGGGTAAGATGGGAAATGCCCTCCCGTACCTAAGGATACGGGGTAAGATGGGAAATACCCTCCCGTTCCTAAGGATGATATGTGCAATGTATGTTAGTGTCGTGTTTATTTGTTGCGCTGATTTATTTGTCATAATTCGCTTAATTCTTGATATAATTTGAATATGGAAATTACTCCCACGAGTGTATTCAAACGCACTCACCCCTATCTGTACTCACCCTACAAGAAATAAGGAAAGATAAGTTTTGCAGCGAGAGGGGTGCCGTATCCAGTGTTCCTCTTTTTAACTATTTTGGAAACGATGACGAACGATGCATTATAACTACTTATGTTTTGTAAAACTGTTGTATTTAATGTTGGATCCTGTTTATTTCCGCTGTTAGTTTAAAATGTTTTCATCCGGCTTGTCGCCGATGCTTTTAAAATGTGAAAAGATCGTCTTTCTAAACTGATTTATCGAAGTCCTCGTTTTTAGATATCGTTGTAGATCTTGACTCATTCGCGTGTTTAACTGTTTTCATTCGCGCCTGATCTGTACGTCATTTTAAAATTTCCTCGTTTATCCTTATCTGCAAGTCTTCCCAAAATGTCTTTTTCTTTATTTCTCTCTGCACGCCCGTGAACAACTCTGATATTTAAAAAAAAAGTATGAAAACGGGGCGTGACAGTAAATTACATAATAAAAGCCAAACTATGGTCACTTTTCCACTTTGTTACCCAAACTTTCAAAGTTCACTGTAAAATAGCTCAACTTTGTTTTTTTTACTAAACGGTCGCCAGAAGTCACCATCGGTGGAATATTTCGGGAATATTTCGTCCCGAACTTTCAAAATTAACTGTAAAATAGCTCAACTTTACGGATTTACCAAACGAGTGCCAAATTAAATTAAATAAAATAAAAAATAACTAAAAAATACAAATCAAATTAAATTAATTAAAAAATACAAATTAAATTAAATTAAATAACTAAATTAAATTGGCCGATTTTGGGGGGCCGATTTGGGGGTTTTAGTTATTTAATTTAATTTAATCAAATCAAATTAAATCGGCCGATTTGGGGGGTTTTAGTTATTTAATTTATTTAATCAAATCAAATTATATTGACCGATTTTGGGGGGCCGATTTTGGGGATTTTAGTTATTTAATTTAATTTAATCAAATCAAATTAAATCGATCGATTTTGAGATGCTGATTTGGGTGTTTTAGTTATTTAATTTAATCAAATCAAATTAAATCAGCCGATTTTGGGGTGCCGATTTGGGGGATTTTGTTATTTTAATTTAATTTAATCAAATCAAATTAAATCGGCTGATTTTAGGGTGACTATTTGGGGGTTTTAGTTATTTAATTTAATCAAATCAAACTAAATCGGCCTATTTTGGGGTGCCGATTTTGGGGTTTTTGTCATTTAATTTAATTTAATCAAATCAAATTAAATCGGCCGATTTTGGGGGGTCAATTTGGGGGTTTTAGTTATTTAATTTAATTTAATCAAATCAAATTAAATCGGCCGATTTTGGGGTGCTGATTTGGGAGTTTTAGTTATTTAATTTAATCAAATCAAATTAAATCGGCCGATTTTGGGGTGTCGATTTGGAGGATTTAGTTATTTAATTTAATTTAATCAAATCAAATTAAATCGACTGATTTGGGGGTTTTAGTTATTTAATTTAATCAAATCAAATTAAATCAGCCGATTTTGGGGTTTTAGTTATTTAATTTAGTTTGATCAAATCAAATTAAATCGACTGATTTTGGGGTGCCGATTTGGGGGTTTTAGTTATTTAATTTAATCAAATCAAATTAAATCGGCTGATTTTGGGGTGTCGATTTTTGTGGTTTTAGTTATTTAATTTAATTTAATTTGATTTGTATTTTTTATTTAATTTAATTTGATTTGTATTTTTTTAGTTATTTTTAATTTAATTTAGTTTAATTCTGGCACTCGTTTGGTAAATTCACAAAGTTGAGTTATTTTACAGTTAATTTTGAAAGTTTGGGACAGAATATTCCCTGAATATTCCACCAGTGGTGACTTCTGGCGACCGTTTAGTAAAAAAAGAAAGTTGAGCTATTTTATAGTGAACTTTGAATCTGGGATTCTGTAGGTATAACTTGTTAGGAAGAAGTTTGTAAAGTTGAGACTTGTAAATCAAACTGACTTAACGAAGTTCCTCATCTGGGAATGAGTAGAGTGGACGTAGAAGACTTACACCACCTTCGAACCACTAAGCCATAAGTGTTTACTTGCTTTTATCTTTGTGCTTTACTTTGTTATATCTGTTGCATACATCATAAGCATATTGCGTAAGATTTTTGTCAAACAACATACGAAAGAAAACTGGTTTTCCAAAAAGAGACTCTATCCTATTTATTCCGCTGTGCATACTGTATACCGGATCAGGTACCTGACACAACATTCTGCTAGGTTACTGATCTGAGGCAGGTTGCTGCATTCACTCCTGAATCAGAAACCTGTTTTACAAAAAAGCTTTAAAAAGTTCAAAAAGGATAGAAGTTCATTCACCCCCCTCTGAACCTCTGACCACTTGGGACCAACACTTCATTCATAGCATTTAACCATTTATCAGATTCATTAGATTTTAAAGCTTCATTATAAGACTTGAGTTCTTTTTCCATCCAAAGAATCAAACACATTATGCACAAAGGAAGCAAGCTGATTATCATCAAAGTGAGAGGGAATCTTAATATTCCTTTTGGTCCTATCTCTAGCAAGCATGTAATCACTCAAATCACTATTAGGAGGTATATCATCAACAATTTGATCAGATGCTTTATTATCAGACTGGTTATTAACAAGTTCAGTTTCATTTTCCACAACATCAGTTTGAATAGGCAAAATGGGTGGAGTCTCCACCTCAATAGGAACATGCACAGAAGGAGCGGATAAGCATGAATATTCATTCTCATTAAAGATCACATTTCTACTATTGACAGTTTTGAAACCAGGTTCAGTTTTCATCCAACACCTTTATCCTTTCATACCTTCTGGATAGCCTAAGAAAACACACTTCATACACCCAGGTTCAAGTTTGTCCAGTTTCTGATGCACATAAGCAGAACAACCAAACACTCTCAAATTAGACAAATCAACAGGTTTACCACACCACATAGTTTCAGGTAATTCCCCTTTTAACGACACATAAGGAGATCTATTTATCACATAAGTAGCAGTTAAGACAGTTTCTTCCCATAATTGTTTTGGCAAACCAGATGAGTTAAGCATAGATCTTACCCTATCAAACAAATTTCTATTCATTCTTTCAGTTATGCCTTTTTGTTGGGGGGTGTATGCAACAATTTTATCCTTTTTATGCCACATTCAATGCACAGGGTATCAAATTCAACATTACAGAATTATGTCCCATTATCAGTTCTCAAGGTTTTAACTTTCTTTCCAGTTTGAGTTTCAACAAAGTTTTTCCAATTTTTAAACTTTTCAAACACATCAGATTTGTCGTTCTTCATAAGAAACACAAACACCTTTCTAGAGAAATCATCGACAATAGACAGAAAATAATGATTATCTCCATGGGTAGGCATAGAGGCAAGACCCCACACATCAGTATGCACATATTCAAGAATAGAAGAACACTTAGAGGGATTAGGGAAAGAGGAGACAAAGAATTTCATCTTATGCTGTTTTCTAAGAATGCATGAGTCACATAGGGGCATTTCAGAAATCACATCACCTTTCAAATAAGATTTTTTTATGCAGAATTTGAAGTCCCTTTTCACTTATATGTCTTAGTCTTTTATGCCATACATATGTCATGTCATGTTTCATAGAATTTGCATGTAAGATAGGTTCAGTAAAACATACATATAAGTTTTGCATTCTTACAACTTTAAATGCACACATATTCCCTTTCATAATCATTTGACAATACTTCCCCCAATTACCATGCAAACCACAATCTTAAAGAATAGCAACAGAAAGCAGATTACTCTTTAAGTTTGGAACATGTCTCACATTTTTAAGAGTTAGTTCAAATCCAGTTTCAAATTTAAGATAGATTGTTCCAATTCCAATTACAGTGCTTTCACTACTATCAGCCATAGAAACATTACCATTTTCAAGTTCCACATATGAAGTAAACAAGTGCTTGTAGGGGTGTCGTATGGTGTGTATATGCAGAATCAAAGATCCAATCATTATCACATAGAGATGCAATCACAAAATTCACATAGTCATTTGTCAGAAAAACATCACCAAAACTATCAAACACAACATTAGCTTGACCATTGATCTTATTATCTTTCTTAGGTTCAGTACACAAATTAGCATAATGATCAGGCTTCCCACAGTTATAACACTTTCTGTTTTTAGGCCTAGGCTTACAACCATCTTTTTTCTGATTTTGACCTTGATTCTAATTCTGATTATGGTTCTGATTAGGCTTACTTTGGTTACTAGTGGAGGGTCTATTCTGAGAATTGTTTTTATGCTTACCTTTCACAAAGTTAACATCCCCAAAAGACCTATTGGTTTTAGAGGTTTTCAAATTCAATTCTTTACTTTTCAGACCATTAACAACAGTGTTCAAAGTAACCTTATCTCTATCATATTTGATTGCAGATTTAACATCACTATAGGAATCAGGAATAACATTTAAAAGTACAATGAGAGTATATTCATCAATATTCTTATCACTAGTTAATTTGATGTCTTGAACCAATTTAGTGAACACATCAAGATTAACATCTATGTCTTTACTCAAATCCAATTTAAATCTGAAGAATTTTTCAAGTAAAAACATTTTAGATGGCAAAGATGTTTCAGTATAAAATTCTTCAAGTTTATCCCACAAAGATTTAACAGAATCATGCTTACCCAATTTCCTTATCACAGAGTCAGATAAATTCAGAATGATCAAGGAATAAACCAGTTAATCTAATTCATGTTTTACTTCATCAGTGACTTTATCATCATAACACAGAGTTATAGCTTTGTAACATTTTTGTTGCACAAACACACCGACTTTATCATAATAACATAGAGTTATAGCTTTGTAACATTTTTGTTGCACAAGCAGACCTTTCAGTTTCTGTTACCAAATAGAGAAATCACATTTTTCATCAAAGGATGTAACAGGATAAACATTCATGATGAGAGAGCAGAGCACAAAGCAAGACAACAGATGGAGATCACACAAAAACCAAACAATAAGATGAGTCAGGATATCACACAAAAGAAAACACAAGGCCTGGTCAACCCCCCAATCCCAATTTCTAGGGACATTGTCGGTCTGGACAAGATGGGTATACTGGAGAACCAGGTAACAGAGGATAAGCAGAATAAGGTAGCTCGAAACACAAAGAGACAGATCCACACAAAGGTAACAAATCAAAGCACAAAACAAGACCTAGAGATATCAGACACTATACCAACACGCAGAAGCCCAACAGACTCATAGAGATCACACAGGATCTTACTAGAAAGTAAAATAAGAGGGTTTAGCCGTGATACCTGACCACTGATGGACCGACACCGTTCAACAATGGTGTTCTGATACCACTGTTTGGTGTCGGTCTACAAACAACGAGCCTAGCCAACTATTACATTTGATATAGCTAAAATACATATTTTCTAGAACAAACTCAAAACAAACAAAACAGTAAAATAGAAGGTAAGAAGGCACCAGAAAGATCTAACACATGGATCGAAAGAGGGAGTTGAGATCCAACTCGGTTCAATTCCCTTTGTTGGGTCCCAAGTGGTGGTCAGAGGTTCAGGGGGGGTGAATGAACCTCTATCGATTTTCACAAAATCTTTTCAAAACTCTTTTTACGAACATGTTCCTGATTCCAAAGAGAAGAAGCAACTTGACTCGAGTCAGTAACCTGGCACAATGCTGATCAGGTTCCTATCTCGAATCACAGTACGCAGCGGATTAAACTAAGATAGAGTTTCCTGTTTTGCAAACATGTTTTCTTTTCGCAATATGATTTTAGCAAAGTAGTTTTGACCAGAATCTTATGACTGATGCAATAGTATAGATATGCGATAAACAAGGTAAAACATGCAGTCAAAGCAAGTAAACACTTATGGCTTATAGTGGTTCGAAGGTGGTGTAATCCTTCTACGTCCACTCTACTCCTTCATGAGGAGGAACTTCGTTAGGTCAGTTTGATTTACAAGTCTCGACTCTACAAACCTCTTCCTAACAAGCTATACCTACAGAATTCCAGATTCTTAGGTTACAACCCACACAGGGTACAAATCCCACACAGGGCAAATAGCCTACACAAGACTATATACTTAGCAAGGATAAAATCCTATCAACTAAGTTACACCAAACACAACCTAGCGCACACAGCACAAATGGTTAAAAGAAAATAAAAGGTTCTTCAACTGGTGTGGAGCAATCTTGATCTATGAAGTTCTATGACTGTTGTATGTTGCTCCTTGAAGGTTGTGTGGCTTGAACAGACATGAGCTTTGAGGAGCTCTAGAGAATTTCTGATTTTCCTTTCAACACTGTTCAACACCTTTGTCAGTTCAACCACACCTTCAATTTATAGATCTTGAGAATATATCCGTTGGAAATGTATCCGTTGAAGGTGAACACTTTCTCGTTCTGAATTGCAGCTTCTGTTCTCCAAGATCTTCTCTGTGTTCGCATTAAATTCTCTGAGATATTCCTGACATTTGCATTTAATGCGCCCATACTCTTTGACTTTTTATGCAACTATTAGCTAGTTTGGTTGCTAGATAGCTTTCTTCCCGTTTGTGTTACATGGTCTTCTTCGTACTGCATGGATAGGAGTAGCACTTGTCTTTCTGCAAGAGATCCGTTGGCTACTTCCTACTTCTTCTGTAGATTGCTGTAGCTTGCTCTTCCTTGCCAGCACGATTTCAGGATGCTGTTTTATTCTGCTTTCTGTTTGCTGCCAGGATTCTATTTCCTTCTCTTCTACTTTCTGTCCTGCGTTAGCTTTCTGTTTTAGCATCCTGTTTCTGTTTTATCCATCATTTCTACTACATCATCTTGCTGTTTCTTCCATACTTGCTGCTCTTAGAAGATAACTTCCTGTTTCTTCTAAGGTTGGTTTTCCTTATAATTTGGAAAACCATTACATGATCTCATCCAATTTTCCGATCATGTAATACGTGGAAACTTACTTCAGCAAACTATATTTCTTATTATGCAACCTGTTCTGTCTTATATTAAGATAACTCTAGAAATATCCCAACACCCTTTCTTCAAGTCCAACACACAAGAACACCACACTCTAGCGGTAGCTCCAAGAAACCCACAGAAACCACAGATCTCAGCCACCCAAACCCTAGATCAATTCCTCAATAGATCGAAGGAAGCTGAGTCAGTTTATCAACTCATGTATAACTGACTCGGAAGGGCTCAAATCACACACTCTTCACCAAAGTTCACCTTCACACAGAAAATGATGAGTGAAATACAACAAGTTTCTCGCACTCACCTACCCTCTCTCACAAATCAACCATATATAGGGCATAAGAGCCGACAAAGGGGATGACAAGGTACAAGCCGCGACCAAGGATGGCCAGAGCAACGGCTAGGACAGAGCCGAAGACGTTTCGCGGTCATTGCAGAGACGGGGTACGAAAACGTACTGGAGAGAGAGAGAGAGGAGCGCCGCGAAGAGAGAGAGGAGAGGGTTAGGGTTTGCGAGAATAGGAGGGGGAGAGACAATATATAGGATCAAACCAACGGGCAAGATCGAGGGGCAACGATGTAGGGTTGAGATCAAAAGCCAGCATAAGTGAAGGGAGTTGGGCCTGGGCTTTGACTTGGGCTGCCAAGAATGATGAAGCCTGGGCCCAGAAACACATATATAATATGGCCCAACTTTAACAGTAATTAAGTTAATAATTTTGAAAGTTATTATTTTATAAAATATATATTAACTAAGATTAGAAAATGCGATAAATTATGGATGTTCTTAGTTTAGAATTATTATAATTTTTTATTAGACGACTTGGCCCTCTCGATTGAAATTTTGGGTCCGTCACTATCTATATATATATATATATAAAACCAAACTGAATCGATTAGATCGATACAACTCGATTTTTCGATTGTAGTTTGATTTTGCTCACCCTTAATCAGAAATTTAACTTATTTTAGAAGATATGTGGAAGTATACAACTTGGAATTGATGCGATTATTTTATCTAAGGTAAAGTCTTGGGTGAAATCGTCTCACGGATCCCATTCGGTCGAACATAAAAAATTATGTAATATTTTTGTATGCATTAGGTAATACTTTTCTATATATTAGGTAATATATATTTTGTGATATAAGATGCGTTTTGAGTTGAGTTGGATTATAAAAAAATATATAATACTTTTATGTGTATCAAGTAATACTTTTTTGTATATCAGATAATACTTTTGTATTATATGACACATGACCAGAATTGGGGTCAGGTCGGATCACTCGAAAAATACACGGATCCCAGCTAGGCTGTCCAGGTGCTCTTCTCTCTCGTGCAACATGTAATATTTTTGTGTGTATTATGTAATATTTTTCTATATATCATGTAATACTTTTGGATTATGTACATATACTACATAATATAATACAAAAGTATTACCTAATATATAGAAAAATATTACCTAATATACACAAAAATATTACATAATTTATTATATCCGATCCGACCCATCTCACGGACCCAATCCGTGAGACGGTCTTGCACAAGACCTACTCTTTATCTGATCAATGCTCTTTTTATTTAGATGCTTTATTAATATCTTTCTAACTATTCAATTCTGGAATATCTCTTTCTTGATGTTTAGTGGTTTCAATGATTTGTTTGATTGGCAATTCTTTGTTGAGTCGCTGCAAGGTGATGTTCACATAATCGATGAATTGCCACCTGAATATATTGGAATTGAATTTCTTAAAAAGTCCAATATCTTAAATTTTATGTATTCTAAAATGACTTGATTTGAAATTCACATTACAAGATTATTTATATTAGTAGCTGCAAGGTGATGTTCACATAATCGATGCATTGCCACCTGAATATATCGGAATTGAATTTTTCAAAAACTCAAATATTTTAAGTTTTATGTATTTTAAAATGACTTGATTTGAAATTCAGATTACAAAATTATTTATATTAGTAGCTAGAAAATTCAGTATGGTGGTCTCCATAAATCTAGGTGCATTTACTAGTCATAATTTTAAACACCCATTGATCATAAATCTAGACTCATGAATCTATATCTATACTATATATAAAATGAAAGAAGTTGACATATTTTATACATTTGCCATTTTCCCTCCCAAACTATCAACCAATAGAAAAAAAGAAAAAAAAAAACTAAATAATTTTAAGTATCTTTTTGAATAAGTTTCACATATATCTTATATAATAAGTTATCTTATAATCTATATATAGAAATAGAGATGAAACAAAAGAAGTTAACTTAAATGATATGATTAAATTTTGAAAATAATGAAATTTAAACATTATCAAAATTAAAATTAAAAATTTTGAAAATTAGTTTATAATTTTAATATATATTTGTGGAAAATCTTTTTAAAATATAAATTTCATTTTATGAAGAGTTGTAAAATGTTTAAAATTTTGAAAACTATAATAAAAATATTAAAATAATAATAAAATCTAAAATTAATAATAGTAATAATAATAATAATAATAATAATAATAATAATAATAATAATAAGGTAATGAGAATAATTCTAAAAATCTAAAATGAACAAATAAAATTTAAAAATTAATTCAAATATATATGTAATATTAATTGTATAAGATATGAAAATCAATAAACTGAATATTTTTTTTAATAAATTAATAAAAATATTTGGTAATTTATTCAAAATTATTTCAAATAAATAGATATAATTAATCTAAAAAAATTTAATATGTTCTAAAAAAAACTGAAAAATGGTTTAAAAAATCTAAGAAAATATTTTTTTAAAATGTAAAATTAAATTGAAACCTAAATTTGAACTAATCCATCTAAAAAAATGCAGAAAATTATTTACAAATTCTAAAAATAATTCTAAAATGTAAAGGAACATAATTTTTAACAAAACATATTAGTAAGTATAAATAATCACTTCTTAATTATTCTAAAATTAAAACTTACAAACAAAAAACTATTATTATTATTATTATTATTATTATTATTATTATTATTATTATTATTATTACTATTACTATTACTATTATTATTATTATTATTTTTTATTTATTTATTTTTTCAATTTTATTTTCAGATTTAGTTGTTGAATATTGATGTTTTCAAAAAAGAAAAAAACATGGAGTTTTACAAATTTCAAAATAATATGATGCCATGAATAACCTTTTAATATAATAATTTCATTATATTACTACAAATCGTATCTATTATCATAATAAATATAACCTTTTAATACAACAACTTCATTATATTATTACAAATCATATATATTGTCATAATAAATAATAAACCGCACATCGCGCGTGAGTAGTACTAGTAGTGGTGCCCGATTCTGTTAAACCACCGATTCGAGTTCCGAACCGACGGTTCTGAAAACCGGGGGTGGGCTAACCGGAACCGAACCGGGGTATGTTCGGTTCTGGTTCCGGTTTGTAACCGGCGGTTTCGGTTCGAACCGGCCGGTTTTTCGATTTTTTTTTTTGTATTTAAAACAATTTATCTATGTTAAAAAATATACAACTTTGTATAAATATCCAACATTTACAACTTACAAAGTATAAACACTAAGTTTGAATTAAAAAAAAACACAACTTACAAATAACAAACTTCTAAGTTTGAATTTAAAAAAATTACAACTTACAAATTACAAATTGAAAGAGGAACAAAAAATGAAAGAGCTTGAGTTTCATCCTAAATTTGAAAGTGAATATCAAACTTAGCATGAAATTGTCTACGTATCCCTAAATTGAATTAGAGAATCAAAGCTCACGTAGTTCTTACTTCTCTTAATTGTAATGAACAAAGAATGCTGATTGGTAGATGATGTGTCTCAAAGAAATGAGGACATAATAAGACGTGCATCTAAGACACATCTTATTATCTCCTCCTTTCTTTGAGACACACCATCTACTACACAACATTCTTTGCTCATTACAATTAAGTGAGGGAAAAAAAAATGAAGGAGCTTGAGTTTCATCCTAAGTTTGAAAGTGAATATCAAACTTAGAATGAAATTGCCTACGTATCCCTAAATAGAATTAGGGAATCAAAGCTCACGTAGTTCTCTTACCTCAAACTTACCCATTAGTTCCGGTGGAGGAGGATGTGTTGGAATCGTAGCCATACTCGTCGGGGCCATCGTCATCAAAGACAGATAAATCTAGATGTTGTTGACGTTTCTTGGCTCAAAGCCAATCTTCAAGCAGAGTAATGTTTTGAACATTCTCTACGGTCAATCTTGCCCTTTTTGGATTCAACATATGTCGTCCTTTGGAGAAGGCACACTCGACGGAAACGTTGGAGGCGGGACTTGCAAAAATCTCCTTTGCAATATGACTTAAAATAGGATAAGTGTTGATCCTTTTTTACCACCACTTCAAAAGATCCACAAAGTTTTCAAAAGAAATAAATTCAAATGTACAACTTAAATATGTATCTAATTCTTGTGTGAGATTAGACCCTCTAGCTCGTTTTTATGTTCGCTTATCATAAAAATCATAAAATGCACTAAGACCACTAACATTATATGGATTATGTGAAGAACTACTACTACAACCTACATTTTGAGCACCTAAATTATCCCTACAATCATTGTTTTATATTCTTTAAATAAATCATACAAATATGTTTTAGCTCTACCTGTAACTTCTCTATAATTTGAAACATAGTCAACTGCATCATAATCGGATAACAAAAAATGGGGGAACAAAGCACTATAATACATTTGTAATAATTCCATTAGACCATCTTCTCTAATCCTAGGATCTAATAATTTAGCTAGTAAAAATAAATCGGGAAGTTCGTGAAAATACTTTAACCATTTTGCTTTAATTGCTATAATATTCTCACCTATAATAGGACATGTAGCACCCCGGATCAAAATGAGCATAATTGAATAATTAAATATTTGAACCCTGACTTAATAATTATGTGCGTATATTGTGACTGTTTAATTTAGTACGTGCGTTTCAGATACATGGTTAACATCGGTTTTAGATGGGTATATTTTTCATGACATGGAACCTAAAATATGATTTTACCAAGAGATTCGTATCAGAAATACGAGAAAATAAAAACAAACTAGAGGTCAATCGGAGACCCGTAGCTCAACTGACGAAGGAAAGGGTAAAATTTTGATAAAAGGTAAAAATAAAAATAATATTTTAATGAAAGGTAAATTAAGATATTTTTGGTAAATGGTAACTTTTCAACGGTAAAAAGGTAATTTCCAAAATCTATAAATAGGGGCTCATAATTTTCAAAACTTATACGTTTTCAAAGCCGACGACCCGAGCGACGCTCGCGACGCGAACACGTAAGTTCTCTTTCTTTTCTTTTCCTTTACGTTTTTAATTTCCGCCATCGCCGGAGCACCGCCGTACCGCCGCCGCCACCACCGGAGCCGCCGTGGCCGGTGGCCGGAAAATATAACCTAGACCCAGATTGTAGCCCTCGACGAGACGAGTCTAGGACAGCTTCTGGAATTCCAATCCGATGTCTTGTTCGCCGGGAAATGGTGAAAAACCGTCTCCAAACCCCAAACCCTAGTTCATGACCACTTTTTCTCTCTCCCGTTTCTCTCTCGTTTCTCTCTCGTTTCTCGGTGGTTTTGGTTCCTTTTTTTTTTGGGGCAAGTTGAGGTGTTGGGGAAGGTTTTGGGTCGGTTTGGGGGTGGTGACCGACGTCGGAAAGGTGCCGGCCAGAGTTGGAAAGGTTGGGGTTGGTTTTGTATGTGTGATGACGAAGGGTTTTCGCGGCTGTTTTTCCGGCACTGTTCATGCCGGAATCCGGCGAGGTATGGCCGGAGGTGCGGGCTTTTCGGTGGAAAAGGTGGCCGGAGCACAGGGTGGCGCCACCGCAGCAGGTGGCGCCGGGAAGTGGGCTGATCGAGCAGCTGATTCCTAGGCGGCTGGGCGCGCGTGCGGGCGCGGGCGCCGGGGATCTAGCGCGCGCTGGGCGCGGACGACGGGAGCCGCGCGCGCGGGCGCGGGCGACGGGGATCCTGTGCACGCGCCGGGTGCCGTCGTGCACGCCGAGCGCGCACCGTCGAGTATTTTCACACGTTGAACCGAGTCTTCGTGTACGTCGGGTCGACCGGGAGTCGGGGGTCCAGGTCAAAGTCAACCCTTGACCAAAATTACCAAAATACCCTTCGATATTAAAACGCTCCGTTCGAGTTCGTTTCAACTCCGATCGAGCTCATTCTTTTTCCGTAGCGACCCTAATCCTTTCCTCTATCATATCAGTTGCTGAACTGATCTTTTCTCCCTTGTTTCTTCAACCTCAATCTCTCGATCTATCGATCCGTCTCGTCTCTATCGAACGATTCTTCTCTACGGCTATCTTTATACATTTTAAATATAAGTTTTAAGCGTATTAATGATGTAAGAAATATTGTAAAATTGTGTAGGCCATCCATTGGGTTGGTATCAGTTGGAGTGGGAATCAAGATACCAAGTCTTTGATACTAGCGACTCACGTGGTAACCACCAAACAAAGTGGGGGTAAACTCTAAACCCTAATAACTCTATGAAATGTGAACTCATATGTTTTGAGATAAATGTGGAAATTATATGATGTGTGTGGGGGTAACCTCTAAACCCTTATATGATTACAGTTTTCCCTAATTCTGTGTTATTGCTGAACTTTATGTGCTTATGTGTTGTGGGGGATAATTGTTAAACCATAAATGCTGTGTTTATATGCTTTTGGTTAGTGTGTCCTTTGGGTTGTGTGTCTATGGGAGAGTGCTGGTCTTTGTGTCCATCGGATACCTGAGCTTCTGTAGGGTCGGGTGATGCCCGTACCTGAGATTCTGTAGGGTCGGGTGATACCCGTACCTGAGATTCTGTACCTAAGATTATGTAGGGTCGGGTGATACCCGTACCTGAGATTCTGTAGGGTATCCTTGGATTTCGTGTCCACTAGTGAGTTATAGGCTTGTGCCCATTAGGCTGCGAGTCCTTTTGGTGAGTCATGAGCTGGGTGGCATTAAAGAACCGAATTATGTGTTGTGCGTTATATATGTTTGATTTGTGTACCTGCTTAAGCTAAGAAAATATTCACCATGAGTGTATTCAACACACTCACCCCTCATCTGTACTCACACTACAGGAGAAGAAGAGAATCTTGACGCGTAGAGAGAGGGGTGCCCTATCAGCCGAGTCCATCTTCCGGTTTTACCTTTTTAAAGATATGTTGCCCGATTGTAAAAGAAAACTGTTCTTCTTTGTAAAGGATCCTGATGTTTTTCCGCTGCTACGTAAAATGGTTTTATTTCGGCTAGACGCCGAGGATTTGTATTTATAAAATCGTCTGTTCTTCTTTCCCAAAGATTTCTATTTTATTTCATGCACGTCTTTTTCCCCTTCTTTCTTCACGCCCAAAGAGAAAACTCTGATAATTTGTATGAAAGATTTTGGGGCGTGACATGACATGCACAATATTCATTCAAAATTAAAACAATTTTAACACAATGATCTAAGGCTAATGGAGAAGTAGGATAATAAGTGCCACTTAATTCTCTAGTGGCTTCTTCAAAATTTTTTAAAAGTTGAATTAAATTAATGCATGCATCCCAAGAGTTGCTATTCAAATATATCAATTCATGTGGGTTTTCTTTATAAAATTGAATTAGCAATTCTTTATAATAATAAGAATCTTGAAGCATATAATAAGTTGAATTCCATCTATGTTTTACGTCCATCACTAATTTCTTAACTTCCATTCCATTATTTTTACAAAATCTTGCCCATTTTTATGCCATTGTGTTGATTTAGCAATTTCATGAATTGCATCCATAATAGGTTTAATTTTATGATGCAAAGCGGTTAGACCATCTTGTACACACAAATTCAAACAATGGGGTACACAACGAATATGAAAAAGTTTACCATCTATTGGAGGCCTACAAAATTCCTTTAATGTGGGTATACTAGCGGTGTTAGGAGCGGCATTATCATAACCAATCGAAAATATTTTTGTAACTATATCATAATCATTAACAATTTTTATTATTTTTCTAGCAATTGCTACGGAACTGTCTTTCATCAAATTCGACATAGACAATTAATCATTTTTGCATGTTCCATTCATCATCTATCCAATGACACGTTACTCCTAAATAATCATGGTTTCCGTAAGGATCTTTCCACACATCACAACAAATAGATACTCGTTGTGTTAAATTTTTTAATTCTTCAATTAAAGCATATTTATATTCACCTACAATTTTTTCTATGTCACGTGTAACAGTATTCCTAGATATTCTTCTACTAGCGGGTTGAAAAACTTGAGAAGTAAAATCTTCATAATCATCGTCGGTTGGAAATTGAAAAGGAAGATGTTTTTTAGCAATAAATTCGGCTACTCCTCTCCTATGACCTAATTGACTAAATTGAAAAAGGAATTTAGGGTCGTTACCTTCGGTTCCCCCACTGGAACCGGTATTTTGTCGAGGAAGATGGGTTTGAGAGCAGTCATTACCCATCTTATTCGGATGCTTCTTGATGATGTGGTTGTTGAATGTTCCGTAGGCCCCTCCGTGCTTGAATTTGTAGCTCTTCCCACAGTAGTTGCACGTCACCATGTAGTCCACGTTCGAATTTGATACTTTCTCCTTTTTAAAATGTATGGAAAAAATATCACTTCGAAGTGTCGAAGTGGATCGGCTATGTGTGTCACTCTCTTGAGTTGGCCGGGCCTCCGACTGCTCCTCCTCGACTTTGATTTCGGCAAAGTCAGCGGCGGTCGAAGGTCCGAGAGCCTCCTCAAAATTGGCGTACTCCTCACTCCAATGAGAGTGAGGAGTGTATTGATCGATAAGATCATCGACTTCAACATCTCGTGGTGGAGGCATAGGCGCCTTTCCTCGGTGAGAAGAACCGGTGGAAGAAGAACCTCTTCGAGACATTTTCGATTGAATTGGAACTTGAGAATTGAAAAAAAAACTTTAGAATTGAAACTTTAGAATTGAAAATTGAATTGCAACTTGAGAATTGAGAGAGAAGTGTTGGAATGGTGTGAGGAAATGAATGGGGGGAGGGGGTATTTATAGAAAATTTTGAAAAAAAAAATCGCATGAATCGGCGGTTTGAACCGCTGGTTCGACCGCCGGTTTACAACGGTCCGCAAAT
Organism: Scutellaria galericulata; assembly: GCA_946896805.1. Classification (NCBI taxonomy): domain Eukaryota; kingdom Viridiplantae; phylum Streptophyta; class Magnoliopsida; order Lamiales; family Lamiaceae; genus Scutellaria; species Scutellaria galericulata. The sequence continues at coordinate 9,041,374 of OX335798.1, read as the reverse complement.
CTCGACCGTTGATCTCCAACGGTCGAGTGATCCTGGCGTGACACATGTCCAATGGTCATTTTTTTCAAAAAAAGAAATGGGCGGCCCGATTCGGCCCGATTTTGAACTGGCGGTTAACCGTCGGTTCCGGCGACAACGACTCTATTTCATCGGACTCCAACGACAACAACAACTTTTCGCCAGAGCTCCGGCGGACACGTGTCATTACCTCATTTTTTCAAAAAAAAAAAAACTAAAATACTGTGAACCGGTGGTTAAACCGGCGGTTCACGGTTTCTAAAAACATAAACCGAAACCGAACCGGCAGAAACCGATTTACGGTTTTGGTGCTGTTGATGGACACCCCTGGGGGGTTCTCTTCTCGAACCGGCCGATTCCGATTTTCTCGAACCGATGGGCACCACTAAGTACTAGTATATATAATAATTAAGACGAGCTAGATGATCAAGATTGTTTCAGGGTTGCACTAACTTGTCTTGACTTGTCTAAAATATAAATACATTATACATATTAAAATATAAATAATCTATAAATATAAATAAAACGAAAAGAAAAATGAAAATGAAATTTTGTCTTAAATTGAGTACTTAATTCTAGTTTGAAGTCTTAAATTGATAAAAATATATAAGTTAAGCCCTTATTGAGAATTTTTAAAATTTGGGTCCATGCATAATTAAAAACTAATATATTAATTGTATCATGTAGTTGTAATGAAATTTATCCTTAAAAGTTATATTAAATCTTAAAATTTATAATTTAAAAAAAGAAAATCGAGATAGATCAAGATAGCTGTAAATTTTACAATTGACTTTCGTGTTAGGGTCACGTTTATTTTTTTACAATTGACTTTCATGTTAGGGTCACATTTATATTAGTTTTTTACAATTGACTTTCGTGTTAGGGTCACATTCATATTAGTTGTAATGGCGAGCACGTTTCGTGTTATATTAGTTGTCATGCCACAAGTGTTGGTTCTTGAGTATTCTATACTCGAAGAGTTTGTATGTTTCCACTACATACATGATGAGATTAGAATTCTGTTGAAGGGAGCTGTTGATTTCTTCCTGTACATCCACAGTGATGGCAGGACACTAAAACTTGTTCCATTAAACATCACCTTTTGAAAGAAGAAGATGATTTGACATTGTCGAAAGCTCGGTTGTAGTTAATAGAGGAAGAGTTGAAGTGATATACAGTTGAAGCTGAACCCGCCATTGTTGATTCAATAGAGTTGTTGGGTTTCTCCCATTTCCCTCCAGGACACTTATCTGCGTCTTATCTCTCGTCCAATCGTTGATTTTGGAAAGAGCCCCAGTTTGTAGTGGATCAACTCTTCCAAACCTCAATTCTTAGAGCACCCACACACTGGATGCAAATATATGATTGAAAAAAATCAAAAGAAAAGAAAAATTAAAGAATCTAACACTAATTCTTCCATACCATCAAATTCATAGATTTATAGGCCAAACTGCGAAAATGATGATTTGGTGTTAACCAAATTTCTTCCATAGGGTAACGAGATTGAAATAATAATAATAATAATAATAATAATAATAATAATAATAATAATAATATAAATATATGAATTTAGGGGTGAGCAAAACCAAAAACCGAACCAAACTGATCCGTTCGGTTCAATTCGATTAAAAAATTAGGAATCAAATAATATTTCCATTAGGTTCGATTTTATTTTGTAAAAATTTCGGTCAAACGAACCGAAGATTTACTCTTATATAGAATTTTTTATTTTTTATTTTTTTTTCTAGTTTATTTTACCATGCCCATATAACAATGTTCACAACTATTGAGATTGAGATAATAATAATAATAATATAAATTAGGGTTAAAAAAATATAATCTCATTTGAATTATACGTAATTTTACAATTTTTTTTAGTTTTTTAAATGTTTCACACAAACTTTAAATTTGAAGCATTTTACAGTATTAGACAAATCTTAGTAATTGATTTTGGACACATGTACATCTAGAATTTATCTGATACTATAAAATTCATCAAGTTTTGAGTTAAAACTACAAAGTAAAACATTTCAAAATTTTTACCAATGTAAAATCACCTATAGTTCAGATGAGAAAATGTTTTTAACCTTATATATGATCTTTATCCATATCAACTATATCATACACATATACACACATGACACACACACACATATATATATATATATATATATATATAATGTTTATCCATATTCAAGACAAAGCATATAACTATTTATCAATATTCAACAAACATGTAGTTCAAATAAAGTCCGAAATATAGATAAAAAAATATTTTCATTGATAAAAAATATTAAGTTTTAAAAGTCTTTTTTTTAGATTTGATAAATTTATTATTTTCTTTTCTCCATATTTATATTAAAAATAAATGTAGATAAGAGTTTGAAAAAATAAAAACAATATAAGAATACAATTTTATATAATATCATACTTTAATAAAAAAATTTAAAATTATCTAGCAAAATTTTATTTATATATGTTTATAATTAACATATAATTAAAATTTATAGAAAATATATATGTATTTTAAATTCACGAGAATATTGAATTACAATGGAGGAAAATTTAAAAACCGGTGATTAAAATGATTAAAATTTCAAAAAATATATTCTCGATTTTCATTATTATAATATTGATAGAGAGGATAATTATACGTGTCTAAGATAATATTAATTATCAATAGATATAAATAGTGGTAATTTCATAATTTTAATTATTGATATTTTTGTCGATAATGATATTTTGAATATAATATTGATCGACATTTTATTTATAATAATAATAATAATATAAAACATAATTATAGATATTTATATGAGGATAACTATATTTGTCTAAAATAATCAAAATTATTAATATATATATATATATATATCGATCTTGATATTTTTATAAATTTAAATTATTGATATTTTCTTTGATAATGATGTTTTGAATTCAATATTTATTGACACTATGACAATATGACAATATGAATTTGATATTTATTAACATTTTCTTTATAATAATAATATTAAGCACAATTTTAGATGTTGATATGAGGATAATTATAGTTATCTAAAATAATCAAAATTATCAATATATATTGATATTATATTTTCATAAATTTGAATTATTGATAATTTATTTGATAATGATATTATGAATTCAATATTTATCAACATTTCCTTGATTTTTCATTTATTCAATATCTAAAGTATGTCGATATAATTTAAACATTAATTACACATAATTAAATGATATATTTTTAACCTGTCACCATCGTCTTCACCAAATGTTGATTTTAGAATGTAATTAAATGATATATTTTTAACCTGTCACCATCTCTTCACCAAATGTTGATTTTAGAATGTGAAGAGTGTGATTATTGTATTGACCACACGTGATTGAAGTTGATTTTGGAATGTGAAGAGTGTGAGCATGATCTTAGGTATGATAGTCTATATATAACAACTAATTTTAACTAGGATCATAATGGAATAATGAGCATTGGAATCCCGAATATGCAGAGAGTAATCGGGAGTCCACTCTTATGTCATTTTTGGATGGTAATATTGGTGAAAACAGAAGTAGAACAAATATAAGAGTGTATGAGAGGTTATATTGGTGAAAACATAAGCAGAAATATAAAATTGCATGAGAAGCCCAAAACAAAACTTAAAGATTATCCTACTTGACAGGTTCAAAATATATCATTTAATTATGTGTAATTAATGTTTAAATTATATCGACATACTTTAGATATTGAATAAATAAAAAATCAAGGAAATGTTGATAAATATTGAATTCAAAACATCATTATCAAATAAATTATCAATAATTCAAATTTATGATAATATAATATCAATATATTTATTGATAATTTTGATTATTTTAGACAACTATAATTATCCTCATATCAACATCTAAAGTTGTGTTTAATATTATTATTATAAAGAAAATGTTGATAAATATCAAATTCATATTGTCATAGTGTCAATAAATATTGAATTCAAAACATTATTATCAAAGAAATATCAATAATTTAAATTTATAAAAATATCAATATATATATTTTTCATATTGTAGTTCACATTATATGGACAAGAAAATATCAATAATTTAAATTTATAAAAATATCAATATATATATTTTTCATATTGTAGTTCACAATATATTGACAAGAAGCTCCACCTTTGGAAGGCCATGCAGTGTTTGTCGATAGGTATGGGAGTGAGGCCGGTACAGACTACTATGTCTGTAAAAATTCGTATGGGAAATCCTAGGTCACAAAGGTTTTTTTCGGGTTGAAAGATCGATGTTTACCTAGTTACATTGATATTTAAGAATATTCAAGGTTTCTACATTTGTCAAGTTTAATTTCTAACTGATAAATATATCATAAATCTAGACTCATGAATAACATTGATATTCATGAATATTTTAGGCTTCTACACTTATCAAGTTTAATTTCTAATTGACAAATATTCATTAAATAAATATAAATATTTAAAAAAACTCAAAAATTTTAAGTTAAAAAAATCACAAAATTATTCAAAAATGTCTAAAGATCAACCAATAGAATCTAAAAATCAACATATGTTTCAACAATTAAATTTATTGGGAGCTATGCTAGTAAAAAAAAATAATGAAACAAGATATTGAAGAAAAAAAGAGAATAAATTTATTCGCGCGAAGCTATTAAACTAATGACCATGTGTACATACATGTCTCAAATAAGTTTAAATGAATTCCCAATCAACAAATTGGGCCCGAAAAAACGCAAAATTAAGGATTTACGTGCAATTCTCATGCAATTAAGTGATTCAAACTGAAATTGGACAAAATTCGTAAAGTTCGAAAAGTTAGTATCCTCAATTAACAGCCAAAAAAAACTCTAAACTAATGAAACAAGATACTGAAGCAGAAAAAAGAAAAAAAAAACTAGTTTAAAATTGTGAAGCAAAATGAAACAAGATTAAGAAAAAGAAACTAGTTTAGAATTGGAAGCAATATGAAAAAGGATAAAGATCCACTTGTGAAATTCTAAAACAAAATGAAACAAGTCTGAATCTTTGTCATTCTCCCAGTCATATATCTTCCAATTCTGAATAAGACTCCTCGAAATCATTGTCAATCGATAAAATTATGACCCTCAAAAGAATGATACTTAGACTATGTTTATTAACAACCCTCCACACCAAATCTCTTAATAAAAAAATTCATTTCTCTTTCCTCCACATACACAATCTACAATACAACTCAATCTCTACAATTTTCACACTTTATCAATAATTCAACTCAACCTATAACAATTATTTATTTTATTATTTAATAATTACATATATTTTATAATCAATTTTTTTATTATTAAAATGTGTACGAAATATATTAAATTATATGATATTCCAAATTCGTAATTATAAAAAAAATATATGATACACTTAAAATAAGTTACAATCTCAATAACAAAAATAAAATAACAAGAATTGAAATACAAAATTATAAATAAATAAGTCAAGTTACAAATAGATGAGTAAAAAACAACTATGCAGAAGATGAAAATCGCATATTTAATTATTGGTGTCAAATTTTTGCCATATATGCTCAATCAAGTCGTTTTTAAGAGCGGTGTGAGCTTCTCTGTTGCGAAGTTCCTCCCTATTGGTCATATAAGCAGATAGACTTGTAATACGTTCAGTAGAGTATTGAAAACTTTGATCATCGTCTATGGAATCATCGACAAGAAATTCTGTGGGATCATAATAAGTTTGGTACGTCTCTCGTTCATCCTCCACTATCATGTTGTGCATGATGATAAGCCATCATAATTTTTCCCATCAAACTTTTATCCCAAACAAGATAAGGGTGTCGAAGAAATGCGAAACGAGCTTGTAGAACTCCAAATGCGAAACGAGCTTATAGAACTCCAAATGCTCGCTCGACATCTTTTCACACTGCCTCTTAGTGTTGAGTGAACAACTTGTGTTTTCTGATTACTGGAGAAGTAATTGACTTAACAAATGCAGCCCATGAAGGATATATGCCATATCGTTTTCCTGACCATTCACAACATAACTATCCTTTGGTGCTCGACCTTCCAAAACATCACTAAAAACTGGAGATCGGTGGAGTATGTTAATATCATTGAGTGAACCTGGTGTTCCAAAGAAAGCATGCTATATCCATAAGTCATATGATGAAACAACTTCCAAAATGATTGTTGGTTTTCCACTTCTCCCTCCATATTATCCAGCCCATGCAGTAGGACAATTTTTCCATTCCCAATGCATGCAGTCAATACAGCCTATCATGCCTGGGAATTCACGTTGTTCTCCGACATGGATTAGTCTTGTCAAATCTTGTTCATTAGGCTTTCTGAGGCACTCATCACCGAAGCAAGAAATGATGTCTTCTACGAAATTCTTGAGAGATTGCCTTGTCACAGCTGCACTCATTCGTAAGTATTCATCAACAGCATCTGCTGATGTCCCATACGCCAACACCCTCATAGCTCTAGTACATTTCTGTAATGGAGAAAGACCTTGTCTACCAGCGGCATTAGGTCTCTGTTGAAAATATTCGTCATTGGCAGTAACAGCCTCCATGATACGGAGGAATACTGATTTTCGTATACGAAATCTACGTCGGAAGATCTCAGGCTTGCGTTCATAAAAAAATAGTCATTCATCAAACGTTCCTGACCAAGCTCGCGTTGCCTTTCACAATACATTCTCTAACTCTAGGAGTGAGATCTTCTTCGTTCAAATTAAGATTGTTTAAGAGCAGATCCTCGGCGATGCGATCTACGTGGCGATTCTAATGAGCAACCCGTTCTTGCCATTCATCAAATGCAGTAAAGAAAGAATTGGAACTTGAATAGTTATCTAGTGATTGATTTTCATTGTGAGACATTTGGGAAGTGGAATGGGTAAAACTATTGGATATGAAAATTTTCTTCTGAGAGAATTGAGATGATATTAGTGTACGTTTGATGAGAGAATATGAGGGGATATATAGATGGAGATCAATAATGGAAGATAAGTGCATGTGATCAATAATGGAAGACAGGTGCATGTGATCAATAATGGAAGATAAGTGCATATGATAATTCTGCAAAGTGGATAAAACAAGTGCATGTGATCAATTCTGCAAAGTGGATAAGAAAAGTGAAAAGTTTAATAAATTCTAATTAGAAAAAAAATTACAATTACTCGATTTAACAAAAATCACACAAATAAAAAAGCTTAAAAGACAATACTAAAACACATGCCATCAAATAAAAAAACTTACAAGACAATACTAAAAACACTACTTAAACAATGACAACAAATGACGTCTCATCTCTTCTTCATCTGGGGATAAGTGATCCTTCGCCAACAAAGCCATCAAAAGAGAGTGTTTCATCTTCATTTTCTCTATTTCCACTTTCTCTCTTCCCAGTATGTTGAGCACTTGAACTTCACTATCTCTAGTGAGTCTTAATGCACGAAGTTCTGCAACAACCTCGGTATTAGATGAAGACTCCGATGCCTTACCTTTTCCCTTCTTTTTTTTCGCCTGGTCTCTATCTGTAGGACGTGAAATAGCTGAACCACCACTGTCTGGAGTTTCTGCATTAGTGGGGTTGAAATATTCATCATCTTCACTGGTCCTTGTTCTCTTTGAACTGCCACCACTTTTTTCGTTACCCTCGTCATCATTAGCACGACTTCTTGAAGCATGATCAAATTTTATTTCCCACTTGGGAATTTTACTCATAACTTCATTAAATACATGCAAGTCGGCGAACTTACCATCGCATAATTGATGAGTTTCTTTCTCCACATCGTGTTGGCTTATTCCACTTCTTACTCGATGATGTGCTTCAATGTTAGCAGCAATCCACTTTTGGGCATTTTATTAAGTCGTGTGAAATGACCTTTTAGTGATTCTATATTTTTTCATTTATTTCTTCTGGATCTTCTCTTCGAGCTTCTTCGTACATGTTATGGATTTTCCCTAAAACGAGCCAGTCCTTTGAAATCTGCCCTGTTTTATATCTTCGCTAACGAAGATCCAATATGACATGAGGGCCACATCTTCTTTCACATTCCAAGTACTTTGGCCATCCTTTCATTTGTATCCTGAAACAAATTGCGAGAGATATTTTGCGATGGTTGAGCTTGTTCAGAGGTAGTAACTTGATTCAAATTCGGAGAAAATTGAGGATTTTGAGAAAACTGAGAGTTTTGATAGTCTTCGGTGTTCAAAAAAGACTGGAAATTTGGATAGTTTTGGAAGTTTGGATAATTAGAATAATTTGAAATTTTTTTTGGGTTACTTGGATTCATAATAGAAATTAGGAGAAATAATAGAACATGATATAAATTATGAGAGATTATAGAAGATAGTAGACAAAAAAGATGATTTGAGATTGTAATTCAAAATGTATCAATATTAGTCTCTATTTATAGAGAAAAAAAATCATGAATTTTGGTAAATTTGTTTTTTTTATAGATAATTGAGTGTATAAAAAAATCTCAAAAAAATCACATAAACCAATCCCAACTTGACAAGTGGCATAATTTGATAAGATAGCCTCTTGGAAAGTGTGCACAACCTAAAAAATGGGGAGGTTGTTCCGCCGACCGTTCGTGGAAAATGGGCATAATTTTGATTTTTTTTTTTAAATTTTCCTTTGTGTTTTGCTACAACCGGGCGCATGACATGCCTGATAAATATTGTTTTAGGAGTTTTCAATGAATAAAAGCAAGACTATGATGAACATCAAATAGTGTTGAATGAGCTGTATCCCCAAAGGAACAACTGTCATTCACATATAACATCTACTTGATTCATCGTTCTCGAATATGTCTTTGATATCCAAAGTTGCAACATCACCATCCACGCCCACAAAGTATAAAAATCCATCATGTAAAACTGGGGCAGAAATGGATCCAATAAAGGATTCAAATACCTATCCTTATTCTTTCTAAATAGGTCTATTGTAAAGCTTTTACCATCTTTAGAGAGTACAATCATTTCCAAGAATATATAGTTCAATCATTTGTTGATTAAAAGGATCAAAGAAAAAGAGAGACCTGTCATACTTGGAACAAACTATTTGTTGGGCCCACAAACGCTTCATCCTATCGTAATAAAACAAAGAATTGAGGTAATAAGCGTGTTTATGAAAGGAGAAAATCTCGCTTTCTTTTATGGACCAATTCTATTCATTACTTTCCCCAACTACATCTCTTTGCTAATTAAGATTTAAATCTTAATCTACTTAGAATTCTTAATCTAATTATCATATGAAATCTAACAAAACGGATAGTACTAGGAATTTGTTAAAGGAAAAACAAATTTAGTGTCCCTTCGTAAAAAGGCAACTTAGTTGATGACAATCCCTTAATTGATGACTACTCAGTAAAACTTTCAAAAATTTCATCGATTAATGAAATTTCAAAAACGCGATTTTTAGTTATAACTTGTTCAATATGAAAAACAATGATTTATATCAATATATATAGACACAAGTCTGTTACCCTAACATCGTGGACACATATTAATGCGTCCACAGTTGATGTATCATAAATCCAACACAGTTATTAATTTCAAGTGACAAAATCTTTACAAATCAGTCGTGGACATATTAAAATAAGATCAAGATATTCTAACACCATGATCATTAACAGTAAAAACCTTTAAAGAGACAAATTTCAAAACTTATATATGATTGGAAAACAAAAGAAAAGGCAGAGATGGAAAAGAAAACACAAAAACTTACATTCTTCAAGTTTGTTTGCATGTTCGATGTTGATTCTTGCCCTACTTTAGTTGGGACACTTACGTTACTACGTAGATATGAGCAGGGCTACTTCATAAGAAAGCTTTGGACCCATCCCATGACTATAAATTTAATTTAATTTAATAAAATCGCCACAACACATAATATTAACCAATTAGGGTCAAATTCAAAAGCTTGTTGACCTTTGTCTTTACAAGACTGCAAAAAAGAAAAGAAAAGAAAAGTAATAAATAATAATTAAATAAAATCTAAAAATATAATCTAACCCATCAGGAATCCGGCCATCCCCACATTAATAAAAACTCATTACTATTCATTAATTATTTTTAGTACTAACTTATATATAAAAAAAAGTTTATGTGAGATCCTTCCAAAGAATTAGACAAAATGTAGAGTAATTTTACTATTCGATCATTATTCAAACTCATTTTTAATAATCGATCTATATATTATGTTTTTGTAAGTTGTGAATTATAAATTAATTCATATGATAGAAATTAGATTTGTGAGATAATCTTACAAAAAAATTCCATACGTGTTAACATTAGGAAGATGGATGAACATTTGAAAAATTTAGTCCAAGTGATGGTGTATATTACCAAAAATATCAGGATAAAATGCATGAAATTTGTTCATGATTTGAAAAATCGACGAGAAACTCTCTTATTATTTAAAAATTACCAAAATCACCTTGTAGAGTCGAACACAAAGAAATATGTTCAACCATTAGGAATCGAACATATTATAATATTTTCAGTCTATTTGATCAATCAATCAAAGTATGATTTCAGTTCATACATGTCGGAAATGTTTATTTTGGATGAACAATTCTTTTTAACAAACTATTTAATATTTTATCTTGATTTCCCTTCATAAAACTAGTTCATAATATTATGATGTTTTATTGTCTTCAAAAGATAAAAAAAATGAAAAGAGAAAGGGAAGGTGAAGAATTTTTCTTTTCATTTAGATATGTCGACATTTCTTTCTTTTTAATTATATTTAATTATCATTTATTAAATACGGGTGTGTTTGGAAGCGGGGGTGTGAATAGTCACACCCTTTAAAAAATGTTATTAAAAAAAAAAAAAAAACAAGCTGTCGGCGGTTGGCGACAAAAAAGGGTAATTAATTTAAATACCTCTTGCTTTCCGTGCTTATGCAGTTATGCGACCTTCTCTTTGATTCTGACTTTTTACTTGCTACATTCATTTCACTTCCAACTGCAAACTCTATATCCTATACTAATTCTGCACTTCTTTCTCTGTGCATCTGAGAGAGAGAGCGAGCGAGAGAGCGAGCTTGAGTAGCCATTGTTGCATTTCCAGGTCTTGCTGCATTGACACTAGTCAAATGATTATCCAAGATCAGCTCGCTACTAAATCTTCAAAACCCAACCACCTCCTCAATCTCAGAACCTCCAAGAAAACTCCATTCTTCTCTCAAACCAAGAATCTTGATTTTTCCACATGGGCATCTGAGAACTCTCTCAAATTGTTCTTAGTCACTGTCTTAACCCTCACTGCTGCTGCATATTTCTTCTTCTTCCAAAACTCCATAGCCAACCCCACTCCCCTTTTCTGCTCCCAAAACTCCCAGCTTTTGCACAGACCTCAAAAGCTCAGAATCCCAAACCTCAATTTCAACTCTCTACGCCCCAATTTGGACAAATCCTCACCCTACTCTTCATTCCACTCAGAGCAGTGGATTATAGTCTCAGTTTCTGATTATCCCTCATCTTCACTACAAACCCTTGTAAGAATTAAGGGATGGCAAGTGTTAGCTGTAGGGAACTCCAAAACCCCCAAAGATTGGAGCTTGAAAGGTGCCATATACCTATCATTGGATCAGCAGGCAAATTTGGGGTTTAGAGTGGTGGATTATTTGCCTTTTGATTCATATGTTAGGAAGAGTGTGGGGTACCTTTTTGCGATCCAACACGGGGCAAGGAGGATCTTTGATGCAGATGATCGTGGAGAAGTGATAGGAGGGGATCTTGGCAAGAATTTTGACTTGGATTTGGATAGTGTAGTGGTGAAGCAGCAAAGGATTTTTCAGTATAGTAGTGGGAATTCGAATAGGACTGTTGTAAATCCTTATGTGCATTTTGGGCAGAGATCTGTTTGGCCTAGAGGGCTGCCATTGGAGAATGTTGGTGAGGTTGGTCATGAGGACTTCTACTCTGAAGTTTATGGAGGTAAGCAATACATTCAACAGGGTATATCTAATGGCTTACCTGATGTCGATTCGTTCTTTTATGCAACTAGGAAAGTAGCTTCAGAGGCATTCGATATAAGGTTCGATGCACATGCTCCAAAAGTTGCGTCTTCCAAAGGTATAATGGTGCCTATAAATTCATTCAATACATTGTTCCATTATGATGCTTTTTGGGCTTTGATGCTTCCTGTATCTGTTAGTACTATGACTTCTGATGTTATGAGGGGCTATTGGGCACAGAGGTTATTGTGGGAGATCGATGGTTATGTTGTAGTTTATCCTCCTACGATTCATAGGCAAGATAGAAGTGAAGTGTACCCTTTTATAGAGGAGAAAGATCTCCATGTGAATGTAGGCCGTTTGATTAAGTTCTTGATAGATTGGAGATCTGAAAAGCAAGGTTTGTTTGAGAAAATAATCGGTTTGAGTTATTCAATGGAAGAAGAAGGCTTTTGGAATGAGAATGATGTTAAACTCACTGTGGCATGGTTGGAAGACTTGATTGCGGTGGGGTATAAACATCCACAATTAATAGGCGTAGATGTGGATAGGCTAAGCACTAGTGTTGGGGTTACTGATAGGAAGGAATTTGTACCGCGAAAATTGCCTTCCAAGCATCTTGGGGTTGAGGAATCGGAAACGGTTAATTATGAAATAGGGAATCTTATTCGGTGGAGAAGGAATTTTGGTGATGTTGTGCTGATTATGTTTGTTAGTGGACCTGTGCAGCAAACTGCTTTAGAGTGGAGATTGCTTTATGGTCGAATATTCAAAACTGTTGTTATTTTGTCAACTGAAGCCGATGCAGATCTTGCAGTTGAGGAAGGACAGTTGGATCAAATATACAAGTATGTTTTCAAAATCTTGCTTTTATTTGTTTTGCAGACTTATTGTTTCAGTCTTTTCATTCTGGTATAGATATCATAGCTTGATATAATTGCCCAGCCTTATCATCTTTGATCGATCATTTTGGAAACTATCTTGTCTAATTTGATTTGGTGTGACCTCAGGATCTAGATTTGTCTTTATTTTACTTAATTCTTTAATAACTTGTACTGAGGCGAAACATCGGGTACTGCAGATAAAGATAGTAAACAAAACCGGTTGCTTTTCTAAAGTATTTTTGGATTCCATTTTTAGATTAAAAGTAATGCTAAATCTTCATCTTTAAAGTAGTGGGAAGCACTCTGATTGTCCGTTGCATATTTTTTGCTTCTCATGCCACCCTAGCGTTGTGTACTTTACTAGAAGAGTAATAAAACGTAAAGCAAAATGACCTGTGTTATGAGGTTGAACATGTAGAGGCACTCTTGAAAAATGAATTAAGTAGTAATTGAATTTAAATTTGTGGATATTTAAGAGAGCAATAATTTTATGTGATCAAGTAATTCCCATGAAATTCGACTATATGCCATTTTGATGATGTTGCAGTGCTTAAAAAGGAAAGGAAGAGCAAAACTGAGTAAAGAATAATACATACCTACTTTGTTACCATTAGATTATTTCCGATATTGTCTCCTTTTGATAAAACCGTTTGTTGAGTTGAAAGAAATTCATGTGCCAATGATCATTCATAAGAATTTCCAGGACCTCTAGCTCCTATAATTTCCGTTGAAGGGTCATTCCGTCATTCATGCTTATGTGTGATCTATAAAATTTAGCGACTAGATTTCTACAAGAATGTTTTTGCTGACATGTCACTTCAATTACCACAGGTATCTGCCCAAAGTGTTGACTCGGTTTAACACAGGAGGCTTCCTCTTCTTGCACGATAGTACAATCTTAAACTACTGGAGCTTGTTGCAAGCCGACAAGTCCAAGTTGTGGATTGCCAACAAGGTATCACAACACATACTTATTTGATGTTTTCAAATGACAACTTTTCTTTGTTTCTCTAACAAGATTAATGTTTACAGGTACCTACTTCTACGCTAGTGGTTGATCGCAAAGACTCAACATGGTTTGCCAAACAAGCTGACATGGTAAACAAAGTTGTCGGCACAATGCCAGCTCATCTCCAGGTCAACTACAAGGAAAGTAGTCCAAGTCAGCAGAGCCTGGCTCTGTGTGGTTCTGAGGTTTTCTACATTCCTCAGCGCTTCATCTCTGATTTCGTTGATCTTGTAGATTTAGTGGGTGATCTAGAAATCCACCACAAGATTGCCATACCAATGTTCTTCATGGCAATGGATTTACCACAAAATTTCGACCCTGTTCTCAATAATATGATCTACAAGACAAGCACGTCGTCTGGTTTTTACTCAGCTCTGGCATCAGCTGTATACCCGCTTAACATTTCCGGTGAATCGGATTTCGTAAGGTTGATAAAGCTCATGGCAGCAGGTGATCCTCTTCTGATGGAGCTTTTTTAGGTAATATAAAACTGAGAAAATGTATAAAGAGAGATTATTTTAGTGTCTTGAATATTTTTCTTGATTTAGGAGTTGAGGAAAAAAAAAACGCTTGATTTGGTTTCGATTCTCTGTAAATTCATTTTGGATAAACTTTTGATTTGATCTCAACTGTAAAGTCCAATATTCAGCCCGAAAAACGAGGCATCTCACTTAATATCCACATGGGTCGGGTAGAATTAGCCCGTCTTCATCCTATGTTACGACTACTGTTTATGTGTTTCTGCTGTTTGAATATATGAGTCAGATTCTCCTGCCACCTGTTTCATTATTTCTCATTTTCAATTAGGACTGAAAAGAAACAAACCTGTATTGTATTATATGCTCAACATGATTTAATAGGTACATGGTATTTTTACATGATATTTGAAACAAGTATCAACAGCTGCAATCAAGAATCAAAAAGACACTTCTAAGCATCAGACCAAGTGATATCCAACTCTCCCCAATTGTCTTGAGGAACTCCCAATGCTTTCCAAACAGCTTTGGATGCATCAACGATGTTGTTAGGACAAGGTGGCTGATAATCATGATCCTCGTCACATCCCATCGTGGAATCACACTCATCGACCACCATGGCTGTCACGCTCTGACCATTACCACTAATAGTTACATTGTTAAGGCACCTGCTGCCTCCACTGTACCATCCAGTTGATAATGCAACAACTGGTGTGTTGTCTGAGTGGTACTGGTTGTCACATTCCGATGGACCGCCTCCATCTCCACCATCCTCGAAGCTGTTAATGGTAAGAACTGCATTCGTGCTCCCAGAAACGGGAGGAGAACACTTGTAGGTGGTGTAGAGATCCCCTGCTTTGCAGCAATCCGAGTCATTTTCTTGATTACATTGGCCTGGAGGTGGCTTTTTTCCTCTTATTTTGCCACTCGGCTTGCAAGATTGAAGCCGCCCGTCCAATGTTTGAGCAGAAAGGATGAGTAGCAAAACAAGAAAGGCTGCAGTTCTCAGGTTCTTCTTCATCTTGGATCTCTTTGAAATTAGTATTGGAAATGTAGATGTTGGATGAGAAATGGGATGAAGACATCTGTTTATATTAACTTTTCCTTGTAAAAATGCCAAGAAAGTGCTCAAAGTTTTTGGCTTATTCTATTTTATTTCCAATGGAGAGTTCAAAATATTTGCACTAAGTTTATTTCATTAGTCATAGGAACTGTTGGAAACTTGCTTAATGTGCCGTTGAAGGAGATCTTGATGTATCTTGGCCTATCTAAGTATGTTGAAAATTTAGCATGTTGTTATGATTATAGTCTAATATCCAGATCATCGTTTTGATATAGAAAATGAAAATGAAATACAAAAAAAAAGGTTAAAACCATAAAAATTGTTCAAAGATTTACCATTTTTTCCTTTAGTTGCTACTTATCACATGGTATCTAAGTAATTTCCTTGTACTCCTGTGTATTGTTCTCTAAACTAGTGTGCAATTATCAATTATTACTGAATACAGATTTCTCCTTGATGATGACTACATTTCGAATGCAAAGGTTGCACAAACATTACTAACATAAGTTGAATCCCATGAATACATGTAAAACTAGACAGCATGCTCATTTACCATGATATACCATGTTGAGGATCAAACAGAAATCCTTGTAAGATTACAAAACTACCTCCAACGACAAAATTCACCTGTAAATAGGAAAGCAGTTTCTTGTAATTGTAAGAGAGTGCATATTTTAGCCATGTGGACATGTTGTTCGGTGCAAGTTAAACGGGTCGAAGCTCTTAAGTCAGTTATGTTTCTTCATCCAAAATCTGACTATCCATAATTAGATGTTAATTGCAGCATTTATTCTTCCCGTATGACAGCAATGTGTACCTAATATCTGATGTGTAGAGATTTTGCTATAATATTTTTACCTTTCACTTTCATTTTTCAATTAAAGAAGTTATCTGGAGACCAAATCTTGAGGATAAACAAACAAGGGACTATATGAATGTACATTCAAACATTTCCAACACATAATTTTACAACACATTAACATATATACTACACTATGCATCAGACCAAGTGATATCCAACTCTTTTCAATTGTCTTGAGGAACTCCCAATGCTTTCCAAACAGCTTTGGATGCATCAACAATGTTGTTAGGACAAGGTGGCTGATAATCATGATCATCATCACATCCCATTGTCGAATCACACTCATCGACCACCATGGCTGTCACGCTCCGACCATTAGCACTTATGACAACGTTGTTAAGGCACCTGGACCCTCCACGGTACCATCCAGTGGAGAGAGCCTCAACTAGTGTGTCATCGGAATGGTACTTGTTGT
Source organism: Scutellaria galericulata (assembly GCA_946896805.1). Lineage (NCBI taxonomy): Eukaryota > Viridiplantae > Streptophyta > Magnoliopsida > Lamiales > Lamiaceae > Scutellaria > Scutellaria galericulata. The sequence goes on along the minus strand of OX335798.1, from coordinate 9,024,658 downwards.
CACATTCCAATGGGCCGCCTCCATCTCCGCCCTTCTGGAAGCTGTTGAGGGTCAGAACCGCCTTGGTGCTTCCGGAAACAAGTGGTGAACATTTGTATGTGGTGTAAGTCTTCCCTGCTTTGCAGCAATCTGAGTCGTTTTCTGGATTACATTGTCCTGGTGGTGGGTTTTCGCCTTTTATCTTACCACTTGGATTGCATCCTTCAAGTCTGGCCTTGGAGGATTTATAAGCTGCAATAAGGAGTAGCATAAGTAGAGTTCCTCCAATGGTGAAGCTCCTCATCTTGGATATGTATTTCTTTGTTTGTATTAAGAACTTTGTAGTTGGATGCAAAATGGGATGAAGTAATATGTGCTTATATATGGTTTATGTTGCAGATCGGGTTTACATGCGACGTGGGAAGAAAGACAGGAATGGACGTGAGGCTTGGCATGGAGATTCGCATGCGCGTATGGTTGGTCCGGAAGTTGGCGTGCAAGGTGGCAAAGAATCGCATACAGTGGATTAGTTGGATTAGTCAATCAATAATTTATTTATTTCCTTTTGAATATTTGTTGTTTTCTTGGCATATCTTGACGATTTGTTTTGTGAAGATATTGCAAGATATTGCATATCTTTCCTTTGGCTATTTCTATATATAATGTAATAGAATAGGGCTGGGGGAGGATTGAATCTGGAAAATTGGTTTGGAACTTGGGATTGAATTTCACTAATTCAATTGTTACTTTTCTTTCGATTAATTGTTGTTCCATTTCTCTAATTCTAACAATTTGGTCCGACCTGCCGGATTCGAAATGACGAGGAGTGAGTCTCGATTGGATGCGGTGGAGGGGAACGTCGCGGCCCTTAAAGCGGCGTTTGAGAGGTTGGAGAGAGGAACGGAAAAAAGTGGAGGAGAAGGTCGACGTGAACATGGCAGAGATGAGGGCTATGTTTATGGAGATGCGCAAGGTGTTTACTGGGAAGGAACCGGTGGTGGCTGAATCCTCAACCCTGACCGTGGATCGCGCACCGGCACCTCCTCCGGCGTGCGATCTGGAAACACCCGTGGGTGATAGATGAAAACCAACTGTGGGAATCACCAAATTGGAATTACCCTTCTTCAACGGGGACAATCCATCAGCGTGGATTTCTCGCGCCGAGCAATTCTTCTGATTGGACAATACTCCGGATGACGTGAAACTGGATGTCGTTTTGATTGTCATTGAGGGAAATACATTGCAATGGTTTCAATGGCTAATGGAGCAGTACCCGGGAATGAGTTGGAGGAAGTTCACGGTGGAGTTGCTTCGTAGGTATGGAGATGATCTGAGAGCCAATCCGTTCGAGACTCTTGCCCTAACTCGACAGACTGACACAGTGGATGAATATGTCGATCAGTTTATCACGAGAATGATGGCGGTGAAGGAAATTCCCCCCTCTCATGCTCTGGGACTTTTCCTTCACGGCTTGAAGGATGAGATTCGATTAAGAATACAGTCCAAGGATGCGGAAGACATCTGTCAGACGATGCATTTGGCGAGAGAAATAGAGCAGGAATTGGCTGCCACTCGGGTCCCTCGTTTCTCCAATTTTCAGAATCGAGTCATACCAGTTTCTAAGCCACCGACACCTCCATTCCAACCTAGGCTCGGAGGGTTGATCAATTCCAGTAGGGGGTCAGTGCCAATGCGTGGAAATTCGGGAAGGGCTCCTCCTCGATCAGCTTCGGAATCAACAACGTCGGTGAATCAACGCAAACCATCCAAAGCCAAGTACATGTCACATGACGAATTCATGGATTTTCGAAATAAAGGACTTTGTTACAAGTACAGGGAACTCTATTCATCGTTACATGTTTGTGCGAATAGATCCTTGCGAGTGGTATTCTTGGGAGAGGGTGAAGAGACGGATGAGGTGGGCGAGGAGGAGGATAGTGGGAAAGGGGATGATAACAGGTCGGTGGGGTTGGAAGTGTCGGCTTTATCTGCTTGCGGTCTTGATGGACCTTGGACGATGAAGATGACGGGTAGGATTACGGAGGTAGTGACGTTGGTGATGGTGGACAGTGGGGCATCACATTGTTTCATTTCCACTAAGATGGTCTCCCGTTTGGGACTGCTATTGGACACATCGGTTGCCTTGCCTGTGATGTTAAGAAACGACAAACAAACACAAATGACGGGGTTGTGTACGGGGTTTGAATTGTGCCTTGGAAATCTCAAATTCCAGCTGGATGCATACGCATTTCCTATAGGTGGAGTCGATCTTATTTTTGGGATCACTTGGCTAGCAACTCTAGGTGATGTACGCGTGAATTGAGCTCGATTGACGATGCAGTTTTGGTACAACGGGCAATAGGTGACGTTGTGTGGGGAGCCGGGTTTGTCGCGGTGACAGGTCCGATCGGCTGCCTCACTCAAATTGACGACTGAAGACAACGGGTGGGTAGTGTGGAATAAAGAGTGTTGCGTGATTTCGGCAGGGGAGTGTAATTCGATACCACCAGAAATCCAAACAATTTTGCGTGAGTTTCCCGGAGTGGTTGAGTCACGGCCTGGGTTACCTCCTAGCCGTGACTGCGATCATCGAATTCCGTTGGTCTCCGGAGTTTCAGCAGTGTCAGTTAGACCCTACCGATATAGTGCCGCAGAAAAGATAAAAATCGAATGGCTTGTCCAAGAGATGCTTGCAGCAGGTACGATCCAGCCTAGTATCGGACCCTATTCCAGCCCGGTGCTCCTAGTACACAAGAAGGACGATAGTTGGAGGTTTTGCGTCGATTATCGGGAACTCAATAAAATCACCATTCCCGATAAATACCCAATTCCAGTGATCCAGGAGTTATTGGATGAGTTGTACGGGGCGCGATATTTCACAAAGTTGGATCTCAAGGCGGGCTACCATCAGATCCGCCTAGCGATGGAGGATATTGAGAAGATGGGTTTTCGGACTCACTTAGGGCATTACAAGTTGCCGGTGATGTCGTTCGGCCTTCGTAACGCACTTAGCACCTTCCAATCGGCTATGAATGACCTTTTCCGACCGTGGCTCAGGGTTTTTATGTTGGTATTCTTCGATGATATACTCATCTACAGTCGGGATCTCACTACTCATATCTCACATGTCCGATAAGTCTTGTCTCTCCTTGCATCTGAGGCTTTTGTGATTAATCTGAAGAAGTGCACTTGGGCGCAACCTTCGATTGAATATCTCGGCCACATCGTGTCGGCGGAGGGAGTGAAGATGGATCCGTCAAAGGTGGTGGCCGTGTTGCAGTGGCCGATTCCGAAGTCAATCAAAGGTGTGCGTGGGTTCCTCGGTCTCACAGGGTACTACCGACGCTTTATTAAGGATTATGGCAAGCTGGCTTTACCATTAACGTCGCTACTCCAAAAAGAGGCAACCCCATTCTCTTGGTCGCCAGAAGCTCAGACGCGCGTTTGAAGGGTTGCAGAGAGCCATCACCACGACTCCTGTTTTGGCTATGCCGGATTTCAACCTACCTTTTTGTATTGAATGTGATGCATCGGGAAGGGGTCTTGGAGCGGTTTTGATGTAGTAAGGTTACCCCGTGGGATATTACAACAAGGTGTTGTCCGAACGAAATGCCTCGAAGTCCACTTATGAGAAAGAACTAATGGGCTTAGTTTTGACGGTTCTTCACTGGCGTTCCTATCTTCTTGGTAGGAAGTTCACTATTCGGACCGATCATAGGAGTTTGAGGCATTTATTACATCAGTCGATAGCTTCCCCAGCACAACAATATTGGGTGGCCAAGCTCTTGGGTTTCGACTTTGACATAGAATACAAAGCCGAAGCGACAAATTCCGCGGCTGATGCTCTGTCGAGGAGGGATAGTGAGGTGGAACTTTCGGCTGTTTCGATACCTCAGTGGATAGAGTGGGAGGCTTTGCGTACGACAGTGCATCGGGACGACTTCTATCACTCCATCCTCCAAGCCCTTGAAAAGGGTGAATCGGTACGTCAACCCTTTGCTCTCATTAATGACACTTTGTACTTTAAAGATAGAATTGCAATTCCTAAGGGGTCTCTATGGGTTGATCGCTTCTTTGATGAATTTCATGCAAGTCCGATGGGAGGATATACAGGGGCATATAGGACCTTTCGACGGATTGCGACCAATGTGTTTTGGCCGGGCATGCTTAAAGACATGACCAACCGGGTGGCAAGTTGCCTCGTTTGCCAGCGAAGTAAGGTGGACACTTGCACTCCGGCGGGCCTCTTACAGCCACTTCCCATGCCATCACAAATATGGGAAGATTTGAGCATGGATTTCATTTCGGGTTTGTCGAAATCCAAGAAATTCGACATGGTTTTGGTGGTGGTGGACCATTTGTCTAAGGTGGTACATTTTATGGGACTCACTCATCTTTTCACTGCAAAGGAAGTGGCCACGGTGTTTGCTCGAGAAGTTGTCAGGTTGCCTGGGGTGCCGAGGTCCATAGTCATGGATCGGGATCCAATCTTCTTGAGTACATTCTGGGAGTCGCTATTTGCAGCCTTGGGCACGAAGCTCCGGATGAGTTCGGCCTATCATCCGGAGACCAACAGACAAACCGAAGTAATGAACAGGTGTTTGGAGGCGTATCTAAGTTGTTTTGCATCCGAGCATCCGAAGCAATGGGTTACATGGCTTCCGTGGGCCGAGTATTGTTTCAACACCAACTATCACTCCGCTATCGGTTGTACTCCCTTCGAATCCGTTTATGGGAGGCCACCGCCCACTCTTGCACAATTTCTTCCCGGCGAGGTTAGAATCCGTGCGGTGGCCGTGGAGTTGAGCGATCGGGATGCTATATTACGTAACTTGAAATTCCAACTTGCGAAGGCCCAAGACCGAATGCGAAAACAAGCTAACAAACACAGGCGTGAGGTGCATTTTGCGGTGGGAGATCGGGTTTTTCTCAAGTTTCGGCCTTATTGGCAGAGTTCGCTTTTCCGTCGGCTCAATGTCAAGTTGGCGCCACAATATTTCAGCCCCTTTGAGATTCTGGAAAGGCTGGGAATAGTAGCCTATCGACTTCGTTTGCCCGATGGTTCTAAGTTGCACCCGGTGTTCCACGTATCCTTATTGAAGAGAGTGATTGGTGATCACGCTGTTGCTTCGGGACTGCCACCTGATTTGATGAATGAAGGGCCGGAGTTTGAGTTGGAGTTTATTCTTCGCGAGCGAGAAGTCTGGCAAGATGATGTGCGGGTACCCCAAGTTTTAGTAGCTTGGAAAGGCTTAGTTTTGGATGATGCGACATGGGTCGACAAAACGGTCTTTCGGGCGCAATTTCCAGAATTCCGCCTTGAGGACAAGGCGATTGTTAAGGGGAAGGGAATTGTTGTAGATCGGGTTTACACGTGACGTGGGAAGAAAGGCAGGAATGGACGTGAGGCTTGGCATGGAGATTCACATGCGCGTATGGCTGATCCGGAAGTTGGCGTGCAAGGTGGCAAAGAATCGCATGCAGTGGATTAGTTGGATTAGTCAATCAATAATTTATTTATTTCCTTTTGAATGGTTTGTTGTTTTCTTGGCGTATCTTGAGGATTTGTTTTGTGAAGATATTGCATATCTTTCCTTTGGCTATTTCTATATATAATGTAATAGAATAGGGCTTTTGGGGGGGAGGATTGGATCTGGAAAATTGGTTTGGAACTTGGGATTGAATTTCACTAATTCAATCGTTACTTTTCTTTCGATTAATTGTTGTTCCGTTTCTCTGACTCTAACAGTTTACATAGAAAAAATGCCAAGAAAGTGCTCAAAGGATGTGAGATGGTTTCTATCAGAAGATCCAGCACAAGGTTCAAAACACACTCTCTCTATATATATATATTCACTAACGGGATTTCAACTGAGAGGGTCCGAATTGACTAATAAAAAAAATACAATAATTCTAAATTGAGAGGTGCAAATTTGTTGCAATATCAATATAAATAATGAACTTAATTGCATCTAAACTTGAAAGTATCAATGTAAAAAAATAGATAACTCTGGTATAATTTTGGGCACATATAAATAAGTAATCAGAATTATCAGGCAACATTACAAGCACAAAAAGTAAATGAACAACAAATACAAAATCATTCATCATTCTTTTTCAAGTAATCACTAGATCACATATACAATTTCAATCATAATAAGTCAACAATAATAAACAAAAAGAAAAGTAAGAAAATAATATAACAATAGCATTTTACCTTGAAATTATATAAAAAAGAAATTAAAAGAGAAAAAAAGGAGAAATTTTCTAAATTTTGTGTTGACTGAAAAGGAAAAAAAAAGGGTAATAACTTCTGGAGAGGAAGAGATTATTGGGAGTATGAAATGGGATTTAGGTCTTTATAAATTACTTATTTTTTAATTTAAATTATGAATTTCCAAAAATACCCTTATTAGTTTTGTAAAATTTCGGGGTCAGTTCCTCTATAGGTGTATCCATCTTCTGATTTATAAGTAGTGGATCTTATGTGAAGATCGATCCGTAATCCATACTTCATAATTTACATATAAATTTATGCAAATGAATTTTATTTATAGATAATAAAAATCTGTCTCATAATAACTATACATGAGATTGTCTATATAAGAGTTTCCAGTGATTCAAGACTATTAAGTAACATTGCCGTGTCATGTTGGTTAAGATGCAAAAGACAGATCATCCATTAGATTGAAGACTCTTATTTCATTAGTTCACTTCCTTTGAGCACTTTCTTGGCATTTTCTGTGTGTAAACCATATGTAAGCACATATTACTTCATCCCAATTTGCATCCAACTACAAAGTTGTCAATACAAAGTAACACATATCCAAGATGAGGAGCTTCACCATTGGAGGAACTCTACTTATGCTGCTCCTTGTTGCAGCTTATAATTCCTCCGAGGCCAGACTTGAAGGATGCAATCCAAGTGGCGTGATCCAGAAAAGGACTCGGATTGCTGCAAAGTAGGAAAGACAAATGCTCACCACCTGTTTCCGGCGGTTCTGACCCTCAACAGCTTCCAGAAGGGCGGAGATGGAGGAGGCCCATCGGAATGTGACAACAAGTACCATTCTGATGACACACCAGTTGTGGCTCTCTCCACTGGATGGTACAGTGGAGGGTCCAGGTGCCTTAACAACGTTGTCATAAGCAGACACGGACACATTAGGGCCAAGGGGCACTGGACCCCCTGAAATTTTTGTAAAATACTAGGGGTATTTTCGTCTTTTCACATTTTTTATTAAAAAAAAGAAATAATATTGAAATTTTATTAATCAAGCAACGGCTCTTCCAAAACTTACAGTTAGAAATTTATTTTCTCCTTCATCTTCACCCCTAATTTTCCCCTATTTCTCTTTCACACACAAACCCTAATTTCATTTCTCCCAATTATTTCTCCATAGAATTTCAAGGTAACGTGTTCTCTTTATATTATTTGTTTGCTTTTTTTTTTTTCAATATTATTGTTGAGTTATTATGCCTTAAGTTATATATGTGGTGTAGTAGTGTTAAATTGGAAAATATCGATAAATAAATTGGCATTTTATTTACGAATTGTTTATTTATACTTAAGATTTGAATTATGAAAAAATTATGTTGTGGTAGGAGATGGAAAAACTTATTTTGTTGAATGCCTAAATTATTTTATTGGCTAAATTACTATAGGATTTAATTTCTTTTGAGAAAGAAAAAAATCAAAAAAATTATTTTGTTTACTTAACTATTGAAATTTCAATTTTTTTTTTGCTCAAATCTCATTTTATTTTACTTATTCCTTGAAATTTAATTTCTTTTGCTCATAGGTTTTACCAAGTTTTTGAACTTTTAATGTATTTCTAATATTTGTCCTATTTTTATAGATAATGGAAAGATATTTCGGAAAAATGCAACCTACTACGAAGACATCATCATCTTCTATCAATGCACCTCTTGTTCAACCTCAACTATCATCGAGTCAAGATAAAAATAATAGTTGAATACATTTAAAAAGATTTATTTTAGAAATGTTAATAATGAAGCAATTATGCAACGATTTCAAAATATGAAAAATAGAAGAGAAATATTGTAAGACATTGATTTTATCGAGACTGCGATATATATATACTTTTTCTCTAATATTATTGTATCTTTTTATTAATTGACTTGGGCCCCCTCAGTCAAAATCCTGGGTCCGTCACTGGTCATAAGTGCTAATGGTCGGAGCGTGACAACCATGGTAGTCGATGAGTGTGATTCGACAATGGGATGTGATGATGATCATGATTATCAGCCACCTTGTCCTAACAACATTGTTGATGCATCCAAAGCTGTTTGGAAAGCATTGGGAGCTCCTCAAGACAATTGGGGAGAGTTGGATATCACTTGGTCTGATGCTTAGTGTAGTTTATGTGTTGTACAATTATGTGTTGAAAGTGTTTTGAGTTATGTGATGAATTTATATACTAATATAGTGCCTTGTTTGTTTATAAATTTCTCATTCCATGAATGATGCATTTGTAGTAACTCTTTCTTGTTAAATATCATAACTCAACTACAAGAAACTCAAATCAACAATATCATATATTGATTTCTCAAAAAACAACATCAAATATTGAAGATCATCTTGTAATATTTTCCTGTTTGATTCTCAACATTGTACTTTTAGTTAATTCCTAATTAAGAAGACAGTTTATAAGCATGTTATCTAGTTTACTTTAAAATATAATATTTATTAAATTTTCCGTAGTTCAATAAGACTTGAATAAATTCGTGAGCCATGAATTTTTTATGTTTTTTAATGATTTTTTAAACAACCCCCTACAATCAATATATAGATATAAATGTTTTTTGGTGGCTAATTTGTAAACCAAATAGTAACATTCGATAGCTAATATATCACAAAATAGTTATAGCTGGTGGCTTATTAAAGATGGGACAACAGTGACAACCCATTATGCAAAATACTCACTTGATAAAAAACTAAGTTTTCTATCCAATTTAAAGATAAAATTACCCAACTATCCTTATATCCAAAATTTTCCTAAAAATAAATCACGATGATAAATGTAGATCACGAGGGTGTTAGAGCACCATGATCTATTTTTTTCCAAAATTTTCTTGAAATAGATCACGATGCTAAATGTAGATCACGAAGATGAAGATAAATCACGAGGGTGTCAGAGTACTGTGATCTATTTTTTTCCAAAATTTTCCTGAAAATAGATCACAATGCTAAATGTAGATCACGAGGGTGAAAATAAATCACAAGGATGTTAGAGCACCGAGATCTATTTTTTGCCATCAACTTAGATCACGATGCTCAATGAAGATTACAATGTTCAAATACCACTGTGATCTAATTTGAGTATCATGATCTATTTTTCAACAGGAACAGATCATGATGCATTATCATAGATCACGGGGATGTAGATCATGAAGCTAAACACCCTCGTGATCTAAAAACACTGATCTATGAATGAGCATCGTGATCTGTTCTTGGTGTACATTTTTTTTGTTTTTCGTGATTTTTTTGGTTTTTTTAAATTCGATTTACATCCATAAATATATATCTAAATTCAAAAATTATAAACTACCTTATACTACACTTTAAAATAACGTTTATCTTACCTCTTTTGAGCAACAATAAAGAGATGAAATTTCACTACACTTGATTTTACAAATAATTGAAGGATTTGAGAGAGAAAATAATTTTTCACCTTACATATGAGGAGATAAAATGATAAATGTAGTGTGGAACCATTAAAGGGGGTGGGTAAGGGCATTTAAAACTTTTTTTTCTTCATTTTAGGTAAAAAAATATATTTTCTTATGAAGTGAGTATTTTTTATTTTTTGGTGTGTATATTAGATAGAAAGACCTATTTCCACCATTAACGATTATCAATAGATAAATGATAATGTAATATACACAAAATATAATATTTGGTGGTCAATGCATATACCAAATACTAATATTTGTTATCTAATGTATGTACCAAATATTATATTTGTGTGAGTTAAAAAAAGAATACAAAATGTAAGTGAAGTATCGATCAAATCGACCAATCTGCAATCAGTTTCAGAATAATAATATTTTGGGTTTAGGATTTTAAATTGCATAAAAAGATAATAATTTGATTTAACTTAATTATGGTTGTTTATACAATAATTTATTGCACAACTTTCTTTGACTCAGTTAATGCCAATGAAAGATTTGAATCATACCAGAGAAACATCAAACTCAAAAAGGGATAAGGAAGTTGACTGAAAAGAGTATTCTTAAAAATGTTTTTATATTATGATTTGAGGTTGAATTTGTCAATTAACATATTAGAAAAAATAAAATTAATTAACAGAGTTTGTTTGCTCATACAAACTTGCAGTGATAACCTTTTCAACACCATTTCATAAATAACACCTTCTGTTTCATAGCTGTAGATTGAAAAACACATGATCATTTCTATTTGTTGTACCCAACATTTATTACATTCGGTCGATAATCTTCAAGACTCGTGCACAGCTCTATGTGAAATATTTCTGATAGAGTTCTGTGGCTATAGCAAGAGCATCCCCTTGCGCCTTTACTGGGTAAAGCTCCGCGCTTTCTTGCCACTTATTCGAGTATGCTATCCACTCTTTCCGCCATTCCTCCACCTCAAAATCCTCGTTTTCTTTTAAGCTTTTCAACAAAAGCGTAAAATACATCGATGCTCGTGGAAGATAGTATCCTTCCAACAATCCACTCCAAAACTTATTTGCTGGGGAAAACAACACCAGTATAAGGGTGATGACAATCAAGACTTCACAAAGAAATGCTAACAGTTAACAAGAAAGAATTTGACTTGCCATAATCATGAAGCTTGCTTTGCATGGAGTCTGTGGTGTCATACCACATTGTTACTTGTGTCCTCGCGTTCCACTCGTACTACCAGCCACAACATTATATGTAAAAGTCAATGACCCAACGAATCGAGATTAAGTTGTACCTAGTGATTGGATCATCAAAGAGGGAGATGAAGGGAAAGATACTCTCACCTGTTTGACCTCATCTGAGTTCAGTGCTAGGCTTTTTGCAGAGTCGAGCCAAGGGCCGAGTAGGAAATTATCATCCGTAGCAAGAAGTTTATCGATGTCTTTGATGAGTTGAAGGAACTTCATAGAATGGAAACTCAAGGCTTTCACATCCTTATCGCGGAAAGCATATATTGCATCCAGATATACCTCATTCGCATGCTTTGAAAGCGACTGCCTAGCTAAGTCTACCAAATCATACCTGTAGCAAATGCACATGATAATTCAGCAAAATTATACCTCAAGTGAGTAAATTAATCCGAACCATATCTTGAATAAAGTCAATGTGCTGGTTTCAGTTAGAATAATATCCCTAATTTATGTCTATTTGCTGTCATTTTGTCTTTTCTGCCCATCAAGATTCACAAAGTATCAGCAACATCAATTGATCCAATATTTATACAAAGAAATTTGTGAGTTACTGGCAACATTGATCTCAGCACTTTGTATTGGTTAGTGCGCCACACTAAGCTCGTTTCTTAGTAGCCTAGGTGGGTCGTTTGTGATTAAGGAAGTTAACCTGTAGGTCGGAATTTCAGCAAGCTCGTTTCCAGCATCAAGGAATAGCTTTAAGGCACTGATAGAATCCCGATTGTTATACCATAAATGAGGCTGAGGCAGGGAAGAGCTCGTTTCATGGAGAAAGAACCTTCTCTGTGGCTGTATACCCACAAGTCTATGCCTCTCAAGAAATTTGGGTACACCAAGTTGGTTGTTTACCGATGGATCCCAATCAGGAAGTTTTACTATGTAGTCAGTATTATGGTCCTGCATAAAGTATATTTCTCAAACCAAAATTAGTGAAAACTAGTCAGTTCGTCATTATGCATAATGGATGATGCATTTATTTGAAATTGGATAAAAGTACTACAACATGTGGAGTGATAAACCATATTAGAGATTAATGCAGAGACAGAAGAGTGAAAAATGAGACAAGATAGACAGCCAGTAACTTATGATTAATCTCATCTATTAAACAGTATTTCCGACAATGTCAAATGTCAAAAGTCTTTAACGACAGTAATTGGAGGATATTCCTAAATTAAGCATAGCTGTGTAAACCTCAGCACTCAGCATGCAGTATCTTATTAGAAGCTAATGAAAAAAAATAAAAAAAACAACTGTCAGCCATATCAGAAATGATTACTCACGACCAACTTACCGCGATTCCATCAGTGCAGTTATATATTGAACGATGAAGAATGTTCCATGCAGTCTCAACTTGATTTACAGATTTACCATATCGCCTACGAGAGTAGGTTGTCAACCATTCCTGCAATTCAAGTCACAAACATTTTGAACTGAGTTAAGCAGCTAACAAGGTAGGTAACGTTGTATAGATTTAAGAGATGCAAGATTATAAAGTAAGCCTATGTTAAATGGACCATCAAGTTAATTTCATGGAGATAAGTAATTTGAGTATTATAGAAAATCCAGCCAAGAAACAAGTAACAATAAAAGAAAAGGGCAAGGAAAGATCTAACTGATGCATGCATAAAAAAGTAAGCAGCAATGAAAGGGAGAAAGCTTGAGAAATGGTGCATTGGTCAGATTTCTCTTCTGAGAAGGATAAATCATAGCTAGTTTCCTGTGCAATTATAATCGAATAGCAAATATCCAGATTGGTAAGATGAGAACACTTATTTTACCTCAAGTTGCAATTGATCACTTCGAAATGCCATTTCAGACATCAGCTCAAACACGACAGGATTGTGTTCTATCCCTTCCATGCACATGCCAACACCAATCTGTCCTTAAAGACGATAATTAGAACACTAAACAAAATTTGAAGCCAAACAAAATTGGTATACAGCAAGCATCGCATGGTCCCAAGAAATCGTGACAAGTTCTGAATTTGCTCTGATATTTTACAATTTCAAGCCAATATTGACTCAATAGAGAGAATCAAAATTTTGTGGTTTGACATCGAACACATTCCAGATTTGAGCTACCTCAATAGTGCAGTATAGAAGCATGTTGAAGACAGAATCATAACAGCATAAAGCCTACCATTGTAGAATTCTTGCTGACACGGGCATCAATTGGACCTGATGCCACTGCATCTAGTACACCATACATCTCAATATTTCCACCAAAGTTGTGCAACATACACCTGTTACATACTAGATGTTACGGATGATAAACAGAAGCTTGTATTGAATCCAAGAAATAAAAAAGATGATGGATTTAAATTAAATAGAAAAAACAGAAAGATGTCATGAAGTAGCTTTCACAGTAAGAAATAGATAAAGCACACTGAATCAGTTACATGCCATATATATGGAGTGTTGTAAAATTGAGAGGAAGATTTCCAAATTGGTTTGACCTCTGCAAATAGATCAAGCACAATCATCTTCCCAAACGGAACAGAATGTAGAAGTGCCTGCAGAAATGAACTATGTTAGTAATGAAATTCAGCTTCATAACACATATACAACCACACACATAAAAATTGACACAAATTCAGTTATATGACCACACATGCATGACTTAAACAGCGAAGTTTAAATACAACGCAAGTATTGTCATTATGAGATCCTATCTTTCATATTGTAAGCAATAAATACAATTTCAGAAGCCAACAGGAAACTGACTTTTCTGGGATTAGTTAAGATCTTACTTTTTGTAGCATTATTAAGAGAAACCAACTCAGTTTGCAAAAGGCAAAGTGAATGATTTGCGTACCTTACACCCACCCAGGCTATTAATTGCAAGACCACAAAAAAAAAAAAAAAAAGGAAAGAAGAGAGATAACTTTATATAACAAGAATTAGGGACACACACAACATCTCAGCACATCATTTACAGGACACATGACAGATAATTTGAGCTGACAGCCACAATCTGGAAAACAGAGAAAATTGAAGGTTAAAATACTTTGTTACTCTAGAGTATCAATACCTTTATTTGCGGAGGCTTCCAAAATGATGAATCTGAATAGAATAGCCAACCCTGGAAATAGATCGGTTGGTTAAACACTGAGCAACATATCCAGCTAGTAATTACTATTATACCAGAGACATATTGAACACTATAACACATATCAGATGATAAGCTAATGCTTATCCAGGAAAAGTAGATCTAAATGCAAATCTATAGCCTGCCTGACGTCAAGTCCCGTATGCAGCCAATTGACGACAAAAATGGAATTTAAAACTCTAAATTGAATAACATCGAAGTGCAATGTCAGAATCGCACCCTTCAGCTAACTAAAACTCTAGCTTCAACATGCTTACAACCATAAACAAGTTGCTAATAAACATAATGCCATAACAGAGGTCTGGACATTTCCAATCAAGAAGTCTGTTGCAACAAGAGTAAAAAGTGACCAAGTAATATCAAAGCTCTGTAGAGATTCCCATATCTTCACATTGAACTTCTATATCTTTGTTAACTCTAGGGAAGAAATAACAAGGAAAGCAAAAGGCGTAGCAAAAATGAGCTGGACCTGTAAAAAACAATTATACTACAGAGAACATATATTTCAAGTATATGCCTTCCATGGAAATGACCATATGCACGTTGATAAATGGAAACATCTAAAAACTAACTGTACTTAATACAACAAAATGCTTTTATATAAATAGCAGTAGCATATGCATTGGAAGGAAATAGCAGGATTAATGCTGAATTACATATGCTTCCTTTTCCTACCACCAGGTTGTCATATCACCTCGCTATAATGTGAAGGGATATTATTTACACAAGAAGAATAAATATTTGTGTAGCATCAGAATCGTCATAAGTAAAACTGGCTGATTAGTTTAAAACAGGTCTACTATTCAAGTTTTGTTACTACACCACCCAAAACAAAGAAACATCAGCAAAGTCAATACTTTGACTATTTCCTAGTTTGCATTCTATTCAAGCTATCACGTCTCATTTCAACAAGTAATAATAAGACATCCCTGAATAGAAACATGAATCCACTTCAAATTGAAATATGATTCTTATTACTTAGGATCGTTTTAATTGACACCTTTACAAAAAGTAATGAAATACTGTTTGTTCCTCAATTTCATCCATGATTCCATATTAACCTACATATCCATGCATGCGCTAAAGGTGATGATAATGGAAATTTTCAGAAGGGGAGCACTTAACTTGCATCCAGAATGATATCAACACAAATGCCAATTTTCTCGTTTGCCTAAAATGATATGGCAATAGAATTGGTGGTGAAGATAATAGCTTATAAAGGTTGAGCCTGTTGTTTTAGAAGAAAAAAATTTAATTAAATAAATAGCAAATAATCATACATTCAAGAAAAGAAACTGAAACATGCTTAGAATATTTTCTAGAGGCTTGAGAAAAAAGGATAAAGATTGAAACAATCTCCTACTCCATCATTCCTCAGTTCATGATATCTTCATAATAGTATTCCAATAGATCTACTAGTTTTATTTTCTTTTTCAGAAAAGTGTCGATTCTGGATATTGCAATAATCTCCTACCACAGGATTGATGGAATAATCCTCCTCAGTCCATGATATCTTTCTCAAGATTATTTGAAAAATCTACCAGTACAATTTTCTGCACATAATCTTTGAAAATAAACCATAAATATCAAATCCCAAATAATGACAAAGAATATATCGCAAAAAGTACATGTAATTACCAAAATATATAATATGAAAGTTTTATCATAGTGTGTTGTGCCAATTTCACATTTGACAAAATTTGTAATATGATCAGTCTAAATTCCTTCTACTTTGTACTGGATTATATGTCACAGTCTTGATGCTGATTAGTTAATAGATGAGTCAAAAAAATGGTTAGATAATATAAAAGAACCCACTATCTGCATGAAAATATATTGATTATCAAGAACATAACTTTTGTTTCAGAGAGAAAAGGCCATTATTGGCTTCATCCATAAACTGACTTAAAAAATCATGAACTCAATTTGAGCTCTAATAAAAGAACAGCAGAGTATCTTGAAAAGAAACATGTAAGGATAGGCACACAGACAGGAGGTTTAGTCAAAGCATAGTTAACAGCACACCTGCATTAGCCACACTGCATCTTTGTCGCCTTTTGACATTGCCTTATATACTGCAGAACCAAGAGATGAGATAAACGTTGGGTCACTGGTAGGTGGAGAGTTCTCATTGAATGTATCACTGCGATCACAATAAATTCCTCATTGAAAGGCGGAACATGAATGATCTTCATGGTTAAAGTAAGCAAAAAAGGAAATCTTGAATTCTATTTACAATTCGCTAGCCCATCCATACCATATAAAAAACCAGAAATTGGTGTGAACCCAAAACTCAACCAACAAATTCTGTCCATTATCTAGTTTTGATTTTTCAGAAAAAGTTGTATTAGTTCATTTGGCTTTTAGGCATCAGTCTTCTGTAGCAAACTAAAAACCAAGGTTATATAAATCGCTCTTCTGTATCCTACTCAAACCCTCAAACAGTCAAACTCGTTGCTTCAATTCTCAGTTCACTCTCACCCCATATTTCCTCCCACTGAATATGCAGGAGCTCCCCCTCTCATGGCATTCAAAAGAAATAAAACATAGCATCAAAAAGAATTCAACTGAAAGCTCCATGCCATAACTTTATTAGCAATTCAAATGATCTAATCTGCTTCTGTAATAGGGGAATATTATGTTTGAGTGTTTTCACTTAGTTAGACACGGGTCAGCAAAGTTAATCTGACATTTACGAAAGGAAATGACAGACCCACCTAGAAATTCAGCAAACCTGATACTGCAATGAATTACAAAATAAATCAGTAATTATCGGAGACTTAAATTGATTCCATCCATTATCAAAATTTCAGTTTGGCGATGCAAGTACCCTCCCAGAGTCAATCAAATAATTCAATACAGTTGACCAGTTTCCACCAGCAAGTAAACTTTAGGCGTTAAAATCCACTGACATGATATCAAGGTGTCGGGGTGTGGGGTGGTGCTTGCCTTGCCCAACTCCCAAACATCTAACCAAGTGTCTAATTCTACATTCTCCAGCTATCAAACTATAACACAATCACTAAATAATGCAACAATTAACATGATTATAACTATTTATGTAATTTGTTTCAGGAATCCAGCGCCTACCTGGTTCTAAATTTTTGTATAACTAATTAATTCTTTCCAATATCAAGAGATAATCAAATAGGATAAGTAATAAAATGCTTAACATAACAACATGCCAACCAACTGCAGATATAGGCCTCTTTATATAACAGATAATTAAAACAGTGCGATACCAATTTAAAATCTGTGTTAAACAAAATGGAGAAGTGTAAAAAACCTGTCTCAATAATTATAATTATATGCTAAAAAATAAAGCAAATAATCAAGCAGATTGCTAGAGGAGTACCAGCTGTAAATGTCTGTCACATCTCCATATTCTGTACAAACGTATAAACCAGAAAAAGAAAATTAATGGATGTTGACAAGGGATAAGGCATGTTAAAGAAAGTAATTTGAACAAAATATGAAGATAATCAAAGCATTAATAGCCAACAAAAGGTGCCTAATGATCAAACAATAAAAAAATTCTAGGATCCACTGCTGAAGATATTAATACACGTAAATAGCTTAATGTATAATTAGGCTGTCATTCATCATGGTATCAGTAACCAAGCAAATGAAAGATCCTATGTTCAATCTCATCACCAATTCAATAAATATTGTACCCCCATTTATTTATTAAATTTAATAACTCGCATTCGTACTATTTTTCTTTATTGGAACTCACAAATTCTCGCAAGGATGGTATGTTAAACAAATTACCTTTAATTTGTTGCTTTATGAATGCTTCTCCAATCTCAATAAATAAAGAATCAGAAGGATCTAGAAGATAAGTGCAACACCACCGTGGATTACCATCAACAGTGTTCCTAAAATTAGAGAAAAGAAAATCATACTAATTATAATTAGTATCATTTACATATGCATAGAACTTCCAATTATATACTTGGTGAATCCTAGAATAGAAATATAAATTCAATTCTAATTTAATATTTAAAAGGGAAAAAAAAAGGCATATTTGAGAGCTATAGCATGTTTCCGAGCATATTTTAACTCAAAATCAAACGATATACTGTCATATTTCGAACCTCAATCTTCCCCCGTAACATAAGTTGTATGGATAGAAAGTTAGGATAACTGAGAATCATCTGCTTCTATCAATGACTCGTATATTATAAGCTAATACAGATAAATTGCCAAAACTAGTTCAGAACCTTCTGTAGAACTCTTTCCATTGCTTAAATTTGTAGTTGGTGTTCTTTGAATATTTCCTTTTTTTTTTTTTTTTTTCTCATCATGGTTTCTTGCATATAGAAAATCCTCGCATGTTTTAGGATTCAAAGGAACTAAAACAATGTCATTTTCTGTTCTCTTTTTTATCCACACATTGAATTATATTTTTGGAACATGCATTGGGAGAATTTCAAATGGCCGTCATCTGATTTTCAAAATTTTAATATGCAGTTAAAACATGTGGTTAGCCTCTTTACACCAATATACATTTGGGAGGTAATGAAACACATGAAAAAGAAATCAAGGACAAGCTGGTGATCTTAGAGACAGGAACATGTCCCATTTTATTAGCAACTTTAAATGGATAACACCAAATAATACAATTACAAACACATTATAATATGAAGGTATTGAAAAAGAACGAGATAAAACGGAAACATAACAAGTGAAAGAAAAAAGAAATACCAGTCCCCAAGTCTGCTTATGTTTGCCGAGGGGAAAATTGCTTTTAGTGCAGCTGGAACATTCCCAGAAAATGATGGAAGAACTATCAGAAAGAAACAGTTTTTGATTTATTAGTGCACATCAGGTTAAGAGAGAAGAGGGAAAAAGATAAATCACCAAGAGACTCAACAGATGAAGATAAATGGACGAAAGCAAGAAAGAGGGAAAACACATGTAAATACGAAGCTGAAGGCATACCTGGGGTCATCCCAAGCTCTACAACTCGAGATAATATTTTCTTTTGCAACATCAATTGTGTATCTAACCAATTCTGAGTCAAGGGCCCACCCCATCTGCAAATAAATCGATTTATAGCTAAGCTCTTGGACTAGTGAAAAGAAAACATAAAAAGCAAAAATAAAACATAAATGGCAAAGCTTGATGTCAAACTTATCTTCAATAATTTCCTGACAACAACACAGAGAGGGGTAGGATGGCAGTCAATATGTGTGAAAGGTGCTTGCCTTGAAAAAAAAAAAGTATTCTCGAAAGAAAGATCTAGAAGATACATCAATCAGCACACACGTTCCCATGACAGAACTGCACGAGGTTCGTAAAAAATTGGATAATATTTTAACTTTATCTGAATATGCAACCAATCTAATGAGTAAGCCAGGGAGATGCATGTATGGCAACCCATGCAGAAACCACCAATTATAAGATTCTCCATCTTACAATATTGTCAGTCATATGTTAATTTGTTGACAGATCATAATAACCTAATGAAATGTCATGTCTGCTAACCCACAATAAAAGGTGATTATTATAAGGTGGAAGAAATATACAACATTCTAATCTTCTGCTAGGCTAACATATTGATCCAATAAATATAATCTTATTAACAACACATATTTCAAGAGTTAGACAAAGGCACCAGCTAAATGGTGATCTAATATGAGGAATTTCACCAACTATGTGCGCCACCAAAAACTGAAAAAAAGTTCAAAGGACTTAAATTCCCTCATTAATCCTCTCCGGCAATCATCTAACAGCTTACATATGGCAGCACAAAGCATTGATAATCAACCCTATCTAAAATTAGCAATGGAAGCTAGTAATGCTAAAGGAAGAAATGGCCAGACCTGTGTAAGTTCCCCATACGTGCCCAAGCAAGAAAGGCAGGTCCACCAAAGAAATCATCTAAATGCTGCTTTGTGATATTAAACTCCTGCTTTCACAAAATCAAAATTAAGAATATGGACATATAATTAAAGAATAAAAGTAAGGCATTAGCTACTGCAACCATGTATGCTTATCAAGGAAGTATTTGACTTGGATAGCCATTGAGAAAACAAGACTGATAAAATAACCAAGTTGTAAAAAAAAATGAAAAGCATACTGCAAAAACTTTTTGCCAAATGGCTTCCTGTCCTGTGAATGCCAAAGGAAGGTTAATTCCTTGAAGTGCCATCCAATCAATCTCTTTCTCCCACCTTTTCCAATCCCACCAAACATACGAATCTGCAAATGGCCAATTGAATTCTGCTAAGCTATTGACAGCACAGAAGAAAGAATCATTGAAAATAAAAGGACACATCTCATATTTCTTAACTTGTAACAAAACTACTTACTTGCATTTAAATGAATAAGAACAACAGGTGAAAATATACAGCCGTGTATATTACAAATAATTAATTACTAATCGAAACATACACATTAATTTTAGAAACTATGGTTCAACAAGTTCAACATCCAAAACCTGTAAAGCGTATCATCAAAACTACATATCGGAGTAACCTTCAGGAAAACTACAAAATCAAAATTACCGAGTAAACCATAGAAAATAATTACAGTTGCAAGTAACTTTTCACCTGAATGACAATTAAATGGGATATATTTTATATTCAACTCACAAACAGTGTTCTTGCTTGAACTTCACAAGAACAAACTACATTTTATGTTCCAACAGCAACTTGTTCTAAAATATTTGGCACTATTCCTCTTTACTTTCATCTCTTTCACTTAATCAGGTAGAGAAAGAGGTATTATCTAGTCAAGACATCTCTGGTACACAATACGTTTTCCATGCTTATCACGTTTCAGAATCTCAGACCTGCTATGTCATGGATCTGAGAGCTCACCAAAAAGTGGCTTGCTTTTCCCCATGTGCAACACATGGATCAGCTTTCGTCCTGCCGTAAACTTTTTTTCCATAAAAAATCTTATAGAAGTTGGAGTGGGCAAATCAAAACAGTTAAGCTAGATGAATAAAACCTACAATATGCAGAAAGAAAACTAGTTTACACCAACAAAAGCAGATAGCAATGACGAAAATAGGGATTCATGAAGGAAGAGATTAGCCAATGTCTAGGAAAAAAATAACATCAGTAAACTTCAAATATTTATAAATTATATAGTTATCACTCCTACTAAGGGAAACACAGTGAAAATAACATAATGACAATTGAATGGATCTATTGACAAAGGTACCTTCAAATTTCTCAGGTCAGAAATTAAACACTAAACAGTAATCAAAGAATCAAGGATAAAGGAAATTCATACAGCTAGATGTGACAACATTTTGGTAATAGTTCCACGGCACTGAGCGTATAATCATCACACCCTGATCTCTGACATGAGGGAGTGATCCTGGTGCAGGAATTGAACCATGTTGTGCACCACCAGTCTTGTCCCAAGATATATGAGCTCCACAACAGTATTTTAAATACCAGTGAAGTCCTGATGTGATATCAACTGCAGTTGTTCCTTTTATCCTGGATTAAGATTAACAAAGTACAAATTATCGTATGATCATGAAAGCACTATCATTTTAACGTCTCGGCAAGGTGTAAGAAAACATGAATGCTTTATTAATTATTATGGTCACTAGAGACGTACCATTTTTTCCCCTTGGCAATTAAGTAAAATATGATATCAAATCTAGACAAAGAAAGATATCTACTACAAGATTTTTTATTTGAATTTCATCAACCATCACTTTTTGCCTCTATGTTGTCCCATTATGAAACCACATATGAAAGGATGAATGCTTCTCCGACACTGAGAAAACTATTTGAAAAGCTATAAGGCCAAAGGCAGCCTCTCTGCTCACTACCCCTTAGTTTTGAGTTGAATGTTTTGATAGGTAGATTAAGCAACTGTCATAAGATTAAATCTCTCATTATGTTTTGAAATCTCTGCTAGCATGATCAAAAACATAAAGTCTATCAGAGATGCCCTATTAGAGAGATTAGGTTAGTAAATATATCCCTTGTTTTATACTTCAGCTTCAGATAAAACTTCCTCATGCACATAAGCATAAGTACGTGTGAGTGAGATGAATAAATATTGTGAAAGAAACTTAACCAATTAGAAATACTCCATCCTCATTGAAAATTTTTAAGGAAGATTAGATCCAAATTTAGTAAAGGGTGAATTTGAAAAGCTTTATAAGGTCAAGAGGTCCAATTTCAGATGAGTTGCTATCAAGATGTTATATGACCCAAAATAAACAGCAAGCCACTTTTATGAATAAAATTTGCATGGTTCTCATACCTTTTTGACAATCAGCACGGTGACCCAGGGATGAGGAAATCACTCAAACAGATCAAAAGTCAATCCTCAGTTTCAGTTAATTAAAAGATACTATATTATATATATATATATATATATATATATATATGTATGTATGTATGTATGTATGTATGTATGCATATATATATATAAATATATATATATATTAGTAAAAATCATGCTACACTCAGAAATACGGTATGTACTTAAATGGGATGAACCTCTAGAAAATGATCATAATCAGACTGTACCTACATTATTTCAGCTGAATCTTTACTTGAACTCCTGTAATTGCTAATTTGAAAGCAGCTATTTCCACCACAGACATCCTAGTATTTCAGATCAAATACATATCATGTAAGAATATAGAGAAAATATGAACATACTCAGAGAAAATGAGCAATATAGATCAAAATATGGGATACGACAATTAATTTTTGCAATCCAAAAAAAATAAAACAAAACATTTTTTCATGAGTAAAATCTGCAACAAAAAAGAAGTCCTCCATATAATTTTTACCTATGTGTCGAGCAAATGCATGATGTGCAGCAAATGAAACTCTTGAAATATTTTCAATTCAAGATGTTGCAACAGCATTGTTACTCTTAAAAAATTAAAATGGTACCCTAAAACTTAAGGACATAATTCTGTATCACAAGTCCCAATAGATTCCAAGAAAATAAAAAGAAGACACGGCAGAAAGTAAATGCCAGACATGAGTCAAAAGAATAGGGGCTAATTCATTAAAAGAGACTCACTGAAACTAGTTTGTAAAGTCCAAATAACATTTAAATAACATTGTAAGAGCACAGTGATCAGCCCTTTCATTTTGTCATGGGCATGAATTGATTGAATAAGGATATGTGATAAATTCTCCATTTGTTTATTAGTGGAAAGATGGACTCTTAACTGAAGACTACAGAGTGCCTACTGCCAACCAGTCAATCAAGAGGCTGTGTTTGGTTAAAAGTACCATCTTGCTTGGTGGAGACATCTTAAGACCTCCGCCACCTAAACATGGAAGGTGTGTAACAACCAGACACCATCATTTCTTTTTTCTTGCCATCTCTAAAGTGTTTGGAGTTTAAGAGCTTATAAGTTCCTTGAGAGTGTTTGGTAAAGTTTTAAAAATAAGATTTTATTTCATACTAGAATGAGATGTTAATTGCAGATGAGCTCTTTTTTAAGAAGTACACAGACATCATCATATTTCTAAAATTAGATCTTATGTTTTATTAACTTCAAGTTTAACCATTTAAATTACCCGATGGTTTTCACAAGTTTCACCATCTAATTTATCCAAACTTTTCAACAATTAATTTTTAAAACAAATAAAATATCTTATGAGCTCTAAAAACATCTTCTACAATGTAAGCTTATAACCTTTTTAAAATAAGCTAGGTCAAACAACCACATCAACTCAAAGGTTCCACAAAAACTGTATAAGAAATTCCAATAACTTTACTTTTTCTTTACTCTGTTCTTTAAGAACTGTAACTGAATCAGCAATCCAAAAAGTCCCACTGAAGCAACATATTCAAATTCCAATAATTTTCACTATACAAATTCTTTACTCTGTTTTATAAGAAGCACAATGCATTCTTCCAAAAAATGTTAAAACAAAGAGGAAAAAAAAAATCCTACTATCACAATGGAAGCAAGAATCGCATAATGATAATTCCAAGAAACTGATGAGTATTACTAAGTTTTTGATAAACAATAAATTTCACAATAATTTTTAGACACCTAACTCAAGAGAATGAATATGAAAATTGAAAGGACCAAAAAAATAAATAAATTCTACTCTTCACATATAACAACAAAATATAAGAGAAACCCAGATATGATTATTCCAAGAAATCAATGTATGATAATATAATACCTTTGTAATAATCTTGAACTCAAAGCTGGACAAATGGGTGGGGAGCAGTCTCTGAAGAACACCTTTGGCCGCAGATTCTTGTTCTGAAGAAGATGGTTTCTTGGCGTTCAAACGCTTCTGTATAGATTGTATGACTTCTGATTCTTGAATTGAATGTGAAGAACATAGTGATGATAATTGGAGGAGAGAAACTGTTATGAACAACAACTTTGAATTGTTATTGAAATTATTTTTAAAAATCTTGTCGAATTTCATGTTTACTGAAGTAAACTGCTCTTAGTTCATTTGTTATATAGGCATCAATGATGAGAGATGATGCGAATTTCAAGTCGGAGGGTCTCCCTACAGAGTCAAAACAGTGGAGATGCCACGCTGTCTTAATCTTCTTGTTTTGTTCTACTTTTAATTTTCTTATTGCTTTTTTCTTTTATTTATGGAATTAAAAACACTCCAAGGAATAATACTATGCATATCTCATATTTAAAGATACAATAATAATTAAATAGATATTAAAAAAACTAAAATACCATTTGAATAGATGAATTTGAGTAGAGATTTGAAATTCATGGACGATTTTGAGGAGATATTTGAAATTCAACAAAAACTTTTGTGCACCTATTGCACAAATCTGGAATCGTGCACTCAACCCCACGCGCAGCCACGTGCCCACACGCGCCACAAGGTCGTGCACAAAGTCACATTTATGTAACGTTAAACATACATTTATGTAGTGTTAAACATATCTTTACATATTGTTAAGCATGCATTTTAGATTTTTACGTGTACCTTAACATATTTTCAGACAACTATTAATATATGTCATACCTTTTAGTTAAGTTAGATGTACCTTTATATATTATATAAAAATATGTTTATATTGATATAAAGGTATAAATAATATAACATGAATGTATGAGTAATATCACATAAAGGTAAACATGTACAGCATATGTCGAAATTAGGATTTTTTTGGAGTTAAAGTATTACATAAGGATATGATATTTGTATATAAATGAATGACTAATATAACATAAAGATATGACTAACATAGTATAAATGTCAGTGGTTTTTTTTTTAAGTTAAAGTATTGTGCTAAGGTTATGAAATCTGCACATAAAGGTATGACTAATATAACATAAAGATATGACTAACGTAATATAAAGGTCAGGGCACAAAAAAAGGAAAATGTGCGGATCCGACTTGACCCGAGTGCATGGATTTAAGATTTATGCACCAGTTGCACAGAAGACCTACTCTAGGAGTAAAAACTTGATCTTGCCAAATATTTACGCAATAATATGGTATGGATCATTAAGAGCATCTCCAATGGCTCTACCTAAATTTTAGGTTTTTTTGGTGCCACATCATTGTCATCTCAAAAGTAAAAAAATCATCTACCTTTAAACAAATGGCCTGAGCTATTTGCACCCCAACAATTACTAAACACACCCCACAAAATTAAATAGAAAAGAAATGATTTATTTAAAGACATTTATACCCTTACTATTAATTTTATAAATAATTATAAATAAATTAAAACTATACTATACACACCCCCTCAATGAAAACACACCCCATTTGCAACACACCCATTTACAACACACCCATTATTCTTCTTCCTCACTTCTTTTTTCTTGCAAAACCTCAAAACACAACTCTAATCTTCCAAACTCTCACCCCATACCTTGTTTGTACTAAAAACACATCATGTCTCAAGAAAGAACACATGAAATGGACAATATAAGTTGCTTAGATGCTTTTTACCATTCGTTTTTATGTATTTTGAGCTAAAAAAATCTGCGAATTTCACGATCAGCCATTACAAGCCGAACAGATCGAAGTGTGTTTAACCTGTAATGGCCGAACATATTGAAGTATGTTCAACCAGCAATGGTCGAACATAATAAAGTTTGTTCGACCACTAATGGCCAAACACAGTACTGGCCAGTTTGACTAGTAGTCGAACATTATGTTATGTGTTCAGCCAATATTGGTCGAACAGCTCGATTTTTATAAGTTGTTTTGTTTTATTATCAATGTATTTACTTGTACATTTCATACATTATAGGAAATCGATTCAAATGAATCTAGAATGAGCATTGTGAATGTAAACGTCATCAATCCGATGTATGAGTAGATTGATTTTTCTGAAGAATTTAGAACAAATAAAGTATTTGATGATCGTGAAGCGTTGGTGAATTTGCAACTAGGGTTGGAATTCGTCTGAACATGTTTGTGTTGGTTAGACGATCGGATGGTGGAGATAGTAGTAAACGAGCTTGGATATTTTTTAGGTGTGAGCGTGGTGGTAAGTATTGTCCATCGAAGACAAAAGTTACAGTAGGCACTTTCTGTCGATGTTGAGAAGAAGTCGTTAAAAGGGCGGAATACTGGCACTAAGAAGTGTGATTGTCATTTTATGCTGAAAGAAGTATAGTTGAAAGAGACTAACCAATGGTGTTTGCTCGTTGTATGCGGATCGCATAATCACCCAATAGGGGTGAACTTGGTCGGATACTCATTTGCAGGTCAACTAACAAGTGTGGAAGATCAATTTGTTTGTGACTTGTTTATGAACAATACCAAACTGAAGGACATATTGAGTACGGTCAAAGTTTCTTTTCCCAAGAATGAGTCGACCTTGAACACCATTTATAATGCTCGACAAAAGCATAGAGTTATCGAGCATGGAGGCCGTACTCGATTGCAATTTTTGTTGGGAAAATTGGCGTTGGAGAACTAATACTACTTGGCCAGGAGATGTGGTCAAACAGATAGCGTTACCGATCTGTTTTATGCTCATCCAACATCTGTGGAGTTGTTACGTGTATTTCCTTTCGTGCTATTGATGGATTGTACCTATAAGACCAATAGGTATAGGATGCCACTGTTGGAAGTAGTTGGTGTCACGTCTACAAACTTAACTTTCTCAGTTGCGTTTGTGTATCTGTCCCACGAGCGTGAGGACAACTACAGATGAGCGCTAACTACATTAAAATGATTAATGAATGACGGATGTTTACCGAAGGTGATTGTAACCGATCGAGAGCTTGCACTCATGAATGCTATCTTGATTACGTTCTCTGACTCCAAGTCGTTGTTATGTTGGTGGCATATCAACAAAAATGTTTTGAGCAATTGCAAGCAGATTTTCGATCGAAATGAGAAGTGGGAACAATTCAACCATTCATAGAATATGTTGATATTAGCTGAGGATGAACACAGATTCAATGAGTTGGTTAGGAGACTTGAAAATGATTATAGAGAATATCCTAGGGTTGTTACCTATGTCATGAAGAACTGGATCCAGCCGTAAAAAAAGAAGTTTATCTCGTGCTAGACTGACAATATCATGCATTTTGATAACACTTCTACTAGCAGGTATGCTCTTACGTAGATGAATAACTATAATTATTGAAGTTTTCTATTACAATTTATATGACTTACGTACTTTTGTTCATAGGGCCGAGAGTGCACACGCCAAACTCAAAAAAATTGGGATCGAGTCAAGGGAATTTTGAGAAATCGTGGGAAAGAATCCATCATATGCTCATCATGTCACATACGAATGTGAAGGTCTCTTTCGAACAAAGTCTTCATGTGGCGCCATATTGTTATGCTTCTCCTTTGTTCAAGAACATTCGAGGATTGGTGTCATATCATGCACTTGGGAAGATGTTTGACGAGATGAGTGGTGTGGATAGTTGTGGTGTAGATCCTCTCCTTTGTGGTTGTGTGTTGAGGAAGATGTGTGACTTACCTTGTGCACACGAACTGGGAGAGTTGATACGGGATGGTCAAGTTATCCAACTTGATATGATTGACCACTTTTGGAGAAAGTTAGATTGTGAACCAACGAAGTGTGAAGGCTCAGAGAATGTTGATGTTAGAAACCGTTGGTGGAAACCATCAGTGATATTAATACGATGTTTGGAATGGCCTCAGAGTCTTAGAAGTTGTTGTTGCTTAAAAGACTTCGTGAGATATCCATCCCGTCAACAAGTTCACTGAAAGAACCCCAAATGATCACACGTCCCCATGGTAGGCCTAGTAAAGTGAAGTTGAAGAAAGAGACGTTGACAAAACGTAACCCTAGTAAGTTTGAATACGTTGAATCGTTTCACGATAGTTGTCCATCACCTGTCGACGAAAATGCTTATGTGGGTGACTCCGCTAAGGCCACTCCAATATTCACAACCTTGAAGAGGAAAATGCTTCTAATAAGGCGACGTTCTGTCCGCAAGGCTGGTGATGAAATCTTCATAAGTCAACTTCCACCTATTATGCAAGCCCATGTGTTGAGTATAAAAAACCCTTTGGGAGACGGGCATTGCGGTTTTCGATGCATTGCCCACGGAGTAGGGTTGGGAGAGAACTCATGGACACAAGTTCGTAGTAATCTCATCGATGAGATCAAAAAATTTGAATGGTTGTACAAGAATATCATCTGTATGCATGATTGGATTGAACAGATAACTACGAACTTAACTTGCTACGAGAAGCCTATTTACCAAATCAATTTTTGGTAGGCATCTCTGAAATGACATACTTGGCGGCCAATGCTTACAACATGGCGATAGTCCACTTCTCGACAAACATGTGTGTCACGGTTCTACCTATGAGGACGCAAATACCTACGAAGCCTCATCTTGTATGCATGACCCTAGTTGGCAATGATCATTACGTTCTGGTAATTTGGATATTTAGTTTTACTTATTTAGTTTTACTTGATGATGCATTAGTAATATAATATTAATGTTATATTGACATTATTTTACTTGTTTTTGTAGGTAAAATTGGACGACGAGGCACTATTACCACCCATCATTGATCGGTGGTTTGAAACTCGGCTAACTTGTGCAAACGGTTGGTCTAAATTTTACAAAAGACGAATCATGAACTATGCACTGACAAGTCGTAGTGAAAGCTCATCGGTGGGTATTGCATCAATTGACATAGACGATGATTAGATTTTAATGAACAATTGTTGGGATGCATGAAACAATATTTTACTCATTTGTTTTTGTGATGTTGGGATGTATGAAATAATATTTCACTCATTTGTATGAACAATTGTTGGGATGTTGACTGACTTACATTTTGGGATTGTATATACAATTGTTCTTGTGAAATTTCAATTGATCTTGTTCTATTGGATTGGTATATAACAAGATTTTCAACATTTCTTTTCATCCTAGGCTAATTGTGCCACTGTTTGGCCACTAGTGGTCGAACACAATCTATCGTGTTTGGTTAATAGTCGAACATATGAAGTTCATTTATATTCTGAAATTGTCACTGTTCAACCAATACCCGTCGAACAACAAACACCATGTTCGGCCATTGATTGAACATAGGAAGTTCCTTTACAGTCCGAGATTGCCACTGTTCGACCAATATTAGTCGAACAACATACAACATATTCGGCCATAAATCGAACGCTTTGTACATTGTTCGACCTTCATTGACCGAACAATATGTAGCGCGTTCGACTAATGTCGGTCGAAAAATGACAAAATTCGACATTTAGAGGTTTTTCTATGTTCAATTCATAGGTTAGCTTATTAGTTCACATGCTGTGTTTATCACATGAAGGTATCGTGCTAAATTAACATCAATTGATCGAAAGAAGTAAACTATCGATGGAACATAATTGTTTGTGCTAATATTAGAAGAGATAACAAAGTTTAAAACATTAGTTGAGTGTAATTATTTTTCGAGAAGTTTCACAAGCCAAATACAGGATGATGTACTATCCTCTACGACCATGCCGAGACCTAGACGATGATGTCTGTTGTGATGACTCAGGTTCATCATTGTTATCGATCTTCAATGCTCGATAAGCACCCACTAAAGCTCTCATTACCATCGATGCATCGAGCCCCTCCTGGTCGTGTAGCCACTGTTGGTACACCGACTCCAAATGTCCAATCCCAGTTCCAATCATCTGCCACGGTTGCGGGCCCCGAGGTCGAGGAGGTGGAACACGATGTTCGGCCACGTTATCTGGGTTTTGGATCCTCGTATGCGAGATCAAGTTGTATCATTCCATGTAGTCCTCCGAGCACTCCCAATCTAGACACACACGTCTCCCTCGACTATCCGGCACGAGAACATGGTTCCTCCAAACTCAAAAATAGGCTCCGAGTGCGTCCCATGTAACCTTGTACTAGAGGCTATTCTTTTCCCGTCGGGCGAGCATGGGAACAAGTGGGTCATTAGGAATGCGGTGAACATACCCAAATTGGCGAAGCACACGATCAAGATGATACGGCTCCACCGTGTCGAAGGATCATACGCACCCTTGATAGAAACTGACTTCATCTAGTGGATGGTAATCTTTCATGTCACTATAGAGCATCCAATTAACCTACATATGCCAACAAATATCATCACTATTTGGCTATTCGTAACTCAAGGGTAAAAAAAACTTAATTTCAAACAATTAAGTACTCACGTCGGTTGCCAACATCGTGTCCAAGACTTCTCGAATAGCCACCAACCGATCAAAGGTTCCACCGGGGTGAGATCAGTTAATCCATTTTCTTGCCAGGGGCTTTTGGTGCTAATAGTTCACGTTATGTGTTGGCCTGAAGACTGGAAAGTACTCGTATATCCAAGCCTGACACAATTAAGAAGAAAAATTGTTAAATACATCAATTAAAAAACACAAATGCAAGAAGCTTCTTGAAATGTTGTACCTCGAGAATGGTCAAGTAACCACTCATTTATTGAACCCCACTTTGAGAGACGAGTCTGAGCTGTCGATATAAGAACGCCAAAGCAGCTGCTCCCCACGCGTATGTATGGACACGGTCTAAACGCTCTAAAAGTCTGAGGATGTTTGTATCTGCTCTCGTTCTAGTCTTGTTAGCAAAGATTGTGCATCCCAAAATGAACCAGAGATATGCTCGAGCAGAACAAGCCAATTTATTTGCATCGTCTGAGGATGTGTGTCCTTCAAATTGAGACCGGAGCCATTCAAATTTGACACTGCTTCCTCTAAGACTAACAAGCGCTTCTAAGGTGACTCTTTTATTGACTCCTAACAACATTTTCATCAAGAGATGGGCAAGTTCAGGTCTGTTCCTAGTAGTTTGTAACATCACCGAGTGTCCACTCATCGGGAGGCGAGTGATACAACGAACATTATCCAAAGTAATGGTCATCTCACCCCATGACATGTGAAAGGTGTTAGTCTCTGGTTGCCAACGTTCCACAAACGCACAAATGAGATTCTTGTTGGACGTTTTATATGACAACCACCTCATATTTGGAATGCTCGTACACCTTTCAAGTAACCTCAAGAAGTCACGGGACACATTATTGAAATTCCATGTGTCCATCTTCGTGGTGTGACACCAACACTTCAAAATCGGCCTTTCCACCCCATGCCA
Source organism: Scutellaria galericulata (assembly GCA_946896805.1). Classification (NCBI taxonomy): domain Eukaryota; kingdom Viridiplantae; phylum Streptophyta; class Magnoliopsida; order Lamiales; family Lamiaceae; genus Scutellaria; species Scutellaria galericulata. The sequence goes on along the minus strand of OX335798.1, from coordinate 8,993,113 downwards.
AATTGAATAGGCAATGTGTGTTTTGAAACTTGGAGTGAGGCTCCAATCAACTGGCCCACCGGGACAAGAAGCCGTCAAAAGCTCATCCTCAGCCGATGTTTTCCCTTGTGTCTCCTCAGTTTCCATTTCATCTCTTGCCTCCTCTTCTACCTCGGCTTCCGGTTCAACATACTGAATTATTTCAAAACTGGGTCCAAGTGCAATCGGTTCCTCTTCCTGTTCCTATTCAAACTCCTCGTTTCGACGTCGTTCGAGGTGGTAGGTCTCCTCATTTGATAAACTCTATCATGTCCTGCAATATTTATCAAACTTGAGTGAGTGAAAGATATTACACAACAATATAAGACTTGATGTGTAGTGAACAAGGTCTGTTCGACTAATGTCGGTCGAACAATGTAGGTGTTCTTTGATTAGCATTCGAACATACGCAGTGTTGTTCGACCATGAGTCGAAGAAAACACCAAATGTTCGACTACCAGTCGAACACTAAGTATACCGTTTGATTGATAGTCAAACACCAACCACACCATTCGACTGGTAGTCGAACACTACTCACTCAACTCAGCGAACCAGGGTTGAACCGACCCCACCCAGAAAATAAAAATTCAACATCGCGATTTCATTTTTCCGGCCTAAATCTACCACAACTACACATGTTTTTAACTACAATACATCCTAAACATAATTCCTAAACAATGTTGCTCAATTTCAAACAATAAAACAACAAATTTCACCCAAATGGAGGAAAAAACTTTGGAAAAATGAAAATTGAAAACTTACTTGAAACTTCATCTTCGTTGTAAGGATCCATTGTACGGAGATGCTTTGTTGAATGTGATAACACAAAAACTTGTTCGAACTTAGACCAAACGATTTTGTCGAACAAATCCAGATTGAGAGGATAGGGTTCTTGGATTGAAATGGGTTAAGGTTTTGATTTTGGGGGTGAATGAATTGTGGGGTGTGTTTGGGTATGTTGGGGTGTGTTTAGTATATGTGTGTAATTTAGGATCAAAGTGTATTATTGTAATGTGTTGGGGTGTGTTTAGAAATTATTTAATGAAGTTGATTTAAATATGGGTGTGTTTAAAAAATGGGGTGTGTTTAGAAGATCCGGGTGTGCAGATAGCCGGGCCCTAAACAAATACATCACCAACCATTCTACACAAAAAATAATTATTCATTGTCCCACTATCAAATCACTCATATATTTTGTACATCTTTATTAATTTACCATCTCTATTTATTATTTTATTTTAGAATAAATAAAAATTCATAATATTTCCGTTTATGTAATTAATTTTTTAATTTAGTAAAACATAAAATAAAATTGGATAATATATTATTAAATTTATTGAACTCATGGCCGGAGGAACTCCATATGGAGTTTGCGACATGAAGGGGAATTACGGTGGATACTTATAATTGGTGGAAAGTTTCGACCTTCTGAAAATTTTGAAGGATGTATATGGAAATTTTGGGGACTAGCATCTTGAGGATGGATGTTGTTATTTTGAAAAGATGTATTTTCTCCGGAATTGGAAGAATTAAACCAATTTATCCAAAAATCATTATCCATTCTATGAATGAGATGTGTAAGATTATGTAGAAATTGATATTTGAAAATTGTAAAAAGTGATAGAAATTTGTTGAATTAGATCATGTATTTATAGTGGAAAAATTCTCAATTTAGTAAAAAAAATATTGGCTGTTGGAAAAATAGTCGTTTCAAAACGGTTATAAACTGACATAAAATAAGTGGAGCAACTTAAACTCGAAGAAGGAAATTTAAAAGAAAAATAATAATAAAAGACAAAAATGGTTATAAGTGCAGCAATTGAAAAATGAAAATAAATAAATAAAGGGCACAAACCACGCCTACTCACGCGTGGAGGCTATGCGCCATAAATCTTCTCTCTTTTTTGTGTGTGGTTGCACCCTTCCCCCTCTCTCTTTCTTTCTTTTCTCCTTCTCTTCTCCCTTGGTGGAGAAACCTCTACCTCTCTCCTCTACCTCTACCTCTACCTCTACCTCTACCCATCCACCACGAATAATCTTTTACCTAAACTATTTGGGTAGCAAAATATGTCACATCAACATCTCCCCACCATTGGGGATGCTCTAAATAAATAATGGATCTTCCAGACCGGCCATTTGTTATTACAAAAATATTATTATAGGTAACTTAAATAAGGGCATTTCGATCAAACAGATCAACCTGTGGGCAAATATATTTCCACCTTTAAAAATATTAATGTTTAATACTTTGAAGACAAAAAAATTTGTGCACCTATTGCACAAATTTGAAACCGTCCACTCATCTTCCCACGCGCAGCCACGCGCCACAAGGCCGCGCACAAATTCACCCAAATTCGATCTCATGTGTCATACATTTATGTAGTGTTGAACATACATTTATGTTGTGTTAAGCATACCTTTACGTAATGTTAAACATACCTTTTAGATTTTTAACTGTACCTAATATATTTTCAAAAAACTATTAATACCTTTCATACTTTTTAGTTATATTAGTCAACCTTTTAGTTATGTTAGTCATACATTTTAGTTATGTTAGATGTATCTTTATATATTACATAAATGTATGTTTATATTGATATAAAAGTATAAAAATCTAAATATATAAAAGGATAGATTTTGGCTCTCCCAAAGCTCGTCACCTCAACATTTTGAAGAAGTTTGCATCCGCCAAATGTTTCTCTCTCGGTCTGACACGTGTCATCTGAAATATTGAGAGACATGGAATGTGAGAAGTCCTACCCCCACCTCTTCATCTTCGAAAATTGAATCGATACTCAAACCCTAATTTCAGTTTCCAAATCGGAATATGATTTAAGAAATTCATCGTTTCAATAGTTTCCTTTTGTAAATAGAGAAACTTGATTTTGATATTCCGAATAAAGGCCGATGAATTTTGCAAAGTATTGCATTATTGGGAATTTAAGAGCTAATTTTAGTTGAATTTGCTCTTCTTTTCCTTTTTTATTTTTATTTTATTTATCTCAGTGGAAGATTTTCGTCTCAATTTTGCCGATTCAATGCGATTGAAATCCTCACGGAGTTGATTATTTATCTGAGATTCTTGAAGATTGCCCGTATGTTTGTGTTTGAGCTTTCATTGTGTTAATCTGTATTTTTGCGTTCGAAATAATAATTTCCCGGTCTTATTGTAAGTGATGACATTCTGGTTTTCGCATTGTAGGTCGGAGTGCAACAATAAGCATTATGACATCATCTATTCACAGCCTCTCTGGTAATTGATTGGATTGTTTGTATGTTTCTGGTTTTTCAATGTGTTTTGAATATATTAATTTAATTGAGTTTAGATGATTACCTTTTTGGATTTTGTCCCAAAAACTTGACATTTGAAATGATGAGGTGGAGCAGAAAGTAAGCATAACATTAGTTGTCCTCTCAAAGATAGCGTAGGTCAAGGAAATATGGTGTTTTAGAAGTAAGGGGTCATATGGGGAGTTTCGATGTATTGAAACATACGACTTACTAAACCTCATTGTGACTGTATTATGAACGATGTTTAAGATCTAGGTTACGCAGATGTGGAGGAATTAGTTGAGCTGAATTCATAGTGATTGCAAAACATTGCATTTGATATATCAATGATCATATGTTAGTTTACTTGAGTAGTTATCGTGCACATTGTTTATCAATTATCATTTTCTTGATGAGATCAGTCAGTGGAAGATGTAAGTAGATATAGCAGAGGTGCAAGGGATGGGCTACTTCAAGATTATTTACATTCTGAAGATCATCTTTTTAATGTGAGCTTTTGATTGTGAATATATATACACACACATATATTGTTATTATTGTGAACCTTTCCACGGAGAAGTTCATATTGTTTATCCTTAATATCAGGAAGATCAAAAAGGCCCTCAATTTGGGTACTCTGAAATGAAGTTTGTGAAGAAAAAACAAGGAATATCATCTAGGAATTAGTAGTTGATGATAATTCTTTCACAATTTCTAAGGATTAGTTTCATATTTGCAGGAAATGACAGATCTAATGCTTTCGAATCATCCAGATTTCAAATATAAATTCTAATCGAAATCAAAGAGAAATGTGAAGCAACAACATCCGTTTACGATGAAGTGAAATGCATGATTTATACATACATTTCGCTTTGTGTAGGTATCCAGGTTCTAAGACTATATTGATGTATTAACGTTGACTGAAATTTGTATATTCTGATTGAAATCCTGATATTTTTTTATGATTCTCGAGGAGACATTTCTTAGATTAACTGTCTTATGCTGTACATTTTTTGTTGGCAATGACAATTAAACAGTGTCATTGTTGTGAGCCTATAAAATATTATTCGAAATGAAGGTTTGGAGGGACTTTACTACGGCCTTATCTCGACACTGATATCATTGCTTTAAAATTGGGTTGTAAGTGTTGTCCTTACAGTACTTGAAGTTCTCATTATTTCCACAATGTAGAAATGTTCTTTGGTTGGTTTATGGATTAATTTGCCTTTTTTTTTTGGGTTATTTTCTTAATTTACGGTAATATCATGTCTAACATTTAATGTTCTACTTGATTTTGGAAAAACAAAAAATGAATGCATTATGTTGTAGTGAATGACTATAGTGTTGGCTTCTTAAAACTTCATTTTGGTTTTAATTTTTAATAAAAGATATAATTTTTTTGTATATGATAATCTTTACATTATGTATTTAGTCTACATGGTTGGCTCAACATGATAAATATGGCCACATTCAACTTATTTTTAATGACGATTGGTAGAAGCAGACATTAGCTAGAGAGATTAAAATTTTTAAACAATTTAATTTGGCTCGACATTTGAAACTTTGTGTATTTCCAAAATTATACTCAGGAGCAATAGTAGTGGTTGAAAGTTAATAATTCTCATAATTATATATTATGAGTTACAGTGTTGAGATAGATTTCCATATTAGATATCTTGACACGTCCACATAGGTTTGAATAGCTTCTAACAAGGGAGTAGCATTTACCATGACATAATGACTAGCTTTCTACTTGCTTCTTAACTTTCTGGTTTTAATCACCAGTTTAATCCAAAAGAATATGCCGGTCAATGTTGCTCAATCTATTGAGTTTTCTTCTTTAAAGGTTTTTGTAATCTTGGATAATGTTGTGATGAGGCACAAGCAGGATTTGCTTCAAAGATCGATATAATTATTCTTGCGGACAACTCAATAAGCGTGTGGTATGTACCAAATACTCTGTTGATAGCTGGAAATTATCAGATTATATGCATTGATAATAGTAGGTTGGCTTTACATACTGTGTCAATTTAATGTTGCTATATAACTGCTGAGCAAAAAGGATCACATTAAAATAGAAGTTAGAAATTTGACACTACTGTGGAAATAGATGAATTTCTATCTCATTTATGCACAAACAAGTGAGAAAACAACTATTTATGAGTTGTTTGATGTTATGAGTAAATAATCATGCATTTTTTCATGATTCAACCATCTTTGCTTGATTGCAGAAACACTATGCAGTGTTACAGCTTTGTCACTTGAGAGGAAGATGAAATGTCTGGTGTCAAGAATGAAATTCTTCCAAATAAAGAAGGGTTGGCCAGGTACCAGGGATATAATATTGTTTAAGATTGTATCTTTGTTAATCTTTATCCATTATTTTGTTGTATTTTGTTTAAGATTTTGAAGCTCTTTTAAGGGTCTGCTAATTGATAGCATAGACATATTGATTGGGTTGTCTATAATGAAGAGGAAACTCATTTGCCTTCCAGGAGCTGCTGAAAAAACATTGATTAAATATTTGTAAATTTCAATTAGGTTCCCTAATATTTTTGTATGATTGAGTATGTTAACATTTCATTCTCACTCAGAGATTAGGCCCTTCATTGCCCCAAGTAGCTTCGCTTTTGCAAGATCCTTATTTTCTATTGCTATAATTATGCAAACTTTTGAAACTATCGTGTACATTGTATTTTTATTTTTATCTCATATATTTACACTCTTACTTATATATGTTTCTCAATGTCAAGAAGACAAAGACAGTACATAACCTTCATGGATCGTAGCTAAATGGACTCCATTGGGATAATGATAATAAGTCTAGCACGAATGAATGTTCATACAACAAGAATCTTTGTGTTTTGAAGAAAAACAAGATAAACGAAGATGTTGTACTTAACTTTACTTGAATTTTTATCAAAATAAAATAACATTTCAATCCCGTGCATCGCACGGGTCTTTTACTAGTATAATATAAATGTATGAGTAATATCATATAAAGGTAAATATGTACAAATTGTGCCGAAATTAGGGTTTTTTTTAGTTAAAGTATTACATAAATGTATGATATTTGTCTATAAAGGTATGACTAATATATAGTTGTACCGTAATTAGGGTTTTTTTAGTTAAAATATTACATAAAGGTATGATATTTGTATATAAAGGTATGACTAATATAACATAAATGTATAACTAATATAACAAAAATATATGACTAACATAGTATAAAGGTCAGCGAATTTTTTTTTAAAATTAAAGTATTGCACTAAGGTTTTGAAATCTGAACATAAAGGTATAACTAATATAACATATATATATATATGTGACTAATATAACATAAAGGTCAGGACAAAAAAAAAAGAAAAATGCGCGGATCAAGGTCAGATCCAGCCCGACCCAAGTGCATGGATCAGTTGCATAGGAGATCTACTCTTGATATTCATGGTATCAAATTCATTGACGGTGTTTGGATGGATGTGGATTTGAAATTCATGGCTTTTTGAACATTTTTTTTAGTCATTTAATTGGATTTTAAATCCACTAATTTCAAATCATTCTATCCAATTGGAGCTAATGATTTGTTGAATTCTTGATAATTCATTTTACACCTCTTATTTTCTCCATTTCTACACTTAAATCTTATCTTCCCAAAATTGCATGCGTTCCCACCTCATTGTTTGAAGAAAAGTCACAATGGACCATGGGAGGATATATTTGGAACAAACAATGCAAGATTTCACATAATATTTTAATGATTTTAAGTAGTACAGGTAAAATTTTCATAAGATAATGAAATTCTTGTTTGAATCACATTTTCGTATTGTACAGATTGAACTAAACACCACATCTTCACCTATACTAGCCAAATGACACAAAAGATGTTCGGTTGATATGACTGAATAATTCTATAAACATTCAGTCACTTTGGTGGTACATTATTAGTATTGTTTGGTTGTAGGCCGAACCACCCAAGTGTATTAGTTTTTAAATTTTTTTTATTTTAGAGATGTTTTTTCATACAATGTACATCAAATTTATCTATAAAATCAAACACAATGTTTTACAGGAGAAGGTGAGAAATCGAATTTGGGGGGATTGGTCAATTGGAGCGACAAAAAAGATGAGAAAAATGGTTGAATTTTCAATATTTTAATTTTTTTATCATAAAAGATAGAATGAGAAATTATTAGGGTGTGCTTAGAAATCTTTTAGTAATCAAATAGTTGGAGTGTTCTTAGTAGATGTCATGCTTAGTATTACATGAGATGTCTTTAGTCCCCAACCTTACTTTTTATATAGAAGTGAGTAACTAGTGTAGACCACGTGGATACACGACATTTATCAAAATAAATATCTTAAGAAACTAATGTAAAAATCTTATATATTTTGAGTAAGAAATATAATAATTTGAAAAACAATTATGATTTATAAAAAAAATGTCTTTATGGTAATCAAAAGTTTATTTTAGTGAATAATATTTTTAACACTTCATTTAGCGGAGTTTGTGATACATATACTTTTACTATATTTTGCAGATCATTTCTTACGAAGCAAAAACTGTGTGAAATCATGTAACTCGACCTATCCATTTTTTACGCACTTCCACACACACACTCACACATGCCCCACATGTGTCAGCTGTTTGCGTGTATATTTTCTCACACATGTTCGTGTTTTGATAAACATGTAATACCTTTTAGTTATGTTAATGTGATACATTTTAATTAAGCTGGTGAAACATTTATATTATGTGAGTCTCTTACACCATATTACATAAAGTGAGGTAACACATTTACATAAATTAAATAATACATTTATGTGATACAATTAATATCTTTATGCGGTACAACTAATACATTTATGTAATACACTAATATATTTCAGTAAAATAACAAAATCATTTTTTAAGTAAAATAAGGCAATACATTTAAGTAGATGTATTAATACATTTACATTATATTATTAATATCGAATATTACATATATTTCAATTACCCTAAAATTATTGTAATGGTAATATATATAACTCTTTATAAACCAAAATCTATAATAACAAGATTGTTAATTATACACAATGGCTATTTACAATATATAACTCTTTAGTAAAAAAAACATAATATCTTAAGATAACTGTGACGACTAGGATTTTACCGATGCATAATTTGATAATTAACTATCTAAACCCTTAATTATTTGATTTATTTTACGTGCGTTTCGGAAAATTTAATTATAAGCATACTTTAATTAAGTTAACTTTTGGGAGATTTATTTCGTAAAAATACAAAGTCAACAAATAATTCATAAGTGGGACGAGATGAACGAGAACGAAAAAAATCGAACAAAGAGCAAAAAGAATGGATCAAATCGGAGTTCGTTTGATATCCCAAATTAATTAATATCATAAGAATGGTTAGTATAAAGTTTAAGATTATAATATTTTTTTAATTATATAATTAAGCAAAGTATATAACTCATTTTCTAACCTAAGTAAATACCATACAATAATTTTAAGATAAGGTAAGAATTTCATGAAAAGCTCCTCCTTCTCTCATCCTCTCCGGCGGCCGGCCGGCCGGAGCGCCGCCGTCGCCGTCGCCGTCGCCGGAATTTCATCGAACCGAAACGTATCGTAACCTACACCATCTTGAAGCTCTCGTCGAGCCCGTTCCAACCCCGGGCTCGGAATCGTCATCCGCCGCCGCGTTCGCCGGCAATTCGCCGGAGAAGACACGGCTTTCTCTCTCTAAAAACCCCGTTTTCTCTCTCTTCATTTCTCGGCCATCCGGCCACCGATCGGGGTGATTCTCGTGCCTAAAGTGAAGTTCTCGCCGAGCCCGTCTCAATTCTGGGCTCGGATCGTTGATCGGACCGGCCAAACTCCGGTGGTGGCCGGTCAAAGTTTCTGCATGTCACTTTCTCTCTCCTCCCCTCACTCTCTCTCTCCCCGATCATCTCTCTCTCTCTCTCTCTCCATCTGGATCGGCGGTGGAGGCGGCGCATGCAGCGCCGCCGTGGAGATAATTGGCCGGCGCAAGGAGCGCCGGCGATGGTTGGTGTTTGGAATGGAGATGGGGCTGTGTTTGGATGTTTTGGGTGGTGGTGAGGTGGTGTTTGGCGACGGCTTTCCAAGCGCCGCCGTGGTCGGAAGAAGGCCGGCACTTAGTGCGCCGGCGAGGAGGATATGTTGGGGCGGGGTTCGCCGGCGGCAGGGGCCGCCGGCGCCGGAAGCTGGGTTTGGCAGTAGAGGTGGCGGGAGCAGGGGTGGTTTGGGGGTTGGGGTGGGTTTTGAGAATTAGATAATCTCTAGGGGCTTCTTTGCAATTCCTCAAAGTTGTGTTGATTTTCAACTTGGTCCTTAACCTTCTAACATCTACATTTTGGTCCTTGAAGTTTTGGAAATTATATTTCCACCCCCAAAACTTCTCAAGGCTTGGATTTTCACCCCAAGACTTTCCGATATTGCAATTCGACCCCTCCAGATTCTTGAAACCTCGTTTCGACCCCAAACTTTATCTGTAATTACAGTTTTACCCCTCAGACCCTCCAAACCCTAAAATGCTTCGTTTAGCTTCGTTTCTTATCCGTTTTAATCCGTTCTCGTCTCTAAACCTTCCTTTTTGAATCCTCTATATTTCTAGACCTAATCGGGTCGAGTTCTGTTCTATTTTCAATTCGTAGTTTCTTTCGAGCATTTAATTATAAACGCTTAAATAATTACATAATCTAATAATTTTATGTTGTGTGTTTGTAGGCCCAAACGCATCGAACTCATCACCAAATTAAAAGGAAAAGAACGTGTTAATCGCACCGCCCAGGCTGAGGTGGGGGTAATTTCTGAATTAATGTTTAACTTTACGTTTATCCTGCATAGTCGCATGTTAGGGTTTTCGATAAATTATATTATGATGACGAACGTTATATGATTTACGACTTGAGTTTATGAGCATGAAAGATGATTGATGATATCAGTATGCTATTAAGCGTTATACATGTTCGTATTTATATGCTTTGACTACGTGCTGTGAGTTAAATCTTTTGTTGGAATTAAGATATGTGTTCATGTGCACGGTCTTTGGGAAGACAGGTTGGGATTAAGTCCTAACAGGAAAACGGAGGATTGGTGAAGTCCCCCTGACCAAATAATCACCAGGAGGATAAGGTGGTGGGGTAAGGCGGGATATACCTGCGCCCACATCATTTACGTGCTGTGCATTGTACTTGCTGTGATTAACTGCTTATCTGTCTTAAAGTTTTATATTAATTTATGAACTTGCCTCCACGGGGTGTATTTCTATGCACTCACCCCGCTTACGTGTTCGTTACAGGTGATGATTTTGTTGGGAGAAGTTGAAGGGAGAGATGTGCCCTGTCTGCTAAAGTTTCCCTTTTGTTAATTTCGATATTTTGTTAAACTGTTTCGAAACAACGTACATTTACGTTTCTGTTGGGTTTAAACACGTATTTTAAGATCCGCTGCTGTACATAGTTAACTTTCAAAGTTCGTTATATACATATATATGTATCATCTTCGTTTCTCTTTTCTTTCTTTCTTCTTTCCTGCACGCCTGTCGGGGACACTCTGATAATATAAAGATGTTTTTCATAAAATTTATTAATCTTTTGTAATAAAATAGGGTTAAGTTTCGGGGCGTGACAGTTATGGTATCAGAGCAAGGTCCTGCCCTTTAGGACCCTGTTCGCTTCTTTTTATTTTATTCTAACGTATGTTTTGAAAACAGGGACAAGCACATCTCTCTCCGCAAGACTTCTCCACCCTGAGTTTGATATTCTGAGTATTGTTTATTTATTTTATGTTGATGTTTATGTTTATGTTTATGTGATAGTTGGGATTTTCTGTAGTTTCTGTTTTATACTTTCCTTTTAAGTTAGTTGCGTATAGTCGGGTAGTTATGTTATGACGACACAGATGGCAAGGACGAAACTCACGGCTCTAAAAAGCACAGGTGGACAAGTAATACCAGCTCAAGTTTGGATGGCATTCTACGGAGCTAGAATGGAGCCGGGAGAGTCAGTAGGTATGTTCTTAACGCGTCTACTTACTCTCTGGAGGAGAACCCACGGAGCGATCTCTGAGACAAATGCCAGCGAACACGTGGTCAACATGCTACCCGGACGGTGGACCGAAGTCGTCCAAAGGGTACACCAGAATGAAGTCGTTTACGATATCCGTACGGGACAGCCGATCATCTCATTTCCTCACTTTATTGGTATACTCCTTGACATATGGGTACGCGAGGGACAGCCGATGATGCCTCCACCCGGACTCTTCGATCCTCCAGGCAGCGATGAAGAAGAAGAGCCTGAAGAAGATCCAGAGGAGGTGCCCAGCCCTCCTCACCGTCATTTCAGGGGACCACCTCCACCGCCCCCAGCTGCCGGAGCTGCAGCGATTGTTGTGTAGCTGCTCCTAGTTTCCTTTCCTTTCTTTTCTATCTTTTCTGCTCGAGACTATGTTTACTTTTGTTCAGATGTATGTTGGTGCTTGACACTTTTTATTTTGGATTCTGTTGTATGGTTCCGAGCTACTCTCTTATCTATCTTTTGCGATGTTATGTATATCTTTACCTCTTTTCTACGACTCGCGTATTTTCTGTTTCTTCATTTCTTTATGACGTATTCAGATCTTTTCTTTTCTACGATGAGCGTATGGAATTTATCATATTCCTCGAAGATTTCTACTTGGAGCCTTGTGTGTGATGATTATATCATGTCTCTTATTAGATACTTATGCCTCGAGGAAGACCCAGGAAGAATCCAGCATCAATGGCGGACCCATCGTCGGCTAATGCAAACAATACCATGGAAGACCTAGTGTCAGTATTACGTGGCCTAGCTCAACATTTTCAATCAACTCAGCCGGCTTCAACGACATCGAGCAGGAATGATACAAATCAAGTAGTGGAACAATTTCGACGTTTCAACCCCCCGACCTTCTCAGGCAAGGGAGGTCCGGCCGAGGCAGAGGAGTGGCTAAGGGCGTTGGATCGCCTGTTTGGACATTTATCGTGCACCGAAAACCAGAAAGTTTCTTGTGCAGTCTTTCAGATGATCGAGGAAGCTGGTCATTGGTGGGAGTCACACGCCAGGACTCTGACACAAGAACAAGTAGAAGAGCTAACTTGGGCAGACTTTAAAGAACAGGTTACTCAAGGTTTCGTACCGCAGTCATACAGGGACCGAAAGGAAACTGAATTCTTACATCTACGACAGGGGACCTCATCGGTAGGGGAATATGAAAGAAGTTTTAATCAGTTGAGCAGGTATGCACCTCACCTAGTAGATTCGGAAGTTAAGAAAGCTCGACGGTTCGAGAGGGGCCTCCGTTCCGAGATCAGTTCCATTCTCGCCGGACAAGGCATAACGTCATATTCAGTGGTTGTAGAACGAGCTCAGGAGATTTCCTCAAGACTACGGTTAGACACCGCGCCTCCCAAAAAGATAGAGACGCGACTCGGGAAACGGAAGTGGACGGGACCCAACCGGAGCTTTACTCAGAACCGACCACAACCACCCAACAATGCTCCTCTCTTTCAGAATCCTAATTCAAGAAACCCTTGTCAAAACTGTGGAAGAATCCATGTGGGGCCTTGTATGAGGACGCCTCCGGCTTGTTACAGGTGCGGAAGACCAGGCCATATTGCGGCCTCTTGCCCAAACTGCTTCAACTGTGGAGAACCGGGTCATAAAGCGAACTCTTGCTCAAAACCAAGAAGAACAAATGCTGCACCAAGACCCAGATCCGGAACCGGACCAGCAAGAGCCTTCGCTCTTACCAGAACAGAGGCAGCTGAAGGACCGGAAACAATGACAGGTATGTTGTCAGTGTGTGGCGTGCCTGCTTTAATTTTATTCGACACTGGAGCATCTCATTCCTTTATATCTACCAAGTTCTGTGATCTGTTAAAACATGAGGACGGTAGGATAGTCGCTGAAACCCTAGACGTTAGCATTCCCTCTGGAAAAGTGATAAAAACGAAACATTCATACCGAGATCTGGAGATCGCTTTCGGAAACAGAATCCTACTTGCCAATCTACATGCGCTGGATATGCGAGATTTTGATGTCATTCTAGGGATGGATTGGTTGAAGGCTAATCGTGCGGTAATTAGATGTTATGTCAAGGAGATTATTCTACGAACCTCAGATGGCGAAGAATTTACATTTTCCGGGACTCCAGTCGAAAGCAACCAGAGAGTTATATCAGCAATGAAAGCAGTCAAAATTCTCAAGAACGACGATTGTAAGGCATGGATAGTGAACGTTATGAGCTCCGAACGGGAGATGAATCCTATTGAAAGAGTACCTGTTATCAGAGAGTACGTTGATGTCTTTCCAGATGACTTACCAGGCCTTCCACCGGAACGTCAGGTTGCATTCGAGATCGACCTCATTCCAGGTTCAACACCAGTGTCAAAAGCACCATACAGAATGGCACCAAAGGAACTGCAGGAACTAAAGGTCCAACTCCAAGAACTGTTAGATAAGGGTTTCATTCGTCCGAGTGTATCACCTTGGGGAGCTCCAGTGTTATTCGTGAAAAAGAAAGACGGAAGTTTTCGGATGTGTATTGACTACCGGGAGCTTAACAAGCGTACCATCAAGAACAAGTATCCTCTGCCCAGAATTGAAGATCTTTTTGATCAACTAAGGGGTACCAGTGTATTTTCAAAGATAGACCTCAGATCGGGATACCATCAAGTCAAAGTAAAGGAGATGGATGTACCAAAAACGGCTTTCAGAACGAGATACGGGCACTATGAATTTGTGGTCATGCCTTTCGGACTCAGCAACGCACCCGCCGTCTTCATGGATTTGATGAATCGTGTTTTTCATCCTTATCTTGATCGTTTTGTCATAGTTTTTATAGATGACATCCTGGTTTATTCTCGTGACAAACTTCAACATGAACAGCATCTCCGGATCGTATTGGAAACCTTGCGTCAGGAGAAACTCTACGCCAAATTCAAGAAATGTGAGTTCTGGTTGGAAAAGGTGGCCTTCCTTGGACATATTATAACTGCTAAAGGAATTGAAGTAGATCCAGAAAAAGTAACGACGGTCAGCATGTGGAAGACACCGACAAATGTTAATGAAGTACGAAGTTTTTTGGGGTTAGCTGGATATTACCGCAGATTCATTGAGGGATTTTCGAAGATTGCTAATCCGATGACTCGTTTAACTCGAAAGGGGATAAAGTACCAATGGACAGAGCAATGTGAACACAGTTTCCAAGAATTGAAGCGAAGATTGACGGAAGCACCAGTGCTGACCATTCCAGACACAACAAAGGACTTCGTAGTCTACAGCGACGCTTCTAAACAAGGCTTGGGGTGTGTTCTAATGCAGGAAGGAAAAGTGGTGGCCTACGCGTCAAGACAGTTGAAACCTCACGAGCAGAACTATCCGACACACGACCTGGAATTAGCCGCAGTCGTTCATGCACTCAAGATATGGAGACATTACCTCTATGGCGGACACTGCGATATCTACACCGATCACAAAAGCTTGAAGTACTTCTTCGAGCAAAAAGAACTTAATATGAGGCAAAGAAGATGGTTAGAACTGGTCAAGGATTATGATTGTACGATTCAGTATCATCCAGGAAAGGCAAATGTAGTAGCCGACGCACTCAGCAGAAAGGGAAAGGGATCTATAACAAGGATGATTACAATTCAAGATTCACTAATCGAAGACATGACGAAGCTAAACTTGGAAATAATCACACCACCAGATAGCATCCAGGCCACACTCTCAACGCTGTTTCTGAAACCCAAACTTCGCGAACGTATAATCAATGCTCAAGGAAAGGATGAGTTCCTGAAGAAGAAGAAGACTCGTATGGATACTGGAAAAGAAGAAGGATTTACCCTATCACCAGATGGAGCTTTGATTTTTGAAGGAAGACTATGCGTACCAGAAGACGAAGAATTACGAAAAGAGATCTTAGAAGAAGCTCATTGTTCGCCTCTATCAGCACATCCTGGAGGCACAAAGATGTATAAAGACTTGAAGAAAAACTTCTGGTGGAATAACATGAAGTCTAGCATCGGGATGTTCGTAAAACAGTGTTTGACATGTCAGCAAGTGAAGGCTGAACATCAACGACCAGCGGGACTTCTGACCCCATTGGAGATACCTGAATGGAAATGGGAACATGTCGCTATGGATTTCGTCGTCGGACTACCAAGATCTAAACGCGGGAACCACGCCGTCTGGGTGATTGTGGACAGACTGACTAAGTCCGCTCATTTCTTGCCAGTCAAAATGACATACGGAATGGACAAGTTAGCTCGGATTTACCTCGAGGAAATTGTCAGACTACATGGAGTGCCAGTATCCATCGTTTCCGACAGAGATCCACGATTCACATCAAGATTTTGGCAAAGACTTCAGGAGGAACTAGGGACTCGACTAGCTTTTAGCACTGCTTTTCATCCTCAGACAGACGGACAGACAGAGAGGACGATTCAAATTCTAGAAGATATGTTGAGAGCCTGCACCATAGACTTACACGGGAGCTGGGAAGAACATATTTGCTTAGTAGAATTTGCATATAACAATAGCTACCAATCAACAATCGGCATGGCACCATACGAAGCATTATACGGAAGAAAATGTCGATCTCCATTGTGCTGGGATGAAGTCGGTGAAAAGAAAGTGCTGGGAACTGATTTGGTTGAGCAGACAGTCGAGGTAATCAGAAAAATCCGTGAACGAATCAAAGCAGCTCAAGATAGACAGAAGGCTTACGCAGATAAAAGACGCAGGGAGTTACAGTTCGAGGTAGGAACCAAAGTTTTTCTGAAGATATCCCCTACAAAAGGAGTATACCGATTTGGGAAAAGAGGAAAGCTAAGACCAAGATATGTGGGACCATTCGAGATTTTGGAACGAGTCGGAAACGTTGCCTATCGCTTAGCACTGCCGCCTAATCTTGCAGGAGTACATGACGTATTTCATATATCGATGTTGAGAAAGTATGTTTTCGATCCGAGCCATGTGGTCGACCAGAACAACCTTGAAGTTAGAGACGATCTATCATACGAAGAAGTTCCAGTGGCCATCCTAGATCGGAAGATGCGTACGTTGAGAAACCGATCGGGGTGATTCTCGTGCCTAAAGTGAAGTTCTCGCCGAGCCCGTCTCAATTCTGGGCTCGGATCGTTGATCGGACCGGCCAAACTCCGGTGGTGGCCGGTCAAAGTTTCTGCATGTCACTTTCTCTCTCCTCCCCTCACTCTCTCTCTCCCCGATCATCTCTCTCTCTCCCCGATCATCTCTCTCTCTCTCTCTCTCCATCTGGATCGGCGGTGGAGGCGGCGCATGCAGCGCCGCCGTGGAGATAATTGGCCGGCGCAAGGAGCGCCGGCGATGGTTGGTGTTTGGAATGGAGATGGGGCTGTGTTTGGATGTTTTGGGTGGTGGTGAGGTGGTGTTTGGCGACGGCTTTCCAAGCGCCGCCGTGGTCGGAAGAAGGCCGGCACTTAGTGCGCCGGCGAGGAGGATATGTTGGGGCGGGGTTCGCCGGCGGCAGGGGCCGCCGGCGCCGGAAGCTGGGTTTGGCAGTGGAGGTGGCGGGAGCAGGGGTGGTTTGGGGGTTGGGGTGGGTTTTGAGAATTAGATAATCTCTAGGGGCTTCTTTGCAATTCCTCAAAGTTGTGTTGATTTTCAACTTGGTCCTTAACCTTCTAACATCTACATTTTGGTCCTTGAAGTTTTGGAAATTATATTTCCACCCCCAAAACTTCTCAAGGCTTGGATTTTCACCCCAAGACTTTCCGATATTGCAATTCGACCCCTCCAGATTCTTGAAACCTCGTTTCGACCCCAAACTTTATCTGTAATTACAGTTTTACCCCTCAGACCCTCCAAACCCTAAAATGCTTCGTTTAGCTTCGTTTCTTATCCGTTTTAATCCGTTCTCGTCTCTAAACCTTCCTTTTTGAATCCTCTATATTTCTAGACCTAATCGGGTCGAGTTCTGTTCTATTTTCAATTCGTAGTTTCTTTCGAGCATTTAATTATAAACGCTTAAATAATTACATAATCTAATAATTTTATGTTGTGTGTTTGTAGGCCCAAACGCATCGAACTCATCACCAAATTAAAAGGAAAAGAACGTGTTAATCGCACCGCCCAGGCTGAGGTGGGGGTAATTTCTGAATTAATGTTTAACTTTACGTTTATCCTGCATAGTCGCATGTTAGGGTTTTCGATAAATTATATTATGATGACGAACGTTATATGATTTACGACTTGAGTTTATGAGCATGAAAGATGATTGATGATATCAGTATGCTATTAAGCGTTATACATGTTCGTATTTATATGCTTTGACTACGTGCTGTGAGTTAAATCTTTTGTTGGAATTAAGATATGTGTTCATGTGCACGGTCTTTGGGAAGACAGGTTGGGATTAAGTCCTAACAGGAAAACGGAGGATTGGTGAAGTCCCCCTGACCAAATAATCACCAGGAGGATAAGGTGGTGGGGTAAGGCGGGATATACCTGCGCCCACATCATTTACGTGCTGTGCATTGTACTTGCTGTGATTAACTGCTTATCTGTCTTAAAGTTTTATATTAATTTATGAACTTGCCTCCACGGGGTGTATTTCTATGCACTCACCCCGCTTACGTGTTCGTTACAGGTGATGATTTTGTTGGGAGAAGTTGAAGGGAGAGATGTGCCCTGTCTGCTAAAGTTTCCCTTTTGTTAATTTCGATATTTTGTTAAACTGTTTCGAAACAACGTACATTTACGTTTCTGTTGGGTTTAAACACGTATTTTAAGATCCGCTGCTGTACATAGTTAACTTTCAAAGTTCGTTATATACATATATATGTATCATCTTCGTTTCTCTTTTCTTTCTTTCTTCTTTCCTGCACGCCTGTCGGGGACACTCTGATAATATAAAGATGTTTTTCATAAAATTTATTAATCTTTTGTAATAAAATAGGGTTAAGTTTCGGGGCGTGACAATAACCAATCTAATTACATGTTCATTCATTTCCTAGTTTAATACATTATACACACAAAAGCTATTATTAATTATCTAATATATCAATATACACAATTATCAGTTATAGTATGAATTATAATATAATTAATTGTAAAATTATTATTGCAAAAAAATTAACTTAGACTAAAATTTAGCTATCAATGCTTCACCTCAACACATACATAATTAATACAAGCATACATACCAACTTACATACCATTAAAATGTTATTTTGTATACCCATGCACCCCTTACGCGCAGCGACACCATAGTTGGTGTGCGTCGCACACCGCTTGATTTCATCCAGCGAAGGTATCAATTGTTTACTCTTAAGGTATTAGTTGTCCATTTAGTGAAGATATTAGTTGTATGCTTTTAAGGTATCAGTTGTATACTCTTAAGGTACCAATTATATACTCTTAAGATATTAGTTGTTCATTCAGTGAAGATATTAGTTGTATGCTCTTAATGTATCAGTTGTATACTCTTAAGGTATTACATATTTACCTTTAATGTATTAATGTTTATAGTATAAGGTATTACATATGGCCACATTTAAGGTATTACATATTTACCTTTAAGGTATTGATACTTATAGTATAAAGTATTACATATGCACCTTTAATGTATTGCATATTTACCTTTAAGGTATTAATGCTTAAAGTGTAATGAAGATATTACATATTTACTTTTAAGGTATTAATACTTATAGTATAATGTATTGCATATGCACCTTTAAGATATTAATGCTTATAGTATAAGGTATTACATATGCGCGTACATTTAAGGTATTACATATTTCACTTTGCCAACAATTCATATTCAAGATCAATGCTATTCATATTCACTTTGCCAATAATTCAGTTCAAAATTATCAAATTTGCAAATCCAAATTACAAAATCTTCCTCTTTTATTATGCTTCTCAATTTGAGATTAATAAATACATGAATATTTTCCATCACATTCAATTGAAGAAACACTAACCATCACTGCTCTTCTTGTACTCGAACAACATATTCAAATGGTCAAACACAGTTAGTTTCACGAACCCATAATCCATATCCCTGAAAATACTCCACTTGGATTGTAGAATAGAAAAGATGAAGATGGCATATGAAGAAGAGTAAAAAGAAGAAGAAAAAAAAGAAAAAAAAAGGAGAGATTGTGAAAATAAAAAGGAAAAAAGAAGAAAAGAATAAGAGATCATAGCGTATGTTGTGGTGGAGAAGAAGATCAACTAGGATTAGAAAGGAAAAAAAAAGAGGTTAAGGGTTGGGCGGGTCAGGTTGGGGGTATGGATCTAAGATCCGTGCCCCCAAGATACATAAGCATTTCCCTCATATTAAATATGCATTTTATATTTTTCTTATACACTATATAAGCCGTATACTACCATCTATTATATAATAAATAAAAATTACAGAGATTAAGAAATAAAAAATTAAAATAAAGTTAAAAAGGTAACTTTTTATAAGTTGTATATTGGTTGTAACGCCTAGGACAAAACAATGCATAATTGGCTAATTAAATAATTAAACCCCCAATTGTTTGATTTAATTACGTGCATTTCAGAAAAACGATATAACACATGATTAATTTATCGGAAGTATAGTTTAATTGAAAAACATAGGTTATTATATTAAAAAACATTCGTAATCGAAAAACATGAAGATAGAAATGAATTTGAGGTTAATCGGAGAACCGTAGCTCAAATCACGAAAAATACAACGAATATGAAGAATCGAAAACGAGATACTCCCTCCGTCCCAGCTCAACTTGCCTACTTGTCATTTATGTTTGTCCCAGCCGAACTTGCCAACCCAAAAATGGCAAATAAATTTTTACCAAAATATCGCATCTATAATATGCCATCCAACTTGTTGCATCTATAATGAGTTGTTTTGGATCGATCTTGTCAGAATCTTGTTGCTCTCATCTTGTTGCTGGTAAAATCTCCACTTTTTTGGGGTGTCCATGGAGTTTTCGTCTGAGATTGCGGAAGAGGGTTTCGTTTGGGATTCAGAGGAATCTTTCGTGGGGGAAACTCAGTTTGAAGAGGATGGTTTTGCTCTCCCAAAAAGGATAGAGGTACCCCCCTTCAAAACTGGTTCTCTTTTCGACGATCCAGAAATGCTTCATTTTTTCTATGAGTTGTTGGCAATATGGGTTCCCTCAGTGACCAGGTTAAACTATTTGACCCATTTGTTGGAATTATTTGCCTGATTTCTTTGGTGAAAATTTCTGTGTTATGATGATGCGAATTTATGCATAATTTGGGGTGATTTATGCCGATTTCTGGAAAGCCCTAATTTTATGATGATGCCGATTTCAATTGGTTTCTGCAATTTATGCATGATTGTGCTGGTAAATTGAACTTTGAGGTGGAGATTGCTTGCTTGGTCTGTTAACAAAGTGATGATTGTGCTGATTGTTTTTCAAACTTGATTGGGTGTTGGTTGTAGTAGCTTGAATTGGTCTGTTGTAAGGCCTTTTTAATGCTGCCATCTCACCTTTTGTGGCCATTGGATAATCTGCATGATTTGGGGGTGTTGGATGTTGTTTTCTGGAAATCCCTAATTTGTGGCTAATTTGTGGAAAAAAGAACTTGTTGGTAAATTGAACTTTGCTCTGATTAATGCTTGCTTGGTAGCTTAACAAAGTGATGATTTCTTCTCTAATTGTTTATAAAGATGCCCAACAGCTACTTGTTGTTGCACTTGCATGATCTTGTTGAGTTCAAATTGTTGTGTGTTTGAATGATGATTAGTTGCATGGTAGCTCATCAAAGTGATGCACCCCTGCTGATTGTTTATGAGGCTGCCCAACTTGAATTGTTGTTGCAATTGATCTATTTTTCAAACTTATGTTAGGGTGTTGGTTGTAGTAGCTTGACATAGTCTGTAAATGGCTATATTAATGTTGTCATCTCACCTTTTGTGGCCACTGGATAATCCCAATGATGAAATTTTTCTGAGGGAAAATTAAAAAGAAATCATGCAAATGAAGATATCATTAACATTTACTAGATATTGTTTACATATGGTAATCAAAATGAACACTGCATGTGTGTTTACACTGTAAACAATAAAGCAAAATGACAAAAGCATTCTAAGTCTACTTACATATACCCTAAATCTGTTAGAATGCCCCCAATGTTATAAGAGGTTGTGGCTTCTTCATTTACAATGATGTAGTTAATTGTGTCCCTTACTAGTTGCTCATCTACATCAATTGTTGCTGGCAATGAATCTATTTTTGCTTGTGGTTCATTTCTAATGTGAGGAAGCTTGTAATTGTTTCCTCTCTTTGCCTTCAATATCTCAACCATGCATGCTTGTAGTGAAAGAAAAATGGTGTTCAACTTATGATGTTCAAGATCTTCAAATGATTTAAGAATATTAGCAACCAAGTCATCAACATTGTAGCTTCGGGTTTCAATCTGCAAGGATTGAATTGCCCTGAAGCACCCTAAATCTAGCACATTAGTGTCTGGTGAATTTGGTGGTTGACACATCAAACTAATATCAAAGCCATCTTCTGTGGCAGCCCTCCTAAAATCTGCATCCATGTTGCTTAAATGAGGTCTAGCATTGTCTTGTTGAATGATGATTCTTTTACTTGCATTTGCTGGCCACTTTGCCTTTATTGCTGAGATTATCTACTTGTTGTGCCATGTGATGAAAAAACAGCAAACAAAACACCATAAAATGTGTTAGTAATGTCACCAAATCTACCCAATAGTTAATCAAAACATTGAGGCAGTTTCAGGAGACTTACTAAAACACACTATGTGATGAAATTTTTGTTGTTGTTAGTGAGTTACCTTTTCCAAAAGGCAGCTCTTAATGACTTCTTTGTTTATGGATTCAATTGGTTTTGTAACCTTTACACCTCTTGGTCTGTTTGCGTTATTTCTGATGGCGGGGACTTGTTTAGTGAATGGGAAAATTCCAATCTTCCCATCAAACAACTCCCCTTGGTCTGTGTATTGTGGCCTTGCCACAACAGTCATAAACATGACTTTTGGGATGAATCGCTTACTTTTACATGCCCTGTAAGGATCATCCTCAAAGGACAGTTTATAAGCCCTTTCACTTGCCCGTTGCATATAGAACCACTTCTCATCAATGTGGACTACATTATGCATGCTTTCAAAATTGATGTTGTTGCTGATATGTTTGTGTAAGAAACTTAGGATGTATTTGATTCTACTGAGCTTATTTGAATCTGTCAAAGCTGGTTTGATTGCATTAGTGTGTGCTTTAAGCTTGCCTGATTTTACCCACCTGCCCACGCATGATTTGCTGACCTCAAGCTCTTTTGCTAACCTCCTGATTATGCCTCTCTTGGAAAAGGGAATCTGTTTAATGGTTTCTTCATCCAACCTTAAAAGTTGAGATGAAGGTGGGCATGGTCTTACCTCCGGAAAAGAAATAGGCAGTCCTTCATTAATTTGTTTCTTTGCAGCTTGCCATATGAGTCGGACAGTACGAACAGAAACTCCAAATGATGTTGCGACTTCTGCAGTGATGTTGTTCTTCAATTTGACGTTGTTGTTGTTTACGAGAAGACACTGAGCTATAAGAAGTCGTTCTGATGGAGAAAGAGTTTTCCTTTTTTGTTGCAAGTCATACTTGAACTGTAATTCTCCAATTTTAGAGTAGGTTGTTGAAAATGCATTCAATGCATTTGTATTTGTATTTATAAGAAGTGGAGATGATTTGATTTGCTTGTAATAATTCGAATATTTTAGGTGGGAGCTCATCCACTCAGTTGCAAATGTGTTTGAGGTGATTTGGTGGGAAATTTTCCCACCAAAAATTGTGTTGAAAATGAATGGTAGTAGCTATGATTTCTATGATTTCTATGCTTTCCAGTTTTTTTTTAATTCATTTTGCATTAACACACTAATCAAAAGTTAATCAAATTCCTAAATAAAGTGAAAAAAGCAAAAAGTAAGCATATTTAATTGAGTCAACTGTGTTTTCTTAACCTCCGTGCCCGGTCAACGTAGGCAAGTTGAGCCGGGACGGAGGGAGTATTTTCAAAGAATAGTAAAAAGTAAGATATTTTCATGAATAGTAAGATATTTTCGATGAATAGTAAAAAGATAAGATATTCTCGATGAATAATACGATTTTCGAAAAAGAGTATAAATAATATAAAACGAATCGTAAAACAGTAATAATTAAAGTCAAAAAGTAAGATATCTCTTCTCTCTCGTCTCTCTCTCCTGATTTTTTTTCCGGCCAATTTTCACATAATTTATAGTCTTCGCCGAGCCCGTTCCAGATCTGGGCTCGGTTTTTCATTCCGACTTCTCCTTTGCCGGGAAAAGGCCGGTCAAACCTCTGAAAACCCTAGTTTCTCTCCCATCTTCCTTTCTCTCTCTCTTCACTGCTCTCTCTCTCTTCTCCCCCTCCTCGTCGTGGCTGTGATGTGGTGTGGGTGTGTTTTGGGGTAGCGTCTCGTTGCGTCGCCGTGTGTGTTTAGGAGTCGCGGCCATGGTTGTGTGTGTGTGAGCGTACGTGTGTGTGTGTATCTGTGTTGTGGGCAGCGTTGTGCAGCGCTGCCGTGCTCACTGGTGGCCGGCATACGGTGTCGCGTCGGCGAGTCGGAGGTCAAGGTGGTGGCCAACGACGGGTGGTGGCCGGCTGAAGCTGGGTTTGCTTGGTTGTTGCTGCTGCGTGAGCAATGGGGCTGCTGGGCTAGCGCACACGCAAAGGTGTGCGCGCAGCGTGCATGAGGGGGTGTGCGAGCTGTGCGCCCGCGGGAGAGGTCGAGGCGCGCTGCGCACGCGCTGGCGAGTGTTGGAGGTGCACGGTGTGCACGCCGACGAGCGTGTGTGTGCGTCAGTCCGTGTCGTGTGTGCGTGTGGTGTCGCCGGTGACGTGAAGTCGTCTGCCGAGAGTAGGGGGACTCGATTAAAGTCAACCCTTTTTCTAAAAAATTACGAAAATGCCCCTACACTTTTAAACGATCCGTTTAAGCTCGTTTCTCATCCGTTTTAGCTCGTTCTTTCTCTTATCGAACCCTCATCAATCCCTTTTCGACCTCATGACCTCTAAAGCTTCTTTCGATCCCTTTTCTCTATCGTCTCTTCTTGAGAGAGTTTATTTAATTAAATATATACGTAATTATCATAATAATGAATCTAAGAAACCTTTTTACCTGTGTAGACTCTCAATCGGTACGAACGCTGTAAAACTTGATCTTTGATATACATGTGGTTACCACCGAACAAGATGGGGATAACTTCTAATCTCTATATGTTTATCATTTTCCGTATTTGATATATGAACTGTTGAATCTTATATGTTGTGAATACTGTGTTGATATTATTATACTGTGAAAGGACTAAGGTCCACATCCATCCTCGTAGGGACTAATGGTCCATAAAAATCGTCTATTTCCCCTTCTACCATCATCGGTTTGGTGGTCTGTAAAATGCACCAGCGGTATAAAAATCATTACATTCGTCTCTTACCACTTTCTTCCTGCATGTAGGGTAAGACGGGTTACACCCGCAACTATTGGTATTTTATGTGCTTTGCATTATAAGTGTTGTGTCTAATTGCCGAACTCTTTTATGTTTGATTTGTTTAACTGCTTAATAACTATTAAAAACATGGAAATTACTCTCACGAGTGTATTCAACGCACTCACCCCCATGTGTATTCATGATACAAGAAACAATGAATATGGAGAAGCGTAGCAAGAGGGGTGTCATATCAATTGTGTCTTTTTTCCCTTTTTGTCTTTTCTGGTTTTGCTCTTTAAAACAAAGTTGATCGTTTGTAAAAGATAAATTGTTCTTATTTTCCTTATGGATCCTGTATGATGTTCCGTTGCTATGTTTAAATGTTTTTTTTCGGCTAGACGTCGAGGTCTTGTGCATATATAAAATCGTATGTTATCGTTTTCCAAGATTTCTGTTTTAAAATGTACGTCTCTTTCTTTTTTTTCTTGCACGCCCACAAAGAAAACTCTGATATTTTAAGTATGAAAACGGGGCGTGACATTGGTACTTCGAATGATAGCAAACTTTAATGAGAATTAATAAAATATATGAAAACTATATCAGCATATAAATGGTCATTAAAATTAGTGATGTTACTATAGTTTAAAGAACAAATATATTCTATATAAAAAAATTATTTCGATAAATTTAAAAAATAAAAGTAGAAACTTAGGGAAATATTATTCCAACAAAGTTAATTCTCAGTTAAAATGTGTGAAAATAAAATGTAAAGTCATAAACTTGAACAGGTGTTGTTCAAAGGAATACTCGAATTAGTGGGATCCGATCCCTTTTGTGTCGTTGGAGAATGGGATCGGGTTTTGCACTATGCCCATTAACATCCATATTTGTTACGAAAATGTTAGGGTTTCCTAATTGGTTTATGAATTCTCATACTATAAGGAATATACATTTGGGATATATTCAATCTCTCTCGATCTCAACAGAACACATAAAACAAACACTCTAGTTTTTTTTTCTAGATCTCTCTCTTTGCTTTCTCTCTACACAACTTTCTTGGAAAATCACCTAGACAACTGAGATGATGAGGTGTGCATACATGTGAGTGGCTCTAGTAGTTATTCACCGCCACCAAGAGATTTGTGTTTGAGATCATGATCAAGAAGACTTATAAATCGAGTCGATAGACCTTGAGAATCGATAACTCTTCAGCTTCACTTCGGTATGTCGATTCATTTGTGTACATATGTCTTTATTTCTAACAATGGTATCAGGCTATAAAGGCTCGATCTCGTTTAATATAAATGCATATTTTTATAGATCTATATGAAATATGAGAAAATTGAATTCAAAATTCAGATATGTTCTTTCTAATTTTTATGGAAAATTTTTATGTTATATCGTAGAGAATTAAAAGAGGTTCAAAATTATATAAAATAGTTCAAAAACGAAGTTAGAATGAATAATATATGATTTTTTGAAATTTTTTAACCTAATCATATTCTTATTATTTTTCCTATGTACGGCTAGAATCTAGGATGAGCCATCACTGCCGGAGCACTGCCGCTGCTGAAAGCCAAGGCCTCACCGAAACTGGTCTTTGGTGTAGCCACCATCGTCAGACACCAAAATTTATACGGCGGACATCATTACCGGTAATCACGTCGGAAATCGAACCTGGTCGGATCGGATGACTACAGCATCGATGTATGGTCGTCTGAACCGTCACCGTTGGCTGGAATCTGCACCAGTCGCTAACACTTGACCGGAGAAGGGATTTAGAAATTGTCGTCATGTTGCCACCGCCGGGCTTGCCGGAGTCTGGGCTAAGCTGCTTCGTCATTGCTGAGCTTGTAATTAAAAAATTAAAGTAGACTATACTCGGCAAGATTCGAACCAGTGACCTTTAGTTTGAAAAGACAAACCAATCACTTAGCCATGTATCTTTGTGTGATATATAATGCTAGTGTATGTCTTTTGTTTGCCTTCATAGATGTTTATGGACTCGTCTGAAATATCAACGGAGGTTGACACAACGCTAGGATTGCCGGCTGACGTGGAAGGTTGTTGGTGTTGAGAATTAAAGTTGATTTTTCTAGAATTACACTTAGAAATCTCTAGAGTATGAATTTATTACTTCTCGATCTTGTAGATTCTAGAGCAGACTTTTTGCATTCTCTATGTACTCATTAATTGGTCTCTAGAATTTTCATTGTTGTACCATAAGTATGTTAAGTTGTATTTACATTTTTAAGTAAGTCAATCAATACAAGTCTAGAGTGCAATATTCTCCAAAGCCTTATTCTATCCAACTTTATTCTTTTCAGGTAGATAAATTCTTGTGGTTATTCTTCACCTACAAGGTTGTTGATCTTGGGCCAACAGAAATTCAATTATTCTATTGTGGTATTTATTTTCACAGTTGGCCGGTTGATGAATGACATGGCAGGTGGTGTCTATGTGGCAATATCTAATTAGTGCTAATATGATGCTGAAGTGGTTATGCTTTCTTTAAAAAAAATTAGGTTGAAGAGAACGTGCTAGATGGGTTTCAAACCCAAACCCAGCCATACAATATTGTCCAACACTCTACCATTGGGGCAACAACAGATTATGTCATTTTTTCATTGGTGTGTTTTATATATTCTTCTTTTTGGAAGCATGCTTTACGTGTACCACATGTTATTGCTATATGTTTTGTTTGCATGTTATGTGAATGATAAGACATGACATTGTTTGGTGCTCATGTATCTATGTATTTATTATGTCTCTTTTATGCGAGATTAATTTAGGCAGACAGTGGTAATTCAATATTCTCATGTTTTGTTCAATAGATTGATGTAGTAGGCCTTTATGACATGTATGTTTTTTTCCGATATATGTATTTCTTGGGCCTTTTTTGGAAGAGGCCATGTATTTTTTTACGGGAATATTTTGTCTTACTACCATGACCTAGAATTGTCTCAACATGATGCACTAAATGTCATTGTCGCCCATGTGGGGCTTTATGCTTGTTTTATCTATATCATATTTATATCCTCTATATCATAAGGACTATTATGATTTTATTCATGATCAGTAGATTTGCATTATGAATTTTTACTCAGTGGAAGATGATTACTAGTTTTAGTTGCAAAATTTTTGATTTTGCTGAGTATGAAAGAATAACAAAAATCTACTTGGATCTAAAATAAAAAAAAATTATTCAATACCTTTTGCGCAAAATATGCAACAATTTTTAGACCGAACTCACCATAATTATGTTAAAGACAATTGGACAAGAAAAGAGGACAAATTATAGTGTATTATCGTGTAGTAAAAGTTTACATTAAAGTTTGTTCAAACTTAAATTTGTTTTAAGCTGCAAACATAGATTTTGGTTGCACTATATTGGTGTGATGATGTCGCGACATGCAAATGGATCAATGATTTGTGTGAGCTAACTTTAATATGTTGAGTAGCAAGCACGATCGAGAACTTGGATTAAACGCTTGAGCTTTAGTTTTTGGTGAGCCAACTAGAAAAATAAAAAGTTTAGCAATCAGAAATTCACTTTCTTGAAGCTCGAATAATGGATATCAATGATTCGACAAGTTTGCTTAATTCAAGGTTATCTTAAAATTCGCTTTTGAACTGAAAATAGATATTCACCTAAAAAGGTTGATTGTTGAGAGTTGAAATTGTACGAGTAATTTTTTGTCGCTAATGTCAACCAACGTACACCAATTAGGTTGAGAGTTGGAAAGATAAAATGTAGCTCGATAAAAACAATATTGAGAATGGATCCTTAGAGAGTGAAAAATCGTGTCACCTTTTTTCATAGTGGTAATGCGTTAACAAATGTTATGTGTTATGAAAATGTCATTTTGCTTGTTTTTGTACTGAGATAGAGTTTGACAAGAAATTGCTCTCTCATTTTTAGTTAATGCATAAATTCTCTCCTTTATTGGGTTGTAGAAATTGAGACAATATGATTAGAGATTGAGCAAATTTGGACTATAAAGAGTTGTGCAGCCGTATTTAACAAAATGACGTACAAGAGGAGGCAATTTTTAACTCGACAAATGACATGAGTTACTTATAGAAGCTTAAAAATTGGTATGAGCTATGTGCTATAAGAGCACTTAATTCATATTAGTCCAAAATAAGTTAAAACACTAACATTCGTTAAGTAATATGTCCATAAATCTTGTTAATGTCTTTGTTCTTCCAGTGAAAATTGTAGGATGACTATGTTAGCTGGAAAAAGCTTTTGTAAGCTACTTGCTAAAGTCAACCTCTCTTGGCATATGAAGACTATATTAGTTTGATGAGACTTTTTGTTAGCTACCTCGCTAAAGTCAATCTCCTTTGTCATAAATTTATTTATAAAAAAAGAAGCTCGTTAGAAAGATAAGAGACTCATTATTCTCTAAAATTTAGTCCACTGATAAATGTTGGCTCATGAGCATAAGACACCAATATGTGAAGCACACTCTTGATCTCACTAGTTAAAAGCGCTAAAATTCTTTTGAGCAATTCTAATCAGTAGTTGAGACATATAAGGAAATATTCCTTAATTTGCACTATAAAAAAGCACACTCTTGATCTCACTATTTCGAAGTGCTACAATTTTATTGAGCAATTCTATGAGTAGTTGAGACTTATAAGGTAAATAATATTTTCATGAGTTATGTAGAATTCCTTTGGAGGATTTTACAAGCATATGTGATGTTATTGAGAATCTTAAGCTAAATGAGCTTAGGAACCATAGAGAAGATGCTCATTTTCCTAGATACTTGAGCTAGTCTTGTTGTCGGAATAATATGAGTGACTCTAAGGGAGTGGGAGTATCTCACTTGAGCAAGACTCAATATTTTCATATGTATAAATGAGTGAACATATGATGTGTTCCCACCATATCTATAAAAAATAGTGGTAGTATTTATTATTACCTTTGTGATATTTGATGAGTCATCTCAAATGACTTCACATGATGCCTTAAGTGGATAGCAACAAGATTTTTGGAGACATGTGGTTTCTAAAGGTTAAGTGCAAAGGTAGATAAAGGTTGACACTTCTTAGTTGAAAGAAGTGTCTAACTAGAAGAAGGAAAGAAATGTTAGTCAATGTTGTGTGAACGTTGATAAGCGTTTAATGTGCTATGATGAGCACTTTTCAAACAGTTATAATGCCCGGATGACTATATCGAAAAGTGTTTGACAAGTCATGAACATAGATACAAATTTGAGTAGGTTGAGCATTATCTATTATTTTCTAAGGGATCTAGAAATGCTTGACTAGGTGTGACCATTTGGTTTGGGAATACTGCGAGCTGTTTGAGTTGTAGAGTTATGTTAGTTTGGTGATAGTTTAATATAACTCTCCTCACATATCCTTTCTCGTTTGGTCGCACACCTCACTTCTCATATGAAGGAAATAACGTGAGATTGAGAAAGTTTATGATGATGAGATTCGAGAAATTGAGTCAAATATGTATAAGTGGGAGATGTTGGAAAATTGGATCGGGTTTTGGATCCTTGGCCCCTTAGCATCCATATTTGATATGGCCACATAAGAAAACTGCCAGACAGTGACATATTTTAGTGACGGAAATATTCCATAAAATTTGTTACGAAATAGTGACAAAATAGTGACAGAAAAGATTTTGTGACGGACTTGTGACGGAAATTGTTGACGGAAAATTTTCCATCAAGAATTCTGCCAAAATCATGTAGTGTCACTATATTGTGACGGAATAATCAGTCATTATATCCATCACTATTTTGTGACGGAATAATCCGTCACTACATGAATTCAAATTTCTAAAAAATTATAAATTCGTTGATTTTTCTTTTTGACGGAATTTTCCGTCAAAATTATGTAGTGACGGATTATTCCGTCACAAAATAATGACGGATATTATATCCGTCACTATTTTGTGACGGAATAATCCGTCATTATATCCGTCACTATTTTGTGACGGAATAATCCATCACTACATGAATTCAAATTTCTAAAAAATTATAAATTCGTTGATTTTTCTTTTTGATGGAATTTTCCATCAAAATTATGTAGTGACGGATTATTCCATCACAAACATGAATTCAAATTTTTAAAAATTTATAAATTCGTTGATTTTTCTTTTAAGACAATTCAAAATAATATAATAGTATTTGTATATGTTTACTCATAATTTAAATAAAATTAAAAAGCAACCCCAATCAAGAAAACCCTAAAAATGTGTGATAATATTAATTATTTTTTAATTAAATTAAATTTGAAAAGTTTAATTATTTTATGATGTTATCTTATATAATTATTTGCATTTCTTATATGACCAAACTCATAATTTTATAAACTTAGTATTTTTATAAAATATATTAAAAATATGCACTAGTATATTTTATAATTGTCTTAAAATGAAATTAGATTAAATATTACTAAATATATTAATTAGTCATTAATCTTCCAATTTTATATATATATATATATATATATATGTGTGTGTGTGTGTGTATTGTTAACCTTTTAAAACATGTGATAATAGAAAATTGAAAAATATCAAAAATACTTATAAAACAAATGCATGTAGAATATTATTATTATATAAAACACTAATAGTCTAGTGGTTAGAGTACCACCTTGAGTCCTGGGTTCAATTCCCAGACAACATCATAATATCATCTATGATGATGTTATGTCATTGCTAACATCAGCGTGACATCATCATCCTACTACGATTTTAATGACGGAATTTTCCGTCACAAAATTAGTGACGGATAATTTTTGTCACGATATTCCGTCACTACTTAACCAGAAAGTCAAAATAACCAATATTCCGTCATTAATTTCGTCACTACTCAACCAGAAAGTCAAAATAACCAAAATTAGTGACGGATAATTTCCATCACGATATTCGATCATTAATTTCGTCACTACTTAACCAGAAAGTCAAAATAACGAAAATAACGACCAAATCTGGTGACGGAAATTTTCATCTTAGTGATGGAAATTCTATTGAAAGTCAAAATAATGAAAATAACGACCAAATCTGGTGATGGAAATTTTCATCTTAGTGATGGAAATTCTGTCAGAAACTTAGCGGTGGAATAAAATCCTTTATTCCGTCACTAAAATTTAGTGACAAAGCTCATTTTGACAGTCAAAATAACGACCAAATCTGGTGACGGAAATTTTCATCTTAGTGATGGAAATTCTGTCAGAAACTTAGCGGTGGAATAAAATCCTTTATTCCGTCACTAAAATTTAGTGACAAAGCTCATTTTGACAGAAATTTTCTGTCACAAATCCGTCATTAATACATAGGGTTTTCTAATTGGATTATGAATTCTCCTACTATAAGGAATATATATCTGGGATATATTCAATCTTTCCTAATCTGAACAGAACACATAATACAGACTCTTTAGTTTTTTCTCTAGATCTATCTCTCTCTGTTCTCTCTACACAAAACTAGAGAATCACCTAGAATCTTGAGATGATAAGGTGTAGATACGTGTGAGTAGTTCTATATTCACTGCCAATGAGAAATTTATGTTTGAGTTCATGATAAAAAGACTTGTAGATGTAATTAATAGAACTTGGGAATCGATTACTCTTCCACTCCACTGATTTGTTTGTGTGCATATACCTTAATTTCTAACATGTGCATTCTATAGTTTAGTCAAAACTAGATCCAGCCAAATCAGCCAAAACCAATTGAACGGATTATCATCATCATCATTTTCTTGATTTTTTTCAATTTTATTTATAAAAAAAAAACTTTGACATAACTAATATAAAATAAAGTATAAGTTGCATAGCCTTTAATATCATTTTTTATTCCCAATAAACATGGGAAAAAACTTTAGCATTATTATTTTCATTCCTAACGTCACAAAAATCTAGCATTATTTTCATTCCCAACTAGCATGAGACATACCTAAGGACTAAAAATCAAGCATCATTATGATTTTTATAAACTAATGTAAGATAAATTTAAGTGCTAACATCCGAAACAATAACATTATTTATAATGCATGACCTCAATATCATTATTGATTCCTAATCAATGTATGAGACAAACTATATACTGACATCATTTGATGCCGGGGCCCTATGAGAATGATTGAACAAGAGAAAACAAAACGAGAGTTCGTCGAAACCCTAGGTTTTCGAAACGAATTATAACTTCATAAATTATCCAAAATCCCGTCACCCATAGACTTCCACGGTATTTATATGTTCTCAAAACCCTAAATAACTTAAAGCAAAAATAGAAACATCCAAAATAAAACATTAAAATTTCGAAAAACAGTAAAATGACGATTTCGCCCCTCAAACGACATCGGAAGGCTAAAATCCACCTTGCATCAGCACTCCTCCAGTGGAGTATTGACTTTGAATTCTCAGACCGTTTCGCATGTTGGGTGCGAATTTCAAAGCGATCCGAGTCTGTGAAAATTTACGTCGAAACTGCATCATCATTTATAATAGATGTCTTCAATGGCATTTTAATTAGCTAACCAATGCAGAACAAACACACACATTTTTTAATCCTTCATAATTTCTTTGTTTTTTTTTAATGTGGGACAATTTCTACTAATATGATATGAATAATTTATAAAAATTAAGAATATATTTATATTTCTTAAAATTCTAATTCATATCTTTTAAGAGAACATTTATTTATTATTAAATTAATTAGTATTTTTTTGTTTTTGTTTTTATAATTGAGGAAATATAGTTTTGGTATTTTATTTTATCTCTCTCTCTCTCTCTCTCTCTCTATATATATATATATATATATAATTTTATATGTTATGTATTATTTTGAATAATATTCTAAACTTTATTAACAAAGATTTTGGATATATTATTATTATTATTATTATTATTATTATTATTATTATTATTATTATTATCCTCTATAATCTTATAAAAAAAATATATAATATGACAAAATTCCAAAAAAAAAAAAAATTATTGTTATATATCTTTTAACTGGTCAAATTTTCCTGTTGAACTGGTCTGACATGTTGAACTTTGAACAGGCGGTCAAGCTAGTAAATAAAACACTAGTTCATATGTAAATTGTGAAGTAGTGTTATGATATATAACACTCGTCTCACATAACAAGATTTGTTAGACAGTCTCTCATAAAACTCACTCAAGTAGAGATAAGATAGGATTCCTTACTTTTTTCTTTAAGCTCTTGTATCCTAACATCTTTCTTTCTTTTTTTTCTTTTTTTAATGTTTGAAACCATACCAAATAATTTTAAGGGCTAATAAATCCCAATACATCTTAAAAAATGTTTTTTTAAACTGCGATAAGCTTAGTCGGGCATTCTTTACTCATCTGTATTTATTATCTTGATCCAATTCAGTTTAGTTTCAAAAGATAAAAAATAAGTTTTGTTTCATTGGACAACAAATCTGTCTATTAGGGTGATTAAATTTTATGAAAATTGTTTGGTTATATATATTTTTCTTTAAGAACAATAGAATGCTAGAAGTAGTTATAGCCTACACCTACGCACATTAAAGCAAGCTAAGACAAAAATTATACATACAATAATATTATTAAGAACACCATAATTGTACTTTGAAATTAACCCATATATTAGTTTGAACATTGAAATCAACACATATAACTCGAGTGGTTAAGTAAACTAGATAGGTTTTCAGGGATATGGTGTGTCTAAATAGATATGTTATTTCATATTGGATTGATGTTATCATATTAATTAACATCGTATAATTGAGTTGAGTTTTGACACAAATTAAACAAGTAAGGTTCAGATTGACAAGTTCTTTTTAAATATATTGCAACATCAACCAAATCCGTTAACCTAAATCCAATCCGATCAATGTAGGTCATGTGTTAAGTGGGTTGAACTAACATGTCCGATGCAACAAATTACAATCTCAAGCCAATATATATACATCACATTCTCAATTCAAAACAAAACAAGTTTAAGAAAACGACGAAAATACAAAATACTAGCACTAAAATTCGAGGTTCGATCTTTAAAGTAGTAATCAGAAATATGACGAACAATTTTTTTTAATCAACACATGTCTTGTTTCAACCATTATTGTGAAGTAAGCAAATAAAGTTGGGATTAATTTTCGATAAGACGAATTCTTGGATAAGACCGTCTCACTGATATGATTATGATGAATCTGTGAACCTTATTGCTTACCATTGATACTATAAATTGTCATCAAATGGCAATGTTGTCATGAATTTATTTAGAATGAGATGAAGTTCTTCTCCTTCAAGCATTCAACAGTGTCCTTGAGACTCTCCTCAAGAGGAGTAAAGTTTAGGCCTATTGATTTTGCTTTCTCTTGAGACACTTGGTAAGGAGGCTCGGTTGGTTGATCGTCTGTCTTACTGCAATACAAGTGCATTACGAACAAAGGATAATCAGAAAAAATATAAAATTTTCTCTATAATCATGAATATCTCATCTTGAAACGATATAAAAGTCGTTGGTTACATGTCCTAATAAAGTCGGACTAGGACAGCATGATGATGAAGATAGTAAACTTACTAAGGAGGGAGTTTGAGGGAAGGGAAAGTGCGGTTCAATATGTCGAGTGCTTCAAACGAGTAAGTTACCCTTCCAACCAACGGGTATCTCCCACTCGCTGAAGGATTCTCGAATGCTAGAATATGTGCAAGAACAACATCTCTAACATCAACAAAACGGTACACTCCACTAGCCCATAATTGCTTGCCTTCAAACAATACAAATTTGGTTACTATTCATTTTCTAGTGAGATCAAATCTTAGCCTAGAAAAGAACATCAAACATACCTTCTTTAATGATATTCAAAATAGCCTGAGAGGTCAAATTGAGAGTCGGCTGCAAGAGAGGGCCGATGACAAAGCCAGGGTGTAATGCAACCAAGTCGAGCCCATTTTCTTCTGCAAATTTCCACATAGCCTTCTCGGCTAAAGTTTTCGAGAGTGCATACCATTCCTGATGGCAGAGTTGGTTTCATTGCAAGTAATATCAAGAAAGATAATAAAACTTGCAATATAATAGGATATACCTTATTTTGCTCACAGAAGTTTGGATCTGAAAACCAAGTATCATCAACTATAACATCGGGTTTCAGAGGATTGGAGTTGAACATAACAGCTGCCATTGAAGAAGTTACAACTACTCTTTTGATGGTTGACACTTTCTTGCATGATTTAAGAACATTAAGTGTTCCTTTAATTGCAGGATCCAACAGCTCCATCTGAGATGTGTTGAGACAATCTTACTTTAAAATCTAGTGTTTATAAGCAGAACAAAATATCCCCTCAACATAATCACATCAGCTAAACATAAATTTCCAGAAAAACATTGAACTTGTTTAACCAAATGAAGACTCTGAAGAGGTGAAGAATGAACCTGTGGATCAGAAACAGAAATGAAAACAGGGGATGCAGTGTGAAAGACTCCCTGACAGCCATCAACAATGGAGTCGAAACATCCTTCATCAAGTAGGTCAGCTTCATATAATTGAAGTCTTTGATCAGCTCCATCAAGTGCCTTGAGATGTGCAACCTTTCTCTCATCACCTGATTACAAAGCATTTCCAATTGTTTCCAAATGGTATTGTTTAATTAAATATCAAACAGTATCATTTCCTTGTTCCAAAAACACTTGAAATTGAATCAATTGTGGACTTTCTGATTTTCCTAAGAATTATTCTTCAACAACATTAAATAGAGGTGATTTTGACAAGAGCTTCATATGCATGAGAAGAGTTTACTTCAACAAAAAAAGTACTAAATCCTTCCTAAACACAATGTTCAACAACTCTAAGAAAGTGCCAACGCATACACACTATCTGCTATTGACAAATCGCAAAATTCAACTAATTAATCACAGGCTGAGAGAGAGAGAGAGAAAGTACAGACTGAGGTTTCTGACGGTGCCCTTGACAGTGTAACCACGATCAAGCAAAAGTTTAACTAGCCATGAAGCAATGAAGCCGGATGCACCAGTTACACAAACTGACTTCTCCATCTCCATCTCTCTCTCTCTCTCTCTCTGGAATTATTGAGAATTGACTGGTTAGGGAGTCGTATCCTTGTTTGTTTTCCCCATCTTTTTCTGGACTAAATAGTGGAAGCACCT
The DNA here is from genome assembly GCA_946896805.1 of Scutellaria galericulata. Classification (NCBI taxonomy): domain Eukaryota; kingdom Viridiplantae; phylum Streptophyta; class Magnoliopsida; order Lamiales; family Lamiaceae; genus Scutellaria; species Scutellaria galericulata. The sequence goes on along the minus strand of OX335798.1, from coordinate 8,956,192 downwards.
ACGTCAGGTTTCTGGAATTTGTAATAAAGATTTTCATATCAAACATTAATTACTTGTATTGTAATGTTTGGACCATTGTCCTTGTAGTGGTGTGTGTATTCTGCTCATATATAGCCGTCCCACATAAATACTTCTTCAATCATTTCCTATCGTCTCATCCTCTTATTTCCACACGTCAATTTCTATCCATTTCTTTTTATTCACATCATTTTGAGTAAATTATTTGAAAAAGGTAAGTACTTCTTACCAAAACAATTACTTTTCCATATGAAAGTCACATTTAAGGGTGATAGGGTCTATGTGCACTTATTATGTATAAAAAACATGTTTATTATTTGTTGAAAGAAAAATAAAACACATGTTTTTATCCTCTTTTTTTTTTTTTTTTTTTTTCATTTTGATCGGCTATGTTTTCGGAATTATAAGATCAGTTCAATTTTAAAGTTTTGGAAACTTTGTGCGAGAAAAAAAAAAAACATACTTTTTATGGGGTGGATATAATTTTTCATTGAAACTTTAATTAATTAAATGAAGTAGGATTGTTTCAAATTAATATTATGTCTACTATGTATAAAATTCTATTCTGTAGTTTTATTTTTTAAATTTAGTTTTTTAAGGGACAAAAATAATTATTGCGTGTTGCCAAAGTAGGCAGGTGAGAAATTCTTCTGTTACGTTATCTTTTCTTAATTCCTCTCGTCTGTCTTTTATTTCTTTTTTCTTTTTTTCTTTTTTGATAGAAACTTCAATATATGTGTATCAAGAAGGAAATTTGATCAAGTTTGAAGTGAGAGATGCACAAAATATATCTTCTTAAAACAAAATTGACACCAACATCTGCTGTTAAGGCTAAGTAAGTATTGGCTACATGTTGACATATAAAATCTGTGAGTGGATTTTGTCAAACAACTTAGATTAATTAAGCAATTAATGAGATAAAGATGAAAGATGAAGATGGAAATATGCAAGCAAATGGGCTCGGAAGCCTTCTGCTTATGTTGTATCAAATTGTGCTCGTTAAATCAGCGAAAATAGCTCAAATCAGGAGGCAAGTCGTTGGTTTTGCTAGGAGTTTCTTGAGAGCTTTTGTGTGTAAATTTGCTAACTTTTTTTTTGTTACATTTGAGTTGCTATTTATAGTAGTAGATATTTGGATGGTTTTAGGGGCATAATCTCATAATTTAGAGAAGCAACCATGCTTAAAATCTTGATTGGATCTTAATGTAATAGATTTCATGCTTATTTGGTGAGAGTTATTGGAAGTTGGTGTGAGGATCTACTTTTACCTCGCCTTTGTGTCTGCTCAGGAGCTCAAGCATTTCATGATGTACGACCTCTCCGAACTTGTGAAAAATCTTAGATTTTGACAATGGTAGACATGGCCGACCTAGGAGGTTTGGCCGGTAAATTTGTTATATACTCTTCTCCTTCTGGTTTGAGGATGATGATGATGTGATGATATTTGCCAACGTGGTAGGTAAGGTCGGCCTATTTGAGTCTCCATTTTCGAGCAAGGATATCGCCCAGAGAACACACTACAATTGGTGGGTCCTTTGAAATTGTGGGAAAAAAAAGGTGATATACCGACAAACATTTTCCGTCAGTATTTAATGACGGAACACCGACGGAATGTCGTCAGCAAAACCATAATGTTTTTTAAACAAAATCCGACGGAATATTGATGGAGCAAAAACCATCGGAGACTTCAATATTCTGACACTGTTCCGACAGAATTTCATCGACAAATTACAAACAAAAATATCCGTAAAAATTATGAGGTAAAACGATATTGTTTCTCTATCCTTCGTTTTGCAGCAAGAGACGACGTCGTTTTTGTAGATATATTGATGAAATTCTGTCGGTAAAACTTTGACACATAAAACAACATCGTCTTTTTCGGTCATAGCGACAGAATATCCGTCGGTAATCTGACAATTCAATTTCCGACGGAAAGTCCATCGGTAAATCCACATGAAAATCCTAAATTTAGGGTATTTTTTTAACGAAACCTTTTTATTATGATTTTTCTCCAATAATCTTAATTGAATCACTATTATATTGTATTAATAATCATATATACAATTAATACTGATGTTGTTGTATTATATTATTTATGTACATAATTACTAATTAGTCGAACTAGCTAATTTATCTTAATCTAATTAATATATATAATTATCAATTAGATTGTTATATGTCAAACATAATCTTGTTACTATAGTAATAACACAATTATATAATTTTATTATTTATGTCATTCAAACGATAGATTTTAAATATTTGAATTGTTTTTCCAAACATGTATATATATCATCGATTGATTTAGCAAGTTTGTTGTGTTTGATTGAATTGAACTCATTTATAAAATTGAATTCTTCATATAAAATTGTAGAAAGAGCTCAAAATGTTATTGGAAGAAATGTGAGGAAAAAAAATCTCAAGAAATGGAACGAGGCATTTACCTACGGGTTTTCTGTCGGTAATACCACTGGAAAAACATTAAAACGTCATTATTTTGACAATTAACGACGGAATTATTTTCCCTTTTTATTAAGAAAAGATAAGAATTTATCGACGGAATATATCTATGTCAGTAATTTTCAAACAAAACAACGTAGTATTATTTCCCCCAATAAATTTTGGGTAAGTAAATACCACGTAGTTTTAAATCGGATATGAGAAAAACAATGTTGTATTTGCCGGATTCACCGACTGAAATTTTCGTCTGTAAATCCGTCAGTAAAAATGGGTTAAACTAGGTCGCGGACTTTCTTCCCCAGCCTCACTTTTCTCCCTCACTCTCTCTCTCCCGCCGCTGTCCGCCACCACCCACCAGTTGTCCGCCACCTCTGTCACTCCCACTCCCCACTTAACCCCTGCTTCTCTCTCTATCTTTCTCTCTCACTCTCCCGTCGCCGTGTGCAATCACTGTCGGCCGTCCGCCACCGCCGCCGATCTCCCTCTTCCCATTCCACCCTCACCCCCACCCCTGCCCCCACCGGCCCACTACCAGCCCGTCTGTCGCTGCCGCCAGCCTACCGTTGTTCCGTCGCCGCCGCCACCCATCCTCCCTTTTGTATGTTTTAATTATGTTAATTATGTTTTAATTGATAATTATTTTGTTGATTGTGTTGGACCTTCTGTGGGTGTTGGGCCTAATCTATAATTGGGCCAACCCTTTATTTTCTTTTTGGCAGCCCAAGTGGATGGCCAGGGCCCACGATTATTGAAGCCCGTTTCTTTGCCCCTCCCTTATGTGATCTCTGATCTGAGCCGTTGACTTCAGGGTTTTAATCCTGATGGTTGATGCTCTCATATATATACTCGATCCCTGCCTCTCCCCTCATAACCCTAACTCTCTCTCACTCTCTTCTCGCGGCGCTCCCTCTCTCTCTTCTCTGCAATTCGTATCCCTTCACCCTGCCATGGTTGCCCGACGGTCCTTTCTCGTCGTTGGCTGTCCTTTGTTGCCATGGTTTGTCCTTTATCGGTTTGGGGCTCTATATATAGTAAGAGAGTTGTTTGAGAGAGGGTTAGAGAGAGTGTTAAGAGCTTGGCTGGTGTTTCCTCGTCCATTCTTGATACACACTGTGTTTGAGGGGTTTGAGTGAGGATCCTCGTTTTTCTTGCCCCAGATTTGAATATACATGTGTTGATAATCCAAATCTGTTCTTCTGAGTGAGATCTAGGGCTTGGGGGTTTCAGATCGTGGGGGAACTCTGTGCAACCCTTGGTGCTACCAGCTGAAGTGTGTTTCTGTGATCTTTGTGGTCTTAGTGAAGGGGACTGAACCGTTGCTCGTTAAGCACAGACCTGTGTGCTGGAGTTTTATCTATCTGGTGCTATCTCTTATCTTTACATTCTATCTCTCTGTTTCTATGTTTTTCTTAGAAACGATGTATTCTAGGTATATTGGATGTAATAGTTGCACAGGGAAACTATGTATGGACCGATACCCAACAGTGGTATCAGAGCACTGTTGAACGGTATCGGTTCAGTGTTGCTGTGGTGCTGAGGTGTTCCAGGTATCACGGCTTACTCCCTCTCCTCTTTTTTTTTATTGTTGGTAAAATCCTGAGGATCTGTTTCTTGGTGGTCTATCTGTTGGTATAGAAGTCTGCATACTTAGGCCTCTCTCTGTGTTTGACCTATCCTGTGTGTCTGTTATCTATACGCTATCTTTGTGCTCTCTGTGTGAGTTCTTTTTTCTCTCTTTATTCCGCTGCTCATACTCTGTACGCTGGTTCCCCTGTGCACCCACCTTGTCCGGACCAAGAGTGTCCCTGGAATCTGGGATTGGGAGGGGTTAACCAGTTCTGTGTTTACCTGAGTGTTATCCTATATCTATCCTGTTTCTGGCTTGCTCTGTGCTCTGCATTTCATCATGAATGCTTATCCTATTGCACCATTTGATGGGAAAGGTGATTTTTCTATCTGGCAACAGAAGATGAAAGGTGTGCTTGTACAACAAAAATGCTTTAAGGCCATAACTATGTGTTATGATTGTAATGATGATAAGATAACTGATGAAATGAAACAGGAATTGGATGAACTTGCATACTTCTTGATAATTCTGAACTTGTCTGATTCTGTGATTAGGAAACTAGGAAAGCATGATTCTGCAAAATCTCTATGGGACAAACTTGAAGAACTTTATACTGAAACATCCTTGCCATCTAAGATGTTCTTGCTTGAGAAATTTTTTAGGTTTAAACTGGACATGAGTAAAGACATAGATGCAAACCTTGATGTGTTCACTAAGTTAATTCAAGACATCAAATTAACAGGAGATAAGAATATTGATGAATACACTCCTATTGTGCTTTTAAATGCTATTCCAGATTCTTATAATGATGTAAAATCTGCTATCAAATATGGTAGGGACAAAGTTACTTTGGATACTGTTATTAATGGTCTAAAGAGTAAAGAATTGGATCTAAAATCCTCGAAAACTAACAGATCTTTTGGTGATGTTAACTTTGTGAAAGGGAAGCCTAAGAACAATTCTCAGAATAGACCCTCTACTAGCAACCAAAGTAAACCAAATCAAAATCAGAATCAAAATCAGGGGCAAAATCAGAAAAAGGAAGGTGCTAGACCTAGATATAAAAACAGAAAGTGTTATAACTGTGGGAAACCTGGTCATTATGCTAATGTGTGCACTGAACCTAAGAAAGATAACAAAATCAATGGACAAGCTAATGTTGTGGCTGATAATCTTGGTGATGTGTTCCTTACAAATGATTGTGTTAATTCTGTGATTGCTTCTTTATGTGACAATGACTGGATTTTTGATTCTGCATGCACACATCATATGACACCCCACAGGCACTTGTTTTCATCCTATGTGAAACTTGAAAATGGCAATGTCTCCATGGCTGATAGTAGTGAAAGCAATGTAATGGGAATTGGAACTGTTTGTCTTAAGTTTGAAACTGGTTTTGAGCTGACTTTAAAACAAGTGAGACATGTTCCTAATTTGAAGAGTAATCTGCTTTCTGTTGCTATCCTTGAGGACTGTGGTTTGCATGGTAATTGGGGGAAGGGTTGTCAAATGATTATGAAGGGTAACATGTGTGCTTTCAAAGCTGTGAGAATGCAAAACCTCTATGTCTGCTCTGCTGAACCTGTCCTGCATGCTAACTCTGTGAAACATGATATGACTAAAACATGGCATAAAAGGTTAGGCCATATAAGTGGAAAAGGTCTTGAAATCTTGCATAAAAAATCATATTTGGGTAATGACATGATTTCTGATATGCCTCTATGTGATTCATGCATTTTTGGAAAACAACATAAGATACCTTTCCCTGTCTCCTCTCCCCCCAATTCCTCTAAATGTTCTTTCATTCTTGAATATGTACATGCTGATGTGTGGGGTCCAGCCTCTATGCCTACTCATGGTGGTAACAGATATTTTCTGTCTATTGTTGATGACTTCTCCAGAAAAGTTTTTGTGTTTCTAATGAAGAACAAATCTGATGTTTTTGATAAGTTTAAAACATGGAAAACCTTTGTTGAAACTCAAACAGGAAAGAAAGTTAAAACTTTAAGAACTGACAATGGAACTGAATTCTGTAATGCTGAGTTTGATTCTTTGTGCATTGAATGTGGCATTAGAAGACATAAAACTGTTGCATACACACCTCAGCAAAATGGCATAGCTGAAAGAATGAATAGAACCTTGCTTGATAGAGTTAGATCCATGCTAAATTCTTCTGGTTTGTCAAAACAATTTTGGGGTGAAGCCTTGCTAACTGCTGCCTATGTGATAAATAGATCCCCATCTGTGCCCTTGAAGGGGGATTTGCCTGAAACTGTGTGGTTTGGTAAGCCTGCTGATCTGTCCAATTTGAGAGTGTTTGGGTGCTCTGCTTATGTGCATCAGAAGCTTGATAAACTTGAACCTAGATCTATGAAGTGTGTCTTTTTAGGTTATCCAGAAGGTGTAAAAGGCTATAGGTGTTGGATGAAATTTGAACCTGGATTTAAAACTATCACTAGCAGAAATGTGATCTTTAATGAAAATGAATTTCCATGCTTATGTGCCTCTTCTGTGAATGTTCCTGTTGAGGTGGAGACTCCACCCATTCTGACTGCACCAATACTTGCTCATCCTGTTATGCCTGTTCAAACTGATGCTATGGAAAATGAAGTTGAACCTGCTAATAATCAATCTGATAATGAAGAGCCTGATCAAGTGGTTAATACACCTCCTAATGATGATCTGAGTGATTATGTGCTTACTAGAGATAGAGCTAGGAGAGATGTTAGGATTCCTTCATATCTGAGTGATTATCAGCTTTCTTCCTTTGTGCACAATGTGTTTGACTCTTTGGATGGAAATGAACCCAAAACTTACAGTGAAGCTTTGAAATCTAAAGAATCTGATAAATGGTTAAAAGCTATGAATGAAGAGATTAAATCTTTGCATGATAACCATACTTGGATACTTGTACCTAAACCTGCTATGTGCTCTGTTGTTGATTGTAAGTGGTTGTTTAAGGTCAAGCATGAAACTGATTCTGTTAGATTTAAAGCCAGACTTGTTGCTAAGGGTTTCACTCAAAAAGAAGGCATTGATTATACTGAAATTTTTGCTCCTGTTGTCAAGTTCACAACTGTTAGAATAATGCTTGCTTTAGTTGCTCACTTTAACTGGGAACTGAAACAGCTTGATGTTAAAACTGCTTTTCTAAATGGTGATCTTGAAGAGAAAATTCACATGAAACAACCTGAAGGTTATGAGGATAAGAAACACCCTAATCATGTCTGCTTGCTTAAGAAATCCTTGTATGGCTTAAAACAGTCACCAAGGCAATGGAACAAGAAATTTGATGCTTGCATGATATCCTTACAGTTTAAAAGAAGCTCATATGATCCATGTCTATACTTCAAAGAATCTGCTAAGACCTCTGTGTTCTTGCTTTTGTATGTGGATGATATGCTGCTGGCTAGTTCTTGTATCCAGTCTGTTGACAATGTGATCAAATGTCTAAGTGATGAATTTGATATGAAATTGCTTGGTGATGCAAAAAGAATACTTGGCATGAACATTGTTAGGGATAGAACCCTGTGTACTCTGTTTCTTAATCAATCCTCATACATTGAAAAGATACTTGAGAAATTCTCCATGATTGCTGCTAAACCTGTCTCTGTGCCTCTTGCTGCTCATTTTGTGCTAAGTAAGGATCAGTCCCCAAAGACTGATTCTGAAATATCTGATATGAAAAATATTCCTTATGCTAATGCCATTGGATCTGTTATGTACCTGATGGTTAGCACTAGACCTGACATTGCCTATGCTGTAAGTTGTCTGAGCAGGTATATGGCTAACCCTGGTGTTCCTCACTGGGAAGCCTTGAAATGGTTGTTGAGATACCTTAAAGGTTCTGTGAATTATGGGCTTATGTTCTCTAAGTGTGAAAAAGGTGTTAACCTATGTGGTTATGTAGATTCCAACTTTGCAAATGATAGGGACAATAGGAAATCCTCTACCTCCTATGTGTTTACTTTAAATGGTGCATGCATTAGTTGGAAATCACAATTGCAAAACATTGTTGCTCTCTCTACAACTGAATCTGAGTATATAGCTACTACTGAAGCTATTAAAGAAGCCATTTGGTTGAAAGGCATGTTATCTGACATTGGTCTTCTTCATGGGAAAGTTACTGTGTTCTCTGATAGTCAGTCTGGAATTCAACTGTGTAAAAATCCAGTGTTTCATGATAGAACTAAACACATTGATGTTAAATTCCATTTTATCCGTAATATTGTTGAAACTGGGATAGTTGACCTTGAGAAGATCCCTTCTGAATTCAATCCAGCTGACATGGGTACCAAGTGCTTACCTTTGGAGAAGTTCAGATCCTGCTTGAAGGCTCTGAACATTTCCCCTGCTCTCTGATGTTTGTGTTGTTTCTGCAGTCTCTGTGACTGATCTTTTGTGATCTCTGTGATCTCTGTTATTTCCCTTATATGCTATGTGCTTCTTTGTGCTCTTTTCTTGCATGCCTTTGTGGCTTTACTTTGTGTTTTGCTGGAAAAGAAAAACGGTGATGATGACCCCTTCTTTGTCCTCTAGACACTATATTCGGCCCAAGGTGGAGAATGTGGGTGTTGGGCCTAATCTATAATTGGGCCAACCCTTTATTTTCTTTTTGGCAGCCCAAGTGGATGGCCAGGGCCCACGATTATTGAAGCCCGTTTCTTTGCCCCTCCCTTATGTGATCTCTGATCTGAGCCGTTGACTTCAGGGTTTTAATCCTGATGGTTGATGCTCTCATATATATACTCGATCCCTGCCTCTCCCCTCATAACCCTAACTCTCTCTCACTCTCTTCTCGCGGCGCTCCCTCTCTCTCTTCTCTGCAATTCGTATCCCTTCACCCTGCCATGGTTGCCCGACGGTCCTTTCTCGTCGTTGGCTGTCCTTTGTTGCCATGGTTTGTCCTTTATCGGTTTGGGGCTCTATATATAGTAAGAGAGTTGTTTGAGAGAGGGTTAGAGAGAGTGTTAAGAGCTTGGCTGGTGTTTCCTCGTCCATTCTTGATACACACTGTGTTTGAGGGGTTTGAGTGAGGATCCTCGTTTTTCTTGCCCCAGATTTGAATATACATGTGTTGATAATCCAAATCTGTTCTTCTGAGTGAGATCTAGGGCTTGGGGGTTTCAGATCGTGGGGGAACTCTGTGCAACCCTTGGTGCTACCAGCTGAAGTGTGTTTCTGTGATCTTTGTGGTCTTAGTGAAGGGGACTGAACCGTTGCTCGTTAAGCACAGACCTGTGTGCTGGAGTTTTATCTATCTGGTGCTATCTCTTATCTTTACATTCTATCTCTCTGTTTCTATGTTTTTCTTAGAAACGATGTATTCTAGGTATATTGGATGTAATAGTTGCACAGGGAAACTATGTATGGACCGATACCCAACACCTTCAAATTTGATCATTTTTAAATTACAACATCATATAAATTCTACCACCACATTTATTCAAATACTCCAACAACTTATTTCTAAATTAAAGGGCGTCATCAATTTTGATTATTACTCAGGGGTAAATCTGTATTTTAGTGATTTCAACAGTAGGAGATTCTGTTTGTGAATAAAATAATATGCACACATGGAAACTCATGTATATAGGAGGTTTCTCAGTCTACTGAAGGAATTTTCAATTAAGATCTGATCCATAATAGATTTGAGCTGTGATTTGCACCTTTTTATGTGAAATTTATCCTGTAATATGATTGTATGGATGTTGCATTAACAATCTTTTAGCATGAAATGAAAGAGTTTGTCTTTTTAGTGTAACTGCAGAATTTATTAATCTGGAATTTTGTTTAGCTTCAAGAAGTATTCTAATGGGTGTTAGTATTTCATAGATCAATCATGTGCAACATACGGGCTCTCCACTACCTTAGGGTTCAAAGTATAACTCAAATGTTTGCCCAATCATACAAGTGTCATGATGCGAGAACAAAAAACACATGCACCCAAGACGTTATAGCTTCAATCCATGCCAAAAATTTGAAAGTTACTTAACTATTTTTGAGTATTTGTAAAGAGGATCGATCTTTAAAGTAGTAATCAGAAAGATGACCAACATTTTTTTCAATTAAATTTTAACATGTCTCATTTCAACCATGATTGTGAATTAAACATTTGGGATCACTTTTCGATAAGACAAATTCTTGGGTAAGATTGTCTCACGAATACAACGGATCGGTGAACCTTATTGCTTACCAGTGATATGATGAATTTTCATCAAGTGGCAATGTTGTGATGAAGTTATTCAGAAAGAGATGAAGTTTTTCTCCTTGAAGCTTTCAACAGCGTCCTTGAGACTCACCTCAAGAGGAGTAAAATTTAGGCCTATTGAATTTGCTTTGTCTTGAGACACTTGGTAAGGAGGCTCAGTTGGTTGATCCTCTGTCTTACTGCAATACAAGTGCATTACGAAGAAAGAAGAATCAGAATAAATATAAAATTTTCTCTATAATCATGAATATCTCATCTTGAAACGAGAGAAAAGTCAAGTTGTTACATGTCCTAATAAAGTCAGACTAGGACAACATGACGAGAAGCAGAGGAAGCTATATACAGTCATAGTAAACTTACTAAGGATGGAGTTTGAGGGTAGGAAAACTCCGCTTCAATATGTCGAGTGCTTCAAACGAATAAGTTAGCCTTCCAACCAACAGGTATCTTCCACTCGCTAAAGGATTCTCGAATGCTAGAATATGTGCAAGAACAACATCTCTTACATCAACCAAACGGTACACTCCACTAGCATATAATTCCTTGCCTACAAACAACATAAAATTTGATCACTTTGGTTTTCAAGTGAGATTAAATCCTACCTAGGGATGTCAATTTTACCTGCAGGGTAGGGTTACCCACGAGTAATAGGGTAATCGGGCAAGGCATCGCCAAAAGTTTAGTGTAACGGGCAGGGTACTACCCTTACCCACTAAAATATGTTATGATAAGGGTAGAGTATGGGCTTAGCATTTTACCCACTACCCGACCCGATTAATCTATAGTGTAATATTATGTAAATGGATACCCGTTTACCCATACCCTACCCGATTTAAATAATAGGGTAATAGGGTAGGGTAGGGTATGGGCTGGGTATTTTAGAATAGGGTAGGATATGTGATAGGTGTACCCGTATCCTACCCTACCCGTTTACATCCCTAATCCCACCTAAGTTGAGATAGAACATCAAATATACCTTCTCTAATGATATTCAAAATAACCTCAGAGCTCGCATTGAGAGTTGGCTGCAAGAGAGGACCAATTACAAGGCCAGGGTGTAATGAAACCAAGTCGAGCCCATTTTCTTCTGCAAATTTCCACATAGCCTTCTCGGCTAAAGTTTTCGAGAGTGCATACCATTCCTGATAGCAGACTAGGTTTCATTGCAAGTAATAGCAAGAAATGTATTAAACTTGCAATATAATAGTGTATACCTTATTTTGCTCACAGAAGTCTGGATCCGAAAACCAAGTTTCATCGACTACAACATCGTGTTTCAGAGGATTGGAATTGAACATAACAGCAGCCATTGAAGAAGTTACAACTACTCTTTTGATGGTTGACACTTTCTTGCAAGATTTAAGAACATTAAGTGTTCCCTTAATTGCTGGATCTAACAGCTCCCTCTGAGATGTGTTGAGACAATCGTAAAACTAAAATCTTGAGTTGATAAGAAGAACAAAATATTTCCTCAACATAATCACATAAGGTAAACATAACTTTCCAGAAAAACATTAAACTTGTTTAACAAAATCAAGAGTTTGAAGAGGTGAATAATGAACCTGTGGATCAGAAACAGAACCTAAAACAGGGGATGCAGTGTGAAAGACTCCTTGACAGCCATCAAGAATGGAGTCGAAACATCCTTCATCGAGTAGGTTAGCTTCATACAATTGCAGTCTTTTGTCAGCTCCTTCAAGTGCCTTAAGATGTGCAACCTTTCTCTCATCACCTGAATACAAACATTTCCAAAGGGTATTCATTCATTAAATATCAAATAGTACCATTATCTTCTTCTAACAACAATGGAATCTTAATCAAATTGTTCTTCAACAATGAGATTGATATGCATGAGAAGATTTTACTTGAACAAAAAAGGTAGTAAATCTTATTTCCTAAGCACAAAATGTTCAACATCTCTAAGAAAGAGCCAACACACATATACAGTATCTGCTGCCATTCACAAATCGAAAAATTCAACTAACTAATTACAGCCTGTGCGTGTTTGTGTATGAGAGAGAGAGAGAGAGAGAGAGAGAGAGAGAGAGAGAGAGAGAGAGAGAGAGCAGACTGATGTTTCTGACGGTGGCCTTAACAGTGTAACCACGATCAAGTAAAAGCTTAACCAGCCACGAAGCAATGAAGCCGGATGCACCAGTTACACACACCAACTTCTCCATTTCCTCTCAACACAACTCTCTCTCTGTCACTGAAATTAATCAGAATGGAGTGATTGTGGAGTCGCATCCTTGTTTGCTTTGCCCATCTTTGCAGGACAAAATAGTGGAAGCAGGTTTCTGGAATATTCTTCATCGTAATGTATGGTCCATTCTCCTTGTACGTGGGGTGTGTGTATTCTGCTCATATATACTGCAAATCCCTATCACCTTCTCATCGTCTGATTTCCACTCATCAATTTCAATTCCATTTCTATTTTTGCAATCCATTTCTTTTTTTGGGTGGGACAAAACTAAAACACATCCCAATTTATAATTTCAATTAATAAATATCGATTTTATCTTCGAAAAAAATAATTTTTTTAAAACTAGATCCGTTCGGCCATCATGGCCAAATGTTCTTCTACATGTTCGATCACAGTGGCTGAATGTACTTCTACATGTTCGGTTCTATGTGTTCGGCCAACCAGGACCAAACAAAATTAATTGAGTTTGATTGATTTTTCGTACGATTCTCAAATGATTTTTATATATTTAACTTATCCGTGAAATGTTTGTCATTATATTAACATTCTAATCCTCAAGATATTTTTAAAAAGAAGATTAAAGAAGTAAAAAAAATGAAAAAGAGTGAAGGGAAAAAGATTGGTTTAAACTTTTTTTTTTTCACTTAAAAGATAAAATTGATATTTCCAATTTTTTTATTTTTTATTGAAATATATGATATTTAAAAAAAGAAGATTAAAGGAGTAAGAAGGATGAAATGAGTGAAGGGAAAAAGACAATGTAGGGTTTAAACTTTTTTTGTTCACTTAAAAGGTAAAATTGATATTTCTAATTTTATTTTTTTATTGAAATATATGATATTTTAAAAAAGAAGATTAAAGAAGTAAGAAGGATGAAAAAGAGTGAAGGGAAAAAGATAATGTAGGGTTTTTTGTTCACTTAAAAGGTAAAATTGATATTTCCAATTTTATTTTTTTATTAAAATATATGATATTTAAAAAAAAAAAAAAAAGAAGATCAAAGAAGTAAGAAAGATGAAAAAGAGTGAAGGGAAAGAGATAATATAGGGTTTAAACTTTTTTTTCACTTAAAAGGAAAATTTGATATTTTCAAAAAATTTTATTGAAATATATTAATTTTGTGGTGTGCTTAGTAAAAGGTGAGATGATTTTCAAATTCGAGATTTGTTTAAGTTGGCCTATTTTACCCGAAACCTATTTAATTGAAACTCACTAGGGCCAGCCCGAAATCGCTAGGGTCAACTCGTTTAACATCCCTACTCAAAACGGGACCTAACCCTAACGGGCTTCAGACTAAACGGGTTATTATCGGGCTATTAATAAAAAAAATATTTATATTTTAAATATAATTTTTTTGAGTTAAAATATACTTTACTTTCAAAAGGAACATATAAAATTAAATGTTATAAATTGCAAAAATATCATTAAGTTAGATTACCATTAAGAGTTTATACTTGCTGCAATCTATAGGTGAAACCATCGAAAAAATGACTATAAATTGTAACAAAATATGAGCAAACTTATTTGTACGCATTTATTGGCTAATGTTTGATATTATATAGTATATAGGTGTTATATTGTTATTATTTAATTTATTTCATATAGTTAATTTTTATGAATCAAATTTGAAGACAAAAATTTAGGATAATACACATATAATTGGACATTTGTATTATATTTTATATACTTAAGACTAAAAAAATTAATCTAAGTTTAAGAAAATAAAAAAAAAATACGGATTAGAGGGTCAAGCGGTTAATCGTCGGGTTGACGCTAACGAGTCTCGGGCTAAACAGACATTAGGTTAAACGGATTAGAAATATTTGGCCTTAATCCTTTTTTTTTTTTTCGATTTAAACGGACTGATCCGCCGTGTAAGGACCAGTTTAACATCCCTAATTTTGAGGAAATTATATTAACTTCAAAACAATTATTTTTCCATATCAAAGTGACATTTAAGTGTGATACGGTTTATGTGCACTTATTAGGGTAAAATATGATGAAATCCTTTATGTTTTGGAAATTTTGCATCCATCCCCTTTCTATTATCAGAATGACAACGTTTACACATGTGATTTAATAAATGTTGCACTCTCCTCTTCTGTCAGATGAGTGTTAATGACGTTAACTTTTGTACTAAATTTCCAATATATTATACCCTTATACATTAAATAATTCATATCTTTTTAACCTTATTACTTTCATTTTAAATATTTTCTCTATATTTTTTATTTTTTCACAAATATGAACGATAATTATTATTTAATCATCACTAATATTTGAAATTATTAAATTAATAATTTAAACCTTCAAACATAATTGAATATTTTCCTAACTAAATATTGAAATTTTAATTATAATAAATCCAAACATTTAAAAAGGATCTAAGAATTGATTTTAATAAACATAATCATTTACAGAAATATGAAAATTAACTTTTAAAATAATTTTCCAAATAAGATATATAAAATTTTGAGATTTAGTTAGGTTTTTTTAATTATATTAATAATATTCATATTTTGATATTAATTTAATTTTCAGATTAATTTTAATAAATAAAAATATTTAACGAAATATTAAGATTAACTTTTAAAATAATTATCCAAATAAAGTGAAATTATATCATACTTGATAATCATAAGAATTTTTAAAATTTCAGATTTAGTTAGAATTTTTTTAATTATATTAATAATATGCATGTTTAGTTTTTTTTTTAATTTTCATAATAATATTTAAAATATTATGTAATTTCTTATATTTTTTTTTTATTTTCAATATATGTCTTGTAAGTTTGAATTTATTATTTAATCTTAAGATCTTTTATAGTTTTCAGATTTTACTTGTATTTTTTTTTTAACTATCTTAATAGTTTTATATTTATTTTGAAATTTTCTGAATTATAAAAATTATTATTTAATATTCTAGATTTTTTTTCAATGCTTGTAGTTTTGTATTTTTTTTAAATTTAATTATGAGAATTTTTATATAAATTTTCAATAATCGTTAGAATATTTATAATACTTTAACAATCTTCATATTTGAATTTAATTTGAATTTTCAGATTTATTAAAATTATTTTAATTTCCTGAATATATTGTTAACTTTCGTACTTTGTTTGTAAATTTACAATTTTTTTATTTGATAATTTTCTCAAACGTTAGATTTACTTAATTTTATTTTTTAAAATAATTTAAACTCTAAATTTGTACGTTATATATTTCGAGATTTATTTTATTATTTTTAAAATTTATTGAGAAATAGATTATATGTATATAAAGTTTAAAAGAAAATTAAATCAAAGTGAAAATATTTTGAGTATAAATTTATTTTTAAATTAAGGTTGCAAAAAATATTCAAACAAGTATAAAGAAGAATTTTAAAGTGTGCACATAAACAAAATACCAAAATTCAAAGATAGAAAAAAAAAGTAATAATAAATAAAGTAAAAAAATAATTAATTTAAAAAAGTTGAAATATTGGAGTGAAAAAAAGGGATTATGTGCTTATATATTCAAAGAATTCAATGAATATCATTTTATATATGGCAAAAACTTTTGTGCACAAGGTGCATAGATCCAAATCTGTGCACAACAATACTATTATATTATATAAAGTAATACTGTTATATTATATGAGTGATACTGTTATATTATATATAGTTTTAACAGTATTACTCATATAATATAACAGTATTACTTCATATAATATAACAATATTGTTGTGCACAGATCTGGATTTGTGCACCTTGTGCACAGGAGTGTCACTATATATATATATATATATATATATATATATATATATAATGTAAAGGGTATTATAGTCAATATACAAGTTAAAAGGTGAGCAAAATCGAACACAAGTCGCATATGTGGCGAGTGATGCACACTCTCGTTAAGTTTGGCGGATTAGGGATTTTGTGCAAATTTATTCATATCACAGATGTAAATGTAGTCATTCTTTTAACAAAGAGGGGACCGATGCAACATTTTCAAATCAAAGAGGTAGATGCATTTTACTCGTACTTATTATGTACTAATTTTGAACAAGTGCGTTGTACATGAAGCCCCCCCTCTCTTTTTTTTCTTTTTTTTTTTTTAAGTATAAATTTGATCTTATGGTCATTTTACTATTGTTTTTTTCCTTCGATATTTGTTGGTCTTTAATTTTTTATTGAACTATTTTTTAAATTATTTTATATTTGATTATTATAAGTAATTTTTTTTAATTAAATGAAGACCTTAAGAAAAATCCCAAAAAAAAAAAAAAGAGTTGCTATTTTGAATAAAGAAGTTAAATATCATTTAAATTGATGAAGTTAAAAAGTAATTTACAAAAAAAAAAAAAGTAAAACATAATGTATATTTAATTTTTTTTTCTATACTTTTTGTCTTTGTTAATCTTGCATGCTTTGTTGTTTTTGCTTTAGGTTTTTATTCTTTTCCTTTGTTTTGATCACGAGTTTTTTAATTTTCATCTCATATCCACTCTTTTAGTGAGATAATTCGTATGTCTCTTCTTTTTTGTTTTTCTGTTGTTATTTTCTTTGCAGGTACCTAATTTTTTTTTTTTTTACTTAAGTTTTTAACTTATTAATAAAGCATGGTCATTTGTCTCTCCGAGAACACTACATGAGAGACAAAATTGTTCTTGCTAGCTTAAAAGTAGTATGTAGGAGGGAGTTTATTATATGTCCAGTAAATTTGAGGCTCTAGCAATTTTGAATTTTAAGTTTATCACTCGGCAATTTAGAATTTTAATTTTTTGAATTTTGTGAATTTTGCTTAATTTCAACTCGAATCACTCAATTGGGCTAAAATTGCACCTGAGTTGCACATGAACCCTTAATTTCAGGCTTTTCGGTCTAATTTCACTCAATTTCGCTTATAAATAATATAATTGTACACATGACAATCCCGGTTAGCATTAAAATTTACACACCATCACACCACATAAGATTAAAAACAGAAAAATAAAAAATGAAAATCTACAAAAAAAAAAATTGGAAACTGACGAGGGGGTAAACTCCATAAAATCCAAAAAATCTACAAAATTAAAATCCAAAATTATTATTAGGAACCTTGCTATCTCTATGTTGAGACTTGAGAGAGACATTGATGTTGGGAGCTTTGATTTCTTCTTTGGTTGTTGCGTATGGGAGAGTAGCCACTCAATTTTGAAATTGTTTAACTATTTCTGAGTACACTTCTAAAGAGGATCGATCTTTAAAGTAGTAATCACAAAGTTAATTAAGAATTTTTTAATTAAATTTTAACAAGTCTCGTTTCAACCATTATTGTGAAGTAAACATATAAAGTTGGGATTATATTTTCGATTAAGTCAAATTCTTGATGAAGTTACTACATGCAAGGGATGATTGCATAATTGTAGGAGATTCCGTTTGTGAATAAAATAATATACACAGATGGAACTCATGGTATATAACATGAGGTTTTCAAACAACTAAAGAAATTTTCTAGTAAGATCAGATCCATATTAATTATTATATTTCAGCTGTGATTTGCACCTTCTTATGTGAAAGTTATACAGCAAAAAGATTGTATGGATGTTGTATTAACAATCTTTTACCAAGTAATGAAATATATTGTTGTCTTTTTAGTGTAACTACACACACTATTAATTTGAAATTGTGTTTAGAAATAATCTATTAGTAGCTTCAAGAAGTATTCTAATGGATGTTTTTAGTATTTTATTAATCAATCATGTGCAACGTACGGGCATTCCACTAGTTTAGGGTTCCAAGTATATATCAAATGTTTGCTCAATCATATAAGTGTCATGATGCGAGAACAAAAAACACATCTACGAGGTTATAGCTTCAATCCATACAAAAAATTTGAAAATTGCTCAACTATTTCTGAGTACAGACCTTTAAAGTAGTAATTAGAAAGATAACAAACAATTTTTGCAATTAAATTTCAACCATTATTGTGAATTAAACATATAAAGTTGAGATTATATTTTGGATAAGTAGTCAAATTCTTGGGTAATATCATCTCATGGATACAATGAATCTGTGAACCTTATTGCAATACTATGAATTATCATCAAAGGGCAATGTTGTCATGAATTTATTTAGAAAGAGATGAAATTCTTCTCCTTGAAGCTTTCAACAGTGTCCTTGAGACTCACCTCAAGAGGAGTAAAATTTAGGCCTATTGATTTTGCTTTGTCTTGAGACACTTGGTAAGGAGGCTCAGTTGGTTGATCCTCTGTCTTACTGCAATACAAGTGCATTACGAACAAAGAACAATCAGAATAAATATAAACTTTTCTCTATAATCATGAATTTCTCATCTTGAAACAATACAAAAGTCGTTTGTTACATCTCCTCATAAAGTCGGATTAGGACAACATGATGATGAAGATAGTAAACTTACTAAGGAGGGAGTTTGAGAGAAGGGAAAGTGCGGTTCAATATGTCGAGTGCTTCAAACGAGTAAGTTACCCTTCCAACCAACAGGTATCTCCCACTCGCTGAAGGATTCTCGAATGCTAGAATATGTGCAAGAACAACATCTCTAACATCAACAAAACGGTACACTCCACTATCCCACAATTGCTTGCCTACAAACAACATAAAATTTGATCACTTTGGTTTTCTAGTGAGATTAAGACAAGATAGAACATCAAATATACCTCCTTTAATGATATTCAAAATAGTTTGAGAGCTCAAATTGAGAGTTGGCTGCAAGAGAGGACCAATCACAGTGCCAGGGTGTAATGCAACCAAGTCAAGCCCATTTTCTTGTGCAAATTTCCACATAGCATTCTCGGCTAAAGTTTTCGAGAGCGGATACCAGTCCTGATAGCAGACTAGGTTTAATTGCAAGTGGTTATTAGAAATATATTTTTAAACTTGCATTTTAGTATATACCTTATTTTCCTCACAGAAGTTTGGATCAGAAAACCAAGTTTCATCGACTATAACATCGTGTTTCCGAGGATTGGAGTTGATCATAACAGCAGCCATTGAGGAAGTTACAACTACTCTTTTGATGGTTGACGCTTTCTTGCATGATTTAAGAATGTTAAGTGTTCCATTAATTGCAGGATCTAACAGCTCCCTCTGAGATGTGTTGAGACAATCTTAAAGATTAAAATCTAGGGCAAAATATCCCCTCAACATAATCACATTAATTAGCTAAGCATTAATTTCAAGAAATTCATTAAACTCTCTGAAGAGGTGGATAATGAACCTGTGGATCAGAAACCGAAAAGAAAACAGGGGACGCTGTGTGAAAGACTCCTTGGCAGCCATCAAGAATGGAGTCGAAACATCCTTCATCGAGTAGGTTAGCTTCATACAATTGCAGTCTTTTGTCAGCTCCTTCAAGTGCCTTAAGATGTGCAACCTTTCTCTCATCACCTGAATACAAACATTTCCAAAGGGTATTCATTCATTAAATATCAAATAGTACCATTATCTTCTTCTAACAACAATGGAATCTTAATCAAATTGTTCTTCAACAACATCAATTACAAGTAATTAGCTAAATTTTTGACAAGAGATTGATATCCATGAGAAGATTTTACTTGAACAAAAAAGGTACTAAGCCTCTGCGTGGGAGAGAGAGAGAGAGAGAGAGAGAGAGAGAGTATAGACCGATGTTGGTGACGGTGGCCTTAACAGTGTAACCACGGTCAAGTAAAAGCTTAACCAGCCATGTTGCAATGAATCCGGATGCACCTGTTACACAAACCAATTTCTCCATTTCTCTCTGGAATTAAGCAGAATAGGGTGGTTGGGCAGTCGTATTCATCTTTGTTTAGGACATCTTCCCAGGAAAAATAGTGGAAGTACCTACCGTAAGGTTTGTGGACTTTTCCTACCTTGGAGGAAAAAGTTGAATCTCTAACCCCAAGGACCCACATCTTGGTTCGATAGGAGTTGTGAGAGGTTGTAAATCAGATACTCAGCGATCCGTTAAAGGGTTGTGGACTTTTCCTTTTTTGAAATAAAGTAAAGTATATCCTCTCTCTTTCCTTTCTCCTCTCTCAAGTAGCGATGTAAAAGAATTGAATTTTTTTTTATTCGATTCGATATTCAAATTCGAAAAATCAGAATAAGAATCCAAATAAAAATAGTTTTTGATGTTCAAATATTATTAGAATACGAATATGAATATAATGATATTTGATTCGAGTATTCGTGAATATATTTGAATAATTATAAATATATATAACTTTAATAAATTATTAAAAATATTTATTAAATAAATAATATATATTCATATATATATATATATATATATATATATATATATATATTTTACTTCTAATTTACTCTCCCCGTCACAATTCCCAGTCACGTACATATAATGTTTTTACTTCTCAATTCCCATTTATTTTTATGTTAATTGATTTTTTTAAATAAAAAAATTGAAAAAAAAAGATTTAAAAAAATTTCAAGTTCACATTTTCGAGTTCGAATATTCAAATGTATTCGAATAATTTATCCGAATCGAATAAGAATTCCATTTATGATTCGAATAATAAACGAATACGAATATTTGCTAAATTAAATGAATACGAATAAAATATCATGATATTCGAATCGATTCGATTCGTTTACAACCTTACTCTCACACACAATATTGATGTTTTTTAATGTAAAACACACGCATTAAAATGTACTTACAAAACTTAGTGGGGGAGGGGAAAAAACATAGTTTTTTTATGGGGTGGATATAATTTTCTTTTATTAGAAATGGTATTTTAATTACTACTACCCATGAAATGCTAATAAGGAATTACCATGTTGTTTAAGAGATTGGATTAAGATATTAAAACTTTGATGAATTAAATGGAGTAGGTGATTACTATTTCAAATTACTATGTTGTTGTGGTAGGGTCAAATGTACATCATGTATACCCTTACATACAACATGTTATTTACATGAAATTGTCTCACTTAATACTTTACACAAATGAAATGTGATTTCACAAAAACTTATTTGAGACGGTTTCATGAATGGTTACCGTGAGACCATCACCCACAAACAACTTGTGAATTATAGAGTTTGACTTATATGTGATTGGGTTATGAGTTAATCCGTCTCACGCAATGCAATAAAAATCCGTGAGACGGTTTCACAAGAAACTCACTCATATGATTTTAGTTTTATATGAAATCGATATTAATTTTGTTGAATGAATTGACCAATTTCATTGATCCATATAAACTCTATTTTATATAAAATTTCTTGAGAATTCTCACGTGAGACATACTCAATAAAAATAATGTGTATGAGTACCTAGACCCATAACCGAATATACTACTACTTTACTCTTAACGTATGATATAATACTATTAGTACTCCCGTGCGATGTGCGATTTATTATTTATTATGACAATATATATAATTGTACCAATATAATGAAGTTGTTATATTAAAAGATTCATTGCATTTTATTATTTCAAAATTTGTAAAAAACTGTGTTTTTTTTAAAACATCAATATTCAACAATTAAATTTGAAAATAAAATTTAATATAGTATATAATAATAATAATAATAATTGTTGATCCCAAGTGGTCAGAAATTCAGAGGGGGGGGTGAATGAACCTTTATCAAATTTTGCGTTTTAAAACTTTTCTGGAAACAGGTTACTGATTCTACAGAGACTGCAGCAACCTCTCGATTCAGTAAGCTATCAGTATACTGATTCAGCTTACTGTCTCAGTATCACAATATGTAGCAGAATAAATAAAGATAGAGTTTCTTTTGAAAAACAGTTTTCTTTTCACAAGTATGATTTTGTTAGAAACCTTTTAGCAGTATGCTTATGATAAATGCAGCAAGATAGATATATAAATAAAACGCGATGTAGCAAGTAAACAAAAGCAGTAAACACACAAAGGTTTATAGTGGTTCGAAGGTGGTGCAATCCTTCTACATCCACTCTACTTCTTCACTGAGGAGGAACTTTGTTAGGTCAGTTTGTTTTATAAGATTCAGCTTTACAAACCTCTTCCTATCAAGTTTAACTTACTTGAATCACAAGATTCTTAGGCCTCTTCCCACAAAGGGTACAAAAATTCACACAGAGTTAACAAGCCTACACAAGACTTAACACTTAGCGAGGATCTAATCCTTCCAACTAAGGACACCAAACTAAAACAACCTAGCACACAACAACAGGTTAAAAGTATATAAGATTCTTCAACTGGTGCAACTCGAAGACAATCTTAAACTTGAAAGCTCGAATGCTTGAATGACTGCTTCAGAATGTTGAGTGACTGAATTCAGAAAGCTTGGAAATAACTTGAGAGTTTGATAGCTTAAAATAATCAGTTGTTCAGTAGTCTTTCCAGTCACTTTCTCCTTCTATTTATACTGTAAGGAAAATGCCTATTGAAGAGAGACATTGTTCTTTGTTGAAATTCAAATTGATATTCAAAATCTTCGCAATAAATGCGGCTAGAAAAACTGGGTTGTAGGGCATGTCCTACTCTGATCCGCATTAATGGCGCCACTCCTCGGCTATAGTGTTTTTGCAGGTCCGTGGGTCCAGGTGGCATCACCTCATTGGTTAGGCGCTAACTTTTATCTACCAGATACTTTGACAGGATCGAATCCTCGTAAAACATTCAGTAAATTCCTTGTACTATAATGAATAACTTAGAAAGACTTATAGCTTGTTGCTCAGGTTGTAGTAGCTGCTTTCTGTTTTGCGCCAACTTTCTGTTTCAGAACAGCTTCCTATTCTCGAAACCTACAGTCAGCTTCCTGATCTGCGATAGCTTTCTGATCTGCGTCTGCTTCCTATTTTAGAATAACTTCCTATTCCTAAAACCTGCTTCCTGATTCTGAACAATTTTTTGTTCCAGAATCCTGCAGTCAGCTTCCAGTTTTCCATGCAGCTTTCTGATCCGCAACTACTTCCTATTTTTGAACAACTTTCTATTCCAGAAACCTGTAGTCAGCTTTTTGCTACTTTCTGTATGCTGCTTACTGATCCAGTTTGCTGATTCTGATTGCTTCTTCAGCTTACTGACTTTCCTTGCTGAAATTCAGGCTTTGAAACTTTCTCATCTTCAGAATCCTGCTAATATTAGTATATACTATCTTTCTGATTTTTTACATCTTTACAAAACAAACCTTTAGAAAGATAAACTTATCAACCAGAAATCCACTTATAAAATATGGAAAAATGGATACTCTAAATTCCTATCCAAAGTTACATTGTCTCATCAAAACCTATCAGAAATATCCTAACAATTTCCCCATTTTTTATGATGACAAAACCCATAAATAAGCAGCATAAACAGATGTACTTTTATACGAGTATTAAGTACAAGTATAGTACAATGTGAGCTTTACATCAATAAAATTACAAGCTTACTACTTCATAATAAAATGAAGAAATAAAAGAATATAAAAATTCTTTGCAAAAAGTGCTTACTTCACAAATTTTCTGATAAACGCAGTAAGCTATTCTTCATTAGATTTCCTGTTGCCAAACAACTTTCTCTTTACAAGGTCATGTCCTGAAGCTACTTACTGATTCTGTCTGACAACTTCTTCATATTTTGTTCCCTTCCACTAGTTCAAAATACATGTCCTGATATGATTTTTCCATCTGTTCAGCAATCTCAGCAACTTGAATCCATCTCAACCAATAATCCTGGAAGTAAGAAACCTGTTCTCTTTTCTTAAAATTTTCAAGCAAAATCATCTATCTATCTAATTTTCCTTCTCTTGCCATTTCTTCGTATTTCATCAGTGCTTTCTCACAAAAAGGAAAATTTCTAAAATAATCATGTTTACAGATATTTCTGAAATACCTCAAATATTTCGATCTCTTGAACATGGTGATCTCCTCAAAAGTTGGATTCCTGTCCTTCGGCAAGTATACTTGATCAAAGATATTTAAGTCTCATGTCGTTCACTCTTTCAGGTTTCTGATCCAACAACACAGAAATCTTCGCAGAAACCAAATCTCTGTTGAAATTTGGAGATTCTTGATCTGGAAATGAGTGAAGTGCTGAAGCAATCTTCTCAACAACCTGTGATCTTTGAGGTCCAACAACTCCAAGCCTCGAGATCCAGTCAGCTTGCTTCCTTTTTCTCTCTTCATCAACAGCCTTTAGTTGTCTCCATCTTTCTTCACTTAATAAAGGACCTGCAGCACTGGTCACATAAGGTTTGGCTTTGGGAACCTGACCTGATTGCTGCATCATTTGAACTTGTTGTCTTCCCCTTCCTCGGCCTCGACCAGGTTGATGCCTATATGTTCTTTGATTTGTTGGTGCAACAACAACCTTGGCTCCTTGCTGTACTGCAATACTGCCTGTTGTTTGGGTCCCAGCAGCCCAAATACCTGCATTGTCATCATTATTCTTCTTCTTTCTTTTTGACTCCATACTCTGACCATGTCCTGAATCTGATCATTTATGCTTAATCCTGGTCAGAGGAGCTTCATCATCATCATTTTCCTCTTCAATCTCTCTTGTAGTGGCCTCCACTACTACATCATCAACTTGGCATTTTTGCTGCAGTCATTTCCCCTTTTTGGCATCATCAACTTTAGTAGGACAGAGGGTAGTAACTTCAACGGCCTTAGCAGGAAAAACTTTCATCATTATCGCTCTCATCTCACCCACAAAAAGTTCAAGGTTCAGAATCCTGTCCTTAACACTTCGAACATCAGTGCCTTGGGTGGAGATGTTTTCCTGCATATTTTCCAGCATCATGTTTTGTGCAGTGTGATTGTTTTTCAGTTCATCAACTGAGCTCTTAAGGTCTTGAAGAGTAGCACATTGAGCATCAAATTCTACTTGTTGTTTACGTTGGAATCTCATTCTCTCCCTTTGTTGAGCGTTCATCTCCTCATTCAACTTCCTCTATATTTTGGAAGAGAGTTCAGATAACTCATTCCTCAATTCTTCCATTATTGAAGATTGTGCTCTTTCCCTCATCTGGATGCCTGTTGCCATGTTCATCTTATGCAGTTGCATGACTCTTATTAGTCCTTGAACAACATCCATGATTTCCTAATGAGATTGCTCTTGCGAGTCAGAAAGAGTCTCAACTCCTACCACTGGTCCTGTTTTCTCTTGAGTATAGAGGACCATGACCTAACTTGCTTCCTCTTCAGCTTGCTGCTTAGCCACATCATCATCTTGCATCTACTTTAAAATCTCCTTATCAGTCTTTTTCACCTTGGAAGGATTAGAGTATACAAGACTGTCACCTTCAGAATCCTCATCATCAATATTAGATGAGTCATTTCCATCATCAGGATTTGGAGCAGGAGTGGCCGCAACAATTTTCTTGCCTCTTGCAGGCATTATATCCTCTTTGGTTTTCCCTTCTATATTCTTCGCTGGAGCTGTCTCAACAGCATCCGCGCCAGAGGTCTTGGATAGAGAAGCTGTCTCAACAACTATCTCTGCAGTCTCAACAACTACAACTGTTGCTTCCTCAGTAACCTCAACTAGATGAATGATAGTAGCTTCAGTCATCTTAGCAACCTCATCAACTGTATCATCAGCAACCTGACTAATCATAGCAACCTCTTCTTTGTCAATAGTAGCTTCAGTAGTTGGAACTTCAACAACTTTCTCAACAGTTGCAGCAGCATCTTGACTTACTTCTACAAGCTTAGTAGTAGCAGCATACAAAAGTTTAAGAGTCTGATCAGGTTTCTCGATAGCAACCTGTGCTGATTCTGCCTTTTTGTACTACAATTTCTACCAGTACAGGGAGTCCCGTCTCTGCAACCTCCTCCTTGGATGCTTCACCGGCATGCTTTTTCTCAATGTTCTTGCAAACTCCATGGATTATGAGTGATGGTTCCCCCTCAGATGGTTCAGCATGAAGAACAGGTGAAGCATATTAGTCAAGTAATTGCACATCAGAATTCATGGCATCGAGATGAGTGATAGGGGAAAGAGCTGCGATACCTATAAAAGTCGGAGAGTCATGAATCTCCGCAGCTTTAGAACTTTCTTCCCCTGGCTGCAGCTTCCTTGGGGGTTGAGAGAGTTGAGCCCTGCTTGCTTCTATCCCCTACTGCAGCATCCTCCTGTTAGCTTCTTCAACTGAGAAAGTAGCTAGTTGAGCTCTCGTCAACTCCAACTCTGAAAGGGTCCCAGCAGTCTTGGCAGTGGGGTTCATCAATGTGTTGTCTTCCCCAAGCTTCATTGACTGTTTGCCCATCAGTTCCTCCTCACTCTTGGCCACCCAGTGAGCGTTCAGTTTCTCATGTCTTTCATAGATCCTTGCAATTATAGGTTTAGCATTAAGCTCAATGAAATCTTTAATGAAGAAAGGTAGGAGCCCACTGGGGAGTTCATCAGGATCCTCCATGAAGTTGGTCTTCCAAGCAAGAATGATCTCCTTCATGTCCAACCATTCCTCCCATTGAACCAACTCACTTCTTGGGCCCAGCCTCATCCATCTCCGCGTCTCATAGATGTTGGCAAATCTCCTCCAGATGGACCTGGCCGACTCCACTAGAGCTCTCTCAACAGCCTCAGCATCTATGGAGTCAATGAAGCTCTTGACACGGTTGAGATTGTCGATTGCTTTCAGATCTTCCTTCAGTCCTGGCCATCTCTGATAGTTCTTGACCTCAGGCTTTCTTGTAAGCTCTCGCTTGCCCTTAACTAGCCTCCTCTTCTTCTTCTTCTCAGGTTCTTGAGTTGGAGCAGTAACCTGTTCAGGAACCTCTTCATCAAGTTGGGCAGAAACCTATTCATCTTGAGCAACAATTTGTCCCGCTGACTGTTCAGCTTCTTGTTCCTCATTTGCAGGGGCTTCTAAAGCCTTCTCAGCAACTTGTTCTAATTCCACAGAAACTTCAATGATCGCAGCGTTGGTTTTCTCAACAGTTTTAGCAGAATTGGAAACATCAAGGAGCAACTCAAGAATTGGAGAAGATTCTGTTATAGTAACCTTCTTCATTTTCAGCTTATTCTTCAATAGTGCTCTTTTGACCACCGGTTTCCTCACTGGCTTATCATTATCATCGCCAGAATCATTGGAATCGATGTCAGCACCCTGTGGCTTGGCAACAGGTTTCTTCTTGGGCTTCTTCTCATTCTTCTCTCCCTTGAAGAAACCCTTATTCACTCCTAGGTACCAACCAGGGGCATAAGGTACCCTCATCTCCAGGGCAATCTTCTTGAAGCTTAGAATGGAGGAAATTACTATCCCAAACCCTCTCCTGATCGTGGGTTTGGTGGCTTCCTCCCAAATCCTCTAGAAGGGGATTTGCGCCCAATTGACTACTGCTTCACGAACAATAGCAGTCATCATCCTCATCCTGAGGTTAGTGCATTTATCAAAACTGCCGCACCTGTCCTCTATAGTATAGATTAGGATGTCATGAAGAAATTCATATTCAGGTTTGAGTTTCTTCTTGCCAAAGTTGCTGGTGGCCTTTTCTTTCACGGAATCCAATTTGAACTGGTTCTAGCTCTCCTCCAGATATTCTGACCCATACTCCTCCAGGTCAGAATGTTCTATCCCTTGGTCAGAAATGCCAAAGGTCTTGGCAATGTCCGCGGCGGTCAAGGTGTGGACCTCCTCTTTATCCTCATCCATTCTGAAGGTGATGGATTTCTCGTCGTCAGAAAGTTCCACAAATGCGTAGAACTTCTCTACAGACAGGGTAGAGAACCTTGTGTAAGTGGTGGTAAACAACCTATTTAGTTTGTTGTTGCACACATGTCCCCAGATCTCCAAGATGAGATCCTTGTCCACGTAAGGTGACTTGTCTCCAAGCAGCACCTGTTGGTTAACTAGTCTTCCTTCCAGAACTTTAGTTTCCCTCGCTACTTTGGTAGAGGCCATTGAAGATCTGTGAATGGTTTGAAAGTAAAGAGAGAAAAACTTGATTTGCAGAGAGTTAGTAAAACTTGAGAGTGATAGTAGTGTAAGCGTAGAGAGGAAGACGAGGGATTTTGATCGGTTTATATTTAAAAAGAGTTCCAAAATAATCAATGGTTCTGATTAAAGAACTTAAGAGTCGTGCATGATCAGACGGTTGAGATTAAATGGTGGAGGGGTAAATCCCTAATTTGCTGAAATCGTGTCAGAAGTTGAACCGCACCTTTTCAACCCATCTGAAAAGACAATTTTTGCATTTAATGTGGTTGCCAAACTGTCCTTTGTAATCATTAGAAATAAGGTTATTGTTTCTGGTACGAGGTAATAGGGTCCTTTAAAGTTATCTTTAATAAATGTTGTTTTCTGCCCGCAGCATCTTGTTTCAAAAAACCTGTATCAGAAACCTGTTGCAGTAACCTGTATCCACTTGCTGTTTCAGCAACCTGTTGTAGTAACTTGTAGAAATCTTTACACTGTTTGTTGTTTCCTGAAACGGAATACTGTTAAAGAATGTTGTCTATAAGGAAATGCAATATCTTGTTCCAGTATGTTGAATACTTGAAAAATTCAAAGTTGAAGAGTTAATTAAAATACTGAATAAGTTCCCCCTTACTTAAGGAACTTATATACCATTACTCATCAAAGCTTGATGATCCCAAGCTCACTTCTCAACATTGAAAACCTTGATTCACATTAGGATTTAATGAAAATGTCAGCAAGCTGCATGTCAGTATGTACTTTCTCCAGAATAATATCCTTATTTTCTACATGATCTTTTATAAAATGATGTCTCAAATCAATATGCTTAGTCCTTGAGTGGAAAACAAGATTGTGTGTTATAGCAATTGCACTAGTGTTGTCACACAGAATGAGAGTCTCATTCTCTATAATCCTATAATCCTTCAACTGTTATTGTATCCACAAAATCTGAGCACAACAACTTCCTACAGCTACATATTCAGCTTCCGTGGTTGACGTTGATATGGATGTCTGCTTCCTACAAAACCAAGAGACAATTCTATATCCTAAGAATTGACAAGTACCACTTGTACTCTTCCTGTCAATTTTGCAACCTGCAAAGTCAAAATCGGAGTATCATTTGAGACTGAATCCTCCTTTCTTTGGATACCATAAGCAAACATCTTGAGTACCCTTCAGATACTTAATAATCATTTTCACTGCTGTAAGATGTGACTCTTTGGGTGTTATTTGGAATCTTGCACATACTCCAACTGCAAATACTATATCTGGCCTGCTTGTTGTGAGATATAGTAGGGATCCAATAAGCCTTTTGTACTTGGTTATCTCCACATTCTTTCCACTTTCATCCTTATCCAAACTGATAGATGTGGCCATTAGTATGCTTACTGATGATCCACTTTCCATTCCAAACTTCTTGATCAGCTCCTTGGTATACTTGGCTTGATTTATGAAAATCCCATTCTCTAGTTGTTTCACTTGTAAACCAAGGAAGAAACTTAGTTCTCCCATCATGCTCATCTCAAACTTGTTTTGCATGAGGGTTGAGAACTTATCACATAAATCCTTGTTTGTGGATCCAAAGATGATGTCATCTATATAAATCTGAACAAGCAATATACTATCTCCATCCTGTATCCTGAATAGAGTTTTGTCTAATGTCCCTTTCTGAAATCCATTCTCCAAGAGATACAGGGACAGTGTATCATACCAAGCTCTAGGAGCTTACTTTAATCCATATAAAGCTTTCTCTAATCTGAATACCTTGTCTTCTGCCTGTTCTTCAAAACCTGGTGGTTGTTCCACATATACTTCTTCTAATAGGAGTCCATTCAGAAATGCACTCTTCACATCCATCTGATAAACTTTGAAGTCATTGTGGGTAACATAGGCCAGAAATATCCTTATAGCTTCAAGCTTAGCAACTGGGGCAAAGGTCTCATCAAAATCTATGTCTTATTCTTGGCAGTATCCTTTAGCCACTAACCTTGCTTTGTTTCTGACCACAGCACCGGTTTCATCTAGCTTGTTCTTGAACACCCACTTTGTTCCAATAACTCCTTAGTGATTAGGCTTTGAAACCAGTCTCCATACACGGTTCTTCTAAAATCCATCCAGCTCTTCCTGCATGGTCTGAATCCAGTTATTGTCTTCAAGAGCTTCCTCCACACTCCTGGGTTCAACCTGTGATATGAAGCATGTGAACAGTGATTCTTGAGGTCTTGATCTTCTTGTTCTTACTCCTTCATTGATATTTTCAATCACAAGTTCTCTTGGGTGGTTCCTAAGCCATGTCCTATCAGGCTCAAAAGAGTAAACAGGTTGTTAGACAGTAACCTGTTGGTTTGCAGTATCCTGACTGCGGTTACTGTTGGTCTGCAGTATCTTGACTGCTTATTGTTCAGCATCCTGCGCCACTGTATTCCTAGATGCAGTAACATGTGTGCTATCTGTCACGCCCCAAAATCTTTTCGTATTTTATCAGAGTTTTGCTTGCGGGCGTGAAGAAAGAAAGGGAAAAGGACGTGCATGAAATAAAATAGAAATCTTTGGGAAAAAGAACATACGATTTTATGTATACAAATCCTCGGCGTCTAGCCGAAATAAAACCATTTTACATAACAGCGGAAAAACATCAGGATCCTTTACAAAGAAGAAGAAATATAGTTTTCTTTTACAAACGAACAACATATCTTTAAAAAGATAAAACCGGAAGATGGACTCGGCTGATAGGGCACCCCTCTCTCTACGCGTCAAGATTCTCTTCTTCTCCTGTAGTGTGAGTACAGGTGGGGGGTGAGTGCGTTGAATACACTCGTGGAATTAATCACCAAGTTTTTAACATTATTAAGCAGATACACAGATCCAACATATATAATAGTTCAGCAATGAGACACAGCACATATAATGCATTGCACATATAATACGGACACATAACTCTAAGAGTACTCATCTAACATATGGTGCTTTTATGGGCCACTAGTCCATTGGTGCTTTTTACGGGCCACCAGTCCATCCAGAACGAGATCATAGACCTCCATTCCGTTGATGCTTTTTACGGGCCACCAGTCCATCCCAGAACGAGATCATGGACCTCCGTTCTGCTAGTGCTTTTTACGGGCCACCAGTCCATCCCTAACGTATGGTGCTTTTATGGGCCACCAGTCCATCTTAACATGACTTTGGACTTCCGTCCACATATATCATATTCATAATGTATGCACGTACATAGTAATCATAGCAAATAATCACAGCACGTAGAGTTCAACAGTTCATATATCAAATATGGAAAACATTAAACAAATAGAGTTATTAGGGTTCAGAAGTTACCCCCACTTACATCAAATAATCACAACATTTAGTAATCCTCAATCATGCTCATAAATAGGGAAAACTGTAAACAAATAAAGGTTAAGAGGTTACCCCCACCTTGTTCGGTGGTTACCACGTGAGTCGCTAGTATCAAAGACTTGGTATCTTGATTCCCACACCAACTGATACCAACCCAATGGATAGCCTACACAATTTTACAATATTTCTTACATCATTAATACGCTTAAAACTTATATTTAAAATGTATAAAGATAGCCGTGGAGAAGAATCGTTCGATAGAGACGAGACGGATCGATAGATCAAGAGATTGAGGTCGATGAGACAAGGGAGAAAAGATCATTTCAGCAACTGATATGATAGAGGAAAGGATTAGGGTCGCTACGGAAAAAGAATGAGCTCGATCGGAGTTGAAACGAGCTCGAACGGAGAGTTTTAATATCGAAGTGTATTTTGGTAATTTTGGTCAAAAGGTTGACTTTGACTGGGCCCCGACTCCCGGTCGACCCGACGTACAAAAAGACTCGGTCGGGCGGGTACAAAAACTCGACGGTGCGCGCTCGGCGTGCACGACGGCACCCGACGCGCGCATAGGATCCCCGTCGCCCGCGCCCGCGCGTGCACTGATTCCCCGTCGCCCGCGCCCGCGCGCCCGTCGCGCGCTTGCTGCTCCCGTCGCCCGTGCGCGCTGGATCCCCGGCGCCCGCGCCCGCGCGCCCGTCGCGCGCTTGCGGCCCCCGTCGCCCGTTGCCCAGCGCCTCCCGGCGTGCACACCCGGCGTCCGGCATGCGCACCCGGCGCGCACACCCGAGACCCGGCGCGCCCAGCAGCACCAGCCACCACCACCGGCGGCGGCGGCTCCGGCGACTTTTCCGGCGACGGCGGCGGAGGCTCTGGCGACTTTTCCAGCGGCGGCGGCGGCGGTTGCCGGCGGCGGAAAATAAAGACGTAAAGAAAAAGAAAAGAAAGAGAACTTACGTGTTCGCGTTGCGAGCGTCGCTCGGGTCGTCGGCTTTGAAAACGTATAAGTTTTGAAAATTATGAGCCCCTATTTATAGATTTTGAAAATTACCTTTTTACCGTTGAAAAGTTACAATTTACCAAAAATATCTTAATTTACCTTTCATTAAAATATTATTTTTATTTTTACCTTTTATCGTAATTTTACCCTTTCCTTCGTCAGTTGAGCTACGGGTCTCCGATTGACCCCTAGTTTGTTTCTATTTTCTCTTATTTCTGATACGAATCTCTTGGTAAAATCGTATTCTAGGTTCCATGTCATAAAAAAAAATACCCATCTAAAACTAAAACCGGCGTTAACCAAGTATCTGAAACGCACGTACTAAATTAAACAGTCAAAACATACGCACATAATTATTAAGTCGGGGTTCAAATGTTTAATTATTCAATTATGCTCATTTTGACCTGGGGTGCTACACTATCTGCAGTAACCACTTCAGCAGACACTAGAACTCCATCAATGTATCTTACTGCTTGATCCTTGATCTTCATCTTGGATACATCTTCCTTCAGTTTGTCCAATTCAATAGTATCACAATGTGGTTCATCAAACACCACATGTATAGATTCTTCAACAACCAAGCTTCTTTTGTTGAAAATCCTGAATGTCGTGCTTACTGAGGAGTATCCCAAAAATACTCCTTCATCTGATTTTTCATCAAAGGTCTTTAGGTGCTCATTTTCATTGTTCGAAATATAACACCTGCATCCAAAGATATGCAAATATGAAATGTTAGGTGTAATACCATACCAGACTTCATAGGGGGTTTTGTCATGATCCTTGTTGATCAGACATCTGTTCTGAGTATAACATGTTATGCTGGTTGCTTCAGCCCAAAATCTCTTAGGTATCCCAGCATCAGTTATCATAGTCCTTACAGCTTCCTTTAGAGTCATATTCCTTCTTTCTGTAACTCCATTCTGTTGGGGAGTTCTTGCTATAGAATACTCATGATTGATCCTATTTTCTGAACAATACTTCTCTATAAACTTGTTTGTGAACTCAGTTCCTCTATCAGATCTTATCTTCACAATACTTAAGCTCTTCTCATTTGCACTCTCTTCATGAATTCTGGCAACCTATTTTGAGTTTCTGATTTCTTGGCCAGAAAGATGGTCCAAGTAAATCTAGAGTAATCATCCACAATCACATGGAAAAATACTTATTTTCACTCATACTAATAGGTTCAATTGGACCAAATAGATCCATATGTAGGAGATCCAGAATCCTGTGAGATGATCTCTGCACTTTGTCTTTGAATGAGCTTCTCACTTGTTTGCCTTTCTAACAGGCTCCACAAACATTCTCTTTTTTATAAGCAACATCTGGTAGACCTCTTACCAGATTCTTCCTTGTTATCTTGTTGATGGTTTTGAAGTTCAAATGACTCATCCTCTTGTGCCACAACCAACTTAGTTCAAGAGTGTTTTTTGCAATAAAGCATGTTGGTTGCACTGTTGAACTCCAATCAATAAGATAGATGTTGTATCTCTTGGTTCTAATAAGCTTAACCTCATTTGTCTTGTTGTCTCTTATCAGACACCTGTTGAGGTTGAACTTCACTGAACATCCTTTGTCATAGAATTGTCTGATACTCAGGAGGTTATACTTTAAACCTTTGACATATGATACATCATTGATACTGGCATTGCTTCTGATCAAGCTTCATGTGCCCTTTGGTGCTTCTTTTGGAGTCATCTCCGAAGACAAACTTAGGTCATTTGCATGGTTGGAAGTCTCTTAATCCTGCTTTGTTGTTAGCCATATATTTGGAACAACCACTATCAATATACCATACATCACTGCTGCTTCCTAACAACTGTTCTTGTAAGTAAATCAGGTAGATTTAGATACACATACAAGTACGGGTCCTGGGGGGTTAGTCCTCTTTGGGACCCACACTTACTTGATGATAATTGGTTTACCATTAGCCTTGGTGGATCTCTTCCTGTTAGTACCCTTTACATGATACTATTTGTGATATGTGTGTATTGGAGCTTTCCAGGTTTTGTGATTCATGTTTTAGGAAGGTACTCTCTTATATCTTTTCTGAGTATGAACTCTTTGGAATCTAGACAAGTATGTCTTGGTATAGAAGGGGTAGATGTTTTGCTATATCCTGGAAGATTGCTGCATTCTTCTCATACTTGTAGCATACTGATTATGCTGTTTCCTAAGTTTCTGTGTAGTCTTACTATCTTCTTCCTACAACATGAGCTTTTTTCTTTTATTTAGTGTACTAGTTTTTTTCAAACTTCCATTGATTGGAAGGAGTTCCTGAGCATAAGAAACTCGGGCTTGAACAAAATTTCCAACTTTGGATGTGCTAGCTGCTTTCTGAGAAAAACCTACACAGTATCCTAGACCATTTCCTAAATAGGCATTTTGGGTCTCCGGATACATTCCTGTACTTTTCTTGCTGATTTGATATACACATCAATTGTAGTTTGCAAGCCAGCTTTCTCAACTTCTAACTTAGTGACTAGCAGCTTGAACTTAGAGACCTCAGCTCTGAGCTTATTGCATTATGTATTGTATACTCTAGGTCAGTAACATGTTCCTTCAGTACAGTATGCTCACTCTTGAGCTGTTGGTTTTCCTTTTTTAGTTCTTCATGAGCTGAATTAATCTGCTCAAAGTCACTCATGATCTGTCTAAAAGACTGGATCATGTTCAGCTTTTCAGAACTTGAAACATCAAGAGATTGTGAAGTTACATAATCATATTTTTCTTATTTACAATCCTTGGCCATGAGGCATATCAATGTTTCCTTATCGGAGGTAGAGCTGTCAGAATCGCTCTCGGATGAGCAATCATCCTTGGTTTCTTCTTTGGAGCTGCTTGCTGCCTTTAGAGCTTCAGTCTTACTCAGAAGAGCCCTGAGTTTTTGCTTGTCATCCCTCATCCGCTCTCTTTTATGCACCATTCATCCTCAGTATACTTATGTACTTGAGGGTAGGGGTAGTTTCTGGCGAAGTGTCCAGGTTTTATATAATTATAACACAAGTCAAAGGAACCTGTGTTTGCTTGCTATATTGGTCTTACTTGGTGACTTTTTTCTGATGTCTGAGGTTTCTTCTTGAAGTCGTTTCCCTTGTGGTTTGTTTTCAGGAATCTCTTAAACTTCTTCAACAGGAGTGTTATCTCTTCCTCAGCATCCTCAACAAGCACTTCTTTCTGCTTGTGCTTCAGCTTACTACTTCTTGCAGTAGCTGCATCCTGAGTCCTTGCAGCAAGTAATGCAACCTTGGCACTTGAACCTTCGACTTCTTTTCTTCTTCGTTCAATATCATATTCAAACGCCTTGAGATCCAAGAATAGATCAATGGTGCTCAGTTCATTAAGGTTCAGAGAGACTCTCATTGTTGTCTCTTTGCTTTGTCATTCCAAGGGTAAGTCTCTCAACACTTTCGTGTTTTTCTCCTTTTAGGTATAGAACTTCCCAAAAGAATCAAGCTCATTGATGATAGCTATGAATCTCAAGTCAAGTTCTTCTAGGGTTTCTCCAGGTTTCATGTTAAAACTTTCATACAGCTGTGTGGTCTTTGACACCCTATTGTCTTTGGCCAGCTCATTCTTTTCACATATCATGCCTAGCTTGTCCCAAATTTCTTTAGCTATCTTGCAGCCCTTCACCTTGCTGAATGTACCTTTATCTAGCTTGAGAAATAGTGCATTTTGGCCATATTGTCAAGGTTGGCTCTCTTCTTTTCTTCAGATGTGTATTCATACCTATCCTTGACAATGTATTCAATGAGTGGAGCAGCTCTTCTGTATACTAGTGCAGCTTCTTATGGAGTGGGTCTTGAAACCTTTTCAGCATCATCATTGATGATTGTTGTGCCCTCGATTTCTCCAGCTGCTGCTGCTTCAGCTGCAGCTTCCTTAACATGCGCATGTTCGCGGCGCTCTCTCCTAAAGATAGGGTTTGGTTTGACAATAATTTGAGGTCCTTCAATGATCACGTACCACATCTCATCGTGCATGGCCAACAAGTGGGCTTCCATACGTATCCTCCAGTCATCATACTCATTTATGGAAAACATTGGGAGTTTATGGTATGAGAAATCCATGCTTATGCTAAAACGGTGAGTTTTAGTCTTGAAAAAAAAGGGTTTTCCAAACAAAAACAGGTGGATCTAGGTAGGTTACTAGTTAAGTTGACTTTTAACCCAACTTGCTCTAATACCACTTATTGGTCCCAAGTGGTCAGAGGTTCAAAGGGGATGAATGAACCTCTATCAAATTTTGTGTTTTAAAACTTTTCTGGAAACAGGTTACTGATTCTACAGAGAATGCAGCAACCTTTCGATTCAGTAAGCTAGCAATATGCTGATTCAACTTACTATCTCGGTTGCACAGTATGTAGTGGAATAAACAAAGATAGAGTTTCTTTTGAAAAATAGTTTTCTTTTCACAAGTATGATTTTTTCAGAAACCTTTTAGCAATATGCTTATGATAAATGCAGCAAGATAGATATATAAATAAAACGCGATGCAGCAAGTAAATAAAAACAGTAAACACACAAAGGTTTATAGTGGTTCGAAGGTGGTGTAATCATTCTACGTCCACTCTACTCCTTCATTGAGGAGGAACTTTGTTAGGTCAGTTTGCTTTACAAGACTTAACTTTACAAATCTCTTCCTATCAAGTTTAACCTACTAGAATCACAAGATTCCTATGCCTCTTCCCCACACAAGGTACAAAAACTCACATAGAGTTAAAAAGCTTACACAAGACTTAACACTTAACAATGATCTAATCCTTCAAACTAAGGACACCAA
Source organism: Scutellaria galericulata (assembly GCA_946896805.1). NCBI lineage: Eukaryota > Viridiplantae > Streptophyta > Magnoliopsida > Lamiales > Lamiaceae > Scutellaria > Scutellaria galericulata. The sequence goes on along the minus strand of OX335798.1, from coordinate 8,918,760 downwards.
ACAAAAACAACGTAGCACACAACAACTGGTTAAAAGTATATAAGTTTCTTCAATTGGTGCAACTCGAAGACAACCTTGAACTTGAAAGCTCGAATGCTTGAATGACTGTTTCAGAAGCTTGAGTGACTGAACTTAGAAAGCTTGAAAACAACTTAAGAGTTTGATAGTTTAAAATAATCAGTTGTTCAGTAGTCTTCTCAGTCACTTTCTCCTTCTATTTATACTGTAAGGAAAATGCCCGTTGAAGAGAGACATTGTCCTTTGTTGAAATTCAAATTGATCTTTAAAATCTTCGCAATAAATGCGGCTGGAAAAACTGGGTTGTAGGGCATATCCTACTCTGATCCGCATTAATGACGCCACTCCTCGGCTACAATGCTTTTGCAGGTCCGCGGGTCAAGGTGGCATCACCTCATTGGCTGGGCACTAACTTCTATCTATCAGACACTTTGACATGATTGAATCCTAGTACAGCATTCAGTAAATTCCTCGTACTGTAATGAATAACTTAGAAAGACTTACATCTTCCTGTTCTCGAAAGTTGTAGTCAGCTTCCTGATCTGCGATAGCTTTCTGATCTGCGTCTGCTTCCTGTTTTAGAACAGTTTCATGTTCCTGAAACCTACTTCCCGATTCTGAACAACTTCATATTCCAGAATCCTGCAGTCAGTTTCCAGTTTTTCATGCAACTTTCTGATCGGCAACTACTTCCTAGTTCTGAACAGCTTCCTGTTCCAAAAACATGCAGTCAACTTCTTGCTGCTTTCTGTATGCTGCTTACTGATCCAGCTTGCTGATTCTGATTGCTTCTTCAGCATACTGACTTTTCTTGCTGAAATTCAGTCTTTGAAAATTTCTCATCTTCAGAATCCTGCTAATATTAGTATATACTATCTTTATGATTTTTTACATCTTTACAAAACAAACCTTTAGAAAGATAAACTTATCAACCAAAAATCCACTTATAAAATGTGGAAAAATAGGTACTTAACTTCCTATCCAAAGCTACATTGTCTCATCAAAACCTTTCAGAAATATCCCAACAACAACAACAACAACAATAATAATAATAGTTTTGTGCTTTGATTTAATTTATGAATAATAAAGAATTGATTAATTATACTTATTAATATATTTTGTTCATTCTTTTGATCCTTTATATCTTAGAATTATTTTTACAATTTTAAATAATATTTTTCATTGTTTTTAGATGGACTTGTTCAAAAAAAATTATATTTATTCCAACATTTAGTTTATATTTAAAAAATTTAGGTTTCAAATTAATTTTACATTTTAAAAAAATATTTTCTTATATTTTTTAAACCATTTTTCAGATTTTTTAGAACATATTATAGTTTTTTTAAATAATTTTTAGATTAATTAATATATTTATTTGAAATAATTTTGAATAAATTACCAAATATTTTTTTGTTATTTTTATTAAAAAAATTGTTCAATTTATTAATTTTTAAATCTTACACAACTAATACTACAAATTATTTGAATTAATTTTTTAAATTTGTTGATTTTAGATTGTTAGACTCAATCTCACAACCTCATTATTATTATTATTATTATTTTATTATTATTATTATTATTATTATTTATTATTTTTAAAATAGTTTTCAAATTTTCAAACATTTTACAACCCTTCATAAAATGAAATTTAGATTTTAAAATTATTTTCCACATTTATATATTAAAATTAGAAACTAATTTTCAAAATTTTTAATTTTTGACAATGTTTAAATTTCATTATTTTCAAAATTTAATCATATCATTAAAATATAATCATATCATTTAAGATAGTTCCTTTAGTTTTATCTCTACTCATATATATAAATTATTAGATAGCTTATTTTGTAATATATATGTGAAGTTTATTCTATAAAATACTTAAAAGTTATTTAGTTTTTTTTTTCTTTTTTCCTATTGGTTGATAGTTTGGGAGGGAAAATGGCAAATCTGTAAAATTTGTCAACTTCTCTCATTCTATATATAGTATAGATTTTTCATAAAAATGAAATATTTTTAAGTATTTAAATTAATGGTTAATTACATAAAAAACACGAATTTAGGATTCATTTTCAATTATAATATAAACTTTGAATATTAACACCATAAATTACCAATTTAATACTCGTATCAATTCGATACATAATTGAGTTTTTTGAACTTCAATTGTTGATATGGAATCTGAAATGTATGCCCACAATCTAGTTATTCCACATAGTATGTCCACTTCTTAGTCATCATCCATATGGAATTTTATAAATTCAATAAGGGTAATTCTATTAACAGCTACCAATATTTCTCTCTACAACTATAATACATTTAATTTCTCTGTTTTATCCTTAATATTTTTTATTCTTTTCACAATCATCATATCTCCATCACATTTATTATCTCAACCGTCAACTCTCTCTTTCTCCAAACAAAAACAACATTCGTTTCATTCTCCATTATTCCATAAACTATGAATTTGAATGATTAGTCACACAATATTTAGATTGAAATGAATAATTAATTTTTTTTATCAGTATCCATACATTTTATATGAAGTTATTTTGGATTTAGAATTTTTCAAAAAAAATTAATATCCCTCTACAACCATGACTCTCTTTTTCGACATTTGGTACTTCGATTAATTTATACTGTATAAATACATAAAATTTTATGCATTGTCCTGTATTTCTCAACATGGGAACTATTTTTTTGATTTATTTTAAGGAGATACATTTATTACCTCATAAATTCAATTTTCTTATAATGTTAATTATTTTAATGAAATATTTGGGGATATAATAAAATTCTTGAGAAATTAAATGAGCAAAAAAATAATTTTGAATAATTAAAAAAAATAGATTTAGATTGCATAAAATCTCTTTTTGCGTACATATAAGGGGAACGGAAAAGTGGTGATTGGAGACTGTGAAAAGAGAAAAAAAAAAGTTGATTTAAAAGGTCAAAATAGAGAATTCACATATATAATGACTGTAGAGAAAAATAATATGGCTGTGAATAGAATTACACATTAAACAATAAAAGAAACCCATGTGAGTTTCAAGCTGTATCGAACAAAAAATAACGAGTCTACAGAAATTTGAGCTCTTAGCAACCCAGTGTGTAGTCACCAGCAAATCTTATTACCACTTAACTCGCATTCCTTTCCCCGACAAAGAGAAAATGTCAAAGAAAGAAAAAAATTATACTTGGCTCACTAGATCAGAGAGAGAAAGGCTCATCGGATGGGAGGGAGAGTAGAGACAGAGAAGGAAAGGAACCAAGGATTATGGCTGTCCCCCTTCTTCTTGCAAAAAGATGTCGTTTTCATTTATATATTATGGGATTTTTTATTATTAACCTTCTATTTATAAAAAAGTTTATGTTGATGATGACCAAGTGGGTGGACGATAACTCAATTCTTAACATACATTTCGAACTCCACATCAGCAATTGAAGTCCAAAAAGTTCAATTATCCAAAAAGTTCAATTATATCTCGAATTGATATGGGTATATTTAAATTGGTGATTTATGTTCTCAACATTCAAAATTTATATTGTAATTGAAAGGAGATCTAAAATTCATATTTCTTTTAAATATAAATATGTAACTAACCCTTAAATGAATAACTTTTATAGAATATTTTTTGTTTTAGCATACAGTGTAATTTTTAACATAAAAATTCAAATAATTAGAGCAATACTAATTATTATAGGTGGACATATCAACATATGTTGTGATATGCAATTGATCATTTTCTTATGTTGCTATATATAGGGGTGGCAATTCGTGACACTGCATGATGATCCAACATGTACCTATCATGTATATAGCAGCTATAGTCATGACTCTTCGTGGGTTCTAGTCAGAAACGAGTTGGACACAAGCCAGTGGCGGATCCAAGAATTTTAATTTGGGGGTACAAACAAGTAAATAATAGATAATAGGAAAAAAAATTATGCATAAACATTGTTTCATATATAAAGTTTACAATCAAGATAATCAAATACATAAGATATTCAAGCCAATCATATTTTTTGAACCAAGAGACACTAAATCGACGTATACCTCCAAGTTCTCTTTGAGGGAAGTCATGATTTTTTGGTTGACGTGGTTCTTTAAGAATATATGCTCTTCTCACTGCATTTCGTTGTTTTGGAGAATAATCCATTATATTTATTATTTTCCCTGGATCGTGGGGAAGAAGTTCGACATCATATAAAAATTCTTCCTCTTCTGATGCTACTCTACTTTCCCTTGAACCACTTGATTCCATTTTGTTTTCTTGAATTTGGGGTGAATTAAATGATTGAGAAGGAGACTCACCATCTTCTCGAGGTACTTCGACATCTCTTTGTAAAGAACAAGAAGTTTCTTAAGATTTTGCTTTCTTAAACATAAATTGTCGAAGATCGGGTTGTTTTTCCATTGTCTTTATTTTCTTTGATTTAGGAGTATTCTTCATCCTAATACAATTGATAGTAAATAATAAGAATAAAATCAATTCTATAGTAAATTAACAATTACAATTACAATCCATAAAAAAATAACAACACATTTGTCACAAAATCAATAAATTTCATCCATAAATATGAAAAAACATAAACCCTAAATTATGAATAAAAACAACATCAAATTCACTAAATAATAATCTACATCATATAATAAATAAGAATACATATAAAATATAAAGATAAAATAAGTAAATAAATGTAAAAAAAGTTGAAGAATGGCTTCCTCTCTGTTTGCTCGAGCAGTAGGAAAATTGAAATGGGAAAAATTCTTAGCCAATTTCTTTTAATTTAGGTTAATGGCAGTTTTGTAATTACCATGCCAACTAAGGTTATTATAGAAATTACTTAAGTATATATATATAAAAAAAAATCAATTTGGGGTACAACTGTACCCCTTGTCCCCTTACAAATACGCCCCTGACACAAGCAGCACAAAAAATATTTGGGTTATGTCAAATCAACCTGCGAAGCCATACATTTAACTCGCTTGTAATGATATTTAACTCAGAAAGATAACGGGAACAAGAACCGGAAACGGATCTACAAGAACATGATTAAATCAAGTTGAATCGGGCTTTGGAAGATTTGTTGCAACTAACTTGAACCAGGAGTTGGGAATCAGTTTCAGGAACTAGGATTTATCATAGAGGCAATTTTGAAATCCATAATATAAGTTGAATCTGTTATGTTTGTTTATAAATATCTTAGGTAGTGTTTGTATAAAGTGATTTGAAATTCAAAATTTAAAATGAACTGATTTCAAATCCACTCTAGTCATGGTGAATTTGGAATCCTTCAAAATTAATTTAAAATTAAAGTGATGAATTTCAAATTCACATCTATCCAAACACCACCAATATATTTTCTACCATGACACCAAGTTACATGTTTTTTTCTCCCTCTCTATAACTTTTTATAATCTATATATAAAAGAAGGATTTTCAAATTTCCAAATTTTGACAAATCAGGATTTTAAATCATTATTTTTAACTGCCAATAAAATTTGTATTATTAAAAAAAAAATTAAAGAGCACCACTCACTCTCATGTCTCAATTAATATTTATAGTGAGGTAATTAAAGGTATTTTGAAGGTAAATATTTGTGTTTATAATAAAAACGTGTTAATTCTGGTGAGTCAGTACTGAATCTCATTCCTTTTATTTTTCCTTTTTTTTTTTTGTATACGTGAAAAGTTTTAGATTGGTATGAACATTCTATCCTAATATGTTCGAAGTATTAATTTCTATGTTATTGCTCAATGAAGATTTTCCATTCTGAAGCTCGGAGAGTTGAGATGAATTCAATGGTGCATTCGTTACTAAAGGGATCATTGCATATCTAATAATTTGGCCTTTCCTGGCATGATGCTCTTTTCAATGGTACTTTAACTTTCAAACACTTCATTTTTTTAAGAGTACCGTTTTTATGAATTAGGTGCACGGATCATGGGCGTACGCGGGTCAGGTCGGATTCAACTGGATCCGTAACCAATTTTTTTAAAATTTATATTATAACTTTTATGTTATATTATTTAAAATGAGTAATACAATAAAGTTGAAAAGAAAATGAACAATACATTAATAAAAATTGTTAGGAGTATAATACGGTGCTCCAGGAGTATTCATCGGATTTGGTGGAAAATTGCTAGCTTCTACGAAATTTAGTGGAGGTGTTGGGAAATTTTGTGATTGGAACCTAACATCTTAAGGACGATGTTGAAATATTGGACCAGATATTGTTATTTTGGGAAGAAGTGTTTTCCCCGAAAGTGGAAGAATTAAACTAATTCACCCAAAAATCTGTATCCATCCTATTTTGGTGATGTGTAAGATTATAGATGAATTAATATTTGTAAGAAGTGATAGAAGAATGTTGAATTAAACCATGTATTTATAGTGGAAATTTTTTGGATTTTGAAAAAAAAAAAATGTAACAAATAGTCGTTTAACAACAACTATAATATGATTTGAATCACCTTGAAAATTTTAATATTTAACTAATTTAACATTTATTAAAAAAAATAAAAAAGAAGAAGAAGAATAACAAAATGGCTAAAACGGCTAGTTTCCGAAAATTAAAAAAGTTGAAAATTTTTAAAAAAGAAAAGTAAAAGCTGCTAGCGGCCCCACTTCTCTCCCATCTTTCCCCCTTCTATCTAGGTAGAAAAACTTCTACCCATTTCAACTCCTTCTATCTAAACCCATTTGATATGTCATTATTTGTATATTTTATCATCATAATTATTTTTGGTTATAGTTTATTTATGCTTTAATTGATTTAATTATTATTGTTATTTGTAGGGATGAACTTTGAGGAAAATTGGACATAAAATGATCAAATTATGCTTAAATTGTGAAGATGAGCTCAATTGATTTGAAGGAGACTATGCTTAATGGGCTTGAAAAGGACACATCAAATGATTTAAGTGACTTGGTGGGAAAGAAATGGTAAAGAAGAGATTTATCCCTTATGTTATGTAATAGACTTTTATATTCTTAGATTTTTAGTCTTTTAAGGGATAGAAAATATATTTTATGTCATCTCTCTCCTCTCTTTCTCTCTCTAGGGGCCAAAGACTATAATCAATCTCTCATTCTCTACACTCTCACATTCTAAGTTTTCTCTCTCTAGTTTTTCTCTTGAAGATTACATGGAGATGATTAATCAAAGCATGAGTGGTTAAATTTCTCTCCGATTCAATGGTCGTTCAATTCGATTGCTATCACTGTGAGACTTTGTACTTGATTTGATTTCTTGTTTTATTTCAAGTATCTATTAATTCATGATTTAATTCCACATAGTGAGATATAGTTTTGGTTGATCTGACAATTCGATTTGAATTATATTTTGCTAATGTTATCCATGAAGTTGGGATGTGTAATTGTTGAATGATTGGTACTTAGTAGCAATATGTTGGTTATGCTTTTGTTGAGATCATGTAATCACCTAATGAATTAATGGGACTAAAGGAACCATAGGCTTAGTAATTGCAGCTATCTCGATTATTGGGTTCTAGGTTTCAATTTAGGTTTAACTGTTTTCACCGGAGTTTAATGCGGTTGTTAATTAATTTGGAAAGTGCACCAATTAGTTAATGCTAGTATTGATTGGATGTTGGGTTCGATCAATTAAATTGGGAAAACATGGACTTCTCTACGGATTCATGTTTAGTCTAAGGTTAAATGTTTGAATGTACGAGATGATATTTGTAGTTTATAATCGGTGATGCAATCGAATGTCGACATCCTTGAATCGGAGCTTAGTGAGGTTAATCTCTCTCCTATTATTTCCATCATTCATTGATTGTTTCTTTCTTATTTTATTTGATTATTTGCTTAGTTTAGTTAGTTTAGCTTCATTAGTTTAGTAGATAATCAAAAATCCCTTCATGGTTCATTTTTATGCTCAAGAGAATTAAGCTTTGTTCTCTGAGAATCAACTCTGATTGCCGTTATACTCATTCATTTGTTCATTTCGAAGTAGGATTTTATTTGTGTTGGTCTAATACATCCCCAACCACATGCAAGGTTTTTTTCATACTCCATGTCAACAAATACCTCCCGATTGAGGATGTTTTAAGTGTAATAAAAGATTTCATGTGGTGATTGACACCTTATGCAAAATTTATCCTATAATACGATTGTATGGATGTTGCATTAACAGTCTTTTACCTTGAAATGAAATAGTTGTTTTTTTTAGTGTAACTACACAATTTATTCATTTGGAATTTTGTGTAAAAATAATCTATCGATCGATAGCTTTAATAAGCATTCTAATAGCTATTTTTAGCTAGTCTTTTATAGATCATTCTCATGCAATGCACAGGCTCCCACTAGTTTCATTAGGATTCAAAGTATAAATCAAATGTTTGCCCAATCATAAAAATGTCATGATGCGAAGACAAAAAACATATCCAAGAGGTTATAGCTTCCATCCATACCAAAAATTCAAAAATTGTTTGTTGGTCCCAAATGGTTTATAGGATCAAAGGAGGTGAATGAACCTCTATCAATTTTTAAAAATCTGTTCGAATTTTATGGCACTGTATTCTATCGTAGATACATCACGTAATGCAGTACAGTGCACTGGTCGAGAATGCAGCTCAACTTACTATATTTGAGTTCTTTATGCAACGGAAACAAAACTTTGATAGAGTTTCTTTTTAAAACGTTTTCTAAAATATGGTTTTTGCAAGACTTTGAAAGCAGAATGATAAAGATATAGAATGCAGCACAAAAGTGCTAAGAAAAGAAAATAAACACACAAGGCTTATAGTGGTTCGAAGTCTTCTTTCAGTTTTAGAATACTGTGCCAGCATACTGCATCCTGCAACTGCAGTGCAACTTTCTATTCACCTTGTTATATTCCTTGTTCTTGCTGCTTGTTGTACTGAATTACTTACTGTATGCAGATATTCTAAAATATTGTTGTATCCAGTATTGACTTTCCTGCTGTATCCGTCTACAACTTTTTTCTACTGAATTTTCAAATTTCTCCATTCTTCATCTTCAACTTGTAAGACTAAAAAACTATTCTAAGTTTCCACTTTAACAATGTGGAAAAATGAGGTACTCTAATTTCCTATTATAATACTATTTTGTCTCATCAAAATCTAAACATAAATTTTCTAACAATTTCCCACATTTTAATGATGACAAAACCTTTACATTATATAGTTCATTGTGAGAATTCAGAGTGTCATGCAACATATATTTTTCATACTTTATATAGAGATGATTACATAGTACAAGGATTCTTCATGCATTGATTTAACCGTGCTAGCATCCTATCTTATAAACTAGCAGCACATACACTCAAACAGATATTTCTAGCATGATTTTCCTACATCAAATAATAAAAAGCATGAAGTGCACAGAGTGTGAACTTGTTCCATCAACAGTAACTAGGGATGGCAATGGGCCGGGTTCAAACCCGGACCCGCCACAAACCCACCCCGCTCGGGGCGGGTAAAAACCCGGTCAAACGGGTCCCGGGGTGGGTTTGGACTCGGTCAAACGGGTCTATCCCGGGTCCGGGGTGGGTCCTGGTATTAGTCGAACCCGCCCCGTTTAAAAAAAAAATATATATATATTATTAATATTTAATAGAATTGAGAATATATATTATTAATTATATATATCTACACCATCCGTTTGTCTTTCGTTAATTGATGAAGAAGAAGACGAACTCGAAGAATGTATCACTTGAGAAATGAGACATTTGTGTTATATTTTTAATTCTATTATGTAATTTTGCATTGAACATTATATGTATGATTTTAAGATTTTAAGACATGTTGGGATTGTGTTTAAATATTTGAATTGTATGACTATAACATGGATGAATTTTTTTTCATGTAGTTTAAGTGATTAAGATTCATATATATATATATATATATATATATATATTGTATAATGTTTCGAATAGACATTATTTCAGGAAAAACAAAAGAAAAATAGGAAAAAAACACAAAAAAAAATTAAAATTAAAACGGGTCGGGACGGGTTACCCGTCGGGTTTACCCGCCGGGTTCACGGGGCGGGTTTTGGCAGGGCGGGGCGGGGCGGGTCCCGGGTCTAAAAATTTTTTGGTGGGGTGGGTCCTAGGACAGGCCAAACCCGTCCCAGACTCGCCCCGTTGCCATCCCTAGCAGTAACTTGAGTATATCAGAAAGTAAAGTTTACAAGTTATAGAGCTTACAGAATGATTTTACAGAAAAATGCAGTAAGCTATTGATCTTATTTATTATACTTTTTCAGGATTGCCGACGTCTGAAAAGCTTCCTTCTTACTATATCATCTTCTGGTGGCTTTCTTTTCTCATACTTGGTCTCTTTCCACCAATTAATGATCGATTCTTGATAGGATTCTTCAAGCTTCTTTTTGATATATGGAATTTGAATCCATCTGAGCCAGAAGTCTTTAGAAAATGATATATGCACTCCTTGCTTGATTTTCTTAATCAGCTCATTTTGATTTGCAAGCTCTCCATCTCTTGCTAGCTATTCGTACATTTCCAATGTAATTAAACATGTAGCATATCTTCCGAAATAGTTCAGCTGACAACGATGCTTGAAGTACCTCAGATATTTTGATCTTTTGTAAAAGGATATCTCTTCAAAGGTAGGATTTTTGTGCTTTGGAATGATCACTTTGTTGAAGATTTTCAGATTCCAAGTATGACTTTCTTTAAGGGACCTTTGATCCAGCATCATAGATACTTCAGTAGAAATGTGTCTGAATCAAAGTAGGGAACATCTTGAGGAGGGTATTGATCCAAAGCTTCATCAACTTTCTTTGCAAGCTCTGATGTCTTCTCTCCTATCACACCAAGCCTAGACATTCAGTCTTCCCGGTCCCTTCTTCTTTTCTCTTCAGCTTCTTTCAGTTGTCTCTATTTCTCTTCATCCAACCTTCTAACTGCAACAACACTTAAAGGTTTGCTCTTTTGAAGTGGTTGTTATTTTCTACTACTCCTTCTTTGAGCCGATGCAACTTTTTTTCTTTCTGTTATTTTGGATGCGGTGCTACTGCTTTAGATGCAGCAACCCCAGCACTTGCACCTCCTTCATCTTTATCGTCATTTCTCTTCTTATATTAAGGACTCTGACCATGTCCTAGAATCTAATCTTCTTCACATTTTGTTAGCCAGAGGCTCCTCATATTCTTCATCATCTTTGTCTAAGTCCTTCATGACCTTTTCTACTGCAGCATTCATTTTATTTTCTTCTGATCTTTTCTTACTTTCCCTTTTTTTGTCATCATCAACTAGGGGAAGTTTGAGAGATGCAGATCATTGCTCAGTAGAAACAAATTGGGGGAAAGCACAATGCAGGATTATTCTTATTTCTCCACCAAACAATTTCAGATTGTTTATCTTATCATTCGTGCTTTGAAAATCATGAGCTTGACTTGATGTGTTTTCTTGCAAAGAGTTGAGTACTAAATTCTGTATAGCAAGAGTGCTTTTAATTTCATCAACAGACATGTCCCTTACTTTAATGACATCTTTGCATTCTCTTTCAACTCTTTGACGCTCGTGATGTTGTGTGCATTTCATCAGCATCGAGTTTTGTTTGAATTCTGGATAGGAGTTCAGCAAGCTTTCTTCTCAGATTTTCCATAAATGAGGCATGGGATTTATCACTCAGTTTGATACTATTGGTCATATTAACTTCATGTGTCTGCATTACCCGAACCAGCCCATGTACAATATTAATGATCCCATGAAGTGATTGTTTTTTAGCATCTGTAAAGATCATAGAGTCATAGCTTCTCTTCCTGGTGATCTCTCTTGTAGATTGTTCGTAGGAAACCAGAGACAGACTAGAGTCCTGAGCTTGCTGCTGGATAGTTTCTGCAAAGTGCTGCTCCATATTCTTTCTGACGGTATCTGTAGACTGCATCTTGCGAAAATGTGAGCCAACTCCAAGTGGAGGACTATCTCCTCCAAGGTCCTCATCATCATCAGAAGAATCTCCTTCATCATCTTATGGATCTTATGTAGGAACGGCTATAAGAGCTCACTTTCCTCCTCGAGGTGCATTATGTACCCTTTCTTGTTTTTCTAAATCCTTCGACAGCACTGCCTCAGCAGTAACTGTGCCTAAGGTCTTCGTCAGAGATGTTGTCTCAATAGCAATCTTGGCAGTATTCATTTGCTGTATTGGATACTCCAGCTGTATTGTTGTATTCTCTCATACTTCTATAATTCTGGTGGCAGCATTAAGAATGTCCAGATTTTGTGCATCGATGTATATGCGTTGAATGATTTGCTGGAATTCTACCAAGAATTTGTCATTTTATGATACTTCTGATTTAGCTTTGAAGGTATGGATGACCTCTTTCTCAATTGCAGCATCAGAATCTGCTGCATTCTGGTTCAAATCAGCATTTTGTACTGCTAGCAAGGCCAATACAGGGAATCATGCCTCAACAACTTCTTCCGTGGTTGCATCATCAGTGATTTCTTCATTTAGGCCGGCCAGAACTCCTTTAATCTTCTCTAAAGCTCCCACTTAATATATTTTCCATGTATTCTGATGAGTCTTTATAATCCACCAGTTCGTGTTCATCGGTCTCTATTTATTTAAGGCTTACAATGGGCGATAGAGCAACTGCCATGTTATGGAAGAATGGTGAGTCATGAGCTTCTATTCCACTTTCTCCTTCACTGGGTTACAACTTGCGATGAGTTTGTTTTGGTGGTTCAGCTTTACTTGCTTGTAGGCCCAGGTGCAACATTCTGTTGTTGGCTTCTTCCACATCGAGATGTGTCATCCCTGTTGTCATCGATTGTTCACCCTTTGTACAATCAAAATGGTCCTTTCATTTTGCAGCTCTGTGCTTTCACAGACTTTCTTGCTTTGCAGCAATTTCGTTCAGCTTCTCTTATCTGCAGGATTCAGCAAATCTGGGTTGAAGTAGAGACATGATTTCATTAGTTTAAACCCAGTCAATGACTGATAGAGGATAATTACGCTACTAATTATCTCATTTATTTTAATTATTTACTTTTGATAGGAAAGATATTATTTGCCTCAAATGAATTCATTCCATTCCATCCAAATAAAAAGAGTACAAAGAAGGAAAATAAGGAAACCGTAAAATAAACTTGGAAAGTAAATAATTAAAATAAATGAGATAATTAGTAGCGTAATTATCCTCTATCAAGAACTATTGTCTCTACTCTGAGAAAGTCCTTCCATGCCAGTAGCTCTTTTTCTCTGGAAAGACGCATGTTTCTCCATAAGCGATAGAGATTAAAGAAGTTCTTATTTATTGACTCAGCAGAACTGGTAAGGAGATAATATAATATGTCATGTTAGAGTCAATATCGCTGATGGTTTTCTCCTGATCAACCCAAGCCTTTAATTGGGTGATAGGCTCTGCAACTGTGTCCCTTACCACCATTGTTTTCTTCTTCTTCATCTTCTGAAGCTTTCTAGCTTTCATCTTTTTCTTCTTCTGTTCAATCCTCTACTTCTTCATCTTTCTCATCTCCTTTCGGCTAGGTAAGATAATGTACCTAAGGGCCATACTATTATCAACTTCTTCATGCTTAGAGGCCTCATCTTCCAGTTCCTCTTACTAATCCAAAGCTTTTACAGTTGTTGTATCTTGAGGTACAACTGTTTTCTTCTTCCTTGATATCTTCATGAGAGGCATATCATCATTGTCATCTCCATCATCATTATTGGAGGATGAAGGTTTTGCAGCTTCCTTCTCAGCATCGGTGTTGTATCCTACTCGAAGTCACTTGTTGTATTACCTCTTGCTGCAGCAAGTTGTCTTCTTTTAGATTTTTGTACCTTCTTCACAACCTTCTTTTTGGAAAGGTCTTTTTTAACGCCTAAGTACCATTTAGCAGGGATAGGTTCAACTTCCTCAACTTTAATGCCCAACTTGCAGAGAATGGAGGTGATGGTGATGCCAAAACTTCTTCTAACCATTTTCTTGGTAGCTTCCTCCCAAATTCTCTTCAGAATGAATCTGCTCTAGTTGACTTGCACACCTTTCATTATTGTAATCATGATTCTGAAGCGGAGATCAATGCATTTATCAAAGCTTCAATATCTTCCTTCAATGGAGTATGCACTGACATCGTGAAGAAACTCATACTCAAAGTTTAGTTTCTTCTTCTCACAACTTTTTCTAACAGGACCAGTGGTGGAATCCTGTTTGAATAGATTCCACATTTCTTTCATGTACTCTATTTCATATCTCTCGAGCTCTAATGGAGGTAGCTCTTTCATAAAGATATCGGTCGTGGAAGCAATATCCTTCGACGTCAGAGTGTATTTCTTTCCCTCTGCATCCATCTTGAAGATGATGTTTTTATCATCATTAGAAAGCCTGGCAAAGGTATAGAATTTCTAAACAGTAGGGACCAGCATTCTCTTGTATCTGGTGGTGAGAAAACCAGATATGTTGTTTTTCTCCAAGCACTATTAGATTTTAAAAATGACATCTCTATCATAGATGCTTCCTTCAATGATCAGCGCTTCTAGGTTGACGAGACGACCTTTGAGAACTTTGGTTTCCCTTTCGATAGCCATGGATGATCAGATAAGATTTCATAAAGGTGAGATTTTGGGATTTTACTGAAACGAGTGAGATGTTCTTGCTTGAGGAGAGTGTAGAGATTGAACGAGAGAGATGATGAGTAGTTCCAATTCAAATATATGGAGGTTTATGATCAACAGTCATGATTAAAAGATCGTGATAGAGACGTGAAATCTAACGATTGGGATAAAGAGATGGAGAGGCTTCTTTGTAAAATAGATAACTTCTAGGGTCGAAATGTAAGATCCGACTATTGCTATTCTGAAAAGGTGGATTTTCATTAAATGTGAGATACGTTTTTTCCACTCAAATGATTAGCGTTTAAAGTTACTATTCCTAATACAAGATTGTAGGGTTTTAAATGCAGTATCAATAAATGATGTATCCCAGACATGCTATATTCTGAGATGCACTGAATTATGTTCAAGTTGAATTATGGCTTCATGTTGTGATGTATTGTTGTATTCATGTGTAAACACAACATTCCCTCTTGTTTCATACTTACCCTTCCTTCTGAGAGCGTTTTGTTCCAAACATCATAACTTGATGATTCCAAGTTCATTTCTGAGCATAGAAAACCTTGATTCACATAAAGGTTTAGTGAAAATATCTGCCAGCTACAGATCTATATGGACATTTTCAAGCACAATGTCTTTATTTTCCACATGATCTCTTATGAAGTGATGTCTCATATCTATGTGTTTTGTTCTGGAGTGGAAAACTGGATTATGCGTATAACAATTGCACTTATATTATCACATTGAATAGGAGTTTTCTTTTCTATAATCCTATAATCTTTTAAGTTGTTGTATCCATAGAATTTGAGCACAACATCTTCCTGACATATTCTGCTTTTGTTTTTTAAGTTGCTATAGATGTTTGTTTCTTATAGAACTAAGATATCAACCTTTCTCCAAGAAATTGACTAGTACCACTAGTACTTTTTCTATCAATTTTACATCCTGCAAAATCAGAATCTGAGTATCCATTTAAGCTAAAACCTCATTCCATGGGATATCAAATGCCAACATCTTGAGTTTCTTTCAGATACTTGATGATTCTTTTTACAGCTGCAATGTGAGATCTTTCGGTGTTGTTTAGAATCTTGCACATATTTCTACTACAAACATAATATCTAGTCTGCTTGTTGTAAGATATATCAAAGAACCAATTAATCTCCTGTATTTTGTGATATCCACATCATTTCCATTCTCATCCTTGTCAAGACTGATTGACGTAGCCATAGATATGCTCACTGTTGATCCATTTTCCATTCCAAATCTCTTAATTAGCTCCTCGGTATACTTGACTGGATTAATAAAAATACCGTTGTCCAGTTGCTTGACTTATAAACCAAGAATGCAACTTAACTCTTCCATCATGCTCATCTCAAACGTTTTCTGGATGAGGATTGAGAATTTTTCGCAAAGATCTTTGTTTGTGGATTTGAAGATGATATCATCCACATAGATTTGTACAAGTAGAATGTTGTCACCATCTTGTATTTTAAAACGAGTTTTGTCCATTATTCCTTTTTGAAATCCATTCTCCAACAAATATAAGGACAACGTATCATACCAAGCTCTTGGTGTTTGCTTCAATCCATACAGAGCTTTTTGTAACCTCCTCAAATCCTAGAGGTTGTTCCATATAAACTTCTTCAGATAAGAGACCATTTAAGAATACATTTTTGACATCCATATGATATACATTGAAGTTCTTATGTGCAGCATAGGCCAGAAAAATTCTGATAGCTTCCAGCCTTGCTACAGGTGCAAAAGTCTCATAAAATCAATTTCTTATTTCTGTCAATATTCCTTAGCAACTAATCTTGTCTTGTTTCTGACAACAACACCAGATTCATCCACCTTATTCTTGAATACCGACTTTGTTCCAATTACACCTTGATGATCAGGTCTGGGGACCAATTTTCATACTTGATTTCTTTCAAATCCATTTAACTCTTCTTGTATAGCTTGAATCCAATTGTTGTCCTCTAGAACTTCTTCAATGGTTTTGGGTTTCATTTGTGATATAAAATATGCAAACATATATTCATGTGGTTTTGATCTTCTTATTCTGACTCCAACATTAGGATCTCCAATTATGAGTTCTCTTGGATTATTCCTAAGCCATGTTCTATCTGGTTCAAATATGTATGAAGATTGGTGATCTATAGATTTTTTATCAACTCCGTCATGTTGAGTTCTACTAGGTTGTTATATTTCATCGGGTTGTTGTGTTGTAACTTGTGTTGCTATATTTTCGGGTGCAAGAACTTTAGTGTTGTATTCAGCGATAATTTCAACAAGCAGTGGAACTCCATCAATGTACTTAATTCGATGGCCATTGATCTTTATCTGAGATATATCTTCTTTCAGCTTGTCAAGCTCAGTTGTATCACAATGTGGTTCATCAAATACTACATGTATTAACTCTTCTACAACAATGGTCCTTTTGTTAAAGATCCTGAAGGCCATGCTTATTGATGAGTATCCTAGAAATACTCCATCTGATTTTGCATTGAAGGTCTTCAGGTGTTCTTTTCCATTATTCAGGATGTAACATCTGCATCCAAAGATATGTAGATATGAAATGCTTGGTGTATAGCCATACCAAATCTCATAAGGAGTTTTGTTATGATCTTTGTTGATTATGCATCGATTTTCGGTATAACATATTGTATTGGTATCTTCCCAAAATCTTTTAGGTATTGCAGCTTCAGCAATCATTGTTCTTGTTGTTTCTTTTAGAGTTCTATTTCTTCTTTCTGCAACTCCATTCTGGTTGGGGTGTTCTTGCGGTAGAATATTCATAACTAATCCCATTTTCTAAACAATATTTCTCAATGAATTTGTTCGTGAATTCAGTTCCTTTGTCAAATCTTATCTTCACAATACTCAAGCTCTTCTCATTCTGAATTTCTTCATGAATTCTAGTAGCCTGTTTTGGGTTTTTGATTTCCTAGCTAGAAAGATTGTCCAAGTAAATCTAGAGTAGTCATCCATAACCACTAGGGAATATTTTTTCTCACTCACACTTACAGGCTCAATTGGTCCAAAGAGGTCCATATGAAGTAGATCAAGAATCCTGTGGGATGAACTTTGTACTTTCTCTTTGAATGAGCTTCTGAATTATTTTCCTTTCTGACATGTTCCACAAACATGTTTTTAAGGTTGCATCTGGTAAGCCTCTCACTAGGTTCTTTCTTGCTAGTTTGTTAATGGTTTTGAAGTTTAGATAACTCATCCTTTTATTCCAAGGCCAGTTTAATTCTGGTGTACTTTTTACAATGAGTAGGTTGGTTGCACTGTTGAACTCCAATCAGAAGTTAGATATTTTCTCTTCTGGTTCTAGTAAGCTTCACCTCATTAGATTTATTATCTCTGATCAGATACTTATTGAAGTTGAATTCCACAGAGCATCTTTGTCACAAAATTGACTAATGCTAAGAAGATTATATTTCAGTCAGACAAAGGACACATCATTGATGCATGTGTTGCCCTTGATCAAGCTTCTTGTACCCTTGGTGCTCATTTTAAAGTCATCTCCAAACATTACTTTAGGGCATTTACATGGTTGGAAGTCTTTGAAGGCTTTTTTGTTGCCAGTCATATGTCTTGAGCAACCGTTGTCAATGTACCATACATAACTGCATCCTGACAACTGTTCCTACATGCAATTCAAGCAGATTTAGGTACCCATACAAGTACAGGTCCTTTAGGGTTAGTTTTCTTTAGAATCCACATCTGTTTAATGACAATTGATTTGACATAAGCTTTGGTGATTCTTTTTCTGCAAGCAATCTTTGCAGAATATTGTTTGTGAACAATGTTATAGGAACATCTTTGTGTTACCTTCATTTCTAGAGTGAGGTATTTTTTTATACCTTCATGGAATATATCCTTATTTAGGTTTAAACATGTAAACTTTGGTATAAGATGGATATAAATTCTTTTGCTGTAATTTGTGAGATTGCTGCATTCTGACTTTGGTTGCAGCAGTTTGACTCTGCTGCATCTTGTGAGTCTATGCAGTCTTATTTTCTGTAGTCTCCAACAAGGGTTTCTTTCCCTTATCAATTGTGTTTGGTTTGTTCAAGACTTCCTTTGGTTGATATAGCTCTTCAGTGAAGAATACTCTTACTTGAACAAACTTCTCAACTTTGATTAAACTAGTTATATTTTGAGAATTTTCAGCACTGTATCGTAGACCATTTCCTTTATAGGCGTTTTGAGTCTCAATGATACATTCGTGTGCCATCTTAGCTGATCTGTTGTATACATCAATTGTATTTTGCAGATTTGCTTTCTCAGTTTCTAGCTTAGTGACTAGCAGCTTGAACTTGGAAACTTCTGCCCTAAGATTATTGCATTATGTACTGTAGTACTCAAGGTCTGAGAGTTTTGCTTCCGGTATAGTTTGCTCACTCTTGAGCATCAAATTTTCCTCTTTAAGTTCCTCATGAGCTGAGTTTATCTGCTCAAAGTCACTCATGATCTATCTAAAAGACTGGATCATGTTCAACTTTTCACTACCAAAATCATTAAAGGATTGAGAGGATACCTCATTATCTTCATCTTCACAATCTTTCGTCATTAGGCATAGCAATGCTTCTTGATAAGATGTGGAGCTATCACTGTCGCTCTCTGATAAACTTTGTTCTTTTGACTTTTCTTTAGATGAGCTTGCTGTTTTCAGTGCTTCAACTTTACCAAGAAGTGCTCTCAACTTTTATTTCTCATCTTTCTTTTTTTCTCTTATTTGCTTCATTTCTTCTTCGGGATATTTGTACACTTGAGGATAGGGGCAATTTCTTGCATAATCACCTGATTTCTTGCAATTGTAACATAGGTTAGAAGAAACTATATTAGATTGTGGTCCTTGATTTACCTATGGGGTATGGAGTTTCTTCTTGAAATCTTTTTCCTTTTTTGTTAGTTTTCAAAAACTTCTTGAATTTCTTCAAGAGTAGTGTCATTTCTTCTTCCTCATCTTCTGCATGCAGCTCCTTCTGCTTGCTACTGCTTGTAGTTGTTGTATCTTTGGATATTGCAGTAAGTGCAGTGACTTTGGTGTCTGATTCTTTAGCCTCTATAAAAGTGATGCACAGGCATATCAATTTTATAATTTATATATAGATATGAAAATGTTGAACATGAAAAATAATAATTTTTTTTCGGACAATATCGATCTAATTTATACCCGTGGTGATGCACGATCATAAAATTTCAATATTTCGAGTTTAATGTGAAAATATTAATTTATGAAAAAAAACAAGTTCTTGATAATATTTTAATCTCATTTTGTCCCAATGTGATGTATGGGCAAATAAATTTCAAGTGTCGGTAGTTTTTTTATGTTGATCATGAAAAATAAATAATATAGTTTTTCAAAGTTATTTCAATTTAATCTACTACACATATAATTTATGAATTTTCATCATACATTATCTGACTACTTTAAAACTATTTTTTTTGTCATAATTAGCATGGAAAAAAATTATGCAAATATATGCTCATACCTCATTCATTATAATGAGAGTAAAAATGATGATATTATTGTCACGACCACACTTACTTAACCGCACATAGAATGAATTTAAATATAACCTAATCTAAAAACCTAATATTATAAATAAAAAATTTCCAACATAATATTTTCATATAAAAGAAGTTTCAACAAACCGAAATCCATAAACAAGCTTCATGTTAATCCATTAGTATGCAGTATGTTATAAAATACATGACATTCAAAAAGGGACTTAATATCCAAAAGTAAAAGCAACATAAATCATAATCATGCCCAACCGATCGTCATCTATGTACATGAGTGCTCAAATTCCTGGAGGAGCTCCACAACTTACCCGGTACATCCTTAACATTACGCATCATCATGACTACCTACAAAGCATAAATGATGTGAGATAAATCTCAGTAAGCAGAAATTATTCATGATAGTATGGTTCTTTACAAATCATTATCTGGAATCCACTTCTCGAATTACCTATTTCATTTCTATTTTCCCACTCAAACACTCAACTAGTTCATTTCTAAAATATTTTGTGCACACAGCACCAACCTTGCGCACACAGCGCCAACTCATGCACACAATACCAACCTTCCGCACACAGCACCAATTTTGCCAACCTTGCACACACAGTGCCAAATTTTGCCAACCTTGCACACATAGTGCCAATTTTGTTCCCTTTTTGTCAAAACACATCATTTGATAAGACCCACAACGTCATTTCACAATAATCATTCAACTATCAAATTTATTTCATAACAATCATTGAGCTCACGGGTTCATCTATTTTACGATAGCCACTGAACGACAAATCAAAACTCGTAGAACACATAGTATACATGTATCATCAATTAACACAAATAATTCACAAACTACCATTTTATGCTTTGTAGTTATAATAAATTTCTACTTACCTGAATTTGCAAGGATTCTATTATATAAGTACCCACGCTTGGACTGAAGGGGCTTCTCTTTTTATCAGTCGAAGAAAATGTATTCTGCTATCTTAGTAAAAACATAAGTCATATATGTACCTCCCTGCAATCGCTTAAGAGATAGCTTACTTTATAAGTTTTTTATTATTATATTACTAATATTAATATTAGGCAAAAACTTTTGTGCACAAGGTGCACTGATCCAAATCTGTGCACAACAATACTGTTATATTATATGAAGTAATACTGTTATATTATATGAGTGATATTGTATAATATGAAGTAATACTGCTATATTATATGAGTGATACTGTTATATTATATGAAGTGATACTGTTATATTATATGAATGATACCGTTATATTAATATAACAGTATCACTCATATAATATAACAGTATTGTTGCACCGTATGCACAGGAGTGTCACTCTTAATATTAAGTGTTATGCATGCCAATTTCATGCCACCCCACCATTCATATACATGTGTATATACTTATGTGTTAGTATTAATTAGTTTCATTATATATATGCACAATACTTCATGCACGTCACTTTATATATATATATATATATATATATATTATAATATTATTTTAACTTTATAATTGCACACACAACGTATATATAATATTACATATATTTGTATATATAAAATTAATATAAAATTATATAATTAATTATCAATACTATTAATTAAACAATTTACATTATGAACTTGAATATTATTAGAGTCTCAACTAACTATAATAGAACTTTCTCAACATTAATTATGTAAGAGAGTATAAATAATTTTATCTAACATCAAATTATAACAATGCAAGATCACAATTAACACAAATAATTAAAGATGCATGCAATGCATGAAGTTCATGAGAAACTCGGGTATCATATCCTCCTCTCCTTATAAAAATTTCATCCCCAAAATTTCACTTACTTGAAAAGTTCTGGATATTTAGACTTCATTTCATCTTCTCTTTCCCATGTGGCTTTCTCTACTAGTTGATTTCTCCATAATACTTTGACCAATGTAATTTCTTTATTCCTAAGTCATTTTACCTCTTGTAGTAAAATCTCAACTGGTACTTCTTCATAACTTAAATCTGTTTTCAGCTCCGGGGCTCTTTGTTTAAAACGTGGGATGGATTTGCAATGTACTTTCTCAGCGTAGACACATGGAACCCATTATGTATTTGAGACATCGATGTAGGTAAATCAAGTTTATAAGCGACATCACCAACTCTTTCAATAATAGGGAATGGTCCAACGTAACTTAAACTAAGCTTTCCTTTCTTCCCAAAACACATTATACCTTTCATTGGAGACACTTTCAGAAACACTTGATCACCCACTCTAAATTCTAGTTTTCTTCTTCTTTTGTCTGCGTAACTTTTTTGTCGACTTTGAGCAGTCTTCATTCTTTTACGAATCTGGTTCACTATTTTACTCATCTCCTGAATCATGTCTGGACCTAAAATTTTCCTCTCTCCAACCTCGTCCTAATGTACTGAAGATTGACATTTTCTACCATAGAGCGCTTCATACGGAGCCATTTTGATAGTGGATTGGTAACTGTTATTATAAGAAAACTCTATCAAAGGTAGAAATTTACTCCATTGACCCTTGAAATCTAACACACAGGCTCTCAACATATCTTCAAAAATATGTATCGTTCGTTCTGATTGTCCATCTATTTGTGGATGATACGCGGTACTGAAAGATAATTGAGTATCTAATGCTTTGTGTAAGCTTTTCCAAAAGGTAGATAAAAATTTGGTGTCCCTATCTGAAACAATAGTAAGTGGTACGCCATGGAGCCTGACAATCTCTTGTATATACATTTGAGTATAGCGATCCATAGGATATGTGGTACAAATCAAAAGAAAATGAGCTGATTTAGTTAATCGATCCACAATAACCCAAATTGCATTGTAACATTTTACTGTCTTGGGTAAACATGTGACAAAATCCATAGTTATATTCTCTCATTTTCACTCCGGAATGAACAGGGGTTGCAACATTGTTGCAGGTCTTTGATGTTCTGACTTGATTTGCTAACAAGTTAAACACTGTTCTACACACCGGGCAATATCTTTCTTCATACCCGGCCACCAGTAATGCAATTTCAAGTCCCTATACATTTTAGTGGCTCCTGGATGGACTGAATATGGTGATGAATGTGCCTCTAGCATCACGTCTTCACGAATCTTGTTAATATTAAGCACATATAATCGATCTTTATATCGGAGTACACCATTCTCTGCTAATTGAATGTCAGACAATTCTCCCAAAATGATGTCTCTCTTCACTTTAGCAAAATGTTCATCAATTTGCTGCCCTTGATAAATTCTATCCATCAAAGTAGGTTTGAGGGTTAGCACTACAAGTTTTGCTGCCACTAGCTCGTGATCAACAATTTCTACGTTCATTCTTTGTAGGTCAAGTAGCTCGGGCTTTTGAATCAAGGTCATAGCTGCTACTCTTTCTACTGACTTTCGGCTTAATGCGTTTGCCACCATATTAGCTTTGCCTGGATGATAATTGATGACACAATCGTAATCTTTCACAAGTTCTAACCACCTTTGTTGCCTCATATTCAACTCTTTTTGGGTGAAAATATATTTCAAGCTCTTATGATCAGTGTAGATCTCGCAATGTTCCCCATACAAATAATGTCTCCAAATTTTCAGTGCAAATACCACCGCAACGAGCTCTAAATCATGGGTAGAGTAGTTCTTCTCATATTCTTTTAATTGTCGGGATGCATATACAATCATCTTACCATTTTGCATCAACACACAGCCAAGACCATTCCTCGAAGCATCACTGTACACTTTGAAGCCTCCAGTTCCCGTTGGAATCGTTAAGATAGGAGTTGATGTCAGTCGCTTCTTCAGTTCTTGAAAACTTTGTTCATATGCCTCTGTCCACGTATAAGCCACATTCTTCCTAGTTAATTGTGTCAATGGAGAAGCAATTTTGGAGAATTCTTCTACAAATCTTCGATAATATCCTGCTACACCAAGAAAACTGCGCACCTCTGATGAACTGTGTCTTTAGTTCCTTCAACTCACCTAGTGCCATTCTATATGGTGATTTAGATATAGGGAAAACTCCTATGTGTAGATTAATTACAAATTCAATTTCACGATATGGTGGTAATCCTGAAA
Source organism: Scutellaria galericulata (assembly GCA_946896805.1). Lineage (NCBI taxonomy): Eukaryota > Viridiplantae > Streptophyta > Magnoliopsida > Lamiales > Lamiaceae > Scutellaria > Scutellaria galericulata. The sequence continues at coordinate 8,894,544 of OX335798.1, read as the reverse complement.
GATCCTCTTAAAATACCTCTAAATACTCTTACACCACTGGTACTTCACTCACAATCGAGCAATGATGTCCCTCAATACTCATTACACTCAACAAATAAAAATCACAACCACTTTCCAGTAATCTTTGTGCCCTGGTTGCTGATATCATTGGAAATTTAGAACTTTTCTTTAATCCGACAAAAGAGAAAGGTTCCTCTCCTACTGGCTGAAACGTAATACTCTTTTTCTGGCAATTGATTGTAGCACCATATTTTGATAACCAATATCACATCATATTTTGATAACCAATCCATACCCAATATCACATCATAATCATTCATATCTAGCACAATCAAATCAACACACAATTTCCTACCTTCTATCAAAATAATACATTCTCGTAGAATTTGATTAGTTTGTTTCGAATCACCAGATGGAATCATCACATTAAACCTAGCTTCCGTTAAGGTAGGTAGTTTACCCAAACTCCTCACATACTTAGTGGATGCAAATGAATGAGTAGCCCCATAATCAAATAACACAAAAGTAATAATACCAAAGATAGAGAGTTTACCTATGACGACTGGATTATCTTCAGCATCTTCCTTGGTCATCGTAAACACTCGTGCCGAGGTTCTCCCCTAATCTTTTTGTTTACCACTACTTGGACACATATTGGCTATATGTCCCTTTTCTCCACAAGATTAACAGTTCCTTGGGCTGAAAAGACAAACCCCAACATGCGTTTTGCCACAATTTGGACACAAGGGTGGTGGTGGTGGCACTTTACTCTGATCAATCTTAAAACGTTTATTCGCTCCTTTTTGTTTTGGTCGTTGTCCTTATTTGGGTTGAAAATCAGGTCTTGATCTTTGAAACTGCATTGGTCTTTTCTTATTATCCCCACTCCACTATAGTGTTGGCCTCTGTTGAAACTGACGTCGAGCCTCTTGTGTCTGCCTTATCCGCATCTCAGCTTGTTCTGCAATCTGTGCTCTTTCTACGACTTGAGAATAAGTCACACCCTGGATCCCTGCCATACGAACGTCCCTGTAAAGTTCAGGCCTTAAATCCTCAAGAAATCTTTCTACCTTCAGAGCTTTAGTACTAACCATATGTTCGGCAAACTTGGATAATTACTCAAATTTATTGAGGTAGTCTGTAACAGTCATGGTTCCCTGTTTCAACTGTATGAATTCATTCATTTTCATTATCCTAACAGGGGCTATAAAATACTTATTTCTGAAAATTTCTTTGAACCTATGCCATGTCATAATGATAACATCTTCAATGCTTTTAACTGTGTCCCACCAGTGTCCAGCACTACCCCGCAGCATAAAAGATGCACACAAAACCTTTTCTACTTCAGGAATTTTGTTGTACTGAAACATGTTATCCAAAGTTTTCAGCCAATCTTCCGCAACTAAGAGATCTTTAGCATCCTCAAATATAGGTGGGTTCAGTTTTCGAAATCGTTCGCAAACCATTTCAACATGTTCTACTCGGGGCTGTGGTTGATTAACTTCATCACGTGGTTGCCTATCAGCATCCCCTTGTTGAATAAGTTGTTGAATTTGTTGAGACTGTCGCTCAACTAAATCTGTCAGTCGTGCAATGATAGCATCACGTTCGACACCCGCAACTTGTGTCTCAAGTTCTGGAGTTATTTTTACCCCACTACTCTCACCTTCACCGCTTACCATATTTATATAACACTATGATCCTGAACCACATGGTTAATTATATAATTTATGATGCATATAGAATAAACATAATTTAAAATAACTTACTGGCATAATTGCGCTCCCAAATTTTTGAGCACATGTACATAGACAGTCTATAGGACCTTCAGCTGGCCTCTGATACCACTTTGTCATGACCACACTTACTTAACCGCACATAGAACGAATTTAAATATAACCTAATCTAAAAACCTAATATTATAAAAAAAAATTTCCAACATAATATTTTCATATAAAAGAAGTTTCAACAAACCGAAATTCATAAACAAACTTCATGTTAATCCATTAGTATGCAATGTGTTATAAAATACGTGACATTCAAAAAGGGACTTAATATCCAAAAGTAAAAGCAACATAAATCATAATCATGCCTAATAGGTCATCATTTATGTACATGAGTGCTCAAATTCCTGCAGGAGCTCCACAGCTTGCTCGGTACGTCCTTAACATTACACATCATCATGATTACCTACAAAGCATAAATGTCGTGAGATAAATCTCAGTAAGTAGAAATTATGCATGATAGTATGGTTCTTTATAATTCATTCTCTAGAATCCACTTCTCGAATTACCTATTTCATTTCTATTTTCCCACTCAAACACTCAACTAGTTCTTTTCTAAAATATTTTGTGCACACAGTACCAACCTTGCGCACACAGCGCCAACTCATGCACACAACACCAACCTTGCGCACACAGTGCCAATTTTGCCAACCTTGCACACACAGTGCCAATTTTGTCAACCTTGCACACACAGTGCCAATTTTGTTCCCCTTTTTATCAAAACACATCATTTGATAGGACCCACAACGTCATTTCACAATAATCATTCAACTATCAAATTCATTTCATAACAATCATTGAGCTCACAGGTTTATCTATTTTACGATAGCCACTGAACGATAAATCAAAACTCGTAGAACACGTGGTATACATGTATCATCAATTAACACAAATAATTCAAAACTACCATTTTATGCTTTATAGTTATAATAAATTTCTACTTACCTGAATTTACAAGGATTCTATTATATAAGTGCCCATGCTTGGATTGAGGGGGCTTCTTTTTTTATCAGTCGAAGAAAATGTATTGGATTCTATTATATAAGTGTCCACGCTTGGATTGAGGGGGCTTCTGTTTTTATTAGTCGAAGAAAATGTATTCTGCTATCTCAGTAAAAACATAAGTCATATATGTACCTTCTTGCAACCGCTTAAGAGATAGCTTACTTTATAAGCTTTTTATTATTATATTACTAATATTAATATTAAGTGTTATGCATGCTAATTTCATGCCACCCCACCATTCCTATACACGTGTATATACTTATGTGTTAGTATTAATTAGTTTCATTATATATATATGCACAATACTTCATGCACGTCACTTTATATATATGTATATATATAAATATTATGATATTATGTTACCTTTATAATTGCACACACAGCGTATATATAATATTATATATATTTGTATATATAAAATTAATATAAAATTATATAATTAATTATCAATACTATTAATTAAACAATTTACATTATGAACTTGAATATTATTAGAGTCTCAACTAATTATGATAGAGCTTTCTCTACATTAATTATGTAAGAGAGTATAAATAATTTTATCTAACAGCAAATTATAACAATGCAAGATCACAATTAACACATAAATAATTAAAGATGCATGCAATGCATGAAGTTCATGAGAAACTCAGGTAGAGATGCCCAAACGGTTTCCCGGTTCCGGTTCCGGTTTGAACCGCCGGTTCAACGGTTCCGAAATGGTGGAACCGAAACCGAACCGTGGAAGGAAAGGTTTCGGTTTCGGTTAGAAACCGCCGGTTCAACCGGAACTGGACGGTTCGGCCGGTTTGAACCGGCGGTTTTGGGTTTTTTTTTTTTTTTTTGGTTTTTTTAATCTATGATTCTATGATCCAAATTTAAACTTTAATGTTTGTTTTGAAGTATAAAATATCATGAGAAAATGCAACTCGGAGTAAAAAATATATTGAAAAATTGTATTGATCAAACTTTTTCAATAAACTTGTCAATATAATATAACTTGGGAAATTATTACAAGTTGGAACACTTAGAACTATATATAATCTATGATCTAATGATTCTAATCTATTACAAATGTTTGTATATATTACAATTAAACTTGTCAATATAACTTGGAAAATTATGACAAGTTAGAACTATATAGTCTATATCTAATCTATTACAAAAGTTTGTACTATATATTACAATTACAAAAGTGAGCATAAAAAAAATGAAAGAGCTTGAGTTTCATTTTAAGTTTGGAATTGAAATTTCAAACTTAAAATGAAATTGCCTACGTATCCTTAATTGAAATCGAATTAAGGAATCAAAGCTCACGTAGTTCTCTTACCTCAACTTACCTTTTTCACTCGTCGAGGTTGACGCCACTTCCGCCGGAGGATGTTGTGTTTGAGTCGTAGCCATACAAATCTTGTCCACCGTCCTCCATGTGTGACAAATCGAGGTTTTGTTGACGTTTGGCGGCTTTGACCCAATCGTCAAGAAGCATAAGGTTTTGGACATTTTCGACGGCCAAATTTGCTCTCCTCTCACTCAAAGTGTGGCCCGATACGCTAAAGGCATGTTCAACCGAAACCGTGGAGGTGGGACATGCAAATATTTCCTTGACAATAATTGTTAGTATAGGATATGTGGTGATCCTTCGTGACCACCACTTTAATAGATCCACATTGTTCTCAAATGCAATTGATTCAAAAGTAACACTAAAATAAGAATCCAATTCTTGTGATGAATTAAGACCTCTAGCTTTTTTTTGAGTTCTAATATCATAAAAATTATAAAATTGAGAAAGAGTATCACCAAAAGTAGACGAAGAACTACTAGAACCTACATTATGAGGTCGAACTACATCTTCACTACTACATGATTCACCATACATTGTTTTATATTCTCTAAATAAATCATACAAATAATTTTTTGCCCGTTTAACCACTTCACTAGGATTAGGCACATATTCAACTTGATCATAATCACTAATATAGCCAAAGGGGAACAATGCATTATAGTACATAGTTAAAAGTTCTTCTAATCCATCTTCTCTAATCCTAGGATCTATTAATTTAGCACATAATTATAGGGGGGTATCTCATGATAATATTTTAACCATTTAGCTTTCATCATAATAATGGCATCACTTAAAATAGGATCATCTTTATAAGAGTTCATTATCAAAGCAATTTTAACACATTGATCTAAAGCTAAAGGAGATGTAGGATAATAACAACCACTTATTTCTTTAGTGCCTTCTTCAAAAAATTTTAGCATACCAATCATGTTTATACAAGAATCCCAAGAATGAGCAAATAACATGACATTACTATCTCCAAATTCCATAAAAAAAGCACATAAAAGTTCTCTATAATTATATGAATCTTGAAGCATGTAATAAGTAGAATTCCACCTATGTTCCACATCTTTCACAAATTTTTTTACTTCGAATCCATTCATTTTACAAAATCTAGCCCATCTTTTTCGCATTTGTATGGTATGACAAATTAAATTAATTGCAACTCTAATTTTGTCTATTTCCTTTTCTAAAGTTATTAATCCATCTTGAACACATAAATTAAAAATATGACACATGCATCTAGTATGAAAAATATCACCATTTAATGAAGGTTTACAAAAATCCATTAACGTAGGCAAGCTCGCTTTATTATTAGTTGCATTATCTAAAGCTATAGCAAATACTTTTGTTAATATACCATAATCATTTAACCTATGTATTATTTTTTGTGAAATATGTAAACCGGTATGACTTTCATTAAAATCAACAAAAGCAATTAAACGTTTTTGAACATCCCATGCATCATCAATCCAATGACAAGTAATGCCTATATAATCATTCTTTTTATAAGGATCTTTCCAACAATCAACACATATTGCAACTTTTTGTTTAAGGTTAGCTAAATCTTGCATAAGATTATATTTTTTTTCACGAACTCTTTTATCAATATCCCTAGTGGCCGTGTTCCTACTTATCATTCTAGCTGGTGGTTGCAAATATTGACTCACATAATCTTGATAATATTCATCGGAAGCCCATTGCAAAGGCAAATGTTTAGAAGCAATAAAATCGGCGGTGCCTTTCCTAAGTTCAAGTTGGCTAAATTTAAACATTAAAGAATCCATACCTTGTGAAGACCCGGTGAATCCTCGTAGTTGTGTTTGAGAAGGAGCCAATCCAACCTTGTCGGGATGCTTCTTCGTGACGTGGTTGTTGAACGTTCCATATCCTCCTCCATGCTTGAACTTGTATTGCTTCCCACAATGATTGCACGTTACTATGTAGTCAACGGCACTATTAGGCACGGCCTCCTTCTTGAAGTGAACGGAGAAGATATCACTTCGAAGTGAAGAAGGTGCTCTACTAGAGGGGGTACTCCCTTGTGTGTGTTGCACGGTTTCTTCCTCTTCATCATCATCGGCTAAGGCTTGGGCGATTTGTTCCCCCAAATCGACATCTTCATCAAGCTCGTCACACCATCGATCAATTAGCTCATCTTCGTAGGATTGTGGAGGTGGCATGGGACTCTTTCCCCTAGCATGAGACGAGGAAGCGGAAGAACCTCTTCTAGACATGATGATAGCAAATAAAAAAAATCGAAGTGGAAGTAGCACTACAAGTAGATGATAATACGAACTAAAAAAAGAAATTTGAGAGCTTTTGAACTTGATATATTAAAGTGAGCAAGAATGCAAGAGAATTGAGAGAGAGAGCTTGAGAATTGGTGTGAAAAAATACACCATTTGAACCCCTATTTATAGATCTCGAAAGTTCAAAAAAAGAAAAAAAAAAGAAAATAGGCACGCTCCGGTTCGAACCGCCGGTCCCGGTTCGGTTGAACCGGCGGTTCGCATCATCTGCGCCATCCATCTCCAACGGCAAATTGATCTTGGCCGTCCAATTCAAAAAACCTTAAACCGCCGGTTCGAACCGCCGGTTCGGTTTCTACCGGTTTCCAACGGTCCATTGATCTCAGCCGTTGATCCACAACGGCTATATGCGTTTGAACCACAGCCGTACACGTGGCATGCCAAGAATTAAAAAAAAAAATTACATAAACCGGCGGTTGGAACCGCCGGTTCGCCGGTTTGCTTATTTCGGAACCGAAACCGAACCGTTCTCCGGCGGTTCCCGGTTCCGGTTCGGAACCGAAACCGGGTCAACGGTTCGCCAAACCGTTGACCGCCGGTTCGAACCGGTCCGGTTTCGGTTTTCGGAACCGTTTGGGCGTCACTAAACTCAGGTATCACAATTATAATTAAGTTTCAATAATATTTCAACCTCATTTGGTACCATGTGTTGTAGCAAATAAATTTCAAGTATTAATAATTTTATGATATAAAACTATTGATCGTAAACTACAATATAGCTCTTTTAAGTTATTTCAATTTAATCTACTACTCATATAATTTATCAATTTTGAATATTTCTTATTTTCATCATTTGTTTGACTACTTTACTAATTTTTTTGTGACATGGAAAAAAACTTATGCAAATATATACTCAATAAATTATTCATATTGAGTGAAAAAATGATATTATTGTATATTACTCCAAAATAAAATTTCTAAATTTAAGATACCATTAAAAAAAATTATATAATTTTTTCCACATGCCTTAAAATCAAAAAAAAATTCTCTTAGAAAAATCATACTGGATGATAAATATTTTAAAATCTGATAAATCGAAAAACATGAAACTATATAACAACATAAAGTAAAATGCTTTATCATTGTTCATATAATGATGAACTTCATGCTACCATAATAATGAAATTTCAAATTTATATTTGCTTTTTAATCATGGAGGAAACATTTTTTATTCTTACATTAAAAAAAATGATATATTTGTTATGCTAATTTTTTTGTAGATATATAAAATGATTTAGATTAAGGTACAAATTGTTATTCACAACTTTCGTGAACTTTTAGCATGATATTATCATATATACACAAATCATGCTAAATTTATCACATATAAAATATGATCATGTCTTTTTTTTTCTCAATTTTCATGTATATACAAAATGATTTTCATACCATGAATATATACATAAATTATGCAAAATCTATTATTTATAATTTAAAATTTACAAAATAATTAATATTTGTATTTCAACTTTAGAAAGTGGAAATGGAAGATATATTAGACTTGAGTATAATAAATGACATACTTGTCAAATAAAAAATATGTGATTTTTATTATAGTTTTTCAATACTTATTTCGAATATAGTAAATAGAAATAGTTAATTTATGTTGTGCAATTATTTATGCTAAGTAACTTGATTTATATATTTATTGAGGTGATATATATATATATATATATATATATATATATTAAATATTTGAACTAAACAATATTGCAAAATTACATCTTGTCTTTGAAGAGATCCTCATAACTATAAACATCTTTTTTATTTATTTATGTATGCAAGAATTTCATGTGATCTAAAGAAACAAAATTTTAGTTCCCACAACATTTTTGAATGCATTGACAACGTTGACATCATTAGAAACATGAGTCATAATCGTCAAAATAATGATTATTGTAACAAACATCAAAATGATTCTTTATCTTGAAAAGGCGAGCGAAAAATCAATGAGTTACAAACTTGTAGTTGATATGTATTTGTAGTGTATTTGTAGATAAATAATAAATCAAGACTACATAACAAAAAAAATTCATATATATATATATATATATATATATATATATATATATATGCACACAACATTATATATATGTGTGTGGGGTACAATATTAGAGATATTTTTTTATAAATTTTTTACTTTGATAGTTTAGAATTCTTGGAATTCGATAATTATATTATTTTAATTTATTCAACAAATATTTTTTAATCTTGATTATAACAATAATTAAACATTTATTAGATGAGATCTTGTTAATATTCATATACCATATATAGATTATAATCTTCAAAATTTTGTCAATATCATAGGTGATATTATTACCATATATATAATTAATATAATAATTTTTTTATTTATAAACTATGAAATAATAAATATTGTCTTTCTATTTTTGGGAGGTGGAAATGTGTGGGAAAATTTTACCATTTCTATTTTTAGGGGATAATTTTTATAATATATATATATATATATATTATATATAGATAAGTCATACATTTTAGTAGTGTTAGTTATATCTTTTAGTTATGTGAGTCATATCTTTAGTAATATAAGTTGTACGTTAACATTGTTTTAGACAAACATATTAACATTTCATACTATTTAGTTATGTTAGATGTACATTTATATATTACATAAATGACTATGCTGATATATCACATAAAGGTATGAGTAATATCACATAAAAGTATACATACGCAAATTGTGCCGAAATTGATTTTTTTCTAAAATATAAAGGTTAAGATATTTGTACATAAATATATGACTAATATAATATAAAAATATGACTAACATACTATAAAGGTAAGCGCAAAAAAAATTATAATATTTGTACATAAAAGTATGACAAATATAACATAAATAAAGGTATGACTATAACATAAATGTATGACTAACATACTGTGAAGATAAGCTCAAAAAAATAGTTATGATATTTGTACATAAAGTTATGACTAATATAATATAAAGATAAGACTAATATAGTATAAAGGTAACAACACCAAAAAAAAAAAAAGGACGTGGATCCAGGCAGCCCAGACCCGACCCGAGTGTACCATGCACCAAGTGTACAAGAGACCAACTCATTTTTCTTTATTTTCTTAAGGGAAAAAATGTTTTTTCATCCTCTAAATTTACCTCATTTGATCGTTCATCTTTATCTAGTACCATTTATTTTTTAGTCTTTTATACTTTAAAAAAATTCCTTTTTTTGGTTCGTTTACCCGCAACAACAGGTAAATGTCTTATTTTTTATTTTTTTATTACAAGTTAACTTCTTCGACTGTCACATTTTCAATATATAATCACCTTAAAATTTAAAGTTTGATAATATAGAATGATATTGATAAAAATGAGTGATTTTGAAACAAGTTAATCATTAAAAACAGTTGAACCGTTTTATGAGATTTTAGTTTTTTCATGTTCAAAGGATTTGATTGTAATTTTTACAAATTTTTGGGTTCATTTGATAATTTAATCAAACATCGATGGTGAAAATGTAATTTACCAAAAAAATTAAATATTTATTTGTTATAGTAGGTATGTTGAGAAAAAAAAGATTTTTTTAAATATATATAGATGATTAAAAAACAAAAGGTGCAAGATAAAGGATGCAAAATTTAATAAAATAAATTTAAAGGATAAACAAATATCTCTTTTCTTAATCTAATGGTAGAAATTAAATGATCTACATCTCATAGTTTAAATTAAATCAAATGTTTGCCCAATCATACAAGTGTCATTTAGAGATGCCCAAATGGTTTCCCGGTTCCGGTTCCGGTTCGAACCGCCGGTTCAACAGTTCCGAAATGGTGGTACCGAAACCGAACCGTGGAAGGAAAGGTTTCGGTTAGAAACCGCCGGTTCAACCGAAACCGGACGGTTTGGCCGGTTTGAACCGGCGGTTTTCGTTTTTTTTTTTTTTTGGTTTTTTTTAATCTATGATTCTATGATCCAAATTTAAACTTTAATGTTTGTTTTGAAGTATAAAATATCATGAGAAAATGCAACTCGGAGTAAAAAATTGAAGAATTGTATTGATCAAACTTTTTCAATAAACTTGTCAATATAATATAACTTCGAAAATTATTACAAGTTGGAACACTTAGAACTATATATAATCTATGATCTAATGATTCTAATCTATTACAAATGTTTGTATATATTACAATTAAACTTGTCAATATAACTTGGAAAATTATTAAAAGTTAGAACTATATAGTCTATATCTAATCTATGATTGAATGATTCTAATCTATTACAAAAGTTTATACTATATATTACAATTACAAAAGTGAGCATAAAAAAAATGAAAGAGCTTGAGTTTCATTTTAAGTCTGGAATTGAAATTTCAAACTTAAAATGAAATTGCCTACGTATCCTTAATTGAAATCGAATTAAGGAATCAAAGCTCACGTAGTTCTCTTACCTCAACTTACCTTTTTCACTCGTCGAGGTTGACGCCACTTCCGCCGGAGGATGTTGTGTTTGAGTCGTAGCCATACAAATCTTGTCCACCGTCCTCCATGTGTGACAAATCGAGGTTTTGTTGACGTTTGGCGGCTTTGACCCAATCGTCAAGAAGCATAAGGTTTTGGACATTTTCGACGGCCAAATTTGCTCTCCTCTCACTCAAAGTGTGGCCCGATACGCTAAAGGCATGTTCAACCGAAACCGTGGAGGCGGGACATGCAAATATTTCCTTGACAATAATTGTTAGTATAGGATATGTGGTGATCCTTCGTGACCACCACTTTAATAGATCCACATTGTTCTCAAATGCAATTGATTCAAAAGTAACACTAAAATAAGATTCCAATTCTTGTGATGAATTAACACCTCTAGCTTTTTTTTGAGTTCTAATATCATAAAAATTATAAAATTGAGAAAGAGTATCACCAAAAGTAGACGAAGAACTACTAGAACCTACATTATGAGGTCGAACTACATCTTCACTACTACATGATTCACCATACATTGTTTTATATTCTCTAAATAAATCATACAAATAATTTTTCGCCCGTTTAACCACTTCACTAGGATTAGGCACATATTCAACTTGATCATAATCACTAATATAGCCAAAGGGGAACAATGCATTATAGTACATAGTTAAAAGTTCTTCTAATCCATCTTCTCTAATCCTAGGATCTAATAATTTAGCACATAAATATAGGGGGGGTATCTCATGATAATATTTTAACCATTTAGCTTTCATCATAATAATGGCATCACTTAAAATAGGATCATCTTTATAAGAGTTCCTTATCAAAGCAATTTTAACACATTGATCTAAAGCTAAAGGAGATGTAGGATAATAACATCCACTTATTTCATTAGTGCCTTCTTCAAAAAAATTTAGCATACCAATCATGTTTATACAAGAATCCCAAGAATGAGCAAATAACATGACATTACTATCTCCAAATTCCATAAAACACATAAAAGTTCTTTATAATTATATGAATCTTGAAGCATGTAATAAGTAGAATTCCACCTATGTTCCACATCTTTCACAAATTTTTTTACTTCGAATCCATTCATTTTACAAAATCTAGCCCATCTTTTTCGCATTTGTATGGTATGACAAATTAAATTAATTGCAACTCTAATTTTGTCTATTTCCTTTTCTAAAGTTGTTAATCCATCTTGAACACATAAATTAAAAATATGACACATGCATCTAGTATGAAAAATATCACCATTTAATGAAGGTTTACAAAAATCCATTAACGTAGGCAAGCTCGCTTTATTATTAGTTGCATTATCTAAAGCTATAGCAAATACTTTTGTTAATATACCATAATCATTTAACCTATGTATTATTTTTTGTGAAATATGTAAACCGGTATGACTTTCATTAAAATCAACAAAAGCAATTAAACGTTTTTGAACATCCCATGCATCATCAATCCAATGACAAGTAATGCCCATATAATCATTCTTTTTATAAGGATCTTTCCAACAATCAACACATATTGCAACTTTTTGTTTAAGGTTAGCTAAATCTTGCATAAGATTATATTTTTTTTCACGAACTCTTTTATCAATATCCCTAGTGGCCGTGTTCCTACTTATCATTCTAGCCGGTGGTTGCAAATATTGACTCACATAATCTTGATAATATTCATCGGAAGCCCATTGCAAAGGCAAATTAGAAGCAATAAAATCGACGGTGCCTTTCCTAAGTTCAAGTTGGCTAAATTTAAACATTAAAGAATCCATACCTTGTGAAGACCCGGTGAATCCTCGTAGTTGTGTTTGAGAAGGAGCCAATCCAACCTTGTCGGGATGCTTCTTCGTGACGTGGTTGTTGAACGTTCCATATCCTCCTCCATGCTTGAACTTGTATTGCTTCCCACAATGATTGCACGTTACTATGTAGTCAACGGCACTATTAGGCACGGCCTCCTTCTTGAAGTGAACGGAGAAGATATCACTTCGAAGTGAAGAAGGTGCTCTACTAGAGGGGGTACTCCCTTGTGTGTGTTGCACGGTTTCTTCCTCTTCATCATCATCGGCTAAGGCTTGGGCGATTTGTTCCCCCAAATCGACATCTTCATCAAGCTCGTCACACCATCGATCAATTAGCTCGTCTTCGTAGGATTGTGGAGGTGGCATGGGACTCTTTCCCCTAGCATGAGACGAGGAAGCGGAAGAACCTCTTCTAGACATGATGATAGCAAATAAAAAAAATCGAAGTGGAAGTAGCACTACAAGTAGATGATAATACGAACTAAAAAAAGAAATTTGAGAGCTTTTGAACTTGATATATTAAAGTGAGCAAGAATGCAAGAGAATTGAGAGAGAGAGCTTGAGAATTGGTGTGAAAAAATACACCATTTGAACCCCTATTTATAGATCTCAAAAATTCAAAAAAAAAAAGAAAATAGGCACGCTCCGGTTCGAACCGCCGGTTCCGGTTTGGTTGAACCGGCGGTTCGCATCATCTGGGCCGTCCATCTCCAACGGCAAATTGATCTTGGCCGTCCAATTCAAAAAACCGTAAACCGCCAGTTCGAACTGGCGGTTCGGCAACGGTTCGGTTTCGGCCGGTTTCCAACGGTCCATTGATCTCAGCCGTTGATCCACAACGGCTATATGCGTTTGAACCACAGTCGTACACGTGGCATGCCAAGAATTAAAAAAAAAAATTACATAAACCGGCGGTTGGAACCGCCGGTTCGCCGGTTTGCTTATTTCGGAACCAAAACCGAACCGTTCTCCGGCGGTTCCCGGTTCCGGTTCGGAACCGAAACCGGGTCAACGGTTCGCCGAACCGTTGACCGCCGGTTCGAACCGGCCCGGTTTCGGTTTTCGGAACCGTTTGGGCGTCTCTAGTCATGATGCGAGAACATAAAACAAATTCAAGAGATTTTAGCTACAATACTTACCAACATTTTGAAAACTGTTCAACTGATTTTCAGTATACTATACCAATGTAAAGAGGTTCAATCTTAATTTACAGTGGTAATCAGAAAGACTACAAATAACCTTTTCAATTAAATTTTAATATATCTCATTCAAACGATTATTGTGAAGTAAACATATATAGTGATGATTATATTTTCGATAAATGGTGATGTTGATTTAATACCATTAATGTACAATAGCTTTGATAGTAATAGCTGGATCTACTACTACCTCGTCCATTGAATATGAAAGTACTATTGCATAATTAAAATGTAAGAGAACTATATGTGTAACTTAAGCTTAAGTAAGAGCTCATATATTTTCCATTTTCCATTCCTGTATATATGTTTGCAATTTTGCATGTTTCGTTTACTAAAATATATTAAATCCTGATTCCTAAATATCAATTTCTAAACTTCTTTCAGTTTCTTTCTTCTTTAGCTCAAATTATCAAAACTTTAACAAAAGTTCTTAAAATTCATTGTTTTTGCTTTCCTTTAATTTCCTTTATACTAAACAATGTCACTGGATAGCTTTCATATTCTACTAATGAACAAATTTAAAAAGAAAAAAAATTGAAAAAAATAAGTACAAGATTAAATAAATGACTGTTCTAACTTCTAAGTTCTAATCAAGGTTAACCCGAACCGTCCATGAACCGAACCGCCACAAACGGTTCATAAACCAGGGACATGTCTACAGTGTACTTCTGCTCCCCTCCACAAACAGAGTCGTGTATTTTCACCTCACAATCGCATTTTTTCTTCCAATTCTAACTTCAATGGCTTTGCTCTTCTCTTCAGTTTCAGCCAACGCTATCTCCTTCTCTGTATTCACTCCACATTTTACCACTAAATTTCCCAGAAAACTTTCACCCTCACTTGCTTCTTTAAGCCCTCCTTCTTCTTCTTCATCATCACCTTCTCAAGAATCTATATCATCCATTAAAACTGATAATTTTAGTGTACCTGGAAATGGGCCATCTCAGAAACCCCCATTTGTTCAATCTAACTCGGTTGTGGGGTTTGTACAATCTGCTGAGTCTGCTATTGAAAAAGTAAGTGAAGTTATTTTGAAGAAACATTAATGTGATGTTTGATGTTTTTCTTTTGTGTTATGAAAGAAAATTTGTATTTCTGCTATACAGCCTATACGATGATTAAGTTGCTTATGTTGTTACTTGTTATGAAGTCGATCATATTATCACAAAAAAATAAAAAAGAAAAAAAAAATCTTGGGCTTAAAATACTTTCAATCAAGATGGATTTTAGCTGTATAATGCTTATGGTCATTGTTAAAAAGAATTGCTGTATATTTACAAGAGAAGTTATTCTATGCCATTTTATGATCTCAATATTAGTTTTTATGTGGGGTGTTATAATTATTGTTTTGTTCTACAAAAATAGATGGAATACTGTTACATGATACTACATATTTGATGCTCTCTGGATTTTCCCTGATGCTTTATTTTGATTTTTATATGATGATGCAAGTTGCAACTAAAGGAGAAGGATATGTATTGTGTTATGATGAGTAAATGCATAGTTTTGGAGAAGAGAATTATTTTTATTCTTAGTAAGCAAAGTGGCGTTATAGTGTAAGTAACGTCGCATGTTCTGAGATCGGATTTGTGTGTCCGATAATCCTTCCTAATCTTGTTTATTATGCCTGCTTTTACTAATTTAACATAGTTGTCTAGTATACTTATTTCCCATTTTTTTCTGTGTCTATGCAGATCATATTTGACTTTCGCTTTTTAGCACTTCTGGCAGTTGGAGGTTCATTGGCGGGCTCTCTGCTGTGCTTTCTTAATGTAATTTCTCCTTCAGGACTACCTCTTAATATTTCTTTATGAATTATCAACTTTACAGTTCCTCAATTCTTGAATGTGAATATATCTTCTATGTTTTTGCTTTAATACTTTCAACAAATTGGTAGTAGATGGTTGCCAATTTCTCGTTGCAGTACGTAAGTGTTCTTAGTACAACATTTGTCGTTTTTTTCAATTCAATAGTTAACACATGGAATGCTCTGAACACAACAACGAAGATAGTGTATCCTTGATCTAGGGAGCCTACTTATAAAAAGTTAAGCAAGTTCAATTTGTATCCATATTATGAGAAGTTCAGCCTATAATGTGAGCATTTGTCATACAGCATGTACAAGTATTCAACTCTTTGCTTCAAATTAAAAACTTTCTGGAATAGAGCCTTAGTTGACTGAAGTTATCGTAATGCAGTAATTCCACATCAATGACATGCTACCTAAAATTGAAGATCTAATATTAGCATTAATGAACTGCTAGTTTCTCTACTAAACTAATCTCATTTGCAAGAGTCCTTGCACATTATTTTACCTCTATAAATTGGGGTTGACGTATAAACTTTTATAGGGATGTGTCTACATATATGATGCCTATAAAGTATATTGGACAAGCTGTGTCAAAGGAATCCATACTGGGAAAATGGTTCTGCGATTGGTTGAAGCTATTGGTGAGTCTCATGAAGTTCTCAGAGGTGGAAAGTTGGGTTTTACTGAGTAGTTAAAAAAAAGGCTTTAAAACCTGTTAAACCTCATCTTGCTCCATGATTGAATTAATTCTGTTCTCTTTATGTTAAGCAATTCCTTAATCTATCGAAAGTGAAGGAATGATTTCTTATATGTAACATATCAGCATGAGGATGAAGCGAGAATAATCAGATATGCATATTGAGTACTATATCCTGTTGCTCGATTTATATGTCAAACAAACATGGCGTTGTAGCCTAAATAGTCAACCAAAAATGATTAGTAAGCTGTTCGGATATTCTTTTCTCTGTTTTCTGATAGAATCTTGGGTTTCTCCTGAATTCAGATGTATATCTTGCTGGGACAGTCATGTTAATATTTGCGATGGGTCTGTACGGATTATTCATTTCAAATGTGTCTCCTAACGTACCTCCGGGCCTTGATCGTGCACTCAAGGGCTCTTCCTTATTTGGCATGTTTGCTTTAAAGGTATTATCATCCCTTTGCTTCCTTTACTTCCCTATGACATTATCTCTTTCATTTTATCAATGAAATAAAGAAGCATGATTTGTCTGATTTTTCTCTGATAATCAAATCTATTTGGCAGGAGAGGCCACAATGGATGAAGATCAGTTCACTTGATGAACTAAAGACTAAAGTAGGACATGTCATTGTGATGATTCTTTTGGTTAAAATGTTCGAAAAGAGCAAGTTGGTGACGATAACAACGGGGACGGACTTATTGAGCTACTCTGTGTGTATATTCTTGTCATCAGCTTCCTTGTACATTCTTCACAACCTCCATAAATCTGATTCTGATTAGCCCCAATTTGAACCAGTCCAATAGCGCCTTTGGATCCCTTGTCTTTCTTTGTATAGCCAAGCTTGTAATTATCAGTCTACACCTCAATATTAATATATAGTCTTCTTTCTGATGTTTTCTTGCTCTTTATTTAGTTTAGTTGGATTTTTCAGTTAACATCTTGATATTCTTGGCTTCTCAAGTATAGTTCCATTTTGAACTTCTGCAAATTTTAGTGCAAGATATCACGTCTTGTGGATCATATGTATGAAAATGTAATATCGTGTTGCATATAATTTCCTCAAGAAGTTTAATAATAACAATAATAATAACAATATTATTAATATAATAATAATAATATATTAAATATAAATATTATTATTATTATTATTATTATTATTATTATTATTATTATTATGGGACCAATTTCTTCAGAAGTTGCCAAGCAAAATCTAATATTCATTAAAAATTCTTCACAAAGATTTATATACACCTAGTGCATGTATTCAAGGTTCATGCACTTGGGTCGATCCTGCCACCACGTGCAGGAGTCCTCCTTAATATTCTTGATGCAAGTAAAAAAGAATTTGTTATTGATTGTTCAAATCTGATAATTAGGGGTGGGAATAGGCTAGACCAAACTAGACTTCTTCTTGGTTGGCCTAAACTTGAAATTTAAATATTATGCCCAAGTTTGACTTATTTGATGTGAAAGACTTTATTTTTAGTTCGAGTTTGGCCTGTTTTATGGATAAACGTGGCCTAAAGCCTATCAAAAACTTATTAAAAGATTACAAAATTATCTAGTATGAAATCTTTTTTTTTTCAAAAACCATTTACACTTAAAGAATTACATCGAGAAATGTAAACAATATAAAATATAAAAAATATAGAACATAAGTTAGACTGCACTTATATACAACTATAAAAGATATCAAATATATCATATATTTTATACAAATATTATAAATAGGCCAGCCTGTTAGGCCTATTAGAGCATCTTCAGCACTATACATTATTTTAGTGTAAATTTTGCACTATCCTAATATAAAAATTGTTATTCATCTCCAACAGTCTGCACTATTTGTTCCACTAAAATAAAATATTCCATAATATTCCTTATAATTATTACATTTTATGTTTTTTTTATTTGTTATATATTTAGTAATTTCAATTATCATTGTTAATTTATCAAGTTTTTTTATCTTTATTATTTATAATATATATATATATGTGTGTGTGTGTGTGTGTTTTTTTTAAATCTTACCAATTCTTTCCCAGGATACATCATTAATAAAGACCAAAGGATGTTTTTACCAGACATTTAAACTCTTAGGAATTTACTGAGCATTTAAGACCTTGATGTTTATAAGTTCCCCTTCAACCCACAAACGCCTCAACGCCTTCCTGGCTAAAACGGCTAAAAGGGTGAACATTAGGTTCTTATAACGCATCTTAGTAATAAGACTCAAACCTGAGTGTCTTAACCTTTCATTATTAATGATGTTTCCATTTTTCAAAACAAAACAGTCATGTTTATTTAAGAACAAGTAGCTATGATCTAACACATAAGATCTAGTCTACCATTGGCAGGCCCTTTGATAACATAGAATATAAAAAAGTGCAGAAATAAAAAGACTTACAAGTTAATGAAGAACACCAAAGCTGAAAGATTTATTTAAACATAAAAAGGGTTTACAAAGGGTTGAGAGGGTGGAGAGAGAAGAGAGAAGGCGAGTACTTTACTCCAGCATGCCTCTAACAAATGAAAACGAGACCTATAAATAGAAGAAAACTAATACTATTACAAACATGCTTTATAAAAGCAAACAGTGGAGATTCTCTAGAAATTGGACTGTATTGTCCACTAACTATTACAAAGGTCCACAGAAAACGTGGAAAGGATAATCTTATCTCTTTTGTCGGCCACTTGCAATTGTCTTTAAGCTGCCAGGATAGAACTTTGAGTCTTGAATGCTTTAAGCGATTCTCTGAGTTTGAAAAGATCAACTAATCTTGCTGTATTTTCATCATTTTGAAAATATGAATCATCAATGAGAAGACTTTTTGTTTCTCTAATCATCTGTTTGATGATTTTGATTTTATGCTTAATTGTGAAGGCCCTGTTCATACTTTCATAACCTTCATATAGAACTGGATTAAAATAAGGATTCCACAGAGTGTGTGGAAAGTTTCTCATAATAAAATACAGGATCATAATTAATCCTTGAATTTCTCTATTAGAGATTCTTTGAGTATGTCAAATGACACACTAAGATCTGGATTATCTTCCTCTTGGTCTTGAGCTTCCTGATCAGAGCAAATATTTTCTGTTTCTTCCCTGTTACTGGAATCTGATAACATGGAAGTATCAGATTTTGAACATGAACTTGTATTTTGGAGATTTCGGAAAAGATCACTTTTCATTTCTTCAATATATATTTCAATCATTTTTTGTCTGGAAAATGTTCCAGAATATTTTTGTGAAATTCTTTTGAAAGGACTATTAGAATCCTTTTCTTCCTCTTTTTTATTTTCTTTTTGGAGTTTATAAAACTCTATCTTTTCATTAAGATTGTCAATGGTAGATTGAGAATATAATTCCCCTGTAGTAGGATCAATTCTTGCCATTTTGTCCCACATCTTGGTATAACCAATTCTCCATAAACAAGGAGTACCATTTTCAGTATAACCGAATTCTGGTGACCATTTCCATATCCATGGAATACCTGATTCCATGAAAAACTTACAAGGAGTTTGACCCTTTATGGAATTGTTTTCAATAGAGGGTGATACTAATGTCCATTCCTCCATTAAGTTCTTATATGTTTCTGGTAGAATATCTACCATAGTACCAAATATTTTCCACCAATCATAAAACCAGTTATTAACTGGATGGTGAGAGCAATTGCTACATATCTTAATAAGCCAAGTATGTTTTCTTTTCTTATTTTCAAAGAAAAGGGTT
The DNA here is from genome assembly GCA_946896805.1 of Scutellaria galericulata. Taxonomy (NCBI): domain Eukaryota; kingdom Viridiplantae; phylum Streptophyta; class Magnoliopsida; order Lamiales; family Lamiaceae; genus Scutellaria; species Scutellaria galericulata. Next base: position 8,874,412 of record OX335798.1, on the reverse strand, counting down.
TTATAAAAACCTTCGACATAATCCCAAAAATTAAATTTATAAGTATGTCTTTGAGTAGGATGCATAGCTTCCTTTTCAATAAGTGGAGATATTCCCCATTCTTCAAGAGATATAATCTTCTTGATGGTAAATTTCGAGTAAGCGTACTCACTTTGTTGGTTATTTCCAGAATTGAAGTGTTCAATCTCTACACTTTCTAATGCTTTAAGCATTTGTTCATAAAATCCTCTTGGTTTATATGAACCACATGTAAAAGTTCCATTTGGAATATATCTTTCCATAATTGTCCATGGACTATCTTTCCACTGAATGTCTTTTTCTTCTATAAGAAGAATTAAATCTCTGAACTCAGTTCTTTTGAAGAGTATATTACTCTTCTCTTCAGTAGTAATACTTGCATAGGAAGATTCTTCCTTATTTTCAGGAGTATATTCCTGGTTTTTCTTTTTTAAGAATTCCTGAAAATCTTCATATAATGGATGATTTTTGTCAGGCATATTTCCTGATGTATTTCCAGAAATATTCTGAGAAATAAGTTTTTGTTTGCCATGTTGTGCAATCAAATGAGGAGTTCTTCCTCTTCCTCTTCCCCTATTAGGGAAATAGGATCCTCTTCCTGGTTGACTCATATCTGTAGTCATGAAATAAATTCTCTTGTTAAATAATCAGGCAAATTATTGTCTTTTCCTTGTTTATAAACAATTTCAAAATCAAAAGGAGCTAAATAAGCTTGCCATCTAGCAAACATTTGTTTAGAAATGTCATGTTTAAAATCTTTTTTAAATAATCCTTTAGCTGCTTGACAATCAGTTTTTATAATAAATTTTTGATTGTATAAATCATCTTGAAATTTTATAACACATTTTACAATAGCTAAAATTTCTTTAGCTACAGTTGCATAATTTTCTTGTGCAGGATTCCATTTTCCTGAATAGAATCTAACAAGTATTTGTTGTTTATCTTTTGGATTAACTTGTTTTAGAATTCCTCCAAATCCTAAATCTGAAGCATCTGTTTCAATAATTTTTTCCCATTGAGGATTTGCAAGCATAAGGCAAGGAATATTTTTAACTTTTTCTTTGATGATTCTAACAGTCTTGGTATGTTCATCTGTCCAAGGAGAAGGATTCTTTTTAAGTCTATCATATAAAATAGCAGATATTTTTGAAATAGTTTCAACAAAGGATGAAACATAATTTAGACTTCCTAAAAATCTTTGCAATTGTGTTTTATCAGTAATAATATCTGGAAATTTATTTCCAAATTCCATACTTCTTTGAATAGGAATTATTTTTCCATTGTTAATATTATGTCCTAAGAATCTTACATTTGTCTGAAATAAATTCATTTTGGGTTTTGATATAACAAGACCATTTTGAATAATTAATTTCCTAAATATCTCTAGATGTTTGAAATGAGTTTCAATATCTTTAGAGAAAACAAGAATATCATCAATATAAACAATTATAAAATTGCTGTAAGGAATGAAAATATCACTCATAATTTGTTGAAATTCAGATGGAGCATTCTTTAAACCAAAAGGCAAGACTGTCCATTCGTAGTGTCCTATTGGGACATTAAAAGCTGTTTTATATCTGTCAGCTTCTTCTATTTGCATTTGCCAATATCCTGATTTTAAATCAAATTTTGAAAAAATCAAGGCTCCAAAAAGTCTATCTATAAGATCTTTTTTTATTAGGAATAGGATGTCTAATCCATTTTAAAACCTTATTAAGAGGTTTATAATTAATAACTAGTCTTGGTACACCTCTTTCTTGTTCAGAATGTTTATTAACATAAAAAGCAGTACAAGACCATGATGATTTAGAAGGGGTTATTAACCTTTTATCAAGAAGAGATTTTATCTCTTGTTTACATAATTCAAGATATTCAGCATTCATCTGGAATATCATTGTTGATTAATAATTCTAAATTTTGTGGAATATCATATTCCTCTGTTATACTGTTTTTAACAGTATCTTTCACCTTAAAAGGATTCAGATTCATAATTTTATGAAGATGTGTTAGATCATTACTACTATTCTTACTTAAACATGGCTCTGATACCAATTCTTTCCCAGGATACATCATTAATAAAGACCAAAGGATGTTTTTTAGACGAATTAAATAAAGTCTTTAAACAACCTATTATTAGGAAAAATATATCTCAACAAGATATATTAAATAAAATTACATGGGCAGATAGACCCACTCAACAAAAATATTATTATAATAGACCAACCCCTATTGATGTTCTTCATGAAGAACAAGATTATTTTACAAACAGAAGTTATAATGGCAAAAGTATATATGAATGGAATATAGATGGTTGTGCTGATAGGCTTATTTATAATATAGCTCATCAAATGCTTATGTATAGCACTGTTTGTACAACCGTAGGAAATACTGATAGCAATATTGCTAAAATGATAATAGCAGGATTTACTGGCCAATTAAAAGGTTGGTGGGATAATTATTTATCTCGAAATACAAAAGAAATAATTTTAACCTCTGTTAAAATTGAAAATAATATTTCTTCAGAAAATGTTGTTTATACTTTAATAATGACTATAATTGAACACTTTACTGGAAAATTCACTGATAATAGTGAAAATATAAGAACTCTTCTTAGTAATACAGTTTGTAAAACTTTAACAAGTTTTCGTTGGTATAAAGATACTTTTCTTTCAAGAGTTTATGAACTCCATGACTGTAATAGTAGTCATTGGAAAGCCAGATTTATTGATGGTCTTCCTAATCTTTTTGCTGAAAGAGTTAAGAAAATTTTAAGAAAAGAAAATCTTAATATTGATTATGATAATTATACATATGGAAACTTAATCAGTTGTTGTGTTCAAGAAGGGTTAGCTCTTTGTAATGAATACAAGCTTAATAAGCAAATTAAAAAACAAAGTATTATTGAAAGAAAACAATTAAGTCATTTCTGTGACCAATTTGGTATAGAAACATCTAAAAAAGATAGAGATGAAAGTTATTCTAGAAATAAAAAACATTCTAGACATTCTAGAGATAATAATGAAAAACATTATAAAAAAAGACGTCATTTCTCTGAAAAATTTAAAGAGAAAAAGAAAAGAAGAAAAGAAACTTTTAATAAAAAAGCAGATAAAAAACATATTGTTTGTCATAAATGTCATAAGCCTGGTCATTATGCAAATGAATGTTGGACTAAAACAAAAATAAATTAATTAAAAATTGATGATAATATCAAACAAGCCTTATTACATATTATGATAGAATCTGATTCAGAAAATTCTGATAATATATCTAATGAAGAATCATCATATTATAATGAAGATTTAAATAATTTTGATAGTGAATCACTATCTTCAGATAATGAAGAATGTGACAATTGTATACTAGGAAAACCTTGCATAAATCATATCAGTAATACTGATGAAAAAGGAGATGAGTTTTATAAACTTCTATCTCAATTTCAGGATTTAAATATTAATGTTATTAATAATAATTCTTTTATAGAATTACTAAAAAATATTAAAGATCCTGATTTAAGATCAAAAATTGTTGATCAAATTGAAAATACACCTTCTACTAGTAATACTAGTAAAACAGAGGAAATAAATATTCCTAATCAAACATATTCTATGAAAGAAGTAAATAGACTTTTAATACAAAAATATGGAAATAAAAAACCTACAACTACTGAAGATTTATTAATAGAAATTGATAATCTTAAAAGTGAAGTAAAAAATCTTCATAAATGTATTATACATCTTAACAGTAGAATTTCTACTATAGAAAATAAAAATTCTATAGAAAAAGAAGAATTTGAATCTGAAACAGAAGAACAACAAGAAAATTTCTTGTCTTTAATGAATAAAAATAAATCTCCAAAGGAAATAATTCAAATAATGAATATGTTTACATCACAAAAATGGTATACAAAAATAACTCTTTTAATTGAAAAGAATTATCAAAAAGATTTTTATGCTATGATTGATAGTGGTGCAGATTTAAATGTTATACAAGAAGGATTAATTCCTTCAAGATTTTTTCATAAAACAACACACTCTCTTTCACATGCAGGAGGAGGTTCCCTTGATATTAGTTATAAACTACCAGAAACCCTAATTTGTAAAAATGGAAGTTGTATTCCTACTTCCTTTCTTCTTGCAAAAGATATTTCTAGTCAACTTATTCTTGGCTTACCTTTTATACATAGTATATATCCTATAACCAGTGTTGATGAAAAGGGTATAATTGGAACTTATAAAAACAAACCAATTATTTTTCAATTTATTAATAAACCTATTCAAAAGGTTCTTAATGAAATAAAAGAACAAATGGGTAGAAAAATATTTCAAATTAATTTTTTAAAAGAAGAAATTAATTCTCTTACTATTGAAGAGAAATTGAAAAATTCTAAATTACAAGATAAAATTAAACTTATTTATAATAAGTTTTCTCTTGAAATTTGTGATGATCATCCAAATGCCTTTTGGGATAGAAAAAAGCATGTTATTTCTCTTCCTTATGAAGAAGATTTTAATGAAAAAGATATTCCTACTAAGTCTAGACCATGCCAGATGAATGCTGAATATCTTGAATTATGTAAACAAGAGATAAAATCTCTTCTTGATAAAAGGTTAATAACCCCTTCTAAATCATCATGGTCTTGTACTGCTTTTTATGTTAATAAACATTCTGAACAAGAAAGAGGTGTACAAAGACTAGTTATTAATTATAAACCTCTTAATAAGGTTTTAAAATGGATTAGACATCCTATTCCTAATAAAAAAAGATCTTATAGATAGACTTTTTGGAGCCTTGATTTTTTCAAAATTTGATTTAAAATCAGGATATTGGCAAATGCAAATAGAAGAAGCTGACAGATATAAAACAGCTTTTAATGTCCCAATAGGACACTACGAATGGACAGTCTTGCCTTTTGGTTTAAAGAATGCTCCATCTGAATTTCAACAAATTATGAGTGATATTTTCATTCCTTACAGCAATTTTATAATTGTTTATATTGATGATATTCTTGTTTTCTCTAAAGATATTGAAACTCATTTCAAACATCTAGAGATATTTAGGAAATTAATTATTCAAAATGGTCTTGTTATATCAAAACCCAAAATGAATTTATTTCAGACAAATGTAAGATTCTTAGGACATAATATTAACAATGGAAAAATAATTCCTATTCAAAGAAGTATGGAATTTGGAAATAAATTTCCAGATATTATTACTGATAAAACACAATTGCAAAGATTTTTAGGAAGTCTAAATTATGTTTCATCCTTTGTTGAAACTATTTCAAAAATATCTGCTATTTTATATGATAGACTTAAAAAGAATCCTTCTCCTTGGACAGATGAACATACCAAGACTGTTAGAATCATCAAAGAAAAAGTTAAAAATATTCCTTGCCTTATGCTTGCAAATCCTCAATGGGAAAAAATTATTGAAACAGATGCTTCAGATTTAGGATTTGGAGGAATTCTAAAACAAGTTAATCCAAAAGATAAACAACAAATACTTGTTAGATTCTATTCAGGAAAATGGAATCCTGCACAAGAAAATTATGCAACTGTAGCTAAAGAAATTTTAGCTATTGTAAAATGTGTTATAAAATTTCAAGATGATTTATACAATCAAAAATTTATTATAAAAACTGATTGTCAAGCAGCTAAAGGATTATTTAAAAAAGATTTTAAACATGACATTTCTAAACAAATGTTTGCTAGATGGCAAGCTTATTTAGCTCCTTTTGATTTTGAAATTGTTTATAAACAAGGAAAAGACAATAATTTGCCTGATTATTTAACAAGAGAATTTATTTCATGACTACAGATATGAGTCAACCAGGAAGAGGATCCTATTTCCCTAATAGGGGAAGAGGAAGAGGAAGAACTCCTCATTTGATTGCACAACATGGCAAACAAAAACTTATTTCTCAGAATATTTCTGGAAATACATCAGGAAATATGCCTGACAAAAATCATCCATTATATGAAGATTTTCAGGAATTCTTAAAAAAGAAAAACCAGGAATATACTCCTGAAAATAAGGAAGAATCTTCCTATGCAAGTATTACTACTGAAGAGAAGAGTAATATACTCTTCAAAAGAACTGAGTTCAGAGATTTAATTCTTCTTATAGAAGAAAAAGACATTCAGTGGAAAGATAGTCCATGGACAATTATGGAAAGATATATTCCAAATGGAACTTTTACATGTGGTTCATATAAACCAAGAGGATTTTATGAACAAATGCTTAAAGCATTAGAAAGTGTAGAGATTGAACACTTCAATTCTGGAAATAACCAACAAAGTGAGTACGCTTACTCGAAATTTACCATCAAGAAGATTATATCTCTTGAAGAATGGGGAATATCTCCACTTATTGAAAAGGAAGCTATGCATCCTACTCAAAGACATACTTATAAATTTAATTTTTGGGATTATGTCGAAGGTTTTTATAAAACCCTTTTCTTTGAAAATAAGAAAAGAAAACATACTTGGCTTATTAAGATATGTAGCAATTGCTCTCACCATCCAGTTAATAACTGGTTTTATGATTGGTGGAAAATATTTGGTACTATGGTAGATATTCTACCAGAAACATATAAGAACTTAATGGAGGAATGGACATTAGTATCACCCTCTATTGAAAACAATTCCATAAAGGGTCAAACTCCTTGTAAGTTTTTCATGGAATCAGGTATTCCATGGATATGGAAATGGTCACCAGAATTCGGTTATACTGAAAATGGTACTCCTTGTTTATGGAGAATTGGTTATACCAAGATGTGGGACAAAATGGCAAGAATTGATCCTACTACAGGGGAATTATATTCTCAATCTACCATTGACAATCTTAATGAAAAGATAGAGTTTTATAAACTCCAAAAAGAAAATAAAAAAGAGGAAGAAAAGGATTCTAATAGTCCTTTCAAAAGAATTTCACAAAAATATTCTGGAACATTTTCCAGACAAAAAATGATTGAAATATATATTGAAGAAATGAAAAGTGATCTTTTCCGAAATCTCCAAAATACAAGTTCATGTTCAAAATCTGATACTTCCATGTTATCAGATTCCAGTAACAGGGAAGAAACAGAAAATATTTGCTCTGATCAGGAAGCTCAAGACCAAGAGGAAGATAATCCAGATCTTAGTGTGTCATTTGACATACTCAAAGAATCTCTAATAGAGAAATTCAAGGATTAATTATGATCCTGTATTTTATTATGAGAAACTTTCCACACACTCTGTGGAATCCTTATTTTAATCCAGTTCTATATGAAGGTTATGAAAGTATGAACAGGGCCTTCACAATTAAGCATAAAATCAAAATCATCAAACAGATGATTAGAGAAACAAAAAGTCTTCTCATTGATGATTCATATTTTCAAAATGATGAAAATACAGCAAGATTAGTTGATCTTTTCAAACTCAGAGAATCGCTTAAAGCATTCAAGACTCAAAGTTCTATCCTGGCAGCTTAAAGACAATTGCAAGTGGCCGACAAAAGAGATAAGATTATCCTTATCTTATTTAATTACAATATTTTAAATTTTATTTAATAACAACATTTTACATCAATGATTGGATTAGAAAATGTTGCAAACTAAATAAAAATAATATTTATAACACTGTAAATATAAAGAAAACAAAAGGAAGAAAAACAAAGAATGAAAAAAAAATGAAATGAAAATGAAAATAATGAATAAAATTTTGAAAAATAAAAAAGAAAAAGAATATTGCGTTCAAAACCTACGTTAACCTAGTGCAAGGCAAGGACAAAAATATCGGTATCGGTAGAAATATCGGTACCTTGATTTTACGGAAATATCGATGGTTATATCGATTTTGGTGGAAATATCGGACATTTTAAAAAAATATATAAAAACTTTGTAAAAAATTTGAAAAATATATCTAGTACTTTACATAATATTATAAGTAACATTAATACATATATTAAACTTAAATTTCAAATAAAAAAATATGTTTACAACAAATTTAGAAATAAACTAAAAAAATAATCTAAATATTAAATAAATGCAACACAGAGATTCTTACCAAAATGTGATGCACAATCACACATGAATTCAAACCTAACAACGACAGTTTCATATTGTTTTCATAACCTTTTCTTTTGCAATAAAAATGAATCAGAATCTTGCTAATTCACGTCTAGGGATAATAATGGCATGAGTATTTTGTTGTTTCATTCATTTAAATTCTAATAATTTGATACAAAGTTTGGAAATAGAGAGTATAACCAGAATCATGAATGTATGGATATATAGATTCGAACCCTGAATTCCCAAGGCACTATTTAACCCATTGGATAACAACTATTATAAGTTTTCATAAATTGATTTCTTGTACATTTGCAAAGAAAATTTAAAAAAAAAAAAAAAAGCACAGCCATCCGATATATTAGCGATATTGATGATAAATTGGCGATTTATCGCCTATATATCGTTGATTTCTTGCAAAAAAAAAAACACCCACTCTCGTCGATAACGAAATATTGGAGATAAATCGCGAAATATCGGCGATAAATCGCCGATATTTTGGCGAAAAAAAATGTCCCTTAAATCGGAGGTGATAAATTGGTGAATCGCCGAAATATCGCGATTTTTCTGTCCTTGGTGCAAGGTTGGTAGTTATAAAAAGTTAGCGCATATTTTTAAGCACTGCTGGAGATGAAAAACACTAAACCCGAATGAAAATACAGCAGTGCTGAAGATGCTCTTAAACTTTTTTTAAGGTTCGAGTCTAACCTATATTCATAAATAAACTTGATAAAAAGTCTTAACCTAACTCATTTACTAGAAAGGTTGGGCCAAGCTATGTTAATAATAGGTTTGATAAAAAAATCTTAGCCTGATTCGTTTACTAGAAAGGTTAGGCCGAATTAGGCCAATAATAGATTGGGGTCATAGGCCCCTATCGACTAGTTTGAATTATTCTCACCTCTACTGATAATCAACTTTTATCTCCCCTCAATAACTTGTAAGTGTTAAACCTTACTCATTTATTAGAGAGGTTAGACCGAGTTAGACCAATAATAGATTGGGGTTATAAACCCCCTATAAAGTAGTTTGGACTATTCTCACCCATATTGATAATCTACTTTTATCTCCCTTCAATAATTGTTTTCTATCAATTGAATATTATTATAATTCTAGATGCAATTAAAAAAGAATCTATTATTGATTGATCAAATTTGAAAATCAACTTTTATCACCCCCTCAATAATTGCTCCATCAATTGAATATTATTATAATCCTTGATGCAATTAAAAAAGAATCTGTTATTGATTGATCAAATCTGAAAATCAACTTTTATCACCCCTCAATAATTGCTCTATTAATTGAATATTATTTAAATCAGACGTTATTATTTGTAGTTTAAAAAAAGAAGGGAGAAAAAGCTAATCTGCGTCTGCCGGGAGTCGAACCCGGGTCTATTGCTTGGAAGGCAATTATCCTAACCGTTGGACTACAGACGCTTAATGTTGATAGTGCTTATTTTATTTTATTAATATAGTATATCTTAGCCTTGAACTCCATTTTTTTAAGAAAAGGACAAAATCAAAATGAGGACTAACTGAATAAGGAGAAAAACAAGCTTAGATTGTGTGTGGGATTTATGTTCTTCTACACATGTACAATGTTATTGATATATTTTTAATCAAACTTCTTTATTAATTTGCAAATCTTAGAAAATTTGATGATCATATATTGTGCCAACCGACTAGTCTATAGAAAGAGTGAATGAATAGCATTGTTGCTCCATGAACACATGTGTCTGAATAAGGTAGAATTTATGATACGATTTTATGAAAATAAAACAAGTTAAGGGGAATATTTTATTGCTAAATGTTTGTGCAGTTCACCAAATCAATGATTGCGAATTTTTCATTCTTTTTGTACTTGTTTTTCCTTTTAAAAATGGTAAAACTATAATTATAATTGCTATAGTAGCTTGTATAACTATTGTTAAATGGACGATTGCATGTAGTTAATACACATCTTATAAATGTACAAGTGTTGATCTTTAGGCTTATTCAAGTGAGCATTGTACATCTAGATTAGGCATTGACCGATTTACTCAACCATTTTTTCTACACTATTACTTGTATTGTGAGACAATGAACTTAATAGGCAGCCTATTAGGTGACCAATTATGAGCTTCTTGTATTGTCAACCAATAATGTTATTATAATTGACCTATCAATAGTGTTTTACATATGTAACCAATGATTGTCTTAGTAGAGACTGAAGCATATGTATTACAATATTTAGAGGTAAACAAGAATGAATTTCTGTATTTATATCATTCTACATATGTAATAACCTATATGAAGTAATTGAGATCATGTATTTGTGTGGTGTCTCTTAATTTTGTCAGGGCAGCAAAGTTAATCTGCCTCACTCTCTCCCTTGACAGCTTAAAAAATCTTCCTATCTCCTCAAAAGACCATCCTGACTCTCCATTCAATCCATAGTGTAGCCTTAAGATTTGTGCTTCTCTATCACACAATGCCTCGAAAAGCTTCCCGATTTCGGGCTTCAATAGCTCCTTCTTCACCATTGCTTCCGGTGTCATCTCATCAGGGCCCGGGATTATATGCTACAAAAAGAATCCCAATCATAAGTTCAAAGATAAGCGCGGTTTCTTCAATGTTAGTCGCGAACTATTCAAAGTGAACCTGTAGAGACATGTAGCCTCGGCTGGTCATGGCCTGGTCAAGAGAAATCACGGGCTTGTTTCTCTCGATTGCAAGTCTTACTGACGAAGCGTTTGCATTGATGCACTCTGCTATCTCTTCGTACGTTGGAAATCTTCGTAGCTTTCTGCTTAAGTCATTGTTGGCCTCACAGATTCTTGGCATCAGTTCACTTATGCTGCCCTGTTCATTAATTGCTAACCATGCATTCACTAATCATAATCTTTAATCTTTAACTAGGAAAATTGTAAATTTAGAATACTATTTTTAAGTCATTCAACAATAAATGACACTAATTTTTTAAACCCCGACATTAGAACACTAACTTTTTTACTTTAGGATTTATTAGAACAAAAAACCCGAAATGACAAATTTAGGACCAAATCACTCCAGCAAAAAGTCCAAATCTCATGTGATTGGACCTGAAATTCGTGATTTCGGGGTTTTTATCCTAAAATTGCCCAAATTGAAAAGTTAGTGGCCCATTGTCGAGGTTCGAAAAGTTAGTGTCCTTCATTAGTGAATGTTCTAAAAATAGTGTCCTGAATTAGCAATTTTCCCTTTTTAACTTATATGAAGATTTGGTGTAGCTAACTAAATTAACCACCATTACCGGTAATTTGACAATCCTCGATTTGTTTGCTATGGCTCTGGTGATGGATTGCCTAATCCACCAGTAAGCATATGTGGATAACTTATAACCCCTCTCTGGATTAAACTTGATAGCCCCGTGTAGAAGACCTATGCTGCCTTCCTGCAGATTCAAGAGTTAGTCCATTTGATAATGGATGCAAATGGTGAGAAAAGAGAATTATACTTGAAATGCATCAAGAGACCTGAGTTAGATCTTGAATGCTTAGTCCTTTGCCTTGATACGAAGAAGCAATGGATACAACGAGCCCGTGATAGCAGCTAGTGATTTTCTTCTCTGATTCTCTCCCATTCCACAGAATCCTGTCTAGTTTATGCTGACTGATTCCTGCAGCTTTAGCCCATTGATATGTGGATAATTCATTTCCTCCCATTTCTGCTATTAGCTCTCTTCTCACACTTTCAATTCTTGCTCTTTCCTGTTGCAACTATTTCATTACAAGAAGAAAGATTTTTGTTCGAATTGAGACATAATTCAAACACTTATACATACCTTGAGGTACCAAGAAAATGTGGCCTCTTCTTTTGGGGTCATGAATCTTGACTTTCTTGGCTTATTATCCACAAACAGAGCTTTAATATCAGCATCATGGTCATCATTGTGTACATGTTCCGATATACCTCTTATTCTTCTTCGTCTTCTTCTCCTCCTTCTTCTGATTGTAGCTTCGTTGCACCATTGAAGCTCCCACTCCCTATCACTTTCACTTTCCAAAATTTTACGGGGCAACGCGGTTGCAGTGGGGATTATGGATGCATCTTCTTCAAGTGTGGCGCAAGTATAATTTGATGTAGAATGAATGCTATAACTTGTGACTTTGAGATGTGATTTGGCAGAGTATGAAGAGAAAGGTAGATTTGGGAAAGATGGTGAAGGGTTAGAAGAAGAGCATATGGCCATGGCCATATGCAGATGGGTGAGGCACAAAACTCAGTGAGCTCTGTCCAGGAATGTATGTGCAGATATTATTTCTACATTCTGTTGCTTCCATTTGTTTGCTGCACTGCACTGCCTTAGATATTTTATCTTCTCCACTTCTCTTTATTTATTTATTTATTTGTTTAAATTAATAGTAATAAAAAGATTTTCATTTTTCAATCCTTTTTTTTTTTCTTTAATGTTTCTTCTTCTGATTTCATTAAAAATCCATAAGTTTTTAATTTTGTAGGCCATACTTATTTTCTGATTATTCTACAGTCAAAATCGAATTTATTGTCCTGATGTTTTTGATTAAAATAATGGAAACATACATCAAAATACTTTTTATTTTAAACCAAACTAATCCTCATATCAATTTTTGTAATTTTCATTCGATTCAAACTTAATTTGAGCGAAAGTGAATGAAAATTTTGATTTTAACTACAAAAGTGAACAAAGCTTAGGTTGCAAAGTGGATAACCTATAGACTATGAGGTGCAATCAAAGAAAAAAATTAGATTACAAAATGTAAAGGGTCCGGCTATCCGCACCCCACTTATTCTAAACACACCCCATTTATCTAAACACACTCACAATTAAATCAATTTCATTTTAAAATTTCTAAACACACCCCAACACATTACTAAAATACCATTGATACCTAAATTATACTCACATACTAAACACACCCCAACATACCAACACACCCCACAATTCATTTTTCCCCAAATTAAACCCTAACCCAAGAAATCCAAGTTCAGAATCCGGATTTGTTCGAAGAAATCGTTCGGCCAAAATTCGAACAAGCTTTTGTTAGTTCGCATTCAACAACACATTGGAGTACAATTGATCATTTCCAACAAGATGAAGAGCTAGGTACGTTTGAGATTTTCTCTACCAATTTTTTGATATATTTGGGTAAATTTGTTGTTTTGTTGTTAGAATTTGAGGAATATTGTGTAGAAATCATGTTTAGGAGCCATTATTGTTGAAAACATGTGTAATTGTGGTAGATTTTGGACGAGAAATGGAAAATCGCAATCAGCATTTTTAAGTCTGGATCTTGTTGAGTTCGACCCTGGTTGACCGAACGGCATACGTTATGTTCGATTGTAGTTCGAACACACTGTACTGTGTTCGGCTACTGTTCGAACATTATGTAGTGCGTTCGACAATTGTTCGAACATAATGCTAACTGTTCAAACATTTGTAGTGCGTTCGACAGTTGTTCGAACATAATGCTAACTGTTTGATTGTAGTTCAAACACACTGTAATGTGTTCGATTACTGTTCGAACATTATGCATTATGTTCAAACACATCATAGTGTGTTCGAACAATTATTTTATGTTATTATGTATTATTATCCTTCGTTCATAAAATTGATGTGTATATTGCAGGAGAGTATCGTATTTATGAAAGGAGAAGATCTACTGCGTCCAATAGAAGATGTCGGACGGAACAACCCGAGCCTGAGACCGAGCCCGAGCCCCGGGCCACTGAGGAACCGGTTGCTTCGTCTTCTGGTCTTCTGTTGATGGAGTATGTGGCCCCGGATGCCACTGAAGTTGAAGAGGAAGACGAGGCACTGGAGGGGCCAGAGAATGAGGATGATGAAGAGGAGCTTTTGACAGGTCCTTACCCTGGCGGACCCGTTGATCCCAAGCTTCAAAACACATATTGCCTATGCGATCTGGCATGGGGAAGAAAGACCGATCTTGAAGTGTTGGTGCCACACCACAAACATGGAGATGCGGATGTTTGAGAACCCCAACGAGGAGTTTTGGACGATACTAGAAAGAAACAACATTTCAGATTTGAGGTGGACATCATACAAGACGCCAAACAAAAATCTAATATGTGCGTTCGTGGAGCGTTGGCAACCAGAAACAAACACATTTCACATGCCGTGGGGTGAGATGACCATCACATTGGACGACGTGCAATGTATAACTGGACTTCCAGTTTGTGGGCACTCGGTCATGTTGCCACAGACTAGGGGTGTAGAGGAACGTGGCCATTCAAAGATTTGTCGGTTGTTGGGCGTCTCCACAGCAGACGCAACAGAGGCTCTTTCCAGTCTTTGAGGCAGTAGTGTGAAGTTAGAATGGTTGCGGAGTCGGTTTGCAGGAGACTGCTCATCAGATGATGTGGACACATTAGCACATTCTGTTCGTGCATACTTATGGTTTGTATTGGGTTGCACACTCTTTGCCGATAAGACTGGAACCCGAGCCGTCACCAAGATCCTAGCACTTCTGGAGCATTTAGACCGTGTCCACACTTACGCTTGGGGAGCGGCGTGTTTGGCATTGTTGTATGGACAACTCGGACTCGTCTCTAGAAGTCGGGTGAGACAAATGAGTGGTTATCTGACACTACTCGAGGTACCCTAGCGACGAGCCTCATTTGATTTTGTCCTTCTTATTTGTATATACTTGTTTACATGTGTTCTTATGGCAAGCTTGGATATACGAGTATTTTCCGATTTTCAGGCCAACACATAATGTCAACTACCGACGGGATGAGCCTCTGACGAGAAAGTGGATGCAACGAGCCCACAGCGGTGGAACCCTTGAACGGTTGATTGCCACTCGAGAAATCTTGGATGCTATGTCACTGACAGACGTGAGTATTTACTTTGTCAAAAAGAAGATTTTTTGCCAAGTCTTACAAATACGCATTAATTATATTTGTATTCTATGTAGGTTAATTGGATGTCCTATAGTGATATTCGTGATCACCATCCATTTGATGAAGTCACCTTCTATCAAGGGTGTATACGAGCGTTCAAGATCGTTGAGCCGTATCATCCAGATGTGTCATTCGCCAATTTGGACATCTTCAACGTATCCCTAATGAGCCACCCGTCCCGATGATCGCCCGACGGGGAACTACGGGCGTAAAGTACAAGGTCATGTGGGATGCACTCGGAGCCTATTTCTGAGTTTGGAGGAATCACGTACTCTCTCAAGATAGCTGAGGGAGACGTGCGTCCCCGGATTGGGAGTGCTCGGACGACTACTTGGAGTGGTTCAACAACGTCTCGCATCCAGTAATCCAAAATCCTGTGACCGTATCCGTACATCGCGTTCCTCCGTCTCGATCTCGGGGGCCACAACCGTGGGATATGATTAATTCGGCGTTGGGACATCTAGAATCGGTGTATCAATAATGAGTGTAGATGAAATAGAAAGTATCCACTAAATTCAATCATTCATCTACTTCTAGAATACACCTGCTAGTAGACGTGTTATCAAAATGCATGATATTGTCAGTCCATGCGCAGACGAACTTCTCCTTGTACGGTTGGATCCAATTCTTCATCACATAAGTAACAGCCCTAGGATATTCTCTGTAGTCAGCTTCAAGTCTCCTAACCAACTCATTAAACCTATGTTCATCATCAGCTAATATCAACAAATTCCATGCATGATTGAATTGTTCCCACCTCTCAACTCGACCGAAAATCGTCCTACAGCTTGCCAAAACATTCTTGTTGATATGTCATCGACACAACAAATTTGTGGAGTTGGGGAACGTTACTGATATAGCATTCATGAGTACAAGCTCTCGATCGGTTACAATCACCTTAGGTAAGCAACTGTCATTCATCAATCCTTTCAATATAGTCAACGCCCATCTGTAGTTGTCCTCACGCTCGTGGGACATATACACAAACACAATTGAGAAAGTTAAGTGCGTGGACGTGACACCAACTACTTCCAACAACGGCATCTTATACCTATTAGTCTTATAGGTACAATCCATGAATAACACGCTTGGAAATGCACGCAACAACTCCACAGATGTTGGATGAGCATAAAACAAATCGGTGACACTATCTGTCTGACCACATCTCCTGATCAAGTAGTAGTATTTCTCCAACTCCAATTTACCCAACAAGTATTACAATTGAGTACGACCTCCATGCTTGATTACTCTATGCTTCAGTTGGGCATTGTAAATGGTCTTCAAGGTCGACTCATTCTTGGGAAAAGAAAGCTTGATTGTACTCAATATGTCCTTCGGTTTCGTATTGTTAATAGTCAAGTCACGCACAAGTTGATCTTCGGCACTTGTTAGTCGACCTGCAAATGCACTACCGACCAAGTTCCGCCCATTGGATGATTATGCGATCCGCATTCAATAACCAAACACCATTAGCCAGTTTCTTTCAACTGTACTCCTTTCAGCATAAAATGACAATCGCACTTCTTAGTGCCAGTATTCCGTTGTTTTAACGACTTCTTACCATCTTCCCCCGACGTGCTTGCAACAAGTTTTGACTTAGATGGACGATACTTACCACCACGCTCACAACCCAAAAATACCTGAGCTCACCTTCCACTTTGTCCACTATCCGATCGTCTAACCAATATGACCATGTTCAGACGAATTCCCACCCTAGTTGCCCAATTCACCAATGTATCACGATCATCAAATACTTCATTGGTTCTAAAATCGTTCAAAAAATCAATTTGCTCATACATCGGATCGCCTTCCACGTTTACGTTCACAATGCTCATTTTAGATTCATGTGAATCAATTTCCTATAATGTATGTATGAAATGTACAAGTAAATACATTGATAATCAAACAAAACTATTGTTCTAAAAAATAGGATGTTCGACCAAAGTTGGCCGAACATATCACACAATGTTCGACTACTTTTCGAACATATACAATTTGTTCGACCAGTAGTGGTCGAACATTCTTCATTATGTTTGGCCATTACAGGTCGAACACTCTACGATTTGTTCGGCCTGTAATGGCCGATCGGGAAATTCGAAGTTTTTTAGGTCAAAAATACAGAAAAACAATCGGTAGAAAGCTTGTAAACGACTTACATTGTCCATCTCATGTGTGCTTTCTTCGGACATGATAACTTTTGAGTACAAGCAAAATATGAGGTGAGTGTTTGCTTAGGGTTTTGTTTTAAGGTTTAGCAAGAAGATGAAGTGAGGAAAGAAGAGATTGGGTGTGTTGTAAATTGGTGTGTTGGAATGGGGTGTGTATAGTATAGCTTTAATTTAAGTATAATTGTTTATAAAATTATCTGTAAGGGTATAAATGTCTTTAACTAAATCATTTTTTTTATTTAATTTAATGGGGTGTGTTTAGAATAAATGGGGTGTGGATAGCCGGTCCCAAATGTAAAACATGTTTGTGTGATTTTTGATTTTAACCTTCTTTTTTTTTAATATGTGATAATCTGATGCATATAATTTCATGAAACATAATATATTACTATAAATCAAATTCATTTTAACAAGTCAATTTACATTTTATGGGTTGTGAGATGGTCCATCTTACAAATTTTTGATCCCTATCTCAAAAGAGTTCTACACTGTTTATTAGTTAATGTATTGGTTAATTCATTATTTACGGTTTTAATAAAATATTAGACCTAAAAAATATAGAAACCTATTGAACTAATATTTTCATTCTTTGATATTCGTTATGTAACAAAATTCTTTAAAAATGAGAATGATGTTGATATCTATCTCCGAACAGTCCCGGGAATTATAAAAACTTGGGTCAAGAATTAGTATAGCATTCGTGTAATACACAATATTTTATAAAAAAAAAAACTTAAATTAAATTTGGTAAAATTGAAAAAAATGAATACTATTTATATATTAAATTTTCGATTTGTACAATACATAAAACCTAATTTAACATTTAAATATCACATAATATGATTAAATAATTATTTAATTGTCGAAATATATGTTTCATTTGTAGAGGGTCAAATCGTTTTTTTTTTCAATTTAAAAAAAATATTTTGTTATGTCTATCATATTATTCAAATTACCCATCATTTTTTATTTGCTTTTTATTTTTAACGTCTATAACAATTTGCTTCTTTCTTTTTTTCAATTAAATAATGAAAAATGGATGTCAACATTTTACAGGTAAATGTCATAATTTATTTTAAAACACATATTCAAAAAAAATGTTATTCAATTTCATTAGTTAATAAATTTGAAAAGCTTGAACAATCATTTTCAATTAACCCACCTCTAATAGTTTTTTTTCTACATTAATTTTAGATTTCACAAATTTCAAATATGTAAATAATTTTTATTATTGAAGTTTAATTAACATATGTTATTTAGATAAATCTAATTAATCTTTTTATATTATTTAATAATGCTTCTTACTAACATAAAATTTGAAATAATTAATATATTAACTTTATTTAATGTGAGAATATTGTTTGATTGTCGTGTTTCCTTTTATAGTCATTCTTATATATAAAATGATATTATGATTTTAATAAAAAAAATGAATCTTTAAAAACAAATGAATGACGGGCCGCTTGATACGCACCTTTGCAACTAAGCAATGGAAAGGGAATGGATTTAGAGTGTTTGATACACACCTTTGATTATTGCTACAGTGATTTGAAATCCTAATACTAAGGAATCACGATTACTCAGGTTTTCCTAAGGAATGACTTTCATTCCACTAACTTTATTTTCTAAAATAATAATAATAATAATAATAATAATAATAATAATAATAATAATAATAATAATAAAAAGTTGATTCCAGTCCTAAAGAATTTTGGTAAACCAAACAACACAAATTTAAGAGAATTCATTTGAATTTGAATTTCCTTCAATCGTCCTTAAGCTTGCATTAAATTTCACTGAAATTCTTGGGATAATTTTCTTGTCTTGTTCTTCAGCTCATTTAATGCGACTGTACTGCACTGCAGGGTTGTTGCAGTTTGTCGGTCCACATGTCGCCAGAACACTAGTTCTTGGTACTGCTCGATCACTTTGTCTTTATTGGCTATATTTGACAAGATGTATTCCCAGATAGCAGTGATCTTCCTCGTATTACATTGTTGTGCGTGAATGTCTCTTCTTACTTTAAGTCTTCTTTCAGTTTTGGAATACTGTGCCAGTTTACTGCAACCTGCTGCTGCAGTGCGACTCTCTGTTCGCCTTACTGTATTCCTTACTTGTTGTTTGTAGTATTGGACTACTTACTGTATGTAGTATCCAATAGTGGCTTTTCTGTTGTATGCGATTGTTACCAGAAACTTTCTTCTTACTGAATTTTCAAGATTCTCCATTCTTCATCTTTGACTTTTAAGACTCAAAAACTAATCTAAGTTTCCACTTAAACAATGTGAAAAATGGGGCATTCTAATTTCCTATTACAATACTGTTTTGTCTCATCAAAATCTAAACATAAAATTCTTAACAACAACTTAAAATGGAAAATTGAGGGTGAATTGGAAAATTGAAGATAATAACCCTGAAGTCTAGCATGAAAAGAGTTACGGCGAATGGAGGCAGGGGCTGGGGGTTGGGGGCAGTGAGGGATCTAGGTAAAAAGGGGGGTTGGGGTAGTGGAGGGGGCTAGGTAAGATGGCGGCGGCTTAGGGTGGTATGGAGAGAGAGGGGTTGAGAGAGAGAGAGCGCGACGGCGGCGGCGAAGGCTTAGGGTGGTGGTGGGGCGAGAGAAAGAAGTGAGAGAGTGGGGAGAGAGAGAGGTCTGCGACCTAATTTATGTCACAGATACTGACGGATATACAGATGTAATTTTTGTCGTTAAATTTTCATGGTTCAATACAACGTCGTTTTAACTTACCAAAAAAAATTTAGAGGAAAAAATGACGTCGTAC
Organism: Scutellaria galericulata; assembly: GCA_946896805.1. Taxonomy (NCBI): domain Eukaryota; kingdom Viridiplantae; phylum Streptophyta; class Magnoliopsida; order Lamiales; family Lamiaceae; genus Scutellaria; species Scutellaria galericulata. The sequence continues at coordinate 8,854,467 of OX335798.1, read as the reverse complement.
TATTTGAAATTTACCGATGGAATTTATTCAGTCAGCAAGTATTCGAATATTTTTAAATAAATATTTAAATATTTACCAATGGAAATTCTGTCGGTAGTCTTAAAAAATAGTGTCGTTTTTGTTTTCTAACGAGGAAAATACCGACGGAATTCCGTCGGTAAATGTCTCATTCCAATTTCAACACATTTTTTGTGACTTATTTTCCCAACTTTTGTTCCAAAACCATTGTTTGAGTTCTACAATCTTATATGAATAATTCAATTTTATAAACAAGTTCGATTCAATCTAATTGATAATTATATACCTTAATTAGATTAAGATAAAGTCTGCTAGCGACAGGGATATGTATGTAATTATTAGTTCACATATCATGTATGTATAATTAAAATAATACAACATTAAAATTGGTATATTATGATTATTAATATATTAGAAACGGTAATTAAATTAAAATTATTGGAGAAAGATCGTAAAAAAAAAAGGTTTTTGTTGAAAAAAGTACTCTAATTTAGGTCTTACGATGGATATACCGACGGAATAGAGATAGATTCTTAATTTTCAAATTACCGACGAATATTCCGTCATTAACTTTGAAAAATACGATGTCGTTTTATCTTTATCAATTTTACCGATGGAATTTCTATTAGTAAACTTGCAAAAAACGATGTTGTTTCTTCATGAATTCGATGGCTGTATAAACGACAGAGTTTCCCTTCCATTTTTCGATGGATTATTCCGTCGGTATATTTCGTCGAAAAGACTTGTTTGCCGATGGATATTCCCCTGTTGGGAAATCCCGTCGGCCTTCCATCGGTGTTCCAATGGTAAACCATCGACTTTTTTAAAATATATATTCTACTTTTGCGATTATTTTACGTTGTTATATTGGTTTATAGTGCACCAAACAATGTCAATTACAACGGGAAAACATAAATAAAACTATTACAAAATACAAATGTTATCGAAAATGTTGTAACACTGGACACAACAGATTCTGGAAACGAATGTTGCTAATGATGTTGTAACATTGCAGACAACACACCGACAATAGATTCTTGCAAAGACTTCGAACACCTTCAAATCTTCAAATTTCAATAGGATCTTCAAGCTTTGCCTTCTTGCTGGACCCCGGAAACAACAACCACTTAAAGGTTCGAATTTCTACAAAGAATAACCTTCAAAATGCACTGTTAAGGTATGTGGAAAGTCGAGTCACGATGAGACATTTCCCCCAAAAAACGAACACGTCTCAGCTAATGCTCACAGTACGACATGATGTTCCTAAAGGTAAAATGACTTACGTCTTCTAGTTAGTAGCACCAACGAACTAAAATGGTGGAGGGACTAGATCGCTCTCTATATGCTCAAAGATACAAGTTTGAATTTCCAAAGATGCTATGAGATTTATGATATTTGCAAAGACAATTTCCTACTTACAATCATATGCAACGCTATGAAAAGAATGTCCTATTTATAGACACTCCCACATAGTGAAGGGATTCATCACACTAATGTGTATTTAAGGCATTTAAGACATTTAAGCCCATCATCAGTTACCATCAGTTACTGAGGTTTTGAAAGACTATTAGCCACAAGGGCTTCGAAATGGGCCTCCCCAAATGGGCTACCCAATGGGCTTTCTGTTTTGGGCTTTGCAGACGAGCAATATTGCCCGTAATGTTGTCACATCGGATGCAACATCTGACCACCGGACAAGTTTCAGCCACCAACTTCGTACATTACTTTCCAGTCACCGAAAATCAGTTTTGAGAGCATAAATGCACTTCAATCAGCCACCAACTTCGTACATTACTTTCCACTCACCGAAAATCAGTTTTGAGAGCATAAATGCACTTCAATCATCTACTCAAGACGTAGAACGACCTTTTTTACCCTTCACTTTCACATTTTCCAACTTTGACACCTCAAAATAATGGTCAAACACGTATGGTCAAGACTTCTACAAAAGTCAACGATTGACCCACACTTTATAATTTGATCAAAACCAATTTTCCAACATGTTATTCCGTCGGAATTTGCCGATGGAATACGTCCGTCAGTATATCGCCTATTTTTTGTAGTGATCATGATTGTCCATACGTGTTACTGTATGACGAGGTTCTGGGAGGATTAATCTGTAGCGACGTCACCACTTCATTAATTACACATTCATATATGTTGAGTTAAATTATATTTTATTTGTTTTAGATAATTTACTTCAATTATTTGTTTTGATCTTTTGTAGGATCAAAAGATTGTTACAGTTGACAATGAATGTAGTTTGGATTGGAATGATGCTTGCATATTGGCCTGGATACGGAAACTACTTGTTGGTTCAATAATTATTATGACCATCAATTATGAAAGATTGAGGCTCAGAAAATATGTTTTTTTACTCATTTTTAGATCAAAATATCATTGGAAAAAATATTAAGTGGAGAAAATCCATCACCATCTTAGTTTAGTGAGTCATTTTTTATTTGATTATGTGTCATTTTGTGTTATGTAGGATGGTATTTACCAGTAGCCGACAGATGACGGGAAGCTGCGGTGGAATAGCATTTGTACTCCTAGTACTAAATTTGATTGGGAAAAAACTAAGTATATTCAATATTATTTTTAAGTTAAAAATACAAAAAACAAATTTATTGCTTTTAGAATTGAATATTTTCCACATTGTAAACTCCAATCAACCACTTTCGAAATTTAATGATATACATAAAAAAAAATCTGTTTTTTTTTTTTTTATATTTGAAATCATTCGAACAAAATACAATCTTCTACCTACATTTCCAATTGTAACTATCGAAACATAATAAAATCTTCTATTTTTAAAATCTTTATTTCAAGGGCGAATCCATGATTCTGGAAGATTATTGTCCATATTAATATTAGTTTATGACACCACTCGAGAATGTAATACTAGTGGGATTGTCTATGGCTTGATGGTTGGTAACATGATGTGTTTCAACCATGCATGCCTTGTGTTGAAGATGTAATAAATATGAGACAGAAAGTGAACCAACAAATTTCACATGCATACATCAACTACAAATCAAGAAAGGAACTCCCACAAAGATGCACAATAGAGACATTTACATCAGATAAAAACTATCATCTCAGACAATAAACAGACTACTCCATCCATCATCTAACATTATTACTACATAAATATTCTAAAAATAATAATCTTCCACAGTTCCACTACTGATCCTAAAACATGCATTTGATAATATTTGGCAATAAAACAGGGCAAGTGAACATGAGGCATTTGCATCAAGAAGCAGATACAGTATCTGGTTTAATCCTTATCGTAACCCTAAACATCATATGCACCTGTGTTTGTTAGCAAAACATTAATCCATCCTCTATTTATTAATGTATCAAATAAATAAATTAGTATATATATAAAAGAGGTGATTGTCAATTGAGTCAAAATCATTCAAGTCAGAACCAAGACTCATGAAATTAAATCGAAATTAACCAAAATTGGAAAACTTATACTTGGTTGTCAAAAAATGGAAAGAGTCTTACACACAGGACCAAAATTGAAATTAACCCCTATAAAATTAAAAACACGGATTTCGCCCCCTTCAAATTTCAAAAGCTTTGATAAATATTCCAAAAAAAATATTTCGCTCCCCTCATTAACAAATCCTAGCTCCTTCCTGAGAATGTAGTTATTTTTTAGAAGCAAATTAATTTATAATCTATAAATACACATTATATAAAATAAAATAAAAACCTGACTTTACAAAAATGAGAACATTATACCGCCCACGCCCAAACTCGGATGGTAAGTATGATTTCAAAGCTAGGGAAAATTCGAAACTGCTTCTACGTACAGAGGACGCTATGGATCTCATCTTCAACTTTCCAATCTTCTATATATCTATAAGCCCATGCAAACCCAACTATTATAAATTTATAAACAATAGTTATTAGGGTACACTCCACCGCTGCTAAACACGCCAAAGTAATAAAATAAATGAAAATACTAAAATACTCTTAACTTTAAATATAAGAATTAAACCCTAACTTAAGAAAAATCCTGACAAACCTTAATTTCAGAAGAAATTTAATAATCACTATGATGTTGAATGAAAGGTATATTTGGAACGTGAAAATAATCAGAATGATGGATGAAAGATATATTTGGGACATATAATTCAAGTTTTTCATACATTTTTATAGTTTACAAAGTGTAATTAAAATATTTCGAAAATAGAGAAGTTGAATTAAACAAAATCGCTTGAAAAACAAGTGTTCGACCTAACATTACACTATGTGTTCGACCTATACATTTTAAAGATGTTCGACAACCCTCAGTTGAACACACTTTATTTGAATTTCAATGGTCGAATTTTTCTTCTTTAGTTCGACCAACCAAGGTCGAATTAATGAAAAAATCGAAAAACTTCGATTTTCAGCCTTTTTTATTAACATTTTCAAACAAATTTTTTTTTTTGAAAAATGCATAAAATTAAACTATGATTTATGGTGGATAAACATGATTTATTCATCAACAATTTAAAGACAAATAAAAGGGAGAGGAGGCTGGGAGCTCATGCAAAAGAGAGAGGTGGAGTGTTATTTTTTTTTCTTAATCTTTATTGAAAAGGGTATGATTGTAACGTGGTTGACTGTGTTTACAAATTTTATGATTTAAAAATATTTAAATGTGAGTGTGCTTAATAAGTGGTGTTGTGTCGTGTGTATAATAATAATTTGGATAAATTTATAATTTAATCTATTTTAAAAATTGATTCCACAAAATAAATTGTTCTTATAGTTTAAACCGCTGACAAAAAACTATTTTTGATCCCGTTACACTATCTCTATTTCACTAGAAATATTGTTGATTTTGCAAAATATAAATCACTAAAACTTATATATACTTGGTGTATGGATCTAACGTCCATGCAATCAGGCCGACCCCCACACACCCCCACACTCAACTTTCCGCGCTCACACTCTCTTCCGTATATTCGTGTTCCGACAAATATGCAATATTTTTTAGTTATTTAGTGATAATTTTTAGTTATGATAGTGATACATTTATATTATGTTTAGTGATACTAATATAAGTCTCGTGCGATGCACGAATATATAAATTTCACTATTTATATATTTTAATATAAAAATGTTGAACACGAAAAATAATAAATTTTTTTGGAGAATTTTAGTCTGATTTGTTACTTCTGTGACTCACGACTATAAAATCTAAATATTTTGAGTTTGATGTGAAAATTTTAATTTACAAAAAAAAAATTAAGTTCTCATAATATTTCAATCTCATTTGGTATACCCGTGTCCGTGTGATGTATGGACAAATAAATTTGAAGTGTTGGTAATTTTTTGATATAAAAATGTTGTTCATGAAAAATAATATAATTCTCCAAAGTATTTTCAATTTAATCTACTACCCATATAATTTACGAACTTAAATATTTTTTATTTTCATCATACGTTGTCGTCACTATTGGCCTGAAACAAACTTATGCAAATTTATGTTCAATAATTTATTCATAATGAGTATAAAATGGTGATATTATTGAGCATTATAATCAATTCTTGATAATATTTCAACCTCATTTGGTATTCGTGTGATGTAGTGAATAAATTTCATGTGTTAGTAATTTTTTGATATAAAAATGATGATCATGAAAAATCATATAGTTTTTTAAAGTTATTTCAATTTAATCTACTACTCATGTAATTCATCTAAATATTTATTATTTTCATCATATGTTGTTTAACTATTTTAGTACTTGTTTTTATCACAATTGGCCTAGAAAATACTTGTGCAAATATATATTGTTCAACAACTTAGTCATAATGAGCTTAAAATATTGATATTATTGTATATTACCCCAAAATAAAATTTCTAAATTTAACATACCATCAAAAAATCTATATAATTATTTTTTTCAGATGTCCTAAAATCAAAATTTATCTATTAGAAAAATCATATTGGATGGTAAACATTTCAAAATTGATAAATCTAAAACCATGAAACTATATTACAACATAAACTAAATATATTTTCTCATTATTCTGTGAACTTCATGCTACCATGATAGTGAAATTTCAGATTTTTATTTACTTTTTAATCAAGGAGGAAACATTATTTATTCTTACAACAACAAAAAAATGATAAATTCGCTAATTTTTTCGTGGATATATAAAATGATTTAGATTAAGGTACAAATTTTTATTTACAACTTTTCATGACATGATATTATTACCATATATACACAAATCATACTAACTTTATAACATATCAAATACGATCATATTTTTTTCCTCAATTTTCATATATATACAAAATGATTTTCATACCATGAATATACATAAATTATGAAAAACTAAATATTTACAATTTATAAATTTATAAAATAATAAATATTTGTATTTCTACTTTAAAAAGTAGAAATGAGGTTAGTTGGTTTTTATATAGATGATAATGAAATTTCATAATAAAAAATTCAAAGTATTTAAAATATATATAAAAAAATTCTTCATCTACGTATTATCACTCTTATAAATAGCATCGACTATCTATTCTTCATGATTAATAATGAAGATATATTTATATAATTTAGCATTATGAAATAGAACATATTTTTTATTATTTTTTATAAGTATAAGTATAAATGATATGTTTTTTTTTTTTTATCATTTTTATACTTAATTTGTAGTTTTTAATAGAAAGTATATGAATTCATAAATTTTATGCTTCCTAAATGTTATTGTGTACAACAATATATCATATGTATATTTTTTTATTATATTCAAGATATATTACAAATCTTTATGATTTTTAAGAAGAATTAATATAGTATAATAAAATAAAATTATATAAACACTATGTTATATTATTAACATTGTTACATAGAAGATATATAAAAATTGGAGTATTGTATACGACATATTTGTCAAATAAAATTGTGTGATGTTTATAATAATTTTACAATATATATTTCAAATATAGTAAATAAAAATAGTTAATTTACGTTGTTTTATATATGTTGGTTGACTTGATTAATAACTCACTTCTTGGTCTTCGACCCCTCAGTCACTACGAATGACCCCGATCAATGCAATGATATATTTATTGAGGTGGTATATGTGTATGTGGGGTACAACATTAGAGATAAAAAATACTTTGATAATCTATAATTATTGAAATCCGATCATTATGTTATTTTAATTTATTCAACAAACATATATTTAATCTTTGATTGTATCAACAATTAAAAAAGTTATTAGATGAGATCATATTAACATTCACATACCATATATAGATAATAATTTCCAAGATTTTGTCAATATTATAAATGATATTATTACCATATATATAAATCATGTTTAATACAATAAAATTAATTATTTATAATTTATAAATTATGAAATAATATGTATTTCTATTTTTGGGAGGTGGAAATGGGCGGGAAAATTTTAGCATTTCTATTTTGAGGGGGTAATTGTTATTATATATATATAGATTTTTACATTATATTTATGGCCGTGTTCCAACAAACATATAATATATTTTAGTTATACTAGTGATACCTAGTGCTACCTTTGTGTTATTTACAAAAAATGAGGTAATACTTTAATTTACGTATAAATAAAGTAATACTTTTTTGTTATACAACTAATGTCTTTATGTGGTACACTTAATACCTTTATAACAATACATTTACATCTTATTATCAATACATTTACTTGTATTTAATTAAATAAGGTAACACATTTATAGAAATAAAGTATAACATTTATGTTATGATACAAATAACACATTTATGTAATACAATTGATATCTATATGTGATACAATTAATAATACATTTATGCACGCCATACCTCAATAAAATGAACTAAATGTTTATATGAATTAAATAATACTTTTATATAATACTAGTGATACATTTATGTAATATATTTCGGTATAGTAATAAAACCATTTTTTATCCTTATTTTTCAGCAACTGGTAATTTTCTTCGTTTTTAGCAAAAAAAAAAAAAGGATATGATACTTATGAGGAGAATAATAATAATCATAGAAAAAGAACATACATCGCAATAGGAAGAAAATAATAGAGAAGAGAAGAAGAACGAAAGAAGAAAAATAAGAGAAGAGATAAGAAGAAGAGATCTAAATCTTTATATATTATAAAACAAGAACATTTCTTAAAATAGAATGACAATGATTTTCTTGCCCAAAAGCCCCATTCTAAATACGTAAAAAATTTAATATACTTGTCAAATAAAGTGATAAAAACCATACTTATTCAATTATACGCAATCCGCAAAAAACATTTAGCAGAAAAAAATATGGAGTATTTATGTGATTACATTAAATTTGTGGTGGATGATCCATAAATTTTGGAAGAGTGACACTTATGTACCAGGGTACGGATCTTAGATCCGTGCCCCCAATTCCCTCCAGACCCATCCCATCCATATACCTTTTTTTTTTTTTTTTCTTTTTCCTCCTAAACTCTAATTTCTCTCACCCATTTTCACGCTACAACTATTGTTCTCTTTTCTCCTCTTCATCTTCATCTTCATCTTCCTCTTCTCTTCTTTTTCTTTTTTAATTTCACCGATGTTGCTCAACATATTTTATTCTCCTATGTCTCAAATAGAAAGTGCAATCATATTCTAATTATGGTAAAAATCTTGAACGTCGTAGTCAAAAAAATGTTACTCTTCTCTTATTCACCATGGATGGCACTCTCATCTTCTTCTTCTTAATTTTATTTGTATCGTATCATCGTATTATTCGTACACAAGGCTATCAAACTCATCTTACTTTACATCATGTGTGGTTTTTAAGATTTCAGTTTGATAGTTATTGATTGAATACTATGAATTTGAAAAAAAATTGGGCAAGAAGATGATAAAATTCGTGTATTTAAAATTTTAAACTCACTCTAGAGTACACTCATACCTTAAGAGTATAAGTAATACCTTAAACTAGGGGTGATCGTGGTGCGATTTTACGGTTATATTCAATGTTTTTAAACCAAATTGTTATATGCGGGTTTTTCTTTAAAAAAAATTGAATTGCGGTTTGATTAAAACAAAACCACAAGTGCAGTTTGAAGCGGTTTGGTGCGGTTGCAATGTGGGTTTGCGGTTTTTATTTTGTAATCAAAAATTTTATATATATATATATATATATATTAAGTTACAAAAAATTCAGTTCAATTATCAACAACAAAATAGAACCACCAAAATGCTAAAAGAACTAACCATTGGTTTTCCTATAGCAACTAAACCAACGTCTTCATAATTCTTATCATTGCAAGAATAATAACCATTCTTGAATCTGGCAAACGAAATCAACAATAAAAAAACCTCAAATTCATAACATATAAGTAGTCAATATAAAAGAAGTAAAAAAAAATTGTTACAAAACACACACACAAAACTACAAATCATTCTTATTTTAAAATAATTCAAGGTGCAAGTACATGATGTTAACTAAAAATTAGCAAACAAAATACTCATGGTGACTTGACTAACAGTCTAGATTGTAATGGAAGATTGTTAATATTTGAGTTTGTAAACATTTGAGAGATTCAAATTAATATAAAGAGATTATCAATTACAGAGTTGAGACTTACTGATTCATTATTGGTGTTGTCCATCTCCATATAATTGTAAGTTATTTTATACCTGCAATATTGAATAAATGCACTACAATTAATTTAAAACATTCTAACAAAATTGTAAGTGAATTAATGAAGAATGTAAAGAAAGATTTTTTTTTTATTGTTATGATTATGTACATACCTTATTTAATTTTCATTGTATTTGTTGTCATGAACTCATGGAATAATGAAAATTGGTAGAAAATTGAAGAATGAAAATAAAGATAAAGTAGAAGAAAGAAAAGTTTGAAACTAGAATTTTCTGCGTAGAGTTGGTTGAAAGATTAAAGAAGAATCTATACATGGAAGAATATAAACATGATTTAGTTTCTTTACCAAATTTTATGAATACCATTTTGAATATTCTATATATGGTCAAATCTCAATTGATATATTTAAAGACTAAAATATAATTAAATTTGTTGATATTATATATATATATATATATATATTAAGAATATATACGGTGCGGTGGTGGTTCGGTTATAAAGGAATTGAAATAATCACCGCATTGTAATAGCGGTGTGGTTTTCTTTAACAATTTTAAATTGTGGTTTTCTAATAAATTGAGATATGCGGTGTGGTGTGGTACGGTGTGGGCGGTTGGGGCGGTTTTTTAATTTTTTTTGATCAGCCCTACCTTAAACTATTATCATTAATACCTTAAATGTAAGTATTTAATATCTTAAAGATGTATATGTAATATCTTATATTATAAGTATTAATATCTTAAAGGTAAATATGTAATACCTTAAATGTGCATATGTAATACATTATACTATAAGCATTAATACCTTTAAGGTAAATATGTAATACCTTAAGAGTATACAACTAATACCTTAAGAGTATAAAATTGATACCTTAATAAGATACAATTGATACCTTCAATGAATAAGTAACTAATCTTTTAAGAGTATACAACTGATACCTTAAGAGTATACAACTGATATTTTTCACTAAATGAACAACTAATACCTTTTGACTATATATCATTACAATTTTAAATTTTTATCTTTAATACCTTGAAGGTAACAATGTAATACCTTAAACGTGTATATGCAATACCTCATAATGTATGTATGTAATACCAAAGAGGTAAATATGTGACACCTTAAAGGTATTAATGTAATTACCTTTAAGGTAAAAATGTAATATCTTAAATGTATGTATGCTAAAGATATGTATCTGACCTTAAAGATTGATATCTAATATCTTAAAGAAAAATATGCAATATCTTAAAGGTATGTATGTGATACCATAAACGTATTTATGTGATATCTTAAAGAAAAATAGTGTGATAGAAAGGTGTGTTCTGGATACTTATTGGCTCTGCTGCAATTTGGAATATTTCGTTGCGAGTCTGATATGGAAATTTGAATGGAAAAATGTAGGAGGTGGAGATGATCTTAGTGATAAGCCAGATTATGAGAGGGGAGGTCAAGCTTAGTTTGCCATAGGTACAATGTTCCTTCATATGCAAGAGCCAGAAGTCATGATTGTATGAGATAAATAATAATAATAATAATAATAATAATAAAAAGACGTTAAATGCTTTATCTAAACTCTCAGCTTTGGTCATACTTCTTTGTATCTTATTACATTTATTTTCATAAATAAACACTTTTAACACCTGAGAAAGAACGACATTTGCATGTTGAAATTGTTGACACATTTGTATTAATGATTGATCTTTTTTTTTTTTTTTTTACTTCTGCATATCTACACCATATTCTATACATCACCTTTTTTTCTTGTACAGTATGTCACGAATTGCAGATAATTGGAAATCCTTTTTTATTCTGAATATAAAATAAAGAAGAAGAAGATAGAGAAGAAGAAGATATAAATGAAGGAGAAATGAGTGTGATTTAGGGAAAAAAAATTTAAAAAAAAAAAAGATTTGGGTAAACGGGTCAGGAGGAAAGATTCGTACCCCTGGAATACATAAGTTTTTGCCATTTTGAAAAACGTTATTCATAAAAAATTTAAATTATTGTCCACAAATTTTTAAATATCATTATTCTAAATAAATGGTTTTGAAATTTAAATGTATTCCTCATAGTAAAATTTACATAATTTGTTACTAAAATGAGACAACCATATAAATTTTTATATTTTTTTATCTAATACCACAAGAATTAATTTCCGTTTTAACAAAGTATATTCATATAAAATTCACACTTTTTTTATGATCATCATTCCAAAATAAATTTTAAAATCAAATTAATAAATGATCATTTATACCACAATTTTTCAAATTGATTTAATTGTTTCATTTTAGCTAATCCGAATAAAATTAGAAAATACATAAATAGAAAAAAAAATTCAAAGTAAATTTGAATTTTGGGATCCGCATAATCAATGCAAATGAAAATGGAGGTTTGTATTTTTGAGAGAAGATATTTGGTGGATCGATGATGCTAGGCGCATGTTGGGTTTATGTTGGGGAAATACGTTTTGTTTGTATTTATTAAGAAACCCCTTAATTTCTTCTTATTTAAACAAATGACTTCATTTCAAGTCAAAGATTATTTCCCTAAAAAATTATTAAGGTGGTTTCTTTAAAATAAATATGTTGACTAATCTTTTTAAATGAAAATACACAATTGTAACTAATAAAATAATAATTTAATTAAAATGTTATACTCTTGTTTTAATTATAATTTTTTAATTGATACATCAACATCATTAATTTGGGACACATCACCTACTAAAAGATAATGAGATAACGACTGATAGATAAAATTTAACAGCTACATTTTAGAATCTTAGCTTAGTTTCTCATCTTCAAGTTGTGGATAAAATTTATCTTTGATATCCAACGTTGATAGTTGACCTATATTTTGAGATCTAGATTAAAGATGACAATGGGTAATGTACCTTCCCATTTAGGAGTAGCTATATCCTTGTAGCAGAAGGCGAAGCCCTCGCCCCCAGGGCCCCCATCCCCCGGCCCGATAGGGATTGGTGGAGAAGGTAAATCATGGTGACTCAGCGGCCCATTAGATGGGAGGACCAGTGTCTGGTGCCCACAAGAAGCTATCCCCCAAATTGAGGAATAAAACTCCCACACTGCGGCTGCCAGGACTCGATCCTGCGTCCTTGTAGCAATCTGCCACCCAGGAACCGACTAAGCTACGCCCATGCGGGCGGAGTAGCTATATCCTAACCCTATAGATAGTATACTACATGTACAATCCCATTTAAATTTTATGAGAAGGTCTCTTGTGCACCTGGTGCACCATACATCTGGGTCAGCTCGAATCCGCGCCCTTTGTTTTTTCTTTTTTTCACTTACATTTATAGTATATTAGTCATATATGTATGTTATACTAGTCATACATTTATGTACAAATATCATAACATTTATATAATACTTTAACTTATAAAAAAAGAACCAATTTCGGCACAATTTGTATATATATACTTTTATGTGATATTACTCATACATTTATGTGATATTACTTATACCTTTATATCAACATAGTCATACATTTATATAATATATAAAGGTACAACTAACATTATGACTAATATAACTAAAATGTATAAAACATATCAATGTCTGTCTAAAAAAATGTTAAGGTACAACTAACATTACATAAATGTATGACTAACATAACATAAAATTATAACACTTAGGAGCGAGTTTGTGCGCAAAGACCTAAGTGTGTGGCCACACGTGGTGGGTCGGGTTGATCCTAGTGCATGGATTTAAAATTCATGCACCAGATGTATAAAAAAATTTGTGAAAATTTATTTATATTATTTGTACCTCTCTTGAACCCGCCCAATAAGTTTGTATTTTATATGAATATTTTAAGCAGGTATCCTACCTATTTTCAATTTGGATGAAACTAAACAACAATAATATATATATATATATATATATATGTATTTTGCAGTCTAGATTTAAAAAAGTACATATCAAATATCAACTAAATAATCCACTAATACTATTAATCAAGAACACAAAAACTCATGTGCACTAAGTGCATGGATCTAAAATCCATGCAATCCGAGTCGATTCGACCTGGATACGTGAATTTCTTTTTTTTTTTTTCCAAATTTTTGTCTTTACCTTTATGTTATAAATGTGTGACCTTTATGTATAAATGTGTGACCTTTATGTACAAACATCCGTACCTTTATGTCTGTAACTTAGAAAAAAAATGAAGATTTTCGACACAATTTGTATTGTATACCTTTATGTGATATTAATGTGACCTTTATATTATATTATGTCACATTTATGTACAAATATTCTGACATTTATGTAATATATAAAAGTGCATAAAAGTCAGAATATTTGTACATAAATGTGACATGATATAATATAAAGGTCACATTGATATCATATAAAGGTATACAGTTCAAATTATGTTGAAAATCTTCATTTTTTTCTAAGTTATAGTACATAAAGGTTATGATAGTTGTACATAAAGGTCACACATTTATAACTTAAAGGTCACACTAATACAACATAAAAGTAACAACCTAAAGCATAAAAAAAAAACTAAATTCAAAAACACGTGGATCCGGGTCAAAATTGGATCGACTCGGATTGCATGTACACCAAGTGCACACAAAACCAACTCAATCAAGAAATATATAAACATATACGAATATTTGATAACTGAGGGTATTATCCCAAACCATATCCATACCCTAATGAAATTCTTTTTCCCCTAAAAATCCATTCTAAATCCGTTTAAAACTACTCATACCCCATCTAATAGAGTTTGGATGGATAGTAGGGGTGAGCACAGTTCGGAACAATTTGGGGATAAGGGAATCTCCGGAATTACTCCAAAGTTCAGAGATTTTCGGAGAATTTGAAAAAAAAAATCTCTGAAATTGCTTTGTCACTTCGGTTCGGTTCCTTCGGGAATTCGGGAAAAACGGAGCGGATCAATTCGGATTTCGGAGATTTAAATTTTTATAATTTAAAATAAATATTCATTGAAACAAAATGCAAAAAATAAATAAACAAATATATCATTCGGAGATTTTCGGAGAATTTGAAAAAAAAATCTCCGAAATTGCTCCGTCACTTCGGTTCGGTTCCTTTGGGAATTCGGGAAAAATAGAGTGGATCAATTTGGATTTCGGAGATTTAGATTTTTATAATTTAAAATAAATATTCATTGAAACAAAATGCAAAAAATAAATAAACAAATATATCGTACAACGTTATTTAATTTATATCTTAAAACAAGTTATAATCTAATAAATTAGATTTGATAAATTACTGGAGTAGGTCTCTTCTCGAAAACAAATATTACATTCAAAATTTTCTTTATATTTTATTCTTCGAGATCTTCTCGTTCTACACCTCATAAGTAGTAATCAAAAAGTTCATCTTTCAAAATATGTTATGCAGTACTTTATATAAGTTATAAACCAATTATTTGATTAATACCTATTGTAGTTAATAGATTTTAAGTGCTCCCAAAATTATTCATTAAAATTATTTTATTTTATTATTTAATTGTTATTTTATTCTATAAAGTCTTAAAATTATAATAGTATTAAATAATAATAATAATAATAATAATAATAAATTTTAATCAAATTTGTAACTAATCCAATATAACAATACAAAAAAATGAATTCAATGATACATACAAATTTGTATATAGTTACTTCTTTGAAATCGATTCCATTGGGTTCTAAATCGGTTATTCGATTCGGTATAATTCAGGTTTGACACAAAAAATTAATCGAAGCGGTTCAATTCAGATAAAGTCAAATAATATTCGGATTGTTTCGATTCGAATTTATCTACAGTTCAGTTATCTTTGAAATCCATGCTCACCCCGATACAATATTTATCTACAAAACTATCATCCCAGGTCTAGATCGATAGGTCCCATTTTTTATTCACGGAGGTGTAATATCTATTTTTTTCAACCTCGAGACTAGATGAGATCCTCTGTACCATAAGTTGTATACCATTTCTCTGTCCCAGTGTTTAAACGACATCGTATTAAAATTAATTAATAAGATTAGTTAATGAGGAAATATTTTCGGCTCACCAGCCGCCGTAATCTTCTGTCTTTTCTTATTATTATCTTTTCAATTCTTTTCTCTTTCTGTAATCTTTTCTCTTTTCTTAATATTATTGTTTTTTTCTTTGCAATTCTTTTGAGAAATTTCGAAATATGTTTCTAATTAAGATCCAAAAGGAAATAAATAAATTAATTAATTAATTAAGATTCCAACTTGATTTTTTATTAGATGATATATGAACATCAAACATGTGTTTAATGTGTAACTAGTAGTACACCCGCGCGATGCGCGGTTTATTATGTATTATAACAATATATATGATTTGCAATAATATAATGAAATTGTTATATTAAAAGGTTATCTATGACATCTTATTATTTCGAAATTTGTAAAATAATATTTTTTATTGATAACATCAATATTCAACAATTAAATATGAAAATAAAATTGAATATAATATAATAATAGTTTTGTGTTTGTGAGTTTTAATTTCTGAATAATTAAGAAGTGATTAATTATACTTACTAATATGTTTTGTTCATATTTTTGTTCCTTTGTATCTTATAATTATTTTTAGAATTTATAAATAATTTCTTCATTTTTTTAGATGGATTTGTTCAAAAAACATTATATTTATTCCAAAAAAATTTAGTTTATATTTATACATTTAGGTTTCAAATTAATTTTAAATTTTAAAACAATATTTCTTAGATTTTTGAAACCATTTTTCAGATTTTTTTGGAACATATTGTAGTTTTTAAAAACAATTTTTAGATTAATTATATCTATTTATTTGAAATAATTTTGAATAAATTTTATCAAATATTTTTATTATTTGAATTAAAAAAATTTTATTCAATTTATTGATTTTTATATCTTACACAATTAATATTACATATATATTTGAATTAATTTTTAAATTTTATTTGTTGATTTAAGATTGTTAGTATTAATAAAATCTGAAATTATTATTATTAATTTCACATTTTATTATTATTTTAATTTTTTATAATAGTTTCAAACTTTTCAACATTTTACAACCCTTGATAAAATGAAATTTAGATTTTAAAACTATTTTCCACATTTATATATTAAAATTATAAACTAATTTTCAAAATTTTAATTTTTGACAATGTTTAAATTTCATTATTTTCAAAATTTAATTATATCATTAAAATATAATCATATCATTTAAGATAGCTTCTTTTGTTTCATTTCTATTCCTATATATAAATTATAAAATAGTTTATTGTGTAAGATTTATGTGAAACTTATTCTATAAGATACTTAAAAGTTATTTAATTTTTTTTTTCTATTGGTTGATAGTTTGGGAGGGAAAATGGCAAATCTGTAAAATTTGCCAACTTCTTTCATTTTATATATAGTATAGATTTGCATGATATTTTTCAGTACAATTTATTCATTGATAGTATATATACATTAATATAACAATTATATGACAAATTACTTTTCAGATTTCAGTCACGAAACTTTGTATTGGAGAAAAAAAATCATGAGAAGGATATGGCTGGTGAGAGACAACAATGACATACAAAAAAATAAAAGCCAATTTGTGCTATTTCATGATTACAACTTATCAATTCCAAAATCAAGAAAGAGTTTTGTCTCTGAATTTTATTTTCATAATTACAATCAATAAAAATTCAGAAGTATAATATTGATATAATATGAAAAAATTCATAAAATAAAGTTATTTGCGAAAACTTATCATACCAACACAAAAACTATCAATGAATTTTATCAAAATTTTATATATATCTTATGAATTGCACAAAAAAAAAAAAAACTATAATATTAAGTAAAGAGAAAAGATTACAAAAAGATTACAGAAAGAAAGAGAAGAGAATTGAAAAAATAATAAAGAAAAAAAGATAAAATATTACAGCGGCTGGTGAGCCGAAAATATTTTCTAATTAACTAATTAATTAATTAATTCTGATACAGCGTCGTTTAAATATTGGGACAGAGGAATGGATCTCATTTGCCTTGAGACTTGCTTGATATGCTTTATTTTTAAGAATAGGCAAAATTAAATTCCTCAACTTGAACCGCAATATCGCACGTGCTCCTGTTGGCGCCATTTCTCCACAGCACAGGAGTCTCGTCTTGTCATAATCATTTTCTTCCCTCCCTAAAATAAACACAGTGAAAGCCCTAGTTCTTACGCCATAATTGTAAAAGTGTTTCGTTGCAATCGCAGATTTCACAGGATTCTCCGCGTCAATGGAGGACGAGCCCAAACCTAAGAGGCCCAAAATTTCCAGGTTTACCCACCTCTTTCCGCTTCTGTTTCTCTAATCTGTTGCTATGTTTCGTGTTTGGAATTTTCGTGTTCCTTTTGCTCTGTTATGGCGAGGCCATTGTTTTACATGTTTAGGTGAATGTTTAAATTTTTTTATTTTTTTGAAAGGAAGGAAATACTTAAGTGGGTTGCACTAAATACACAAGATGCATGAGAAATATTCACTATCTTGTTTTTTGATTTCCAAATTTGCCTCTTTCACCTTCATTTGCAGGGATGATGATGACTATCTCTGTGGAAATATTACTAAAATTGAGCTATGCAATTTCATGACATTCAATAAATTGACCTGCAAGCCTGGATCACGTCTGAATTTGGTTATTGGACCGAATGGCTCTGGAAAAAGTTCTCTTGTATGTGCCATTGCACTAGGGCTCGGAGGCGAACCTCAGGTTTGGGGGCGAAAATTATTATCGGTTCATGTGTTCTTCTCTATGTATAAAAAAACATTTCTTGTTTATCTTCTTCAAATGTGCAGCTTCTCGGGAGGGCTACTAGTGTTGGCGCTTATGTGAAGCGTGGGGAGGAATCTGGATATATTAAAATTTCTTTGAAAGGAAACAACAAGCAAGAGAAAATTACGATTACAAGAAAAATAGATACCCGCAACAAATCAGAGTGGCTGTTTAATGGTAAAGTTCCCTACTTTCTTGTTACAAACCGAAGATCGTATGTGATTTTTTCTTCTGAGCATGATCTCTTGAATAATAATGTTAGAGAAATCATCTATGCTTTCTTAAGCTGATATATATATATATATATATATATATATATATATGTGTGTGTGTGTGTGTGTGTGTGTGTATGTATGTATAAATCTCAGTTAATCCCATGCATTGTGATTTGTGTCTTTGATATTTACTCTCAAGCCTATGCATTGGAGTGCCATCTATTTATGTCGAATGTGTTTTTTTAGAATTCAGGTGGAATGTATAATCTGTCAAGCTATCTAAAGTGTAAAGGGAAAATGATTTTTTAACTCCATATCAATTCTCTCATCCACAAAGGCATGTGCTATGTTTATTGTTGTTTCTAGTGTCACGGAAGAAAGAAATATGTTACAATTGAGAAGAAAATATGATTAATGATTTGTTGAAAAAGTAATAGAGTGGTTCATTTTGGAGATATAACTTTGGTGTCTTGTTTTGTTCCGGTTATGGTTTCATATGTACATGTCTTAGTAGGTTGTTATAGTTAACGGTGGTGTATTAGGCTAGGAATTTTAATCTAATGATGATGAGTTCACTTCGGGGAATGAATTTTTTTTAGCAAGAATATAATTCACCAATTACATTTTTGTTCCAAGGCAAGGAAAATTGGTACCCAAAACAGAAATGAACAAATGGATGGATTTCTTTCCTTTTAATGCACCAATGTACCTGTGTAGATCAATGTACAAGAGCATGGGTAAGCCTTACAAATCGGTCTATTATGGTTTCTTCCCAAAGAAGCATTAGTTAGCTGGAGCTATATTGCTAAATGATGAATAGCTGATCCTACATGATGTTCTCTGCTTACAATTTTCATTGGTTGTAATGTTGTATGAAATTTATATATTTTTTGGATAAATATTAACTACTCATACTACTCTATCCATGGCATGAATGCATACAAAAAAAATGAAAATAATGTTTTCCTATTTTACATGTCTTGCTTCAAAAGTTTAATAAATCTGAGATGGATTGTTTGGAAAAATGAGTCCTTGATGTGTGAATTGCTGCTCTTATTTTATATTTTTTAGGTAAAGTGGTTGCGAAAAAGGATATTATTGAAGTAATTCAAAGATTCAACATCCAAGTCAATAATTTGACTCAAGTAAGTTCTTGGTGGAGTATTTTGTTATATATATGCTGTCTGCTTAAAGAAACTGTATATTTCTTATGGTAACTAGTAAGAATGCAAAACCATTTACTCCCGAAAAAATTGTTCCATTGCAAAAATTTCATCAGGTTCCATTGTCTTACTTATAATAACTAGTTATCATTTTCTTTGTATCTTTTCCACCAAAACATGTGTGTCTAGCCACTCGAGGGCATTCTGGTGAATTCTACTAAACATTGTGGTAATATGCATTATGTTTGAGATACAAAAATTGCTCTTAACATTGGATTGGAGAATACTTAGTTCAAAGTATCATCCTTACATTTTCATAACCAAACTTGACTTATAGTTCCAGTTCTTGGATTTAAATCTTCAGAACATGTGTTTCAATATGTGACAAGTCACTACGGGTTAGGAATCCGCATGCAGTATAACATGTGTATTTATGGTTGAAATGTGAGCATAATTGTGGTTTTTGTTTGTATAACTATGTGCTATTTGTTGTACATTTATCGTGTGTGGTGTAGAAGTTGTTCCAATCTGTTTGGGCTTCAAAAGTTTACCTCTCTATTCTCATCCTCGATCTTTATTTACAGTTGCCTCATTTGAAATTATACATCCATTTATTAGCCTCCCCATGCTTTCATTAACTTGATATTTTCATTGGTCCCATCTCTTTGGAATGGATTTAGTTTCTACCACAAGACCGAGTTTGTGAGTTTGCAAAGTTAACTCCTGTGCAACTCCTTGAAGAGACTGAAAAAGCTGTTGGTGATCCTCGATTACCCATTCAGCATCAGTCTCTCATCGTGAAGAGTCAGGAGTTGAAGAAATTTGAACGAGTAAGTTGTTAGTTTATTGGTTTCTCTGTTGCATACTTCTACGACTCTGTATAGCGTCTGGATGGGAATACACTTCTACTGATTCTTGTCATCTTTAATAGGCTGTTGAGAGCAATAAAGGGTCTCTGGATCAACTAAAGGCACTTAATGCTGAATTAGAAAGAGATGTTGAACGCGTTCGTCAGAGAGAAGATCTCTTAGCGAAGGTTTATTAATATTTTCTTCTCCTAAAGCAATGGCACAATCAGTTTAATGTATGAGGTGATCAATCTATCGTTTACTTTCAGGCTGAGTCAATGAAGAAAAAGTTGCCATGGCTGAAGTATGACATGAAGAAGGCTGAGTATGTAGAAGCCAAAAAACAGGTGAATGATGCAAAACTGAAGCTTGATGAAGCTGCCAAGGCCTTGAATGATCTCAAAGAGCCTATAGAGTGAGTTAATCTTCCTGAACAAGTTTATAGAGTTTGTGACATTTAATTTGCCAGTAGACCTTTGCGAAGTTTGTAACTTTGGATGGTTTTGTTCTTTTCTCTGGGTGAATAAATTTACCCATAGGCGATATACTAAAGACACTCTGACTAATTTGAGCCTCATTCACAATAGTGATGCTTTAACTTTCTGTTGCCAAATAATTTTTGTTGTGTAAGGATGTTGTGAACCTAATCCAATTGAACTGCTAGCACTGGTTTTGAGCTTGGTTTGAATTTTGTGCTTCCTTCTAAAATTAGCTAACTATTATATCGAAGTTCATATAAAGTTTCAAAAATTAAATCCCTTTAAATCTACTGCTTCAAATCTGCCTCAAATCTGGGCAAATATTCTGCTGGGAGATTTGTTGCTACAATCTGCTAATAAATGGCTGTAAATTTGCAGGTTGCTACTGCAGCTAACCTCGATCACTTCTGTTTGTGGGACCTGGTTTAGACTTTAGGTCTTAACAAGTTAATTGATAAGCTATTTCAAAAGCAAGTCAAGCTAGAGCAGTTTTCTTTTCTTCTTTTTTTTTTTTTTTATAATCTTTGTCTGCACTGCTTATTCTTTATTTGTTGGGTTGAGCTCGTAAAATTGGTGAACCATATCAGTTTGATGCAGTCAGAAAGTTGAGCTGTTTTTATGGTCAATTTCGGCCAACTAGGACTTGCTTACTTTGTTGTTATCTCTAGTTTGGGCTCCCATTTGATGTTTCCAAGCGCTAGTTGCTTTCTGCTTTTGTTTGCCACTTTGCCTAAACATTTTGATTATCAGGAAACAAAAGGGAGAAAAAGCAAAACAAGAGGCTAAAGTGAAAAAGATGAATAGCTTGCTAGATAGCAATATGAAGAAGCGTATGCAGCTTTCAGAGAATTATAACCGTCTGGTATACTGTCACGAGTTTTGTCATTTACCTGCATCATATTCATTGAATATGTTGTTTCAGCAATTTTCAACAGTTTACTCTTGTCATGCAACATGTAGGGAGTTCTAATTCGGGGTAAATATGATGAAGTGGAAGATTTGCGACGTCAGGAAGAATCTCGTCAACAGAGAATCTGTAAAGCTAAAGAAGATCTTGCAGCTGCAGAGGCAGAATTTGGAAGTCTTCCTCCTTATGAACCTCCTAAGGATAAGATGGTGGGTTGATTCTTTTTTCACTGATGGTAACTTTTCTCTGGCAATGCCAGAGTGGATAGCTGAGTCAGTAATTTATCCGTATTTATTAGTCATAGTAAATTAGTTTGAAGAAGAATCTCATTGTAAGTTCTTGTTGTTGGCTTCCTTCTCCTTGTTTTATTTTCCATATCCAGGAACACTTAAGTGCTCGAATCATGGAGCTCGAAGAGACTGCAAAGGAGATTAGAAATCAAAAAATGGAAAAAGAGAAGCACCTAAACCATAACAAAATGTTGCTTAGGCAGTGTACGGACAGGTCAATATCAACATTGGCCAGCTGTATGTTCATTTATATTTGCATGATTGTAGAGTCCTTTCTTACCCCCTGAATGATCCAAAGGTTGAGAGAGATGGAGAATGTCAACAATAAGCGTTTGCAAGCATTAAAAAATTCTGGTGCTGAGAAGATATTTGATGCTTATCAATGGGTGCAGCAGCATAGTCATGAGTTCAATAAGGAAGTATATGGCCCTGTGTTGCTTGAGGTGCATAATTTTAAATTTAAGACAGAATTGTAATTTACGAATTGCATCCAATACATCTGTATAATTTTTTTCTCCGGGCTGCATATTCAGGTCAATGTCGCCAATCGGTTGCATGCAGACTACCTAGAAGGTCATGTTGCCTATTACATATGGAAGGTAATTCTATTTTTTTTTTATAGATGTATCTTTGTTTCAAAGGTTTTGATTTCTTCCATGTCTAAACTATGACTGACAATTCACTATAATTTGACATTAAATTTCACCACTTATTCTGTTCATATAAGCTGACATAGTTTAAGGTAATGCTTATCAGTCCTATGTACTAAATATTAAGGAATTAAGGAGGTTGATAATGTTCTTTGAAAAAAAGTAATTGCTTGAGATACCAATTGTAATGTTTATGTAATGATGTCTTCCTTTGTCCTGATTCAAGTGGAATCATTAGGGCAGGTGGCAAGGAGTGAGTATTGAACTGAAAAATGAGATATGAGTGTACAACTCAGACCAATTTTAGGTTAAGTAAGGGTGCCGGTAGGTGCCACCTGCTGGGTCCAGGATTAGGTACTATATCCAACATCAATCAAAATGCAGATCAAAAGTAAAATGAAGAGAAACATGAATAGTTTAGGCAGTTGAACAATACTCTTCTGTTTTCATGGATAAGTCCTGTTAGTTCTTACTTTGTTATATGAACAATATCTGTGCAACTTGATTTTCCTTTTAATGATGTTATATAATCCTGCATTGTGCTTTTGTACTTCTGTGATTGCTTTAAATCATGGGTAGCTTAATCTTCTTGTTTTGTTCATCTATTTATTTCCTTTTTCTGACTGGTTACCTCCTCCTCCAGGCTTTTATTACTCAGAATTCAGATGATCGTGATTTACTGGTTAAAAACCTGAAGTCCTTTGATGTTCCTGTAATCAATCATGTTGGGAACGAAGACAGCCATAGGGATTTCTTCCGGACAACTGATGAAGTATCATTATGCATTATTAAAATTTAGCATTGCAGCTTTGTTGATAATTGGCTGATCTTTTTCTTACTTCTATTATGTAGATGCGTAGACTTGGCATATCTTCCAGGCTTGACCAGGTGTTTGAAGCTCCTCATGCTGTCAAAGAAGTTTTGATCAGTCAATTTGGATTGGATAATTCAGTATGCTTGCTCTTTTTCTTTAGTGTTTTCTGTTAACTATAAGCTCTTAACAGAACTAGAGAATCTGGATAGTCAATGAAGAGGAGCATCCCCAATAGTGAACTTCTACCTGATATTTTGTATTTTTTCCCTCAGTACATTGGGTCAAAAGAAAGTGATGAGAAAGCTGATATGGTCCTTAAATTGGAAATTATGGACCTCTGGACACCAGAAAATCATTATCGTTGGTTCAAATCCCGCTATGGGAATCATGTTTCTGGAAATGTTGAAGCAGTAGATCGATCCTGCCTTCTTCTTTGCAGTATGTTTCTGAAGATATTCAAGTGTCCCTTTGTCCTAAATCCTAACTGATAGACTTCGTCTTATTATTAGATCAAATTGAACCTTTGGAGTATGAATTTATTTAATTGTGCTTGCTGTAGATCATATGAGTTATACTAAATTAAAACAGCTACTCAAATATCTTCATCTCAAAGAAAAGTTGATCACTGTAAATAATTCTATTTAACACTCTTTGCAGTTTAATCAAAAAGGTCAAGCTTGCTCCTCAAAAGTAGGCTGAGATTTTGCTAAGGTCTAAATTTTATTATTACCTTTGTTTTCAGATTTAGATGTCAAGGAAATTGAGACTTACAAATCGAGACAAATAGAGCTGAATGAGACAATTTCTGCTATAGAGGCAGATCTAAAAGCTCTCCAATTTACCTTAAGACAGAAGGAAGATGATGCAGCTGAACTTCATCATGAACGGGTAAGTTTGAATGAACTAAAAGGGACATCAAGCTTGTATGGTCCAAATCCTCACCCAGTTATTCTTGTTTGTTCAATTTACTCTATAATTGTTATTCTAAGACCAATCTAGCTACTTAGACTACAGAGCTTTAGCTACCAACATCATGTCATGTGATGCATTCAATTCCACTGAATAGAAGTTAGAGATGAACAATTGATAACCATCTACCAGATTTAGATTTAGTTTTCCTTACTTCAGAGGTCCCTGAATTATTTAAAAAACAGTGATTTCTAGCGGATGGCTTGTGAAGGTTAGGGGTTCTTAAGATGAACTTGGTGCTAGAAAAAGTTTATTGATAGACAATGCATAGAACGAATATCAAAGTATTATAACTTGGATGAATAGATCAAATATCAGACCCCTTCTGTCTGTAAGGAAATGAAATGATTGTTGTCAGACCCTAGCTTTGGAGAGGCAACAGGGTTTTCTGATTGGAAGTGGAAGGAAACCATTGTTATAATATTTGAATGAGCATATTTTAGGACCAGCAGTGTCACCATCTTATTTACTCGGCCAAGGTTCTGCGTATTCTATCAATGAAGGTTGGATAGAAGTTCAAAGTCCTAAGAATGTTCTGCTCCTCAGGTTACTTTGAGAATTAGTGGAACAATATGGTGATGAGAAGCATCCTGGTTCCTGTAGTTGATAAAAGTAGGACTGGTCCTGAAAATGGTCCTCCCTAGGCGCAATGAGTAGCATTGCACATAATTAACATACTGCAACAGACTTGCATGCTCAAGAGACATAGAGGTTCCTTCATCTGCAACTACTTCTTTTCTCTGTGAGTCACTATTAGTTTCATTCCCTTTCTTTTTTGGTAAATTCCTTCCTCTTTTTCCATCTTAGTTCTTCTCATTATATGACCTTACACTTTCCAAAATTACTTGTTTCTGAAATGGAGAAGAAATTATGAATGTTCATTGTTTTTTAGTTTCTCCTGTTTCTGATTTGAAATCTTTATATCTTAACATAATTCATAAAGTTTATGGGCAGTTCTGTGTGTTCCACCAAGCATTTATAAATTGAGTATCATTATTTACTCCTCTTGACAGGTTTCATGTTAGACTAATAAATTGTAACTGCTGATAAGCTTGGTGCAGTTTGCTGGTAACTTGATGAAACATGATAAGTATCAAAATTAATGGCTTTATTTAGTGTTGTTGTTTAGTATGCGATAATAAGTAGGTGGGTTTATGATGGCTGATTAAATTTTTATGTTATTGGTAAACCATGGGCTTTATACTGATGGTACCAAGTAAGTTATAATCATGCATGCACAAAGACAAACAAAACAATATTTACAACAGTTAAAAATTCAGGGGATCATATTCTTTCTTTTAGCCATGGGATTAGGGCATAATAGTTTTTTAATCTGATGTTTTACAAGAACTATATATTTGATATTAAAAAAATGAAGGTTTACTTAAAAAAAAAGAATGAATAGTGTCACAAATTCTGATCATTAGAAGGACCAATTGTATAGTTACATGTCATTTGACTTTAGGGAGAGATTATAATCACAAATCACCATAGAAGGCTGAGGTTTTGGTTGAATATGCTGTAAGATGAACAATCATAAAGGGCATTGGAGAATTCTCTGACGATTATTTATCCTTGGATTTTCCTGTCATGAACAGGCTAGAAAGAGAACTTTTGCATATTCCACCAGGCTACTTAATGGTAGTTATATTAATTATGGCCAAAAGGAAAATCATGAAACTGATATTAATGTTTGCCTTATATCCCATCTATGCTGAGAGGGATGCCGCCACCACATCATGTATGTCCACAAGCTCTTTGACCGCCTATCCCTCACTTGAATATCCAAAAGAAATTATACATGTACAAGTCCCGCTTTTCTATGAAACCAAGACAACCTAAGACATAATAGTTTTGTATAGACTCAGGCATGGTACAAGAAATCAGGTCTTGACAAGTGTGATGCCCCTACCCAATGAAAACTCACCTTTTGCATCTATATTTGCAGGCTAATTCCATTCATAACAATTAATACATGTGATACGTGAACATCATTATACATATGAAAGTTTGGTATGGTTTTAACCAGTAGAAGTTCCAGCCTAGCCATTTCAATATCGTTCAATAAACAG
The DNA here is from genome assembly GCA_946896805.1 of Scutellaria galericulata. Lineage (NCBI taxonomy): Eukaryota > Viridiplantae > Streptophyta > Magnoliopsida > Lamiales > Lamiaceae > Scutellaria > Scutellaria galericulata. Next base: position 8,827,607 of record OX335798.1, on the reverse strand, counting down.
TCAACACGTTCTGGTAAATTTGATATCTAATACCTTCCCTTTCTCCAACAAAAGTAGTTAAATAAGAAATTATAATAACAGATTCGACAAGAATGGGTTACTCCGAAATAGAAGAATGTCAATTAGTTTTCCGACCTATAATATACTATCATTTGTTAAGGCTCTCTTTTTTCATATTCATGAACACATAATGATAAGTTGAAGATATAATTCAGGAGGAGATTGTTAGCATCATGCAAAGCCAGAAGAAGAAAAGGAGAGAGATGGAACAGCTTGTCAGTAAGTAAAACTCCAACTTTTCTGCAGTGTGAATGGTCTGATCGTTAAACATATATTTGACAAATTAATTTCTCTAATTTTAGATCAGAGAAGAATAAAGTTGAAGTCAATAGAAAGGGAGGACGACCCAGATTCCGCTATAGAGAAACTCACTCACCAGGTTAAAGAATTGAAGCTTCAGCTCTTTCAATGTGCTATAGAGCTTAAGGTAAGTTGTTCTTGTTTTGAGCTCTTTTAATGTTCTTCAGGCAGTTGCAGGAATGGTAAATTCAAACTCAATGCTGGGTGTTTGCCCCTTTCTGCTTTTTCTTGACAGAAATTACTTACCGAGGCTGTTGCTTATCGGAGAAGTTTTGCTGAAAATCACATGAGCGCCATAGAACTTGAAGCTAAGGTTTATCCCCCTTGTTGATTTTGATGATAACAAATGTACCCTTTATCAGCCAATATATCTTATATGGGAAAAAAGGTCTAAAGGTTATTTAGAACTCAACTTTTGCAGTCCACAATGCCATCTTTGAATATATTCATTTTGTGACACTGGTTTTGCTTCTTATAAAATTTATAATCTTGGTTTTCTTGATAATCCAATTGACACCTTTCAGTTTGGTTCATGTGTAAAATTGGCTTTCTTTCTGTTATATTTTAATTATTTTTGCTATATTGCCTTAGATGTGTGAAATACTAGTTTAAGAAAGCATCATGGATGAAAGCGACTTTGAGTTACCATTTTATAGTTTGAGTATTTCTAACAGGTATTTACTGGCTTACTTAGGGAATATTTTAAGTGATATAGCAGTTTCTATGTATTATAGATTGAGTTTATGTAACTTCTAAGTTAATTGAGAACTCTTGGAAATATTTGGAGCCTCTAGCCCTTGCCACCTATTCAACATATAATAATGTAGCTTTGGGCTGGTGGATTTATTTGTTATGTCGAACATAATAATTCGATAATCTCTATTTACATTTAAAGAAGAGTGTTTTTTGGGTAGTATATTTTACGTTATCTCTCATATTCATCAATCTTTAGAAGGCTCAAATCCACTTTCATTCCCCCAAGAGTTAAGAAGATATCTAATTGCATGTATCTATTTGTCCTTTTTGAAATGGTTGCATAACTCATTTCAGTAGGAATACTAAGTAGCAATGACTAATTATCAATCAATAATTAGCCATTAAGAACCAACAATAATAAACAACCACTTAATCAAGTACACAGAAATAGACAAATAAGAATGCTTCTGAAGAACTGTTGGGCATTCTCATGTGCAACTTAATCACGGATTCAGTTAGTGTGTTAAGTGTGCTTGTGAAACTAGGTGAGACTAGAGAGTAGATGCTTTGGTCTTCTAGTGCTTTTCAGTTCATAATTTTTTCTGCCCACTTAATGTGGTCAGTTACTGTGCTAACTTCCTAGTGCACCACACAACAGCATGCCATGCACTGTGATGCACATAAGTACGGTTAGAAATTCTCAGTTTTATTTTAATTTGTTGGCCTGTTTGTACTTAGTGTAATTCTGATTTGATTTTTGCTATTTCTCCAGATCAAGGAGATGGAGTCCAATTCAAAGCAACAAGAAAAGTTGGCCATGCAAGCATCATTATTTCATGAGCAGTGTATGTATTAACTATCTTTATGATCTTGCAAATGCTATGTTTGTAACTTCTGAGCCTAGTTGAGACCTATGAATTCTATATCTCTTATTTACCCCGCTTTCTTTAATGAGAATGTTTCCTATAGTTTCCAGAGTGAGATGAGAAAACATTTTACAAGTTTGTCAAATAGATAGTCCACCTCAACCCACTGACCATCAACCACCAACCATAAAATATACAGAGAGTAACTTAATCAATTGACCTCTCTATCATATGATTTTGTACATCATGGTGACATTTGAATGCTAAATTTTTCTAATAACTTTCCCAAAACCACCAATCTTTAATTATTTATATATTAAAAAAAAAATCTATGTATTTCCTTTCAGATGACCTATCTGTTCATGACTTTAGAAATATATTGATATGAGCTCAATATATGGTTCTTAACTGAAGGACCAATTTATGATACGTTTCTGTGCGACTGGATAGTTGTGAGCTTTCAGTCAATTAATTTTTCATTTTGACTAGGAAAGCCACCAAAGTGCTTTAAAAATTGAAAGGCACAAAACATGTTTGTTCCCTTTCATATTAAGTATGTAATAGGATAAGAAATTTTACATAGTTGCAACTTGCAACTGAAGGTCCTAATATGGCTATTAAATGAAGAGATGTGTTAATTTGAGGGAGTGAGACATGTATTTCTGCACATACAATATAAACCCACATCCTGATGTTGTAGTCAGTTTGATGACAGATATCCTTCTCCAAGCCAGCTCTTCTTGCAAAAAATGGATTACAGAGCTATTCTTCAGCAAACAGTGAATAAATTCATTTTATCATATGTCATTGTAGCTTTGCAAGATGCATGAACTTTTGTCTGAGCAGTATCTATGCAAAGTCCTGTATGACCTACCTGACGTTGTGGTTATAATTTCTCAAGACCAATCTTCTACGAATGCTTCCCTCAAGGATTTGAAAGGAAGGAAAGAACATTCTACTAGTCTGCCTGTTTGCCATTAGACTATTCGACAGTTTTTAAGAGTGTGTTTAAAGGGTTAAAATACTATCATTTGGCTCTTGGATTATCTGAAAGTTGGTACTATTGCCTGCCTTTTAATGTAAATTAACATTGGTATTCCGAACTAATGCCGCATCATACTCTTGTGCTTGGGATTAGGTAAAAATAAAGCGGATAATTTTCGAGAGCAGCTGATGGTTGCCAAGAGATATGCTGAGTCAGTTGCTATGATAACTCCTGAGCTAAAGCAGGCCTTCCTGGAGGTTTGTATTCTGGCTGAAGTGATAATGTTGCATTAGAAACTTAGATGGAGGCAGTGATGGTTATTACATAAATGCTTATGTGTTTCTATACACTTTTATCTGTTTAACATTACACATACAAAAGTTAAATGGTTATGTTTCTATTTAAAATACCTCTGGAAGTTAACTATCCATGAAATAGAAAAGGAACAAGTGTTGGCAAGGTTCAATTCTTGTCAAACTTTAGCTTGTATAATAAGCATCAGATGATTCTTCACAAATTGAATTTGTGCAGGATTCATGCTATGCAATGCAGATACAACATGCTCCCCCCCCCCCCCCCACCTCTCCCCAAGAAAGAAAGAAACACGAGAATATACATATATATATCGAAACAAGTAACATAGAATTTCAGGAGTGCTTGGTGCTCAGATTGCACACAGGCTTATATAGTAGTTTAGCAGCTTATGAAGCTAGAGGTGGTAGCTTATATCCTGTACTTTATAATTCTTTCATGCAACTGCCAGTTCATAACACAATTTCTTTTTATTGTTTGTATGCCAACTGTTATGAGAATCATAGTTTTACTTGACTGTGTTCTAGGGATGTTGGAAGTTAACACTTTCCTTTTGAACCAGTATTTTGTGGCCATTAAGGGCTTTAATGTAAATTAAGTGTCAGTGGGAGAATTTTTACTTCCTCACCTCGAAATGGATCACCTAATGTTGATATGGCTAGATCTAAAAGATTGATAATCACATTGTGTGGTGAATTAAATGAATAAATTTGTTAAATTTCTAATCTGAAAATTTTCTTCCAACGTAAAACTATATATTGAGGCCAGAATTTGGTTTTCCAATTATAAGCTACCAATTTCATTCTAAGCTTTACCTTTTTCTTTATCAATTGTGGCTAATCACTTAATTCCTGGATATTGAAATTTGAAGTTAATTTAATTGACACTTCATACTTGCCCTGGTTGCTCAGCAGCTTAGCTAATTTATATCTGCTCTTGCATTGTGTGCTTCTTGATTTATACAGTTTAATGGTGCTTATAAGAAAAAATCACTTGCAGATGCCTGCTACTATTGAAGAATTGGAAGCTGCAATTCAAGATATGATATCTGAAGCCAACTCTATTCTTTTCCTTAACCACAACATTTTGGAGGAATATGAAAACCGTCAAAGAAAAGTACACCTCCTTTTCTTTTCATCCGCTCATTTAGTAGGGTGTAGTCTTGTAATACTTCCCTTTTGTTTTAATTCTCTTGTGATGACACTGGAAATTTGCAGATCCAAGCACTTACAGATAAGCAAGAAGCTGATGAAAAGGATTTAAATGACCGATTAAAAGAAATCGATGCTCTGAAGGTTAAGTCTTGGATCATCATTAAAATACTATAAAGATCTTCATTGAACTTGTTACCAGAATTGTTATCTTGTTCCTGATGCTCTTTTTTTTTTTTTGGCCTTCATTTTTCGATCTTTGATTTCCTGACTGATAAAGAAATATAAATTCATAAAGATGCTGGAAGAGAAGGGACATATAAACTGCTTTCTTGATATATTCATTTACTATCTGGTTTTCACACTGCATGAGACCTCCTAATATTCTGACTGGATTATCTGCAGGGAAGTTGGCTCCCAACATTGAGAAGTCTTGTAACACGGATTAATGAAACTTTTAGTCGCAATTTCCAAGAAATGGCTGTCGCAGGCGAAGTTTCATTAGGTAATCATATCATTTGAGGTGTCTAGTTAATTGCCATGCATTATTTTAACGTTTATTTTGAGGTTTTTAGTGTTTATAAACTGTGTAATTTTTTCAGATGAACGCGGCACAGATTTTGATCAATATGGGATCCTTATAAAAGTAAAGTTTAGGTAATTGTGTTTACCTTCATTTTTGTCAAGAGACATGCTTCAGTTAGTGTACAATTTGTTCCAACCTTATATCTGATTAATCTGCATTCAGAGCTACAGTGTATCGAAGTTTTGGTAGAGTGAGGAATTTTGATCTTGTACACATCTCATGGACTTTATTTGTCTCTTTGTTCTGTGTTTTCTTGTTTTAATGGTTTCCACTGCTATTGCCAGGCAAACTGGACAGCTGCAGGTTTTAAGTGCTCACCACCAATCTGGAGGGGTATAGTCTCGAGCTAAATTTTAATGTATATGGTCTTTATTATGCCGTTTCTAATTTCATCCCTTGCCTGGTTTTCTAGGAACGCTCAGTTTCGACCATTCTCTACCTCGTCTCTTTACAAGACCTTACAAACTGCCCATTTAGGGTAGTTGATGAGATAAATCAAGGTTGGTATGAGTTTATGACTCTTGAAGTTTTCGACAGCCAAATCCATTTGTTGAATGTAATATGCAATCGATATTTCTTATTTGTCTCCCAGGCATGGATCCCATAAACGAGAGGAAAATGTTTCAGCAGTTGGTCAGAGCAGCCAGCCAGCCAAACACACCACAGTAAGAGTTTGCTGTTTTAGTTTTAGTCAATTGGCTACTAGTCACCCTTTCATGTCAACATGCTTAGCTGATCTATGATGTAATTATAACTATATCATTAATTTGGTCTCATATACAGATGTTTCTTGCTTACTCCAAAGTTGCTCCCAAATCTAGAATACAGTGATGCATGCAGCATTCTCACGGTGATGAATGGTCCTTGGATCGAGCAGCCATCAAAAGGTTTCCCAATCAAATCTTAATCACATGGATATATCTTGTTTGCTATCTATTTACTCCTTACATGGAGTCATTATATTTTTCCGATTTGCAGTGTGGAGTGGCGGTGAGAGCTGGGCATCCATTAGAACCCAAATGGAGGAAAACTGCTGCTAATGGCCTTAGGCATTCTGTTGATAAGAAGCTTGAAATCTCGATGTCCATAAGAATAGACCGAAGGGGAGTGGTGTAATTATCCTTTTTAATTCTGCATCATGTACAAATTACCATTGCTAGATGGTATTCTTTGCTTGGTAGTAGGTTGTAAAATTGGTTGCAGTTACAATTAGCATTCAGTTTTTGCACATACCACTCGTAGTTTACTGTTGCCATTCTAATGGTCTCCCATTTTGAGGGTTGGTTGTACTTGACTATATTTTCCAAGGGATGTTGGATCTTCATTTTTCTGGTAGAAAAATTATAACTAAAAGTGTAGGGTTAGAGTTGTGGTTTTGTGGTTGCTTCTTTTGAACCAATGCCTCTACATCTCATTTTCTGGAGATGGCTTAGGAGTTCTAGCACAAGTTGAGTGAGGTTCTGAAACTTTTTTTTTCCTTATTTTCTCCATTTTCTTCCTAGATCTAAAATTCAAGCTGTCAAATGCAACAATCCAAATCAGCAAAAATAATGTCAAAACTCATATTTTAAGGTTTACAGATGACAGATATCATTGATCAAAATTACTGTCGTATTCCAGATTTGAAATCACATTTTGAACATTCTTATCTGAAAATCGTCACCATTAAAACCATTACTTTATAGAGTTGGTCTTATGTGTACTTGGTGCACATGCAATCCTGGTTGACCCAGTTTTGACCCGGATTCGATTGTTTTCAATTGACTTTTTTTTTCATCAGGTTTTACCTTTATGTTATATTAATGTGACATTTATGTATAAATGTGTGATTTTTATGTACAAATATCATGACTTTTATATACTGTAAATTAGAAAAAAAATGAAGATTTATCATGATCTTTATATACTGTAACTTAGAAAAAAAATGAAGATTTTCACCACAATTTATACTGTATACATTTATGTGATATCAATGTGACATTTATGTTATATTATGTCACCTTTATGTACAAATATTCTGACTTTTATGTAATATATAAAGATGCATAAAGGTAATAATATTTGCACATAAAGGTCACGTCATGATATCAATGTATACAGTACAAATTGCGCTGAAAATTTTCATTTTTTTTAATAGTTACAGTACTTAAAGGTATGGATATTTGTACATAAAGATTACACATTTATAATATAAATGTATCAAAGTCATAACATAAAGGTATACATATTTCTCCAGAAAATAATCAAGTGTTTGGCGCCCTCTCCCAAGCGCATGGAGGCGTGTGCCAGTGCGTGGATGACCGTGGAGGTCAGGTCGATCTGGATTGCACGGATGTAGGATCCGTGCACCAGTTTCGTAGGAGTTTTTGTCTACTTTATATTGGTTTTTGTAGGTAAAAATATTTGTATATACCATAACATACATCACTTGATCATGTGATTTCCTATTTTTCCTTGAAAGAAATTAAAATTTTAAAAATATTATATTTGAAGAAAAAGGTACAACTTTTTCAAAGTAAGGTAAATATTATATGCAAGTTAAAAGGATCGCTAAAATAATAGTATTTTGGATTAATTTAAAAGAAAAGAAATAATACTTAAAATGGTACTTTTCGAATCAAAAGTAATATTTTTCGAAGTAATACTTATAAAAACCTTGCTATGTTTATAGATGTGATCCTGCACGGCTGCTCGAGACTTGAGTTGAATGTGAATCAACTTTACTAATTGATCCTCGACCGTTTGATTCTATTTTTTACACTAAAGTTTTTGCAGATTTCTTAATGTTTCTCAACAATTGAGTGGAGCATAATATAAACATGATGATACAACTTTACTTCATCTGGATATTAAGCAGTAGAGGTTTCAATGGAATATGTGATTCAAATGAAGATGAAAGAGCAGACACTAAGCATAAACTAGAGATTATTCAGAAGTTGAACTTCACCATCTTCAGCAGTGGCTCTTTATCTCCCTGTAACTCTCTAATTTTCCTATCCTATACTCAACTCTACCTTTATGGAGATAAGCAGAGCTCCAACTGGCAGCCAAGGTCGTTTCCCGTCCTTTACAAGTTTGCTGTTTACTCGCAAGCATTTCAAGAGAGCTTGTATTCGAGCATGTCTCTAATGTTTAACCGAACAGATGGCCCCATCGATGAACATATGTGTGCAGTTTTCCAGTACACACCTTTAGCCCCTGACGGCTTGTTTGCTTCTACTGATTTCTGCAGAGTTAATGGGATCGATTCAAATATTTGAAGTAAGGAGGATTCGTTTTGGACACAAATAAGCACTAAAAAAGACAGATGTAAGTAATTCATAAAGCTTACCACCACCGCAAGAAAGTTTATTATAAGATCTTCCTCTGAAAAATTTGCCTTTCCGAAAGGTATGTGGACAATCCCAGTTTTGTCAGCTCGGAATTCAACTTTCCCTTTTTTAAATTCCTCTATTGCCTGCGATTGAAATATATTTAATTTAACAGAAAATCTTCAAGAGAGCCAACTGATGTGGAACGAACCAAATGATTATTGAACTCGGTGGTGCAAAGAAAATAATCATGTGGTGCTCATCACCTTACTCCATTAATAGTAGACGATATGCCCGGTATGTTTTCTTCCCAGATACAATATATAATCAATCAAATTTAGCTATCGATCAGAATAAAATAAGGTAAGATTGATTTGATACTGTACCTGTGGTATGTTGGTAGTCACTGTACCAGCTTTAGGGTTCGGCATCAGTCCTCGTGGTCCAAGAATTTTTCCTAAACTTGCAACCTAATTTCAGGAAAACAGAATATATAAAAATAGATGAGCGTATAAAACAACCAAGAAATCAAGAATTAAAACAACTTAAAGTGATAAATCTCAAGGTAGCAGCAGGGAGAGAGATAAAAAAAAAAAAACTACGATAGCCAGTTGGGCAATTACCATAATCAGTTTTCTTTTTTAGGAAATATTGTCATGCCAATGATTCTAGAAAATCTATGTGATTAACAGTCAATCTTCTTGGGAGATTCTAATTCATTCTAAGTAATGACTTCCTTGCGACGCTAAGAACAAAGTGTCAAAATAAACTTGAAGTAATAATAGAAAAATAATAGGCATATGAACACCTTGGGCATCATATCTGGAGTAGCAATTAATTTATCGAAATCCATAAATCCTCCTTTAATCTGTTGAATTAAGTCCTCTCCACCAACTATATCGGCTCCTGCATTTTTTGCCTCATCGAACTTTTCACCTACATAAAAAAACAAACTGAAGAAAATGAGGCTCACGAGAAGATAGTACTGTTGTTTAAGACAATCACAAAGAAAGCAAGCAGTACCTAGAAACATTCACATTACACCAGAAGATTTATGATCTCATGATGGCTGCTGTTCTAGCTAACTTGGCTAAAGCATTTGAAACAGTTGGTTTAGGTCCTTTAGGAGGAAAATTACAGTATTTTCATTTGATAAGCAGAAAAAATTAGCAAAAGTTTGTTTTTCACTCATTACAGTTTTAAGTAACTCAAATATTTCACAAAATCTTTGATTATATCCATGCTTAAGAAACTTAATTTTACTAAAGAAACAGATACGTACACCACAGCCACTACATATATTTTCATATATAGGCTGGAAATCCATCAGATTTGGATAAAGTACAAATTACCTTGCGTAAGAACAGCAACTTTAATGGTCTGACCGGTTCCCTTGGGCAGATTTACCTAAGATAATAAAAGAAATTAATTAATTGCATCAGCCATTATTACACAATAAGAGAGGAAGAACCACTTTATAGTTGACCAAATAACAGCAAGAAGGCTTACAGTTGCCCTCAGTTGCTGATCATTATACTTGGGATCAATATTGAGGCGAAAATGAGCTTCAGCTGTTTCAACAAATTTTGTGCTTGCTGTTTGCTTGAGCAGTGATATTGCTGTTTTTAGGTCATACTCCTGTTTGGTTTCTCTTAAATTTTGAATTTCCAAAAATCTCTTGGACCTTGTCTGTCAATCACAACAAGAGAAAGTGTCACTTGACCATGAAACAGATTGAAAGAGAGAGGCAGGGGGGTCCAAAGTTCTTGAAATATTGATAGGGTCTAGATACCCACAAACAAACTCTAGCTTTCATGAGATACATTCAGTTCCCGTACGGGATAATTCACAGATCCATCAGTTTTTCCCAAAAACGAGAGTTCTTCTCCCAAAACTTTTACGCTGTGGCCCGCCACTACCATTGGCCAAACCAAATGCAAAACACAAACATCATGCAAAATCAAAACCAATTAAGATAAAACATGCTTAACTGTGTGCCTGCATGTGCACACACACTCAATCACCACATCATGTTGAGGAATTTTTTTTTTTTTTTTCATTTTTACATGAACTAGATGAATGATAAAAGCTTAGACAATAATGACGATGATGACAACAACAAAAAACACTAGAAAGACTATAATTTTATGCTTCTACTGCACTCAGTTGAAAGATCTGTTAGAACTTCTTAATCAAATTAAAAAAAGGAATGATACAATTGAAATGAGCAAGTGCTTCCAAACTTTTGGCAGCTATACCCTAATACTGGAGTGTACAAGCATACTGAATCTCATAATTAGAAATATGCAATATGATCATGCTAGATAATAGCAATATAGCGTCACTATGCCATAGTGTAATCAGAAAGTACTCCAGTCGCTAAGATAATCTCCCAAAAACATCCAAGGGCAAAACAATGCCATAAAGAAAAAAGGAAAAAACAGATGTTGAGGAGACAATGAAGAAATGAAAGCAAGGTTGTTCTTGCCCTATTTAAACATATGCTTAAAATATGTAATGCCATTTCATTATCTTGTTTACTGAAAAAACTACAGATACATGTGTGTGTCTCAATTAGGAAATTGGTGCACACCCTATAGCCTGACTAAACAACAAACTACTTCAAGTTTCTGTTGATGCAAACTTAAAGATCAATGGAAATCAACTAGATAAGGCAGGAACCAACATGAAAAAAATAACCTAATACATCTAACAGCAACAACTGTGAGATAGAATTCTGAGAAGACAACCAGAACTCATAAACTCATTCATAACAGAAATTGCAAGCCTCAGTGCAAACCTCTCCAGAACAGGAACACATAACTGAGAAAGCCCATCTATCATTTCTCATACACATACCTAAAATTGCATCTTTATTCCTTCAAAACTAACCACATTAATCACACATACACGTGATAAAACCTCACACACTAGTATAGCCTCTAAAATCATCCAATCCATGATAAAAACAAGCAAATCCCATTAATCACATCTCAGAAACACACATTCACGCAAATCAAAACAAAAACAAAAAATTAATTTCCTACATACTCTGTCCCTCTTCAAAGGCAAGGCAGCCTTGCCTTTCTTAGGCTTCGTTGCAACGGCAACAGCAGCAGCAGCGGCGCCATCCTCTTGCTGCTGATCCGCAGTCTCTTCCTCGACCTCCGCTTCAGCAGCCAATGCAGCGACGACGAGTGATTTTGACAAGCGGACATTATTAGCGACCCTAGACTGCACGAGTAATGGATTGAGAGAGAAAGATAGAATGGGGCCGAAAAAGAGAACATTTTCTTTGGAGGAGTTCCTGAAGGAGAGTTTGGAGGAGGGGCCGGCGTAGGGGCGGTGGAGGTCTTGGAGATGGGATGGAGGTGCGAGGCGGAGAGTAGAGGATGTGGCTGTTGATGCCATTGGTGATTTTGAGATGAGAATCTATCTGCTGTTTTTTATTTATATAGCCTATCCAAAATCAAAGGCGACGATAAGGCTGTCAAAACCAGAGAGATGCAATGTTAAGAATGTGTTCTCCTATTTTTCTTTCTAAAATTATTATTATTATTATATTAAATTATTATAAACATCCCTTTCTACCACAATTAGTATATTAAATTATTTTTCTATCATAATGGATTTATTTTTTATGACAAACATAAAAAAAAAGAAAATATTATCTTTGATAAGATATAAATAACATCTTTCATCAAATCAGTCAATAACCTTACACTATGCATATGTTAGTGCAAGTGTTATTTAAAACTTTTCATCCAAATTGTGCTAGAGAAGTCGAGGTGGCAGTTAGGTCGGGTTGGTGGATCGGGTTGGACACGATAATAACAGTTTTGACGTGAACCCTAACCCGTTTTCATTTCGTGTCGAAATTCCTGACCTGAACATGACACGTGTCAACTCGACCTACATGTTTGACACGAAAATTATAAATATATTTTTTTTTGAATTTAATACCACCTTAATTTTTCTGTCGAAATTCCTAACCTGAACACGACATGCGTCAACCCGGTCTGACATGTTTGACACGAAAATTATAAATATATATATTTTTGAATTTATTAACACCTTGATCTTTCGGAACTAATAAAGAAATAGGCCAAACAAGTTCACAAAATTACAATTTTCAAACAAATAGTACTCAAACAACTATCATTATTTAATCATTAAATGTTTAATTTACAAAACTAACCTTACACATATTATGTAAAATTAAAGATAAATGTAAAATGGGTTAGTAGGTCAACCCACAAGTTGACTTGAACCTAACCCATTATCGTTTTGTGTCAGACAGGTTCAGGTCAGAAGCGGGTCAAACCTGCGGAAAACCAACCCTAACCCGCTATTTTCGTGTTAGGTTCGTGTCATGTTATCATGTGAGGTTAGAAGTTTTCACCCCTATAAAACAATAATAAAATAATATGTTGTAGTAAAAAAGTTTTTTTTTTTTTTTTTTTCTGTAGTATAAAAAACTATTATATCTTAATTAATATGTGATGTTTATTAATGATAAAAAAATATAAAATTTTAACAAATGATCTAAGTCAATCTTATAAAATGATATTAGTGTAAGAGTCTCGCATAAATATTTGTACTATGTTATATTTTTACTTTTTACCATAAAAAATAATCATGTTACGTATTAGTTTATTTTATTGTTTTCGATCGTATATTACTAACATAACGTGTGCAACACGTCTTATTCCACGTATTGTTGTGCATGTCATTTTGTTATGTTCATAAATAAATAAATATTTATATACAAAATTTATTTGTAATTCAATATATATATATATATGTATATATATATATGTATATATATGATTAAATTAGTTAAAATATGAATAGATCAAAGTGTATTTACAAGAAAATATTTCTTAACAATTAAAGCTAAGATTAATTTGTCACGCCCCGTTTTCTTTTCATAAAATATCAGAGTTTTCTTTGTGGGCGTGAAGAAAGAAGGGGAAAAGACGTGCATGATATAAAACAGAAACCTTTGAAACAGTTTAAATATACGATTTTACATATACAAATCCTCGGCGTCAAGCCGAAATAAAACATTTAACATAGCAGCGGAAAAGCATCAGGATCCATAAAGAAAATAAGAAGAGTTTATATTTTTTAAACGTGAAATATAAAAACATCGTTTGAACATAAGTTTTAGAAAAGCAAAAGGGAAATTCTGGATATGGCACCTCCTCTCTATGCATCTTGACCTGCTTCGTCTCCTGTAGTGTGAGTACAGGTGGGGGTTGAGTGCGTTAATACACTCGTGGGAGAAAATTCCATGTTTTAATATTATTAAACAGATACACAAATCAAACATATATAACAATTCAACATTTAGACACAGCACGTATAAAGCATAGCACGTAAATAACCCAAACTCAGGTGCGGGTATTTCTCGACTTACCCCTACGAATCTTAGGTGCGGGTATCACCCGACCCTACAAAAAACTCAGGTACGGGTATCTCCTGACCCTACAGAATCTCAGGTGCGGGTATCTCCCGACCCTATAGAATCTCAGGTACGGGAATCTCCCGATCCTACAGAATCTCAGGTACAGGAATCTCCCGACCCTATAGAGAAATATATGTGGATCCCTTGTCCTTTCACAGTATAACATGAACACGTAATCATAGCCTATAATCACTACATTTAGTATTCCTCAATCATGCTTGTAATAGGGAAAACTGTAAACAGATAAAGGTTTAGAGGTTACCCCCACCTTATTCCGTGGTTATCACGTGAGTCGCAAGTATCACAGATCAGGTATCTCGATTCTCAATTCAACTGATAGCTTGTTTTCGTCACTTTCGTCTCGTTCGGAAAAACGATAATTTTTGAATTGAATGAGCCCCTATTTATAGATTTTGGAAAGTTACTATTTACCGTTGGAAAGTTACTATTTACCAAAAATATCTAAGTTACCGTTCATTAAAATATTCTTTTTATTTTTTACCGTTCATCAAGATTTTACCCTTTTCTTCGCCATTTGAGCTACGGGTCTTCAATTGACCTCTAGCTCGTTTCTATCTTCTCGTTTTTCCGTTACGCATCTAATGGTGAAATAATATTCTATGTTCACGAATAAAATATTCTTCCATCTAAAACATACATAAAACACGTATCTGAAACGCACGTAATTAAATTAAACATTCTATATTAACGCACATAATATATTTCAATTAAGGGTTTAATATTTAATTATTCAATTATGCTTCATTTTTGGTACGGGGCGCTACATCCCCTACCCCTTAAAAGAATTTCGTCCTCAAAATTAAACATGTACCTGGGATCGGCAAGTCGAGATACTTTACTAAAAGCTCGTCCTCTCGATCCCATGTTGCTTCTTCCTTTCCATGTCGACATACGAAAACTAACCCTTATGATCTACCCCACATACTCGAACAATATGTACAACAACAGGTAAACAAATAGCATGTAACATGACACCAATAAACATTATTCCATGTATCAATTAATACGTTCAATCGATTTCTCTGTCATTCGTTTATCATCACAGCATAACATTGTCATGTAGGATATCGTATGCCTAACTTTCATATACTAATCATAAAAGTACATCATAAGCAAAACATCGTGAAACATATCACCAGAATTCACACATGGTTCCATAGACCTCAAGCATCAAAAACATCTTTACGTATCACAACCACGAACACGGAAAAACACACCAACTAGTTCATCCTGTTGTAAACAAGGGCCAATGGTAGTCTCAACTATCAGTCACACAACATCTATAATGCAAACGACCATTTACGTACACGAGCTCACGTTGTTGCAGTCAGCGGCCCTTGTGGCGGTTTACGCACACGAGCTCACGTAGTTGCAGTCAACAGCCCTTGTGGCGGCGGCCAAGAGCAGTGCGTCAATTGTAGTGACGTCAAGAGGGTTTTTAAAAGATCTTTTTATCGTGAAATAATATCCTTAACACCCCGTCAAACCTTAACGGTTTATATCACACAACAAGATAACACATAACAGATAAACAAATAGCAGGTACATGGTACAGATACACATCATCTTATTAAATTTCATGACCTGGGAGAGGAGCGTATAGAGAGTGGTGGTGCTTATCTGTTTCTTTTCGAAAAGGTTTCCACATTTAAAAACACATTTGAAAAGAAAAACGAGTTTGAGCAGAGCCCTACAAAGGGTAGAACTAAGCTCTGATACCATCTGTCATGCCCCGTTTTCTTTTCATAAAATATCAGAGTTTTCTTTGTGGGCGTGAAGAAAGAAGGGGAAAAGACGTACATGATATAAAACAGAAACCTTTGAAACAGTTTAAAGATACGATTTTACATATACAAATCCTCGGCGTCAAGCCGAAATAAAACATTTAACATAGCAATGGAAAAGCATTAGGATCCATAAAGAAAAGAAGAAGAGTTTATGTTTTTCAAACGTGAAATATAAAAACATCGTTTGAACATAAGTTTTAGAAAAGCAAAAGGGAAATTCTGGATATGACACCTCCTCTCTATGCATCTTGACCTGTTTCGTCTCCTGTAGTGTGAGTACAGGTGGGGGGTGAGTGCGTTGAGTACACTCGTGGGAGAAAATTTCGTGTTTTAATATTATTAAGCAGATACACAAATCAAACATATATAACACATTTAGACATAGCACATATAAAACATAGCACGTAAATAACCCAAACTCAGGTGCGGGTATTTCCCGACTTACCCCTACGAATCTCAGGTGCGGGTATCACCCGACCCTACAGAATCTCAGGTGCGGGAATCTCCCGACCCTATAGAATCTCAGGTGCAGGTATCTCACGACCCCACATAATCTCAGGTACGGGAATCTCCCGACCCTACAAAGAAATATATGTGGACCCCTTGTCCTTTCACAGTATAACATGAACACGTAATCATAGCATATAATCACTGCATTTAGTATTCCTCAATCATGCTTGTAATAGGGAAAACTGTAAACAGATAAAGGTTTAGAGGTTACCCCCACCTTATTCCGTGGTTATCACGTGAGTCGCAAGTATCACAGATCAGGTATCTCGATTCTCAATTCAACTGATAGCTTGTTTTCGTCGCTTTCGTCTCGTTCAGAAAAACGATAATTTTTGAATTGAATGAGCCCCTATTTATAGATTTTGGAAAGTTACTATTTACCGTTGGAAAGTTAATATTTACCAAAAATATCTAAGTTACCGTTCATTAAAATATTCTTTTTATTTTTTACCGTTCATCACGATTTTACGCTTTTCTTCGCCATTTGAGCTACGGGTCTCCGATTGACCTCTAGTTCGTTTCTACCTTCTCTTTTTTCCGTTACACATCTAATGGTGAAATAATATTCTATGTTTCACGAATAAAATATTCTTCCATCTAAAACATGCATAAAACACGTATCTGAAACGCACGTAATTAAATTAAACATTCAATATTAACGCACATAATATATTTCAATTAAGGATTTAATATTTAATTATTCAATTATGCTTCATTTTTTGTTTGGGGCGCTACATAATTAATTAATTGTAGAAATAGAATTATTGTTTATTTTAACTGTATCTATACTCATCAGTTTCGATTTTATCTCAATAATGACTTGCTCAACTGCTATTGATTGAGGCCCATTAGATACACTTTATATTTTTCTCCGTTTGTTTTATCTTAAAAAAAAATAAAAAAAATAATACTTGTATTCGTAAACACCTAAAGCTCCCTGTTTCTTAAAATTAATTTTTTATGGAACAAATTATTTCAACTAAAATAATATGGAAGCAGTTAACTATTTCCTCAACTATTACTATTAAAAAAATTATAACAATTTGCAAGAATTACATTTCCATGTTGTTACTAAATAATTCATATTTAATAAAAGGAGATAAAAGTTTAGGTTATTATTTCATAAATCACATTTTATGAGATAGAGTCTTATCAAATTTATTCTACTTTATTATTAAGTTAATACGAATCTTTAAAAATTTTAAATAGGACTCTGCACAAATTAATATTTCTAAAAATATCTCATAAGTGAGTATCTCAGATACTTAATCATCAAGTCACTAATGTTGTAAAACTAATAGAGAAATAGATAAAATAGAAAAGAAAGTAGAGAGAACACAAAATGTAGAGAGAATATTATATTTCACTATGTATGCTCAAGCTTTTCTTTTAGCTTATAAATAAAGGTGACAAACCACCTATTTATAGGAGAATCATACATGAACTAATTTAATACATATTAATCATAATATGAGAAATAAGTGGGAATGTAGTGGAGGAATGTAACTCATGGGAGGTGAAGAGCCAAAGGACATCCATAATACTATTTCATATTTCATAACACTCCCTCTTGGATGTCCGTCGTTACATAAAGAATATGTCTCGTTGAAAACCTTACTAGGGAAAAACCCATTGGGAAAAAAACCCATTAGATAAGGGAAAAAGAGTACATGTTATTTTATGTGTTGATTCCCCCCCTGATTCAAACATCACTTGAGATCCTTTAACCAACACATTCCAATGTACTTCACCAATTTCTCGAATGTTGTAGTCGACAATGTCTTGGTAAATAAATTTGCCAAATTTTCACTTGATCGAATTTGTTGCACGTCGACTTCACCATTCTTTTGTAACTCATGAGTAAAGAAGAATTTTGATGAAATATGTTTGGTTCTATCTCCTTTAATATATCCTCCTTTTAATTGAGCTATATAAGCCGCGTTGTCTTCATATAATATTGTTGGAGGATTCTTATTGTCATGTGATAACCCACAATTCTTTCATATATGGTGGGTCATTGATCTTAGCCATACACATTCTTGATTGGCCTCATGGATTGCTAGAATCTCAATATGATTAGAAGATGTGGTAGCTAGTGATTGTTTTGTAGATCATCATGAAATGACTATACCACCACATGTAAATATGTATCCAGTTTGATACCTTTCTTTATGTGGGTCGGACAAATACCCAACATCAGCATGACCAAGCAATTCGGGTCGAGATTTATTAGAATAAAATAGACCAAGATCAATTGTTCCTTGAAGATATCAAAAGATATGTTCAATACCATTCCAATGTCGTCGTATAGGAGATGAACTAAATCTTGCCAATAGATTGACGACAAATGATATATCGGGTCTTGTACAGTTGGCAAGATACATTAGTGCACTAATTACACTAAGATATGGTACTTCAAGACTAAGTATCTCCTCACTTTCTTCTTACGGTCTAAAAAGATCCTTATTAGGATCAAGTGATCGGATGACCATTGTGGTACTTAATGGATGTGCCTTTTTCATATAAAATCGCTTTAATACCTTCTGGGTATACGTACTTTGGTGGACAAAAATTCCACCTTCTAGATGTTTAATTTGTAAACCAATGTAGAATTTAGTTTTTCCAAAATATTGATCTCAAATTCTTTCTTTAAATATATCACCGCTTCTTGTAACTGTTCACGAGTTCCAATCAAATTGAGATCATCAACATACACTGCTATTATCACAAATTTTGACCCATTTTTCTTTATAAAAACACATGGACATATAGAGTCATTGGTATATCCTTTTTTAACTAAACATTCAGTTAGACGATTATACCACATACGTCCAGATTGTTTAAGCTCATACAAAGACCTTTGCAACTTGATAGAATAAACTTCTCTAGGATTTGACTTACATGCTTTAGGCATGCTAAATCCTTCATGGATTTTCATGTAGATAGTATTTTCAAGATTACCGAATAAATATGTAGTCACTACATCCATCAAACGCATTTCAAGTTTTTCATGTATGATAAAACTTACAAGATATCTAAATGTGATCGCATTCACTACAGGGGAATACGTTTCATCATAATTAAATCTAGGCCTTTGAGAAAAACCTTGGGCTACAAGTCGAGCTTTATATCTCACAATTTCATTTTTCTCATTTCGTTTCCTTACGAATACTCATTTATATCCCACTGACGTCGCACATTCAGATGTTCGAACTATAGGTCCAAAAACTTTTCGTTTTGCCAATGAATCAAATTCAGATTGGATTGCATCTTTCCATTTTGTCAAATCATTTCTTCGCCGACATTCATCAACTGATCTAGGTTCATGATCCTCATCTTCTTCCATAATATCAAGTGCCACATTATATGCAAACATATTATCAATAATTGTTTCTCTTTGATTCCAACATTTTCTCGTAGTGACAAAATTTATAGAAGTTTCTATTATTTCATTCTCTTCGGGAGCTAGCTCTTCGGGAGCAACATATTTGGAGGCAATCTCTTCAGGAGATTGATTTCTGTCACTATGTATAATTTGAAATTCGTCATTATTATTCAACCCTCTTTTCTTTCAAGAATTGTTGTCTTTGGAACCAAGAGGTCTCCCACACTTCAGATGTGCTTTAGATTCATCAGCACTTAGTATTTGTCCTTTAGGGGCATCAATTTTTACCGGCACATTTTCTGCAGGAATATGAGATTTAGTAACTCTTTTAGAGTCATTAAACGCATCTAGTAATTGATTTGCAATTTTTTACAAATGTATAATTCTTTAAACTTCAAGTTCACAATCTTTTGTACGAGGATCAAGAAAATCAAAAGTTGTTCTCCAATTGATTTTTTTTTGTTGATCTTTAACTCCCCTTAATGTCGGGAAATGTGATTCATCAAAATGACAATCTGCAAATCTTGCAGTAAATAAATCATCCGTTAATGGCTCAATATATTTAATTATAGAGGTGATTCATACCCGACATAAATTCCCAACCTTCGTTGGGGGCCCAATTTAGTACGTTGAGTCGGTGCAATTGAAACATAACCGCACATCCAAAAATTCTTAAATGAGAGATATTGAGCTCATAATGAAATGCTAATTGTAGGGGAGAATAATTATGATAATTTGTTGGCCGTATTCTCACAAGTGTTGTTGCATGTAATATATCATGTCCACATGCAGATAAAGGGAGTTTTGATTACATTAGCAATGGTCTAGCAATTAATTGTAGATATTTAATAAATGATTCAGCTATACCATTTTGTGTGTGAACATGTGCTACAGGATGTTCAACATTCATTCCAATGGACATGCAATAGTCATCAAAAGCATGTGATGAATATTCACTAGCATTATTTAGATGAATTCTCTTAATTGAATAATCATGAAATTGTGCTCGCAACTTAATTATTTGAGCAAGTAATCTCATAAACGCCAGGTTGCGAGCAAACAATAAACATACATGTGATCATCTTGATGATGCATCAATTAACACCATATCGAAATGATCCACATGGTGGATCTACAGGCCCACATATATCACCATGAATTCTTTCTAGAAATGCAGGGGATTCAGTACCCACTTTAGCTGATGAAGGTCTAACAATTAACTTTCCTTGTGAGCAAGTTGTAGCGCCCCAGACCAAAAATGAAGCATAATTTAGTAATTAAATATTAAATCCTTAATTAAAATATTTTATGTGCGTTACTTCTTGATTATTTAATTTAATTACGTGCGTTTCAGATACGTGTTTAATGCCAGTTTTAGATGGATATAATTTCTAGACATGGAACATAGAATTTTATTTCACCATTAGATGCATAACGGAAAAACGAGAAGATAGAAATGAACTAGAGGTCAATTGGAGACCCGTAGCTCAAATGGCGAAGAAAAGGGTAAAATCTTGATAACCGGTAAAAAATAAAAAGAATATTTTAATGAACGGTAACTTAGATATTTTTGGTAAATAGTAACTTTCCAACGGTAAATAGTAACTTTCCAAAATCTATAAATAGGAGCTCATTCAATTAAAAAATTATCGTTTTTCCAAACGAGACGAAAGCAACGAAAACAAGTAAGTTTCTCTCTCCTCTCTCTTTTTTTTTTCGCCGCCGTCGTTGCCATAGCAGGTGGCTGTTGGTGGCAGTAGGGCACTGGGCGCGCGCTGCCGAGGAAGCCTGTCGAGTCCGCCGATGATGCCGGTCGCTGGCGCGCGCTGCCGAGAGCTGTCGGGTGCTCGCGCGTGCGCTGGGCGCACGATCTGCAGAATCCGCCGAGACCTGCCGAGAGCTGGCGCACGAGGTGCGCGTGCTGGGGACGGGTACACGCGCGCGCGCAACACCGGGAGATGGGTGCGCGCGGTGCCGTGTTTTCGACATGAATTCCATTTCTTTTTCTGTCGTACGTTATCATCGAGTCGTTGCCAATGAGATATCGTTGACTGGGGGTCGTGGGTCCCAGCCAAAGTCAACCCTTTGACCAAAATTACTAAAATACCCCTCAACCTTAAAAT
This sequence comes from Scutellaria galericulata, assembly GCA_946896805.1. Taxonomy (NCBI): domain Eukaryota; kingdom Viridiplantae; phylum Streptophyta; class Magnoliopsida; order Lamiales; family Lamiaceae; genus Scutellaria; species Scutellaria galericulata. Next base: position 8,806,044 of record OX335798.1, on the reverse strand, counting down.
GCTCCGTTCGATCTCGTTTCAACTCCGATCGAGCTCATTCTTTTTCCGTTGTGACCCTAATCTCGCCCTCTTTCTTATCAGCCTACTGAACTGATCTTCCCCTCTCATTTCTTCGACCTCAATTTTTAGATCTACCGATCCGTCTCGTCTTTAACGATCGCTATCAATTGAAAGGTGCTTTGTGAATCTTGATATTTGGTACTCGCTACTCACGTGGTAACCACTGAAAAATGTGGGGGTAACCTCTAAACTTTATATGTTTACAATTTTCCTTATTCTATGAAACTGTTGAACCTTATGTGCCTTGGGTTATTTGATGTGTTTTATTTGATCATGCATATGCTATGAATATGATAAATGAGGACGGAAGTCCAAAATCATGTTAAGAATAGACTGGTGGCCCATAAAAGCACCAATACGTTAGGGATGGACTGGTGGCCCGTAAAAAGCACCATACGTTAGTTGAGTACTCTTAGAGTTGTGTGTCCGTATTTTATGTGCAATGCATTTTACGTGTTGTGTCTAACTGTCGAACTTATATATGTTTGATTTGTATAATTGCTTAATAATTGTTAAAACATGGATTTTACTCCCGCGAGTGTATTCAACACACTCACCTCCCACCTGTACTCACACTACAGGAGATGAAGAACGTCAAGATGCATAGAGAGGGCAGTGCCATATCAAGTTTTCCTTTTTTATTTTTCAAAACTTCATGTTGAAACGTTATTTTAATAATTCACGTTTGTAAAAGATAAACTCTTCTTCTTTTCTTTATGGATCCTGATGTTTTTCCGCTGCTATGTTAAACGTTTTATTTCGGCTAGATGCCGAGGATTTGTATATGTAAAAATCGTACGATATCTCCTCCAAAGGTTTTCTATTTTATATCATGCACGTCTTTTTCCCCTTCTTTCTTCACGCCCACAAAGAAAACTTTGATATTTAATGAAAAGAAAATGGGGCGTGACACAAGCAACACATGAGTACTCATTAGCTTTCAACACTTTTTGATTTTTCAATGAATGGCCATGTGAATTTTTAATTATTCGTCTCATCATTATAGAATCAGGATGTCCAAGGCGATCATGCCAAACCATAAAATCATTGGGATTTGTAGACTTCAGGTCTACTAGGTGATGTGTTTTAGCTTTATTTATTTTTGTATAATATAAGTCAGAAGAAAGTGAATACAACTTTTCTAATATATATTTCTTTTCAGAAATAGTTTTTGTAATCAACAAATATTCAACATTCTTCTCATTCAAAGTCTCGACATGATACCCATTTCGGCGGATATCTTTAAAACTCAACAAATTTTTGTGAGACATGGGAGATAATAGTGTATTATCTATGACAATTTTAGTTCCTTAAGGAAGAAATATGGTGGCTCTTCCGGAGCCATCAATGAAGTTTGCACTACCACCTATAGTATTAACATTTATCTCTCCCTTTTCAATATGTGAAAAATATTTTTTTATCTTTAAGAACGGTGTGCGTATGAGCACTATCAATTAGACAAATATCACCATTATTATTTAATCCCAATGATTTTGCATCAATTTCTTGTTCAAGATGAAATTACATATAAAATTAAAAGATGCATAAACATTAGTGAAAGATGAAAAATATTAATAAAAGATGCAAAATATTATTTATAACATATAAACTTCATAATAAAATTTCAAAATACATAGGGTATTCAACATTTAATTTATTTGGGATCTTCAGGATCCACAAAGAAACCGGCCACATCAAGATGAATCATATCATCTAGGCCATTATAAACATCATTCCCATCAACAAGATTTGTTACCACATTTTTATCATTTTTATTTGCCTCAATATTTTTATCCTTGTTTTTCAAGGATGCTTTGTCAACAAGATGATTTGCAGTTCGACAGATACGAGATCAATGACATTCTTGCCATATCGAAAATTATTATCTTCATAATTTTTCTTTTCTCCATTATCTCTCTTTTGGGAGATAATTTTTTTCTTGCTACGGTCGAGATTATTATTATTATAAGGAGAATATTTTCCACGACCACGTCCTTGGTTACCATCATGACCATGTCCCCGACCACGTCCAAAATTTTGAGATTGAGTTGCATTCGCTTCAGGGAATGGGCTAGCACCAGTGGGTCGGAACTCATGATTTTTCAATAATAATTCATTGTTTTGCTCGGCAATAAAGAGACAAACAATGAGTTCATAATACTTCTTAAACCCCTTTTCTCGATATTGCTGCTGCAGGAGCAAATTCGAGGCATGAAAAGTAGAGAATGTTTTCTCCAACATATCATTGTCATGTGATATTTTCACCACATAATTTTAATTGAGAAGTAATCTTGGACATTGTCGAATTATATTCGCTTACAGACTTAAAATCTTGTAGTCCTAGATAGAGCCAATCATAATGGGCTTTTGGAAGGGTCAGGTGGTCGTATCTTTCTTTTAGACTCATTCATAACACAAGAGGATCTTTCACAGTCAAATATTCAACTTTTAATCCTTCATCCAAATGATAACGAATGAAAATCATTGCCTTGCCCCAATCTTGATTTGAGACATTATTTTTCTCAACAATGGTATCTTTAAGACCCATTGCTTCAAGATGAATTTCAACATCTAATACCCATGATAAATAATTCTTTCCACTAATGTCAAGAGATGAAAATTCTAGCTTTGTAAGGTTAGCCATAATGAAAAACAAACAATGATCAAAAGAAAGATGTTACCTCAAAGTATCCAAAATATATAATAGTGCTTATCCAATTCACTTCTCCAAATATCGTCAACTTTATCTCTCATGATAGAGACTCGTCGTGCTGATAACGTGTTGTAAAACTAATAGAGAAATATACAAAATAGAGAAGAAAGTAGAGAGAACATAAGATGTGGAGAGAATGTTATATTTCACTATGTATGCTCAAGCTTTTCTTTTAGCTTACAAATAAAGGTGGCCAACCACCTAATTATAGGAGAACCATACCTGGACTAATTTAATGCATATTAATATAAATCATAATATGGGAAATAAGTGGGGATGTAGTAGAGGAATATAACTCATGTAAGGTGAAGAGTTAAAGGACATTCATAATACTATTTCATATTTCATAACAACTATCCTTTATTCATAAATTCTGTGTAAATTAATTGTTAAAAAAAAAGCCACATTAGTTCTCATCATCTTTCCTCTCAAGTTATTTTATTACATTAATAATACAAATTAATATTGTCATCATTGTTCATAATATTTAAGAATTAGCAAGGGGAGGGGGGGATGAGGTCGGATTATAATTAAATAGTCAAAAGTTTTATTCCACAAAATAGAATTATTCTTTTGTATAATTTAAATTTCATTTAAAATAATGCATTTATGAATTGTTTAAATATAAACTGGTCTATGTCATATATTGGTTGAAGATGTCACATGCACTAACGAATTATTCATAGATGAGAGACTCATAACTTAATGTTTTATATATCATTGATAAAGGTAATCGAAGAGTCAATCAAATTATAATAATCAAGATAAGAAATTACCTCTTATTGTTAGTGACATTATCGATGTGCACATGAACTTATGCCACAATCTATAGATTTGCTTAGTACATTTATATATCTAGCAGTTTGTATTAATTATTTTTTAACACGAAGATGAATAATGCCTTAATTTCTGGAACAATAATATTTTGGGTTTTAATAACATTTGGAAGAATAATAATGAACGATAACACCACCAATTAATATCTGTAAAAAGTATATGGAATTTGAATGTAAATCAAGATGTTCGTGAACTATTCAAATCTCAATTCGATAAAAGATTGTTTGAATCATTTACTACGATTTGTAATATACAAACAATTACAAATTTAACGATATTTGACTCGTTAGCTCATGAACAAACTCATCAAAAAGTAAGATAACTCAATATATAATAATATTAATAGTATTTGACATGCATTTTGATTTATATCTTAACTAATGATAAATATATTAACATCTAATTCTAGTTTTTTGATAATGAAATATAATTTTTAGATAATAGAGTATACTTTTTAGAGTATATAATTTATTTATTAATAAGTTGAAGAATAATATAATTTTGTAATTTATATTTATTTAGTTTGTATGGACTCGGTTAAGCTCATGTGGATTATAGATGTATTCGGTAAATTATGTTTGAGATCTTTCGATAATAACAAACTCAAACTCTCAATAGTTCAGTTCAACTCTGTTTGATTAATACCTACTCGAGATCCTTTATTATGAATTTATTTTATATTTATTTTACTATATAGATTCACATTAAATATTCATTCCTTTATATATAACAATAGATAATACAAATAAATAAAAAATATATATTCAAATTTGATCAAGAATGGTAAAGTGCAGAAGGATGAATCATATGTACCACTCCATCATTAGTTGCAAAATTATTCTAATTAAGTAATACACTTTTTTTCCTTAGTCAAAATCGCTATTTTACACTATTTGTATAATGTTTGAAAAGAAAATTTAATTCTACAAAAAAAAGGAAATTTAATTTATATAATATTAATTGTATAGTAGCATTAATTTTGCAATATAATATTATTTTAAGATATTTCGAATAGCATCCTAAATTGATCGAATTACCCATTAAAATTAAATTAAAATAATGTCGTGATAACTAATGAATTGAGAAATTTGGATAAATGTCAATTTGACACCTTCTATTTGCAAAAATAATCGGCCACTAATATTTGTTATTTAAAAATGTCATTCATAGTTAAGTGTACAGTAGTGCACACGATTACGTACAATGATGCATAATTATACTCAAGATCATGAATGATATTTGTCAATAAAATTAATGTTTGGATATATATATATATATATATATATATATATATATATATATATATCAAACACAATTATTTATATGCGCCAAGTGTATGGGTCGGGAACTGTACAATTGGATCAACCCGACTCGATGGTACTTTTCACGCGCCCCACGTGCACTTCATACGCCCACACGCGTGTTCAAGTCAGCATTCAAACCCTAGCCCGCGCATCTGACTTTTCTGTTATGTTCGCCTAACCTTTTAGTTTCGCGTAATATTTATGTTATACTAGTTTAACCTTTTACAGTATATTCCAAACCTATAATACTTTTTAAAACTTTATGTTGTAATAATATAACATTTATACATAATAATTTAACTTTTATGTTATAATAATATAAGTTTTATGTTATTCTTTAAGTACATAAAAGTTATGATATTTGTACATAAATGTTATATGAATATAATATAAAGGTTAAATTATTATAGCTTAAAGGTTCAACTATACTATATGAATTTTTTACTGAAAAAAGTCTAAGTAATATCACTTAAAAGTTATGATATATGTACATAAATGTTATACTTGTATAACATAAAAGTTACGACATAAAAAACAAATTTGGGCGCGGATTCGGGTCGGACCGGACCCAACTTGACCCTCGGCGCCCAGTTTCATGGATTATGATCTGTGCACCTGGTTCATAAGAACACTACTCATATAGAGTGGCTCTCATGTGCATCTGGTGCACCATGCAATTGTGTCGGCCTGGATCCGACTCGGATCCACACCCTTTTATGTTTTTCTTTTGGGCTTACATTTATAGTACATTAGTCATACATTTATGTTATATTAGTCATATCTTTATATATAAATATCATTATCTTTATATAATACTTTAATTTCAGTGCTTACCCTTATAGTATATTAGTCATATCTTTATGTTATATTAGTCATACATTTATGTACAAATATGATAACCTATATATAATACTTTAACTTAAAAAAAATGGACATAATTTTTACATATATACCTTTATGTGATACATACTCATACATTTATTTAATATATAAAGGTATAGTTAACATAACTAAAATGTATGACTAACATAACCAAAATATATGATTAAGATAACTAAAAGATATGAAAGATATTAATGTCTATCTAAAAAAATGTTAAGGTACAACTAACAATACTAAAGGTATGACTAACAAAACATAAATGTATGACATATGGGAGCAAGTTTGTGCGTGGATACCCAGACACGTGGAGGCTTATCAGAGCGTGTGGTGGGTCGGATTGACCCGAGTATATATATATATATATATATATATACACTAATTGAGAACACGTGCGTTGCACGTGGAGAGACAAACTTTTGAGACCTATTATTTGGCTGATTTCGTGGTTTTTTTCGCTTCACTTGTTTTTCAATAATTTGTTGAAGTGTATTCAAATTACTTAATATTTGATTATTATAAATTAATGTTTTTTCAATTTAAAATAGGTATCATAACAACAATAATTTATTAAGAAAAATATCATGAGATTCTCGAAATTGTGTGTGGTTAAGTATGAGTATAATTCAATGTGAAATCCGAATATACCAAAAATATTTTTTTGGAATCGTCAAAAAATGTTAAAAAATATTATTATATTCGATTATAAATTCTAATTCTTCTATTCTTATAAATTAAAATATTAAAAAAATAATAAGTATCGAATTTCCGAAACAAAAGATTATAATTCTAATTTGGCAACTAACTATACCTTATTTGATCTTCTTTTCTGTCTTAGTATTTTTTTCTTCGTGATTTGGTTAATAAATCTTTGATTGTATTATCCTTTTCATCGTCAGATACGTGGATGCATTCCTTGTTTTTTGACTTCTTAATTTTTATTTTTTTCTTCTGTTCATCACCTGTTTGTTTTATAATTCTACAGAGGATTGTTTTATATAGATATTGTGTTCCATTACCTCACCAAAATATATAAATTAGGATTGTATTCAACTTTATCACCATCATTTTGGGTTATATTAACTATCACTCTATCAAGACCTTTGTAAATATACTTGTAAAGGTACTTCACAGCCGTCACCCCGAGCATATCTCAACATTGATGTTACGGTTATATTTGGACACCAAATATGTGTCACGCCCTGTTTTCTTTCGTAAAATTTATCAGAGTTTTCTTTGCGGACGTGAAGAAAGAAGGGGAAAAAGATGTGCATGATATAAAATAGAAATCTTTGGAAACAGATAGGAGACGATTTTACAAATACAAAACCCTCGGCGTCTAGCCGAATAAAAACATTTAAAATAGTAGCGGAATATACATCAGGATCCTTATAGAAAAAGAGAAGAGTTTATCTTTTACAAACGTGTAAAATTAAAACAACGTTTCAACAAGCTTTGAAAGAGAGACCAAATGACAAGACTTGATATGGCACCATCCTCTCTACGCATCTTGACTCTCTTCATCTCCTGTAGTGTGAGTACAGGTGGGGGTGAGTGCGTTGAATACACTCGTGGGAGTAATTTCATATCTCAAGATCATTAAGCAATTAAACAAATCACATATACAAGCTCAACAATTAAACACCGCATATATATAATGCATATCACATAACTTAAGAGTACCCAGCTTTAAGTAGCACTCAACTATAATTAGCTCACAACTCTAGAGAACACTCAACTCTTAATATAACACACAACTCTAACTAGCACACAACTCTTAATATAGCACACAACTCTATCTAGCACACAACTTTACCTAGCACACAACTCTTAATATAGCACACAGCTCTATCTAGCACACAACTTTACCTAGCACACAACTCTATCTAGCACACAGCTCTTAATAACACTCAACTCTATCCAGCACACAACTCTTAATAGTACTCAGCTCAATGGGCACTCAACCCCTGACTTACCATACTATCATAATGTAAACACAGTATTCATAACATATAATCATCTCATATAGATTCAACGGTTCATCTAACAACAAGTTTACACTCATGCGATCATTATCATTATCATACTTTGAATACATAAAACATAAAGTTATTAGGGTTTACGAGTTACCCCCACACACAACATATTATCACAACATTTAGTATTTCTCAATCATGCTTGGAATAGGGAAAACTGTAAACAGATAAAGGTTTAGAATGTACCCCCACCTTGTTCGGTGGTTACCACGTGTGTAGTGAGTATCAAATATCACAACGTTCAACAATATACCACAACGTACGATCCGATGGATAGCCTACACAAGTTATGATGTTTCTTAGATCCTTAATAAACATAAATAGAGTTATAAAATATCCCGGCGGAAAAACGATCGTTAAAGGCACATCGGATCGAGAGCTCTAAATATTGGAGTTGAAGAAACGAGAGTGGATATCCAATCCATATGGCTAAGATGATAGAGGATTAAATTTGGGTCACCATGGAAAAAGAATGAGCTCGATCGGAGTTGAAACGAGTTCGAACGGAGCGTTTTAAGGTTGAGGTGTATTCTGGTAATTTTGGTTAAGGGTTGACTTTGACCGTAACCCCCAACTCTCGACGACTCGACGAAAACATCTGAAATGGAACGACGTGTGAAAACGCTCGCCGGTGCGCGCAACATTAATTGGCAGCTGCCGAGTTTTCTCGGCAGCCTCGGCATGCGCGTGCACCCAGCGCGAGCCACACGCGCCCAGCTCGCCTACGCAGACTCGCCACCTATACGGCCTTCCAGCCGCTGCCGGCTGGCAAACCATCGATCGCCGGCCACACCCCCGGATTCCCCCCACTTCCGGCTACCAACTCCGATCACCAGCGACCACGGCGGCGCCGCCTAGCTCCGGTAAAACACCTGCAAAAACAGCCCGCCGCCCATGAAAAAAACACACACACACACATGCACACCTTAACCTTTCCAGCTCCGGCCGGCGACCACCTGTCACCAGCAACCTTTTCCGACCACCCCTTCGCCGGAAACCAGCGGTGAACAGTAGCAGCAGCCTCCAAATCCACACAAAAACACACACTCCAACACCTCTAAAAACTACTCCGACCGGCGACTTCCCGTCTCCAGTCACCACCCCAAAACCGACCCAACCTCTTCTTCAACACCCCGACTTGCCCCAACAAAAGAAAAGAACCAAAACCACCAAGAAACGAGAGAGAAACGGGAGAGAGAAAAATGGGTCAAGAACTAGGGTTAGGGTTTTCCGGTGACATCTTTGACGTTTCCCGATGAACGACACATCGAAATGGAATTCCGGAAGCTGTCCTAGACTTGTCTTGTCGAGGGCTACGATCTATGCGAAAATCGGTTGAAACCAATAACATTGAAATTTTCCGGCTAACCCCGGCGGCGGCGGCGGAGGTCCGGCGGCGGAAAACAGTAAAGAAAGAAAGAGAATGGAGAAGAAGAACTTACGTGGTTTCATCGCTTTAGCCTAGTTCGGAGAAACGTTAAGTTTTGAACTGAATGAGCCCCTATATATAGATTTTGAAAACTTACTTTTTACCGTTGGAAAATTACTATTTACAAAAAATATCTTAATTTACCTTCCATTCAAATATTCTTTTTATTTTTACCGTTCATCAAAATTTTACCCCTTTTTCTTCGCCATTTGAGCTACGGGTCTCCAATTGACCTCTAGTTCGTTTCTATCTTCTCGTATTTTCGTTACGCATCTTATGGTAAAATTATATTCTATATTCCATGTTTAGAAAATATATCTATCTAAAACCGGCGTTAAACACGTATCTGAAACGCACATAATTAATTAAACAATCAAGAATTAATGCACATATAATATTCAATTAAAGGTTTAATATTTAAGTAATCAATTATGCTTTATTTTTATCTGGGGCGCTACATCTCTTACCCCTTAAAAGAATTTCGTCCTCAAAATTAGATATTTTACTAAGTCTCATCTTTTCCGAGAGATTCCATCGAAATAGCAAACAAAGTATAAACTGGTATTTTGTAGCGCCCCAGATCAAAATGAGCATAAGTGAATAATTAAATATTTGAACCCTGACTTAATAATTATGTGCGTATATTTTGACTGTTTAATTTATTACGTGCGTTTCAGATACGTGTCTAATGTGTGATTCGGATCGATATTTTTCTTGGACATGGTATATAGAATATTTTTATACCATTAGATGCGTCTTGGAAAGACGAGAAGATAGAAATGAACTAGGGGTCAATCGGAGACCCGTAGCTCGAATGGCGACGAAAAGGGCAAATCACGGAGTTTCGGAAAAGTCGGAAGATATTTACGTTGAATGGAAACGAAGATATTTACGTGAATAGTAACTCGGAAAAGTCAACCCGTGAATAGTGCCGAGATATTTTCGGTGAATAGTGTTTTCCGGATTTCTATAAATAGAGGGCTCAGTCAGTTCATTTTTTTACCGATTTCTCGAGCGAGCCGAACGAGCTGGCCGCGACGAAAACACGTAAGTTCTCTCTCCTCCCTCCTCTCCCCCTCTCCTCTCTTTTCTGCCTCCGGCGCACCGTTGCCAGAGCAGCCGCCGCCGGAGGGTCGCCGGAAAATTCCAACGTTGTCGGAATCGGATGATTTTCGTACACAACGTAGCCCTCGACGAGACGAGTGTAGAACATCTTCCGGAATTCAATTCCGACTTACAGTTCGCCGGAAAACGGCGAAAAACAGCCCCAAACCCTAACCCCTCACCCTTTCTCTCTCCTCTGTTTTCTCTCTCTCTCCTCGCCCTCTTGCCGGAACAGTGGCCGGATAAGCTGGTGGTGGTGTGGTGGTGATGAGGGGGAGGTGGCGCCGCCGTGGGTGGCGGCGCCTGGCCGGAACAGTAGTATATATGTATGTTTTGTGCATGTGTGTGTGTTTCATGGTGTGCTTGTGTGTGTTGTCGTGCATGCTGTTGGTGGCGGCGCCGCCGTGCGGGAAGGAACGGCCGGCGACGGGAGGTCGCCGGCGTGGTGGAGGAGGAGGCAGCCGGAGGCAGGTGGCTGTCGGCCAAGTCAGTGAGTGTGTGTGTGTGTATGCGTTTGAGTGTGTGTGTTGAGCGTGGGTGAGTTTGGTTGTTGCTAGGGTTTGGGCTGGCCGGGAAAGGTTGCCGGTGACGGGGGGGTCACCGGCGAAGGTGTTGGGAGTGGTCGCCGGCGACTTCCAGTCGCCGGCCGGAGTTTTGGAGTTTGGGTGTGAGTTCGAAAAACAGGGCTTCGAAGGATTTTGCGGCGAGATTTTAAGACACTATTCATGCCGGAATCCGGCGATGGATGGCCGGAGGTGGTAGCCGGCGGTGCAAGGTTTCCGGCGGACCAGGTGGAGGCCGGAGATAAGCGGTGCCGCCGCCTGCGGAGGTGTCGGGAAGTGGGCTGGCGAGCAGGGGCGACGCCGGGTGACCTGGGCATGCAGCGCGCGCCCGTGCGCGCCCGTCGGGTGCCGGGAGCCGCGCGCGCGTCCGTGCGCGCACGTCGGCACCCGTCGGGTGCCGACGTGCACCCGACGCCGTGTTTCCGATACGAATTCCGTTTCTTTCCGTCGTTCATTATCATCGAGTCGTCGCCGACAAGATGTCGTTGACCGAGGGTCGTGGGCCCGGTCAAAGTCAACCCTTTGACCAATTACCATTTTACCCCTAAACTTAAAATGCTCCGTTTGAGCTCGTTTTAACTCCGATCGAGCTCATTCTTTTTCCTATGTGATCCAAATTCCTTTCTCTTTCATATCAGAGGCTGAACTGATCCTTCCATTCTCGTTTCTTTGACTCCAATCTTTAGATCTATCGATCCGTCTCGTCTCGATCGATCGTCTCTTATCCGATATCGTTTATAGCTTTAATTATATTTATTAAGGATCTAAGAACACCGTAACATATGTAGGCTATCAGTTGGATTGAATATCGAGGCATGGGATCTTTGGTCCTTGCTACTCACGTGGTAACCACCGAACAAGGTGGGGGTAAACTTTAATCCCTAATAATTATACGTTTCTACTATGTCGATGAATGAATGCATGCTTATGAACTTATATATGTTGAAAGTGGGGGTAAACTCTAAACCCTAATCTTTGGGCTTCCATTAACGAATGCATGAATGACGATATATGAACTTATATATGTTTGATCTGTGGGGGTAACCTCTTAACCTTTATCTGTTTACAGTTTTCCCTATGTGATATATGAATTGTTGAAATCTGCGTGCTGTGTTTATATTCTGTGTTTTTTTTACGATAGTGTGGTAGGTTTGGGCTGAGTGTCCTTTGGGCTTAGTGTCCATTGGGCTGCACGTCCAGTAGTGAGTCGACGGAGTGTCCTTTGGGCTTAGTGTCCATTGGGCTGCGCGTCCAGTAGTGAGTCGACGGAGTGTCCTTTGGGCTTAGTGTCCATTGGGCTGCGAGTTCTTTTGGTGAGTCATGGGTTGTGTGTCCATTTATGAATCGAGTTATGTGTGTTGTATAATATGTGATGTGTTTAATTGCTGATTTGTTATATCTGTTTAATACGTGATTGGCTTAATTTTAAAACTTGGAAAGTATCCCTACGAGTGTATTCAACGCACTCACCCCCCCACCTATACTCACACTACAGGAAATGAAGAAAGTGAAGACGCGTAGAGAGAGGGGTGTCCTATCAGCTTTGTCCATGATTCCGGTTTTGTCTTTAAACCTATGTTGATTCGTTTGTAAAACGATGTTCCACGTTTTGTAAAATGTTAACTGTATTTCTCATCTCTGTAAAAGATCCTGATGTTTTTCCACTGCGTATGGTTTCAAACATTCTTCTATCGGTTGTATCCGATGTTTTAAGTGTATATCTTCTTATCCTCTCCTGTTTCTTTCTATTTTATATCATGTACGCCTCTTTTCCCTTTCTCTCTTAACGCCCAAAGAAGAAAAATTCTGATATTTTTACCGAAAGATTTTGGGGCGTTACATATCTTATACGTATAAGCAAAAGATGGGCCGCTCGTACATTATACAAAAGATCTTGTACACTACTACTAGGTAAAAGCCACTACATATCTATTTACATATATAATATTAAAGGTTCATCATTCATAATCTATCTCTCGGCAGTCTCTAAGCGAGTGAGAGCGTAGACCCGAGCCCCGCCTGCCCCTAGCCTTGACCTTGGTGTTGCCGCTACTGGGTTTCCGAAACTCCGACAGTTAACATCAATGTGTCCCGGTTCTCCACACCTGTAGCAATTCCGAGTTCTCCCTGACCTCAGCCTCGGTGTTGCAGCTACTGAATTTCCAAACTTCTGACAGTTTAACGCTATGTGTCCTGGTTCTCTACATCTATAGCAGATCTGAGTCCCTTGCGGACACGATCCCACATGTTTCCTTCCACATCTGGCACATGGATTTCCTGACCTGGGAGTGGGGAGAAGTGGAGCATTAATAGTCCTCGGAAACTCGTCTGAACTAAAGCTCTAACTCGGACCGGTCCACTTCCTTTTTCCGGTTATCTCATCAACCTCCTTGGGTGGTATAACGTCCAAGCGCAGACAAGATGAGATCTCTTGGGCTCTCTCTATAACGTTGGCATAGGTCATTGTCCCCTGCCCAACCAAGATTGATCCAATCTCTGGACAAAGCCCCTTTCTAAATCATCGAGCCTTTTTGTCATCAGTGTCAACCAGGTGAGTGGTGTATCTGCTCAAATGGTTAAACCTCCACTCATACTCTCCTATCGTCTCAGTTCCTTGACGGAGATGTAGAAACTCCGTTTCCTTTTTATCTTGGTAGGATTGAGGGATAAAATGATGAGTGACCACTTCCTTGAAATCTTCCCATGTCATCTCCTTTCTTTGATTAGGCAATAGGGTCCTCTTATACGAGTCCCACCAATGACTCGCTTTCTCTGTGAGCTGGAATACTGCACAGGAGACCCTATGTTCCTGTGTACAGGTCAGATGCCCAAAAAGCCAGTCAAGTGACCTCAGCCACTCTTCTGCTTCTGCCGGTTCACCCTTCCCATCAAACGTCGGTGGGTTGAATCGTCGGAACTGTTCATAAATCAGATTTGGATCAGCCCTCGCTGGTTATGGGTTGGCTCGGGTTGTCTCGAAATGCTGAGCTAAACCCCTCAGAACAGACATCGGGTCTCCTTCACTCGTATTCTCTTGCTCGGGTTGATCTGTAACTGGGGTTTGATCTCTTCGTGGTCTTCCTTTAGACATAGTTCTTAAAAGCGACAAATGAAAACTAACCCTTATCATCTACCCCACATAGCCTAACAATACATATATATAAAAACAGATAAAACAAAACGCAGGTACATGGTATAGGTCTACATCATCTTATTAAATTCTGCGATTAGAGAAAGGAGCGTATAGAGAGTGGTGGTGCTTATCCGTTTCTTTTTGAAAAGATTTTCAGGTTTGAAAAGAAAAACGAGTTTGACCAGAGCCCTACAAAGGGTAGAACTAAGCTCTGATACCATCTGTCATGCCCCGTTTTCTTTCGTAAAATTTATCAGAGTTTTCTTTGCGGGCGTGAAGAAAGAAGGGGAAAAAGACGTGCATGATATAAAATAGAAATCTTTGGAAACAGATAGGAGATGATTTTACAAATACAAAACCCTCGGCGTCTAGCCGAATAAAAACATTTAAAATAGCAGCGGAATATACATCAGGATCCTTAAAGAAAAATAGAAGAGTTTATCTTTTACAAACGTGTAAAATTAAAACAACGTTTCAACAAGCTTTGAAAGAGAGACCAAAGGACAAGACTTGATATGGCACCATCCTCTCTACGCATCTTGACTCTCTTCATCTCCTATAGTGTGAGTACAGGTGGGGGTGAGTGCGTTGAATACACTCGTGGGAGTAATTTCATATCTCAAGATTATTAAGCAATTAAACACATCACATATACAAGCTCAACAATTAAACACCGCATATATATAATGCATATCACATAACTTGAGAGTACCCAGCTTTAAGTAGCACTCAACTCTAATTAGCTCACAACTCTAGATAACACTCAGCTCTTAATATAACACAACTCTAACTAGCACACATCTCTTAATATAGCACACAACTCTATCTAGCACACAACTTTACCTAGCACACAACTCTTAATATAGCACAAAACTCTATCTAGCACACAACTCTTAATAACACTCAACTCTATCCAGCACACAGCTCTTAATAGTACTCAGCTCAATGGGCACTCAACCCCTGACTTACCATACTATCATAATGTAAACACGGTATTCATAACATATAATCATCTCATATAGATTCAACGGTTCATCTAACAACAAGTTTACACTCACGATCATTATCATTATCATGCTTTTAATACAGAAAACATAAAGTTATTAGGGTTTACGAGTTACCCCCACACACAACATATTATCACAACATTTAGTATTTCTCAATCATGCTTGGAATAGGGAAAACTGTAAACAAATAAAGGTTTAGAATGTACCCCCACCTTGTTCGGTGGTTACCACGTGAGTAGTGAGTATCAAATATCACAACGTTCCACAATATACCACAACGTACGATCCGATGGATAGCCTACACAAGTTATGATGTTTCTTAGATCCTTAATAAACATAAATAAAGTTATAAAATATCCCGGCGGAAAAACGATCGTTAAAGGCACGTCGGATCGAGAGCTCTAAAGATTGGAATTGAATAAACGAGAGTGGATATCCAATCCATATGGCTGAGATGATAGAGGATTAAATTTAGGTCACCACGGAAAAAGGATGAGCTCGATCGGAGTTGAAACGAGTTCGAACGGAGCGTTTTAAGGTTGAGGGGTATTCTGGTAATTTTGGTCAATGGTTGACTTTGACCGGGACCCCCAACTCCCGACGACTCGACAAAAACATCTGAAACGGAACGACATGTGAAAACACTCGCTGGCACGAACCTGGCGCGCACAGCACTCATCGGCAGTTGCCGAGTTTTCTCGGCAGCACGCGTACAGCTCCCGTGCACATGCGTCCCCGCGCACGCCTGTTTGCGCTCGCCCGCATGCCTGTGCGCGACGTCCTCGGCAGCAGCCGAGTTTTCTCGGCAGCCTCGGCATGCGCACGCACCCAACGCATACCTTGCGCGCCCATTCCATTCACTCGTGCCCAGTTCACCTATGCAGACTCGCCACCTTAACGACCTTCCAGCCGCTGCCGGCCGACAAACCACCGGTTGCCGACCACACCCCCGGATTCCCCCCACTTCCGGCTACCAACTCTGGTCACCGGCGACCACGGCGGCGCTGCCTAGCTCCGGCAAAACACCTGTAAAAACAGCCCGTCGCCCATGAAAAACACACACACACATGCACCCTTCCCAAACCCCCGGCCGACGACCCTTCCCAAACCCCCGGCCGACGACCACCCATTGCCAGCAACCTTTTCCGACCACCCCCTCGCCAGAAACCGGCGGTGAACAGTAGCAGCAACCTCCAAACCCACACAAAAACACACTCCAACAATACTAAAAACTACTCCGGCCGGCGACTTCTCGGCGTCGGTCACCACCCCAAAACCGACCCAACCTCTTCTTCAACACCCCGACTTTCCCCAGCAAAAGAAAAGAACCAAAACCACCAAGAAACGAGAGAGAAATAAGAGAGAGAAAAAGGGGTCAAGAACTAGGGTTAGGGTTTTCCGGCAACATCTTTATCGTTTCCCGGCGAACGACTCATCGGAATGTAATTCCGGAAGATGTCCCAAACTAGTCTCGTCGAGGGCTACGATCTGTGCTAAAATCGGCTAAAACCGATAACTTTGAAATTTTCCGGCGAACCCCGGCGGCGGCGGCGGTCCGACGGTGGAAAACAGTAAAGAAAAAAAGAGAAGGGAGAAGAAGAACTTACGTGTTTTCGTCGCTTTCGCCTCGTTCGGAGAAACGTTAAGTTTTGAACTGAATCAACCCCTATTTATAGATTTTGAAAACTTACTTTTTACCGTTGGAAAATTACTATTTACCAAAAATATCTTAATTTACCTTCCATTAAAATATTCTTTTTATTTTTACCGTTCATCAAAATTTTACCCTTTTTTCTTCGCCATTTGAGCTACGGGTCTCCAATTGACCTCTAGTTCGTTTCTATCTTCTCGTATTTTTGTTACGCATCTTATGGTAAAATTATATTCTATATTCCATGTTTAGAAAATATATCTATCTAAAACCGGCGTTAAACACGTATCTGAAACGCACATAATTAATTAAACAATCAAGAATTAATGCACATATAATATTCAATTAAAGGTTTAATATTTAAGTAATCAATTATGTTTCATTTTGGTCCGGGGCGCTACAATATGAATTGTAAGGAACCACTCATTCAGTGACGGACCCAGGATTTCGATTTAGGGGGGCCCAAGTCAATTAATGAAAAGATAAAATAATATTAGAGAAAGAACATATATATATATATATATATATATCGCAATCTCAATAAAATCAATGTATAACAAGATTTCTCTTCTATTTTTCATATTCTGAAATCGTTGCATAATAGCTTCATTACTAACATTTCTAAATACATCATTTTCAATGTATGCAACTAAACAATCATTCAACAATGTATCACTCATTCAATTGCAAAGAGAACTCTTAATGATCTTCATTGCCAAAAAAGCTCTTTCTATTATCTATAAATTTAGGACAAATATTAGAAATACATTAAAAGTTCAAGAACTTGGTAAAACCTATGAGCAAAAGAATTTAAATTTGAAGAGATAAGTAAAATACAATGAGATTTTAGCAAAAAAATTGAAATTTCAAGAGTTAAGTAAACAAAATAATTTTTTTTATTTTTTTATTTTTCAAAAGAAATTAAATCCTATAGTAATTTAACCAATAAAATAATTTAGGCATCCAACAAAACAAGTTTTTCCATCTCCTAACCACAACATAATTTTTTTTCATAATTCAAATCTTAAGTATATATAAATAATTCGTAAATAAAATGCCAAATTATTTATCAATATTTTTCAAGCTAACACTACTACATCACATATATAACCTAAGCCATAATAAATCAACAATAATAATAAAAATAATAATAAACAAATAATATAAAGAGAACACTTTACCTTGAAATTCTATGGAGAAATAATTGGGAGAAATGAAATTAGGGTTTGTGTGTGTGTGAAAGAAAGAAGGAAAAATTAGGGGTGAAGAATGAAGATGAAAAGGAAGTTTGGCCTTAGGGATGTAATTGAATCGAGCGGAACCAAACTATTGAGTATTTGAGTTTGGTTTGTTTAGTTACCGAACGAACTCGAGCCTAATTTAACGAATACAGTATTAGTATTATATCTTACGAACTAGCTCACGAGCCTTCTAACTAGCATGTTCACGAGCTATCAAGCCGAATATCACCAAGTTTGAGTTTGTTTACCTTAACGAATCACAATAAATGAATTCAAACAAACTTTTATAGAACCGAGCTTCGAATAGTTCACGAACGGCTTGGTTCATTTACATCCCTCTTTGGCCTCTTTAAGAAGAACTGTCACTACAGACGCATGTTTAATAAGTTTTGAATAATTTTTTTCTTTTTTTTAATAAAAAATGTGAAAAGACGAAAATACCCCTATTATTTTGGAAAAAATTCAGGGGGGCCCAGTGCCCCCCCTGGCCCCCCTCTTGGTCCGCCTCTGCACTCATTGATTATTCAATTCAACATTGCGAATTTGAACAACCACCTCATTTTTTCGTCTTCCGTAAATTGGATAACTATCTTTACCTTATATAGTATTTTCACAAAAAGGTCTTAGATAATGACATTTGTACTTACCTACATATTAGAGAGGAAATAAGTCACTAAAATTTGGTGAAGTATAAACAAAATAAAGATAGAGAATGACGTAAAATTTTATAACATTAGCATTTGATTACTAACAAGTTAACAACGAAATATTAGAGACGAACATCATCAGTACATGCATGATGCATCTCTAATTATATTAATATTAATAGATCTTCAATTCCATATTAGAGATGAAAATTCAGTCAATAGAGATAATAAATCTCTAAAAATTAGAGACAGGACTAATGATTTCTTAGAATCTGTCACTAATATAGATTGATACAAATATTTTAATGAGTTTCAAATTTTTTTTTTGGATAATGACATTTGCACTTATCTCTCAACATACATGATTTTTTTCGATTTTTTCACCACACAGTCCATGTAACATGTGTTTATTCACCAATTCATATATACAAAGATTATTTTCTTCATTAGGAAATTCAGCACATACAAACTTATCAAACAGGCCAGTTGTATGAATTTATGTTCGACCTTTAAAATTATAAGTAGATGAGCATGTGGTAGTCCTCTATTCTGAAATTTGACCACATGAACATGTGCATCAACTTTTCTAAATATTTGGTTCTTAAATAATTGATCTTTCAAGTCATGCAATTTTTCTTGGAAAACTCTCACAGCTAAATCTTGACGATCTTGAGCTTTTTGACTTTCATATAGATTTTCTTGTATTTCTTTCCAATCAGGATTGCAAGTCATGGAGATAAATATATTTGATTTTTTATATCTTTGGACTAAGCCCATCCATCAAGATATCTCTATAGCATATGCCATAGGCCACCAATAAATGATGCGGGAAGAAAAATTCTCAACCCGATATGTTTAAAGAATGTGATACAAAGTTGCACATCATCTAGAGAAGAATACTCTGTTAGTCTTCTAAAGATTTTGGCATATGGATTTTCCTCTATTATTTCAATGAGCTTTCGTACAATTCCTTCTAATACATGTGAATTAAGACACATTCTATTCGTAGTTTCATTTTCAGTATCAAAAAATATAACTGAAAATTAGCCAGTTTGTTTCCATTAAGACTCAAACTTGGGAGATTGTGGTAAATCATTCCTTGTACTCGAAAAGTGAAAACTCCTCGTCGTGTGAAGCAAGCTCTTTATCCAATTTCACTCCAAATGAAGTGAATGAGAATATGGAATTGTATGAACGTATATTTTTTCGAAAATCATCAAATTCTTCCGATTGAGAAGTGTATAGTTCGTACAATTTCTCTGGAACTTTTGAAGCTGCAAGTTTAACTTTTCCATTATCACAACAAAACGTGGGAGACTCATACTCAAATCTTGTTGCTCCACAATGAATGCGACTTGTCATTGTTTTTAGTTTGTTTTTAGTTTATGTTCCCCTAACATTAAAATTCATAATTAGATAAATATATTAATATATAATTTTCAATTTTCTATGAAAAATGTACTTCAATACAAAGTTTAAAGAATATTAACCAAATATACCTTCAGAGTTACTTAGATTCGCTTGAACTTGTAAATTACATGTTACTTGTCTCTTTTCACGATTCTGCAAAACATGTTCTACATAGTTTTTTTTTAGCATCATTAAGATTTGCATATCTTCTCTTTTGTCCAGCAAGTTTTCTTTGACGACATATATATTTGGCGTCGACTGTTCAAACATACAATCATTCAAAAAAAATTTAAATCCAAGAAGGTTAAATAATAATAAATGAAGATAAAATAAAAATATAAACAAATTTAATTCTAACAAAGAATGATTAGATCTTACGAATGTCACCAATTTTAGGATCGGTATCAATTCCACTCGTCTCAGACATTGCCATTTTTCTTTGACTATATTTCAAAAAAAAGGAGTTACTAAAAAAATTTAGAAATAAGTTTTCATTATTTTTATAAATCTTTTTTTAAAATTTGTCATCGTACTATAAATTAAAATTATTGGATTTAGTTTAAAATTTTAAGATTTGATAAATCTATTTGTACAATTAATTAAGTTCGTAAATATTATTATTGTCATAAATAAACGTATTACCAACATAATTGAAATTACTTAACTACTTAAAATCGGGTAATTAATACTATATTATTTTTTTATTGTCACAGAAGAAAAATATATATAGCATGATATGTTTATGAACTGTCGATTCAGGACAAAGTTCATGCATATCTTAATGTAATAAATTCCAGATAAATAAAGGCGTGGCCAAATATACTAATTACAAACTGATATATGTATGTACAACTTGTTTGTTAAGTTCTGATTATATTTTCTAAATATATAACTGGGGAGTTTAAAATTCAGGATTTGAATAGATGAGTTTGTAAGTTAAAAAAATAATTTACAAGTAGAGTTGAAATATTAGCAAAAAGAATTGGGTTTTTGTATCATATGCTATATTAGATTGAATTGAAGGAATTGAGTAGCTTATTGTTGTGTATGTTCTCCTTTTACGACACAAAAATAAGTTTAGTTTATGGTTGTTGAGCACTGTTTTCCCCTTGGAATAGATATACAGAAAAATTGGGGAAAAATGTGGAAACTTTTCATTCATTGGTGAATTGTTGGTTGGGGCGGTATTTGTTTAAGACTTGTATATTATGCAAGAGAATTTGAAAGACTACATTAATCATATTATGCTATCTTGAACAATGATAACAGGGAAAGAAGTTCAGACCTCGAAAATACAAATATACAAAGATTATAATATTAATAAAAAATAATCAAGGAATAATGACAGATTTCATCATTTATTGACTATGCAGCAATATTCTTTTACTAAAAAAATATGAAAAAAAACTAATTAAAACCCCCAATATATGAAAATTAGGGAAAAATAGAATCCAAGAAAAGGTCATGCAAGAAAAAATAACAAAAATATACAATCCTCATGAATGTCACATTGATCACAAAAAACATTAAATAAATTTGAAGACAAACCACTATTACCAATTATGAAAATCTTGATGAGATCATCGTAATATGATCATGCTCTTGCCTATGATACTTGTTATGTTGTTGTATATGTAATACAAATATGTCATATATATATATATATATATATATATATATAATGTGTTCATATTAAATTAGAATCCTAATAAACTTCTAATGCAATTAGATATAAAGAGTTTTCCTTCATTAGGACTCTAAATTGAAGTCCTAATGAAATCCTAATTAAATTAGATATGGAGAATTTTTTTAATTAGGACTTTAATTTACTAAGCATTAGTTAGAATTTTAAATTAGAGTTATAATAAATTGGTTTCATAATTAAGTCAAAATTTTGTTAATAGAAGTTCTGAATACAACTCCATTATTTATCTCCATCATCCAATTTATAAAAAATCGACGTCCTTAAAAAATGAAAAAATTTACTTACAACCTACAAAATCCATTCATACAATTACTCTCTAAAATAATCACACAACCTACAAAAAGAACTCATCTACTTTATTAATTTTTCTTTCCTTTGATCATTGCTCAATCTCACTCCCTCTTTTAAAATATTTTTTATTCGATTTTCTCTTCGGTGGCACTCTAATTGATACACTCATGTAAATAGTTGAATTTGTTTACGTGCATGAATGTGTTTATATGAAATTTAAAAGAGACAATTTTTTAATATCACTTTCTGTAACCGATAAGAATTCCCTATGTCTTCGATTTCATATATAAACTAAATCTTTTTTTTTTCTTTTAATAATCCATTATATCTTCCAATTCAATATTTCAATTCTCAACTATGTCCTTTCAATTATTGATATCACCTTCATATTAAATCAAATTAAATTAAATTTGTCATTGAATTTTAAAGAATTGGATGTATATTAATTTTCGTATAAATTAATATTATTAAAAAATATGTTTATAGTATATCATTGAAAAGCTCTTTAAATATATATTAATATAAGACTAATTTTAGTTTAAGATTCAAAATGTTCAAGATTACAAAAGAAAAATAATCAAAACATGTAATTTTTAAGAAGAGTTTGAAATATAAAGGACTCTTATTTTTTATAATCAAATAGAAAAATAAAATAAATATTAAATTACGTTACTATCCCTAATAAAGAGTTTTCTTTCAATAGAACTCTAATTTAATTTGATTTGATTTAATTATGTAGGAGGGTTAAAATTGACATTATGAAAAATGGACGAAACATTCATATTTATATAGTGTAAATAATAGATAGATATACGCAACAAGGGGAGAGATCAACTTTTTGAGACCTATTTTTTTGTTGTTTCGTGAATTTTTTTTCCTTCAATTTTTTATCTTTAGTTTTTTTTTTGTTGAAGTATATTTAGATTATTTAACATTTGATTATTATAAATTAAATTTTTTTAAAATTAATATAAGATTCTTAACAACAATGATTTATTAAGAATAATATCAATAAATCGTAGATTTTTTTGTATAATTAGATATAAGTGTAATACAATATAAATTCAAATATTCCAAGAGTATAGGTTAGAGAGTCGGTAAAAAATGGGGAAAAATAGTATTGCATTAGATTCAAAAATTTCAGTTCTTCTATTCCAAAATAATAAAAATCTAGAAATAAAATAAATCTAAATCAAAAGAATAATAAGTATAAAATTTTTGAAACGAAATACTATAACTTTTTATGGTTTTAGCTACTATGCTCAATCATCCATCTTCAACTTTCATATTATTGTTTAGCGTGATTAGAAAACAAATCTCACTTGTTTCTTGTAAGATCAACTGTCTGTGGTATTCAGATGTGCTTTGGCCATGCGTTGGTTTTTTTTTTTTGTTACATTTGTTGTTTTGTTTTTTTAAATCATTTTCACTAAAGATATTTAGATAACTTCTCAATGGACATTAAGTAGTCTTTTATTGAACACCCAACATATATTGATGCATTGTCACTAAACATTGTCATTGTTGATTCAAGATGACCTAGTATCACACTTAGTTTAACTACATATCTGTAATCAATGAATTTAGTTATACACGTATAGTTACATGTGATGGCTCATTTTATTCCATGATTTATTATTTTTAACTTTTTAACATTGCACGCCATCTAATGTCTACAAATATTCAAAAGATGTTGGATCTCTCACACGATTCAAGAGTAATTGAACATAATATCTTTCTCTTTCTATAGGATTTGATGCACTAATAGGTCCAATCACCTCTCTTTTTTCTGTTCCCTCCTCATTTGTTTAGTCTATCCCACACATAATGCTCTAGAAACTCTCTGTATGGATACTTTTTGACATTTTCACATTAAGCTTACATTGAAAATATTGTGTGAGCATCATCTTGAATAGTGCTTACAAAAAAATTGATCTTACGTAGATTGGATAACTATCTTTACCTTGTATAGTGCTTTCGCAAAATGGTTTTGTATAGTGACATTTGCACTTATCTCTTACTATACATGAATTTTTTGGAATTTTTTTCACCACATAGTACATATAACATGTGTTTCACACTGATTCATATAGCCGGGGATTCTTTTCTTTATCAATAATTTTAGCACATACAAACTTATTGAACTGGTTAAATGTATGAATTATATATTCGGCCTTTAGAATTACATAAATGAGCATGTGGTAATCCTTTTTATGAAATTCGACTACATGAACATGTGCAACAACTTTTTTCGATTATTTCTTTCTTAAATAATAATCTTTCAAGCCATGCAATATTGCTCAGAAAACTCTCACAACTAATTAATATAGACGATCTTGAACTTTTTTACCTTTGTATAGATTTTCTTCTATTTATATCCAATCAAGATTGCAAGTCATTGTGATAAATAAATTTGATTTTCCATATATCTTAGCACTAACACAATGCATCAAGATATTTCGTTGCATATCCCTTGGGTCATCAATAAATGATGCTGGACGTACAATTCTCAGCCCAACTTCACTACCGTGAAATTCACATCTAAAAACACTATCCATGATCCCTACGTATAGTTCATTTATCTGATATGTTTGGTTTAGATGGAAAATGTGTAATCTCGTTGTCTCTAATTTTATATAACTATCATCTGTATATTATTTCAACAATCTTTCTAAAAAAATAGTGTTGAGTATTTTGGATTTCTAACTTCCAATTTATAGCAACTGTATTCTCTATAAGAGACTCTTTTTATATTTCTTTTTACAACAACTAATTATGAAGGGTGGATTATTTTTACCCATAAATTAAACCAATTTTTACCAATTTACATGTAAATTGTGAAGGGTGGATTGTGGGTTGACCCGTCTCACGTGAGACGGTCTCATATAAAACTCATTCAAACAATTATCACCTGATGTATGTATTATCACAACACAATTCAGAGACATTTATCTCTTTAAGAAACATAGGAATAATGAACCATCATTTATATAACAATACTTCAGTAAATTCAAATTTCTTAATTCCACTCACGAAACAAATATCCTCACCCCCATCCCAACACAGATGCAAAGAATACAAAATAACTTAAATCCCTCGTAAAGATAGGTAATGGAATATCTCAAGATATCAAAGATACAAGTGCAACTCAAGCTCAAGACTCCAAAAAAAGTTAGTTAAATATCAGTTAAAGAGTTAGTTATAATTATCTCTCTAGTTATATATAGTGATATAACTCTTCATTGTTTCATTATGTAGTTATCATTTCTTCTTCCTGCAGATTGTAAACAATCTTTCCTCTCTCTTCTCCAAGATAATAAACTTTCTTCATGGCATCAGTTTCAGCCATGGTTTCTTGCTGATCTTGATGCTTGCTCGTTTTTCTGCTGCGTATTTCTTAGTGTCTATATATCACTGTTTACTACTTGATCGTGTCTATCATGCCTTGTTGTTGTTCTTGATGGCTGAAGCTACAGATCCATCATTTGTTTCATCTTCATCATCTGATGTCAATGCCTGGTTGAATCCTCTTCTTAATCTGTTCTCCATTGGTTCTTCATCCGAGAGATAATATGGCAGTTTCAATTGTTCTTGAGCCACTTATTGGAAGCAATTTTGTTTCATGGAGCCATGCAGTCGTGTTCTTAAGTTGTCATTAGTCGATGGATCTCTATCGCTACATGTTCTCAGCCTGGACTCACCTTTCAACAAGAGCCTTCTAATTCTGACCAAGGTTTGCACTCTTGTTTTCACTCATCTTCTATGTATTGTTCACGGATTCTTGATACATGGGCTACCGATCATATGATCAGTGATTATCATCTCTTATTCCTTCAAATATAAGAATTAATTTGCCTAATAGTGGTTCTGCTATTGCTTCCTTTGTTGGTAATGTTGTTTTGAATGGCCACTAAACTCTTTACAATGTCTTGTATGTTCCAGATTATAGCTTCAATCTTCTGCCTATTTTAAATCTAACCACACACTCTTCATGTTTTGTTAGTTTTTTATCTTCTCATTGTGTTTTACAGGACAATCAAAGTTTGAAAGTGATTGGTATTGCTAAGCATCTTGGAATATTATATCACTTACAGATTCTCTTGCATGTTTCTGTCAATTATGCTACAACTTATTCTTTGTCTATCTTTAGCACATTAGATTAGGGGCATAGTTCTTCAAAGTGTGTCTTATATTCAACAGATCAATGTAAACTTTGATACAAATCTAATCCATATACAATCTGTCCTTTAGCTAAGGAAAGGAAATTATCTTTCCATATTAGTACAAATAGGTCTTCTGTAGCTTTTAATATAATACATTGTGACATTTGGTGCTCCTTTTCTATTGAATCATATAATTATCATAAATTCTTTCTTACTATTGTTGATGATTTTACTAGATGTACTTGGATATACTTGTTGAAATCTAAATCAGAAGTTAAGCTTTCTTTAGAGAATTTCTATGCATGATTTTGATTCAGTTTGATGCTAAAATAAAGATACTAAGAAGTGATAATGGCACATAATTTTTACTTACAGACTTCTACCATAAGCATGG
Source organism: Scutellaria galericulata (assembly GCA_946896805.1). Lineage (NCBI taxonomy): Eukaryota > Viridiplantae > Streptophyta > Magnoliopsida > Lamiales > Lamiaceae > Scutellaria > Scutellaria galericulata. The sequence goes on along the minus strand of OX335798.1, from coordinate 8,779,477 downwards.
TATTTTGCATTGGATTTCATGTGTTGAAACCCCTCAACATAATGGATTGATTGAAAAAAAAGCACCAATATTTGTTACAAGTAACTAGAGCTTTGTTGTTTCAAGCATGTTTGCCTCTAAATTTTTTGAGTGGTTGTGTTCTCACTACTGCACATATTATTAATAGGCTTCCTTCTACTATTTTAGACAATAAGTGACCTTTTGAAATGCATTTTAACAAAGTTCTTGATTATAGTTATATGAAGTGTTTTGGTTGTTTATGTTTTGCTAATACTTTAAGTGCACATAGACATAAGTTTCAGCCTAAAGCTGTTAAATGTGTGTTTTTAGGTTATCTTTTTGGCACAAAATATTATAAAGTTCTTGATATGTCTTCTGATAAGGTCTCTGTCTCTAGAGATGTTAAATTTTATGAAACAAGCTATCCTTAGTCTGATAAAGCTTCTGCTGATAAGGTGGCTGAGTCTTTATGTTTTGAAAATTCTCATATGAAATATATTTTCCAAAATCCAACTTTTGATGATCATACAACTTATGGTTTACCCGTTTATGATCATATTTCTTCTAAACACCCTTCTAATACTCATTCTGATATAGATAACACTTCATCTGGCCTTATTCACTGACTATGATGAAGAATTGTCTGATCATCTTTCAGTTCCAAATGTTTATACAACTGATGATGTTAATAAGGGCATTGTTGACATTGAGACATGTGATGTTATTCATTCTGAAGATAATAATCAACCTAGTAGAAATTCAACTAGACTTAAACATCCACCTGCCTATCTATCTATTTATGAGACTAAGTTATCTTCTTCTTTAATACATAATCATTCTGCTGCTTATGATATTGCTTCTACTAAGGGCAGACAATATCATATATCTGTTTTTCTATCCACTAGCAAATTATCTGTTGCTCATAAGTTGTTTACAACATATATCTCAGCTTCAAGAGCCTAAAACTTATAGGCAGTCCAGTGTAGATGTTAACTGGCAACAGGCTATGGATAGAGAACTCAAAGCTCTTGAGAAAACCAATACTTGGACTTTAGTTTCTCTCCCTCAAGATGAGCATTGTATTGGGTGCAAATGGGTATACAAAATAAAGTATAAAGTTGATTGTACTATTGAAAGGTACAAAGCAAGATTGGTGGCCACAGGGTATACACAAGAGGAAGGAATTGACTATTTTGACACATTTTCTCCTGTTGCCAAAATCACAACTGTTAGAATCTTATTAGCTACTGTTGTGGCTAAGAACTGGCATATTCACCAGCTAGATGTGAATAATGCATTCCTTCATGGAGATTTAGATGAAGAAGTATATATAGTTCATTCTCCAGGTTATTGTAATGCTAATGACAAGAGAGTTATAAGCTCAACAAAAGTTTATATGGGCTCAAACAAGCTAGCGGACAATGGTTTCATAAACTTGTTACATCCTTACTTGACTTTGGTTATATACAATCTCAAGCTGATACTTAATGATTCTTTCACAGTTTTGTTTTGTTATGTAGATGACATTATATTGACAGGTAATAGCTTACAGGAAATACAAAAAGTGAAGTCCTACTTAGACAATAAATTCACCATTAAAGACCTTGACACTTTAAAATACATAATGGGTTATACAACATGTGAGTTGCAATGGATACTCTATATACTGATAGTCGATCCGCTTATTGCATGACACATAATCCAGTTTTGCATGAGAAAACAAAGCATATCCAGATAGATTGTCATTTCATCCGTGAGAAAATCCAACATGGTGTGATCAAACTTATCCAAATTCCAACAGAAGCAAATGTAGCTGATCTTATGACCAAATCACTTGATTCAAATCTTTTTCAAACATTCAAGTCCAAAATGGGAATCATCAATATTCACTCCCATTTTGAGGAGGGGGGGTCTCATGATATCAAAGATACAAGTGCAATTCAAGCTCAAGACTCCAACAAAAAGTTAGTTAGATATCAGTTGAAGAGTTAGGTAGTTAGTTATAGTTGTCTCTCTAACTATATATAGTGATATAGCTCTTCATTGTTTCATTATCTAGTTATCATTTCTTCTTCATGCAGATTGTAAACAATCTTTCCTCTCTCTTCTCCAAGATAATAAACTTTCTTTTGAATAATAAGTGAAAAATATGGCAAAATTAATTAAGAAACGAACAACAACAAAATTGACAGTTTAAAAAGTGTATATATGTACGATAATCATTGTTGCAGTATCATTTCAATAAATACAATAGTTAATCACAAAGTGTTGAATTCATCTATAATTAATTATTAGAGTGACATGTATGACATGAATTTTTATGCGTCCAAAATAATCCATGACTTCTAAACTATTAAATCTTAAATTAACTTTATCCCAAACAAATTAAAAGACATTTTTCAGGTTAGAAAAAAATTATTACATTTTTGCTCTTGGGAGATAATTTCATTTAGAGTAGAACTCGATATAACTCTAGAAACATCCAGTATATTTAGCACATTTATTGCAATTGTATTTATTAAAAAAAATTAAATTAAATTATGAAAAAGTTAAGTATATCATTCAAATATATATGCTTTCGAAATATTAAAGAATTAATTGTCGAAAAATCAAAAACTTTACTTAATTTGTAATTTTAATCAAAAACATAAACATAAATATGTACCATGCTCTTTTTCATGCACATGTTCTTGTATGAGAACTTTATAAATGTTTAAAGTGTCCAAAATAATGCATTATTCTATACTAGTCCACAAAATAAGCATTCACAATAATATGTTGTTCAAACCCTACATTCTTATTATTACCCTCAATCCAAACAACTACAACTTGATCTGATCTCCACAAAATGAGCATTCACAATAATATGTTGTTCAAAGCGTACATTTTTATTACTACCCTCAATCCAAACATGCAACTACAACTTGATCTGATGTTGGAACTGTTTAAACTCATTGATCCAATCTCATATTTTTGTAATACAAAATTGTATATCATCTAAAGAAGAATAATCTTTTAGTCTTCTAAAGGTTTTGACATATGTATTCTACTCTAGTATTTCAGTGACTTTCCTTATAATTTCCTTCTCATACATATGAATTAAGACATTTTATTTTAATTTCAATCTCATTTTCAATATTAAGAAATAAAATATAACTTAATATAGGGTGACATTTTTAATTACTACTTAAATTTGGGAGATTATGATAAATCTTTCCTTGTTCTCAAAAAGTAAAAATTCTTCCTTTTGCCGAAATAAGTACTTTATCAAATGAAGGGAATGAGAATATGAAATTGTATGGATATATATATATATATATATATATATATATATATTTGGAAAATCAACGACCTCTACTGACTAAGAAGTAAATAGTTCGTATAATTTCTCTGAAACTTCGCAAATTTAACTTTCTCTTTATCAACTTCCGAGGATGCAAATTTAACTTGCTCTTTTATCGCAATAAAAGGTGGAAGACTCACGTACTCAAAGTCAACATTCTTTTCATTTATGTTTTCTGATTGAATTTATATAAACATTGTTTTCATTTATGTTTTTTGATTGAATTTATAATTACATAAATATATTAAAATATAATTTTCAATTGTTATTAAATATGTTTAGTAAAATGGGGTGAGGGATAAAGGGAATCTTTGGAATTGCTCCAAAATTCGGAGATTTTTGGAGAATTTGAAAAAAGAAATCTCCAGAATTGCTCACTACGCTTTGGTTCCTTCAGGGATTCGGGAAAAATGGAGTGGATCAATTCGGGTTTCGAAGATTTAGATTTTTATAATTTAAAATAAATATTCATTGAAACAAAATGCAAAAAATAAATAAACAAATATATCGTACAACGTTATTTAATTTATATCTTAAAACAAGTCATAATCTAATAAATTAGATTTGATAAATTACTGAAGTAGGTCTCTTCTGGAAAATAAGTATTACATTCAAAATTTTCTTCAAATTTTATTTTTCAAAATCTTCTCGTTCTACACCTCATAAGTAGTAATTAGAAATTTCGTCTTTCAAAATATCTTATGATTTGCTTTATATAAGTTATAAACCAATTATTTGATTAATACCTATTGAAGTTAACAAATTTAAGTGCTCCCAAAATTATTCATTAAAATTATTTTATTTTATTATTTAATTGTTAGTTTATTCTAAGAAGTCTTAAAATTATAATAGTATCAAATAATAATAATAATAATAATAATAATAATAATAATAATAATAATAATAATAATAATAATAATAATAATAATAATAATAAAACTTTGATGTGTAAGTAATCCAATATAACAATACAAAAAAATGAATTCAATGATACATACAAATTTGTATATAGTTACTTCTTTGAAATCGGTTCTATTCGGTTCTGAATCGGTTCTTCGGTTCAGTACAATTCGGGTTTGACACAAAAATTAATGGGAGCAGTTCAGTTTAGATAAAGTCAAATAATCAATGTTTCTTTATCGGTTCAGATTGTTTCAATTCGGGTTTCTCCACGGTTCGGTTATCTCCGAAATCCATGTCACCCCTAGTGGATCCATTGAGCCACCTTGTTGCTATCATAAATCAATTAATAACAATGAATTAATTAGTTAATTGTTAGATCAAAGCAGTTTAAGTAAATTTGTAAATTGAAAATATGATTATGATATACAATAATTCAATTTTTTTGTTTGTTTGTCATAGTAAATTAATTAATGGAATTATTCAATTAGTTTCTACATTTCAAAGAGATATAGAGTTGTGATTTGGATGAACTCATTTAATTAATTATTTGCAGATGGTTAAAATAAACATTATTAAAAAATGGACATAACTTAAATTATTTGTACTTTTTATAGTAATATAATATTTACTCAAATGGTATGTGACGACTACATATTTTTGAATTTTAGTAATAATTGTGATATTATAGGAAATAATCTGAAAGAAGATGGGTCCTACATAAAAAGTGGAGGTTGAGATTCTCTAAACTTTAAACATCAGATGTATAACATTTGAGTGTACAGATTCTCTTTCCTTCTGAAGTCAACTGTAACAACACCATAACACCACCTACCATTTTCCTTTCTCCACCACCACTCTCTCTCTCTCTCCCTCTCTCCCCAACTCAAAGATACACAATCAAGGGAGAGAGAGGACGGAGTAAGATCAACCGCCATTTCCGCCACCGCCAATTCCCGATGGCAACCGCCTCTTTTGCACGCCTCACAACTCAATTCATCGTCACACCGATTGCAAACCACCACCATCACCGCCACTCACCGTCGTCTCTAACGTATCCGTTCTTTACTACCCAATCCTGTAAACTCTCTCTCTCCGCAACTTCTTCTCCACATCTGAGGTCTCGCCGCCCTTCGTTTATCGCCTTCTCTGAAAGCGGCGGCGGCGGCGGATCTGGTGGCGATGCAGGTGGAGGAGGCGGAGGAGATGGCGATGGAGATGCAGGGGAGAGAAACAAAGCAGAGGCGATCATGGCGTTGGCTGAGGCGGGGAGATCATTGGATAGCATTCCCAAGGACCTTGCTGCTGCCATTGAAGCTGGAAGGATTCCTGGTTCCATTGTTCACCGATTTTTCGAGCTCGAAAAATCTCCGGTGCTCCGATGGTTGCTCCAATTCGGAGGGTTTAAGGAAAGGTTGCTTGCTGATGATCTTTTCTTGACCAAAGTCGGCATTGAATGTGGTGTTGGGATTTTTACCAAGGTTCGTTATTCATATGTTCATCAAATTTTTTTGTTTGATTGCTTAATTTTTTCATTAGAAAATTGGAATAAATATCTAATCTAAATATGTTGGGATGATTAAGTTGAAAGTTTGTACTTCTAATTTGAGTCCGTAATCTTCAAAACATTTAATGTTTATTTGTTTCCCTTTTCTTTTCGGTTTTAGGACAGTAATAGTAATTAAGATATTTTATGTATGACATCTGGTGATAAAATATAAGTTCTCTTTTGAGGTTTTGAGGTATCAAGCATCAATTTTTGTTGGATTTAAGCTTTTGTGATCATGTTCTGCTAATTTTCCTTTTTCGGATTGCTAACATTAGCTGGTGAGTACATGTTATTGGGGCTATGTAAAATGTGGATTATTAATGTCTGAAAACATGTATGTGTGTTGGTAGACTGCTGCTGAGCTGGAACGGCGTAGAGAAAACTTCACCAAGGAACTTGATTTCGTCTTTGCTGATGTGGTATCATTCTTTCCATCTATTCTATCTTCACCGTTTCCAAGTGGTTTATAATCATACCAAATCATTTCTCAAAAATCATGACATGCAATCTTCAATCAATCTTTCACTTTCAAAAGAATATCGGCAACCTGATTGTGTTTGTTCTCCATATTCAATACTGCTATTTTAGTACAAGAATAGAAGTTGTGAGAAGATGTAGTCTCAACGGATTTTCATTGATTATATTGAGCTGCATCAGATCATTTCTCAAACTCATACTTTTCCGTAATCTATTTTTAGGTAATGGCAATTATTGCAGATTTCATGCTGGTGTGGCTACCTGCCCCCACTGTTTCCCTTCGAGCACCTCTAGCCATGACTGCTGGAGGTCTCAATAAGTTCTTCCATGGCTGCCCTGATAATGCTTTCCAGGTCATGTTTTATAATGCTTTACATTCAGCTTCAATACATAAACAGGGACAAATGGAAGCAAAACTAAGTAGAAAATACTAAACAACTTTTTGTCTGCTTCAGGTTGCCTTGGCAGGTACATCCTACTCGTTCCTACAGAGGATAGGGGCTATCCTGGTAAGTTGTTCGTGTTCATTTACTGATTCATAACTACAGTCATAAATATTCTATGGATTAGATGAATCTGAGAGTGTTCTCATCTGCCCTGCAGAGAAATGGCGCAAAGCTATTCGTTGTTGGGACAGGCGCATCTTTGGTGAGTCGATAATTGGTCCTATTATCCTATATAAGCAGTTATTCGAGGAATGTTTTGTTCTCACCTCTGTTTGTCTGTTACAGGTTGGCACAGGTGTAACAAATTTGTTAATCACAGCTCGTAAAGCCATTGACAAATCTTTTGCTGGTGAAGCAGAGGATGACCTTCCTATTTTACAGACAAGTGCTGCTTATGGGGTTTATATGGCAGTATCAAGCAACCTAAGGTATGCTTTTCTCCAAGAATTCTTTTGCAAACCATGTCTATACATGCAACATGTGAATGCTTATCAGTTGAGGTTAGTTATCATGGTGCTGTGTTATAATATACTATGTTGTATAGGTACCAAGTACTTGCTGGGGTTATCGAACAACGGATTCTAGAGCCTTTGCTACACCAACACAAGCTCGTACTCAGTGCAATCTGCTTTGCTGTGCGAACTGGCAATACCTTTCTGGGCTCATTAATGTAAGATTTTTGCACTTTATTACAGACCTTGTTCCTTTGCTTTCACCTATTCGGAATTCTGATGCACTGTTGTTTTAGGTGGGTGGATTATGCACGATGGATCGGAATCCAGAAGGTTCGTGAATAGCATACAAGATTGGCGTTTACACAGTTGTTATCTGTGTTTCTTCGTTCATTTTATGGTGTTTTGAGGTGAAATTGTCATTAGATGGCGTTCAAACAATCAAAGCTGTGTAATCTAATAATGCATCTAAGATGGTGAAATTGTTTTGTTTTTCCAATCTTGTTATCAAAATTTATGCAAGATTTGCAGTTAAAGCTCAGAAGGGAATGCCAACATACAATGTTTATGTACTGAACAATACAAAGCAATATTGATATTTAAAGAAGATTTGGAATTTATAAGTTCAAATTGTACTTGGAGAATTGCAGAGCCCAGAAATACAAACAGATTGAGATTGTATCCACAAGGAAAATTAAACAAACAAATCAAACTAGGAAGAACACTGAATATGACAAACAACAATCAGGACAGAGTTATCAAATCATGAGAGAACAACAATGGCAACTTAACATTGACTGTAAATGTAAGTGCCATCAATCTCCACACAAGGGATTCCAGAAATCTTGGGCCAATAGTCGTTTCTGTCTTTCAGACACCGTTCTTTGAGAAGCGGACAGCCACTTATTTCCAGGTGCCAAAGCTTCTCAAGTATGTTTTCAGTGGGCAGGACATTAAGGCTCGTGCAATTCATGATCGACAGATGTTGCAGAGATGTCAGGTCTTCAAGCACCCGAGCCAGCGAAGTTAGTTTAGGAAATCTTGCAATAGAGAATTTAACCAGAGAATCAGGAAAGAGACCATGATCATTAGCAAGAAACTGCAGATCTGGAAATCCACCACAGATGGAGAACTCTTTAAGAGAGTGGAGACGGTGTAATCCCCACTGTGATAAAGGCTTGAGCTTCCTGGAATCCCACAACCGGAGTGACGATAAGTTTGGAGGAAAATCACACTTTGGAAACGACTTCAGCTTGCGACAGCTACGTATCTCAAGTGAAACAATGGATGTCATGTTTTGAATCTGCATTGGCAAGGTCCGGAGATTCGAACAGTGTTCAACTGAAAGCGTTCTTAAAGTGGGAGGGAGGCCTTGGTCAGAGAAGTACTCTATACCATTGTAATGGGATAAATAGAGGCCAGTAAGACGTGAAAAGCTATGCACATTCTGGAGTAGAGTACTCGAGTTCTGCCAATCCCATATGGTGAGTTCATCCAGAGAGCTTCTTCCGTTTGGTGGAAACATCGCGCCATGAACTGGCTCCAGTTTCTCACAGTTCTTGATTGAAAGCTTCTTGAGTCCATCTGGGAAGTTACCAGCTGACCAATTCCTCAAAGACTTGCATTCCTTAATCTCTAGCCTTTCAAGGTTGGTGATGTCACTGGGCAAGGATTCCAGGGCAATGCAACTGACAATCTCGAGGCGTTTGAGCATTGGTGGAATAGCATGGCCTGGAAAGCTGGTGATTCCAGGGCAGTTTTTGATTATCAACTCTCGCAAGCAACTGAAGTTTCTCAGATCGTTTGGAAGAGATGTCATGCTTGCACACTGAAACAATTCCAAGATTTCAAGATTGCAAAGCAGTTGCAGATCCTCTTCTCCTAAGGATAGAAAGAGTGGACAGTCTGCAACCACAAGGCGCCTCAGGCTGCTAAGATGTTGAATGGAAACTCCGATTGGCCACACAGATATCAACTCATTGCAGTTACAACACTCTAGAACTTCGATTGTTTTCATGGACTGCACAAGCTCCATTGGTAGATGAGATAGGCCTGTAACAGATGCAACTTTCAAGTAATTTATAGAGCCAAGATCACGTATACTGTCAAGCACTACCATGCTGCATTCATCAAGATTCAAGTCATGAAGGAGAGGAAGGCTCACGGGAGAAACTGTGGTTAGATTCAAGCATTTGAATATGGTAAGCTTATGAAGGAAAGGGAACTGAATCTGGAGTTCATCAGGTAAACAAGACCATTCCTCCCATATTGGCATGTGACCGAGTTGTAGAGTCTCAAGCTTTGGAAACGGCACGCCTACAGAAGGCTTCCCAAAGAACTCAACACCGATACATTTGATTTTGGGCATGTCTCCAATGCACAATTGTTTGAGCTCAGGCAGCAGCCCAAGTGGTGGTAAAGATGTGCATTCAGTACAACCACTGAGGCTCACACTAAAAATGTTGGAAAACGATGGATCCCCAATCCAACTTGGGAATTTCATACCTCCATAGAATTTAATCTCGAGCTTTCTCAAGTTCTCATGGGGTTTTAAAACATCCAGTACATTATGTTCAAACTGACCATCACGAGAACCAGCTACGTTCCTGGCCCATGAAAAGAGCAACTCCACAATTTCCTTGCTCCTCATACTTGCATCTTTAGCGTCCTTAATGTCACTCACATTTTGCAACTCTGTAAGGGCAACTATCCCTCGTAAAAGTTTAAGATGCCTAAGTTCCCCTAGTCCCAAGCCACCATCCTTGCTCAGAACAATTTTAGGTAACGACTGGAGGCTTTTCAACTTTCCCAATTCAACTGGCAATTCTTTCAATCGTTCAGTGTTGGAGTTGTCGAGGTGCTGCAGGTTAACTAAATTCCCAATGGTAGGTAGCAACTTACAGATAAAACGACAATTACGGATAGACAAAGTTTCTAAGTTGTATAAATCTTTTAGAGACTCAGGCAATGAATCAATTGAAGTCCCTGATAGATTAAGGTACCGTAAATGAATTAATTTGCAGATAGAATCAGGCACCTTAGTGATGGAATAGCCACTGAGAGATAGAACTCTTGAGCTGTGTAATTTTGGCAACAAGTCGAATACAATCCGGGTTGATAAGTAGAAAGGTGGCCCAACATCAGTATTTTGGACAGGCATTGGTAAGAATGTTCTCAACCCTTTAACACCAAAAAAGCCATTGAACTTTCTGAACACTTCATTCTCATGACGGAGAAATGAAGCATGGCGAGCGTTCTGAGGTATTCCATACTCATCATCAGTCTCGACTTTCTCATCAAGCTTATAGCATATCGCACCAGCAACAAATTGAGCCAAGTCATTGATAAGGTCATGCATAACAAAACGTGAACTATTGCTGCTTACTCTTTGGAAAAAGGACCTCGACAGCAGCTCATCAAAGTACTCAAAACCCAACTGTTCCTTTGTTTTATTACCTTCTATTCGTGTAAGAAAACCTTCTCCCATCCACAGCAAGACTAGTTCAAATTTATCAAACTCATAGTCCTTGGGAAAGATAGAGCAGTAGGCAAACAAGTGCTTCAAATGAGAAGGAAGATGATGGTAGCTCAACCTTAATACAGGAAGAATGTTATGTTCTTTTGGTAAATTCCATATCTTGCTATGCAACACACCTTCCCAGTATGCAAGGCCAGTACCTTCGGACCTTAGAAGGCCCCCAAGTGTCTTTGCTGCCAAAGGCAAACCTTTACATTTCCTTGCTAATTTATCAGCAGTTCCTTTTAAATGTGGATATTCATCAAAATTGTTTCGTCCAAGTGCATGTTGAGCTAACAGAGATAGACAATCGTTGTCACTCAAAATCTTCACTTGAAAAGGTGGAACAGATCCCACCATCCTTGCAATCCCTTCATCACGAGTAGTGACAAGAACTTTGCTTCCAGGCAGGCCAACACGAAATGGGCGAACAAATGCTTCCCACTTACCATAGTCCCTACTCCAAACATCATCGAAAATGAGAAGGAACTTCTTCTTGGAAAACGTCGCCAGAAGACTCTCCTGAAGCATGTTTAAGTTCTTGCACTCAGCACTCTCGTTACTTACTGCATGGAAAATTGCCTTGGTGATAGTCAACACATCAAATTCTTCAGAAATACAGACCCAATCTTTCAGATCAAAGCCACTCCCCATTACCTCATCGTGATAGATGAGCCGAGCAAGAGTCGTTTTGCCAATCCCACCCATACCCACGATGGGAATGAAAACAACATTTTCTTGATTTCCCCTCATCAAATCAGATATTTTTTCTTTATCTTTATCCCTCCCATAGACATGGGGCTCGACTATTGAAGTAGTAGGCAATCTGTCTCTCGGATGGTTTGAGGGGCCTCCAGCTCTTTGGCTCAAATTCAAGCCCTTCCCATCTTTGGCTATATTATCCAGTCTAACCGCGATCTCTTCAATGTTGGACTTCATTTTCTTCTTGAACATATATGCACCTGGTGTTAAATCGTTGCAAGTAGGAAGACATTTCCACAACTTCCCTGATTTTTCCTCAACACCCTTTGATTTCTGAATCTGAGCTTCAGTATAGATCTCATCCAACACATCATCCAAGTCATAAGCCAAGTCCCTTAGGTGTTCCAACCACTTCTTCACAGCATTCTCAGTCAGCTGCTTCTCCTCAGCATCATCGATAAACGCCTGAATTAATGACAGCCTCTCACTCCATCTCTTCAGCAGCTTATATATTCCCTCCCGGCGGGCAAAGACCAAACCCAGCACTGTGGCCAATCTATCAAACAGCACCTGAAGAAATGCCCCAAGAAAGAGCTCTCCCACTGGCATTTTCTCCTTCTATTTGTACAAACAGATCAAAACCCAATAATCTCATAAATTTTGGTTCACAAAATAGAATCAACAACAGTTTTTTTTCCAAATTTTTTTGTATTTGTTCTTCAAGAGTGTCACAAGCACATAGTATTTGGTGTGGGTACATGGAAAATAATTAATGGAGAAACTGCAGTTCTCAATGATCCCAAAAGGCTAAAAGTTGACATTTCACTTTTACATTTATCTTTGATTAACAATAACCCATCCATACATCAAACAATTCTACAACATGCAAAAAGACAACAGAAAATTATGTTGCTAGAAGAATGAAAATTACCTAAAACTCGTTGAACGATTTCCAGTAAGATTCCTATCTCTTGCTGCTCCTTCCAGAAAATCAAACGGAAAAAATAAGAAATAAGCAGAGACTGGCAAGTGGAAGACAGAAACTGCAGATGGCAATGATTGATAGATTTTTCATCAACGAAACTATAACCTAATCATACATTGAACAATGATAATATGTAAATAGTAAAAGAAAAACAAAAAATTCTCAAATTACCGGAAAATTGTGGAGCTGTTTCCTGTAAACTTCCTCCCTCAAGTCACAAATGATGGCTCCAAGTCAACTGTCTTCCTTGTTTCGAAATTTACAAGAAAAGCCAACTCACATCTTTTATCCATAATTTGATAAATTTGTAGGTATTACGTGGAAATGCATTTTAATATCTATTTATTTAAGGGAGCAAAAATGATGACTATAATTTGTTGTAGATTCCAATATGAACTAATTTTAGACATAAAAACACAAAGTATTTGTTTCCATGAAATTTTAGACCTCAGCCTAACCTTTCAAAGTTAATTAATTTGAAAAGGAAAAAAATAATTAATTAATTAATTGTAAATAGCATGAAACAAATTAGGAAAATCTTTGTTTTCCCTCTTTACACAAACTTTCATGAAATTGTATGGAATCATTCCCATAACTCTCTTGTTCCTCTTTGATTTCCTTAGCAGATTTCACAAGCTCTGTGTCCCAACTACTCGCCTCAATCAGTTCAAGTGTCGGAATTTCTCCAATAACACCCAGAATATCACTTAGTTTCCTGCATTGTCAAAGCATTAATCGTTGCAGCTTTGGAAAGTGGCTACTTTCATTGGTATCTATAATCTGCAGAAACTTGAGATGACAAAACTCCCCTTGGGTTGTTTCCCATTTGCAGAGCTCAAAAGAGCAGTCTTTCAGCTTCAGCACTCCAATTTACCCAGTTTCTTCAGATATGGAATCATTGGCAAGTGAAGTTTGTCACCATAGCAAGTGTTTGCAGGTTTGCTAAAACAGATGATCTAACACAAGGTCTATCATGATCTATGCTTGGATATGAACAAAAACATATTGTTTAATTTGATCTCAAATTTGGATAGAAAACATGTAATTTTCAATTTTCATTTTTCATTCAATAGGGAACAATGCTATAAGCAAACAAAGAATTTCCACATCGATCAAATCCCAATCTAAATCCAATCTCCACACGACCGAAACCACCAGAAACGAAACAATACATGCTAAAAGAAGAGATTCAAACAAGAGCAAAACTCTCTTTGAACTGATGAGCTCCAAGCAGATACAGGGGCTGTCTCCCTTCCGGTCTCAAGTCGAACAAAAGCTCAAAGCTCTCATCAAAGAGCCTGTAGGCAACAATCATCCCTGCACCATTAAACAAAATCGAAGCATCTTTGTCTCTGATCAACCCCGTCATTCCCAGCACGGCAATGCGACCCTTCATCTCAGGCCATAAACAATAAACCCGGTTCAGGTCCACCCTAAGAATCTGCTTCCAAACCACCCCAGTAGCCTTCAGCTTGTGCAATAACATTCGAGTTTGCGAATATATGGAGATGCAATAAAGGCTTCTATTCCATTCCATGACATAGTTCCTGTCGTATAAAATCGATGGACCCCTGATCGATCCAAAAATCAACTTATCAACATCGATGTAAAGAATCGCACCGTGGGCCCCGACACTGAAAACCCCGTTCTTCATGCATATTCGTCTCTGTGTATTCGCGTGTAAGTAGTAAGGCATGCGAAACTTATCAGGGCAGGGGCGCTGTTCCCATTCACGGGTCTCCGAATCATACACATCCAGCGTCTGATAGCGTGATGCATTAACCCTCATAAACCCTACCTTGTAATACTCTGATATAGAGGGATCAAATTTCAGAAAAAACGGGACTATCTCCTCGCTTGTGTCTTTCTTAATCGACAGCTTTCTTGGCCGTCTCGTGGTGGGGTTGGCGACGCAGTAATACTTGGGGCCGTGCATGGAGTCTCTGCATTCGAGCAGCATTAAGCCGTGGCTGGACTGCAAGATTCTTGTGAAGGGGATTCTGAATCTGCACGGGGCCAGGACTTTGGTGGTTGGGTTGAAGTAGAAATCCTGCGAATTGGTGTGGATGATGAAGGATGTTTCGGATGTATTGTGGACAGAGTGGTGGCGCGTGTGGCGTTTGAGGAAATTAGGGCCGGAGGTGAGTCTTCGCCACCGTGTGTCTACTAAGGAGAGGCGGAGAAGGTGTCGTGCTGGCAGCCTCGTCATTATGTTCTTCAGCAAAAGATCGCTTTTGATGACAGCTGTGGCCGATCTTGATGCTGATCTTTCTTGCTCCATCGATCGAGATAGTGGTTCTTGAAAATAATTCATTCACAAAAGAAACAGTTTACATATTCATATAAATACACTATCAACCGCCCCCAACGGAAATGTGTTGTTTATACCGGGAAAAAAGAAAAACTGAAATTGTTATTGACATATAATTAGGAATTTAAATTGATTAAATAACAAGTAGCTTAAATGTAATATAAAATAATATAATTAATATTACATTTATCTTCAATTAATTGTCTTTTAAATTTTAATGCAGTTTTATTGAATTGTCTTTATAATATCTACATTTAATTAAAAAATTAACTTATAATAACAAATATTAACTAATTTTAAAAATAGTTCAACCAAAAATTAATGACCTATAAATATAGAACGAAAAAAATAACTAACATGGAAAATTGACCATTGATCAAATTAATATTTTTTAAAAATGGGGGGCAAAACAACATAGAAAAAAGACAATTAGTTCAAATTAATACTTAAAAAAAAAAAAAAAAAAAAGCCCCCCACGTGCTGAAAACTAGTAATGAAAAGTATACAAAATGCCACTATTCTAATACTGTATATTCTATGCAACCCAACAAAATTAAAGTGAAAAAAACAAACTTTTTATTCAAAGTAATGATATTTTGTAGACATATCGCTAAAATTTCTTTTATAGCCAATACGGACAAATAAATTGGACACATCAACAACCGCAAGTTGTTGCAAAACAACTATATGGTAATTCAAGTTGTAAAATAATATTAAATTCATGAGTTATTTTACTAAAGTTGAAGGGTTGCTACTCAAATTGCAATTTGACCAAAAAAATAAAAAAAAATTAATAATAAAAAATAGATTTTTTTTTTTAATCAAAATTCATTAGTAGAAATTTCATTACAATCCGAAATTAAAAGATCACCAATACTATTTGGTGGAGAGTTCCAAATACAAGGATTAGAGTGCAAATGAGAATTTCTTGCCAACACACGAACAATCTCATTAGCGGATCTAAAAATAAATTGAATTGAAAAGTATGACTCATGTTTTATAATAGTGTGACACTCTCGAATAATGGAACCAAACTCAAACACGTCCTCCTTTGTAGATATAATAGCATTTCGACAACTTCTTTGGCATCCATCTCAAAAACAACTTTCTTATACCCAAAATCACAGATCGATCCAAGACAAAGCTTCCTTCAAGCCAAGAGCCTCACCTTCTCTAACTTCATGCAATCTATCCCAATACAAAGAGTTGCAAGCAATAAACAACTCCCTCTCATCATACAAAATGAATTCACAACCAGTGCTCTGTTTTTGCTGACAAAATATTGCATTTCAAGAAACCTGGTGGAGGCTTAGCCCAACCCAGCCTTATTCTACTAGAAGAAGTTTCTAGGCGAGATATTTGATGCCTCTTTTGAACTGAAAGCCAACTGCATAACAATTCTGCAGCCGAATACACAACCGGATATGTACTCAACACAATATTGTTTCATAACTTATCATTCCGATGTTTCCATACACTTGATAAGATAACAACCACTTTATTCATTTTCTCATAATTAAGGCACTCCAATAATCTGAAAAACATTTTGAGAAACCTTAAGATAATTTTGCATGTGTCAATAACTAATGAAAGAGAAGGAGCCTCCAATAACAAGAAGTAAAAGAACAAGAAACAAAGCAATGCCATGCATTTTCAACCTCACCCCCACATAACACACAAGCTGAGGGACATCCAACACCTCTTTGTTGCAAATAAAAGGATTGTGTTCTAGTGCCTAGTAGTGTCTTGGGCTGTAGAAGACACGAACTTGTATGGAATCATTCCCATAACTCTCTTGTTCATCTTTGATCTCCTTAGCAGATTTCACGAGTTCTCTATCCCAACCACTCACCTCAATCACTTCAAGTGTCGGAATTTCTCCAATAACACCCGGAATGTCACTTAGTTTCTTGCAATAACAAAGCATGAGTCGTTGTAGTATTGGAAAGTGGCTACTTTCCGTTATCAATTCCCGCAGATTAGTATCTATAATCTGCAGAAACTTCAGATGACAAAACTCCCCTTGAGTTGTTTCCTATTTGCAGTCTTATGATGGTAAAATAGATATTCTGGTGGAAATTATTTTCTGCATTTTTATTTTTTCTGTAAAAATACATCTCTATGTATAGGATACAATTAGCCTAATTATGGAAATTATACTACAATAATTATACGGGAATATTTCCCTGATTTGTTGCTAAATGACTTGATTTCCTCCTTTGATTGATTGTAGAATCTTCTAACATGCAGAGCTCAAAAGAGCACTCTTTCAGTTTCAGCACTTCAAGATTTGCCAACGAACCAATCACCGCCATATCATCACAACTTAACAAGCAACCTCTCAAGTATAATTTCCTCAAACTTAGTGGAAAAACAAGTATAATTTCTCTACATTAATTTTCAGCTTTTCAAGCCGATGCAAGTGTACTAGATTGTCCAGACGATAGAGCCTCCAATTTGTCCCATATCAATTATAAATTAATGATTATCAGTTTCTTCAGGTTTGGAATCATTCGCAAGATCCTTTCTGTGCATCTGAAGTTTGTTACCATAGCAAGTGTTTGCAGGTTTGCTAAAGCAGATGATCTAACACAAGGATCGGGTAACGAGTGTATCATGATCTATGTTTGGATATGAACAAAAAAATATTGTGTAATTTGATCTCAAATTTGGATAGAAAACATGTAATTTTCATTTTTCATTTTTCATTCAAAAGGGAACAATGCTATTTCACTCTCAATTAATCATGTATGTCATTCAACTATAAGCAAACAAAGAATTTCCACATAGATCAAACCCCAATCTAAAATCCAATCTCCACTTATTTGAAACACAGTAAAATATCAATCTATAACAAGACCGAGCAACGAAACGAAACGATACATGCTAAAAGAAGAAGAGATTCAAACAAGAGCAAAAGTCTCGTTGAAGTGATGAGCCCCAAGCAGATACAGAGGTTGTCTCCCTTGCTGTCTCAAGTCGAACAAAAGCTCAAAGCTGTTATCAAAAAACCTGTAGGCAACAATCTTCCCCGCACCATTAAACAAAATCGAAATATTGTTGTCTCTCTCCACCCCCGCCATTCCCAGCACGGCAATGCAACCCTTCATCTCAGGCCAAAAATAATAAACCCGGTTCAGATCCACCCTAAGAATCTGCTTCCAAACCGGCCGAGAAGTATTCAGCTTGTGCACTAACATTCCTCGCAAAAATATGGAGATGCAATAAAGATCATTATTCCATTCCATCACATGGTTCCTCTCGTACAAAATTGATGGAGCCATGATCATTCCAAAAGTCAACCTATCAACATCCAGGTGAAGAATTCCACCGTGGGGCCCCACACTGAAAACCGCGTTCTGCAAGCATATTCGTCTCTGTGTATTCGCGTGTAAGAAGTTAGGTACGCGAAAGGAGGTATCAGGGCAATATCGCTGTTCCCATTCACGGGTCTCCGAATCATACACATCCAGCGTATGATAGCATGATGCATTAACCCTCATAAACCCTACCTTGTAATACTCTGATTCATCGGGATCGAATTTCAGAAAAAACGGGACTATCTTTTCGCCTGTGTCTCTCTCAATCGACAGCTTTCTTGGTCGTTTCATGGTGGGGTTGGCGACGCAGTAGTACTTGGGCCCCTGCATGGAGTCTCTGCATTCGAGCAGCATTAAACCATGGCTAGTCTGCAAGATTCTTGTGAAGGGGATTCTGAATCTGCGTGGGGTCATGGCTTTGGTGGTTGGGTTGAAGTTGAAATCCTGCAATGGGGTGTGGATGATGAAGTATCTTTCAGATGTAGAGTGGATGCAGTGGTGGCGCGTGTGGCGGTTGAGGAAATTAGGGCCGGAGGTGAGTCTTCGCCACCGTGTGTCTACTAAGGAGAGTCGGAGAAGGTGTCTTGACGGCAGCATCATCATTATGTTCTTCAGCAAAAGGTCGCTTTCGATGACCGATCTTGATGCTGATCTTTCTTGCTCCATTCTGCTTCTTGGAAATGAATCATTCAGAAAAGAAAGAGTTGCATATACTGATATACATGTATATACACTTTCAACTGCTCCAACGGAAATGTGTGTATATATACCGAAAAAAAAAAAAAAAAAAAAACTGAAATTGTTATTGACATGTAATTAGGAAATTTAAATTGATTAAATAATGTGTAGCTTAAATGTAATGTACAATAATATAATTAATATTACATTATTTTCAATTAATTGTCTTTTAAATTGTAATGCAATTTTATTGAATTATCTTTATAATATCTACATTTAATTAAAAAATTAACTTATAATAATAAATATTAAATAAATTGAAAAATAGTTCAACAAAAAATTAAAGACCTATAAATACAGAAGGAAAAAAAATAACTAACATAGAAAAATGACCATTGATCAAATTAATACTTTTAAAAAAATGGGGGACCAAACCAACGTAGAAAAAAGACAATTAGTTCAAATTAATACTTAAAAAAAAAAAAAGAAGAAGTTCCCAACAAAAGTACTAGAAATGAAAAGTATACAAAATGCCACTATTCTAATATCTTATATTCTCTGCAACCCAACAAAATTAAAGTGAAAAAAACAAACTTTTTTTTATTCAAAGCAATGATATTTTGTTCACATTTCGCTAAAAAAAAAAAAAAAAAAATTTAAGAATTTTATTGTTTAACTTACAGAATGATAGCCAACGAGGACAAATAAATTGGACACATCCACAACCGCAAGTTGTAGCAAAAAAACTAAATGGTAATTCAAATTATAAAATAATATTAAATTCATGAGTTGTTTTACTAAAATTTAAGGTTGGTACTCAAATTGCAATTTGACAAAAAAAAAATTGTTTGTTTTATTAACCCTTGATTGATACTACTCTCCTTGAATGCTTAACTTCAAGTTCATGGGATCGAATTTGATGCCACTCACATGGTCCCAACTCTTGTCCATCTATTACTACTACTATATACAAATAATTTCGTGTGTTTCTTCCATTTCTTGCAATAAAAGGTGCGAATAACCTTTTATAATCAAAACACAAACCTGCGAAATTCATTCTTGAACCAAGGAAAAAAAGACTAAATCCAAAACCCACAAGTCATGAAAATAAATAAAAAAAGTTGTGTTCTATCTAGTAGTGGTATCTGAGGCTGTAGAAGACTCGAACTTGTATGGAATCATTTCCATAACTCTCTTGTTCCTCTTTGATCTCCTTAGCAGATTTCACAAGCTCTCTATCCCAACTACACACCTCAATTAGTTCAAGTGTCGGAATTTCTCCGATAACACCCGGAATATCACTTAGTTTCTTGCAATAACAAAGCATTAGTCGTTGCAGCTTTGGAAAGTGGCTACTTTCCGTTATCCATTCCTGCAGATTCGTATCTATAATCTGCAGAAACTTCAGATGACAAAACTCCCCTTCAGCTGTCTCCCATTTGCAGAGATCAAAAGAGCAGTCTTTCAGTTTCAGCACTTGAAGATTTGGCAACGAACCAATCATCGCCATATCTTCACAACTTAACAAGCAACCTCTCAAGTATAATTTCCTCAAACTTGGTGGAAAAGCAAGTTTATCCCACAAAGGACAGGGCTTCCAATACCCTTTCTCCACGTAAATTTTCAGTTTTTCCAGCCGATGAAGGTGTACTAGATTGTCCAGATGATAGAGCCTCCAATTTACCCCGTCTCCATTATAAATGATTCCTAGTTTTTTCAGGTTTGGAATCATTCGCAAGATCCTTTCTGTGCATCTGAAGTTTGTTACCATTGCAAGTGTTTGCAGGTTTGCTAAAGCAGATGATCTAACACAAGGATCAGGTAATGCATCTGTCATGAAGAAGTCAAGATGTCGTAATTGTGCCATTCTCCATATTTCTAATGAAAAACATACTCGACTTCTTAAGCTGTCGTATCTCTTTGAATACGGACAAATGAAGAGAGTCTGAAGATTGCGAAGGAGTAATATGGAAGCAGGAATATCAAAGTTGCTTTTGTTCATGTAGGTGAATGCGAGGTACCTTAAATGAATAAGCTCGAGCACTTCAACAGGGAAGTTACTGAATGATAGCTTCACAGCATCCAGTACTCTCAGCAATCTGAAACTTTTAAAAGAGCCTAACAACCTTTGACAATGCTGGAAGATTAGAACAGTTCGGACAATAGGGCTATAGATATTCGAAAGAAGAGACATACTCATACGAGAAATACTAAGGCGCCTGTGATCTTTCGTATTTTTTGATAAGATTTTGTCAATATACCTACCAACAACATGGAGAAGAAACTTCTCTTCCTGGGCTTTTCTTATGCACAAGTCTCGAACCAAATCATGGACGCTACAACTTTTGATTTTACCATTAGACTTCCTCTTGGTGACCAGGATTAGACTTATCTTGACAAGATCCTCCAAATATTCCTCTGCTCCTTCTTCAAAGCTTTTAGATGCACCCAGTTTCAGAAAGCCTTCTGCTAGCCATAACTTGATCAGTTTTGAGACATGGATCTCGTGATCTTCTGGAAAACCTCCCATGTATAGGAAACATGGTCTCAGATGATGAGGCAAATGGGTGTAGCTCAAAGACAATATCTCACCAAATTGCTCCTTGTTTGCTGCAACGGCTAAGTTAACATTTTCTGCAATATTCTGCCAAGTAGCTTGAGTCCGACATACTGTGCACAGAAGTCCTGCTATCACTACAATTGCAAGAGGGAGGCCTCTGCAGCTTCTTGCTATCATCCTTCCAATTTTTTCTAATTCGGGAGGACATTGTTCTTGCTCGAACACTTTCAGACGAAGCAGATTCCAGCTTTGATCTATGTCCATGAAACGCATCTCATGAAGAGGGCTAGAAGAGTCAGCATAAGCAGCCACATCTGATATCCTGGTCGTCACTATGATCCGACTACCATTACTGTCATTAGGAAATAACCTTTTCACACCATCCCATGCCTTGCCACTCCACATATCATCTAGTACGATGAGATACTTCCTACCCTTCAAATTCTTGTACACACACTCTGCCATTACTTCAAAGCTGTGTATTTCTTGATCAAACATTTCATTGAACGCTTTGATGGAGTTTACGAGAGTGAAAAGCATCTCTTGTACACTATAGTCTTGTGAAACGGTCACCCAAGCGCGAATGTCAAATTGTTGCATACTTAACTGATCTTCATAAGCATTTCTAGCAAGAGTAGTCTTACCGATTCCCCCCATCCCAAAGATTGGGATGACCTCGAGTTTGGATGATTCTCCACAAAGCCGAGTCTTTATTGCCAGCAAGTCACAATCAAATCCAACCATGGAGTCCTTTTTGGTAGGTGCTAGCATTGATGATGAAGTAGCAGGAGAAGAATTATCAATCAGTTTCTGATCTTGATTTTTGAGGCCATTCTTGATTCCCATCACCTCTTTCACAATAGAATTAATATTCTCAGTCACTTTTGGTAGCTTTTCACACTTCCTTTTGAAAGTATGAAGGTGTGAAGATTTAACATTTTGGGACCCTCCATTTGAGTTCGAGCTCGAAGTTTCTTCAAAGAGTATGTACTCAAATATATCTTCAGCTTCATTTGCTGCATCCCTGATTTGGCTTTGTAGATTGTTGGCCTTTTCAGGAAACTCTTGGAGAAAAGCCTCCAAGAGAATCACATGTTTATGTAGAGATTTAATTCGTGGTTTTTCAGGAAGAAACGTGGAAGATTGGTGGTGTTTCAGGATCTGCAGTAGTGTTTGTTCTAATGAAATCAGAGCAGCATAAGCCATGATTGATGGAAGCTAGCTTCTTTTCAAAATATTCAACCAAATGAAGCAACAAAAAACAGGGCAAACTTTGAATTTAAAAACTAGAGAGAGAGATTTATTATCTCTACAACACAAGAAAAGAAAAAATAAAAGTACCTGTTTTCAGAAAATACAGTTGTCTTCCACAGAATCTCGAGGAGTTAAGGAATATAGCATGTGCACTAGTGTTAATTACAAGGCAATTGTCTTCTCCAACTTTTCAAGGCTTAATTAATTATCATCATGCTTAACGTTAAGCTCATGTGATCCACTTTATTATGCTGATACCATGGCACTAAAAGAAGAGAGTTTTTCTAACTAAATGTCATATCATGCAAGAATACATAAAACAAAAAAAAGGGCATCAATAAACATTTCATAGTAAAAACAAATGGGGTATCACTCATTTCTACCCATTGTGTATAATACAAAATGAAAAATACCCACTTTATAAAAAAATAAGTTTTTTATTCAATTTAAAGATAAAATTATCCAACTACTCTTATATTTAACTATCCTTGATAATTTGAATTGGGGAAAAGTTAGTCAAAATTACCTTGAGTTGGATAAAATTAGCATTTGTTTTTTGTGATTTGTGGTTGCTCTTTGTGATTTCTGTTTGAGGAGAAATCAAACATATCGGCGACCAGCGATTGTTGAGGAGGGAGGCGGCAGCACGACAGTGACTGTTGTGGAGGGAGGCGGTGGCGACACGCAAATATAGATCTGTTGAGGAGGGAGGCAATGGGCGGCGCGACCGACACTATTGAGGAGGAAGACGATGGTGGCGCGACAAGTTGTTGCGGAGAATGGCAGTAGAAGAACAAGTAAGTTTTCTCTTTACTCAAGCCCTAGATTTCTCTCCACTCAAGCCCTAAATATGAAGTCCTGCAAAAATTGGCATTGCAAAGTTTAGGATTTTATGATATGTGCAAATAAAACATCATTTTGAACATTGAAATGTTGAATTTATTGCAATAATTTGTAAAATTTAGTGTTGGAATTTGTTCATGAATTTGGGTATAGATCACGAGGGTAGCGATAGATCATGAGTAGATGCTTAATAACGATGAAAATGTTAGATAATGGGGGTAGATGCTTAGATCACGAGTGACTGGATCTGTTCATGAATTTGAGTATAGATCACGAGGGTAGACCTTAGATCACGATAATGTCTCTAGATCACGAGGCTAATAATGGATGACGGTGCTGATACGTTTGCATAATAGATCACGAAACGTCTTCACATCACGATGTTAGGATGGATGGATCACGAAGATAATTATAGATCACGGTGCTCATTAAAAGAATCTTCAAAATTTAATTTTTCAAATTAATATATTTAGTATAAAATATTAAAATGACTTTAAAAATTAAAATAATTATTCAAATATGTGAAAAAAAATATTATTAAAATATATCATAATATTAAATTTTAACATAATAATAATAAATATTATTGTTATTCATGTTTTATAAGATAAAATTAATTAATACACTATGAAAATTGTTTTAAAAATAGTAATATTATTTTAAAAATAACTCATATAATTAATTTTTCAGATTAATATATTTGTAAAATAGAAATTAGTATAAAATCTTAAAATGACTTTCAAAATTAAATATGTCAAAAAAAAAATCACCACAATCACTCAGTATTTCCTTCATATGATCAATATAACATACTTCCTTGATTATGAACTCATATTTTCTTGGATATAAGAGATTTTGTTATTGTTGTCATTGATTGTTAATGTTCAAAAACTGAACTCCCTTTTTGCTTGAATCATTTGATGTTGTTAGTGATGATTTAAAAGCATGTCCAAGACTAAGCACTTAAATTTAGTTATTTACGATTTCTTAACAGCCACAGTGGAAGTGGCGGGGACGTTTAAATTTAGAGGCCAAATGTAGTACATATTGTTTGAGTAGGGTTATTGGATACATACATAAGGAGTTTAGCCATTGCGATAGGTTAGATGTCTTTCGACGATCATGTTTCCACTTCTTGATGTTTGACAAAGATACATTTATTAGTGGTCGAGGACTTCTCTATTTGTTCGATCGAGAGATTATCATACCAGGAGTCAGTACACACAAGCGTTGGTTTCGTGTTGGAGATTGTTCTTTGAGGTTCTCGAAATTGGAGTTCTGTATGATCACGGGGCTGAAATTTGGAACTTCAGAATTTAAGCTTGATTGTTCACCATGTGAGCCACCTGTTGACGGAGTTTATAAAAGGAGTTTTGATGGACAAGCTATAGTAGCCGGTGATTTATTAACTCATTTTAAGAATGAAGAGTTGTGAAGCCATTCGGATGATGCAGTGAAGATTTCTTATATATTATTGCTGACACTCTACTTGTTTGAAATGGACATACATACTCCTGTACCCCACTGGCTATGGAGTTTGGTCGAACACTCGACTCTATTCGATAAATTCCCGTGGGGCACATATGTTTATCAAGATTGCTTCATTATTTGGATAATTCACTGCAGCCTATATCATCTAGAGGTCGAAGACCACTATATCATTTATATGGATATCAGATAGCCTTACAGGTATATTTATTATAAATGTGTAATATTTGTTTTTTAAGTACGATGTATTTTTAAAGT
The DNA here is from genome assembly GCA_946896805.1 of Scutellaria galericulata. NCBI lineage: Eukaryota > Viridiplantae > Streptophyta > Magnoliopsida > Lamiales > Lamiaceae > Scutellaria > Scutellaria galericulata. The sequence continues at coordinate 8,754,394 of OX335798.1, read as the reverse complement.
TTAAGTCATGTATAGAATAAATAAATAAAATATTAAAAAAAATTTGAACGACTTTGTCGGGCACCGTGTGACCCGGACTGGGTCGATCCCATTAGAAGGGACACAGCACGCCACCCAATTGGGTGCTGTGTGTCCCAGATCGGGTCGCACGATGTGTCCCTTCCAGTGGGATCGACCCGGTCCGGGTCACAAGGCACCCGGTCGGGTCGTTCAATTTTTTTTTTGTGGGTTGGGCTGGGTCTAGGTCGGATAGTGGATTAAATAGATCCGTCTCACGGAAAGGGATCATGAGACAATCTCACATGAGTTTTTATGTCAAAATGTATTATGTCAATGATGTATGATCTAATTATAGTCATGTTCACATTCTAGATCTGGGCTTTTAAGTACATTCCTGAATTTGGGAAGCAATTGGGAGAGAAGACATCGGACAAATTTCCGAGAGGTATTCAATGGCGAAGTTCAGGAAAACCTCCTAATGTTCCCGACATCTTCAATGCATGTAATGTGAGTAATTGAGTTTTTCCGCCTATTTGTCTTATACTTTGAATTCTACACACTAATATCATATCAATATGCATCAGATTGAGTGCATTCAGTTGGAGCCTACACAAATAAAGAATAAATTACCATATATAGTCGATATTGAGATGGATATCTTATCTGGAGTAAGATTTGTCCCTCAAGATCGACTGATTGGTTGTAAAATTTCACATGTAGATGGACCAAGACTGTCTTGGTTTGACATTATACATGCTAAAGAAAAAAAGCACGAATCACAGGTTACTAATCGACCTTCAAAGAGGACAAAAATTGATACTCAACCTCAGATTAGCGAGGGAGGTGACGATGGGAATCCAACAACAGCACCAACCTCAGCCCCACGAGTACCTCCCACATGTAGCCTCACGACGATGACCACCACCACTTGAGGTATGTGTTATTAATCTTTCTACTATTATTTTAAATCTCTTATATATTCTTCATAAATAAAATATAGGTATATTTCTTTTGCTACTTTTGTTGACTCAAAAGTCGAAAGATGATTCAAAGAAGTGGCATAAATTGAAGAAGTTATCTACACGAGCGACTTCTGAATTTCTGAGGATGGAGCTTACTTCAACGATTGAGAGTGGCACAAGACGGGGCAAATATATTGTCCAACAGTCACTTTCGAACCTCGTTTGACAGACATTGGTAGATATATTGTGAGATGTTATACCCGATCCCATTCGATAGTCGTTGCCGGATATCTTGCGAGATGTCATGCCCGACATTATTCGACAGTCGCTGCCAGATATCTTGTAAGATGTCATGCCAGACTTCATTTGTTAATTACTTCAAGAGGTGGTTAGACACATGAGGGGATGAGTCTTCTAACCCTTCCAAAGAGACAGAGAGTGCACGTGGCAATCGAGAACATAGTCTTGAACAGACATCTGACTGTATATGTGGTTAGTACAAAATATCTAGCTCTTTTCATTATAGTTAATGTCTTATGTATATCGTTAATTCTATGTTGAAATTGTTCTTAATATTTTATTATAGGACACTAGATTGCCTATAGTGTTGGACCAGTAGTCACAGGTGATGCCACCTACAGTAGGAGATGCGTTTGTTCCAAAACCTCTTCATGCACCACCTACTGCTATGTTGGAGCGACAAGGCGAGACAAAAGACAAGCAGATAGTGTTGTCTGTTGTGGATCCTATGCACTCACCTTCGAATGTTGAGAAGATCATTAAGGATGACACATGATGCATACGAACAAAATCAGTTTTGATTCGATCCAGACCTCCAGAAAAAACATTTCAAGTTAGAGGCTCATTACACATAATTTATGAATAGTGATGCTTCCCGATGGATTCGTGGGACCAAGTTGCTTGTGAATGCTACTTGGTTCAAGGAAATCGAGGACCCATCAGTTGATCTCGCTACAGATGTAAGTTTATTTTTCACACTAACTTTAACTTTTATTGTTTTGGTTTTGGTTTTGGTAATAAGTTTTGGATAGCTATATGAATGTTTTGGTGATCAGGTTGAGGCATGGTGATTCTATACTTCCTAGATTGACCTTAAACAACGTCAACATCATTAATTCCACCTTTACGGTACGTTCACATCACTACTAATATTTCATACATTATTTTATTGTTTTTTGAACTCTCTAACATAATAACTTCCATTATTTCAGAGCTTGATGAGATTTGCATGGATGAAGTTGTATAAACATGATCCACAGTTTTAGATAGTGACCCATTGGGACCTTATAGTTATCAGAATTGGACACCGGATAATGATTTACAAAGATATGTAAGAGGTGTCTTCCCCTCATGGGGACACCCATGGCATCGAGTCTTAGACGTAAGTTTTTAACGTCAACTAGGTCAAGATTTTAATTTAGTTTGTTTTTAGCGTTATTATATATTTACATGTTCTAATAATTGTTCAATAGCTTTTATTGATATGTCAATACAGCACTAGTAGTCACTGGATTACTTGTCGAGTGCGCTTACGTGAGTGGCAAATCCAAGTGTATGACTCATTGAGTCATTCAAATGATGAGGATAATGATTCCACTGTGTTTCAAAGGAGAGTGTTTCAGCTGACACCACTAAGGCGTTTGTTGCCTAGATTACTTGAGGTAGCAGGATGGTTCAAGAAGATGAATATTATGCCAAACTTTCAGCCCTTTGATGTTATACAGGTCCCTCTGGGTGAGCAGTTTAGACAAGATGACTCTCATAATTGTGGTGCATTTGCGTGTATGTACGTAGAGCGATTTATATCTAGTAGATTTTTCATCCTAGTACCGATGAGATAGTTGCTCAGTATAGGAGATAAATGGCACTTAAGCTTTTTGAGTCGAGTAATTTGGACGTGTAATTTAACCTCTACTTGTTTCTTGTTTTATTCTTTTATGCAAGTCTCGACAAAGCGGACTGTATATTCCTAAGTTTTTTCACAATTCGAAACTGGACTATATTTGAAAAATTATAATAATTTGTACACTACTCCAAAAATTGATGTATAATAACATACCAAAACGGTTTTGAAAAACTCGAAGTAGAAGATTTTATAAAAATCGACAAAGTGGACTACAATTTCTTAATTTTTTTCACAATGCGAAACTGGACTATATTTGAAAAATCATAATAATTCCTACACTACTCTAAGGAATTAGACAAGGAAATCATAATATGATAATACGATAAATTTTTAACCATACTAATACGATACATTTGATATTCGATAAAGTAAAAATAAAATACAAATCCCTCAAGTTTGATCTTGCTAAGATAGCTTAACTCAATAAATTACTTCGCTCTACATAAAACCTGCAAAAACCGCTTTCTCTACTCCTTCTTTGAATCTAATATAAACAGACAAAATGCAACAATCCATTGTTTAACTAAGATGAATATACCAAAATTATGGTGTAATAAATTACTATGCTCTCATACCTCATTCTTCTTCCTCACTAGTTAGAATTGCTCGTTCATCACATGTCCTCTTTGTATGTCCGACTTTTCTGCAAATGATGCACTTCTTCGGTTACCTAATTTTAGGTTGGACAGGTTGTTGAGCTGCTATGTTTGCATCTGGTAGCATGATATTCGTCATACATTCTGCACAATTGTGGTCGGTATCCTAACATCTTGAACATTTTTTAACACGAGTCCTGCTACTTGATTCTCCACCTGATAGATGTCTTTTTTGCCTAGGACGACCCGCTTGTCTGGGGTTGTCGGGTGGATTGACAGTCATTATAACATTATCAACTGGAGGCGGAATACACCAATCTACTAGGATCGGAACAGGCATTATCACCTCTGAATACAACTTCTGCAACATCACCATCTTATAATAGTCAGAAATATAGGAACCAAGTGATTGATTTGTCTCGCTGTGACAATCTTATTTTTTAAATTTATATATATAAATTAGTTACTATTGTAAGACAGTATTTCATATTTTTATAAAAATAATTATGATATTTTTTTACAATTTATTATGGTTATTATTATTATTATTATTATTATTATTATTATTATTATTATTATTATTTAATAGTATCTTAAAACTATTTATGAATTTTTTTGTAAGATTTATTATAAATATTTAAATAAATATATTGTTTTTTAAATAATAGTATTTTAAAATCATTATTTTCAGATCTTAGAAATAATTTTTTTTAACTTTTTCTTCAAGTTTTAATATAATATTCGATTTATAAAAAATACTTACGAATGTAAGAAAATATTTCAAATTTTTTAAAATAAAATTATGAATTTTTTTAAGATTTAATTATAATTGTATTATAATTGATATTATCATAGATCACGATGGTGTTGGAGCATCGTGATCTATAGATCTTAATGCTCCACACCATCGTGATCTATGCTTAAGATAAATCACGGTAGTGTTAGACCATCGTGATCTATTTTTTCCCATCAGTATTATAGCATCGTAATCTATTGGATAGAAAGACCTATTTCTAAAAAACAAATACTTGTAAACTATCATTCAAGAATCTTGTAAGAGCATTAATGACAACAAATTAAATGCCTAAATCCAGAAAGGCGGAGATCAAATGAACAAACCATTCAACCAAACAAACGGGGTAAGAAATCCATCAACCTCTGTTCATAGCTTTGTTATTCCTCTGTATATGTAATTTGCAGAATCTACAGATGAGCAAATCCATCTTCAGTTGTTTCCCATTTGCAATCTTCACAGTTGCAGTTCTTCAGTTTCAACATTAAGGATTTTGCATTGAAGGAACAGTTTGCCAATTAAGTCATGTTTGATGGAAGCTAATTTCTCAAAATTATTCAACCAATGAGGCAACAAATCAGACTTTGAGAGACAGGTGAACAGGAAGTTTAGACAAGTTTTAGAGAGAGAAAGGAAGTGAATTCATCTGCACATTATCACAAGTATAGTCCAAACTGGGAACAGATCAACATAAGAGGTGCCTGTTTTCAGAAAATAAAAAATTCTTCTACAGATTCATGAAGGATCATACTCTCTCTCTCTAAACAGATTTCCAGTTTTTCAAAGTGATGCAGGTGCACTAGATTGAGGACCTCATAGAGATCCCAATCAACGCTATCTCCCTCGTAAATGATTACCAATTTTTTCAGGTTTGGAATCATTCCCACCACTGATCTTGTACATTTGAAGTTTACCACCCTAGCAAGTGTTTGCAGGTTTTGTAGAGCAGAATCAGAAGATAAGAGCCAATTATCGTAACTGTGGCATTCTCCATATTTCCAACGGAAAACATACTCTACCTCTTACACTCGCATGTCTCCTTGAATATGGACGGATGACTAACGTTTCAAGACTCCAAAGGTGTAGTATTGAAGCAGGAACACAAAAGTGGCTTGTTTGTAAGTATGTGAAACCAAGGTACCTTAAATGAATTGGTTCAAGTGCTTCAACAGGGAAAAGCCTGAATGTTAGTCTCATTGCATCCAATACCCTCAGAAATTTAAATCTCCTTAAAGTACCAAACAATCTCTCGCAATGTTGGAAGTCTAAAACAGTGCGGATGGAATGGTCACAAACACTTATCTGAACAGGCATCAGCTTCATTTGCTGCAATCCTGATTCGACCTTCTTATCTGGAAAATCTTCAAGAAACTCTTGCAAGAAACTCACATGTTTATGTAGAGATCTAATTAGTGGTTTGTCGAGAACAAAAGGAGAAAATTGGTCGTGTTTCAGGATCTGGATTTGTGTTTGTGCAAGGGAAACCAGAGAAGCATAAACCATGCATAAAGGAAGCTAACTTTCTCAAAAAATATTCAACCAAATGAAGCGACAAAACAACAGGTATAGACTTTCAGAGAGACAGATGAACAGGAAGTTTAGACAACTATTAGAGAGAGAAAGAAAGTGGTAAATTATCTTCATATCAACACAAGTTAAGCATGTTCACCATTTCTGAAAATACAGCTGACTTTCGCAGATTCATGAGGGTTGAAGAATGTAGCATGTGCACTAGTGTTGAATACAAGCCAATTTGTCTGCTCCAACTTTTCAAGGTTTGATGATTAATAAATAATACTCCATTGTCCTGTTTTAATATACTGATAAGGTGTACGTACAAGTACAGCGTAAGAAAAAAAGCATAATTTATAATTTGGTAAAAATGTACATATTTTAATACGGTTCTTCTTGTTCTTTCTTCACATATCCTTTAATAACAATGCTCTAGTTATTTTTAATAGAAATTTGGTTTTTTAAATTGATATTTGATTTGTAACCAATATCAATAGTAAAGTGTTAACCGATGCCAATGGGTCAATAGAAGATAGATAATTATGTAAAGATTGCAAGTCGAATTTTGGTGAAAGTCTCTCGACGCAACATAGATTATCATTATTTTATATTAGATTTAAGAGTAAACAAACCTATAAACAAGAAATCCAAATAAAGGGTGTGAACTTGCTGATCATCTGTATTTGTTTTAATGCCCTTACATGATAATTCTATCTAACAATCAGTAGATTACAACATTCATCCTGAACTTTATACATTACAACTGGTGTCTGCTTTGAATTAAATACATTGGCATTGTCTCCTATAAACATCACCAATAATAATCACCATGAGCACATGCAGAGAAAAGAATTCTGTTGATAGAAAATGTACATGAGTGAACAGTCTCAAAAGGATCTCATGGGCTGAAAACGAGAATACCTGACTGCCAACAAGCACGAGCTTTTCTGAGCGTGTCAATCTCAAACTGAACTTTGTTTATATACATAAGTTCCATCAATCTCCACACAAGGAATTCCAGCTATCTTGGGCCAATAATCACCTTTGTCTTTCAGACACCTATGCTTCAGAAGTGGACAGTCACTTATTTCTAGATGCCAGAGCTTTTCCATCAGGCACTCGGTAGGCAAGACCTTAAGGTTTGCACAGTTCATGACTGACAGATGTCGTAACAAGGTAAGATTTTCAAGCACTTTACAGAGAGAAGTGAGCTTTGGGAATCTAGCAATGGAAAATTTTATTAAAGAAGGAGGAAATAGATTATCGCCATCACCAAGTAGCTCAAGATCTTTAAATCCACCACAGATGGAGAATTCCCTGAGAGAAGTGAGCCTGTGTAGGCCCCATTGTGTTAGGGGCTTGAATTTCTTAGAATCCCATATCCTGAGTGAAGCCAAGTTTGGAGGTAAATCACATTTTGGAAAATTATTGAGCCTGGGACAATTTCGCAACTCAAGTGATACAAGGGATCTCATACTTCTCATCTTCCCTGGCAAGGACTTGAGATCTGCACAATCTTCAATACAAAGTGCTCTTAGACTTGATGGCAACCCTTGTTCTGGGAAATGCTTTAGACCATGACAAGTGGATAGATACAGTTCAACTAGATGCGAAAATTCATTAAATCGTGTAAGTAGATTACTCATGTTTGGCCAATTGCATAAACTAAGATCCTCCAGTAGCATATTGCCAGTCTTAGTAACCTTCATCTCTGAAACAGGATCAAGTTGAGTGCAGTTTCTGATCAAGAGTTTCTTAAGGGCAACAGGGAAACCATATGTTGCCCAGGTATTCAGAGATGAGCATTCCTTAATCTCCAGTCTTTCAAGGTCAGATATGTTACTTGGCAGGGACTCCAGGGCATTGCAACCGAGTATCTCAAGATGTTTCAGCGTGGGTGGAATGCCACTCTCAGGAAAGCTGATGAGCTTAACACAATTTTTTATTATAAGCTCTCTTAATGACCTGAGGTTGCTCAAACCACTTGGCAGGGAGTCCAAATTTGGACACCGAAAGATTTCAAGAACTTCAAGGTTGTAAGGAAGCTGCTGCTTACCTTGTCCCAAGAATACAAAATTTGAACAGTCTGCAATGACAAGGCGCCGTAGGTGGGCAAGGTGTTCAACTAGAGCATCGTCTGACCACAATGATACCAGCTCATTGCAGTCAAAACACTCTAAAAGTTCGAGTGACTGCATAAGTTCCATTGGTAGATGAGAGAGTTCTGTAATGGCCTCAACTTTCAACGACTTTAAGGAGTCAAGATTATAGAAACTTCCTACCAAAACCTTGCTGCATTGCACAAGATCTAAATCCTGGAGAACAGGAAAGTTCAATGGAGAAATATTGATTAATTTACTGCATTCAAACATTGCAAGGCGATGAAGATGTGGGAACCGTATCTGGGCGTCGTCCTCACCATCATCAAAAGCAGTCCATTTCACCCATTTTGGCATGTTTTGAAATATCAGTGTCTCCAGTTTTTGAAATGGAACTAAAGGACCACTCCCATAGAACTCAGTTCCGATGCATTTGACTTTTCTCATGCCTCTTATGAGCAGGTGTTTGAGCTCTGGAATCTGTCCTAATGGTGGTAAAGATGTGCACTCCAAACAATTGATGATGCGTATGCTGGACAATTTGCGAAAGAAAGGATCCCCAATCCAACTCGGGAATTTCAATCCTCCATAGAATTCAATACTGAGACTTCTCAAGTTCTCATGAGGTTGCAGCAGGTGTAGCACTTTTTCATCAGGACATCTATTCAGGGAATTATCAAAGTCGCTTCCCCATGTCAGTTGTAATTCATCAAGTTCGAGCTCACACAGACTGGCCTCATGTACATCCTTCAAGTCTGTCACATTTTGCAATTCTAAAATGGCAAGTGTCCCCCGCAAAAGCTTCAGATCCCTCAATTCTCTTAATCCCAAGCCACCATCTTTGCTCAAAACTATCTTTGGTAATGTCTGCAGGTTACGCAGCTTGCTCATTTCAACAGGCATAGCTTTCAATTGATAAGTATTAGAGTTGTCAAGATGCCGCAAGTTTGACAGATTCCCTATGGTTGGTGGTAACTTACATATAAAAATGCAGTTACGTAAAGATAAAGTTTGCAAACAGAAGAGATCACCTAAAGTGTCAGGCAACGTAATGATTGAAGTCCCAGATAGATTGAGGTACCTTAAATGTATCAGGTTGCAAACTGAACTAGGAAGCTCCGTGATGGAGTAGCCACTTAGAGATAGCACTCTTAACCTGTGCAGTTTTGGTACCAGTTCAACCAAAACCCTGTTTGATAAGTAGAAAGGGAGCCAAACAAGTGATTTTTGGACAGGCAACGGTAAGAACGTTCTCAAACCATGAACTTGATTAAAGGCCTCAAATTTTCTGAAAACTTCATATTCCTGACGAAGAAATGAAGCATGACGAGCCTTCTCAGGTATCGGGTACCCCTGATAAGAATCTATTTTCTCGTCGTCCAGACGATAGCATGTCCCTCCAGCAACAAATTGAGCCAAGTCATTAATAAGGTCATGCATAACAAAATGTGAATCGCTGCCACTTACATGTTGGAAAAAGGATCTCGACAGTAACTCATTGAAGTACTCAAGTCCTAACTCCTCCTTCCTTTTCCTCCCATTCGCCTGTTCAAGAAAACCTTCCCCCATCCACAAGTATACCAGTTCATTCTTGTCAAACTCATAGTCTTTCGGAAATATGGAGCAATAAGCAAACAAACGTTTCAAATGTGAAGGAAGATGGTGATAGCTTAATCTTAAAACAGGAAGGATGTTATATTCCTCCGGTGAGTCCCATATCTTGTTATTTAGCACAGCATCCCACTCTTCCTTGGTTTCTTTAGAGCGTAAGAGGACACCAAGTGCCTTGGCAGCCAAAGGCAAGCCTTTACACTTCTTTACCAATTCCAAGCCTGTTACTTTTAAGTCTGCATTCTCCTGGAAAGATCTCTGAGCATATTGAGCCAATATAGATAAACAATCATAATCGGTCAATAGTTTCATGTAATAAGCCGTTCGAGGTGAACCTACCACTGACGCAACACTTTCACTACGAGTTGTAACAATAATTACGCTCCCAGGTAGCCCAAACTGAAAAGGACGGCATAGAATTTCCCACTTTCCAAAGTCCTCATTCCAAACATCATCCAAAACAATTAGAAACTTCCTCTTTGCTAACTTCTCTTTTAGACTTTCCTGAAGCATATCCAAGTCCTTGAACTGACCAGTGACTTCAATTACTGACTCGTAGATTGTCTTAGTAATAGAATACACATCAAATTCTTCAGAAACACACACCCAAGATCTCACGTGAAAGTTCATCTTGACATTTCTATCATTATAAACCAGCTGGGCAAGAGTGGTTTTGCCAATACCACCCATTCCAACAATTGGAATGATAGAAACATTGTCAAGGCAAGCCTTATCCCCAAGCAACATTTCAATTACCACTTTTTTTTCTTCATCTCTTCCATACACATGTGACTCATATACCAAAGGAGTGGTAGGCAGCCTTTTTACTGATGATCGGTCAGATGAACCTCCCATATTCTCCCGAAAATTTAATTCATTCGTTTGCTTTGCTATAAATTCCAATCTTTTTGTGATTTCCTTTATCTTGGACATCATTTTATAATTAGACACTACTGCATCAGGCATACAACTAGTGCATGTAGGAATGAGTTTCCATACCATATTGGTTTTACTGTGTTGGATCCCCTTCGAATCTTGAATCAGAACTTGAGTGTTGATCTCGTCCACTAAATCATCCAAGTCATAAACCAAGTCCTTGAGGTTCTCCAGCCATACTTTTACAGACTTCTCTGTAAATTGTTTCTCCTCTGCATCGTCAAGCACGGCTTGAACAATAGCCAAAATTTGTGCCCACTTCTTGAAATAACTATCAACTTTCTCCCGATGAGCAAAGGCCATAATTGCACCAGAGACCAATTGCTGAAATAATGTCTGAATGAATGCAGATAGAAAGAGCTCCCCCACAGGCATTTTGTTGATGCTCCTTTATAGAAAGAAAGTAGAGATTTCAGATTGAAACGAAAAGACTTGATTCTCAAAATAAAAACAATCAAAATAATCAAATTGCGTGTTCATCAATACATCATAACATCAAATTTCAAGTAAAACAACCAATAATTAACAAGTTGAGTACCAAACTACTAGAAAATTAGACTAATTCACACACGTCTTCGGGTATTCAATATCAACCCGACAGAATAATTGGTAAAGAGATTTCACACATAAAAGATTAAAAAAAAAAAAAAAAAAAAGGGAATGATTGGTTTTAAAATAGAATTGAATAAGCTGGAAAAGAACAGGGATTAAAATATATACATCAGAAATTAACTAAATCAACAGAAAGACAATACTGATGCAAAGATCTAGCATAAACATCTTAGGATTGTAGCGACGATTTAACAGAAAATAATTCAGTCACTTACGAAATTGTGGAGATGAGATGCTGTGTTTACAAATAATTTGGCTTCTTCTTTTGTGTGGAGTAACTACGAGGTCGATGAGTCTTTTTATTTCCTTCTGATTTAGCTCTGCTCTATCATAACCAAGTCAACGGCTTCTTCTTCCTCCTCCTCCTTTTTCATTGCGTAATTGCATTTGCCATTTTGTCGGTTTTGTCCCTGGACTTTCATTATATTAAATTTTTAAATTGATTGTCCAACTAGTATTCTTAAAAGAGTAGCTTACATATGATACACATATACGTTCGGATCGGGTTGGGTTTGGATGTGAATTGATTTGAATTCGTGTACTTTTATTTATTTTTTATTTTTTTCTCTGATCTCTATGTTATATTGGTCATACATTTATGTCTACATATCATACATTTATTTAATATTTTTAATTCTAAAAAAACCCTAATTTCACCACAATTTGTACATGTTTACATTTATATGATAATACTCGTACATTTATTGTGATATTAGTTATATCTTTATATCAACATAGTCATGCATTTATGTAATATATAAAGGTATAACTAACATAACTAAAAAATATGATTGTTATAACTAAAATGAATGAAAAGTTAATATATTTGTCTAAAAAAATGATAAGGTACAACTAGTCTTACAAAATGTATGACTAACATAACTAAAAAACATGACTAACACTATTAAAAGATATAATTAACATAATATAAAAGTCTGGCACCTAGGAGCATGTTTGTGCAGATTTTGTCAGCGACCTACAGGCGCGTGTGGGCGCGTAGGGGCTCGTGGCCGATTGGGTCGACCCGAGTGCACGGATTTAGGGTCTGTGCATCAGGTGCACAAAAGTTTTTGTCTTCTTAAAATCGATTGATTGAGCAACTAGAATTCTTAAAATCAGCCTAGATTGTCATCTAGACCCTAGGCGACTTCTAATTGTACTTATGTTTGTTTGGTTATTTAAGGTTTTAGGAGGTGGAGTTAGGCGGAATAATCAATTTTAAGCATCAAATATATATATATATATATATATATATATATATATATTTTTTTTTTTTTTTTTTTTTTTTATACTTTTTTACCAAAATATTTGTGGTCTTAATGTATTGTAATTTTTTATCAAATTATTATCATTTAATTAGATATAGAGAGAAGAAACTCAAATAAAACATAATTTTATAATTATTGAATAAGTCATATATAAATATAATACAAATGAGATATTAAGTTTTTAATTGTCCTCCAACATAAAATCAAAAACAAAATAATATAAGAGTACCAAACATATTTTTTTTTAAATAAAAAATTATGAAAAATAGCTAATACAACAAAAAAATCTATAGATACGGCACCTAGGCGCCTCCTGCGCTCCGACTAGATGCTAGGCCCTAGTCAAGCGCCCACTAACACCTGTCACCTTGCGATTTTTAACACATTGGCCAACTTTTACATACTAATTGGATGAGAAAAATCAAGTTTGTAATTGTTTTCCTTATTTATTTTCCGTTCAATAATTTTTTTATCATTTGTTTTTGAGTTACAATGGAGGTGGGAAGACTCAAACTTGAGACCTCACTCAAGATGAATTACAATAAGAGACCTAATGTTAAGAATTTTTAAAAATTTAGACTTTTTTTTATTTGCTTTTAAAAATTTTATATTATGTCAATAAAATTCCGATTTTTAAATCGATAAGAGACCTAATGTTAAGAATTTTTAAAAATTTAGACTTTATTTTATTTACTTTTAAAAAATTTATATTATGTCAATAAATTTCCGATTTTTAAATTGATAAGAGAACTAATGTTAAGAATTTTAAAAAATTTAGACTTTATTTTATTTGCTTTTAAAAAAATTATGTTATGACAATAAAATTCAGTAAAAAAAAATTTGTCAATCATTTTTCCCGGTTTTATGAATTACCTACTACTATGTTAAGTTTCTTTCTTATTTAGAATGTATGGAATACAAATGATTTAGATCTGATTAAATTTTACACTCAATAATTATAGATATATAAAGTGATTTTTTATCATATATATAATCATGCATAATATAACATTTAAATTATAATTATAAAAATAATAAATAAACATATTTCTACTTTTAGAAAGTAGAAATGAGATAGAAATAGCCTCATTTCCATTTTGGGGAATATATATAATTTTTATTTTATTTTATGTATATAGAGATTTAATTACATATTCTTAAAATAATAATAATAATAATAATAATAATAATAATAATAATAATAATAATAATAATAAAAGTCAAACATTGCATATTTTGAGACACCATATTAATTATGTAAGATTGAATTCAGCAGATTTGTTCAATATTAGGATATAGTATTATTTATTGATGTAAAAAAAAAAAACAATTATTTTAATTGTTATGTTTATCTTTTTGAGATTCGAGTTTTTGAAAAATGGAACACTTGTAAATTAAATAAATTGTACTTAATTATAAAAGGTTGCAAGAAGATATACTGCTTCCGTCCCAAAATAAATGCCGTTTTAGCTGGCAAAATTTGTCCCAAAATAAGTGTTGTTATTCAAGGCATATTTACATACAATCTACCAAAAAATACCCCTATTTAATCCTACCACATTAATTGTGTACAAAATAGCTGTTAAGAAGGAAGAGAAAAAAAAACTTCCACAATAATTATAATTAGATAGGGGTAGATCTATCCTTTTATCAATTTCCTTTATTCGTGTGAAAATCACTAAAATGACACTTGATTTGGGATGAAGGAAGTATTCATTTTAGATTGTTAATGATTTAAAAGTACCTAAGTTCGAATGTTGATTCCAACTGTAACTTTTTATTGGTAGATTCTATCAAATATTATGATTTTGCGAAAGATTATAATAATTTGTATGTTCATTACTAATCATGCATAATATACAAACAATATATTAATTGTTCAAATATATTTGTTTCATTCATTTATGTCTGTATATATCATAAATTGAGATCAATGTAATTAAGAAACATAAAATAGGTAAACTATTTTTTTTCCAATATATTTGTAAAAGATAAGAGACATTTTATATTTTAAACTCAATCTAAAAACTACAATATAATATTATTAAATGAAATTAAAGATTAATATAATATTAAATTTTAAGAATCACATGCAACATACGTTGTCCTTTTTTTTCTTTTTTAAATAAGTTGGGAGAGTGAGGGACAGGAAAAAAGAAAAACTAAAAAATTTGGGTGCATAATCCAGGTTAAAACTCTATTAACCCAATTTATACCTTTATAAAGAATTAAAGATAGAGAATACCACTTAAGTATGACTGTATGAGACTCAGTGGTATCACATGCAATGTACTTGTGGGAAATCATAATTTATCTAAAAAAAGAAATTAAAAAAAAAATTGTTTTCAAATGGATTGGAAACGCCGTCCAACCAGCACTGAGACAAAAAGCTTGGTGGAAATGTCTATGTGGTCACATAGAAGATTTCTTTTTGTCAAATTATGAAGTCATTGCCAATGTTGTTTTAAGATCATTTCCTAATCCAATAAAGACACAAATAAAAGAACAAATTAAGGCTCTAATAATAGAACCGTCTTTAGTCTTTACAACCAACGACATTCTATTTCTTTCATCTGGTTAATTAATATGAATATGGGATAATTGTTGGAAAAATCACAATATTTACTTAAATTATTATTTTAATTAAATTAGTAGTCCACCCGTGCGATGCGCAGTTTATTATTTTTCAATGGTAGTAAATACAATTTATAATAATATGATGAAGTTACGTCAATTGACTCGTTATTTATAGCATATTTTATTATTTTAGTATATAAGCATATGTTTAGTGGGACTACTAAGATATACGAAAGTATATACGCATATGTTTATGATTCATACTAGGATCCATATGTCAGAATAATTTTTATGTCCATCATCACAAAATCTTTCATGAACTCGATAATCCAAAATAAAAGAAAAACCTCATTCTAAAGTTAACTTGAATATAATGTGTTTTAACTTATAAAATTTATATACATTTCAAATTATTAATTTGGTTTTAACAATATGATTGATAATTGATTGTATACACAATAGTTTCACTAATACTCCTATGAAACTGGTGCGATCCCAAATCCATGTAATTCAAGTCGACCCGATTTGGAACCACCTTCCACGCGTTGTCATTGCTCTCACGCATCTTCACTCGCCCAAGTGTGTGCGCTCATACATCCTCCTGCTTGTTCATATTCTAATAAATATGTATACATTTTAGTTATAGCATTCCTACATTTTAATTATGACATTCATATATTTATGCATGTTATGACATTCATACATTTATATTTTATTACACAGACATGTGATCCCTTGTTTAAACATTTATTTTATATTAGGTGAACTTGTATGTTATATTAATATAACATTTATATTGATATAAATGTATAAGTAATATTACATAAATATATGATTATGTTGATATAAATGTATAATATAAATGTATAAGTAATATTACATAAATATATGATTATGTTGATATAAAAGTATAAGTAATATCATATAAAATATGAGTAATATCACATAAAAGGTATGTTGATACAAATTATACTGAAATTGTTCTTTTTAATTACAGTATTATATAAATATAATGATATTTGTATAAAATGTCATATTAATATAATATAAATGTTATATTAATAACATAAAAGTTAACGCATGAATTAAAAAATATCAAATAAAATTCAACGGATTCGGATCACGCCTAGTTACATTTTGCAACTGGTGCATACAAATGTAATTCCAATAGTTTTGTAAATGAGAGAGAGAGAGAGAGAGTGAGTGAATAGTTACATTTTGCAATTGGTATGCAGAGAGAGAGAGAGAGTGAATAGTTACATTTTGCAATTGTCATACAAATGTAATTCCAATAGTTTTGTAAATAGGAGGGAGAGAGAGAGAGAGAGAGAGAGAGAGAGAGAGAGAGAGAGAGATTAGAAACATCACTACTAAAATTTAAGGATAAAAACAAGATTTTATTTTTATAATAGTTATATTGAGAAATTTTTTGATTGGGTACAAAATCACTTTTTTTTTCTTCATATTTCTACACATGAAATGACCCAAGAAATTAAGCCCACTTGTCAAGCTTTGAAAAAATGTTATCGAGTTTTCATTCCTGTTTAAGTTTTTCGAATTAAAATTTTTTTTTTATATAGAATAGAACTAAGGCTTTCAAAATAAAATGATTAATCTTAATTTCTAGAAAAAATATATAATTTGAATTATCAAATATTTTAAAATATAACAGAAAATAGAATAATAGTTCTTGCCAGATGACTTCGTTGACTTGAATCCAGAAAAATATAGCTTAATTTGAAGAAAATAAGACTTCTCTCTCTCATAATTAGTGTACCAAAAAAAAAAAAAAGACATTTATTTCCCAGCTACTTGAGGGGGGGGGGGGGGGGGGAGGAAGAGACGCAGCATCTCAGCTCCACAATTTGTAAGTTACTAAATTGTTTTTCTGTGCAATCCTAAAATGTTTCTGCTAGATCTTTGCATCGCTAGTCTTTGTGTTGATTTCACATGATCAAGTGCTTTGTATCTGCTTATTAATTATATTTTAAACCAATTATTAATTTATTATGTTTGGTTGATATTGAATCCGAGAAGATGTGTGGACTAGTCTGCTTCTCTTGTAGTGATGCTTGCTAGTTTTAACCATTGACTGATGATAATTTATCCGTTGTTTTTCTTGATACTTTCTGTAATGATGTATGAATGAGTGAATGGAATTATATTGCAATCTCAGATGAGACCTACTGTAGCACTTGTTTGATTATTTTGTTTTGTTTCTTTTTGTGGAACAAGTCTTTCTTGATTCTGCAATCTCTACCTGTTGTGGCACAATTAGTTATACAAGAGAGGGAGAAGTCATTTAAAATATTAGACTTCTATTTCACCAAATGACTCCCAATTACATTTTGAGATTACACAGCAATTTATACCACAAAATTGAATATTCTAGACTTAACTTCATACATGCACACACCTTAATCTTATTTACTAATTTCCAACAGTTTTACTTCAAGGAGAAACAAGATATGCCTGTGGGGGAGCTCTTTCTATCTGCATTCATTCAAGCATTGTTTCAGCAATTGACCTCTAGTGCAATCAATGCATTGGCCAGTCAGGAGAGTGTTGAAAGTCATTTCGGCGAATTGAGGAGATATCTTATAAATATTCAGGCCGTGCTTGAAGATGCAGAGGACAAACAATTGACGGAGAAGGCTGTCAACTTATGGCTGGCGGACCTCAGGGACATAGCTTATGACTTGGATGATATAACGGATAAGATCACCACTCAATTATTGATTCAGGATTCAAGAGGAATCCAACACACTAAAACAAATATGGTGTGGAAATTCATCCCTAAATGCAGCAGTTTTACGCCTGATAAACTGGTGTCTAATCAAAAGATGATGTCCAAGATAAAGGAGATTACAAACAGATTGCAGCTTATAGAAAAGCAAACGACTGAATTGAAGTTGGAGAATTTGAGAGGTTCGTCTAACCAATCATCAGAAATAGGGTCGCCTAGCACTTCTTTGGTAACTGAGTCTGATGTGTATGGAAGAGAAGAAGACAAAGAAGCCATAATAAGTATGGTGCTTGGGAACGAGGCATGCCCTGAGAATGTCTGTGTCATTCCAATACTTGGAATGTGTGGTGTGGGCAAAACTCTTCTTGCTCAGCTGGTTTATAATGATAGCAATGTTAAGCAGAGCTTTCCTGTGAGGGCTTGGGTATGTGTTACTGCAGAATTTAATGTGATTGCAATCACCAAAACCATTTATGAGCAAGTAACTGGGGTGATTTTTCAGTCCAATGACTTAGATATGCTTCAAGTGAGTCTTAAAGAAAAGTTGGCAAACAGCAAGTTTCTTATTGTTTTGGATGATTTTTGGAACGAGGACTATGGAAAATGGTATGATTTATTTCATCCTTTCCGGGTCGGGATGGCTGGGAGCAGAATTATTGTGACAAGTCGAATTCATACAGTTGCATCAGTGGTGGGTTCCCCTCGTATTGCTTACCACGTGAAACTATTGACTGATGATGATTGCCAATTGCTATTGGCTCATCATGCTGGGAGACCTTTCCATGAGGATACAGAGCTAAGAGAAGCTGGTTTGGGGCTGGTGAAGAAGTGTAAAGGCTTGCCTTTGTTTGCTAAGACACTTGGTGGTATCTTACGCTCTAAAGAGAGTGCGGAAGATTGGGATGCTATACTACATAGTAAGATATGGGGTTTGGATAAGTCAAAGGAAAATAATATCTTTCCAGTTTTAAGATTAAGCTATCATCATCTGCCTTCACATTTGAAGGACTTGTTTGCTTATTGCTCCATATTCCCAAAGGATTATGAGTTTGACAAGAATGAGCTGGTACTTTTATGGATGGGGCAAGGTTTTCTGGAACAGCTAAATGGAAGGAAAAGAAAGGAAGACTTGGGCCTTGAGTACTTCAATGAGTTACTGTCGAGATCATTTTTCCAACGTGTAAGTGGCAGTGATTCACATTTTGTTATGCATGACTCTATAAATGAATTGGCTCAGTTTATTGCGGGAGGCACATGCTACCGTTTGGATGAGAAAATGGACACTAATCAGGTGTACCAGATACCTGATAAAGCTCGTCATGGTTCATTTCTTCGACATAAATATGAAGTTTACAAAAAATTTGAGGCCTTCAAAAAGGTTAGAGGTTTGAGAACATTCCTACCAATGTCTGTCCAAAATGTACTTGTTTCGCCTCCTTTCTACTTATCAAACAGGATTTTGGTTGCACTGATACCAAAATTGCACAGCTTAAGAGTGCTGTCTCTGAGTGGCTACTCCATCACAGAGCTGCCTAGTTCAATCTGCAACTTGATACATTTGAGATACCTCAATCTCTCTGGGACTTCAATCATTACATTGCCCGATGCTTTAGGTGATCTCTTCCATTTGCAAACCTTGTCTTTACATAACTGCCATTTTATATGTAAGTTACCTCCAACCTTAGGGAATCTGTCAAATTTGCGACATCTTGACAACTCTAATACATTTCAACTGAAATATATGCCGGTTGAGATTGGTAAATTGACAAGCCTGCAAACATTACCAAGAATAGTTTTGAGTAAAGATGGTGGATTG
This sequence comes from Scutellaria galericulata, assembly GCA_946896805.1. Taxonomy (NCBI): domain Eukaryota; kingdom Viridiplantae; phylum Streptophyta; class Magnoliopsida; order Lamiales; family Lamiaceae; genus Scutellaria; species Scutellaria galericulata. Next base: position 8,734,939 of record OX335798.1, on the reverse strand, counting down.
GGATTAAGTGAATTGAGGAATCTGAATCTTTTGCGAGGGACACTTTCCATTTTTGAATTGCAAAATGTGATGAGCATCGAGGATGTACAGGAGGCAAGCCTTTTTAAGCACGAAATTGATGAACTACAACTGACATGGGGAAGTGAAATTGATAATTCTCAGGATAGATGTTCAGAGAAAGAAGTGATAGACCTGCTGCAGCCTAATGAAAAGTTGAGAACTCTCACGGTTGAATTCTATGGAGGATTGAGTTTCCCGAGTTGGATTGGGGATCCTTTTTATTGCAAATTATCCAGTATAAGCATCATCAGCTGTTTGGAGTGTACATCTTTACCACCATTAGGACAGCTTCCAGAGCTTAAACACCTGCTCATAGTAGGCATGCGAAATGTCAAATGCATTGGAACTGAGTTTTACGGGAGTGGTCTTGTGGTTCCATTTCCAAAACTTGAGAAACTAAAATTCGACCGCATGACAGAATGGGAGGAGTGGGCTGCTTCTGTTGATGGTGAGGACACACAGATGAAGTTCCCAAATCTTCGTCAGCTTGCAATGTTCAAATGCAGCAAACTATTCAATGTTTCTCCGTTGTGCTTTCCTGTTCTGCAAGAGTTAGATCTTGAGGAATGTAGCAAGGTTTTGGTAGAAAGTTTCCATAGTCTTGGCTCCTTAAAGTCCTTGAAAGTTAAGGCGATTACAGGGCTCTGTCATCTACCAATGGAACTTACGCAGTCCCTTACAGCACTTGAAGTTCTAGAGTGTTGCAACTGCAATGAGCTGCTGTCACTATGGCCAAATGACACTCCACTCGAACATCTTACCCTCCTAAAGCGGCTCATCATTTCAGACTGTTCGCAGCTTGTATCACTGGGACAAGGAGAGCAGCAGCTTCCTTGCAAACTTGAAGTTCTTGAATTGTTTCGCTGTGCAAATTTTGTTTCCCTTCCAAATGACTTGAGCAACGTCGGGTCATTAAGAGAGCTAATCATAAGAAACTGTGTTGAATTCATCAGATTTCCTGAGAATGGAATTCCTCCCATGCTCAAACGTCTTGAGATACTCAGTTGCAATGCCCTGGAGTCCCTGCCGAGTAACATCTCTAACCTTGAAAGACTGGAGGTTGAGGAATGCCCGTCTCTGAGGACCTGGGCAACAGGTCATTTCCCTATTGCCCTCAAGAAACTCTTGATAAAAAATTGCTCCATTCTCGAGCCTGTTTCAGAGATGATGTTTCCCCAGAACAGCAGCATGTTGCTGGAAGATCTTAGTCTATGCAATTGGCAGAACTTCAATAATCTACTTGAGCGACTGCATGGATTTCCAGATCTAGTGGAGTTGAATCTATCCAGTTGTTCTGGTCTGGTAGAATTCCCAGCACAAGGGTTGCCACCGCAGCTGAAAGCACTTTGTGTTGATGATTGTGCAAATCTCAAGTCCTTGCCAGTGAATATTCATACTATGAAGTCTCTTACATCGCTTGAGTTGCGAAGTTGTCCCAGGCTGGAAAATTTTCCAACATGCAATCTACCTCCAAATTTATCTTCACTTAGGATATCGGATTCCAAGGAATTCAAGCCCCTAGAACTGTGGGGCTTAAGCCGACTCACTTCTCTCAGAGAATTCTCAATCAGTGGTGGATTTAACGAGCTCGCTGTACTTGGTGATGATGATCAGCTCTTTCCTGATTCTCTAATAAAAATTTCTATTGCTGGATTCCCAAAGCTCACTTCGCTCCATAAAGTGCTTGAAAAACTTACCTCACTACGACGTCTATCTATCATGGATTGTGGAATCCTTAGTGGCTTGCCTAGCAAAGCCCTGCTTGAAAAGCTGTGGCATCTAGAAATTCGCAATTGTCCAGTTCTGAAGAAACGGTGCGTGAGGGACAGAGGCGCCTATTGGCCCAAGATAGCTGGGATTCCTTGTGTGGAGATAGATAGAACTTATGTTTATACCCGAACTTTGGTTTGAGGTACATTTTCTTTATGATTTGATTTCCTGTGGTATTTGTTGGAAGTGAATGTTGCACATCTTATTTTAAATTGTGATATTTTATACCAGTTCTTATATAAATAGTGAAGATATACCACACATTCTAAAACACACATCTCTCAATTTTAGGTTTTATTATTATTTTCAGTAATTTTATGTTTTATTTTCATGTATTTTAGTTAATATTCCGTAATTTTTTTTATTTTCATGCATTTTAATGTATTTCTAGTAATTTTATGTAATTGTACTTCTCGTTTCTTATATTTTTATTATCCATGTTGAGAAATGATCATACTTGTTAATTTTAAAATTTTATATTATCGTCCATATCATTCAAATTACCACTCATGTTATTTTACATTTTTATATTACCATCAACATTGGAAAATTAACACTTATATTACCTAAAATTAACAAACATTTATAAAATATATACAATTTTGGCCCAAAAGTTATTAATATAAGCTCATTTCTATTTCCTAAAGAATTGACCCAAATTTGATAGATGTTTAAGATGTTTAATTGGCCCAAATTAATAAAAGGGAGAGTCTAAAAGCACCCCATTGATTTCTAAGGGCACCCCATAATATTATAATTAAATTTAATTGAATGTGAAAAGACTAAAACGCCCTCCATGCAAATATCCTGTTAAAAAAAAAATTCCTCCCTCCACTCTCTTCTCCATACATTCGCGATTCTGCTCAAGAGTATCAAATTGCATCCCTCATTTTGTGAGATTCAAGTGTAATGGCTGATGAAGATTCAAACCCAATAAACAATGTAAGATTTCGCTCAAATGTACATCGTTTTTAAGAAGTTTACGTATCTTTTTATGATTTTCGCGAAAATCCTAAAAATCGTGCAGAACTAACCCGTTTGGCCAACACAGACCGAACGCTACTGTGTGCGTTCGGTCAGGCCGACCGAACACTCAACTTCTAAAACGGTCGACTCAGCCGACACGTTGAGGACAAGTTCGGTCAAGATGACCGAACAGTGAGCCACGTGTTCTGTTGTCTTGGCCGAACAGTTTGGTTTTTCGAGGTCCGTCAGACCACTGAAATAAGCTTCATATATGCAGATTGATTTCACTGATGAACAACCACTGACGGATTCAGACGATTTAGAGGCTTCCTATATGCAGATTGATTTCACTGATGATTTTACCACTGACGAAATATTTGAGTCTCGAACTTTGATGATGAATTGGATTAATACCGTAGCACATCGACATAATATGGTTGTATTAGTTGTACAGTCTGATAGTGGGAGTAGTGGTCGTCGACCTCGAGTTATGTTGGGTTGTGAACGAGGTGGTGTATATCGTCAGCGTAACAAGGCGAAACATATTCTAAATTCAACTGATGGTGGGAAGAGTGTTTTAAAAAAAGCTCTAGAACTATAGCCACAAAGAAATGTGAGTGTCCATTTCTTTTAAAAGCTATTCAATTAAACGAGTCGGGACAATGGTCATTCTCGGTTGTATCTGGTGTTCATAACCATCGAATGGGCCGGAATGTGGTGGGTCATTCATATGCTGGTCGACTAACACTGATTGAAAGTCGATTTGTAGCAGACTTGTCCAAAAATAAGTGTAAAGCCAACGATATTCTAAGTACTTTGAAGGACACATTTGTTCAGAATGCATCCACTCTGAAGACTATTTACAATGCTCGTCACAAGCATAGATTATTGGAGCATGGGGGTCGATCTCAAATGCAATATTTATTGGAGAAACTGGAGTAGCACAAATATTATTACCTTGTGAAGAGATGCGAGACAACAAGTAAGGTGAAAGATCTCTTTTATGCCCATCCGACTAGTGTTGACCTGTTGCGTGCCTTTCCAAATGTATTGCTGATGGACTGTACATACAAGACTAATCGATACAAGATGCCACTATTGGAAGTCGTTGGCATTACATCTACGGATATCACATTCTCAGTGGCATGCATATATTTGGAGGCTGAGCGTGAGGAGAATTATAGATGGGCGCTTACGACTTTGAAAGGATTGATGGGTGAATCATTCTTGCCATTAGTCATTGTCACTGATCGGGAGATTGCTCTGATGAATGCGATCGAAGTTGTATTCTCAAACGCAAAACATTTGTTATGTCGATGGCATATTAGTAAAAACATTTTGACTAAGTGTAGGAAGGAATTTCATTCCAAGGCGAAGTGGGATTCATTTAATTACTCATTCAATACGTTGGTGCTTGCGGAAAATGAAGTGTCTTTCAATGCATTTGTCTCAAGATTGAAGGCCGATTTCACTGACACTCCAAATGCCGTGGATTACGTCATCTCGAATTGGCTAGATCCTTATAAGGAGAGATTTGTATCATGTTGGACAAATAATATCATGCATTATGGAAACACTACAAGTAGCCGGTACGTATATTTCATGTAGCTTATTCACATTTTTCTCGCTCAATCCTTATAGGAAAATACATTTTGATAATACGATGTGGTATGTTCACACAGGGCGGAGAGTGCGCATTCAAGGTTAAAGAAACAATTTGGTACCAGCCAATCTAATTTTGAATTATCTTGGGAAAAGATACATGGATTGTTGATCACATCACACACCACTATTAAGGCCTCATTTGAGCAAAGTCAACACAGAGTGCATCATAAATATAAGTCTCCTATTTTCAAGATAATTCGTGGTATGGTTTCACATGCAGCTATACGTAAGATTTTTGAAGAGATAGAGGGGGTCAACACAGCCGGACCTGATTCTTTGTTGTGTGGTTGTGTCTTGAGAAAGACATGTGGTCTTCCTTGTGCTCATGAGCTTGCAGAATTGTTACGTATTGGTGAAGCAATCCCTCTTGAGAGTATTGACAGATTTTGAAGGAAATTAGATTGCGAACCATGTAAGACTGACGTTAGTGTTGGTGCAGATTTGGGTAGTCGGTGGACAGAGTCAGTCGATGACGTGAATGGATTGTTTGCGTCGGCAAATGAGTCACAAAGGTTGTTGCTACTGAAAAGGATCAGGGAGATAATGAACATCTCGACATCCTCATTGCTTGAACCTGAGGTTCATACTCGGGTTCGTGGTCGCCCAAGCAAGGCTAAGAATCGTGCAGATAAGTCTACTAAGCGTGACAAAAGTTCTTTTGAATATGTTGAGTCTTTCAAGGATAGTAATTCCAGTAATTCTGAAAACATTGTTCTTATCAATCTCTCAACTTTTGAGCCAGTGTCTTCGGCAAAGAAGAGGCCATCCAAACAGCCGGTTCTACGACGATCTGTACGAATAACTGCGGACATTCCATTCTTACAAGTGTTACCAAAACGTTTCCGTTCTTACGTTGCCAGTACAAAGAATGTGAAAGGCGACGGACATTGCAGTTTCCGATGTCTAGCTGACGCACTTGGTTTGGGTGAGGATTCGTGGCCGCAAATTCGTAACGATCTAATCGAAGAGTTGGTAAACAATCGGGGTTTATACACTAGCGTATGGTTTAACTGTAATAACACGGTGGACGAGATTTTGACATTGTTGAGCTGTTACAAGGATGAGGTATATGACACTCATTTTTGGTTCACATTCCCTGAGTGCTATTACCTTGCGGTGTCCGCCTATAATATGGCAATAGTTCACATTTCGCCCCAAATGAGTGTTTTATTTCTTCCTCTTAGAACACAAGTGCCGATCAACCCTCGATGCATGAGTATGACACTTGTTGGTGAAAATCACTTCATACGGGTAATATTCTTGTTTATTTTTATTATATAATCAAAGTTGATTTCGTTTATCTAAACATTATATTTTGTTACATTAATTTGTGTTATTTCAAATATGAAGGTGAATTTGGTTGACAATGCGCCGCATCCGCCTATCATAAATATGTGGTTTGCTTGTCGGCTCCAATGCGCAGTTGGCTGGGGATTAATGTTCCAACAACAAATAGCAAAGTACGGCACGGCCGATTCAAGTGAAAACACCTCGATCGGAGTTGATACCATTAGTTTAGATTTTGATTAACATTTTAGATCACTCTATTTCAATTTGTAATACTGATAATTGTAATATTGATTATTGCATATGAAGTATGTGTTTTCGTTGACAGTCTTACGTTTCGAGAACAGGTCATACGTTTCAGCCAGAAAAACACCGGCAGTTGGCTTATAATCGCCACTATTCGGCCAACTCGACTGAACGGCCTAGGGAGTCGTCGGTCATACTGACCGAACGCCATATCACGCCGTCGGTCAGTATGATCAAACGCCATAGAAGCCGTCGGTCAGTATGACCGAACTCCATGTGGAGCCGTCGGTCAGTATGACTGAACTATTACATTGTTGTTCGGTCGAAATGACCGAACGGTAGTGCACTATGAAAACCCGCATCCTTTTCTAGATCGCATTGCACTTGTAACAACGTAACAAATTAGAAATCAAGTTGTGCAACATATTAAAAGCAAATAAAGTCGAAATATCTGTCTTGACATAGAAAAGAGAAAAATACGTTTTACACAACATCTAATGTGCCAAATTGATTACAATAACTGAAATTCAAAGTACATTGTTAATCAAAGTTACAACGTTCCTGAAAGGACGAATACATAGGCCGATTTCAATTATGTCCTACGAGAACGTCCAAACCTGCTCGTTCGTCGACGCCCGACAGGTTCTGTTAAATTACTATCATGACTCGACAAAGTCTCGTATGCCCTAATCATATAAGACATCATGTAATCCAAGGTTAGGTCGGGATCGTTGGCCACCCACCGTTGGACGATCGGATGAATATGCGCACGTGCACTCTCAATCATATCCCACGGCTGTGCTTGAGTCTGAGCAGAACTGGCGATAGTGGACGTCCTTTGGGGATTTTGGATCACCGGATGTAAAACGGTATAGAACCAGTCCATGTAGTCGGCCGAGCATTCCCAAGCTGGACTGGCTAGCCTACCCCTGACCTCGTTGGCCAAAACGTGACTGCTCCACATCCGAAAGTACGAACTCATCACATCCCACACAAGCTTGTACTGTGAACCCGTGCTACCTCTTCGAACTGATAGTGGCACCAAAGGATCCTCGGGAATCGTCTGAACATGTCCAAACTGCCTCAGGACGCGGTCCGGATGGTATGGTTCAACAACATCAAAAGATCAGATGCATCTATGGTAGAATGTAACCTCATGTCGTGGGAATGCATCCCTCATACCCGCGTACGGAGTCCAAACAACCTACTCCAAATTATCATGGACAAACGTTATATATATGAACATTTCTTCTATACATATATATATATATATATAGATTAACGAGATGCTCGCAAAACCTAACACTTACAGAGTTCACAACACAGGAATCTAGCATCTCCCTCCAAGCTATTAAACGATCGAGGGAACCCCCAGGAGAAGCTTGTTGGGCCCACCGTAGCGCCAAAGGTTCACCCAAGTTGTAGTTGACATTATGTGTCGGCCTTGTAATAGGAAAATACTCGTATATCCATGCCTGGAAAAAAATATAGAAGCTCAATCAGATAAAATGTCCATAGAGGTTGAGAAAAATGAGAATAAAGTAATAGAAATTACCTCCATCAATGTCAAGTATCCACCCATCTGCTTCACTCCAAATCGAGATGCGAGGCCTAACTGTCTGTATAAGTACGCTAGTGTAGCAGCTCCCTAAGCGTACTTGTGTACTCGGGTAACATTCTCCAATAGTCGGAGGATGTTTGTACCGACTCTGGTGCCGCTCTTATCAGTGAAAATTGTGCAGTCTAGCACAAACCAGAGGTACGCCTTTGCCGAACAAAGTCTCTTCTTCATCAAGGGAAGTGGCATCGTCACTAAATCTTGATCGTATCCACTCTAACCTCACAGAACTGCCTCTTTGGCCCATTAATGCCTCACGTGCATCAGCAGCGTCCAATCCTAACAACCGTTGGAGCATTACTGATGGTGCTTCATCACGTTCTTCCCACTGGACAATAGATTTCCTAGTAATCGGAAGCCCGGTAATGCAAAGAACGTCGTCCAGGGTTATTGTCATCTCACCAAACGGCATGTGAAAGCTGTTGGTCTCTGGATGCCAACGTTCAACAAAAGCACAAATCAGGTTCTTGTTAGGGCTCTTATACGATATGGATCGTAAATCGGCAATTTTTAAACGGCGGAGTAGCCTAAACCACTGATCTAAATCGCCCTCCAACTTCCAAGATTCCATCTTGGTTGTGTGACATAGACACCTAAGAATATCTCTCTCATTGCCGAACCATATCCTCGAAGCAACATGTGTCTTAAAACTGGGTAGAAGACGGTGGTCGATCGGGCCTCTAGGAAAAGGACTTGTAAGTACCTCGGACTCCTCTTCTTGTTGCTCATCTGCTTGTCGCTCCTCTTCTTCTTGCTCGTCATTATCACGAGCGACCTCTTCAACATAATCATGATGTTCGGCCTCGGGAATTGCAGTCATAACTGGGATTTCCGGAATATCGGAAATATGTGGGATATCGGGAATGTTGGGAATTTCGGTAACCACCTCTGACTCTATTTCAAATTCCACATTCAGGTTAGGTTCTTGCATTCCCGAACCTTCACCGCACTCCAATTCCATACGCTTCCGTTCTGAAGCAGTTGGTCTATTCTTCCTAATATACGTCTGACCTGGATTACAAAAAAAAAATTGAGTCAACAGAACACAAAAATTAATGAATTGGAAAAAAAAATTACACTGTTCGGCAGACTCGACCGAACATGCACACAACTGTTCGATCAGGCCAGCCAAACGCGTGCGAAACTGCTCGGTCGGGTGAACCGAACGCGTGTACTCGCGCACTTTCGTTCGGTCGGGGCAGCTGAACGCGCGCGTGCGCTCGGCCGAGGCGACCGACTGTGTGCTTACTCGTTCGGTCAGGTTGGCCGAACAAAACCAAAAATTTCGACAAACCAGTGCCGAACATTTTGACGAATTTTCAGTTTGCAAACCTTCGATTGTTTCAGAAATTCGATCGAAAACATACTTTTTACATACAATTTCATCAAATTGAATTACTAATTCACTAACCCATAACAAACCCGATAAATAAGGTAAAGAAATTTCTACAAAAACAAAGTAATCAATTGCAAAATCAAATGAATTTATTGAAAATTAACTTACCCGAAAAATTTAGCGTTCCAAATATCTGTTTGAAGTGACGTTCCATTGTTGCCGACGTTCGAAGGAATCAACCGAACAAGATTGAAGATCGAACGGGGTATTGGCCGAACAAGCTGGTGTATTGGTCGAAGAAGATGGAGATTTGGTGAAGAATTTTTCTGTTTTTTTTATTTGATAAGGGTAGTGTAGGAAATAAATGGGGTGCCCTTAGAAATGATATTAAGTGGTACTTTCTTTCTTGGGGTGCTCTTAGAAAATGGGGTGCCCTTAGAAATCAATGGGGTGCTCTTAGTCCATCCCTTAATAAAATATATAAGATGTATAATTGGCCCAAATTAAGAAGAAAAAAAAGGAAAAAATAAATAGAATTTGTAGCGCTGAAATAACTCAACATTAACTCTGGCGCCGTAATTCTCAAATCTCTACAATAGCGTTGACTTTGGAGCATTGTTGGGAGGAGTAAATTGGCGGGGAGCTTCTCTGGAGCACTGTTGGGCATGCTCTAAAGGGATGCAATTAAAATCATTAAATTGTGATCATTGTTCAAGGATGTGATTGATTGATCTTGATTGATCCTAATCAAAAGCCTCTCCCCCGTCAAGAAACGACACCTTAAAATCTATAAATAGACTCATTGTTTCACAATCAAACACACTGTTACATGTGAAACTTGTAATATCTTATTCCTCCTTTTTCGCTTAAAAGAGTCCATATACATTTTTGATTTATTGTTTCTTGTGATTTGAGGTGTTAATTGTACAAGAAAGAGTTGTTGTATCTTGGAAATGATTTTAAAAAAAACTGTAAACTCTATATCGGCCAGCAGCAAAACAACGTCAAGATGTGAAGGATTGATCTCTACTATAATTATATAAATCCAAACATAAAACATATGATATGATGCTGATTTCTGTCTGTTTTTATGGCTCTACAAAGTTTAAAGGCAAAAACTTATATTCGTGCCCCCAACCCAATTCGATGTGTGGGCCGCTCCCAAGTGCGTCCATGTGTCTCCATGCGCGGTCACACCATAGTTGGTGTGCTCGCATACAAACCTGGTTATATACAGTGAATGTATCACACATTTATTCTCCACCTATCACACATTTACTCTTCAGGTATAAATATTATGCAAAAACAGTGATGTTTTTTTTTTTCCTTTTTTTTTCTTCTTTCTCCTTCTTCTTCTTCTTAATCTCTTTTCTTATCGATTTATTATTCTTCTTATTTATTTTGTACATTCTTCTTCTTATTCTTCTTGTCTATCTTCTTGTTCTTATTCTTCTTCAAATTGTCATGAAATCATTTATAAGGTTTTTTTCCTTTCTTATTTATGAGTACTTTTAAAACATTGAAAATAAATTATTTCAAACAATATGAAATCATGATTTGCAAAACATTTGAGGAAAAATATGATGAAATCGTGATTTGCATAAATTTTGAGGAAAAAGATGATGAAACATTTGAAATCTTAAGATTTTCAGTAAATGTATTAGTTGTATGCTCTTAAGGTATCAATTGTTTATTCTTAAGGTATCTGCTGTATACTCTTAAGGTATTATATATTTAACTTTAAGGTATTAATACTTATAATATAAGGTATTACATATGCGCACATTTAAGATATTACATATTTACCTTTAAGGTATTAATGTTTATAGTATAAAGTATTACATATGATATTACATATTTACCTTGAAGGTATTAATGCTTATAGTATAAGGTATTGTATATGCACCTTTAAGGTATTACATATTTACCTTTAAGGTATTAATATTTATAGTATAAGATATTACATATTTACTCTTAAGATATTAGTTGTTCATTCAATGAAAGATATCACTTATATATTTTTAGGTATCGCTTATATATTCTTTAAATATCATTGGTATACCTTTAAGGTATTACATAGGGTATATTTCCAATACTCCTTTCACTAAACAACATAGTTATATGATAAAGAAAATATAAAAGTAAGATAAAGAGATCAAAAAACAACATAGTTATACCCATTAAGATATCACATTTATAGGCTTAAGGCATTACACCTTTTACTTTAAGGCATCACATTTGATATCAAAATATTATGTTTCATTGATATCCCTAACAAACTTTCTACTGTCTTCCACACATTCTCTCTAATATCTCTCTCTTCTGCAATTCTTGGAAAACAACAAGAGCAATGCCAATACTGAGATGGACAAGAAGAGAAAAATTAGCTGCCATGAATTCCTGATCAGCATGATTAACAATATCTTATCAGATTTTTTCTTCTTTGATCTTACAAATCAAATCAAAAATAAAAACTCAAAATTATCATGGCTATGAATTTTCTTGGAAGAAAATTCCCTTCTCCTGATTACCGAATTGAGGAAAAAGAGCAAAGAGATTTTCTTACGCTCTCTCCCCTCTTTCCAACAGCACCAACGTATACATCTTCCTCTATTATTTGATGTAGATTAATGTGAGATTTTATATTCTTTTATATGATTGAATGCACAATTTTCTCACATATATGTGTTTTTGGACTCCAAGACCTTCACATTTTATTTTCTCAATTATTTAAGAATTTATGAAGTGTTTTAGTGCCAAGAAAAATGATTGTGAATCAAAAGGTAGATTGAAGATCAAGCATTTGGAGACTTGGATTTGGGCCTAAAATTAAGTTGGAGAGAAGGTCTGATCCAATGACTTTGAAGAGAAAGACATGTTGGGCTTAAGAGAGTTTTGGGCTAAACAAATAAAGGTCCATCTTCAAGTGAAAAAGGGGACAATAGACCACACACACAAGGGAGGAGATTTTCCTCCAAGAATTTCTAAGGACACCCCAACTTTTTGCTTATTTAATTAAAAAAAATTAAAAAATAATTACTCTTTCCATCCCGGTTAATTTTGTACCCCCTTCCCGGCATGTGAAATAAGAAAATGTTGTTTTTTTTGCTTTTTGAGTTGAAAAGTCAACAAAATCATGACAAAAGTAAGTGTGTTTTTTATTTTTTGAGTTGAAAAATCAACAAAATTATACCAAAAGTAAAAATTACTTTCCTTTTCGAGGGTGTGCAAATTTACCCGGGACATCCCGAAAAAGAAAGTGTGTAAAATTAACCGGGACGGAGGGAGTATATTTCAATTTTGCCCTCAACACACCCCAATTTTTTGAAATTTTCTTCCCTCTCTCTCCCGTCTTGTTTTTTTCTTTCATTTTTTTCACTTAGATTTTTTAAATAATAACACAACAATTAATAAAAATCATATTATGAGTTAACTAAATATGTAAAAATACTCTTAAAATCATGTAAAAATCGTGTAAAAAACGTAAAAAAATGTATCGAATCTGATGGCTCCATTCGACCTTGGTTGGTCGAACACACAGAGGTGTGTTCGACCACCAGGCGTTGAACGGCTATAGTGTGTTCGACCACCAAGGTTGAACGGAACCATCAGAACTAATACATTTGTGTTCGGTAATCAGGAATCGAACACGCTATAGCACGTTCAACGATAGGTGGTCGACAGTCATTCCGAAGAACACTTGCCCCCCGTCTTATCGCGGCACACATCTGTGTGTTCGACCAACCAAGATCGAATGGAGTCATACATTTTTTATATTTATTTACATGATTTTTATACGATTTTCGAATAATTTTACATAATTTAGTTAACCCATAAATTGATTTTTATTAATTGTTGTGTTATTACTTAAAAAAATCAAGTTAGAAATATGAATGAAAAAAAAAGACGCGCAGAGGAAGGAAAGAATGAGAGAGTTTTCAATTTTTTTTTAAATTCATAAAGGTAAAATTAGATTTTTATTAATTTTTAATTTATTTAATTGAAAAATAAAAAAATGGGTCCGGCTATCCGCACCCCCAAGTTTTCTAAACACACCCCACTTTTTATTTTTTTTATTTAAAATTTTCAAAAAGGGTAAAATTATAATTTTGCCATTCTTAATAAAAAAAAAATTCAAACCCCTCCCTCTCTCCTCTCCTCCCGTCTTCTGCTTCTCCTTCTTCCTTCTTCATTTTTTTTTCTTTTTTCATTCTTCAAACCTTAAATCCTCTAAAAATATCATTTTATGAGTTAACAAAGTATATAATAATCATGTGAAATCGTGTAAAAAAAATGAAAAACTAACAACAAATTTGAGGACCGTTCGACCCTGATTTGTCGAACACAAGGAGGTGTGTTCAATCAATGGTCGAACACACTATAGTGTGTTCGACCAATGACCGAACACATAAGGGTAAAATTGTCTTTATATTATTTCTTGAAATTTTTAAATCAAAAATAAAATAATTGGGGTGTGTTTAGTGGATTTTGGGGTGCGGATAGCCGGACCCTAAAAAAATTGAGGTGTGCTTCATGACACGTACACACCTTTCACGTAGGACTTAGAGAGAGAAAGTGCACACAAGAGGAAGAGTTTTTAGAGAGAGGAACAATACTTTTTAGAGCCTGGCTATTCGTACCCCATTATTTTCTAAACACACCTCGTTTTTTATATTTTTTATTTAAAAAATTCAAAAAATAACAAAATTACAATTTTACCCTTTTGCAAAGAGGTGTGTTCGACTGGTGATCGAACACACCTCTTTGTGTTCAACGAACCAGGGTCGAACGGGTCCCAGATTTGTTGTTATTTTTTCATTTTTTTACACGATTTCACATGATTATTATTGTATAGTTTGTTAACTCATAGAATGATTTTTCATATGTTATCCCCTTATAAATTTAAGGTTTGAGGATTGAAAAAATAAAAATAAAAATAAACAGAAGGGAGAAGCAACACAAGCAGACGGGCAGGAGAAAATTTTTCTAAATTTTCAGTTTTTTTTTATTCAAAAGGGTAAAATTGGAATTTTACTATTTTTTAAATTTTTTAAATCTTTTTTTTTAACTAGGTGTGTTTAGAAAAAAATGGGGTGTGGATAGCCGCACCCTACTTTTTATGGTTAAATTTTGATGGATTCTTCAATTGCTTTTGATTTTTTGAGAGAGTTTATTTTAGGTTATTCAATTAAATATGGTTAATTAGTGATCTTATTCTAATTTAATTAATTTTAAAGGACGATTAGGTTTAACAGAGTTTGTTGTTAGATTTGGGGTGATAACTCCATGATAATCTGAGGGATGGGTGTTATCGATGAATAATTAAACTGTTAACTGAAATAATTGCATCTATTAATTTCTTGCTTAATTTGCTTTCTAGGTTTTTAGGTAATTTATGATAGTTAATCAATCGAAAAATCCATTATTTATTGAATTGAATATAGGTTGCGTAATTAGTTCTTCACTTCTTTTTGGATCAACTCCAGTTGCCCTGGCTACTAGTTGATTAATAATTAATTTTATCTCGTTATAACGTCGGTCAGATTCTAAGGTTGGCTTTGTCTTTCTGTTTCTGTAGATAGACATCTCCACCGAGTTTAGTCCGCACCTCTAGCTTTTTAGGAATTGCTGTTTTACGGAATTAAAAGACAATTATTAGGGATTGGATAATTAATCTTAGAAGTCGGAATGAAGGAAACACGAAATGCATATGTTGATGCGTGATTCTTTCTCTTTCTTTTTTGGCTGAATTTGATAACCTAATAGCCTCATCGGCAATCTATCTTTTACTAGGGTAATATTGTTATTGAAAGCGTGCAAGAGTCTGAGCTTCGTGTGGCATATGAGGAAGCAAGGAGATACGGTGCCAAGGTTATACTTGGTGATCGACTCTATACAGTAAGCTATTTCTTTTGGTGTTTGTGTTACTCATGGTATCTTTGGGACCAATTTATTGCTCAGCTTCCATTCTTTAGGCAAATTGATTCTGAATTTCTCTTACATTTGGCAGATTAGCTGCAGAGATTAGGGGCCAGGATGTCTGTTTTGAACAAGACAAAATTTTTATCCTTTGCCCAGTTTGAAAAGGTTATCTTATGGTGTCCTCAAACTCTCTATGAGACCTTGTAAGATTCATAGAAGCTATCTGTATGCATAATGTTTAAGGGATGTTGGTTTTATTAATATGTTGCTCGAGCAATAACAATCATGTGGTGCATTCATCACGATTTCTACCGTGGGTGATGTCGCCAAAAAATAAAGAGGAAATTTTTTAGAGTGAGACGGTACATCTTCAACTCTCATGGAAACCATTATAGATGAGCGCGACCAGTTAGTGTTTCTCTTCTTCAACTTGTTATTCTATATCTGCTTCATTTAGATACATGTCGGCCAAGTTACTAGAAGTTGCTCGGTGGTGGCAGTCGTGAGAATGAGCCATGTAAGAAGAAACCGGCGTCTCCACCACCACCTGGCTCATTGTCTTCATAAACTTGTGATTGTTGAGGTGGAAGGTTGTGCCGTTGGAAATGATTGGATAATCGTCTAAATTGAGACTATTGATCTAACTCTCATTTACAGACTGTGATCGTTTGTGAATCAACATGGATTCTGAGAAAGTGGTGTATCTTTTTCTTGATATTTAGGATGGCTTCTTTGGTGCCTATGCATTTCATAACAAATTTGATCTTCATGGTTGATTTTTGGTGGACTTATTAAATTATTTATGCTTTTCCCTTTTTTTTTTTCTAGATATTCGAAATTAAACACTTTAATAATTGGGAATTTATGCATCCTTATAAGATATAAATTATCGAATTTAGATATTCGAAATTAAACACTTAAACAATTGGGAAATTTAACATGTAATATGCATCCTTGCAAGATATAAATTATCAAAATTGCACATTTTTCAAATAGAATTTCTGGTAATGAGCAAATTCAAATACTAAGCTATTTTATTTAAAACTTCATTACAAATGTCCATCTCTTCTAAACTTGATATCTCTTTCGGTAAGCTTTTATTCTTATTGTTGTTACATTTTGTGATTGTTTCTTATTTCATACCTAGAGTGTCTTTCATTGTTTTTTTTTTTTCCTCTTTCCATGTGCTTTCAATTCCAACTACTTATTGTCTCCTTCAATATCGTCAACAATATAATCTTTCTTGGTTTTCAATTTTTTGTTCCGAATATCTCATTTTTTTTGACGTTTTCCTTTCTTTTCTTCTTTGTTTTTTCCTTGGGCGAGTTGCATCTTTTCAATTGTTTCAGCTACGATTGTTAACTTTCCATTTGCAAATTTTGTCACTTGGTTCTTTGGTTTAGATTATAGAACGAGCTTCATTTGAAGCTTGCAAACTCAATACTTTATAATATTTGGATGCATGTTATACCTAAATAGATACTTTTTATTAATTAGATTTAATACATTAAGCGATCGAAAATATGTTTCATATGTAAATGGTGTTTTAGTTCTATTATCCGCTCTAGTGATTCATGCATTCTTGTAATGAGCATCACACAAATACTACCGCAACCTTTTTGAATAGTGTCACCCATATATATGTTATTTTCCTTGCACAACATTTAGTGTCACTTCGTATTTGCATTCAGTTAAACAATAAGGGTTCATTACATATTTCATTATTTTTGTCCATCCATTATTTTCTAAGAAACAACTCACATTTTTATAGATAGGTAGACTATTATTAAACTTAAATCATTCATCTACATCCGAATCTTTTAAATGCAGTTATGTCTCATAAAAGGGAGAAGATGCATCTAAACCCTGAAACTACCACTCTAAGACCAGACGCTTTAAACATGACAATAGCATCTTAAAAGTTAAAACCTCCACCATCAGTTTTTTTTTTTTTTTCCTCTACTTCTTCTCTATCTTTGAACCCATACATAGTAAGATTTTAGCATTCGGCATAACATGGGGACTACTTCAAGTAATGAGCCTCCCAATTTTGTAATACACGACAAAGTGAAAAATAATCTAAAGTTCGACAACATGAAAATAAAACGTAGTATAACACATTAAATAAAACATGAAAACAATCAAGACAGGTGATACCATCATTGGGATCGAAAACAAAGTAAGTTCAAAAATGCGTCACTCTTTTTTGATCTTTAAATTCAATAATAACAAACTAAATTCTCCATGTTAAACGATAATACGGTCCGAAAGCTAATCACCGCATAGGCAACTTATTGGCTCCGGCCAAAATTTTGATTTTCAGCATAGCCCAACAATTCTTTTCATTATCGAGCATAAAGATCAAAATGGCCACAAAATGAGTAGTGGTAATAATAAATGTGCAAGTGTTGAGACTTTATGAAATATTAAAGTGAACATCCTGTTGAAGAATAAAATTCAGAGATTGCATCCAGAGACTTACTCTAACCACCTCAAAAACTTCTTGCTTATGTTGTCTGAAGCTATCGCCATGCAATGCCACAATTAAATGAAGAAACCTCAATGAGACTCAAAAGGTAGTCCTTTTGCAGGGTATTTGATTGTCCTCGAAAATAGGTTTATACCACAGAGTCGAACTGCAAATACAACACTGGAAACCAATTACAAACATGAGAAACATAAAATTGTGATTCTTATGCGGCTTATCTTATATTATACAACTAGAAACCAGCAAGTAAAAAAATTTCTGTTGAAAGAAAATGCAGGAGTGAACAGTTTCTAAAGGATCTCATGATGAATTATGGTTCGAAAATGAGTATACCTGAGTCACCAGTAAGTATGCAACTCAAACTGAAGTTTGTTTGTATACATAAGTTCCATCAATCTCCACGCAAGGAATTCCAGCTATCTTGGGCCAATAATCACCTTTGTCTTTCAGACACTGTTGCTTCAGAAGTGGACAGTCACTTATTTCTAGATGCCAGAGCTTTTCCATCAGGCACTCGGTAGGCAAGACCTTGAGGTTTGCACAGTTCATGACTGATAGATGTCGCAGCAAGGTAAGATTTTCAAGCACTTTACAGAGAGAAGTGAGCTTTGGGAATCTGGCAATGGAAAATTTTATTAACGAAGGAGGAAAGAGATTATCGTCATCACCAAGTAGCTCAAGATCTTTAAATCCACCACAGATGGAGAATTCCCTGAGAGAAGTGAGCCTGTGTAGGCCCCATTGTGTTAGGGGCTTGAATTTCTTAGAATCCCATATCCTGAGTGAAGCCAAGTTTGGAGGTAAATCACATTTTGGAAAATTATCGAGCCTGGGACAACTTCGCAATTCAAGTGATACAAGGGATCTCATGCCTCTTATCTTCCCTGGCAAGGACTTGAGATTTGCACAATCTTCTATAGAAAGTGCTCTCAAGCTTGGTGGCAAGCCTTGTTCTGGGAAATGCTTTAGACCATAACAACTGGATAGATACAGTTCGGCCAGGTGCGAAAATCCATTGAATCGCTGTAGTAGATCTCTGAAGTTAGGCCAATTGCACACACTAAGATCTTCCAGCAACATACTGCTGTTCTGCGGAAACATCATATCTGAAACGGTCACAAGTTGACTGCAATTTTTGATCGAGAGTTTCTTAAGGGCAATGGGGAAACTACATGTTGACCAGGTCTTCAGTGACGCGCACTCCTTAATCTCCAGTCTTTCAAGGTCAAAGATGTTACTCGGCAGGGACTCCAGGGCATTGCAACTGAGTATCTCAAGACGTTTGAGCATTGGAGGAATTCCGTTTTCAGGAAATCTGATGAATTTAACACAATTCTTAATGATAAGCTCTCTTAATGACTCGACGTTGCTCAAGTCATTTGGAAGGGAGATTAAATTTGCACAGCGAAACAATTCAAGAACTTCAAGTTTGCGAGGCAGCTGCTGATCTCCTTGTCCCAAGGATACCAGCTGTGAACAGTCTGCAATGACAAGGCGCCTTAGGTGGCTAAGAGGTTCGAGTGGAGTGTCGTTTGGCCATAATGATAGAAGCTCATCGCAGTTGCAACACTCTAAAACTTCAAGTGCGGTTAAGGACTGTGTAAGTTCCGTTGGGAGATGAGAAAGCCCTGTAATGGCCTCAACTTTCAAGGAATTTAAGGATTCGAGCTTACAGAAACTTTCTACCAAAACCTTGCTGCATTCCTCAAGATCTAACGACCGAAGAGCAGGAAATGTCAATGGAGAAACATTGGTTAATTTGCTGCATTTGAACATTGCAAGCTGATGAAGATGTGGGAACTGTATCTGGGCATCCTCTCCAACACCAAAAGCACTCCATTTTTCCCATTCTGGCATGTTGTCGAATCTCAGTGTCTCCAGTTTTTTGAATGGAACCAAAGGACCAACCCCGTAGAACTCAGTCCCGATGAATTTGACTTTTGGCAAGCCTACTATGAGCAGGTGTTTAAGCTCTGGAATCTGTCCCAGTGGTGGTAAAGATGTGCACTCCAGACAGTTGATGATGTTTATACTGGACAATTTGCGAAAGGAAGGATCCCCAATCCAACTTGGAAAATTCAATCCTCTATAGAATTCAATCTTGAGACTTCTCAATTTCTCATGAGGATGCAGCAGGTCTATCACTTCTTCATCTGAACATCTATTCTGGGAATTATCAATGTCACTTCCCCATATCAGTTGTAGTTCATCAAGTTCGCGCTTATCCAGACTCGCCTCCTTTACATCCTCGATGTCTGTCACATTTTGCAACTCTGAAATGGCAAGTGTCCCCTGCAAATGCTTCAGATCCTTCAATTCTCTTAATCCCAAGCCACCATCTTTGCTCAACACAACTTTAGGTAATGTCTGGAGGTTTTTCAATTTGCTAATTTCAACCGGCATATCTTTCAGTTGATCAGTATTATAGTTGTCAAGATGCCGCAGGTTCGACAGGTTCCCTATGGTCGGTGGTAACTTACATATAAAACGGCAGTTATGTAAAGACAAAGTTTGCAAACGGTAGAGATCACCTAATGTGTCAGGCAATGTAATAATTGAAGTCCCAGATAGATTGAGGTACCTTAAATGTATCAAGTTACAGACCGTACTAGGCACCTCCGTGATGGAGTAGCCACTTAGAGATAGCACTCTTAAGCTCAGCAATTCTGGTACCAGCTCAACTAAAATCTTGTTTGACAAGTAGAAAGGAGGCCAAACAAGTGAATTTTGGACAGGCATTGGTAAGAACGTTCTCAAACCTCGAACTTTATAGAAAGCCTTAAATTTTCTCAAAACTTCATATTCATGACGAAGAAATGAACCATGACGAGCCTTCTCATATATCTTGTACTCCTGATTAGTGTCCATTTTCTCGTCCAGACGGTAGCATGTCCCACCAGCAACAAACTGAGCCAAGTCATTTATAAGGTCATGCATAACAAAATGTGAATCACTGCCACTAACACGTTGGAAAAAGGATCTCGACAGTAGCTCATTGAAGTACTCAATGCCTAAATCCTCCTTTCTTTTCATATCATTTGGCTTTTCAAGAAAACCTTCTCCCATCCATAGAAATACCAACTCATTCTTGTCAAACTCATAGTCCTTCGGAAATATGGAGCAGTAAGCAAACAAATGCTTCAAATGTGAAGGAAGATGGTAATAGCTTAATCTTAAAACTGGAAGGATGTTTTCTTCTGGCAAATCCCATATCTTGCTATTTAGTACAGCTTCCCACTCTTCCTTGGTTTCTTTAGAGCGTAAGAGGCCACCAAGTGTCTTAGCAGCCAAAGGCAAGCCTTTACACTTCTTTGCCAGTCCCAAACCAACTTCTTCTAGCTCTGTATTCGTATCGAAGGATCTCCTAGCATGTAGAGCCAATAGAGATAGGCAATCTTCATCAGTCAATAGTTTCATGTGATAAGCTGTAAGAGGGGAACCCACCACTGACGCCACACTCTCATTACGAGTTGTGACAATAATTCTGCTCCCAGGTAGCCCAAACTGGAAAGGACGACATAGATCATCCCACTTTCCGTAATTTTCATTCCAAACATCATCCAGAACAATAAGGAACTTGCTCTTCGACAACTTCTCTTTTAGACTCACTTGAAGCATATCTAAGTCCTTGGACTTTCCAGTCACCCCAGTTACTGACTCATAAATCGTCTTGGTGACAGAAATCACATCAAACTCTTCAGCAACACACACCCAAGTTCTCACATGAAAGTTCCGCTTAACGACTTTATCATTATAAACCAGTTGGGCAAGAGTCGTCTTGCCAATACCACCCATTCCAACAATTGGAATGACAGAAACATCATCAGAACACGCCTCATTCCCAAGCAACATTTCAGTTATCGTTTCCCTGTCTTCATCTCTTCCATACACCTGAGACTCATTGACCAATGAAGTGCTGGGCAACCTTACCACTGAGGATCGAACAGACGAACCTCCAAAATTCTCCTTCAAATTCAAATCAGTCCTTTGCTTCACAATAAACTCCAATTGCTTCGTGATTTCCTTGATCTTGGACATCGTCTTATTATTATTTGACACTAGTGCCTCAGGCACAAAATTGCTGCATGTGGGGATGATGAGTTTCCATACCAAACTGGTTTTACTGTGTTGGATCCCCTTAGACTCTTGAATCAGAGCTTGAGTGGTGATCTCATCCATTAAATCATCCAAGTCATAAGCCAAGTCCCTGAGGCTCTCCAGCCATACTTTTACAGCCTTCTCTGTCAATTGCTTCTCCTCTGCATCGTCAAGCACAGCTTGAATGATCAACAAACTTTGCCTTAACTTCTCAAAATGACTTTCGACTTTCTCTCGACGAGCCAAGGCCTTGATTGCACCAGAGGCCAATTGTTGAAACAACACCTGAATGAATGCAGAGAGAAAGAGCTCCCCCAAAGGCATTTTATTGAGCCTACTTTACAGCAACAGATACAGCTTGCAGAAAAGAAAAAGATCTATACAACAGAAATCAAATAAAACAATCAATAAAGTGCTGATACAGTGAATTAAATTGAGTTGAAATTACTGAGATTATTGTTTTCTGATTCTTCTTTCCAGCTAGACAATCGATATATCATCATCACATATGGTATCAACAATCATTAATCAATAGTGTAAAAGTAACAAGCATCAAAAGCTATACAATAGAAATTGAATAACACAACACCCATATATCCCGTGAGATTCATTATCAATCCAATAGAGTAACTGATCTTAAACAAAGCTGAATAAGCTGGAAGATGAAATTAAAGCAAACAATATCGAATTCTTAACACTTAAGAAAAAAACAACATAATATAACATACAAATTGGTGGAGCTGAGCTGCAGGGTTTTTTCTCTTTAGCTGGGTGAAGAGAGGGAATCTAGATAACAGCAATGATTGGCTTCTTTTTGTGGGGAATAATTATGAAAGAGATTCAGATAAGTGAAGGTGTTTTATTTGTTTCCAAATTAGTTATAGTTATTTCACAAGTAGATTTCAGGTCAACGCAACTTTCATTGCAATTTAGGCCAGGTTGTTCGTGGGCTGTCAATTGTCATTTTTACCTCAATACTTTATTAAACCTAACTAAAACCCAACATTCCATAGATTTCAAATAAACCAAAATGTGAAGGTTTGAATGCTCTAATTCACCAACACTCGAATTGAGAAGATATTTGAAATTTCTATTACTCCCTCCGTCCCACAAAGATAGGCCTAGTTTTATTTTCACACAGATTAAGAAATTTTTTGAATTTCCAGTTATACCCTTATCATACATTAATTATTCAAAGAATAAATTCTACTCCAATTTTAAAGTTTCATTAATTGAAACAAAAATTATTTTCACACTTGTAATATTGCATTAATAATATTGTTTGTCTCAAGATACATTTTTCTACTTTTGAGGGAGAGAGGCAATTTAATCATTAATGAAAATTTGGAAATACAAAATGATTATGGGAATTTGTAAAAAATGAACAAATGAAGACCACACATTCAATGCAACTTTTTTTTCCCTAAAAATTAATAAGGGCATATATGGAATTACAAGTTAAAAACTACACTAATATAGTAACAGGCCTATCTTTGTGGGACGGACGAAAATAGTATACAAGCCTATCTTTGTGGAACGGAGGGAGTAATAAATTTATGGATAGACGTGTTTAAAATTCATCACTTTCATTTTGAACAAATTTTCTAATAATATAAATAGATATTATATTGCTTTAATTTATGTGGATTTAAAATCCATTCATCTCAAATTTTGAATTTCAATAAAAGTTTTCTTTGATTGGACTAAATAAATGGACACAATCGAATATGAAGATATTAGATATTTATCCATGCCTAGAATGTATAACTAATTATTGTGATATATATTGTTGGTCTCTAATATTACCTCAACATGCATATGAACAATAAGAATATGTTTGTTCTAAAGTACTTAGGTGACTTTTGCAAATTTAAATTTGGGTTTTAGAAGAATTTTGTGAGTATGGATTTTAAAACTTTTGTGGGACAAGATTATAGTTAGATGTCATTTCACATTGAAAATTGTAGAAATAAAATTGATTTTTTTTGGTGAATAGTAGAAAAAATAGTGTAGGTTTGTAGATTTTGTGAATCTTGTCCAAACATGGACTGGATTTGGTTCATCCAAAATGTGGATTGGTCAAGTCCAGTCCAAATATAACCTAAGTGTTTTATGAGTTAATTGTTGTCAAAAGTGATAAGGATGTTAATGGAATAAATATGACAATTTAGACAATTTTATTAAGTAAAGTGGTTAAGAATTTTGTTTCGCCAACACTTTTATTTTTTGTACAAAATTTTGCTAATTCATTAATAAATCAATAGAGAAATGAATACCTAAAAAATGAATGTACAAAAAAAAAGACCTTAGAAATAACGTAAAAACTTTTATATAATTGGTGTATGGATTTAAGATACGTGTAACTCGATCATACTTATTTTTACGTGCATTCACACACACGCAAGCACCTTCATGTGCCTCCACACATCAGCTATCCACATTTATTATGTGAGTAAAACGCTTACGTTATATTACATAATATGAGATAATACATTTATATAAATAAAGTAATAACATTATTGATACAACTAATACATTTATGTGATACAACTAATAGATTTATGTAATGCACTAATTTATTTCTGTCACGCCCCGTTTTCTTTTGGTAAAATATCAGAGTTTTCGCACGGGCGTGAAGATAGAAAAATAGTAAGGAACACATATCACAACAGAAAGAAATAGCAGGAGATAACAGAAGGAGTGAAAGAGCAAAACATATATCATTCATACAGCAATCGGCCTCTGCCGAAAGCAATCGGTCTCGGTACCGATAGTTACAATATGCACAGCGGAATATCATCAGGATCTCACATCCCAAATCAGTACAAGATTGTACTTTACAAAACGTGTTTTACAATAACATTGCTTAACTGATAGGAAACATCAGAGTTACAACCAATAAATCTAGATAAGACACCACCATCTCTCTCTGACTCTAGGGTTCATCATGCTCGCCAGTACCTGTAACGTGAGTTACAGAATAGGGGGTGAGTGCGTTGAATACACTCGTGGGGACAAAATTCGCATCTTATGACACACGACAGACAACTGACGGAAAATAAAAACATGTACCAGCACGTTGCCACAACACGTAAAATGCACAGCAGATATTAGAAATGGTGAGAAGTAGGTGCGGGATTTCCCCGTCTTACCCTATAAAACGGTTTTAATACCGTTGGTGCATTTCAAGAGGACCACCAAACCTCATTAGAGTAGTAGAAGAGAAACAGGGGTGAATGCATGATCAGAGTCGGACTGCAGCCCTCTTATAGTATAAAGGATGGCACAACAACTACATTCCACAGCACATAGTATTCCATAGTTCATGCTTTTACTAGGAAAACGGTAAACAGATAAGGATTCAGAAGTTACCCCCACTTTGTTCGGTGGTTACCACGTGAGTCGCTAATATCAAAAACTTGGTATCTTGATTCCCAATCCAACTGATACCAACCCAATGGATAACCTACACAATTTTACAATATTTCTTAGATCATTAATACGCTTAAAACTTATATTTAAAATGTATAAAGACAGCCGCGGAGAAGAGTCGTTCGATAGACACGAGACGGATCGATAAATCGAGAAGTTGAGGTTGAAGAAACAAGAGGGAAAGATCAGTTTATAAGGCTAAAATTAAAGAGGGTGTGATTCGGGTCGCAACGGAAAAAGAATGAGCTCGATCGGAGTTGAAACGAGCTCAAACGGAGCGTTTTAAGGTTGAGGGGTATTTTGGTAATTTTGGTCAAAAGTTGACTTTGACCGGGCCCACGATCCTCGGTCAACGACATCTCGTCAAAAACGACTCGATGTTGATGTACGGTGAAAAAGACGGGGTTCGGATCAAAAATACGGCGTTGCGTGCGCCGGGGCACGCGAGCACCCGACGTCGGGTGAAAAAGAACTCGACGGCTCGCGCATCACCCGGCAGCTGCCGAGTTTTCTCAGCAGCGGGCAACCCGGCGCTCAGCAGCTGCCGAGTTTTCTCAGCAACCACGTCTCCCGGTGCCTGCGCCCGCCTCCCGACTGTCGAGTTTTCTCTACAGCGCGCGCTCAGCGCCCTTGCGCCCGCGCGCCCGCCTCGACAGCCAGTACACCCGACACTCGGCCAGGCTCGGCAGCTGCCGAGTTTTCTCTGCAGCCTCGACGCCCAGCGCCACCAGCGCGCACCCAGCCGCCCAGGCTGCCACCAGCTGGTGCGGCGGCGGTTTCCGGCGACTCGTTGGCGGCGGCGGAAAAGTAAAGAAAGAGAGAAGAGAGAGAGAAACTTACTTGTTTGCGTCGCTTTCGTTGTTGACCGAAATGAAAAATTTTAATTGACTGAGCCCCTATTTATAGATTTTCAAAGTTACTATTTACCAAGTAAATTTTAATTACCATTCATTAAAATATTATTTTTCCGTTTTACCGTTCATCCGGATTTTACCCTCTCGTTTTACCTAACCTTCGTATTTGGCTCTTTTCTTCGCCATTTGAGCTACGGGTCTCCGATTGACCCCTAGTTTGTTCCTATCTTCTCGTTTTTCCGTTGTGCATCTCATGATATAAAAATATTCTATGTTCCAAGTCTAAGAAAATTATCGATCTAAATCGTGTCCGAGCATATATTTGAAACGCACAGTCGACACATACACAAATAATTATTAAATTATAGGTTTAAATATTTAATTAATCAATTATGCTTCGTTTTTGATATGGGGCACTACAATTTCAAAGAAATATAAAATCATTTTTTAAGTAAAATAAGATGTATTAATACATTTACGTTAATACAATTACATTATATTTCAATTAAACGAGGCAATATTTTTATGTAAATAAAGTAATAATTTTATATGATACAACTAATATATTTATGTGATACAATTAATATATTTCAATAAGATAATAAAACCATTTTTTAAGTATACATTTAAGTAAATGGAGTAACACATTTACATTATGTGTTATATTTTTATGTGATACGAGTAATACTTTTACTTATATTTCAGTAAAATGAGCTAATACATTTATGTAGATGAAGTAATACATTTGTGTGATATAAGTGATTGATACCTTTATATAATGTAACTAATAAATTTATGTAATTTTTTTCAGTAAAATAATAAAATTATTTTTTAACCTTTATCTTCTTCGTCTCAGTGGAAGAGTGACCATGGTTATGGAGTATTTTGATAAATGTAAATAAGATATGAAAAACAACATGAGAAGGACAAGGAAGATGAGAAAGAAAAAAGAAAGGCAAAAACTCTTGCAAAACTGGTGCACGGATCTAAGATCCGTGCAATTCGGATTAATTCGACCCAGTACGATCCTCCATGCGTCGATACGATCATCCACAAGCCAGCACACGCCTCCACTCGTCAGGAAGGGGGCGCCACACACTTAGTATATTTTCTGCATTTTTCTGGAAAATATGTATACCTTTTAGTTATAATTTTCATACATTTATGTTATGACTTTCATACCCCTATACTTTCTGTGAAATTTTTATACCTTTTTAGTTATGTAATTCATACATTTTAGTTACGCGTATTGGACCTTTTTATTATGGTAATATTACCTTTATATTATATCTTAGTTAATAAGGTAAAACCTTTATATGATACAACTGATACCTTTATGTAATGCTACTGATATCTTTATGTAATACAACAAATATATTCCAGAAAAAATGGAATAAGATAATATACAACCATTTTTGATTAAAATAAGATAATACCTTTAAGTAAATGTAGTAATACTTTTATGTTATATGATTAATACATTTATGTGATATAAATAATATCTTTACTTATATTTCAGTAAAACGAGACAGTACCTTTATGCAAAGGAAGTAATACCTTTATGTGAAACAACTTATACCTTTATTCAATAAAACATATACCTTTATGTGATATAATTAATATATTTCAATAAAGTAATGAAATTATTTTTTAAATAAAATAAATGCACTAATACCTTTATGTAATGTGATTTCCTTTTATGTGATACGAGAAATACCTTTATCTTCTATTCAGGTAACATCTTTATGTAAATGATGCAATACATTTATGTGTCACAAATGTTACCTTTATGTGTATTCAATAATACCTTTAAATTATATAATGATGACATTTATGTTATAAGTATGATACATTTATGAGATATATTTCTTATCCTAATTTATTTCAGAAATTGTATCAAACTCAATCTAAAATTCATCTTCATCAGTAGATAATTCAACTATTTCACTAAAGTCATTTTCTATTTTTTTAGACAAAAATATCATATTACTTTGACTTAAAAAATATAAAAAACATGTATTTTAATCACGTAGAGATAATTTGATTTTTTAGATGAATAGTAACTAAAAGAGTTGATTTATTATATTAAATATTAATATAATAGCTAGAAAAAAAAACGTGAAGGTGATAAAAACAATTATTTAATATATATTAGTGTAATGGCCGTTGATAAAAATAATATGAGAGCATTTTTTTTTTTTTTTTGAAAGAATAAAGCATTTAATTATCCTTACAAAATAAATTAGAAAAGTTTTGACGGAGAGAACAGCAAGGAAGGCTTAAACCCTTCTCCGCCGTCAATTATATAAAGAAGAAAAACCTCAACTCTTGCAGACCTAATCCAACCTCCGCCAGAAAACAACCATCTTCGCCGCCGCTCTGTTCTTCACATTATTCGACGAGTAAGTACTCTGTTTCTTGTGTTGCTGATTTTCTTTTTAGTTTCTTTTTTGCTTTTATGTGGGGAAATGGAGAACGTTGACAAGAAGGGATATCAGTTGAAATTATGCCATCTACATCAGTATTTTTGTATAAGAAAGCATAAAACAGGCCTTTTTTTTTGTTAACTTGTTATTTTCTTCAATATTTCCTTTCAAGTTGTATGACTCGTGAAATTCTGAATTGTGGGATATATGAATATGTGAGTACTCATCGTCAGTGGCTTATTTGAATCTTTTTTCTATTAATAAAATATGTGATTGTTATTTGTTAACCGTATCAACATTGTTTGCATCTTGAATTTAAACATTGATTTTATGAAATTAGCCATAAATTAAAAGAACTCTTCAATTGTATTACATTCAGCCCATTTAAAGAGGCAATTTTTTTAATTTTTTTTTTTAATTTAGAAACCTCATGTTAGGCCTAACTGTATTAATATGCATATGGAAGCCCTGATGCCTCCACAGTTCCACCACCACCTCTCATCTACGATTTCAACTTCAACTCCGCACATTATCCATCTTCTCTCCCCTTACCATCATTGTCTTCTCAGTTACATCAATAAGATTGTTTTTGGGATTGTGTTTACAGTTTAATGGCTGGTCTAAAATTCAATAAGAAAAAGGGTGGTAGGGCACTGAATGCTCCTCCCAATAAGAAGCAAAAAGCACTGAGTACTCTAGAAAAAGAAACAGAGAAAGAGGACTTGCTGAGCGATTCAGATGGCACTGATGAGCATGATTTGCTTGAGGACTCTGATGAGGAAGAACAGGGAATGGACTCTCATTCAGACTTGTCTTCAGATGGTGATGATCCATTTGCCAATGATATTCTCCAAGGAAGTGATGATGAAGGTACTGCTTTCTTTGATTGGGATCAATGGCTATTACTGTTTTCATTTTTTTAATGTATCTTGTGCTTTTATTTCAGAGAAGGGCTCTGAAGAGGATTCAGATTCAGATTCTGATGGGTCTGATTTTGAGAAGAAAGCTAGAGCTATTGATGATGAAAAGGCAAAAGAAGAAAAAGATGCAGAAGATGAATTACAGCTTAACATCAAAGAAGAAGCCGATGAGTTCAGATTACCAACCGAGGAGGTTTACTCTATGAACTATTCTATTTTGGTGCAATGTTTAGAAATCTTGAACATACTCCCTACATTTTACCCTGCTCATTTGATACTTCCCTTCATTAACATAGGAGCTTGAAGAAGAAACACATAGACCCCCAGATCTTTCCAATCTTCTGAGAAGGATAAAAGAGAGTATGTTTGGCTTCATATATGTATATTCTTTGTAAAGTTTAGATCCTCTCACAGTTTATTGAAGTTTGAGGTTATAATTTCAGTTGTGCGGGTGCTTTCAAATTTTAAGACTTTGAGGCAAGAGGGGGCTACACGGAAGGATTATGTTGAGCAACTTAAAAAGGATTTAATTTCTTACTATGGATACAATGATTTCTTGATTGAAGCCTTGGTTGAGGTAGCTCTCTTCTGCTAAAAACTTCACTTTTTTTCTTCCCTGACCAGCACCTAATTTCCAATTGCATTGATTTTATGATTTGAAATCTTTGTTCAGATGTTTCCAGTTGTTGAGCTTATGGAACTTATTGAAGCTTTTGAGAAGCCTAGGCCTATCAGTCTTCGTACTAACACATTAAAGGTTTGGGTTCTGCTGTTTGTGTGGCTTTTTCTACTTTCCTACAGTCAAAAATAAGTTCATTTTGTTGGTATTTTCTCCTCAATCTCAGACTCGACGGAGGGACTTGGCTGGTGTTCTGTTAAACAGAGGAGTCAACCTCGATCCACTAAGCAAGTGGTCTAAAGTAAGAGTATCTGTTTTGAAGTTATTTGTTGCAAGTAATGGGGTTGAATATCTATTCCTTTATCAATAATATTAAAGGCTTTTGATTATAAGATGTCCATACTTGTTTTTTCTTTAGGTAGGCTTGGTTGTATATGATTCACAAGTTCCAATTGGGGCTACTCCAGAATACATGGCTGGCCATTATATGGTATTTTTAGTTCTAGATATTCTACATTTTGTTTATTGTACGGAATGAAGCTAATGCCTTTTTACCTAACAGCTTCAAAGTGCAAGCTCCTTTTTGCCTGTAATGGCCCTTGCTCCTCAGGAAAAAGAAAGAGTTGTGGACATGGCGTGAGTATTTGTTATTTATACAATTACTCTGCAATTATTTCTTAACTTTGTTTACTTTCTCATCTCTGATGATAATTTCTGGCAGTGCTCTTTCTTAACTCTGGCCTTTATTTTTATTTTTTAAAATCATTCTCATTTCTCCTTCACCTTTTAATTTTAATTTCTCATCCACTCTTTTCAACACTATTTGACTATATCTCTTCTATTTCATAACAAACTTCTCATCAAAAAAATTGCTAAAACTGGTGTTGTCAAGGGTGCAAATGAGAAAGGAAGTTTATACGCATTGCTAAAATGTTTATCCGAGAGTGTGTTTTATGGGGCAGTCTGCTGTTGCTTGTGTTGTATGCTCTTCTTCTCATTATTTAATTGGTGCATTTGTAGGGCTGCGCCTGGTGGAAAAACTACTTATATTGCTGCTCTTATGAAAAATACTGGTGAGGAACTGATAGGAGTTAATCCGCCTGGTTAATGTTATATCTATTACATGATTTATTATTTCATCTATGCTTTATCATTTTATTCAATGCATCATCCGTGCTCCTCTAGGAAACTATGAATGAGTACCTTAGCTTGAAGTTCAAATTTTGTTATATCCCTTTTTATGGCTCAGCCATTGTAACAAAATATATCACTACTGCCTTTGCCAAATGTATCTTTTTTATATACAAATCCACGCACTTCCATAACTACAGAGGTTATTTATCTTAATGTTCATACTTGCCTTTCATGTAAAAAGGTTTATAATTTAGTACAGCTAGCACTTTTATCTTCATGCATTTTAGTTATATAAGGAAGTTTAGTTTGTATTATGCAAAAAGTTGGTGCAGCTCGGTCAAAACTTTTCTATGATAGCCTATGCTATGAAATATATAACCTTGCAGCAGTCCATATGTGTAAACCATTTACTCCTTTTTTTTCCCTAAAGAATCAAATTATGCAAGCCTGATGATAATGTTGTTCACCATAGTGCTATATCTTTCTAAAGCATGTTTACCATTATTACATGTGCCAAGGCTCTTTTAATGATTCTACATGTTATTGATATACAATATCTCCTGGAAGGTATCATATACGCAAATGAGATCAAGGAGTCAAGACTCAAATCCCTCAATGCAAATATACATCGGATGGGCGTAACAAACACCATAATTTGCAACTATGATGGGAGGGAGGTGACAATCTTCTCTAAACCACTCCTAATTCCTTATGAGAGTCATTTTATCTGATTTTTTTATGTTTTTACATCTCTATGCAACCACCTCCTTCTCCCTTTTGGTGATTAATATTGTCTATTCTGCATCAACTTCAGCTACCCAAAATTCTAGGGAACAACTCAGTTGATAGGGTTCTATTGGATGCTCCTTGCAGTGGCACTGGGGTACACAGTCAATATCAGTTTCAAATTACTTGTAGAGCTTTTTTTGACTAAATAAGGTGAAACTAAATGTCACTTACACTTGTTGCAGGTTATATCTAAGGACATGTCTGTGAAAACCTCAAAAAGTGCTTTAGATATTCAAAATTGTGCTCATCTACAAAAGGTAGGCATTGTTCTGCCCTGTGTTGTGAGAAGATGCACTTCACCATCACACTTAGGGATTTAACTTTTCTAATGTTCAAGGTTAACTTCTAATCATCAGTTGTGAACTTTGCATTATATGAAAAATTCGACCTATCATTATTGCTTCACTACAATCTACAGTTCAATGCTTTTGAAGCCATATTGGATTGTGGGTTGTATTCATATGTTCTCCTTTTGTCCTAAATTCTAAATGTTAAATAAAAATGTAATGCGCATAAGGATACTAACTAGAAAATTATATCATTGACAAAATAATAACTTATTTATATCAGCAAAGCCACTGCTAGTTTTGCTCTATGGCTTTTGGCGAAATCAACTATTTCACCTGACAACCTTTCTTATGTGATTTCTTATATTGGTTGTCATAACTCTTTGGCTGGGGAACTAATATTTTTAGCATCTTTTATTAGAATGCTTTACTTTTTCGCTGAGTAAACTATGTAATCCTATGAGATTGAAAGACATGGAATTTTTTTTTTTTTTTTTTAATATTCTTTCATGTGTTTCTAATTAATAATAATTATGCATCATAAGGTTTTGGCTTCTCTTTCAATGTTGCATAATGTCATCTTCTACTGCTTGATTCTTTAACTGATATGATCATTAACTGCCATGTGGCTTAGCAATGACTACCTTCTTTTTAGCCAAATTAGATATTGTTCAGAAAGGTATCTGTGATCTTTCTTAAGAAAAGAAACATTCCAAAAGGTTTTTAATTCCTTACTATTTTCTTTGGCAGCAATTAATTCTTGCAGCAATTGATAGTGTAGATGCCAACTCAAAGTCAGGAGGATACATAGTCTACTCAACTTGCTCCATAATGGTTGCTGAGGTTTGTAGCTTAGAATGTCAACTGAATTTGCTTGTGCATTCTATTTCTTGTTCCTCAACTTTGAAATTTTCAGAATGAAGCAGTTATTGACTATGCCCTCAAGAAGAGGGATGTTAAAATTGTTCCTTGTGGCCTTGATTTTGGACGTCCAGGGTACTGCCTTAAACCTATTCATTTAACAATTAGGAAAGTGTGTCTATAATCTTACAATCTTCTATTCGCAGATTCATTCGCTTCAGAGGGCAGCATTTCCACCCTTCCTTAGACAAGACAAGACGTTTTTATCCTCACGTTCACAACATGGATGGATTCTTTGTAGCTAAGGTCAGTCTCATACCCATTTCACATTCCACAAGAGTTGATTTGTACCATCTCTTTGGCCTGTCACACATGATGTTTGTTGGTTTTGGCCTTGGCACATAATGTTTGTTGGTTTTGGCCTTGGCACATAATGTTTGTTGGTTTTAGTCTTGGTGCACTAGTTAGTATTGCTGAATGGAACCAGAGACTATTATGTTATTGTCTCTCCATTTGGAAATGTTACTTCTAACTAAATAGTTTGGTGCCAATACTGATTTTCCGAGTGCACAACTAAATTTCACTTGCAGCTGAAGAAAATGAGTAACACGAAGCTAGCTTCACAGCAATCTGAAACTTTAGGAGAGGTGGAGGAAGCGTCTGGGTTGACTGAAAGCAACGACCAGAATGATATTGAAGGAGATCTTCCCAAGTATGAGAAGAAAAAAGTTGTGGTAAAAAAGGAGAACAAACCATTGAACAAGGGCAATAATGGAGAAAAGGCATCTAAACATGAAAAGAGAGAGAAGAAGAAATTGCCTTCTAGAGAGGAAATTGCAAAAACAAGGTAATGGATCTCTCTACTCAAAAGCCAAAATTTGAGTATTGCATTTGATTTTCTTATATATGTATATTGTTGATTTACAGAGAAGAGAAAAGAGAAGCATTGAGGGAAGCAAAGAGAAAAGGAAAGACAGAAAGCAGAAGTGGTAACAAGAAGAAGAGGCAGAGAGTGTAAGCAAACAAAAGATGGGAGAATAGCAGAATCTTGGATATCCATCCACCTCTTTCCCAACATTTTTGTGCAACTATAAATTACACTTATTACAATTTTGTAACTTCTCCAGATGGATTGGTCTCACTTAACTATAAAGCTTTGCAATTATAAAATGAAATGTCAGACAACTCTATTTCTCATTAGTTATGTGATGCAAAGGTGTATTTATATCTACATGCAT
The DNA here is from genome assembly GCA_946896805.1 of Scutellaria galericulata. Taxonomy (NCBI): domain Eukaryota; kingdom Viridiplantae; phylum Streptophyta; class Magnoliopsida; order Lamiales; family Lamiaceae; genus Scutellaria; species Scutellaria galericulata. Next base: position 8,700,923 of record OX335798.1, on the reverse strand, counting down.
TTTCTAATATATAGGTCACCGATCGATTGATAATTTGATACATTATTTTTAACTTTAAACTTTGTATAATAATAATATTAAAATTTTATTACATCAGTAACTAAATCTTAGTTATGATGTAAGGTTAATTCTTCTTTTTTATTATTTTATTTTGGGTAGTCCGGAGAGGTTAAAGGGTAATATATCTCTTATTACAAAAATAATAGCTAGATGATGATTCATTAATTAAACTTGCTCCTTGTATACTAAAATGATTTTTAATTTAACATTAGTAATATATCTTATGCCAAATTTTGAACTGAATATTTTTAACTCAACATTACAGCTAGAATTTCTTCAAAAAAGTCGAACTTATTCCTTTTCATTTTCATGGTTTGTTTTATAAATTCACCTGTTATTTCCTATAAGAAGAATATGGGATACCAATTTTACTATTTTCAGAAAATACATCTTACAGAATTAAACAACATTGTATAAATATATTTAAATAAAATTGGTAATTGAGCATGGAGATTTCGGATATGGGATAGGTGTTAGGAATTTAAGAGTAATTATGGAGAATTTGATATGAATGAAAAATGAAAACAATGATTTGTTGACAATGACTGCGTTTAAGGGCACTACCAAATCAGGAGAATTTATTAATTTCGTGTGTTGACAAATACAATGATAGGGTTATTTATAGCCAAAATTGGGTTGTAGCCCTAAAAAGCCCATTCAACCCGACGGGCCAACCGTGATTGTGGGTCGTTACATAGATGATCCAGACTCCATAACCCAACAATCTCCCACTTGGAGACTGACTTCAAATGTAACTTGTCTCCTCCATCTCATTAATTACTCTCACCGGTAGTAGTACCAAGCCTTCATCTCAGTTTCCAAAGCCAGTTGAAGCCATGCATGCCTTCAACTTCTCTAAGGTCACAACCTTAGTCAACATATCAATAGGATTCTCACTTCCTCGAATCTTATTCTCCATGAGGTAGCAAATGTAATGATACCTCAACTCAATGTGCTTCGTTCTTGAGTGAAAAACTGAATTTTTTGCTAAGTGATAGCACTCTGACCATCACTGTACAAAATACTATCCTTCTGCTCCTTCCCCAATTCATGCACGATATTCTGCAACCATACCATCTCTTTACTAGCCTCAGTCATTGCTACATACTCTGCTTCTGTAGTGGACTGAGCTACGATCTTCTACAACTTAGAAGTCCAAGAAATTGTTGTACCACCAAATGTAAACACGTATCGGGTTGTACTTCTTTTATCAAGATCACTTGATGCTAAGTCTGCATCAACATACCCTACCAATGTAACACATTTGCCCTCAAAGCATAAGGTTTTTTCTGTAGTAACTTTCAAGTACTTGAAGATCCACTTTCTTGCCTCCCAATGTTGCTTCCCCGGATTACCCATGAACCAACTAACTACTCCCACTGCATGTGCAATGTCAGGTCTTGTGCACACCATAGCATATATCAGACTGCCAATTGGAATTTTTTGCACATAGGCACGCTCATCTTCACTACTGGGTGAGTCCTTGTTGGATAGCTTGAACTGGCTACTCAAAGGGACACGAACTGACTTTGCATCTTCTATACTAAACCTCTTCAAAACCTTCTTGACATACTCAACTTGCGAAAGATACAACTTTTCCGCCATCCTATCATGCTCAATGCGCATGCCCAGAATTTGCTTAGCCTCTCCGAGGTCCTTCATAGCAAACCCGTCAGCAACTGCTTCTTCAACTTGCTCACCTCTCGAGCACTAGAACCTGCTGTCAACATGTCATCAACGTATAACAACAAATGATATAGCCCTTGATGAACCTCTTGAAGTAACAAGAATGGCTAGCCTCGCATCTATAGAATTCAATCTCATGTATGAATCCATCAAACTTCTTACCACTGTAATGGAGTTTGTTTCAAACCATACAAGCTCTTCTTCAATTTGCAAACAAGCTTATTGTTCCCTTCTGATAAGTATCCTTCTGGTTGCTCCATGTAGATGTCCTCCACCAAGTCACCATGAAGAAAGACCGTTTTCACATCCATCTACTCTAACATCAAGTTTTCTGCAGCCACCATACTCAAAACCAACCAAATGGTGGTTAATTTCACAATAGGAGTGAAAACGTCGATAAAATCAATACAATGTTTCTGCTCAAACCCTTTTGCAACTAGTCTTGCCTTGTAAACCTACTTGTTATACAACACTTTTTTCCCTTTTGGAAGCTCAACTAGTTTCCACATTTCGTTAGCCTTCAACGAATTCATTTCATCATCCATCACAAGTTTCCACTTGCTCACATGTTCACTACATGTTGCCTTTACATAACATTCTGGTTCACCGCCCCTCTGTCAACAATAAGTAATGAAGAGAAGGTGAATACCTATCAGGCGATTTATATATTCTGGTCGACCTTTGCAATGAAATTATCGGATGTGGTGTGTGTGGTTCCTTGTCAACTACCACCTGTTCATCATTAACCACTTTGCTCCCACCCGAGTTCGAGATGTCTAACTCGACAACTTGTTTCTCAGAACCAACTGATTTAGATGCACCCAACCTGTCTTTGTACAAGATCTGATTCATTAAATATGACATCGCAACTACGAATTACTTTTCGATTATGTTCATCCCAAAATCGATAGCCAAATTCATCACCACCATATCTAATAAACATACATTTAACAAATATATCGTCCAACTTACTTCTATTAGCAACATCAATATGCATGTATGAAACACAACCAAATACTCGAAGAAATGACAGATTTGCCTCTTTACCGCTCTAGACCTTCTCTGGTATGCAATTTTCCAAGGAAGTTGAGGGTCCTTTGTTTATCAAGTAAGTTGCAGTATTAACTGCATCTGCCTAAAACATCTTCGGCAGCCACACTTCAGACTCATGCTTTTAGCATGCTCACATAAAGTTCTGTTCATTCGTTCTGCAACACCGTTCAATTGAGGGGTTCCTTTCACAATTTTCTCCATGCGAATTCCATTCGCAGCACAAAATTCTTTGAACTCTTGGAGCTCGTACTCTCCACCATTATCAGATCTCAGACACTTCACCTTGAGACCTGTCTCAATTCTACTAGTGTCTTCCACTTCATGAAAGCATCAAAGACATCAGACTTATTTTTCAGAAAATAAACTCAAACCTACCTCGTGGAGTCATCAATAAAAGTCATGTAATATGACGCTCCATAAAGAGATGTCACCGGAGCTGGTCCCACAAGTCGTTGTGGACTTACTCTAATTTCTGTTTCTTCAAAGTTTTGTCTTCTTTCAAAAAGCTCACTCTTTTCTATTTTCCGAATACACAATCGTCACATAACCCGATTTCAACTATTTTGAGGCCTGACAGCTTACCCTTCGAACACAACACTTTCATCCCCTTCTCACTCATGTGGCCAAGACGACAATGCCACAAATCTACATTGTTCTTTGCACTTGCAAGAACAATGTTATCCCGGGGGTTGCCTGTGATATACAATGTTCCCTTCTTATTGGCTCGAGCCACCACCATAGCTCCTTTAGATCTTCCACGTTCTACAACCAAAGGTCGCAATGGACTGCTTACGCTCAGTGGTTGCGTTTGTTGATTTGTTATCCTTCTTCGGTGTCCTGCACTGATTTTTATAATGTCCGAGTTCATGACAATTGTTGCACTCAATCTAGCTCTTGCCTTCTTCAGCTTATTTCTACCCATCGACTTCGATCTTTCTTGATTTGAATTTGATTTTGATTCTGATCTACCTCTGTTTCCTGTACTCAAGGCTGAATTTATGGCTACACTCAATTCTTTCCTGCGAATTTCTTCGCTTATGATCAGGTCTCTAATTTTATCGAATCTCAGTTTCACCTTCCCTGGTGAAGCACTAACAGTTGTCACCGTCTCACTCCAACTTTCTGATAGAGAGGATAACAAGATTAGGGCTTGTACATCATCATCGAAATTAATCTCAACCAAGCTTAGTTGGGCTTTAATCATATTGAACTCGTTCAGATGATTGGCTACTGTAGCACCCTCTGTCATCCTTAGGTTAAACAATCGCCGCATCAGATAAACCTTGTTCGCGGTTGATGGCTTCTCGTACATCTCAGTCAGAATCTCTAACATCTCATTCGTGCTTTTTGCCTTTACTGTGTGCAGCGCAACGTTCTTGGATAACGACAGATGAACCACACTCATCGCCTTCCTATCCAACAGAGCCCACTCATCGTCCTTCATAGTTTCGGGCTTCTTACCCAAAGGTTGATACCGATCTTTACCATATAGGTAATCCTCGATTTGTAATTTTCAAAACCCGAAATTTGATCCATCAAACTTCTCAACAGGCGATTTCCCTTCAACCATCGTAATTGTTCCCACCAGATCTACTGAACCCGATGCTCTAGATACTAGTTAGGAATTTAAGAGCAATTATGGAGAATTTGATATGAACAAAAAATAAAGAACAACGATTGTTGACCTAGTTCGTCAAGAATGATTATGTCTGGGGACACTACCAAGCCAGAAGAATTTATTAATTTCGTATGTTGACAAATACAATGAATTTAGGGTTATTTATAGCCAAAACTGTACTGTAGCTCTAAAAAGCCCATTAGACCCGATGGACCTACCGTAATCGTGGGTCATTACATAGACGATCAATCTCCATAACCCAACAATAGGAAGGGATCCTAAGCCTATGGTATACTACCTAATCCATAATGCTGATTAAATTATAATATATACATCATTTGTTTCTATTAAAAAATATATTAAAAGTAAACAACTTTACTTATTTTTCCTTTTCCAATCGAAACCCATGAGTTCCCTTCTTTTACTTTCATTTGAATTTTGTTTTGAGATGTTTAATTATCTACTAACCATTCATTTTAAATCCTTTTTTTTTTCCATGTAACATACCCGACAAGGATGAGATGTGATTTGCGACTTGCGAGTGCTGATGACGATAATAAATAGGAATGAGCTGAGTATATATTGACCAGGACCCATTTCCACAATATGAGATTCTCTATTACACACATTCCAAATCTCTTTTATTTTATTACTCACTGTATATATAGACTGGTATAACATCATGACTCATACATGGTGTACACTCATCAAGAAAATGATTTAAGTGTAAGACAGGAAATAACCATAATGTTAGTTTTCCCCCCTAAAAAAAAAAAAGGAAACATCTGAAGATCATCAATCAACATAGAGGCTAAGCATCAAAAGGAACCCTTATGAGTTTCTCAGATAGGGGGAATAATAACAACATACTTTAGAGTTTGGGGTTCAATGGAATCATCATACCAACAGACATGCCAATGGACTCCGAATTCCGTGTTTGAGAACGAAAGCAGGCATTGATCGTAATACCTGCTTTCTCATTGAGTCGTCACACTTTTTGCAAGATTACGAGGCTGATCGACATTGTATCCTCGTAGAACAGTCAGATGATATGCCAAAAGCTGCAGTCACAAGTTCAACAATGGGTGTAAGGTTTAAACTTGAGCTGCATTCGACCTCACCCCGATGAAAGAAAGAGGAACGATTGAGTAATCAGATTGATAAGAAAAAGTCATGAATAACATCATCACCTGAAGAGGAACTATGTTAATTACAGGCTGTAAGCAGTCCTCAACCTGAGGAACTTCAATTACACGACAAGATCCACCGACACACACAGATGTCGCATCACCTTTAGTACACATCACTATGAGCCGACCTTTCCGAGCATGAAGTTGCTGAATCACCGACTGTTGTTTGCTGTAAACGAGAACGTGTGAAGAGGGAAGAATCGAAAATTACATCAAAGTAACAGCACTGGTTTACTAGGAAAAGTCTTGAACCTGAAACACGTATCACGAGTAGCAATAACAACGATGGGGAGAGTTTCATCAACTAAAGCCAAGGGACCATGCTTCATCTCACCAGCAAGTATTCCTTCACTGTGCATAAGTGCTACTTCTTTTACCTTTAGTGCACCTTCCAATGCAGTTGCGTAATTATATCCTCTTCCGAAAACTAGAAGCGATTGTTCTGCAATTAGTAATTGAGCAAGATCTTTCATTTCCTGATCAAGCTTGAGAACCTCTTTCACCTTACCTGTAAATTATCAAAACATGACATCGGTCATAACTCACAACACACAACAAACATATCTTCCACTAGAGTTTCTAGTCATATAAAGTGGGGTGAGCAAGCATATCAATATCAGACATACTTGGCAAATCAAATAGTCCTTCTATTATTGCTTCCCGTCTCGCTTGACTAGAAATTATGTCATCTCCGATGGCCAGAGCCAACATAGCCATGACTACAATTTGGCTTGTGTATGCCTGTTCATGTATGTTCATAAAACGACTAGCAGATGCAACTAATAGGAAGTAAACATGTAGATAAGATGGGAGATTTGTTTACCTTGGTACTAGCTACACCTATCTCACAACCAGCATTTATGTGAACGCCGCAATGTGTATTCCTAGCAATTGCACTACCAACAGTATTAGTGATGCCAACACATAATGCATCATTTTCTAATGCATATTCTAATGCCTGCAAAGTATCAGCTGTTTCTCCTGATTGACTAACAAAGACGGTAGTATCTTCTCTGTATATAGGCCCCTGCCTATCCACCAAATCACTAGCAATCTCCATTGTTACAGGGATACCTGAACGAAAAATTTAATTTAGTAACAGAATCAGCAATCTTATGGTGCATGACAAGTCTCATGAACTAGGCTTACCAGAAAGCTCTTCCAAAATGGGCCTTGCAGCTAAAGCTGCATTATAACTAGTGCCACAGCCAATAAAAACTATTCTTCTGCTTCTCCTTATGGTTTTTAGGTGATCCTTTAGCCCTCCTAAAAGGACACTCTTGGCTTTACATGATCCTCCACGTAAAAGCCTCCCTCTCATAGTTGTTGTGAGGGATTCTGGTTGTTCATGAATTTCTTTTTGCATATAGTGGTCGTATTTCCCTTTATTTATTTGTTCAACCTCCATTTCCAGAACTGATAGTGCACGTTCGACAGAAGCTGGCCTTTTTAGTGTTCCACCAACTTTTTCTTTGGCATTGTTGAACTTGAAAATGGATGCACCTCCATCCTGTAGCCACCAAAACCAATAAAAGTAAAGCCCAAGAGGAGACTTTAATATAACTCTTCCATGGTGAATGGCTCAGAAGAAAGCTAATAACTTAACAATCAATCATCCAGATGACACACTTGCAAAAACACTTCTCCAGAGAAAAAAAAAAAAAAAAAACACTTTCATTTTTCTATAGATAACTATAATTGTGGTGATAACAACAGCCGCAGTAACTTGGTTTTCCTTACTAGTAAGAAATAAGCAAACTACAGGCATTCAGATAGATGAAGGTACCAATAAGTTCCTAGGTTTAGAAGTTTTTCTAATCCAGTGATACTGCAACACATAAAATAATAAAGTTGTAATACCATTTTTCAAGAAAGGCAAAGTCAAAGTATCTTGTAATGGGCTTAATAGAAACTGGAAAACCATGAATACTATAGGAACAGCTGTAGTAACTTGGGCTTCCTTATAAATAAGAAGTACACAAACTACAGGCATTCAGATAAAAAAGGCATCAATAATTTCCTAAGTTTAGAAGTTCCTATAATGACACCGCAACACATAGTAAATTAATATTTTTCAAGGAAAAAGGCAAAGTCAAAGTAACTTGTAATTGGCTTAGGAGGAACTGGAAAACATTTTAAAGTTAACCATGAGTATAATAGGGAATGGCCCCTACCTTCTAAAATTGTAAATCAGAAATCAAATTATCGATATTTTGAAAGAAAACTGGTCAGAGAATACCGTATTATTTTCTAGAAAGGGAACTAAGTGTCTGTCAAGTTTGTAAAATGCAGGAATAAAAATGTCATACAGCATCCAAGCTTATATAAGGATGGAGAGTTCCAAACAATTGGGACCTTTCAAAAATTGAAGACAATGGATAGCCTAAGGCCCAACCCTGTATCCACATTCCCTTCGCCTTAGGGGTCATCATGGAGTTTTTGGCTGTAAACATTTTAAATAAATAAAAGCACGTCTAGGCTTTTTGCCTAAAATAAATGGAAGGATCTAAGAAATTAAATTTTTTGTAAGGATTACAACTTATCATCACAAATTTGCATCTTCAGTGTCACAGATGTGCTTGAAGATTCTATCAGAATTTAGAAATATACTACCCAGATTCAATTTTAAATCTCATCTCTTCTTTTGAGAACAAGTAGAAAAGAAAACTTCCTTTTCATGTCTTCTCTCAAATGAAACAAGACGAAAAAGAAAAGAAACAAAGCTAAACAAGAAGATCAGGTAGAGAATGTGTTTATCCACTCCTCCGCAATACTGAATGCAAGAACCACATCATGATACAATTTACGAGCTTGAAATCAGTTAGTGTCAAGGGAACCATTAAAATCAACTAAACAGAAATAGTAATTAAGCAGTATAACAAAAAGTACCTTGAGATGAACAACTTCACCATCCTCAATCACCAATACTTTTTTTGTGTGCTCCACCAAAGCACTGGCATCACTTGACAAAAAGAGTTCCTTTGGTTGCCCATTGCTTGAAAGAAATTTTGTGTCATCAAAAGATGCTCTGCTGGCCTCTTCTGTCAACTCCTGCAATACCAGCAACGTCATTTTCCAAAAGAAATATACATAAGCTCACAATTCTTGTATTTGTGTTCATATCTTTCTTCCAAGCAAGCATAAATAAACTGATAAACTTAAAAGGTAAATGCTTGAAAGAGCCACACACAACTTACTTTTACACCAAGGAGCAATGGACTACCACGTTTGCATGCAATCAATTCGTTGGGATAATGTGTGCTTTTGAAAATCAGAGCAAATGCTCCTTCAAGATGCCTTATTACTTCGAGCACAACTTGACTAAATGTGACAGTCTTGTCACCTACACAAAACAGTTGCATAAGAAAATATTTGAACTAATACTAAATATAGAAGATTTTCTCATATAAAAAGATAAACTAAAAGAAAATATATGGTAAAGAACAAGTAACTAGTTAAAAAATTATAATAACAGCCTCTGTCTAGCTCAAGGAAATGAAGGAAATAAAACAAAGGGCAACACAGATGTATCTGTTATCATTCACCATGAAGACAGAAAACGATAAAAATTTGAAGCTGCAAATACTTCATATTGGTGTTGTATTTTCTCATATGGTAAGTTCATGCTACTGATGAAAATAAGTAAAAAAAAATACAAGGCGTTTATTATGGACAAGACGATAATTGTGGTTTAATGAAGATAATTGGAAAGCAAGAGAGAAACTATCTAATTGTTCCTCTGCTAAAACACATGTGAATGTATTTTAGGAGATAATTTTCTTAACATTCCTTACATCTCATCCATTAGCCATTCAGTGCCTCAATCTAGAGCATGCTATGCCAACACTTAGTACAAAAACAACAAAATAAAGAGAAAGATGACTATAAACAACCCCCACCCTCGGAAGTGGTTTGGGCCCAAGGTCAAGGGTGTTTTGGGATTTGACCCTGGCCATTGCCATCCCTTCATTAGCTTCTTTATTTTTTCCAGAGTAAAAATAAATTCTCTTTCATATAAAAACCTGAGTTTGCTTAACATAAATAATTCAGCAGATTATACTTTTAGTGCTAAATTTCTCAAGCATTATTTCTCGATAAGCTGATTAAAATGAAACGATGCATACACAATATTCATTTTGTTTAAACAAGTATGAGCACTGGCAACTTGTTTCTCTGTACAAATTAACAACTATGCAGGAAAGAAGACAAAAAAAGTCCCTAGAACTACAGCAAAAGTCCTTCTACAGTCGCAAGAGGATACCTTCCTCAATTGCATTATCAAAGACAAACTTTGCGAGCTTCGGAATGACTTCTGTATCAGTGTCAGATTCAAAAGTGAAACCATGGCGAACAAGTGTCTCTTTTAACACCTAAAAGATCATGAGGTGGTGCATCAGTAGCATGGAATAGAAAAAGAAAACTTAATAAGGATGAAAAAATACAAATCAGAAGCTCAATGGAAACACAGGGTACATACTCATCACCATCTAATTTCTCCTTTTCATTTATCCTACCTTAAACATTTAAGTTTTAATGGACATAGCTTCATTAAGATAAATTGGCAGCAAGAACATAAAGTTGTAAGTTATGACAAATTATATCAAACAGCAATTGTTATGTCTACAGTATCAAGGCTGCAGCAAATATATATCTCCATGCAACAAATCAGTCAAATAAACAAAATTCAATGGCATAGCCAGATGCATAAATAATTGGCAACAATTAGAAAAGGGAAATTGACCTCATAATTGGTTATAACTCCATTATGAACAACTACGAACTCATTTCTTGCATCAGATGTCTGAGGATGACTATTCCTAGGAGATGGTTCTCCATGTGTGGCCCAGCGAGTGTGTGCTATTCCAGCATGGTTTGAGAATGACTCTTCCAAATTTAAATCTATAGCAGCAACCTCTGCAAATATGAAATAAGAATCATTACTGCCATGAAAGGTAGAAGAAAGCTTTTGTCATGAAGTCAGATACAAACAAAATTCAATAAAGAAATCTACAAGCCTCTGGAGAAAAAGCTAGAAGGCATCAACAGGTGAGATATTTAACACCCATAGATGTCGTATATCATCAAAAATCAATGAGATATGGAAATAGCTAAATACTTCCTGGCATATTCAACTTTTTTTTTATACCTAATATATTATTATGCCACCTTAGATACCCAAAGTCCTAAACTGTATAACATTTAAGACACAAGACCTGCCCTAGTTGTAAATGGAGGCCATCTTACTTGACATGCACTGCGTATTCTGCAACTGTGACTATCATGATCATACTGTACAAATATGTGAATCACCATGCTTACAACTAAGTTGAAGAAGTAGGCATTCTATGAAGGAGTTATTTTCTAGCATATATTGAGAAGCAACGTGAAATGAATGCAAAATTAATGCATTGCCATAGAAGTTAAAGCCTAACAGAAAACTTTTTCCATATTATTGATTCCTTCACAAAGCATAGTATTTTTCAACCAAATATATATTGGAATGATTCTCCATAATCATAGTTATTTCTAACTAAAGATCAGTTTACAATAACATAAAAAAATTTAGATAAATAGAGTCTATTGGTCAAAGTAACACCACTAACAAGCTTGGACTTTGATTGAAGACAGCTCACTTGTGCGAAGTGCTACCTATTCAGCCTGAATTTCCAATTTTAAATGCTAAGAAAGTCAAACTAATATCAGGAGGAACTGAACATATACTCAATTTTAGAACATCGATGTTACTACTGAGAGCACTGAATATCAACATAATTCCACATATAATCTCTATCATGATTTTAAAATGATTATGCTTGTAATCTCTAGCTTCATTTTAAAATGATTTCCTATAGTTATCTCTCTTCTACGTTCAATAATATTTACTCCCATCACTCCTATCGAAATAGCTCTAACTCTAAATGAAATACAATTACACACACACTTCCATAATCCTCATCAAACCATGAAATCCAATAAAGTAAATATCGAACAGGAAGAAATGATCGCAGTCGATCAGTCGAAGCAAGTATTTCTTCTCTCTCCAGATAACTCGAAACAGAAGAAGTCAACACCAAAACAACGCCATATCCAAAAGGCGCATGCAAAAAAAGGGGGAGTGGTGAAATTACCTTCATAGACTGATTTCACGAGTGAATCGATGTTGCCTTCCTTTCGAAAGACAAGAGGGGGAGGGACAGCATCAGCATTGGAGGAGCTGGAAGAAGAATCAATGGAGATTCCGGCGGAATCATAGCCTCTGTACTCCAAACGCCGGAGACCGTTAAAAAGGAGTTCCAAAATGTAGCGTCTCTCTCTGCAGACATTGAAATTCAAATACGCGAAAATCCCACACATGATTTTCTCGGAGCTCGCTCTTCGTATGGAGAATGAGCAACGAGAATGGAATGGAAAAATCCAAAATTTCCAGTTTCAACTGTTTTGATTTGGAAAATTGGAGAGTGGTTTTTTTGAAGAGGCGAGGGAGGGTGGTGTGTTCTGACCAATCATGAGCGTTTGTTTGTGTCCATCTGTCTCTGTATCTTATAGGTGACTTGGAAACTTGCCACTGTGCCCATTTGGGAGTTCCCAATTTTAGATTTTCTCCAAACGGCCCCGTTTTATTTGTTGGACCGATTTTCCATGTATTTCAAATTGAATTGTTCAATTAATGAGATAAAATTAAATTACGACTTTCCATGAAACTGAGGTTTTGTGCAGATCAATGAGATTTTTGGAGACTTTGAAGTTGGCTGACTTTATTATTAATTCAACTAGATTAGGTTTGGTGTGATCACGGATGAAAATTTTTGGTATAGAAGCATCACTGTCTTAATTTTACGAAAATATATATATCAATAAAAATATTGACTTTGATACTTATCTATAATTTCACAATATTTCATTAATTTTTCTACAATTTATATCATAAAGAGCTTGAAATTACTGTATTGTCAAGCATTGGAGAGTCTCAACTCTTCTTTTATAGATAAAGATTTGTCTGAAACGATTTTCAATCCTTCCTTATAATGTAAATAGAATGTGTGGACTATAAAAATTCATTGATAATAGATTGATGGAAGACTTTAATTTTTACAATAGAAAATATATTCAAACATTTTCTAAATGAATACATTTTTTCAAATATACAATTATTTTTTAATTAAATATTAAATATACAATTAACAATGCGATAAATATTACAATTATGACAGAATATCCTAGAAAACTAAAATCTTTAAAAGTAACAAATGTTGTAGATATGTATGGGTGTACTATGTTGTATCATACTATCATGTACGCCAGAATTGTAAGTCATCAAATAAATAAAAAAGTACCAACACTAAATAAATCCTTAAGATTTTTTTTAATTTTTATTATTGGTCTAATTCGGCCAACCTATTTAATAAATTAGTCATGTTAAAACTTTTTATCAAACATATCTATGAATATAGGCTAGGTTCGGGCTTAAAAAAAGCCCTGATAGACCTGCATATTTATAATATTTATATAAAATATATGATATATTTGATATCTTTTATAGTTGTACATATATGTAGTTTAATTTATATTTTATATTTTTATATTTTATATTATTTTCATTTTCTCGGTGTAATTTTCTAAGTTTAAATGGAAGTTTATTTTTGAAAAAAAATATATTTCATACTAGATAATTTTGTAGGCTTTTGATAAACTTTAGGTCAGGTTTTATTCACAAAACAGGTTAAACTTAGGCTAAAAAAAAATATTCATATACAATAAGTTAGATTTATACATAATATTTACATTTCAGGTTTAAACCGACCAACAAAAAGTCCAATTTGACTTAATTTATTCTCACCCCTAAACTTAGACCCAATTTTTTAATAAGTGAAAGGAGGCTATTGCTATGTTCCAGCATATATAGTATCATAAACGATTTTAACCAAAAGTCAAAACCTATGAAAGGTGGAATTATTCCTATTACAATATAAATGATTTTATGTAACATTTGATGGTAACATTTTTAGTTTATGTAACATATTATTGTAACATCTTTTATATTATAATATTATTTAACACTTTTGTAACACTTTATTAATATATAACACTTATACATACCATTTTATTAATATGTAATATTTGTATGTAACACTCTATTTGTTGGTCCCAAGTGGTGTCCGAGGTTCAGAGGGGGTGAATGAACCTTGGTCGATTTTGAAAATCTGATTAAAACTTATTGTTCTGCAAGTTACTTGAACTTCCAGCGCCAGTCAGTTACTGTTTACAGCACTAGGATGCAGTGCTACACGCTGTAACTTAGAGTTTTATACGCAGCGAAAAAAAAAGGTTTTAAGACACAAGACTGGTTTTCTCAAATATGATCTTTTTCAAAACGTTTTATGCTTTATGACAGATATAGATATAAAAGATAAAACACAAATAAGAATGCAATAAAACACTTATGGCTTATAGTGGTTCGAAGGTGGTGTAATCCTTCTACGTCCACTCTACTGCTACCTCGAGCAGGAACTTTGTTAAGCAAGATTGATTTACAAGACACTCCTAATAATCTATCAACTTACAAAGCTAAACACCTACTAGAGTCCAGCATATACACAACAACTGCAAACTCTAAAGGCAAACCCACATAGGGTTTCAAACTCCCATACAGGGAAGCCGTCTATATCTTAGACAACTATACAAACAGCAAGGATCTCTCCTATCAACTGTTCGACACCTAAAACAACCTAAGCACACAACAACAAGGTTAAAAAGTATATAGATTTGTTCTTCAACTGGTGCGTGAAGTGAGCTTCTGAATCCTTCAAAGGATCTTTCAGCTTTGAACTTGTTTCACTTCACAGAGGTTGAGTGACTGAAACTAAGAGTAGACTCGAAAGAGTATAGCTTGAATGCTTGAGAGTTTTTGTACAAATGTTTCAGTTGTCAGCTTCAGGGTTGCTCATCCTCTATTTATACTTGTAGAGAAGATATCCGTTGAAGGAGATATCTCCCATTTTGAATTTAAGTGTACATGATCAAATGTATGACTTGCATTTAATGCGTCTTGACTTTTCTTTCTGGAGCATTTAATGCGGTGGTTGCAGCTCGCAGCTTTCTGCAGCGCGTCAGTCCACGTGGCGTCTTGGCATTAGCTCCGTGTCTGCAACTTTGATCTTCTCTAGAACGACTCTATTTATTCTTGATTGGATCTTCGTTCATCGTACTGCATTTACCCTTCCTCGAATTGCAGGATACTTATTTTGTTTGTCATTGGCGCTATTGACTGTTTGAGTAGTAGGCTTCGCGTTGTATCCTAGGTCTGCTTGCAGCTGTTTGTCTTTTACAGTTCTGTTGTAACTTAGACCTTCTTGCAATATCTTCGTACGGTACTGCTGTATCTTTTCTTGCAGTATTCCTGTAACTTTTTCTTGCAGCGATGCTACATGCCGTTCTTACTTGCTTTGCTTCAATGCTGTAACTACCTTCTTGCAGTGTTGCTGTATCTGCTTTCTTGCAGCAGCTTCGTTCTGAAATCTTCGATGCAGCATTGTATACATGTGTATCTCCATCTTTCAGCTTCTATAACTACACTCAATCATAGTCTATGTTTTCACTTAAACATTGTGAAAAATGGGGTACTCAAACTTCTTATTACATTCTTGGTTTGTCTCATCAAAATCTAAACACTGAAATCCCAACAATTTTCCCATTTTTTATGATGACAAAACCATTACATTATTTCGTTCATGAATAAGGCTTTTATTTTGTATTATATCATTTTTCATCAGGATTACATATTTGATAAGCTTTGAGAAATAAAGTCTAATCTTGGATTCATCAGAGATGTACCTTGTCTACCCCTTTATGAAATATATGATTATTGCTGAAACAGGGACCTCCTTGTAGACGTTTCATCTGGTCTTCTTTCAGCAGTCCTTCCTTCTTACTATGCTCTTTCTCTTGATCCTTTCCACCAGTCTTGAATGGACTCCTGATAGGATTCTTCAAGTATCTCCTGAATCTTTGAGATCTGAATCCATCTCAGCCAGAAGTCCTCACAGTAAGGCACTATATAACCTTGTTTCACTCTGTCTATGTAGTAATTCTAGACTTTAAGCTCTTCAGCCCTAGTAAGCTCTTCATATCTTCTCAGTGCAGTTTGACAGGTTTGAAATCTACTGAATTTGTCATTTCTACATAGAAATATGATGTTTCTGAGATACTCGGATCTCTTGTACAACGTGATTGATTCGAATGATGGATTTCTATCTGTAGGCAACTTGACTGCCTTGAAGATGTTTAAGCTCCAGGCCATGTTCTCTCCATCGGGCCTCTGATCTATCAACACTAACACTTCAGCAGATATGTTGTCTGTGTCAAGATGTGGAATTTCTTGAGGGGGATATTCGTAGAGGTCTTTGTCAAAGATTCTCCTCTCACCAATCATTCCATGCCTTTGCATCCAGACATATTCTTCTTTTTCAACCCTGGTTCTCTCCGCCTTCTGAGCAACCATTTTCTCGTTGTAATGCCTTTCAGCCTCGGCTCTATTCACCCTCTTTCTTGAGCCTTGCTGTTGGCTCTCTCTCCCTCTCTTTGTATGATGAGAAGAGGGAGGTGCTGCATCTTTGCTTGCAGCATTGCTGTATGCAGCGCCTGCTACTGATCTGCTTGCAGCAGCTGCACCACCAGCTCCTCCTTCATCATATTTTCTCCATCTTTTTGGAGAAGGGGCGTCAGCAGCAGCAGATGATCCAGACCTCTTCCTCCTCCTACTTTGAGGCTGGTCATCATCTTCTTCCTCACATTCTTCCTTCCCATAGCTCCGGTATCTATCTTGAAATCCTTCCCCCTTTTTGGCATCATCAAAAGCCGGGGGTGGAGCAGGGGCATTTGGAACCACTTTAGAACGTGGTCTTCTTGCAGGTGCTGGGGCTTCCCTGGATCCTTGGGCATACTAAGGGAATGCATTCACCATAATGTCCCTCAGTTCTCCTACGATCATCTCCAGGTTCCCCAATCGATCGTCGATACTTCTGGTTCTTCTGGATTGATCGGTTACATGGTCCAGAAGTGTCTCTAGCACTATGGAGTGAGTGTGCAGCCTTTCCGATGTTGTTTCTGCATGTCGCCTGCATAGTTTGACTTCAGCTCGGGTGCTTGCTGCTTCTCTTTTCAGTTCTCCCTCCATTCTAACCCTGTCCATGTACAGCCTGTGAGCATTATCATTCAGAGTTCGCTTGATCATTTTAGGCAGTGCTTCAATATCTTTCTTGAAGTAGGACATGGTTTCAGCGTAGAACTTGGCGCCGACCATCATGTTGTTCTACATGTTAGACTCATGATCCTGAAGAGCATGAAACAAGTGTCTAACAGCAGCAACTACCCTGTCAATCGATTCATCAGAGGTCAGGCCTGCATTCCATCTTTGAGAGACAGCAGCCGATGCAGCATAAGGAACTAAAGATCTTGGGGGCTGTGCTGCATCCTGCCTTAGAGCCTCTGGTGTAATTTCTTCATCCTCATGAAGGCTTGATAAGGGACTTGGGCAGCCTGAGGTGGGATTTTCTTCAACGACTTCTTCCTCCTTATCGGATGATATCGTGACTGCCATGTCACCAATATTTCCATATTTAGCTCTGTTGTGGTCAACCATCATCTGGAGGAATTCAACATACTCAGTTTCCTCAATAACCTCTGCTGCTGTAACCCGAATAGGTTCTTTTGAGCGTGCAGCAGCAACAACATCAACCTCCTCATGAGGTGTCTCTAGCTGTTTAGCGGTTACCTCAACTTCTCCTCGAACATCCTCTAAGGGTACTGTCTCAACAGCCGTCCCTTCAGAGATTTTCTCACCCTCAAAGAGTGTTGTCTGAACAACAGCCTCGCCTGAGGTCTTCAGTAAGGACCCCGTCTTCTCGGCTGGTCTTGTATCTTCGACAATCTCTACTGCAATAATGGGTTATTGCAGCTCTTGTTGGTTTCTTGCAGCTTTCACTGTATGCAGCACTGAAAGCTCGACTGCTGCAAGAATCTCAGCCTCCACCATTCTTGTTTCTTCTGCAGCTTCTGATAGGGTGGCTGTTTACTGTATTGCTGTCTTTGCCAGTACAGGGAGTACTGTCTCTGTAACTTCCTTCGTGGTCGCGTCATCGGCAATCTCAGCAATGTCAGAGAGAATGTCTCTGATGATGGCGGTTGGTTCCCCCTGAGTGTCTACAACAACATCAGGAACGGTATGTACCGGGGAATCGCCGTAGTCCACCAGTTGCAGCTCCTCCTCCTCCAAAGAATCAAGTGTGACTATATTGGAGAGGCCTTCAACCATTTGCTCATATGCAGGGGAGTTTGAATTGAGATGACTTGAGCTTCCTTCTCCCCGCATTCTCTTAGGAGTGTGCTGCATCATTGTCTCTTTGACACTTGCTTGCAGCGCTTGTTGCAGCATGGCCTCCTCAGCCTGCTCCACTCCTAGGGTGTCGATTTGCTCTTGCGCAAATGCGACATCATCGCCCCTTCTTACAACCTCTACAGCTGAGGCTAGGAAGATTTGAGCATCATTTATTTCTACTTTCATCGACAGCTCTGCAGAGTGGGATTCTGCAAGAGTTTTGCCTTTCCCTTTGTCCAGTGCTCCCTGAGCAGCAGTGCTTCTTGATCGATCTTGCACCTTTGCTGCATACTCAGGTTGCAGGAGCACCGGAATATCTTCTGAATTGGCCCACTCCAGGACTGCTTGCTCCACAGAAAGGAAATCCTTCCATTGCATCAAGATTTCCCCCTTGGACAGTCTCATCTTCCTCTAGAGACTGTACTGCTGCTCCATATTTCTAGCAGCTGGGAAGGTGGGATCGAGCACAGACTGAACAACTTCAGGATCGCTCGAAAAGGCTAAATCAGCAGCCTCTTGTAGACGAGCTTCTTCATCTGGCTGAACCCTCTTGTTCCAATAACTCTTTGATGAGTTGGTCTTGCAACTATTTGCCAAACTTGATTTCTTTCAAATCCATTTAGCTCTTCTTGCATGGCTTGTACCCAGTTGCTATCTTGTAGGGCTTCTTCAACATTTTGGGCCTCTGTTTGAGATATGAAACATGCAAACATTGCTTCATGAGAAATTGACCTTCTTGTCCTTACTCCTATGGATGGATCTCCAATGATAAGATCCCTAGGATGATTCCTCAGCCATGTCCTGTCAGGCTAAAAAACATGTACAGGTCTAGGTTGCTCCTCATGTTGCTGTAAGATTGGAAGTTCTGCTGCTGTAAGATTATTTACTGCATCCAGAGGTGCAGCTTCTTCTTCTATGTCTTCTCCTGTATGCAGAACTCCTTCAACATATGGAACATCACTTTCTTTCCTTAGAGCTGTATCCTCAGCAGGTTCTTCTAGTTTCTTTGTGTCACAATGTGGTTCATCAAACACCACATGGATTGACTCTTCAACCACTAAGGTTCTCTTGTTAAAGACTCTGAAGGCTCTACTTACAGCAGAGTATCCTAAGAATACTCATTCATCTGATTTTACATCAAAGGTTTTTAGATGCTCATTTCCATTGTTAAGGATATAACACCTGCATCCAAAGATATGTAGATATGATCCTTGCTGATTAGACATCTGTTCTGTGTATAGCATACAATGTTGGTTGCTTCAGCCCAAAATCTCTTGGGTATCTCTGCATCTGCTATCATTGTCCTTGCTGCTTCCTTAAGGGTTCTATTCCTCATTTCAGCTATACCATTTTATTGAGGTGTTCTTGCAACAGAGTATTCATGACGAATACCATTGTCAGAACAGAATTTCTCAATGAATTTGTTTGTGAACTCAGTTCCTTTGTCTGATCTGATCTTCATAATGTTCAAGCTCTTTTCATTTTAAATTTTCTTCATTAGATCAGGTAGCTTGCTTTGTGTTTCTGATTTCTTAGCAAGGAATATGATCCATGTGTATCTGGAGTAGTCATCTACTACCACAAGTGAGTACTTCTTCCCACTTATGCTTATTGGTTCTACTGGTCCAAAGAGATCCATATGTAGAAGGTCTAGAATCATGTGAGATGTCTTCTGCAACTTGTCCTTGAATGAGCTTTTCACTTGTTTTCCCTTCTGACAAGCTCCACATATATTTTCCCTTTTGTATGCCACATCCGGCAATCCTCTTACAAGACCTTTTTTGCTAGCATGTTGATTGTCTTGAAGTTCAGGTGGCCATGGCTTAATCTCTTGTGACATAGCCAGCTCAGCTCTGGTGGACTTTTCACAATGAAGCATGTTGGATGAATAGTAGAGTTCCAGTCTGCAAGATATATGTTTCCTCTTCTTGTTCCTGTAAGCTTAACTTCATTTGATGTACTATCCTTGATTAAGCACTTGTTGAGGTTGAACTCCACTATGTATCATTTGTCACAAAATTGACTAATGCTCAGAAGATTGTATCTGAGGCCTTTCACATAGGATACATCTTTGATCTTTACGTTTCCTTTGACTAGGCATCCACTTCCTTTTGTGTTTCAATTGGAATCATCTCCAAAGATGACCTTTGGTCCTTTGCATTCTTGGAAGTCTTTCAGAGCTTCTTTACTGCTTGTCATGTGCCTTGAGCAGCCACTGTCTATGTACCATATATCGCTGCTGCAACCTGGCACTGAAACCTGTACCCATTTCTATAAGGGTCATTTGGGGTTAGTTACTTTGGGAATCCATACTTTCTTAACAGACAATGTTTTGCTGTAAGATTTGTTGGTTCTCTGAATGTATGTCGTTTTGTTTTTAAACTGCTTAAAAGTTGTGTGTGCAGAAACTAAATATGTGTTACCAACACCCTTGTGATGCGGTCTTCCACCATACTTCTCTTGAGTATATCCTCTTTGAGGTTTAGACATATAAGTCTTAGTATAGGTGGGGAACTTCCTCTTGTGCTACAACTTTGTGGGTTGCTGCTTACAGCAGATAGCTTCTGCTGCAGCCAGTTTTTAGATGCAGGCTTACTTCCTGCAGCTGAGCATTGGGGTTTCTTCCCCTTATCCATCAATGCTGGTTTGTTCAAGATTTTTTCTAAGTTACAGAGTAACTCATTCTCCATTGAAGTTTCAGCTTGAACAAATTTTACAGCCTTGGATGAATTTGTTGTATCCTGAGAGGTGTGAGTGTTGTAACCTATGCCCGATTTTTCAAATGGGCTTCTACTTTAACTTATGCACTCCCTTGCGTCCTTAGCTGATTTACTAAATGTTCTGATCGTGGACTGCAAGTTCTCCTTCTAAATTTCTAGCTTAGTGACCAGCAGACTTAGCCTTGAGACCTCCTTTTGTAGCTTACTGTACTTTGAGTTATCAGACTCACATGCAGTGAGCATTTTAGCAATATCAATATTTTTGCCTCTGAGGATCTCATTGTCGATTCTTAGATTTTCATTCTCAATCTTCAGCCCTCATGAGTTGAGTTAATCTGCTCGAAATCACTCATGATCCTCTTTAAAACGTGGATCATGTTCAGCTCCTCTTTTTCTGGTATAGACAACAGTTGGTAGTTTACCTCTTCTTCATCATTGTCCTCGTAGTTGCTTGTCATCAGGCATATTAGTGCTTCTTTATCAGAAGATGAGGTTTCAGTATCGCTGTCAGAGGATTCTGCAGCTTTCAGTTTCTCATTTGAAACTGCTGTATCATTGGCCTTCTCCATCTCTCCAATGAGAGCTCGAAGCTTGTGCTTATCCTCTCTTCTCTTTTCTCTCTTCTGTTATCTCTCTCCTTCTGGGTATTTGTGCACCGTTGGGTATGGACAGCTTCTGGCATAATGTCCAGGCTTCCTGCAGTTATAGCACAAATCAAGATCAGCCGTATTTGAGCGAGTAGAGGGGGATACCTGAGGAGGTGGATGACTTCTTCTGAAGGCATTCCTCTTATTGAGGTTGGTGTTGTTGTTGATGTTATTGCTCTTCATGAATCTTCTAAATTTCTTTAGAAGAAGAGTCATATCATCTTCAGCGTCTTCTGTTGCAACATCTGAGTGCTTGCTGCAACTGGTGGTTGCTGTATCTTTAGGTCCTCTGGCAGT
The DNA here is from genome assembly GCA_946896805.1 of Scutellaria galericulata. Taxonomy (NCBI): domain Eukaryota; kingdom Viridiplantae; phylum Streptophyta; class Magnoliopsida; order Lamiales; family Lamiaceae; genus Scutellaria; species Scutellaria galericulata. The sequence continues at coordinate 8,679,279 of OX335798.1, read as the reverse complement.
TAGCGCTGTAACTTTGGAGCTCGATTCTTCTGTCTTTTTTCTCCATCTGTTGATATCGTATTCGAATGCTTTGAGGTCGGAGAATAGATCAAATGTACTCATGGATTTCAAATCCATGGACACTCTCATGGCAGTGGTCTTGCTATCCCACTCCGAGGACAGGGCTCTAAGCACTTTCATGTTCTTCTTCTTTTGAGTGTAGTGCTTACCTAGAGCTTCTAGTTCATTCACAATGGATGTGAATCTTAAATCTAGTTGCTCAAGAGTCTCTTCATTCTTCATCTCGAAGAACTCAAATAGTTGGGTGGCATTGGAGATCTTATTATCTTTAGTGAGCTCTGTCCCCTCACATATTTGTTCCAACTTTTCCCAAATTTCCTTGGACGTTCTGCAAATTTTGACTTTGCTGAATATGTCTTTATCCAAGGTGATGAATAGAGCATTCTTGGCCACGTTGTCTAGGTTGGCTCTCTTCCTGTCTTCATTGTTCCATTCTTGTCTTGGTTTGACCAGGAAGTTGGGTGGTGGCTGTGCTCCTTCTTCAATCTCTCTACTGAGCATGGGGTTCACCTTCGTAGGGATAATCGGTCCTTCAGTGATGACCGTCCACATCTCATCATTCATCGCTGAAAGATGTACCTACATTCTTATCTTCCAATCGGCATATTCCCTTATGGAAAACATGGGTAACTTATGATTAGAGGAATCCATGTATGCTGTAAGAATGAGATTTTAAGGATGCAGAGAAAACAGCGAGGCAAAGGTGGATCTGGGTAGGTGACCAGATAAGTTGGCTTTTAACCCAACTCGCTCTGATACCACTTGTTGGTCCCAAGTGGTGTCCGAGGTTCATAGGGGGGTGAATGAACCTTGGTCGATTTTGAAAATCTGATTAAAACTTACTGTTCTGCAAGTTACTTGAACTTGCAGCGCCAGTCAGTTACTGCTTACAACACTAGGATGTAGTGCTACACTCTGTAACTTAGAGTTTTATACGCAGTGGAAAAAAAGGTTTTAAAACACAAGGCTGGTTTTCTCTAATATGATCATTTTCAAAACGTTTTATGCTTAGTACAAATAAGAAAGCAATAAAACACTTATGGCTTATAGTGGTTCGAATGTGGTGTAATCATTCTACGTCTACTCTACTGCTACCTCGAGCAGGAACTTTGTTAAGCAAGATTGATTTACATGTGTAGCACCCCGGGTCAAAATGAGCATAATTGAATAATTAAATATTTGAACCCCGACTTAATAATTATGTGCGTATGTTTTGACTGTTTAATTGAGTACATGCGTTACAGATACTTGGCTAACGCCGGTTTTAGTTTTAGATGGGTATTTTTTTCGTGACATGGAACCTAGAATACGATTTTACCAAGAGATTCGTATCAGAAATAAGAGAAAATAGAAACAAACTAGGGGTCAATCGGAGACCCGTAGCTCAACTGACGAAGGAAAGGGTAAAATTACAATAAAAGGTAAAAATAAAAATAATATTTTAATGAAAGGTAAATGAAGATATTTTTGGTAAATGGTAACTTTTCAACAGTAAAAAGGTAAATTCCAAAATCTATAAATAGGGGCTCATAACTTTCAAAACTTATACGTTTTCAAAGCCGACGACCCGAGCGACGCTCGCGACGCGAACACGTAAGTTCTCTTTCTTTTCTTTTCCTTTACGTTTTTATTTTCCGCCGTCGCCGGAGCCGCCGCCGCCGCCGCCGGAAAAGTCGCCGGAGCCGCCGCCGCCGGTGGTGGTGGCTGGTGCTGCTGGGCGCGCCGGGTGCGCATGCCGGACGCCGGGTGTGCACGCCGGGAGGCGCCGGGCAACGGGCGCGCGGGCGCGGGCGCCGGGGATCCAGCGCGCACGGGCGACGGGAGCAGCAAGCGCGCGACGGGCGCGCGGGCGCGGGCGCCGGGGATCCAGCGCGCACGGGCGACGGGAGCAGCAAGCGCGCGACGGGCGCGCGGGCGCGGGCGACGGGGAATCAGTGCACGCGCGGGCGCGGGCGACGGGGAATCAGTGCACGCGCGGGCGCGGGCGACGGGGATCCTGTGCGCGCGTCGGGTGCCGTCGTGCACGCCGAGCGCGCACCGTCGAGTTTTTGTACCCGCCCGACCGAGTCTTTTTGTATGTCGGGTCGACCGGGAGTCGGGGCCCAGTCAAAGTCAACCTTTTGACCAAAATTACCAAAATACCCTTCGATATTAAAACTCTCCGTTCGAGCTCGTTTCAACTCCGATCGAGCTCATTCTTTTTCCGTAGCGACCCTAATCCTTTCCTCTATCATATCAGTTGCTGAACTGATCTTTTCTCCCTTGTCTCATCGACCTCAATCTCTTGATCTATCGATCCGTCTCGTCTCTATCGAACGATTCTTCTCTACGGCTATCTTTATACATTTTAAATATAAGTTTTAAGCGTATTAATGATGTAAGAAATATTGTAAAATTGTGTAGGCTATCCATTGGGTTGGTATCAGTTGGAGTGGGAATCAAAATACCAAGTCTTTGATACTAGCGACTCACGTGGTAACCACCGAACAAGGTGGGGGTAACTTCTGAACCCTAATAACTCTATTTGTTTAATGTTTTCCATATTTGATATATGAACTGTTGAACTCTACGTGCTGTGATTAGTTGCTATGATTACTATGTACGTGCATACATTATGAATATGCTATATGTGGACGGAAGTCTAAAGTCATGTTAAGATGGACTGGTGGCCCATAAAAGCACCATATGTTAAGATGGACTGGTGGCCCATAAAAGCACCATATGTTAAGATGGACTGGTGGCCCATAAAAGCACCATACGTTAGGGATGGACTGGTGGCCCGTAAAAAGCACTAGCAGAACGGAGGTCCATGATCTCGTTCTGGGATGGACTGGTGGCCCGTAAAAAGCACCAACGGAATGGAGGTCTATGATCTCGTTCTGGATGGACTGGTGGCCCGTAAAAAGCACCAATGGACTGGTGGCCCATAAAAGCACCATATGTTAGATGAGTACTCTTAGAGTTATGTGTCCGTATTATATGTGCAATGCATTATATGTGCTGTGTCTCATTGCTGAACTATTATATATGTTGGATCTGCGTATCTGCTTAATAATGTTAAAAACTTGGTGATTAATTCCACGAGTGTATTCAACGCACTCACCCCCCACCTGTACTCACACTACAGGAGAAGAAGAGAATCTTGATGCGTAGAGAGAGGGGTGCCCTATCAGCCGGGTCCATCTTTCGGTTTTACCTTTTTAAGGATATGTTGTTCGTTTGTAAAAGAAAACTATATTTCTTCTTCTTTGTAAAGGATCCTGATGTTTTTCCGCTGTTATGTAAAATGGTTTTATTTCGGCTAGACGCCGAGGATTTGTATACATAAAATCGTATGTTCTTTTTCCCAAAGATTTCTATTTTATTTCATGCACGTCTTTTTCCCCTTCTTTCTTCACGCCCGCAAGTAAAACTCTGATAAAATACGAAAAGATTTTGGGGCGTGACAGATGGTATCAGAGCCTAGTTCTACCCTTTGTAGGACTTTGCTCGAACTTGTTTGATAAAGTGAAAACGAGAAAAAATGTGTTTTGAAAATGAGAAAATCCTTTCTAAAAGAAATGAATAAGCACCATCCTCTCTCTATGAGTATCTCTCTCTGAAAATGGACTGGATATAAAGAGTGTTCATCTGTTATATGTAATCTTGTTTGCATGATATATACGGTTAGGGTTTGATAAAGTGTTAAGGATATACGGTTTAGGTTTGATGGGGTGTTAAGGATATTGTGCCACGATAAAAAGATCTTTTAAAAACCTCTAGATGTCACTACAATCGACACACTGCTCTGAGTCACCGCCACAAAGCCGCTGACTGCAGCAGCGTGAGCTAGTGTGCGAGTATGGCCGTTCGCGGGAGTTGATGTTGTGTGACTGATAGTTGAAACTACCATGGGCCCTTGTTCACAACAAGTGTGCTAATGAGTGGGTTTTCACAGTTCGTGGTTACGATATGTAAAATCGCTTTAGATGTATGAGGTCTAGGGGGACCATGTGAGGATGTCAGTGATATGTTTCGAGATGTATTGCTATGATGTACTGTTCTGGTTGGTATATGCAAGTTGGATATACGCTATCCTACATGACAAGATTATGAAGGGTTTATAAATGAATGACAGAGAATCTATTGAGAATATTATATGATTTATGGAGTAACGTTTATCGGTACCATGATATCTGCTATTTGTTAATCTGTTGTGATATGTATTGATGAGTTATGTGGGGTAGATGATAAAAAGTTAGTTTTCGTTTGTTGCTTTAAGAGTTATGCCTAAAGGACGGCCCCGAAGAAAGCAAACACCAACGGTCAATCAACCAGAACGGGAAGTAGATGCAAGCATGGGAGATTTAGTATCTGTTCTACGGGGACTGACACAACACTTTGAGGTAACTCGAGCCATACCCCCACCGGTAAGAACCGATCCGAATCTCATCTATGAACAGTTCCGGCGATTTAACTCGCCGACTTTTGACGGGAAAGGGGAACCGACAGACGCGGAAGAGTGGCTAAGGTCACTCGACCGGTTGTTTGGACATCTGACGTGTACCCAGGAACAGAAGGTCTCCTGTTCAATTTTCCAGCTCACAGACGAAGCGAGTCACTGGTGGGATTCATATGAAAGAACTCTGCTGCCAGCTCAAAGACAGGGAATGACTTGGGAGAAGTTTAAGGAAGTGGTTTCTCATCACTTCATCCCTCAATCTTACCAAGATAGAAAGGAAACAGAGTTTCTACATCTCCGTCAAGGAACCGCGACGGTAGGAGAGTACGAGCGAAGGTTTAACCATCTGAGCAGATATGCCACTCACCTGGTTGACACTGATGACAAAAAGGCCCGACGATTTAGAAAGGGGCTTTGTCCAGAGATTGGATCCATCTTGGCTGGGCAGGGGACAATGACCTATGCTAACGTCATGGAGAGAGCCCAAGAGATCTCCTCTTGTCTGCACTCGGACGTTTTACCACCCAAGGAGGTTGATGAGATAATCGGGAAGAGAAAGTGGACCGAACCAAGCCAGAGCTTTAATAAAAACAAATTCCCAAGGAATAACGATACACCGCTTCTACCTACTGCTAGGCCAACAATCACATGTCCCAAGTGTGGGAAGTCGCATGCGGGGCCCTGCCTCCATGGAACCCGAAATTGCTATAAGTGTGGGGAACCGGGACATATAGCGCGCGACTGCCAGAAGTTCGAGAATCAAGTAGCTGCAGCACAGAGGCTAAGGCCAGGGGCAGGCTAGGCTTGGGCTTTTGCTCTCACCCATACAGAGGATATTAAGAGATAGGTTACGAACAATGAACCTTTAGTACAAAGATATGTAGAGGCTTTACCACCTTGTAGTAGTGTACATAATCCTTTTGTATAATGTACGAGCGACCCATCTTTTGCTCATGCGTATAAGATACCAGTTCGACTTTTGCTAATCAATGGAATCTACGTTTTCTTCTGTCTTCGCATTTCGTGTTTAATTTCTTTACCTATAATGCTGATATGACGGTGGATCTGTTGAAATATGAAGATGGTAGGATAGTCGCTAAAACCCTAGAGGTTAGCATTCCGTCAGGGAAGATGGTGAAAACAAAACACTTATACCGTCACCTGAAGATTGCTTTTGAGGATAAGATCCTTCTAGCTGATCTCCACGCATTGGAGATAAAAGATTTGACATAATCTCAAGGATGGACTAGCTAGAGCCCAATCACGCAATAATCAAGTGTCGTGCGAGAGAGATCGTCTTGCAAGCATCGGGAGAACCGGAGTTCGAGGTCCATGGGACATGAGTTAAAGGCAACTCAAGGATTATACCGGCCACGAAAACAACCGAAATGCTTATCAAAAGGAATTGCGAAGCTTGGTTGGTCAACATGGAGAACTTCGAGAGAGAACCGACTACTATCGAGGAAGTGTAGGTGATCAAGAAATACCTGAACATGTTTCTAAAGGAGTTCACCGTTTTGGAAAGAAGGGAAAACTGAAACCAAGGTACGTGGGACCGTTCGAAATCTTGGATCAAGTTGGGGAGGTCGCGTACCGACTAGCTCTACCACCGGACTTTGTTGGGGTGCACAATGTCTTCCATGTGTCTATGCTACGGAAATATATTTTTGATCCAAATCATATAATCGATCGAGAATGCATCGAACTGGAAAAGAATCTGACATATGAGGAAGTCCCGATAGCCATCTTGGACAGAAACAAACGACAACTTAGGAATCGAGAGATAGCTATAGTGAAGGTCCAGTGGAGCCGTCACGGAAAGGAAGAGGCAACCTGGGAATTAGAGGATGAGATTTTGAGAAAATACCCCGACATACCGATCCTAGGTATACGTTTGTTTATCTTTCTAAGTACGCGCTCAATTTCGAGGACGAAATTATTTTAAGGGGTAAGGGATGTAGCACCCCGGGTCAAAATGAGCATAATTGAATAATTAAATATTTGAACCCCGACTTAATAATTATGTGCGTATGTTTTGACTGTTTAATTGAGTACATGCGTTACAGATACTTGGCTAACGCCGGTTTTAGTTTTAGATGGGTATTTTTTTCGTGACATGGAACCTAGAATACGATTTTACCAAGAGATTCGTATCAGAAATAAGAGAAAATAGAAACAAACTAGGGGTCAATCGGAGACCCGTAGCTCAACTGACGAAGGAAAGGGTAAAATTACAATAAAAGGTAAAAATAAAAATAATATTTTAATGAAAGGTAAATGAAGATATTTTTGGTAAATGGTAACTTTTCAACAGTAAAAAGGTAAATTCCAAAATCTATAAATAGGGGCTCATAACTTTCAAAACTTATACGTTTTCAAAGCCGACGACCCGAGCGACGCTCGCGACGCGAACACGTAAGTTCTCTTTCTTTTCTTTTCCTTTACGTTTTTATTTTCCGCCGTCGCCGGAGCCGCCGCCGCCGCCGCCGGAAAAGTCGCCGGAGCCGCCGCCGCCGGTGGTGGTGGCTGGTGCTGCTGGGCGCGCCGGGTGCGCATGCCGGACGCCGGGTGTGCACGCCGGGAGGCGCCGGGCAACGGGCGCGCGGGCGCGGGCGCCGGGGATCCAGCGCGCACGGGCGACGGGAGCAGCAAGCGCGCGACGGGCGCGCGGGCGCGGGCGCCGGGGATCCAGCGCGCACGGGCGACGGGAGCAGCAAGCGCGCGACGGGCGCGCGGGCGCGGGCGACGGGGAATCAGTGCACGCGCGGGCGCGGGCGACGGGGAATCAGTGCACGCGCGGGCGCGGGCGACGGGGATCCTGTGCGCGCGTCGGGTGCCGTCGTGCACGCCGAGCGCGCACCGTCGAGTTTTTGTACCCGCCCGACCGAGTCTTTTTGTATGTCGGGTCGACCGGGAGTCGGGGCCCAGTCAAAGTCAACCTTTTGACCAAAATTACCAAAATACCCTTCGATATTAAAACTCTCCGTTCGAGCTCGTTTCAACTCCGATCGAGCTCATTCTTTTTCCGTAGCGACCCTAATCCTTTCCTCTATCATATCAGTTGCTGAACTGATCTTTTCTCCCTTGTCTCATCGACCTCAATCTCTTGATCTATCGATCCGTCTCGTCTCTATCGAACGATTCTTCTCTACGGCTATCTTTATACATTTTAAATATAAGTTTTAAGCGTATTAATGATGTAAGAAATATTGTAAAATTGTGTAGGCTATCCATTGGGTTGGTATCAGTTGGAGTGGGAATCAAAATACCAAGTCTTTGATACTAGCGACTCACGTGGTAACCACCGAACAAGGTGGGGGTAACTTCTGAACCCTAATAACTCTATTTGTTTAATGTTTTCCATATTTGATATATGAACTGTTGAACTCTACGTGCTGTGATTAGTTGCTATGATTACTATGTACGTGCATACATTATGAATATGCTATATGTGGACGGAAGTCTAAAGTCATGTTAAGATGGACTGGTGGCCCATAAAAGCACCATATGTTAAGATGGACTGGTGGCCCATAAAAGCACCATATGTTAAGATGGACTGGTGGCCCATAAAAGCACCATACGTTAGGGATGGACTGGTGGCCCGTAAAAAGCACTAGCAGAACGGAGGTCCATGATCTCGTTCTGGGATGGACTGGTGGCCCGTAAAAAGCACCAACGGAATGGAGGTCTATGATCTCGTTCTGGATGGACTGGTGGCCCGTAAAAAGCACCAATGGACTGGTGGCCCATAAAAGCACCATATGTTAGATGAGTACTCTTAGAGTTATGTGTCCGTATTATATGTGCAATGCATTATATGTGCTGTGTCTCATTGCTGAACTATTATATATGTTGGATCTGCGTATCTGCTTAATAATGTTAAAAACTTGGTGATTAATTCCACGAGTGTATTCAACGCACTCACCCCCCACCTGTACTCACACTACAGGAGAAGAAGAGAATCTTGATGCGTAGAGAGAGGGGTGCCCTATCAGCCGGGTCCATCTTCCGGTTTTACCTTTTTAAGGATATGTTGTTCGTTTGTAAAAGAAAACTATATTTCTTCTTCTTTGTAAAGGATCCTGATGTTTTTCCGCTGTTATGTAAAATGGTTTTATTTCGGCTAGACGCCGAGGATTTGTATACATAAAATCGTATGTTCTTTTTCCCAAAGATTTCTATTTTATTTCATGCACGTCTTTTTCCCCTTCTTTCTTCACGCCCGCAAGTAAAACTCTGATAAAATACGAAAAGATTTTGGGGCGTGACAACATGACACTCCTAACAATTTATCAACTTACAAAGCTAAACACCTACTAGAGTCTAGCGTACACACAACAACTGCAAACTCTAAAGGCAAACCGACACAGGGTTTCAAACTCCCACACAGGGAAACTGCCTATATCTTAGACAACTATACAAACAGCAAGGATCTCTCCTATCAACTATTCGACACCTAAAACAACCTAAGCACACAGCAACAAGGTTAAAAAGTATATAGATTTGTTCTTCAACTGGTGCGTGAAGTGAGCTTCTGAATCCTTCAAAGGATCTTTCAACTTTGAACTTGTCACTTCACAGAGGTTGAGTGACTGAAACTGAGAGTAGACTCGAAAGAGTATAGCTTGAATGCTTGAGAGTTTTTGTGCAAATGTTTCAGTTGTCAGCTTCAGGGTTGCTTATCCTCTATTTATACTTGTAGAGAAGATATCAGTTGAAGGAGATATCTCCCATTTTGAATTTAAGTGTACTTGATCAAAGACATGGCTTGCATTTAATGCGTCTTAACTTTTCTTTCTGGAGCATTTAATGCGATGGTTGAGGCTCGCAGCTTTCTGCAGCGCGTCAGTCCAGATGGTGTTTTGGCATTGGCTCCGTGTCTGTAACTTTGATCTTCTTTGGAATGGCTCTATTTATTCTTGTTTGGATCTTCGTTCCTCGTACTGCATTTACCCTTCCTCGAATTGTAGGATACTTATTCTGTTTGTCATTGGCGTTGTTGACTGTTTGAGTAGTAGGCTTCGCGCTGTATCCTAGGTCTGCTTGCAGCTGTTTGTCCTTTACAGTGCTGCTGTAACTTAGACCTTCTTGCAGTATCTTCGTACAGTACTGTTGTATCTTTTCTTGCAGTATTCCTGTAACTTTTTCTTGCAGCGATGTTGCATGCCGTTCTTACTTACTTTGCTTCAATGTTGTAACTGCCTTCTTGCAGTGTTGTTGTATCTTCTTTCTTGCAGCAGCTTCGTTTTAAAATCTTCGATGCAGCATTGTATGCATGTGTACCTCCATCTTTCAGCTTCTATAACTAGACTCAATCCTAGTCTATGTTTTCACTTAAACATTGTGAAAAATGGGATACTCAAACTTCCTATTACATTCTTGGTTTGTCTCATCAAAATCTAAACACTGAAATCCCAACACTATTAATATGTAACACATATATAACGTTTTATTAATATGTAACACTTATATGTAACATTTTATTAATATATAAGACCTGTATGTAACACTCTATTAATATGTAACACTTATATGTAACATTTATTAACATGTAACAATTTATTAATATGTAACACTTAAACGTAACATTTTAATAGTATGTAACATTTATATGTAAGAAACACTTTATTAATATGTAACACTTACACGTAATACTTTATTACTATGGATAGCACCCAAAAATACCATCAAAACTATAATTTGGGACAAAAATACCATCAAATACAAAAAATGGACAAAAATACCATCAAATATAACAAATGAACAAAAATACCACTAAACATCCAATCAATCTTGAATCTTTATTGCAATTGATGAAGACATTAATTGGCCCCCAACCACCTCCCATCCAATCACCCTTGAATTTAGATTTTGTCTTGGTCAAACACGGGCATTAGGGGTGTTGGAGGTCACGAGAATATTTTTTTAAAACTCACTATTTACCCTATTCTCACAAGTAAAAAAAACACTGCACTATCCATCAAATTGAAGAGTAAAATTAGAGGAAAATCCCCGTTTAATCAACAAGATGTCAAACCATAGTGGACAGGTTAGTGATTTCTCTTTGTCAATTTTTTTTAAATCGAAATTGTTGAAATTGAAACCGAAATCATGGAGGGTTAAATGAGATTTGAAATCCCTGTTTAACCCTAAATTTGTTTAAATTTGTTGAAATTTATTTGAATCCCCGTTAAGAAGGGTTAAATGGAGATTTGAATAAATTCCGTTATGAAAGGTTAAACGAATATTATGCAAAATCCCCGTTTAACCCTATTACATATGTTTTATTTTTTATTTGTTAAATTTCATGTGATAGGGTTAAACGGGGATTTCGCAAAATCCCCATTTAACCCTATATTGTTAAGTAATCTTAACAATATAGGGTTAAATGGGGATTTTGCGAAATCCCCGTTTAACCCTATTACATATGTTTTATTTTTTATTTGTTAAATTGCATGTGATAAGGTTAAACGGGGATTATGCAAAATCCTTATTTAACCCTATATTGTTAAGTAATCTGCCGATATAGGGTTACACGAAGATTATGCGAAATTCCCGTTTAACCCTATTACATATGTTTTATATTTTATTTCTTAAATTGCATGTGATAGGGTTAAACGGGAATTATGCATAATCCCCGTTTAACCCTATATTTTTAAGTAATTGGCCGATATAGGGTTAAACGGGGATTATGTGAAATTCCCATTTAACCCTATTACATATTTAATTATTATAAAAATATTTATATTTCTATATTATTTCTACAATAAAAATTATTTCTATAGTTTAAAATTATACTTATATTATTTTTATATTATTTATATATAGTAAATAAAAATATTATTTATACTTATATTATTTGTATAGTATTTATAAAAATATTATTATTATTGGGTGCTATCCCTATAGTAAATACCCTCGTTTTCTATTTTTTATTTTTTATTTCGACAACAAAAATAATTTGTGATTTAAATCTTGGTCAAAATTTTTTTTATTTCTATATGTAGTAAATATATTATTTATTAATTAAAAAACCCAACTTTATAAATTTGATATATTTATTTTCCACATCGATAATAAGACAACAATCTGTATATGTACTTCCAGTTTGCATATTAATTAATAAATTAATATGAATTTTTTCCCATATTTTAGATCGATTTGGATTAGGTATGTCCGGCTTGTCAGGGTCGGCAGACATATATTAACGAGTATACTCATCTTAGAGTACTAGGTGAAATAAAGCTTATCTTACAGAGTATTTCATCGGACTGTGAGGATGATTTTTAAGAGGACATGTTTCGGCCATTTCCTGAGGTGGGAGACTGAGCATGATAGTTGCAAGGGCTTTCTACATGCCCTTATGTCACGTGAGGTACGTGGGCCCCATACCCCTCAGGATGAGAGATGGTTCGTTATTGGTTGTTTTCTCCATATTCTAGTGCTGGCACATTTAAGTCGATTTTGTTGAATAAACCGAAGTTAACACGTCCTGTCTCTAAGGATCAAGGTAACCACCACTACAAGAAAAATGGCCTTTAACAACCCCTCAAAGACAACTTTTTTTATGAATTTGTGTTGTCTTTTTGAATTAACAACCCTTTTTTCCAAAATGCGTTGTCTTTTTTTAAAATATTCGCTTAAAGACAACGCTTTTTTCAAGAAAGACAACGCTTTTTACATAGGATTGTCGTATGGCGCATTTTTTAAAAAAAAGACAACCCTTTTTTTGCAACGCTTTTTTACATAGGGTTGCCGTATAGCACTTTTTTGTAAGACACCCTTTTATGCAATGCTCTTTATGCGTTGTCTTTTAATGGATTTAAAAAAAAAAGATAACCCATTGTGCAACGCTTTTTTTTATGTGTTGTGTTAATTGTGTACCTTTTCATAATATTAATTGTTTTTAATTAAATTAAATTTGAAAAGTTTAATTATTTTATAATTTTATCTTATATTATTTGCATTAATATTATCTTACATGAACAAACTCATAATTTAAAAAAAATAGTATTTTCATAAAATATATTAAAAATATACACTATTATATTTTATAATTGTCTTAAAATGAAATTAGATTAAACATTACTAAACATATTAATTAGTCATTAATCTTCCAATTATATATATATATATATATATATATATATTTTTAACCTTTTAAAATATATTAAAAATAAAAATAATAAAAATTAACAAAAAAATATGTGATAATATTAATTGTTTTTTAATTAAATTAAATTTGAAAAGTTTAATTATTTTATGATTTTATCTTATATTATTTGCATTAATATTATCTTATATGAACAAACTCATAATTTTAAAAAACAGTATTTTCATAAAATATATTAAAAATATGCACTCATATATTTTATAATTGTCTTAAAATGAAATTAGATTAAACATTACTAAATATATTAATTAGTCATTAATCTTCCAATTATATATATATATTTATTTATTTAACCATTTAAAATATATTAAAAATACAAATAATAAAAATTAACAAAAAAATATGTGATAATATTAATTATTTTTTAATTAAATTAAATTTTCAAAGTTTAATTATTTTATGATGTTATCTTATATTATTTGCATTAATATTATCTTATATGAACAAACTCATCATTTTAAAAAATAGTATTTTCATAAAATATATTAAAAATATACACGAGTATATTTTATAATTGTCTTGAAATGAAATTAGATTAAATATTACTAAACATATTAATTAGTCATTAATCTTTCAATTATATATATATATATATTTAACCTTTTAAAATATATTAAAAATACAAATAATAAAAATTAACAAAAAATATGTGATAATAGATAATTGAAAAATATCAAAAATTGAAATAAAAGAAATGCATGTAGAATTTTGTTACATAAAGCACTAGTGGTCTAGTAGTTGGAGTACCACCTTGTCACTCGGGTTCGAATCCCAGACAACACGTAATATTTGTCATGATGTGATGTGTCGTCACTTTGATGATGTGGCATGATGACGTCAGCATCCTATTTACTATTTAATTAAAAAAAGACAACACATTCGTGCAACGGTTTTTTATGCGTTGTCGTATCTGAAGAAGATAACGCTTTTAATGCGTTGTTAAATAACAAATTTTTTTTGCAACGCTGGATACGACAACGCTAAAAAATTGGATACGACAACGGGTAAAAACTGTTGTAAAAAGTCTTTTTTCTTATAATGCACCCACTATTTGAAGACGTCTCATCATAAGTGTTTTTATTCTCATTCGATATAGCCCACTTTGCATGAAATCCCTCATCGTTTTCTAGTCCAAGGGGAATAGATGAAAAGTGTTGATCTTCTACGATGTTGACATTTGAGTTCGGCACCTCGACATCAGATATAAACGGAAAACTTCTTTTAAACCCACCTCACCGATCAAACTCACCAAACGTATTATGTTATTTGGGAGTTCGGGATAAGATGATCCACCTCTAATGCTATAATTTGGACTTCTCGGTGACACCAAATTATCAGATAATCCAACATCAAGCCTTTTAAGGGAAACAAAAACATAAGGAACCTCATCAATCATTGACAATATTCATTCTAAATTCAAACCATTCTTAATTTTTTTCCTTTGCAATCTTCCTTGAATCTCAACTAGTGAGTGGATCACATATCCCCAACAATTCATATCGGCACCCACAAGTCCATGAATTGAATACAATAAATCATAATATGTGATTGTAGAAAGGTGAATGACCTCTTCAAAATCGTTAGTGTATTCTAAACCTTCCTAGTAGCCTCCATATCATACAACTATTGAGAAAGTTATCTTTTCGATACTGTAAATAAAATCCAAAATTTGTCAGTTTCATATACCAAAAATAAATAATCAATGAAATAAAGAAATAAATAAGTTAAAAAGTTAATTAATTATTCCAGGACTATTTAAAAAGTTAATTACTTATTTCCACTGTAGTAAACATAATAAACTATTACAATAATAAACTATTATAGATTTAAGTTCATTTCAATGAATCTTAAAACACTGAATAATAAAAATGTCTATAAAAATAATTTTGCATTTGATTATTCAACTGATAAATAAAGAGGCACCAAAAAAGAAATAAATTAATTATTTCATAAAAATTAAAAAATTAGAGAAACCAGAACAAAATTTTAAAAATGAAAGGCTAAAATGTTCATTTTCCAACATTTGAGTTAAATGGGACATTTTCCAAATTTTAATTATGTTCGACATTTTTAAAAATTCACAAATGGTGGATATTTTTGTGTTAAAAGGAATTAATTTAATATATATATATATATATTTAGGGTTAAACGGACATTTTCGAAAATGTCCGTTTAACCCTAATTTATTCCATCACAATTTAAAAAAAATACACTAATGGTGGACATTTTGAAGGTTCAACGAGAATTGTTTTAATTCCCGTAACATAGAGGGTTAAATGGACTTTTTTTTAAATGTCCGTTTAAACCCTAATTTATTTTTAGAAAATTTGAATAATAAAAATGTCACTATTGGTTAAAATGTATTAGTGAATGTTTTTAATATATATATATATATATATATATATATATATAGGGTTAAGTAGACATTATCTAAAATGTTTGTTTAACCCTAATTCATTGCATCACAATTTTATAATGTTCGATTTTACCCTAAATTCACTAATAAGGTTAAATGGGTATTTTCATTTTCATATATATATATATATATATATATATATAGGGTTAAATGGGGATTAAAATCCCCGTTTAACCCTATTACATACAATTTTAAAAAATTAAATTAAAACATACAATATAGTGTTAAACGGGAATTTCGCATAATCCCCATTTAACCCATTAACGGTATATTACAATACAATATAGGGTTAAATGGGGATTCTACAGATGTACAATCCCCATTTAACCCTATTACATGCAATTTAAAAAAATTAAATTAAAACATATAATATAGGGTTAAACGGGAATTTCGCATAATCCCCGTTTAACCATATTTCATATATATATATATATAAGGTTAAACGGACATTTTCGAAAATGTCCATTTAACACTATTTTATTCATCAAATTTTATCTTAAACAAATTTTACAAAGTGTTCTTCACTTTTTAAGTTTCAAATTTTTATTCCTAATTATATTAAACAGGCATTTTAAGTTACACGACCATATACAGAAATTTAAATTCTTATGTTAAAGGGACATTACAAGTTAAATGCAATAAAATAACTATGTTAAACAGACATTGTTCCAAATTAACTTGAACAATATTGTTGGGATATTTCTGATAGATTTTGATGAGACAATGTAACTTTAGATAGGAAGTTAGAATACCATTTTTCCACGTTTTATAAGTGGATTTCTGGTTGATAAGTTTACCTTTCTAAGTCTTGTTTTGTAAAGATGTGAAAATCAGAAAGATATAAAATTAAAGGGACATTACAAGTTAAATGCAATAAAATAACTATGTTAAACAGACATTGTTCCAAATTAACTTGAACAATATTGTTGGGATATTTCTGATAGATTTTGATGAGGCAATGTAACTTTAGATAGGAAGTTAGAATACCATTTTTCCACGTTTTATAAGTGGATTTCTGGTTGATAAGTTTACCTTTCTAAGTCTTGTTTTGTAAAGATGTGAAAATCAGAAAGATATAGGATAATGATGATATCAGGATTCTGGAGATGAAGAAATTTTGAAAACTGATTTTCAGCAAGGGAAATCAGTAACCTGAAGGAGGAACCAGGATCAGGAAGCTGGATCAGTAAGCAGCAAAACAGAAAATGGTATGGAAAACTGGAAGCTGACTGCAGGACTTTGGAATATGAAGCTATTCAAAATCGGGAAGCAGGTTTCGAGAATAGGAAGTTGTTCTGAAATAGGAAGCAGATGCAGATCAGGAAGCTGACTGCAGGTTTCGAGAACAGGAAGCTATTCTGAAATAGAAAGTTGGCGCAAAACTGAAGCAGCTACTGCAACCTGAGCAGCAAGCTGTAAGTTCTTTCTATCTTATTCATTGCAGTATGAGGTATATACTGATGCAGTACGAGGATTAGTTCTTATTCAAGTTACCAGTAGATAGAAGTTAGCGCCGAGCCAATGAGGTGATGCCACCTGGACCCGTAAACCTGCAAAAGCACTGAAGCTGAGGAGTGGCCCATTAATGCGGATCAGAGTAGGATATGCCCCACAACCCAGTTTTTCCAATTACATTTATTGCAAAGATTTTGAAGATCATTTGAAAATTCAACAAAGGACAATGCCTCTCTTCAACGGGCATTTTCATACAGTATAAATAAAATGATGGAGTGACTGTGAAGACGATTGAACAACTGATTATTTTCTTGTGCTCTCAAACTCTCAAGCTTTATAAGTTTAGTCACTCAACCTTCAGAAGTAGTCACTCAAGCATTCAAGCTTTCAAGTTCAAGGTTGTCTTCTAGTTGCACCAGTTGAAGAAACAAACATATACTTTTAATTATTTGTTGTGTGCTAGGTTGTTTTCGTTTGGTATCCTTAGTTGGAAAGATTAGATCCTCGCTAAGTGTTGAGTCTTGTGTAGGCTTATAACTTTGTGTGAGTTTTGTACCATGTGTGGGATAGTGCCTAGAAATCTGTTGATTCTAGTAGGTTAACTTGGTAGGAAGAGGTTTGCAAAGCTCTGTCTTGTAAAGCAAACTGACCTAACAAAGTTCCTCCTTAGTGAAGGGGTGAAGTGGACGTAGAATGATTACACCACCTTTGAACCACTATAAACCCTTGTGTATTTATTGCTTTTGATTATTTGTTGCATTGCATTGTTGCATATCTATCTTGCTGAATACATCATAAGCATACTGCTAAAAGGACTTTGATAAAATCATATTTGTGAAAGGAAAACTGTTTTTCAAAAGGAAACTCTATCTTTGTTTATTCCACTGCATACTATGATATCGAGACAGTAACCTGATACAACATACTGCCAGGTTTCTGAATCGAGAGGTTACTGCATTCTCTGTAGAATCAGTAACCTGTCTACAGAAAAGTTTTAAAACGCAAAATTTTGATAGAGGTTCATTCACCCCCCTCTGAACCTCTGACCACTTGGGACCAACAAATATTAAATCCAAAATTTAACTACTAAACATACCTTTAAAATATTTCGTACGAATAATTTTTCAAACCTTTAAATTGCTATTCCACAAATATTATTTTTGAGAGAATTTGTTCTTTTTAACCTCGTTTGAAAATTTCTAGTGAAATTAATCAGCTTATATAGACGTATTGTGATAAAAGTACATTAATTTTACATGTGAATAAACAGTAAAAATTAAAGAGAAGAAACTTTAATTCTCGTGTAAGGAGTTGTATGACTCTTTCCCATCAAACCTAAAAAAAGTTTTTGACATATTTACTATTCAATTTTGACTTAGACCAAAACAAGTGGTATTTTTGTCTATTTCTTATATTTGATGGTATTTTTGTCCATTTACTATATTTGATGGTATTTTTATCCCAAATTATAGATTTTATGGTATTTTTGGACATTTCCTCTTATTACTATGTAACACTCGTATTAAATTCTAATAATATGTAACACTATAATGCCTAGGACAAAACGATGTATAATTGGCTAATTAAATAATTAAACCTCTAATGGTTTGATTTAATTACGTGCGTTTCAGAAAAAAAATGATATAATCTACGATTAATTAATCAGATGTATAAACTAATCGAGAAGCATAGGTTATAATTTAATAATGATATTGTAAAATGAAACAAAAAGATTCATAATCGAAAATTGAAAAGATATAAACGAGAATGGGGTCAATCGGAGACCCGTAGCTCAAATCACAAAGAATACAAAAAATCGAAAATATATATATAGTATGAATCGAATTGTAAAAGTAAGAATTCATCAAAATCAAGTTCAGATTTTTTTTCCAATCTTTTCTCTCTCTTCTCTCTCCTCTGTTTTCCGGTGGCTGCCGCACCGTCGCTGGCGCTACCGCCTCCGTCGGAAAAGTTTTCTTCGTTTCGGCCGATTTTTGCACCATTTATAGCTTTCACCGAGCCCATTCTAGATCTGGGCTCGGTTTTGCATTTCGATGTTTCCTCCACTAGGAAACAGCCGTTCAACGCCGGTAAAACCCTTTTTTCTCTCTCTTCTTTTCCTCTCTCTCTTCGTTGCTCTTTCTCTTCTCTCACTCTCATCTGCTATCTTGTCGCCTGTGTGTGTGAGTGCTCACGGCGGTGCTATGTCGTGTCGTGTCAAGGGCGACGCTCGTAGTGCCACCGTGGCTGTGTAGATATATGTGTGTGTGCGTGAGTGTATGCATGTTTGGGTGTGCTTGGGGGCGCCACCGTGTGTGGTGGCGCCGTGCTGTGAGTCGGTCGGCACGACGGATGCGCCGGCGAGGTCTGGGGAGTGGTGGTGTGTTGTCGCCGACGACTGGAAGTCATCGGTCGGAGTTAGGGGTTGGGGGACAGCGCTTGCAGCGCCACCGTTGTTGTTGTTTGCTGCTGGTTACTGGGCACGCTGGGGTGTGCGCGCTGGTGCCGGGTCGGGGGCGTTGGTGTGCGCGTCGGGGGGTCATGTTGGGGGCGTTGTGAGCGCCAGGTGCCGTGTTGAGCGCTACGGACGCCGTGTGCGTGGGTTCGCTCGGGCGCATGTGTCATTGTGTCGCCGATGACGGGAAGTCGTCGGTCGGGTGTCAGATTGTGTGTATGGTGACGAGGCAGGGTTTTGGTTAAAGTCAACCCTTTTCTGATATTTACGAAAATACCCCTACACCTTTAAACGCTTCGTTTAAGCTCATTTCTCATCCGTTTTAGCTCATTCTTTCTCATATCGAACCCTCATCGATCCCTTCTCGACCTCATGACCTCTAAAGCTTCTTTCGATCCCTTTTTTCTATCGTCTCCTAGAGAGAGAGTTTATTTATTTAATTATTCTTAAGTAATATAAATGAATATAAGAAACCTCTTTACATGCGTAGACTCTCAATCGGATCAAACACTTGATAACTTTAGACTTTGATTTTACATGCGGATACCACCGAATAAGGTGGGGGTAACTTCTAATCCCTAATAACTTTACGTTTCTATATTTCATGTATAATAATGATTGTTCACAAATTTCTTTTAACTACTCCCGCAAGTGTACCGTGTAGGGTGTAGAAGTGGTGAGCAATGTCGATCCCACAGAGACTGACTATCTAGGAATTAACTAACTACTCAAATTCAGTTTTCAGCTTTATCTAGAAACATCAAACCACACCGATTGTAGATTACTTTAATAGAAAAGTAAATACGTAGATAAATTCACTCTCAAGAATAACAGATATCTAAGATAAGTTCTAAGACATGCTTTCATCTAATTCTCATCAAAACATCACTTTAACCAATTCAAGTTCAACAATCAATCATCTTATATGAGCAATCACATATATCAAATTAGCAGCTCTCCTGAGTCAGTTAACCGGTAGATTATTATGCCAACAGAGGTATCCCTACTCAATCTGATTGAAACATAACAACTCCCAAAAGTACCTAGAATTGATTTCCCATCACATAAATTTCTTAATCTCTCGAATTTTGATCTAATTACTAAAACATGCTCAATTACTGGCCACATAATCAAACAAGCAATCAACTCATAAACACACAAATAGGATAAACGATCATGAACTTTGAATTGAAATTAAAGATCCATCTCGATTCGAATCAAATTACTAACAAGCCCTAGAAACCCTAGAAAATTAGCTAGACATGATGATAAAAAAACTCATAGACAAGATTAGAATTATCATATCTACTAAGATTCAACAAAGGAAGAAAAGATTAAAAACTCTATTAGACGATGATCTCGCGATTCCTCGATCTCTTAAATTCTTCTTCAAATCCTCTTAATGCTTCTCAGACTATCGTGTTTTTCTCTATAAATTTCTCTCTCTAATTTCTCTTTTTTTTCTTTACTTCTCTTCATGTTGAGTATTTATATTTTATTGGGAATCTTCCAAGTGAAGTAAGAGATGAAAACACTCCAAGAAAACCAAAACTCTTCAAATTCCTGTTTACCCGGGCACGGTCGTGTTGTACAGCACGATCGACCGTGCCCTGCCAAGAGGTCACTGTCAATTACATTGAGCTGACTGTGCTGTAGGGCACGGTCGTGCCCCACATTAAGCACTCACTGCATATTGGTGCACTGTCGTGCTACATGGTACAACCAGACCATGCGCCACCAACTCTTCCACGCGATCTCGTATTTCTATTTTTCCTTCCTTGGTCATCAATTACACTTTAAACTTGCACTTTTCTCATCAAAATCATGAAACTAAGCACAAACTCGTCAAATGCAACTTATACAATATAATATCAGAAATCACCATAAAAACGTATCTAAATATATTCAAATGAATACATAAACATACGAAAAAACACGTGAAAAACGACACTTATCAACTCCCCCAAACTTAAACTGTTGCTTGTCCTCGAGTAACATCAACTACTCAACTGACACTCCTAAAGAAAACTAAGCAAGCAACTAGAGAAACACGAATTAAACCATGATATCAAGTATCATAAACTATAGATCATATACACCTAATTGATATCAAAAATTCATCCAAACTTTTAATAAATACATCAAACAATTCATAACCATGTACTTTTAAGGAGTAATGAACCTCACAAGGTAACAGTATATCACTCACGCTCAAAAGTGTTTAAAAATAGGACGTGTATACGCTCAAATCGATAAAGCAAGTAAAACCTACCATAAGCTTGCAAATCGTTTCACTTCTTCACCACGTTTGTACATGTGAATATTAAGAATAAAAAAGGACTTTATTTGGACGCAATGAGGCTCTTTGGACAGGGTAGGAAAAATATGGGATAAAAGTGACTACTCAAATAGATATTTGAAGCTCCTCCACAAATATCTACTCAAATCATGAATTTTTCTATCTTCATGAGATCTCTTCAAATGACCACTTCTCCCAAAACATGAGTTCTAGCGATATGTCAAAAATAAATAATTATTCAATTGAGTTCCAGAAAAGGCTCAACTCAACTAAATGTCTAAAACATATCAAAATAGGCATAACTCATGCAAAAAATTTCCTTCCAACAATCACCTCTTCAACCCAAGTATATATTTTCTCTTCTTGTCTTTTTTCGTCATACTTGGTCTCTCTTTTCTTTTTTTCCTTTTTCTTTCTTTTTTTCTTTTTTTTCTTTCATTATTTTTTCTTGATATCCTCCACCAAATTCTTTCTCCGACTCCACATATACTTCTCAATTGAGCTTCAAAATCATAGGTAGGCTCAAAATAAAAGGATTGATAATTTACCCAATTATTCGGCAGTGAAAAATAAGGCTTAAAGGCTCAACAAGGCTAACTAAGGAAATATATCGAATTTGGTGAGAAATTATTTGGCTAAGTGACTAATCAGAGCAAAAATGGTCTTATATCATTTTCAAAAATTCACACGTACTTGTAGTCTCGAAGGAGATACCAATGCAAGTTCTAGAGGTATATACAAGACAATCGATAACCACATAATCAAGAAAATAAGACTTGGTGTAATATCAAGTCAAGGCTCAAATCTCACGAGCTTATTTTCATACTCCTCAAAACTACACAATCATTGCATGCTCAAATATATTCACCAAAAAATTCAGAACAAACTTTCAACTTCAATCAAGCAATATATCCCCACGTTCATTTTACCCAATTCATGTTTCTTATAACCCAAGAATTCACTTCATATCTCCTCATCACAAGATCATCTATCAACCTAAAACAAAACAATAAATATTCTAAAGCAATAAACCTATAATGCAACTACTCATGTGATGCAAACCATCCCCCCAAACTTAAAGTCGATAATTCCAAAGAAGACTCAAAACTTGGAAAGAAATGGCTAATTGGGTTGTCTTCCAAACAGCGCTAAGTTTAACGTCTTCAGCTAGACGAGATGAAAATATACATTTTATGGAGGAAATTTTTCCTTGATCTCCAACTCCACTTCCATCAGATAGCCGGGCATGGTTGACCGTGCTGTACAGCACGGTCGTGCCCCATTGTCTAGAACAAATTTATTGTCGGGCACAGTCAGATCGTGCGTCATAGCACGGTCGTGCCCGGTCTTCTCCTCTTCGATTCGACTTTCGTTCTGCCGTTTCCTTGTCTTTCTATGGTACATCTTCATTGGTATTTCTTGATCCTCTACACAGGCACCCACTACATCAACAAAACTGCAGTTCTCATTTTCATCATGGAATCTCGTATCCTTGTAAATGTTGAACAAGATGTGTTCGTCATTTACTCTCAAGGTGAGCTCTCCTTTTTGTACGTCAATCAACACTCATCTCGTGGCTAGGAATGGTCGTCCTAAAATCAAGGGCACATCATGATCTTCCTCCATGTCGAGAACCACAAAATCCACTGGGAAGATGAATCAACCAACTTTGACTAGCACATCCTCGATGACTCCCTTGGGGTAAGTTATTGATCTATCCGCTAATTATAATGGATGTTGGAAGGCTTCACATTACCAAAACCAAGCTTCTTGAAGATGGATAACGGCATCAAATTTATACTTGCCCCAAGGTCACACAAAGCCTTATCAAAAATGGATCCTCCAATTTCACAAGGAATTGTGAAACTCCTCGGGACCTTAAGCTTTTGTGGCAGCTTTTGTTGCAAGATTGCACTACTCTCCTCCATAAGATTCACTCTTTCAAAATCCACTATTTTCCTTTTCTTTGACATTACATCCTTCAAGAATTTCGCATAGTTCGGCATTTGTTCCAAAGCATCTACAAAAGAAATGTTAATGTGAATTTTCTTAAAAATTTCTAGAAATTTAGCAAATTGAGCATCTAGCTTTTTCTTTTGAAACCGTTGAGGAAAATGAAGAGAAGAAATTGAAAATGGAAGTGAAGGTTTAGAATTTGATTTTGGCTTCTTAGCCCTTTTTTGTTCGACTTCATCTTCCTTTTTTGCTTCTTCTTCCTCATTCATCTCCTTTTCATCTTCCTCCGCCACTGGCATGCTTGGCTCCCCGTATTCCGTTCCACTTCTCAATTGAATTATCAAACACTGCTCCCTTGGGTTTATTTTAGTGGTGCTTGGATATTATCCATTTTTATGTTGATTCCCAATGTATTCGGCCATCTGCCCTACTTGTAACTCCAAAGTTTTCATCCGTGCATCAAATTTTTCTTCAATTCTTGTGAATCTATCTCGTGATTCATTCACAAATGCACCTACTAGATCTTCTAGTGCCGGCTTCTTTGGTTCATCAATGACTTCATTCATAACAGAAAAGCCCGGAGGGGGTTGCAGAACATTCTTATTATTTGCATAAGAAAAAATTTCATGATTCACCCCTCCGTGTTTATACTGATACATACCCCTATTTCAGAAGTTTTGGTTGTTGTAATTTTGCCCATTCATATAGTTGACGTCTTCTACTTCCTCTTGTTGGGTGAAATCACATCCTCTACTCCCTACACTTCCTACGTTTTGAGTTTGAACCTTTGCCAGTGCAGATACTT
Organism: Scutellaria galericulata; assembly: GCA_946896805.1. Lineage (NCBI taxonomy): Eukaryota > Viridiplantae > Streptophyta > Magnoliopsida > Lamiales > Lamiaceae > Scutellaria > Scutellaria galericulata. The sequence goes on along the minus strand of OX335798.1, from coordinate 8,655,219 downwards.
GATTTGTGAGAGCTGCTATTTGTGAGGATAAGGCAGATAATTGGTCTTGACTTTGAATCTCCGCCACTTTCCTATATGTGTTTCTTTTAGACGGCCATTAGTAGTTGTTTGTTGTCATTTCCTACAAAATATATATCGCATCCTCCGGACTTTTTGCTAACAAAACTCCTCCTGCCGTTGCATTTATCATAGCTCTCGTTGATCCAAACAATCCATTGTAGAAGAAATCGACCTGTTGATCTTTAGGAAATCCATGCTGAGGACATCTTCTTAACATATCTCTGAATCTTTCCCAAGCTTCGTCCAAGGACTCCCCATCAAATTGCTTGAACTGTGTAATCTCACTCTTCAACTTCAACATCTTACTTGGTGGAAAGTATTTAAATAGAAATTTACTACTTAATCCATTCCACGTAGTAATTGAGCCTGGAGGGAATGAGTTGAACCACAGCTTCGCTTTATCTCTTATAGAGAAATAAAACAATCTAAGTCTTATGGCATCATCAGAGACACCATTCAACTTGATCGTATCACACACTTCAAGAAATTACGCCAGATGCGCATTGGGGTCATCTAATTGGCTACCCCCAAACTGATTTTGCTGAACCATACTGATCAGACCCGGCTTCAACTCAAAATTATTTGCTTGAATAGGTGGTCGCACAACCCCTCTTACATTTTGTTTTGGTTGAAAGTAGTCTCTGATGGCTCTTTGAGCACCAACTGGTGGTGCTTAGTTCACTCCTTCTCAATTGTTTAGTACTTGCTCTATTGGATTATCTTCAGCCATCTGAGTTGGAGCAAATAGTTTCTTTCGTGTTTTACTACGTCTGCAAGTTGCTTCAATCTCCAAATCTAGTGTAATCAAGTTCACCTTTTTAGAGCGAGTGTTCATGCACAATCTAAAAACACCTAAAACACCTAAAAAAATAAATCCTAGACTACAAACAAAAACATAATTCGAATATTAATTATTCCTAAACTCCAGTCCCCGGCAACGGCCCCAAAAACTTGTTCACTAATTTCTTTTAGCTACTCCCTTAAGTGTACGATGTAGGGTGTAGAAGTGGTGAGGAAGGTCGATCCCACAGAGACTGGCTATCTAGGAATTAACTAACTACTCAAATTCAGTTTTCATCTTTATCTAGGAACATCAAATCACACCGATTGCAAATTAATTCAATAGAAAAGTAAATACACAGATAAATTCACTCAAGAATAACAGATATCTAAGATAGGTTCTAGGACATGCTTTCATCTAATTCTCATCAAAACATCACTTTAACTAATTCAAGTTCAACAATCAATCATCCTATATGAGCAATCACATATATCGAATTAACAGCTCTCCCGAGTCAGTTAACCGGTTGATTATTATGCCACCAGAGGTATCCCTACTCAATTTGATTGAAGCATAAAAACTCCCAAAAATACCTAGGATTGATTTCTCATCACATAAATTCCTTAATCTCCTGAATCATGCTCAATTACTGTCCACATAATTAAACAAGCAATCAACTCATAAACACACAAATAGGATAAACGATCATGAACTTTGAATTGAAATTAAAGATCCATCTCGATTCGAATCAAATTACTAACAAGCCCTAGAAACCCTAGAAAATTAGCTAGACATGATGATAAATAAACTCATAGACAAGATTAGAATTATCAGATCTACTAAGATTCAACAAATGAAGAAAAGATTAAAAACTCTATTAGACGATGATCTCGCGATTCCTCGATCTCTTGAATTCTTCTTCAAATCCTCTCAATGCTTCTCAAACTATCGTGTTTTTCTCTATAAATCTCCCTCTCTAATTTCTCTCATTTTTCTTTACTTCTCTTCATGTTGAGTATTTATATTCTGTTGGGAATCTTTCAAGTGAAGTAAGAGATGAAAACACTTCAAGAAAACCAAAACTCTTCGAATTCCTGTTTATCCGGGCACGGTCGCGCTATACGGCACGGTCGACCGTGCCCTGCCAAGAGGTCGCTGTCAATTACACAGAGCTGACCATGTTGTTGGGCACGGTCGTGCCCCATTATCGAGCACTCACTGCATACTGGTCCACGGTCGTGCTGCATGGCACGACCAGACCGTGCGCCGCCAACTCTTCCACGCGATCTCGTATTTCTATTCTTCCTTTCTTGGTCATCAATTACAGTTTAAACTTGTATTTTTCTCATCGAAATCATGAAACTAAGTACAAACCCGTCAAATACAACTTATACAATATAATATCAAAAATCACCATAAAACGTATCTAAATATATTCAAATGAATACATAAACATACACAAAAATACATGAATACATAAACATACACAAAAATACATGAAAAACGACACTTATCAATGATGAATGAACGTATGCATATGAAATAATTGTTAAATGAATTATTGAAATCTACGTGTTGTGTTTATATACTGTGATTAATGTGTTCATGAATATTTTATAATTATGATGTGAATGGACGAAAGTCCACATTCATGTGAAGAGACAAAGGTCCGCTTCATGCTGAAGGGACGAAGGTCTACTTTCACATTACGGGGTAATTGGGGTCCGTAAACAATAAGTCAGGGATTGTGTATCCATTAATGAACCAAATTATGTGCTATGCATTTTACGTGCTATGAACTCATATATGTTTAATTTAATTAACTGTTAAATAAATGTTTAAAACTAGGAAATTATCTCCACGAGTGTATTCGACGCACTCACCCCCATGTGTATTCACATTACAGGAAGTGACGAGTATCAAGATGTGTAGAGAGATGGTGCTATATCAAAATTTCTCTTTTTGCTTTTAAAACTTAACATTTAAACAATATTTTAATATTTCACGTTTGCAAAAGATAAATTGTTCTTCTTTTCGTTATGGATCATGTATGATGTTTCGCTACTATGTTTTAATGTTTCTTATCGGCTAGACGCCGAGGTTTTGTATATGTAAATCGTATGTTGTCGTTTTCCAATATTTCTGTTTAAAATGTACGTCTCTTTCCCTTTCTTCTTGCACGTCCACAAAAAAATTCTGATATTTTAAGAATAAAACGGGGCATGACAAACACACTTTTAAAAAGTAACATCTTTTAATTATTGTAACAAAACTTTGAATACTTTATTAAAATTTTAGCATAAGGAGAAAAATAATATAAAATATTTGGAGTCATTTGGGTAACGTACTCTTTTCTTTTAATATTAGCATATGACTAGTGTATTACACAGAATTTAAAAAAAATGGTAAAAGTAGACAAATTTAAATATTATTTATAAGAGAGTGTTATATATATATATATATATATATATATATATATATATATATATATGTGGTTTACAATGTATATCCTCTAATTTAATATTAATATAATATAATTATGGATTATTTTAATTGTTGGAATATATATTGCATTTGCAAAAAAAAAATTATTTTTTATTTTTGCAAAATTATACGTTAATATACATATTATATTATATGCAACTCTCTCTCACCTCTTTTTATTTGATTTTAATAAATATAAAACAACTCTCAAATTTTATTTTCAATTATATGATTAATTGAAGATATCATATCAAAATTATTATCTAACAAAAGAGAAAAGATTGAAAACTCTATTGAATGATGATCTCGCGATTTCTCGATCTCTTGAATCCTTTGTCTTCTTCTTTCGGTGCTCTCAAATTATCTCTTCTTTTCTCTCTCTGAATGCATGTGTATGATTTATCACCTCCTCCTTTCCACCAATTTTGTGGTTATATAAGAGTTTGGATGTCTCCTAAACCAAGTAGAAGTCAGAATATGATATCTTGGAGGACTCCTAAACCAAGTAGAAGTTGAAAACACACTAAAAAATGAGTTTTGGGCGAGTTTGGATCCTTCGGGCACAGTCGTGCCTCAAGGCATGGTCTCCCGTGCCCCACTACATAGGGGTTCTGCATGATTTAGCACGGTCATGCCCCATAGCACGGACCGTGCACAGTCAAAACGACAGAATTTGACTTTGTGTTCTTCATGAGAGTTATAGACCTTGAAGTTAAATTTCTAATGCCATAAGTTTCAGCTTCATATCAATTTTCTATAGGATGTTATGGCCAAAATACTGAAGCCCTATTGGAACGAAATCGAACGTCACAACTTTCGACTTCTCTAAATATTCCGCTTCCTTGAAGAGGGAATTAGGAAATGTAATCAACATTAAAGTTGTAGATCTCTTCTTTACCTCTCCAACACAATTAAAATCTTTCAATTTGAACTTCTAAATCAAGAGTTATGCCATTTCTTCCACAACTATGTGTGTAAGTCGAAACTCGCGTTTTTTCCACTAAAAACATGAAACAAACTACAAAAGCTATCAAATGCACTTATACATGATAATCATAAAAATCACTATGAAAACGTACTCAATTATACTCAAACGAATGTATAAATATACACAAAAACAAAACGATACTTATCAATGATGTCATGTAACGCAAATTAAATAGATATATACACAGTTCATATGATATTTGTTGTTATATATGTCTTAATATGACGATGAGTTGAGAGAGGACATGATGAGGTGGAATTCCACTCTTACAACTCTACATTGTTTCTTTGTTTGTCTCTGCATGTGTGCTTTATCTCTTTGCTCCTCTTTTTATTGCTTCAACGCATCACCACTTTCAGTATGTAATGTTATGTGTCATAATACCTCACTAGTCATGTCTACCTTTTTAATTCACTGTAAATTTCTCATCTATTTTCACTAAAATATTGGTTTAAAAGTTGAATATGGGCAAATATAAATTTGTATGTCTTTAACACAAACTCGAACAAACATGATATTTTATAGAACGTCAAGATTTCATACATCATATAATATAATCTCCTAAGCTTTTATTATTTTAGAAATTTACTTCCACCTTTTGTGTTTATTCAGTAAGATTATATCATACTAATTTAATTTTTTATGTTTCAGTTTTAATATGAAGTTGTTATTATATATATATATATATATATATATATATATATATTATAATATGATTTTATGGAAAATTTATTATTTAACTATATGTTAAAAAAATGTTATCGGGTATAGTCATATAACAAATGAGGTAGTTGTAAATTATGTTGGAGATTAACGACATTAACTAAAATACTAGAAGGAAAAAGAATTCATTTCTCTAGATAGTGGTATCATTGAAACTATCTATAATAGTATCGATCCCTATAAAATAATCATGAAGTCCCATAAACATATAGAAAAATTTATTGATTTCATTTCTAACCTTTTTTTTTACATTGATAACACCAACTCCACAACCAAACCATCACAACACTAGATGAATTATTAAGATGAAATATAATTTCATGATCCTAATAAGTGATTATTTTATTTTGGAATCTGAGATTCGTTTGATGCTTTTTCACTTTCTTTTAAAGTTGTAGACTTAAAAAGAATTTCCAGGGAAAAAGTGGAGACGTTGACGTTCAGTTTATGCCTTGGATCTGAAATGTGATAGATGTGGGATCAATGATCTTTAGAATCATGATATTTTTCACTCTAACTTTAAAATTTTATTATAATTTAATTAGTCAAACAAAATTGAGCGACAAATGGAGAGTTAAACAATAGTGCGGGACACCCATCAATTTGTTGTTTACTAATTCCCACATCTCATTCCACGAAATTACATCCTTGCCCTAACATTTCGAGACATGTGTCCCTAGTGCACAGCACTTTTGATATTCGATTTTAACATTTGATTTCGATTTATAAAATATGTAACACGTTGCAAGTTGCAACATTATCTTTCTTTTTTTAATGCGGACAAGTGGCAATATCATTGTAGAAGTGGTATCTCATTTTTTTTTTTAAGGAAAAAGTTTGAGCAAACACGTTGCATATAGGGATGGCAACGGGGCATATAGGGATGGCAACGGGGCGGGGCCGGGGAGCAATCCCCATCCCCGTCCCCGTGTTCGCGGGGAATCCCCGTCCCCGCCAACGAAATGGGGAAAATTTCTCCCCCGCGCCCCACCCCGCGGGGATTCCCCGCCCCGTCTTCTTTTTTTTTTTTAATTTTTTAATTTAATTAATATACAAAAATAATTCATACAACTCAAATATTAAAAAAAAAAGACTCAAAATCCAAATAAAAGATGAAAGCATAATTTAATAAAATTAGTTAAAACACAAATATAAATTATCTTAATACATTTTCATTCATTTACATCATTGTTCAATACTTCAATGCACTCAACATTTCAATCTCTATATAATTAATTTTTTATATTCATTTAATTATATTATTTTAAAAATATATTAATATATAGTTTATATATATATATATAATTAAAATTAAAATTATTTTTTATAATAATTAATTATATTATATTAAATATATATATATATAATTTTTCGGGGCCCGCGGGGAACGGGGCGGGGATCCCCGCGGGGCGGGGAATATAATCCCCACCCCGCCCCGCCAATCGGGGAAAATTTTTGCCCCGTCCCCGTCGCCGTCCCCGCGGGGGTGCATTTCGGGAATTCCCCGCCCCGTTGCCATCCCTAGTTGCATATCATTGTACAAGTGGTATAATGTGATTTTTGTTTTTTTTTTTTTAAAAGACAAACTTTTGTATGAGTAAGAAAATTTAATTTAGCGAGACGAGTAGTTTTATATTTAGAACTCATAACACATAAATGAGTTAATGGGAGTGAGTTTGATTTATAGTGAGTTTGATTTATAAATAATATAGTTTCGTATAATTTAATTATATTTGTAGAAAAACGTCTTATCTAATTTTTTACACAAAAGAATCATAAAAGAAAGTGGTATGTGTTTTCAGTAATAAAAAAATTAAATTAAAATAAAATGGCATATGTGAAACATCAATAATATACATGTCTAGATCTGTTATTCTATTTATTTAGCAGTTTTATTATTTATTGTGTTAATATTTACAAATTGAATATAATGAAGTTGTATAAATTAATAGATTATTCATAACATTTCTTATTATTTTAATTTAAAACATGTATCATATATAAATGATTTTTCATATTACTCATGTGCGTTGTACGTATTGTCATATAATTTTAATTATTTTAATTATTAATTTCATTTTTAAACATTTTTATTTTATTTGTTGATTTTATATTTTTGTCAAATTAAAATTATTATATACAATGATATTTCATTCAATCATAATAATTAATCTTTCCTTTTATATTTTTTATTTGTATATTCCACTCTCATACTTCAATCATCATATATAGTTTTCTTATGTTATTTTTTCATTTCTCTCTCATAAAATTATTAGTTCAATTTGTGTTTAGTGTACAAAGACAATTAGGTAGATGAAGATATGCGACAATAAGATTTGAAAGAACTTTTTTACCTTTGAATGTTTAGCAAATCTTGTATATAGATTTGACAAATCATTATATTTATGATTTTTTTTATTGACATGACATTTTTAGGTGGGAAAGTGGCATTCTTGTAATTTTTGTCAACTTTCTTACTTTAATATATATATAGTGTAGATATTGACATGTATTAATATGTCCACAATAACATGTTACAAATCGAACACAATCATTAATTTTAAATTACAATACGTAAAATGATGTGTTCTTTACCAAGAGATTATTGTTTCTACATACCATCTCAAGGGGAAAAAAAAAGAAAGAAAGAAAAGAAAAGAAAAACAACTAAGGATAAGTTGTGTTAATTCCAAGATGCCTAATTTTAATTGCAAACTGATGTACTGTCTCATATTCAAGACTATCTTTATCAACAACCTAACACAACCCAATATTTTAATAAAATATTAACTTCCCTCTCATCCACATATATAACCTATAATACCCAACTCCAATTTTTTTATACTTTATTAACAACCCAATATTTTAATAAAATATTCATTTATTTTAATAAAATATTCATTTATTTTTCATCTTCATACACAACCTAAAATAATATTTTGGAATTATATAATAATAACATATTATTTTTGGGCTTTTTTATTATATTTAAAAATATAATAATTGCATAGATTAATTTTTTTGATATTTTAATTCCGCAAATATAATAAGATTTTTTTTTACCATACACTTAAATAACATACTAACCCAATAACTAAATTAAAATTACAATAGTTGGAATACCAAAATAAAAAAAATACATGAAATATTAAATTACAAATATAGAATTATAGATTATATATTTAATTATTATTGTCGAATTTTTGCCATAATTTCAGGAGTTATTTTGTGATTTTTTAACTTGTTCGGAGATAGGAACTTGATTGAGGTTCGGAGAATATTGAGAGTTTTGATAATATTTAGAGTTTTGGTAATCTTCAAAATTTGTAAAAGTTTCAAAATTTGGATAATCTTGTGAGTTTGGATAATCTTGGGAGTTTGAAAAATAATTTTGGATTGTTTGGATCCATGATAAGAAATGATAGAAATTATGTGAGAATACACAGAATTTCCGAAATAAAAAAATAAATAAATAAATAAAAAGAAAAGAAAAAAAGAATTTGAGATTGAGAAAAAAAATTGAGAGTTTCAACTTGTGCTTCAAAATATATTAATATTAGGCTCTACTTATAGACAAAAAATAAAGAGAAATTTTGATAATTTTTAAAAAATATTTTAAATAAAAATTATCTAATTTATCAATAATCCAAATTATATCATAAAAATTTTGATAAAACCAATAAAATTATGACACATGGCATGGGAAGAGATATTGACTTGGGTTGTGGAAGGGGTTGATTGACCAACCCACCCATGTATAGGACCTATAGGTTGTGTATTTGCAAGTAATTTTTCTTTTATTTTTATTTTTTTTTACAAAATTTTGTCTTTTAACTACACCCCCTACAATCCAAATATAGAGGTTGTTGAAGATGGTCTAAAATTGAAATAACAATATATACAAGCTGACCTCATTTAGCCAATAAGTAAATTTGTATTATTTACAAAATGTTTCTAAAATTTTAAATTGCCAACTAAAATGCCATCTTCAATTTTTTTTTTTTATAATTCCCACCTACATATCTAAGCATCATGATATATGAGTATGATTTGTTTTTTTTTTAAAATAATGTAGTCTATGTGATGTTAACTCTAACATACACGTTAATCAATTAGTAGTTCATATAATTTTGTACCGTCGCTATAAATACTCCTAACTCAATATTATGCACGTCTCTCTCTCATCTTTCATTGGTTAATCATGTGGATAAAGTTCCAAGCTTTATATAAGATATATTAGTAACTTCTATCTGTTAAGTATTGGCTTATTACAATTCGGTATTGTCAATTATTGGGTTAGAGGTGTTCATCTAGGTTGGAAAAATCGGAATTAAATTGGAACCGAATCAGGGTCAACGGTTTGGTTTCGGTTTCAAACTGAAACTGCGAACTAGGGTTTGACGGTTCGGTTTCGATTCGGACATATTTCAAACCGTAAACCGGCTGTTTAATCGGCAGTTTGAACCGGTGGTTAAACCGCCGGTTTATCTATTTTTCTAAAAAAAATTATATTTTATATAAATAATATTATGTATTTATGTTATTTTACTTTTTAATTTTAAGTTGTATTGATTATTATTATTATTATTAATTTATATTATAAGTTGTAATTTTTTTAGGTTTATGGTTTGTATTTGATTGTATTTAAATTGTAATTTCTAATTTTTGAAATTTTAACTTATAAGTTGTAATGCAGTATTGTTGTAACTTGCAAATGTAAGTTCTATTTTTTAATTTATATCAAATTATTTACTCAAAAAACATTGTTATTTTGTAATATATGAATAATTGTAATATTTATATGCAAATTTAATTTTTAAAAAATTAAAAAATAAACCGTCCAAACTAGCGGTTCGAACCAGAACCGGCGGTTTAAAAATCGGAACCGAAACAAGAATCTCCACGGTTCGGTTCCAGTTTGGCTCTCCACAATTTTCCGAACTGACGGTTCTGAACCGGAACCGGCGGTTCTAACCGTTTGATCTATATTAGGTGTTAGCAATTTTTATATTATGGGAACCATTTTCCTTGGACCTGAAACTTACTGGTTGCCCAATCAGTTACAAAGTAAGCAACATGGGGATTCCCATTCTCCATTTACATTTATTTATTATTTATTTTATAGTTTATAGTTTATATTTTACATATTTTAAAGAAAATTGATTTAAATTTAATTGTCTCGGACCTTTTATGAAGATAATAATATGAAGAAAAGAGATCATAGAAATCCTAACTTTATACTAGGATGAATTGATATATATATATATGTTAATTGAGATAACTAATTTTATTTCTTCTTGAGACATAGGATTCATGATTTGATTGGAAGACATGTCCAAAAGAAAGAATGTATATATAAAAGTTCAGTTGAAATAGATATTGTAGATATGTATTATCACTGTTGACCAACAAAATCGAAAAGTCATGAGCCATACTTATAGGCTTATAGCATTAAAGTTGGGTAAATTTTTTCTTTTTCCTTCTGACCGTACGTAAAGGGAAAAGTTAATGTAGCAATTATTATAAAGTCATACTTTATTTATAATTTTTAGGGAATATTTTATTAAATCTATGTGTTGTGTTTGAAACTTTGAATGGCAAGATTGAGGAATTTTTTTTGAAATTCATCAATTTTATTTTTATTTTAATAAAATGAGTGGATTTTCAATCAACTCTTATTTAAGGTTCCATTTATATAGATGAATTTGAAATTAATGCATTTGAAATTCTTGTGGATTTCAAATTCAACTAGATGACTCAAAAATTAGTTTAAAATATAAGTGATGAATTTCAAATTCACATCTATTCAAACACCACCAGTACTATTTGCTAATAGATTTTGTTTTTTCACATTACTCACCATGCTATATAAATTGTAGCATTTCACTTATTCAACTCTTAAATTTCCCAATTCCATTTAAAAATATAATGTATTCGAGATAAGAAAATTAATATTATAAATAAGAATTACAAAAAAAAAATTGATATATGACTATTCTTATAATTTGGAACCTAATCTTTTTCCCCTCTGATTGCACCTTAAAAGTTCATGAGTTTTTCATTTTTCAACATGAATCTATTTGTTGATCACTTTTTCGGTCAAAGCCCAAAGTTTCGTTCGATTTTGCTCAAATTAAGTTTGAATTGAATGAGATTAATCGGAAAAATTGATTTTAGGCATTTGTTTGATTTGAGATGGTGTGTGTTTTGTAAATATTTCATGTATTTTGATTTCAATTTTGACTACGAATACATTAATTTTATAAAATGAAGTTCATTATTTACCACTCAAATTCATTTCAATGAGTCAAACTTCACTTTATAAGTTATTGATTATGGTTGACTTTTTAAAATGTGTGAGAGGATGTTATAATGTTTTTCATAAGAACAAATTGCATATGGTAAAGATGACACCACGATCGAAAAGTAGTAATACAAAAAAATGAATTATTATATGTAATGTCCCAATCAAGGAATAGGTTAGATTAATCTAGATTATATTGGATGTTGTCTCATTTGTTATACAAGCAAAATCATGGAGGATGTCACACTAGCATTTATGTTGAATTGTTTGTATACCAAACCAACATATCTCTATTTAATTATGTCGACCCTTCTCTAGTACAACCTATTCAATTATTCTGTCATAAGAAAATCAAATTTCCGACAAACCCATTGATTTATTTTTTTTATATTTAAATATTCTTAAATATCTATAAGATGTTCGATTTATATATGTTGAAATATATTATTTTGTAGCACGTAAAACAATAAAATAATAAGACTTCTGAAATAGTATTTATTGATTTATTTGAGTAACATGATTGGGATTACATTAATTATTTCTTCTGACCTTAATATGCCTGGACAAAGTTTTAATACTCCAAGCTTTGTCTTTTTATACTTGTGTGATATTGACGTACCCTCTAAATGTTGATTAATTATGTATTTCTCATACAATCTAGTTTATTCTTATTTTGTGTCATCAACCTCACCTATCCATCATATATGTTTTAATTTTGTTCATAAATAATGTGTTGATTCTCTTATAAAAAACACAAATGTAATTTTACTGCATTTGAAAATATATACATTAAAACTTCTCGTTGATGTATATAAATCATATAGTAAAATAATTAATTATCTTACCTAAAATCCAATGATATAATTTAAACACATCAAATGAACACATTAAAATGTACACTATATATACACACACACAAATATATATATATATATATATATATATATATATATTTCCCTAAGATCAATTTCTATTATATTTTGATTTATTTTATTTTGTTAAGAACATATTTTTATTTGGCAATTTTTTTATATAATAGATTTGCCGCATTCTATTATTGTCTAGATTCTTTTGTTTTTTTTTTTAATAAGCGAAAAATATTATTTGACTTGTTCTAAAAGTGACTTCCTTATCTTTCATACCAACTTTATTAATCTAGTTTCTCTTTATTCTATATTGAAGAAATGATATTATAATAAATGGTGATTAGATTATGGATACATTATTATTACTTTTCAGCCATAAGTTTGTTTTTCTCTCTTTTTGAAGCAATAACTTAGACATATGATTTTTATTTGAAAGCAACTTAGAGAAAAGTTAATAACAACTTAAAAACTAAATATTCATTTTTAGGGGGGCGTTTAAATGTTTTGAAAGTTGCTCGGAAACAACCATCCACTCTGCGACAGAGGTAATAAAACAGATATTGAGTGGGCCCAATCAGAGCAACTTACCTTCAACTCAAAATTTGTCACTTCAAATCTGATCCAAATATCCATCGTGGCGTGAAAAGCCGTATACTCGAATCCCAGCCGCCGTGGACCTACACACAGAGGATCACACCTCAGCACCGAAACTGTTTGGGACCAATTTCTCACACACTTTAATGAGCTTCCACCGTCATTGGACGGTGTACATCACGCTCCAACAACTGCGCGTGGTGTACGAAATGTAATTGCGTTAAAAAATGCCTTGGGTAAGAGCATGATGACTGTGGGGGGATGAAAGCTATGGTAAGGTAAGAGCCAATTGCATCACCCAACAAACATATAACGATAAAATCTAACGCTCCCAGCCACCGCCAGACCACCCTCCGCCGACGTCGCCGCCACGCGCCACCTCCAATGGGTGCCACAGAACCCGTAAGTCATCCCACACCCACCCACCGCTTATCTGTTAATTTCTTGATTCTTGATTATAGAATTTAATGGCTTTGTGTTGCAGAGAGGAAATGAAGAAGGTGAAGAGAAGGTGGAGGTGAGAGAAAATGGGATGGAAGAAATGGAGTTGGAAGATTTGGAAATGGGGCAAGTGAATATTCAAAAAGAGCCGGTTCAGACACACCCACCAAATGAATTTCACATGTCAAGAATGCAAAGATTGAGCGCAACAAATCCTTTAAGGCTTGTTATTAATAATGCTACAAGAGTTGCCTCTCCTTCTCCGGCTCAGCCGCCTCCTCGTCCGGCGCAGGCGCCTCCTCATCAGGCGCAGGCGGCGGCCGCGCCGCCGCCGACGACTCAGTCTCGGTCCACACCAACCCCACAAGTAAATAATCTCAAAAAGCTGAAAAAAATTGTGTCTTGTGAATGTTTGTAGCTTTCTTGAATGTGTATTGTTTGTTTTTGAGCAGCCATCAGTGGTGTCCCTGAATTCAAGAGCATACACAAACAAGATTTCTCTGTTTGTGTTCATTGTGCATATGGTAGCAGCAGTTGGGCTTGTTGGGTTTTTGATATTTAAGGGTGTGGAGGGTTTGATAAAAGAAGGGAGAGTTCAGAGGAAAGAGAAGAGGGTGTTGAAGTATTTTCTACCTCAGATTGAGGCTGCTGCTTTTCTTAGCATTATACTTGCATTTGTGTGGCAAAAGGCTGTGAGGGTTTGGCCTAAGTTCATGGTTCGTTTTATTATTTGGAGCTCTTTTGTCCTCACTTTAGCCACTGGGATTCTCTTGATTTGCTTCCAAACCCCCGCTACTGATGGCATTGGAGTCGCGTTTATTGCCTTTGCTATTGGTAATGGATTGTATGCTTGTTGGGTCACACAAAGAACTGGTTTTTGCTCCAAGATTTTCTTGAAAGCACTTGATCCAGTCTCAAAATTCTCCGACTTAAATCAGCCTACTTATTGGATGCTTGGAGCTGGATTCTTGTGGATGTCATTCTGGATTTTCGCTGTGATTGGGGCATTGAATTTCTACGTCCCGCCATTGATCATACTCGCCTTGGTTTTGAGCCTCGCTTGGACTGCTGAGGTCATGAGGAATGTGGCTAATTTAACTGTCTGTAGAGTGGTTGCTCTTTACTATCTCAGAGGAATGCAATCCAGCACTCAGTTCTGCTTCCAACGAGCTTTGTCTAACAATCTTGGTAGTGCTTGCCTTGGATCACTCTTTGTGCCTTCCATTGAAGCTCTGAGAATCGTGGCCCGAGGCCTGAATTTGATTGAGGGAGAAGATGAATTCATGTTTTCTTGTGCACATTGCTGTCTAAGAGTCATGGAATCCATCTTCCAACGAGGCAATGGCTGGGCTTATGTTCAGGTATTAATCTTGTTCTTGAATGTCATATTTTCCTTGCTATAATGTTGTTCAATGTATATTGATCATGAACAATATGATCTAGATTGCTGCATATGGAAAAGGTTTTGTAAAGGCATCACAAGACACATGGGATCTCTTTGTGAAGAGAGAAATGACAGAGGTTGTTGATGCCGACATCACGAGTGCCATTTGCTTTCTCACTGGAGTTTGCAGTGGCTCGATTTGCACCATTGTGGTGTCAGCATGGACCTCCACCGTGCACCGGGGCTACATCGGAACCCTAGCAGTCCTAGCCGCCTACATCGGATACCTAATGGTTGGTGACCTCACATTACATAGAGTACCACTTTCTAATTTTTAATCTTATAGCAAACCAATAATGCATTTAGATCATGTGTGACAATGTCAGACAAGTTGATGATTTGTTTAATATATGCCACTCTGTCTTAGCTAACATGTTGTGGTTGTGGTTGGTCTTATGACAGACTAGGATTGCAATGGCATTGCCCCATGCTTGTGTGAGTTGTTACTATGTTTGCTATGCGGAGAATCCGGAAAGCCGGGCATTTGATCGAACGATACCGGATCGGATTGAGTTGATAAAATCGGGTCGGCTGGAAGTGCTCGTCCCGACTCCTAGGGTTCCACGTCGGTTTCAAAGGTAGCTAGGGTATTTGGTTAGGATTTTAATGATTTATTGATATGTTGATGTACATACTTAACTAAGTGTAACATTGAATTGAGTTACATTTGTTAGGCTATGAATAAGTGTGTCGATATTGTATCGATATGATATGGGTCGAGCACACGTGTCGGTATTTGAGTGGTTGGAAAAGAGAAGAGGGAAAGCAATAATGTTGGAGATGAATGAATTCCCCACATAAGTGGTGGAGGTGCTTTAGAATAGGGAGGGAGTGAATATTGGGATGATTCCTATCAACAAGCCTACAAAGAGAAGGTGCCTTTTGTGTCATCATCTTACTTTATGGGATCAAATTTTGCATATACTTTTTGGGAAATATACCATTCTCTCTCTGCATGTGATACACTGAAACGCATAATATTCTTTTTTGACGTATTTAGAAGTTGGGATGACTGCATTTACTCTCTAAAGTTTACACATTTTTAGATTCATGTAATTTATTATTATTTTTATAAGTATACAAACTTTTAATAGTTTACCAAATCTGGGCTTTGCTAATACATGCCTAGAAGGCTAAAATGCTAGATTTGTGGTCGGCTCTAGGCAACCCTAGATGGTGAACAGGTGAAGTGCATTGTACTCTTCAAACCAAAAAAAAAAAAGATTTTTATTTTTATTTTTAATTTAGATAAAACTTGGGATATTATGATGACCAAATGTGCCCCTTAAAAGTTCGAAGTTTGAGCATTTTCAAGATGAACCAAGTATGATCGGGACTGATTGTGTATTCATTTATCATTGTTCATAGAGACAAAGATAAAGATTAAGGTGTTTTTCAATGAATTTTTTTGAACAAAACCCATCACAACCTTTTCAATTCCTCTTAAATAAAGAAAATAAATATCCCTCCCCTTTAGACACACACACACACACACACACACATACACACCAATAGAGATGCTCATTGATCTTTTTCAATTATTTTAGGAGTCCTGCAGTGCACCTTTTCAATTTAAACCCTTGAATGAAGTCTCCTCAATCTTCTAACCTTAAACCAAAAAAACATTAAAAACTATTTATTGCAAACCCATTCTAGCAGCTGACTAATAAAAAAAATAGAATTTTAATTGTTTCACAGATTTATAGGTAGTCTGTCAAGATTTCAATACAATGCTAAGTCTTCCAATCCCACCTCTTTAATGATGGCTTCATCTCTCCAAATGCATGAAAATACAATTGTCACGGCTCAACAAATATAACCAAAATTAACTGAATTATAAGCACAAATAAGGGTTTACCACATGCAAGTACAGTCAACATGAATGCTAGGACAAAGAGGATAAATAACATAAGACAACTAGACTGACTTTTCAATATTAAATCTCATTCCAAAAAAGAGGGTGTGGATAACATAAGACAACTCCGACCCTTTCTGATCACTCTGTTTTGGCATCTGTTGATCCATGTTTATCATCTGCTTTCAACTCTGCAGAACAACAGCCACCGGCATGGTGGTGGTGGTGGTGGCCGTGATGGTTGTGCTGCTTCTTACCCTTCAATTGCTTCCTCATATCATAAGCATCCTCCCCATCAGCATAATATTTTGCTTCCATGTCATGAATTTTATACCCTAAAGTCTCTGTGTACAAATTAAATGCAGCCCTATTGCTTTTCCTAACATGCAGCGAAACATATTCAGACCCATATACCTGTTATATATTAACCAAAATACATGTCAGCAATCTAATAAAGAACAACATCAATGTAGCAATATTAAAATTGACAAAAGCTCGAGTTGAAATATTACACTAGAGAAAACTGCAAAGCAACTATTGCAGAAAAGCAGTCAAACTTTTCTAGTGTTCGAGTTCCATAGCACAACACATTTAAGAAGCACATCCAAGAAAAGCCAATAACCAATGAATACTTTAGATTCCCAGTTGCATTTTGTAGTAAACTCCAACTTTACGCACATACATGAGATCAGAACCATCATGTCCAGTATTTCAAGAAAGTTTGGGTGCAATTAAAATTTGTACTTTTCTAAGCAATATAAATTATAACACAAATTCTTACAGCACATAATAAAACATCTCAACTTTAAGCAAGAGAAATTCAAAGGAAATCCATACGTTGTTTTAGTTTCAAACCTTGAGGGTGTTTGGCTAAGGTTTTTAAAAGATCTTATAAGATCTTTTCTCTCTCTTTAGAGATAAGTTATTGAAGTGTTTGGAAATATAAGATGATTGAGCTTATAACATGTTTGTTAGTAATGAAAATTGTGTAATTTAAGAGATGAAGCTTAAAGGAGTTGTCAAAATAAGATCTTATTTTAGGAAGATGGGGTGCTTGTTTTTAAAAAAACCAGCTTATCAATTCCTAGCATCTTATTTTACACCTAAGTCTTCCACAATTTCTCTTTCACTCTTATTAATACTCAAATGGAACATTGATCAGATCATATGCACAAAAGGCCAGAACTTGCTCTCGCATCACATTTCACAAAACTTTCAAATATATTGCAGAAGAAAACCTAAAGAAAATAAACATCCATAAAGATGTAAATTAAGCAAATTGCATATGTTAACACTGTACAGATGCCTAGCCATAACTTGACAGTAATCGAATTCCGGAAACAAGTGCTATAACTACAGTCTACAAGGGTTCACAAACGAGAGCCAAAATAAATGCAAACCACGAACTGTGGGTTAGCAAAATTAAATTTAAAATAGTTCATGAAGATTGTTTTGGTTAGTCATAATAAAAATAATATGCATGAGAGTTCTATGAACTAGTTGTATTGAGGTGAACTGTGGCTTGAGATTGGCATTTCGCGCACCAGTGGTCATTTACAATTACACGTATGTGGTATCCATAATAAAGATAAGCAAGCAAAGCCCAAAAAATCTAAAATTGACTTAAAGAAAAGGGACACATTTGAACACAAAACCAAACCAAAAACAGAAATCAACATTTCGGTGCAACTGAATTTCCATAAAATCAAGATTGAGCAAGAGAACTCAATAACACAAACAACATAAACATAAAAAGTTTTCGATAACCCCACCTGCTCCATGGCGTTTTGAGCAGCAGTCATGAGCTTGGTGGCGATGCCGAGTTTCCGGTGAGTTCTGAGAACGGCGAGCGAGGTGATGTGGCCGTGACACTCCGTCGATTCCTCTTCCATTTTGGCCAAAACGTATCCGACAATCTTTCCGTTATAATCCTCAGCCACGTAGAGGAGATGCGGCCATGACAGAATGTGGTACAGATAGTATTTCATCTGGTAATTTTCTGGGAGGCAGAACAAATTGCACTCCTGCATCGCAAGCAAGTCATTCACTGTTGCTTTCCTAATGCACACCATGCTTCTTGTTTATTTGGGGAAGTAATTTTGGGGTTAGGGTTTTCAGATTTTGTAATTTGGGAATTCGGAAATGGTGGGTAGGGGTAGGGATTACCATCTAGATATTCGGTTGAGACAAGAATTTAAGGGGTGTCTAAAGACGAAAATGGATCCCCTGGTGGGGCCAAAAACCCAGCATGAGGTGATGGGGCAATTCAGACCCTATGTACCATATATTCATATATCATGTGTGTACCATATTCTAAAATACGTTATATTAATTTTTAAATTAAAAAACACCCACATCTACTTAGCACTAGGGTGAGTATGAATCTTGAAGATAATTAATTGTACAAAAATTTGAATCTAAACATATTTGAATCTTGATTGTCTAATTTCATCCGGATCAAATCGCTTTGATTACTTTTTGGAATAATCGAAATTAAAACCGAATAGAATCGATTTCATTTTTTATATTGTTATATTTGATTAGTTACAAATTTAATTGAATATTATTACTATTTAATAATATTATAATTTTAAGACTTCATAGAAGAAATTAACAATTAAATAATAAAGTAAAATATTTATTATGAATAATTTTGGGAGCATATAAAATCCATGAATTACAATAAATATTAATCAAATAATTAATTTATAACTTATATAAAGTAATACATAACTTTAACTAATAAAAAAAATCGATGACATTTATATTATGTTAGTCATACATTTATGCTATATTAGTTATACATTTATGTACAAGATATCATAATTCTGAGAGTGAATTTGAGTGACTAACATAATATAAATGTATGACTAACATAACATAAATGTACAACACCTGAGAACGAATTTGAGTGAGTTTGGGTGCACCCACCCAGACTCATGGGTAGCGTGCAAGCGTGTGGAGACGCGTTCGAATGGATTTGACTGGGTCGGGTTTGACCAAGTGCATAATTTTTTTTGTGAAAATTGAAACCCTAGCCTCTCTCTCACCCCCGCTCCATTTTATCATTATATTTCATCTTTTTTTCTTCTTTAATGATAAATCTTTTAATTTTTTAAGGAATGTAATGCTAATATAATAACGAACATTTAATTCATTGATTAGTTAAATGTATGAAAATTGTATGGAAAAATATAAAAAATCGATCAAATTGAACTAGCTCCGTTCGGTCCTAGTTGATGACCGAATAGAACTAGAAAGGTTTGACCTGAAGGGTAAGAATAATATTTTCATGTTTTTAAATTTATTTAATTGAAAAATATATGAATTAGAGTGTGTTAAGTAAATGATGGGTATCTTTAATCCCCTTTATAGAATTTATACTCCACCATCTTATAAAAATGAGTTACACAAGATTTGAACATAATCTATTGTAAATAATTTTTCGTAATAAAATAATTCAATCATATTTAGTTTTTAATTGTTCCCAATGTGATTTGGTCAAGGATGAAAATTTCGATTTCGGTAGAAATTTCGGTACATTGATTTTACGGAAATTTCGGTGAAAGTTTCGATTTCGGTGGAAATTTCGATAAAATTTAGAAAAATGTCAAAAACTTTGTTAAAATTTGGGAATTTGGATATGATATTGTATAGAATATTATAACTAACATTAATGCATATATTCAACTTAAAATTTCAAACAAAATGACATATTTACAACCAACATTGAAATTAACTATTATTAAAATGTTGTCTGATATAATAACATGAGAAATTCAAAATAATTGAATATATTATTACTATAACAAAAAATAATTGAATAACTTATGAATGACACTACATTATTATTATTATTATTATTATTATTAGATAATGTGGTTTGAGTGGAATAATCCATCTCATCTTTTCAATCTATGAGCCATTTACGATAAATATGTAAGAAAATTATTTGATAGTGTTATACACGTTATAATTATAATTTGCAAAATACAATTTTTTTCCCTTAAAAAATTGGTGTAATTCATTATAAAATATTATAATTATTTGGGGTAAAAAACAAAAATTTCACCGAAATCGAAATCGAAATCGAAATTTACCGAAATTTCACCGAAATTTCGAGATTTTCAAACATTTTATACTATAACCTCACCGAAATCGAAATCGAAATCGAAATTCACCGAAATTTCACCGAAATTTCGGTGAAATGCTGACGAAATTTATTCAACCCCCGTTTCAATTTCGGTGACTCAAAATTAGCGAAATTTCGGTAAAATTTCGACGAAATTTCGCGAATTTTTTTTCCTTGGATTTGGTATCTATAAGATATAAGAGTGAGGCAGGTAGGTCCCAGGGATCTAACTAACTGCGTGCGACCGTTCTATACATAGCTACAAATTCATGAACTTTTACTCCAACTTGTATTTTCATCATTTTTCTTGTTTTTCACCATTTTTTGTTCGAATTTGATTTGGTTTCATCATGAAAGTTTTAGTCCTTGAGTTAGCTTTTCAAAATCACTAATTTCATTGTAATATTAATTTTCTACATCAAGTTATATCCAAAATATTCGAGCGTGACGAAAATCAAATTGTCTTTGCACAACTTTCATTTTCTTGTAATTTTCTACTTTCTTGGTGGCAGAATGAGAAAAGTGTTGATAAAAAAATTGTAGGACTCATATCTTTCCAACAAGACAAATAATTTAATTTGAACTTCTAAATCATGAGATATCTCTTTTCTCCCACAAATTGCACGTTTTCACTTCATATCTCGATACCAAATTGACTTCGCTAATTCAATTGAGTTTCACTTTTGTGCTAAAATCTATCAAATTTTTTCAAATCAAGAAAATACGTGAAATCTTAACAAGATAATAAAATCTTTACAAAATCTCACTAATATATGTTTTTTTAACACAAAATGCCTGAAATAATGCAAGTTATCACAAACTATGGAAATTATTGGGAACTTTTGACTTTAAGGTATTTATCATATAATTGAAATAAAAATTTAAGAATATTTATAAAATTTAATATTTAAAGTTTTATGAAAAATAAACATAATAAAACACTAGATAATTGTTGGGAGGGTAAAATCATATGATAGATATAACAACATAATGATAATAATAAATAAATAATATTTATATTCCTGTAAGAATGCAACACAAGTAGGGTAAAATCATATGATAGACATAACAACATAATAATAAATAAATAATATTTATATTCTTGCAAGAATGCAACACAAGTATTACATTAATCAAATTAAGTTATGATTGCTACTATATATAAACATGATGATAAGTTGAACACAAAATCATAAATACTTTTTCAATATAAATAATTAATATTTTTTTAATTTAACTAATTTTTTTTCCTTCTAAACCTGTGTTAGTACTAGCTAAATACTATTTTCTCAACCAGCTTCATCTTAACCAGAAGACGATATTAAAAAAAACTATTAATGATAATTTCATAGCACACAAATCAACATCATTTTATCCCGGATTAACACAGAAGTAATACAGTTTGAAACACAAATAATGGTACTCACTACTACATACATGAAACGACAACCATATAACTAATGGGAAAAGGAAACTAAAAAAACACACACAAACAAACAAACAAACACAAATACTCTTGCAAGGTTCACAAATACAATCTCATGCTTAACAGAAGAAAACTTGAAAAACGAACCCAACCAATGCTGAGAGAAAAGCTTGAACAAAATATTGATGTCCTCATGACACAATCCGAAGGCCTGGAATTTGGGAAATTGATTTCCAGGCCTTGTCGTCGTAATGTCTTAGTTGTATTGAACCAGAAACATCCAACACCTTCAACGAAGACGCCTTATGCAGGAGGCGAAGTGGCAGCACTCTCAACCCCTTACAACTTTTGATACTCAACTCAGTAAGACGAGGCATTATCTGCACGGTGAAAGC
Organism: Scutellaria galericulata; assembly: GCA_946896805.1. Lineage (NCBI taxonomy): Eukaryota > Viridiplantae > Streptophyta > Magnoliopsida > Lamiales > Lamiaceae > Scutellaria > Scutellaria galericulata. The sequence goes on along the minus strand of OX335798.1, from coordinate 8,632,726 downwards.
CTTTTCTTCTTCGGTGGTGATGTCCTCCCACTCCCTCCAGTTGGGACAATCAGTAAATATCAATTTCTTCAATTTTGGGAAACCAATCACATTATGAGCATAGGTGTCAGGTGACAGTGATGGAAGTTGATGGTAACAAACTCTGACCTGAAATTCTTGAAACTCTTTCTGTTGTCATGCCCAAGAATTCTCGTCCCACATATCGCAATCAATACATTTTATCAATACAAAGCTCTTCCAGATGGGGAAGTATTCCAAGTGGTGGCAACGACAACGGATGACTGAAGCAGGAGAGCACAATAGACCTGAGTTGGTTATGAGGAGAGATAATCCAACTTGGAAGTGTTGAGCCATTGGAATCGCGAATTTGAAGCTTTTGCAGGCCTTGATGTGGCTTCAGCGCATCTATTATCTCTGTCCTCAGAGATGACTCCTTTCCATCCATGTAGTCATAAAATGTTAGTTTGAGGTCTTGAATGCTCTGCTTATCTTTCAACTCTGCTTCACGAGCATCCTCGAGCAAATCATCACTTAATCTGATATGCAGGTCTAGAGATCCACTAAGAGAGTTTAAGTTCCTCAACAACTTCGGCTTGTTCAAATGACTTCCTCCATGGAATTTAGTCAAAGTGCGAAGGGAAGTTAACGAGCCCAGTCCTAGAGGAAACTTAAATAGAAAGTGGGCATCCTTATTATGAAGGTGCTCGAGCTTTGTGAGCTTATGGATCCCTTGAGGTAGCTTAGAAAAACTATGGCAACAATCAAGATTCAAGGTCTCCAATTCAACCAAGCAACATATGTTCTCTGGTAATCCCTTGAGAAAATAATTGAAGCTCAAATCTAACTTTCTCAAGCCAGACAAGTTTCCAATTTCTGATGGAATCTCTTTCAGATTGCATGAGCTCAATCTAAGAAATCGCAACTTGTAAAGCTTACAAACAATTTTGGGGTAGCACTCATTTATACCCAATACACAAAGTACAAAATGAAATTTACCAACTTAATAAGAAACAATGTTTTCTATCCAATTTGTAGGTAAAATTACCTAACTACCCTTATTATAATATTTGGTGAAGTCAATTGGGGATAATTGAAGTCAAAATTACCTTCAATCCAACCCTAGAAAATTACCACTGAAAATTACCTTCGAAATCAATATTGAACTGCTCTTCGTGATTGTGGTGGGATCTTCATGATTGAGATTGGAGGAGAAAGCAAGCATTGTGTCGGGCGTGGAGGGAGGTTGCGGCGCCGTCGTGCCCTGTTTGGAGGTTTGACAGACGGGTCTTCGGATTTGGAGGTTTGACAGATTAAAAAGAGAAGGCGGTGGCGATTTGTCGACGGATCTGTTGAGGGAGGTGTTGGGCGGCGCGACTGCTTGTTGGAGAATGACAACAGGGGAACAAGTAAGTATTTTTTTCAGTCTTGAGCAATTTCACGATGTTAGCGATGGATCACGAAAAATGAATGCTTAGTTATGATGGAAAGGTTAGATCACGAGGGTTGATTTGTAGATCACGATGGTAGATGTAGATCACAAAGTTAATTCTTAGTAACGATGTAAATGTTAGATCACGAGCCCTGATGCTTAGTAACGATGGAAACAATAGATCACGAGGACTCCATAGATCATGACGTTGAAACCTTATGCAAATAGATCAGGAGGCAAATAATAGATCACGGTGTTAGGATGGTAGATCACGATGATCATTATAGATCACGTTGCTTATAATTTTTTTTTCCAAATTATTGACTTACAGATTACTAAATTTAGTATTAAAAGTTAAAATGACTTTAAAAATTATTGAGCCATTGTTAAAATATCTGGAAAAAATAAATAAATATATCATAATATGAAATTTTAACATAATAATAATATAAATAATAATCATAATAAATATTATTTTTACATCATGTTTTATAAGATAAAATTAATTCATACAATCTGAAAATTCATTTAAAAATAGTAATAAACCTTATGCATAATCGGTTCTCGAAGCTCAAATAGATCACGGTGTTAGGATGGTAGATCAAGATGATCATTACAAAAATATTATTTTCCAGAAAAAATAATTCAAAAATAATTAAAATGACTATTTTTAGTTGAAAAATACTTATATATTTTCCAGAATAATTTTGCAGAATACTATTTTTAGTTCAAAATATTAAAATGAGTTTAAAAATTAAAATAACTATGAAAATATGTCAAAAAAAATTAAAATATATCATAATATGAATATTTTGACATAATATATTTGCTTGAAATATTAATATATTTGTAAAATACTACAAATTAGTAATATTTGCTTGAAATCATTTGTTGCTGTTACGGATGATGGTATTGTTCATTGAAGACTAAGCACTTATGTATTACACAAAATAGTTTATAATTTTCATATTTTATTTTATTATTCATTGAAGACTAATTGTCACATACCAAAACAGTTTTCAAAGAAATAAAGCGCGACGTGAACGTCTGATATTAATGTATGGTTTATTTTCAATCGATAGTTCTTCCACTATTCAATCAAATTTGAAAACATTTTTAGGCTATAGTTGCACTGTATTTATTCCACTTGATAGATCAATTCTAACATTATAATTATTTACAAATTCTTAACAACCACAGTGGAAGTGGCGGGGACGTTTGAACTTAGAGGCTAGATGTAGTACCTATTGTCTGAGCAAGGTTATTAACGACATAGATCACGAACTTAGAGGCTAGATGTAGTACCTATTCTTATACAAGCTCACAAATCGAGCTCCATATGAGCCAAAGTTCAACTCCATGTGCCACGAACATAACCCATGACATGCCCCTGGAAATACTCTTTCAATTGCATTTTGTATGCTCACATGACGATCTGATTAACAAAATAGTAAAAAAAATTAATATTTCAAACTTAAACTTATCAAAACAAAGCTAAAAAAATGACATTCAAACCTGAGACAATTATAAGATCGACCGGATGACCGTATGCTTTCTTTAATTGAGTCAAGAACCAATGCCAAGATTCATCGTTCTCTTTGTCACCAACACCAAATGCAAGAGGATAAATCTGTTTGTTACCATCTTGAGTAGCAGCCACAAACATAAGACCCTTGTATCTACCTTTCAAATGTGTTCCATCAACCACGATTACATGTCTACAACATTGTTGAAATCCTCTTATAGATGCACCAACAACCATGAAAACATACTTGAACTTATCATCATCTGTTTCAAAAGCCGTTACAGTACCAGGATTTGATCTTCTCAGCATATGCAAATACGTAGGTAACATCCTCCACGAGTGATCAAAATCGCCATATATTAAGCTGTGTGCATGATGATGAGCTCTCAGTGCCTTATCATATTGAATCTCAATACCATGGTGTGTAGAAATATCATCCATAATGTCTCTGGGCTTAAGTATACGACCATCTCGAAGCAATGAAGGAGCAAAATAAGCCCCAATTATTTTTGATGACAATTGACAAGGTCGGGCTGTCATGACCAGGTGGCAGTTATGTGGAGCCTTAAACTTTTTCACTGTCCACAGTCCCTTTTCAGTTCCATTAGCGTGCAATAAAAATTGGCATCCTTGTTGTTTACAAACAATCGTATATCATTGCTTGTAAGAACGTTTCACTGCATACTCGACTCAATTCTTCATGTGGTAAAATCTCACACCATACAATAACTGCATTTTGCTATCAAATATTGCACCAACCTCGAGCTTTCTCTCACCATCCACTGGACAAACTGAAATAGGATCAGGGTCTTCAGTGTGAAACGCCCCTGGAATAATCCAATCCCCATGCTGATTGGTTGTTAAGTTTGGTCCTGACTCACCACTTGAACCGTCTTCTATAATTGAAATGGTTCTGTTTCTAAGAACTCACTGATGGGTACTACCAATAATGACGTCTTCACTTTGAGCAAAATCCTCTTGCACAAAAAATTCATTTGTTTCCCATTGCTCGATAAATAACCGACTATGAAGTAAATCAGCATAATCATCATCACCATCATCGTCGTCATCATCATTATTATAATCATCATCATCATCATCTTCACCATCATCATCATCAGTACGAACATTAGCAACCTCTACCCCTACTATTGCTTCATCATCGTCATCATCGTCATTTGAGACATTAGTGGTCGCTGCCATAACTGGAACCGTACCACCACCATCATCTTCATCATCTTTGTCATCTACATATTTCGAATAAAAAATATCATTGAAATCGAAAAATCGGTGGTGTGGTGGGGAGCTAGTTCTCTGATCATCAACAATGGACATTGATATTTGCTTGGAAGAAGAGCAAGGTAGATCCTCCAATGGATTGCTAGCAGGGGCTTTGAAATTTTGGACTGGATAAATGGAAGGAATTTGGTTTGCAGTCAGACTTTGCACATAATTCAGCTGATCTCCATAACTATATTGTTGTTGAGAATTCAAAAGCTGAACATATGTCACGCCCCAAAATCTTTCGTTAAAAATATCAGAGTTTTACCCAGGCGTGAAGATAGAAAAACAAGGGACGCATAACACATACAGAAAAAGTTAAGCAAGGGACAACAGAAGAAAGAGATAAGGGACGATAATAAACCATCTCACAACAACCTTCGGCCTCGGCCGATAACATTCGGTCTCTTACCGATAATATACATCATATACAGCGGAAACTAAACATCAGGATCTCCCATCCTCACAAGAACCCAAAGATATATACAGATCATAAACTGTTTGAAAACGTGTTCGGAAATGTTTTAACTAGACCATTTATCAGAAAAACCAACAGCTAGCACTATCTCCCTTCGTCTAGGGTTACCAGCTTCCTCATCTCCTGTAGTGTGAGTACAGATTAAGGGGTGAGTGCGTTGAATACACTCAGTGGGGATAACATCCACCTCATAAGACTCCTGACAGAATTTAAATACCGAAAAGCTAACTTACAGTCACGTTGTCACAGCACAGATATATGCAAAGCAGATATTAGAAATGACAAGGGAGGTATAGGTGCGGGATTCCCCCGTCTTACCCTATATAACGGTATCTCACCGTTAGTGCATTTAAAGAGGCTCACGACACCTCCACTGAGTAGTAGAAAATAGCAGGGGACGAACAGAATGCATGATCGGAGGACCTCGGCCCTTTCACAGATATAATATGGCACAACAAGTATAAACACAACACTTAGATTCCCAATCATATTTCACAAATAGGGAAAGCTGTAAACAGATCTAGAGTTAGAAATTACCCCCACCTCGTATAGTGGTTACCGTGTGAGTAGATATAACAGTTACGTCCAACAACCCAAAACTTCCAAGACTGGTCCAACAAGTAGCCTACATATTTACGGTGTTTTCTTAGATTTTAAATACAGTATAATTAAAGTTGTAAAGGGTTCCGGTGGAAAAACGTTTGTTAACGATACGACGGATCGAAAAATACGGCATTACGTGCTCCGGGGCTCGCGAGTACCCGGTGTCGGGCGAAAGCGAACCCGACGGCTCGCGCATCACCCGGCAGCTGCCGAGTTTTCCTCAGCCACCCGGTCCCCGTCGCCCGCGCACGCTGGACCCCCGGCGCTCGCACCCGCGCGCACTCGGCACCCGGCGCACACCCGGCACCCGGCACGCACCCGACGCACACCCGGCACCCGGCACCCAGCGCGCACCCGGCACGCACCCGACGCCTGACCCGACGCACATCCCGGCACGCACCCGACGCACATCCCGGCGCGCACCCGACGCCCGACCCGATGCACAACCCGGCGCGCACCCGACGCCCGACCCGACGCACATCCCGGCGCGCACCCGACGCCCGGCACACCACCACCAGCACCACTGCTGGCCGGCGGCGGCGCGACGGCGGCCGCGACGGCGACGACGACGACGGCGGCGGCGGCGACGCTCCGGCAGCACTCTGGCGGCACTCTGACGGCGGCGGAAATTAAAAACGTAAAGGAAAAGAAAAGAAAGAGAATTTACGTGTTCGCGTCGCGAGCGTCGCTCGGGTCGTCGGCTTTGAAAACGTATAAGTTTTGAAAATTATGAGCCCCTATTTATAGATTTTGGAATTTACCTTTTTACCGTTGAAAAGTTACTATTTACCAAAAATATCTCAATTTACCTTTCATTAAAATATTATTTTTATTTTTACCTTTTATCAAAATTTTACCCTTTCCTTCGTTAGTTGAACTACGGGTCTCTGATTAACCGCTAGTTTGTTTCTGTTTTCTCGTATTTCCGATACGAATCTCTTGGTAAAATCATATTCTAGGTTCCATGTGACGAAAAATATACCCATCTAAAACTAAAACCGGCGTTAGCCAAATATCTAAAACGCATGTACTGAATTAAATAGTCAAAACATACGCACATAATTATTAAGTCGGGGTTCAAATATTTAATTATTCAATTATGCTCATTTTGATCCGGGGTGCTACATCCCTTACCCCTTGACTTGAATATGAGAATGGAATATTCCAATCAGACTCTTTAGGTTCAATAGAAACAAATAACTTAGGGTAATCATACATCTCAGCAACTCTCCTCAAATCAGCATTCGTCCTGATTTTAAATTTCACTTCTCCTGAAATCTGCGTAGGCACTAAACAATGCAACGCATAATCACAAGTCCTACGATCTGCTCGGACAATATAATGAATTTCATCCAATAGTTTTTCATAAGAAATTGTATGCAATGATGCATATATCAAACCATCCTCTCCATTTTTATACTCCGACCCATGCCAATATCCACGATGAACTATAATGATTTCATTGTTTGCCATCTACATTAAAAAAATCATAACAATTACACTTCATTTAGCCAATTAAATAATAATACATATAACGACAAAAATAATTTAAATCCTATACAAACTTTATGAAAAACATAAATACATTTTATCAAATTGATATGATTGCATTTTTTATATCATATTATCAAATTAAATTTCAATATTTTACTATTACATTTAATATTTTAAAACTATAGATTTTAAGAATGTACAACTATTATTTGATTTAAATTAAATTAATATTATTTGATTTTTTAAGATATTTTATAATGATTTAAATTATTATTATTATCAATTCACAATCTATATATTCAAAATGATATATTAGGATTATTTTTTTAGATCTTAGAAAAACAATTCGTGATAAAAAAAACATACAAAAAAAATATGATTTTTACATTTTAGATTATTAATTACAAGTATTATTATTATTATTATTATTATTATTATTATTATTATTATTATTATACAATAATATATTAATTATTTTGAAAATTTATATATAAAAATTAGTTATCATTGTCATTCATATTTCATATTTTTATAAAAATAATTACGATTTTTGTACAATTTATAATGGTTGTTATTATTATGATTATTATTATTATTAATATTATTATTATTATCATTAATAATAATAATAATATTATTATTATTAACATTATTATTATTATTATTATTATTATTATTATTATTATCTTAAAACTGTTTATGAATTTTTTGTAAGATTTATTACAAATATTTAAATAATTTTTTTTAAATATAGTATTTTAAAACCATTATGCTTGGATTTTAGAAACAAATTTACAATTTTTTTCATGAAGTTTTAATATAATATTCAATTTCAAAACATACTTAAAATTGTAAGACAATATTTCATGTTTTTTAAAAAAAAATTGAGAATTTTTTTAAGTTTTAATTATAATCATGGTTATAAATGATAAAACATAGATCACGGTGTTATTGGAATAGATCACGATGCTCAAAAATACCACCGTGATCTAAGATGAGCTTCGTGATCTATGGTATTTTTTAAATACTTTCTTAAAATAGATCACGGTGCTTGTTACCACCGTGATTTAAGATGAGCTTCGTGATCTATGGTATTTTTAAATATTTTCTTAAAATAGATCACGGTGCTCGTGATCTATGGAAGTGTTAAAAAATTCCTTCATGATCTAAGTTAGCTTCGTGATCTATGGTTTTTTTTTAAATATTTTCTTCAAATAGATCACGGTGCTCGTGATCTATGAAGTGTTAAAAAATTTCTTCGTGATCTATTCTTGATAAAAAAAATTCAGTTTTTCAAGATTTTTTTCATTTTTATAACTCGCATTTACATGCAGAAATATATATCTACAATAAAAAGTTATCAAATACAATATACGAAACTTCAAAATATTAATAATCTTACCTCTTTTGAGCTCCTTAAGAGATGAAAATCACCACATTTTGTACATTTTAAGAGATGAATTTTATGAAAAATATGGATTCAAACATAGGAGTGCATTTAGATGAGGAGATTTAATTGTGGTGGGTGAAATCATTAGAGGCTATAAGGACATTTATGACTTTTCATCCTCATTTTGGGTAAAAACCATGTTTTGTTATAAAGTGGGTATTTTTCGTGTTTTGCTTTCTACATTGGATACAAATTTCCTCAACAATTTTTGTGTCATCTTGGGACAATTTAATCTCACTCAAGTCCAACCACCTCAAGCAAATCAAGTTTTCAATTTCCTGTGGCCTACTTGGAAAGTTGGACCCTTTTAGGCTTAATATCCTCAATATCGCGCGGCAATCTTTACAAAGACTTGGAGGAGGTTCATAATCGGGGGTGATGAATAAGCTGCGATACTCTTCGACAATGGAAACTAATGAAGGGCTACAGACTTGACAAGTCGTCTTCCTGGTTTCTCTGGCCTCCACTCTGACAATCTTTCTAATAAATTCAGCAAATTCATGCACCACATCATGCATTTTAAACCGTTTTATTTGCCCATCCTCATCATCACTTTTCTCTAAGTCTTGAAATAAAAAAATAGTTGCTAGAATTTCAACATACTGTCGTCCCACTCTCTGAAAATCGGGTCCCAAATAACCTCGTGCAGCCCAGCATTCGATTAGCCTCTCCACATCAATCAAATGATCTTTGGGAAAGACGGTACAATATGAGAAGCAATCTTGAACTTTTGGGGGCATTATCTCATAAATCAGGCTCAAACAAGAAAAAATCTCTTCTTGAAAACAAGGAGAAAACTCTTCATCTATTACATTTTCCAATACATTCTCTGGTACTCCAAAGTAACTCCATACAGTCAGAAGACCTCCAAAAAACATTGCATTGAGTGGCAAGCCCTTGCACTTAATGCCTAGTTTCCTAGCAATGTCACTTAGACCTATGGGTTCAGGTTGGGCTGTATCATAAATTATATGCCAACAATCATTGGGAGAAAGCTGTTTTAGGTGATACGTTTCACTGTCCATTGAGCCCATAATATCAGCAACACGTTCATTTTTTGTTGTCACCAAAATCTTGCTACCTACCCGATCCCGCACATGCCCACTATAGTTAAAAAGCGGTGGCCTGATTCTTCTTCACTATTACCTATCAGTTTACCCACAAGAAAATCCCTATCTTCATCTCGTCCAAACAACTTTGTGATCGAGGCAGTACGTTTGACTCGCAAAAATTGAGTCCAAACATCAACATCAAAATTATATCTAATGTTATCCTTGAAAAGTTGATTAAGTTGTTCCTTAATTCAGAGATAGTATTTTCCAGGGAACTTGATGATGATGAGGAACTTGTAATTTCTTGGAAGTGAAACAGCAGGAGAGGAAGGAGGGGCATACCTTTTGTATGGGACGAGGAGAAACAACATTAACATCATTAGATTCAGGCTCCATTTTCTCCTTCTCCCATTCATCCAATGCATCTTCCATTTCATTAGCCGTATCCTTCAACTTCTTCAACCATCTGTAAGCTCTTTTATCCCCAAATAATCCACGTTCTGCATCATCCAAGATTCTTCTGATCCTCTGCAGCTCATCTGTTGATACTCAGAGCAACACGTGGAATATAATGTAATTAGTTTTTATTAGAAACAACACTACAATAGGCAAAGACTCAAACACCCAATTTACAAGACTCTAATTTTTATGGAACACACAAACTCTCTTTTAAGGACACACCTCTCGTCACTTATTATTTCTAAGTAGAAGCACTCTTATTTTTCACACACACCCAATACAAAGATCCTAATGTCTATTTATAGTAGTTAGTAGTCAGTGCACTAACCGACTTAATAAACTAGAATAATCTAGTTACATCACTTCTTCTAGAAGTATCTACCTAACTATAGATTCAAAAATCTGCCATCTTGTATATTAACTAAGTTGGTCACTTGCTTTAATCACCGGATCCTTCTAGAAACTTCAAGCAAATTGAATACTTGAATTGACTTGATAATTCTAGATGATTTCAAGTCGGTGGTGCTATTTTCAATATCATCCACCAGATTCCGATACTCTTCAACGCCACCAATACGCTCAGCCACATATCAGCCATGATTACTCTACTTCTATCTTTCTTTTTTCTTCTTCTGCTTCATCATACCTCTTTCTTGTTCGGAATGTAATGACACAAAAACTATATCACAAGTAAGGTATTACATTCCAATATAACTTTACCCACCATCTTATTCTTATTAATATCCTCATTCTAATATAACTTTACCCTTATTTATAACTTTACCCTTATTATCCTCATTACCATGAGGATAATAATAAGAATAAGATGGTGGGTAAACTATATCACGAGAGTTATAACCATGTGTTGGACCCCTGAGTTAATGAGTCATTACGTTATCATCAACTTATCTTTATTTATATTTTCTATCAACTAATTCATTTATTTTTTATTTACAATTTCAAATAATTAATTATTTAAATAAGATTATAATTATTACTATGCAAATATAATAATTTTCTTAAATTATTTTTATGTTTATTAAATGTTAACTTATCAAAATAAAACATGGTAATATTTATTAGATTATATATATAGATATATATAAATTATTACACATGGTGTAGTATTAATTTACACACATTATGAATTTTAGTTATATATTAGCTAAAATATAATATTTATTAAACCAAAAAAATATAATGTGAGGATGTACTGTAAATATATATTATTTGTTATTTTCTCATCTATAATTTAAAATGACCGGGAACGGTTAAGAAAATAGTTAATTTAGCAAACAACTGAAGAAGAATAAAAATGGAAAAATTAAAGAAAAGGAACTGTGGAAAAAAAGAGAAAAATAAAGATCAAATTCAAAACTACAGTGCACAAACCGAAGGGGGGGGGGGGGGGTTAATTGAAAAGGAAAATCGAAAATTTGTAGTTTTTTTTCTTTTCTTTTTTTCATTTTAGTCAATTGTTTTAAAATTGTCAATTTTAATCATAATTGTTAAATTGTTTTCAATTTTAGTTACTTCATGATTTTGGTTAAAATTAAATTGTACAAATATTAAAGGCCATGATAGAGTGATAGTTAGTATAACCCAAAATGAAAAATGATGGTGAGAAATAGAATGTGATTAATCAAATCAAACAATTCTAAGACTAATTACATTGCAAACATGAGAAACACAACAATTTGGTATGCATACTTCTAATTATTACTATTTCTCCTCAATAATTTATAAAAAAAAAACTTGTAAAAATTTGAAATTATATTTGTGCAGATATATGTAGAGTACCGGCAGAGGGTTCAAGAAAGCATAATTATTCAAATTTCAAAAGCATGACCGGAATGTGTAAGGGAAATCACAATCATAAATGAAAAGTAAGCAACTTATGTTTTATTAAAAAAATATGGGAAAAAGATATAAATTTAACTCCTAGGAAAAAAGTTACTAAATAAAAATTTTAATTAAAATTTTGGTTTGATACGCAAACATCATTCCATTGAAGTTTCTTTTTGGGAAGACATGATATTGAATGAAGGAATATAAATACAGTAAATTGTTGATCAAAATTCAATGATTGTCATCACAAAGGTCACAATAAAAGAATTCAAAGGTAAAATAATAAAATTACACACTAAAACTGTTAAAAGGAAAATAAAGACAATAAATATATGCAAATTAAATATTGTTTTGAAAAATAGAATTTAAAATTAAATTCAACTTTGATTAGATGAGATCTAGTTGCGTACCACATCAATTTTAATCATACGAATATATCAGATATTTAAAGAACTTGCAAAACTCCACTAATGGTATGACAAAAAAATATAGTTATGAGTTAAGCTATAAGAAAAAATAACAAAGAAAAAACTTATACCACACACCATTCATGATCCAATAAAAATATGTAAACTAAGAATGACAGCTGTTTAACTTCATTACGCTAATGTTTATTGTAATTTGGGTTGATGTTAATGATTCTCTTGATTAATTTAATTTTGAAAATCTTAATGTTTATACTTAAATAAAGAATAAATTTCATGTCAGTATGTTTATTTTCTTCAATTTATTATCAAAATAGAAAATGTAGACTTATATAGCTTTCAAAATTTGGAGTGTTATTATTGTTATAATTTATTTTCCACCTATACAAGTACAATATAATTTATAATAATTATTTAGACCTCCAGGTGGTTGGTGAATGTCAAATCAACAAAAATAACTTATCTACTACGAAATATATAAATAAGTACAACAGTGAGTAGGATTGATCATGATAGGGAACAAGACTTAATTATTTTGAGATAGAAAACGAATTAAAAGGGGATTTTTTTTTTACTAAGTAAACTACCTAAACTAAAATATTCAAGCAATAAATAGGAGCTACAAGCAATATTCAAACATCTTAGGTATAAACATTCAATTGCATCACGGATAACGAGCTACAAATATCATCTTACACATTCAAACATTTAGCGTTAAACTAATCAGGAAGCCATATATAAGTTATTTGTTTTCCTAATTTAATTGATCAAAACAAACATTCAATCAAAATTAATTATTAACTAAATTAGTCGTGATCCAAATTAATTAATTAACAACCGCATTAAACTCTTTTGAAAACTGTTAAACCTAAACTAGATACCTAGAACCAAATAACTCAGAAGCTGCAATTATTAACTATGTTGGGAAATCAATATTTAGATTTTTATGAGACAAACCACACATATAATAGAAAAGTAGAATACCTCATTTTATTAGATAATGTATATTATTATACATGGTGTACTATTAATTTACACATGTTATGAATTTTAATTATATATTAGCTAAAATATAATATTTATTAAACCAAAATATTATGATAGAGAGCAACACTTCTCTGCACCAGTTGCACAGAAGTGAATTTGTGCAATCCATACCTTTATGTTATAAATGTAGTACCTTTATGTTATAAATGTAATACATTTATGCATGTCCATTTTAAAAGGTATGGATATTTGTACATAAAAGTACTACATTTATAATATAAATGTATGGTTTGCACGAATTTCACTTCTGTGCAACTAGTGCACAAGAGTTTTTGTATATGATAGAGGATGTACTATAAATATATATTATTTGTTATTTTCTCATCTATCTTTATATATATATATATATATATATATATATATATATATATAAGGAGGACCACAGTGCCACATGTCAAGCCTACAATGATTTCATATTAAATATGTTAATTAATTGCTATAAATTTAATGTTGATAAGAAATATTATTATTACTAAATAATAAATAATATAGAAATATTGATTAGATTTATCTAATTAACATATGCTAAAGTTCAATGATAGGAATTATTATATATTTGAAATTTGTTAAATTTAAAAATACAAATAAAAATATAAATAGATACAAAAGAAAAAAAAAACTAAAATAAAAGTGGGCAGCTTGAAAATTATTATTTAAACTTAATAATTATTGAAATCAAATAATTTTTTGAATATATGCTTTAAAATAAACTATGAAATTTATTTGTGAAATTTTGACTTTCATTTTGTCTCATTTAATTGAAAATAAAAGTTTAGGGTTGTTACAAATGTAAACAATAAAAAGCAAACTAAAAGATATGGTAGGGTGGGTTGAATACTATAATAGGTATAACAATGTATTTTTTTTTTAATTTTTTTTTAAATGATCATCTACAAATGCAACACATATTTTGAAAATTAAATAATTATCTTTATATATATATATATATATATATATATATATATATATATATATATATATATATAGAAGGACCAAAGTGCCTCATGTCAAGCCTACAATGTTTTCATATTAAATATGCTAATTAATTGCTACAAATTTAATGTTGATAAGAAATATTATTATTACTCAATAATAAATAATATAGAAATATTGATTAGATTTATCTAATTAACATATGCTAAAGTTCAATGATAGGAATTATTATATATTTCAAATTTGTTAAATTAAAAAATATAAAGAAAAAATATAAATAGATTCAAAAGAAGAAAAAAAAACTCAAATAAAAGTGGGTAGCTTGAAAATTATTATTCAAACTTATTAATTATTGAAATCAAATAATTTTTTGAATATATGCTTTAAAATAAATTATGGAATTTATTTGTGAAATTTTGACTTTCATTTTGTATCATTTAATTGAAAATAAAAGTTGAGTGTTGTTACAAATGTAAACAATAAAGAGTAAACTAAAATAAAATGGTGGGTGGGTTGAATAATATAATAGGTATAGCAATATATATTTTTTTCAAAATAATAATAATTTTTTTAAATGATCATCTACAAATGCAACCCATATTTTGACAATTAAATAATTATTTTTATATATATAAAAGTAAGACCAATGTGCCACATGGCAAGCCTATGATATTTTCATATTAAATATGCTAATTAATTGCTACAGATTTAATGTTCATAAGAAATATTATTATTACTAAATTATAAATAATATAGAAATATTAATTAGATTTATCTAAATAATATATGCTAGAGTTTAATGATAGATATTATTATATATTTGAAATTTGTTAAATTTAAAAATGTAAAGAAAAAATATAAATAATTACAAAAGAAAAAAAAACTAAAATAAAGTTGGGCAGTTTGATAATTATTATTCAAACTTATTAATTTTTGAAATCAAATAATTTTTTGAATATATGCTTTAAAATAAACTATGAAATTTATTTGTGAAATTTTAACTTTCATTTTTTATCGTTTATTTGAAAATAAAAGTTGAGGGTTGTTACAAATGTAAATAAAGAGCAAACTAAAAAAAATGGTGAGTGTGTTGAATAATATAATAGGTATAGCTAGTGGTGCCCGGTTTAACCGAACCGCCGGTTCCGGTTCTGAACCGGCGGTTCGAAAAACCGTGGAGGGTCAAACCGGAACCGAACCGTGGGAATTTCGGTTTCGGTTCCGGTTTGTAAACCGCCGGTTCCGGTTCCGGTTTGAACCGCCGGTTTGGTCGGTTTGTTTTTTTTTTTTTTTTTTAATTTTTTTTAAATTTTTTAAAAAATTAAATTTGCATATAAATATTACAATTATATGTTATATATTACAAAATAACAATGTTTTTTGAGTAAATAATTTGATATAAATTAAAAAATAGAACTTACATTTACAAGTTACAACAATACTACATTACAACTTATAAATTATAATTTCAAAAATTAGAAATTACAATTTAAATATAACCAATACAAACCATAAACCTAAAAAAATTACAACTTATAATAAAAATTAATAATAATAATAATCAATACAACTTAAAATTAAAGAGTAAAATAACATAAATACATAATATTATTTATATAAAAATATAAATTTAAAAAAAAATAGAAAAACCGGCGGTTTAACCGCCGGTTTACAGTTCGAAGAAATTTCAAACCGAAACCGAACCGTCGAACCACGGTTCACGGTTTCGGTTTGGAACCGAAACCGGGTCAACGGTTTTCCGAACCGTTGACCCCGGTTCGGTTCCGGTTCGGTTCCGGTTTTCCGAACCGGGTGGGCACCACTAGGTATAGCAATGTATATTATTTTTCAAAATAATAATATTTTTTATAAATGATCATCTACAAATGCAACATATATTTTTGACAATTAAATAATTATTTTTTCATATTTTTTATATTTAATGTTAAATTAGATGATATATATTGTACAAATCATAAATTTAATTTTGTTGTGTAAATGATATTTCAATTTTTTTAATTTCACTAAATTTAATTTTTTTATTAAATCTCGTGTATTACACGGGCCCTATACTAGTATATATATATAATTATAATAATAATAATAATAATAATAATAATAATAATAATAATAATAATAATAATAATAATAATAATAATAACAGAACTCCAAATATAGTAAAAAAACAATTTTTTCAAACTAAGTTGTACTTACTAAAAATAAAAAGTAAAATAATTCCTTTTATTAAATTTTTCAAAATAAAGCTCGCTAAACTGTTTCTTCTCAAAAATTAATTCCTTAATTATTTTTGTTTAATTATAAATGCAGACTGCATACAATAAATATTATCAATATATATATATATATATATATATATATATATATTGATATATAATAACAGAAGTGAGTCTATATGATATATAATAACAGAAGTGAGTCTATAACCATTTAAAAAAAATAAATTCTAAAAGTAAAAATAAAAAAAATTTCACGGCTTAATTCAAATTTTTTGAACTTCTCATCCTATTTTTTCTGGATAATAACCGTTAATCATCTATCTCTATCTTTTCTAATATAAAACAAGGGTCCGGCTATCCGCACCCCAAAAATTTGTAAACACACCCCATTTAAAAAAAATGATTTAAAAAATTCAAAAAATAGTAAATTACAATTTTACCCTTATGAATTAAAAAAACTAATTTTTTTTCAAAATTTCTTTCCTTGCCCAGCCCGTCTGCTTGCTTCTCTCTTCTTCAAGTTTTTTTTTTTTGTTCTCTTTCCTCAAACCTTGAATTTGTAAGGGGATAATATATGAAAAACCATTATATGAGTTAACAAACTATACAATAATCGTGTGAAATCGTGTAAAAAGAACGAAAAAAAAAACAACAAATGTGGGACCCGTTCGACCCTGGTTCGTCGAACCTCTGTATGTTCGATGACTGGTGGTCGAACACACCTCTGTGTGTTTGACGAACCAAGGTCGAACGGGGTCCCACATTTATTGTTTTTTTTTGTTCTTTTTACACGATTTTACACGATTATTGTATAGTTTGTTAACTCATATAATGATTTTCATATATTATCCCCTTACAAATTCAAGGTTTGAGGAAAGAGAAAAAAAAAAAAAAGACAAAGAAGATGGGAAGATGAAAAGATTTTTCAGTTTTTTTTTTAATTCAAAGGGTAAAATTGGAATTTTATCATTTTTTTAATTTTTTAAATCAAATAAAAAAAATGGGGTGTGTTTAGAAATTTTTGGGGTGCGGATAGCCAGACCCATAATTTTTTTTTTATTGAAAAGCTATTCGCGCTTCTTATTACTTAGGAGTTATTTTGAGCAGTTATTTTCCCCAAAGGGTAGGTCTCCTGTCTCCCTGGTTAGATTCGTGTCCCCAACCCGCGGGCCCCACATAAATTTTTAAATTTTTTTTTTCGCTCAATTTTTTTTTCATGTATATATTGAAAGTATCTATGGACAAGGTATCCACATGTATACCTTGAATGTATCCGTGAAATATTTTCAAGGTATCCATGGCGTGGGCGCGCGGCATGGACACATGGGCGCGTGGTGTGCGCGCGACGTGGGCGCATGGGCACGTGGCGTGGTGAGATGCGCGTAGGTATCCATGGAATATCTTCAAGGTATCCACACGTATACCTTGAAGGTATTTATGGAATATCTTCAAGGTATCCATGGCGTGGGCGCGCGCGGTGTGCGCGCAACGTGGGGAGATGCGCGCAGGTATCCATGGAATATTTTCAAGGTATCCACACATATACCTTGAAGGTATCCATGGGAAGGTATCCATGGATTATCTTCGTATCCACATGTATACCTTGAAGATATTACATGGATACCTTTAAGTTATACATTTGGATACCTTGCCTATGGATACCTTCAAGGTATACATGGGATACCTATCAGGTGAGCGCGTGGCAAGTGCTCATGCGTGCGTCCAAGGCGTGTGGGCGCGCGTTGGGCGTGGGGTGGGTTGGGTCCTGGGGACACAAAAGTTTTTGTCTTCCCCAAATTCTATACATAGTTGTAACCCACGATTCGGAATAAGATTTCAACATAAAAAATTTCAAAAAGTTCTCTCTTGACCTAGATTCATTTCCGTTTGCCATGAATCAATTGCTCAATTGCCAATGGCTTCTGTCTTGCTCAGAGCTCCTCCCATTCCCACTTTATTATTGAAGATTTAATCTTGGTCTTTTTTCTTTTTCTTTTTGAGAGTTGTGATGACTTGAAAAAATTCATCCCTTCATTGATGTATTATTTGGGTCACCTTTACCGAGATTATGGAGGTTAGACTTTTATTTTATTTTCAAGGTCAATCGAACTGATTTTCATGGACATATTGATATTTTTTCTTGATTATCTCAGTAGGGTAGCAGGGCTTATGGTGCAATACTGAAGAGACTTGCCAAGACAGCCATCCAGTGTGTGAAGTCAAAGAAGACAAAATGGGTCAAATTACACATTGTAATTGCAATTATATGGTTCAAGAATCTGTATTATCGATGCGCATGCCTAAACATGTACCTTTCTCTTGGCAAATATGATCTTATTCTTCAGTTGTGCATAGTTCATATTTTGTAGTTGACTTTCCATCATATTCATCTCTTCAGGAGTTTGAGTCCAAGATGATCTTATGACTGATAACTACCTGTTGCAGCAACTATCCAGGATTTCTTGCATTATTGTTGATGAGGCTCATGAAAGAAATCTACTTCTGACTTTAATCATGAAAATACTCCTAAGAAATTTTATCATTATGTTTGATACTGTTGACGGAAATCAATTTGCAGACTACTTTTTTATTGTACAACGTTATATGTGTCTACCAGAAACTTCCTTGTTGAATCTAGATATGTACCTTTTGAATTTAAAGGGGTTTCAACTTCTAAACTAATGTCTTCATATGTCGATGATGTTTTGAGGATGGTAAATGAGATTATCAAAACTGAGAGGGAATGCATGCACTATCATTGCATTCTTCACCTCTCAAATGGAAGTAGAATGGGCTTATGAGAAGTTTCAAGCTTTCCCTACTATTGTGTTTGCCTTTGCATGGAAAACTTTACTATATAATATATAAATTACATTCTAAGTAAAAAACTAATTCTGAAAATTAGACAAGTATTTTAGGTTACTTTTGGTATGTTAAAAAATTAAAATGTTGAAATCTAAAAACTTAGAAAAAATGTTACAAATAAAACTACACTTAATGATAAACATGAAAAATAATCGTATAATGTTTTAAGAATAAAAATATTTCCCAGAGGGGATTTTTTATCTGCCCAGTTGGGGCATTATCCTAGTTTCACGTGGCGTAGTATCTGGTATTCCCGAGCAATCATGGAGAAGGGATGTACAAGAAAGAAACTCGATAAATTAATACTCGATTATTTAATAAACTCTCTAAGATAATATTTTTGGCCGGTCCCGACTCGGGGATAGGGTGCTAAATTAATAATTCGTTAAAATTATAAGATAATACATATTTGATAATTTCTATAGACCCCATATAAAATATAAATTAATAATTCCTTATATACTACATATTACATGAATGATTTATGAAGGTTTCTTGAAAAATGACTCAATTGTCTTTTGTTTTTTGTTGAAATCAATTTCACCTTAAATCTCGTCTCTAATTTTCCTTATCATTGTAAGAACTTCCAGTGTTGTTTTCTCATAGCTCAACAAGAAATTATTCAATGTGTTTGCCGCTTTAATAGCCTCGTTTTGCGAAGGGGGCTCCATGGTAGAACTTTCATCATCTTCATCATCTTTATCAGTTCCAATAACGCTCTCAATAATTTCTTAATCAGTCAACAACTGTGCAATTACATTTTCTTCTGGGTGGTTCAGGACATCTTCAACATCCATTGCATTGCGATAACCCTTTGATCAAATTTCGGAGTTCTTGAGTGCTTTCACCATCGGAGTTCTCAAAAGCCATGTTATCTGTTGATCGAAGTTTACAATGACGAAAGCAATTCGCATTTGTATTTGCACGAACATCCCATAGTCCATGCTGAAATTGCAAGATTCATTGCATCTAACACACTTATTTTTGCTGGATTTGGAACCCCTAATTCATAACCCTCCAAAAGACTTCTATAAAATCGACGACGATAATGCATCTTAAAAGCTCGTATAATTCCCGCGTCACAAGGTTGAATTTTTGAAGTTGTGTTTGGTGGCAAAAAAAATAATAATTCAACATTTCGCAATCCTTCAATAATTTTTGGATGAGCAGGGCAATTATCCACAATAAAGAGAATTTTTCTTCCAACCATTTTTTTATCGAGTTGGCGAACATATTCTTCAGATAACACCCCAATCATCCAAGCTCGTTTGTTAGCACGGTACTCACAGTTCAAATTGTTCAAGTTTACATTCTTGAAGCACCTTGGTTTAGCATATTTCCCAATAATCCATAAAGGAATTTTCTCTGAACCGTCCTCATTACAGCAAATAACAACAGTTAATCTTTCCTTGTCTTGTTTTTTCCCTTCAAGTTGCATTGTTGCAAGGGAATGATCCGATTGAAGTCTAAAAAACAAACCTATTTAAGATCAAAACATGTAAATAATTACATCACTAAAGTACAAAATAAAAAAGTAATAAAATAATAAAAAACAAAACTGTTTTATGCATATTAAAGATGTCTTTCATTTCAAACCGATCCACTCTTATGGTTTTTAATTTGTCCTCCATGCCCTCCATTTCAACTGATCCACTCTCTCCAAAACGTCGGAAATTTTTAATTCCATATTTTGCTTTGAACTTTCCAAGCCAACCAATAGAAAAAGTAAAATATGGAGTATCCATAGGATACATATCCTTCATGAACTTTTTTGCCTTCTCGATGATTAGTTCACCTGTCATATTCACATGTTCTTGATATTGAAGAATCCATTCATAGAGAGATTTTTCTAGGTCAGTAAATTTTGCCGATTTGTGTCACTTAACATCACCTCTTTCGGGAGCAAGTGAGAGATACTCTCAAGACCGCTTAACTGTATTCAATACTGTCCCTTGACTCACCTGCAAACCATAGTTACTAAGAACCCATTCTTGCAATTGTTTTTGAGTGAGACTTGGATTATCCTTGTTGTGCTTGCATAATGCTCTTCGAATCTCGTCTGTCATTGTTGTTTTTTTCACACCTTTAAGATGGGAAGCCATGTTGTGTGTATGATTTGTTTGTGTTAGCATATTTTGATCTTGTATTTATATAAAAAATAATTTTTAATGTCCATAAAGTGATACATTGAACACAAGAAGCATAATAAGGTGGGAGATTGAAGGGTTCTTTCAAATTGGGCCCTTCATTTGATATATGTACGTACATGTATTGTACAATAAATAAGTGGAAGTTTGAAAGGTGTTTGTAAATTGAGTATTTCATTATAAATTAATAAAATATTAATTAATATATAAATTAATAATTAATAATTTATCGATTAATTAATAACTCTTTTAATTAATAAATTTTGGTGGTCCCATAAGTATTAATTTATAGAGTTTCTAGTGTAGATGGAAAATTGGAAATGGCCTTTCTGTTAGAGTATGGAAGGATCCTTGGCCGAAGGATCTGCATAATTTCAGGATTCAAACTATTCCTGATCAAAGTATCATTGACATATCAGTTCATGATCTTATGATTCCTGGATGCGCACTTTGGGATGTTGAATTATATTCCAGAATTACTGTAATTAAACATTAATACCTTAAAAGTAAAAATGTGATATCTTAAAGGTCCATATGTAATACCTTATACTATAAGGGGTTGTTTGGATTGAGGGTTAGGTGTGTTGAGGCCTCTTAACCAACTTAAAATTGTGTTTGGATCACAAATTAAGGGCCCGGTTTAGTTTCCAGCCCATGTTTCTATTGGGTTAAAAAGTATGCTATTGAGTGTTGAATAAACCCACCAAAATTGGTAGGTTAATTTAACTCTTCATATCATGTACAGTAAAATAATTTGAATTCACTATATTGCCCATGATTTTCCTTGTAAAATGACGTCAATACCCTTCATTTTGCCAAAATATCATATTTGCCATTAAAGTTAATCCTTTCTTCAAGAACCTTATGCTCTGCAAACCCTATGTTTGTTTCCAATGAAGAACGGCTCCATTGATTGACGATTTTCTGGTATTGTAGCTCACAAGGTATGTATTGTAGCTCATTAAAATTCACCAATGTATATATTTAAAGTTTGACGTTAGGGGCTCATTCTTTCATAGGTAAATGAAACTCTTCTTAAGCAAATGAATTTTTTCAAAATAGTTTTGAGATGTGGTTTGTGTTTTGAAGGGTAGATTGAATTCAAAATTGACAGTCCGGACTTTAGAAATTATAATTGCCTCCTAAGCTGTACTTTGATAGAAATGATGGCGTTTAGTAGCAATGTGATATCTCTTTTTAAAAAAACATAATTGCAGCATTATTTAATAATTTATTTTTAAAAATAGAGCATAAATACAAAAAATATGAGTGGGGTGTAATTGACATTTTGCATGTAATTTAAATCAACCTATGAACCAAACAAAAGTTAGATAAATAAACTCATGCCAAAATTCAGAAAACACAAAATCCAAACATACAATTTAATTTAAACCAGCAACCCAACATTCAAACCAAACAACAAAATAACATCAAATCACCATTTTATGAACAGTGTTAACCCACCCTACCATATTAAATTTAACTAACCTACCCATCAAACCATATGTAATACCTTATACTATAAGTATTAATACCTTAAAGGTAAATGTGTAATACCTTAAAAGTATACAACAAATACATTAAGAGTAAACAACTGATACCTTAAAAGCATACAAACTAATACCTTCACTAAAAAATCTTAAAATTTCAAATGTTTCATCATCTTCTTCCTCAAAATTTATGCAAATCATGATTTCATCATATTTTTCATCAATTTTTTTGCAAATCATGATTTCATATTGTTTGAAATAATTTATTTTCAATGTTTTAAAATTACTCATAAATAAGAAGGGGACAAAACCTCATATATGACTTCATGACAATTTGAAGAAGAATAAAAACAAGAAGAATAAGAAGGAGAATGTAAAAAACAAATAAGAAGAATAACAAATCGATAAGAAAAGAGATTAAGAAGAAGGAGAAAGAAGAAAAAAAAAGAGGAAAAATAAGAAAAGAACATTGTTTCTGCATAATACCTTAAGGTAAATATGTGATACTTGAAAAATAATTATGTGATACTTGAAGAGTAAATGTGTGATACATATTCACTGTATATAATCAGGTTTGTGCGCTGCGCACACCAACTATGGTGTGGCCGCGCATGGGGGCGCGTGGACGCGCATGAGAGCGGCTCACGCGCCGAATTGGGTTGAGGGCACCGATCTAAGATCCGTGCTCGGGTGCATATAAGTTTTTGCCTTTGTTGGGATTGTATATAATTACGTAACGAATTAATGGAACTAACAAAACTATAGACTTAGTAATTGCAGCTTTTAAATTATTCGATTCTAGGTATTCAGTTTAGGTTTAATTGTTTTTATGAGAATTCAATGCGGTTGTTAATATATTTAGAACACGTGCCAATTAATAGTTTATAATTTGTTTTTTGTCAGGAATTAATATCTTATAATTAGTTTTGATTGAATACTGAGTTCGATCAATTAAATTTGAAAAATGTATGATTTTGCTATGGTTTCCATGAGTTTGGTTAATTAAATTTGAAAAAGTATGACTTTGCAATGACTTTCATGATTAGTTTAAGGTTGAATGCTTCAATATGCAAGATTATATTTGTAATCTATGATTAGTGATGTAATTGAATGTCAATATCGTTGAATTTAAATTTGTAATTATTAATTTCTCTTATTTACTTCCATCATTTCATTGCTAGTTTTTTTTTTCTCTAAGTTTTTATTATTCATTTTGCTTGCTTAGTTTAATTCTATGTTTTTGGGTTAATTATTTTAGATAATTCAAATTTACAAACTTGAGACAAACCTCTCCACAATACGGGGCAAGGGATTTATGCTCTTAACTTTATAAAAAGAGTTAACAAAAATATGAATCAATCAAAAGCAAAAGAGTCATTTGAATATTTATTTTGTCCTACTTACAGCTGTGCAGTTTTGCTTTATCACTAACAAATAGAGGAATTCATGCTTTAACTTTATAAAAACACAAAGCACAAAGCATGATTGTAATAACAAGCACGTCTTTGCATAAATTTGCTAAAAATGAGTTTGAAAGATGTAAATTAAGCTAAAGTACGATTTTTTTCAATTTGCAACCTAATTTTTTTCTTTTATTTGATTGCAATTCGAAGTACTGTAATTTTTCAAATTGCAATCTAATTTTTTTTTTCAGGCCACTTTTTCGACAAAATGCACAACAAATGATTTTTTATGAGGATAAATTTGTCATTTTGAAAAAGTTTAGGTTTCAAATTAAAATAAAGTTATACTTCAGGTTGTAAATTTGAAAAACGGTCATACGTCAGGTTGTTTTTATCCTTCTGAAAGTCACATGCAAGTCACGTGAGGTGCATTTCATCGGAAAAGTTGCCAAAAAAAATGTAGATTGCAATTTGAGAAATTCGTGAACTTCAGGTTGCAATCAGATAATAAAAATAGTTAGATTACAAATTAAAAATTGATCATATTTTAGGTTGCAAATTGAAAATTAATCATATTTTAGGTTGGTTTTTTCATTTAACCATTCAATAGATAAGAGGAAGTATATGATCAACTAGTAAGTCTGAACATCAATAGATAAGAGAAGTATATGATCAACTAGTAAGTCTGAACATCTAAGTTATCTTCACAATATTGAGGGACCATAACTTAATATAACATTTGTTTCATCTGTACCAAAATCAAGGACAAAAGCATCTCTTATAACTTAGAAGCATAGCTATAATTTATGAAGATACATAATTTTTTTCTGATTTTTATTCCAAAAAGAATATATCTTTAAGGTCGGTTAAATTATTATATAAAACCTCATTATGCCATGTAACCGATAAAACCGACTGTAATTTTTTATAATGCCTAAAATTATTTTGTTTAAAATTCAATTATCACACCTAAATTGAATATTAGTGAATATGTTATGACATATATTATGTCATGCAAAACTTAAAATCGACTATTATATTATGTAACACGACCAACACCTTAAATTATATCATTTAAATTTTCAGCACTTATGTTGTGTAACACTTGAATCAAAATTTATAATGTTATATGGTGCATAATGTTTAAAATTGAATGTTATGTTGTATAACATCTGAAATTGACGATTATAATGTGTAATGATCAACAAATGTTTTGGTCCAACTATTGTGCAAACATTTTCATTCAATTTAAGTTTTATAGTTCAATTTTGTAAGGGTATTTTTTTTCCATAATTTTTAAAAGGTTAGAAGAAGTAAATAACATTTTTACTATAAGTAAATGAGTTGAAAGTTCTTCTAAAATAAATACGTCTTTTAGTGGAAATGTCATTTTCTAACCAATAACCATGAACAACTATATTTTTCACTTATTTCGTAAATAAATAAGTATTTTATCCAACTTTTTTTCAATGTGTTAAATGATCTTGAGGTTCGTGATCTAAATTTAGGGTACATTTATTGTCATCGCTAGCTATCGTCGGAGGGAAATCTCGAAAGGTGGAGATGGTCATCTCAATGGGTGGTTTGTGAGTTCGGGAAGGTACTCTTTGAGATTTTTTTCACGTGAGATCACTTTTTTTAGCCAAAGTATATGTACTTAACTTGTAAGGGTTGGTAACAAATTTTATCTTAAATATAAATCAAAAACATATATTTATAAGAACACATAAACTTTACCCAAAGTATATGTACTTAACTTGTACGGGTTGTTAAGAAATTTTATCTTAAATTTAAATAAAAACACATAAACTTTTATGTATTTGATGCATGAATCCTAAATCCATGCAATCCGAATCGATCCAATCCGAAATCATTTTTTTACGTGCTTACACGCACTCCAAGTGCTCACCGGGACCTTTTTATGTGCTTAGACGTATTCTTAGTGTTCACACACGCCCCAAGCGTCTAGATGTCCACGCTGAACTCGCTTAGTGTGTTCATGTTATGATAAATATATGTAATACCTTTTGATTATGAAAGTGATATATTTATATTACGTTAGTTGTATTTTTATATTGTATTGCACATACATTTAGTACTTTTAGTTATATATTAATACCTTTAAGTTGATGTAATAGTACCTTAACATACATTTCAATTAAATTAAACTAATACATTTATTTAAATGAAATAATATCTGATGCACACGATACTCACTCTTATAAGAATTATAGATATTGGGTTGAAGAGAAACACACCCTTTTACACCTAATATGCATAGAAAACAATAAAAGTAGTTGCAGAAGAAATTAGAGTATGGAAGAAGTGGCGGTGGTTCCCCTTTTCCTATGTCATAAGTTCTCCTCAATCCTACGTGAAGCTGAAAAAGATGACAAGCCGCCGCCGCAGATGGTATCGCGCTTCCAATCAATTGAAGGGCGGATCAACGACATTTGTAATAACGATGCCGTTTCGTCAATTCCAGTTGAGCTGCTCTACGATGTGATTGATGCTCTCTCTGAGTGCCGCATCTTCGCCCTCAAAGCGGCCGCCTCCGCTAAACCTTTGTTTGGCCTCACTCGCTTCTTCTTCACCAAGAAGATGATGAGACGGTTGGATGATATAGAAACTAAGTTCAAAGGGAGTACTCATCACCCCCATCCAAAAGCTCTAGTAGTGACTAAGAAGACTACTCATCCCCTTTCTGATACATCCACTATAATTGGACTCGAATCGGAGGCTCAGAAAATCGAGTCCTGGCTCATGCACAGCAACGAAGCAGATAAGGAGGCGTTTACAGCAATTGGGATAGTGGGAATTCGGTGTGGCTGTGGCAAAACCTCATTAGCCCAGAAGGTATTTTCCAGCCCCACAGTAGAATCGGAGTTTTCTCCAAGGATCTGGGTTTGCCTGTCCAACATGATGGTGGATGACGGAGATGAGGTGGACCCAAGAGCCAAAGTTGTGATTAAGATTCTGAAAGAACTAGGGCAGAAGGTGAGCACTGCTGATCGTAGTAATATCGTAAAGCTCCTGGAAAAGGTGCATGGTGGACTAATGGGGAAGAGATACCTGATAGTGCTGGACGACGCATGGGAAATGGATGAGTGGTTTGGGGATCTGGGGTACAGCCTGCCCAGAGGTTATCCAATGGGTGAATTCCTTAGCCATGGTTTGCCTAAAGGGAGTGGAGGGGCGGTGATTGTGACCAGCCGCTGGGAGAGTGTGGTCAAAAGGATGATCGGAAATGATGACATGAATGTGATCCACCTGGAAAACAAATTCAACGATGATATCTGCTGGAGAATATTCTGCCATCATTTTAAGTGCAATGTGGATCATGACCCTAATATCAGAAAAGATGTTATCTCAATATGTGATGGCCTTCCTCTTGCTGCCGAAATTCTCGGCAGTCACTACAAGGAATTATACATCGCAAACGCTGAAGAAAAATTCAAGGCCGGGCCTTTTTACAAAAGGCATTAGAAAGGTTCAAGAAATTATACAACGCAAACGCCGCAAACGCTGAAGAAGAATTCAAGGCCTTTTTACAACAACGCATTAGAAACGTTGTCTTCTCAGCAAGAGATGAGACATGGCAAATAGGCATGATTACGCTGAAGATAAATTCGGCAATGTCTTCTCAGCAAGAAGAGATGACATGGCAAAGGCAAATATTGTGCCTTCTCTGGGATCTGAGGATCTGGGAAGAAGAATTCGCTGAAGAAGAATTCAAGGCCATTAGAAGGGGATTTGGGGATCTGAGGACCTGGGAAGAAGAATTCGCTGAAGAAGAATTCAAGGCCATTAGAAGGGGGTCTGAGGATTTGGGAAGAAGAATTCGCTGAAGAAGAATTCAAGGCCATTAGAAGGGGATCTGGGGATCTGAGGATCTGGGAAGAAGAATTCGCTGAAGAAGAATTCAAGGCCATTAGAAGGGGATCTGAGGATTTGGGAAGAAGAATTCGCTGAAGAAGAATTCAAGGCCATTAGAAGGGGATCTGGGGATCTGGGATGATTACGCTGAAGAAGAATTCAAGGCCATTAGAAGGGGATCTGGGGATCTGAGGATCTGGGAAGAAGAATTCACTGAAGAAGATCTGAGGATTTGGGAAGAAGAATTCGCTGAAGAAGAATTCAAGGCCATTAGAAGGGGATCTGGGATGATTACGCTGAAGAAGAATTCAAGGCCATTAGAAGGGGATCTGGGGATCTGGGAAGAAGAATTCGCTGAAGAAGAATTCAAGGCCATTAGAAGGGGATCTGGGATGATTACGCTGAAGAAGAATTCAAGGCCATTAGAAGGGGATCTGGGATGATTACGCTGAAGAAGAATTCAAGGCCATTAGAAGGGGATCTGGGGATCTGGGAAGAAGAATTCAAGGCCATTAGAAGGGGATCTGGGATGATTACGCTGAAGAAGAATTCAAGGCTCAGGCCATTAGAAGGGGATCTGGGAAGAAGAATTCAAGGCCATTAGAAGGGGATCTGGGATGATTACGCTAAAGAAGAATTCAAGGCTCAGGCCATTAGAAGGGGATCTGGGGATCTGAGGATCTGGGAAGAAGGGATCTGGGGATCTGGGAAGAAGAATTCAAGGCCATTAGAAGGGGATCTGGGATGATTACGCTAAAGAAGAATTCAAGGCTCAGGCCATTAGAAGGGGATCTGGGGATCTGAGGATCTGGGGATCTGGGAAGAAGAATTCAAGGCCATTAGAAGGGGATCTGGGATGATTACGCTGAAGAAGAATTCAAGGCTCAGGCCATTAGAAGGGGATCTGGGGATCTGAGGATCTGGGAAGAAGAATTCGCTGAAGAAGAATTCAAGGCCAGCAAATATGGGAAGAAGAATTCAAGGCCATTAGAAGGGGATCTGGGATGATTACGCTGAAGAAGAATTCAAGGCTCAGGCCATTAGAAGGGGATCTGGGGATCTGGGAAGAAGAATTCAAGGCCATTAGAAGGGGATCTGAATTCAAGGCCATTAGAAGGGGATCTGGGAAGAAGAATTCAAGGCCATTAGAAGGGGATCTGGGATGATTACGCTGAAGAAGAATTCAAGGCTCAGGCCATTAGGAGGGGATCTGGGGATCTGGGAAGAAGAATTCAAGGCCATTAGAAGGCGATCTGGGATGATTACGCTGAAGAAGAATTCAAGGCTCAGGCCATTAGAAAGGGATCTGGGGATCTGAGGATCTGGGAAGAAGGGATCTGGGGATCTGGGAAGAAGAATTCAAGGCCATTAGAAGGGGATCTGGGATGATTACGCTGAAGAAGAATTCAAGGCTCAGGCCATTAGAAGGGGATCTGGGGATCTGAGGATCTGGGAAGAAGAATTCGCTGAAGAAGAATTCAAGGCCAGCGAATAAGAATTCAAGGCCATTAAGGCTCAGGCTCAGGCCATTAGAAGGGGATCTGGGGATCTGAGGATCTGGGAAGAAGAATTCGCTGAATAAGAATTCAAGGCCATTAAGGGATGATTACGCTGAAGAAGAATTCAAGGCTCAGGCCATTAGAAAGGGATCTGGGGATCTGAGGATCTGGGAAGAAGAATTCGCTGAAGAAGAATTCAAGGCCAGCGAATAAGAATTCAAGGCCATTAAGGCTCAGGCTTAGGCCATTAGAAGGGGATCTGGGGATCTGAGGATCTGGGAAGAAGAATTCGCTGAAGAAGAATTCAAGGCCAGCGAATAAGAATTCAAGGCCATTAAGGCTCAGGCCATTAGAAGGGGATCTGGGGATCTGAGGATCTGGGAAGAAGAATTCGCTGAAGAAGAATTCAAGGCCATTAGAAGGGGATCACGCTGAAGAAGAATTCAAGGCCATTAGAAGGCGTTCTCTGGGATTCGAACCATCGAACCCGAGTGACAAGATGGTACTCAAACCACTAGACCACTAGTGTTTTATGTAATAATATTTTATATGCATTTCTTTTATTTCAATTTTTGATATTTTTCAATTTTCTATTATCACGTATTTTTTGTTAATTTTTATTATTTGTACTTTTAATATATTTGAAAAGGTTAATAATTGGAAGATTAATGACTAATTAATATATTTAGTAATGTTTAATCTAATTTCATTTTATGACAATTATAAAATATACTAGAGCATATTTTTAATATATTTTATGAAAATACTATTTTTTAAAATTATGAGTTTCTTCATATAAGATAATATTAATGCAAATAATATAAAATAACATCATAAAATAATTAAACTTTTCAAATTTAATTTAATTAAATAACAATTAATATTATCACATATTTTTTGTTACTTTTTATAAAGTACCATTAATACTTATTAATATAAGTCATTGGTTTCCAATTTTGATATATTACTGTATTTAACTCGATTTCAATGGTCAACATATGAATGTTCAAAACCCAAAATGTTAATGCACTCACGATACAAAATATAAATGTGACTCAATTAAAATATTATTCTTTACTTTAATTTGTTGGACTATTTGTTATATTGAGTACATAGATTTATTTACATATATTTTTACATACATAGATTTATTCAATACCTAAAATATTATTGAAGAATTACAATACTATTTGTATTTTTAATATATTTTAAAAGGTTAAATATATATATATATATTTATATAATTGGAAGATTAATGACTAATTAGTATGCTTAGTAATGTTTAATCTAATTTCATTTTAAGACAATTATAAAATATACTAGTTCAAATTTTTAATATATTTTATAAAAATACTATTTTTATAAAATTATGAGTTTGTTCATATAAAATAACATTAATGCAAATAATATAAGATAACATCATAAAATAATTAAAATTTTTAAATTTAATTTAATTAAAAAACAATTAATATTAACACAACACAAAAAAAGCGTTGCACAATGGGTTGTCTTTTTTTAAAAAATTCCACTAAAAGACAACGCATAAAGAGCGTTGCATAAAAGGGTTGTCTTTTTTTAAAAAATCCGCTGAAAGACAACGCATAAAGAACGTTGCATAAAACGGTTGTCTTTTTAAAAAAAAATCTGCTATAAGACAGCCCTTTGAAAAAAGCGTTGCACAAAAGCGTTGTCTTTTTTTTTAAGAAATCTACTATAAGACAACCCTTTGAAAAAAGCGTTGCACAAAAGCGCTGTCTTTTTTTTAAAAAATCCGCTATTTAACAACCCTATGAAAAAAGCGTTGTCTTTCTCATTATTTGCATTGTTAAATAACGAATTTTTTGAACAAAGACAACACTTTTTGGAAAAAGGATTGTAAGTTTCAAAAAAAACTACACAAATTCATAAAAAGGATTGTCTTTGGGGGTTGTTGTTTCCTATTTTTCTTGTAGTGAGTACATTTTTATGCATGGATACTATACAAGATATGAGCTGGCGAGACGGACCTAAATGGTCCTTGGTCATTTCCCTATTGTAATTCAATAAGCTGGGGAGATGGACCAACATTTTCTAAATAATAGGGGTAAATTGGTCATTTCCCTATTGTAATTTAATAAAATACTGAAAAATAGATCGGCTGCTTAGCTTCTGCATGCGTGACAGTGTCAGCCAACACTTTATTTTCTTCCTTCTCAATTAAAATTTTCCTTTTTTTTTTCTTTCACAACACAAACCCTAATTTTCTTTTTCTCTCAATTGTTTTTCATCTAATTTCAAGATAAAATGTTATCATCATATTTTTTTTTTACATTTTCTTTTTTCATTATTTTTGTTAATTTATTGTGCCTTAAATTATATATGTGATTTAGTGATTAGTTGAAAAGATTAATAATTTTTTTTGCATTTTGTTTATGGACTCTTTATCTATACTTGAAGTTATGAAACAATTTCATTGTGGTAGGAGATGTATAACCTTATTTTGTTGCTCAAATTACTATAAGATTTAGTTATTTTTTAGAAATAAAAAAATCAAAATATTCTTATAAAGTTATAATTAGCTTTTGTATTCTAATAATGATAATCAATATTTAAGTTTTGGTGAAGATATAGAAAGAATATATCAAACATTGAGTAAATGAAGAAAGTAAAATGAATTTTTTTCTTTTAAAAGTATGTGACAAAACTCATTATTAAACTCTCAAACTTTCAAGTATATCTTTACAATTAATGTTTTACTTGGTTCTTTAAATTTCACTTTTTACCGAATCACATTTTGTTGTACCAAGTTTTTAAACATTTAATTTACTTTATAATATTATTCTATTTTTTTATAGATAACATAGAGATACTGTGGAAAAATATGACCTACTTTAGAATATGAAAAATAGAAGAAAAATGTTGTAATATATTGATTTTATTGAAATTGTGATATATTTAATTTCTTAGTTTAGAATTGTAATTTTTATTTTATTAATTGACTTGGGCCCCCTTGGATTGAAATATTGAGCCTGTCACTGTGAGCTGGTCTAGGGTTTAGGGTCAGGAAATTATTGAACGAGGATTTACACATGTAATTTTTTCTGATATTTTTTATTTTTATCATTAATTTATATGGGTTCCTTCTTTTTACATTTTAAAATTTTATCTATTATATAAATTTTAACATCTGGTCTTCGTTACGTTTTGACCTGAAATTTTTTTGCCCCTTGAAACAATATCCTAAATTCATCCCTGTTTTGAAGGTTTGTGGGTATTGTCAATAGCTCTACGCCTCTATCCCTTTAGTAAATTTAAAGCAGGTGTAATTGCAAAAGAAATCCAAAACGTTACACAACTTTTCTATTTTAGCCAATAGTTTTAAAATTAAAGTAGGCCTTGTGTGCACCAGTTGTATGGTGCAACTAGGTGCGGCCTTGTTTTGATTCGGATCCACACTTGTATAATTTTTTTTATTCATATGTTGACATTTATGTTATATTAGTGCAACTTTTATATTATATTAATATGAACTTTATGTATAAATATCATAACTTTTATGTCATACTCTAACTTAAAAAAAATAAAAATTTCGGCACAATTTGTATATATATATATATATATATATATGCCTTTATGTGTTATTATTAATACTTTTATGTGATATAATTACTTATAGATTTATATCAACATAATCATACATGTTGTATGATAACTAAAAAGTATAAAAGGTATTATATATTGTAATATAATGTAAAAGTACAACTAACAATACTAAAATGTATGACTAACATTACAAAAATATATGACTAACAATATTCTGCCATCATTTTGGGCGTGTTGTGGGTGAGGGTCAAACTACGCTAAAACAAGGTGTTATCTCAATATGTGATGGCCTCCCTCCTGCTGCCAAAATTCTCGCTAATATAGTTTGTCAAAAACTCTTGTGAAACTGATGCATATGGATCGATCCGATCCGATATGGTCTTCCATGTGTCGGCACGTGTCTCCACACACTGGGAAGAAGGCGCCACATGTTTTTTTTTTCCACATTTTTCTAGAAAATATGTATATCTTTTAGTTAGGACTTTCATACCTTTATATTATGACTTTCATACATTTATGTTATGATTTCCATACATTTACACTTTCTGTAAAAGTTTCATACCCTTTTAGTTATGCAATTTATACTTTTTAGTTATGCTTATCGGACTTTTTAGTTATGCGTATCAGACCTTTTAATTATAGTAATATTACCTTTATGTTATGTCTTAGTAAATAAGGTAAAACTTTTATATGATATAACTAATACATTTATGCACTAAGATTGATATCTTTATGCAATATAACTAATGTATTCTAATAAAAATGGAATAAGATAATATACAACCATTTTTGATTAAAATAAGTTAATACATTTAAGTAAATAATAATACTTTTATGTTATATGATATACACAATACCTTTATGTTATATTTTAATAAAATGAGACAATACCTTTATGCAAATGAAGTAATACATTTATGTGAAATAACTCATCTTTATTCAATGAAACTTATACCTTTTATGTGATATAATTAATATATTCCAATAAAATAATAAAATCATTTTTAAGTAAAATAAAGTAATGCCTTTAAATAAATGCACTAATACCTTTAGTAATGTGGTCAATATATTTATGTGATACAAGTAATACCCTTATCTTTTATTTTAGGTAATACCTTTATGTAAATGATATAATACCTTCCATGTATTACAAATGTTAACTTTATGTAATACGACCAATACCTTTAATTTATATATTCCATAATTTTTCTCAATTTTCTGTAAAGGATTACTATGTTTAATCTAGTTGATATGATGGATTTTTTATTCTTATAATAATTATAACAAGGATTATCTACGAGCATCACATCGCCATCCTGAAAATCAAGTAGATCACGATCGGAATTGGAGAAAATTGTAAGAGATTGCGATATGGAGAAGAGGAGCTCTAAGAGAAAAAGAGAAAAGTCGTGCTTCGAGAAAGAAAGACAAAAAACGAAGAAGAAGGAGAGAAGAGATGAGAAGAAGATGAAGAGTGTGCATAAGAGAGGTGGAGAAGAGAGAATGCAAAAGAGAGGCGTAAAAGATAGAATGTAGAAGAGAGAAAGAAACCTAGCATGAAAGTGAAGAATAAAAAGAAAAATTAGCATGAAAGTAGAAAAGAGAAAGAAACCTAGCATGAAAGTGAAGAATAAAAAAAAAATATATATAAATAAATAAATATATATATATATATATATATTTTCCACACGAATCCGGATCCGGGGCGGGACAGCCCAATTACACGGATTTAGATCCATGCAACTGGTGTATGGGAGACTTACTCATATAGTTTTGTGCATATCTAAGAATGGTCCACCTATTATTAGCTAGATCGGTCCAACCTATTTGGAAAACACTAATATTTGGGTGGTAAAAGGCGTCAGGTATCTAGGGATAGGTCCTAGGTCGAGTCACCGTGGAGGGTATGAGTGAAATTTGTTGATCCTCCTTTTGGGTGCAATTGGTGTATGGATCTATGATCTATACAATTCGGGTCGACCAAATCCGAGACCAAATTCCTCACGTTTGTATCCTAACAAATATGTAATATTTTTAGTTATTTACATTCATATCTTTTAGTTATGATGTTCATACATTTATGTTATATTATTCATATCCTTACATTATATTACACAAACATATATGTAATATCTTATTTAAACATTTATGTTATATTAGGTGAACATTTATGCTTTAATAATATATCCCTTCCGTCCCACAAAGATAGACTTGTTACTATATTAGTATGATTTTTAATTTGTAATTCCATAAATGCCATTAATTAAATGTATATTAAATCACCACACTTAATCTCCTTATGTACTTTTTGAAACAAAAAAAAAGGTTTCATTCAATGCTAGAATTAAAAAAATAAGGATGCAATTGGAACTTCAAATATTTTCTTAATCTGTGTGAAAATACAAGTAGACCTATTTTTGTGGGATGGAGGGAGTAATATTTATGTTGATATAAATGTATTAGTAATCTAATATCTAATTTAATATATTATAAAAATGTCTAAGTTTCAGTCAATTTTTGTAATGCCTATAATATCCTCAATGCATTTTAAAAATTAAGAATACTTAAGTAATTTTATAAAATTTAAATAAGCACTAAGAAGAAATAAATAAAAATAGAAATAAGAAACATAACAATGTTTATAGCTCAATTCAACTTAATTTTATTAGGCTCGAATTTGATTTCGAAATAACTCGTTTGACATGTTAAACAACTTTGTTCACATTCGAGTTTGTTAAGCATACAATTGAACTTGAACTCATGAATAAACTCATGAAATAAATAAATATATTATATATAATATACATATATATCAATCTCATATATAAATATATAATAAAATCTGTTAAAATTCTTAAACAGTTTCATAAATGTAAATGAGTTTGGCTCGAACTTGAATTTGGGAATAGGCTCGCGAACATATAGACGATGAGCTGCAATGATGACCTGTTTTGTAATCTCTTTACATTATTTTTGTGGAAGGACGTTGAAGTTGTTATACAACAATTAAGAAAACTTTAATAGATATTATAATTCTTTGTGTGAAATGACTATATTATACATCATTTAATAGACATAATTAAGATATTTCACTAAGCAAAAGTCATGCGCAAGAAAAAAAAAACAAAAAAAGAAAAAGGGTGATACATATAATAAAAAAAATTGAAAAATAAATAAATAAATCGATTTTTTAAACAAACGATTAATTTGAAGCCAAGAGTTATTCTTTTTTTTTTTGTTTGTCAACCCAAATTTTTTAATTCAAATTCCTAAAAATAAGGGTTGGAATTTTTGAAAAGAGAGTATGAGATTTGGTGCATGCAAGTACAATAGTTAAGGAAGTAAAGAGGAAATTATTAATAAGAGGGAAATTGAATGATAAAAAAGAAAGATGATTTTACACAAAACTCAAAGTGAATAATAATAATAATGGGTTGTACACTTGTACTTGTATAAGTGTTACCAACAAAATCCGATGCAATAAATCAGCTATGTTTTTATTCGGTCTTTCAAAGTCTCCTATTGATTTGAATTCATGGACACTAATCTTTACCTAAAAAAACTTCAGAATAGAAAGAAAAGAACAAGAGAAAAATCATAAAAGAAATAGCATGAAGATTCTCACAGAAGGGAGAGAAGATAAAATGAAAAATCAAATAACTTATGAATAAAATAAAGAAATAAACAATGACCTCAAACAAGAACAAAAAAAAAACATGCAAGAACAACAAATGCAAAAGATTGAGAAAAAAAGTAGAGCAAACATCATTTTTTACCTTATTTTTTTTCTTAATTCATTTTTAGCTTGCTCAATGTAAAGGATATTAAACTTTTTTTTTTTTATGTTAAATAGTAGCGTGAACATCACATTTTTAAGTTTTATTGGATTTTGTTTTAATGTCAACATTTAATTAAAAAATCAACTAAAAAGTTAGCTTATAATGATAAAATATTAAATAATTTAAAACAAAAAAGAAAACAGAAATTCAAATCAATACTTTCAAAGAAACAAAAAATGGATCTCACATACAACGCACATGATTGAAACTAGTATTACATAAAAGTATGATTATGTTGATATATAACATAAACATATGAGTAATCTAACATAAAAATACGTTGATACAAATTGTGTTGAAATTGTTTTTTTTTTTTTTTTTTTTAAATTACACTATGTTTTGAAGTTACAATATTATATAAAGGTTATGATATTTGTACATAAAAGTCACACTGATATAACATAAATTTTGTACTAATCTTTATATATATAAAAGTAAGATCACTTATACCACATGTCAAACCTACAATTTTTTTCATAATAATAATTTTTTAAAATAAAAATCTTTAATAAATGAAATTTTAATTACAATATGGCTAATTAATGACTTCAAATTAATGTTTAAACATTATCTTTATATATATATATATATATATATATATATATATATATATATATATATAAGTAAGACCACTTATGCCACATGTCAAACTCACAATTTTTTTCATAATAATAATTTTTCAAAATAGAAATCTTTAATAAATGAAATTTTAATTACAATAGCTTTTAATATGGCTAACTAATGATTTAAAATTAAACAATATAAGAATGTTAGTTCAATTTTTTAAAATATCATATCCTATACTTCAAATATAGAAAATATTTATATATTTGAAATTTATTTAAATTAAAAAGTTTTACAAAAATATAAATAAATAAAAAGAAAAATAATAAACTAAAGGTGGTTAATTAAAAAAATTGCTCAAATTCATTAATTAATGAGATTTTATTTATATTCCTTTACTAACGCAAATACATTCCAACAGTTAAATAATATATTAATCACATTATATTATATTTGATACTAAATTAGTTTATATGTATTGCACAAAACAAAACAAATATTTTTTCTATATAAATCTCGTGTATTACATGAGACTTATGCTAATATAACATAAATGTCAGTGCATGAATAAAAAAAAAATCAATATTAATTTGGAATGAAATTATATATAACCCACTATAGAAACAATTTTTTTTTTTAACCAAGAGTTTGAAACTATTCATTTTTGGCGATGAGAATATTTTTTTGGACCATTGTATATTTTATGAAATTAACCCTATATCAGCTCGTACATTTATATTGCACCATATACCACCATATATTCGTACCATTATTAATATAGTTTCTTACCACCATAGTATACCTCCATACCATAACTAATGTAGTTCATATCATCATGTTACACCCCGTACCATTATTAATGTAGCTCCTACCATCATATTACACCTCAAAAGTTAAAAGGATATAGTTGGGCAAAAATTATTTCTCTTGGCTAAAGAAGAACAAAATTTAATAACTTGACATAAAATATATTTATAAGTAAAAATTTTTTAGAATGAGGGTTACCACCAAGGATGAAAATTTCGATTTTGGTAGAAATTTTGGTACATTGATTTTTCGGAAATTTCGGTGAAAGTTTCGATTTCGGTGGAAATTTCGGTAAAATTTAGAAAAATGTCAGAAACTTTATTAAAATTTGAGAATTTGGATATGATATTGTATAGAATATTATAACTAACATTAATACATATATTCAACTTAAAATTTCAAATAAAATGACATATTTACAACCAATATTGGAATTCACTATTATTAAAATGTTGTCTGGTATAATAACATGAGAAATTCAAAATAATTGAATACATTATTACTATAACCAAAAAGAACTTCTAGGAGCTTCAAATGAATAAGTTGGGATACCATCTTGATTTAAACAATATTGGTACCAGTTCATGACATTAGACTGATTTTGAGTGTAATCATGGATATACCATTCATATGCCCCTCTATCTCTTCCAACAACAATACCATAGATCGGATAATGTGGATTGACCCAAGATCTAGGTTGGTACATGTTTGAACCACCATGTGACATTTCAGGTAGTGGATACTGGAACGTATTTTGACGAGTCCAATCAAACTCTGAACTGCCGTATATGTCTTGAGAATATGATGGTTGAGATTCATTGAGTCCATGCTCATAGAAAGTGATTCTATATCAGTATTTGAGCTCTCATTTTGGTTCCAAGCACGTCTTCTCCCATAATTCTTTCCGATAGCACCTATCCCTAGACCTCCTTCTCTACTACCATGATCTAAATCTTGTGTTGCATGTGTGAATTCACGCTCACCTGTAAATGGACTTAAATGCACTTGATTTGAAAAATCAAAATTTTCTTCATGTCCACCACCACCACCAGTGCTTTCCCCAACATTGCTTCCACCATCTGTTGAGGTATCCACATATGATTCTGAACTACCAGCATTAACACCAACATCTTCTTCCATTATCCGATCCACATCAATACCAAGTTCACGAGCTGCTGTTGCTACTTGTGGATTTGGATTTCCTTCGTCATCGTCTAGATGGCAAGGTCGAATCCATTGGAATAGTGGATCTTCTTCCTCATCACCTGATTCAGCAGCTATATCAACCACATCAAGATGGTCTTGCTCAGCAACCTTGTCATCTTTAACTTCCATATCTCGTATCTTTAGCTTCATGTTATAGAAGCAAAAGACAAGTTTCTCAAGTCTTCCATATGCAAGACGATTTCGCAATTTAGTATGTATCAGTGCGAATGTACTCCAATTTCTCTCACAAGTAGAGGATGATGTTGTTTGTGATAGTATTCGTATGGCCAATTTTCGAAGTATTGGCGTTGAAGTACCATACATTACCCACCACTCAACTGTCAAACATTAATAAATATCAAATCACATTTTTTAATCTATATATAAAATATCAAACTATAAATAATTAATAAAAATCGATGTGAAAACTTACATGGTACCATTGTATTTCGTGATGCAATAGCTGCACGCTCACTGAATCCTTTTCTCGCATCACGAAAATATGTGAGCTGCACATTCACATAACAATGCTAGTATCTTTCTTAAATTGAAATGTAAACAATATTATATAATTTATGTTAAAATAATAGTTTATAAACCTCATTTCCAAATTGGGCAATGCCTTCTGAATCGGGATCTAGTGTGTTAAACACTTGGTGCTCTGCTTGAATTAGGCTCATATCTTGTCCCACTCCTGAGTTATATTGAAATCTAGGATTCAAGTAAAAAGCTACAAAGTTGTGAAATATAGTTAGTATATCATATAATGAATAAAAGTGCATAATATATACAAAGTAAGTACGGTGTTACCTGTAACATGTAGTGGATGTGAAAGCGTGTTATCCCATCTGTCACTTATTATTTTCAGTATCCATTGTGACGATCTTAATTTTTGAACCTTTTCTATCATAACACGGAACAAATCATATAAGATTGGCAGAGTAGGAACAATTTCTCTTACAACTTTGATAAAATATTTAATATATTAAATGTTATAATTAAAATGTGAAAACAAAATACATTTCTGTTCTTCAAAATTAGTGATTTCCTATGCTTGGAAGGATTGCATTTTTACTAAAGTGAGACATAAAATCTTATGAATGACACTACATTATCTTTTTGTGGTTTGAGTGGAATAATTCATCTCATCTTTTCAATCCGTGAGCCATTTACAATAAATATGTAAGAAAATTATTTGATTGTGTTATACAAGTTATAATTATAATGTGCAAAATACAATTTTTTCCCTTAAAAAATTGGTGTAATTCATTATAAAATATTATAATTATTTTGGGGAAAAAAAACAAAAATTTCACTGAAATCGAAATCGAAATTTACCGAAATTTCGAGATTTTCAAACATTTTATACTATAACATTACCGAAATTGAAATTTACCGAAATTTCGCCGAAATGCTGATGAAATTTATTCAACCCCCGTTTCAATTTCGGTAACTCAAAATTAGCGAAATTTCGCAAAATTTTTTTCCCTGATTACCACCATTAATTTTCAGCAGATTCGAGTTAGATCCAGGTCAAGCCCAGTTGCACCGTGCAACTTGTCACACAATTGTAACTCTTTAGAAAATCTGTTTTTATACTATTGACAGGTTCGGGTTTTAAAAAATGCTTAATAGGCCCGTCTATGTATATTAGATTATATATATTTGGTTTGAGGAAACCCCCGTTACTAGCCTCCTTTGTTTAATGCAAGTTGTAATTTTCTTTGTTTAAAATGTAAGTTTGTTGTTGTTTAATACAAGATTGATTCATAATATTTCAATTCCATTTGATACCTCATTTAAGCATTTAGGGAGAAAAAGAAGAAGAAAAAAAAAAAGAAAAAAAGTAAAACACCCGGTTCTAGAACTAGAACTATATATTACACAGTTCGGTTTGGTGGTATGTTGATGCATATGGAACGACTATATTTTGTTGGTATAGACAAGAATGGTAAAAATATTAGAATTTGACTAGAAACAAAGATATATAAAAACAACTTAATTTAATGATATGATGATGTCCAACAACAGTGTTGAGCTGAGAGAAGTACAACATGAAAATGAAATCTATTTGTCAACTAATAATTTAGCTCTTGCATGTCCAGCCTCAATTCTAAACTGCTCTCCCAACCCAAAATGAACCATCTGCAACCACACAAATGTGATTAATTCACCACCTTGGCTGAGTTGCCGAGCATGATCCGTTGCCCTACAACGACTCGCAGCATACGACACAAGTTCAACCCACACTTTGCTCATCATCTCCCATTTACGACCCTCATTCAACTTGTTGAGATCGTTGGCAAGTATGCATGCATCGAAAATCAGAGATTTGCTTCTGTCCCCCTTCACCTCTTTAGGTTTCACAACTGTCTTCACTTTCAGAAGCTCTTCACATGCTGATTTACTATCTAACTCGGATTGCCACCTCTCAAAAAACTTGCCAACTTCCTTACATGTGTCCTGAAACCGGATTTGTGCAATACCAGCAACTGCGGACATCAATGTAGGCCTCATCACCAGAAGATATAACATATAGTCTGATAACACCTTGCTCACCTTGCGGTTTTCATCATCACCAGAGCTCGATCTCGTGAAATAGCAAAGCTCTGTCGCAATGTGCCATAAGATTAGGCTCTCATCATACTCAGCCTCCTCACTCAAGCTGGATGAAATTGAGGGATACAGATTGTCACTACTGAAGTGTTTTGAGAGAACCCATTCACCTCTTGCTGAATATATCTCCTTGGCTTTTTTCCTCGTTTCTGCTTCCTTAGCCTTAGCTTTAAGCTCGTTGAAGATGAACTTCTTTAGCTCATCCTCAATGATAATCGTCTTCTTGTACTGGAACTCGTCCAGAGTGTCCTTAACTCTAAGAAATTCTGCTGCTTTCTTGAGCCAATATCTGGATCGTTCGTTGAGGCAGAAACTAATGAAGCTGTGCTGAGACATGGTGTTAGACCATCTGTGGTTTCTTTTCCAGAACCGTAGCCTAATAAGGAGAGCTGAGATGGGTTTCTTGGCCGAAATAACAGCCCAGTCAGAGAACACGAGGTTGAACATACCCACCATGTCCAAAAGTAGAGCCCCACCAAGCAGAATGTAGCTAACAACTTTGTCGAAATGGATGATGTTATGATTGGGATGCGTTGCAAACTGGTGAAAGCAGACCACGATGAGAGTAGTGCAAAGAAGACGGGAAAAGTATCCGATCTTGCAATGCACTACCGGCATCTTCGTGTAGAAGGCATCATACATAAAATTGAGCTCCACCTCCATGACTTTGAAGGCATCAAGTGCATTTGTTTTAAAGAAGAACATGCGGCTCTGGTTGCGCTCGTGGAAGCTGAACATGTTGTCAACGATTAATCCCTTAAAGGTATCGAAGAAATTATACCCTTTTAACATAACATCAAGGTCGTCGAGTTGGTCGGTCTCTCCATCATCATTCTGGATGCCATCCGAGCGTTTTTCAGGTTCCTTCACTATGTCTATCCTGACTGGAACATTAGAAGCCTCCACCACAGAGTATTCCTCCATAAGCTGAGCATAGTTGGGTCCAGAATCAGGCTTTGGAAGAAGGGCCATCTTGAAGTTACTCAGACAAGCTTGATAGAGAGCAAACGTTCGTTCCACGTACTTGCATGTTCCAGCGAATAGCATGAGGACTAAGGGGATCCAGTATTCGTTGTGCAGAGACTGCAAGAAGATGTAGATAACAGAAAGAAGCTGGATGACAAGGCTGAGAAGATGTCTGATCCAGAGTTGGTTATCCTCAAGAGAAAAGGCAGTGATGGAATCAGGTCCACCAAGGTGTAGCAGCAGGAATGGAGCCCAAAAAGCAGCAAGTTGTTTGCTAACGTCAGTGCTTTCGGGGCAGTCATTGGATTGGCCACTGGAGATGAGTCCAACTGCAAATGCAGCAATCCAGTCGGCAATGAGATATGCGGACCAGATAATGGCATTCGATAGTATGTTTCCACTTCGTTTACGAGACTTGGCTAAAACAACTAGAAGCAGTTGAAGGAAAAGACTAATAAGGACTGCACAACGTATGTTCAACTCCTCCCACTCCTTATTCGCCTCTTTTAGAATAGGGAAAGACATTACTGTCTTCTTCAACTTCTATTTGTTATCTGCTAAAACTGAAACCATACAAAAGAGATTAACATTCATATTACTCTCCAAGAATGAGACGAAGAATTCCAAAAGCAAAAGCAAAAAAGACCAATTAAGCATTCACTTTTCTTTCTCAAGCTTCCTCATGGCTAATCGCTTTCTTCTCTCTTTCAGGTTCTTCTCTCTCGAATTTCCTCTTTCTTAAGCAAACTACTATTCTCCATCTTTATTCCTTTTTCTTTTTACAAACACAAAAACTTTATATACACTTGTTGCACGGATTTGGAACCGTGCACTTAGCCCACCACGCGTCTGCATGCGCCATCAGGTCGCCCACAAATTCGTCCAAAAACACTCTCAAGTGTTGTGCCTTTATGTCATGTTAAACATACATTTATGTTATATTTGTCATAACTTTATGTTATGTTATAAGTCATACCTTTTAGGTTTTTAATTACATCTTAACATATTTTTAGACAACTATTAATATTTTTTTATATCTTTTAATTATACAAAAATATTTATGTACATTAGGTGTATGAATTTTAGATCCGTGCAATTGGGTCGACCCAAGTCGGGGGTGCATTTCACGCACCCACGCGCCCAAACATTAGTTTTGTGGTTATATTGACCTAACCTTTTAGTTTAACGAACTTAACCTTTTAGTTCTCTTCGCATAACCTTTTGTGTTATTTATACTGAAAAAAAGTTTAAGTAATACTACTTAAAAATTATGAAATCTATGCATAAAAGTTATATTAATATAACATAAATCTTATACTCACATAACATAAAGGTTATATAATTTTGATGTTATTTATACTGAAAAAAGTTTAATTAATTTTACTTAAAGGTTATGATATATGTACATAAAAGTTATACTTGTATAATATAAAGGTTATATAACTTTTAATTATGTTATTTATATTGAAAAGAGTATAAGTAATTTTACTTAAAGGTTATGATATCTGTAATATAACATAAAGGTTGAATTATCATAGCATAAATGTTT
Organism: Scutellaria galericulata; assembly: GCA_946896805.1. Classification (NCBI taxonomy): domain Eukaryota; kingdom Viridiplantae; phylum Streptophyta; class Magnoliopsida; order Lamiales; family Lamiaceae; genus Scutellaria; species Scutellaria galericulata. The sequence goes on along the minus strand of OX335798.1, from coordinate 8,588,056 downwards.
CAATTATATTACATGAATTTTTATGTTGAAAAGTCTAAGTTATTCACTTAAAAGTTATGTTATCTTTACATAAAGGTTATATTTGGCTAACATAAATATAATGACATAAATTAAAAAAAAAACTTGGGTGCGGGTTCGGGTCTGACTCGACCCAACCCGACCCGCGCGTGCCTAGTTGCATGGATCATGACTCATGCACTTGGTGCACACAAACACTACTCTTACTCAAACAGTTTAGTTATATTAGTCATACATATTAGTTATGTTAGTTGTATCTTTATATATTAAATGGGAAAAATTCAATTTTAGTCCATTTAAAACGCTACCGTCCAATTTTAGTCCACTATGAAATTTTTTTTCAATTTTAGTCCACTTAATCAAAAAATCGTCACTATTTGGTCCTTTTTCCCAATTTTAGTCCATTTCTCCGGCGATTGTATCACAATCGCCCCCAATTCTCATCGGATGACACGTTGAGAGAGAAAAGAGAGAAGCGAATTGTTATCGGCCGATTGCCGGTGATCGGCACGGCCGATTGCCGGTGATCGGCACGGCCGATCGGCGATTCGAGCCCGGATTCGTGACGGGCTCGACGAGGGCTTTGATTTGGGTATAAGATCGGCTTTGATCGGTGGCCGGATGAAGAGATTGGAGGAGAGAGAAAATGGGGGAGAGGTGAGAGAAATAGCGAACTGTTATCGGCCGATTGCCGGCGATCGGCACAGCCAATCGGCGATCCGAGCCCGGATTCGTGATGGGCTCGGTGAGGGCTTCGATTTGGGGTATAAGATCGGCTCCGATCGGTGGCCAGATGAAGAGATTGGAGGAGAGAGAAAGAGCGAACTGTTATCGACTGATTGCCGGCGATCGGCACGATCGATCGGCGATCCAAGCCCGGATTCATGACGAGCTCGGCGAGGGCTTCGATTTGGGTATAAGATCGGCTCTGATCGGTGGCCGGATGAAGAGATTGGAGGAGAGAGAAAATGAGGGAGGAGAAACGGTGGCTCTGGCGGCGGCGGCGGTAGCGCGAGTGGGGAAAACATTAAAATTGGGGGTGATTGTGATACAATCGCCGGAGAAATGGACTAAAATTGGGAAAAATGACCAAATAGTGACGATTTTTTGATTAAGTGAACTAAAATTGAAAAAAAAATTCATAGTGGACTAAAATTGGACTGTAGCGTTTTAAATGGACTAAAATTGAATTTTTCCCTATATTAAATAAAGATATGACTATATTGATATAAATGTATAAATAATATCACATAAAGGTAAATATATACCACTTGTGCCGAAATTAAGGTTTCTTTTTGGAGTTAAAATATTACATAAATGTACTATATTTGTATATAAATGTATGATTAATATAGTATAAAGATCAACAATTTTTTTTTAAAGTTAAAGTATTACACTAAAGTTATGAAATCTGGATATAAATATATAGCTAATATAATATAAATGTATGACCAACATAACATAAAGGTAAATAAATTATACACGAATCTAAATCGTATGGCGCCCGACCCATGCACCAATTGCACAGGAGATTTCTCTTTTACAAATACTCCACCTTTACTCAATCACATGTTTTCTCTCTCGAATTTCCTCTTTCTTTTTTATCAAGCAAACTACTATTCTCCATCTTTATTCCTTTTTATTTTTACAAATACTCCACCCCACCTTTACTCAATCACATGTTCCACTTATTAAACGTATGTAGATCTAAATTTAAGATTATTTTGTGAATATTTATTTTTCTTAAAAAAAAAAAAACTATCACCTAATTTATATGTATATATATTGATATATATTAATTTTGAAGACTATTCAAAAATTGGATACAAAATTGTGGTAACTCAATTCTTAATCATTTATACTTATGAACATTCTTTTTTTTTTTTTATCAAGTTATTAAAGTTGTTCTTTTTTAATTAAGAGAATTGATTTTTATCCAATTATAGTCTTCTAATATTTATGGTGTAACATGATGGTACATGGTATATTAATAATAGTACGGGATATAATATGGTGGTATGAACAACATTCATTATGGTACAAGGTTGTACTATGATAGTACAAGTTGATACGGGGTAAAATATGATGGTACATACTTGTACTAGGTTAATTTTATTAAGGATACAATGATTCAAAAAAAATATTATTTTGGGTGAAAAAAAAAAAGTTTCAAACTCTTGATTAAAATAAATATTTATTTCTATAATTGACTAATAATTTCATGATTTACGCATTCTTTTGTGATTTTCCGTCTTTTCCTAAATAAACAAAAAAAAACATATATATATATATATATATATATATATTGACATAACATGATTGAATAATAACTACAATTCAATTTGAAGTTTCTAAAATAACAAAATGATCACATAGTGTTTCTAAAAAATAGTAAAATCCCGTCAAAAGTTGAAGTTTCAACCTTCTATTTTGGTTTTTTAATTAATAAATAAAATTGACAAAAAAGAGTAATTCAAGTGTTTTGAGAAATTCAAATTTGGAAACATATTTTCATTTAATTTTTTATTTATTGTGGTGATTGACCAAATCTAATTGAAAGACTTTTTCATAAATTTAGGAGGATATTTATTCTAAGCAAGTCAAAATTACATTTCCATTAATCTAATTTAATTAGGCAAATTAAATTACTTATTCAATATACAATTTTACATTCATTATGAATATGTTATTGAACATATGACTGAATGACATTTTATAGATCAATTATGACAAATATAATTAATAAAGTAGTTAAACAATATATGATGAATTTATGAAATATTTAAAATTCATAAATTATATGACATTATATTAAAATTGAATAACTATTGTTTCTCATTGTCAACATTTCTATATCAAAAAATTACAACACTAGAAGTTTATATGTTCCTTCATCAAATGTGTGTCAAATGAGACTTTTTTAAAATTAATGAACATGCATCTCACGGGCAACAAAATAAATTAAAAGTACTCTCAATAATTTATTATTTTTATGTTCAAAATTTTCATATATAAAAATTAAAATAGTGAAATTTATATACCCGTGCATCGCACGGTATGTATACTAGTTATACATAAAAGAAAAATAATATCATTTAAAAAATGAAATATGTTTAACAATATTATAATAACAAAACAACTTATATAATCTAAATTTATAGATAAATACATTGGTAAAGATTGACTGAATAATTACAGTAAATATGTTATATACTTTTGTCCAGATTAATTTAGTATTAGTTAAAATAGTTATCATCTTAAAAATATGTAACTAAAATATCTATATACATATAATAACATTTATATGTATTCCCACAAGTGGAAATGAGTCTATTTTCTATTTTTCTCGTTCATTTCCACTTTCTAAGAATAGAAATATTATTATTTATTATTTTTAATAAATTATAGTTTAAATATTATGTTATGTCTGATTAGTTTTGTAAAATTACTTTGGACAAGTCTGTTATTATACTCACCGTGGACACTATATATTAATGTGTACATTGTTAATGTATCATAAATTCAACACAATTATAATTCTAAACACAATATTTAAAAATATGAGAGTTTTACACATTTTTTATGAGCTAGAGAAGGAGAATAGAGGGAATAAAAACTAGAAAACTTAGGTGATTCAAATTCGAACTTTGGTTATCACAATCTCTATCTTTATAAAGATGAAATACCACTTTAAACTACAAAGTCCGTGGTTGGGATCTATACCTATCAACAATGAAAATATTAACACGGATAAAAGATAATTATTTTTATTTTAATAAGTGTATGGTTAACGAAACTACAAATGGGTAAAGCATTTTGTTATATTGTCGGATATTTTCCCTTGTATATAAACATTACCTTGTCAAATGTCAATTGTTGAGAAAGAGAGAGACAAAGAGAACGAGAAGAGAGGCAAAGAATGGAGGGTTCATGCATGGGATGTCCAATAGTATGAATTTTTCCAACTCTTATCTTAGTTTTCTAAATTTTATATTTTTATATTAATGATGATACTTTCATTTATCTTTCTCGTATGTTTGCTCAAATTAAAATAATGAAATGCATGTTATAGAAATCAATTGACCTGATAAATATTCTTAGCTTGAGGGAGATATTGTTGGAGAAAGCTGTATGAAATAGTGCTATCACTTTCTTTACTGCTCTGCTTAATTCATTTGTTTACTTGCTTGCATTTCTGATTATGAAACTTGTATCCATCACCTTGTTTCTAGGTAGTCTAGAATAGATTTCATAGGTCAATTCGAATGAATCACGAGGAAGCAGTTGGGCTCCATAAGGACGAGGAGAAAGCCGGAAATGCTTTGTATTCCAAGTTTAAGGAAATCGAAAATGAGCTCAAACAAATTTCAGATTTATTCCCAAAGATCAAAAGCGAGGAGAATGATATGGAATCCTCAGTCCTCCTGAATCTGGACAGAATAAGTGACGATTTAGTGAAATTAAAGAGCTCAATTTCCACAGTTGATGTTCCAAATCACACGCCCAAAGAGAAGGAGGAGGATGATCATCATACCGTCTCCAAGGAATGGGCTCGTCTTGGAATAGAGAATGAGATTTTGGAGAGCCAGGGCATGGCAAGTTTTGCTGTGCTTTTCCACCGCGAGGAGAGTTTCCTTGTGAAAATGTGTTTGTTTTGCCTCTCCATATTTCCTGCGAACGTCGCCATAAAGAAAAGACTCGTCATTTATTGGTGGATAGGAGAGGGTATTATCCCAGCAGAGGAGGCCGGAGAGGAAGTCGTGCAACATTTACTGAACAAAGACTTCATTAGGCCTAGGAGTAAAAACAGCTTCATCGTGGACCCTTGGATTCGCCGGATGTTGCTTCTGATGGCCAAGAGAAACAATTTCCTAACCTTAAGTAGGCAGTGTATGCCTTGCAATGGCCAACGTCGAGTGTTCTTGTGGCAAGAGGACGAGTCGTACAACAGCGAGAGAGATGAAAATGTGTTGTCGGTTTTCAATGTGAATGTACAGTATCTTGCAACCACCCCAGAGTGGCTCACCAAGCTGCAAAAGGTGGAGGTCCTGCACATGGGGCGTTGGCAATATTCTGCGACTCATCACATAGAAGTGGAGAATGAGATAGTATTCAATGCCTTGGGCTCCCAAAAGCACCTCAAATATCTTAGCCTTAGAGGGATTTCAAGAATCGAAACTCTGCCCCCCTCCATTTCAAACCTCATCAGCCTCCAGATTCTTGATATGAGAGCATGCCACAATCTTGAAGAACTCCCTGTGGGCATATCGGAATTGAAGAACCTCACGCACTTGGATGTCTCCGAGTGCTACTTGCTCGAGAGTATGCCAAAGGGACTAGACCAGCTCCATAACTTGCAGGTCTTGAAAGGGTTCGTGATAGGCAAGGGAGGGAGAAACACTTGCAAAATCAGTGATCTAGCAGGATTGAAACACCTGTGGAAATTGAGCATACGTGTTGGTGAAACACAAAAAGATGATCATCACCTTGGGAACCTCATCAACTTCTCTGCTCTACATGTTCTCATTATAATATGGGGCTCCATTTCAATTACTCTAGCCACGTCACTGGCTCTTCCGCAAAGCTTGACAAAGCTGGACCTTCGCTGTGTGCCTTTCAAAGAAGTGCCGGACTGGTTGTTGCCGAGTAAGTTGCCCAATCTGGAGAAACTGTATATCCGAGGAGGGAAGCTTAGGAGCCTTGAACACAGTGATGGGCAAAACTGGAAAGTCAAGCGTTTACGTTTGAAGTATTTAAAAGAGCTGGAGATGGATGAAGAGAAGTTGGTGGCATTGTTTCCAGAGTACCAATATTTGGAGAAGATCAACAGTGGTGGTAATAAGGATTCAGATATACAACTTGAACGGAGGAGGTAGATTCAGATATAAAGCCTTGAACCAGTTGTTCTGTTTTATATTATTAATCTTGTACTGTATAACTGGACTCCATGCATCATCATCTTGTAGTGCAAATCTTTTTTGTGTGTCCATGTAACAATTTTCTGTCTTGTGCATAAAATCTTGCTCATCCCTCCTCGTTCCTCAAGGATTTGGAAAATATAGCACTTACAATGATGCAGGTTATAGTTATATTGTTTCTTCTCCATGCATCTTTCATGCACCTCATCATTTCATTGATTATAACTCACTTTTTCTTTAACTCCTCCAACCATATTATTGATTATAACCACTTTCTGGAAATCCACATAATTATACGTGGTTGCACTAGTATCACCATTTTCTGATAAAGTTAAAAATTCTTAAATGATATTGTTGCAATTGTATCACACTTCAATAACTAGCATAATACACGTGCATTGAACGTGAGATATTAGAGTTGCATAAATTTATTTATAGTAATAATATAATAGTTATTTATTGAATTATTACTTTTCAAGGAATACATACAAACTTCATTAATTACAATGTTTGATAAAGAGCTTGACAAAGCTGGACCTTGGCTGTGTGCCTTTCGATAAAGTGCCCGACTGGTCGTGGCCGAGTAGGGAAGCTTAGGAGCCTTGAACACCCTGATAGGAAAGTCAAGTGTCAATATTTGGAGAAGATCAGTGGTGGTAATAAGGATTCAAACATAAAACTTGAACGGTGGAGATAGATTCAGATATAAAAGCCTTCAACCGATTGTTCTGTTTTGTATTAGTCTTGTATTGTAAAATTGGAGTCATGTTGAATGCAAATCTTGTTTGGAATAAGATTTAGTCTGTTTTGTGTTTCTATTTTCTTCAGTGTGTCTAACTGAGTTATCAAAGTAATTGTGTTTATTCTTTACTCAAGACTTTGGTCATAAGCTAGCTAGCTCTCAAGTTTACAAGGTATTCCTCCATTTTTTGTGAATTCAACAGGCTCTATGTATATCAACTACAAGATATCTCTACCTTTTCATATAGTTCATCCTTGCTTTAATTTATTTTTCTGGTAAATATATGTCAATATTTATAGTAGATGAAGGTGAGTGAGATCTTAATTTGTGGCATTGCATTACCATTTTGGATAACAATAGATATAATGGATTTGGAAGAGGAGCAAATTAAGCTATCTGGAAAAGGGTTTAGCATTGTCCACAATGAATGTCATCAAAGTAGCAAATAGTTTAGCCATATAGATGCCATAAATTAAGTACTTTAAAAACCTGTGTAGTTTCAATAAACATAACACTTTTTCAAGTAAATGTAGATACTATTTTTCAAGTAGAAAGTAATTTTGACTAGGTTTTTTTTTAAAGAAATGCAAAGTAATAATTTTCTAAATAAAAGTTATTATTTGAATTAATTTTAAGAAATAGTAAATAATACTTAAAAAATATTACACTTCAAAGCTAAAATAATATTTTTAAATTTAAAGTAATAAATAATTCCGGATAGAGTGAAAGTGTGGGATTGAATTTGAGTTAAAATTCATGCATTAACTTGTTCATTGACCACATTGACTTATTTATTGGGTTTCGCCTCATAAACACGGCTCTATATTACAGATATATTTAAAAAAGAGTGTAGATGAATTTTACTAAGTCTTCAAAATTTGTAAGATTGTTTATTTAATATCTTCATAATAACTCGGATACCTCAAGGGTAAAGATCCGTGGATCCAAAATATAGATTAAGCAATCAAGAACTTGTATACTTGTGTTGAATAGATTACAATGGGTGAAACTCCAAGGGAAAATGTCATTGGAAATATGAGGAAAACTATCCTAGTAGATGATACATCTGCTATGAAGCGGAGGAGTGTTAATGTACAGGATATTTTGAAGGGGAAGGAGGTTATGGCTGTTGTGAGGTATATAATGTATGCATTAAAGGTATTAATTACTTTGTGTGAATGTATTAGTGAATTATGTGATGAGGGTTTTCTTTTTTTTTTTCCTAGTGCTAAGACAACTGGAAATGGGAGGCTTTAGCAGTTCAGAGGTATTTTTCTTGTATAATGTCTTGTAAATCATATAACTAACACATATTTTGTTTAGGTATTTATTCTGTGCAGTAAATGTATTATTTATATATTCTAAAGGTGGGTACAGATGTCGGGTTTCTTCATGCAACTAGGGGTCCCAAAGTACATCGTTTCTGCAAAAACAAAAAACATTATTTAACTAAAATAATAACTTAGAATTCAATATATAATAATATATATTCAAATTAAGGTAGAAAATCACTGAAAACTCCTCCCAGTACACCGTTTTGGTGTCGGATGAGAAGGGGAGTTACACTCCTATGCATTTGATGCACACATACACATGGATCAGGTCTGGGTCGACCCGAATCCACACACTTTTCCTTTTTTTTTTTTAGTTCTGACATTTATATTATGTTAGTCATATTTTTATATAATATTAGTTATACATTTATGTTCAGATATCATACATTTATTTAATACTTTCAACTCTAAAAAAACCCTAATTTCGCCACAATTTGTATATGTTTACCTTTATGTGATATTACACATACTTTTATGTGATATTACGCATACCTTTATATCAACATAGTCATACATTTATGTAATATATAAAGGTACAACTAACATAACTAAAAAGTATATCTAATATAACTAAAATGTATGACTACATAACTAAAAGGTATGAAAGGTTAATGTGTCTGTTTAAAAAAAAATGTTAAGGTACAACTAATACTAAAGGTATGACTAACATAACTAAAATTTATAACTAATACTATTAAAATGTATGACTAACATAACATAAATGTATGACTAAGTGGCGCATGCGGGTGAATTTGTTTGGACGAATTTGTACGCGACCATGCAAGTGGCGCATGTGGGCGCGTGGTGGGCCGGATCGACCCAAATGCACGGACCCTAGATCTGTACACTAGGTGCACAAAAGTTTTTATACGGGAAGGGATGAGCACTCATGTGATGACATTATGCTGCACAATTAAATTTAATTAGATATAAACAAAATTTATTAATATAATAACAAAAAATACAAAAACAAATGTGTACTCTTACGTTTCGGACTCGATCCATAGTACTATTCGGCAAGATGAAGTAGTAGGCGCATGTGACGCCTACCGTGACAAGTCTGGCAAAGATGGAGGGACTCGAGTGCTGGTGGACGGACCCCCTACCTCGTAAGAGGAGTGTACTCCACCAATCGAACCACCGAAAGAGCTAGTCGGTGGTATAATACGCTTCATAGTAGTATGCTCCGGCTCATCCTATACGCAACGACCGCCTCGAGGAAGACCTCGTCCATGGGGACCTAAGGTGGCCTTTACCAGCCATCTAAATATGAAAGAGAATATTTTATATTTGAACTAAATTCTAAAATCAATCTAAATCCTAATAATTAATTAATCCTAAATTCTAACAAAAATTTGATAGTATTTTGAAGCATGCATTAATCTACCAAGTTATCGACTCTCCGTCTTAGCAAAAAAAACAACATACATTTCCCAACATAGAATTCTCAACATACAAATGCCAACATACAATTCTACTAAGTTAATGGCATTACCAAAATTACTTATTCTATGAATAACAACTAAAATAATTAGTTCAACTATTTGCCGAAATTAACCAAAGGGAACTAATTTCATGAAATTAAAATAACTAAACATGAATAAAAATTAAATTAACAAAAAATTAACACAACTAAACTAAAAATTATAACAAATTAAATTATACTAAACTTAAAATTATAACTCTAAACTAACATTATAACCTAATTTTAATTAACAAAAAACTAAATAAATTAAATTTAGCAACTAAATAAATTAACATTTCAATATATAAAATTAAACAAAGTTAATTTACAAATTAAACTAATTAATAACATAAGCAAATAGAAAAAAATTAGACATAACAAAGAAACACTTACCTTTATCCGATAATGAGGTGGCATCATAACCTTTAGAGAGGGACTAAAGGCACCACCCTAAATTCTAAGAGCACCACACACAGTAAAACATCAATTAAAATTATTTCCAAGAGCACCACACTCATTTCCCATATTACCCTTATTATTAAAAAAAGAAAAAAAAAGAAAATAACCTTCTCTTTATTTCTTCTCTCGGTTTCTCTCGGTCCTTAAGCAAGAAGTTCGGTTGTTGACAAATTTCTTGAGTGTTCGGTTCTTCACGAATTTAAAGTTGCCTTCAAATTCGGTTGATTCGTCCGAAGGTCGGCTGCAATGGCACAACATTTTAAAGAGATATTTAGACAGATTAATTTTTCGGGTAAGTTAATTTACCGTTTTTTTTCGATTTTGCAATTGATTGAGCCGATTTTTGGAGAAATTTCTTTACTTATCATTAGGATTTGTTATGGGTTAGTGACTTAATAGTTTAATTTGATGAATTTGTATGAAAAAACGCATGTATTTGGTCGAATTTGTTGAAAAAACGAAACTAGGTGCGTGCAAATCTGGACACTAGGCGGCATTGGTCCACCGACGCCCAGCGCGCGCGTGCGACCAGATTGACCAAACGTCATGTGCGCATGGCGACCAAGGTGACCGAATGCCTAGGGCGCGTGCTCGGCCGAGTCGACCGAACGGTCTTCATGCGCGGCGGCCGAGGCAACCGAACACCTAGTGCGCTGGGCGGTTGTGTTGACCAAACAGATCCTTTTTTTTAACATTTATCTAATTCGTTGATTTTTATGGTCGGTTGTCTAAATTAATTTTTTTTTGCAATCCAGGTAGGACATATCTTAGGAAAAAAAGACCAACGGCTTCAGAAAGGGCGCGTAGGGAATTGGAACGTGGCCAAGGTTCGGGCATGCAAAAACCTACCCTACATGTGCCATTCGGTCTAGAGCAAGAGCAAATTCAAGACATTCCAGACACTACAGAGTATCCCGGTGTACCAGAATGGGAGGATATTCCAGACATGAGCGAATATCCAGAAATTCCAGAAAGGGAGGATATTCAAGAAATGGCCGAAATCCCTGAAATGGAAAATATTCCTGAGGCCCATCATCCTGACTATGTCGAAGAGGATACTCGTAATGTTGAAGAGCAAGGCATTGATAAGGAGCCCGTAGTTGAATGTGAGGTACTTACTGGACCTTTTCTCGGAGGTCCTATCGACCACCGTCTTCTACCTAGTTTGAAGACGCACGTGGCATCGAAGATTTGGTATGGTGAGGAGCGAGATATACTAAGATGCTTATGTCATACAACAAAGATGGAATCTTGGAAGTCCGAGGGCGACATAAATCAGTGGTTGAGACTGCTCCGTCGTTCAAAGCTGATCTACGATCCATATCCTATAAGAACCCCAACAAGAGCCTTATATGTGCTTTTGTTGAGCGGTGGTATCCGGAGACCAATAGCTTCCATATGCCGTTCGGTGAGATGACGATAACACTGGACGATGTTTTCTGTATTACTGGACTTCCTATTACAGGAAAGGTTGTTGTCCAGCGCGGAGAGGGGGATGAACGACCAAGTGCGATGCTTCAACGGCTGTTAGAGTTGACACTAAACGAGGCTCAGGAGGCTATATCGGGGAAGGAAGGGAGTTCTGTTAAGCTGGAGTGGTTGAGATCAAAGTTTAGTGGCATGGCAGCTTCTCCCGATGAAATGTCGAGACTCTATGCTGCTAGGGCGTACTTGTGGTTTGTGCTCGGTTGCACAATTTTCACCGATAAAAGCGGCACTAGAGTCTCCACTAACATCCTTCGTGTACTGGAGAACGTAACCCGAGTTCACAAGTACGCTTGGGGAGCCGCTACACTTGCATACTTGTATCGACAACTAGGGGTTGCGTCTCGCTATGGGGTGAAGCAGATTAGTGGGTACTTGACCCTGTTGGAGGTAATTTTTATCGTTTTACCAGTAATTTTATGACGTACTTCCAATATATTTATATCATTTTTTGTCTTCAGGCATGGATATACGAGTATTTTCCTATTACTAGGCCGACGCACAATGTCAATTATACATTTGGGGATCCCCTTGCATCGCGATGGGCCCAGCAAGCCTCTCCTAGAGGATCGCTCGATCGTTTAGTTGCTTGGCGGGAGATGTTAGATGCATCGGCACCGAATTCTATAAGTTTATGTTTTGCTATTGTCTTGTTATTAAAGACGTTAACATATATACATTTTTATACTCTGATATGTGTTTTAGGTTGTCTGGAATCCTTATGCTAGTGTTCGGGATGCATTTCCGCGTCAGGAAGTGACATTCTATCATGGATGCCTTCGAGCGTTTGATGTCGTCGAACCATACCTTCCTGACCATGTACTGAGGCGGTTTGGAGATGTGCAGATGATTTCTGATGCTCCGTTGGTTCCTATTGATGTTCGACGAGGAATGAGTGGTACATAATACAAGCTTGTGTTTGATACTATAAGCTCATACTGGAGGATGTGGAGCAGTCATGTACTGGCTGATGAGGTTCGGGGAAGGCTAGCTAGTCTAGCATGGGAATGCAGTGCAAATTACATAGATTGGTTCCGTATGGTTTCACATCCCGTAGTCCAGAATCCTCAGAGGACGTCCACTGGTGCAGGTGCTTCTCAATCTCACGCTCAACCTTGGGAAATGATAGAGAATGCACGAGGGCATATTAGGCCGATCGTCGAACGGTGGATGGTACATGATCCATCAATGTCCCCTGAGTATGTCATGTCTTACGTGACAGCAGCTTACGAGGCCTTATGAGGGCACGACAGTCATCCGACAGAACTCCAACCACGTCTATCATCGAGTAGGTCTCGTAGGTCACTTAGGACATAGTCATCGTAGTGCCGATTCTCGAACATTTGAATTTTGTTGACATTTTGCATTACCCAGAGATTGTATGACACATTGATCATTTAAAGTAATGTCATGACGTGTTTTTTTCAAATATGTTAAACATCGTATCAATTTGGTTTATTTAACAAATTTCTGTGTATTCTATTTCAATTCGATGATTGAATAGTACTTCTAATTTGTAATGTTTAGGATATTTAAACACCAAGTGTTAGATAATTATATGAGCAATGATTCACTGTTCGATTGCGATGACCGAACGCCATTCAGCGTGTGCGGTTACCTCGGCTGAACGTCATTTGATTCGCGTGGTTGATTCGGCCGAACGACATGAGAGGTGCGCAGTTGACTTAGCCGAACGACATTCAGTGCGCACGGTTTCATCTGCCGAACGACGTTTCACGTGTGCGGATGCAACAGCCAAACCTCATTGTGCACGCTCGTTTTGCCTAGCCGAACAGTTCATTAATTAAACTTAGGCACTATTAATGTGATGAAAGACGATCAACATAATGGCGTACTCACGACAGTATATTTAATAGTCTTGATCAACAACTAATGGGGTGTCATTTTTTTGTTTAATCATCTAAACTAATAGTTTCAACACTTAACGGTCCGGATTCACTTGCAATCATTTTATTGTACTTTGCAATTTGTTGTTGGAAAATGACACCCCAAACAACAGCGCATGGAAGCCGACACGCAAACCACATATTTATGATAGGTGGTAGCAGTGCACCATCTGTCAAGTTAACCTTCAAAATGATACCACAAAAAATTCATGTAAGTACAATAGCATATCCATAATTTTAATCAGTTTGAAGTTAGTTTACAGTTAGTTTACCCGTATGAAGTGATTGTCACTAATAAGAGCCATATACATGACACGTGGGTTGATGGGCATTTGTGTTCTCAATGGTAGAAATAGCACAGTCATTTGAGGTGAAATGTGAACTATCGTCATATTATATGCCGATGCGACAAGGTAGTAGCACTCAGGGAACGTGAACCAGAATTCTTTGTCCCACACCTTCGATGAGAAACAGTTCAAGCATCTCAACATTTCGTCAACCGTGTGCAAACAGCTATACCAAACACGAGCATACAAATCCCGATTGTTTTCCAACTCTTGGATCAAATCATTCCGGACTTGAGGCCACGAATCCTCGCCCAAACCAAGTGCATCGGCAAGGCATTGAAAACCACAATGACCGTCACCCTTCACATTCTTCGTACTAGATACAAAAGGACGCAAACGGTTGGGCAATAGGTCTACGAAAGGAACCTCCAAAGAAGTACGTGCTGAACGACGTTGAACTAGCTGTTTTTGCCTCTTAATCCCAGAATTACTCGGTTGTACAGATTGGGCTACATTTCCAAATATGTTCTGATCGTCCATGGAATTGCTATCATTGAATGACTCAATATATTCAAAAGCAATTTTCTCACGTTTGGTCGACTTATCTCGACGGGTTTTACCCTTGCTTGGACGACCACGAACACGTAATTTCACCTCGGGTTCAAGCAATGAGGAGGTTGCTACGTTCGTTAACTCCCGCAATCTTTTCAGTAACAATAACCTCTGTGACTCATTCGCTGAAGCAAATAACCCATTCACATCATCCACAGTCTCCATCCACCGACTACCTAGATCTGCGGCAATACTAACGTCAGTTTTACATGGTTCACAATCCAATTTCCTCCAGAATTTGTCAATACTTTGAAGAGGGATTGGTTCACCAACACGTATTAATTCAGCAAGTTCATGACCACAAGGCAGACCACATGTCTTTCTCAAGACACAACCACATAACAACGAATCCACACCCGCTGTATTAACCCCCTCCATCTCCTAAAAAATCTTATGTATAGCTGCATGTGACACCAACCCACGAATTATCTTGAAAATAGGAGATTTGTATCGATGATGCACTCTATGTTGGCTTTGTTCAAATGAAGCTTTGATTGTGGTGTGGGATGTGATCAACAAACCATGTATCTTTTCCCAAGACAATTCAACGTTTGATTGGCTAGTACCAAGTTGTTTTTTCAACCTTGAATGCGCACTCTCAGCCCTGTGTGAACATATCCAAATCGTATTATCAAAATATAGCACTATAAATAAATCGATGAAAATATTCTTACAATATACGTACCGACTACTTGTTGTGTTGTCATAATGCATGATACTATTTGTCTAGGCCAATACAAATCTCTTCTTGTAAGGATCAAGCCAATTCGAACAGACATAATTCACGGCGTTTGGATAGTCGATGAAATCACACTTTAATCTTCCAACGTACTCATTGAACTTCACTTCATTTTCGACAAGAATCAATGCATTCCATGAGTAATTAATGACTCCCACTTCGGCTTGGAATGAAATTCTTTCTTACACTTAGTAAAAATGTTTTTACTAATATGCCATCGACATAACAAATGCTTAGCGTTGGGGAAGGTAACTTCAATCACATTCATCAGAGCAATCTCACGATCAGTGGCAAAAATGATTGGTCCATCAATCCTTTCAAAGTCGTAAGCTCCCATCTATAGTTCTCCTCACGCTCGGCCTCCAAATAAATACATGCCACAGAAAAAGTGATATCCGTAGATGTGATGCCAACCACTTCCAGTAGTGGCATCTTGTATCGATTTGTCTTGTATGTACAATCCATCAGCAACACGTTTGGAAAAGCACATAACAAATCCACACTAGTCGGGTAGGCATAGAAGAGATCCTTCACCCTATCAGTTTTCTCGCATCTTTTGACCAGGTAATAATAACTGTGCAACTCTAGTTTCTCCAATAAATATTGCATCTGAGATCGACCTCCATACTCCACTATTATATGCTTATGACGACCATTATAAATAGTCTTCAAAGTGGACGCATTCTGAACAAATGACTCTTTCAGAGTACTTAGGATTTCCTTGGGTTTACACTTATTTTTCGACAAGTCTGCTACAAATCAATCTTCAACCGGTGTTAGTCGACCGACATATGAATGACCCACCAAGTTTCGGCCCATTGGATGGTTATGAACACCAGATACGACTGATACTGACCACTGTCCAGACTCGTTCAATTGAATGGCCTTTAAAAGAAATGGACACCCACATTTCTTTGTGGCTGTATTTCTGGAGCTTTTCTTTCGAACAATCTTTCTGTCGTCAGTTGAATTTAGTAGAGATTTCGTCATATTACGTACACGATATACACCACCTTGTTCGCAACCCAAATCAACTCGAGGTCGACGACCTCTCTCACCATTGACATTAGAGCGTAAAATTAATATTATCATATTATGTCGATGTGCTACACCATCTATCCATTTCATCATCAAACTTCGAGACTTAAATATTTCATCTGTCGTGAAGTAAGCAGTAAAATCAATTTGCATATACTGAGGATCTACATCGTCTGACTCTATCGGTTCATCAACATCCGTTTGGTTGGTGAAGCTTCTTTCACTGGTATTTGAGATGTATTCCTATTATAAATGAGTAAATAACATCGTAAGAATATAAAAAACAAGTTCGTATTTTGTGAACGTCAAGGAACACACTGTTCAGCCAAGATGATCGAAAATAGAACACAAGGTTCGGCCAACTTGACCGAACTACATTAAAAGAATTCGGTCAAGTTGACCGAACAAAGCATAAAAGGCTCGGTTCTCTTGGCCGGACGCGCGCAGATATGTTCGGCTGGCTTGACCGAACGCCTGCAGATGTGTTCGGTCTGTGCTGGCCGAACGCGTCCATTCTGTGCGATTTCGTGAATTTCAAAAAACGAAACTTAAAACTCATCTACATTCAAACGAAATCTTACATTGTTTGTATCGAATGAATCTTCATCAGCCATTGTATTTTTCTTCACTAAATGAGGGGCCAAATGGTGAAAAATTTGTACTGATTGTCTAGGTATTTTTGGAAGAATAGCTTGAGCAAGAAGAAGGGTTTGGGTCTTTTTTTATATAATATATTTATGGAGGGCATTTTAGTCTTTTAACATCTTATTAAAATATATTAAAAATGAGTGTGGTGTTCTTAGAATTTAGGGTGGTGCCTTTAGTCCCTCTCTAACCTTTATACACGGCTCTAAAGCTTCCTATTTTGTCCCCTCGTTGGCTTTCAGGACAAGGGTATTCTTGACAACTAAAAGTTTGAAGGTTTCAGAGAGTTGGGTTCAGAATTTTTGAAACTGCTTAATGGTTAAGTTTGGATTCTGGGGAGAGTCAGGGGTTTGAGAGTTTGAGGAGGTGGCGAGTGGTGGTGAGGAAGGGGTTGCAGAAGTGGGATTCGGGAGAAAGGGTGGCTGAGGTTGTGGAGGACAGCGTTGAAGAGCGACGGGAACGTCGCTAGTTGACCATGGAGGAATTTTCATGTGAGATGTGTGTTTCCACTTCACAATTTGAGAGAGAATATTGTGGATTGAAATAAAGGATGACTTGAATGGTTGGATTTGAATGTTGATGAGAGCTTCTAAGTTGAAGAAGAGGGGGATTTCTATTACAAGGAATTAGAGGCGTAGAGAGGGATATGCATAGTCTAAGAAGGGGGGAGGGGAGATGAGTATGGTGATGTGTCAGCTTATGTGTCAGCCACATAGTTATCATCTCATTTAATTTTGACTTAAATCTTAATTTGACCAAAATAATAAGTAATTCTTAAAATTATGGATAAATTGAAAAACATAAAAGGATTGACCAAAATAACAAAAACCCTAAAAGTTTTAGATTTTTTTGGTTATTTGGCCAAAAATATTGATTGTAAGACACCACCCGATGATTTTCGAGTTGTGCATTGCGAACATTGATCGCAATGCTTGTTTTCTACCTTTGTAGATAAGATTTCCAACTTTGTCTTGAATGATGATTTCATAATATACTTGTGGATGGTGATATTTAAATTTTACTTTAGACATGGAAGAATTTTTAATATTCTAATTTTATCACCACACGGTCCATTAATCATGTCTTCTTACTAACTTGTATAGTTTTGGAAAGTTTTCTTAATCTCGAAGTTCATCCCTAACAAATTTCTCATATTGATTTGAGGTATTGATTTTAACTATTGTCAGAGTATTAATATAATAGAATTCTAATTATAATATGATTCTATACGATTTGAATTACGATTCTAATATAAAATTAATTAAGTCCAGAACGATGTTATTATGTGAATTAATGTTAAATTCATTATCAATGGGTGTGCTATTGCAGAGATGGGGTGATTCAATTTGATTTTCTATTTTTGGCTTTGCAATATTGAAATTATTAATAATGATTTTTGGTTGGCAAGACTTGAAAAGATGTGGAAGAGTCTCTTTTTGTATTGAAAATGTGAGGGCTTCAATGGGCTTCACTGAGTTTTGATTTTGGGGTATTCTGTATTTAGAGGATTTAACTATCTCTGTCAATTTGGATTTGAGTAGGGTAGTTTCTTTTTTTTATTTATTTAGGTAATGCTTTTGTTTTGTGATTTATTATCTAGGGGTTTTTTTTTTTCCAGTTTATAGTAATGAATTGTCAGAATACAGGTTAGTCACTACATTTTTGTTCAATTATTTGGGAATTTAGGATGTTGATAGAGTTTTTTATGTCTTATAGTTTGTAGCTCCCTTTGGCTTCCTGAAAAGCGTAGTTTGTAGCTCCCTATGATTTCCTGAAATATTTTTAGTCTTACTTTTAATTTTGTATATAATTCGAAATAGTCATATATGGTTTAGTAATTTTGTATATAATACTAAATTGTCAAATATGGTTTAGTGATCTAGAGGGATTTGTTTTATGTTTTGATACATAATTGGACAAACCTAAGCTTTGATCTTATTCAAATTAATTTTAATATCTAATAGACAATATACTTGGCACAAAATAGTTGCTTCCATGGTGGATGAATATGAATATGTTGGTCCCTGGATTAAGGAAAAATTCATTTTTGATATTGATTCAGGACTTGTGTTGAATACAGAATACCCTAATTAAAATCAAAACTCTGTGAAGATTTGGCATCATGAAGTTAACACAAAAGTGGAAGATTTGGCAGAAGACGCTCAGAAACGTTAGAGGAGAACAAGAAGTCAAATTCTCTCGTCATTCCTGATGATTATCATTGCCATATATCCATTGCACTTATGAGGGATCCAATTATTGTGGCCACAAGACAGGTGTGGTTCTAATTCCTAATTGTTACCTTCTATTAATTGCTTGTATCCATCCAAAGGTTAAGTTAATTTGCTTCATTTGGTATTACTAGTTTTCAACAAGTGTGTTGCACATGGATATACTTTTTTCTAGAAGGATTAATTTGATATTATAATTTTTTTTCTATGCAGACATTAAAAAAGACAATAAAATATAGAAATATGATGTTCATGCTGTTATTTTAAAAAAAAGAAGTTCAGTATTATATAAATCTAAAAAAACAAAAACAAATCTAAAAAAACTATATAAAAAAAAACTAAAAAATTACGTCTATTGGAATTTTAGAAAACAAATTATAGCAATTATAAAATCCTTGAAAAAAAAAAATATTAGTAAGTTCAATATTGAAATAAATGGGTAAAAAACGTTATCTCATCCCAACTATACCCGATTTGACACTTTTTGGTAAAAACTTTAAAATGTGTCATCGTACAAACTAAACTTTGCGGAATTTATACTATACAGTAAATATCCTAATTCCGATCATTTTTTCCAACCAAAACAGTACACATGTTTCTCACATGTTTTCATTAAAGGTATTTTCGTCATTTTCTTTCTCACCATCATCTCCACCATCTCTTCCTCTAATCAGTAATCTTTCTCTTTGTGTGATTATAACACGCCACGCTTAAAAAGGCCAATCCATATCCCAGCGGATTCATAGGCGTGACCGTGTCCTTAATCACGGACCAAGAGAATGCAGTCAACAACCAATCTTTTACTACGCCGACGACATTCATGGTCAACGCCGAAGTCTTTCCGACTAATAAGAACAGAGCCAGGTTCAATGCAAATGCATAGAGAGAATTAGACCCAAATATAACGAAATCGAAGTGAAATTGCGAGCTTTGCTGTTTCAGCAATGGGAATTTGACGATTAGGCATGGAATTGAGAGAAATAAAAACAGCTCGGCGTGACGTAGTAGAGCGACGTGATAGGGTTCAAGCTGATTCCTTTCGAGGTCAACAAAATCTGAATCATGACAAGCTCTGTGGCCTCGAAGGCGACGACGCCAAGCTGCGGGAAAACTCCCCAGGAGTCGTATTTGGCCTTGTCGTGGACGACAATGGCGACGCGGATGGAGATGGCAAGCATATTGGGCATGGTGGTGCTTTTGTAGGCGTCTTTCTTGAGGAGGATTCTGATGGAGTAGACGAAGACGGGCATTAGGGCTTTGAGCATTTGGATGAAGGAGACAGAGAGGTAGATGTAGGCGGAGTCGGAGAGCTAGAGGGAGAGGGCGTAGAGGGCGCCGATGAGGACGACAGACATGAGGTAGATGCGGCGGCCGAGGGCGGCGGGTTCGATGAGGTGGAAGTGGCGGACGACGGAAGGGGATACTTGAGAACATGAAGATGGCCAATTAGAAGAAGAGATGGTGGAGATGGTGGTGAGTTAGGATTTTGATGGAAGAAAAGAAAATGACGAACATAGCTTTAATGAAAACATGTGAGAAGCACGTGTAGTGTTTTGGCCGGAAAAAATGATCGAAATTAGGATATTTACCGTATAGTGTAAATTTTGTAAAATTTAATTAATACGGTGACACATTGTAAAGTTTTTACTAAAAAATGTAAAATCGAGTATAGTTGGGATGGGATAACATTTTTTACCCTAAATAAATAGATGACCAATAATGTATGCAAAGAAAAAATATCACTTAACTAAAATATTTTATTAGGTGAGACAACATTACAATCAACATCAGCATCTCTACTTCACATCTAACCAGCTGGTAAAGAATTTGTGGACATGCATCGATGGTGAGTATTTCTATAAAAATAAATACATGCTTGATAAATTGTAATTTTAAATTGTCTTTGTTTGTTTATTTATTTATTTTATTTATAGAATATATTATTGGTTTCCAAATAAAGTAAACATAAAAATATTACAGGGCACTCAAAATGCAAATCCCTTTGGTAATACAAGAGTTGACCACAGAGCCGAAGAATGAAAGAGACAAAAGAGTTGATGTTAAAACATATCATAGAAAATCATACATCATTACCTGAGGTAAATTTGGTTTCTTTGCTTGATAAGTTTATGAAATAATTGTGTTTTGTGTGTAGTTCGCGGATGTTATGTTTTATAATATATTAAACACTTATGTTAAAAAATTCTTTCATAAATTATCATTGAAAATATATTATTAAAATTTGATAAGCAAAATATTATAAGATAACTATTTTGTGATACTTTACTCACATTGAGAAATCATAATAACACAAGATGCTTATTATAGTTCCAGATAATTGTTATAGTTTTCACAATGATTGTTGACAAAGTTGAAAACATTTCATCAATACGGTATGAACATGACAAATATGTGTAGGAGAGGAACTTACAAGAAAAGGAAAAAAAAAGTTTTTAATAGATGAGGGACATAATCCAATAAAACTTTGAAGAGGTAATTTTCAAGCTACTAGAAATAATTAAACACGTGTTGTACGTGGAGGTCCATTTTTTTGTTTTGGAATGATTCCTTTGATATTCTATGTTGGTTTTTTTTGGCATGTTGAAGTACCGATAATACTGGTAAATGGTGTCTAACAATTCCACCTTACTAACAAGAGAATTCATTTGACATCCAATTTTACGCATATATACTTAAAGCATATATTAGTCTAATTTATGGTGTATGCTCTCTTCTAAATTGCCTTTTGGGCCATAGAAAAAAGTGTTGGTGGCGGGCAGGAGGCAAGACTCTGGATGGCGCTGTTTGTTTTATTTTATCGATATAGTTTTATCAATTTTGTTTTCTATAGGAGACAGAGGCAATTACACATAATCAAAATATAAAAAATCTAACTTTGTAGCTTGAAAATTGGCATAAAAGAAACTGCTAATTAATGTCAAATATATGTATTTTCTATAATTAATTTAATATTTCTATTCTAAATTTGTGTAATTCAATATTCATCGACTTGTACATACATAATAAAGTTGAATGTAGTACAAGAGGAGTATTCCAATTTGAATGGAAATTTGTTATGCCCGACTGGGCTTCATTTTCTGGGCTTGTAATGTCTACTGGTAATCTTAAAAAGGTTGGGCTCTTTAACTTGTCTGATGGCCCCCGAATAAGTGTAGCCTATTATTAATCTCTATTTATTGGATTATAGATTAATTCGTCAAAATGCACTCATTGAACTATTCAATGAAACTGCAACAACATATATCGGATGTTTTATAGAAAATTATATTATATCAATATCAAAGGTAAAAATATTTTAA
The DNA here is from genome assembly GCA_946896805.1 of Scutellaria galericulata. Classification (NCBI taxonomy): domain Eukaryota; kingdom Viridiplantae; phylum Streptophyta; class Magnoliopsida; order Lamiales; family Lamiaceae; genus Scutellaria; species Scutellaria galericulata. Next base: position 8,565,856 of record OX335798.1, on the reverse strand, counting down.
ATGCATAATTAATATATTCATATTATTATTATTTAGTAGTTGTTGTTAACTTGATTAAGCAATGTATAGTAATAAAATGTTATTTAAATATATAAAACTAATTAATTGGTGTAGAGAGAAAGTTCATCAAAATACTATCAAACATTGAATTTGCAAGCAAACAAAAAGATATGTTTCCTCATACCACTAAGCTCGAAAAAAAGTGTTGGAAGAAAAGTTGTATGATGTTGCAGAAGAAATAGAAAAGATTAAACGAGGGATATCCGAAATTTCAGAATGAAAAGAAAAAAAAAATAGACATGAGGACTATCTCATTGAAGAGAATGGAGAAGAGATGACAATCAAACAACTAATTATGACCAAAACAAAGAAAAAATAAAAACCTCAAACAACAACGAAGCGTGCAAGAACAACAAAAACAAAAAAATAGAGAATAAAATTCTTATAAACATCATTTTTTTAGACTTCTTTTTCCTTTTTAGATTTTTTTTTGTTTTTGTTTTTTCGATTTACATAATATTAAACTTCTTTTTTAAATATAGCTGCATGAACATTATTTTTTTTTTTATTTTACTTGATTTTTTAATGTCTACGTAGAAAAAAGATTATATAATATTAAAATAATAATGCTAAAAAAAGAATATCCACTTGAAAGCTAGTTATATAAAAAGCAACCATTATTCGATTTCCGTTTTTAGATTACAATAACACCAGAGAAAATGAATATGCAGGAAAAGTTTGAGATGAAGAAGAACGAAATGTTGAAGAAGGCTCAAGAACTCGTGGTTGAATGCGCCGTCGAAATCGCTGTTTTCATGATCTCCGGTGATGGGAAGAAGATCTATAAGTTCGCCAGTTCCGAGTAATGCATGATGCTCCTTAATTCATGACTTCAATTTCTGTTTCCTCTGATTATTGCTAACTCAATATGCTCTCTGCAATTTAGTTTATTGTAATTTGTGTTGCATCCGATAATTGCCTAATTTGTTGTAGTTTTAGAAAAATTTGAATGATTCCCCCATTTTCATTCTTCTCTGCTTCTTCTGAATTAAATCGTTGTTTAACAAGTTTAATAATCGACATATTTCTGATCAATATGCCTCGTGTTAACATTGTAATTGGATGTAAAAATTCACAGCAATGTTTTGAAAGATGCAGATAGGTGATTGTGGTGAAGAGATAATATGAGTACCATGTACTCGATCATATTCCTATGCGAGGAAAAACTGATAGTTTTATGCACTAAATAAAATTTTCTAGTTATTGAAAAGTGTGATACAAGTTTAACCACGTATAACCAATGATAATGTTGCAGGAGTTAAGAAAAGTGAGATATAGTTAGTAAAATAATGAGATGGATGACAGATGAAGAAGGAGAGACAATATAACTATAACTAGCGCTATTGTAAGTGTTCTATTTTCCAATTCCTTGAGGGTGAGTCATGTGTGCATACAATTGCTGGAAAGGTTTGAAAGAGTATTTGAACAACTATTATAGATGTATTACCTATATAAAAATGTGGATGGTTTTTATAAATTTTGAATTGCCTAATATATCCTTATTAAATTTTATTATTTAAGGTTATAATAGTAATTTAGTAATTAATAATTTTAATAAATCGTAATTTAGTACTTTTGCATTAATTAAAGACATGTGAAAATGAAAAATAAAACCATGATAATATGGTAAATAATCTATTATGCAATATGAATTAAAATATTGTACAATTGAATTAATATGGTAAATGACCTATTCTGCAGTATGAATTAAAATATTGTATAATTGAATGTTTCTTATAAATTTTGAATTGTCTAATATATCCTTATTAAATATTATTAAGGTCATAATAGTAATTTAGTAATTAATAATTTTAATAATTGTCAGTTAGTACTTTCGTATTGTATGGACTCTTCCAAATCCATCTACACCAAATAATCTTGTACAACAAAGACTATTAGTTCATCAACAGAAATCATTTAAGAGCAAATCAGTCAATTTTGATATTTGAAAATCCAATTGATTCTTCCAATAATACTAATAAGAATTCTATTAGTCATTATTATTAAAGTTGTATGCATGTAATAGGTTACTAATAAAGTGTATTTTTAATTAAAGTTCTATAATAACTTTTTTTTGTAAAGTGATGGTAAATCTATGACGTAAAGACGTGGCTATATATATTAGTATGTAATAGTTTAGGACCATCTAATACATGAGATTAAAAAAATGGGTTTAATGCACCAAACCCCCCTATGATATGGAAAATCTGCATCGCTCCCCCCATGTTTTCAAAATGGCACCAAACCCCCCAATGATATGAAAAAGTCGACGCGTTTTCCCCTAAATTGTGAAAGTTAACAGGGGTGCAGTGCACGCGCCTGTAGTGCGAAATTTATTGGTTTTTGACCAATTTTTAAGTGTTAAATGACTATTTTATCCTTACATTTTGTCTATAAAATTGCACCATGCCCCCTTTTCACAATAAAGTTTGTAATTTAATACTATTTTATTCTTTTTTCTTTTTCTTGATTCAATTTTTGGAATTTTATTTTATTTAATAGAATCCCTCTTTTACTCCAAAATTTTTACTTTATATAATTTAATTATTTCTATTATTACTATTTATATATATATATATATATATATATATATATATTCAAAATTTTACAACCTTAATTTTAAAATGAATTTATGCTTAAACTAATTTTCATTTGATTAAAATTTTCTTTTAAACTTTGTATATATATAATTTATTTTTTAATTAATTTTAAAACTAATAAAATAAATCTTTGAAAAAATAATATAAAAATTAGGATTTAAGTTATTTAAAAAAATTAAAATTCAAAGATTGATCAAATCTTCGAAAATCTAACATTTGTGGTTTATATGTTAACATTAGCTAGGTTCAACATACAGTAAATATAGTTAATTCCGTTGTTGTGAGAGGAAAATATATAAAATAAAAATGAAACTGTTAAAAAAAAAAAAATTTAACTGCAATTGAAATTTATTAATCCGAAATTAGCGAAAATTGAAATAAAAACAATATTACTGCCTACGAATCGGTGAATAAATTTCATTTCTTAATTTATTACCGTCTGCAGGTAATTTCGGAGCCAATCCACGCTGCATCGCGGGGCACCAATTGCCCCTGCGCCATCATAATCGATTTGTAGATCTCCACAATCATCTTCTCATCGTACTCCTTAATCGGCTTGATTCCGAATCCGGTGACGCCGGCGCCGGCGAATCCGCCACCGTACTCTCCGCCGTACCCGACTCCGACCATCCGCGAGCTGGCGATCTTCATCATCATGCTAACGTACGCATCTCGCAGTCCGAGCAGCAGTTTCTTCGGTGAGAAGCCGAGATTCAGCTTCAGCCGCGGCGTGAGCTTAAACCTCCAGAAGTGCCGCCGGCGAAGCTGCTGTTCTCGGTGCGACGGGGCAGCAGATCGACGGCGGAGAATCTGTGAACATCGATGAAACAGAGCTGAAGATGGTGGTAGATGGCTGGAGAAGATGGCGGTGGTGAGGAGTTGGTCTGAGAAGAAGGCGGTGGTGGAAGAGGTGTAGTGCGGCGGCGGAGATGGTATCCTCCTCTTTCATTTTAATTTTTTTAATTAAATTTTAATTCTATTTTAAGAGTATAACAGGAAATTGAAGACAAAATATAACGGCGTTAAGTTCAATTCTAAAAAATGAGACGTGTGTCGACTTTTTCATATCTTTGAGGGGTTTGGTGCCATTTTGAAAACACGAGGGGAAGCGACGCAGATTTTCCATATCACAGGGAGGTTGGATGCATTAAACCCTTAAAAAAATAAAATTGATAAAAATTAAATATTATATTTATATACAAAAAAATATATATTGGGGATATCATGGAATATGTATCATCTAATTTAGTATTAAATATAACATAATCTGACTAATATATTTTTCTGATTGTTAAAATATATGTCGCATTTGTAAGAAAACATAAATAATTATTTACTTATTATTTTGAAAAAAATTATATGTTGTTATGTCTATTATATTAAGTGAGCTTATAAACGTATGTGTACGTACTTACAATACCGTTTCTCAAAGGACAAACAATATTAATTCGTATATCTAATACTATTTAATTTTATAAATGCGTTATATAAATTTTGTTTCTTATATATATATATATATATATATATATATATATATATATCATATAAAACTATATTTTATCACTTACCAAATTATATTTTATCTGATTTTAAATCATATAAAAATATAAAATAAATTTCAACTAATCTTAATAAATTAAATGAGTTTATAAACATATGTGTATGTATGAGGAAAAATATTAATTCATTTTTATCCTTCATATTTTATCACTTAAAATTCTTATATATTATCAGATTTTATATCACATAAAATTAGCAGATAAGTTTCAACTAATTTTAGAAAATTTAATGATCTTATAAAAACATATGCATATATACGAGGAACAATATTAATTCATATTTTATCCTTCATAAAAAACACATATAATATCAAATAAGTTTCAACTAATTTTAATAAATTAAATATACGTACGAGGAAAAATATTAATTCGTATCTTATCCTTCATAAAAAACACAAAATTAGTAAATAAGTTCCAACTAATTTTAATAAATTTAATGAGCTTATAAACGTATGTGTTCGTACTTATAGTAACATTCCTCAAAAGACAATGAATATTAATTTGTTTCTTATAGATACTTGGATTGTTCTACTTTCCAACTTCACCAAATTATATTAGTTTTTTCATAAATACTTGATTGTTCTACTTTTCACATTCACTAAATTATATTAGTTTATTCATAAATTCTTGATTGGTGTTCTTTGGTGTAGTTTTTATATTTTTAGTAATCACATAAGTATGCTTATTGAGTCAGAAGTATATATAGATAAAGGAGAAATGTGGCATAAAAGAAAATATTCAAATTTGAATATTATTAAAAAAATAAGAATATATTGATAAAAAGAAGAAAAACAAGCCAACATCCCAAAGGAACAGTGAGTTTTATGGGTTTGCATTTCATTTCATGTCTTAATTATCTTTTAAATTCACAAATAGGCCTTCAGTAAGTTATACCGCATGGAGAGTTTGTTTTTTAGTTTTCCATTCAACAAATTTTTTGCATGTTAATTAGGTTTCTCTTTTTATGTATTTGCTGATAATAATGTTCTAAAGTTTGGTGAATGAATTCTCAAAATGTGAAGTTTATGTTGATCCATATGTATTGTTTTATGTTGAGCATTGATGTCTTGATTGTATTATTCTTTACTAATTTTTTATAATATTTTTTTCATTATCTTAAAATTTTCAATTCATGAATCTATTTCTAAAATACACTAATTAAAAGAAGTGTTTGATTGCATTTATCGTGGTGCTTTGAGATTTGAATACGAGCCATCTATATTTTGTTGTGATATATGAGAAATTAGTATGCACCAAACTTCCTACAGATACATAAAATTTTCTAGAACTATATGAATTAGTAAAAAGACATGATTCATGGCTGTGTTGTGATAAAATCCTAAAAATTTATGCATGTCCAAAGAAAAATGTAAATATCACTTCCACGAACATATTGTGAAATCACTCTTCACGACAAAGATGGATATCTCATTTACAAAAGAAGAAAAACAAGCATTGATGTTAACGTACATAATGCACAACTCGACAATCAATAAATAGTACCATGCAATTCATATCTTTTATCTCGATGTAATTATCATATCAATGTTGAGATATGTTCCAAAGTGCCAGCTATGAAGTATTTGTACAAATATATTTGCAAAAGGTGATGACAGAGTGACAATTAACATGACCCAAAAACATAATAAAGATACCATTGATGAAATAAAAAAATTCCAAAATGCTTGGTGACTCTACTCAAGAAACAATGTGGAGAATTTTTTAATTCAATTTATATGAAATATCTTCACCAGTTATCAACTTGCAATTACATCTACTTAACCAGCAAAGTGTAACTTATTAGGCAAATCAATATTCAGAAAATGTTTTGACATGGAAGCATACCTGAGTATTGTAATGTGTAGTATAAGTGAAAAAGATTACATATGGTATAAGCAAAGAAAATATTGGAAGCCAAGAAAGAAATGAGAATTTTTTTGTTTTTTTAGATTAGTTTTAGTTTTTTTTCTTTTCCAGATTTATATAATATTAAACTTCTTATTTAAAAATTGCAACATGAACAACATATTTTTATGTTTTATTAAAATTTTTTAATGTCTGCATAGAAATGATTATAATATCAATTAATATTTCTAAAAAAAGTATATCCATATTATGTAATAATTTTTTTTTCCTTAAACAATAACAACAAAAAAATTCGTCCTCTTTACTAGTTTCAATAAACTTATGGCCGAGTTTAGATAAAACCATAATGAGCAGGTCAAAACCGGTTCAAGAAATTCTTACAATTTTTTCTTACCATTTCTGACATGAGAAAGATGAAGAAGAGAGGATGATGAGGCATGAACAAGATTTTGTGAACAAGGCAGAAAATTTTTACATGGACACACACCATTTCTTATTCCAAAATAGATTTGCACTACAAGATGATGATGCATGGAGTCCAGTTTACTACACAAGATTAATACAAAGCAGAAGAGTTGGTTGAAGGCTTTATATCCGAATCTACCTCCTCCGTTCAAGTTTTATGTCTGATTCCTTATTAGCACCGTTGTTGATCTTCTCCAAATATTGGTACTCTGGAAACAATGCCACCAACTTCTCTTTATCCATCTCCAGCCTTTCTAAATACTTCAAACGTACACACTTAACTTTCCAGTTGTTTTGCCCATCAGGGAGTTCAAGGCTCCTAAGCTTCCCTCCTTGGATGTACAGTTTCTCCAATCTGGGCAACTTACTCGGCAACAACCAGTCGGGCACTTCATCGAAAGGTACACAGCGAAGGTCCAGCTTTGTCAATGTTTCCGGAAGAGACAGTGATGTGTCTTGAACGGAGCCCCATATTATAGTGAGAACACGTAGAGCAGGGAAGTTGATGAGGGTCTCAAGGTGATCATCCTTTTGTGTTTCACCAACACGTATGCTCAACTTCCACAGGTGTTTCAATCCTGCTAGATCACTGATTTTGCAAGTGTTTCTCCCTCCCTTGCCAATCACAAACCCTTTCAAGACCTGCAACTTATGGAGCTGGTCTAGTCCCTTTGGCATACTCTCGAGCAAGTAGCACTCGGAGACATCCAAGTGTGTGAGGTTCTTCAGTTGTGATATGCCCACAGGGAGTTTTTCAAGATTGTGGCATGCTCTCAGATCAAGAATCTGGAGGCTGAAAAGGTTTGAAATGGAGGGGGGCAGAGTTTCGATTCTTGAAATCCCTCTAAGGCTAAGATATTTGAGGTGCTTTTGGGAGCCCAAGGCATTGAATGCCATCTTATTCTCCACTTCAATGTGATGAGTAACAGAATATTGCCAACGCCCCATGTGCAGGACCTCCACCTTTTTCAGCTTGGTGAGCCACTCTGGGGTGGTTGCAAGATACTGTACATCCACATTGAAAACCGACAACACATTTTCATCTCTATCACCATTGTATGACTCCTTCTCTTGCCACAAGAACACTCTACGTTTGTCGTTGCAAGGCATACACTGGGGTCTTAAGGTTAGGAAATTGTTTCTCTCGGCCATCTGAAGTAACATCCGGCGAATCCAAGGGTCCACAATGAAGCTGTTTTTATTCCTGGGCCTAATGAAGCCTTTGTTCAGTAAATATTGCAAGGCTTTCTCCGCGGCCTCCTCTGCTGTTTCATTTGGGAAAGTCCGCAAAATACCCTCTCCTATCCACCAATAAAAGATGAGTCTTTTCTTTATGGCGACGTTCTCAGGAAATATGGAGAGGCAAAACAAACGCATTTTCACAAGGAAGCACTCATCGCGGTGGAAAAGCACAGCGAAACTTGACATGGCTCTGCTCTGCAAAATCTCACTCTCTATTCCAAGACTAGCCCACTCTTTGGAGACGGTATGATGATCATCCTCCTCCTCCTTGGGCGCGGAATTGAGCTTAGAAGACATGGAGTGCAGATCATCAACTGTGGAAATTGAGCTCCTTAATTTCACAAAATCGTCTCTCATCCTGTCCAGATTCATGAGGAGGACTGAGGATTCCATATCATTATCAAGTTGTTGCTCCAACACACATAACTGTTGCATAACACTATTCTCCCAGCTTTTGATCTTTGGGAATAAATCTGAAATTTGTTTGAGCTCATTTTCGATTTCCTTAAACTTTAAAGACAAAGCATTATTTCCGGCTTGCTCCCCGGACTTATGGAGTCGATCCAGGAGCAGTCCAACTGCTTCCTCGTCATTCATTCGGATTGACATAACAAATTTATTCTAGGCTACCTAAAAACAAGATGATGAATACAAGTTTCATAATCAGAAATTGCAAAAATATTATAAAAGGTGCAAGCAAGCAGGTAAACACATGGATTCAGCAGAGCAGCTAAGAAAGTGGCTAACAATTTTTATGATCAATTGATTTCTATAACATGCATATTTTAATTTTGAGAACAAAGAAACTAGAAAAATAAATATAGAAAATATAGAAAACTAAGAAAAGAGTTGGAAAAAATCATACTTTTACGGTTTCTTTTACTTTCCCCAGATGCTCAAACTCCATATCTACATTGTTCGCCTCTCTTCTTTTGCTCTTTCTCCAATATAGCATTGTTCGCCTCTCTTCTTTTGCTCCCTCTCTTTCTCAATAATTGACAAGGTAATGTTTATGTACAAGGCCAAGGGCATAATCGACAATATAGAATAATAATAATAATAACAACAACTACTGTATGTAACATGTAGTAATGATGTTATTAATAATAATGAAATATATATATCAAATGATATATGAAATGTAAACTAAATGATATCCTTTTATTAGTGGAGCACAGAAACTCTATCTCACGTGTGACGTAATCGCGCACGTTTGTGTTTTGGGATACAATCGATCATGTACGACAACAATATGTAAGTATGTTTTTTTTGTCTATAAATATATGTTTTTTTAGCTATAAGTTTGTGTTTTTTTTCCTTCCCGCACGATCATGTCTTGAGGCACAAACCAACTATGCGTGACAACACAACAACATGTGTGGCGCACAGTCATGTCTCAGGACACGATCGATTGTGCACGACAATGTATAAGTATGCATTTTAGAGTTATAAATATCAGTGTTTGTGGAACCGGCCCGATAATCAAACCAACTTGACCACCGGTTCAAGGTTTAACTGGTCGGACTGGTTCAACCGGGAGGTCCGACTGGTCATAAGAAATTTAACATTATTTTTTTTAAAATTTTGTTATCGTATTATGTAATTTGCTATAAAATCAAAATTGATGATGATGATACAAAACCATTTTATAGGAATAATGATAACAATAATGATAAATTCAAAATCTTAGTTAATAAAAAAAATTAGAACATTATTGAATCATAACATATAAAATTACGTATATATCGATATAATAGAATATTAAAATTATATCTACTTAAATTTTAATAAACCTTAGAAAACTCATTAAATTATATCAATTTTGTCTTAAGAAATATTAGTATATTTTTAATCTCTCAAAACTTATTCACAATATAGTATTAGAAGTTGTCTCACATTGAAAACAAATACAAAGAAAGTATGTTGGAACAAAGTATATAACTTTTTATTGGAAGTTGTCCCACATTAAAAAAAAAAAAAACTAAAAGATGTATGAGAGATAGTAGCATAAAGTGAAATAGTTTATCCTACATCGGTTAACTAACTAAGAAAACATTAGAGTCATCCACTATAAAAGACTAAAGTTTAAGAGTTTTTGTCCCACATTGATTGGAAATAGAAAATAGTATTGAAGCTATGCATTATAAATGTTGCTATATACACCAATTCTTTAGAGTCAAAAATTTATTTTAAAAAAATAAAATTAATATATACACCAATTCTTTAGAGTCAAAAATTTATTTTAAAAAAATAAAATTAAAAAAAAATTAAACGAACTTGTTCAATTTGGCTGGTTTTGATCGGTTCAACTAGGTTTTGACAGGTTTTGTTTGGTCTTAAACGGTTGAACCACAATTCCGGTTTTTGGGGTCGAAATGTACCGAATTTTGGATCGGTTCATGATCGAACCGGTTGGACCGGCCGATCCGGTCCCACAAACCTTGATAAATATGTGTTTCTATGTTTACGCGTACGGTAGATCGTGTCTTGGGTACGACCATGCATGTTTAGGTTACATGTGAGACGATCTCAGATTTGTAGGTTATAGTTTCCATTAGGAGCTTCTTGCAAATATACAAAAAACACAATGAGAAAATGTGGGAATCTCTTCACAACCATTACTTATAAACATTTCTTTTGTCAAGTTATTAAAATTTATTTATTTTTAGCCAAGAGAAATGATTTTTGTTTAACAAATTCTAACATTTGAGGTGTAATATGATGGTACAAGCCAGATGAATGATGGTATAGAGGGATGGAACTAAAGGGGAGGGAGGGGTGACCCTACCCCCAACTTATAATTTTTTTTTTTTACCCTTTTTATATATATTTTTTATTTCTTGTAAATTTTTTTATTATTAATATTGCCCCCCTCAATTTACAATTCTAGTTCTGTCATTGATGGTATAGATGTGTAATATAATGGTACGAGCTAGATTAATTATGATACGAGGTATATTATGATAGTACATTAATAATGATACGAGAATATAATATAATGGTACAGACTGATATATGATAGTACGGATCGATACATGACTAATTTTATTAAGAATACAATAACAATTGGGTGATTCTATACACATCTCATAACTTACTAAACACACCACATTTCTATACAAATGAAAGATATAAAATCATAATGTTTGGGGTGTATTTAATAAGTTATGGGGTGTGTATAGATTCACCCTAATTTCAAGTTCTTGATTAAAATTTTTATTTTTAATAGTGGGCTACTTATAATTTTATCTAAGAAAATTCGCAATAACGATTTTCTTCGCTCTACTTTTGGCTTCCTAGCAAAAGTGGAGAGTGAATATGAGTGATAGCCGATGTGTGGGAGCAGCAATTGTTGGAAAATAAGTGGTTAGGTGTATTAAAAGATGCACAGTTACGGGGTTAAGTCGAGGCAAGAGCTATGCTCTTTCTCTGTAAGATGATATTGCCACGTATCCAAGTGCTCACGGTTAACGGCAATCGTCCCCAAGATACAACGACTTCGAGCTTAAGGATTATAGCACAACAACCCAAAAGCTATCGGCGAACTTTACTCAATATTCGAGACTTTCTAGACAATGACTAATGACGTTGATTTCTGAATGTATTTCGGAATTGGAATCAATGAAATGAAATGAGGGAGCCTCCTATTTATAGGAGTAAAGAGATGTGTCCCTTCCCACAATGGACACCACCCTTGGACCCAAGAGGTGTGTTCACACCTCTTCACAAGGGACAAATCATTTGGACCCAAGGGTCACACCATTTGGCCACACCCTTTCACACCCAATCTGGCCCGACCCGTGACCCGACCCATGACCCGACCCGACCCGACTCGGTCCGGTCCGAACCCAACCCGGGTGCCACGTGCGGTTCGGATGGTGCGTGTGTGTTTAGCCAACTAGATCCACAAATGGCACTAGGTTCCACCATAAAAGAGCACACATGATTATTTCTTATACATGTGCTCCTATTAATAAAGTGAACCTTTTTCTACCAATTTTCCAATGTGGGATAAGTTCATCTTCTTTCCATTTTCCTTCACAAGAAGGATCCAAGTTGCCAACTTTGTGTATTAATTTCTCATTCACCCGAAATTGGAAATTCGAAAGTAAATACACTACATTCATCTACACGGAACGTAGATTCCGATTTAGCAACTTATTTCCATTTATTTAAAATGGAATCAATATTAAAAATTGGTCAAAGTTTGGTCAAAACCAACCTTCTCTTCCAATTTCCAACAATCCCCCACATGAATGATGAAATTAATGCATGCGTAAATGCAGACCCCTATTAAAGTCCCGACGAACTATTATTGCATCAGGATAGATAGCTTCCGGCTTTGAATCTTCCCTAGTGGAGTACTATCGGATATATTGGCGATTTGGTGGACGCGATGCCTTGAACCCCTCCGCCGTTTGTGTATACCAAGACAATAATACCCACACAATAATAGTTCTGATATCTTTCAGTTCTCACATTGTGTCCGTTTTGGCCATGGACCATATCTCGGATTCATGAGCGTTCTCCATTCTTTGGAGTTGAAGCGGCCACACTTCTCACTCATATAGGTGATCTCCCATAAAGAGTATCCTGTCATACCCCACCTTTAAAGGCTATAGAAATCATTAAAAGCATTCAAAATGCTTACCCTCACCACACTGCACAGGTTCTGCACTTGGGGCAGCCTCAAGAATGGAGCATTGGATAAATTCCAAGTGCATATCTAGACTTAGATCATAGCTTAGTTGTCTCATTGAACCAAGTTTGTGGGATCCTCCACGCTTCATGGTTGAGTTACCACTATGACGTCTGTTGTGTGTGGTTTTTCAACCCCATTTCCTTCACTGCACTATACATCTGATCTCTATTAATGCCTTTTGTTAGCGGATCCGCAATATTTTCCTTAGACTTCACATAGTCAATGGAAATTATACCATCAGAGATCAGTTGTCTCACGGTATTATGTCTCCGACGAATATGACGAGACTTACTGTTGTACATACTACTTTGTGCCCTCCCAATTGCCGACATGCTGTCGCAATGTATCATCACTGGAGACATAGGTTTTGTCCAACACGGAATATCTTCTAAGAAATTCCTAAGCCACTCGCCTTCTTCTCCGGCTTTATCTAGCGCTATAAACTCAGACTCCATCGTGGATCGAGCTATGTACGTTTGCTTAGAAGATTTCCAAGATACTGCTCATCCACCTATAGTGAATACGTACCCACTTGTGGACTTGGAGTCAGTCGTATCTGATATCCAATTGGCATCGCTATATCCCTCTAATACAGCAGGATATCTCGTATAAAGTATGCCATGGTTCATGGTATGTTTTAGATACCTTAGAACCCTTGTCAAAGCTATCCAGTGGTCCGACCCTGGATTACTCGTGAATCTACTAAGTTTGCTAACTAAGTATGCAATGTCGGGGAGTGTACAGTTTGTGAGATACATCAAGCTGCCAATGACCCTTGCATATTTCAGTTGAGATACTGGGTCACCTTTATTTTTGGCTAAATGCAGACTTAGATCAATCGGAGTTTTAGCCGGAGGTAAGTCCCAAGCCTCGAATTTCTTAAGCACGTTCTCGACGTAATGAGATTGTGATAAGACAATTCCTTCAGATGTCCTAGAAATCTTTATTCCTAGTATGACATCCGCTAAACCCATATCCTTCATGTCAAAGTTACTCTTTAACATGTTCTTAGTTTTCACGATTGCATCATGGTTGTTTCCCATGATTAACATGTCGTCTACATAAAGACAGACAATCACAAAATCATTTAGTGTTCCTTTAACGTATACACATTTATCACACTCATTGATTTTGAACCCATTTGACATCATTGTTTTGTCAAATTTCTCATGCCACTGCTTAGGTGCCTGTTTCAGCCCGTACAGTGATTTGACAAGTTTGCATATTTTATTCTCTTGTCCGGGTGCTACAAACCCCTCGGTTTGTTCCATATAAATCTCCTCGTCTAGTTCCCCATTTAGGAAAGCTGTCTTTACATCCATCTGATGTATTTCAAGATTGTGCAGAGCTGCAATAGCTATGAGCACTCGAATGGATGTGATTCTTGTGACAGGTGAGTAAGTGTCAAAGAAATCATATCCTTCCTTTTGTCTGAACCCCTTTGCTACCAACCGTGCTTTGTATTTGTCGATTGATCCATCAACCTTATATTTCCTTTTAAGGATCCACTTGCATCCTAAAGGTTTGCACCCTGGTGGAAGATCAACTAACTCCCACGTATGATTTTGCATGATGGACTCAATTTCACTATTGATAGCTTCCTTCCAGAGAGGAGCATCTGGGCTAGACAATGCTTCTTGAATTGTCCCGGGTTCAGTTTCTAACATGTAAGTTAGGAAATCCGGACCGAATGACTTTGTCATTCTAGGTCTCTTGCTGCGTCTCGATTCATCTTTCTTTTGAGGATGACTTTGACCAACCTCATAAGTTCTCTTGTTAAAACTAATCTCTTTCCTTTCTTTATTCGGAAAGACGTTCTCAAAGAACACTGCATTTCTCGACTCTATGGTCATTCCTTCAGTCATATCAGGAATTTCTAATTTGTGTACCAAGAATCGATATGCACTACTGTGATAAGCATATCCAATGAATATGCAGTCAACAGTCTTGGGTCCTATCTTCACCTGTTTAGGCTTAGGTACTTCTACCTTTGCTAGGCACCCCCACACTTTCAGGTAATGGTAAGAAGGTTTCCTTCCTTTCCATGACTCATACGGAGTCTTGTCCCTTTTCTTGTGTGGTAATTTATTCAGAATGTGATTTGCCGAAAGCACGGCTTCCCCCCACATGTTCTGGGGTAGGCCAGAGCTAAGCAACATTGCATTCATCATCTCCTTCAGAGATCTATTCTTGCGTTCTGCAACGCCATTTGACTGAGGTGAATATGGAGCCGTAGTTTGGTGAATAATCCCATGTTCTATACAGAACTCCTCAAACGGAGCTACATACTCCCCACCTCTGTCACTACGAATCATTTTGATTCTTCTGTTGAGTTGATTCTCAACCTCACTCTTATAATTTTTAAAGGCCTCAAGAGCTTCCTCTTTTGCCCTTAAAAGATACACATAAGAGTACCTTGTGCAGTCGTCTATGAACGTAATAAAGTACTTCTTACCCCCTTTAGTTTGCATAAATTTCAGATCACATATGTCTGTATGGATCAACTCTAGAGGTTCAGTACTTCGTTCCACTGAATGGAAAGGTGTTTTGGCCATTTTTGCCTCAACACATACTTCACATCTATTTTGTGAATCCATTTCCATTTCAGGCAACAAATTCAAACTTACGAGCTTTTGCAGTTTATTTGAATTTACATGTCCTAATCTATAATGCCATAAATTAGAACTCTCAATCAAGTAAGAAGAATTAATAACTTTATTATCATTGGTCCGCTTAATATCGCGGTGTACAGTCATTACATTCAACTTAAAGAGCCCCTTATCAAGGTAACCCTTTCCAACAAATTTACCAGCCTTGGTTAGTGCAAATTTCCCGGCCTCAAACACTAATCTAAATCCGGCTTTACTCAACAGCGAGCCAGAAACTAGATTCTTGCGAATGTCTGGGACATGCAGAACATCCACGAGCGTCAGCTCCTTCCCTGAGGTCATCTTGAGTACCATTCTTCCCAATCCAGCCACGTTGGAGGTTGCTGAATTTCCCATATACAGCTTCCTGCCAATGATTGACATGTAGGTTGAGAACATCTTCCTGTCGGAGCATATATGACGCGTAGCTCCAGTATCCACCCACCAGTCTCTCGGATTGTCCACCAAGTTGGCTTCAAATACGACAGCTGATAGGTCGAGCTCCGCTATGTTTACAGGTACATCACCCTCAGCAAGGTTGGCTTGACCTTGATTGCCCTTCTTGGATTGTCGGCAATTTCTAGCAAAGTGTCCAGGCTTTCCACAGTTGTAGCAGTTTCCCTTGATTTTCTTCTTAGGTTCCTGCTTAGACTGTGAGTTGCCCGACCCCTTTCTTTTGTTGTTAGGACGTGATTCGGCCAGGTTCACTTTTGCCTCTATTGATGTCCTGTTGCTCTTGACTTCAAATTTTCGGTTATCTTCCTCAATCCTTAGTCTCACAATCAGGTCCTCAAGCCCCATTTCATTTCTCTTGTGCTTGAGATAGTTCTTGAAATCTTTCCACAGAGGCGGTAGCTTCTCTATAATAGCAGCTACTTGAAAAGATTCACTGAGTTGCATACCCTCAGCATGTATGTCATGTAGGATCAGTTGCAACTCCCGAACTTGGTCCAAAACAGTCTTTGTATCGACCATTTTGAAATCCAAGAACTTACCGACAATGAACTTTTTCATTCCGGCGTCCTCCGTCTTGTACTTCTTCTCCAAGGATTCCCATAACTCTTTTGCGGTCTTAGTAACCGCATAGACGTTATACAAGGAGTCGTCTAGCCCATTCAGAATATAGTTCCTGCATAAGAAGTCGTCGTGATTCCATGCATCTAGTGCGGTGTGCATTTGTTGGTCTGTTTCATCATCGGCCACTATAGGCGGGTCTTCTTGGATGAACCTTGCAAGACCGAGGGTCGTCAGGTAGAACAACATCTTCTGTTGCCACCTTTTGAACTCACTTCCATCAAATTTCGGCGGTTTCTCCGCGAAAACTGGTGCAGAAGATGTAGATGCCATCTCTTCAATACACGAAATATCGTCTTACGATTGTTGGAAAATAAGTGGTTAGGTGTATTGAAAGATGCACAATTACAGGGTTAAGTCGAGGCAAGAGCTATGCTCTTTCTCCGTAAGATGATATTGCCCCGTATCCAAGTGCTCACGGTTAACGGCAATCGTCCCCAAGATACAACGACTTCGAGCTTAAGGATTATAGCACAACAACCCAAAAGCTATCGGCGAACTTTACTCAATATTCGAGACTTTCTAGACAATGAGTAATGACGTTGATTTCTGAATGTATTTCAGAATTGGAATCAATGAAATGAAATGAGGGAGCCTCCTATTTATAGGAGTAAAGAGATGTGTTCCTTCCCACAATGGACACCACCCTTGGACCCAAGAGGTGTGTTCACACCTCTTCACAAGGGACAAACCATTTGGACCCAAGGGTCACACCATTTGGCCACACCCTTTCACACCCAAAGGTCACACCACTTGGTCACACCTTTTCACACCCAATCTGGCCCGACCCGACCCGCGCCCCGACCCATGGCCCGACCCGCGACCCGCTCCATGACCTGACCCGACCCGACTCGGTCCAGTCCGAACCCAACCCGGGTGCCACGTGCGGTTCGGATGATGCGTGTGTGCTTAGCCAACTAGATCCAAAAAATGGCACTAGGTTCCACCATAAAAGAGCACACATGATTATTTCTTATACATGTGCTCCTATTAATAAAGTGAACTTTTTTCTACCAATTTTCCAATGTGGGACAAGTTCATCTTCTTTCCATTTTCCTTTACAAGAAGGATCAAAGTTGCCAACTTTGTGTATTAATTTCTCATTCACCCGAAATTGGAAATTCGAAAGTAAATACACTACATTTATCTACACGAAACATAGATTCCGATTTAGCAACTTATTTCCATTTATTTAAAATGGAATCAATATTAAAAATTGGTCAAAGTTTGGTCAAAACCAACCTTCTCTTCCAATTTCCAACAGCAATTCTGCAAACCAAACCCCATAAATCTTCCAAATGTCTGGGGGAGCTCTCCCTCTCTCTCTCTCCTCGCGTTGTATGGGCTTCTGCGATTGGGAAAAGCAAGGTAAAGTGTTCAAATCCATCTTCACTTCCACCTATATCTATTTACTTTCTCTCTTTTTAATTTTGGTGAATATCCTTGGCTTCTTAAATATCTGAAAAGGAAAGGTAAGACAACACACCAAAGGAATTTAATTATGTGCTTATTTTTAAGAATTAAAAATCATAAGTTTGTTTTACTTTCTTTTTTCTGTAAGTTATGAAGGTTTTTAATTAGGTCTCTATAATCATAGTATGAAACTTTTGGGAAAACAGTTTGTAGAGGTTAATTTTTGAATTTTACCTGATACAATTGGTAAAAATGATAGATGTGGTGACATTCGAACTCCCAAGTTATGTATTCAATAGGTTTTTAAATAAATGGTATTTATTTTAAATTTTTGAATAAATATAAAATATATTCGGTATTATATGATTATTTTTTTTATTTTGTTATTGGTGAATTAATGTATTTTTATTTATCTATGAATTTCTTTAACTAATTTAGAAATTTTTTATTTTTATATAAGAGTTAATTGCAACGGCCCATCAAACTATTAGTGATTTTACACATAAACCAATGAACTTTTACTTTTTACTTAAACCACCAAACTAACTAAATATAGGGTCCGGCTATCTGCACCCCACAAATTTCTAAACACACCCCATTTTTTTAAAAAATGATTTAAAATTTTCAAAAAATAACAAAATTACAATTTTACTCTTATGCAAATAAGTGTGTTTGACTATGATTGGTTGAACACACCTCTCTGTGTTCGACTGGTTCTGTGTTCGACCACCAGTCGAACACACTTCTTTGCATAAGGGTAAAATTGTAATTTTGTTATTTTTAAAATTTTTTAAATCAAAATAAAAAAAATGGGGTGTGTTTAGAAATTTGTGGGGTGCAGATAGCCGAGCCCCTAAATATATTCTTGATACACACTTAAGAGTTCTTTTGAAATAATGGTAAAAGAAGAAATGTGTGCTTTTCTTGCCAAAAATTCTAGTCTAAAAAAGAAACTTAAATAAAAAACATAAAAAGAAAAAATAAAATGGGAAAATGAAGCTTTTTGGCAGGTTTTGTATTATAGTAGATATTTATATATTATTACATTATTAATCATATTATTAAATTTTATATGACAATCATGCGTTACACGGAAACACAGCTAGTAATAATTAAATTTGTTTCAGATTTATTTTTTGGAAGAAGAAGAATAATAATGGAGAATTTGTAAAAAAGAATAAATATATAGTTAGTGACTTTCTGTAAGAAGAAGAAAAAAGAAATTGGAGAGAGATAAAACATGAAAGGGAGAAAAGATGAGAGTGATGAGAGAAAGAAAGAGGGTGTGGATTGGATTGATTATGACATTGGCACATGAGAAAGGGAAAGAAAGTTTGAGAGAGAAAAGTTAATGGGTCTCTGTGGGGTTGACGATGACCTGCTTGGTCTTTTTTTTCTTTTGCTTTTGGAATTCTTCATCTCATCCTTGGACAGTTAATATGAATGTTTTTTTTTTTAAAGGACAGTTAGTATGAATGTTAATCTCTGTTATATGGTTTCAATTTTAGCAGATGTGACAAAAAGATTAAAGCACATAACCATTATAACTTGGCATTGCAAAACTTGAAGAAGACAATAATGTCCTTACCCACTCCAGAAGGGGCGAAAAGGGCGTGGGAGGAGTGGAATATACGTTGTTCAGTCCTTATTAGTCTTTTCCTTCAAGTGCT
Organism: Scutellaria galericulata; assembly: GCA_946896805.1. Classification (NCBI taxonomy): domain Eukaryota; kingdom Viridiplantae; phylum Streptophyta; class Magnoliopsida; order Lamiales; family Lamiaceae; genus Scutellaria; species Scutellaria galericulata. Next base: position 8,546,557 of record OX335798.1, on the reverse strand, counting down.
TCTAATAGTTTTAGCCAAGTCACGTAAACGAAGGGGTAACATACTATTGTATGCCCTTATCTGGTCCTCGTATCTGCTTGCCGACTGGATTGCTGCATTTTCAGTTGGACTCATCTCCAGTGGCCAATCCAATGACTGCCCTCAAAACAATGCCCTTAACAAACAACTTGCTGCATTTTGGGCTCCATTCTTGCTGCTACACCTTGGTGGTCCTGATTCCATCACTGCCTTTTCTCTTGAGGATAACCAACTCTGGATCAGACATCTTCTTGGCCTTGTCATCCAGCTTGTTGCAGTGATCTACGTGATCTTGCAGTCTCTGCACAACGAATACTGGATCCCCATAGTCCTCATGTTATTCGCTGGAACATGCAAGTACGTGGAACGAACGTTTGCTCTCTATCAAGCTTGTCTGAGTAATTTCAAGACGGCCCTTCTTCCAAAGCCTGATCCCGGACCCAACTATGCTCAGCTTATGGAGGAATACTCTGTGTTGGAGGCTTCTCATGTTCCAGTGACAATAGACATAGTGAATGAACCTGAAAAAAGTTCAGCTGCCATCCAGAATGATGATGGAGAGATCAAAGAACTTGATGACCTTGATGTTGTGCTAAATGGCTATAATTTCTTTGATACCTTTAAGGGACTAATTGTTGACCACATGTTCAGCTTCCACGAGCGCAACCAGAGCCGGATGTTCTTCTTTAAAACAAGTGCACTTGATGCCTTCAAAGTCATGGAGGTGGAGCTCAATTTTATGTATGATGCCTTCTACACAAAGATGCCGGTAGTGCATTGCAAGCTTGGATATGTATCCCGTCTTCTTTGCACTATTTTCATCGTGGTCTGCTTTCACCAGTTTGCAACACATCCCCAACACAACATCATCCATTTTGATAAAATTGTTAGCTACATTCTGCTTGGTGGGGCTCTTGTTTTGGAAATGGTGGGTATGTTCAACCTCGTGTTCTCTGACTGGGCTGTTATTTCAACCAAAAAACCCGTCTCTGCTCTCCTTTATAGGCTACGGTTCTGGAAAAGAAAGCGCAGATGGTCTAACACCATGTCTCAGCACAGCTTCATTAGTTTCTGCATCAACGAACGATCCAGATATTGGCTCAAGAAAGCAGCAGATTTTCTTAGAGTTAAGGACACTCTGGACGAGTTCCAGTACAAGAAGACGATTATCTGTGAGGATGAGCTAAAGCAGTTCATCTTCAACGAGCTTAAAGCTAAAGCTAAGGAAGCAGAAACGAGGAAAAAAGCCAAGGAGATATATTCAGCAAGAGGTGGATGGGTTCTCTCAAAACACTTCAGAAGTGACAATCTGTATCCCTCAATTTCATCCAGCTTGAGTGAGGAGGCTGAGTATGATGAGAGCCTACTCTTATGGCACATTGCAACAGAGCTTTGCTATTTCACGAGCTCGAGCTCGAGCTCTGGTGATGATGAAAAAAACCGCAAGGTGAGCAAGGTGTTATCAGACTATATGTTATATCTTCTCGTGATGAGGCCTACATTGATGTCCACAGTTGCTGGTATTGCCCAAATCCGGTTTCAGGACACATGTAAGGAAGTTGGCAAGTTTTTCGAGAGGTGGCATTCAGAGTTAGATAGTAAATCAGCATGTAAAGAGCTTCTGAAAGTGAAGACAGTTGTGAAACCTAAAGATGTGAAGGGGGACAGAAGCAAATCTCTGCTTTTCGATGCATGTAAACTTGCCAAAGATCTCAAGAAGGATGAGGGTTGTAAATGGGAGATGATGAGCAAAGTGTGGGTTGAACTTGTGTCGTATGCTGCGAGTCGTTGTAGGTCAACGGATCATGCTCGGCAACTCAGCCAAGGTGGTGAATTAATCACATTTGTGTGGTTGCAGATGGTTCATTTTGGGTTGGGAGAGCATTTTAGAATTGAGGCTGGACATGCAAGAGCTAAATTATTAGTTGGCAAATAGATTTCATTTTCATGTTGTACTTCTCTCAGCTCAACACTGTTGTTGGACATCATCATATCATTAAATTAAGTAGTTTTTCTATATCGTTGTTTCTAGTCAAATTCAATTATCATTCTTGTCCGTACCAACAAAATTGAGTTGTTTATATATATATATATATATATATATATAAAGTTAAAAGAAAAATTAAATCAAAGAAAAAATATTATGAGTATAAATTCATATTTAAATTAAGGTTGGAGGATATTAAAAAGAAAAAAGAAAAGAAAAGAATAATATTAAAATATTTTAAAAAAGAGTGGAAATGACAAAAATACAATTCGGGAACATTAAAAATTGTGGAAAAAACATCAAAAAATTTCAATATTTAATTTGCACTAGGAGAAGGTTCAAAACATAGCTGCCAACTTTAACACTGCAATATTTGTTAAATCACACGTGTAAGTGATGTACTTATTTGAACAAAGGGAAACACAAATAATATTTTATATCATAAAGGGATTTAACATATTTTACCCAAATATATAATGGTCTGGACTATCTCTAGATATGCCCAAATTTGTATTAGCGAGAATTTTGGCAGCAAGAGGGAGGCCATCACATATTATGATAACATCTTTTTTGATATTAGTGTTATGATCCTGATCCACATATTGGCGCTTAGAATGATGGCAGAATATTGTCCAGCAGATATCATCGCTGAATTTGTTTTCCAGCTGGATCGCATTCATGTCATCATTTCCAATCATCCTTTTCACCACTCTCCCAGCGGCTGGTCACAATCACCGCCCCTCCACTCCCTTTAGGCAAACCATGGCTAAGGAATTCACCCATTGGATAACCTCTGGGCAGGGTGTACCCCAGATCCCCAAACCACTCATCCATTTCCCATGCGTCGTCCAGCACTATCAGGTATCTCTTCCCCATTAGTCCACCATGCACCTTTTCCAGGAGCTTTACGATAGTACTATTATCAGCACTGCTCACCTCCTGCCCTAGTTCTTTCAGAATGTTAATCACAACTGTGGCTCTTGGGTCCACCGCATCTTCATCCACCACCATGTTGGACAGGCAAACCCAGATCCTTGGAGAAAACTCCGATTCCACTGTGGGGCTGGAAAATACCTTCTGGGCTAATGAAGTTTTGCCACAGCCACACCGAATTCCCACTATCCCGATTGCTGTAAACGCCTCCTTATCTGCTTCTTTGCTACTACTAGCCAATGAGAAAAAGCATACAAGATTTTATATATCACATGCCCGTTACATGTTAAGTGTAAAGATGTCATTGCTAATTTACACATAGGCTTGACAAACTGGCAATAGGAGTGGAATCCTCGTTTTCTACAGGGATCCGCTCCAAACGGGATGGAAATTTCCCCGACCAACAGAGTGGGGACGAGATCATATTTCCCGCCCGTGGGGATTTTATATATTTATATATTATATCTTTTATAATATTTAAAATAATTTATTATTTATATAAAATATTATTGATATGATTAAATTGTTTTACCTACAATATAAAAGGAATTTGTTTAAACTTCATTAAATAATAATAATATACTTTTAAAAAGGTATTATTCTACAATTTTTTTTTTTGAAAATTTTACTAAAATAAGTTGGAACGGGGATCCCCACGGGGACGGTGACAGGGGCAATTTTCCCCGTTAGAATTGAGGGGACGAAGATTTCCCGCGATGGGAGGCGGAGGCAGTATGATGACATGGGGTACAATTATACCTCTAATTCATAGTTGAACAAGCTACTGGTCAGAATATTAAATTTTCCAAAAGTTCTATAATCTTTGGTAAAAGTACTTCTACTTATAGGAAGAACAGAATTCTGCAATTATCCAATTTTGTAAAAGAAAAACTTCCCTTTAAATATTTAGGAGTACCTTTATGCAAAGGAAGAATTAAGTGCTCTTTGTTTCAACGAATAATTGAGAAAGTTTATAATAAACTCACTGGTTGGGAAAAATTGTTATTAAATATGGGGAGTAGAATCACCCTAATTCAAAGTGTCATTTCTTCTATTCCTCTTTACATTCTTAGGGTGATTGGTCATCCCAAGTCTGTTATTAACTATTTGCACATTGTTTTTAATAGTTTTCTTTTGGGTTCCACTTGGGAATCTCATAAAATTCATTGGGCTTCTTTGGATAAATTTTTTTATAAAAAATTGAAGGGGGTTTGGGTGTGAAAAATATTTTCGATTGTGCTAGTGCTTTCTCGGTTCAAACTTGGTTGAAACTTAGAACTTCCTCTTCTCTTTGGTGTTTATATTTCAAAGAGAAATACTTCGAACATTATAATTCTATGGATTTGGAGTCTAAACAGAAACATTCTCATTTTTTTTAAAGGGTATGTTTGGATTGGGATGTGCCCATCCGAATTTGGGATGAGTCAAATCTCAATCCTTGTTTATTATGAGATGTGGGAGGATTTGCAAATTCCATATCTACCTATTTCTTTTACAATTTACCTTATGTATAACTATATGCAGGTCTTTCCTCAAACAAGACATAGTCTTTGTCTGTGGAATCTTCAACAAAATGTAGTGAGTAGATTCCCAGGGATGAAATCAGATAACCATTTAAAGCATCGTTCAACAAATGCTTATCGGGATGTGTTGATGAGAATGAGTTTGAAATTTGCTGGAAAACAATGATATAAGAATATGGTTTGGAGAACCATTCATGGTTTATTAGATTGTATGGATTGAAGGAAAAATGGTGTACATTTTTAAATAAGGACTTCTTCTCAGTTGGAATGCTATCATCTCAAAGAAGTGAAAGCACAAACCACGTCCTTGTGTTTCATGTAAAAAAAACAACAAGTTTGACTGACTTTTACAAGATTTTCAAGGAGACAATTAAATGTTGGAGACTCAAGGAGCAGCATGATGAATTCTAGTCTTCAAGATCAAATCCTGAATCTAACCTACCAATGATGGGTATGTTAAAACATGCTTCAAGTGTTTACACTTTACCTGTTTTCAAAGATTTTGAAGATGAATTCCTCAAGTGCATTTTAAGTACTTCTACACTTATCATGTTTGAAAATGGTACTATGGTTTACAATGTTTCATCCCATAATGGCAATGGTACTCTACATCGAGTCATATTTGATTGTGAGATGAAGTTTATAACATGTACTTGCAAGAAATTTGAGGAATATTTGATTGTGAGATGAAGTTTATAACATGTACTTGCAAGAAATTTGAGGAATATGGTATGTTATGCTACCATTGTTTGAGAGTACTGCATATCAACTCTGAACAGAGCGTACCTGATACTTATGTGCAAAAATGATGAACAAAACTTGCTAAATCAGAAGGTCTCAATTTTAAAAGTTTGACCATGACAACTGAAAAGGTTGGTGATAGTATTCCTTGGCGACACGATATAACAAAAAAATATTACAACCTTGTGTTGAAATGTCAAGGGAATGAGGAAGCAAGAAGGATTGTTGAAGAAAGTTATAAAAGGGATGTTCTTGCAATAAATGAATTGATGTCTCCGTTAGTGTATACACATCAATCTGAAACATCAAATCAATCAAATGTTGTCCTTGATCCAGCCCGTTCAATTACAAAAGGACGACGATAGAGGATGAAAGGTCATTTTGAAAGGAACAAGAAGACCAAAGAAGTTAGTTCAACTTCAACAACAATAAAGGAGTTTGGTTCGAAAACACCTAATGTTAGCTTATTTTAGTTTAATTCTAACATTGTAATTCCAGAATTCTATTAAGTTATTATTGTTTAAACATTCTGATCATATACATATTTTTAAATTTCTAAGTATCTAAAATACCTGAATGGGATATATATAGTACCTCTACGGTATTTATGTAATACTTGAAAGCAATATGTGTAGTACCTATAATCTACATATGTAACACCTGAAAAGAATATGTGTAGTACCTATAAGGAACTTGTGTAATACCTATATGGTACTTATTGAATACTTGAAAGTAATATATGTAATACCTATATGTAGCAATATATGTAATACCTATAAGTAACTTATGTAATATATGAAAGGGCTGTGTGTAGTACCTATATGGTACTTATAGAATACCTGAAAGTAATATATGTAATACTATTATCATGTTTTAATGAATACCTATAAGTAGCTTATGTAATACCTTAAAGGAATATGTGTAATACCTGTAATGTATTTGTGAATGAACTCTAACAACTATGTTAATTTATATGATTTCCAAAATTGTAATTCCAGAATACTATTAACATGTTTAATGAATATGATGTTATACGTTATCAAAATATGAAAATACATTTAAGTTAATTATGTAATACATTAAAGTTAAATTAGAAATAACTTTAAATATGTATTCAGTACCTTCAAATGTATGTATTTATATAAGTAATCATGAGATATCTTTAATGTATTAGTGTAGTACCTTAACAATTGATATGTAATACCGTTGATATAACCATTAGTATCTTCAATTGCAACAACTAGTACCTTCACGTATCAGCCTGTAACAAAAACAAGTTTTATATGTAATTATTTCCTTATTTTTACTCTATAACAATATTTTTATGTTCTTAAAAATATGATATCTTAATGGTGAATATATAATACATTGACAATAATTATCTAATATTTTTCATTACTGAATAGTACCTGTAAAACAAAACATTTCATACTGTTTTCAATTCAACTATCAAGCATTAAAAATAAGATCATTGTTTGAAACAAAATTACTAAATAGTTTTCGCGTTTCATCACTTTCCCACTCTTTTTGTCCCTCCCTTGTATGACTTTTGAAGTGCTAATTTTTTCTTCTTGAATAGTGCAGCCTTATATGCTGCTTTCTTTCTCTTTGCTTCTACTATCTTCTCTTTAATCTCTGGTTTGCCTTGATAAAAACTATAAACATTCTTCAGCACAGTCTCCCTCACCTCATTCACTTGTGATAACATAATTGTTGCACATATTTCAGCTCGGAGTACTCGTCTTATTGTAGCATGAAAAAAGTATAATCATTGTAAACAACAACATGATGTATAAAAATAAATTAAAATACAGAAAAATAAAATAAAGTACCTTTGTCAAATCTGGAGTAGAATAAATGACTCCATCAAAATGCTTAATGTGATGCATCATGTATACAACACAATCTAAATCTACAATTGTTCTTTGCTATTGAAACTCCACATTTTCAAAACTATAATTGACCATCTCTTCCACTGTCTTCTCTTTTTTATCACCTAAAAATTTCAACATTTCAACTCTCTAAAATATCATTTAATGAAAAACAATAACATTTTATAATATGACTCATAAAAAACAGAATTTATTTCAAAACGACATTTCAAAAGAACTTACCAATATTTCAGCAGCTTGAAAAAATACATTGTTTTCATTATCTCCATACTTTCTGTTGTCTAAATACTGAAATTTCTTGTCAAGCTTATTGAAAACAACAGTAGCATAGTGATCATTAATACAAAATGGGATAAAAATCTGCAATTTCAATGAACAAAAATATACATTAAATTCAATTTTTGTAGTAAAATATATATAAATTGCTATAAAAAATTACCATTTCAACATCATCAAGTGTTTTCTTATGCACATCCATCCACATTTTAAAACTGGATCTTATATATCTTGAATTCTCTTCAGCATCACCTTTATTATGTTTGATCTTAGACAAATCATCCTATAAAAAATTAAACAAAACACAATAAAACAACAAACAGGAAACAAAAATGTATAGTAAATAAAATTTATTTTAAACTTACACTGTGTTCCAAGTAGAACACAAACCGACTTCTTTTGTCTCCATCATTTCCACCATCATTTACAAGCAAGTTCCAGGCAGTACAAACAGATTGAATTACTCTAGTCTTAGGAAATAACGAAGCCATGTCCTCTCTTGTCACAAAATTGAAGCATCAGTTTCCAAACAATTTTTCTCTGAAAACAAAAATACTCAATGATAAATAAAAGATACTCTAATGGTATTTCAGTAGTACTTTCACTGTATATATGTTATACCTGAAAGGTCAACAACTGATACTTGAAAGGTGTTCAGCAGATACCTCCAATGTATACATGTGATACCTTAAAGGTATTCCATGGATACCTTGAAGTTATACATGTAATACCTTAAAAAAGATAAACAACTGATACTTAAAAGATATTCAGTAGACACCTTGAATGTATACATGTGATACCTTAAAGGTCAACAACTGATACTTGAAAAGTATTAAGTAGATACCTTGAAGGTATATATGTGATACCTCAAAGGTGAATAACTGATACCTGAAAGGTATTCAACATAAAGCTTGAAAAATATCACATAATACATCAACTGAATGCATATTATACTTATAATTATAAACAAAAAAATGCATGGAACTTAAATTCATGTAACTTAAAACTTACTCTTGAATGCCATCTGATTCACCATTATAGAAACAATAATCCACAATCTCTTTATGTTTTTGATCCATAGAATGTAAATATTGTTTCGAATGAACCAAAAAATCAGACAAGTATCTAATATCTTCTGTAATACTCCAAAACCCACCATTGTCCTCCTCCACGTCATTTTTGTTCTTCGAACCGACTGACATCATAGCATCACTCAATTCTCTATCTAGAGGCATTTCTTGTTCATAATCTTCAGTAGGTTCTTCATTTTGAGGGGGAGTTTTATTGAATTGAGGTGGGTCTGGTGTCAGAAGTTGATGGCATCTCTGAGGCCAATTTGTTCATAGTCATAAAGTGCTCAACAACTTCATCTATGTATTTGTAAAACTTCTCATCGGAAAAGAACTTTTGTGATGACTCAGACAATTCTGGAGTTGATGAACTGCATTCTTGTTTCTTCTTTATTATATTCTTCATGTTTAGCAGTTTCTTCATATGATGATTGGAAACAACTGAAATGTCTCTTTGATAAAATAGAAAGGTTTCATGTATTTCCTGCAAAATAAAGTAAAAAAACATGTCTACTAGTTATAATACTATCATAATATAAATATTTATCAAAATACTTAAAACTATTCAACTGATACATTGAATGTAAGTAGCTGATACCTGAAAGGTATTCAACTAATACCTCAAAGGTATTTAGAAGATACCACGAAGGTATCACATGTCATACCTTATCAACATATATATATATATATATATATATAATACTTTGATAATTATAAAAACTTACATCTTTTGCAGTCTTTTTAATTTCATCATCATCCAACTGTTCTTCTGGTAGATCGAATTTTATGCATTCTGAGGATTTTTGAACCTCACCATGACTCTCCTCATCATGTTCAACCTCTTCAACAAAATCACCACCTACATCAACACCACCAACCTTACCCATTGACGACACCGGGTAAACATTCACCACAAGCTCACCTTCCCCATATTTTCCAGCAGCAACCTTCTCAGAACATCTCTTAGCAATCTTCTCATCGGTCCAATGCTGAATGCGAGACAATGACCTAGGTTCTTCAACTCTATGCCACTTTACCCTTCACAAATATAGAATTTACAATAAAATGACATAACCACTTACGCATTTTGACTTTTCATCTTTAAATGGCCTAATAGACTCACAAAACTTCTCCAAAACATATGAGCACCAATCTAGTTTTGCAATTCTATTGACATCAACAATTGACTTTGCAACAGACATACTTACCAATCTATTTGAAGAAGGAGTAAGAAAATAACACATGGCATACAAGATAAAAATTCTCTTAAAATCATCACTCCCATCAACTAATGTTTTCATTACATTAACAAAAACCCTCAAAGGAACTCTAGACCCAATTCCATAAATCTCATAAAACCTCTCACACAAAGTAGTTTTTTCTTCACCCTTAATATGAGTTTCCACAATATTACATACATTCCTTGGTATCATAAAAGCATCGAATTATCATCTGTCGTCATAGTAAATCGATGATATCGGTCAATGGTAACCATCCTACTAGAACTATTGAAATTACTCACTAACCAGCTCAACATCTTCCTGTTGCACATAGTGAACTTCAAATGTAAAAGACCACCAAACCCAATGCTCCCAATATCATACTTCTGTTTATCAGTCAAAGATTGAACAAGTTTAGCAAGACCATTTGGTCTGCATTGATTCACAAACATGTTGCTGTTATGGGAACTTCGATAAACACGACGACGATGGTGGATGAAGGCTTGAAGACGGTGACTATGGAGGAAATTGGGAAGGAAGAGAAATGGGTGTTAGCAGAGAAGAGTGGATTTGAGAGTGAATAACTTAATCTGACTATGGGAAGTACTTGTGTCCGAAAGTTAGCTGTCAACCATCCAATGGAAGAAAGGAATTGAGGAAGAAGATCCTGGACGTACACGTATCAAAGCTAAAACACCAAATTATGTAGTTTTTGTTATTTACTTAATTCTCTAAAGAAACTTGTTATTTCATTTTAGTCCTTAACCTTTTGGGATATGACTTTGTGTGGTGGTCCCTCATAGTTTGTTACAAGGAGCCGTTCTGGCAATTGAGGAAAGCAGCAGAAAATTAGTACTATTCTCTCATTCTATCCTTTCTTTCTCTGTCCCCTCTACAATCAAATTCTATTATCTTCTTCTTCAGCTTAATTTACAGAAAAATTACAGAAAAATACTACAAAAAATATTACAGATTGTTTGATCTAACATTTGGTAGATCAAAGCCGGTTGATTTTTTGAAATGACTGAAGCTATGCGTTTCAAAGACCTACAGGAAGCACAGAGACGTTTAGAGCATTTAATACAAATTGAATCACTCAAATGGGAAACAACAGATACTAAAATACAAGAGTCTATTCAAGGAGTTACATCAAAGGTGGATGACCATCTTTCTGGGGTAATGGGAAAACTGGATCATGTCACAAATACCTTGGCCAACCTACAGATGCAGACATGAATATGGATTATGGTAAAAGCAAAATGGACGAAGGATCAATACTCAGAGATCCAACTTATGGATCAAACAATATGGGGGTATATGCTCAAACACAAGAAACACCAAAGATGTGGCAAATTCAAGATTACAATGGTCCAGTGGTGCATAGCCTTCTACCTAGGGTGGATTTTCCAAGGTTTGATGGCTCAAACCTGAGGGTATGGATTCTAAAATGCAATTCCTATTTCAAGCTTATTTCAAATGTGTCTGATGCGCATAAATTCACACTTGCTTCAATGCATTTTGATGGAAGAACAACTTTATGGTATCAAAATTACTCCCAAAAGCGTATCGAACTCTCTTGGGCACAATTTTGGAAGTTCTTACTGTTAGATTTGAGGATTTGAGAGAGTCTAGAGTTATTACTGAATTCAATAAGCTTAAACAGATAGGTTCTTATGCGATTATGTTGACAAGTTTAAAGAACTTAGGGCTTACATGTTGTTAATTAATGGTGAGGAATTTTCAGAGAATTACTTTATTGCAAGTTTCATTGGTGGGCTCAATGATGAACTACAGTCAGCTATATCAATCTTTGAACCTAAATCTCTGCAACATGCCATCATTCTGGGCAAGAAACAGGTTCTTACTATTGATGCACTCACCAGGAAGTTGAAGTCTCTTCCTAGGAATTTTAGTAATTCTAATCAGCATTTTAAGAGGCCTGAAACCATGGGGGCTTCTCAAGGAAAACAACAGTTCAGTGGTGCTAAACCTCCTATCAAAATCCTAACAGCTGCAGAAATGGCCGCAAGAAGGGATAAAGGGCCGTGTTATAATTGTGATGAGCCTTACACTCATGGGCATAAATTTAAACAAAAAATTTCATACATGATAATGACAGAGGAAGAGGAAGGAACGCTTAATGACATGCAAATGATGGTTCCTAATCAAGATAAGGATTGTGGTTATGAATCCATGGATGAAATACAACTTACTCTGGATGCAATCAAGGGAGAAGGTAATATCACTAATATGAGGCTGTTTGGTGAGTATAACCACCAGAGGTTGCATATTTTAATTGATACGGGAAGCACTCTCAGTTTTATATAGACAACTACGGCAAAAAGATTAAGGTGCCCTCTTACTCCAACTAATCCTCTTTTGGTTAGAGTGGCAAATGGGTAGAGGCTGGTATGTGCTAAACAGGTGGATTCTTTTTGTTGGAAAATGCAAGGCCATGAGTTCAGTTATACATTAAGGGTTTTGGAGAATGAAGGGTATGATCTGATTTTGGGTGGTGATTGGCTAAAGTCATGCACTCCAATCGAATTAGATTATGACAGTATGACATTCACTGTTACTGTTTGGGGAAAGAAAATTAAATTACAGGCTATTACATCTAATGCGGAGTGTAGGTTGATATCTGAAATCAACTTATTTGAGTTGTGCCATCAAGATTTCCTAGAGAAGGTAGAGGAAATATTTTTAGTGACTCCAAGCTGCATTGGTGAAGTTGTGGGTCCTGGTGTACAGGAAATGTTGGACAACTTTAAGGATCTTTTTGAAGAACCTATGGGCTTACCTTCATAAAGAGGGGTATAGCATCAAATATTACTTAAGCCTGGGAGTGTCCCAAAGCAATAATATCCCTATAGGATCTTCCATACACATAAAGAAGAGATTGAGAAAATAGTGAAATAAATTCTGGAGTGGTTCAAGATAGCAAAAGTCCTTTTGCTTCACCAGTAATCTTAGTGAAGAAAAAGGATAACACATAGAAAATGTGTGTGGACTATAGGTATTTGAATGATTTGACATTAATGCATAACTATCCTATACCTATAATAGATGACTTGTTGGATGAATTACATGGAGCACAATTCTTTTCTAAGGTGGATTTGAGGTCAGGATACTTTCAAATCCTAATGACCCCTGAGCACAGGTATCTCACTGTATTTAGGACTCACAATGGCCATTATGAGTTCCTAGTTATGCCCTTTGGGCTATGCAATGCACCTGCTACCTTTCAATCTTTGATGAATAAGGTGTTTAGGAAGTATATGAGGAAGTTTGTTCTTATCTTCTTTGATGATATTCTGATTTACAGCTCTAGTTGGGAGGAGCATATCAAGCACTTGGAGTTGGTGTTGCAAATTATGAGAGATAACAAACTGTTTACTAAGAGGAGCAAGTGTCAGTTTGGCCAGAAGCAGATTGAATATCTTGGTCACATAATATCACAGTAGGGTGTTGCTACTGATCCTAACAAGATCTCTAGTATGACATAGTAGCCAAAACCTAAGAATATCAAGCAATTAAGGGGGTTCCTGGGGCTGACTGGATATTACAGGAAGTTTATTAAGAACTATGGGATGATTAGTGGGTCTCTTACTAATCTGTTGAAGAAGGGTAATTTCCTATGGAACTCAGAAGCTGATCAATCTTTCCTTGCACTAAATAAAGTCATGTTGTCAGCTCCTGTGTTAGCCTTACCTGATTTTACAAATAAATTTGTGTTGGAGACAGATGCTAGTGGAAGGGGAATTGAAGTTGTACTTATGCAAGATGAAAGACCTATATCTTATTTGAGCAAGGTTCTATGCCCAAAGAACTAAGCTCTATCAGTCTATGAGAGGGAGTTTTTGGCTGTATTGATGATTGTACAGAAATGGAAACATTACTTACAAGGCCATAAGTTTATCATTAAAACAGATCAGCAAGCTCTTAAACATCTACTAGATCAAAAGATTGTCACTCTTGTCCAACAGAAGTGGATCACCAAGTTGTTGGGGTTTGAGTTTGAAATTCAATACAAAAAGAGTAAGGAAAATAGGGCAACTGATGCACTATCTAGAAGGGAAGAAGATGAGTTACTGGTTGCAGCTGTAACTACAGTTACACCAAGTTGGGTTAGTCAAGTTTTGCAAAGTTACAAGGGTGATGAATTCATACAGGAAATCATTAATTCAAAGGCTATTACTCTAGATAGTTATGCTAATTTTCAGCAGCTAGATGATATTTTAAGGTACAGAAGAAGGGTGGTAGTTGGTTCTTTTGGGGGTATAATGGAGTATTGCTAGAAGAATTTCACCAAACTGCATATGGTGGTCAATCTGGGGCCAATGGGACTTATAACAGAATTAAGAAAACCTTCTACTAGCCTAATTTAAAGAAGGATGTTTTTGAATGGGTAAGGAGATGTGAAGTGTGTGCTAAGAATAAGGCTGATCATGGGTCATATCCAGGCTACTCCAACCATTACCTATTCCAAAACATGCATGGACACACATTTCTATGGATTTCATAGAAGGATTGCCAAAATCATGGGGGAAAAATGTTATTTGGGTGATTGTTGACAGGTTCACCAAATATTCTCATTTTATTGCCCTATTCCATCCCTATATAGCTCAAACCATTGCAAAGACTTTCATAGATGTCATCTATAAGCTCCATGGTCTACCAGTGAGCATTGTCACTGATAGAGACAAGGTTTTCACAAGCTCTTTTTGGAAGGAGTTGTTCAAATTGTTGGGAACCAAGCTCAATATGAGCTCAGCTTACCATCCACAGAGCGATGCGCAAACTGAAAGGGTCAACCAGTGCTTAGAGCAATATTTGAGATGTATGGTGCAAGATCACCCTAAACACTGGCTGAAGTGGCTCCCTTTAGCTGAGTACTGGTATAATACGAATTACTATACAGTCTCAAGATGACACACTTTCAAGTTCTCTATGGGTACCAGCCTCCTATCCTAAACCTAGACCCTCACTGGGACACATCTAATATTGATGTCAAGGAGATTATTCAACAAATGCAGAGAATCACAGAACAGGTGCGCAGAACCTATCTCTAGCATAAGAGTGTATGAAACACTATGCTGATAAAAACAGAAAAGAGAGAGTTTTTGAAGTGGGGGATATGGTATTTCTCAAGCTGCAGCCTTTCAGACAAAATTCAGTCTATCTTCAAAAGAACCTCAAGCTCTCATCGAAATACTTTAGTCCATACCAGATCTTAGAAAAGATTGGTCAGGTAGCCTGTCGACTAGATCTACCTGTGGGATCGAAGATCCATCCGGTGTTTCACGTATCATTGCTCAAGAAACACATAGGGAGGAAGTACATACCTTCAACTATTCTTCCTGATGTAGGGGATGATGGCGTTTTTGTGATTCAGCCATTAGAGATGCTGGAACATCGACAAACCCTGTTCAAATAAAATGAAAAAACATAGGTCAAAGTTTGATGGGGAAAATACGAATGGAATATCGAAACATGGGAGGATTTATCCTTTATCAAATGAAGTTTTCCATCTATGGATCATTGGGGACAAGGATCATCTGAACCCGGGGGTATTGTTATGGGAACTCCGATAAACACGATGGCGAGGGTGGATGAAGGCTTGAAGACGGTGACTATGGAGGAAATTGGGAAGGAAGAGAAATGGGTGTTAGCAGAGAAGAGTGGATTGGAGAGTGAATAACTTAATCTGACTATGGGAAGTACTTGTGTCCGAAAGTTAGTTGTCAACCATCCAATGGAAGAAAGGAATTGAGGAAGAAGATCTTGGACGTACACGTATCAAAGCTGAAACACTAAATTATGTAGTTTTTGTTATTTACCTAATTCCCTAAAGAAACTTGTTATTTCATTTTAGTCCTTAACCTTTTGGGATATGACTTTGTGTGGTGGTCCCCCACAGTTTGTTACAAGGAGCCGTTCTGGCAATTGAGGAAAACAGCAGAAAATTAGTACTATTCTCTCATTTTGTCCTTTCTTTCTCTCTCCTCTCTACAATCAAATTCTATCTTCTTCTTCAGCTTAATTTACAGAAAAATGCTATAAAAAATATTACAGATTGTTTGATCATAACAGCTGCCATGTTATCAAAACACATCATATGATAGAACCCACAACTTCATTCCACAATAACCATTCAATTATCAAATTCATTTCATAACAATCATTGAACTCATAAGTTCATTTATTTTGCGATAGCCACTTAACTACAAATCAAATCTTGTGAAATATGTAGTATACATGTACCATTAATTAACACCAATAATTCACAACATACTATTTTATGCTTTGTAGTTATAATAAATTTCTACTTAATTGAATCTCCAAAGATTTCGACTTCTTAGTCTTCAATGTGGAAGAAGGTGTTCTGTCTCGTAAAACCTAAAGGAAAATATGTATCTCTTCTCTTTTTTTTTTTCCTTTTTCTTTTCTCTTCTTTTTTTTTTTTTATCCACCCTCTTCCCCGTTTTTCCTTCTCTGCTCAGCCTTCTCTTTTTTTTTTTTATTTGATCATTCTAATTATTATTATTATATTAAAAGATGGTGGCATGTTTCTGCACTTACACATATCAAGCATATACCTATATAAATATATATTAATATTATTATATGCAATTAAATAAATAAATAAATAAATATATATAAAAGCTACTGTTAAGAAGTAGCATTAATTATCCATATATATATAAATATATATAATATATTGGTATCCATGTATGCGTGCGTACACACAAATATATATATACATATATTAATTTTAAATTTATGGTTTTTTTTCCATAATTATATTTAGTTTATACCATCCTTAATCAAATAAGTTACATTATACATTTGAATGTCATTAGAGTCTCAATCAATTATAATAAGGTTTTCTCATCATCAATCATATAAGAACATGTACATAATTCAATATTTAAGAGAAAATATAATCATGCAAGCTTACAAGTAGAACATAAATCATAAGAGATATGAATATGATGTATGAGGTGTATTGGTCAATGAGCTGTAATGAAAAGCTTGGTTATCACAATACATATCAACTAATTTAACAGTAAATATAATAATATATGATTAAATAATTATTTAGTTATCGAAATATAAGTTGCATTTGTAGAGGATTTATAAATATTTTTAATATATATATATATATCATTATGCTTATTATTTTTCTATTGTTTTATATATTTAACATCTATGACAACCCTAAAAAATTTCATTTCAATTAAATGATAAAAAAATGAAAGTCAAAATTTTACAAATAAATTTCATAATTTATATTTTAAAACACATATGAAAAAAAAATTAATCAATTTCATTAATTATAAGTTTGACAAGTTTGAAAAATCATTTTCAATCAATACACCTTTATTTTAGTTTTCTATTTATTATTTATTTATTTATATATATTTTTCTCTATACTTTAAAATTTAAAAATTTCAAATATTTATATAATTATATCATTAAAGTTTAAAATATGTTATTTAAATTAATTTAATTAGCATTTCGATATTATTTAGTATGAGTTCACATTTTGAGGCTTTATAATATTTTATAATGTTAACGAATTATGTATACCAAATATGAACAAAATTTTTAGCATCCGAAAATCTAGACCTTCCAATTATATGAGTTATCATGATTATGAGCTTGGGTTTTATTTTTTAAAATTTAAATGAAATACTCCATCTAATCTCAATTAAATGTGATCCTCAAATTTTTATCATAAATTAATAAACATAGAGATAATATAGGGTTCAAAATTGGAAAGAGAATCAAATTAATTCTATAAATTTTATCAAATTCCTAAAATTTTATCATCTATTAATATTGTTGGTCCCAAGTGGTCAGAAGTTCAGAGGAGGTGAATGAATCTCTATCAAATTTTGCATTTTAAAACTTTGTAAAAAGGTTGCTGGATTCTAGAGAGAATGCAGCAGCACTCTCAATTCAGTAAGCTGGTAGTATGCTTGTTCAGCTTACTGTTTCGATTTTCATAGTATGCAGTTGAAACTTTAAGATAGAGTTTCTTTTGAAAAATAGTTTTCTTTGCTTAAGTACGATTTTAACAGAAACCTTTTAGCAGTATGAGCAAGATATATAAATGAGGTATGTAGCAGGTAAATATAAAACAATAAACACACAAGGGTTTATAGTGGTTTGAAGGTGGTGTAATCCTTCTGCATCCACTCTTCTTCTTTACACAAGGGGAACTCCACTAGGTCAGATTGATTTAAGAGTCTCGACTTTACAATCATCTTCCTAACGAGCCAAACCTACTAGAATCGGTGAGATTCCTATGCTAATCCCACACAGGGTACAAATACTCACACAGAGTAAAAAAAACTTTTAAACAAAGACTAAACACTTAGTGAGGATCTAAATTCTTCCCACTAAGGACACCAACTAAAACAACCTAACACACAACAAATGGTTAAAAGTATATGGTCTTCAACTATGCTTTCGAAGTCAGTCTTAAGAACTTGTGAGCTCGAAATCTTGGGCTTGACTGCTTCTGAAGGTTGAGTGACTGAACTATTAGCAAACTTGTTTTTTGCTTGAGAATTTGATCGTTTCGAAAAATATCAGTAAGTTCAGTAGTCTGCTTAGTTACCTTCACCTTCTTTTTATACTTGTAAGAATATGCCCGTTGAAGAGAGGCATAGTCCTTGTAGAATTTCAAATATTGATCTTCATGATCTTTGCATTTAATACTCCTGGAGAAACTAGAAAATAAGGCATGTCCTACTCTGCTCCGCATTAATGGCGCCACTCATTGGCAATAGTGCTTTTGCAGGTCCGCGGTCCAGATGGCATCACCTCATAGTTCAGGTGCTAACTTCCATCTACCGGTTACTTTGATAATGCAGAAACCTTGTACTGCATTCATTTCTTCTTGGTACTGCAATAAATGAGTTAAGATGAACTTATAGTTTACTGCTAAGGTTGTAGTAACTGCTTATTGTTCTGCGCCAGCTTCTTGATCTGCGTCTGCTTACTAATTCCGGAATAGCTTCCTATTTCTGAATCTGCTTACTGATTTCGGAACAACTTCCTGTTTCTGAATCCTGTATGTTGATTCCGGAACAGCTTCCTGTTTCTGAATCCTGCAGAAAGCCTCCAGTTCTCCTTACTGAATTTTGTATGCTGTTTACTGATTCAGCTTGCTGATTTTGTTTATACCTTCTGCTTATTGATTTTCCTTGTTGAAAATCAGTATCCGATACTCAATTACTTCCAGAATCCTGCTATCATCAGTAACCTATGTCTTTCTGATTTTTTTACATCTTTACAAATACAATCCAGAAAGTTAATTGTACAAAACTGAGTTCCACTTAAACAATGTGGAAAAATAGGGTACTCTAACTTTGCAACGCATAAGACAAAACGATGCATAATTGATTAATTAAATAATTAAACTCCTAATTGTTTGATTTAACAATGTGCGTTTAGAAAAATTGATATAATACATGATTAATTTGATTGGAGGTATAGTTTAATTGAAAAGCATAGTTTATATTTTATTAAAAGGTTCATAATTGAAAATCGAAAAGATAGAAACAAAAAATGAGGCCAATCGGAGACCCATAGCTCAAATCACGAAGAAAACGAAAAATCGAAAGTTATATAAATACGTTGAAAATGAAATGAAAAAGGTATAATTCGAACCGAAAAGTAAAAAGGTAGATATTTCTCTCTCTCTTCTCTTTCCGGCCGGCCGCGCTACCACCGGCGCCGCCACCTCCCTCTTAGTTTTGCCGATCTTTTCACGGTTTATAGTCTTCGTTGAGCCCGTTCCAAATCTAGGCTCAATTTTACGTTCCAACATCTCCTTCGTCGGAAACAGCCGGTCAACGCCGGTTAAACCCTCTTCTCTCTCTTCTCTCTTCCTCTCTCTCTCTCTCCGTCTGCTCTCTCTCTCTCCTCCTCTCTCTTTCTTTCTCTCCCTCTCACCCTCAGTTCCACCGCCGTCGTGCATTCTCCGACGCATCACCGGAGCTACCGGGTCTGATGTGGGTGTGTGTGTTGTGAAGCGTGTGTGCTGTTGTGTGTGTGTTTTAGGGGCGGCGCTGTGCAGCGCCGCCATGCTCGCTGTTGGTGGTGGCCGGTGTGCGGAGTTGTGCCGGTGGTGCTGGGCTATGGTGGTGGTGGCCGACGATACTGTGGCTGTCGACCATGATTTTGCTTAGGTGGGTGTGTGTGTGTGTTGTGTGCGCAGGTGGCGTCGGGTTGCTGGGCGAGTGCGCGCGCTGGGGGGACGACATGTGCGTGTGTTGCACGCGTTGTGCGCGCGTTGGGAGGTCGAGTTACATGCGTTATCGGACGCAGTGCTGGGTAGGCTCGGCCGCGGTGCGCGCGCCGGGTGTAGTGTGTGCGTGTGAGCGTGGGTTGAGTGGCGCCGCCGTGTGTGAACAGTGGTGGGAGAAGGGTTTGGTGGTTGGGGGTTGTTTTTGTGAATTAGATTAAGTCTAGGGACCTTTTTGCAAAGCCCCTATTTTAGTTTTTTTTTACTTTTTAGTCCTGAACTCTTTGATATCTTATTTTCAACCCTAAAACTTTTGTATATCACACTTTGACCCTAAAGGTTTTGGATATTTCACTTAGACCCCAAAAATTCTCTATATTTACAAATATACCCCTGGTCAAAGTTAACCCTTTTATGAAAAATTACGAAAATGCCCCTGTATCTTTAAACGCTCCGTTTAAGCTCGTTTTTCCTCCATTTAAGCCCGTTTTTCTTCCATTCAAACTCTAATCTTTCCCTTTTCACCCTATGATCACATGTTTAACCTTCTATACTTGTTTCTTCATTCTTCTTATCGAGTTGTGAACCTTCATTTCGATTCCCTTCCTTCAACGCTTCTTCTTCTTCGAGAGTTCTGTTAATGTATACGCAATTGTCGTAATAAGAATCTAAGACAACCCTCGTTTACGTGTGTAGGCTTTTGAGTTTAGAAAAGATCTTAAAGCTTAGCATTCAACACATCACGAGGGATAACCACCGAACAAGGTGGGGGTAACTTCTAATCCCTAATAACTTTACGTTTCTGTATTTAATGTATAATAATGATGAACGAACGCATGCATATGAAATAACTGTTAAATGAATCATTGAAATCTACGTGCTGTATTTATATGATGTGATTAATGTGTTCATGAATACTTTATGAGTATGATGTGAAGGGACGAAAGTCCACATTTATGTGAAGAGACAAAGGTCTGCTTCATACTGAAGGGACGAAGGTCTACTTTCACATTACGGGGTAACTGAGGTCCGTAAACAATAAGTCAGGGACTGTGTGTCCATTAATGAACTGAATTATGTGCTATGCATTTTATGTGCTGTGAACTCATATATGTTTAATTTTATTAACTGTTAAATAAATGTTTAAAACTCGAAAATTATCCCACGAGTGTATTCAACGCACTCACCCTGATGTGTATTCACTATACAGTATATGACGAGAATCAAGATGTGTAGAGAGGGTGGTGCCATATCAAGATTTCTCCTTTTACTTTCAAAACTTAACGTTGAAACCATATTTTAATATTTCACGTTTGTAAAAGATAAACCGTTCTTCTTTTCATTATGGATCCTGTATGATGTTCCGCTGCTATGTTTAAATGTTTTGTTCCGACAAGACGCCGAGGATTTGTATATATAAAATCGTGTGTTGTCGTTTTCCATGTTTTCCATTTTAAAATGTACATCTCTTTCCCTTTCTTCTTGCACGCCCACAAAGAAAACTCTAATATTTTAAGTACGAAAACAGGGCGTGACAAACTTCCTATACAAAGTTATTTGTCTCATCAAAATCCTATTAGAAATATCCCAACAAATATTAATAGAGATAATTTGAGAATAAAGTTAAATAAAAGCTTAAAATGAATTGGAAACAACATTTAAATTCTAAAATGCAACTTAATTGATATCGGAGAGAGTATTAATGAAAAGAAAATTTCTTATTTTGATGTCAATCGTTGATTAATAGGATTGATCAAGACTAAGATAGTTATAAAAATATAATTGTGAGTAGGGAAAGTTTTAAATTCAATCATACAAGTATCTTCTATCCCTTTTTATCCCCGACCTTACATGTTTCTATAATATTGATCCTCTAATTTTTAATTTCTTTCTAATTTTTGTTTGATTTTAGTTAGAAATTTGTTTTCCACCTATTAAGCTACAATGATGCTTATGCGACGCTCTACTTTGGTGATTTTGATTATATAAAGAAAAAATTGATCTATACCACTCAAATTTGAAGTTTTTTTTCTCTATTCGGTATATATATATATATATCAATTTTTCCTCATATAACCAAAATATAATCTACAATTTTAAGCTTCATGCCTGCCATAAATAATTATTTAAAATTAAAATTCAATAAAATTTATCGAAATCCCATAGTCATAATCCATATATAAATATATGATTTCTTTAACCAAAGAAGGTACAAATTAGTAAAATCAAAACAAATCAGGTAGGTATAGATTTACTCACGCCACCCCTAAAACTGTATGGGCAACACTCTTGTACCCCTAGGGCACGGAGCCCAGGATCCATGCCCCTAACCCACCCCGACCCGATCCGGACTGTAAATGGGTCGGTATAAATAGATTTTTTTCTTCCTTCCCTCAACAACATCGCATTCACTCCTCCTCAAATCAAATCATTCCTCCAAATATTTGCCCTCAGCGCACATCACAACCCTCCTCCGCCATCGCACCACCGCCGTCGCCGGCGGCTTTGTTGATAAATTTGTCAACGAAGCCCTCAGATCCTCTGCCACCACACCACCGTCGTCGCTACAGATTCTTTCCCCAATTCTCCTCACAACTCATCAATTACTTTTGTCTTGCAATCCAAACACTCTATCAAACAATGTTGGAAGATTTAAACAATGAACAATCAAATACAATTCTTGTATTGTCAAGTGAAGAAGATGAAGAAAATTCTGCAACATCTGCTTTTCTTAATCAAGTTATTCAAATACTAAATGAAGGAAATTAACATTAATTTGTTTCAATTCAATGTGTTTGTTGACTTTCCATTGCATGTTTATTTCTGATTTTATTATTTCAATTCGATTAACTACATTGGTCGTTGTTATACAAAAAATTATGTTTGAGGTATTAGTAATATATTCTATAGGTATTACACATGTTCCCTATATGGTATTACAGACTCTTATGCTCAATGATATTTAATTTTTGGAAAATATTTTTGAAGTATTACAGAAATATTTTGTAGGTATTATATAAATGAACTACAAGTATTATATATATATGAACTAATGGTATTAGATATAGACTCTGCAGTATTACATAATTATATACTTGAACTTCATGTATGTATTACAGAAAATACCTTTATGCTATTATAACAATACTTTACATCTACTAGTTATATGTTCTAAAAGCATTACAAAATTATAAAATTATTAATGATATGTATTGAAATTACTAAATAATGGACTTTGGCAAGTTGGACAATAATGTCTTTAAGCTTACACATCATTGTGAGAACTGGTGGTATTAAATATAGACTCCACAGAATTATAGGTATTGAACATTTGTTCTACAGGTGTTAGAAAACTTCTCTACAGGTATTCTATATATAAACCAATGGTATTAGATATAGACTCTGCATGTATTACAGAATTACATACTTGAACTGCATGTATATAATACCTTTACGCTATTATAAAAATATTTTAAATCTACTAGTTATATGTTCTAAAAGTATTACAAAATTAAAGGTTTGAGTATATGAAATTAGAATTATGGTATTATATATTTATTCTATAGGTAGTACAAAACAGCTCTAATGGTATTACAATACTACTCTTGCATATGTCATGCCTGAGGAAATTGATGTACTTGGATTAAAAACAATTACAATTATTGAAGGTAATACACTCTGATTTTAACTAATTATGCTTTAAAGTGTTATGAAAATCCTTTAGCATATTAATTTTTTGATTATTTAGTTTAATTTAGAACTTGAGTTTTGAGTTGTTATAGTACTTTTGAAAATATTTTGCAATTAATATGTATTTGTTATTACATATCTATTCTAAAAGTATGTAATATTCTTTCTGTAGATGACATGCCTGAGACAGATGATGTAAATAGCTCTTTAATTGGACTAACAAGATATACAATTGATGAGATGTATGAACTTCATCGAAAGCATGCTCGTGCATTGGGATTTTTTGTTCACAAATCAACCACAAGATACTCTCTATAGGAAAGAAGTTTGTATGCTCTTGTCAAGGACTAAAAAAGCAGGGAACTGGTTCAACAAAAAATAAAAAAAAATATCCAATCACAAGAACAAATTGTAATGTTTTGATGAGGGTGAGGATGAATGATGAAGACACGTTCACAGTTGTAGAGCATGTAGTATTATATAATCATCCATTAACAAGATCAGATCTCAATCATCTTCATTGTTCGGAAAGAAAGATAGACAAGGAAAAAGGCAAGGTAATCGAGCACATGGTGTCTTTGGGATTATTAGCAACAAATTCATATAGATACATGGTAAACAATGCTGGTAGTGAGAAAATACTTGGGCATACGAAGATGGATCATATGAACTTTGTTAATTGAATAAAGATAAAAACAATAGAATCTGGGGACGCATAAACTATGATTGACATGATATAAGAAGAGCAAGCAAACGAATAAGTCTTTTTCTATAAAGTTCAGTTGGATGACGAAGGGAGACCAAGTAATATTTTTTGGAGGGACTCTATGATGAAAGAAGATTATCAAATCTATGAAGATGTCATGGTGTTTGATATAACCTACAGAACTAATAAATATAACCTCATTTGTTCTCCTTTCGTTGGTATTAACAACCATCGAAGAAATATCATGTTTGGTAGTGCATTTTTGGCTGATGAAAAAATAGAAACATTTGAGTGGCTTTTTGAAGTATTCAAGAAGTCAATGGCATGGAAATGCCCTATAACTATTTTCATAGACTAAGATCAAGCTATTCCAAACGCAATACAAAATGTATTCTCTGTTCATGCCTACTAATTACTAATACCTTTACATATTATATAGAATACCTGAAATATGAATGACTGATACCTTAAGCATCACAATACAGGTATTCCCTCAAACAAGACATCGTCTTTGTCTGTGGCATCTGTAACAGAATGCAATTAGCACTACAAGAAAACTGCCCTATAGTGATGGATTTTAGTGACAGAAATATTCTGTCAAAAATTTATTACGGAATAGTGACAGAAAATATTCTGTGACGGACTTGTGACGGAAATTGTTGATGAAAACTTTTCCGTCAAGAATTCCGTTAAAATTATGTAGTGACGGATTATTCCGTCACAAAATAGTGATGGATCCGTCACTACATTAATTCAAATTTTTAAAAAATTATAAATTCATTGATTTTTTGTTGTGAATCCGTTACTATTTTGTGACGGAATAAGCCGTCATTACATTAATTCAAATTTCTAAAAAATTATAAATTCATTGATTTTTTGTAGTGACAGATTATTTCGTCACAAAATAGTGACGGATATAAATCTGTCACTATTTTGTGACTGAATAATCCGCCACTACATTAATTTAAATTTCTAAAAAATTATAAATTCATTGATTTTTTGTAGTGACGGATATTCCGTCACAAAATAGTGACGGATATAAATCAGTCACTACATGAATTCAAATTTTTAAAAAATTATAAATTCATTTTTCTTTTAAGACAATTCAAAATAATATAATAGTATTTGTATATATTTACTCATAATTTAAATAAAATTAAAAAGCAACCCCAATCAAGAAAACCCTAAAAATATGTGATAATATTAATTGTTTTTTAATTAAATTAAATACGAAAAGTTTAATTATTTTATGATGTTATCTTATATAAATATTTGCATTAATAATATTTTATAACCAAACTCATAATTTTATAAAACTAGTGTTTTTATAAAACATATTAAAATATGTACTAGTATAGTTTATAATTGTCTTAAAATGAAAATAGATTAAATATTACTAAATATATTAATTAGTCATTAATCTTCCAATTATATATATATATATATATATATGTATTTTGTTAACCTTTTAAAAATATGTGATAATAGAAAATTGAAAAATATCAAAAATACTTATAAAAAAAATGCATGTAAAATATTATTACATAAAGCACCAATGGTCTAGTGGTTAGAGCACCACCATGAGTCCTGGGTTCAATTCCCAAACAATGCATAATATTGTATATGATGATGTGGTGACACGTGTCATGACGATGTGTTGGTGGCGTGTGATGACATGTCATCATGACACGTCAATACTATGATTTTAATGATGAAATTTTCCGTCACAAAAATTAGTGATGTGGTGACACGTGTCATGACGATGTGTTGGTGGCGTGTGATGACATGTCATCATGACACATCAATACTATGATTTTAATGACGAAATTTTCTGTCATAAAAATTAGTGACGGATAATTTCCGTCACAATATTCCGTAACTAATTTCGTCACTACTCAACCAGAAAGTCAAATTCCGTGTCATGACGATGTGTTGGTGGCGTGTGATGACATGTCATCATGACACGTCAATACTATGATTTTAATGATGAAATTTTCCGTCACAAAAATTAGTGATGTGGTGACACATGTCATGACGATGTGTTGGTGGCGTGTGATGACATGTCATCATGACATGTCAATACTATGATTTTAATGACCAAATTTTCTGTCACAAAAATTAGTGACGGATAATTTCCGTCACAATATTCCGTAACTAATTTCGTCACTACTCAACCAGAAAGTCAAATTCTTGACCAAATCTGGTGACAGAAATTTTCATCTTAGTGATGGAAATTCTGTCAGAAATTTATCGATGGAATAAAATCCATCACTAAAATTTAGTGACAAAGCTCCTTTTGATAGAATTTTTCCATCACAAATCCGTTACAAATACATGTTAGTGACAGAATTTTTGGTTTTAGTGACGGATTTTTCCGTTACTGTCGGGTAGTTTTCTTGTAGTGTAGTAGATTTGCAGAGCTAAATTCAGATAGGGCATTTTAAGACAACATTCAATAAGTGTTTATCAGGTTGTGTTGCTGAGAACGACTTTGAAATCTGTTGGAAAATGATGATAACACAGTATGGTTTGGAGAACCATTCGTGGTTTACAAGACTCTATGGCTTGAAAGAGAAATGGTGTTCAACACTAAATAAGGACTTCTTCTCATCTGGAATGCTATCATCTCAAAGAAGTGAAAGTACAAACTACGTTATTGGGTTCAATGTTGAAAAAACAACAAGCTTGACAGATTTTTACAGAATTTTCAAAGAGATAATGAAAACTTGGAGACTAAAGGAGCAATATGATGAATTTCAGTCTTCAGGATCAAATCCTGAATCCACATTACCAATGACAGGTATGTCAAAACATGCTTCAAATGTCTACACATTGCCTGTTTTAAGATATTTTGAAGATGAATTCATAAAATGCATTTCAAGTACTTCAATAGTTTTAATGGTTGAGAATGGCACAATGGTTTATCATGTTTTATCACATGATGATAATGGTCCTATGCATCGAGTCATATTTGATTATGAGATGAAGCTGATAACATGTACTTGCAAGAAATTCGAGGAATATAGTATGTTATGCTATCATTATCTGAGAGTACTACATGTTAACTCTGCACAAAGTATTCCAGATACTTATGTACAAAAGAGATGGATAAAACTAGCTAAATCAGATGTTTAGGACAGATTTAAAAGTTTGACAACGACAACCAAAAGGTAATGTCACGCCCCGTTTCCTTTCATATAAACATTATCAGAGTTTTTCTTTGTGGGCGTGAAGAAAGAAAGAGGTAAAAAGCAAATAGAAGAAGGAGGTAGGAGATGCTAGAAGAAATAGACAGGGACAAGCAAACTCGTTTGCATGTCAAAAATCGGATTCAATCGATTAATCAAAACACTCACAGCGGAATACTTCATCAGGATCCATCATCCCAAATCAGTACAAGAATGTACTTTACAAAACGTGTTTCACAATAACATTGTTTAATTGACAAGAGACATTAGAGTTACAACCAATAAACCTAGATAAGACACCACCATCTCTCTTTGACTCTAGGGTTCATCATGCTCGCCAGTACCTGTAACGTGAGTTACAAAATAGGGGGTGAGTGCGTTGAATACACTCGTGGGAACAATTTCTGCATCTTTGTTAATTCACAGTTATTTAAATACAACAAGCGTATAATTTAACACAGAGCACAACACGTAAATGCACAGCAGATATTAGAAATGGGAAGAAGCATAAGTGTGGGTTTCCCCGGTTTACCGTAATATACAGTCATTCCAACCGCTGGTGTCCTTTCAAGGATCACCAAATTCAGAGTAGTAGAGGGGATGAGTTGCTAGAGTAGTAGAAGAGATAGATGCATGCATGTTCAGAGTGGACCACAGCCCGTTCACAGTATAAAGTATGGCACAACAAATATATACTCACAACACGTAGCATTTCCTAATCATGCTTTGATTAGGGAAAACTGTAAACAGATATAGATTTAAAAGTTACCCCCACCTTCTTCGGTGGTTACCACGTGAGTCGCAAGTATCAAAGACTTGATATCTTGATTCCCAATCCAACTGATATCATTCCAATGGATAGCCTACACAATTTTATAATATTTCTTAGATCATTAATAGGCTTAAAACTTATATTTAAAATGTATAAAAACAGCCGCGGAGAGGAATCGTTCGATAGAGACGAGACAGATCGATAAATCGAGAAGTTGAGTTTGAAGAAACAAGGGGAAAAGATTAGATTATAAGGCTGAGATTAAAGAGAATGAAATTTGGGTCGCAATAGAAAAAGAATGAGCTCGATCGGAGTTGAAACGAGCTCGAACGGAGCGTTTTAAAGTTGAGGGGTATTTTGGTAATTTTGGTCAAGGGTTGACTCTGATCGGGACCCCCGACTCCCGATAACTCGATAAAAACATCCGAAACGAAACGACGGGTGAAAACGCTCGAAAGTGTGCATCCGGTGCTTGCCCGGCGCGCGCACAGCCGTGCACCCTGCGCGCACTAACGTGCCTCGCCGAATACGCCCGTGCGCGTTCCTCGGCAGCTCGTGCCCAGCGCCCGTGCGCCCACGCCCGCGCGCGTGCGCCCGCCTGTGCCTGCCCATGCGCGCGCGTGCCTGCCCTTCGGCCAGGCTCGGCAGCCCTGGCGCCCAGCGCACCCCCAACCGCCCATCTGCCACCAACAGCCACCTGCTGGTGCGGCAGCTTTGGCAGCGGTCTGGCAGTGGTTTTCTAGCGACGGCGGTGGCGGTTCGCCGGAAAATTTTAAGAAAGAGAAAAGAGAGAGAAACTTACTTGTTTTCGTCGCTTTCGTTTCGTTTGGGAAAAACGTTAAGTTTTGAATTGAATGGGCCCCTATTTATAGATTTTAAAAACTTACTTTTTACCGTTGGAAAATTACTATTTACGAAAAATATCTAAGTTACCTTTTATTAAAATATTCTTATTACTTTTATCGTTCGTTAAGATTTTACTCTTTTCTTCGCCATTTGAGCTACGGGTCTCCGATTGACCGTTCATTTCTATTTTCTCGTATTTCCGAAACGAATATCATGGTGAAATAATATTCTAGGTTCCATGTCTAGAAAAAATATACCCATCTAAAACCGGTGTTAAACACGTATCTGAAACACACATAATTAATTAAACAAATCAGAAATTAACGCACATAAAATATTTTAATTTAAGGGTTTAATATTTAATTATTCAATTATGCTTCATTTTTGGTCCGGGGCGTTACATCCCTACTCCTTAAAAAAATTTCATCCTCGAAATTAGACGTGTACTTAGGAACGACATGAGAGAGGGAAGTTATCGTTGCTCTGTGAAGCCAGCCTGGCGCGGTGCCCTCCACTCCAGAAGACATGTAGCCCATGCCTTTGCTTGGGCCGCGTGCCCGAACTCCACGCTTGGAACGGGTAGGCCGACAATACGAACCACTCGGCCCAGTTAGCTGAGCCAGCCTAACGCTCAATCACTTTAACATTCCCATTCGGGTTATAAGCCCACGTTACGAAGCCCGACTATTTGGCTAAGCTCATTGTTCAGAACTTCTGTCAGTCCTGAGTTACCCAATTCTTTCTCGAGTCTTTCTTTATTACCTCAACCATTTGATCTACCAATTCAGGCGCATCCTTGCCACGTTTCCGAAGTCGGCAAAGGGTGTAAAATCTATCGATGAATGTACAAGCTCATCCCTATAGACTAAATGCGCTCTAGTCTCCCACTCGCATGGTAGGGTATGGATCATATGTAGACATGCCTGGCACCACTAATCCTACCTACAGTACATCCTAACTCTCTCCAACGGTGCAGTAGTCTGGCGACGTGCTCACCCGCCGACCTATCAGCTATCACTCTACTCTCGTAAAACAGCATCGAAGTTTCTCTTTGCGTGTCTCTACAACCGGTACTCGCATCCTAGCGATAATATAAACCCTATTCATCTGTCATGTAGAAGTTATACGAATTTCTATCATCAGTTTATTCAACATCCTAGGATATCTTGGTATTCTCTGAAGCCACGTATCTTAAAGCTCTAGTCTGTCTTTCCTACTGGTTTTATCATTTCCTCCATTCCTCTTCTTCCTCAACTCAGTGTACTGATTACTATAATATTCACCCCCATCTACTTCTCGTGTTCATCATTTTACTTGTGGAGTGGAGTGAGAAGCAGTTTGGTGTTGGGAGTTGTATATCTCAATCAAAGAAGTAAGTACATTTTCAATAAAGGTGAAGAAGAGAGAGAGAAAAAAAGAGTTTAAGAGACAGGAGAAAAGTTGTCATATCCAATAGAAGAAATTTACTGCATGCGTAACTCCTTTCACAGAATGTCTAACACGTTCTTGAGATGCTATACGTGGCATGTTCTTTCACACGAAAAGATGAGAATGTCATCGGTGATATGATGATGAAATGATCGAAATAGGAATGGATGACGCGATTCATCAAATTCCTAAAGACAGCTGGAGTATTGCTAGGTCCAAATGGCATCACTACAACTCGTAGTAGCTATATCTCATCCTGAATGTTGTCTTAAATATATCTGCGTCTTTGACTTTCATCTGGTAATATCCAGACACTAAGTTAGTCTTCAAGAACACCCTGACACCTCTTAATTGTTCTAAGAGATCTTTCAATTCGAGGCGGGGGATACTTGTTCTTTATTACGCCTGCCCACGTGTGCGCCCGCCACTCGGCCAGGCTCGACAGCCCCGGTGCCTAGCGCGCGCCCAGCGTGCCCCCAACCGCCCATCTGCCATCAGCAGCCACCTGCTGGTGTGACGGGTCCGGCGACAGTCCGACGGCGGTTTTCCGGCGACGGCGGCGGCGGTCCGGCGGTAGTTTCGTTTGGGAAAAACGTTAAGTTTTGAATTGAATGGGCCCTTATTTATAGATTTTAAAAACTTACTTTTTACCGTTGTAAAATTACTATTTACCAAAAATATCTAAGTTACCTTTTATTAAAATATTCTTATTATTTTTACCGTTCGTTAAGATTTTACTCTTTTCTTCGTCATTTGAGCTACGGGTCTCCGATTGACCTCTAGTTCATTTTTATTTTCTCGTTTTTCCAATACGAATCTCATGGTGAAATAATATTCTAGGTTCCTTGTCTAGAAAAAATATTCCCATCTAAAACCGGCGTTAAACACGTATCTGAAACGTATATAATTAATTAAACAAATCAGAAATTAATGCACATAAAATATTTCAATTTAAGGGTTTAATATTTAATTATTCAATTATGCTTCATTTTTTGTCCGGAGTGCTACAGGTAAGCGATAGTATTCCTTGGCGACATGATATGACACAAAATTATTACAACCTTGTGTTGAAATGTCAAGAAAATGAGGAAGCAAGAAGAATTCTTGAAGAAAGTTATAAAAGAGATCTTCTTGTAATAGACTATTTGATATCTCCAACAGTTTCTACACTTCAATCTGAAACATCAAAACAATCAAATGTTGTCCTTGATCCAGCTCGTTTAATTACAAAAGGACGACGACAAAGGATTTAAGGTCATTTTGAGAAGAACAAAAAGAACAAAGATACTACTTGAAATTCAACATTAACAAAGGAGTTTGGCTCGAAGACACCTATTGTCACGCCCCAAAATCTTTCATCAAAATTTATCAGAGTTTTCTTTTTGGGCGTGAAGAAAGAAAGGGGGAAAGAAGACGTACATGATATAAAATAGAAAGAAAAAGGAAGAGATAAGAAGTGGTACACTTGAAACATCGGATACAACCGATGAGAGAATGTTTGAAACCATACGCAGTGGAAAAACATTAGGATCTTTTACAAAGAAGGAGAAATACAGTTTTCTTTTACAAACGAGCAACATCTTTTAAAGATAAAACCGGAAGATGGACACAGCTGATAGGGCACCCCTCTCTCTACGCGTCAAGATTCTCTTCTTTACCTGTAGTGTGAGTACAGAATAGGGGTGAGTGCGTTTGAATACACTCGTGGGGATACTTTCCATGTTTTATCAGGTTATTAGGTGAGCACAACAATTCCAACAAGTAGTCACAGCATATAAAATGCATAGCACACAATGATAAGAACACATGGCTCTAAGAGCACTCAACTATACTCGTTGCATTCCTAACGTATAGTGCTTTTTACGGGCCACCAGTCCATCCCTATCATGACGTATGATGCTTTTTACGGGCCACCAATCCATCCCTAACATGACATATGGTGCTTTTTACGGGCCACCAGTCCATCCCTAACATGACTTAGGACATCCGTCCACATTCATCGTATCATAAACTATGCATGACCCATGTTTCTTATACTCATAAAGTATGCAAGAATATAGTAATCACAACATATAATCACAACACATAGAGTTCAATTATCAATTATGGAAAACAGTAACATATTGAGTTTAGAAGTTACCCCCACTTACATCATATAATCACAGTATTTAGTATTCCGTCAATCATGCATTGAATAGGGAAAGCTGTAAACAGATAAAGACATTTAGTTATGGAAACATAAGGGTTTTGAGTTTAGAAGTTACCCCCACCTTGTTCGGTGGTTACCACGTGAGTAGCGAGTACCAACAATCTCGTGTCTCAAATCCCATATCTCGATGTTCAATCTAACTGATAGCTTGTTTTCGTCGTTTTCGGCTCGTTCGGAAAAACGGTGCAAAAATGAATCGGAGGAGCCTCTATTTATAGAAATCTGGAAATCACTATTCATCGAAAATATCTCCATTACTATTCATCGGTTGACTTTTTCGAGTTACTATTCACGTAAATATCTTCGTTTCCATTCAACGTAAATATCTTCCGATTTTTCTGAAACTCCGTGATTTGCCCTTTTCGTCGCCGTTCGAGCTACGGGTCTCCGATTGATCCCTATTTCATTTCTATCTTCTCGTCTTTCCAAGACGCATCTAATGGTATAAAAATATTCTATATACCATGTCCAAGAAAATATCGATCCGAAACACTCATCTAAAGCGTGCATTAAACACATGTCTGAAACGCACGTAATTAATTAAATAGTCAAAATAAACGCACATACTTATTAAGTCATGTGTTAAATATTTAATTAATCAATTATTCTCATTTTGATCTGGGAAACTACACCTATTGTTAGATTGTTTTAATTTGATTCTAACATTGTAAATCCAAAATACTATTCATTTTATAATGGTTTACACTTTCTGATCATGTATATTTATATTTATATCTAATGAAACAAATATAAATACTTAAAAGGACCATGTCTAATACCTATAAGCTATTTGTATAATACCTAAAAGAAACCTATGAGTTACATACAAGTTATATGTTTAATACCTATAATGAATTCATAAAATAGCTGAAACAAACATGTGTAATATTTATATGGTATAACAAATTTACCTTATATATAAATTTATTATCTTTGCTGGTCCTAAGTGGTCAGAGGTTCAGGGGGGTGAATGAACCTTTATCGATTTTTAAACTTTAAAACTTTTGTGTAAATAGGTTTCTGATTCTCAGAGAATGCAGTAACCTGACTCAATTCAGTAACCTGGCAGTATGTTGTTTCAAGTTCCTGACTCGGTTATCACAATATGCAACGGAAAATATGTCGATAAAGTTTCTATTTGTAAAACATTTTCTTTTCACAAGTATGATTTTATCAAAGTGTTTTGGCAGAATGCTGATGATGTATGCAGTAAGATATATCAATGCAATGCAACAAGTTATCAAAAGCAGTAAACATTTATGGCTTATAGTGGTTCAAAGGTGGTGTATTTCTACTACCTCCACTCTACTCCTTCACAGAGGAGGAACTTTGTTAAGTCAGATTGATTTACAAGATACACTTTACAATTATCTTCTCAACACAAGTTTACCTACTGGAATCAAAGATTCCTAGGCCAAATCCCACACAGGGTACAAAATCTCACACAGAGAAAATAGCCTACAAAAGCCTAGACACTTATCTGTCACTTTAAGTTTAATCATATAATACATTACACATAAACATACCTTTGAGAATCCACAGCACCATCAGCACACTTATCACCATCATATTTCTTAATTGCTTTCTTTCGACTTCTTGTACGACTACAAAAAAATTATACAGAGATGCATCACTGAAATACATTGTTGGTCCCAAGTGGTCAGAGGTTCAGAAGGGCGGTGAATGAACCTCTATCGATTTTGAACTTTTAAAACTTTTAGTGAACAGGTTCCTGATTCTAGAAAGAATGCAGTAACCTAACTCAATTCAGAAACCTGGCAGTAAGCTGTTTCAGATCCTTGACTCGATTATCATAGTATGTAAGGGAATAAACTTAAGATAGAGTTTCTTTTGGAAAATAGTTTTCTTTCACAAAGATGCTTTTAACAGAAACCTTTTGCAGAATGCTGGTGATGTATGCAGCAGGTAGATAAAAGCAGTAAATACTTATGGCTTATAGTGGTTCGAAGGTGGTGTAATCCTTCTACGTCCACTCTACTCCTTCCTAGAAGAGGAACTTTGTTAAGTCAGTTCGTTTTACAAGCCTCAGCTTTACAAACCTCTTCCTAACACAATCTACCTACTAAAATCAACAGATTCCTGGGCTCTATCCCACACAGGGTACAAAACTCACATAGAGTTACAAAGCCAACACAAGACTAACACTTAGCAAGGATCCAATCCTATCAACTAAAGACACCAAAAGATAAAACAACTTAGCACACAGCAAATGGTTAAAAAGTATATGTGTTTCTTCAACTGGTGCAGCAAGAAGACAGTCTTGAACTTGAGAGCTCGAGTGCTTGAATAATTGCTTCTTGAAGGTTGAGTGACTGAGTTTGGAAAGCTTGAGAAAATTAGAGTGTGAAGGCTTGAGAGAGTTTGCAAGTTACTCGAATAAAGCTTCAGTAGTATTCACAGTCACTTCATCCTTCTATTTATATCGGTTGGAAAATGCCCATTGAAGAGAAGTATAGTCCTTGTAGAGATTCAAAGTTGATCTTCAAATCTTTACAATTAATACGTCTGAAGACTCCGGGTACTGAACCTCGTCCTTTTCTAATCAGCATTAATGGCGCCACTCCTCGACTACAGTGCTTTTGCAGAGCCGTGGGTCCAGGTGGCATTATCTTATTGGCCAGACACTAACTTCTATCTAACGGATGCTTGATAGGAACCAATCCTCGTATAGCATTCACATTATACCTCGTACTGAAAAGATAGAAGGAACTTACAGCTACCTACAAAGAGTACAGTGACTGCTTACTATTCTGTGCCTACTTCTTGATCTGTGTCAGCTTCCTGTCTCAAAATAGCTACCTGTTCCTGAAACCTGCAGTCAGTTTCCAACGCTTTCTGTTTCATCTGCTTACTGATCCTGGTTTCTTCTTCAGCTTTCTGACCTTCGTTCAAAATGATAGACTTCAATAATCTCCATCTCCAGAAAGCTGCTAGGATCAGCATACTGTATCTTTCTGATATAAACTACTTAGAATACAAGTCTAAGAGCAGTAACCTTATCAGACTATAGTCCACTTATAAAATGTGAAAAAAGAGTACTCTAAAATCTCATTTAATATTACAATGTCTCATCAAAACCTAATTAGAGATATCCCAACAATTTCCCCCTTTTTGATGATGACAAAACCCATAAAATAAAAAAGATAAGCAGAATGAAACTATGTACTTTTATACTCATAGACGTATAAGTACTGTACAAAGTATCAGAGCTATATACATATGAATAAACTAGCTCAACATCTTCAAAAGAATGAAGAAAATAAAGAATACAAAAATTCTTTTTTACAGAGAAAGCTTACACAAATTATCTATGTAGTAAGCTCACATCTTCAGGTTTTCTTCCCACCAAACAGTATCCTCCTCACACGATCATGCCCTGAAGCATATTTCTGATTTTGTTTGATAACTTCTTCATATTTAGTCATTTTCTACCAGTTTACAATGGAGTCCTGATAAGATTTCTACATCTGTCTCGCTATCTCAGGATCCTGTATCCACCTCAACCAGAAGTCTTGACAGTAAAGAACCTGTTCTTCTCTCTTAGCTCTTCTAATCAGCGTCAGCTGCCAGTTTAATCTTCTCTCTCTTGCTAGCTCATCATATTTCTTCAGAGCTTTCTCACAAGATTGAAATTTTTTTTAAAAGTCAAGTCTGC
This sequence comes from Scutellaria galericulata, assembly GCA_946896805.1. Taxonomy (NCBI): domain Eukaryota; kingdom Viridiplantae; phylum Streptophyta; class Magnoliopsida; order Lamiales; family Lamiaceae; genus Scutellaria; species Scutellaria galericulata. The sequence continues at coordinate 8,510,121 of OX335798.1, read as the reverse complement.
AGAGTTCTCTGAAATATCTAAAATACTCTGACCTTTTATAAAGGGAGATCTCTTCAAAAGTCGGATTTCTATCTCGAGGCAATTTGACCTTTTGGAAGATCGCCAAGTTCCAGTATGCAGCATCAACTATATTTTCAGGTTCCTGATCAAGCATGATAGAAACCTCAGCTGGAACATCATCCTTAACAAAATTTGGAGCTTCTTGATTAGGGTAGGAGTGTCTTATAGTAGATTGAGAGATTCCAGAACCAACAACTCCTAATCTTGATATCCATCCACTCTCTTTATTCCTACTTCTTTTATGATCCACAGCTTTCAACTCCCTCCATCTTTCTTCAGAAAGTCTATGACCTGCAGGTTGTGTCATAAAGGGTTTGGCATTGGGATCAGCAACTTTTTGTCTACCTTTTTCTCTCACTCCCTTTTGTGCTTGCTGTTTACGATAACCTTGCTTGGTAGGAACAACAACAGCTTGAGTTCCTTGTAGTGTCGCAGTACTGCTTGCTGTTTGGGTCCCAACATCCCCAATACCTGCTCCACCTTCTCCATCATCATCATTTCTCCTCTTAGGTTCAACAACATGACCATGTCCAGAATCAGATCTCTTCTTTTTTCGCCTGGACAGAGGAACCTAATCCTAATCTTCTTCATCATCTTCTTCATCAATCTCTTTGGTCGTGGCCTCAACCATGGCAACATCGAGCTCTATCTTCTTCTACTTCTCATTACCTTCCCTCTTTTTGGCATCATCAACTTGCACAACATGTCGGTTGGTAATCTCAGCAGCTTCAGCAGGATAGATCTTCATCAATATAGCCCTGACTTCTCATATAAGCATCTCAAGAGTCTGAAACCCAGTCTTCAGGCTTTTAATATCACTGTCTTGAGAAGAGATATTCTCTTGCATATTTGTCATCACAACCCCATGAACAGCATGAGTGTTTTGCATCTCTGTCATGTTCTCTGTTAGATAAGTAGTTATAGCTTTCTGTCTAGTCTCAAAACTTGCTCTGGACTTGTATTGGGCATTGAATCCAGCATTCAGCTTCTCTTGAATTCTGCCAGGAAGCTCAGAAAGTTCATTCCTTATCTCTTCCATGTCAAAAGAGTGAGTGATGTTATTGTTCTGAATGCTGGCGGCCATATTCATTTCATGCACTTGAATAGCCCTTGCTAGCCCTTGAACAACATTCATTACACTTCTAAGAGAAACCTCATGAGAGTCAGCAGGAGTCTCAACCCCAGCCTCTGGTCTTGTTCCTTAAAGAGTATGTAAGACCAGGGCCCTGACTGCCTCTTGCTCTTTGCATTACATCAACTTGCTGCTTCAGTCTGGCCTCTTCTGCAGCCATTTGTCTCATCCTCTCCTCAATTGTCATTTTGACTTTTCCCGATATGATGAGTGAAGGGGTGTCTAGTTTATCATCACTGTCACTTGATGAGTCATCATCCTCATCATTAGGAGTAGGAGCAGCAATAACTAGTTCATTGCCTTTAACTGGCGCATCATCCTTCTCAACATTCCCTTATATGTTCTCTGTAGGAGATGTCTCAAAAGCTTCCATGCCCGAGGTCTTCTCTAGAGCAACTATCTCCACAGCTTGCTCTGGCTCAGCTACTCCTACAGTTGTATCTACAAAAACCTGACCACCCTCTGCAACCTGTTCAGGCACAGTATTTGCTTCATCGGGTATCACAACAACCTGTTCCACTATTGTTTCCTTAGTAACTTCAGCTACTAAAATATGCACATCTTTAGTTACCTCAACAATCTCCTCAATTGCTTCATCAGCAACCTGACTGACTTTAGGAACCTGTATAGTATCAGTGGTTGCTTCAGCAATTGGTATATTAGCAACTACCCCCTCAATTGCATTGGGACTGGCCTCAGCTATCTGGCTGGTGACAACTTGTAGAATAGTTCTGTTAAGCATCAAGCTAATGAGTTCCATGGCCAGCTCTTCGGGAGTTGTGCCTTCCTACTCTCCTTCAGCAGCAACTTGAGTTTCTTCTTATTCGGCATATTGTACTGCTACTTCAGCCAGTATAGGGAGTCCTGCTTCTACAACCTCCTCCACGGATGCTTCATCTACAACCTCCTCCACGGATGCTCTATTAAAGATCTGCTAAAGTTGAGAATAGAGAGAAAACTTGTTTTGCAGAGAGAGTTAGAAACAAAGTGAGAAAAGTGTAAGCGTAGAAGGAAATGAGAGTTTCTGGCGGTTTTAAGTATGGCTTTTCATTTTAAACCAATCAATGGTTCTGATCGAGGAGCTCAAACGATGTTTTGGATCAATGGTTGAGATTGAATAGTGGGGGTCAAATCCGTAAAAGTAGAAAGATCGTGTCAGAATAGGAACCGTTATTCTTCTCTCTCATCTGAAAATGTGATTTTTGCATTTAATGCAGTTGTCAAATTATCCCGCTCAATCATTGGGTTAAGGTTACTGTTCCTAGTACGAGGTTGCAGCTCAGTGAATGCTGATAATAAATGTTGTCTGCAACCTTTAGTAACATTTCTCATCAACCTGTATCAAAAACCTGTTTGAGTAACCTGCTGTTACATGTTATACCCTAAAACTGAATACTGTTATAGAATCATGTTGATAAGACGTGGTATTCTGTCCTAGTATATGGTACTTAACAAAAATGAGGAAACTTTTAAAAGAAATTGGATAGATTCCCCCTTACTTAATGAATCTATAAAACCTTACTCATCAGAGCTTGATAATCTCAAGCTCACTTCTTAGCATTGAAAACCTTGACTCACATAGGGGTTTTGTAAAGATATCAGCAAGCTGCATATCTATATGCACTTTTTCAAGTATAAGTCCTTCTTTTCCATATGATCTCTGATGAAGTGATGTCTCACATCAATATGCTTTGTCCTCGCGTGGAAAACAGGATTGTGTGTAATGGCTATAGCGCTTGTGTTATCACATAGAATGGGAGTCTCCTTCTCTATAATGCCATAGTCGTTCAGTTGTTGTTGAATCCATAGGATCTGTGCACAACAGCTTCTTACAGCTACATATTCAGCTTCAGCAGTAGATGTTGCAATGGATGTCTACTTCCTGCAAAACCAGAAAACAAGTCTATGTCCTAGAAACTGACAGGTTCCACTGGTGCTCTTCCTGTTTATCTTGCAACCTACAAAATCAGAATCTGAATATCCTTTAAGTTTGAATCCTCCATCTTTTGGATACCATAGCCCAACATCTTGTGTGCCCTTCAGATACTTGATGATTCTCTTAACTGCTGCAAGATGTGACTCATTTGGTGCAGTCTGAAATCTTGCACATACTCCAACTGCAAACACTATATCTGGTCTGCTTGCTGTTAGATATAGTAGGGATCCAATAAGCCTTCTATACTTGGTTATGTCTACATTCTTTCCACTTTCATCCTTATCCAAACTGATTGATGTGGTCATTGGTATACTTACTGATGATCCGCTTTCCATCCCAAACTTCTTGATCAATTCATTGGTATACTTGGCTTGATTTATGAAAATCCCATGTTCTAGTTGTTTAACTTGTAAACCAAGGAAGAAGCTTAACTCTCCCATCATGCTCATCTCAAACTTCTTCTGTATGAGGGTTGAGAATTTCTCATATAAATCTTTGTTTGTGGACCCAAAGATTATGTCATCCACATAGATCTGAACAAGCAATATGTTGTCTCCATCCTGTATCTTGAATAAAGTCTTGTCCACTGTTCCTTTCTCAAATCCATTTTCCATGAGATACAGGGACAGTGTATCATACCAAGCTCTAGGAGCTTGTTTCAATCCAAGGTCTTCAGGTGTTCCTTTTCATTGTTCAGAATATAAAACCTGCATTCAAAGATATGTAAGTGTGAAATATTAGGTGTAATGCCATACCAGACTTCATAGGGTGTCTTGTCATGGTCCTTGTTGATCATGCATCTATTCTGAGTATAGCATGATGTGTTAGTTGCTTCAGCCCAAAACCTTTTTGGTATGCCAACATCTGCAATCATAGTCCTAGTAGCTTTCTTCAGAATCCTGTTTCTCTTTTCTGGTACTCCATTCTGTTGAGGAGTCTTTGCTGCAGAATATTCATGACAAATCTCATTCTCTGAACAGTACTTCTCAATGAATTTGTTTGTGAATTATGTTCCTCTGTCAGATCTGATCTTTACAATGCTCAGGCTCTTCTCATTCTGCACTATCTTCATGAATTCAGGCAGCCTGTTCTGAGTTCAGATTTCTTGGCTAGGAAGATAGTCCAAGTAAATCTAGAATAATCATCCACTATTACCAGGGAATACTTCTTCCCACTGACACTAACAAGCTCCACTTGTTCAAATAGGTCCATGTGCAGAAGATCCAGTATCCTGTGAGAGGATCTCAGAATTTTATCCTTAAAAGAGCTTTTTACTTGTTTACCCTTCTGACAAGCTCCACAAACACTATTTTTTTATAAGCAACATCAGGTAGACCTCTCATTAGGTTCTTCCTTGCTAGCTTGTTGATAGTCTTGAAGTTCAGATGACTCATCCTTTTGTGACATAACCAACTTAGTTCTAAAGTGCTATTTACTATGAAGCATATTGGCTGCACTGTTGAACTCCAATCAGCTAGATAGATGTTGCCTCTCCTGGTGCCAGTAAGCTTAACCTCATTCGTTTTGTTGTCTCTAATCAGACACTTGTTGAGGTTGAACTCCACTGAACATCCTTTGTCACAAAATTAACTAATACTTAGGAGGTTATATTTCAGCCATTTGACATATGAAATATCACTGATTTTTGCATTGTCTTTGATTAAGCTTCATGTGCCCTTAATGTTTCCTCTATAGTCATCTCCGAAGACAACCTTAGGCCGTTTGCATGGTTGGAAGTCCCTTAATCCAGTTTTGTTACCAGTCATATGTCTGGAGCAGCCACTATCAATGTATCATATATCACTGTTGCTTCATGGCAACTATTCCTGCAAGAAAATCAGGTAGATTTAGGTACTCATACAAGTACGGGTCCTGGAGGGTTAGTCCTCTTTAGGACCCACACCTGATTACTGATAATTGGTTTACCATTAGCCTTAGTGGCTCTCTTTTTATTAGTATCCTTGACAGGATACTGTTTGTGCTGTGTGTGTACTGGAGCTTTCCAGGTTTTGTGCTTTCTGTTCGATGAAGTTTCTCCCTTATACCCATGAAAAACATCAATCCTTTCAAGATGGCGTACTTGTGCTCTGGTATAACAAGGGTAGAAGTTTTGCTGGTCTTTAGGAGATTGTTGTTTTATTCTCCTTCTAGCAATATACTGATTATGTTGTTTCCTAAGTTTCTAAGCAGTCTTACTCTCTTCTTCTTGCGGCATGGGCTTCTTTCCCTTATCCAGGGTACTGGCTTTATTCAATCTTCCATTAGTTGGAAGCAGTTCCTGAGCATAAGGAACTTTTGCCTGAACAAACTTTCTCGTTTTAGATGTGCTTGTTGCTCTCTGAGAGGAACTGACACAGTATCCTAGACCACTTTCTGCGTGAGCATTCTGTGTCTCCATGATACACTCTTATGTCTTCCTTACTGACTTGCTATACACATTAATTGTATTTTGCAATCTAGCTTTCTCAGTTTCAAGCTTAGTGACTAGCAGCTTGAACTTAGATACCTCAGCTCTAAGGTTGTTGTACTCTATACTGTAGTACTCTAGGTTAGTAACTTGTTCCTTCAGTACAGTTTGCTCACTCTAGAGCTGAAGGTTTGATTCCTTAAGTTCTTCATGAGCTGAATTAATCTACTCAAAGTCACTCATGATCTGTCTAAATAACTGGATCATGTTCAGCTTTTCAAAGCTCGAAACATCAAGGGATTGAGAGGTTACCTCATCTTCATCTTCTTCGTCTTCCTTGTATCCCTTGGCCATGGAGCATGACATAGCTTCCTCATCGGAGGTTGAGCTATCAGAATCGCTCTTGGATTAGCATTCCTCTCTGGGTTCCTCCTTGGAGCTGTTTGCTGCCTTTAAGGCTTCAGCTTCACTTAGGAGAGCCTGAAGTTTTTGCTTGTCATCCCTCCTCCACTCTCTTCTCTGCACATTTTCTTCTTCAGTGTACTTCTGAACTTGTGGGTAGGGCAGTTCCTTACGAAGTTTCCAGGTTTTCTGCATATAATAACACAAGTCAGAAGAGCCTGTGTTTGTTTGATATGCAGGTTTTACCTGATGATTTCTGTCTAATGATGTCTGAGGCTTCTTCTTTCTGAAATCGTTTCCTTTATGATTGGTATTCAAGAACCTTTTTAACTTCTTTAGTAAGAGCGTCATTTCTTCCTCAGCATCCTCAGTAAGCACCTCTTTCTGTTGGTGTTTCAGCTTACTGCTGCTAGTTGTGGCAGTATCCTGTGCTCTAGCAATAAGCGCTGCACCCTTAGAGTTTAATCCTTCAACCTCTTTTCTTCTCCATTCTATGTTGAACTCGAAGGCTTTAAGATCAGAGAACAAATCAAAGGTGCTTAGAGAGTTGAGGTCCAAGCAGACTCTCACAGTAATCTCCTTGTTTTGCCACTACATTGGCAGTGCTCTCAACATCTTAGTGTTCTTCTCTTTCTGTGTGTAGGTCTTTCCAAGGGATTCCAGCTCACTGATGATAGCTGTGAATCTTTGATCAAGATCCTCTAGGCTTTCTTCTAGCTTCATTTTGAAGCTTTCATTTAGTTGTGTGGCCTTAGAGATCCTGTTGTCTCTGGCAAGTTCGTTGCCTTCGCATATCATCTCCAGATTATCCCATATTTCCTTAGCGATCATGCATCACTCACCTTGTTGAAGATTCCTTTATCCAGCGTAAGGAATAGAGCATTCTTAGCCACATTATCAAGGTTGGCTCTTTTTCTTTCTTCAAGAGTGTATTCATAGGGCAAAAATCATTTTTGGCCCCGTAGGAATTTTCGCTTCTCAATTGTGGCCCATTTTCAGGCTTTTTTAGCCCAGACGATGAATCCGTCTAATTTTTAATGGGGATACCACGTGTGGGGCACGTGGTCGTTAAGTGGCTTTTGTCATTCGCGTTCCAGAGGATGAGTCACAGCTAAAATCGAATCCTAACAAACCCTAAATTCCCAAATCACCAATTGTCAAACCTAAATCCTAAATCGAAGATTCCCAACATGAGAAGAGAAAACTAGGTTCACCAGGCTTGGGCAGTTTGGGGGATTTCCAGGTGTTATCAGAAAGGGCAGATCTCTGTTGCTTGAGATTCATAGATCCATAGCGGTCATCGTCTCTAGGCTCAGCTGATGAACCCAGATAAGGAGAGGTTTGCTTGAGGATGAGGGGTGAGAAGTTGAGTTCGCCGGAGAGATGGAAATGGAGGCGGTGTGAAAGCAGCGAATCGGCGGCGGTGGAACTTGGCGGTCGATGGTGGCTGTTGCAGAGGCGGTGGAGATGGTGGTGGTCTCTCACCGGAATCGCGCAGCGGCGGCGTCGTTCAGGGAGAAGAGAAGATGGAGACAACTGATAGGTGCAGTGCTGCTGTTGCGGTGGCGGCGGGTCTGAGAAGTCGGAGATGGAGAGAAGAAGATGGCTGTCGGAGGGCGAAGCAAAGGGAGAAGCAGCAGTCCACCGGAGATGGAGTGTGAAGATGCAGGTGGTGAGATAGTGGTGCTCGCCGTTGTGAGATGGAGCAAAGATGTGTTTCGCCGGAGAAGGTGGTGGGCAGATCGGTGTTTGAGCAGCGGCGTCGAGGATGGAAGTGAGCTGCGAAGAAAATGAACAGCGACAAATTAGGTCTCCAAATTGATTTTCTGATTTTTTTTTCTTATTTTTTATTTTCAGTTCTTTTGTATGTATAAACTAACATTTTCTGTTAACTGACTAACGGAGAGGGTTCAATTCGAGAATTTTTGGGCCACTTTTGAATATAGGGGCCACAATTGAGAAGCGAAAATTCCTACAGGGCCAAAAATGAATTTTGCCCGTATTCATATCTTTCCTTGACAATGTACTCCTGTGGTGGAGGAGCTCTTGCTCGTGGGCCGAAACATGGGGGTACTTCAGCATCCTCATCGATGATTGTTACACACTCTCCTTCACCTACTACTGCAGTTTCTGCTCATTCACGTTGTCATCGTTGCTGCGCAAGGATAGGGTTGACTTTGTATATTACTAGTGGTCCATCGGTTATGATATACTACATTTCATCATGCATGGCCGATAGATGAGACTCCATACGAATCCTCCAGTCATCATATTCATCCATGCTTGTGCTAAAACAATAATTTTGAAGAAAAACGATTTATCCAGTAGAAACGGGTGGATCTGGGTAGGTTACCAGACAAGTTGGTTTTTAACCCAACTCGCTCTGATACCACTTGTTGGTCCCAATTGGTCAGAGGTTCAAAGAGGGGTGAATGAACCTCTATCGATTTTGAACTTTTAAAACTTTTAGTGAACAGGTTCCTGATTCTAGAAAAAATGCAGTAACCTGACTCGATTCAGAAACCTAGTAATAAGTTGTTTCAGGTTCCTGACTCGGTTATCAAAACATGCAGCGGAATAAATGATAGATAGAGTTTCCTTTAGAAAATAGTTTTCTTTCATAAAGATGCTTTTAACAGAAACCTTTTGTAGAATGCTGGTGATGTATGCAGCAGGTATATCAATGCAATACAACAGGTAGATAAAAATATTAAACACTTATGTCATATAGTGGTTTGAAGGTGGTATAATCCTTCTACGTCCACTCTACTCCTTCCCAGAGGAGGAACTTTGTTAAGTCAGTTCGTTTTACAAGTCTCAGTTTTACAAACCTCTTCCTAACATAAGTCTACGTACTAGAATCAACAGATTCCTAGGCTCTATCACACATAGGATACAAAACTCACATAGAGTTACAAAGTCTATACAAGACTAACACTTAGCAAAGATCCATTCCTATCGACTAAGGACACTAAAAGATAAAACAACCTAGCACACAACAAATGGTTAAAAAGTATATGTGTTTCTTCAACTGGTGCAGCAAGAAGACAGACTTGAACTTGAAAGCTCGAGTGCTTGAATAACTACTTCTTGAAGGTTGAGTGACTGACCTTGGAAAGCTTGAGAAAATTAGAGTGTGAAGGTTTGAGAGAGTTTGTAAGTTGCTCAAATAAAGCTTTAGTAGTCTTCATAATCACTACATCCTTCTATTTATATCAGTTGTAAAATGCCCGTTGAAGAGAGGTATAGTCCTTGTAGAGATTCAAACTTGATCTTCAAATCTTTGCAATTAATACGTCTGAAGACTCTGGGTACTGAACCTCTTCCTTCTCTGATCCTCATTAATGGCGCCACTCCTCGTCTACAGTATTTTTGCAGAGCCGCGGGTCCAGGTGGCATCACCTCGTTGGCCGGGACTAACTTCTATCTAACGGATGCTTGATAGGAACCAATCGTCGTATAGCATTCACATTATACCTCGTACTGAAAATATAGAAGGAACTTACAGCTACCTGCAAAGGGTGCAGTGACTGCTTATTGTTCTGTGCCTACTTCCTAATCTGCGTCAACTTCTTGTCTCAGAACAGCTACCTGTTCCTGAAACCTGCAGTCAGTTTCCAATGCTTTCTGTTTCATCTGCTTACTGATCCTGGTTTCTTCTTAAGCTTTCTGACATTCTTTCAAAAGAACAGGCTTCAATAATCTCCATCTCCAGAAAGCTGCTAGGATCAGCATACTCTATCTCTCTTATATAAACTACTTAGAATACAAGTCTAAGAGCTGTAACCTTATCAGACTATAGTCCACTTATAAAATGTGGAAAAATGGTACTCTAAAATCTCATCTAATATTACAATGTCTCATTAAAACCTAGTCAGAAATATCCCAACATACATAACTCAATAAAGTAAATAAAAAACATAACTCAAAATATTTAAAACTTATAAACTGAAATACCTGGCAATAGTGTCACGCCCCAGTTTCTTTTCATAAAATATCAGAGTTTTCCTTGTGGGCGTGAAGAAAGAAGGGGAAAGAGAGGTGCATGATATATAAAAGAAAACCTTTGGAAAAGATAGGAAACGATTTTACAAATACAAATCCTCGGCATTTGGCCGAAATAAATAAGACTTTAACTTAGTAGCGGAAAAACATCAGGATCCTTTTACAACAAGTACAATATCGTACATTACAAAGCGTGTGTTTATAAAATCTATCTTCAACGTGAAGCTTTGAATGCAAAAAGAGGATCTTTGATATGACACCGTCCTCTCTACGTGTCTCGGTTCTCTTTATCTCCTGTAGAGTGAGTACAGGTGGGGGTGAGTGCGTGGAATACACTCATGATAATAACTTCCGCATCTTAGGACACAAGACAGACAATTGACAGAAAATAAAAACATGTACCAGCATGTTGCCACAGCATGTAAAATGCATAGCAGATATTAGAAGTAGTAAGAAGGATAGGTGCGGGAACAGCCCGTCTAATCCTATAAAATGGTCTCATATACCGCTAGCGCATTTCAAGGACCGCCAGACCTTTCCAGAGTATTAGAAGGGGGAGACAATTCTTTTACGGTCCATAGGACCCTCCGAACATGCAATGTGAACCGAAGTTCTTTCACAGTATATAGTATGGCACAACACGTATATTCACAGTATATAGTATTCCTCAATCATGCTTCATAAATAGGGAAAGCTGTAAACACATTAAGAGTTAGAAATTACCCCCACCTTATTCGGTGGTTACCACGTGAGTCGCTAGTATCAAAAAACTTGGTATCTTGATTCCCAATCCAACTGATACCAACCCAATGGATAGCCTACACAATTTTACAATATTTCTTAGATCATTAATACGCTTAAAACTTATATTTAAAATGTATAAACCAGCCGCGGAGAGGAATCGTTTGATAGAGACGAGATGGATCGGTAGATCGAGAGGTTGAGGTTAAGAAAACAAGAGGGAAAGATCAGTTTATAAGGCAGAGATTAAAGAGGGCGAGATTTGGGTCGCAACGGAAAAAGAATGAGCTCGATCGGAGTTGAAACGAGCTCATACAGAGCGTTTTAAGGTTGAGGGGTATTTTGGTAATTTTGGTCAAATGGTTGACTTTGACCGGGCCCCGACTCCCGGTCGACCCGATGTACACAAAGACTCGGTTCGACGTGTGAAAATACTCGACGGTGCGCGCTCGGCGTGCATGACGGCACCTGGCGCGCGTACAGGATCCCCGTCGCCCGCACCCGCGCGCGCGCCCCCGGCGTCTCCGCAGCTGCTGAGTTTTCTCGGCAGCGGGTCTCAGCCCAGCGCTCCCGTCGCCCGCGCGCTACCCGGCTCCCGTCGCCCGCGCCTGCGCGCGCCCATCTTCCCAACGCCGTGTCCCAGCGCGTGCCCGTGCGTGTACACACCGTCCCCCGACGCCCGGCACCCGGCGCACCACCACCAGCACAACTGCCGGCCGGCGGCGGCGGCAGCGACGATGACTTTTCCGGCGACGATTCCAGCGACGATTCCGGAAACTTTTCCGGCGGCGACGGCGGCGCTCTGGCGACTCGCCAACGGCGGCGGAAAAGTACAGAAAGAGAGAAGAGAGAGAAACTTACTTGTTCGCGTCGCTTTCGTCGTCGACTTGAAAATGAAAATTTTGAATTGACTGAGCCCCTATGTATAGATTTTGGAAACTTACTTTTTTTTACCGTTAGAAAATTACTATTTACTAAAAATATCTTAATTTACCTTCCATTAAAATATTCTTTTTATTTTTACCGTTTATCAAAATTTTACCCTTTCCTTCGTTAATTGAGCTACGGGTCTCCGATTGACCTCTAGTTTGTTTCTATTTTCTCGTATTTCCGATACGAATCTCATGGTGAAATAATATTCTAGGTTCCATGTCTAGAAAAATATACCCATCTAAAACCGACGTTAAACACATATCTGAAACGCACGTATTAAATTAAACAAATCAGAACTTAACGCACATAAAATATTTTATTTTAAGGGTTTAATATTTAATTACTCAATTATGCTCATTTTGATCCGGAGCACTACAAATAGCAACTGCATTCCCCTTAATTTGTTCATCAGTAATAGCAACAATTTGCTTTTCACTTCAAAATAGAAAAAATAAAAAACAAAAATATTAGAAACCCAACATAACAATACAATACAAAATACATAAAAACACAGAAGTCTATTCAAATAAGTAATAAATATACATATTCATTTCCACAGTATGTTTTTCATTCAATGTACATATGATATCTTCACTAAATATATGTAATACCTCAAGCATGTTTATCTGATACATTAAACATCTAAACAACAACAAAAACATAAACAACATATAAAAAGTATGAAACCTTTAACATAAGTAAACATAATAATGAACTTTTACAACATATAACTAAAATTCTTATATTAAGCTGATATAACATATAAACATATCATATATAATAATGTAATACATATGATACCTTAAGCTAATATACATGATACCTTAAATAAATATACATGACACCTTAAGTGTTTTTATCTGATACCTCAAACAATTATTAATATGTGCATGTCATACCTGTCAGCAACATCCACCACCTTCTCCTTCTGCATTTTCTTCTTTCCAGCAACTAATTCTTTTTTCATTTCAACCAAAATCTCATCCTTACTTATTCTCTACTTCCTAGTTTTATCCATGATCACCATAGCCTCCTCTTTCCTCTAGAAACTTTACTTTTCTCCATAATACAAACACAAACAAAATAAAATTACAAAACAACATTATCAATAATTTGCGGTTCATTATTTCTTCAACATCAACAAATACCTGGCAAAAGAAACATAACACCAAAAAAAACTCGCAACACCTAAAAGTCGACAAAATGAAACATGTAAAACAACAAACTAATCTATAAACTCACAGGAAACAATTATTCATGCAAAAACAAAAAAAACAAAAAATTACAGAAAAACAAAAACCCTAGAAAAATAAAAACACACGCATATAACCACGAAAAAACAAGTACACAACCAAAACGAAAACAAAAATAACAACATCACAACACCTAAAACACAAACTATAACAAAAACCCTCCACAAAAGTAACAACACTTACCTCTGTAGACAACACTTACCTCTATAACAACACTTAAGTGAAATACTCCATAAATACTTAGAAAATGTAGACAATGTTCAACACTTTAACAAGCAAAACAAAAATATCAGAAGAAAACGAACAATAGAAACTGAAATCAAGGTATAAATTTGAATAGAGAAACCACTGGTAAACGCGAAGAGAAGAAAGAGAAAATAGAGGAAAATTTTCAAAAAAAAAATCTATATATACACCGACCCATATTCAGCCCGTGTCGGGTCGGGGTGGTTTGGGGGCACAAACCTTAGATCCGTGCCCCTAGGGCATACAATTTTTTATGAAACTGTATATATACCAGTGTTGGAACCGATGGATCACCGGCCTAATGCAATCGGAATCGGGATCCATAAGGATATGATAACACGCAGAGGAAAAAAATCATATCTTTCTTGGAGACTGGCAGATAGGAACGGAGATTAGACCTCTCAATCTTCTACTATATTCCTAGCTCTTTTCTTGGACGTCGTGTGGACGACGATCCTCCAAAGACTCAATAGTCTAGCCTTTTTTCTTTGTCTCGTAATTCTGTATTTCAACGTACGCGTGAGATTGAGTGTTGTTGAGACGAGCTGATATTTGGGTTATATATAGTGTTGGGATAAATTCAGTAGTTATCTTGATAAGACAAAACAGTATGTGTAATAAGACAAGTAATAAGACAAGAACAGTTTGCTTAGGGTATAAATACTTAGTTTCCATATTGTCTACATGAATCTATAAGAGATCATGTAATGGTTTTCCAAGTAATAAGGAAAACCAACCTTAGAAGAAATAGGAAGATATCTTCTAAGAACAGCAAGCTGAAGGTTGCTGGAAGCAGCATGGAAGAAGCAGCAAGCTGTTGTAGCAGAAAGCTGAAGGAAGCAGCAAGCAGGATGCTAGAAATAGGAAGCAGCAAACAGGATGCTAGAAACAGAAAGCAGCATGAAACAACATCCTGAGCAGCAAGCAAGGAAGAGCTACAACAGTCTACAGAGATAGTAGGAAGTAGCCAACTGATCTTTTATATGAAGATAAGTGTTACTCTCACCCATGCAACATGGGGAAGACCATGCAACTCAAGGAGGAGTAAAACTATCTGACAGCTAGAATAGCTACCCGTTGCATAAAGGTCAAAGATGTTAAGCTCATTAAAGGCTCATGTCAGGAACAACTCAGATGCATTTAATGCAACACAGAGAAGATCTTTGGAGATCAGAGCTCAAATTCAAAATGGAGAAGTATCTTTCTTCAATGGATACTTTTTCCTACCTCTATAAATAGAAGGTGGGAGTAACTGAGAAAACTGCTGAACATAGCCAAGTGGAAAATCAGAAATACTCCAAAGCTTATTCCAAGCTTTCTTTTGTTCAAGCCACTCAACCTTCGAAGCAGTCTACCATTCAAGTGTTCGAGCTCTCTAGTTCAAGAGTGACTTCGCCACAACAGTTGAAGAAACCATTTATCTTTTAACCATTCGTGTTGTGTGCGCTAGGTTTTTTAATCGGTGTACTTAGTTGATAGAATTGGATCCTTGCTAAGTTTATAGTCTTGTATAGGCTATTTGCCCTATGTGGGATTGTGTATCCTGTGTGGGTTTGTGACCTAAGAATCTGGGATTCTGTAGGTATAACTTGTTAGGAAGAGGTTTGTAAAGCTGAGGCTTGTAAATCGAACTGACTTAACGAAGTTCCTCCTCTGGGAAGGAGTAGAGTGGACGTAGAAGGATTACACCACCTTCAAACCACTATAAGCCATAAGTGTTTATTGCTTTGATTTAATTGTTGCACTGCATATATCGCATATCTATCTTGCTGAGCATATCATAAGCATTCTATTCAAGGATTCTGCTAAAACTCAGATTTGAAAAGAAATGGTTTTTACAAAACAGCAACTCTATCAAGTTTATTCCACTGTATACTGTGATACCGAGTCAGAAACCTGAGTAAGCCTTTGGCCAGGTTGCTGAATCGAGACAGGTTACTGCATTCATCCTTGAATCAGGAACCTGTTATACAGAAAAGTCTTGAAAAGTCCAAAAATTGATAGAGGTTCATTCATCCCCCGAACCTCTGACCACTTGGGATCAACAAGTGGTATCAGAGCGAGTTGGGTTAAAAGCCAACTTATCTGGCTACCTACCCAAATCCACATGTTTCTACATTTGCTATAACCGTTTTTCTTTTCACGTGACCAAAATCATCGTTTTAGCATAAGCATGGATATTTTATCACACAAGTTTCTCACATACTTCATAAGATATATTTACAGGATTGATTGTTTAACGACCAAGAGAATCTATAAGGAAAAGCTGAGGATCAACAAGTGGATGCTAAAGACCAACAACTAGATGAGCAGAACACAAAGACTTAGGGGGAATTATATCTCTCACAGTATTCAGACACTCGCTCAAGAAAGAGAAAGGATACAACAACTTAATGAAGAAACTATCAAATTGTATTCAAGTGTATCAAGGGGAACTAACAAGCTACTTAAGCAAAAACAGCATATACAATGAGGAAAGCTGCTGAAGTAACTAAAGTTGCACCTTTTATGGTAGCTGAGGTTGCTAAGGAAGCAACTGAGGAGGTTGCTAAGATGACAAAAGCTACATCTTTTATAGTAGCTGAAGTCACTAATGAAACAACTATTGAAGCAGGTTGCTGGGAGATTAAAAAGAAGTTATTACTATGCCTAAATAGTTTGCTGAGGTTACTAAAGGAAATCAGGTCCCTAAAAAGATAGCCGATGTACCTACTCAGATATAACTAAATACTGAGACAGGTTTCTTCAGAATAATCCAGAAAAGTACATTCTTACTGATTCTGACAGGATATACACTCAGGATTCAAACAGTCCAGGAACCTGGACCAATGAGTAAGAGGATCTAAGAGTTCCTTAAGTAAGGGGAACCTATTTCAATCATTTTACATCTATCAACCTCTTATTCTTCCTTTATGCAGTATACTGAAACAAAATACTACATTTTTCTTTTAAAAACCAACAAGTAGTATCCTGAGATCAACATTTCTTGACAATATTCAATTTCAGGATAAAATAAGAATTTACAGGTTGTTCTGACACGATAAAAAATGATACTGCAAGAAAAAAACAAAGAATATTCAATACTCTTGACCAAGCATTCCTTTGCAGTGAGCATCAAGATCCAACAACCTCAATCCAAGAGAAGTAGCCATGTGCAGAAGATCTTCATAACCAGCGGACCATCAAATCAATATGAAGACATATCCACCTTTTCAGAAGAATAACCGTCGGTGATTTCAAAAAGATCAATATTTTACAAAAAGGTCCCTCCACCATTTTAGAACCAACCGTCAGATCGTGCATTTCATCTCTCAACCGTCAATCTAAAGAAACCGCTCACATCTACCTATATATAACCGATCTTTTACCATCCTTCCCCACATTCACTACTCACTAAATGTTTGGCAAACAAAAACTTCCCATGTGAATTACAATTACAATCATAAAGGAAGAGATTGAGACCCAATGAGGACACGAAGAAGGCAGAGATGAAGATGAGGATGGAGAAGATGAAGATGAAAATCTGTTGACCAAGAAACAGAGAAGGTCTTCAAAAGAATGGGGGAATAGAGGCTCTGCTTACCAAGAAGCAGAGAATGTCTTCAAAAGAGAAGACGGGCCTCTACGAAATGGATGCCATTAGAAAGATGCATGCATCCATCCTCTTCCATTCACTAGACACAGGGCCGACTTCATCTCAGTAAGAGAGATAGGGGACAGAGTTTCATGAGAAAGCTTCTAAACTCGTAAAATGAGATGGAAGTTATTATTTCATGAGGCCCCTCTTCGGACAATGACAGCATCTGCTGTCATTCATGGAGCCAAAACCCAATATAAGGAGAAGTGATGGCTACATGTCCGAAGATACTATGTCAGCAGCTTCCACCTGGTCTAAGGGCATAGAGACGAATCCTTACCAGCAATACATAAAGGATGCGGTGAATGGGACACCAGACCAGCAGTCAAAGATCCAAGGTGAACGTGTCGTGGGATTTGAATGAAGTTGAAAAGGTAACTGATCTATCCACCGATCAGTTTACTGATCTCTTATCACGTACTGAGCCTAAACAGCTTATTCCCTTGTGTAGGAATAAGAAGGAGGATGCTCAGGAAGAAGTACGACAGATTGCTGCACCACCTCAAGCAGCAACTATCAGATAAGAGAAACCTACACTGCCTACTCTTGGCGTTGTCACTCCACCTCTCTCCAACATCCTGGAGATGATGACAAAAAGGGGGAAAAGTTTCAAGTTAAGAGTCACTGTGAAGACCAAACCTTATTCTAAGAAGGAAGCGGAGGAAGAAGCTATGGTAGTCAGGAAGCACCTACCATCTGCAACTACAAGCTGGTACAACAAGCTGATCATTCAAGAAGATTTGATTGAAAGATGCAGTAAGCTAATGCAGCATGTAGATCAGATATGGTAGAGAGAGAAGAAGAACTCTCTGGTGGAAGAGATGGAAACAACAAACTGTCTGAAACTGAAGAAGGAAGTAAAACTAGTTAAAGATGTAGCAGCTTACTTACCTTCACATTTGTTCTGAAATGTATTTGTACTTGTACAATCATTCAGTTTCAGTAAAGAGTCTTCTCTTTTAAATGACTCTTGTTCTTATTGTGTTTTGTCATCATCAAGATAAAAAGGGAAATTGTTGGGATAATTCAATAGTTGTCTTGATAAGATAAAACAGTATGTGTAATAAGACAAGAACAGTTTGCTTAGGGTATAAGTACCTAGTTTCCACATTATATACATGAATCTATAAGAGATCATGTAATGGTTTTCCAAGTAATAAGGAAAACCAACCTTAGAAGAAATATGAAGATATCTTCTAAGAACAGCAAGCTAAGGGTTGCTGGAAGTAGCAAGCAGGAAGCAGCATGGAAGAAGCAACAAGCTGCTGTAGCAGAAAGCTGAAGGAAGCAGCAAGTAGGATGCTGGAAACAGAAAGCAGCAAGGAACAGCATCCTGAGCAGCAAGCAATGAAGAGCTACAGTAGTCTACAAAGATAGTAGGAAGTAGCCAACGGATCTTTTGTAGGAAGATAAGTGCTACTCTCACCCAAGCAGAACGAGGAAGACCATGCAACTCAAGAAGAAGCAAAGCTATCTGACAGCTAGAATAGCTACCCGTTGCATGAACGTCAAAGATGTCAGGCGCATTAAATGCTCATGTCAGGAGCAGTTCAGATGCATTTAATGCGACCATAAAGAAGATCTTTGGAGATCAGAGCTCAAATTCAAAATGGATAAGTATCTCTATTCAACGGATACTTTTTTCTACCTCTATAAATAGAAGGTGGGATGACTGAGAAAACTGTTGAACACAGTCAAGTGGAAAATCAGAAATACTCCAAAGCTTATTCCAAGCTTTCCTTTGTTCAAGCCACTCAACCTTCGAAGCAGTTTACCATTCAAGTGTTCGAGCTCTCAAGTTCAAGACTGACTTCGCCACAACAGTTGAAGAAACCATTTATCTTTTAACCATTTGTGCTGTGTGCGCCAGGTTTTTTAATCGGTGTACTTAGTTAATAGGATTGGATCCTTGCTAAGTTTATAGTCTTGTATAGGCTATTTGTCCTGTGCAGGATTGTGTATCCTGTGTGGGTTTGTGACCTAGGAATCTGGGATTCTGAAGGTATAACTTGTTAGGAAGAGGTTTGTAAAGCTGAGGCTTGTAAATCGAACTGACTTAACGAAGTTCCTCCTCTGGGAAGGAGTAGAGTGGACGTAGAAGGATTACACCACCTTCAAACCACTATAAGCCATAAGTGTTTATTGCTTTGATTTAATTGTTGCACTGCATATATCGCATATCTATCTTGCTGAGCATATCATAAGCATTATGTTCAAGAATTCTGCTAAAACTCATATTTGAAAAGAAAACTGGTTTTTAGAAAACAGAAACTCTATCAAGTTTATTCCGCTGCATACTATGATACCGAGTCAGAAACCTGAGTAAGCCTTTGGCCAGGTTGCTGAATCGAGACAAGTTACTGTATTCATCCTTGAATCAGGAACCTGTTATACAGAAAAGTCTTAAAAAATCCAAAAATCGATAGAGGTTCATTCACCCCCCTCTGAACCTCTGACCACTTGGGACCAACATATTGGCTACAATAGGGACCTAGAGGAGGAATCGGGGTTGGGCCTCCTAATGGGCTTAGGCGTCCTGTGTTCGGCCCAAACATCCAGCTTAAGTCCATCAATTATAACTCGGTCCACTAAAGAGTTATAATTGAACTACCGCCTCAATCCCATATTACAATATGGGCTCCTTCTTATTATGTGCATGTTTATTTCCCTGTGTTTAAGATATCGAATGTCCGTAAATTAAATAAGTTACTGACAACTTAATTAATTTACATCT
The DNA here is from genome assembly GCA_946896805.1 of Scutellaria galericulata. NCBI lineage: Eukaryota > Viridiplantae > Streptophyta > Magnoliopsida > Lamiales > Lamiaceae > Scutellaria > Scutellaria galericulata. The sequence continues at coordinate 8,490,635 of OX335798.1, read as the reverse complement.
AATTCCAAGAGTAGTACCACTCATCTTTATTATCATACCGGACTAAATCCACCTGTAGGGTTTACATGATAATCCTTATGAGCTCCTCAAGGGGACATCGTCATCCTAAATAATTAGGACATGGATTCCTTCTATAATCAACAGCACACCATATAAACAGTATTATCTCTCAATTCACCGAACTTATTGATTTATGAATAAATCTCACCCATTGGCAAATTAAAGAAACAAACACTGAGTACATGTGCCCGTTATTATATACGGATTAAGAAGACGCACATCCATAATAATAGAGGTCTTGTTCTTTTACATAGTCAGTACAAATCGAACAACCTCAAATGGTTCTGCTCAATACACACAAAATGTACTAGTGTAACTTTATAGTCAAGATAGACTAATACCAAATTACATTACAACCATTCCAATGGTTTGTCCAAATCCATCTTGGTTGTGAGCTACTATTTATAATTTATAAGGAATTGATAGCATGATCTTCTGTGTGGCACCACACACCATGTTATCTACAATATAGATTAATCTGGACAATTATATTAACATATATAACAAATATAAAATGCAAACATTTGACCATAATGAATCTCATATCAAAAACATGTTCATACAAAAGCTAGGCTTATAATATACATCCTAACAACCATACAATTGTACACATAAATTATCAATTTCTTATACATTTATTTACATTAGCATTTGTAAAGTGATCAAATGGCGAAGAACATTTTTGTTGGTGCTTTTATCTGCATTATTTTACTCTCTTTTGCTATGGATTCTGTCGTTGCTACTCCTCGAGGTTATTACCATTGATTTGGTGCATTCTTTTTTATGATTTTATTTGATTCTATTTGCAAATCTAGTATAATTGTTAGAACATATTTCATTAGTTACAAGAATGATTATAGTTTTTAAGAAAAATTATACCTTTCAAGAATAAAGAAAATATAGTTTAACTATTGATAAGTATCTCTAGTAATTGTTTTATAAAATGATTTGAAAAATAAATAAATTAATAATAAATATTCTAACAGTGTTTATTTCCCATGCATACAGATCTTGGGACAGTGCAATTATGCACACGGCTAATACCAACACCATTTACATGTGTAGAGAGTGCTTGCCAGGCCAAATGTAAAGCTCTCATACCAAAAAGTCTTATAAGAGGATATTGTAATCTTGTTCGAAAGAATAATACCTGCGTTTGCAATTATGTATGTCCTCCCATTCAAGATTAGGAGCCTTTCTTTTTCAATATATTGCCCCAATAAGGGTCTCAATGCATGATGAAATATCAGTATTTTTCAATATTATTTGACCATCCATTGATTGTAATTTTTTTGTTTTTTTAAATAAAGACACTTGGAGATCTTAGCCTCGTGTTAATTTGATACTCTTTGCAGTTTAATTTATATTATTTTTCAGTTTGATTCGTGCAATTTTTTTTTTTTTTTTTTGTTATTGTATAAATAGAGCATGCTAGTTTAGTGTTGATAAGAGTGATTATTACTTTTTAATATAATAGGGTAATATATATATATATATATATATATATATAGACACACATATATATAATAAGAGGATCATTTAAATAAGTTTGATTCTTCATTGAATATTTGAATCATGAAAACCCATTTTTCTAAGATTTTTTCATTCTCTTCGGAATCAAACATCAATTGCAACAATTTGATAGACCAATCATAAAAGCCCACTTCTCTAATATGGGTGTTTTTTTTCCCATAATTATTGCTTATAAAATATAAAAATTGAATCTTCTAAAAAAACAATTGTTGATAAAATCTTGTAGGTGATATCAATTACAGAAGATGTATAAAGGTACAAGTTTTGAGATTTAATTACGTCAGTAATTGGAACCTAATTAAAATGTCCAATGATGTGCCAAATTGTTGAAAAATTAAAGGTTACGTTGCAATTTGTGGTGACATTGTATATGAAAGAAAGTTAAAAGGTGATGACTTGTTTTATAATTAACCATATTTTAAAGGAGAACATGTTATGTTTTCATGTACATATAGTTATTCTTAAATATTTAGATTTACTTTTTAGGGAAATATAAAAATGTAAATTTTTAAGTTTGAATATATAGAATCTCTTTTGACTCAACCATCTCATGGTAAATGATGTATGTTACCCAAACTTAAATTTTGGATTTGAGCCACAAAAGTAAAAGTCATGAAATTCTTTGATCATGTGAAGTAATTATAAATTTATATTAAAAATAATAAGTACTAACACATGTGCAAACTAACATAAAATATTGTTTTCTTCAATGATCCAACTCAGTCTAACTCAATATCTACAAATAATAAAATAAAACATCTTCTTTATGTTTTGATATAAAATAATATAATATATTAATATTGTGGTAAGTTACTCAAATAATATTAAAAGCTATGCAACTATAATTTGAATAATTATTTGATAAATGGTAAGTTATTCATAATTTTTAAAACATGGAAATTGGAATAACTAGATACATATGCATAATATGGTAATCAGTTACTCATTATTTTCAAAGCATGGAAATTGAAATTTTGGGTGTTCAACCGGTTTGGAAAGCCAGAACCAAACGGGAACAGAATCGAGGTCAACGGTTCAATTTCGGTTCGGGGTTTTTCAAAACCGGGAAATCGACGGTTCCGAATCGGCGGTTCGAACAGGCGTTAACTGTCGATTTATCTTTTTTTTTTATATTATATACAAATAATATTATGTATTTATGTTATTTTACTCTTTAATTTTAAGTTGTATTATAATTGTAATATTTATATGCAAATTTAATTTTAAAAAATTAAAAAAATTAAAAAAATAAATAAATATATATATATATATTGAAACCGCCCAAACCGGCAGTTCGAACCAGATCTGCCAGTTTACAAACCAAAACTGAAATCGAAATCCCTTCAATTAGATTTCGATTTGACCTTCCATTATTTTTCGAATCGACGGTTTTGAATTGAAACCGACGGTTCGAACAATTTGAGCATGTCTAATAGAAATGAAATATCATAAAATGGTAACTGGTTACTCATTTTGCTGAAATAAGGTAGACTGATTTTCTAAGCATCAATTTAATTAGTAATTATTTTTCAGAAACTATATGGTAATTTAAAGTTTTAGAAATTTGTTTTTGGGTGGGAAATATTGTCATTACTACTTTAAGGTATACTAGTATATTTCTTGTGCATTGCACGAATTGTCATTTTTTTAGTTGATTCTAATAATTATATCAAAAGTGTGTTTATAAGTTTTTTCTCTAATAATTAGTCCGAAATTTATAATTAAAAAAAAATTATTAATTTTCTAATTTTTATTTTATTTGATGTCACTTTATTTGTATTTTAAAATTTTTCAAGTATTCTTTTTTACTTTAAACACGTATTTTTAACTTCAATATTTTAGTTTACTACTATAACCGAAACTACTATAAATCTAAAAGAAAAAAGAAAAAACACTCAAATGCACCAAAATTTTGTTTTGATAATTTGATTTTATATATGCAATGTAAATAATAAATTAAATCACAAAACTGATAAATTTGATGTGTCATGCATTGAAAGGTGATTGTTAAATGAAGAATTTTAAATTTAAATTTAAATTTGTTTTAAAAAAAATTATCACCTCCACAGTACCCGAAAACAACTTTATAAAATAAATTGAGAAATCCTTTTTTTTTAAAATAAAATATTAAATATAGTTAAAAAGATTAAATAAATTTATAAAAAGATTATACCACAAGCTTTGTAGTTCAAGGGGTATCTCACATTTATAAAGATGTAGATTGTGATAATCATGGTTTGAACTTGTTGAGATATTTCTGTCTAGGTTTTGATGAGACAATGTTATATTAGATGAGACTTTAGAGTACCCATTTTCCACAGGTTATAAGTGGATTCTTGGTTAATAAGTTTAATTTTCTGAGTCTTGAGTTATAAAGTTGCAAAAATCAGGAAGATGTAGTATATTGATTCTAGCAAGATTCTGGAGATAAAGAAATCTTAAAGATTGGCCGGAAAGTCAGTAAGTTGAAGAAGAAACCAGGATCAGGAAGCTGGATTAGCAAGCAACAAACAGATAACAGTAAGGAAGACTGGGAGCTGACTGCAGGTTTCGAGAACAGGAAGCTGACGCAGATCAAGAAGCTGGCACAGAACAGTTAGCAGCTACTGCATCCTGAGCAGAAAGCTGTAAGTTTATCTAACTTATTTATTGCAGTACGAGGTATAATATGAATGTTGTACGAGGAATGGTTCCTGTCAAGCATCCGTTAGATAGAAGTTAGTGTCTGGCCAATGAGGTGATACCACCTGAATCCGCAGCTTTGCAAAAAGTACTGTAGCCGAGGAGTGGCGCCATTAATGCAAATCAGAGAAGGACGAACACTTCTCCCCAGTTTTTCCAGACACATTAATTGCAAAGATTTGCAAGATCAATTTGAAATGCAACAAGGATAGTGCCTCTCTTCAATGGGCATTTTCCTGCTGATATAAATAGGAGGAAGGAGTGACTGTGAAGACAACTGAACAACCGAACTACTGAACTCATTGCGAATATTCTCAAGCTATTCTTTTCTCAAGCTTTTCTCAAGCTATCCAAGTTCAGTCACTCAACCTTCTGAAGTAGTTAATCAAAGTTTTAGAGCTTTCAAGTTCAAGACTGTTTCAAGTTTGCACCAGTTGAAGAAACACATATACTTTTAATCATTTGTTGTGTGCTAGGTTATTTTAGTTGGTGTCCTTAGCTGGAAGGATTAGATCCTCACTAAGTGTTAGTCTTGTGTAGGCTTATAACTATATGTGAGTTGTGTACCCTGTGTGGGATAATGCTTAAGAATCTGATTAATTCCAGTAGGTAAACTTGTTTGGAAGAGGTTTGTAGAGAAGTGTCTTGTAAAGCAAACTGACCTAACGAAGTTCCTCCACAGTGAAGGAATAGAGTGGACGTAGAAGGATTATGTAACGCCCCGTTCTTGTAGACTACAATAGAATATCAGAGTTTAATAAATTTTCTTTTTTTTTTGGGCGTCCAACTACTTGATAAAACATGCATTTTCAAGGTAATTTAAAATTCTTTAAAGAACGGTAAGTCCGTTCGAACATTCCCTGTTTTATAAAACGTGTATCATACAAAACGGAAGACAAACATATATTTTTTTTTATAATTATACAGCTAAACTGTACAACTTGACAAACTAGATTTTCCAAAATATTTCAAGATCGTTTTCTTTACAGCAAAATAATACGACACCTGTTTCACTTCCAATAAAACTCTTTCACAATCCTTAAAGTATCGGCTACTAGCATCCACCACTTGTACACCATGCTCCAAGATTCATTAAGCTGAAAACATTTTTAATATAAAGGGGTGAGTGCATAAAATCACTCAGTGGGGTGGGATGGTGAACATTTAAAACATTGGAAACACGTAACCATAACACTCCACAGCACATAAATGCGGTTTTAAGGCCGCCTTTTTGAAAATACGGTTCTAAGCCGCCGTGAAAACATTTTTACATGGCTTTTAGCCACCTTGGGGTTAGTGTGGATCTGTGCCACCATAGAGTTAGTGTTGATCTATGCCACTTTCACTCTTCCACTCCCATAACACTCATTCACTCTCATAACACCCGTTCACTCTTTCACTCTCATAACACTCATTCACTCTTTCACTCTCATAGCACTCTTTCACTCTCATAACACTCATTCACTCTTTCACTCTCATAACACTCATTCACTCTTGTCACTCCATAACACTCCCTCTCATCTCACCCACATTGCACAATCACTCATGTCACGTAACAGGCACATATTGCCACGTTCACAAATCAATCATGTTCAACTCACATCAGCCAATTACTGCACTTTATGGACTTAATCACTCATACGGGAAAAAAGAAATTCCCCCATAACTTATACTACACTTCACCACTCAAAAAAATACAACACCTTTCACTTTGCACAACACATTTAAACTTTCAGATTATAATCAAATACATACAATAATTGCACATAAAAACGCACATTGTTCACATTATGTAGTTTATAAGAATTAACCCCCGCCTCTTACTCACTTAAAAACTTAAAAGTAGAAATACAGAAATTACCCCCACCTTAGATAAGTGGTGTCTCTAACAACTGCTACGTTTCAAGAAAAGTACAGGATTCCTCGCTTGCGTTTCCTACAAAAATATATGAATATAAACTTATTCTAGCAGCTTTAAGAGACTATTCATAACTTAAATTAAAACATGAATTAAGATATTCCTAACTAAGGTCGATAATTGGGGTCTATAGATAAGAACTTTGAATAATAAGGAAGATGACTCATATTATTTGGAAAACGGGTTTTTGTGCAAGCTGAGAGAGAGATAAATTTGCAAGAAAAAAAATTAAATCTTGCTAAATGAATCAATTTTGCAAAATAAATAAATCTTCTAAAAATAACTAAATCTTGCGAAATTAAACTCACTTGATAAAATAAATTAGTCTTGCAAAATAACTCATTCTTGCGAAATTAAATCAATTTTGTAAAATATTTCAATCTTGCAAAGTTGAGACTTAGTTTGCAAAGTAAAAGCTCAATTTGCAAAGAAGAAGTTTTATACTGCTAGGTAAATTAATCTTGCAAGAGTTAACTAACTTTGCAAAATGACATAAACAACTTGCAAAATAGAAATAAAATTTAATCTTGCAAGGTTGGCATTAAACTTGCAGAGTAAAATAAATCTTTGCCAAGCTAAAAGGATTGAATTTTGAATTGCACTTTGCAAAGAAATGCTAAACCTATAAAAATAGCTCCTGTAACTATAAAAGAAAACCCTCTTTTCAAATATCCAATGTCAAAGAGAGTGTAACACTTCAGATCAAGAACCTCAAATATGCAAGATCAATCTCACATAAAATTATAAAACAATCAAGAATATAAACTGAGAAATGAAGAACGAATCGAAGAGTAAAGATCAACACACGATTTAGAGTGGTTCGGGTTAAAAATCCCTACATCCACTATAGAGCCAATCCACTATATGAATCAAGAATTCGAAGTACAAATCACCAAGAACAAGAACTCAGAAAAACAGTAACTCTAAACTCTATACAACTTTGCAGTGATCTCTCTCTCTCTCTAGTGCTCTGATGAATCTCATCCCTTTTGATGGAATGAGCTCCTCTTTATATAGAGTATACCAGCGAAAACCGTTCCCAAATCCATCGAGTAACGAAAGAGATATGGACCCCGCAAGCTTACCTGCCAAACAAACCAAACTGAAATAAGCTGAAGAAGGAAAAATGAGAAACCGTTTTTACCTGTCTGAAATCGCGTTTTGAAAGTGCGATTTTATAAGTGAAGGTGCGACTTTCTCTATACTTAGCAATAGACTCAGCTGAGTCTATTCCTTCCCTTTCAAAACGCGATTTTATAAGTGAAGGTGCGACTTTCTCTATACTTAGCAATAGACTCAGCTGAGTCTATTCCTTCCCTTTTTTTCCTTCGTTTTTTTTTCTTGATTGCATGCAATATACTTCACAGAGAGAGAGAGAAGTATTGAGAGAGAGAAAGAGAGACCGATGGGGAGAGAGAGATGGAGTGTACTGTCGTTGCTTTCTCTTGCTTTCCTTTCCTTCCTTTTTCTTTTCCCCTTTCCCATCTTAGCGTGAGGTGTTGGAGTGTGGGAGCGAGTGAGGGCAGGTGGCAAAATTGGCTGATGACTAGCCATTTCATGGCTTTAGTTAGTTAATTAATCTGTTACTTAGACTTAATTAATTAATTCTTAGCTTAATTAAGAGTATCACTTAAATAAATTCTTAGCTTAATTAATAAATTTTAAGTTTAATTAATTCGGGGTGTTATAGATTACACCACCTTCGAACCACTATAAGCCTTTATGTGTTTACTGCTTTTGATTTCTTGCTGCATTGCATTGTTATATCTCTCTCTTGCTGCATATATCATAAGCATACTGTTAAAGGATTCTGATAAAATCATATTTGGAAAAGAAAACAAGTTTTCATAAAGAAACTCTATCTTAGTTTATTCCGCTGCATACTGTGATAACCGAGTCAGGAACCTGAATCAACTTACTGTCACGTTACTGAATCGAGTCAAGTTACTGCTTCTCTATAGAATTAGGAACCTGTTCACTAAAAGTTTTTAAAACGCAAAATTTGATAGAGGTTCATTCACCCCCTTTGAACCTCTGACTACTTGGGACCAACAGAACTTAATCACACATGTAAGTTTTCTAGTCTTTATTGTATTCTCCCTTCTACTCCCCTCATAAAAAAAAATTAATTTTTTTTTAATATTATGATTTAAATTTATATAAGTAATCTATTTAGTGTGATTTTTTTTTGTAATATATTTCTATTTACTTTTTAAATTTCTACATTTTAGTCTAAATCTACCATAAATAACTAAAAAGACTTATTATTTTTTACACCAATGTCCAAATCAAATAATTATTCAATCAAAGAATATGGTAAATATTTTATTTTATGAACCATATAAGTATAAAATTTAATACTATTAAAAGATGATTAATTTAGTGAATTACTATTTTAGTTACTATACAATTTGATGGAATATATAGTCTAGATTGTAATTTAATTTGAAAAGAACATATTAAATCGGTGCCTCTGAAAAGGCAAATAGAATTAGATTTGAGTAAATAATCTTCACATTAATTATTTAATTTGATTTAATGACTTTTTCTCATATTTCCCATATTTATTAACAAAATATTTAATACCATACCACTGTCTTTAATTGACTCATTCATGATTACAAAATCAGATAATGATTATGTGCCAGGATTTTATATTTTGAGATTTGAAGTAATATTTCATAGGAAACGTTAATTAAGAAAAGAAAGAAAAATTTTCTTATTTTAATATCGATCATTAATAGGATTCACCAAATCACATGATAGTAAGGGGATGTTTGGACTGGACTTGGTACATCCGGATTTTGGATGGACTCAGTCCAGTCTATGTTTGGACAAAAATTTGTAAAATCCTACTTTTTCTACAATTCCCAATAAAAACATCTATTTTTTACCATTCCCAATAAAAACATCTACTTCTTCTACAACTCCCAACAAAAAACATCTACTTTTTCTACAATTTCCTATGTGAAAATGACATCTTAACTATAATTCTACTCAAAATTCAAACTCACAAAATCCTTCTCAAGCCTAAATCCAGATTTACTAAAGTCACCTTAAGTCCAGTCCAAACACCCCCTAAAAGTATGATTATGATTTCCATCTCCTGCAATCCTCTATATATACCATACCAATACATACATATATATATATATATATAAAGTATCTGATGTTGCTCCGATCCAAAGCTCAGGTTCTTCAACTTCCCGATCCAAAAACTGATGATCTTGAACACGAAGACCTGCAAAATAAACACCGGGAGGAGTTCCCGGCGATGGGACTCCGACGCTCAAGTCAGAAAAAGGAAGAGGATATTTTTGCAAGTGTACGTGTGTGTATTTTGAATTTAAGTGTGCCTAAGGAAAAATAAAGAATGAACACAAGAGGTATATATAGACTCCCTGGAATATGAGTTGGTTGAGATTCATCCCTTAAAGTATGGGATACGGACTAACAGTTCCGCTGAAATAGCGGTTAGTTAGGTTCAAAGTCTGTTCGTCATATCTCACGTTAATCAGTTCCTCTTTCGTTAGTTCGTTCATAGGGTAGTAACTCAGTTCGTTTAGCTTCGCCACATACCAGTTTTTCCTCATCTAATTTAGTTCGTCATCGTACTTCCCGACTGCACTGGCTCGCGCTTCCTTAGTTCGATCAGGAGATGGCCGAACAACTTGTTTCTGCATACCTCAAGTGCTTTGACTTTGGCCTTAGTTCGGTTTCTAAGAGAAGGACTCGGTTCGACTTTGTTCGACTAAGTTCGGTTTATAAGAGGACTTGGTTCGACTTAGTCCGACCATATCAGTATCCATTTCTTATACATTTGTTGGCAAATAAAAAATAAAAATTTTGAAGTGAAAATGGAGAAGAAGATTTTTGGTGGTGTTGTCCTTTGCATGATTTTAATCTCTTTTGCTATGGATTCTGCTGTTGCTACTCATGGTAATTTTTTTATATTTTGTTTTTGTGAATTTATTTGATTTTATTTCCAAATCCCGTATTAATTTTATAACATATTTTATTAGCTTGAAATGCCTGATTGAAAAAAAAAAAAATTATTAAAAAAGTTTAATCATTCAAGAATGTAGGATTTTTTTTTTTCAAATGTCAATGGTTGTTGTGTTTATACAGTATTAAACTATATATATATATATATATATACACACACCATACGAAAAATATCATTCTTGAGATGTAAATTTTTGTCTCTGATTTTAATTATATCCGTCATTTGAGACAGATTTTTGGGTCACTAAACTATTGGTTTTCAAAAATTCGATACATATATATTTTTGTCTCCAAATTTCAACCAAATTTTTATCTCAAAAAGAAATCAATCAAATTACCCATAAAGTGAAAATGGATTATGTATGTCCCTAATATTCGGTCAATAATTCATCATTGCTTATTTTGTCATTATCTTTATTCAAGAATTTCCTGTAACACAAAGTGACTCTAAAAAAGAGTTACAAATTGAAGTGATACTATTTGGTTCTTTATATGTTTAATTTACAATTATAAAGCAAATGATAAACTGTATAAACTGTTAGAAGTATCCACCTTTCAACAATCCAAAGCAAAAATGTCACACTTTAAGGTCATAATTTTCCCATGTTTGGATGTCAATTAATCCTTAAATGTTTGTTTTGATCAAGTCTTATATATTTCAGAAATGAGAAGGATTTAATTGATGCAATTGACCATTTGGAATGATTTTTGAAGATGTTGATTTGTTCTTCAAGAAAATGGGCAGAAGAGTGAATCCTTTGTTAAGGCGTGGGCACGCCTAAGGATCCAGACGGAAAAACTTAACTTTGGTGCCCAAATCTCACCTCTCACATTCAAATCTAATTTCCTCCTATATTTTAGGAACCATTATCCCCATGAACTTATTTGGAGACACGCTTATTTTTATTGTGATTTTGGGATCTTTAGAGTTTCTCTAGTTTTTTAGTTTTTAAAGAGAAGGAAGAAAAACTCCCATGGAGAATTATCTTTGCTTTGATCTACGTATTATTATGGATTGCTAAATTGTTTGTCTAGCCGGATAATTGGAGGCATGGTTCAACGCAATATGTGAGATCTAACTAGTTTTTCCACTCTTTCATTTTTCCATCATTTGTATAATCCCTGTGTTCAATTATATTGTTTGGCGGATTGTTTAACTTGATCACTTAATCAATTTGTGAAAATGATATGTGCCAATTAGATCATTAAATCTGTAATTGTTTAATTGTTTCTAATAATTGTGGCAAGTAGCATAATTGATCGCACCCCACTTTCGATTATGGCTATAGGGGATATGCAACCTAATCTAAATGAATCTACATGTGTGTTTGTTGGCTAGAATTGGGTCTTTCTAGGTTGAATGCAGTCGGTAAATTAAATCCTACGATGGTATCTAGGGTTGTTTATTTGGCTAGAGAAATAATTAGAGATGGTATCCTAATTATCGACTAATTATGGAAAGATTAGGTTGTTAGGTGGTACCAACAACTATAGCCAATTTGATGTTAAAGTGAAAGAGTCATCCTTGCATCTGTGAGCATATGAGTTGAATCATTTCGAAGATTGTCTTGGCTAGATATTTTATTTCATCAAATCACTTCATTTTTAATCTGCTGCAGATTTACTTTAAGAGCAAAATTCTATCTTTCCCCCCTTTTTGTTTCATAATTTGCACTAAGTTAATCTGTTTTACCGGTCTCTGTGGATACGATCCTACTTACCACTATCGCAAGTAGTATTTTAGTAGGTTTAATTATTTGTTGGTTTCGATTCCCACCAATGGGTCTGAATCAGCCTTGTAAATCTCATTCTAGTCCACTATTCTTTAGTTTTTCATCCACAAGCCAATGAGCATTTCATGAACATGTCTCTGAAGCAAGATATTAATTTAACACTGTACTAGCTTCTAAAATGAAGCTGTAACAAGTTGAACAAAAAAGGGTCATGTCCAGAATCCAAAAAGCATGGTAGAAGAACCACTACGAGGAGGAGGATTGATAAGTTTGCGGAAATAGAACTATAAAAAAGGATGAAAATCAGAAACTCAATATTTTGCATAAAGAATTTAGTTTTACATCTGATTCAACAGGCTCAGGAACACATAATTTTGTTGTAATAATTACTGCTGTATACTGATAAACAAAGTAAAAAGATGCATCAAGGGCGGAACACTTATACATCCTCTTCCCTCTTCTTTCTGCCTCATCAAAAGCAGCCTTCTCAGTCATCATTTTCAATGCATCAATAAACTGAAATATCATCAAATCTTTGGCTTCCATGGTCCCTTGTAGTCAGAGGTTGGGAATGGTTGGTGTTGTCATCCCAATCCTCAGGCTGCAAGCACAGCAATTTTACACACAAATCAGTAATGAGACAAAAATCGAGTTTACCTTTCCCAACTATTCTCAAGCGAAATTCTAGGTCAAGACTTCAGAATATGTATATTTGGGAATTTTCTCCCTCAAATCAACTTCTGGCTCTACATTCTGTTTCCTGGTTGATCATTTCAGATCAAAATATGTCTTGATATTTGGAGCATGCGTATTCAGGTAATCTTGTCGGAGCTAAAAACCGTTGGATATAGCTGAACGCAAGACGGGGAAAAACTTCTTGAGCAATTGACACGTAAAGTGGAAAGATAACATTGGAGAATGACTGGAAATGGCTTCATCATGAGCAGAATGTAATAATCATTTCTTCAGTGGCATAGAAGAAACCTTTTAACAAATAACACCACATTTAACAAAATGTATTAAGCCACAGCCCTTACTAAAACATCTGCAGCCTCGTCTCCATCCAATTCCATTCTCCAGAAGCTGATTCTAATGGTTGCTCCTTTTGTTTCTTACCGGAAACCATAAAAGGCACATTTACTAGGTAAAAAGTCGCATGCCCTTGAGCCCCTGACAATCATAGTATGGACAATCACTTGAGCAGCATGCTCGATCTCAGCCCAAACCAGGATATACAATAACCATCACCCTCACCTATCTAGGATGATTGGTAATAAAATCCTGAGCAACTAGAAGATTACATGTTGTTTCCTCCATTGAAAGATTTGGCGAAAATCTTTCAATTTGCAGCCATTTTGTCGGTCACAGGCACTATTTAGCTCAATAACTTTTGAGATCACCTGAGAGTCTAATCGAACACCCTTGTCTATCATGTCAGTAAGCAAAGAGTCAATAGCAACAAGATTCTGCTTATCCGTTAAATTCAAAACAAGGGCATTATCCATGTCAAATTCACTACCCAAAGGTAATGCCTCATACTTGCCAGTGCCCTTGTTGGAGTATTCTGCAGAGAAGTGCCGATTAACTTGCCAAAGAAGAGTATCACTTTCCTCAGCAATTTTAAAACTTTCAAGCGCTTTCTGAAATATAGGGTAACGAAGGACAAGGAAATTTTCCTTCATGTATTCAAGAATTTTCACCATAGCCAATATTTCCCCTTCTCTGCAATAAATTTCAATTAAAATGTTGCATGTAGCTTTATCAGGTTGCACACCAGCTTCTTGCATTTTGTTAAATATTTACATAGCTTCCTTGAATTTTTCTGAGATTAATGAAAAAGAACACATTGAAGAGTTCACCATATGATATAATTGTTGAACATCCAACATGTTCATGCAATGATGTTACATCATGTTGTAACCAGATTTCACATAAGCTATAAGAAGTCACAAGGCTTGTCTCCTAATCACAAAAGCGTGATATAATTGTTTACTCCTTACAAAAATTACTAAATAAATTACACCATATGCTGTTTTATCCTAACAATGTGAAGGCACAAATGTTATAATGAAGTGTAAACCAACACTCCCAACATCTTAATAACAACACACAAAATAAGTAAAATCACTCACCAGATGAAGCAAGATACTCCATAAGAACCATATACGTGTGACAATTAGGTGAGAGCCCTGATTCAAGCATCTCTTTGTATACATCACCAGCCTCGTTCACTTTTCTATTATTGAACAAAATCTTTATATACGTAGTGTGAGAAACGACGGTTGGCCGGCATCCCTTGGCCCTCATCTCCTTCCACAAATCAATCGCCCCATCAACATCTCCATCATTAGACATCCAATGTAGCATTGAAGTGTAAGTTGTTGGTGCGGAAGCTATGGTGTGGTAGAGAAGATGATTTTATTGATAGTATTTTAGGAGAGTTGCTACAACACACTCTTGAATTTACAATGATATTTTGATCACTTCACTCACTTGATACACAACACATTGCCTAGCCCTCTATTTATACTGGTACATGGATCTCTCGTTGTCTCTGATTGCCTCTTGTTGTCTCTGATTCTACTGAGGTAGTTGAGAAAACTAATGCACCAGCTATTGGTAAACAGGTTCCTGACCACCCGGCGGAACCAGTTGCTGAGAAAGCTATAGAAGCCTCTGTAGACATGGAATAGGTTGTTGTCCCTGAGGAACAGGAACCTGAGCACACAGCGGGATAGGTTGCTGCTCCAGATGCATAGGTTACTAATGAGTCTGTCGAGGGTTCAACAGATCAGTATGTTGGGTTCAAGCCAGAGTTTAACCAGCTTGTAGCTTTGGTGGAGAGGAAGAAGAAGAAGAAGCTAATGTTGAAGGGCTGGGCTAGTAGGAAGCTGATAGAGAAGCCCAAGGGCCAGACAAAGAGGAAGTGGTTAGGTCTAAGGATGCTCTGAAAGAGATAGATACACTGAACAGAGTTAAAGGTGACATCGACAATATTGATCCTGAAGCAGCTCAAGATGTCCTCATTAAGACTGTTGAGTCTATTTGGAGGAGGTTTGTCATCTCCTATGACTCTTGGAGATACATGCGGCTGTGTGCCGGTAGGGACTTAGTCCAATGGGAGGAGTGGTTGGAGACAAAAGACATCATTCTGATATGGGTAGCCAACTTCTTGGAGGACCCTGACAACCTCCCTAATGGACTACTACCTCTTTTCCTCAAAGAGTTTCTAGACGAAACTGTTGATGATATGATTAAAAAAATCTACGAGAGGTAGGAAAAGCTTTATGCTCATCTGATGAGCGAATCTGAGGAGATGCAGGATGAGCAATCAATGAAGGAAGGAGAAGATAACTCAATCGTGCAGATCCCCATTACTGAGACTGCTGGGACCCCTATTGAGCTGAAGTTGGTAGAAGCTCAACTAGATACCCTCACTCTTGAGGAAGCTAATGAAAGAATGCTGCGACTGGGGATGGAGGCTAGCTTAGTAGAAACCCAAAAGCCCCTCAGAATACTGCAGAAAAGGGAAGAAAGTTCTACAGTTGCACAAACACATGACTCTCCTACATATACAGGTATTGCAGCTCTTTCTCATATCACTACTTTGGATGTGATGGATTCTGAGGATAATGTGATCACTTATCCTAATTCCCCTATTTACCATGTTTTATCATCTAAGGGGTAACCATCACAAAAAATCCATGGAGTATGTCAAGATATCCAGAAGGAGCACGTCGATGAAGCATCCGTGGAGGAGGTTGCAGAAGCAAGACTCCCTATACTGGCTGAAGTAGTGGTACAATATGCTGAGCAAGAAGAGGAATCATCACCTCTTGATGAGCTTACCATGGAGCTTATCAACCTAGCACTTCTCAGAATTGATCCCATCATGCTCAACCATCAAATTCTGAAAGTGGTCACCAATAGGATTCTTGAAGGTCCAACTGCTAAAGTAACTGCTGACAAAGAACAGGTTGCTGAAATTAGTCAAGTTGTTGATGAAGCAGTTAAGGAGGTTGTTGAGGTGACTATAGCTACTATATCTCAGGTAGCTAAAGTTACTGAGGAAGCAACAGTTGCCGATGCTGTAGTTGAACAGGTTCCTGAAGCTGGTCAGGTTCCTGATATTGAAGTGATGGAGGTTGCCGAACCTCAGGAAGTTGTTGAAACAGTTGTTCCGATGAAGACCTTAGGCGTGGATACTGTTAAGACAGCTCCGACAGAGGATTTAGAAGGGAAAGACAAGGAGGATGAAGTGCCTGCTAAAGGCAAAGAGATTGTTGTTGCTGCCTTTGCTCCTAATCCAGATGATGGTGATGACTTATCAAGTTCAAATGATGATGAACCAGAGGATTTACCTCCATACAGAGAGCCCGACAAGATTAAGATGACAGTGCAGGAGAGAAGACGATATGAGATAGAATTGGAAGCAAGAGAGAAACAACAGGATGAAGAAGAAGTGAGTCAGGCCCTGGTTCCCTATACTCGTCAGGAAACAGAACCAGTGGTAAGGGTTGAGACTCTTTCTGACTCCCAAGAGCTATCTCTTCAGGGCTAATGGATGTTGTTCGAGGGCTGATGAGGGCCGTAGAAACTCATGAGATGAACATAGCCTCCAGCATCCAATTCAATGAGAAAGCACATTCATCTTCCATGCAAGAACTGAGGAAGGAGTTGTCTGAACTTCCTTCCAAGATACAAAGAAAGATGAATGATGAATTCAATGCCCAGTACCAGGCTAGAAGGAAGTTTGAGCGACAATAGAAAGCTGAGTCTGATGCCCGTGATGTGACCATGAAAGATCTTAAAGCTTCTGTTGATGGAGTAAAGAGCAATCAGACAGCTCAAAATATGGTACTAGACAATATGCAGGAAAACATCTCTACCCAAGGATAAGATGTTCGCAGTGTCAAGGACAAGATTCTAAACCTTGAACTCTTTGTGGGTGAGATGAGGGCTATCTTGATGAGGGCATTCCCTGTTGAAGCTGCTGAAGTTACTGCTCCCAATGCTGGAAAAGTTGATGATACCAAAAAGGGGGAAGACAATAAGCAACATCTTGAGCCAGATGATACAATGGTGGATGCCACTGCTAAGGAGATAGAAGAAAAAGGAGATGATGATGATGATACTGCTCCTCTGACCAGGATAAAGTGCAAAAGATCTGATTTTGGACATGGTCAGATTGAGCCGAAGAGGTGGAAGAATGACGATGGAGAAGGAGGTGCAGGTACTGGGGTTGTTGGGTCCCAAACAGCAAGCAATACTGCACAAATTGTTGCTGCATTGACTAAGCAGAGATCATACAGGCAGCAAGCACCTGGATGAGGCTGAGGAAGAGGAAGATCACAACAATTAGGTCAGTCTCTAAAAACCAAACCTTACATGGCTGATGTTGTTGATCCAAGCAGAAAGCTGAGCGAAGAAAGATGGAGGGAGTTGAAGATAGCAGAAGAGGAGAGGAGAATGAAGCAAGTTGATAGGATTTCGAGGCTTGGAGTAGTTGGGCCTCAAAGATCCAAAGTTGCTGAGAAGATAGATTCTGTTTTGCATTCCATTCCTGATCAAGAAGCTCCTGATTTCAACAGAGAAACTGCTTCTGCTGAACTTGATGTGCTGTTGGATCAGAGACCTAAGGATATCAATTCTTTTTGGGACTTGAATATCTTCGAGCTAGTATCTCTGCCCAAGAACAGGAACCCAACATTCAAAGAGATCACTCTCTTCAAAAGGTCAGAATACTTAAGATATTTTATAAACCTTCACAAATTTAACTATTTCCAAGGTTTTCCATCTTGTGAGAAAGCTCTAAAGAAGTATGAAGAACTAGCAAGAGAATGGAAGCTAGATCTACAGCTGAGTTTGATTGAAAGAGTTAAGAAAGTAGAAGAGATTCCTTACTGCCAGGACTTTTGGCTAAGGTGGATACAGATTCCTGAGATTACCGAGCAGATGGAGAAATCTTATCAGGATTTTATTTTAAACTGGTGGAAGGGGACGAAGTATGAAGAGGTCGTCAAACAGAATCAGCAAGCAGCTTTAGGATATGACCTTGTTAAGAGAAAGTTGTTTGGCGACAGTGGAACCTGAAGTAGTTTGCTTACTGAGTCTATCAGAAAGTTTTGTAGAGTAAGCACTACTTGTAAAGAATTCTTTGTATTCTTTATTTTCTTCATTTTATTTATGAAACTCAGATACTTAAAGCTTGTAATTAATTTGATGTAAAGCTTACACTGTACTATACTTGTACATATTACATGTATAAAAGTACATCTGTTTATGCTGCTTACTATGGGTTTTGTCATCATAAAAAAAAGGGGAAATTATTGGGATCTTTCTGTATAGATTTTGATGAGACAATGTAACTTTGGTTAGAATGTTAGAGTACCCATTTTCCACATTTTATAAGTGAATTTTTGGTTGATAAGTTTATCTTTCTAAGTCTTGTTTTGTAAAGATGTTATATATCAGAAAGATATAGGATACCAATGTTAGTAGGATTCTAGAGATGAAGACTAATTTTTAGCAAGAAAAGTCAGTAACCTGAAGAAGGAACCAGGATCAGGAAGCTAGATCAGTAAGCACAGGATTCTGGAACAGGAAGCTGTTCAGAACTAGGAAGCAGGTTTCAGGAATAGGAAGTTGTTCTAAAACAGGAAGCATACGCAGATCAAAAAGCTGGCGCAGAACAGTAAACAACTACTGTATCCTGAGCAACAAGCTATAAGTTTTCTAACTTATTTATTTAAGTACAAGGAATATACTGAATGTTATATGAGGAATCTGCCTAGTCAAGTTACCAGTAGATAGAAGTTAGTGCCAAGCTAATGAGGTGATGCCACCTAGACCCGCGAATCTGCAAAAGTACTGTAGCCGAGGAGTGGCACCATTAATGCGGATCAGAGTAGGACATGCCCTACAACCCAGTTTTTCCAATTGCATTTATTGTAAAAGATTTGAAGATCAAGTTTGAATTTCAACAAGGACAATGCCTCTCTTCAACAGACATTTTTCTATTGATATAAATAGAAGGATGGAGTGACTGTGAAGACCACTGAACAACTTGTATATTCTCTAAGCTCTCAAACTCTCAAGCTAATCTCAAGCTTCCCAAAGTTCAGTGACTCAACCTTCTGAAGCAGTCACTCAAGCATTTGAGCTTTTAAGTTCAAGACTAACTTCATTGTTGCACCAGTTGAAGAAACTCATATACTTTTAACCATTTGTTGTGTGCTAGGTTGTTTTAGTTTGGTGTCCTTAGTTGGAAGTATTAGATTCTCGCTAAGTGTCTAGGCTTTTGTAGGCTATTTTCTCTGTGTGAGATTTTGTACCCTGTGTGGGATTTGGCCTAGGAATCTTTGATTATAGTAGGTAAACTTGTGTTGAGAAGATAATTGTAAAGTGTATCTTGTAAATAAATCTGACTTAACAAAGTTCCTCCTCTGTGAAGAAGTAGAGTGGAGGTAGTAGAAATACACCACCTTCAAACCACTATAAGCCATAAGTGTTTACTGTTTTTGATAACTTACTGCATTGCATTGATATATCTTACTGCATACATAATCAGCATTCTGCCAAAACACTTTGATAAAATCATACTTGTGAAAAGAAAACGTTTTACAAATAGAAACTTTATCGACATATTTTCCATTGCATACTGTGATAACCGAGTCAGGAACCTGAAACAACATACTGACAGGTTATTGAATCGAGTCAGGTTACTGCATTCTCTGAGAATCAGAAACCTATTTACACAAAAGTTTTAAAGTTTAAAAATCGATAGAGGTTCATTCACTCCCCCTGAACCTCTGACCACTTGGGACCAACAAAGGTAATAAATTTATATATAAGGTAAATTTGTTATACCATATAAATATTACACATGTTTGTTTCAGCTATTTTATGAATTCATTATAGGTATTAAACAGATAACTTGTATGTAACTCATAGGTTTCTTTTAGGTATTATACAAACAGCTTATATGTATTACACATGGTCCTTTTAAGTATTTATATTTGTTTCATTAGATATAAATATAAATATACATGATCAGAAAGTGTAAACCATTATAAAATGAATAGTATTCTGGATTTACAATGTTAGAATCAAATTAAAACAATCTAACAATAGGTGTCTTCGAGCCAAACTCTTTTGTTAATGTTGAATTTCAAGTAGTATCTTTGCTCTTCTTGTTCTTCTCAAAATGACCTTAAATCCTTTGTCGTCGTCCTTTTGTAACTGAACGAGCTGGATCAAGGACAACATTTGATTGTTTTGATGTTACAGATTGAAGTGTAGAAACTGTTGGAGATATCAAATAGTCTATTGCAAGAAGATCTCTTTTATAACTTTCTTCAAGAATTCTTCTTGCTTCCTCATTTCCTTAACATTTCAACACAAGGTTGTAATACTTTTGTGCCATATCATGTCACCAAGGAATACTATCGCTTACCTTTCGGTTGTCGTTGTCAAACTTTTAAATCTGTCCCAAACATCTGATTTAGCTAGTTTTGTCCATCTCTTTTGTACATAAGTATCTGGTATACTTTGTGCAGAGTTAACATGTAGTTCTCTCAGACAATGATAGCATAACATACTATATTCCTCGAATTTCTTACAAGTACATGTTATCAGCTTCATCTCATAATCAAATATGACTCGATGCATAGGACCATTATCATCATGTGATGAAACATGATAAACCATTATGCTATTCTCAACCATTAAAACTATTGAAGTACTTGAAATGCATTTTATGAATTCATCTTCAAAATATCTTAAAACAGGCAATGTGTAGACATTTGAAGCATGTTTTGACATACCCGTCATTGGTAATGTGGATTCAGGATTTGATCTTGAAGATTGAAATTCATCATATTACTCATTTAGTCTCCAAGTTTTCATTATCTCCTTGAAAATTCTGTAAAAATCTGTCAAGCATGTTGTTTTTTCTACATTGAACCCAATGACGTAGTTTGTACTTTCACTTCTTTGAGATGATAGCATTCCAGATGAGAAGAATTCCTTATTTAATGTTGAACACCATTTCTCTTTCAAGCCACAGAGTCTTGTAAACCACGAATGGTTCTCCAAACCATACTGTGTTATCATCGTTTTCCAACAGATTTTAAAGTCGTTCTCAGTAACACAACCTGATAAACACTTATTGAATGTTGTCTTAAATGCCCTACACATTTGAAGCATGTTTTGACATACCCGTCATTGGTAATGTGGATTCAGGATTTGATCTTGAAGATTGAAATTCATCATATTACTCATTTAGTCTCCAAGTTTTCATTATCTCCTTGAAAATTATGTAAAAATCTGTCAAGCTTGTTGTTTTTTCTACATTGAACCGAATGACGTAGTTTGTACTTTCACTTCTTTGAGATGATAGCATTCCAGATGAGAAGAATTCCTTATTTAATGTTGAACACCATTTCTCTTTCAAGCCACAGAGTCTTGTAAACCACGAATGGTTCTCCAAACCATACTGTGTTATCATCGTTTTCCAACAGATTTCAAAGTCGTTCTCAGTAACACAACCTGATAAACACTTATTGAATGTTGTCTTAAATGCCCTATCTGAATTTAGCTCTGCAAATCTACTATACTACAAGATTTAGTGACGGATTTTATTCCGTCTCTAAATTTCTAACAGAATTTCCATCACTAAGATGAAAATTTCTGTCACCAGATTTGGTCAACAATTTGACTTTAATTTTTGTGATGGAAAATTCCGTCATTAAAATCGTAGTATTGACGTGTCATGATGACATGTCATCACACGCCACCAACACATCATCATGACACGTGTCACCACATCATCATATACAATATTATGTATTGTCTGGGAATTGAACCCAGGACTCATGGTGGTACTCTAACCACGAGACCATTGGTGCTTTATGTAATAATATTCTACATGCATTTGTTTTATAAGTATTTTTGATATTTTTCAATTTTCTATTATCACATATTTTTAAAAGGTTAACAAAATACATATATATATACACATATATATAATTGGATGATTAATGAATAATTAATATATTTAGTAATGTTTAATCTAATTTCATTTTAAGACAATTATAAAATATACTAGTGCATATTTTTTTTAATATGTTTTATAAAAATACTAGTTTTATAAAATTATGAGTTTGGTCATATAAGATAATATTAATGCAAATAATTATATAAGATAACATCATAAAATAATTAAAATTTTCGTATTTAATTTAATTAAAAAAACAATTAATATTATCACATATTTTTAGGGATTTCTTGATTGGGGTTGCTTTTTAATTTTATTTAAATTATGAGTAAATATATACAAATACTATTATATTATTTTGAATTGTCTTAAAATAAAAATGAATTTATAATTTTTTTTAAATTTGAATTCATGTAGTGACGGATTTATATCCGTCACTATTTTGTGACGGAATAATCCGTCACTGCAAAAAATCAATGAATTTATAATTTTTTTAGAAATTTGAATTAATGTAGTGACGGATTTATATCCGTCACTACAAAAAATCAATGAATTTATAATTTTTTAAAATTTTGAATTAATGTAGTGACGGATTATTCCATCATGAAATAGTGACGGATATAAATCCGTCACTATTTCGTGACGGAATAATCCATCACTACATAATTTTGACGGAATTCTTGATGGAAAAGTTTTCGTCAACAATTTCCGTCACAAGTCCGTCACAAAATCTTTTCTATCACTTTTCCGTAACAAATTTTTGACAGAATAATTTCGTCACTAAAATCCATCACTGTCGGGCAGTTTTCTTGTAGTGCTAATTGCATTCTGTTACAGATGCCACAGACAAAGACGATGTCTTGTTTGAGGGAATACCTGTATTGTGATGTTTAAGGTATCAGTCATTCATATTTCAGGTATTCTATATAATATGTAAAGGTATTAGTAATTAGTAGGCATGAACAGAGAATACATTTTGTATTGCGTTTGGAATAGCTTGATCTTAGTCTATGAAAATAGTTCTAGGACATTTCCATGCCATTGACTTCTTGAATACTTCAAAAAACTACACAAATGTTTCTATTTTTTCATCGGCCAAAAATGCACTACCAAACATGACATTTCTTCAATGGTTGTTAATACCAACGAAAGGAGAACAAATGAGGTTATATTTATTAGTTCTGTAGGTTATATCAAACACCATGACGTCTCCATAGATTTGATAATCTTCTTTCATCATAGAGTCCCTCCAAAAAATATTACTTGGTCTCCCTTCGTCATCCAACTGAACTTTATAGAAAAAGTCTTATTCGTTTGCTTGTTCTTCTTATATCATGTCAATCATAGTTTGTTCGTCCCCAGATTCTATTGTTTTCATCTTTATTCAATTAACAAATTTCATATGATCCATCTTCGTATGCCCAAGTAATTTCTCACCACCAGCATTGTTTACCATGTATCTATAAGAATTTATTGCTAATAATCCCAAAGACACCATGTGCTCGATTACCTTGCCTTTTTCCTTGTCTATCTTTCTTTCCGAACGATGAAGATGATTGAGATCTAATCTTGTTAATGGATGATTATATAATACTACATGCTCTACAACTGTGAACGTGTCTTCATCATTCATCCTCACCCTCATCAAAACATTACAATTTGTTACTTCTTTCCTATAGAGAGTATCTTGTAGTTGATTTGTGAACAGAAAATCCCAATGCACGAGCATGCTTTCGATGAAGTTCATACATCTCATCAATTGTATATCTTGTTAGTCCAATTAAAGAGCTATTTACATCATCTGTCTCAGGCATGTCATCTACAGAAAGAATATTACATACTTTTAGAATAGATATGTAATACCTATAGAACAAATACATATTAATTGCAAAATATTTTCAAAAGTACTATAACAACTCAAAACTCAAGTTCTGAATTAAACTGAATAATCAAAAAATTAATATGCTAAAGGATTTTCATAACACTTTAAAGCATAATTAGTTAAAATCAGAGTGTATTACCTTCAATAATTGTAATTGTTTTTAATCCAAGTACATCAATTTCCTCAGGCATGACATATGCAAGAGTAGTATTGTAATACCATTAGAGCAGTTTTGTACTACCTATAGAATTAATATATAATACCATAATTCTAATTTCATATACTCAAACCTTTAATTTTGTAATACTTTTAGAACATATAACTAGTAGATTTAAAGTATTTTTATAATAGCGTAAAGGTATTATATACATGCAGTTCAAGTATGTAATTCTGTAATACATGCAGAGTCTATATCTAATACCATTAGTTTATATATAGAATACCTGTAGAGAAGTTTTCTAACACCTGTAGAACAAATGTTCAATACCTGTAATTCTGTGGAGTCTATATTTAATACCACCAGTTCTCAAAATGAGCTTAAAGACATTATTGTCCAACTTGCCAAAGTCCATTATTCAGTAATTTCAATACATATCATTAATAATTTTATAATTTTGTAATGCTTTTAGAACATATAACTAGTAGATGTAAAGTATTTTTATAATAGCATAAAGGTATTTTCTGTAATACATACATGAAGTTCAAGTATATAATTATGTAATACTGCAGAGTCTATATCTAATACCATTAGTTCATATATATAATACTTGTAGTTCATTTATATAATACCTACAGAATATTTCTGTAATACCTCAAAAATATTTTCCAAAAATTAAATATCATTGAGCATAAGAGTCTGTAATACCATATAGGGAACATGTGTAATACCTATAGAATATATTACTAATACCTCAAACATAATTTTTTGTATAACAACGACCAATGTAGTTAATTGAATTGAAATAATAAAATCAAAAATAAACATGCAATGGAAAGTCAACAAACACATTGAATTGAAATAAATTAATGTTAATTTCCTTCGTTTACTATCTGAATAACTTGATTAAGAAAAGCAGATGTTGCAGAATTTTCTTCATCTTCTTCACTTGACAATACAAGAATTGTATTTGATTGTTCATTGTTTAAATCTTCCAACATTGTTTGATAGAGTGTTTGGATTGCAAGACAAAAGTAATTGATGAGTTGTGAGGAGAATTGGGGAAAAAATCGGCGGCGGCGGCGGTGGTGTGGTGGTAGAGGATCTGAGGGCTTCGTTGACAAATTTATCAACGAAGCCGCCGGTGACGGCGGTGGTGCGATGGCGGAGGAGGGTTGTGATGTGCGCTGAGGGAAAATGTTTGGAGGAATGATTTGAGGAGGAGTGAATGCGATGTTGCTGAGGGAAGGAAGAAAAAAAATCTATTTATACCGACCCATTTACAGTCCGGGTCGGGTCGGGTTGAGGTGGGTCAGGGGCACGGATCTTGGGCTCCGTGCCCTAGGGGTACAAGAGTGTTGCCCATACAGTTTTGGGGGTGGCGTGAGTAAATCTATACCTACCTGATTTGTTTTGATTTTACTAATTTGTACCTTCTTTGGTCAAAGAAATCATATATTTATATATGGATAATGACTATGGGATTTCGATAAATTTTATTGAATTTTAATTTTAAATAATCATTTATGGCAGGCATGAAGCTTAAAATTGTAGATTATATTTTGGTAATATGAGGAAAAATTGATATATATATATATATATATACCAAATAGAGAAAAAAAACTTCAAATTTGAGTGGTATAGATCAATTTTTTCTTTATATAATCAAAATCACCAAAGTAGAGCGTCGCATAAGCATCATTGTAGCTTGATAGGTGGAAAACAAATTTCTAACTAAAATCAGATAAAAATTAGAAAGAAATTAAAAATTAGAGGATCAATATTATAGAAACATGTAAAGTTGGGGATAAAAAGGGATAGAAGATACTTGTATGATTGAATTTAAAACTTTCCCTACTCACAATTATATTTTTATAACTATCTTAGTCTTGATCAATCCTATTAATCAACGATTGACATCAAAATAAGAAATTTTCTTTTAATTAATACTCTCTCCGATATCAATTAAGTTGCATTTTAGAATTTAAATGTTGTTTCCAATTCATTTTAAACTTTTATTTAATTTTATTCTCAAATTATCTCTATTAATATTTGTTGGGATATTTCTGATAGGATTTTGATGAGACAAATAACTTTGTATAGGAAGTTTGTCATGCCCCATTTTCGTACTTAAAATATTAGAGTTTTCTTTGTGGGCGTGCAAGAAGAAAGGGAAAGAGATGTACATTTTAAAACATGGAAAACAACAACACACGATTTTATGTATACAAATCCTCGGCGTCTAGTCAGAATAAAACCTTTAAACATAGCAGCGGAACATCATACAAGATCCATAACGAAAAGAAGAACGGTTTATCTTTTACAAACGTGAAATATTAAAATATGGTTTCAACGTTAAGTTTTGAAAGCAAAAAGAGAAATCTTAATATGACACCACCCTCTCTACACATCTTGATTCTCGTCATTTTCTGTATAGTGAATACACATCGAGGTGAGTGTGTTGAATACACTCGTGGGATAATTTTCAAGTTTTAAATATTTATTTAACAGTTAATCAAATTAAACATATATGAGTTCACAGCACGTAAAATGCATAGCACATAATTCAGTTCATTAATGGACACACAGTCCCTGACTTATTGTTTACAGACCTCAGTTACCCAGTAATGTGAAAGTAGATCTTACGGACCCCAGTTAACCCGTAATGTGAAAGTAGACCTTCATCCCTTCAGTATGAAGCGGACCTTTGTCTCTTCACATAAATGTGGACTTTCGTCCCTTCACATCATACTCATAAAGTATTCATGAACACATTAATCACATCATATTAATACATCACGTAGATTTCAATTATTCATTTAACAATTATTTCATATGCATGCGTTCGTTCATCATTATTATACATCAAATACAGAAACGTAAAGTTATTAGAGATTAGAAGTTACCCCCACCTTGTTCGGTGGTTATCCCTTGTGATATGTTGAATGCTAAGCTTTAAGATTTTTTCTAAACTCGAAAGCCTACACACGTAAACGAGGGTTGTCTTAGATTCTTATTACGACAATTGCGTATACATTAACAGAACTCTCGAAGAAGAAGAAGCGTTGAAGGAAGAGAATCGAAATGAAGGTTCACAACTCGATAAGAAGAATGAAGAAACGAGTATAGAAGGTTAAACGTGTGATCATAGGGTGAAAGGGGAAAAATTAGAGTTTGAACGGAAGAAAAACGGGCTTAAATGGAGGAAAAACGAGCTTAAACGGAGCGTTTAAAGATACAGAGGTATTTTCGTAATTTTTCAGAAAAGGGTTGACTTTGACCAGGGGTATATTTGTAAATACAGAGAAGTTTTGGGGTCTAAGTGAAATATCCAAAACTTTTAGGGTCAAAGTGTGATATACAAAAGTTTTGGGGTTGAAAATAAGATATCAAAGAGTTCGGGGACTAAAAAGTAAAAAAAAACTAAAATAGGGGCTTTGCAAAAAGGTCCCTGGACTTAATCTAATTCACAAAAACAACCCCCAACCACCAAACCCTTCTCCCACCACTGTTCACACACGGCGGCGCCACTCAATCCACGCTCACGCACACACACTACACCCGGCGTGCGCATCACGGCCGGGCCTACCCAGCACTGCATCCGATAGCACGTGCAACTCGGCCTCCCGACGTGCGCACAACGCGTGCAACACACGCACCTGTCGTCCCCCCCAACGCGCGCGCACGCCCAGTAACCCGGCACCACCTACGCACACAACACACACACACACCCACCTAAGCAAAATCATGGCCGGCGACTACAGCATCTCCGGCCACCACCACCACAGGCCAGCACTACCGGCGCAACTCCGCGTGCCGGCCACCACCAACAGCGAGCATGTCGGCGCTGCACAGCGCCGCCCCCAAAACACAAACACACAACAGCACACACGTTGCACAACACACACACCCACATCAGACCCGGTGGCTCCAATGACGCATCGGAAAATACACGACGACAGTGGAACTGAGGGCGAGGAAGGAGGTCCGGTGAGACTAAGGGTGAGAGGGAGAGAAAGAAAGAGAGAGGAGGAGAGAGAGAGCAGACGGGGAGAGATAGAGGAAGAGAGAAAAGAGAGAAGAAGGTTTAGCCGGCGTTGACCGACTATTCTCCGGCGAAGGAGATGTCGGAATGCAAAACTGAGCCTAGATTTGGAACGGGCTCAGCGAAGACTATAAACTGTGAAAAGATCGGCCAAAACTAAGAGGGAGATGGCGGTGCCGGCGGCAGCGCCGGCGGCCGAAAAAAGAAGAGAGAGAAATATCTACCTTTTTACTTTTCGGTTCGAATTATACCTTTTTCATTTCATTTACAACGTATTTATATAACTTTTGATTTTTCATTTCTTCGTGATTTGAGCTACGGGTCTCCAATTGGCCTCATTTTTTGTTTCTATCTTTTCAATTTTCAATTACGAACCTTTTAATAAAATATAAACTATGCTTTTCAATTAAACTATACTTCCAATCAAATTAATCATGTATTATATCGTTTTTTTCTAAACGCGCATAGTTAAATCAAACAATGAAGGGTTTAATTATCTAATTAATCAATTATGCATCATTTTGTCTTATGCGTTACAAAGTTAGAGTACCCTATTTTTCACATTGTTTAAGTGGAACTCGGTTTTGTACAATTAACTTTCTGGATTGTATTTGTAAAGATGTAAAAAATCAGAAAGACATAGGTTACTGATGATAGTAGGATTCTGGAAGTAAATGAGTATCGGATACTGATTTTCAGTAAGGAAAATCAGTAAGCAGAAGGTATAAGCAAAATCAGCAAGCTGAATCAGTAAGCAGCATACAAAATTCAGTAAGGAGAATTGGAGGCTTTCTGCAGGATTCAGAAACAGGAAGCTGTTGAGGAATCAGCATATAGGATTTAGAAACAGGAAGCTGTTCCGGAATCAGTAAGCAGACGCAGATCAGGAAGCTGGCGCAGAACAATAAGCAGTTACTACAACCTTAGCAGTAAACTGTAAGTTTATCTTAACTCATTTATTGCAGTACCAAGAAGAAATGAATGCAGTACGAGGTTTCTGCATTATCAAAGTAACCGGTAGATGGAAGTTAGCACATGAACTATGAGGTGATGGCATCTGGACCGCAAACCTGCAAAAGCACTATTGCCAATGAGTGGCGCCATTAATGCAGAGCAGAGTAGGACATGCTTATTTTCCAGTTTCTCCAGGAGCATTAAATGCAAAGATCATGAAGATCAATATTTGAAATTCTACAAGGACTATGTCTCTCTTCAACGGGCATATTCTTACAAGTATAAAAAGAAGGTGAAGGTGACCAAGCAGACTACTGAACTTACTGATATTTTTCGAAACGATCAAATTCTCAAGCAAAATACAAGTTTGCTAATAGTTTAGTCACTTAACCTTCAGAAGCAGTCAAGCCCAAGATTTCGAGCTCACAAGTTCTTAAGGCTGACTTCGAAAGCACAGTTGAAGACCATAAACTTTTAACCATTTCCTGTATGTTAGGTTGTTTTACTTGGTGTCCTTAGTGGGAAGAATTTAGATCCTCACTAAGTGTTTAGTCTTTGTTTAAAGGTTTTTTTACTCTGTGTGAGTATTTGTACCTTGTGTGGGATTAGCCTATGAATCTCACCAATTCTAGTAGGTTTGGCTCGTTAGGAAGATGATTGTAAAGTTGAGACTTGTAAATCAATCTGACCTAGTGGAGTTCCTCCTGTGTAAAGAAGAAGAGTGGACGCAGAAGGATTACACTACCTTCGAACCACTATAAACTCTTGTGTGTTTATTGTTTTATATTTACCTGCTACATACCTCATTTATATATCTTGCTCATACTGCTAAAAGGTTTCTGTTAAAATCGTACTTAAGAAAAGAAAACTATTTTTCAAAAGAAACTCTATCTTAAAGTTTCCACTGCATACTATGAAAATCGAAACAGTAAGCTGAACAAGCATACTACCAGCCTACTGAATTGAGAGTGTTGTTGCATTCTCTCTAGAATCCAGCAATATTTTTACAAAGTTTTAAAATGCAAAATTTGATAGAGATTCATTCATCCCCTCTGAACTTCTGACCACTTGGGACCAACAATATTAATAGATGATAAAATTTTAGGAATTTGATAAAATTTATAGAATTAATTTGATTCTCTTTCCAATTTTGAACCCTATATTATCTCTATGTTTATTAATTTATGACAAAAATTTGAGGATCACACTTAATTGAGATTAGATGGAGTATTTCATTTAAATTTTAAAAAATAAAACCCAAGCTCATAATCATGAAAACTCATATAATTGGAAGGTCTAGATTTTCGGATGCTAAAAATTTTGTTCATATTTGGTATACATAATTCGTTAACATTATAAAATATTATAAAGCCTCAAAATGTGAACTCATACTAAATAATATCGAAATGCTAATTAAATTAATTTAAATAACATATTTTAAACTTTAATGATATAATTATATAAATATTTGAAATTTTTAAATTTTAAAGTATAGAGAAAAATATATATAAATAAATAAATAATAAATAGAAAACTAAAATAAAGGTGTATTGATTGAAAATGATTTTTCAAACTTGTCAGACTTATTAATTAATGAAATTGATTAATTTTTTTTTTTCATATGTGTTTTAAAATATAAATTATGAAATTTATTTGTAAAATTTTGACTTTTATTTTTTTATCATTTAATTGAAATGAAATTTTTTAGGATTTTCATAGATGTTAAAAATATAAAACAATAGAAAAATAATAAGCATAACGATATATATATATATATATATTTAAAATATTTATAAATCCTCTACAAATGCAATTTATATTTCGATAACTAAATAATTATTTAATCATATATTATTATATTTACTATTAAATTAGTCGATATGTATTGTGATAACCGAGCTTTTCATTACAGCTTATTGACCAATACGTCTCATACATCATATTCATATCTCTTATGATTTATGTTCTACTTGTAAGCTTGCATGATTATATTTTCTTTTAAATATTGAATTATGTACATGTTCTTATATGAATGATGATGAGAAAATATTATTATAATTGATTGAGACTCTAATGACATTCAAATGTATAATGTAACTTATTTGATTAAGGATGGTATAAACTAAATATAATTATGGAAAAAAAACCATAAATTTAAAATTAATATATGTATATATATTTGTGTGTACGCACGCATACATGGATACCAATATATTATATATATTTATATATATATATGGGTAATTAATGCTACTTCTTAACAGTAGCTTTTATATATATATATATATATATATATATATATATATATTTAATTGCATATAATAATATTAATATATATTTATATAGGTATATGCTTGATATGTGTAAGTGCAGAAACATGCCACCATCTTTTAATATAATAATAATAATTAGAATGATCAAATAAAAATAAAAAAAGAGAGAAGGCTGAGCAGAGAAGGAAAAACGGGGAAGAGGGTGGATAAAAAAAAAAGAAGAGAAAAGAAAAGGAACAAAAAAGAAAAGAGATACATATTTTCCTTTAGGTTTTACGAGACATAACACCTTCTTCCATATTAAAGACTAAGAAGTCGAAATCTTTAGAAATTCAGGTAAGTAGAAATTTATTATAACTACAAAGCATAAAATAGTATGTTGTGAATTATTGGTGTTAATTAATGGTACATATATACTACGTATTTCACAAGATTTGATTTGTAGTTCAGTGGCTATCGTAAAATAAATAAACTTGTGAGTTTAATGATTGTTATGAAATGAATTTGATAATTGAATGGTTATTGTGGAATGAAGTTGTGGGTTCTATCAAATGATGTGTTTTGATAACAAGGGGATGAAACTGTACTTTTGAGTCATATTTATGTCGGCCACGTGGTGCCGTGTGCACGAAATTGGCGCTGTGTGCACAAGGTTGGTGTTGTGTGCACAAAATTGGCGTTGTGTGTGCAAGGTTGGTGTTGTGTGCACAAAATATTTTAAAAATGAACTAGTTGAGTGTTTGAGTGGGAGAATAGAAATGAAATAGGTGATTCGAGAAGTGGATTCAAGAGAATGAGTTGTAAAGAATCATACGATCATACATAATTTCTACTTACTGAGATTTAGCTCACATAATTTATGATTTGTAGGTAACCATGATGATATGTAACGTTATGTACGTATTGAGCAAGCTATGGAGCTCCTGCAGGGTTTTGAGCACTCATGTACATAGATGACGACCTGTTGGACATGATTGTGGTCTATACTACTTTTGCTTTTAGATATTAAATCTCGTTTGGACATGTTTTGTATTATATAATATGATGCGTACTAATAGGTTAATATGAAAATTGTTCGTGAATTGCTGACGTGTTGAAACTTCTTCTTTTACATGAATGTGAACAAATTAAAGTAGCTTTGGGTATGAGATAATATAGTGTTGTAAAAAAAAAAGCAGGTTTTTAGATTGTGATATATTTAAAATTCGTTTTCTGTGCGTTGAGTAAGTGTGGTCATAGAACAAATCATAAATTTAATTTACTGTATAAATAATATTTAATATTTTTAAATTTTACCAAATTTAATTTAATTTTGTTTCTAAAATTCCTTGCATTACACATACCCTATTCTAGTATCAAATATAAGTAGTTCCAATTTCCCACCGAAACCATTACTGTTTTATTTGTAATTTAATTTTAAATTTTGTATAGCTAAACACAAAGAGTTAAATGTTAGTCCAAGAAAAAAAAGTGTCTTTAATTAAATTGTTCATGCATATTGTATGAAATTTGTAATGTCACGCTCTGAAATCTTTTCGTATTTTATCAGAGTTTTCACATGGCGTGAAGAAAGAAAAGCAATGGACGCATAACTCATACAGAAAGAATTAGCAAGAGACGCCAGAAGAAAGAGGTAAAGGACGATGTGAATCTTTCACATATCAACAACGGCCTTGGCCGGTAACATTCGGTCTCAATACCGATATATATACATCATAATAAAACAGCGGAATAAACCATCAGGATCTCACATCTGAAACATATATCGAATATTATTACAAAAACGTGATTTAAATAAAACATTGTTTTGAAACTGTTTGTGCGACAACATCTTAAAAACACAAGTTCAGAAACAGCACCGCCTCTCTCCATCTAGGGTTCCACATGCTCATCAGCTCCTGTAGTGTGAGTACAGAATAAGGGGGTGAGTGCGTTGAATACACTCGTGGGGATACTTTCCATATTTTACCGATTATTAAAAAGTTATAACAAATTGACATTAATAGGTTCGGCAATTAAACACAGCATATAGATTGCACAGCACATAATTCGGATCCATATCGGACACACTTGGTCCCATAGAGCTCATATTTGCAGCGAGGGCGGGTACTCCCCGTTGACCCCATGTGCGGGTACTCCCCGACTTATTATACGGGTATCATTGTTCTCCCGTAATAAAAGTATGGACCCCTGCTACCCCGTACACGAAAGTACGGACCCCTGTTACCCCATACACAAAAATAGACTTATGTCTCTTCAGCATGAATATGGACTATCGTCCCTTCAGCTGGAATGAGGACTTTCGTCCTTTCACAACATTATCACAACTCACGCATGAACATATTAATCATAGCATGTAATCATAGCACAATAAGGTTCAGCAATTTATTTATTATCAAGTTCATAAGCATGCGTTCATTTATCCTCATTGTACATTAAATATAGAAACATAAAGTTATTAGGGTTTAGAAGTTACCCCCACCATGTTCGGTGGTTACCACGTGAGTAGATAGAACAGTACGTCTGATAACCCAACACCTCAAAGCTTAGTCCAACAAGTAGCCTACACATTTACGGTGTTTCTTAGATCTTTTAATAAATATATTTAAAGCTGTAAAAGTTTCCGGTGAAAGAAATGATCGTAAAACCGCGTCGGATCGAGAGATCTAAAGATTAGGGTCGAAGAAACGGAAGTATAAGAATCATTTTAGCCTCTGATGTGAAAGAGGAAAAAATTAGGATCGCAACGGAAAAAAAATGAGCTCGATCGGAGTTGAAACGAGCTCGAAAGGTGCATTTTAAGGTTGAGGGGTATTTTGGTAATTTTGGTCAAAGGTTGACTTTGACCGAGCCCGCGACCCTCGGTCAACATCTCGTAAGGCGATGACTCGATGAAAATATTGGAAATGAAATGACGTGCGAAAATGCTCGTCGGCGCGCACTCAGCGCGCGTAGCGGCTCCCGGCACGCGCACCCGGTGTCGCGCGCCCCCGCGAGCACGCTCGCGCACGTCCTCGGCGGCTGCCGAGTTTTCTCGGCAGCTCGACATCTCCGTCTCGGCAGCGGGTCAGTTTCACTCGGCAAGGGCCGAGATTTCTCGGCAGCGTCGTCTCGGCGGCTGCCGAGTTTTCTCGGCAGCTCGTGCCCAGGTCACCCGGCATCGCCCTTGCTCGCCAGCCCACTTCCCGACGCCACCTTGTGCAGCGGCGCCGCTCATCTCCGGCCACCACCTGGTCTGCCGGCAAGCCTGCACCGCCGGCTACCACCTCCGGCCATCAATCGCCGGATTTCGGCCGTGAACAGTACCCTAATCTTCGCCGCAAAATCCTTCGAGATCACAAACCCAAAAACAAACCCAGCTTCCCCAACTCCGGCTCGGCGACTTCCAGTCGCCGGCTACCCTCCTCCGACCACCTGAGAACCTGGCCGGCGACTCCCCGTCTCCGGCAACCACCCAGCTGCCTCATATACACCCACACCAAGCAACACACACGCGCACCAAACATAATAGATTGGCCGGCGACCACCACCACCACACTTGCCGGCACATCACCAGCGCCGGCCACCAGCAGTTCACGGCGGCGCCACCTTCGCCGCCTCCCAACAGCACTCATACACATCACACACACTATCACACCCTAACACACACACATGCACGAAGGCACTCCAGCGACGGTCCTCGACCTCCGGCAGTAGCTCCGGCGCGATGGAGAGAGAAAACACAGAGGAGAGAGAAAGGGTGGTGCAAAGGTTAGGGTTAGGATTTGGGGCTGTTTTTCGCCGTTTTCCGGCGAACGGGAAATCGGAATTGAATTCTGGAAGATGTCCTAGACTCGTCTCGTCAAGACGAACGTCGTGTGTGAAAATCGGCCGAAACTGAGAAGTTTCAGGTTTTCCGGCGACCTCCGGCGGCGGCGCGCCGGAGGCATAAAAGAGAGGAGAGAGAGAGGAGGGAGAAGAGAGAACTTACGTGTTTTCGTCGTGTTCAGCTCGCTCGAGAAAACGGTAAATAATGAACTAAGTGAGCCTCCTATTTATAGATTTCCCAAAAGTTACTATTCATCGGAATATTCTTTGGAATACTCTTTTTACTGTTCATCAAGAATATCTCGTATATTCTACTCTTCGTATACGTCTCGTATACGTCGTATTCTTCGTTTTCACTGTTTTCTTCATTACTTGAGCTACGAGTCTCCGATTGACCTCTAGTTCATTTCTATCTTCTCGTCTTCTCGATATGCATCTAATGGTATATTAAAAATCCTATGTTCCACATCTAATAAAATTATCGATCTCTAACGTGCATTAAACACTTATCTGAAACGCACGAAATTAACTAAACAGTCAAAGCACACGAGCAAAATTATTAAATTATAGGTTTAAATATTTAATTAATCAATTATGCTTGTTTTGATCCGGGGCGCTACATGTAAGTTATAAAAAAATTAGGATAAATGTCATAACAAGACCCAATTTATAGATTAGTTTTTAATTTTAGATCCAAATTTTAAGGTTTCTCAATAAGGGGCTCAATTTAACATTTTTTTCTCAATTTAAGCCTAGAAAATTAGATTGAAACGATCTTCAATCTGACTTGTATTAATTTACATAATTTGCAAAGTATCATCTTCAACTATTTTTGAAAAAGTTGTAAAATTCATTATTTTATTGTTTTTCTCCATTTGAAATGAAGTACTAGGGAATACAAAGATTTTTATCCTTTCCCTGTTATTAATTTATATGTTCTTTCTAAAACCAAAATATGATTTATAACATATGTCTTTATGAACCAAGGAATTAATATTAATCAGTTTAATATAAATTATATTTTTTGAATTGAAGTAATCATATATTATTATTTTTACCTAAATTAAGACAAGCGAAATGAAGATTGTTCTTAAAGTACACTAACTTGTCTTAATCTATCCAAAATATGAATATATATTTAAATATAAATAAATCTATAAATGTAAATAAATAAAAAAGGAAATGAAATTTTGTTAAATAATAATAAAAAATACAAAAACAAATGTGTACTTACGTTTTGGACTCGATCCATATTACTATTTGGCAAGATGAAGCAGTATGTGCATGTGACACCTACTGTGAGAGTCTGGTAGAGATGGAGGGACTCGAGTGCTAGTGGACTAGCCCCTACCTCGTAAGTGGAGCGTACTCCACCAGTCGAACCACCGAAAGAGCTAGTCGGTGGTATAGTACGCTTCAGAGTAGTATGCTCCCGCTCATCCTATACGCAACGGCTGCCTCGAGGATGACCTCGTCCATGGGGACCTAAGGTGGCCTCTACCAGCCATCTAAATATGAAAGAGAATATTTTACATTTGAACTAAATTCTAAAATCAATCTAAATGATAATTAATTAACGCTAAAACTTATATGTTCCGGGGTCCGTGTACCCAACCCGACCCGGTTAGAAAATGGGTTGCTATATATTTTTTTTTTAATTTTTTATTCACTCCTTTTTCCCCCCTTCTCTCTCTATGTCGTGTTTCTCCCCCATTTCTCTGCTTCTTCCACCACCTATTGAGAGGTTTTCTTCTGCGGTGTTTTTCGATTCAAGTTTGATTTCTTTATTTCACAGTGTTTTATTTCTTATATTGTTGAAGATTTTCGGTATTTTCGAAGATTTTTGCTTCAATCATTGTTGGTAGGTATGTAATTTATTTTGTGTTTTTTCATAGATTGTGTGTTAGTTTCTATAATATAGTTGTGTTTGTATTTTGCTTTCATTGTGTTGCTTGTGTATTTCGATTTATGTGTGGTTGTATGTGTGTATTCAGATTTTTAGGGTTTTTTTTGTGCTTTTGCAATTTTCCAGTTTTTTTGCATGATTAGTTGTTTGTTCTTAGTTTATGATTTTTTTGTTAGTTTGCATGTTTGATTTTGTTATTTAGGGAGTGAATCTAATAAGGGAGTGAATAATGTGTTTATGAATAATTGTCTTAGAGCATTTGTAGAAACAGTTATGATTAGCAGCAACAAACTTGAACAGTGTGTGTATTGTTGGTGCCTCCATATCCAGTGTGATGTTTTCCTTCTTCCAGATTCAGAATTCACACTGATTTGATACTCACACTGTCATTATAATATGTGATGAATTTGGATCATCTAATAAGGGAGTGAATAATGTGTTTATGAATAATTGCAGATTATTAACCAACAAATAATTGCAGATTTATGAATGTATGAGTGTGATTTTTGTTTGTGTTAGGATAATGGATACAAGAAATGTTGCTGGAAAGAAGAGGGAGGTTGTACTACTCGATGATGATAGGATTGCACGTATGAGATCTAAGGATGAAATTTTGGTTAATTTGTAGAAAGATCTGGTTGGGAAGAAGAATTTGGAAAAAGAAAAGGCAGTTGTTACAGTTGATAGGTATTTTGTCTTTCACTACTTAGGTGTCACATTAACTTGATTTAATATATTACATGAACATGCTTAAGGTATTACATATATCCACTTAAGATATCACATGTATTCAATTAAGGTATCACATGCTTTTAAATTATCAAATGAATACCTTATTGCATCATATGTATGTATAAGATTATTACTTATATGTTTTAGAAATTATTTATTATGATTTTGTTTTTTTTATTTCGTATGTGTATTATATTTTGTTTTTTAGTCAAAAGAAGATGAACAAGAAACAAGTTGTGGAGGCTGAGAAGGCAAACCAAAAGGATGTTGTGAATATGAATAGGTATTTTTATACATGTAATTTTAGTTGTTGGAATGACCTTTTGTACTGTTATGTTGGACTTGTCATATTTTTGAATGAAAAGTTTTCAAACCCTCTCCCATATCCAAAAGACTTTGGATCAATGTTGAGTGAAAATAGATAACTTAAAATGATGACCATAGATATGAAGTTTCAAAGCAATTTGTTAATAAATGTTTATAGCATACTTTTGGCTTGCTGTTGGCAGATATGAAGATGATGAAGTTAGAGAGAAACATAAATAAAAGAGGTGAAAGGCACTTGTTATCCTGTTGTGCTTCTTATTCCCATCTCTGTTTATACAACCAAGCTTATTAGTGTTTGTCTCGTGTGCATCATCTTGTCTTTCACTTCAAGCTTAAAGCCATACCAGTTTGTTACCAGCTACACATTGATTGTTTGTTTATGAATATGCTTGAGGTATTACATGTATTCACTTAAGGTATCATATCAAATATGAGATGTATCACAAGCACATATGAGTTTAAAATATTAGATAAACACAATTAAGGTATCATATGTATTTACTTAAGGTATCACATATTTCTCTTAGAGGTATCAGATGCCTTAAAATTATCAAATGAATATCTTATTGCATCATATGTATGTATAAGAGTATTACTTATATGTTTTGGAAATTATTTAGTATGATTTTTTTTATTCCTTATGTATATTATATTTTGTTTTTTACTTAAAAGAAGACGAGCAAGAAACCAGTTCTGGAGGCTGATAAGGCAAAGAAAAATGATGCTGTGAATATGAATAGGTATTATGTTGGACTTCTCATATTTTTGGTTATTTTTTATGAAGTGAAAAGGAAGTTGTTGTTGTTGCTGATAAATCTACTAAAGGGGGTTCAGTGTCTCTTTCTTGGTATTGATATTGATAAGTTTTGAATCTTTGAAAGTGGTTGTATTATTATATATTGTTTAGGTTTTATTTGATGTTAGGTGTCACATATATATGCTTTAGGTATTACATGTATTCACTTAAGGTATCATATCATGCATCACAACCACATGGAGTAAAGTATCAGATAAACACACTTAAGGTATCACATAATTGTCTTAGAGGTATCACATGATTTAAAATTATCAGATGAATACCTTATTGCATCATATGTATGTATAAGAGTATTACTTATATGTTTTGGAAATTATTTTTTATGATTTTGTTTTTTTTTGTTTTTTAATTGTTTTATGTATATTCTGTTATATTTTTTTAGTGAAAAGTTGTTGAATAATAAAAAAGTTAAGGTGGCTGTGAAAGCAAAAGAAAAGGCTTCTGTGGAAATAAATATGTATTTGTGTTTATGCATTATTTATGTGTTATCAGATAAATACCTTATATGTTAGTGTTTTTATATTTTTTCTTAATTCTATCTTGGCAGTTGTTATGATCAAACAATCTGTAATATTTTTTATAGCATTTTTCTGTAATTTTTCTGTAAATTAAGCTGAAGAAGAAGATAGAATTTGATTGTAGAGAGGGGAGAGAAAAAAAGGACAGAATGAGAGAATAGTACTAATTTTCTGTTGTTTTCCTCAATTGCCAAAATGGCTCCTTGTAACAAACTGTGGGGACCACAAATTCATATCCTAAAAGGTTAAGGACTAAAATGAAATAACAAGTTTCTTTAGGGAATTAAGTAAATAACAAAAACTAGATAATTTGGTGTTTCAGCTTTGATACGTGTACGTCCAAGATCTTCTTCCTCAATTCCTTTCTTCCATTGGATGGTTGACAGCTAACTTTCAGACACAAGTACTTCCCATAGTCAGATTAAGTTATTCACTCTCAAATCCACTCTTCTCTGCTAACACCCATTTCTCTTCCTTCCCAATTTCTTCCATAGCCACCGTCTTCAAGCCTTCATCCACCATCACCGTCGTGTTTATCGAAGTTCCCATAACAGCAGCATGTTTGTGAATCAATGCAGACCAAATGGTCTTGCTGAACTTATTCAATCTTTGACTGATAAACAAAAGTCTGATATTGGGAGTATTGGGTTTGGTGGTCTTTTACATTTGAAGTTCACTATGTGCAACAAGAAGATGTTGAGCTGGTTGGTGAGTAATTTCAATAGTTCTAGTAGGATGGTTACCATTGACCGATATCGTCGATTTACTGTGACCACAGATGATATATTCGATGCTTTTATGATACCAAGGAATGTATGTAATATTGTGGAAACTCATATTAAGGGTGAAGAAAAAACTACTTTGTGTGAGAGGTTTTATGAGATTTATGGAATTGGGTCTAGAGTTCCTTTTAGGGTTTTTGTTGATGTAATGAAAACATTGGTTGATGGGAGTGATGATTTTAAGAGAATTTTTACCTTGTATGCCATGTGTTATTTTCTTACTCCTTCAAATAGATTGGTAAGTATAACTGTTGCAAAGTCAATTGTTGATGTCAATAGAATTGCAAAACTAGATTGGTGCTCATATGTTTTGGAGAAGTTTTGTGAGTCTGTTAGGCCATTTAAAGATGACAAGTCAAAATGTGTAAGTGGTTATGTCATTTTATTGTAAATTCTATATTTGCGAAGGGTAAAGTGGCATGGAGTTGAAGAACCTAGGTCATTGTCTCTCATTCAGCATTGGACCGATGAGAAGATTGCTAAGAGATGTTCTGAGGAGGTTGCTGCTGGAAAATATGGGGAAGGTGAGCTTGTGGTGAATGTCTACCCGGTGTCGTCAATGGGTAAGGTTGGTGGTGTTGATGTAGGTGGTGATTTTGTTGAAGAGGTTGAACATGATGAGGAGAGTCATGGTGAGGTTCAAAAATCCTCAAAATGCATAAAATTCGATCTACCAGAAGAACAGTTGGATGATGATGAAATTAAAAAGATTGCAAAAGATGTAAGTTTTTATAATTATTAAAGTATTATATATATATGTTGATAAGGTATGACATGTGATACCTTTGTGGTATCGTCTGAATACCTTTGAGGTATCAGTTGAATACCTTTCAGGTATCAGCTACTTACATTCAATGTATCAGTTGAATAGTTTTAAGTATTTTGATAAATATTTATATTATGATAGTATTATAACTAGTAGACATGTTTTTTTTACTTTATTTTGCAGGAAATACATGAAACCTTTCTATGTTATCAAAGAGACATTTCAGTTGTTTCCAATCATCATATGAAGAAGCTGCTAAACATGAAGAATATAATAAAGAAGAAACAAGAATGCAGTTCATCAACTCCAGAAATGTTTGAGTCATCACAAAAGTTCTTTTCCGATGAGAAGTTTTACAAATACATAGATGAAGTTGTTGAGCACTTTATGACTATGAACAAATTGGCCTCAGAGATGCCATCAACTTCTGACACCAGATCCACCTCAATTCAATAAAACTCCCCCTCAAAATGAAGAACCTGTTGAAGATTATGAACAAGAAATGCCTCTAGATAGAGAATTGAGTGATGCTATGATGTCAGTCGGTTCGAAGAACAAGAATGACATGGAGGAGGACAATGGTGGATTTTGGAGTATTACAGAAGATATTGGATACTTGTCTGATTTTTTGGTTCATTCGAAACAATATTTACATTCTATGGATCAAAAATATAAAGAGATTGTGGATTATTGTTTCTATAATAGTGAATCAGATGGCATTCAAGAGTAAGTTTTAAGTTACATGAATTTAAGTTCCATGCATTTTTTTGTTTATAATTATAAGTATAATATGCATTCAGTTGATGTATTATGTGATATTTTTCAAGGTTTGTGTTGAATACCTTTCAGGTATTAGTTATTCACCTTTGAGATATCACATATATAC
The DNA here is from genome assembly GCA_946896805.1 of Scutellaria galericulata. Classification (NCBI taxonomy): domain Eukaryota; kingdom Viridiplantae; phylum Streptophyta; class Magnoliopsida; order Lamiales; family Lamiaceae; genus Scutellaria; species Scutellaria galericulata. The sequence continues at coordinate 8,448,855 of OX335798.1, read as the reverse complement.
CTTCAAGGTATCTACTTAATACTTTTCAAGTATCAGTTGTTGACCTTTAAGGTATCACATGTATACCTTCAAGGTGTCTACTGAATATCTTTTAGGTATCAGTTGTTTATCTTTTTTAAGGTATTACATGTATAACTTCAAGGTATCCATGGAATACCATTAAGGTATCACATGTATACATTGGAGGTATCTGCTGAATACCTTTCAAGTATTAGTTGTTGACCTTTCAGGTATAACATATATACAGTGAAAGTACTACTGAAATACTATTAGAGTATCTTTTATTTATCATTGAGTATTTTTGTTTTCAGAGAAAAATTGTTTGGAAACTGATGCTTCAATTTTGTGACAAGAGAGGACATGGCTTCGTTATTTCCTAAGACTAGAGTAATTCAATCTGTTTGTACTGCCTGGAGCTTGCTTGTAAATGATGGTGGAAATGATGGAGACAAAAGAAGTCGGTTTGTGTTCTACTTGGAACACAGTGTAAGTTTAAAATAAATTTTATTTACTATACATTTTTGTTTCCTGTTTGTTGTTTTATTGTGTTTTGTTTAATTTTTTATAGGATGATTTGTCTAAGATCAAACATAATAAAGGTGATGCTGAAGAGAATTCAAGATATATAAGATCCAGTTTTAAAATGTGGATGGATGTGCATAAGAAAACACTTGATGATGTTGAAATGGTAATTTTTTATAGCAATTTATATATATTTTACTACAAAAATTGAATTTAATGTATATTTTTGTTCATTGAAATTGCAGATTTTTATCCCATTTTGTATTGATGATCACTATGCTACTGTTGTTTTCAATAAGCTTGACAAGAAATTTCAGTATTTAGACAACAGAAAGTATGGAGATAATGAAAACAATGTATTTTTTCAAGCTGCTGAAATATTGGTAAGTTCTTTTGAAATGTCGTTTTGAAATAAAATCTTTTTTTTATGAGTCATATTATAAAATTTTATTATTTTTCATTAAATGATATTTTAGAGAGTTGAAATGTTGAAATTTTTAGCTGATAAAAAAGAGAAGACAGTGGAAGAGATGGTCAATTATAGTTTTGAAAATGTGGAGTTTCAATGGCAAAGAACAATTGTAGATTTAGATTGTGTTGTATACATGATGCATCACATTAAGCATTTTGATGGAGTCATTTATTTTACTCCAGATTTGACAAAGGTACTTTATTTTATTTTTCTGTATTTTAATTTATTTTTATACATCATGTTGTTGTTTACAATGATTATACTTTTTTCATGCTGCAATAAGGCGAGTACTCCGAGCTGAAATATGTGCAACAATTATGTTGTCACAAGTGAATGAGGTGAGGGAGACTGTGTTGAAGAATGTTTATAGTTTTTATCAAGGCAAACCAGAGATTAAAGAGAAGATAGCAGAAGCAAAGAGAAAGAAAGCAGCATATAAGGCTGCACTATTCAAGAAGAAAAAATTACCACTTCAAAAGTCATACAAGGGAGGGACAAAAAGAGTGGGAAAGTGATGAAATGCGAAAACTATTTAGTAATTTTGTTTCAAACAATGATCTTATTTTTAATGCTTGATAGTTGAATTGAAAACAGTATGAAATGTTTTGTTTTACAGGTACTATTCAGTAATGAAAAATATTAGATAATTATTGTCAATGTATTATATATTCACCATTAAGATATCATATTTTTAAGAACATAAAGATATTGTTATAGAGTAAAAATAAGGAAATAATTACATATAAAACTTGTTTTTGTTACAGGCTGATACGTGAAGGTACTAGTTGTTGCAATTGAAGATACTAATGGTTATATCAACGGTATTACATATCAATTGTTAAGGTACTACACTAATACGTTAAAGATATCTCATGATTACTTATATAAATACATACATTTGAAGGTACTAAATACATATTTAAAGTTATTTCTAATTTAACTTTAATGTATTACATAATTAACTTAAATGTATTTTCATATTTTGATAACGTATAACATCATATTCATTAAACATGTTAATAGTATTCTGGAATTACAATTTTAGAAATCATATAAATTAACATAGTTGCTAGAGTTCATTCACAAATACATTACAGGTATTACACATATTCCTTTAAGGTATTACATAAGCTACTTATAGGTATTCATTAAAACATGATAATAGTATTACATATATTACTTTCAGGTATTCTATAAGTACCATATATGTATTACACACAGCCCTTTCATATATTACATGAGTTACTTATAGGTATTACATATATTGCTACATATAGGTATTACATATATTACTTTCAAGTATTCAATAAGTACCATATAGGTATTACACAAGTTCCTTATAGGTACTACACATATTCTTTTCAGGTGTTACATATGTAGATTATAGGTACTACACATATTGCTTTCAGGTATTACATAAATACCGTAGAGGTACTACATATATCCCATTCAGGTATTTTAGATACTTAGAAATTAAAAAATATGTATATGATCAGAATGTTTAAACAATAATAACTTAATAGAATTCTGGAATTACAATGTTAGAATTAAACTAAAATAAGCTAACATTAGGTGTTTTCGAACCAAACTCCTTTATTGTTGTCGAAGTTGAACTAACTTCTTTGGTCTTCTTGTTCCTTTCAAAATGACCTTTCATCCTCTATCGTCGTCCTTTTGTAATTGAACGGGCTGGATCAAGGTCTCAACATTTGCAATTGATTGATTTGATGTTTCAGATTGATGTGTATACACTAACGGAGACATCAATTCATCTATTGCAAGAACATCCCTTTTATAACTTTCTTCAACAATCCTTCTTGCTTCCTCATTCCCTTAATATTTCAACACAAGGTTGTAATATTTTTTTGTCATATCGTGTCGCCAAGGAATACTATCACCAACCTTTTCAGTTGTCATGGTCAAACTTTTAAAATTGAGACCTTCTGATTTAGCAAGTTTTGTCCATCATTTTTGCACATAAGTATCAGGTACGCTCTGTTCAGAGTTGATATGCAGTACTCTCAAACAATGGTAGCATAACATACCATATTCCTCAAATTTCTTGCAAGTACATGTTATAAACTTCATCTCACAATCAAATATGACTCGATGTAGAGTACCATTGCCATTATGGGATAAAACATTGTAAACCATAGTACCATTTTCAAACATGATAAGTGTAGAAGTACTTGAAATGCTCTTGAGGAATTCATCTTCAAAATCTTTGAAAACAGGTAAAGTGTAAACACTTGAAGCATGTTTTAACATACCCATCATTGGTAGGTTAGATTCAGGATTTGATCTTGAAGACTAGAATTCATCATGCTGCTCCTTGAGTCTCCAACATTTAATTGTCTCCTTGAAAATCTTGTAAAAGTCAGTCAAACTTGTTGTTTTTTTTACATGAAACACAAGGACGTGGTTTGTGCTTTCACTTCTTTGAGATGATAGCATTCCAACTGAGAAGAAGTCCTTATTTAAAAATGTACACCATTTTTCCTTCAATCCATACAATCTAATAAACCATGAATGGTTCTCCAAACCATATTCTTATATCATTGTTTTCCAGCAAATTTCAAACTCATTCTCATCAACACATCCCGATAAGCATTTGTTGAACGATGCTTTAAATGGTTATCTGATTTCATCCCTAGGAATCTACTCACTACATTTTGTTGAAGATTCCACAGACAAAGACTATGTCTTGTTTGAGGAAAGACCTGCATATAGTTATACATAAGGTAAATTGTAAAAGAAATAGGTAGATATGAAATTTGCAAATCCTCCCACATCTCATAATAAACAAGGATTGAGATTTGACTCATCCCAAATTCGGATGGGCACATCCCAATCCAAACATACCCTTTAAAAAAAATGAGAATGTTTCTGTTTAGACTCCAAATCCATAGAATTATAATGTTCGAAGTATTTCTCTTTGAAATATAAACACCAAAGAGAAGAGGAAGTTCTAAGTTTCAACCAAGTTTGAACCGAGAAAGCACTAGCACAATCGAAAATATTTTTCACACCCAAACCCCCTTCAATTTTTTATAAAAAAATTTATCCAAAGAAGCCCAATGAATTTTATGAGATTCCCAAGTGGAACCCAAAAGAAAACTATTAAAAACAATGTGCAAATAGTTAATAACAGACTTGGGATGACCAATCACCCTAAGAATGTAAAGAGGAATAGAAGAAATGACACTTTGAATTAGGGTGATTCTACTCCCCATATTTAATAACAATTTTTCCCAACCAGTGAGTTTATTATAAACTTTCTCAATTATTCGTTGAAACAAAGAGCACTTAATTCTTCCTTTGCATAAAGGTACTCCTAAATATTTAAAGGGAAGTTTTTCTTTTACAAAATTGGATAATTGCAGAATTCTGTTCTTCCTATAAGTAGAAGTACTTTTACCAAAGATTATAGAACTTTTGGAAAATTTAATATTCTGACCAGTAGCTTGTTCAACTATGAATTAGAGGTATAATTGTACCCCATGTCATCATACTGCCTCCGCCTCCCATCGCGGGAAATCTTCGTCCCCTCAATTCTAACGGGGAAAATTGCCCCTGTCACCGTCCCCGTGGGGATCCCCGTTCCAACTTATTTTAGTAAAATTTTCAAAAAAAAAAATTGTAGAATAATACCTTTTTAAAAGTATATTATTATTATTTAATGAAGTTTAAACAAATTCCTTTTATATTGTAGGTAAAACAATTTAATCATATCAATAATATTTTATATAAATAATAAATTATTTTAAATATTATAAAAGATATAATATATAAATATATAAAATCCCCACGGGCGGGAAATATGATCTCGTCCCCACTCTGTTGGTCGGGGAAATTTCCATCCCGTTTGGAGCGGATCCCTGTAGAAAACGAGGATTCCACTCCTATTGCCAGTTTGTCAAGCCTATGTGTAAATTAGCAATGACATCTTTACACTTAACATGTAACGGGCATGTGATATATAAAATCTTGTATGCTTTTTCTCATTGGCTAGTAGTAGCAAAGAAGCAGATAAGGAGGCGTTTACAGCAATCGGGATAGTGGGAATTCGGTGTGGCTGTGGCAAAACTTCATTAGCCCAGAAGGTATTTTCCAGCCCCACAGTGGAATCGGAGTTTTCTCCAAGGATCTGGGTTTGCCTGTCCAACATGGTGGTGGATGAAGATGCGGTGGACCCAAGAGCCACAGTTGTGATTAACATTCTGAAAGAACTAGGGCAGGAGGTGAGCAGTGCTGATAATAGTACTATCGTAAAGCTCCTGGAAAAGGTGCATGGTGGACTAATGGGGAAGAGATACCTGATAGTGCTGGACGACGCATGGGAAATGGATGAGTGGTTTGGGGATCTGGGGTACACCCTGCCCAGAGGTTATCCAATGGGTGAATTCCTTAGCCATGGTTTGCCTAAAGGGAGTGGAGGGGCGGTGATTGTGACCAGCCGCTGGGAGAGTGGTGAAAAGGATGATTGGAAATGATGACATGAATGCGATCCAGCTGGAAAACAAATTCAGCGATGATATCTGCTGGACAATATTCTGCCATCATTCTAAGCGCCAATATGTGGATCAGGATCATAACACTAATATCAAAAAAGATGTTATCATAATATGTGATGGCCTCCCTCTTGCTGCCAAAATTCTCGCTAATACAAATTTGGGCATATCTAGAGATAGTCCAGACCATTATATATTTGGGTAAAATATGTTAAATCCCTTTATGATATAAAATATTATTTGTGTTTCCCTTTGTTCAAATAAGTACATCACTTACACGTGTGATTTAACAAATATTGCAGTGTTAAAGTTGGCAGCTATGTTTTGAACCTTCTCCTAGTGCAAATTAAATATTGAAATTTTTTGATGTTTTTTCCACAATTTTTAATGTTCCCGAATTGTATTTTTGTCATTTCCACTCTTTTTTAAAATATTTTAATATTATTCTTTTCTTTTCTTTTTTCTTTTTAATATCCTCCAACCTTAATTTAAATATGAATTTATACTCATAATATTTTTTCTTTGATTTAATTTTTCTTTTAACTTTATATATATATATATATATATATATATAAACAACTCAATTTTGTTGGTACGGACAAGAATGATAATTGAATTTGACTAGAAACAACGATATAGAAAAACTACTTAATTTAATGATATGATGATGTCCAACAACAGTGTTGAGCTGAGAGAAGTACAACATGAAAATGAAATCTATTTGCCAACTAATAATTTAGCTCTTGCATGTCCAGCCTCAATTCTAAAATGCTCTCCCAACCCAAAATGAACCATCTGCAACCACACAAATGTGATTAATTCACCACCTTGGCTGAGTTGCCGAGCATGATCCGTTGACCTACAACGACTCGCAGCATACGACACAAGTTCAACCCACACTTTGCTCATCATCTCCCATTTACAACCCTCATCCTTCTTGAGATCTTTGGCAAGTTTACATGCATCGAAAAGCAGAGATTTGCTTCTGTCCCCCTTCACATCTTTAGGTTTCACAACTGTCTTCACTTTCAGAAGCTCTTTACATGCTGATTTACTATCTAACTCTGAATGCCACCTCTCGAAAAACTTGCCAACTTCCTTACATGTGTCCTGAAACCGGATTTGGGCAATACCAGCAACTGTGGACATCAATGTAGGCCTCATCACGAGAAGATATAACATATAGTCTGATAACACCTTGCTCACCTTGCGGTTTTTTTCATCATCACCAGAGCTCGAGCTCGAGCTCGTGAAATAGCAAAGCTCTGTTGCAATGTGCCATAAGAGTAGGCTCTCATCATACTCAGCCTCCTCACTCAAGCTGGATGAAATTGAGGGATACAGATTGTCACTTCTGAAGTGTTTTGAGAGAACCCATCCACCTCTTGCTGAATATATCTCCTTGGCTTTTTTCCTCGTTTCTGCTTCCTTAGCTTTAGCTTTAAGCTCGTTGAAGATGAACTGCTTTAGCTCATCCTCACAGATAATCGTCTTCTTGTACTGGAACTCGTCCAGAGTGTCCTTAACTCTAAGAAAATCTGCTGCTTTCTTGAGCCAATATCTGGATCGTTCGTTGATGCAGAAACTAATGAAGCTGTGCTGAGACATGGTGTTAGACCATCTGCGCTTTCTTTTCCAGAACCGTAGCCTATAAAGGAGAGCAGAGACGGGTTTTTTGGTTGAAATAACAGCCCAGTCAGAGAACACGAGGTTGAACATACCCACCATTTCCAAAACAAGAGCCCCACCAAGCAGAATGTAGCTAACAATTTTATCAAAATGGATGATGTTGTGTTGGGGATGTGTTGCAAACTGGTGAAAGCAGACCACGATGAAAATAGTGCAAAGAAGACGGGATACATATCCAAGCTTGCAATGCACTACCGGCATCTTTGTGTAGAAGGCATCATACATAAAATTGAGCTCCACCTCCATGACTTTGAAGGCATCAAGTGCACTTGTTTTAAAGAAGAACATCCGGCTCTGGTTGCGCTCGTGGAAGCTGAACATGTGGTCAACAATTAGTCCCTTAAAGGTATCAAAGAAATTATAGCCATTTAGCACAACATCAAGGTCATCAAGTTCTTTGATCTCTCCATCATCATTCTGGATGGCAGCTGAACTTTTTTCAGGTTCATTCACTATGTCTATTGTCACTGGAACATGAGAAGCCTCCAACACAGAGTATTCCTCCATAAGCTGAGCATAGTTGGGTCCGGGATCAGGCTTTGGAAGAAGGGCCGTCTTGAAATTACTCAGACAAGCTTGATAGAGAGCAAACGTTCGTTCCACGTACTTGCATGTTCCAGCGAATAACATGAGGACTATGGGGATCCAGTATTCGTTGTGCAGAGACTGCAAGATCACGTAGATCACTGCAACAAGCTGGATGACAAGGCCAAGAAGATGTCTGATCCAGAGTTGGTTATCCTCAAGAGAAAAGGCAGTGATGGAATCAGGACCACCAAGGTGTAGCAGCAAGAATGGAGCCCAAAATGCAGCAAGTTGTTTGTTAAGGGCATTGTTTTGAGGGCAGTCATTGGATTGGCCACTGGAGATGAGTCCAACTGAAAATGCAGCAATCCAGTCGGCAAGCAGATACGAGGACCAGATAAGGGCATACAATAGTATGTTACCCCTTCGTTTACGTGACTTGGCTAAAACTATTAGAAGCACTTGAAGGAAAAGACTAATAAGGACTGAACAACGTATATTCCACTCCTCCCACGCCCTTTTCGCCCCTTCTGGAGTGGGTAAGGACATTATTGTCTTCTTCAAGTTTTGCAATGCCAAGTTATAATGGTTATGTGCTTTAATCTTTTTGTCACATCTGCTAAAATTGAAACCATATAACAGAGATTAACATTCATACTAACTGTCCTTTAAAAAAAAAAACATTCATATTAACTGTCCAAGGATGAGATGAAGAATTCCAAAAGCAAAAGAAAAAAAAGACCAAGCAGGTCATCGTCAACCCCACAGAGACCCATTAACTTTTCTCTCTCAAACTTTCTTTCCCTTTCTCATGTGCCAATGTCATAATCAATCCAATCCACACCCTCTTTCTTTCTCTCATCACTCTCATCTTTTCTCCCTTTCATGTTTTATCTCTCTCCAATTTCTTTTTTCTTCTTCTTACAGAAAGTCACTAACTATATATTTATTCTTTTTTACAAATTCTCCATTATTATTCTTCTTCTTCCAAAAAATAAATCTGAAACAAATTTAATTATTACTAGCTGTGTTTCCGTGTAACGCATGATTGTCATATAAAATTTAATAATATGATTAATAATGTAATAATATATAAATATCTACTATAATACAAAACCTGCCAAAAAGCTTCATTTTCCCATTTTATTTTTTCTTTTTATGTTTTTTATTTAAGTTTCTTTTTTAGACTAGAATTTTTGGCAAGAAAAGCACACATTTCTTCTTTTACCATTATTTCAAAAGAACTCTTAAGTGTGTATCAAGAATATATTTAGGGGCTCGGCTATCTGCACCCCACAAATTTCTAAACACACCCCATTTTTTTTATTTTGATTTAAAAAATTTTAAAAATAACAAAATTACAATTTTACGCAAAAAAGTGTGTTCGACTGGTGGTCGAACACAGAGAGGTGTGTTCAACCAATCATAGTCAAACACACTTATTTGCATAAGGGTAAAATTGTAATTTTGTTATTTTTTGAAAATTTTAAATCATTTTTTAAAAAAATGGGGTGTGTTTAAAAATTTGTGGGGTGCCGATAGTCGGACCCTATATTTAGTTAGTTTGGTGGTTTAAGTAAAAAGTAAAAGTTCATTGGTTTATGTGTAAAATCACTAATAGTTTGATGGGCAGTTGCAATTAACTCTTATATAAAAATAAAAAATTTCTAAATTAGTTAAAGAAATTCATAGATAAATAAAAATACATTAATTCACCAATAACAAAATAAAAAAAAAATCATATAATACCGAATATATTTTATATTTATTCAAAAATTTAAAATAAATACCATTTATTTAAAAACCTATTGAATACATAACTTGGGAGTTCGAATGTCACCACATCTATCATTTTTACCAATTGTATCAGGTAAAATTCAAAAATTAACCTCTACAAACTGTTTTCCCAAAAGTTTCATACTATGATTATAGAGACCTAATTAAAAACCTTCATAACTTACAGAAAAAAGAAAGTAAAACAAACTTATGATTTTTAATTCTTAAAAATAAGCACATAATTAAATTCCTTTGGTGTGTTGTCTTACCTTTCCTTTTCAGATATTTAAGAAGCCAAGGATATTCACCAAAATTAAAAAGAGAGAAAGTAAATAGATATAGGTGGAAGTGAAGATGGATTTGAACACTTTACCTTGCTTTTCCCAATCGCAGAAGCCCATACAACGCGAGGAGAGAGAGAGAGAGGGAGAGCTCCCCCAGACATTTGGAAGATTTATGGGGTTCTGGTTTGCAGAATTGCTGCTCACACACATCGGCTATCACTCATATTCACTCTCCACTTTTGCCAGGAAGCCAAAAGTAGAGCGAAGAAAATCGTTATTGCGAATTTTCTTAGATAAAATTATAAGTAGCCCACTATTAAAAATAAAAATTTTAATCAAGAACTTGAAATTAGGGTGAATCTATACACACCCCATAACTTATTAAATACACCCCAAACATTATGATTTTATATCTTTCATTTGTATAGAAATGTGGTGTGTTTAGTAAGTTATGAGATGTGTATAGAATCACCCAATTGTTATTGTATTCTTAATAAAATTAGTCATGTATCGATCCGTACTATCATATATCAGTTTGTACCATTATATTATATTCTCGTATCATTATTAATGTACTATCATAATATACCTCGTATCATAATTAATCTAGCTTGTACCACCACATTATACATCGTATTATTATTCATGTAGCTCGTACCATTATATTACACATCTATACCATCAATGACAGAACTAGAATTGTAAATTGAGGGGGCAATATTAATAATAAAAAAATTTACAAGAAATAAAAAAAATATATAAAAAGGGTAAAAAAAAAAATTATAAGTTGGGGGTAGGGTCACCCCTCCCTCCCCTTTAGTTCCGTCCCTCTATACCATCATTCATCTGGCTTGTACCATCATATTACACCTCAAATGTTAGAAAAATATTGTTAAACAAAAATCATTTCTCTTGGCTAAAAATAAATAAATTTTAATAACTTGACAAAAGAAATGTTTATAAGTAATGGTTGTGAAGAGATTCCCACATTTTCTCATTGTGTTTTTTGTATATTTGCAAGAAGTTCCTAATGGAAACTATAACCTACAAATCTGAGATCGTCTCACATGTAACCTAAACATGCATGGTCATACCCAAGACACGATCTACCGTACGCGTAAACATAGAAACACATATTTATCAAGGTTTGTGGGACCGGATCGGCCGGTCCAACCGGTTTGATCATGAACCGGTCCAAAATTCGGTACATTTTGACCCCAAAAACCGGAATTGAGGTTCAACAGTTTAAGACCAAACAAAACCTGTCAAAACCTGGTTGAACCGATCAAAACCAGCCAAATTGAACAAGTTCATTTAAATTTTTTTTTAATTTTATTTTTTTAAAATAAATTTTTGACTCTAAAGAATTGGTGTATATAGCAACATTTATAATGCATAGCTTCAATACTATTTTCTATTTCCAATCAATGTGGGACAAAAACTCTTAAACTTTAGTCTTTTATAGTGGATGACTCTAATGTTTTCTTAGTTAGTTAACCGATGTAGGATAAACTATTTCACTTTATACTACTATCTCTCATACATTTTTTAGTTTTTTTTTTTTTAATGTGGGACAACTTCCAATAAAAAGTTATATACTTTGTTCCAACATACTTTCTTTGTATTTGTTTTCAATGTGAGACAACTTCTAATACTATATTGTGAATAAGTTTTGAGAGATTAAAAATATACTAATATTTCTTAAGACAAAATTGATATAATTTAATGAGTTTTCTAAGGTTTATTAAAATTTAAGTAGATATAATTTTAATATTCTATTATATCGATATATACGTAATTTTATATGTTATGATTCAATAATGTTCTAATTTTTTTTATTAACTAAGATTTTGAATTTATCATTATTGTTATCATTATTCCTATAAAATGGTTTTGTATCATCATCATCAATTTTGATTTTATAGCAAATTACATAATACGATAACAAAATTTTAAAAAAAATAATGTTAAATTTCTTATGACCAGTCGGACCTCCCGGTTGAACCAGTCCGACCAGTTAAACCTTGAACCGGTGGTCAAGTTGGTTTGATTATCGGGCCGGTTCCACAAACACTGATATTTATAACTCTAAAATGCATACTTATACATTGTCGTGCACAATCGATCGTGTCCTGAGACATGACTGTGCGCCACACATGTTGTTGTGTTGTCACGCATAGTTGGTTTGTGCCTCAAGACATGATCGTGCGGGAAGGAAAAAAAACACAAACTTATAGCTAAAAAAACATATATTTATAGACAAAAAAAACATACTTACATATTGTTGTCGTACATGATCGATTGTATCCCAAAACACAAACGTGCGCGATTACGTCACACGTGAGATAGAGTTTCTGTGCTCCACTAATAAAAGGATATCATTTAGTTTACATTTCATATATCATTTGATATATATATTTCATTATTATTAATAACATCATTACTACATGTTACATACAGTAGTTGTTGTTATTATTATTATTATTCTATATTGTCGATTATGCCCTTGGCCTTGTACATAAACATTACCTTGTCAATTATTGAGAAAGAGAGGGAGCAAAAGAAGAGAGGCGAACAATGCTATATTGGAGAAAGAGCAAAAGAAGAGAGGCGAACAATGTAGATATGGAGTTTGAGCATCTGGGGAAAGTAAAAGAAACCGTAAAAGTATGATTTTTTCCAACTCTTTTCTTAGTTTTCTATATTTTCTATATTTATTTTTCTAGTTTCTTTGTTCTCAAAATTAAAATATGCATGTTATAGAAATCAATTGATCATAAAAATTGTTAGCCACTTTCTTAGCTGCTCTGCTGAATCCATGTGTTTACCTGCTTGCTTGCACCTTTTATAATATTTTTGCAATTTCTGATTATGAAACTTGTATTCATCATCTTGTTTTTAGGTAGCCTAGAATAAATTTGTTATGTCAATCCGAATGAATGACGAGGAAGCAGTTGGACTGCTCCTGGATCGACTCCATAAGTCCGGGGAGCAAGCCGGAAATAATGCTTTGTCTTTAAAGTTTAAGGAAATCGAAAATGAGCTCAAACAAATTTCAGATTTATTCCCAAAGATCAAAAGCTGGGAGAATAGTGTTATGCAACAGTTATGTGTGTTGGAGCAACAACTTGATAATGATATGGAATCCTCAGTCCTCCTCATGAATCTGGACAGGATGAGAGACGATTTTGTGAAATTAAGGAGCTCAATTTCCACAGTTGATGATCTGCACTCCATGTCTTCTAAGCTCAATTCCGCGCCCAAGGAGGAGGAGGATGATCATCATACCGTCTCCAAAGAGTGGGCTAGTCTTGGAATAGAGAGTGAGATTTTGCAGAGCAGAGCCATGTCAAGTTTCGCTGTGCTTTTCCACCGCGATGAGTGCTTCCTTGTGAAAATGCGTTTGTTTTGCCTCTCCATATTTCCTGAGAACGTCGCCATAAAGAAAAGACTCATCTTTTATTGGTGGATAGGAGAGGGTATTTTGCGGACTTTCCCAAATGAAACAGCAGAGGAGGCCGCGGAGAAAGCCTTGCAATATTTACTGAACAAAGGCTTCATTAGGCCCAGGAATAAAAACAGCTTCATTGTGGACCCTTGGATTCGCCGGATGTTACTTCAGATGGCCGAGAGAAACAATTTCCTAACCTTAAGACCCCAGTGTATGCCTTGCAACGACAAACGTAGAGTGTTCTTGTGGCAAGAGAAGGAGTCATACAATGGTGATAGAGATGAAAATGTGTTGTCGGTTTTCAATGTGGATGTACAGTATCTTGCAACCACCCCAGAGTGGCTCACCAAGCTGAAAAAGGTGGAGGTCCTGCACATGGGGCGTTGGCAATATTCTGTTACTCATCACATTGAAGTGGAGAATAAGATGGCATTCAATGCCTTGGGCTCCCAAAAGCACCTCAAATATCTTAGCCTTAGAGGGATTTCAAGAATCGAAACTCTGCCCCCCTCCATTTCAAACCTTTTCAGCCTCCAGATTCTTGATCTGAGAGCATGCCACAATCTTGAAAAACTCCCTGTGGGCATATCACAACTGAAGAACCTCACACACTTGGATGTCTCCGAGTGCTACTTGCTCGAGAGTATGCCAAAGGGACTAGACCAGCTCCATAAGTTGCAGGTCTTGAAAGGGTTTGTGATTGGCAAGGGAGGGAGAAACACTTGCAAAATCAGTGATCTAGCAGGATTGAAACACCTGTGGAAGTTGAGCATACGTGTTGGTGAAACACAAAAGGATGATCACCTTGAGACCCTCATCAACTTCCCTGCTCTACGTGTTCTCACTATAATATGGGGCTCCGTTCAAGACACATCACTGTCTCTTCCGGAAACATTGACAAAGCTGGACCTTCGCTGTGTACCTTTCGATGAAGTGCCCGACTGGTTGTTGCCGAGTAAGTTGCCCAGATTGGAGAAACTGTACATCCAAGGAGGGAAGCTTAGGAGCCTTGAACTCCCTGATGGGCAAAACAACTGGAAAGTTAAGTGTGTACGTTTGAAGTATTTAGAAAGGCTGGAGATGGATAAAGAGAAGTTGGTGGCATTGTTTCCAGAGTACCAATATTTGGAGAAGATCAACAACGGTGCTAATAAGGAATCAGACATAAAACTTGAACGGAGGAGGTAGATTCGGATATAAAGCCTTCAACCAACTCTTCTGCTTTGTATTAATCTTGTGTAGTAAACTGGACTCCATGCATCATCATCTTGTAGTGCAAATCTATTTTGGAATAAGAAATGGTGTGTGTCCATGTAAAAATTTTCTGCCTTGTTCACAAAATCTTGTTCATGCCTCATCATCCTCTCTTCTTCATCTTTCTCATGTCAGAAATGGTAAGAAAAAATTGTAAGAATTTCTTGAACCGGTTTTGACCTGCTCATTATGGTTTTATCTAAACTCGGCCATAAGTTTATTGAAACTAGTAAAGAGGACGGATTTTTTTGTTGTTATTGTTTAAGGAAAAAAAATTATTACATAATATGAATATACTTTTTTTAGAAATATTAATTGATATTATAATCATTTCTATGCAGACATTAAAAAATTATAATAAAACATAAAAATATGTTGTTCATGCTGCAATTTTTAAAAAAGAAGTTTAATATTATATAAATGTGAAAAAACAAAAACAAAAAAAAATCTAAAAAAATAAAAAATTTCTCATTTCTTTCTATTTAGGTCCGTCTCCGCTAGCTCATATCTTGTATAGTATCCATGCGTAAAAGTATACTCACTACAAGAAAAATAGGAAACAACAACCCCCAAAGACAACCTTTTTTATGAATTTGTGTAGTCTTTTCGAAATTTACAACCTTTTTTCCGAAAAGCATTGTCTTTGTACAAAAATTCGCTATTTAACAACGCAAATAATGGGAAAGACAATGTTTTTTTCATAGGGTTGTTAAATAGCGGATTTTTTTTTAAAAAGACAACGTTTTTGTGCAATGTTTTTTTTCAAATGGTTGTCTTATAGCGGATTTATTTTTAAAAGACAGCCCTTTTATGCAACGCTCTTTATGCGTTGTCTTTTAGTGAAATTTTTTTAAAAAAGACAACCCATTGTGCTACGCTTTTTTTTATGTGTTGTGTTAATATTAATTGTTTTTTAATTAAATTAAATTTGAAAATTTTAATTATTTTATGATGTTATCTTATATTATTTGCATTAATATTATCTTATATGAACAAACTCATAATTTTATAAAAATAGTATTTTTATAAAATATATTAAAAATATGCACTAGTATATTTTATAATTGTCTTAAAATGAAATTAGATTAAACATTACTAAACATACTAATTAGTCATTAATCTTCCAACTATATATATATATTGTTAACCTTTTAAAATATATTAAAAATACAAATAATATTGTGATTCTTCAATAATATTTTAGGTATTGAATAAATCTATGTACGTAAAAATATATGTAAATAAATCTATGTACGCAATATGATAAATAGTCCAACAAATTAAAGTAAAGAATAACATTTTAATTGAGTCACATTTATATTTTGTATCGTGAGTGCATTAACATTTTGGGTTTTGAACATTCATATGTTGGCCATTGAGATCAAGTTAAATACAGTAATATATCAAAATTGGAAATCAATGACTTATATTAATAAGTATTGATGGTACTTTATAAAAATTAACAAAAAATATGTGATAATATTAATTGTTTTTTAATTAAATTAAATTTGAAAAGTTTAATTATTTTATGATGTTATCTTATATTATTTGCATTAATATTATCTTATATGAACAAACTCATAATTTTAAAAAATAGTATTTTCATAAAATATATTAAAAATATGCACTAGTATATTTTATAATTGTCTTAAAATGAAATTAGATTAAACATTACTAAACATATTAATTAGTCATTAATCTTCCAATTATATATATATATATATATATATATATATATATATTAACCTTTTAAAATATATTAAAAATACAAATAATAAAAATTAACAAAAAATATGTGATAATAGAAAATTAAAAAATATCAAAAATTGAAATAAAAGAAATGCATGTAAAATATTATTACATAGAGCACTAGTGGTCTATTGGTTGGAGTACCACCTTGTCACTCGGGTTCGAATCTCAAACAACGCGCAATATTTGTCATATTCGAATCTCAAACAACGCGCAATATTTGTCATATAATTCGCAATATGCGAATTTAGTGCATATAATTCGCATATGCATATAATTCAAACAACGCGCAATATTTGTCATATAATTCGCAATATGCGAATTTAGTGCATATAATTCGCAATATGCGAATTTATTGCGAATTTAGTGCGAATTTAGCGTTCGAAATATTTGTCATATTCGAATCTCAAACAACGATATGCGAATTTAGTGCATATAATTCGCAATATGCGAATTTAGTGCGAATTTAGCGTTCGAATCTCAAACAACGCGCAATATTTGTCATATAATTTCGAATCTCAAACAACGCGCAATATTTGTCATATAATTCGCAATATGCGAATTTAGCGTTAGCGTGTAATTTCTTGTAGAAACCACTCATCCATTTCCCATGCGTCGTCCAGCACTATCAGGTATCTCTTCCCCATTAGACCACTATGAACCTTTTCCATGCATCCATATTCCATGCGTTGGCGTTAGCGTGTAATTTCTTGTAGTGACTGCCGAGAATTTCGGCAGCAAGAGGAAGGCCATCACATATTGAGATAACATCTTTTCTGATATTAGGGTTATCATCCACATTGTACTTAGAATGATGGCAGAATATTCTCCAGCAGATATCATCGTTGAATTTGTTTTCGAGGTGAATCACATTCATGTCATCATTTCCGATCATCCTTTTGACCACACTCTCCCAGCGGCTGGTCACTATCACCGCCCCTCCACTCCCTTTAGGCAAACCATGGCTAAGGAATTCACCCATTGGATAACCTCTGGGCAGGCTGTACCCCAGATCCCCAAACCACTCATCCATTTCCCATGCGTCGTCCAGCACTATCAGGTATCTCTTCCCCATTAGACCACTATGCACCTTTTCCAGGAGCTTTACGATATTACTAGAATCAGCACTGGCACTGCTCACGATATTACTAGAATCAGCGCTGCTCTGCCCTAGTTCTTTCAGAATGTTAATCACAACTGTGGCTCTTGGGTCTTCCGCATCTCCATTATCCACCATCATGTTGGACAGGCAAACCCAGATCCTTGGAGAAAACACCGATTTCACTGTGGGGCTGGAAAATACCTTCTGGGCTAATGAAGTTTTGCCACTGCCACACCGAATTCCCACTATCCCAATTGCTGTAAACGCCTCCTTATATGAGTTTTTGTGCATGAGTCGGGACTCGATTTCCTTAGCCTCCGATTCGAGTCCAATTATAGTGGATGTATCAGAAAGGGGATGAGTAATCTCCTTAGTCACTAGAGCTTTTGGAGGCTGTATTGATTCGACTATTTGGGGGTGAAGAGTACTCCCTTTGAACTTAGTTTCCATATCATCCAACCGTCTCATCATCTTCTTGGTGAAGAAGAAGCGGGTGAGCCGGAAGAAGGGTTTAGCGGAGGCGGCCGCCTTGTGGGCGAAGATGCGGCACTCAGACAGGGCATCAATCACATCGTAGAGCAGCTCAACTGGGATTGAAGAAACGGTGTTGTTGTTACAAATGTCGTTGATCCGCCCTTGAATTGATTGGAAGCGCGATAGCATCTGCGGCCGTGTGTTGTCATCTTTTTCAGCTTCACGTAGGATTGAGGAGAACTTATGACATAGGTATAAGGAAACCACCGCCTCTTCTTCCATACTCTAATTTCTTCTGCAACTACTTTTATTGTTTTCTATGCATATTAGGTGTAACGATGGGGCAATATCTATCACACAAAATGAAAAAAAGGGTAAATTATATAATAGAAGCCAAACTATGGTCATTTTTCCACTTTATTACCCGAACTTTCAAAGTTCACTATAAAACAACTCAACTTTGTTTTTTTACTAAACGGTCGCCAGAAGTCACCGTCGGTGGAATATTCCGGGAATATTCCGTCCCGAACTTTCTAAATTAACTATAAAATAGCTCAACTTCGCGGATTTACCAAACGACCGTCATAATTAAATTAAATAAAAAATAACTAAAAAATACAAATCAAATTAAATTAAATAAAAAATACAAATCAAATTAAATTAAATTAAATAACTAAAACCCCCAAATCGACACCCCAAAGTCGGCCGATTTAATTTGATTTGATTAAATTAAATAACTAAAACGCCCAAATCGGCACCCCAAAATCGGCCGATTTAATTTGATTAAATTAAATTAAATAACTAAAACCCCTAAATCGGCACCCCAAAATCGGCCGATGTAATTTGATTTGATTAAATAAATTAAATAACTAAAACCCCCAAATCGGCCGATATAATTTGATTTGATTAAGTTAAATTAAATAACTAAAACCCCCAAATCGGCCCCCCCAAAATCGGCCGATTTAATTTAGTTATTTAATTTAATTTGTATTTTTTATTTAATTTAATTTGATTTGTATTTTTTAGTTATTTTTATTTAATTTAATTCTGGCGGTCGTTTGGTAAATATGCAAAGTTGAGTTGTTTTACAGTTAATTTTGAAAGTTCAGACGGAATATTCCCGGAATATTCCACCGACGGTGACTTCTGGCGGCCGTTTAGTAAAAAAAACAAAGTTGAGCTGTTTTACAGTGAACTTTAAAAGTTCGGGTAACAAAGTGGAAAAGTGACCATAGTTTGGTTTCTATTATATAATTTACCCAATGAAAAATATCTATTCTTATAAATATATGCTTTCTTTTTTAATTTAACACAAAATTATGTGACTACCCTTAAGTCAAGAAGTACTTTGTTTGAGAAAAAGCAAACAAGATTTTCTATTTCACATGCCCATTACATGTTAAGTATAAAGATGTCATTACTAATTTACACATAGGCTTGACAAACTGGCAATAGAAGTGGAATCCTCGTTTTTCACAGGAATCCGCTCCAAACGAGACGGAAAATTTCCCTAAAGTTGTACCCACAGGGACAACGGCGTGAGATATTCCCTGACCAACAGAGTGGGGACAAGATCATATTCCCCGCCCGTGGGGATTTTATATATTTATATATTATATCTTTTATAATATTTAAAATAATTTATTATTTATATAAAATATTATTGATATGGTTAAATTGTTTTACCTACAATATAAAAGGAATTTGTTTAAACTTCATTAAATAATAATAATAATAATAATACTTTTAAAAAGGTATTATTCTACAATTTTTTTTGAAAAATTTACTAAAATAAGTTGGGACGGGGATCCTCACAGGGACGGTGATGGGGCAATTTTCCCCGCTAGGATTGAGGGGATGAAAATGAGGATTCCCCGCGATGGGAGGCGAAGGCAGTATGGTGACATGGGGGTACAATTATACCTCCAATTTATAGTTGAAACAAGCTGCTGGTCAGAATATCAAATTTTCCAAAAGTTCTATAATCTGTGGTAAAAGTACTTCTACTTATAGGAAGAACAAAATTTTGCAATTATCCAATTTTGTAAAAGAAAAACTTCCTTTTAATATTTTTTATTAAAAGGAAGTTTTTCTTATATTTTTTATATTCATTTAGGTATTTTATCAAATATCATAACTAACGAACACATTGTAGACGATTATAAAGCTAATAGAATAACAATTTAAAGTTTTACACTCTAATTTTATTTTTCAATTGACAAATCAACATCATTTGAATGACACATGACCTACTTAAGTGAATGAGATAACGACTCATAGAGAAATGTTAATTAAAGATGTTAGAATTTGAAATTTTAATTTAATAGTTTTCAATCTTTCTAGTCTGATTTAATTAACTTTCGAGTTGGTCTCTTATGATACCGTCTCACATGCGACGTGATTCAAGTATGTTTTTTACAAGTGTAAGTATGTGTTTTTCAGCTACAAGTATGTGTTTTATAAGTATGTTTTTTACATTATATTTCAAGTATGTCTTTTACAGCAATAAGTATGCATTTTTCCCCTATAAGTGCAACGTCGCACGGTGCGATGGTGTCATGCGACGGTTGCATATGAGTTTTTGTTTTATCTTTCATACTCCTAGTCCCTCATTGATAGTTGATCTATCTGTTAGGTTCTGGATTGATAAAATATCTTTTATTTACTATTAAATTGTTGTTTTGATACTTAATTTAGTTTGTACGAATTTTTGGTTTTAGTGACAGATTAAATTAGGGATTTCATGCAGGAGTTAGTTTAATTTGTTAGTTTGAGCATTGGATTAAAAAAATTAATGCAATCTTGAGTATAGATTTGTGATTGCAAATTGTATATGAAACCCAAATCTGGATAATGTTGTTCACTGGCTAGATCCCAAAATTCATATTAAATCTCGAAATCGAGTTAGATCATAATTGGTAGGTAGCAAAAGCTAGATTATGATTGTACCATGGTTTAGATCACGAAGCTCAATAAGGGCATTTAAGGCATTTGAAAAAAATAAAAAAATCTTGTTTATTTACTAAATAAGTAAAAAAAACTACTTTTTATGTTTATTGGTTAGAAAATGGCATTTGCACTCAAAGTTGGGGGAAAACGCAAATTTAGGACACTATCTTTAGATCATTCATCAATAAAGGATACTAACTTTTCAAACCACTGACATTGGGACACTAATTTTTCAAATTGGGCGATTTTAGGGCGATAGACCCTAAATCATGAAATTCATGTCTAATTGCATGAGATTTGAGTTTTTTTTTTAAGTAATTAGATCTGATATTCACGTGATTTGACACGAAAGTTGTGTAATTTAGCCCGAAATTCATGATTTCGGATTTGTTATCCTAAAATCGCATAAATTGAAAAACTAGTATATATCATAATGTTGAGGCCCGAAAAGTTAGTGTCTATCATTGGAGTATGACCTCAAGATAGAGTCCTAAATTTGCAAATTTTCCCTAAAAGATGTATCTATATACATATTATATATGATGGTTATTTTAAATATAAGATAAAACATTAAATTAAGGAAAATAAGTTTTATGTGAGATGGTCTTATATTATTTTATGTAAAACGGTGTTTATATGGATCAGTAAAACAGGTCAACTTGTTCAATATGGTCAATGTCGGTCTTATTATGACCATATAAGCTCTATCTCACGTAAGACATTATATGATATTGTCTCATATGAGTTTTTGCGATTAAAAGACGGAGATATTAACACCCCGGAAATACTAAACACACCTAAAATTTTTGATTTTATACTTTCATGTCTAAAAAAAATTGGATGTATTTAATATTTCTTTTTGGTGTGTATAATTGAACCCTACATTGGTGTGTATTTCTTTCATTTCTTTTTATTTTTATGTTTTGAATTATTTGTGTTGCTTGGTTTATTAAATTATGATATTGCATAATTTGATTTAGCAGGGCCCGTTGGATTGAATTGTTGTGATATCTATTGCTAGAGTATAAATTATAATCTATAATTGTTACGAATTAATATTTCTTAATAGCAAATAATATTTGATTCGTTTGGGGCAACACATCTCTAGAATATCCAAATTCGATAGAGATTAATGTACTCTGTCATGGGCATATAAATTTTATTTTTTATATATTTTGATATGAAAAGGTTAAACATGAAAAATAATAAATTTCTTGGTAGAATTTCATTCTGATTTATTACATGTGTGACACACGACCATAAAATTTAAATATTTTGAGTTTGATGTGAAAATGTTAATTTATGAAAAAATTATCAAGTTCTTGATATTTGGTATCCGTGTGATGCATGAACAAATAAATTTCAAGTGTTAGTAATTTTTTAATATAAAAATATTGATCATGAAAAACAATATAGCTCTTCAAAAATTATGAATTTAATATACTACCCATATAATTTACGAATTTAAATATTTCTTATTTTCATCATATGTTGTCTAACTACTTTACTAATTGTTTTTGTCACAATTGGCTTGAAAAAAAATTATACAAATATATATTTAATAACTTATTTATAATGAATATAAAACTGTGATATTATTGTATATTATAATCAAGTTTTGATAATATTTCAACCTCATTTAGTACCCGTGTGATGTAGCGGATAAATTTTAAAAGTTAGTATTTCTTTGATATAAAAGTGATGATCATGAAAAATAATATAGTTCTTTTAAGTTATTTTAATTTAATCTACTACCCATATAATTTATCAATTTGAAATATTTCTTATTTTCATCATATGTTGTTTGACTACATTACTAATTGTTTTGTTCAAAATTGGCCTGAAAAAAAACTTGTGCAAATATATGTTCAATAAGTTATTCATAATGAGTGTAAAATATTGATAATATTGTATATTACTCCAAAATAAAATTTCTAAATTTAACATATCATTAAAAATATTTATGTAAATTTTTTTTCCAAATATGATCAGGTTTTTTTTTTCTCAATTTTTGTGTATATACAAAATGATTTTCATACTATGGATATACATAAATTATGCAATAGAAAGTTTTATATTTTTTATAGTTAATTTGTGGATTTTAATAGAAAGTTTATAAATTCATAAGTTTCATACTTCTGTTTGTAAATTGTACGCAAAAATATAACACACACCTTTATGATTTTTAATAAGAATTAATATAGCATAGATAAGATAAGTATTTCAAAGCCATCATCATTTTTATATTATTTTATTTATTAGATTATATGATAAATATCTACTTAATATAATTAAATAATGTAAAAGACTATGTTATATTATATTCGTATTGTTACATGGAAAATATATTAAACTGGAGTATTGTATAAGATATACTTGTCATATAAAATTATGTGATTTTTATTATAGTTTTTCAATACATATTTTGAATATAGTAAATAAAAATAGTTAATTTACATCATGTTATTTATGTGGATTAACTTCATTAATAACTCACGTCTTCGTTTCCAACCCCTCAGTCACTACGATCACCTCGATCAGTGAAATATTATATATTTATTGAGTTTATATATATGTATATGTGTGTGTGATGGGGGGCAATATTAAAGATAATATTTTTTTTTATCTTTGATGATTTAGAATTCTTGAAATCGAACCATTGTATTATTTTAATTTATTCAATAAACATATCTTTAATCTTGATTATAGCAATAATTAAACATTTATAGATGAGATCATATTAACATTCATATACCATCATAAATTATAAATTCCAAGATTTTGTCAATATCATAAATGATATTATAACCATATATATATCAAGTTTATTACAATATTAATTAATAATTAATAATTTATAAATTATGAAATAAATAATAGTTGTATTTCTATTTAATTTTGGAAGGTGGAAATGGGTGGGAAAATTTTAGCATTTCTATTTTGAGGGGTTATTGTTATTATATATATATATATATATATATATATATATATATATATATATATATATATATATATATATATATATATATATATAGATTCTACAAATTTAAGGCTATGTTTATTCTAGATTTAAGATCTTTTTTTGCAAGTTTGGATTTGAGACTAAGGAGGATTTTGTGATCTTTTTTTGTAAGTTTGGATTTGAGACTAAAGAGGATTTTGTGAGTATGAATTTTGAAAATCTTGTGTTTTTTTTTTGGCATTTTTTAGAATAAAATTATAGTTAAGATATCATTTTCACATTGTGTAAAAAAAGTAGATAAATTTATTAGAATATATAGAAAAAAATGTAAAAAGATAATGATTTTATTAGAAATTACAGATAAATTAAAAAGAATTTTGGTGGAGTAGAATTATAGAATTTTTTAAGTACTTGTTCAAACGTAAATTAGACAGAATCCATCCAAATTTCGAATGTGGTCCAAAAGTCCCCATATTTAACATATTTCAACTCACTTTCACCACATAGATGGCCTTCTTATTCTAATGGGACCCTGTTCACAATCATGCTTTGTGCTTATCTTTTTATAAAGTTTAACATCTTTGCTTGGTTTTCATAAAGTAAAACTGCACAGCTGTAGGTGGGACAACGGGATACACATCATGTCCCTTTTGCTTTTGATTGATTCATATTTATGCCCGCTCTTTTTATAAAGTTATTTTTGCATAAAGTCCTTTATTTATTTGTCACAAAGTAAAATTGCACGGCTGTAATTAGGACAAACGGACCAAATTTAGAAGAAAAAAAAATTTAAATATATATGCAGATAAATAATCAACATACTTTTTGATTAAAAAATTTAAACTTTGATATATAATTGATGAAGAGGAATCAGAAAGATAAAAATTTATTTACATCAAGTAAATACAATTGTAGTTTTATTAAAGATAAAAATAAACCAAAAAAGTATTTAGCTATACTTCAAAAATTAATTTTAATTTTGGGTCCTTCTATAGTACACTGTTGCATTAATATACCGGTGTTTTCATCCATCAGATCTTGAATAATTGCATCTTGACCCTTCATTTACTTTTCACCTGCCTTGAGAAATTACTGCAGTAAAAATTAAAAATTCCCCCCAACAACCAAAAGAGTCTGGGCAATGTAATCTAAATCTACCTTCTTCATTAATTGTATATAGTATTAATCTGCAACCATAAAACCGCAATCGAATATGTTTCTATTATGCATCTCGTTATTACAAATCATTTGAGATCCATATTCAATATGTTTGGATATTTGTTATGAAATCTCGTCATTAAAATCTTAGATAACCTGCTTCTGTATTGCAGTGTCCACTCCATACCATGAATTCATATTTTATATATGATTCATGATCTACACTATCTTGATACGCAGGTCATGTTTAAATCCGATAAATTAAAACGAATTTCCATATATCCAAAGTATATATGTATTCGATTTGGGAGATCCTAATTTGATTTAAAATGGATTTTCATATCTCGATGATATATGTATTCGATTAGGATGAATTTTGGTATGTTAAGGTATTTTTAGATTTGAATTCTAAATCTATGCGTATCAACCTTATATTGACAATATATATATATATATATATATATATATATATATGATTTCATAATCAAGCTTAATATTTTTTCTTAAGTCTTTTACGGGAAGACATTTAATATTCCAATTTCAAAATTTTGTATTTCAAAATTTTCGTTGTATTAATTTTACAAATCAAGAAAACAATACATAACATAAAATATTTGTGGTATTAATATGATTAAAAATTATTTTGTAAAACGAAAACTTAGTTTCAAGCATTGGTGATCAACCATAATTAATTACCATCAATTTTTTTTAAAATAATATGTAATTAATAACATTAACTTTAATTAGTAAAACTTTAATAACATGATTAGGAAAACATTAACTTTTAAAATACTGATTATTATAGTGTTTGTGTGCGTGTATATATATTTATTTATAATAAATTTTTATTTTATTTTTATTTAATAGTTTATACTTATTTATATTAGTATTATTATTATTATTTAAATATAATTTAAATTATTGAAAATTCTTATTATACATGATGTAGTCAAAATATAATTGAGGGTTTTACAGATACTATTGCATAGCATTACATACCAACAATGCATACTATTGCATAACATTGCATACTATTGCAATTGCATAGCATTGCGTATATTGTATAGCATTGCATACAATGTTGATACCATGTGGCTATGCCAACGTCATGTTAATTTAGATTCGGATTTGATTAGAATGGATTTTCATATCTAGAGAATATATGGATTCGATTAGGATGGATTTTGGTATCTTAAATTATATTTAGATTTGGATTGGATATGCATGTTCAACCTTATATTTACAAAATATAGATATAAAAAAACACCAAAGACAACACCAATATTATTTAATAATTGGATACAAAAATAAAGTAAATACATTTTCGAAGGAGTTTTATAAAAAAAATTTCAAAATTTCGTTACCTAAAATAAGCAATTTAATTTATATATTCGAAAAGATTGGTCGTTGATGAACCACAAGTATTTTTTTTACATTGTGATTTAATAATATTATAAAATTATTTCTTTAAATTATATTTATTTCACAAGATATAAAGGTTTGTGTCAAGACCGACTTTTAAATATAATTAATTAAATAATATGAATAATAGGGACGGTTCAACAAAATGATTAATATTTTGTTATTAATTCATTGGTACATGCATTCAAGTTCACCATTGAAAATTATATTTGCATCCATTTACATTGCATTCACTTACACGTTGTGTTGTCAATTGGTTAATGTATTGTTATTAATTCATGGATATATGCATTGAAGTTCACCGTTGGAAATCGTATTTGCATCGATTGCATAACATATATTGCATACCATTGAATACTATTGAATAGCATTGCATACCATTGCATTGCTATGCAATGCATACTATTCCATTGCATACGATTGCATGGCATTGCAATTGCATCCAAATTGCATACTATTACATAGCATATATTGCATATCATTGCATTGCTATGCAATGCATACTATTGTATTGCATACCATTGCAATTTCAATATAATTTGCATACTATTGCATAGCATATATTGCATACCATTGCAATTGCATATCATTGAATACTACTGCATAGCATTGCATACCATTGCATTACATCTTATTTTCGATGAATTAGATGAATTAGCATGCAACCAATATCCGATGAAATAAGATGCAACCTGAATGGATGCAAATATAGTATGACTTACATTAAATATAGTATGCAACGTGAATTAATTAAATCTATTCAATCTGTTAAATCATAATTAAGATTTTGAATATTGATTTCAATGGATAGTTGTATGCCAACAATGTATGGCTTAGATTTCGATGCAACAATATGTGGTTTAAATTTGGACGCAACAAATGCATGTAATATTACGTATTAATAAATTCAGAATCAACAAAAATTATTGTGATAATTCATTTACATTTATTTCGATTTATACATACAACACGATTGATTTACAATGATTAAATACAAGCAAAATCAAATGCAAGCAAAAAATGGCCTTTTGCAACATAGGATGTAAAATGAGTGTGGGAAGGTCCAACAAAATGCAAGCCCAGCCCAAAACAGAAAAGTTACCTTACAGAAAAGTTACCGCAGTAAAAAAAATCGGTGTATTAATACAACGATGTATAGTAGAATTACCCTAATTTTAGGGAAAAAAAAAAGTTTTTTTAGTCTTTTATGTTTGTCATTGGATTTTTAGTCCATTATCTTTCACCTTTTGATTTTTAATCATCTACATTTAAAAAATATTATTTTTTGAACGTTTAAAATCAACACTGAATATAATTATATTTTCAAACATTCCCCATGACAACACACGGTACATGTATAACAGTTTAACTTCACTATGTGAAATGATTATCCATATCAAATAGAAAGGATAACCTGTATTAAACCAAATATAAACCAACAATACACTAGCATTGAAAAATCATGATAATCCAAAATGATTTTCTCAAAATTATATTATTTGATCATATAAGCATTAGCCTAAATATATTGACACTCTACTTGATATCATTTCCAAATCACATAAACTTCATAAATTAAGAGATATTAAAACAAGTTTTCATTATGTAATATAACTACATGATTAAATAACAATCAAGTTGGAATTATAGAATTTTTTAAGTACTTGTTCAAACGTAAATTAGACAGAATCCATCCAAATTTCGAATGTGGTCCAAAAGTCCCCATATTTAACATATTTCAACTCACTTTCACCACATAGATGGCCTTCTTATTCTAATGGGACCCTGTTCACAATCATGCTTTGTGCTTATCTTTTTATAAAGTTTAACATCTTTGCTTGGTTTTCATAAAGTAAAACTGCACAGCTGTAGGTGGGACAACGGGATACACATCATGTCCCTTTTGCTTTTGATTGATTCATATTTATGCCCGCTCTTTTTATAAAGTTATTTTTGCATAAAGTCCTTTATTTATTTGTCACAAAGTAAAATTGCACGGCTGTAATTAGGACAAACGGACCAAATTTAGAATTTTTTTTTTAAATATATATGCAGATAAATAATCAACATACTTTTTGATTAAAAAATTTAAACTTTGATATATAATTGATGAAGAGGAATCAGAAAGATAAAAATTTATTTACATCAAGTAAATACAATTGTAGTTTTATTAAAGATAAAGATAAACCAAAAAAGTATTTAGCTATACTTCAAAAATTAATTTTAATTTTAGGGAAAAAAAGTTTTTTTAGTCTTTTATGTTTGTGTCATTGGATTTTTAGTCCACTATCTTTCACCTTTTGATTTTTAATCATCTACATTTAAAAAATATTATTTTTTAGTTTTTTTACCTGCAATAGTAGGTAACTTTTTGTTTTGTTTTTTTTTTTTTCTGAATTACAATTTAATTTTAACATCTAATTTTTCTTTTTGGTGTGTATAATTGAACCCTACATTAATCAACTTATCATATTAGTAGAGTAAGAAAAAATTTCTACCAATTTACTTTTACTGTTATTTGCTTTTTCTACCGTTTTTTTTTTTTAAATTATTGACATGTTTTTACAAAATTTGACTAAAAAAACATAAATTGAATAATTGTATGAATGGTCGGACCACAACTTCTATTGATCATTACATGACATAGCAAATTTCATAACATTCGATTCTAGGTGTTACACGATATAAGAGATGAATTTTAAATGATATAATTTTAGGTGTTGGTTGTGATACATAACATAATAGTCGATTTAAAACTTTGCACACAACAACACATATTTTACGATATTTAATTTAAGTGTTATGCAACATAATAATTGAATTTTAAACAATATAATTTTAGGCATTTGATATGTAAAAAATGTGTATAAATTGATTTGTTTATAATGTGTTTTTAATGCATTTTATATCTTTGCACTAGATATTTTTCTACATATCTTCACTTTATGTCCAAAAACTCCAATTGTTTGTTTTCTTGATCTAGATACTATCTAGTGATTTTGGAACAATTTTGGGGATAAAGGATTAGCAGGGACAATGAATAAAGAGGGAATCGAATTCTGTGTGAAAAGGTTGAAGAAAAAAAAAACACATTGGATCAACAAACTACATTGGATGATCCCATGTGCGAGCAAAAGCCCAACGAGAGCCCAGTGACCTGCGAAAGCCCATGTATTGAGAAAGAAACCCTTGGCGTATAATTGAAGCATAAGTATATATATCATGTTGGAGAGACAAGAGATAATCTGCCAATCTACTCTCACAGCGGCAGAACGTAGAGGTTGGAGATTCTAAGTTTAGGATTTACTTTTTATTATCTTAAGATACGAGACTAAATTTCATACACTAGTTTGAAGGGATGTTGAACCTCTATTTCTGATTTACTTTGGATAATTAGTAACGTTTATTTTATTTTTATGTTTTGAATGATTTGTGTTGCTTGGTTTATTAAATTATGATATTGCATAATTTGATTTAGCAAGGCCCGTTGGATTGAATTGTTGTGATATCTATTGCTAGAGTATAAACTACAATCTATAATTGTTATGAATTTATATTCCTTAATAGCAAATAATGTTTGATTCGTTTGGGGCAACACATCTCTAGATTATCCGAATTCGATAGAGATTAATGCATTTGTCACATTAAATCTATATGTCATGCCTATTAGGTTGTCTGATTGAACAATGTTTATTAAATAGCTTATTTTAATAGATTAAACTTAAGAGACGATTTGGGTTAACAAAGCTTGTTACTAATCTAGAGATGGGGATTTGAGAGATAGATTGAGAGAAGTGTTGTTAATTAATCCACTCGATTAAGAATAGAAGAGGATACTGAACTGAGAAGTACTAGCAATTTGTTTGTTGATTCATTTTTATTTGTTTAATTGCTTTCATATTGTTAGGAAATTTATATTTAGATTTTGATGAGATAAAACACAAGTGTAATAGGAAACTAGATTATTTAAGTAAAATTAGACTAGATTTGAGTTTATAGATTAGGTTGAAAAATGGCAGAGAACAAGTGAAGACAATCGCTGAAGAAAAGAAGTACTGCAAGCTGCAAGCAAAGATACAACTCTATATACGAAAGACTAAAAGTTACAATAGAAGAGCTGCAAGCATACTTGCTGCAAGAAGACCTAGGTTGCAGGACTGACTGCACGTTGTAAGTTGGAAAGACAAGTAAATAAACAACATGAGGACATAACCTGAATGCAGTACGAGGAAGATCAAGATCATTACGAGGTGTAGTCACTTCAATGGATCAAAAACTAAACAGTAGAAACAAGTTGAAGGCTGGGGAAAAGTTGCAACCTAGTATAAACAGTTTTAATAAACCTGGAGTGTAAGATAAGAAACCATAAATGCAAATCCTAGAAGACATTTAATACACGTCCTACACCAAGGAAGATGATTCAAATTCAAAGGTTTTTGCCTCCTTTAAAAGACACAAATCTACACCTATAAATACAAGAAGAGAAGATTGGAATGACTATTGAAACTACAATTCTCTAAACTACAAGTAAGAAGCTTCCAACACGAGTTCTAGACCCCTTATATACTTTCACCCATTTGTTGTGTGCTTGGTTTTTTTAAGTGTCCATAGTTGATAGAAAAATAATTCTTTGTTGTGTGTTATATTATCATGGAGTTTGGCAATAACCCTGTGTGGGTTGTAGAGATCTTGTATGGGTCTACCTTTGGAACTTGTAGCAACTTGTGTGGAAGTTGAGTTTTAGTAGGTGTTACTTTGTTAGATTTTGAGTTTGTAAGGAAGAGTCCTATTAGCCAAACATTCTTAACAAAGTTCCGCCTAGAGAAGGAATAGAGTGGACGTAGAGTGATTATACCACCCTCGAACCACTATAAGATCTTGTGTGTTGCTTTACTGCATAAAACATTTTATTAAAGCTCATATTTGAACAGGTTTTTCAAAGGACCCTATCTATCAAAAAATTATTTCCACGACAAGAACTCTGTTAGTTACAGTAAGCAGCACTGCTCAATAGTGTTGTAAACTGAATTGCATTCAGTGCTGTAACTTTGTGTAGATCACTGACCGCGCGTCGCAACGCGGTAAAATTAATTATATCTTCCCTATCCTAACCAACTAGTAGCTAGGGCAAGTAAGAGTCGATCCCACGAGGAGTGATGATTAACTATGCCACCTATATTCAATTCAAGAGACAGAAAAGGTGGGGGGGTTTGAGATTGATTATCTACCACTAAAATACTAATAATCTAGAAAGCAAATCAAACAAAGATTCAAGATGTGCAGATATTCCAGTTAACAGTTCAATTATCCCCCGATATTAATTATTCCCTAATCAATGTATTACCCCTCTCTCAAATTATCATGGAATTATCATCCCTAGTCTAACAATTACGCGTCGTTAAACCGAATCGTCTCTTAAGATTAGTTAAATTAGGATACGCTCGCTAATTAACCATATTTAATTGAACAACCTAGGATACGCTCGCTAGATTTAATTCATTCAAATGCATTAATCACCAAGACGATAGGATGAACTAGACCTCAAACCTACGCGCGTGATTTGATGATTCTAGGATTATGTTACCCTAGAGATGCACGACCTCTAGTTTACCACTTTATGAAAATTAAACCACAACGACGGAATTAAGATTCTAGCAGTCAATTATCAAACACTTAACTTAGGTGATCAGGCTAAATCAAGTATTAATAATCGAGAACATTAAACACAGATAGCACAATCAATTACAATCAAACATCGAGAGGGAAAATACAAGATTAATTAGAAAATAATAAATATACGGGTTCAAACATCCCTGCTAACCGGAATTAAGAAATTAGCCGAGCATCTTCAAAATCGAATCCACAAAAGCAAATTCAAAATCCATCCAAACTAACTTAGAAAAGAAGAAGAGAATTGTTTCTCTCTCTAAAAGTACTCTCTCTAATCTCCTAATCTCTACGTGAACTTTGATATCCTTTCAAAAGGTAAGTCCAATTCTTTCATAAGTAGCCTCTTCTCTCTAAACTTGGGGAGAAAGAAAATAATTAATTACTTAGTGGCGTGAACTTCTTTCTTCCAACCCTTAAGCACTTGGGCCATGGGCCTCTCTTCTCCTCCAATTAATGTGGCCCAAATCCCCTTTCCTTATTCTTCAATTGATTTGCTGAAGCCCACTTGCAAATTATCCATTAATTAAATGGGCTCAGGTTCACTCCTTTCTTCTCCGATTGGACTTGGGCATGATCATTCTCTTATCTCAAAAATACTTCAAGAGCTCCTAAAATCATTAATAAACAACACATGAAGTATCTAGAGTCCAAAAACACATATAGTTGAGAAAATGATGCATTCAATCAAATAAAAGATCATAAATTCTCAATTAAATCCACAATAAAATGCACCGATTTTCCTCGTATCAATCACATCTAGGGGTGGTCACGGTTCAGTTTTGCGGATTTTGTATGTAAATTTAAATTGTCTTGCCATATGTGATTCGGTTAATTTTACAACTTTATACTGCGGTTTTTTGACTAAACTTGATTATGCGGTTTTCGAGTAGTTCGGTCGGTTTTGGTCGGTTTTTTGAACATTTAAAATCAACACTGAATATAATTATGTTTTCAAACATTCCCCATGACAACACACGGTACATGTATAACAGTTTAACTTCACTATGTGAAATGATTATCCATGTCAAATAGAAAGGATAACCTGTATTAAACCAAATATAAACCAACAATACACTAGCATTGAAAGATCATGATAATCCAAAATGATTTTCTCAAAATTATATTATTTGATCATATAAGCATTAGCCTAAATATATTGGCACTCTACTTGATATCATTTCCAAATCACATAAACTTTATAAATTAAGAGATATTAAAACAAGTTTTCATTATGTAATATAACTACATGATTAAATAACAATCAAGTTGGAATTATAGAATTTTTTAAGTACTTGTTCAAACGTAAATTAGACAGAATCCATCCAAATTTCGAATGTGGTCCAAAAGTCCCCATATTTAACATATTTCAACTCACTTTCACCACATAGATGGCCTTCTTATTCTAATGGGACCCTGTTCACAATCATGCTTTGTGCTTATCTTTTTATAAAGTTTAACATCTTTGCTTGGTTTTCATAAAGTAAAACTGCACAGCTGTAGGTGGGACAACGGGATACACATCATGTCCCTTTTGCTTTTGATTGATTCATATTTATGCCCGCTCTTTTTATAAAGTTATTTTTGCATAAAGTCCTTTATTTATTTGTCACAAAGTAAAATTGCACGGCTGTAATTAGGACAAACGGACCAAATTTAGAAGAAAAAAAAATTTAAATATATATGCAGATAAATAATCAACATACTTTTTGATTAAAAAATTTAAACTTTGATATATAATTGATGAAGAGGAATCAGAAAGATAAAAATTTATTTACATCAAGTAAATACAATTGTAGTTTTATTAAAGATAAAAATAAACCAAAAAAGTATTTAGCTATACTTCAAAAATTAATTTTAATTTTAGTCCTTTATGTTTGTGCCATTAGATTTTTAGTCCGCTATCTTTCCCCTTTTGATTTTTAGTCGTCTACATTTAAAAAATATTATTTTTTAGTCCTTTTTATCTACAATAGTAGGTAACTTCTTTTTTCTTTTTAATTACAATTTACTTTTAACATCCGACTTTTTTTACATCTTACATGTTTAAATTAATATTAATTAAGAATTAAAAATTCTATTTTTCATCACAATACGAGTGAGTTAGAGTTTTGTTACTATGATAAATCAAATATTTTAGCATCAAAATTGATATTAAGCAATTAACAAATTTATTTTTCACAAATTATATATATATATATATATATATATATATATATATATCTGTCGGAAATGGATAATACAAAACTAGAAAAATGACATTAATCTTGTTCTGTTATTTCTCAAATTATACCAATGAGCTAGTAGAATATGATTAATGTCATTTTTTTTAGTTTTGTATTATCCGTTTCCAATCCGAAATTTATATAATTTGTGAAAAAAATAAATTTGTTAATTGCTTATTATAAATTTTGATGCTAAATTCGTTTCCAACATGAAATGTATGTAATTTGTAAAAAATAAATTTGTTAATTATTTATTATCAATTTTGATGCTAAAATTTTATTTCTCATAGTCTCTAACTCACTCCAATCGAAATGAAAAATAGAAAATTTTAATTATTTAATATAGACATGTTATATGAAGAAAAAAAAATGGTGTTAAAATTAGATTGTATTAAAAAGAAAAAAAATTATCTGCTATTGTAGGTAAAAGGAGTAAAAAAATGATACTTTTTAAATATAGAGGGCTAAAAAATCAAAATGTGAAAGATAGAAGACTAAAAATCTACCCAAAATCTAATGCGACAACCATAAAGAATCAAAAACTTTTTTTCCCTTAATTTTATATGTATCTTTATAAACAAAGTGTTATTCAAATTAACCATACTATTTAAGGAATATATATATGTATATATATATATATATATAGAATATAATATAATATAATATAAGCATAAAAATAAATTTATATTAAATACAATAACAAACAAAATTAGAAATGAAAATTTAAATAAAAAATGAAATACCAAGTGAAGAATTAGAAACAAGTCAATATGTCATTGATGAGAAACAAGTTAAAAACACATACGCCCTTAAAAACACACAAATTTTAATTGAAATGTTTTGAGGGTGTTATTAATAACTCCACTCTTAATCTCATCAGTAGTGCTCTTGAGCGTTGTGTTTGAAAATCTTGAAATTTAGGAGGATATTGTAAGTATGAATTTTGAAAAGATTGTGTTTGTTTTTGAGATTTTGTAGAGTATAATTATAGTTAATATATAGTTTCATATTAAGAATTGCTGAAAAAATAATATTTGTTAGGAGATGTAGAAAAAATTATAAAAAATAATATTATTTTATTGAGAATTGTAGAAAAAATACGAAAATATGATTTGCTAGTAGAATTTTATAATTTGTTATCTAAACATAGATTGAGCCGAATTCATACAAAATACTGATACACTAAGACCAGTCCAAACACTGCCATACAGTTTGTGTCCGCAGATTGCTACATGGGAATGAAGAAGCATTTGAGGCAATGAAAGACATATTGTATACATTCACAACAAGAAACAGCAGAAAGATATAAAGCAGGTACAGTAATCATGGCTTATTCTAGTGTTTTCAATGTGGCTGAGCGTATAGGAGCGATCCCTCGAAACGATGTAAACTTGGTTGGTGGCATTGAGAAGGTGATTAAGAGACTGGTCGATGAGCTGCAGAGCATCAGATATGTGGTGGATGATGCAGAGAAAAGAAGATTTGCGGATAATAACGTTAACATCTGGTTGACGAGGTTGCATGATACGGCTAATGAAATGGAAGATGTGTTGGATGAATGGGAGGAGAAGATGGAGCCTGAATCTAATGATGCTGTTTCTCGGCCTAAGCAAAAGGTATGCCCCTCCTTCCTCTCTTGTTGTTTCTGTTGCAACAAACAAGTTACTCATCATGAATTTGCCACTAAAATACTAAATCTGAAGAAACAATTCGATGAAATTTTTATGGAGAGAGAAAGATTTAATTTTGCTATGTCTCGGCGCTATGATGATTTGTGGACTGAACTTTTGCGAGCTGAACCTACTGCCACCATCAATTTACCCATAGAGTTGTTTGGACGAGATAAAGATAGGGATTTTCTTGTGAGTAAACTGATCATGTCTAATGGTGGTAGTGAAGAAGAATTGGGCCTCCGCATTTTAACTATAGTGGGCATGTGCGGGATTGGGAAGACAGCTCTTGCTCGAATAGTTTATGATGATATTAAAGTAGAGGATTTTTTTGAATTAAGAATATGGATTCGTGTTTCCGGTGAAATTAAAGAGGGGATTATCAAGTGGGTGAAAGAGGCCGGGAGTTGTCCAAGTAGTACCGAATTAGATGTGGTATTAGAGTGTCTAAGAGATTGTATTTCAGGTAAAAAGTTTCTTCTTGTCCTCGATGATGTTCGGACACAAGATTGCAGAGACTGGAAAGTTGTGAAACGCTCTCTAGACTGTGGTGGAGCAGGTAGCAAGATTTTGGTGACAACAAGAAATGAAGGTGTTGCTCATGAGATTATGGGCTCAACGGACAGTGAAATGTATCACCTTAAACAGCTTTCTAGCAATGATTGTTGGCATATAATTCATCATACAGCCAGACATGCTGTACCGCACAACGACATTTTTGAGGAACTAGCCATTAACTTGCCACTCACTGCAACGCTTTTGGGAAATCTTCTGGGTTTCAAGAGAAACCTGCAAGTACGAGAGCATGTAATATGGCCTTCAGACAAAGTAGAAAAAATGTGTTTTCCTTGTTTGAGCTTGATTTACAAGGAATTGCCCCCAGCACTTAAAGATTGTTTTTCATATTGTGCCGTCTTTCCAAAAGATTATGTGATTAATGTGGAGAGGCTAATAGAATATTGGAAGGCACTAGGTTATTTTGGACCCGATATTCAGGGACGCATTAGCCTATATGATGTGGGACCACAGTATGATGCGGGACGAGAGTATATTAACATTCTAGCAAATTTGTCTCTATTTCAAGACTTAGAGAAAAGTGATGAGGAGGATGGACAAATAAAACGGTTTAAAATGCATGATGTAGTGCATGATTTCGCTCAATTTGTTAGAATGAATGGCAGAGTGGATGCCGGAGGAACAAAGAAGAAGACTTGCCAAGTCTGTGACCGTGACCCTTCATTAGTTTCCATTGTCAAAGAGTATCGCAGCTTATTCATCACCCCCCATGATGAACCTCCTCCAAGTCTTTGTGATTGTCTCGTGATATTGAGGATATTAAGCCTAAGAGGGTCCAACTTTCCAAGTATGCCACAGGAAATTGAAAAATTGATTCACTTGAGGTGGTTGGACTTGAGTGAGATTAAATTGTCTCGAGAAGACACCAAAACTGTTTGTAAGCTTTACAAGTTGCGATTTCTTAGATTGAGCTCATGCAATCTGAAAGAGATTCCATCAGAAATTGGAAACTTGTCTGGCTTGAGAAAGTTAGATTTGAGCTTCAATTATTTTCTCAAGGGATTACCAGAGAACATATGTTGCTTGGTTGAATTGGAGACCTTGAATCTTGATTGTTGCCATAGTTTTTCTAAGCTACCTCAAGGGATCCATAAGCTCACAAAGCTCGAGCACCTTCATAATAAGGATGCCCACTTTCTATTTAAGTTTCCTCTAGGACTGGGCTCGTTAACTTCCCTTCGCACTTTGACTAAATTCCATGGAGGAAGTCATTTGAACAAGCCGAAGTTGTTGAGGAACTTAAACTCTCTTAGTGGATCTCTAGACCTGCATATCAGATTAAGTGATGATTTGCTCGAGGATGCTCGTGAAGCAGAGTTGAAAGATAAGCAGAGCATTCAAGACCTCAAACTAACATTTTATGACTACATGGATGGAAAGGAGTCATCTCTGAGGACAGAGATAATAGATGCGCTGAAGCCACATCAAGGCCTGCAAAAGCTTCAAATTCGCGATTCCAATGGCTCAACACTTCCAAGTTGGATTATCTCTCCTCAAAACAAACTCAGGTCTATTGTGCTCTCCTGCTTCAATCATCTGTTGTCATTGCCGCCTCTTGGAGAACTTCCCCATCTGGAAGAGCTTCGTATTGATCAGATGTTTGGATTGCAATCTGTGGGACGAGAATTCTTGGGCATAACAACAGAAACAGTTTCAGCAGGCGAGGATTTTCCTTCAACTTCAACACTGTCAAATATGATTGGTTTTCCAAAGTTGAAGAAATTGATATTTAATGATTGTCACAACTGGGAGGAGTGGGAGGACATCACCACCGAAGAAGAAAAGGCTTTAACCGTGCAGATAATGCCTTGTCTTACTGAGTTGAGTATCAAAAGTTGTAAGGGGTTGAGAGTGCTGCCACTTCGCCTCCTGCATAAGGCGTCTTTGTTGAAGGTGTTGGATGTATCTGGTTCAATACAACTACAGCAACATTATGATGACGACGCCTGGAAATCAATATCCCAAAATCCACCACTTCGGATTGTGTTATGAGCACATCAATATTTTGTTCAAGCTTTACTCTCAGCCATTGCGATTGCTTGGGTTAATTTTTCAAGTTTTCTTCTGTTAAGCATGAGACTCTACCTGTGAACCTTGTAAGAGTATTTGTGTTTGTTTGTTTGTGTGTGTGTTTGAGTTTCCTTTTCCCATTAGTAATTTGGTTGTGGCTTCATATATGTAGTAAGTACCATTATTTGTGTTTCAGAATTTGTATTGTGTAAATCCAGAATAAAATGTTGTTGATTTGTGTGCTATGAAATGATCATTAATAATTTTTTTTTTTTAATTTCGTCTTCTGGGTAAGCTGAAACTGATTGAGAAGATAGTATTTAATTTTAAAAAGTTGGATATCTTTTACGTTCTGAAATTTTTTTACTTTTCAACAAAATCTTGATTAAAAAATGAAGTAGAAATGCGGCAACCTACCACTTCTCCATGACAAAGATGTTTTTATTCTTAACTTGCATTTCTCTCTTGTGTTGTACGGATTGTCGGATTGTTATATTTATAGTGATTTAATTATCCTTTTTTCAATAAATTAGGAGATCTGACAATTTCGAATCTTAAGTTTTCGAACTAGCAATTTAGGACAATAATTTTTCGAGTTTTGCAAAATTTGTAAAATTTCAGCCCGAATCAATCAATTGAACTAAAATTGCACGTGAGCTCACCAATTAGGGTTGTTTGGGCCAATTTTGCCCAATTTCACTAATGTGTAGCATTATAATACAAGTGGCATCTATGTTGGTATTAAATTTACACACCATCGCGCCATCCAAGATTAAAAATAGAAAAATAAAAAAATGGAAATTAGATATAATCAAAATAAAATAAAACATAACAGAAATAAAAAAAAAAATTAAAATTTGGCCCAAAAAACCCAAAATTCATTTTCTTCCTCCACCTGCAGCACCTCTTACCGCCCACCACCGCGTGACCCTCAAGCTCCCTGTGTGACCTTCGAGCCCCTCTGTCAACCCCTGTGGGATTCCCATCTCCAACGCCGC
The DNA here is from genome assembly GCA_946896805.1 of Scutellaria galericulata. Lineage (NCBI taxonomy): Eukaryota > Viridiplantae > Streptophyta > Magnoliopsida > Lamiales > Lamiaceae > Scutellaria > Scutellaria galericulata. The sequence continues at coordinate 8,409,409 of OX335798.1, read as the reverse complement.
AACACCGCATTGTTGCCTCTATCAAGATCTTCTCAATGCAGTCGTTTTTAGAAACTAGTGGAGCTCCCACTCGATGTTGTTTTTCCATCGGAACAGTTGATGCAAAAACTGAAAGATTGGAATTTGAGATAGACATAAGTTTTCCGATAAACTTAGAGGGTGTTTGGCTAACCTTATTTTAAGAGCTTATAAATTCCTCCATCTTATAAGATGTTTTTAGAGTTTATAAGATGTAAAATTTTAGTTAGAAATAAGTTGTTGAAGTGTTTTGATAAATAAGATGGTGGAACTTATAAGATGTTAGTAATGACATTTGTGTAATTTCAATGTTCAAATTTAAAGATGTTTTAAAAATAAACTTTTATTTTAGAAATAAGTTGAGATTCCCTAACTTTTCAAAAAAAAAAAAAAAAAAGTTTATATGCTCCTTACATAAAATAAGATGTTATTTTTAAAATTTAGTCACACACTTTTGAGGAGCTTATAATCTCTTAGGGTATGTTTGTTTCGGGATTATGTAGGATGGGGGAAATTCGGATTTTGAAATCTTGAGATTTGTAAATAAAGGTGAATAGTTAAAATGTGTGTTTGTTTTGGGATATTATAGTGTAGGATTATTACTGTAGATGTCAAATCAATGCTGGAAATGTATGTATGTGTAATATTATATTGTTTATAGATGTAATGATTAAATAGAGTAGGATTTGTCTAGATTTGATAATTGTGGATTTTATCATTTAAACAAACAAGGATTTAGGATTTCAAAATCTCAAATCCGGATTTGCAAATCCCAAAACAAACATACCCTTAGCATCTTATAAGCTCTTTTAAGGAGTTTATAAGCTCACCCAAGCATCCTCTAAGATGCATCATGGCAGCGAAGTGACGGCCATACACCGGCGGAGTAGAATCTAGCACCGCTAGTGGTTATGGATGTTTTATTCTATGCTGAAGTATCTCGTTTTTATGCGTGATTTGAAATATTTAAAAAGTGGAATTTCTTACGTTTCATTGAGACAAAAGAAAAAATATATGTTTGAATATATTTATTAATGTTTTTCAGTCCACATCAATCATTTTATGTCTAAATGGACGTTCACGTGTACATGTAAATGATAGCTTACCTGTGATTCACGTGCAATTTCAGTTTAATTGAGCAATTTGGATTGAAGTTGGGCAAAATTCACGAAGGTCGATAAGTAATTATACTAAATTACCTATCCGAAAATTTAAAGTTCGAAATTGCTAGATCCCTTAATTTATTGGGCCAAAAAATAATAATAAACTCTATTTATAGTTGTTAAACGTTAGACCAAAAGTTAGTTCATAAATTATTTCAAAATTTTATTTTAAAAAAATCATTTTAATATTTTCTAATATATAATTTTACTTATTGTATTTTATTAAATATTTATAAATTAAAATATAATTTTTACTTAGAACACATATATTTTAACCTCCAATATTTTAGTTTACTATTATGGCCAAAACTATTACAAAGCAATAAAAAAACTCAAGTGAATCAAAATTTAAACATTTAATTTTGATATTTTGTTATATATATACAATGTACGTAAATATAAAATTTCAAATTATAAAAAGGGAAATTAGTCCCAGTAGCACATTGAACAAAAAAAAATTGTGCAAATAGCCTTTGACCAAATTTTAAAAAGTAAAAATTAAAATTAAAATAAAAAAATAGAATAAAGTGTTTAAGTTAGATCCATATATTTTTTACAAAATTACATATTAACCCCATTTAATCCTAAATCTCAAAATCGATTCACTTCTCCCCCAAATCAACAAACCTCAAGATTGTTCACTCCCCCCAATTCACCAAGCGTTTATTGATGAACTTTCCAACCTTGGGATTAATCTCCAATACTTTGTTCACACTGTTGGGATTATCTTCTATTGAGGAACTTTGCCAACGATATTGCAATGAAATTTGAGAAGTGAAAACCTTGTTGCTCTACTGCCACCCTGCTACTCCATCGTTGAAAACTTTGCCAACCGGCGTCGCCCTACCTGCTGCCTTATAATAGTGTGAGTTTTTATTTTTATTTTTGATGGATTAAATACCTTAAGATTGTTACTGCTTATTTTCATTTGTTAGCACTTTGCAATCAAGTGAAATAGATAAACTTTGTAGAAGCTTAAATGAGTTATGTTACTGATCTTGTCTGATGTCTGGTTGGTTGTTATTTTGCCTATGATTTGCGTGGTCTTATACTTTGACTATCTGTAGACTCGTTTCCTTTGTGTAGAGTTCTCTGAGTGTATGTGGCTCTAGAAAGATTTATTATTGTTCTATGGAGATATAAATGTTTGCATCAAGACATAAAATCCTCCACCTAAGTTTTAAAAGGAAATGTGGAAGTAGGGAGAGCAGGTACAACATTATCTATTTCAGGTTTTTTTATGCACTGTATTTTACTTAGGTGCGTGGGGACTAAGGTGGCTAATAATTTGTGTAAATCGTTTAGTTGTCGGTTTCAGGTTTTTTATGTGTATTTACTTTGGTGGGGTTAGTGTTGGCTAATAATTTGTGTAAATCGTGTAGTTGTCGGTTCAGGATTTTTTATGCACTGTATTGTGGGTTGCTGGTTAATTTCCTATAGAATTGAACACAGAGAAGAATATGAAGTAGTTGTGCCCAAATCACTTTCATTGGTTCCCTTCAGTTTGAAACTTGAAAGAGGTAGGTATGTGTTTCTCAATGATAGCAAATGTGTACTTGTACATACATGTAGAATGTCGAGTGTTGTGTTTTGCTTATTGAGCAATATGAGCTACTACTGTGTGAATCTTTTATGTGCATAATTTCTCCATATATCAATGCTCTTCTAATACTCTACATAGTGGAAATTGTAGGAGTTAATTGGATTGGAAACTAAGCTATAGTTACTCTTTAGATAGTTCATGTATTTGGTTTCCATATGCCAGATGAATTACTGTTTTCTCCTATATACCACAGTGGTAAACGTATTGTAGGCTGTAGCTTGTATTTGTTGGTGTTTCCCAAGGTTTAATCACATGTTGGAGAACTAATGAATTTCCCTAAACATGAAACATTATGCTTCATTTACTGGATTCATCTTGTGTTTATAAGAAACTATTCCAGTTGGAACATGTATACTTGAGCAGATAAGCCTCGTGGTAGGTGTCTGAGTTATTAGATACTTTGGTCTTGAGAGATTATGACTTAGCAACATAAAAGCAATAGGTTAGAACACTGATTTGGCATTTCTACTTCTAATGTTGATGGGTTAATTGAAAAGGAAGATAAAAATGCCACTTGCTTTAATTTAAGGATTTAGTTGAATTTCGATTTATTTTCTGGAGCACGTTGGCAATAGTTAGAATTTTTCATGGGAATCTAATTGATTGCAGACCTGTAGTTTGAAATAGTAGAGGTGAAATAATGAAAGTATATTTTGATCGAAACACTTACCTTTGTCCTCATTATTTGTGACATTTTCTATATTTAGTACTACAGGTTCATGGAGTTCATTTACAACAAAAACGACATGATGCATGCAAAAATATCAAGTCGAAGTTGTTTGAATATGGTTGACCATGTATATAATTGTCTCAACAGTCATTATAGAAATGGTTTTGCAAATTCGTATTTTGGAAAGTTTTTAGAATTGAAACAAACTGTTGTTTCCTATCAACTTTTCCATCAATTGATGCTAAGACAAGTAAAAACAAATAAAATCAATGAATTATGGTTTGATTTCAAGGGTAAGTTGACAAGATTTGGTTTGAGGGAATTTACTATAGTGACGGGTCTAAATGCCGGTGAGCTTGGAGAAGAGAAATAATTGTGTCATGTTCACCTTAAAGTATATTGAATTTTTTATGGCTGGAAAAGTTGTTGGTCACATTCGCTCTGATCACATGCAAGAGTGGAGAAGAAAACTTGCGGTTGAAATCTTTGCGCAACATTTTGATCTTTAGGTAATTCTTTTAAATTATGTAATACGTTATGAGAATTTAATTCAATGAATAGGTTTGGAATTAAAGAACTAACAAATATCATGATTTTGTGCAGCTTAATATTCATGGGGTCGTCTAGAAGAAATGTATATCCAAGTTAATCTCTTTTTGATATTTCAAATTCATTTTTTGTATCTCTAGATTGAACTGATTAGGTGATAACTATTGTAAATTTAGTACGATTAGCATTATGATGAAATGCAAATGAAAAATGATATGATTATGTATATAAAATATGTCATGTTCTTTTATATTGCAAATTTCAACTCAAAATTCACTCGAGAACTCAATAACGATACAAGTAGCATTATAACGACACACATAGCGTTATATCGATAAAAAGATCGAAATCAACATCCGTCTTGAGGAATAATCTCAAAACCATCTTAGATATATATTCAAGGAATTAATGGTAAATTTCAACCCAAAATTCACTTGAGAACTCAATAACGATACAAGTAACATTATAACGACACACAACGTTATATTGATAAAAAGATCGAAATCAACATCCGTCTTATGTAACAATCTCAAAACTATCTTAGATATGTATTCAAGGAATTAATTGTAAATTTCAACCCAAAATTCACTCGAGAACTCGATAACGATACAAGTAGCGTTATAACAATAACGATACAAGTAGCGTTATAACGACACACATAGCGTTATATCGATAAAAAGATCAAAATCAACATCCGTCTTGTGTAACTATCTCAAAACCATCTTAGATATGTATTCAAGGAATTAATGGTAAATTTAAGCCCAAAATTCACTCGATAACGATACAAGTAGTGTTATAACGACACACATAGCGTTATATCGATAAAAATATCGAAATCAACATCCGTCTTGTGGAACAATCTCAAAGCCATCTTAGATATGTATTCAAGGAATTAATGGTAAATTTCAGCCCAAAATTCACTCGAGAACTCGATAACGATACAAGTAGCGTTATAACGACACACATAACGTTATATCGATAAAAAACTCGAAATCAACATCCGTCTTGCGAGACAACCTCAAAAACATCTTGGAGTTCGATATATGCTTATATGAAAAGAAATTCAAAAGTAAGTGATCTTGTTTAATATGTTTTCCTTCTCTTATAGTCAATTATTCTACTTACTCTCACATATGATATAAATTGTTGAGATCTATCAAGAATAACAATTTATGATTTCTAATTCATCTACATCTAACATAAATCAACTAAAATATATATATTAGAGAAATTAATGGCAAATTTCAGCTCAAAATTCGCCCGAGAACTCAATAACGATAAGAGTAGCGTTATAACGTAACATATAGCGTTATATCAAAAACATAACTCGAAATCAACAATCGGCTTGTGGAATAACCTCAAAAACATCTTAAAGTTGATATAAGTTGAGATTATTATGTCCTGTATGAAAAAAAATTCAAAAATAAGTAATCTTGTATTTAATTTCCAACTCTTATGGTCAATTCTTCTCCTTACTGATATTATGATATAAATTGTTGAGATCTATCAAGAATAACAATTTTAAATTTCTAATTCATTTATATTTAACGTAAATCAATTTAAATATATATTAGAGGAATTAGTGGTAAATTTTACGCTCAAAATTCAACCAAGAACTCAATAACGATAAGAATAACATTATAACGAAATATATAGCGTTATATCAAAAAATAATTCGAAATCAACGATCGACTTGTGAAATAACCTCAAAAACATCTTAAAGTTGATATAAGTTGAGTTTATTAGGTCTTTTATGAAAAAAAATTAAAAAAAAGTAAGTAATCTTGTATTTATTTTCCAAATCTTATAGTCAATTCTGCTACTTATTGATATTATGATATAAATTGTTGAAACAAGAATAACAATTTCTGATTTCTAATTCATTTACACTTAATGTAAATCAGTTTAAATATATATTAGAGGAATTAGTGGTAAATTTTACGCTCAAAATTCACCCGAGAACTCAATAACGATAAAAATAGCGTTATAAAGAAATATATAGCGTTGTATCAAAAAATAATTCGAAATCAACGATCGGCTTGTGAAATAAGCTAAAAAAAAATCTTAAAGTTGATATAATTTGAGATTATTAGGTTTTGTATGAAAAAAAAATTCAAAAGTAAGTAATCTTGTATTTATTTTCCAAATCTTATATTCAATTCTGCTACTTATTGATATTATGATATAAATTGTTGAGACAAGAATAACAATTTCTGATTTCTAATTCATCTACACTTAATGTAAATCAACTTAAATATATGTTAGAGGAATTAAGGGTAAATTTTCAGCTCAAAATTCACTCGAGAACTCAATAACGATAAGAGTAGCATTATATCAAAAAGTAACTTGAAATTAACAATCAACTTGTCGAATAACCTCAAAAACATCTTAAAAAGTTGATAAAATGATCATAAAAGGATGCAGAGTGTCATTTTATTGTTTTATTCATTTATTTACTTTTGAGCAGACTTCATTATGCAATGCCTATAAAAGGATCATAAAAGGATGCACATACAAACTACAAGTGTTGCAAACTCCAATTTTTGAAGTCTAATATCTATATCCAATGCTTCTTGTACTTTCTTATATAATTCTGCATATGAAATGAACTTTGAAACCAAGAGTTGTGTCAAATGTGTTTCATTATTCTGCTTATCTTTCCAACTCCATCCAACATCAGTCTTCTCCTAAAAATGATGTCATGACATACTGTAATCCACATTGTATCAGTAATATCCATGACTGCATATTACGTTAAAAAGAACCACATTAATCTGTAAATTATTTATTGCATAAAAATATATCAAACTTTACAAAAAATAACCACAATAATTATAAAGAGAATGAAATAATTATTATATATGTATATAATAATGGAATCATAACAAGAATGATGTATCATTATGCATAACATACAACATCCTCAGAGTCGTTATGAAAAAGTTACATGTCGTTATGAAAAATTTAGACTAGAAAGAGTCTTATAACAAAAAAATGACATAAATCATTGAATAAGATAAAAATATAATATGATTGTTTTCCATAAAATTCAAAATCACAATAACGACACAGTGTCGTTACGAGTTACATATAACAACTTAAGTTTTGTTATGATAGTATATATCCAAAAAAATAATGGTTTCATCTAAAATTTATGTTCTATAATTGCATAGTAGGATTACAAAAGCATACCCATGTTTTTATAGTCACATAAGCATATCATTTTCCTAAAGAGAAGTTTTTCAATGAAACTTTTGTAGTGTGCTTCCTTTTTTTGAGATTGAGAACATTCATGTATCCATAAGTTTACAGAAAATAATGAGGATTTTAAATGTATCCATAGTAGGATTTTAAATGAAATTTTTTTAATTTGAAATTATGATTTTAAATGCTTGGCTCAAATAAGGTGGGGGATCTCAATGGGGAAGGGCAGGGGAAAATAGTCTCAATTGGATGAAGGTTCGAAGATGGGCTCAACGGGAAGGAGATATAAGAAGATTCGATAGATATTTGGGACAAAATTGAATCGATAGATATGTGAAGCACTGATATTTTTTCTGAATTACTTTAAGGTTATAATAGTCTTTTACATTAAAAAAGGTGATAAATGATATGTTTTGAAAAAAAGCTGGTCTCATTTGCATCAGAATGGATCTAAGATTTATGTAATCAGATCGACTCAGATTCACACTTCTTTTTTTTTTTTTTTTTTGAGTAATGTTCTGAATTTATGTTATATCGATGTGATATTTATGTTATATTACAGTGACATTTATGTATAAATATTCTCACATTTATGTAATATTTTAACTTAAAAAAAAATTTTACCATACAGTTATGTTACCCCACCCACCGTGAGCACATTAATATGTGCACCACTATGTGTCGCAGATATAACATTCCTATTAATTTTACTTTTCATATAATCAGGGGATGTAATCATTACACGTCAGAGGTGGGCAGGTTAAGAGTTGCCCACAGTGGATATTTTATCATTTTCCTTTTATCATAATTTGTACATATATACCTTTGTTTATGTACTATTACTTTTATTTGATATTACTTATATTTTTATATCAACATAGTCACACATTTATTTAATATATAAATGTACAACTAATATAACTATACGACATAACTACATAACTAAAATGTATAACTAACAAAACTGAATTGTATGAAGATATTACATAATTGTCTAAAATAATGTTAAGTTACAACCAAGGATGAAAATATTGATTTCGATGGATATATCGGTACCTTGATTTTACAGAAATATCGATGGATATATCGATTTTGGTGGAAATATCAGTCATTTTATGAAAAAATATGAAAATTTTGTGAAAAAATTGGAAAATATATTTAGCAATACATAGAATGTTATAACTAACATTAATACATATATTGAACTTAAAATTTCAAATAAAATGATATATTTACAATAAATATAGAGATAAACTACTATTATATACATCATAATCCTTTCATTAAATTTCAAAAAAGTTTAACTAAACGTAATTAAATATGAGAGAAACCTAAATACTAATGTGTTAATTTATTTCAAACAATTTAAATAAATGTATATAAAGTAATTATTTGTTCCACTCATAAATGAAAATATAAACATAGAACAACTCAATTTTTGATAGATATCCTTTAAATACATATAAAAAAATTATAAATAAAAACAAAAGGAAAAAAAAAGAGAGAAGGAAAATACACAATTCAATGTCTTTTGAAAATAAATTCATAAAAAAATAAAATAAAATAAGAATAAAGAAAAGAAAACTACAGAGTCAGTGTCAGATTTAAAATTTCGATATATTGACGATATATCTCTAAAAACGATATATTCAAGATATATCGCGATATTTTATCCGAAATTAAATTACAATTTGATATTATGTCGGGACTCAATTATCGTGATATTTCGACGATATACAGCCGAAATATCGCGATATTTTCATCTATGGTTACAGCTAACATTACTAAAAAGATATGACTAATATAACTAAAAGATATGACATGTGAGAGGAGTTGAACATGTAAATTAAAATGCCACACATCAGAGATGGTCATGGATTGTTTTTTAACCTAAATGAATGAAACGTCAGATACACATATGTTTTTGTGTTTGAAAAAATAGTGGTAGAAAACATGTTTCCTAGAAATTCTTTAAAAAAACCATTAGATTAACTACATCGTTCAAAACCATGTACAAATTAATAATCTACTATCAGATTTCACGAAGTCGTAGCCAGCAAAACATAACAAGATAATTAACTTATGAAAAAGTCAAAATTCAACACGTTTTAATGGCTATTATGATAATGGCGTGGAAAGTAAGCACCAACTTGACCCAATATAAAAATATTCTCCAGATAGATGCGTGTGCAATTTGCAATCAACCAATTTGCAACCTCACTCGGATAAGACCATTTGACCATCTAACTAACATGGCTTCAACAATCAACATTTGTATTTCATTTTTCATATTCCATCATTTTTCTCTTCTTTCTAAATTTTACTATTTTAATTCATAACATTATAATATAGATATAATATTTTTAACAACACATGTATATGATATTAAACGTAGGTTGTTACCTCATAAATCCAAACAGGTAGAATAGAAAAACAGGAATAAAAGCCCCAAACCTACAAAAGTAGTAACCTTTATATTATATTCCTTTTGCTTGACAGTTTTTCAGGGGCTGGATTTTGCTGGTTTTCTGCCCATTTAGACAATAAAGAAATCCTTGTCCAAAAACATCCCAGTACAACTTTTTGTACCACTTGTTTCACAAAACAACTATCTTACTAACTTACTCCTCCCTATATCTGTATATATATATATAAAGATCACACACTAAGACAACACACACAAAACCAAAACTTACACCAAACTCTCTCTTCTCTGTCTTTGTTGTTTGCCATGGTACTCTTAGTACAAAAACTAGGCCGTTCCCTCAAGTTTCCGTCCAAGCTGGAACGCCACCTCAACTCCGATGCATCAGCGGCTTCTTTACGTGATTTCCAGTCGAAAATCTCGGATTTCATCCTCCAAATTTCGTTGAACTCCCTCACAGGGTTGAACAAATGTTTTGAGCTGATACATATCACCAACAGAGCTTTTGCAAAGCTGGTGGTGGAAATAGACTATCCGATGAGCCGATGGGGTGGGAAACTCACCGACGAGTATCTCAGCTACACCTTGAACTTGATGGACCTGTTAAACGCTGTCAACTCCTCTGTTTCTCATCTCAACCAAGCCAAGCTTTCGAATCTTCATGCCGTGAGCCTGATCAAGAATTCGCCGCCAGCTGCAGCTAAGCACCTGAAGAAGATCACCAGAACTAATCTTGGAAAGGAATTCAAATTTGAAAGGCCAATCAGGATTGAAGAAAGGGATGGTTCTGAAGAGGAAGGAGTGGTTCTCCAGGCTTTGAACATGTCCAAGAAAATCGGATTCTTGGCCCTCGGTTTAGTAATATCAGGTTTGTGCAGTGATGGTGAAGTCTACATGGAAATAAGAAAATCTGCTGGAGGATTTGATGATTCTTTGATAAAAGAAGTCGATTCGAGGTTCTGCAAAGAGATCAGAGGAATCATGGAAGAAGTGAAAGAGGTAAACCACGCAACCGATGGCCTTGCTGCTGCTATATCTACTGGAAGTTGTTATAGTAAACCTGTGGAGGAATTAAAGAGCAGATTGAAGGAGTTAGAGAATGCAATTGAGATCACAGAGAAGCAAGCTAATAGTCTTTTCTCTAATGTTTTAAGTACAAGAAATAAGTTGATAGACAACATGAGGTTCTCAGGATAGAACTTTTTTTAGAATTTTAACATATTTGTAAATAGATCATCTCTTGTGTACAGAATTTGGAAATGAACATTTCAAAAGGTTTGCAAGGACAAGTAGATAAAGAGTGTTTCTTTAACTGTTTTGAGTAATTTAGCAGAAAATCTTGTGTTAATCTATAGTGATATAAATACGTGATTATAACATGGTAGAGAATAGAGGATACCTTACTTGCAAACATGTCTCTAAGGTGATGCCTTAATCCAGCTAGGCACGATATGTAGAAGCAAATATGATGCTGTTTTTAACAAAAATGAAGTCTAAATACTTCTATCTCCACTGTCATATTCAAATGGCGAAACAAAATATATCTGTTCAAATATATGCTATACAAAGTAACTGTTCTTAATATGTCTCAGTAAAGGCTAAGCATGCTAACTGATCTGATTTTCATGTGGTCACACTGCACATGCAGAGACGATTCATGATCACAGCTGTACCACTCGAGGATATGAAGAATCCTCAGAACGAGTTCTACTTTCTAGTCTCTTCATTTCACAACCAACTCGCCTGGAAAACAAAAATTGCACCAAATGAGAGTACATTAAAAGAAAGTAGCCATAGTTTAACTTCCATGGTTCGATAACCACACAAATATATGGAGAGTGGAGGAAAATAAGGGTGTTCAACAAACATACTAATGAAAGGGAACTATCCGAATCACTATCTGAAGGCCCCGTTTCTTTGGTCATTGTTAGTAGCGATGGTGCAGCAGCACTGGTTGGTGGAAAAGATACTTGAGCTTCTGGCTCAAAATTGAGATCTATTTCAGGGCCTTTGATAGTAGCAAGAGAATCTGCGAAACTGGTTGATGGAAGAAATTCTTTTTTTGCTGCAGGCCCGATATTGTGTTGTATTTTTGTTGATCGAAGCATGCCCTCAAGCTCTTCAACCTACATTTCATGTAAACAAGATAGATTTTTTATTTTTTTTTACAATTATGGTACAATTCATGATCAAGAGCCAAGCATGAAAAAAGGATTGTTCATCATAGCATGTAAACGATCAATTTGCCTGTCTCTGCAAGGTCAGATTTTCCTGCAACACCAGTTGTTCCTGCAATAATTATCAAAGAAACTTCCCTAACATGAGGAAAGGAATTGTAAACTAAAATTTCCACCACTACCACACTAGTCATTATACATCCAACTCTTAACATAATTTTGTACACATTAAGGAATAATATTTATTTTTCTTGAAGAAGTAGGCTTCGATATTTGTCATCATACCTGCATTCTAGACTGTAATAATTGATCGATCAATATTTTTGTGCCTGCACAGTGGAACATTATTTTCACCCAAAAATGTCTTAAGAAGCACTTCTGCATGGTTTGATAAAACAAAATTATTAGCTGGGAATTGAGTGAAAATGTTAAACCTTTCTGTCCTTTATGCACAACATCCTTTCTGTTAGCCGCTCTTCAAGCAAGATCAATTCATTAAAATCCATATAGGTTAGGTCTTTATCTAGCATTTTCCTGTACATCACAATCATCATTAAAAAAAACTAGAGGTTTCACAAAATTGATAGCAATATTAAGATTACGGAAGGAAATTGTACGGCTGCTGTTGACTGAGCATTTGCGCACACTCTTTGATAACATCAATCTCCTCAGGCACCAGCTTCTCATATTCCTGCTTTCAAGTATCAGAAAAGAGGTAAACCAATAATACCTCAGAAACGTCAACAGAGTTATTTTAACAATGGTAATCACTTGAAATATTCCCTAAAGAATTACACAATCTAAACAAAATATAGTTTTTGTCATCATAAAGAAGGATGAAGCGTGAGGTCAGGAGAATGCATTATTCCCTCAAAAACTGATCATGAAGAACGTAAAAATCACCAACTATTCTCATTCATATATGTTTATATGTATGTGGATAACCTTTACATCTCTGGTAACCTCTTTAAAATCTACAGGGTCTTTAAACCAATTATGTCTCTTCTCCAAATCTACCCAATTGTCACCTAAATTCTGTGAGACTTCATCACTTCAAGGTATCTATGATACCGACCTTCAGTTTATCTTAACTATACACACATAGAGAAATTAATGGTCTACGATCACTCTCCAGAGCTTCTTGCTGCTCAACACATTTAGTTAAGCTATATGATTGTATCTGTATGAAAGATACTGAAACAAGGAAAGATATGCCAGAAAAAGGGGGAGAAAGCAAAACGGCTAAAATAATTGGACAAACAATTTGGTGAATGGTAGTGGATATACCTCTGGATTGAATCGAAATGTAGGAAGAGCATCAGCTTCCAAGCATTTTGCAAGTATTTTGTTTATGCTGTATCAGAACACACATTTTAACTCCACTCCACCAATCAACTGATCAAGGATAGTATTCGAATAACTTAGAATTCTATTTACTAGGAGATGATACTATTTGCATAACTTGAAATTTTTACTTAGTGCATAAAACTATCTGTTTTTCTTTGCATAGGCATATGATCGAGTGCATGGTACTCATATTATCTCTTCACCATAATCACCCATCTGCATCTTTCAAACTAATGCTGTCAATTTTTACATCCAATTACAATTTTAACACGAGGCATATTGATCAGAAACATGTCGATTATTAAACTTGTTAAACAACGATTTAATTCAGAAGAAGCAGGGAAAAATGAAAATGGGGGAATCATTCAAATTTTTCTAAAACTACAACAAATTAGGCAATTATCGCATGCAACACAAATTACAATAAACTAAATTGCAGAGAGCATATTGAGTTAGCAATAATCAGAGGAAACAGAAATTGAAGTCATGAATTAAGGAGCATCATGCATTACTCGGAACTGGCGAACTTATAGATCTTCTTCCCATCACCATGATAAGTTATTTGTTATTTTATAGTTTCAGTTGCAGTATTTTTGCTATTATAATAAGTCCCTAACTTATAGGGGTTAGTTGCTTAGTTTGACAAATTCCAAGTTATCAATTACCACGTTGTTTAGTTGCTGATACGTGGGCTGCTTTTTCTCTTTTTCTGTTAAGTTTCTTTGTAAAGGCTATATAGCCAAGTTCACTCTATCAAATAACACAAGTCATTCCTCCAGTATTTTGTTTGTGCTCTTGCTTAAGTGCTTTTGTTTCACAACAATCTGGTATCAGAGCCCCTAGTGGGCCTGGGAAAAGAAGCCGCAGTCTTCGAGTGACTTGCGTTTGACAAAAAAAAAAAAGGGGGAGAGAGATGGCAGGTGAAGGGAATAGTAACTTTGTTCAGCCTGCAATCCCACGTTTTGATGGGCACTACGACCATTGGAGTATGTTGATGGAGAATTTCCTCAGGTCCAAAGAATATTGGAATATTGTAGAGACTGGTTTTACAGAGCTTGAAGTAGGAGCCACTCTAACTGAAGCGCAACAAAAGAAACTTGATGAGATGAAGCTAAAGGACATGAAGGTGAAGAATTATTTGTTTCAAGCTATTGACAGGACCACCCTTGAAACAATATTGCAGAAGGATACCTCAAAGCAAATATGGGATTCGATGAAAAAGAAATTTGAAGGCAACGCTCGGGTGAAGCGATCCATCCTTCAAGCACTCCGGAGAGACTTTGAGATCCTTGAAATGAAAATAGATGAAAGTGTTATTGATTATTTTTCAAGAGTCATGTCTGTAGCCAATAAGATGAGAAACTATGGAGAAAATATGAAGGATGTTACTGTTGTGGAGAAAATTCTTCGTTCATTAACAGATAAGTTCAATTATGTTGTCTGTTCAATTGAAGAATCAAAAGACATTGATACACTTTCAATTGATGAGCTGCAGAGTTCTCTTATTGTGCATGAACAAAAGTTTCATAGGCCTAATGGGGAAGAGCAAGCATTAAAAGTAAGTCATGAAGAAAGAAATGGAGGTAGAAGTCAAGGCAGAGGTGGATTTAGAGGAAGGGGAAGAGGTAGAGGTCGACAAGCTTTCAACAAAGCTATTATTGAATGCTACAAGTGCCATAAGCTTGGCCATTTTCAGTATGAGTGTCCGAATTTGGAAAAGGAGGCCAACTATGCTGAATCAAATGAACGCGAAGAGTTGCTTTTGATGTCGTATGTCGAGATGAACCACGCTGAGCGAGGAGATATTTGGTTCCTCGATTCAGGTTGTTCAAATCATATGAGTGGGAATAAGAATGCATTCTGTGAGTTGAATGAGACTTTCCGAGAGACGGTGAAATTGGGAAATAATACCAAAATGGGCGTGCTTGGAAAAGGAAAGGTGAGATTGCTCATCAACGGCCACAACCATGTAGTCGCTGATGTTTTCTATGTTCCAGAGCTGAAAAATAATCTTCTAAGCATTGGGCAGCTTCAAGAGCGTGGTCTTGCAATCCTAATTCAATCAGGAAAGTGTCGGATATATCATCCAGAGAAAGGACTTATCATTGAGTCTGAAATGACAACCAACAGAATGTTCATATTATTGGCCAGATCGCAGCATGATAATGAGAAGGATGCATGCTTTTACACAACCACCACAGATCTAGCTCATCTTTGGCACTGCAGATATGGACACTTAAGCAATAAAGGCTTGAGAATACTACAACTTAAGAAGATGGTTCAAGGTCTTCCACAACTCCCTACATCGACTGTGATTTGCACTGATTGTATGGTTGGGAAGCAACATAGAGGCCCTATTCCTAAGAAAAGCACATGGAGAGCTACTCAAAAGTTGCAGTTGATACACGCAGACATTTGCGGTCCAATCTTCCCAATTTCGAACAGCAAGAAAAGGTACTCATTGTGCTTTATCGATGATTTTAGTAGAAAAGCATGGATCTATTTTTTGAGTGAAAAGTCTGAAGCATTCAACATGTTTAAGTGCTTTAAGAAACTTGTTGAAAATGAATCTGGATTGTCGATTAAATGTCTACGTACTGATAGGGGTGGAGAATTTAATTCTGAAGATTTTAATGAGTTCTGCAAGCAACATGGCATTAAAAGACAATTAACAGCAGCATACACTCCACAACAAAATGGAGTGGCGGAGCGGAAAAATCGAACAGTGATGAACATGGTGAGGAGCATGTTGTCTGAAAAAAATATGCCAAAGACGTTTTGGCCCGAGGCGGTGAATTGGTCTATTTATGTGCTAAATAGAAGTCCCACACTTGTAGTAAAAGATGTCACACCACAAGAAGCATGGAGCGGATTAAAGCCATCAGTCGAGCATTTCAGGATTTTTGGATGCATTGCACATGTTCATGTACCTGATGCAAAGAGGACAAAATTGAGCAGTAAGAGTTCTATGTGTGTTCTTTTAGGTGTCAGCGAAGAATCAAAGGCATATCGACTATATGATCCTATCTCAAAAAGGATTATAATAAGTCGAGATGTTATTTTTGAAGAGAAAAAGCAATGGGATTGGGATAAGAGCTTTGAAGAACAAGTATTGGTGGATCTAGAATGGGGAGATAATGACAACAATAATGGTTTGATTGAAAATGATATTGATGACAGTGAAGAAGACAACATTGAGGATATGGGAATGGGGAATAATACACCAGATTCAGCCCCTTCAAGCACGTCAAGTGATACTGCAGTAAGAAGAGTCCGACGAGCTCCATCTTATTTGGAAGATTATATTACTGGAGAGGGGTTTTCGGAGGAAGAGATTGAGGTTAACATAGCTCAAACTATGTCTATAGATCCATCAAGCTTTGAAGAGGCTGAGAAAAGCTCTAAGTGGAGGATGGCAATGGATGCTGAGATAAGGGCAATTGAAAAAAATGAGACATGGAAGCTAGTTGAGTTGCCAGTAGGTGCAAAAAAGATAGGAGTAAAGTGGATCTATAAGACAAAATTCAATGAGCTTGGGGAGGTGGACAAATACAAAGCAAGGTTGGTCGCCAAGGGTTATTCACAACAACATGGAGTTGACTATACTGAAGTTTATGCTCCAGTGGCAAGAATGGATACAGTCCGCATGATCATTGCTTTAGCCGCTCAAAAGGGATGGAAAATCTTTCAACTCGACGTGAAGTCCGCTTTTCTTCATGGAGAATTAAGTGAAAATGTCTACGTAGAGCAGCCAATGGGGTATGTGCAGAAAGGGAGTGAACAGAAAGTGTATAAATTGCAGAAGGCCCTGTATGGATTAAAGCAAGCTCCTCGAGCTTGGTTTAGTAGGATTGAAGCACACTTCCTCAATGAAGGATTTCAGAGGTGTCATAACGAACAAACCTTGTTCATTAAAATCAACAGTGAAGGTAACATCCTTATCGTTAGTATATATGTGGATGATTTGATATACACAGGTGATGATGAAATTATGATGGCTGAATTTAAAGAGTCCATGTTAAGGGAATTTGACATGTCTGATCTAGGTGGTATGAGGTTCTTTCTTGGTATAGAAGTTTTGCAGAAAGCCGATGGAATATATATCTATCAAAGAAAGTATGCACTCGATGTTTTGAAACGATTTGGTATGGAGGATAGCAAAGCTGTTTATAATCCCATTGTACCAGGTTCAAAGCTGCATAGTGATGAAGGAGGAGTCCAAGTTGATGCAACATACTTTAAGCAGATAGTGGGGAGTCTCATGTACCTCACAACCACTAGACCTGACATGATGTTTATTGTGAGTTTGATTAGTCGCTACATGTCTAAGCCAACGGAACTACATTTGCAAGCAGCTAAAAGAGCTCTTAGGTACTTGAAAGGAACAGTGAGTTATGGGATTTTCTACAAGAAGGGTGGAACTGACAAACTAGTTGCATTCACCGATAGTGATTATGCAGGAGATGTTGAGGGCCGGAGAAGCACATCTGGATATGTATTCTTGATGAGTGGAGGAGCTGTATCATGGTCTTCCAGGAAGCAGCCACTAGTTACATTATCAACCACTGAGGCTGAATTTGTGGCAGCTGCAGCCAGTGCTTGTCAGGCTATTTGGATGAGGAGAATACTAGAAAAGTTGGGGCATTTGCAGGAGGGTAGTACCACAATAATGTGTGATAATAGCTCAACTATTAAACTTTCCCAAAATCCGGTTATGCATGGAAGAAGCAAACACATAGATGTGCGGTTTCATTTTATTCGAGACTTGGTTAAAGATGGTGTTATCGAGCTGATTCATTGTGGCACGAAAGATCAGCTAGCTGATATAATGACTAAACCTTTGAAGTTGGAAGCCTTTCTGAAGCTGCGTGAGATGTTGGGAATGTGTGAAGTGTCTGATAAACTAAGTACTTGAAAGTGCATAGTTTAAGGGAGGGAATGATAAGTTATTTGTTATTTTATAGTTTCAGTTGCAGTATTTTTGCTATTATAATAAGTCCCTAACTTATAGGGGTTAGTTGCTTAGTTTGACAAATTCCAAGTTATCAATTACCACGTTGTTTAGTTGCTGATACGTGGGCTGCTTTTTCTCTTTTTCTGTTAAGTTTCTTTGTAAAGGCTATATAGCCAAGTTCACTCTATCAAATAACACAAGTCATTCCTCCAGTATTTTGTTTGTGCTCTTGCTTAAGTGCTTTTGTTTCACAACACACCGGAGATCATGAAAACAGCAATTTCGACGGCGCATTCAACCACGAGTTCTTCTTCATCTCAAACTTTTCCTACATAATCATTTTCTCTGGTGTTATTGTAATCTAAAACCGGAAATCGAATGATGGTTGCTTTTTATATAATAGAGTGGCGGGTGAGAGGTGCTTATAAGTGTGCTTGAATGTTTCTTGCAACTTTGGTATTTTGAAGGTTTGAAATTGTAAATTTCTTTGCACGAATGTGTCCTAAAAAATAGATATTGTATTAATAGGATATTGCAAATTTAGTATCGTTAGATGTGCTCTCAATTTGAATTAACACTTTTAAAAAAAAAAAAATTGTAATCTTAATCAACTCTATTCTTATTGAATTAACTCTAAATCTTATTGGATGTAATCTTAATTGAAGTAACTCTGGATTTCTTAGATGACAGTCTCTTTCTGATGGTCATTGGACTGTCGAAATTTTCTGAAAAATAGCTCTTGTATTGGTCCTTTTAGTGCTTTTATGTAGTAGTTTTCAATTGGCAGATAAGTGTTAGAGTCAATGATCACAAGAGCGATTGACTCATAGACATATGCTTCTGATTAAATATGTTATTTTGATCAACAACATATGAGTCACACTTGTGTGTTCCTGGGTCACGGATCCTACAATCCATGCCCCCGCCCCGACCCGCTCACATATATATATATATATATATATATATATATTGCGCATATATTGTTGATGTATTACAGATTTGTTCTATATGTATTAGAAACATGAACCTGAAGAGTATATGTGTGATACCTTTAGATTTGTGAGGTGCGTGCGCGGCGGGTGTAGGCGCATGGGTGCGCGGCGTGAGTGCGCGGTGTGGAAGCGCAACATGGGCGCGTGCGGATTTGAGGTATCACACATTTGTTCTATAGGTATTACACATGTGATAACTGAAGAGTATATGTGTGATACCTTTAGATACCAACAGATGTGCGCGCGCGTGGATGCACGACAAGAACGCGTGGACGCGTGTGGGAGCGGCCCACGCACCGGGTCGGGTTGGGGGCACGGCGCAACATGGGCGCGTGCGGATTTGAGGTATCACACATTTGTTCTATAGGTATTACACATATGTGATACCTGAAGAGTATATATGTGATACCTTTAGAATAAATGTGTGATACCAACAGATGTGCGCGCATGGAGGCACGGCAAGGATGCGTGGACGCGCGTGGAACGGCTCACGCACCGGGTCGGGTTGGGGGCACGGATCTTAGATCCATGCCCCTGTGGCATACAATTTTTGGTCACAACATATTACTTTTGATTGACTTAGGAATCTAGACAACTTCTCAAGTCTGCTGTTGCTAAAGTTCTTTTTCTCTTGTTTGTCTGAGGAATATTTTCTGTCTTCTTTGTTTGTTATTTTTCATATCTGTGAGCTTATGAAAACTGAAAAGATCTTTTTTTTTTTTTATGGATGGTGAATATTGGTCCTGCTTTTACATTCTCTAGGTATAATTTAATTATTATTTATTAATAATATTATTATTATTATTATTAATTTTTTTTTTTTTTGTGTGTGCATCTAATCTAAAATGCCACTATATGTATTTTGTTTTTGCAGAATTTGTTGGCAAATGCATTTAAATTTTGAGAAAGGGCAGGATGACTGAGATAACATGTTTTGGGAAATCATATCTCAATGTGTTTTCCCCTTTCTTTAATGGAGTTATTACCAGAGCATTTAGTTCTGAGATAACTACGAAATACAGAAGAAAACCCATCAAGCATCTTCCTCCAAAGATCAAGAAACCTTCTACTCCAAAATCAAACATCAAGAAACCAAATGCTGAGACAAAAGTTTATTCGAGGGAAAGAATCACAAAAATATACAGCATTCTGCGGTATTCGACGTGGGATTTTGCTCAAGAACAGAGAAAATCTATGCATCAAATGGAATTCCGACACTGTCACCCAAGTTCTCAAGACTCATCCTCCAATTAAGTTTATAATTTATATTGATGTTGTAATGAATTTACACTCTCAATTTTAAAATTATTATATTTTTTTATTAATCGACTCGCCCCCCTCGCTTGAAATTCTAGGTCCCACTGACTACAATGTTGGATATTTTTGGGGAGGCCGGAAGAATTTCATCGATGATGTATGTTTTCAAGCAAATGAAAGAGAAAAGAATCAAAATTGATGTTGTTGCTCACACTTCAATGATACATTGGATGTCTAATGATGGAGATGTTGATGGGGCGATTGATTTGTGGAAGGAGATGAGGGCCAAGGGATGCCGGCCAACCGTCGTTTCTTACACTGCATATATGATGAAGATTTTATTCAATAATAGAAAAGTGAACGAGTCTGGTGATGTATACAAGGAGATGCTTGAATTAGGGCTCTCACCTAATTGTCACACGTATACGGTTCCTATGGAGTATCTTGCTTCCTCTGGTGAGTGATTTTACTTATTTTGTGTGTTGTTATTAAGATGTTGGGGTGTTGGTTTACACTCCATTATAACATTTATGCCTTCACATTGTTAGGAATAAAACATCATATGGTGTAATTTATTTAGTAATTTTTGTAAGGAGCAAACAATTATATCATGCTTTTGTGATTAGGAGACAAGCCTTGTGACTTCTTATGGCTTATGAGAAATCTGGTTACAACATGATGTAACATCATTGCATGAACATGTTGGATGTTCAACAATTGTATCATATGGTGAACTCTTCAATGTGTTCTTTTTCATAAATCTCAGACAAATTCAAGGAAGCTATGGAAATATTTAACAAAATGCAAGAAGCTGGTGTGCAACCTGATAAAGCTACATGCAACATTTTAATTGAAATTTGTTGTAGAGAAGGGGAAATATGGGCTATGGTGAAAATTCCTGAATACATGAAGGAAAATTTCCTTGTCCTTCGTTACCCTATATTTCAGAAAGCACTTGAAAGTTTTAAAATTGCTGAGGAAAGTGATACTCTTCTTTGGCAAGTTAATCGGCACTTCTCTGCAGAATACTCCAACAAGGGCACTGGCAAGTATGAGGCATTACCTTTGGGTAGTGAATTTGACATGGATAATGCCCTTGTTTTGAATTTAACGGATAAGCAGAATCTTGTTGCTATTGACTCTTTGCTTACTGACATGATAGACACAGGTGTTCGATTAGACTCTCAGGTGATCTCAACGTTAGTGAGGTAAACAGTGCCTGTGACCAACAAAATGGTGCTTTGGTGGCATATGACTACAGTATGAAGTTGGGCATAAATATCGAGAGAACTGCTTATCTTGCCTTAATAGGCTTATCAATTAGAGTAAATTATTTTCATAAGGTGGCGGAGATTGTTGAGAAAATGGTTGAGGAAGGTCTTTCCCTCAGCACGTATTTGAATTCTCTTCTAATAGATCGTCTTGGCTGCAGCAGAGAAGCTGCTTCTGCTGCAAAAGTGTTTGATGTATTACCTGACAAAGAGAAGAGCACTGCTGAATATACAGCTTTAATTGGTGCTTACTTCTGTTCTGGGGATTCTGAAAAGGGACTCAAAACATTCAAAGTTATGGAAGGTGAGGGAGTTAATGTTGCCTTAGGAACTTACTGTATTTTAGTAGCTGGTCTTGAAAAATGCAGTAAAGATCGTGATCTAGAGTACTACACGAGAAAAATGAAGAGGCTGCAAATTGAAAGATTTTCGCCAAATCTTTCAATGAAGGAAACATGTAATCTTCTTTTTGCTCAGGATTTTATTACCGACCATCCTAGATAGGTGAGGGTGATGGTTATTGTATATCCTGGTTTGGGCTGAGATCGAGCATGCTGCTCAAGTGATTGTCCATACTATGATTGTCAGGGGTTCAAGGGAATGCGACTTTTTACCTAGTAAATGTGCCTTTTATGGTTTCTGGTAAGAAACAAAAGGAGCAACCATTAGAATCAGCTTCTGGAGAATGGAATTGGATGGAGACGAGGCTGCAGATGTTTTAGTAAGGGCTATGGCTTAATACATTTTGTTAAATGTGGTGTTATTTGTTAAAAGGTTTTCTTCTATGCCACTGAAGAAATGATTATTACATTCTGCTCATGATGAAGCCATTTCCAGAGTCATTTTCCAATGTTATCTTTCCACTTTATGTGTCAATTGCTCAAGAAGTTTTTCCCTGTCTTGCATTCAGCCATATCCAACGGTTTTTAGCTCCGACAAGATTACCTGAATACGCATGCTCCAAATATCAAGACATATTTTGATCTGAAATGATCAACCAGGAAACAGAATGTAGAGCCAGAAGTTGATTTGAGGGAGAAAATTCCCAAATATACATATTCTGAAGTCTTGACCTAGAATTTCGCTTGAGAATAGTTGGAAACGGTAAAAACTCGATTTTTGTCTCATTAATGATTTGTGTGTAAAATTGCTGTGCTTGCAGCCTGAGGATTGGGATGACCACACCAACCATTCCCAACCCTGACTACAAGGGACCATGGAAGCCAAAGATTTGATGATATTTCAGTTTAGGCTGGTTGGTATTGCTTATCAGATGGATTTCCATATCAATAGTCTTTTCTTTTACCAGAAACTTAAGAATCTTTCATAAAAGGGCAGTGGAAGGCATCAATAACCCAGGTATTCCTTTACCTTTTATAATTTGTGCGCTTCTCAAGCATACTGTAGTTCCATGTTTTGCTAATTTTGATTTTGGCATGTGAAATCTGGAACCTTGTTTGATAATGCATTTATATTTGTTTCAGAAAATGATTTTTTATCTTCCACCTTTTCCACACCTTATTTTCCTTGCAAAGATGATGGAACATATTATTAAATGCTTATTGATGCATTGAAAATGATGACTGAGAAGGCTGCTTTTGACGAGGCAGAAAGAAGAGGGAAGAGGATGTATAAGTGTTCCGCCCTTGATGCATCTTATTATCAGTATACAGCAGTAATTATTACAACAAAATTGTTTGTTCCTGAGCCTGTTGAATCAGATGTAAGACTAAATTCTTTAAGCAAAATATTCATCATCCTTTTTTATAGTTCTATTTCCCAGTGATGCAAACTTATCAATCCTCCTCCCCGTAGTGGTTCTTCTACCCAAGGATGAAAATATCCATATCGCGTATTGTATCGCAACCTTGACTTTACGGATATATCGATATTGCAAAAAATTTAAAAAATTTATGGTAACTCTATTAAAAAATTGGAAATTTTACATAAGATTTTACAGACTATTATAACATCTAAAAATGCATATATTTAATTTGAAATCTCAACAAAATGACATGTTTACAACATACATATAAATAATAAACATACAAAAGCGTTACGAAAATTGAAATTTATTCAAAACTAATTGATACAACCAAATCACTAGATGATGTTCAAAAATAACAGGTGTAATGTTATCTTTATCCAAACAATATTGGTACCAACTCATCACATTTGAGTAATTATGAATATAATTATGCATATGTTGTTGTTACGTTACTCTATCTCTTTCAATAGTTTCACCAGCACTATCACTTCCACTAGCCATTTTCTTTTTAGGCACCTCTTGAAAAGTTTATCATATTTATATTTTTGAAATAAAAGAGTTAAAATTTATGATAATAAATCAAAACAACTATTAGGGTAAAAAAAATTTTTAAATAAAAAATAATTTAATTTTCAATTATGATTTGTAAAAAAAAAAAAAAAAAAAACATAACCCCTTGAGTGAAAAATTATTATTTTAAGTCTGAATTTTAAAAACTAAATAAAATATTAGTATCCATTTTATCTACTACTATGAAAAAGTAAAAGTGAGATAATAAAGTCATTCCAAAAGAACATACATAAAATATGGTTTTTATAATTAAGGATACCTAAAATAAACATACATCTTTGGAAGATAATTGTATTCTATTTCGTGTTATAAGAGTAAATGGCTAAAAATAACTAAATATAATAAAAAAATGTCTTTATGAACCAAACTTTAGAAACGGAAAAAATATTTTTTTGTTCATGTACTAAATTTTTTTACATTTTTCCTCCTTTAAGCCTTATTATTAAATTTTTTTTTGCTTTTACCACTTACATTTTTTTTTTCTTGTACACTTTTATTTTTGTTAACTTTTGTGTCTTCCATTAAAAATAAATGAGACTTTATTTTCAAATTTTTTCCTCACACACTTTTATTTTTGTTTTACCCCTTCATTAACAAAAAAAGATTAAAAGTGTATTTGATAAAAAAAAAAAAAAATTGAAGTGTAAGAGTGAAAGAGAACAAAGAAAAAGGAAATGTAAGGGGGGAAATGCATTTTCCTAATTTTCTATCAAAGATGTAAGTGTTACAAACCAAGGCTTGTTAGGACAATTTAAAATCTTCCATAATTTAAAGTTAGATCAATTTAAAAATTTTGCGATGTTTTGGATATATCCCGATATTTTGCGATATATCCGCGATATTCTTCCAATTTTACACTAAGATGGACGGATATGGATACGGATATGGTAGATCATCAGCGTTTGTATACAGTTTCTAGAACAATAATCATCTTCGTAAGCTCCAAGGACAAGATAGTCGAAACCCCATTTAGCAGAGAGAATTTGAGTGATGCAGTGGCTACCTTCTTCCCGCAAATCATATAGAAATAGTTTGATTTTGTTAATGCTCATTCTTTTTGCTTCTTAGTGATATTAAGACTTAAGGTTCTTGTAAGATTGTACCTGAATTTGATGAGAACAACCATCGTTTGTTTTATTCTTGTCTATTGGAGTTTGTTTGATTTCTCATTAATTTGCTCACTTCTCTTGATTTTCCCATTGCAGAATTCTTATAAGAAGCTGAAGAGCACTACACAAACACAAGACCGAACAAAGTTTATAACGTTTGGACTTTTTTGGTTGCGATGGGATGATTTTGACTTGTAGGTTTTATTTTTGTTTTTCGATATGTTGCTCAATCATGAGAATATATATATTTTATCTTTAAGAACTGATATTTGCACTGTAGTTGTCATGGTCTATTATTTTAAATATTTATGAACATGACTATGAAAATATATACGTGCTTGTGAAACAAATTTTCAATGCATTCACGACAATTTCATCCGAAAATATACTTCATCACCCCCAATCAACAGTTAGTCTAAGAATTGTAGAAGACTTTTATTCAAAAAACAAAAAAAATAATAAAATTGCAATAAAATATATTAGAAATCAAAATCTTTGAGGAGGTCCATCAATAGGGCAGACAAAGGTGCAAAGACACCAATTATTGGTTTTAGGGTCACAACGTGATGTAAAAGGCGCACTAACTTGATAAGTACATTGATCTTTGCAATGGGCTTCCGTACAACCAAACGATGCTACCCAATCTGTACACTTCCCCAACGGTGTGAACCGAGGATCTGTTTTCACATTTCAAAACAAATGTTAGAAAGATTTAAAGAAATCAATAATTTTACTTTATATCTTCAATCACTAGAGATGCTGAATAATAGTGACGAGATTTATATTTCTAAGTTTTTGCTTTATAATTGTAAATTAAACATATAAAGAACCAAATAGTATCACTTCAATTTGTGACTCTTTTTTAGAGTCACATAGGATATGTTTGTTTAGGAATTACGTGGGATTGAGAAAATCCTGATTTTAAAATCCTGGATTTTGTATTTTAGATGTCAAATCAATGCTGGAAAAAGTGAATTAATGTAATATTTTATTTTGTAGATATATGTGGTAATAATAGGGTATGATTGTATTGAGATTTTGTAATCCAAATTGAAGTCTCAAAACAAACATACTTCAAGAATTTTGAAATCTTAAATCCTGACTATTGAAATCCTTTCCAAACATACCCTATTGTTACAGAAAATTCTTCAATAAAGATAATGACAAAATAAAGACTGAATAATGACATAAAGTGACATAAAAATTTCATCTAACATCGAAGCAATGATGAATTATTGACCGAATATTAGGGACATACATAATCCATTTTCAATTTATGGGTAATTTGATTGATTTATTTTTGAGATAAAAAATTGGTTGAAATTTGGAGACAAAAATATATGTATCGAAATTTTGAAAACCAATAGTTTAGTGACCCAAAAATCTGTCTCAAATGACGGATATAATGAAAATCAGAGACAAAAATTTTACATCTCTAGAATGATATTTTTCGTATGGTGTGTGTGTGTGTTTATATATATATATATATATATATATATATATATATATATATATATATATATATATATATATATATATAGTTTAATACTGTATAAACACAACAACCATTGACATTTGAAAAAGAAAATCCTATATTCTTGAATGATTAAACTTTTTTAATAATTTTTTTTTTCCAATCAGGCATTTCAAGCTAATGAAATATGTTATAAAATTAATTCGGGATTTGGAAATAAAATCAAATAAATTCACAAAAACAAAATATAAAAAAATTACCATGAGTAGCAACAGCAGAATCCATAGCAAAAGAGATTAAAAACATGCAAAGGACAACACCACCAAAAATCTTCTTCTCCATTTTCACTTCAAAATTTTTATTTTTTATTTTTTTTTTGCGTATAAGAAATGGATACTTTATATATATGTATTGGTATGGTATATATAGAGGATTGCAGGAGATGGAAATCATAATCATACTTTTACTATCTTGTGATTTAGTGAATCCTATTAATGATCGATATTAAAATAAGAAAAGTTTTCTTTCTTTTCTTAATTAACGTTTCCTATGAAATATTACTTCAAATCTCAAAATATAAAATCCTAGCACATAATCATTATCTGATTTTGTAATCATGAATGAGTCAATTAAAGACTGTGGTATGGTATTAAATATTTTGTTAATAAATATGGGAAATATGAGAAAAAGTCATTAAATCAAATTAAAGAATTAATGTGAAGATTATTTACTCAAATCTAATTCTATTTGCCTTTTGAGAGGCACCGATTTAATATGTTCTTTTCAAATTAAATTACAATCTAGACTATATATTCCATCAAATTGTATAGTAACTAAAATAGTAATTCACTAAATTAATCATCTTTTAATAGTATTAAATTTTATACTTATATGGTTCATAAAATAAAATATTTACCATATTCTTTGATTGAATAATTATTTGATTTGGACATTGGTGTAAAAAATAATAAGTCTTTTTAGTTATTATGGTAGATTTAGACTAAAATCTAGAAATTAAAAAAGTAAATAGAAATGTATTACAAAAAAAATCTCACTAAATAGATTACTTACATAAATTTAAATCAAAATATGAAAAGAATTAAAATTTTTTTTTAATTTTTATGAGGGGAGTAGAAGGGAGAATACAATAAAGACTAGAAAACTTACATGCGTGATTAAGTTCAAATCATGATTATCACAATCTACATCTTTATAAATGTGAGATACCCCTTGAATTACAAAACTTGTGGTATGATCTTTTTATAAATTTATTTAATCTTTTTAACTATATTTAATATTTTATTAAAAAAAAAAGGATTTCTCAATTTATTTTATAAAGTTGTTTTCAGGGTACTGTGGAGGTGATAATTGTTTTTTAAAACAAATTAAAATGAAATTTTAAAATTCGTCATTTAACAATCACCTTTCAATGCATGACACATCAAATTTATCAGTTTTGTGATTTAATTTATTATTTACATTGCATATATACAAGAAAAATATCAAAACAAAATTTTGGTGCATTTGAGTTTTTTTTGTTTTAGATTTATAATAGTTTCGGTTATAGTAGTAAACTAAAATATTGAAGTTAAAAATACGTGTTTAAAGTAAAAGGAATACTTAAAAAATTTAAAAATATGAATAAAGTGACATCAAATAAAATAAAAATTAGAAAATTAATAATTTTTTTTAATTATAAATTTCAGATTAATTATTAGAGAAAAAACTTATAAACACACTTTTGATATAATTATTAGAATCAACTAAAAAAATGACAATTCGTGCAATGTGCAAGAAAGATACTAGTATACCTTAAAGTAGTAATGACAATATTTCCCACCCGAAAACAAATTTCTAAAACTTTAAATTACCATATAGTTTCTGAAAAATAATTACTAATTAAATTGATGCTTAGAAAATCAGTCTACGTTATTTCAGCAAAATGAGTAACCAGTTACCATTTTATGATATCTCATTTCTATTAGACATGCTCAAATTGTTCGAATCGTCGGTTTCAGTTCAAAACCGTCGATTCGAAAAATCGTGGAAGGTCAAATCGAAATCTAACCGAAGGGATTTCAATTTCGGTTTTGATTTGTAAACTGGCAGTTCTAGTTCGAACTGCCGGTTTGGGCGGTTTCAATATATATATATATATATATATATATATATATATATATATATATATATATATATTTTATTATTATTATTTTTTTAATTTTTTAAAATTAAATTTGCATATAAATATTACAATTATAATTCAACTTAAAATTAAAGAGTAAAATAACATAAATACATAATATTATTGGTATATAATATAAAAAATTAAAAAAAAAAAGATAAACCAACAGTTAACGTCTGTTCGAACCGCCGGTTTGGAACCGTCGATTTCCCGATTTTGAAAAACCCGAACTGAAATTGAACCATTGACCTCGATTCTGTTCCCGTTTGGTTCTGGTTTTCCAAACCCGTTGAACACCCAAAATTTCAATTTCCATGTTTTGAAAATAATGAGTAACTGATTACCATATTATGCATGTGTATCTAGTTATTCCAATTTCCATGTTTTGAAAATTATGAATAACTTACCATTTATCAAATAATTATTCAAATTATAGTTGCATAGCTTTTAATATTATTTGAGTAACTTACCACAATATTAATGTATTATATTATTTTTAATATAAATTTATAATTACTTCACATGATCAAAGAATTTCATGACTTTTACTTTTGTGGCTCAAATCCAAAATTTAAGTTTAGGTAACATACATCATTTACCATGAGATGGTTGAGTCAAAAGAGATTCTATATATTCAAACTTAAAAATTTACATTTTTATATTTCCCTAAAAAGTAAATCTAAATATTTAAGAATAACTATATGTACATGAAAACATAACATGTTATCCTTTAAAATATGGTTAATTATAAAACAAGTCATCATCTTTTAACTTTCTTTCATATACAATGTCACCACAAATTGCAACGTAACCTTTAATTTTTCAACAATTTGGCACACCATTGGACATTTTAATTAGGTTCCAATTACTGACGTAATTAAATCTCAAAACTTGTACCTTTATACATCTTCTGTAATTGGTATCACCTACAAGATTTTATCAACAATTGTTTTTTTAGAAGATTCAATTTTTATATTTTATAAGCAATAATTATGGGGAAAAAAAACACCCATATTAGAGAAGTGGGTTTTTATGATTGGTCTATCAAATTGTTGCAATTGATGTTTGATTCCAAAGAGAATGAAAAAATCTTAGAAAAATGGGTTTTCGTGATTCAAATATTCAATGAAGAATCAAACTTATTTAAATGATCCTCTTATTATATATATATATATATATATATATATATATATATTACCCCTATTATATTAAAAAGTAATAATCACTCTTATCAACACTAAACTAGCACGCTCTATTTATACAATAACAAAAAAAAAAAAAAATTGCACGAATCAAACTGAAAAATAATATAAATTAAACTGCAAAGAGTATCAAATTAACACGAGGCTAAGATCTCCAAGTGTCTTTATTTAAAAAAATAAAAATTACAATCAATGGTCAAATAATATTGAAAAATACAGATATTTCATCATGTATTGAGACCCTTATTGGGGCAATATATTGAAAAAGAAAGGGTCCTAATCTTGAATGGGAGGACATACATAATTGCAAACGCAGGTATTATTCTTTGGAACAAGATTACAATATCCTCTTATAAGACCTTTTGGTATGAGAGCTTTACATTTGGCCTGGCAAGCACTCTCTACACATGTACTAAATGGCGTTGGTATTAGCCGTGTGCATAACTGCACTGTCCCAAGATCTGTATGCATGGGAAATAAACGCTGTTAGAATATTTATTATTAATTTATTTATTTTTCAAATCATTTTATAAAACAATTACTAGAGATACTTATCAATAGTTAAAAAATAATCATTCTTGTAACTAATGAAATATGTTCTAGCAATAATACTAGATTTGCAAACAGAATCAAATAAAATCACAAAAGCGAATGCACCAAATCAATTGTAATAACCTCGAGGAGTAGCAACAACAGACTCCATAGCAAAAGAGAGTAAAATAATACAAAGAAAAGCACCACCAAAAATGTTCTTCGCCATTTGATCACTTTACAAATCCTAATGTATAAATGTGTAAGAAATTGATAATTTATGTGAGTATTGGTCTGGTATATATACAGTTTTGGGGGTGGCGGTGTGAGTAAATCTATACCTAATTTCTTTTGATTCTACTAATCTGTACCTAATTCATTATTCATATACGGATCATTAACTTTATGGGATATATTCTCCTTAATTTTTTTTTTTTCAATTTTAATATGAATATTCAATATGCATTTAATTTATGGCAACTATATATAAACTTAAAATTGAAGATTTTGGTTATATAAGTGAAATATATAGATACGTAAGAAAAAATTCCAAATTTGAGTTGCATAGATCAATTTTCCTTTATATAACCAAAATCACCAAATTAGAGCATCGCATCAGCATCATTAGAGCTTAAGCGGTGGAAATCAAATTTCCAACTAAAATTAGACGAAAATTAGAAAGAAATCAAAATTTGGGGATCAATATTATACAAACATGTAATGTTAGAGATAAAAATGGATAGAAGATGCTTGGTTAAATTTAAAATTTTGCCTACTCAAAATTATATTTTCACCATCGTACGTCTTGGTCAATCCTATCAATGATTGATATCAAAATAAGAAAGAGTTGGTATATTATTTTTAACTAATACTCCCTCCGATCCCAATTAAATTGTGTTTTAGAGGTCCAATTTCATTTCCAATTAAGTATTGTTTTAAACTTTTATTCAACTTAATTCTTAAATTATCTCTATTAATATTTATTTTCTAATAAATTTAGGAATTTAATAGTCTAGTTTTTTGTTTAGAATTTGATTATGTTTCCAATTTTGAATTCTACATTACGTTTGTATCTATTAGTTTATGACAAAATTCTAGAATGACACTTAATTGAAATCCGATGAGTATTTCATACTCATTCCGTTTCATAATAAGTGTTGTTCCGTACTCTAAATTTTGTTTAATATTAAGTGTCATTTTAGAATTTTATACAATTTTATTCTCAAATTATCTCTATTAATATTCCTTAGCTAAAATTTAGGGATTTAGTATGATACATTTTATGGAATTAATTTGATTCTCTTTCCAATCTTAAATCACAAATTCCTTGATTAGTTAAGTATACGTATATTTGTCCAATTCTCTTTCCAATCTTAAATCACAAATTCCTTGATTAGTTAAGTATACGTATATTTGTCCAATTTTTATATTTCTTAATTTATGATAAAAAATTTAGAACGACACTTATTATGAAATAGAGGAAGTATAATATTTTAAATTTAGAAAGATAAAATCCAAGCTCATAATCATAATAATGAGCAAGTGAATTCAAGATTATGATGCAAACTCATATAATTTGGAAGGTCTAGATTTTCGGATGCTTGAAATATTGTTCATAATTGGTATACATAATTTGCTAATATTTAAGTGATAAAAATTTAAAATACCTCAAAATGAGAACTCATCTCAGGATATATATAGAGGAATGACCAGACACCTGAAGAATACGTACCGTGCGCACCTTGAAGATTTTTTTATTTTTATTTTTAATATCTCATATTATTTCTTTTCTCACGCTACCTAACCCATCATCAACATATACAATTTAACTTTTTAATATTTTATATTATTATACACATAATTTTCTAAATCATAATCAATGTAATTTTTAATATTTTATATTATTATACACATAATTTTTTCTCACTCTACTACCACTTCTCAATTCTCATCCCAAAGAAAATAATAAAAATATCCAATTAATCAATTAAAGGAAACAATGAATAATATTCAAGTAATCAATCTTCAAAAAATTCTAAATCATAATCAATGAAATTTTTTATATTTTATATTATTATACACATAATTTTC
Organism: Scutellaria galericulata; assembly: GCA_946896805.1. NCBI lineage: Eukaryota > Viridiplantae > Streptophyta > Magnoliopsida > Lamiales > Lamiaceae > Scutellaria > Scutellaria galericulata. The sequence goes on along the minus strand of OX335798.1, from coordinate 8,376,852 downwards.
TAAATCATAATCTATGTAATTTTTAATATTTATATTATTATACATATAATTTTTGCTCAGCCTACCACTTCACATAATTCTCATCTCACACATAGACATAACTCCTCATCAATATCTTCACATACTTTCTTGTATAAATGGAAAAAATAATTTCAAAAAACAAGAGTTTGTCGTGCTTGTGACATTAGTGGACACATACCTTCTTGTATAAATCATCAAATAAAAAAATAATTTCAAAAAGTAAGAGTTTGTCGTGGTTGTGGCTTATTTCAAAAAAACAAGAGTTTGTCGTGGTTGTGGCATTAGTGGACACATACCTTCTTGTATAAATCATCAAAGAAAAAAAAAATTTCAAAAAGTAAGAGTTTGTCGTGGTTGTGGCATTAGTGGACACATACTTTCTTGTATAAATCATGTATAAATCATATAAATCATCAAAGGAAAAAAAACAATTTTAAAAGCAAGAGTTTGTCGTGTTGTAGCATTAATGTACATGACAGGAGAAATTGTACTATATCCTTGGGATGGTATAATATTTAGGAGAAATTGTACTATATCCTTAGGATGGTATAATATTTTCTTATATTTTCTGAAAGTTTTTACATTTAAAAAATTATGGTACTAATTTGTTTTAATTTTTTTTTTCACATGTGTATCCATTATATTTGAAGACACAAAATACAAGTAAATAAAGAGACTTGGGGATTTTGAGTATTAATTGAAGACTTTTTGAAAATTGAGTTGGAGGATATGATTTATTGATTTTTGAGGATTTGTTGAGTTTGATTGAGCTTGAGGATATGATTTGTCAATTTTAAGGATTTGTTGAGAATTTATTCTCTTTGTTACTTAATTCATATTTCAATTTTTATTATTCATTTTGAGGATTTCTTTCAATTTTTATTATTCATAATTAAATATTTTTTATTCTTTTCTTTAATATATTTTTCATTCTTTTCTTTAATTGTGGGCTACAATAGGATTGATCTTGAAGATTTACTGAGGATTGATTGAGAATTTATCATATTTGTTAACCAATTCATATTTTGTAATTTTTAACAAATGACTTTTGATGATAACCAAATTTTCATGGTGTAGCATTTGTGAGATGAGAATTTGGAAGAAAATTATGTTGATATTGTATATGTTGATGATGGGTTACGTGTGAGATGAGAATTTCATATGTGAAGTGGTAGCGTAAGAAAAGAAATAATATGAAATATTAAAAATTAAAAAAAATCTTAAAGAAGTGCGCACGGTGCGCTCTTCAGGTGCGTGCTTGATCATTCTTTTATATATATATATATATATATATATATATATATATATATCAAGAAATAATGTTCCCCTACCCACCTGGACATCCTTTAAAATGTCTATCGCTGATGTGTAAAGATCCCAACTTTCTAAATATTGTGATTTGAATTTAGTGTTTATGTTGGATTTTTGACACATCATCGGTGGGCTCATCCAGTATTAGTAGTTCCAATTTCCCACCCAAACCATGACTGTTTTATTTGTAATTTAATTTTAAATTTTGCATAGCTAAACATTTAAATGTTTAAAATGTTAGTCCAATGAAAAAAAATATAAAATAAATGTATCCTTAATTATTTTTATGCAAAAAATTAAAAAAATGTAAGTTACACAAAAAATTTTAAGAGATTAAAATATGTTATATAAAAGGGTTAATTGCAAGAAAAATCATGAACTTTACCTAATTTGCAATTTTAACCAACATGTATATTTCGAATATGTTTATTTCAAAAATAACTCCCACCATTTTACAACAACAATTATTTTATATGTTAAGTCATTGTTCTTTTTAAAACGGTGAGAGTTATTTCAAAAATAAACATAATTGAAATTTGTATATTGGTTAAATTTGCAAAAGATTTGAAAGTTCATGTTATATTTGGTAATATTCAAAAAGTTGATTAAAATTGAAAATTAAACAAAGTTTGTGATTTTTTTGACAATTAACCCTATATAAAATATGTAAGTTACAAAAATATTAAAGTCAAGGCTCCAGTTCGTAATCATATTTTTTTATTGGAATTGATATTATATTATCACAAAAAGCTTATGTACTATGGGACAACGCACGGTTGTGTCTTGGAGCACAGTCGATCGTGCGCCATAATAATGTATAAGTATGTTTTTTTCAACTCTAAATATGTGATTTTTTTCTCACACACGGTCATGCCGTGGGGCACGATTCGATCGTGCGTGACAATACAACATGTGTGTTGTACAGTCGTACCCTGGGGCACGGTCGACCGTGCACCACATAAATATGTAATTTTCAACTCTAAGCATGTCTTTTGGAACTCTAAGTATGTGTTTTTTTACGGTGTACAGTCAACCGTGTCTCGAAACATGACCATGCGAGATCTCATCGCATATGAGACAGTTGTAGAAGAGACCAACTCTATAATATTATGCTTCTATATTAATTAAACAGGATGAGACAATTGATTGCTAGCTAGCTTCATTTCATAACTATATTTTAATTTATACTAGTTTTTTTTGTCCATGCAACACGTGAGATTAATTTTTTAAATGTAATTATGATATATTTAACTAATATAATTCATATATATCTAAAATATGTAAATTAAAAGTTACAATATATAAATTTAATTAATAGTAACTAAATTATAGATTACTTTAGTTACATAATAAGTGTTAATAAAAATTTTCACTTCACATTTTTATTGATATTTTATGCATTCAAACAACATAAATCAAATAAACAAAATAAACAAAATGATATTATTTTTTCTGCAACCTAAAATGTATGTATAATTATCTTTTTGTTGGTCCCGTGAGTCCCAAGTGGTCAGAGGTTCAGAAGGGGGTGAATGAACCTTTATCGATTTTGCAAACTCTTTTAAAACTTTTCTGTATAACAGGTTCCTGATCCAAGGACAGTAACCTGTCTCGAATCAGCAACCTGGCTCTAAGTTCAATCAGGTTATTGACCCAGTATCAGAATGCAATACAGCGGAATAAACTTGATAGAGTTCTTTTTGGAAACCAATTTTCTTTTACAAGTATGCTCTTTGCCAATACTTTAATGCACAACGCTTATGATGTATACTGCAAGATATATGATATGACAAAATGCAAAGCAGTAAGTAAATCAAAACATATAAACACACAAGGTTTATAGTGGTTCGAAGGTGGTGTAAGCCTTCTACGTCCACTCTACTCCTACTTAAGGAGGAACTTTGTTAGGTCAGTTCGAATTACAAGCCTCGCTTTACAAACCTCTTCCTAACAAACTACGCCTACTAGAATCCTAAACTCTAGTCGAAGGCCACAACCCACAAAGGGTACAATCCCACAAAGGGTAAATAATCTATTTCTAGACTACACACTTAGCAAAGATCTAATACTCTCAACTAAGTTACACCGTAAAACAACCTAGCGCACACATCATAATGGTTAAAGAAAATAGAAGGTTCTTCAACTGGTGCGGAGCAGTCTTGATCTCTGTAGTCCCAAAACTGTTGTATACTACTCCTAGAAGGTTGAGTGACTGAATATGGATAAGCTTGAGAAGCTTTGAAATATGTCTGATTTTCCTCTCGACTTTGTTCAGCACTTTTCTTCAGTCAGCCACACCTTCTATTTATAGATCTTGAGAATATATCCGTTGGAGGAAAGTATCCATTGAAGGAAGACACTTCCCAATTTTGAATGTGAACTCCGATCTCTCAAGATCTTCTCTGTGGCCGCATTAAATGCTTCTGAGTTGATCCTGACGTGTGCATTTAATGCGTCTACAATTTGTTCCTGGACTTCTCTGACATTCCTGCTGACCTGTCAAGTCGGTATGGGTCCATAGCTGAAGTTCATGCAACGGCTGCTTGTTGTCAGTTAGCTTTTCTCTTCTTCTTACTGCATGATCATCCTGATGCTGCTTCTTACTGTCTTCAGCTTGCTGGCTTCTGTAATCTGCTGACAGCTTCCTGTTTCCTTTGTCGACAGCTTTCTGTTCGAAGCTTTCTTCTTCTTTTTCAGCATGTCGTCCCTTACAGCTTGTTGTCTACTCCTTGCAACATTCTATCTGCTTCCTATGCAGATACTTTCTTTCAGCTTGCTGTTTCCTACAACCTGCTGACCCTCAGATAATGTCTTCTTAATTCTTCTAAGTTTGGTTTTCCTTAATATTTGGAAAACCATTACATGATCTTATCCATAGAGAGATAAACTTATGACCATGTAATACGTGGGAACTTACTTAAGCAAACTTCATTGTCTTATTATGAATACTGTTCTGTCTTATCAAGATAACTACTGAAATATCCCAACACTTTTCATGATTTATCTCAACACATTTGCAAAACAATAATAATGAAAAAAGGTGAGCCATCATTTAATAAAGGTAAAAACTTATGTGCATTAGGGACACAGATCTTGCTCCCAAGCTGACCCGGTGTGTGGACCACCTCCACGCGCACCCACACCCGGCCACACCATAATTGGTGTGTTCCGCGCATCACCTGATTGCATGTATAGTTCATCTAGTTAATGTATCAGTCGTGTACTCTTAAGGTATCAGTTGTATACTCTTAAGGTATTAGTTGCTCATTTAGTGAAGGTATCAGATGTATGCTTTTAAGGTATCAGTTGTATACCTTTAGGTTATATTTGGTTCATGGGTTTAGGTTGGTTACCAACCTAAACCCATGTTTGGTTTAATGGTTTGAGGCCCGATTTTACAATTGGGCCCGGGGTAGATAATTGGGTTTAGGTTGGATTATAGCAAGGTTTATAAATCCACTATTCATGGCGGGTTTAATTCTGGTCCAATAGTACAAATTCTTAATTGACCATACTGCCCTCATTTTTTACAACCAAATGACATATATGCTCTTAGGTTTACATTAAACATAAAAAATGCCATTAGATATAAGGGCTCCACAATCCCTCTCTCCCGCCAATTGATCAAACCCTAGTTGATAGGAAATTCTCATTCAACCCAGCGAATTCCCTTTACTCATCAACACCGGGAGACCACTCATCGACAATGTTCCACCAAACCTACTCCTTTTGTTCATACACCGTCATCTCTGACTAATCTCGTCTGAGTGAAATCCCTGGATAATATCATCGTAGAATCCATTCTCCAACCTCATCTGATTGAAGATACAGTGGAAGGAGACATACACAACTCATCTCTTCGAAGATTTCATCTGATACAGCGTACCATCTCCAACATCAAACAACATTCAGGTATGATAACCTTTCTAAGATCATATATTTTGCACGTAACTAGCCTTATATCTTCCATAAATATAACCACAACAATATGGAGAGATGTTAGTATTTCAATATATATATATAATATAACACATATAATATATGTATATATAGATAAACATACACTGAATTCTATGTGTAATATGTTACTTGGATGCAGTTTGGGTCTACTTGGAAGCTCCTCTTCGGATATATCGGTGATATCACTGTCCTTTGCTTGCTCCATTAGGTTAGTGTTGTCCTTTGATAGTTTACAAGTTATTTAATTACTTTTTTGTTTTGCATAGAATAATGTAAAATCATTCAATTAGGCTTGAGTTTGTTGCTGTAGTTTTAGGACATAATTGCTCTATGAATTACAATGGGTATATACATTGTTAAATGTTTGGTGGAAGCATGCTTGAATAATGGTTTGCAACTATACAACTATAGCTACACACTAGGAGATCCTAACTGGAGGATTGTAAAATTGTTAATACAAAAAATGTTTATTGAAATATAGTTATCCTATTAGTTTAGGAGATCCTAACTGGATGATTTCATTTGATTTTTTGAAGTTGATGCTTATGTTAACTGAGGTTCAACATACCTGCAATGTGTGCATTTTTTGAAACTAATTGTAAAGTCTGGAGTTTAGTTAAGACCTATCTAGTATCGGGCAAGACAATAACAAACACTTAACACTCTGACATTTGCCTTAATCTCAATGTAAGAAATAATATTTGCACAATTACATGTTGTGTTACCACCCTTCATATTGCTTTATTAACAAATCTGTTACCAATCAATATTCACAGACTTGGTAACACATTCTGTCAACAAAGGTCATCCTTTTGGGTTTAAGCCAAGCCCTAAAAATATTTAATCTACTGTCAAATATCCTACAAGCTTCATAGTGAAGCTGTCCGAGTTGGAAATTTTGGTCAATGTATTAATGTGCTAATAATCAACTACTTTGTTTAAACATGTTACCAAACTTAATAATTCACATTACCAGCAATATAATAAGGCCTTCATATTGTGTGTTGGACTTCATGATTTTTTAGTCAAACGATGAAAGTGATAACTTCCTGATAACAGGTTAAAATGAGTTTTAATACTAGTAACAATTCATTTCTGAATAATAAGAACATATTCATAAACCTTGAAATATATAAAAAATGACGATTGGTCCAAAATGCAAAATGAACACACCATATGCATTTATGTACAAACTACAGTGTTCCCAAAATGGAGTGCACATTTAATTTGGGTTGGATAAAATATCTTAATTACACCTACAAAGTGTTAGTTTTATTAGTCGTGGGGTCGAAGCAATCAATGCTTCATTCAAGACATTTTTTATGCTCATGGCTTTGGCCTACTTAAGGTTTCATCGTTCAAATAGGACGAGAAGGACCCCTACTTGAATAACCAAAAAATACAATTTGTCTTTGAAAATATCTCGTCAATTAGACCACATTCGTAACATCACCCTCTTAAGAGATGAGACCTGCATCAACCATCTCCAAATGAGCTGTGATACATTTAGTCGGCTATGTTATCTTTTGGAGCACATAGGAGACTTTAACCAACTAGGCATCTATCAATACCTGAATAGGTTGTTATATTTCTTTCAATTCTCTTTCATCACAAGAAAAATAGTCGTGAAGGATGATTTTAGTAGAAGTGGATACACAATTAGCAAACACTTCAATTATGTCCTCAAGTATTTGTTAAACCTACACACTGTTCTTCTCGTTCAACCCAAACCTATTGAAGACGATGAATCCATTTATTGTTGGAAAAATTTTAAGTAACAATCTGAACCTATTAAGATTAATTTTGATTTATAAACTTCTATTAAACATCTCAAAAAATTAATTATCTTCTATAATTAACATTAATATGTTCCCCTCAATATATTTCTTTAAATTGTAGGGTTGTTTAGGTGCCCTGGATGGCACCTACGTCCTTGTGAAAATAGCTCTCACTGAAAAACCAAGATATAGGAATAGAAAGAGTTTTGTTTCCATAAATGTCTTGGGCGTTTGTGACCGTACCATGAACTACGTGCTCATGTTGGTTGGGAAGGGATCAACAGCCGATGGTCGGGTGTTGCGTGATGCCATCTCCCGACTAAATGGATTGAAAGTCCCAATTGGTAGATTTTTAAATTATGTTACACCTGAACATCATTTACCTTGCAATATGTACTTGAATATATTATGAATGGTCCCAATATATTATGTTTGTTGGGACCATTGTCTTATTCCCAAATGTTTATTTTTCTATGACAGACAATTACTATTTGTGTGACGGAGGATATACAAATGGGAATGAGTTTCTAGCACCCTATAGGGGTGTAAGATATCATTTGCAAGAATGGAATCATGCATCCCAAACACCTCAAACTTACCAAGAATATTTTAACTTGATGCATGCTAGAGCCCGTAACGTTATTGAGCGTTCTTTTGGTGTTTTGAAAGCCCATTGGGGCATTCTTAGGAGCAACTCTTATTATCAAATCAAAACACAAAATCATGTCATATTAGCATGTTGTTTGCTTCATAACTTCATATGCACCAACACAACCATCAGCTCAATTGAGAGTGAGGTGCCTGATATTTGTAGTGATCCTAATTTTGAACCTATTCCAGACATTGACTACGTTGACTAAGTTGAGTCTTCACTGGGTTGGACATTATGAAGAGATAACATAGCTATGCAAATGTGGAACAGTATGAATTCCTAACCTTGTATGTATCTTCTGACAACAATGAGTCTTTATCTATTGTATTATGTTGTATTGTTGCTCTTACGACTTTTTCAAATGATGTTCCATGAATATGTTCTCTGTTGGGCATTTTTCTAAACACATTACGTTTAACTTTCCTATTGTTCTACACGTAAAATTCCCATGTTAACAAATGCTAATACACACAACAATCACACTCTTTTGTGGACATATTAAATATGTCACCCCCTCTTAGACATGAACAGCATGACTTCGAATGCAAAAAATAAAGCTATCACCCAATCAAAAAGGACCTGGAGTTCTACTGAGGAGCAACAACTCATCGAAGCGTTGAAAGAGTTGGTTGCTAGAGGTTATAAGTCCGATAATGGATTTAGGACGAACTATCTTAATCTCCTGGAGCAGTACTTGGCCCAACGTTTTCCCAGAACTAACCAAAGGCCAAGCCATATATTTCAAGCAAAATTCATACTTGGAAGAAAAGTTATAATCGTTGTCTCTAATGTTTAAAACAAGTGGTATCGGGCTCGGACCCAATTTCATGATTGACGTACAAGATGAGGTTTGGGAAAACTATATAAAGGTGATGTATATGTTTTTCCAAATCAATTTTAGAACTATTTCAATCTTGTTAACCTTCAATTATATTCAAAATATATAAAGATGATCACCAAAGTTGCTTGGTAGATTGACACCACTATTCGAATAATGCGTTTCAAGATGTGGTCAGTTTTTAATGATTGGGTGGAGATATTTGGGAAGGATCGGGGCACTAGAGAACATGCTCAAGGGTTTGCTGATGCCATGAAGGATTTCTTGAACACAGGCAATACCGAACCCATTTGATCCTTATCCATGGCAACTCCAAATAACAACGAAGAGTCGTCAACCGCTTTCACATTGAATGGTAATGTCGAAAGCTCCAACACCTCTAAACAAAGTGGGAGTCCAAGTCTAGAAGGATTGAAATCAACGATGAAGACCCATTCATCTTGAAGGTCAGCGAGTATTGTGAGCAAAATGATAATCATATGGGTGAGATTGCTAGTAAGATAGGAGACATTGCCAATAGGAAACAATCAATATTAGAGCTGACTGAAAAATGAATGAAAGTATACAAAATGCTTGAAGGATTCAAATTCCCATGCTTAGAGGCTTGAGTGCACATTGCTCGGTACTTATGCAACAACGAAAGTGACTTGGATTTCTTTTTTCGCATACCAGACGAAGCAAGAATTGTATTTGTTAAGGATATTATGGACAAAATATGAACATTGGAATGAGTTGATGTCATGCAATTTTCATCTAGTGTATTATATTAGATTGTATTGTTAACCTTGTAATGTAAGACCTGCATAGAGTGGGAGACTATGTTCTCTATAGACATGTAATCATGTTATAATATTCATGACAATTTCACTCATCTTGAATTTACTAATAATTTTGTTAAATATATCAACAAAATATAAAATTGGATGTTGTCACATTCAGGGGTGAAAAATACCCCTGTTTGATTGAAGTATCCAATCATATATTCTCACATTTTCATTAGCATACAACCTTCAATGAATACTAAACATTTGATAATAAACACATATCTTCCACAAGACCAGTCTCATGCTAAAATGGTCACTGAAAAAAACACAAACATTATAATAAATGATACATCATAGTCATATCAATTCATTGGGCTTTTTTTCAACTTACAACTATAATATAAAAACAAATTGAAAAAAATTACACACCTAAACAACACATGCACAAGTTTATATATATCTGAGGTTCGGCTAGTTGGAATACGTTCCGAAAACTAAACCAAAATTTACATTCGAACCTCAAATAAAAATACTTGTGACTAATATAAATTAGAACCGATTAAAAATAAAATAATACATTGTTCTTCCACACCTTATGTCCAATGAAACATTCATCTTTCATCTGACTACCAAGCACCTCGAAGCACTCAATATGATCATGAACAACGCATTTCACTTCTTCGAATTCGGGAAGACATGAGTCAAAGAAGAAACATACGATGCCCCATACAAGCTCATACATATGTTATCCCCAAACTTCTTCCCTTTTTCTTTTGATTTAGTTGGTGGGTTGGATGAGCTCATCTCCGTCTTCAAAGATGGTGATCGAAAGGATCCATCATCGTCCGATGAATTCCCACAAGGTCTCAATTCATTCCAGAAGTTAGTTGATAGACTACCGGACTTGTCATTTGATATGTCAATCACTTCATTTAAAAGGGTGTATTTATTAGGAAAGTCATGGTGGGGGATATCATCATCGATGACAATCACTTCATGATCGGCCCTGACTTGAGGTGGTGCCGAATTGGGATCTTTCGGAGGGCCAAAAATGACCTGCAAGTCCTCCCAATAAAGATCACCATATATTGCGTAAGCACATGCAAACTGATTGGCCTACAAGACAACAATATTATCTTCCCCAACACATGTTTGGAACAAATATAGAAGTCAATGGTAGAAGGAAAAAGATATATAACACATATCACTTGAGTAACTACTAATATCCACTTACATTAACAATATTTTCCCAAGTCTCAAGGTTGCAATCAATGGAGTTGGTCTCGAAGGACCATCCAAGGTCATCACAAAGCATGATAGTTGAGAAAGTAGCATATCTTTGTCGAAGCAAACACACTTGATTGACACACTCCTTTAGTTCAAATTTTTTGTTAAAAAATTTGTTAACAAAATATTGTGTTGTTTGAACTGCATGTTTGTTGTTGCCACCGGTTGAGAACTTTCCCATTCAATGAAAAGAATAGCAACGTTGACATCCCATTCTAATCCATAAATGTAGTCCTCTTGCTTTAAGCAGTAATCTTTCCCCACCATGGTTCTAGGTTTAATATGAAGTAGTTAAAGTATGAATTGAAAGATGTACACATGCAATGTACTTATATGCAACAAAGGATATTAATTTCATACAGTATTTTGTGTGTTGCTTATGCATAGTAATGAATAGCAAGTGTGATAAGCAATTGCGACACATTGTAAGTTTGAATTGTCACCTTTCACTTTTCGTGGGTCCAACAATATTCATTGTTGACTGAAATAGTTATGCTATGTCGAAGGAAAAATTGTGATGTGCACATACTTGCATTCTATTTAAAATAAGAAAAAAACTAACACATTCATTTTGTGGATGAGTTCAAGCCATACAAGACAAACTACATTTTACGAATGTGATGTTTATCATACAAACATTGGAAACATGCAAGATTCTTCATATTGCTTGTCATTTAATATAAAGTGTGAAGACACATCAAAATTTGCTGCATAAAGAGCTTCACTCCAGAATTATTGTATGTCTAGAGCAGTGCACTAATTAATTTTATTAAGACCCATCTTGCTTGGTATATAACAACAACGTTTGGTAGACATGAAGTTCAAATTCATTAAATATTGATCAAACCATATAGTCTAAGTTAATATATCTTCATTTAATTTGTGCAATACACAACATTGTAAGTAGCCTTATACCTAAAGTATTAGAATTTCCAATATATCTTTAGCTAATGTTATACTTCAACATCAGTGTCACTTTGTGGAGATGTTAATAATCTACATATTTTTAAAGTTTTTAATTGTTTATTTTGTTGCGCAGGATAATGCCTAAAAAAACCCATCTCTCGCACATTTCTATCATATTTTCACCTATGAGGAGGCGTCGGATATCATTGGCCAATTTTCCCATGTTTGCGTGAAATGCAATATGTCCAATTCCAAGATTCTTACAACTGCATGCTCGGATATGACATTGCAAATGAGGAAGAATACGGGTGAAGAGTGATTCAATGATCTCAGCATCAAGACTTTAATCTCTAACAACATTAAATTCTACAAAGATTTTGTCGCGTACGTGAACAACACCAGTAGGGTTAAGTATAAGAAGAAAATGAACTGCATAGAAGTCAATGCTGAGTATTGGTACATCGTACGAAAAGTAATGCAACTTGAATCACTTAATCAAAAATATAACTAATGTTGATTGATCGGTTTTACAATGTTCTTATTCTAAACCAATTTCCATTTTTCTTAATATTGTATTGAAGTTGTTAATACATATATTTAATTATTTTACTTTAATTATGTCTATCACATGAAAACCAGTACCGAAGGTTGGTTAGAGAGTGTGGGTTCCCCAACTTTGACGAATGGCCCAAAATCATTTTAGCGCACCAACCTGGAGATGTGTTGTTTGGAGAGGTTAGCTCATCGGCTGATATTCCCATCGTCGTTAAGGAAGAGCCCTTTGACTTTGATGTTGTGGATGATTGGGATCGCCAATTCCCTTCGAAGAACAAGAAGCCACCCATCAATCCTGATAAATTGTTTGTACTGTAATCTATCCTAGCTCCACACAAAATTCTTTTGAATACAACATTTTGGCAAAGTCATCACAACAAAGGGTACTTCCCATGTAGGCAGAGCAACCACTTTTGGACACCAAGTTACTCTTAATACAATGGGTTTGTTGCAAGGATGATGTCATTCTAATGACACTTTATACTAAGTGTTAGTTGAACTATGTAATTATGTAAATAGCCAAACTTTTGAACATGCATAGATGTGGAGCTGTGTTTTTGAGATATGACTATCAATTATGTTGGGGCATTCATGTTGGTTTTGTAAATGCTACCTATTGAACACAAAGACTTATGAACATTGCAAATTTGTCCATAAACTGTAGACACCAAAGTTATTATGAATTCATGTCAACTATTTTTCCCAAAGTGTCATTAACTTTAATCCTTTGATTTACATAGTATGCAAGATACATTCCAAAATATGTTTTCCTAATTTAACTTTACAGGACAATACATGAACCACTTTAACACAAATTAATTTGCAATACATGGAGGTATCTACATTGTAATAAAACCAACACCACTTCATATTAACAAAAAAACAATTGCATACAAACACATCAATAGGCATGGGCATTTTATGTCTTTGTACATAACGGAAATGTCAATTAATAATATTGATCGAATGATGGTGTTTGGAGCATGCCACTCTAATACATATTATGAAGTCATAAGTGCAATATATTACAACTTACAAATTTCATTCGTCTTTTGGAAACTCGACTTTTGCATCCACCACATGGAGATGATGAAAATCTTGCTTGTTTCTTATATCTTTGTTCACGAGCTTTCATCATTGCTAGTTCGGCCTTCAATCCATCAGTTTTTTCAATGCAATCAAGATCAACATCTCTAGCACGACCCTGAAGCTGTGGCTCCAACCAAATGAATACCCCATACAATTCATTATATATCAACAACACTAAGAAAACTTCCATACATCAAAATCAACAAAATATATCATACTTCTAAAAGCACAAATAATGAGGGTAAGAACAAGAAGGATTGAATTAGAGATCATCATACCTCTCGAAAAAGACAAGTCCTAAAACGATACATAAGATTTTTTTTGGTTCTGGAAGTTTGGATATGCATTGGAATGACATGTCAACAACAAACGCTCACATCGTTGGGTTGAGAATTCCCACCACAATGTCCTTGGTAATATGAAGTTGAACTATATTCACGTAATACAATATGGGTGAATTACGACACCTAACACTTGTTTCCAAAAAAATAAAGAACAACCATATAAAACAGCATACATATATCATAAGACATTCGTATCAAACAATCTATGGCTAGTTCAAACATTCATGTATGTAGGACTAATGTAAAGTGTCAAAAATCGTAAACATTATTAATTGAACAAGGAAGTTAATGCAATATAATCAAGAACAACAATTGCAACATGAGATCTACATATCTTAGCAAAATTTTTGTACTACCAAGCACGATGATCTTCCCTAAACCCATTCACTCACTAAACCTTCCAAAAAATATACTACTGGGTGAATACCATTCTTTATTTGTTCATGTTTAACAAAAGTATCAAAACGACTATAATAAGAACCTCACACCTGTTCGACATTTCTTGTTGAGTTTGAGTGTTCGATTTTGTGTAATGGACCAAACCTTACATGAAGATCCTCTATTGCAAACTCATTCACTTTTCAGGCAAAGTTCCTAGTTTAGATGATTTTTTCTACGGAAATCAAAGAACCCATACTTAGATCCTCGTTTATTGAAGATGATTTTGTGAGAAAAATATTGGAATGAGGTGAATTCTTCACTTCACCTTTCAATTTTTATATCTCTCAACTGAGAAGCTGCAAAGAGGGGAAGCATGTTCTAGGTTTTCTTTTTTCATTTTATTCAAGAGTTATAAAGATGATTATGGATGATTTTTGAAATGAAAGCTAATTTAGTCTTATCATTTTTTATCATTCTTAACCAACAAAGCAAACATAAAATGTAAATTAACCCACATTTGCAAACTCATAATCATTCAAACCAAACATACAATTTAACTCAAACCTATTACAAAACCTACATACCAAACACCCAAAAAACAACATTTTTGTCTTCAGTGAACAGTACAATCCCACCATTTTTAGCAATCTTAGCAAACCCATCATTCAAACCAAACGAGCCCTTAAGGTATTACATATTTACATTTAAGGTATTATATATTTACCTTTAAGGTATTAATGTTTATAGTATAAGGTATTATATATACCTTTTAGGTATTAATGCTTATAGTATAAGGTATTACATATGTCCATATTTAAGGTATTATATTTTTACCTTTAAGGTATTAATACTTATAGTACAAGGTATTACATATGCACCTTTAAAGTATTACATATTCACCTTTAAAGTATTAATACTTATAGTAAAAGGTATTACATATGCACACATTTAAGTTATTACATATTCACCTTTAAGGTATTAATGCTTATGGTATAAGGTATTCCATATGTATCTTTGAGGTATTATAAATTTATCTTCTTTAAGGTATTACATATTTATCTTCTTTAAGATATTACATATTTATCCTCTTTAAGGTATTAATTCTGATAATTTAAGGTATTAGTTGTGTACTCTTAAGGTATCAATGTACTGTAGAGTGAGTTTAAAATCTTAGAATTTCAAATACATGATTTTCATCATCATCTTCCCCAAAAATTCTATAAATAATATCATATTATTCACAATCATCTCAATCACAACTGAGTAGGTCAATCCTCAAACAGACTAATCAGTAAAATAACGATCAATTTACCAACATAAAGATGATAAAATATATATTAGTAGATAAATTAACATTAGCACTTAACAAAAGAAAACCAAAAAAATGCAAAAAAAATAAAAGTCATACGCTAACATTGAATATGAAAAGTGAAATCATGAAGAAGAAGAAACCGAAGAATGAGACGCACATGACAGAGAAGAACAAAAAAAAGAAGAAGATAGGAGGAGAAGGAAGAAGACAAATAAGAAGAAAAAAAGAGAAGGTGAAGTGGAGAAGAAGAGCTGCGATGAAGATGGAGATTAGGGCATAAAAAAAAGAAAAAAAGTCATCTATATATATATATATGGAACTGTACCGAGTTGGGGGCACATATCCTAGATCCGTACCCCTACGATACAAGAGACCTTCTCTTTAATAAATGTAGAAGTTTACTTATGAAGGCATCCCATAAAGTGCAAATAATTTAACATACTACAAGAAAAATGCACATAGACAACACCCCTAAGACAACGGTTTTTTGAAAAAACCATTGTCGTAGCATAAATTGCCATTGTCGTAGCCCAATAAATTCTCTCATAGACAACAGTTTTTAACCTACCGTTGTCGTAGCCTGAAAAATTCTCTCATAGACAACGGTTTTAACCTACCGTTGTCGTAGCCCGAAAATTCTCTCATAGACAACGGTTTTAACCTACTGTTGTCATAGACGTTTTAAACCGTTGTCTTTGCCTGAAAAATTCTCTCATAGACAAGGGTTTGAACTTGTTGTTGTCGTTGTCACGCCCTGTTTCCTTTTCATAAAATATCAGAGTTTTCACACGGGCGTGATGAAAGAAGAAGAAAAAGACGTGCATGATATAAAATAGAAAGAAAAAAGAAAGGATAAGAAGTGGTACACTTGAAACATCAGATATAACCGATAAATTAGAATTTGAAACCTTACGCAGCAGAAAACATCAGGATTTATTACAAAGAAGGAGGAATACAGTTTTCTTTTACAAACGAACCACATATCTTTAAAAGACAAAACCAGAAGATGGACACAGCTGATAGGGCACCTCTCTCTCTACGCATCAAGATTCTTTTTCTTCTCATGAAGTGTGAGTACAGGTGGGGGATGAGTGCGTTGAATACACTCGTGGGAGAAAATTCCATGTTTTAACATGTTATTAAACATATAAAATAACTCAGCAATTAGCCACATCACATAAATACGTAACGCATAAGTCAGTTCATTAACGGACACACAACCAATGACTCACCAATATGACTCACAGCCCAATGGACACTAAGCCCAAATGACACTCCGTCGACTCACTACTGGACACGCAGCCCAATGGACACTAAGCCCAAAGGACACTCCGTCGACTCACTACTGGACACGCAGCCCAATGGACACTAAGCCCACTAGACACTCCGCCCAAACCTACCACACTATCGTAAAATAAGCACAGAACATAAACATAGCACGTAGAGTTCAATAATTCATATATCACATAGGGAAAACTGTAAACAAATAAAAGTTTAGAATGTACCCCCACCTTGTTCGGTGGTTACCACGTGAGTAGCGAGTACCAAAGATCTGATACCCACCTCCTCAATCCAACAGATAGCCTATACAAAATACGGTGTTTCTTAGATCCTTAATAATTAAAATTAAAGATATAAACGATAACGGAGAAGATTCGATCGTTAGAGACAAGACGGATCGGTAGATCGAAAGATTGAGGTCGAGAAAATGAGAGGGAAAGATCAGCTTATAAGGCTGAGATGATAGAGAATGAAATTTGGATCACGACGGAAAAAGAATGAGCTCAATCGGAATTGAAACGAGCTCAAACGGAGCATTTCAAGATTGAGGGGTAAAAAGGTAATTTTGGTCAAAGGTTGACTTTGATCGGGCCCACGACCCTCGGTCAACGACATCTCGTCGGCAACGACTCGATGTTGACGTATGGTGGAAAAAACGGGATTCGTATCAAAAACACGGCATCGCTCGCGCACCCGTCTTCCGGCGTCGCGCGCTTCTCGTCGCCCGCTCCCGGTACGCACACTGCGCGCGCCCAGTACCCGTTGCCCACTCCCGGCGCATGCACCTAGCGCACGCCTGTTAGCCATTTTCCAGTAGCTCAACTCGGTGCACGCACGCCCGTGCACGACCGTGTGCGCCCGACGTCTCTCGGCGCCGTGTGCCCAGTGCGCCCAGCAGCCTCCCGGCATCGCCCTGCTCGACCAGTCACCTTCCCGATGCGACCCGCTGCGGCGGCGCCGCCCATCGCCATCGCCACCATGTCCGCCGGAAAGCCTGAACCGCCGGCTACCACCTCCGGCCATCCCTCGTCGGATTCCGACGATGAATAGTACCTGAAACTTCACCGCAAAACACTTCGACATCACGTATGCAAAACTAAACCCCACCTTTTTTTGCTCCGGGAGTCGCCAGCGACCCTTCCCGGACCCCCGGCCGGTGACCTCCCGTCGCCGACAACCTTTTCCGACCACTCCCTCGCCGGAAACCGGCGGTGAACAGTAGCAGAACCCTCAAACACACACACACATACACAAAAAACACATACTCAAACACCTCTCAAAACTACTTCGGTCGGTGACTTTTTGGCGCCAGTCACCACCCCAAAACCATTCGAAACTCTTATTTTCGACGCCGGTCACCACCCCGGAGGTAGAAAACCAAAAAGAGAGAGAGGAGAGAGATACATACTTGTTTTCGGTGCTTTTGGCTCGTTCGGAAAAACGGTGAAAAATGAATCGGGAGAGCCCCTATTAGGGATGGCAACAGGGCGGGTCTGGGACGGGTTTGGCCCGTCCCAGGACTCGCCCCGTCCAAAAAAATTCAGACCCGGGACCCGCCCCGCCCCGCCAAAAAAACCCGCCAAACTCGTCCCGTCCCGTGAACCCGGCGGGTAACCCGTCCCGACCCTTTTTTGTTTTTTTGTTTTTTTTGCTTTTTGTTTTTTCCCTATTCGAAACATTATACAATATATATGAATCTTAATCGCTTAAATTACATGCAAAAAAATTCATCCATGTTATAATCATACTAGTCAAATATTTAAACACAATCCCAACATGTCTTAAAATCTTAAAATCATACATATAATGTTCAATGCAAAATAACATAATATAATAAAAAACATAACACAAATGTCTCATTTCTCAAGTGATTCATTCTTCGAGTTCGTTAGAATGGATAGCCATGGTAAAGTAGAATGGATAGCCAGCCACTAATACTGAGAAGGAAAAATAGAAGGCAACATATCATCACATGTCTACACAACAAAATGTTTTTTGGTTTCTGCTTCATTATTGAGGCATCTATAATACCCATTATTGAAAGATAAAACAACATGGTGAAAGATAAATGTTTCTCCCAAACTCAATACAAGATCTTCCTACAGAACCAACAGAGTCTTACTCAAAGCAATACTTCTGCCAACTACAAAGCTCGTCATAAAGCCATCAAACTCTAGCTTTAAAACATATGAAATGTAGCAAATAAACTAACAAAGAAAAAAAACCATATTATCAAATTCTTAAAAATTACATGCATTATTGTAATAATTGAGAATCATATTTAGAAGGGAATTCAAGAAAGAAACTTCAAATAGATCAAGAGATTAGTGCGTAAATTAAAATTCGAGACTACAATTCTTGATTTTTCATACTTGTATTCAGTATTTTCTTCAGCCTAAAGATTCCAAAGAAGTGCAGATTAAAACTTACCTGAAAAAATGCACAGATTGAGGTTTGCCTAATTCTAACCGTTCTGACTTCTGAGAGAGAGAGAGATATATCAACGGCGAACCTGTAGGCCTGTGGCGGAGGCGAACCTGCGGCGACGGCGAAGAACTTGCAGCAACGGCGGAGATGGCGATGAGCTCTATTTGAATTTTCAACCCTAGGCAGACTCAGGCTTCTGGCTTCTCATTCTCTACTTCTCTGTTCTCAAATCAGAATCTTAATTAGTATTTAGTCAATTTCTCATTAAATATTAATAATATATATAATTATATATATATATATATATATATATATATATATATATATACGGGGTGGGTTCGACTAATACCAGGACCCGTCCCGGACCCGGGGTAGACCCGTTTGACCGGGTCCAAAACCGCCCCGGGACCCGGTCGACCAGGTTTTTACCCACCCGAGCGGGGTGGGTTTGTGGCGGGTCCGGGTTTGAACCCGGCCGATTGTCATCCCTATCTAGAATCTCCCACTAAGTAGTATACATAGATGAGAGTAGGAAATCATTTGTATCCAATTCAAGAATTGTGAGTTCCTCCTGGAGAGATAAAAAGAGAGTCACTTCAAAGTAAGATAGCATGTTCCACTATAATGAGTGATTGAGAGTTATTCTCTAGTTGAGACTAGAGAGAATCTTTAGAATTTTTGTAATCGTTGTGATCTTATATTCTATAATGAAGAAATCTTAGACTGAGGTCTATCGTGGTTTTCCGGATTTGGATTTTCCATATAAAAATCCATGTGTCTCTATTGGTTTGTTCCCTTTTAATTTTTATTATCATTTTTGCCTATTCTAAATCCACAAAGAGGGAAAAGAATATACTTTCGCAATATCCATAGCCTTTTCCCAAAATTTCTTGTGTGATTTAAGATGGAGGGTATCAGTCATGATAGAGACATATTCAAACTTACGATGGAGAACTATTATTATTGGAAGCCCATGATGAAGGATCATTTGCACTGTAGAGATCTACATGAGCCAATCACCAACCAGAAGATTTGCAGTCACATGACATTAGGCTAGAGATGATGCTCCAAAAACATCTTAACTGAATGGAGTGGTTGAAAGAATGAACCGCATTATTAATGAAAGAGTGAGATGCATGCTTTTTTACGCTGAGCTATCTAAAACATTTTGGGGAGAAGCTGTGAAGACTATATATTATCAATCTCTCACCATCAGCCCCTTTGGATGAAGATATCCCAGAGGAAGTTTTGTTGCGAAAGAAGGTGTCCTACAATCATCTGAAAGTATTTGGGTGCCGTGTATTTGCTTACATTCCCAAGGATGAGAAAGGCAAACTTGATTTAAAAATAAAGCAATGCATCTATTATGGTTCATCGAATAATGAATTTGGATATCGTCTATGGGATCCAATTGAGAAGAAGGTAATAAGAAGTCGAGATGTTATCTTATTTTAGGATCAGACAATTGAAGACTGTTGGTCTCAAGTGGCACATAGATTTAGAGGGGGTGAATGCTATCGATTTTTAAACTTTTGAACTTTCAACGTTGTAACCTATACAAGCTTATAGCACCGAAAGCAGTTAAGCTTACAACACTATTGAGCAGTAATGTTTACTATAAATATCAGAGTTCTTGCAGCGGAAATAAAATTTTATGAATGATAGGGTCCTTTGAAAAACCTTTGAAATTTAAAAATTTCACTAGATGTTTTATGCAGTATGATAGATAGAATGCAACAAATAAATACATAACATAATATAGAGAAAACAAAAACAACACACACGGTCTTATAGTGGTTCGAGGGTGGTGTAATCCCTCTATGTCCACTCTACTCCTTCTCAAGGAGGAACTTTGTTAAGCTTGCTTGAATTACATGACACTTATTAACAACTCTAACTTAACAAGAAACACCTATTAAAACTCAGCTTCCACACAGGTTGCTGCAAGTTTCAAAGACAAACCCACACATGATCTCTACAACCCACACAGGGTTATTGCCAAGACTCTTAACAATATAACACTCAGCAAATAACTATTTTCTCATCAATTGAGGACACCTAAAACAACCAAGCACACAACACATAGTAAAAGTATATAAAGGGGTCTTCAACTAGTGCTAGAAGCAGCCTTGAAATATCTGAGTATTTGATTAATACTTGACTACTTCTTGATGTTGAGTGACTGAAACTTGTTTGCTATTGAGAGTACTTTGAGAACTTAAGAGATTCTTGCTTGTAACTTAGAGTTGTAGTTTCAGTAGTTGTAACAATCATCTCTTCATCTATTTATAATTATGGATTTATGTCCGTTGTAGGAGCCACAAATCCTTGCATTTGAAATATCTTCTTCCTATGTAGGATCAACATTAATTATCTGTTGACTTGTGCATTTGATTTTCCTTGTCTTAAACTATAAAGTTGTACTCTATTACAACTATATGCAGTCTGTCAAGTCAGGTGTCCGCACTTTATTGGCTTTCAGATTACCGTATTCACTTTATCTCTACTGGTAATATTTTTATCCATTGAATTGACTACACCTGGGACTAATCTTGATCTTCCTCGTACTGCATTCAGGTTATGTCTGCATGCTGGTTTAAGGTTGTCTGGTAGCTTGCAGCATGTAATCGATCAGTTCCTGCAACTTGAGCTACTGTTGTAACTTAAGGTTACAGTAGTTTTTGCTTGTACCTTCCAAGTTACACCATTCAACATAATTTTTCTTCAATGCAACTTGTTGAACTCTCTTCTTCATTAATTATAGCAAGGTCTTCTTATGCAACAACTTCTCTTCATCCTAATCTAAAGACTCAAAACCTAGTCTAATTTCACTTAAATACTATGAAAAATCTGGTACTCTAAATTCTTATTACACTTGTGTTTTGTCTCATCAAAATCTAAATTACATAAATTTCCTAACAAAGACTCTAAAAATGAAGAAAATCCCAAAAACTTCAACAACTATATCCTAGAAGTACGTGGTAGTTCAGAAGGTGGTGTTTCTAAGACTTGAGAAGATGAAGAGGGAAGCAATGATGAAAGCTCTAAAGCTACAGATGAACCAAACCATCAGTCTTAATCGATTGAGTTGGAGATTACTCATTCAGAAGCTTCAATACAGCCCTAAGATGACCGACCCAAGAGAATAATATGTTTGTTTACCAAATTCGATGGGTTTGTGATGTTTATGGATGAGGGAGAGCCACAAAGCTATGAGGAAGCTATGTTTGATGACCTTAAGGAGTGAATGATAGCCATGCAAGATGAAATGAAATCCTTGCATAAGAATCAAACATACGATCTAGTGAAGCTACCTAAAGAAAAACAAGCATTAAAAAATGAATGGGTGTACAGACTCAAGGTTGAAGAAAATAGCTAAAAACCTAGGTACAAGGCTTAGATCATTATGAAGCGGTGTAACCAGAAGAAAGGTATAGACTTTGATGAGATTTTTTCATCGGTGGTGAAAATGTCGTCTATACTAGTGGTTCTAGGCCTCACTAGATCGAGCAACTTCATGTGAAAACAATTATCTGCATAAAGATCTAGAGCAAGAAATCTACATTGATCAATATGAAGGATTTGTAGTTTCAGGTAAAGAGCACATGGTATGCAGACTAAAGAAAAGCCTCTATAGCCTGAAATAAGCCCCGAAACAGTGTTACCAAAAGTATGATTCCTTCACGAGCGAGAATGGCTTCAAGAAGACCTCCATTTATCATTGTGTGTTCATGAAGAGACTAAAAGAAAATTGTTGCAGTGAAGAAAACACTGAGTGCATCATTTGCCATGAAAGATTTGGGTCCAGCAAAGCAAATCCTTGGAATGAAGATTACTCATGATCTATCTAAGAAGTTATTGTGGCTTTCTCAAGAACGGTATATTGAAAAAGTTCTTAAAATATTTAACATGCACAAGGCCAAGTCGGTCAACATACCACTCACCGAACACTTCAAATTGAGTAAGCAACAATGTCCAAGGAGTGAAAAGGATAAAGCCGAAATGGAAAATATTCCATATTCATCTATAGTTGTAAGTGTTATATAAGTGATGATATGTACGAGACCAGATATCACATTTGTTGTTAGTGTGGTAAGTCGTTTTCTATCCATCCCGAAAAGAAACATTAGGAAACTGTAAAGTGGATACTTCGATATCTCTGTGGGACAACCAACAAACAATTATGTTTTGGTAAAGGAAAACTATCTTGGAGGGTTACACAAATGCTAACTTGGTTGAAGATATTGATTAAAAAAATTCAATGTTTGGATACTTGACAACTTTTGTAGGGGGGAGCTGTATCCTGATAATCCAAGCTCCAAAAGTGTGTAGCATTATCTACTACTGAAGCCGAGTATACCACAAAAACTAAAGCATGTAAAAAAAATTTTGGATGATGAATCTGCTGTTTGATTTGGGCCAAAGGCAAGAGAGGTAAGTATTGAGTTGTGATAATCAAAGTGCAATTCATCTTGCAAAGAACTCCACATTTCACTCTCGTTCAGAACATAGTGATGTTCGATATCATTGGAGTCAAGATATGTTGGAAAAGAAAGTTCTACAACTTCAGAAGGTTCACATGGATAAAAATTGGTCAAACACAATGATAAAAACAATTTCAATCAAGAAATTTGAACATTGTTGTGAAGGAGTTGGATTGGCGATTCTTCTCAATTAAGTTGGAAGGGTGAGATTTGTTGGGCTATTCCTCCATAGTTGGGAAGTCCACATAATTATTGGCTCATAACCCAATATCTAGAAGTATCTATGTCTAGAATTATTTGGAAGGATTTTAGAGTTATCTTGAAAGATGCATTTAATGCTTGTTCTAGAATCTCCCACTAAGTAGTATAAATAGATGAGAGTGGAAAGACATTTTTATCCAACCAAGAATTGGGAGTTCCTCCTAAAGAGAGAAAAAGTGAGCCACTTGAGAGTGAGATAGCGTGTTCCAACATAGTGAGTGATTGACAGCTATCCTTTAGTTGAGATTAGAGAGAATCTTTAGAATCTTTGTAATCGTTGTGATCTTATATTGTATAGTGAAGAAATCTTGGATTGATGTCCACCGTGGTTTTTCCTAATTTGAATTTTCCATGTAAAAATTCATTTCTCTACTGGTTTGTTTCTTTTTATTTTTTCTTATCATTTTTCTTTATCTTAAATCAACAAAAGGGGAAAAAAATACGCTTTCATATATATCATAGCCTTTTTCCAAACACATATGACATTAAGATACAAAACTTTAAGGTCCAAAGAGTTTTTCAGGGATTGATATTGTTGGGATATTTCAGTAGTTATCTTGATAAGACAGAACAGTATGTGTAATAAGATAATGAAGTTTGCTAAAAGAAAGTTTCCACGTATTACATGATCAATAAAATTATCTTTCAATGAATAAAGATCATGTAATGGTTTTCCAAAGGATAAGGAAAACCAACCTTAGAAGAATTAAGAAGACATTCTCTAAGGATCAGCAAGCTGTAAGAAACAGTAAGCTGAAGAAATATCTGCATAGGAGGCAAATAGAATGCTGCAAGGAGTAGACAACAAGCTGAAAGGAACAACATGCTGAAAGAGCGACAAAGAAGATAAAGGCTCCAAACAGAAAGTTGTCGACAAAGGAAACAAGAAGCTGTCAGTAGACTACAAGAACAGAAAGCTGACAGCAGATTACAGAAACCAGCAAGCTAGAAGAGAAGCAACAAGCTGAGGACAGTAGGAAGCAGCATCAAGAAGATCATGCAGCAAGAAAAAGAAGATAACCAGCTGACATCAAGCAGTCATTGCATGAACTTCAGTCATGGACCCATACCGACTTTGACTGATCAACAGGAATGTCAGAGAGGTCCAGAGCCAAAAAGAGGGCGCATTAAATGCTCATGTCAGGAGCAGCTCAGATGCATTTAATGCGACCACAAAAGAAGATCTTGAAGATCAAGCTTATATTAAAAAAGGATAAGGATCTCCCTTCAATTGATACTTCTCAACGGATACATTTCAAGATCTATAAATAGAAGGTGTGGCTGACTGAAGAAATAGCTGAACAGAGTCGAGAGGAAAATCAGACATATTCCAAAGCTTCTCAAGCTTATCCATGTTCAGTCACTCAACCTTCCAGGAGCAGTTTACAATTGTCAGAGGACTACAAAGATCAAGACTGCTCCACACCAGTTGAAGAACATTTTTTTATCTTTAACCATTGTGCTGTGTGCGCTAGGTTGTTTTATGGTGTAACTTAGTTGAGAGGATTAGATCCTTGCTAAGTCTCCTTTTGTGGGATTGTGAACCCTTTGTGGGTTGTGGCTTTTGACTAGAGTCTGGGACTCTAGTAGGCGTAGCTTGTTAGGAAGATGTGTGTAAAACGAGGCTTGTAAATCGAACTGACCTAACGAAGTTCCTCCTTGAGTAGAAGTAGAGTGGATGTGTTTATATGCTTTGATTGTATGTTGCACTTTACTTACTGCATATCTATACTGTTGCAAACATCACAAGCATCCTGAGAAAAGACTCTGCTAAAATCATGTTCGAAAAATAAAACGGATTTCCAAAAGAAACTCTTTCAAGTTTATTCCGTTGCGTTACATTCTGATACCGGGTTAGGAACCCGATTAAAGCTTTGAGCCAGGTTGTTGATTCGAGACAGGATACTGTCCTTGAGTCAGGATCCTGTTACACAGAATCTTAGAAAAAAAGTTTACAAAATCGATAGAAATTGACAGAGGTTCATTCACCCCCCATCTGAACCTCTGACTACTTGGGATGTTTGGGACCAACAAGAATTGTTGGAAAAATTCCCAACATCCTGTCTTGAGTCGGAGCTTAAAAATTGGCTCTGCCAGATTAGAAATCGTGAGCGCAAAGCTACATAAGTATAAGACATTAAAGTTGTGTCCTATGCCCACAGGATATCTTTTTGGTGTAACGGTAAGCGCTTGATGGTCCCAACACTTGGTATCAGAGCAGGTCATGGGTTCGAATCCCCTTGGGAGCACTTTGCAGGAGTAAGTTGTCAGGGCCTTGGAACAGAGGATGCTAACGTGCAGGTCAGGTTGCTGGGTGGCCGGGACCTGAGAAAAGGTGAACGAACCTGGAACTAGGTTGCTAAGGTGGTCGGGACCTGAGAAAGGTAAACGAACCTTGGAACTGAAGATGCTGGTGTAATAGAGGATGACATGGAGGCGTAACGACGCCGAGTCACGGTGACATCGAGGTGTGGCGAGAAGGCATGACGGTGTCGAGTTATGAAGATATCGGGCAGTAAGCTAGGTTGCTACTGAGTAAGCTGACCTGAGGTTGCTACTGAGTAAGCTGACTTGAGGTTGCTGAAGCAGGTTGCTGAGGAGTAACCTGTTGAGATAAGCTGCTGAATTCAAGGTTACTAGAGGTTACTAGAGTGGAGAGGCTGGCAGGTGCTGGGGGGATTGTTGGGAAAATTCCCAGCATCCTGCTTTGGGTTGGAGCTTAAAAATTGGCTCTGCCAGATTCGAAACCGTGAGCGCAAAGCTATATAAGTATAAGACATTAAAGTTGTGTCTTATGCCCACATGATATCCTTTTGGTGTAGCGGTAAGTATTTGATGGTCCCAACAGATATTCTTGATAATGTTGGTGTCATAATAGAATTATTGTATAGTAGCAAAATTGAGCATCAAATGTTGAAAATTTATCCATATTATAATAATTGATAATTGATCGTCTTTATTGTGATATCAATTTTGATATGCTAATTTAATGGATAATTTTCACATTAATTTCAAAAATAAAATAAAATTTTAGTTTGTTATTATGATGTAAAATTGTATAGCATTGATTATGGAATATTGAAGATATATATAATAGGACAAAAACTTGTATGTCCTGGGGTATGGATCTTAGATCCGTATCCCCAACCCGACCCGGTACGTGGGTGGCGTCCACATGCGACCACACCATAGTTTGTGTGCGCCATGCGCGCACCTTATTATATTCTGTGAAGATATTATGTTTATACTCTTGAGGTATCACACATTTACTTTTATGGTATCACACATTTACTCTTAAGGTATTAGTACAGAAACAACATTGTTTTCTTCTTTTACCTCTCTTTTTGTTTTTTCTCTACCCTTCTTTTTCTTAATCTTTTTTCTTATCAATTTATTATTCTTCTTATTTGTTTTGTACATTCTTCTTCTTCTTGTTCTTCTTCTTGTTCTTATTCTTCTTCAAATTGTCATGGAGTCATTTGTGGGGGAGGTTTTCTTCTACTCATTCTCATTTACTCATTTTCATAGATTTAGATAATTGATTTCTAATCACAATTTATTATAATAATTTAAAAAAAATTGAAAATTAATTATTTCAAACAATATGAAATCATGATTTGTAGAAAATTTGACGAAAAAGATGATGAAATCATGTTTTGCAGAATTTTTAAGAAGATGATGATTAAACATTTGAAATTTTTAGATTTTCAGTGAAGGTATTAGTTGTATGCTCTTAAGGTATTACATATTTACCTTTAAGGTATTAATGTTGATACTATAAGGTATTACATATGCGTATATTTAAGGTATTACATATTTACCTTTAAGAAATTAATGTTTTTAGTATAAAGTATTACATATGCATCTTTAATATATTACATATTTATTTTTAAGATATTAATGCTTATAATATAAAGTATTACATATGCATCTTTAAGGTATTACATATTTATCTTTAAGGTATTAATGTTGATAGTTTAAGGTATTACATATTACATTTTTACTTTCAAGGTATTCAATCAATATTTTTAAGGTATCACATAATTAGCCTTTTAAATAGTTCAAATGTTCTACAAATCATTTTTCTCCTCAAATTTTCTATTAATACATTTAAGGTATTTCATTTTTACCTTCAAGGTATTACATAAATATATACCTTGAAGATATCACATATTTACCTTTTCAGATAGTTCAAAATTTCTAGAAATCATCTTTTTTTCTCATCTAATTTTCTGCAGATAATCTTAAAGAATTCAATCTTTGCCATGTTTTCAAGGTAAAAACAAAAGTTAAAGAAATCAAAAGAATATACAATCTTGAAAAGCTGTAAAGGAAAGTGGAAGATCAAAAACTGCAGAGACTCTCAAGGCCTAATCTATTTCAAACAAGGATGGCCTCAGTTTGACACCAATCATCCATGTAAACTAAATCTTCCATGAACACCAATCGTCATCATCCATCAATAACCAAAACAACCCAAAATATCGTGATGAAGAAGAAGAAGAAGGAAGGAGAGCAGCAGAGAAATTACGGTGGTGGGGAAGATTTGTATCCTCTTTTATCTTCTTA
Organism: Scutellaria galericulata; assembly: GCA_946896805.1. Lineage (NCBI taxonomy): Eukaryota > Viridiplantae > Streptophyta > Magnoliopsida > Lamiales > Lamiaceae > Scutellaria > Scutellaria galericulata. Next base: position 8,348,632 of record OX335798.1, on the reverse strand, counting down.
GACGCCATACAGAGAAGAAGAAGAAGAAGAAGAAGAAGAAGAAGCGTGGAATGAAGAAGGAGAACAACGGATAAATTGCAGATGGTGGGGAAGAGAATTGCAATGTAGGGGAAAAGATTAGGGTTAAGAAAAAAAAAGATAAATGGATAGGGGCGGGCAGGTCGGGTTGGGGGCACGGATCTTACCCCGGGCACATAAGACCTTCTCATATAATAATTCGTCTCTTGTGAGACTGTCTCACATGCGATGAGATTCAAGTATGTCTTTTACAAGTATAAGTATATGTTTTATAAGTATGTTTTTTATAATATATTTCAAGTATATTTTGGGAGTTCGACGCTTTTAGATAAAGAAGCGAGCTGATTTTGAGAGTTCGACACTTTCAGATAAAGAAGTGAGCTGATTTCGGGAGTTCGACGCGGACTAAGTTTGAATTCATATAACCGCCCACTAACATCTAAACCACCCATTTTTCCACTTATTTCGGAGATGTCCAACTACCACGTTTTTCAGGGAGTATTTAAATTTGTTTTCTTTCATTCTTTAAGCACAACAACAAAAAAATACTAAAAATAAAATATTGAAATATCCAATTTACTGACTTGAGCGTCGGAGTCCCTTCACCGGGAAAAACCCCACGGTATTTTACGGTTTTGCAGGTTATTTCATCGGAGAAGAAGAAGATCGGGTCACGGACAAAATCAGTAAGTACGTCTTTTTCTACTATAAATGCAACTGTCGCACGGTTGCACATGAGTTTTTGTGTATATATAATTGAAATAGCTTGTTACAATTTTATTCATTTCTTCACGGTTATAAATTTTAAGATAATATAATCATAACATAAATAATATAATACATATATATTTAAAATATATGAATTTATGTTAAAAATGTATATATTGAGTGAAATAAAAGTTTTCGATTATAAATTTTAAATTTTAAATAATTGAGATTGGTAATAAAAATGTTGTGGTTGATGAAATAACACTACAAAAATCACATGGATTACCGACAAAATATATGTTGGTAACGCAGGGTTCTCCATCGACAAATTGATTACCAACGGAGAACTGCTCTTCCACAAGGTGTATGGAAATGTCTTATCAAAGAATATTCCCCGGAAGGAATTGAGACAAGTGTTTACTATACCTAGGAGAATAAAGCAATCCAAATGAAAGAATGAAGCACGCATGAGACGACTAGCAACCAGCTGAAATAACTACATTTGCCCTTGACGGTATGGAATAAGCCCTTCACATTAATAACCCAGCCACTACCACCTATAGGTAGTTTTTTATGCTTCAATCGAGCTAGCTATGGGCCAGAATAAGAACTCTTCTCCACCAAAATCTAGCGATATGCTCCGACTTAGAGAAAGAAAGAACTTAGCTTATTTGTTGTTAGTTCCTTAATAAATAGCAAAACCGTTATGCTAGCTCATCATTGAAGCTATAGCGAATAGAAGGATTCACTAACGGAACATTCTATTGAAATTCTTTTCATTGATGACACATTGTTAATGGAAAAAACAGACTCTCGGTAATTAACTTACTGACAAAATACAAATACAAATGTGGAAAATCGACGGAAAAAATCCATGGATTTTACGTTCGACTTTTTAAGTTGCTGATGGAAAATTTTGTCTGTAATTAAAAAATTAAAAAAGGAATCATTTTGCGGATAAATTAAAATCCATCAGCAAATTTAAAAAATACACAACATTACCGACAGACTTATGTTAGTCGATAATTATTTATATATATATTTTTAATTGAAAATTTGATTAAAATTATGTATTGTTAATAAACATCAAGAGCAATAAAAATGAACTGAAAATTTATAATCAAATTCAAGAAATCAAATTTAAATACGAAAAATTTATAAATTTAGTTACAAATAGAAATAAAATTATTTAATATATAAAAAGTAAATGTCTATCACTTCTCATCTTCATCTGTGCCCTCCATCTCCTCCTCAAGATATGGGTTGAGGGATCGGTTTTAGTTAGAGCAGGTAAAATTGGTCGATCTGTCTGCTCTGAATTGGGCAAGAAACTGCTCCATCGTCTTTTTTTGGGTGGTGACTTCCACATGCAGATTGTCCTGCCCGCGGTGATACTCGGCAATGTTCTCCTTGTACTCTCGATGAACCCGCTCTTCAGCCCTCTCACTCTCAAGCGACCTCGAGAAGGTTCTCCTCTCTGTAGGTGGCAGTCGAGGTGGCACAACTCGTCATCAATCGTCTTTAACCGATCGTTCACAATCCGAACACACACCCCTTCTGCACGCCGATTGTCTTGATGTACAATCGGTCTAAGTCAATAGGGTGGAAGTCCGATGACCCATCCTCAGGCTGATTTAGTTGGGCCCTCCTCTTCACAAGATCCTCCTAAAAGACATGACAGATTAAAAAATCAAACAATATCAATTTAATATATATGAAGTTAAACTATAAGTAAAAAAAAAAACACTTACAGTTAATTTCTTTGACTTGTCATCGGTGTATGTTTTTTTAATACATATCATACAAAATATTTTGCGATCATTTATGAATAATCAATTATCCCAAGTTACGGAAATCAATCAAATTATTCCATTTCAGAAATTCGTTACCTCAGAAAAGACCAAATCTGCTCCTATATTCATCTACTCCTACCTCAGAAAAGAGCAAATCTGCTCCTTTATTCATTTGGTTTGGAGGTTAGGGATGGTTAGGACTATTTAATCAAGTTAAACCTTTTGTTTGGATTAAAGGTTGAATGGCCCGGGTTAGTGTCCGGCCAGGGTTTTAAAAAGTGGTTTTTGGGTTAGATGAAGGTTAAATAAACCACCCAAAACATTTTGGGTGGTTTATTTAACCTTGTGTTATCTACAATTTTGGGGTGTGAAATGACCGATCAACCCTCATATGTAATTTATAATTTTATCCTTTTTCTTCAACTTATTTACACTATCATTACAATATGTCATTTTTCTTAAGCTTATTTACAATATGATATTGGCCATTATGATATGTCCTTACACTAACATTACTCTCTATTTTATTTTTATAATATCCATACTTTGTCAATTTTAAATTTATGATTTCAATTTAATTATTTTATATCTGAAGATGAGACTAAACTTCAAAAGAGTTTTCATTCGTAAAAGATAATTTAAAATATTACGTAATACCACTATTCTAAACGACAATTATTTTCATTAGAATTTTTTTTAATATTAATATCATGAAAATTTTAATAAACAAACTTTAAAAACTACGTTTTAATTATCATCTTAAATTCATTATATGGTTGAACTAGATAAATTATTTTAGATAAAATAGAGCATCATTTAAATAATATTTATTTTATCTCATTTATGAAGAAATTAAGTGACAATATTTTTTCAGATTATATGATTGTAGAATCAAATAAAAAGATTATAGAAAAATTAGAGCATCACATAAATAATATTTATTTTTTCTAATTTATGAAGAAATGAAGTGACAAAAAATATTTATCCAAATATATATAGTATAAACTATATATTATTTGGGGTATTTCGGTCAAATTTATATAAACCCACAACAAACACTTGATGAAACAAAGTTTTTAGAGTTTATTACTTTTTTTGCCCTGTAAGTTACGGGGTCTGGCAATTTCAGACAAAAAAGTTTCAGGCTGGCAATTTAAGACATTACGTTATCGGGCCTTGCCAATTTTGCCCAATTACAGCCCGAATTGCTTATTTGGGCTGAAATTGCATGTTTTTTTTTTCATGTGACCGCCCTAATTCGGGTTCTGCTGGCTCAATTCGCTGATGTGGCGAGTTATTTAGCTATGTGGCATTTGTAAATTAAATCTCCTCTCCCACATGTAATAAAAAAGGGCCCAGTGTACACCTTACAATTGAAAAAAGGGACAATATGAAAAGGGGGGGAATGCTGGAACCCAAAATCAAGAGCTCGCCATTAACAAAATTTCTCTGAAGAAAAAAGTACAAGTTCAAGAGCTTCTCAATCTTCCAAATGTCATTCATAATAGGTGATATGGATTGCAATTGTGGAAGAAGAACTGTAATTCGCACGTCTTGGAGCAATGAAAACCCAGGAAGGAGGTTTAATTCTTGCCTCCATTATAATGTAAGTAAACATTTAACTATAGTTCTTCGAAATCCCTAGGTTTTACTTTATTTTGTCCGATATTGAACACTGAAATTAGTTTTCTGAGTTTGTGATTTGAAATAGGCATGAAAACAAAGCCAAGTTTGTGGTTTGAAATAGACATGAAAACAGAGCCACTGGTTAATTTCTTGTTTGAATGTTGCAGAGAGGTGGCTATCGTATTTTTGCTTGGGAGGACCCCCTGTGTGTCGTAGATCAATAACTTTGATTCCTAGACTCTTGAGAAGGATTAATGCAATGGATCCATAGAATGGAAGATTGAATAACACTATCACTACTGTTGACGTCAGATTTTGTAGAGCACAAAATCCTAGCCAAACACCAAAGATCTCGATTCAGCTTAAAGAGACCGTACCGACTAAGAAGTACAAAAATTGAATAATATAATAAAAGGAATGGCCCGGTGCCTACTCGGGCAAGTTTGCTAGGCTTATTTTGGTCGGTCAGTTTTGGCCGGCCAGAACGCTTTTATTATATGAATTGAAAGAAAATAACTCTCTAATTACTTGAATACAATGATTTCGGAACCTCCTCCCTTTACGAGGTTTTTTCCCCTATTTATAGACTAATTCTAAGATATAAAACTTGGGAAATAAGACTTAAATCCCCCGATTCTAGGGTTTAGATAAGGAAAAATTAGATTTAATTCTATCTAAATCGGATACGATTTGGTGTAGGATTTGTTTCCTTTTTGAACTCTTTCTTGAAATAAACTTTGGTCACTCTTCTTATACAGACCTTCTGGTCGGGTCGCCCTGCCTCTTTGGTCGGGTCGGTCGACCGCTTCCGGCTTTACCGGAACAAGTACTCCATGTCTGGTCGGGTCGGATGCCCACGGCTCAGTCCTGTGCTCGGCTCTCTATAACCTGCTCACGGTTTGGTCCTATCCAAACTTGGCTCAGGTTAATTTAACGAGGTATAACACTAGCCCCTTAGGCCTTGGTCAAAGCTTGGTCTGGCCGAGGCATAATGTCACACCCCAAAATATTTCGTTAAAAATATCAAAGTTTTACCCGAGCGTGATAAGGGACGATAATAAACCATCTCACAACCACCTTCGGCCTCGGCCGATAACATTCGGTCTCACACCGATAATATACATCATATACAGCGGAAGCTAAACATCAGAATCTCCCATTCTTACAAGCACCCAAAAATATATACAGATCATAAACTGTTTGAAAACGTGTTTGGAAATGTTTAAACTATGACATTTTAACAGAAAAACCAACAGCTAGCACTATCTCCCTCCGTCTAGGGTTCACCAGCTTCCTCATCTCCTGTAGTGTGAGTACAGATTAAGGGGTGAGTGCGTTGAATACACTCAGTGGGGATAACATCCACCTCATAAGACTCCCGACAGAATTTAAATACCGAAAAGCTAACTTACAGTCACGTTGTCACAGCACAGATATATGCAAAGTAGATATTAGAAATGGCAAGGGACGTATAGGTGCGGGATTCCCCCGTCTTACCCTATATAACGGTATCTCACCGTTAGTGCATTTAAAGAGGCTCACGACACCTCCACTGAGTAGTAGAAAATAGCAGGGGACGAACATAATGCATGATCGGAGGACCTCGGTCCTTTCACAGATATAATATGGCACAGCAAGTATAAACACAGCACTTAGATTCCCAATCATACTTCACAAATAGGGAAAGCTGTAAACAGATCCAGAGTTAGAAATTACCCCCACCTCGTATAGTGGTTACCGCGTGAGTAGATGTAACAGTGTGTCCAACAACCCAAAACTTCCAAGACTAGTCCAACAAGTAGCCTACACATTTACGGTGTTTTCTTAGATGCTAAATACAGTATAATTAAAGCTGTAAAGGGTTCCGGCGGAAAAACGTTTGTTAATGATACGACGGATCGAAAATACGGCATTACGTGCTCCGGGGCTCGCGAGCACCCGGCGTCAGGCGAAAGCGAACCCGACGGCTCGCGCATCACCCGGCAGCTGCCGAGTTTCCTCAACCACCCGGTCCCCGTCGCCCGCGCACGCTGGACCCCCAGCGCTCGCACCCGCGCGCACCCGGCGCACACCCGGCACCCGGCTTTGAAAACGTATAAGTTTTGAAAATTATGAGCCCCTATTTATAGATTTTGGAATTTACCTTTTTACCGTTGAAAAGTTACTATTTACCAAAAATATCTCCATTTACCTTTCATTAAAATATTATCAAAATTTTACCCTTTCCTTCGTTAGTTGAGCTACGGGTCTCCGATTAACCGCTAGTTTGTTTCTGTTTTCTCGTATTTCCGATACGAGTCTCTTGGTAAAATCATATTCTAGGTTCCATGTCACGAAAAATATACCCATCTAAAACTAAAACCGGCCTTAGCCAAGTATCTGAAACGCACGTACTAAATTAAACAGTCAAAACATATGCACATAATTATTAAGTCGGGGTTCAAATATTTAATTATTCAATTATACTCATTTTGATCCGGGGTGCTACATCCCTTACCCCTTAAAATAATTTCGTCCTCGAAATTGAGCACATACTTAGAAAGATAAACAAACGTATACCTAGGATCGTATGTCGGGGTACTTTCTCAAAATCTCATCCTCCATCTCCCAAGTTGCTTCTTCCTTTTCGTGACGGCTCCACTGGACCTTCACTATAGCCATCTCTCGGTTCCTAAGTCATCGTTTCTTTTTGTCCAAGATGGCTATCGGGATTTCCTCATATGTCAGATCCTTTTCCAGTTCGATGCCTTCTCGATCGATTATATGATTTGGATCAAAAATATATTTCTGTAGCATAGACACATGGAAGACATTGTGTACTCCAGCAAGGTCCGGTGGTAGCGCCAATCGGTACGTGACCTCCCCAACTTGATCCAGGATTTCAAACGGTCCCACGTACCTTGGTTTCAGTTTTCCCTTCTTTCCAAAACGGTGAACTCCTTTAGTGGGAGACACTTTGAGGAAAACTTTGTCCCCAACTTCAAACCTCAGCTCTCTTCGTCTCTTATCTGCATACGATTTCTGTCGATCTTGGGCCACTCGTATCCGGTCCCGAATCTTCTTTATTACTTCTACTGTTTACTCCACCAATTCGGGTCCCAGAACTTTCTTTTCACCAATCTCGTCCCAGCATATTGGTGATCGACACTTCCTTCCGTAGAGGGCCTCATAAGGTGCCATACCAATGGTTGATTGGTGATCATCGATGTTATTACTCCTTTCCCTTTCCTGCTAAGGGCGTTAGCCACCACATTCGCCTTTCCGGGATGATAGTGGATTGTGATATCGTAATCCTTCACCAACTCTAGCCATCTTCTTTGTCTCATGTTGAGCTCCTTCTGTTCAAAGAAGTACTTCAGGCTTTTGTGGTCGGTGTAGATTGCACATTTTACGCCGTAAAGATAATGTCTCCAGATCTTTAGGGCGTGTACCACTGCTGCCAGTTCCAAATCATGAGTCGGATAATTCTGTTCGTGGACCTTCAGCTGGCGTGATGCATATGCCGCCACTTTTCCTTCCTGTATCAGTACACACCCCGAACCTTCTTTGGATGCGTCATTGTAGATTACGAACTCCTTGGACACATCAGGAACTACTAAGACTGGTGCTTCTGTCAGCCTTTTCTTTAGTTCTTAGAAACTACGCTCGCACCGCTCATTCCACTGAAACTTCACATCTTTCCTCGTCAAGCGTGTCACCGGAGTGGCGATCCTCGAGAACCCTTCTATGAATCTTCGGTAATATCCAGCTAGGCCGATGAAACTCCGAACTTCCTTCACATTCGTTGGAGTCTCCCAATTGCTGACAGTTGCCATCTTTTTTTTTCAGGATCTACCTCGACCCCTTGCACAGAAACAATGTGGCCCAGAAAACCAACTTTGTCCATCCAGAATTCGCACTTCTTAAATTTGGCATAAAGCTTTTCTTTCCTTAGTACTTCCAGTGCGATTCTAAGATGTTGTTCATGGTGCGCTCTGTCGCACGAATAGATGAGAATATCATCAATGAACACTATGACAAAAAGGTCAAGATAAGGATGGATAATGTGATTTATTAAATCCATGAAGACAGCCGGAGTATTACTCAACCCGAATGGCATTACTACAAACTCGTAGTGGCCATATCTCGTTCCGAATGTTGTCTTGGATATGTCAGTGTCTTTGACTTTCATCTGGTGATATCCAGATCTTAAGTCAATCTTCGAGAACACACTAGCACCTCTTAATTGACCGAAGAGATCTTCAATCTGAGGTAGTAGATACTTGTTCTTTATTGTTTTCTTGTTCAGCTCTCGGTAGTCAATACACATCCGGAAGCTGCCATCATTCTTCTTCACGAACAGTACCGGTGCTCCCCAGGGCGACACACTCGGTCTGATGAAGCCCTTATCCAACAGTTCCTGAAGCTGAACCTTCAATTCTTGCAACTCTTTCGGCGTCATCCGATAAGGAGCCTTTGACTCCGGCGCTGATCCGAGGATGAGATCTATCTAGAAGGTTACTTGTCGATCCGGTGGAGGACCTGGTAAGTCCTCTGGAAATACATCTGTGAATTCTTTTATCACCAGTACCTCCTTGATAGCAATTGGCTTCTTCTTGGAGTTTACCATATTAACCAACCATGCTTCGCATTCTCCTTTACTCAGCATCTGGGTTGCTTTCATGGCCGAGACAATCCTTGAGTCGACTTTAACTCGTGTCCCGTGGAAGGTAAACTCTGGCTCTCCCGGTGATTGGAAGATTATCTCCCTTTCACGGCACTTGATTACCGCGTGGTTGGACTCTAACCAGTTCATTCCCAAAATCACATCGAAGTCTTTCATCTCCAGAGCGTGGAGATCTGTTTGAAGCGTCCTATCCTCGAAGGCAATCTTAAGACGACGGTACAAGTGTTTTGTCTTTACCGTCTTCCTCAAGGGGATACTAACTTCTAAAGTTTGAGCGACTATCCTATCGTCAACATGCTTCAACAGATCCATCGTCATATCAGCACTATAGATAAAGAAATTAAACACGAAATGCGAGGAGAGAAGAAAACGTAGATTCCATCGATTAGCAAAAGTCGAACTGGTATCTTGTACGCATGAGCAAAAGATGGGCCGCTCGTACATTATACAAAAGGTTTACGGGCGCTACTCCAAGGTACGAGCTACTATCTAACTATTACATATATAAACTAAAAGTTCATCATCCTCAGTCTATCTCTTGGTAGTCTCTGAGCTAGGGAGGGCGGGTGAATGTTCGTGCCTGGCTTGCTTCTGACCTTGGCCTTTATGTTGCAGCTGTTGAGCTTCTGAACCTCTGACAATTAGCCGTAATATATCCCGGTTCTCCACACCGGTAGCAATTTCATGTATCTAGCGGTGAGTTTCGAGACCTCGGACAGTTAGTTGAGATGTGTCCTGGCTCTCTGCATCTGTAGCATTACCGAATTCCCCCTGACCTTGGTCTCAATGTCGAAGCTGATGGATTTCTAAATTTCAGATAGTCTCTCACAACATGTCCAGGTTTTCCGCACCTGAAACATGAGTTCCCTGACTTGGGTGTAGAAAGAAGCGGAGCATTATTAGCCCGTGGGACCTTGTGCTGATCGAAGTCTTGACTTAGACTGGTCAATTTCCTCTTTCCTGTCACTATTTCCGCTCTCTTGGATGGAGCCGTGTCTAAGTGGTACGAGAAGCAATCTCTTTAGCTCTCTCAACCACTGCGGCATAAGGCATGTCACCCTGACTAGCCAGGACAGAGCTGATCTCCAAGTGAAGACCCTTTTCAAAGCATCTGACCCTTTTGGCATTCGTGTCTACCAGATGGGGCGCATACCTACTCAGTCGGTTAAATCTTTTCTCGTACTCTTCCACGGAAGCATTTCCCTGATGAATCTGTATAAACTCTGCTTCCTTTTGGTCACGGTATGACTGAGGCAGAAAATCATGTCTAATCACTTCTTTAAAGACTCCCCAAGACATTGCACTCCTATGTTCTGGTGCCATAGTCCTTTCGTATAACTTCCACCAGTGGCTGGCTTCTCCAGTGAGTTGTAATACAGCACAGGAGATCTTCTACTCTTCGGTGAATGCCAAAAGTCCAAAGAGTCGATCCAATGACTTTAGCCACTCGTCCGCTTTGATTGGTTCCCCTGTTCCATCGAAGGTCGGTGGATCGAAACGTCGGAACTGTACAAGGATTGGGCTCGCATTGTTTCCTAACAACGGTGGAGGTGCAGCTTGTGTGGTTTCGAAATATCGGGTCAAGCTTCTTAGTGCGGTCACCAAGTCTCCTCTCACGGCATCCATATCGTTCTAAAGACGTCATACGAAAATTAACTCTTATAATCTACCCCTCGCAACTCAACAATACATATAACCATAGATAAATAAATAACAGGTAGCAGGACACAATTATCTTTACTCCATAAATCATTTATAATCTCAATAGATTCTCTGTCATTCGTTTATAAACACTCCATGATCTCATCATGTAGGATAGCGTATATCCAGCCTGTATACGCCATCCACATGAATACATCATGGAACATGTCATCAACTTCCCCACATGGTCTTCATACACCTCGAGTATTGACAGCGGTGCTACATATCGTAACCACGAACTAGGAAAACCCACTCATTGATACACCCTGTTATAAACAAGGGCCCATGGTAGATTCAACTGTCTGTCACACGACATCAACTCCTGCGAACGGCCATACTCGCACACTAGCTCACGCTGCTGCAGTCAGCGGCTTTGTGGCGGTGACTCAGTGCAGTGTGTCGAGTATAGTGACATCAAGAGGTTTTCAAAAGATCTTTTTATCGTGGAACAATATCAGTAACACCCTGTCAAACTTATACAGTTTATATCGTATAAATGAGAAATGCAAATAGATAAACACTTCATCAAACCTTAACAGTTTATATCTTGCAAACCAAAGGACACATAACAAGTAGACGCTCTTATTCCGTAAGTCTTATGTTCAGGGAGAGTCACCTATAGAGGAAGACTAGTGCCTATCTTACATTTTTCTGAAAACCCGATCACATTTTGCAAACACACTTTCAAAATCACATTTTTCCCACTTTAAAACTCGCTCTAAAAACCTTTTCCTCATTTCCAAATCACACTTTCCAAATCACGTTTTTCTCATTTTAAAACCAGTTCGAGCAAGTTCTCATCATTAGAACCGCTCTGATACCACCTGTCACGCCCCAAAATCTTTCGTTAAAAATATCAGAGTTTTACCCGGGCGTGAATATAGAAAAGCAAGGGACGCATAACACATACAGAAAGAGTTAAGCAAGGGACAACAGAAGAAAGAGATAAGGGACGATAATAAACCATCTCACAACCATCTTCGGCCTCGGCCGATAACATTCGGTCTCACACCGATAATATACATCATATACAGCGGAAGCTAAACATCAGGATCTCCCATTCTTACAAGCACCCAAAAATATATACAGATCATAAACTGTTTGAAAACGTGTTTGGAAATGTTTAAACTATGACATTTTAACAGAAAAACCAACAGCTAGCACTATCTCCCTCCGTCTAGGGTTCACCAGCTTCCTCATCTCCTGTAGTGTGAGTACAGATTAAGGGGTGAGTGCGTTGAATACACTCAGTGGGGATAACATCCACCTCATAAGACTCCCGACAGAATTTAAATACCGAAAAGCTAACTTACAGTCACGTTGTCACAGCACAGATATATGCAAAGTAGATATTAGAAATGGCAAGGGACGTATAGGTGCGGGATTCCCCCGTCTTACCCTATATAACGGTATCTCACCGTTAGTGCATTTAAAGAGGCTCACGACACCTCCACTGAGTAGTAGAAAATAGCAGGGGACGAACATAATGCATGATCGGAGGACCTCGGTCCTTTCACAGATATAATATGACACAGCAAGTATAAACACAGCACTTAGATTCCCAATCATACTTCACAAATAGGGAAAGCTGTAAACAGATCCAGAGTTAGAAATTACCCCCACCTCGTATAGTGGTTACCGCGTGAGTAGATGTAACAGTGTGTCCAACAACCCAAAACTTCCAAGACTAGTCCAACAAGTAGCCTACACATTTACGGTGTTTTCTTAGATGCTAAATACAGTATAATTAAAGCTGTAAAGGGTTCCGGCGGAAAAACGTTTGTTAATGATACGACGGATCGAAAATACGGCATTACGTGCTCCGGGGCTCGCGAGCACCCGGCGTCGGGCGAAAGCGAACCCGACGGCTCGCGCATCACCCGGCAGATGCCGAGTTTCCTCAGCCACCCGGTCCCCGTCGCCCGCGCACGCTGGACCCCCAGTGCTGGCACCCGCGCGCACCCGGCACCCGGCGCACACTCGGCACGCACCCGGCGCACACCCGGCACCTGGCACGCACACGACGCCCGACCCGACGCACAACCCGGCGGGCACCCGGCACGCACCCGACGCCCGACCCGACGCACAACCCGGCACGCTCCCGACGCCCGGCACACCACCACCAGCACCACTGCTGGCGGCCGCCGGCGGCTCCGGCGGCGGTGCTCCGGCGACGGCGGAAATTAAAAACGTAAAGGAAAAGAAAAGAAAGGAAACTTACGTGTTCGCGTCGCGAGCATCGCTCGGGTCGTCGGCTTTGAAAACGTATAAGTTTTGAAAATTATGAGCCCCTATTTATAGATTTTGGAATTTACCTTTTTACGGTTGAAAAGTTACTATTTACCAAAAATATCTCCATTTACCTTTCATTAAAATATTATCAAAATTTTACCCTTTCCTTCGTTAGTTGAGCTACGGGTCTCCGATTAACCGCTAATTTGTTTCTGTTTTCTCGTATTTCCGATATAAGTCTCTTGGTAAAATCATATTCTAGGTTCCATGTCACGAAAAATATACCCATCTAAAACTAAAACCGGCGTTAGCCAAGTATCTGAAACGCACGTACTAAATTAAACAGTCAAAACATATGCACATAATTATTAAGTCGGGGTTCAAATATTTAATTATTCAATTATGCTCATTTTGATCCGGGGTGCTTCACATAATCTCATTCAGCCCTGCTAGATCAACTTGCTCCCGACATGCTACATGTCCAATGGCCAAGCTGGATGACACGTGTCGAGATCTGCCCCCACGTGTCGTGATCTCGGTGATCGGAAGTTGAAGAGACGTCATGCTCTCCTATAAATAGGTGAGAAACTAACTCGTTTCTCCACCTTCACTCTTCGCGAACTCTCAAGCCTCGCATTTTTCGCTTTCTTCTCCGAGCAAAAAGAACTGACCTTAAATCTCCGTTCAGAATCTACCGTCCTCCAATTCACAAGGTATATATATATTTCCATCTTCATATTCTAACTTATGGCCTCAAATTCGTCCACCGGTGGCTCGGCTTAGGATTATGATCTAGGTGTCACTCCTGCTTCCAAGCCATCGTATTCCTGGACCACCAACTCTTTCGATCCATCCTCATCATCCGACTCGGAACCCACTCCAACTGTTTAGCCAATCAATCTCCTAGGAGACGCCTGTGCCGACCCGAGCCCATCAGCTCGATGCTTAGGTGAAACCAGTACTTCGGGGTGAGATATCACTATAATCCCTGAGGGAGTCCCTATCCATGATGCCTCATTTGGGATACTGATCCGGCGAAATGCCTCCAACCCTAACTCAAAAGCCTTCGACTATCCATCATTCGTAACCGCCACCGAGCTGATAAATGGCGTGCTCTCTTCAATATTCCAGAGAGAATAATGCTCTCAGTACCTCATCCGGCTGATCAGATGGACCAGCCGCTAGAAGCCACGTCGCCATCAGCGTTCAAGCTTTGGAGGTCGGGTTGCGTTTTCCTCTCGCCGCCACTTTGGCCGGCTATTTAGAGCATTGGGGAATTGCTCCGGGTCAGCTCCATCCCAATGGCTCGTCGTCTATTATCGGTCTTGTAGTGATGTTTTGGCATTTTGGCCTTGGGATGCCGAGCCCCTATGAGGTAGCATGGATGTTTCGATTGAAAATGGTTCCTGGTTTGAGGAACCATTTCTACTATATGTCGGTACGGAAAAACCGACCCCAGCTCGTACAATGTTTGCCGTCTTCGATCAAAGATTGGCACGGCAAGTGGTTCTGGGTCGGTGGGGAATGGATCGATGCGTCTGCACGGGATAAGTGCCCGACTAGATTTTACGACGCCCAGGGTATTTAACGTTTTATTTTTCGAGTTGTTAACATCTTTTCTGATCGTTAACTTTTCTTTGCTCTGCAAATACTCCGCCTAAGAGTCTGGTGATTGGCGACTCCTTCACCCGGAAGATCCGCTACTTGCGTGACTTCTCCGCAGGAAACCAGAGGCAGTACAAAGTCCTGCTCGCCGAGGAGAATCTTCTCGGTACTGGTTTGATTCCGTCGTTCCATGCCGCATCTTCCCGCGTTCAAGGTGAAAATTTCTCTTCTTTTTTTATTTTCATCATTCCTGGAATATCTTTTGATCGGTCTTGTCCCGTCCTTCAGTTTCTCTTCCCGGCCAGGACATCTTGCTCAGGATGGACCCTGCTGAACGCCTCCACCAGCGCTCGCAACGCGCGTCAGTTCTGGTTGGGGTCGGGGCTCTAATCGTCCTGCCCCGACTCGGGCCACTGTTATCAGACGGTCGCCTAGGTCTGAGCAGACGCCGAGCAAACGGGCTCGCCTCGAAGAAGGTGGCCCTTCAGTTGTCGGTCGGTCTTCTGCTCGGCCATCACCTGCCCCCAGCTCGGCAACGAACTTAGCTGGATCGGTCAGCATCACTGACTAGGATCCCCGTCGGGTCGCTGAGACCGAGAAGTGGTTGGGGATGAGGCCTCCCTTTCAGATCAGCTTCACCCGCGCCCGCTCTCCTCCTAAGGACATGCATTTCCCAGCGGGGATGTAGGAAGCCATGGAGGTGTTTGCTCGGGCCTGGACTGAGGAGCTGGAAGAATATACCCACCATATGACCGGTATTGATCTTGATACCTGCTCTTCCATCCTCTGTGCCCAAGCTTCTGTCTTCTCCTAGAAGGCCCAGGCCTCACACCATGCTGCTCGGGAGAGGTTTGAGCGTCGGAGGGATGAACGGCGCGACGCCCGAGCTGCTCTGGCCGCCGTCAAAGATGAGGTCACTCTGACCCGAGCTGGTGACATTGACCGGCAAAGGGTGGCAGACCTCACGATGGGGGTGTCTCGGCTCCGTGTCGAGCTGGAGGAGGTTCGGGCTTCCCAACTGAATGAGATGGCGGTTGCCTAGAAGTTTAAGGCGTCGGCTGAATATAAATATGAAAGTATTCTGACCTACCTCTTGTCCTATATGGACAATATCCAAACCAACCGTGTTGTCGGCGTGGATGACAAACCTCTGATGGAGGCCCTAGCCTCCTTCCTGGAGAAACAGCCCCTTCAGCCTATCATCTTCAGATGATGGATAAGCTGCTGGAATACCTGCCTCCAGGGTCTGAGCATCTCCTCAGGCCGGCTCCTTCCATTGACTTTATGTGGATGCCCAATCCTTCGGAGGACCTTGAGGTCGAAGAGGGCAGCGGTGTCGGTGCTGAGGGTGTCGAGGGCGGCCTGGGTGGAGTAGTAGAGGAGGCGGCGCCGGCAGAGGCAGTTGGTGCGGTCGAGACGGATGCTGATGAGGTGATTGAGGTTACTAACCAGTAGCTTCTGTCCCTCGTTGCACCTCTTTCTTGTGCTCGGCCATCTCTTCTGTCCCTTGTTGCACCTCCTATCCGAGGCATCAACCCTTGTCCTTTTTTTGTTTAGTTCAAGTCTTTTGTATTTTTGTTCGGCTTTCTGCCTTTTGTAAGAGGTTCCGGCCTCCAAACCGGGTCATCTGTAAATGATAAAACATGTTTTGCTCGTAACTTTGTGTATTTTCTACTCACTAGCCGTCTAAACGCCCTGATATGCTTGAATCAATGAATTAATTTATGCAACACATTCTTGTTCTTCCATTGTTTGTCATCTTATCATCGTCAGTCGCAATAAATTGATCGGCAATTTTTATTTGTCCAATCACTCGAGTGACCTTGGGGTCGGAGCTCCGTGTTCGGCGAATGAGCTCGAATGAGCTTGGGGCCGAAGCTTTTATAATTTATAGCTCGGATGAGCTTGGGGTCGAAGCCGCTAGTCAGATTTCGAGCTCGACGGATGAGCTCGGGTTGAGCCGGAGCCTTTGGTGGATTTCCAAGGTCAGCGGACGAGCTCGTGTTGGGCCGGAGCCTTTGGTGGGGCCGGAGCCCCTCGGTTTGGGTCGGAGCCCTTGGTGGGGCCAGAGCCCCTAGTGATGATTTCGAGCTCGGCAAATAAGCTCGGGTAGGGCCGAAGCCCTTGGTGGGGCCGGAGCCCCAAGTGTGATTCCAAGCTCGGCGGACGAGCTCAGGTAGGGCCGGAGGCCTTGGTGGGGCCGTAGCCCCTCGGTTTGGGCCGGAGCCCCTAGTGATGATTCCGAGCTCGGGTAGGGTCGGAGCCCTTGGTGGGGCCGGAGACCCTCGGTTTAGCTCAGAGCCATAAGTGGGGCCGGTGCCCCTAGTGTGATTCCGACCTTGGTGGACGAGCTCGGGTAGGGCCGGAGCCCTTGGTGGAATATGTGCATTATATTGACGTAAATAGAATCGTAGAAATTTTATTCAAAGAATGAAGATTACAATCTGAAAAAAAAATCACTTCCTAGCAAACTAATGGTAGTATTTCTTTAGATGTTCCACATTCCAAGGCTTGGGTACCCTCTTTCCGCTAAGGTCGGCTATCTGATATGTACATCTGGTCAGTACTCGGACTATCTGGTAGGGTCCCTCCCAGTTCGGTTCGAGCGGACCGGCGTTGAGCTACTTTGTGTGTTGCAGCACCATTTTTAGGATTAGCTCCCCGACCTTGAACTTCCTAGCTCGGACCTTGGAGTTGTAGTATCTCTCTCATTTGTTTGTAGATCGAGTTTTTCAGCTCAGAATCTTGTCTTTTTTCCTCCAACAAGTCTAGGCTGGTCAACATTGCGACTTCATTATTCTGCTCCTCGAAGTTCTGAATCCTCCAGTTAGGCATTCCGACCTCGACTGGTATGACGGCTTCCGAGCCGAAGGCCAGACTGAAAGGTGTCTCTCCTGTGGAAGTTCTGGCCGTTTTTCTGTATGACCAGAGGACGTCTAGTAATTCGTCTGCCCAAGATCCCTTCAAGTTTTTGAGCTTTGCTTTCAAGGTGTTCTTGATGATCTTGTTTATGGCCTCCACTTGATCATTCCCCTAGGGATGATATGGGGTGGAAAGTAGTTTTTTGATGCCTAGATTTATACAAAACTCATTAAATCCCGACAAGTCAAATTGGCGGCCGTTGTCAGAGACCACGAAATGCGGAATGTCGAAGTGGCATATGATGGACTTCCAGACGAAGTCAGTTATTTTGAGCTCGGTAATCTTTACGAGTGGCTCGGCTTCTGCCCATTTAGTGAAATAATCAACAGCTACGATTGCAAATTTTACTCCTCATCTGCCCGTTGGTAGGGGTCCGATCAGATCAATTCCTCATTTGGCGAATGGCTATGGCGCCATTACTGAGTTCAACTCTTCTGCTAGTGATTTCGTCAATGGGACACACTTCTGGCATCTTTCACACCGTCGTGCGAAGTTAATTGCATCTTTCTTCAGGTTTGGCCAAAAGTATCCTTGTCTGATGAGTTTGAAGGCTAAAGCCTAGACGCCAGTGTGGTTTCCGCAAATCCCTTCATGGACTTCCCTTAATGCGTAGTCAGTTTCTTGCTCGTCTAAGCATCTTAGTAGTGGTGGGGAGAAGCCTCTTTTGTATAGAGTTCCGTCCTTCAGAGTGTACCGAGCAGAGCGTATCCTTAATCTTCGGACCTCGATTCCATCATCGAGTTCCTTCCCTCTTTCAGGTATTGGATGATCAGAGTCATCCAAGTATCTTTCTGCTCGGTATCGTATATCATTTTTTGTTCTAGAGCTGAGCTTTTTATCATGCCAATATTTACCAAGCCTATGTCTTCCGCTCCTTCGCTCATTGCCAGTCGGGCCAAGATATCGGCTTGGGCGTTTTTCGCCCTAGGGACTTGTTCTGCTCGGATTCTTCGGAAGTCTGCCAAGGCTATCTCCACCGATCTCAGATACCTGGCCATTTTCTCGTCTCTTGCGGCATATTCTCCCGAAACTTGATTGACGACTAGAAGTGAGTCGCTGAAGACTTCTAGGTCGTCTGCCCCAAATTGTTTGGCCATCTCTAGTCCGGCCAGAAGTGCCTCATATTCTGCTTTGTTATTCGTTGCTTGAAATTTGAACCTTAGTGCTAAGCAGAAATACTTGTTAGTGGGGCTAATCAGAACAATCCCAGCTCCGGCCGCTGTCGATGTGGAAGACCCATCCACAAATATTTTCCAAGGTCTCTCGATCTTTTCTTCTTATAGGACAACCACGGGGGTGAACTCGGCGATGAAATCTGCTAGGGCTTGGCCTTTGATTGCTATTCTCGATGAATAGTGAATGTCATATTGTCCGAGTTCGACCGACCATTTTAATAGTCGTCCCGAGGCATCTGGCCAGCCTAAAACTTGTTTTAAAGGAAAATTTGTTAAAACTTCAACTTGATGGGCCAAAAAGTAGGGCCGAAGTTTCCTGGCCGAGATGACCAGGGCAAAGGCTAGTTTCTCCATGGTCGGATATCTTAACTCAACATCGTGAAGAGATTGGCTCACATAGTACACTGGTTGCTGGGAGCCTTTCTCTGCTCGGACAAGTACTGCGCTGACGGTGTAGGATGAAACTGCTAGGTAGAGCTGTAACTCATCTCCGGCTTCTGGTTTGGCAAGTACCAGGGCCTCCATTAATGATCTTTTTAGTCCTTCGAGAGCTGCTTCACATTCAGTGTCTCATTCGAACTTCCCGTCTTTTCTGATCAATTTAAAGAAAGTTTTGCACTTGTCTGTTGATCTCAATATGAATATGTTCAGTACAGCCACTTTCTCTGTTAGGCTCTGGACATCTTTTATCTTCCTCGGGGGGTGAGTTTAATTATTGCCTCAATTTTCTCGGGGTTGGCCTCAATCCCTCTTTGACTTACCATGTAACCGAGGAACTTTCCCGACCCGACCCCAAAAGAGCATTTCTTGGGGTTTAGCTTCATCCTATACTTTCTCAGAATCTCAAACATCTCTGCTAGGTCTTTGACGTTGTCTTCTATTCTCTTAGATTTTACCAACATATCGTCTATGTAGACCTCTATGGTTTTTCCGAGCTGAGCTGCAAACATCTTGTTAACTAACCTTTGGTAAGTTGCTCCAGCATTCTTTAGGCCGAAAGGCATTATTCTATAGCAATAGAGTGCTCGGACGGTGATGAACGTCGTGTGTCGTTGATCATGCTCGACCATGGGGATTTGATGATACCCGGAGTAAGCATCCATGAAACTCATGATTTCATATCCCGCTGTTGTATCGACTAGCTGATCTATATTCGGCAGGGGAAAACAGTTCTTGGGGTATGCTTTGTTGAGGTCAGTGAAATCTATGCATAATCTCCAGGCCCCATTTGCTTCCTTACCAGAACTGGGTTGGCCACCCAAATGGCATAATCACATTCCCTTATGAAACCGTTTCCGAGCAGCTTCTGAACTTCCAATTCTAACCCCTGATATCTGTCAGGACTTAGCCTCCGTCTTTTTTGGATCACTGGTTTGGCCGTTGGGTCGATGTTTAGATGATGGCATGCATTCTCAGGTCGGATGTCTTCCATGTCCTCATGGCACCAGGCAAAGACGTCCGTGTTTTTCTTGAGAAAAGATATAAGTTCTCCCCTAAAAGGTTCCTTCAATTCTTTGCCTATCTTGAGCTCCACATCTGGTCTGCTTCCGTCCAGCTGGATAGCTTCTAGCTCCTCTATCGGTGTTGCTCTGCTTGATGGTAACTTTTTCCTTGGGTCTAGAGTTTCCCATTCATCATTACCAGGGTCTGCGTCTGCTACCTCTGTGTCTGCTCTGAGGTCGGCTGATCCCGGGTTTGCGCCGACGCCAACCGCTTTGGTCGGAGCCCGGGTCTCTGGTCGGTTAATTCTGAGCTCGGGCTCGGTCCCTTGCTCTGACTCTGGGACTTGCTCTGCGATTTCCATCATTGTGTCCACAAACCGTGGCATTCGCTCATCTACCTGTTCGGGTTCGGATTGCTCGATGATGTTGAGTTCCCTTGGCTTCAAACCTGATTCACATTCTCAAGCTGCCAATTGGTTGCCTTGGATGACATATACGTCGTCTCCGACCGGAAACTTGATGGCCAAATGGTGTATTGATACCACTGTCTTTATCTTGGCCAATAGTGGTCATCCCCAGATCGCATTATAGACTGAGTTCAGGTCGACCACTTTGAACTCGGTTATTGTGTGGACTGTTTTGTCTCCGGCTCCGAATATGACTTTTAGTTCGCATGTTCCGATCACGCATGTGACCTTTTCTCCAAAACCTTGGATTGAGTCAGAGCAAGGCAAGAGGTCGGTTTCGCGAAGACCCATCCTTCGGAAGGTGTTCAAATGGAGTATGTTGGCGTAACTCCCTGTGTCGACCAGAACTCTGTGAACTATCGTGAGGCCGATATTTAGAGATACTACCAGGGCATCGTGGTGGGGTTGTACTCTTCCTTCAAAATCTTGCTCGGTGAAGGTCAGTGGTGGGTGGATCGGTTCTGACCTCGGGGGATTACAACGTTGATATCTGTTTCTTGCTTCTCTGAGTTGCTCTCTCCGCATTCTTTTCTATAACCTCTACTCCACATAATTGTTGTTCACGAGGGTATGAATATCGCGAATGGCTCCGAGTTGAGGCAGTGGGGGAGGTTGTTGTTGCCTAGGCTCAGGATTTTTGACATACTCCTTGAGGTGACCTCGGTCAATCAATTTCATGAGCTCAATTAAAAGTGACCTACACCTATCTGTGTCGTGTCCTGGAGACTTATGGTATTGACAATACCTGCCCTGATTTAGCCGAGCCGGATCGGCTCTAATCGATCTTGGGGCCGGCAGCATGTTCTGGCCTTGTAACTCGGTAAACACCTGGGCCGGACTGACTATTAGGATGTGTCAGACCCGATCTAAATCCTCGTTCTGATAGATTTTGAACTCTCCTGGGGGTTTAAAAGGGGCAGTACTCTTTTTTTTCTCATTCCTCTCGTCCCTTTCTGGTGTCGGTTTTTCCTCTGGTACGGCTCCGATGTATCTCTCAGCTCGGCTTAAGAAATTGTGGTATATTTTGGGGCCGTGCTCGTGGACGTTCCACCAGAACCTTGTTTTTGGACGGAGGCCGGCCATGATCGCCATGAGCACGACATCGTCGAAAACGTGTTCTATCTCTATAACAAGCTTGTTGAATCTATCCATGTAGGATCGCAGTGATTCGTCTCTGCCCTGTTTGACATTTACCAACCTTTCCTTCGGGATAGACCTCGTCTTCGAACCCATGAATTGCGTGAGGAAGAGATCAGTCAGTTGTTCCCATCCTCGGATAAAAGAATCTGGTAGTGATCGGAACCATCTCTGAGCTCGGTCTTCTAATGTCAAAGGAAAAGCTTTACACATGAGTTCTTCACCGACCCCTTGCAGCTCTATCCATGAAGCGTATTTGTCTATGTGAGAGCTCGGGTCAGTTTCGCCATTATAGAGACCAATCGGCGGTACTTTGAATTTTGTGGGGGTACTCCGATTAGAAATCCGATCTATGAAGGATGAGGTCTTCTTTCGCCTCTTCTCATGTTCGGGTCTTAGCTTCTTGGCTTCAATTTCGGCCAACCTTTTTCTGAGTTTCTGCTCCTCATCTTCATCTTCAAAGTATCTGCTCTCTGCCTTTTTTTCGTCTCGACGATACTCATTCCCGAAATCCAACGTCTTCCGAGACTTCCTGGCCTCGCGAGTAGAGGCGGGACCGATTCGGTCAAAAACACTTCGCGTTTTGGTCTGAACTACAGATCGGGTCAAGCGGAGCTGGCTTTCTGGTTGACTCTCTTCCAATGACAGTATATCTTCTTGTCGCTTCTCGGTCACTATATCTTTTCCTTTGTCCTTCCGTTTGTTCATTGGTTCATCTGAGGACTGCGTGTCCTCAAGGTCGTGAGTTCGTCGGCCCTTCTCTCTGGCCTCAGCCTCCTTTAACCTTTCAGTAAGTTGGTACATCATAGCCCTGATCTCATCCGAGGTCATTCCAGTCCCTCTGGGCTCGGTTGTCAAATGGATGCCCACAGAAATCCTTACCAGTGGTGTGTTGGTCACGACTCCAGGGGTGTCATGTGGCAGACGTTGGCTAGAGCCACCAGGCAATAGATTCTGGTTCTGGGGATCAGATAAGACCCTCATGTCTTCATGATTGTTGAACGTGTTGGTCATCATTGAGCTATGTGTTATTCTAGCCCCCCTCCTTCTAGCACCAAAATGTTGACGTCGGATTTTGTAGAGCACAAAATCCTAGCCAAACACCAAAGATCTTGATTCGGCTTAAAGAGAGCGAACCGACTAAGAAGTACAAAAATTGAATAATATAATAAAATGAATGACCCAGTGCCTACTCGGGCAAATTTGCTAGGCTTATTCTGGTCAGTTTTAGTCGGTCAGTTTTAGCCGGCCAGAACGCTTTTATTATATGAATTGAGAGAAAATAACTCTCTAATTACTTGAATACAATGATTTCGGAACCTCCTCCCTTTATGAGGTTTTTTCCCCTATTTATAGACTAATTCTAAGATATAAAACTTGGGAAATAAGACTTAAATCCCCCGATTCTAGGGTTTAGATAAGGAAAAATTAGATTTAATCTTATCTAAATCGGATACGATTTGGTGTAGGATTTGTTTTCTTTTTGAACTCTTTCTTGAAATAAACTTTGGCCACTCTTCTTACGCAGACCTTCTGGTCGGGTCACCCTGCCTCTTTGGTCGGGTCGGTCGACCGCTTCCGGCTTTACCGGAACAAGACCTCCATGTCTGGTCGGGTCGGATGCCCACGGCTCAGTCCTGTGCTCGGCTCTCTATAACCTGCTCACGGTTTGGTCCTATCCAAACTTGGCTCGGGTTAATTTGATGAGGTATAACAACTACCATGGTTGAGGAGATTGAGAAACTCAAATATAATAATAGGATGCTACGAAAATGTTTGTTTTGATTCCTGTAATTCGCAACTTTTGTTGTTGGGTTTGGTTGATGATGGATTAAACTATTCGATGGATTAGGATGGTTGATATGGTGAATGGATTAAGCTACTAGTTGGGTAGTGTTGGTTAATTTGTAGTGTTTGTTAGTCAAATCTTGTCTGCAATGGTGTAATGCATTTTGAAATGCTTATGTAATACATTCTAATGTTTAGTTTGGTGAATTGTAATGGCTAGGGGTGTGCAAAATTTGGTCAAAACTGAAATAACCGAATTAACCGACCGAAAAAATAAATTTCGGTCGGTTTTTTTTTTCAAAAAATATAATTCGGTTAACCAAATTGTAAGATCGGTTAAAACAGTTTGGTTTCGGTTTTCCGAAATAAAATTTCGGTTAACCAAAACCGATCGAATTGTTTTTTAAGAAATTTATATATATTAATATAATATATATATAATATAAATTATAAAAAATATATAAAATATAAATTATTTTGCAAGATTTAGGTCTAGGCTGTCTAGCCGTCTTCTCCCTTGGTCCCTTCATCCCCTGCACAGTTGCACTACAGTCTACATTGCCGATCATCGTCCATTCCTCCCTTACACTACACCACCGATCATCACCGCACCGCTGACCACCTCAAGCAACAGCATTTCTGGAAATACCCTTTGCTTCTTCCTTGTTTCTTCAACCAGGTTGCTTTCTCTTCAACTCATTTCTTCTCTTCTCCTAATTCATGCTTCTCTTCTCCTAATTATGTTGATTAATGTTCAATATAAACCCGATTTGTCTCTGCATTCTCTCTATGGGAACTTTTTACAGATTTTGATTTTTGATAACACCCTGTTTCTTCAATCTTATTGAAATGAAAAGTGTGTACTATAGAAGTTGTCCATTGATCTAGTAGCTCTTCTGAATTGGTGTTAGTCATTTATTTATGTGCTCATATTTCATTAGATATCAAACTCACAAGAAGAAGCATTTGGGAGTAACAATATTCAAATGGGACAACCTCCACCCATTATGCATGTAGATGGAGGTCATGGAGTTTCAGTTGATGATCAATCACAATCAGTATCAGCTGCACCACAACGGAAGAAGATGAGACCAAGATCTATGGTGTGGGATCACTTTGAGAAAATTTTTGATGAGGAAGGAAGGTAGGTATCGGCTAAGTGTAATTACTATGGGCATGAGTATGCTGGTCATTCAGAAAAAATGGTACTTCATCACTCAATTTTCATTTGAGAAGCTGCATGAAAAATCCCCATAATGCTGAAACCCACCAAACTTTACTGAATTTGCAGCCTAATAAGAAAGATTGTAGTTCTGGGGTAGGCACTCTTACAACTTGGAAATATGATTATAATGAAATTAGGCAAGCAATTGCATAAATGACAATTGTTGATGAGTTGTCGTTTAAATTTATGGAAGGTCGGGGTTTTAATAAGGTTATGAGTAAAGCCTGTCCTAGGTTTAAGATACCTTCCAGGTGGTCGGTTTCGTGGGATTGTTATGATTTATTTGTTTCTGAGAGGGCAAAACAGAAATCTTTTTTGAGAAGTAATTGTTAGAGGGTTAGTCTTACCACCGACACATAGACTTCTTTCCAGAGAATCAATTACATGTGTTACAGCCCACTTTATAGACAATGAATGGAAATTGAACAAAAGAATCTTGAACTTTGTTCCAATTACCAACCATAAGGGTGACCACATAAGAAAGACATTAGAGACAAGCATTTTTATAAGGTGTTGAAGAATGTGTTTACCATAACTGTAGACAATGCGAGTTTCAATGATACGGATTTGGCATTTTAAAAAAAAAAGAATGTTGAATTGGGAAAGAAAAGTGGGTAATTGCAAATATATTCACATGAGATGCATCACGTATGTAATTAATTTAGTGGTTTCTGAGGGCTTGAAAGATGTGAACCCTTCAGTGAAGAAAGTAAGGGATTCGGTTAGATATCTTAGAAATTCTCCAGCTAGACTTCATAAATTTAAAGAGTGTGTGGAATGGAAAGGGATAAATAGTAAGAGCTCGTTGTGCTTAGATGTGGCTACTAGGTGGAATTCCACATATTTGATGTTAAGTACAACTATAAAATTTGAGAAGGCCTTTGATAGATATGAAAGTGAAGACCCTTCGTTTCTTAGTGATTTTGGGATGGATGAGATTCCGACTTCTTATGATTGGTTTTGTATTGGCAAGATTTGTGAGTTGTTAAAACATTTTTATGACATGACCTTGAGAATATCAGGTTCTTTGTATGTCACTTCTAATACTTTTTTCAATGAAGTAAGTGACTTGTGTTGTGTGTTAAATTCTTGTAAGGAGAGTACTGATCTTTTTGTGAAAAGTATGGGTGAATCTATGAAAATGAAATTTGATAAGTATTGGGGTGATCTAGAAAAAATGAACTACATTATTTTTTGGGCAAATATTTTTGATCCACGCGATAAAATTGTGTATATGGAGTACTCTTTGGTTGAGATGTATGGAGTTGAAAAAGGTATAAAGGTATTTGAAAGTTTGAAGGTTGAACTTGATGAGTTATTCAATGAGTATAAGAAGAAATATCAACCTGAGAATGATGTTAGTTCTAGTATGGATTGTAGAGGTTCATCAAACTCTAGTTCACTAGGTAGTGTTCCAGATTGTTCAACTCAAGGTTTGTTAAAGGCCAAGTTTAAGAAAAAAAGGTTAGAGACCGGGGGTTATACTATAAAGAAAAGTGAACTAGATGTTTATTTGAACAAGGACATTATAGAGGGAGCTGAAAATCTGGATGTGCTTCATTGGTGGAAATTAAATTCTGAAAGATTTCCTATTCTTTCAAGAATGACTAGTAATATGTTGTGTGTTCCCATATCAACTATTGCGTCAGAGTCTGCATTTAGTACTGGTGGAAGGGTACTTGATCAATTTAGGAGTTCTTTAACTCAAAAAATTGTTCAAGCTTTGATATGCACACAAGACTGGCTTCGAATTGAAGATCTCCCTATTTGTGTTGAAGAACAATTGGAGGATCTTGAAAATTTTGAGAAAGGTATGAATTTTATTAAAATATTTTTTATATCATATTCTTATTTGATATTTTGTATAAATGTAATGACTTTAATACTTAACAAGTATTATCATGTGTTGCAGATTTGCCTAATGTGGGAATTGGACAAACACCATCCACCACAACCAAATAATTTGAAACTTACAACTCTGTCTGCCTCATCTCGTGTAAGTTAAGAAACTGATAGTATGCTCAAAATATTATTTTATCTCTTTCTTTGGATTCTGTCAAATTTCAGATCACTAATTGTCATTGACATTGTCATTGTCATCAGGCCATAATTCTTACCAAAATGTTGATTGTAACAGGATTTGCTGGTATATGATTTGTAGAGACTTAAGCAGAAAAATGAAGAATGAAAACTGATGTGATGAACTGATGATATGTGATGATATAAAGTCTAAAAACATTTTGATGTGATTGCATCAGTGTAATGCTTTAATTTAATGTGATATAATATATATGTGATGAACTGATAAACTGATGATATATGTTTTTAACATTTTGCTGTGATGAACTGATGATATATGTTTTTTCTTAACTTTTTGGAAGCAATATTTTTGGATCATATATTCATAAAAATTCGGTTGATAGTCGGTTAACCGAAACCGACCAATGTTGTATCGGTTCGGTTAATTCGGTTATGAACCGAAATTCGATCGGTTCGGTTAATTTATAGAAAACGGTCGGTTGATTCGGTTTTATAGTTTCGGTCGGTTCGGTTAATTGAACCGACCGATGCACACCCCTAGTAATGGCCTAATTAAATGTTTACTTTGGTGAAATGTGAAATATTGTGGATTGCAATGGTTTTACCTAATCAATAATGCTTATATTCTTACTTATCTTGCAATGGTGAATTTATTTAATAATATTGTCTTCATGCAATGGTTTTAATTTAACCAAATTAAAATGTCAATAGTCAATGCATTGAATAGAAAAATGCATAATAAGCTACATACATTAGAAGGCCCTGAAATTTTCAAAATACTACCAAAGTTTACAATAAAAACATTCACTTCCAACTAGAATTCTACAACACAACCACTGTGTACAGTTACAAAATACAATCAGTGATTGTTGTTATCAAAATACTGGTGTTTGTTTAACATAAAATTCTAGCTAGAATTGATTGAGTAATGCAGTCTAACATAAAATTGGAAAGTTTTTTTTTTAAACAAAACAGACTATTAACTCCACTAGCCATTACAAAATACAAGAAAACAGTACACATTTAGCCCTTTTTGACTGCTTTTGTAGCTGAGAAAGCAGTACAAATTTCTTCTCTTCACTTGTAGGACCCCATTAGCCTTGCAGTTGGTTGTCCTTGTTGGAATTGCTCATACATTGAAGGCCCTGGAATTGTTGATGTTGAGGCAGTATAGGTCATTGGAAATTGAGAATCCTGTGTTAGGATGTCTTGCACAAAGGTATGCTCTTCTTCCTATGTGAAAAAAAGTTCAGAATGAAATGAAAGGCTTCAATGTAAAAGCAACATGAGAAGAGCATGATGAAGTACTTACTGTTATGTCTGGCATAGATGAATCAATATCAGCAGGTGGCTAGCCTTCAAGTGGATACAACACATTTGCTCCCTAAAAACAAAACAATAAAACAGAGCATAACCATATATCCCAATACATTCAATAAACAGAAACAGATACATATACAAATTCATTCAATCCATTCATAAATTCAGTCCACTCAATACACCATTCAATCCATTCACAAATTCAGTCTACTCAATAACTTCAATCCCAAAGTTCCATTCACAAAAAAAATTATAAAAACAAATAGTAGAAAAAACATTAAAACACTTACATCCTCAGCATTCTCATGACTTTCTTCAGGCTCTACTCCAACATCTTCATTCTTCTCTGCACAAAGTAGAAAAATAAATAGAGTTAGGTGATATGCAATTAACACTGGTTAGAACATACATAAAACACTAAATTTTTTCACCTTTTTGTTTCTGGCTTCAGAACATTCAACTTCATCAGTGTTTGGTTGTGGACATTTCCTGACATTATGTCCTTGTTGATTGCACCTGCTACACTTGATAAAGACTTATTGCCTTTTCAGTGTGACACCATTCTTACATTTCCCCCATTTTTTCCCTTCACCCGACTGTTTTTTCTTTGCAGTTGGAGGTCTTCCCACCCCTCTTGAGATCTTTGGTGGCAAAGGTGGTGCAAATTAAGTCTCTTCCCACAAAACTTGTCCATTTATCCCTTTAATAGATAAATCATACACCATCTTATACACATCCACTGTGTAATGCAAGTCCACAAAATCTTCTGGATTACCTTTTTCATTGTAGATGGCACACAGTGCATGCTTGCATGGAATCCTACTCAAAGTCCACAGCCTGCAACTACATTCCTTATCCAAGTCCACAGTATACTAACTCTCATCACAGCAAGAAATCTAATAATGCAATTTGTCTTCCTTGATGGGTATGCAATCACTCACTCTTTCACTTGTCTTTTGGATGATTTTGGAGATTCTTGGACACAGATATCCACTCCACTTTTTCTCTGTCCTTTCTCTATGAAGATTAAGTCTTTTCATCAACCATTCTCTAATCCATTCCAACATGCTGAGAATCGGCATCTCCTTTGCTTCTACTATCCATGCATTGAACACCTCACATCTATTGTTGAGCAACATATCACACTTGGGAAATTTAGAGAAGTGGGACTTGCTCCATTGTTCAGGTGGCTTCTCATCTAACCATTGCCAAACAACTTCATTCATATTCTTCAAAGCCATTATTGTCTGCTTGAAGTCACCCACAGTACTGGCACATACAGCCCTCCATAATGTATTTTTCAACTCTAATCCTCTGAAACATGTCTTGAAGTTTGCATGCAAATGCCTCACACAGAATCTATGTGAAGAACCCGGAAAAACCTCACCAAATGCTTGTATAAGCCCCTTCTGTTTGTTACTGATGAAGGTCATCTCATAGTTCTTGTATATGCTCAAGTCTACCTTCAAAACCCTTAAGAACATTTCCCAAATCTCATTGTTCTCCTTGCAAACAATAGCATAAGCTATGAGATATATGTTATTGTTGCCATCTACCCCTACAGTTGTTAAAAGCATCCCCTTGTGAGGGCCTTTCAAGAAACACCCATCCATACCTATGATTGGCCTACACCCGCCATAAAACCCTTCTTACAGGTAGAAAGACAAACATATAACCTATCAAACCTCTCTAATTCATCCTCATCAGTTTCAGTCCCCATAATAACCAGGGTTGCTTCTTCTCAACTCCTCTACATAGTCCCAAAGTTTACCATATTGAGCATCTGGATCACCTCTATCATTTTCAATGTCCTTCTCTTAACTCTATAAGTTGTATCTCTAGACACACTACACTCAATCTCCTCAATAATGTCCTGTCTAAACCTCTGGACTCTTCTTTTGGGATCACTTATAAACTTCTTCATGTACCTCTCACTCAACCATCTTGATTTCACATTTTTCACATTCATAGTGGTGGGACAAGTGTGGTTATCATTACACAATCTCACCCTAAAGGTATTCTCACCTGCAATCTTAATCAAATTCACCCTTCAGTTGCATGTACTCACATCACATCTTGCATAATATCTACTGGGATCACTCTTAGTAAATGTGACAGATCTATGTGTTTTAACAGCATATGAATTGACAGCCTTTTTAAAATCTTCTCTATTACCAAAAGTTAACCCAACACTAACACAAGATCATCATACACACATTTAGGATTGAAAATTGGGAAATTAGGTGGTCTATCCTCACCATCAGAGTCCTTATACTCATCAAAGTTAACATCTTTCCCAATAACATCATCATCAGAATAGTCAGACTCAATATCTACCCCTACACCACCATCAGTCCCTGCCCCCCTATACCATCCCCCTGTTCATTTTCATTTTTAGAATTCATGTTATAGTCCTCATCATTAATACCATCAGAACTAGTCCTTGTATTTTCCTCACCATTTTCATTGCCCATTAACTCAGCAAAGTCATTACAAATCACCTCATTTACCTCATCAAATTCAATTCTTCTAGTTTTTTAGCATAAACATGAAAACATCTAACATTCACATGTTTTAATACACATTCAGTTAACAATGCATCACTATGTAAAAGTCTGAACTCATTATTCTGAATAAAGTAGAACCTCCTATTCCATTGTCTCATTGTTAGTTCTGTCCACCTTTTCAAATCTTCTAGAGTAACAGACTCAGCTAGTACACAGTCATAGATAGTAACCCCTCACCCTTATATCCAGCTACAAGATAACTTATTAATTCACCTCCGTGATGAATGGTAATTGTAATTTGTTTGATGCAGGAATCTGTCAATTAAAAAAAAAATAGACTTAATATTCAAACCCTAACAACCCCACTCATATACAATAAAGAAGAATATTCTCTTGTCAATTAAATACACAAATAGTGGACCACAACCATATAACCCCCACCCCTACCCCACGTCTGGAAAACAAGACTCTAACCCCCATATTTAAAGGTTCAACAACCATTAAAAAATAGAAAATTGTCAGTGGTCCACATTTTGCACAATATCGAGTATAAATCCTACCCAACACTAGCCTTTCACAAGCCAATAGAACAAAAGTACACAACAAAAACGAAAAAGCCAAGGATAATTTACCATATCAAGGTGGTGGGAATTCTTTCAGTTTGCGATCACGTTTCTTCACCATCTTCAATTTTGGAGTTGTGGGCTTCTTCTCACTGGTCAACACAACTATTTGAGGTTCGGATTTGGGGAT
This sequence comes from Scutellaria galericulata, assembly GCA_946896805.1. NCBI lineage: Eukaryota > Viridiplantae > Streptophyta > Magnoliopsida > Lamiales > Lamiaceae > Scutellaria > Scutellaria galericulata. The sequence continues at coordinate 8,317,507 of OX335798.1, read as the reverse complement.
TTTGATAAGGATTTTCAGGGTTCAGAATTGGTGAAGGAAACGGGGTATTTTTCTGCAAATTTTGGTGAAGGGAATAGGGTATTCTTCTAAGTGAAATTAGGGTTCACTTTGGATTTTAGGGGGAATTTTCCCTCTCATTCCCTGGGCCCATTTTTTATTACACGTGGGAGAGGAGATTTAATTTATAAATGTTACATAGCTAAATAACCCGCCACATCAGCGAATTGAGCCTGTAGAACCCGAATTAGGGCGGTCACGTGCAATTTCAGTCCAAATAAGCAATTCGGGCTGAAATTGGGCAAAATTGGCGAGGCCCGACAACTTAATGTCCTAAATTGCCAACATGAAATTTTTTTTGTTTGAAATTGTCAGACCCTCTAACTTATAGGACAAATAAAGTAATAAACTCAAGTTTTTATTCAAAAACTCATTTGGAGAAATAACACAACATCCAAACCAAACACAATATTAAATTAAACCCAACACTTAACATTCAAACTAAACACATCAAATATTTAACACAACTTAACATGAAGAGTATAAACCCACAATAACCCAACTAACTTAACTAACCCAACACACGAACCAAATGTGCCCTTTCTTTGAATTATTTCTTCCCTTGAACTATGCCTATTTGCTATGTCTTCTTCCCTTCTATTTATCTCTTTCAGTTTTTTTTTTTTTTGGTTCAATTAATTTTTTTTTCATTTCTCTCATTGTTGAAAGTTTTTATGGTCTATCATTTCATTGATGAAAAAAAAACTATATTGTATCTATTTACATCTTGTTTTATGCTTTATCCTACTTTGTTTTAATAATATATATATATATATATATATATATATATTTGATGTATAATATATAATTTATTTATTAAGTTTGTTACCATTTCTTTGACCACCATGTGTTATATTTTTTTATTAAATAAGTATTAATTTATTTAAATTGAATAACTATTAATGAATCGGTTCTAATTTGTCTTATGTGAATAATTATTTAAGTATGTTAATATAAGTGTATACATTGAAATATATTTAATAAATGTTTTTTATGTAAAATATAAATAAATATGGTTTAAAGGGTAATCAGACACATAAGTAATAATTAATAATATTAAAAAAAGATACGATTGTGTGAAACATTTGTTGAATTCTACTAAAATTGTCTGCATGTACTACTCTCAGATTAAATGAAATACACAGTGATTATTGAAAATTTATTGTACTCAAATGAGTAGATTAGTCTTTTATCAATTTCCTTAATCAATATGCAAAATTTTAAAAAAGAAATTTAATTTGAAACGATACATTTGAACTTGAAACTCTAGCCACAACCTAAAGATGTGAGTTCTCTTTTCTTTTGCAAGAAACGGGGAAAAACTTAGGCATATTTATATGAAAAATACACTCTAATTTGACCTCTAAACGTGAGAAAGGAATCTAAGTTTTCATGTATTCTGCTATGTAGTAAAAAAGACTGCTCTTCTGATAAATTTTGGAGTTTAAAAGAAAATTCACTCACTCTCTCTTTCTCTTTCTCTGTAATAAACATGAAAAGTTGGATGCAATGATAAGTCCATGTGATGACAATAGTTGTATGGTTGGTTTTTGTGCAGAGTCACTGTCTATGCCAGATCACTGTTACTTAACATTATATGCAGCAATAATGAAACTATTTTACCTGGATTCATTATTCATTTTGCTAGGTATGATCACCAATCACAAATAAACTTTTTTATTATTTGGGTCTTTTATCATTTTAATGTCATTTTAGTATGTTGATTCGAAACTATCAGAATTTGAAAATATTGCATAAATATGAGACGAAAGTTTAATGAGGCTGATAATTTGTTTGAAATATTGCAAGTTGACTATTTATTGTGTTTTGAGTTTATAAAATGGAACAAAATCCAACATATTCCTATTGTAGTAAAGTGACTCAACAAGGAGTTGGACAAATAATAAGACAAAGAGCTGCTTAGGTTAACCTATTAAGTTGTGTAAAATTTGTAGAGTGATTCCTTCCAATACACAACATCCAAAAATCTCAACTCAAGTGACTATACTTTAAGATGAATGTCAATGTGAATTTGAACTAAGAGGATACCTCAAATGGTCCCCAAGTAAGTGTCTTTCTCCATCTGTCTTTTACGCGACTCTTTCTGACTTAGTAGGTGTTGAGTGATATTTGTGGAATCAGTAGGACATGCCCTTCAATCGAAAAACCCCCACTTGTCTGAAGAATGAAAACCCGGAATTTGTTTTTTCTTAATATGAAAAAAATATATTGAAATAGTTTTCTTAAATCATGTTTTTGGATTTAGAAAAATATTTTAAATTGCATTTGCCATCTTTTATAATACATATTGCATAATTATGTTCAGTAAAATGAAGAAAAAACAAAGAATAAAGGTTATTGTTACGTAGCCGGTTGAACCGTGAATCACTAACCAAAGCGATTTGACCACCGATGAGGTTCCACAAACACTAGAGTTTCTATTGAAATCTCTGTCTGGATTCATTACTAAACTAGTAGATTTATTGACTTACATGTCGAAGGATTTAGCCTCTGAAGATTAGTCCAACTGGCACAATGAGTTGCCTACTCCCATAAACTAGTACATCTATGATCCCAACTAAATAGAAAAAAGTTCAATACGAAATACGTATCAGATTCTAAACAACAACACAACAAGAAGAATGGACAATAATTGTAGAAACAAGCTTCTAAGTCAAGGATCCATGCCAGTAAGGAGAAGACTACAAAAGTATTAACAAATCAAGGTTAATAATGGAATCTCAGTCCAACGTAGATATATTAAGAAAACAATAAGGATCGTATCTACTTGTGGAAAACTAACAACGACCCTAACATGAAAATAGTACTTATCATTAATAATTGCTATAATCCTCCATCTAATGCCAAATGGCAAACCATCCATGCAAACAAGTTGAGAAAAGAATCATCAATACGAAAAAATCTCATGTTAAATTACAGGATAAATAGGAACATACAATCATGTAACACAATATATCCTACCACTCAAAAAACTGAAGATTTAATACAATAAGGAGCTTATTACAATCAAAATCATCATTAATTAGCTTCAAACTATGAGTGACAAACATGACTGGTGCATCAGTGATGCACCCTAAATCCATAATATACACTCTACAACAATGTGATTTGAATTGAATCACGATAAACTTTTCTTATTACCAAATCAGACACATTCTACCTCGCAATCGCCAGCTCCCCAATCTTATCATCTTCAGAAACCATGTCTGAACTCTCTCTCACCGATGCATTTGGCCTCAATTTAGACACTCTATCTCTACCACCACCAAGAACCACGGCCCTTACATTAGGCCTATGACTATCACCTAATCGAAGAATCTCTAATCTTAAACTAGACACCCTTTTTGCCGATTCCATCTTTGTTTCCAATCCATCATTAGCCTCACAATCAGGGCTGGCCATCAACTCCATCAAATTACACCGAACCCCCAAATCCGAGTACAATCGTCCCGTTTTCCTCAATGCTCTCCCAACTTTAGCATCACCATCATCAAGGTTCCTAGCTTCACCACCTTTAGCCATGGATTGAACAGGTCTACCCACATTCTCCACCATCAAACAAGGATTAGCTAAGCCATTCCAAGAATGAAGAGGAACCAATCTACTCAACTCACTCAAACACTTGACCACCTCCTTCATTGATGGCCTTCTCTCCCTACAATTCCTCACACATTTCGCCGCCACCACCACCAACATCTTCCTCACCATTGCATCCTTAGGAGGCACAACTCTTGGATCATAAACAGCCAACAATTTCCCTCTCCTTATCAAGGGAATGGCCCAATCGACAATTGAAGGCGGCGAATTCCCCATATCTATAGCCTTTCTCCCACTAATAATCTCCAAAAGCAAAATCCCAAAACTAAAGACATCAGTTTTAGTACTCAAATTATCAGGGGTGACATAACAAGGATCCAAATATCCCATAGTCCCAGCAGGTGGAGTTGATCTCAATCTATAATCATCTACACACCTCAAAGCCAACCCAAAATCACCTAACCTAGCATCGAAATTTCTGTCAATCAACACATTAGCTGACTTAATATCACGATGAATTACAGGTGGGCTCAGAGAATGGAGGGTATCAATGGCTTTAGCAGTTTGCAATGCCAATTTGACCCTCCTCCCCCAATTGAGGGGCCGCGAGCTCGTATGCAGAACATCATATAGAGTTCCATTGCACATGAATTCGACCACCAAGAGGCGATCTTGGGAGTCGTTCTTACTGAATCCAACGAGATTTACTAACCTTGGGCTCTGAAGCTTGGACAGAATGTCGATTTCGTTGTCGACTTCGTTAGGGTTATCGGAGATGGGGGGTTTGTGGGAAGTTCTGGAGGATCTCTTGACGGCGACGAGGCGGCCGCCGCGGAGGACGCCTTTGTAGACGAGGCCATGGCTGCCTCTGCCTAAGAGCTTGGTGTGGGAGAAGTTGTTGGTGGCTAATTGGAGATCTTTGTAGTTGAATTCCTGGATTTTGATGGGCTTTTGGGAAGAGAGATGGGGTGAAGATGGAGAGGAGGTGGAGGCATGAGAATCGGCAGTAGAGATTGAGGATTGGGAATTGCAGGAAAGGTAACCCATCGAGATGTTGTTGATGAATAGAGATGTAATAATGGGTGGCTTTTTATTGCATGCGAAGTGTTTGTATAAAGGATTCAGAACTGAAACTGGGCAAAAATGGTAAAGCCGGTGGTTACCTTTTGCTGAGGAACTCTAGAGAGAGAAAGGGCAGAGAGGGAGAGAGATTTGATTAGGGCGATAGTAATAGGGGCGATAGGGGTGGCAAGATTTGGTTGTTATAGCTCCAGAAATCTTCTAATAAATGTTCCATTGATGCTCTTGTCTTTCATTAGAATGAAACTCATATTTGTTTGTTAAAAAAAAAAAACTGAACCAAAAAAGTAAAAAAACTGAAAAACCAATGGTTTTTTTTTTTCCCAAGAGGAAATGACCACATATATCATGAAACATATAAATCAATACCCTTTATACCATTAAGGATAATAAATAGTTTTTTTCTATCACTTGTACCCTAAAAGTGAAAGGAAATTCTATTTCTTGTCGAATGAGTCGGATGATGTTGACGGCTACATACAGCAATTCACATGCAAACAGTAAAATTTACTCACATACAAACAGTAAAGTCCAAATTCATCTATTTAAATGGAGTTCACTCTCTTATTTGGTAAATTGAAATCTTTCATGTCTTAGTCACATGATGATTTAGAGAGAAAAGAAAAAAGAAAATTTGAGTGAGTTTTCAAGTCAAACGAAAATTATTATCACAACCTTGAAGAAATTTCAGAGCAAGAATTTATTTAATGTTGTTTAAATTTTTTAAATATTAAATGTTCGTTTAATCTTTCAGGCCTTACTCACACAAACAATTTAAAAAAAATTTGGCCTTAATATTAATTTAATGTTTGATAAGCCTCAGTTAAAAAATTTGTTTGGTAAATTGTTAAATTATTAAATCTTCGTTGAATGTTTATTAATTGTTTAATGTTATGGCTCATATAAAATGATTCAATTGCTTTAATTAATATTAATTTTAAGCCAAATGTCATCAAGAGAAAAGTCAGAAATGCTGCCCCAATCACTTTTTCTAACTATTTAAATGTTCGTTGAATCGTTTAAATTGCTAGAAGTTTTAATTGTTTATTAAATGGTTTAATTTTGGCCTTGATTTAAGTTTGTTCGTTTAATGTTTGTTTGGTAAAAAGTTTAAATTGTTTGATTTATTATATTGTGTGAAAAAAAAAATCAATGTAAGGGTTAAACGAACATTTTGGAAAATGTTCGTTTAGCCCTTGCAAGATTAAATTGTGTAAATATCGAATATTATTAAAATTGTATGAAATAATTAGGGTTAAATGAACATTTTGGAGAATTTTCGTTTAACTCTAAAAATGTTTGTTTGTTTCTTGATTAGTGAAATTGTGTAAATATCGAAAATTATTAAAATTGTATGAAATAAATAGGGTTAAACGAACATTGTGTAAAATGTTTGTTTAACCTTAAAAATGTTCGTTTAGCCCTTGATTAGTGAAATTTTCTAAATATTGAAGATTATTAAAATTGTATGAAATAAGTAGGGTTAAACGAATATTTTGGAAAATGTTCGTTAAACCAAAAAAATGTTCCTTTAGCATTTATCTTCCTACCACCCACGAAGATTTCTTGAAAAATGGTTTACAAACCACCCACTCACGGAGATTTCTTAAAAAAATTTAAAAGATGAAAATGGTTTACACCCACCCACCAACAAGGATTTCCTTAATGAGAACCTTTTTTGATCGTTCAATATAAAATCTTTTTTTCATTGGATGACAGGTTGTTGTTGGGGTCCATAAATGTCTCAATCAATTGCACTTCCCAATAATATAATGGTATTTTGGGACCTATTATTATATTTTATGGTATAATAAGTTCAATTTTTATATAAGATGATAGATTGAGATCCTATTATATCTATAATGACAATTTTGGTCGGGCTCCCTTTGTTCCAAAGTATTTGTCATAAATTAAGGACTAAAAATTAATAAGAATGTCTTTTCATAATATCAATGTTTTTTCCCATTCATTTCTAAATTGACTACAGATGAGATAATATAAAAGCACAAAAAACTCACTCACGTATATAAAAGAAAAAAATAAGGAAAATATTGAGAAGAAAAATGTAGAACTTCGTGTGAATAAATTTTATAGAGATTAAGTAGGTAAATCCAAAATTAAGGAATGTTTTAGGAACTAACTAAAATAATAATTAATTTGAAACAAAATTTAACCTCCATAACAATATTTATTTTTAATGGAGTATTTTGACTAAAATTAGTGACGATACCAATAAAATTCTTTTTTTTTTAAGAGAAATTTCAGTTAATTAACAAATTAATCAATTATTACTTTAAAGATAACATATGTCAAAATTTAGGATCGTAAACTATCGTCATATTTTAATCAAAGGAAATCTGACAAATTTTAAATAAACTAAGGGGTCGCTTGGTATGTTTCAAGGAATGGTAATGATAGTAGTAAAGAATGAAATGAATATTCTCTTTAAATTTGTGTTGTTTGGTTTACCAAAATTCTTTAGGAATGGAATCAACTTATTATTATTATTATTATTATTATTATTATTAGTAGTAGTAGTAGTAGTAGTAGTATTATTATTATTATTATTATTATTATTATTATTATTACTACTATTATTATTATTACTATTATTAGTATTATTATTATTATTATTATTATTATTATTATTATTATTATTATTATTATTATTATTACTATTATTATTATTATTGTTGTTGTTGTTGTTGTTTTAGAAAATAGAGTTGTGGAATGAAAGTCATTTATTAGGAAAACCTAAGTAATCGTGATTTCTTAGTATTCGAATTTCAAATCAAAACACTCTAAATCCATTCTCTTTCCATTGCGTAGTTGCAAAGGTGCATACCAAGTTGCCCATAAATTACTGATGTGTTAGTAACAATCATAGTATGCAAATTGTATTTGTAACTAGAAAATCTTGGACACTTCCAATTCAAACTACCACTGACAGTGAAAATATTTTTCAACCACGACTTAATATTAATATTTTATTTGAAAATCTTATATTTTATTGAAAGTATTTCTCCTGGCTTTAATTGGTGCATATGGTACAGTTTTTATAATTTTAGCTTTTTGAATCTTTTTCCCTATTAACCGTTTAAGTTTTTTTCCATTGAATCTAGAATCTAAATAAACGGTTGATGCTTAAATTAGCACCATGTATGGTTGTAGGCTGCAGCACTTCAGCTTTGTAAATATTAACAGATTTTGGTCATAAGTTATAACTAAAATATATTTGTTGTAACATAAAAATTCTATACACTTAGTGCACGGATCTATGGTTCGTGCATTCGGATCGACCCGGCCACCACGCACAACCACAGATCGTCACACACCTGCACGCGCTATCAAGCCGTGCATAAATTCGCCCAAATATGCTCTCAAGTGTCATACATTTATGTTATGTTAGTCATACATTTTAGTAATGTTAGTTATACATTTAGTAATGTTAGTTGTACCTTAACATATGTATGTTATTTCTACATAAAAGTATGACTAACATAGTATAAAAGTCAGCGGTTTTTTTTTTAAGTTAAAATATTGCGCTAAGGTTATGATATCTGGACATAAAGGTATGACTAATATAACATAAATGTATGACTAACATAACATAAAAATCAGGAAAAAAAAGGTGCGGATCCAAACCCGACCCGAATACATGAATCTAAGATTCATGCACTAGTTGCACAAGAGACCTACTCTTGTTGTAATATTCATTATTCATATTATAATATTCACTATTGCTATACATCAAATATATGTATATGTAATCCACGGCAAATGTTATACTTCCTTCGATCTCAATTAAGAATTGTTACAAAGTTTTTATCACAGACTATATAATATTAAAAATTGAATATATAATACCTTTAACTAATCAAAAAATTTAGTATTCAAAATTAAAAAGCAAATCAAGTTAATTTCATAAAAGATAATATCAAAATCTTAAATTTTAACTAATGAATATTAATAAAGATATTTGGAAATAAAATGCATAAAAATCTAGAACGACAATTAATTGAAAATAAAATTTGACCTCTAAAATCACACTTAATTGAGATTGAAAGGAGTATAAAACACACGTCATTAATTTGGAATGTATATACATTATAAGTTTCGTAGATGCATATTAATTTTGATTAGGGAGAGATGAAGAACTCCCCTACCTGACCGTAGTCCCCTCAATCGGATGAGACGTAAATCGAATGATAAAAATTTCTTCTCACATCGCCACATACCTTACCAACTCGATTGTGCCCCTGTGGGCGATGCATATTAATTTTATGAAATACATCATGTGCCGTGTTTAAAATCGATTTGTATATATTTATTGAAGTATATGTAATCTGAGACACTCTTATAAAATCGTCTTACTAATTTTGTTCAATGAAATTGAACCTAATTTAGATAATTCATTTTAACTTAATAATGAGGTAGATGAATTAGGTTGAACTTATTACTAGATGTGATCCGTAAAATACTCTTGTCCAATTTTTATCATACAATTTAGTATAAATATATTACCAAAATCATAACATCGAAAAAACTCGACATCATTAAAGCTCGTGGATGGTAAGGAAAAGTAGAAAGGGAAATAATATTGAAGGACATATATATAGGCACATGCTAATATCCCATCATTGATGCAAACACATATCGGTTGATTCAATTCAAAGGTACTGGAATTTCTCATTTCAATGTGTAAAACATTTTAATTTATTTAAATAAGTCCTTATTTTTTGGCTTTTTCTTGGTAGGTTTGGTCCAAATGCAATAATTCGATAAGTACTGACTTTTTATGGTACGAAAAGATTTTTTCCCACATCCTTTTACCTTCTTTCACATAATTGCAATTTGTGACATTTTTATAATATAATGGGTGTTTCATGTTGAATATGTACCCTTTTTCTTTCCTATATACGTGTATATGAATGTCGTAGAGGTATATGTAAATGTGTAAAAATGGATAATTGATGATACAGACAGTTATAGTTTCATTAATACATGTAATATCAACTTTATGAGAAGAATATGTGAATGCATATATGTAGATAAACAAGGAAATAATAAAACATATGATCTACTCTTATTATTAAACTCGGAAAGTTGCTACAACTTTTTTTTTTTTTTTGAAAAAAACAAATATTGATAGTCAATAAACCAGGACACAAGATAAAATTTACGACGCATCATATTAATATTAGCCAAGACTAAAATTAAATTAGTATAGATTATTTCAGCATATATATAGCTTAAGGCCAAATATAAAACCCATTTAATAAGTCGGTGGTTGGTGGTTTCTTCTATTCAATTTGAGTGGTTTTGCCATGTTATGAAAATAATAATAATAATAATAAAATAAAATAAAGATTAGACAAGGCATCAGTAAAAGGGGGACTTTAGCAATGCCCTCGATGTGAAGGCACCAACATGGATAAAATTTATCCACGGTTTTTATGATCAGCTTGTCGATAGTGGGTGGGTCTTCTAATTCAGATTCTAAAAATTAAAAAAGATTTTAAAAAATAGTATAAACATGATGTAGGAAAAGTAAATAACGGTGGTAATAACAAATTAGAGAAAAATATTAAGTTCCACCGACAATAAAAATAAAAAATTAAAAGGAAGACGGAAAAAAGAAAAAGGAAAGCTAAAAGACTTTCTCATAGTACATTTCGTAGAGAAATTTATCCAAGTATGAAATCGTTTTATAAATCATGATTTAAGAGACGGAATTTATATTAATAGTTTTATATTTATGATTCATATCAAAAAGGCTCACAATTAATTTTTAAGTAAAAAATTAATAATTTTTTTTTAAAAGTAAAAATTTTGAATTAGTTTTAAAAGAAATAATAATTAATACTTAAAAATGAAAATTTGCAAGTTATTAGTAGGGCAGCACTTATGTGCCCCGGGGGAATGTGCCCCCAACATTATTTTTTTATTTTTTTTTATTTTTTTCCTTTTTTTCGCTTCTCACTTCTCGTTGTTCCTTCCTTTTTTTTCTTTTTTTTTTCTATTTTTTTGGTTTCTTCCCCTTTAATTCATTGTTTTTCTTCTTCTTCTTCATCTTTTTTTTTTCTCTCTTTCTTCTCAATTTCTCATTAATTGCTACAAAATGATACCTAAAAAGTATACAAAGTGATACCTAAATAGTAGACAAGTGATATTTTTCATTAAATGAACAATTAATACATTAAGAGTAAATATGTAATACCTTATACTATAAACATTAGTAATACCTTATACTATAAACATTAATACCTTAAATGTAAATATGTAATACCTTCAAAGTAAATATGTAATACCTTAAATGTGCATATCTAATACATTATACTATAAACATTAATATCTTAAAGGTAAATATGTAATACCTTAAAGGTGCATATCTAATATCTTATACTATAAGCATTAATACCTCAAAAGTAAGCATGTAATACCTTAAAAGGTGCATATGTAATATCTTATCTATAAGCATTAATACCTTAAAAGTAATATGTAATACCTAAGAGTATACAATTGATACCTTAAGAGTATACAAATGATATCTTATAAACATACAATTGATACCTTAAGAGTTGTCTTATACTATAAGCACTAAAACCTTAAAAGTAAATATGTAAATAAGAAGAATAAAAACAAGAAAATAGAGAAGAAGAAGAAGAAGAAGAAGAAGAAGAAGAAGAAGAAGAAGAAGAATGTACAAAACAAATTAGAAGAATAACAAATCGATAAGAAAATAAATTAAGAAGAAGTAGAAAAAAAGAAAAAGGAAAAAGAAGAAAACAACACTATTTCTGCACTAATACCTTAAGAGTAAATGTGTGATACCTTAAGAGTAAATGTGTGATACCTTAAAAGTAAACAATTGATACCTTAAGAGCATACAACTAATACCTTTACTGAAAATCTTAAGATTTCAAATGTTTCATCATCTTCTTCCTCAAAATTTTTGCAAATCACGATTTCATTATATTTTTCGTCAAATTTTCTACAAATCATGTTTTCATATTGTTTGAAATAATTTATTTTCAATGTTTTAAAATTATTCATAAATAAAAAAGGGGAAAAAACCTCATAAATGATTTCATGACAATTTATAAAAGAATAAGAAGAAGATAGACAAGAAGAATAAGGAGAAGAATAAGAAGAAGAATAACAAATCAATAAGAAAAGAGATTAAGAAGAAGAAGGAGAAAGAAGAAAAAAAAAAGAGGGTAAAAAGAAGAAAACAACATTGTTTCTGCATAATACTTGAAGAGTAGATGTGTGATACCTGAAGAGTAAATGTGTGATACTTGAAGACTAAATGTGATAATACCTGAAGAGTAGATGTGTGATACCTGAAGAGTAAATGTGTGATACTTGAAGACTAAATGTGTGATACCTGAAAAGTATATATAATCAGTTTTTGCACGGCCACACCATAATAGGGCGCATGGGCGCTCATGGAAGCAGCCCACGCGCCAAGTAAGGTTGGGGGCACGGATCTTAGATCCGTGCCCCTGGGGCATACAATTTTTTGCCTTATTAGTAATACTTTTTGAACTAAAAAAATAATATCTTTTTTTATAAGAAAATCTTCACATAAAGAAAAAAGACAAATATTTAAGTTTTGAGTTTGGATTGAACTGTTCATTGATCATATAGTGGTCTATTTATTTTAAAATGAGATTTCCTCACACACACAAATATTATGAATTAAAATATAGAAGATGATCTTATATACTTTAGAAGAATAATAAACTTTTTAAGGTGAAGATTATGATGATTAAAGTTTGAATCTAAATCAAACAAATTTTCTATTATTGTCTTGATTTCTATTCACTATTTGTCAACAAAATTAAAAGTTCAATACACGCAGTGAAATAATGAGAACAGAACCACAAGTTTATAACTTAAAAAATACATTATTGTCTTGATTATAATAAACTCCACTACAAAAAATAGACGATATACCGACAGACGTATTTTGTCAGAATTTACGACGGAATGTAGTCGGCAAAAGCAAAATATATCTTTTTAAAAAGTCGATGGTTTACCGACGGACCATCGACGCCAGACCAACGGAAATTCCCGACGGCGAATTATCCGTCGGGAAACAAGTCTTTCCGACGATATTCCCGATGGATATCCGTCAGTAATTTACTGACGGAAAAATCTGTCGAAACATGTAGCTGAAACATTGTTGTTTATGTAGCCATCGATTTTCATGAAGAAACGACATCGTTTTAGGCAAGCTTAGCAACAGATATTTCGTTGGTAAAATTGATAAAAATAAAACGACATTGTTTTTTCAAAGTTAGCGACGGAATATCCGTCGATAATTTGGAAATGAAGAATTCGTCGCTATTCTGTTGTAAGCCTAAAATTTAGGATATTTTTTTCAACAAAAACCTTTTTTTGATGATTTATCTCCAATAATGTTAATTTAATTATTGTTTCTAATATATTAATAATCATAATATACCAATTTTAATGTTGTATTATTTTAATTATACGTACATGATGTGTGAACTAATAATTACGTACATATCCCGGTTGGTAGCTAGCAAACTTTATCTTAATCTAATTAAGATATATAATTATCAATTAGATTGTTATCCATCAACCGTAATCTTGTTATTGTAGTAATAGAACAATTATATACTTTTATTATTTATGTCATTCAAACGATCGATTTTACATATTTGAGAATATTTAATCGAACATGTACATATATCATCGACCAATTTTGCAAGTTCATTGTCATGTTTGATTGAATCAAATTCGTTTATAAAATTGAATTATTCATATAAGATTGTAGAACTCAAACTATGGTTTTGGAACAAAATTCGGGAAAAAAAGTCACAAAAAATGTGTTGAAAGTGGAACGAGAAACTTACCGACGGAATTCTATTAATATTTTCATTGTTAGAAAATGAAAACAACACCGTTTTTTAGAGACTACTAACGGAAGTTTTCAAATAGTACGACGTCGTTTTTTTTCTCCCAAAAAATTTTGGGTAAGTTAAAATGACGTCAGTTTTGAGCCTGAAAAATTTACCGACGGAATATCCGTTGGTAAGTCCGTCGGTACCTACGACATAAATTAGGTTGTAGACCCTTCTCCCTCCCCCTTCTCTCTCCCTCTCTTTGCCTCGCCATCGCCAACCGGAGTCCGCCGCCCCACCACCACCCGAAGCAGCCGCCTCCGTCGCTCTCTCTCTCTCTCTCAACTCCTCTCCCTCCATACCACCCTAAGCCGTCGCCGCCCTGCCCCCAAATCCCCCAATCAGCAGCCGTCGCCCCAGCCCCCCACTGCCCCCAACCCCCAGCCCTTCCACTGCCCTCCAACTCCTCTGCCCCTCCTCCCCCAACCCCTCTCCCCCACAGCCCTCCAACTCCCCTGCCCCCATTCCCCCAACCCCCATCATCGCTCTTCATTGGAATTAAGGTTAGTACCCCTAACCTCCGCCTTTGTTTTATTAATTATGTTTTAATTATAGTTGATTAATTTTAATTTAATTTAAATTGATTATGTTAATTATTGAAATTTAGTTAGGTGGATTGTTAGTTTTGTTGATTTATTTGTAGATTAGTTTGCATAACTTAGAATTATGATTAGTTAATTTTATGTTAGTTTAATTAAATTGTTAGTTTATAATTTATAATTGTTAGTTTGATATGTTAATATAATATGTTAGTTTAATAAGTTAATTGATATGTCGAATTGTTTGTTTGGGTCATTCTTTTTCGAATTGTTTGTTATATTTGTGAAATTGTTGGGAAATACATACTGATTTTGTGCACAAACAGAGAGTCGATAACTTGGTATATAAATGCATGCATCAAAATGCTGCCAATTTTTTTTTAAGAGTTTAGTGTTTAAACATCTTAGTATAATTTTAGGTTAGTTTAGGTTATAATTTGCTATAACGTTAGTTTAGGTTTTTGTTTATGTAGTTAGTTTTGAATAACTTATGAAAAACATTAGATTCATTCATATATCGAAATGCTAGAATGTTAGTTTGTGGAATTGTTGGGAATTGCATGTTATTTTCTTATAGAGACGGAGAGTCGATAACTTGGTAGATTAAAAAATAAGTCAAAATGCTGCCAAATTTTCCTTAGAATTTATTAGATAATACATTGCTATAGATAATATACGTTTTCATATTTAGATGACTGGAAGAGGTCACCGAGCTTCCCATGAACGAGGTATTCTTCGAGGCGGTCTACATGGTGGCCAAGCCGGCCGTCATCGTCTACGGGACGAGCGAGAGCACAGTACTCCAGAGCATACGCCCCCACCTACCCATTCAGTGGTTCGACCGTTGGAGTGTGTTCCACCTGCATCTTTGTCGGGCTTATCACATCAAGCATCACAGGTGCCTACAGCTCGACGTATAGTACTATGGATCGAGTCCGGAGCGTGAGTAATTGCTTTAGTTTTTTGATAAATTTTTTTATTATTTAATAAAAGTTGTTTATATATAATTGAATCCAATTGTGCAGCATAATGTCTTCACTTCAATGCTCATCCTTTTTAAAGGATGTATTCGAGAGCTATCTTGATGTGAAGGGCTTCAGCTGGAAGCTCGTCTCACTCGATACGAAGTCGGTATACTGGAGGAGTTTTCGGTAATTTTTATACTTTAAAAACCTTCTAAATTTATTATTTTTAATTTTTCAAATTTATATGATTTAATAATGGTTTTCTGGAGAAATGATGCACTTGGGATCCGGTGCTGGATGAAGAAATCCAACGAATGTATCCAGAGAAAGCTGCGACCCGCTACCGCGATCTCATCAACGACTGAAAATGGAAATGGTTCGGAAAGGGGAAGCAGTCTGAGTGCATTCCGGACTTGACCTGGAAGGGGTTCTTAAACTATTGATCTGACCCTGCGGTCAAGGCGATGTCCGAGTAGGCCTCCAAGAACAGTTTGAGTGAGCCTCTCGGACCGGGTACTAGATTCGCCAAACATAAAGGCAGCTCTCGGTCGACTGTGAAGCACTTGAAAGATTTCATAAGTATTTGTACTCTCCATCTTTCAATTTATTATTAATTATAATTAATATTGAAGTTAATTTTAATTTATTTACGCAGTTCAAGAAAAAAGGTGCACCGGCCCTTAAGCACGAGCTCTTTAAGAGGTTGCACGGGCCTTTCGAAGATGGGACATACACCAATGGCAGGGCTAGTGCAATTGATGTAAGTACTTTTTTTATATTTTATTTAACTGGTCATTTTTATTTATAATTGTTTTACTTCTAATTTTTTTTAACTTTGATGATATTTTCAAGAGGTTTTCCAAGAGAGGATGATCCAACTCAGTACTCTGGATGAGGGCTTGATGGAGTCTCGTCCAGTTAACTTAAACCGGCTATACATCGAGACAACCGGTGTGAAGAGATGGCGGATCTACAGACTGGAATCGGTCGGCAGGAGACGAAACTTGACAAGATGTGCCACATCTCATGCTACATCTCCCAATCCAGTGGACTATGACCGGATCCTGCAAAAACATGAAGAGCAGTCAAGGGCGTACGAAGAGAGGGTGGCAGAGATTGAGCGCAATCAGGTGGAGATGGAACACAAGCATGCAAAGGTCATATGACAATAGGAGGAGATGAAGAAACTCATGTTGTCCCAGGCTTTGATCATAGAGCATCTTAGCAAAAATAAGCCAGTATCGCCCCTGCACTGATCAACGGAGATGAACGAACTCAGGGTAATAGACGCCAAGGATGAAATGAGGATGGGTTCATGAACAATTTAATTTTCAAATAATTTTATTTAAATTTGTAATTAATTTCTTGAATTTTTTAATTTTAATTTCATTTTAAAATTCATTATTTTTTATATATCCCAAAATCTTCAAAATATATATATATATATATATATATATATATATAACATTACCGACGGAACATATTCCATCAGTAAATAATAGACAAAATAAGACTTTCCAACGGAAGAATATCCTTCGGTAATAATGACAATATCGACGGATATTCCGTCTGAAAATTTGAGAAAATTCCATGGATTTTCCATTGTTTTCCTATGTCTGTCGGAACTTTACTAGCGATCGAAATTGTTGTCGGCGATTTACCGACGGACTATAAATTCTGTCAGTAAATCATTACCGACGAGGATAATAATGATGGATTTTTCTGCGGACGGAATATCATTGATTACCGATGGATATATCAGTCAGTAATCCACCTAATTTTTGTAGTGCGTGAAACTATTTGATTTTATGATTCCAATATTTTACTCTCACTATTGCATTATATCCATCGTATAAAATTATTTACAAATATTGAAAAAATATTTAATATGTCTAATTTAAATATAAAATAATTACAACCTTCCTTCAGCTGAACTCATAAAGTTCTACAAGTGGAAGACCTCCCAATAAAATCAAGACATATGTAAAGTTGGGAAAATTTCTTTAGCAGTTATAATTTAAAAGCAAATTTTATATTTTATAATGTGACAAATGAAATAAATTGCATCTTTAAAATAAAGTACGTCATAAAACTAATTAAAATAACATAAAAAATTCTTGTGAAACTAGAGCATGGATCCTAGATCCATACAATTCATGTCGACCCGACCCGACACGTGCTCCCACGCACCTCCACGCGTCTAAATATGTGTGCTTATACAATTGGGCGCTTGTTCATGTTTCTGGAAATATATGTATATATTTATGTTGTAATATTCATTCATTTATGTTATAACATTCATACATTTATATTATATTACTCAGATCTTTAATACTTTGTTTAAACATTTATGTTATATTAGGTGTACTTTCATGTTATAATAATATAACATTTATGTTGATATAAATGTGTTAGTAACTTATATACAGATATGATTGTAATGATATAAAGATATATGAATATCACATAAAGGTGTCATATTGATACAAATTGTGTTGAAATTGGGTTTTCTTTTCGAGTTACAGAATTACTTAAATGTTATGATATTTGTAAATAAAAATCATACAAATATACTATAAAAATTACACTAATATAATATAAAGATAATTATATGAATAAAAAAACCGTGAATTCGAATCCACCCGATTACAACATATAACCGATTACAACATATAACTAGTGCACAAAAGACTGTCTCTCAAAACAAATAAGGCTTTTAATACTGTTCCGCTATCTAGAAAAATCTTTAGTAAATTATTTGATCTATAGTCCAAAGGATAAAAAAATCGTGAGCAGATTTTTCGGCGATATTTCGAGATTTTGGAGTCTCTGACATAAAAAACACCGGTCATATTTTTTCGACAAAAAATCGGCGAAAAATTGACAAAAAATCATTTTCGACCAAAATATCGCGATATTTTGGAGTACTGTGCACGTGTGGCCGCCACGCGCCTGATTTCCTTTTTTTTTTTCTTTTCTTTTTTCCCTGCTGATTTCTTTTCCTTTTTTCTTTTTCTTTTTTTTTTTCTTTTCTTCCTTATTTCTTTTCCTTTTTTTTTGCCCTTTTCATTATGAATTCAATTTAAGTAAAAAAAATTTTATTATGAATTTTTTTATGGTGTATTTGGAGGATATCTATTAAAATCAAGTTATTTATCTCTCTTTATATATATATATATATTTTTGTATATGAGTGATTAGTAGAGCAAACAATTACTTTAAACTTAGTTAAATTGTTTAAAATAAATTAGTACACTAGCATTTAGGTTCCTCTCATAATTTAATTAAGTTTAGTTAATTTTTTGAAATTTAATAAAAGGATTATGATGTATATAATATTAATGTATTTCTATATTTATTGCAAATATATCATTTTATTTGAAATTTAAGTTCAATATATGTATTAATATTACTTATAATATTATGTAAAGTACTAGATATATTTTTCAATTTTTTTTACAAAGTTTTTAAATTTTTTGCATAAAAAACCGATATTTCCACCGAAATCGATATATCCGTCGATATTTCCGTAAAATCAAGACCGATATTTCTACCGATACCGATATTTTTGTCCTTGGATCTATAGTAATGCATAACAATCAACTACTACATCCATTGGGATCCTAAATGGACGAAATTCAAGAAAAGCAGAGCCATTTAATTTGTTAGGTTTATCAATCGCTTTTTGCCACATTTCTCGCAGTTTTAATCGCCATGTTATGGGGGAGAAATGCTATCTGACGTGTGATGCTTAATTAGTAATTATTACTTAGATTATTAGATTTGTGTATCCATGTGTATGTAAACGCCGTGTTAGTTATTTATTCGTATGCATTTTTTTGGCAATATTTACAGGCTACGTCTAAATGCAATATTATTAATTGTTAAAGACTTTTTGAAAATTTGCAAGACAAATACAAGATATTCAAATTTTGTCTCTTCTTTTAATAAATAATAATGAGAAAGTGATACAGAGAGATCTCATTTTACGGCATTCCTTTCTTGATCTCACTCTACTTTCAATATAGAATCCATGGATAAATAATACTAATAATGATATATATCATTTAAAATTTTATCTATATGAAATTAACATTACATTTTGTCATTGTGTCGGTCAAAGAGAATACAATGCTATAACTTCAATAATTTAAAGACAAAAAAGGACTTATTTCGATGATTTTAAATGTGAGGTCAAATGTGATGAAAAAATGTGGAGGATCATCTCATTATTGCATGGGTCTAAAGCACATTAAAAGAAGACAAAAAGCCCTTTACCTATATATAGAATTTTCATGTTCATTGATGATTTTACAACTTTCAATTATAGGACAAATAAAAATGCATTTGATATGTGGATTTTTTTTAAAGGGTAAAGTAGATTAAAATATAAAAAATACGGAGTATAAGGATTGGGGTGGGATTAAATACACCCTGCCATTTACTTAATACACCCCAATCAAAAAAAAAACATTAAAAATTTTGCAAATACAAATTTTATCCTTTAAGAAAAAAAAAAAAACTCTAGTCTCTCTTCCTCCTCCATTTTTTCTCTACTTTTCATCTTTCTTGCACCTTTAATGTTATATCTTTCAATTTTTGATGAATGTAATGCCAACATAATGATGAACATTTCACGGATTAGTTAAATACATGAAAATCGTGTGAAAATCATTTGAAAAAATGTAAAAAATCAATCAAACTCGACTAGCTCCATTCAACACTGGTTAGCCGAACACGTAGAAGTGTGTTCGGTCAATAGGACCGAACACGTAAAAGTACATTCAGCCATCATGGCGTAACGAAGCTAGTAGGGTTTAACCTAAGGGTAAAATTTGTATTTCTCAAGTTTTTTTTTTTGTTTTTTTTATTGAAGAATGTGTGAATTGGGGTGTGTTTAGTAAATGATGAGGTGTCTTTAATCCCTCCCCTAAGGATTGAGCTAAAAATTTTAACTCTGTTGATCCTGATGTATGTCCGGCCTGCTGACTCTGATGCCTCTCAGCCTTGCTAACTGCCTGTTAACTGTCTATTAACTATGTTGTTTCTCTTTTGTTGATCCTTCTCTATCATATATCTTATTTTGTGTTGAGAATAGCTCAACTAGTTAGTAGTTTGTTGTTAATTTATTTTGGGGAAAAATGACAAAAATACCCTGTATATTACCCCTAATTATGACCTTATCTTTTAATTTTTTGGGTTTTTAAAAATACCCTATATATTATACATTCTTGCCAATAATACCCATTGACCTATAGTAATAGGTAAAGAACCGGTCATTGTCTGACGTGAACAGTTAATTTCTAATGTGGAGTCAATTTATGCGTTTTTTTAAAATTCTAATAGCCATGTCACCTGGAAAAGAGAGGGAAAAGCCAATAATATCAATAATTTTCCCTCTAAATCTTTGAAAACCCACCCCATTTAGTGGCTTTAACCTCATAAATTGGGTCTCAAACCCTAACATTTCACCCCCTTCCTTTCTTCCACTGTCAAGAGCTCGTTTTTACCTATTCAAATCACCAGAAATGGAAGAGCAACCAAATGAGGGAGATTACTGCAATTGTGGGCTGAGGTCTTCTTTATGATGCTCATGGACTTCACATAATTCAGGAAGAAGGTTTCGAGGATGCCGAAATTGGGATGTAATTTCTTACATTTTTGTATCTAATTCTTCTTTCACTCCTCTTTTTTATTTTGCTGATTTTTTTCATTTTTTGTTAATGGTAGAATGGTGGTTGTAATTATTTTATGTGGTTTGACCCTCCAATGAATGGAAGAGCAAGGGAATTGATTTTACAGCTACGTGAGGACAACCAAGTGTTGGCATCGAGGGTTGGGGCTTTAAGAAGCTTGCAAGGAAGAGTTAAAAAGTTGAAGATGCTTCAGTTGTTTTCAAGGATGTTGTTATTTGTAATTTGGTTCCATTAGGGTTGTTCATGGATGTTAATGAATTATTTGACTTGGTGTTAAGTTTTGAGTTGATGTTGTATTTGATTTTATTTAAGTTAATGAACGATATTAGTGTTCTATTGGTAAATATAGTGTAACTTGACAAGTTAAATATTACACAAAAAATGCCTAGTTATATCATCAACATACATTATTATGCTTAATTTCAATCAAAGATGTCACGCCCCAAAATCTTTTCGTATTTTATCAGAATTTTACTTGCGGGCGTGAAGAAAGAAGGGAAAAAAGACGTGCATGAAATAAAATAGAAATCTTTGGAAAAAAGAACATACGATTTTATGTATACAAACCCTCGGCGTCTAGCCGAAATAAAACCATTTTACATAACAGCGGAAAAACATCAGGATCCTTTACAAAGAAGAAGAAATATAGTTTTCTTTTACAAACGAACAACATATCTTTAAAAAGGTAAAACCGGAAGATGGACTCGGCTGATAGGGCACCCCTCTCTCTACGCGTCAAGATTCTCTTCTTCTCCTGTAGTGTGAGTACAGGTGGGGGGTGAGTGCGTTGAATACACTCGTGGAATTAATCACCAAGTTTTTAACATTATTAAGCAGATACACAGATCCAACATATATAATAGTTCAGCAATGAGACACAACACATATAATGCATTGCACATAAAATACGGACACATAACTCTAAGAGTACTCATCTAACATATGGTGCTTTTATGGGCCACCAGTCCATTGGTGCTTTTTACGGGCCACCAGTCCATCCAGAACGAGATCATAGACCTCCATTCCGTTGGTGCTTTTTACGGGCCACCAGTCCATCCCAGAACGAGATCATGGACCTCCGTTCTGCTAGTGCTTTTTACGGGCCACCAGTCCATCCCTAACGTATGGTGCTTTTATGGGCCACCAGTCCATCTTAACATATGGTGCTTTTATGGGCCACCAGTCTATCTTAACATGACTTTGGACTTCCGTCCACATATATCATATTCATAATGTATGCATGTACATAGTAATCATAGCAAATAATCACAGCACGTAGAGTTTAACAGTTCATATATCAAATATGGAAAACATTAAACAAATAGAGTTATTAGGGTTCAGAAGTTACCCCCACCTTGTTCGGTGGTTACCACGTGAGTAGCTAGGACCGAAAGTCTGATAACCCAACACCTCAAAGCTTAGCCCAACAAGTAGCCTACACATTTACGGTGTTTCTTAGGTCTTAAATACAATATAATTAAAGCTGTAAAGGGTTCCGGTGGAAAAACGTTCGTTAACGATACGACGGATCGAAAATACGGCATCACGTGTGTTGGGGCACGCGAGCACCCGGCGTCGGGCGAAAGCGAACCCGACGGCTCACGCATCACCCGGCAGCTGCCGAATTTCCTCAGCCACCCGGTCCCCGTCGCCCGCGCATGCTCCCCCGGCGCTCGCACCCGCGCGCACCCGGCACCCGGCGCACACCTGGCATCCGGCACCCGGCGCACACCCGGCACGCACCCGACGCACACCCGGCACCCGGCACGCACCCGACGCACACCCGACGCGCGACCCGACGCACATCCCGGCGCGCACCGACGCCCGACCCGATGCACAACCGGCGCGCACCCGACACCCGACCCGACGCACAACCCGGCGCGCACCCGACGCCCAGCACACCACCACCAGCACCACTGCTGGCCGGCGGCGGCGGCCCTCCGGTGGCACTCCGGCGGCGGTGGAAATTAAAAACGTAAAGGAAAAGAAAAGAAAGAGAACTTACATGTTCGTGTCGCGAGCGTCGCTCAGGTCGTCGGCTTTGAAAACGTATAAGTTTTGAAAATTATGAGCCCCTATTTATAGATTTTGGAATTTACCTTTTTACCATTGAAAAGTTACTATTTACCAAAAATATCTCAATTTACTTTCATTAAAATATTATTTTTATTTTTTACCTTTTATCAAAATTTTACCCTTTCCTTCGTCTGTTGAGCTACGGGTCTCCGATTGACCTCTAGTTTGTTTCTATTTTCTCATATTTACGATACGAATCTCTTGGTAAAATCATATTCTAGGTTCCATGTCATGAAAAATATACCCATCTAAAACTAAAACCGGCGTTAACCAAGTATCTGAAACGCACGTACTAAATTAAACAGTCAAAACATACGCACATGATTATTAAGTCGGGGTTCAAATATTTAATTATTCAATTATGCTCATTTTGATCCGGGGTGCTACATCCCTTACCCCTTAAAATAATTTCGTCCTCGAAATTGAGCACATACTTAGAAAGATAAATAAACATATACCTAGGATCGTATGTCGGGGTACTTTCTCAAAATCTCATCCTCCAACTCCCAGGTTGCTTCTTCCTTTTCATGACGGCTCCACTAGACCTTCACTATAGCCATCTCTCGGTTCCTAAGTCATCGTTTCTTTTTTTTGTCCAAGATGGCTATCGGGATTTCCTCATATGTCAGATCCTTTTCCAGTTCGATGTTTTCTCGATCGATTATATGATTTGGATCAAAAATATATTTCTGTAGCATAGACACATGGAAGACATTGTGTACTCCATCAAGGTCCGGTGGTAGCGTCAATCGGTACGTGACCTCCCCAACTTGATCCAGGATTTCAAACGGTCCCACGTACCCTGGGTTTCAGTTTTCCCTTCTTTCCAAAACGGTGAACTCCTTTAGTGGGAGACACTTTGAGGAAAACTTTGTCCCCAACTTCAAACCTCAGCTCTCTTCGTCTCTTATCTGCATACGATTTCTGTCAATCTTGGGCCACTCGTATCCGGTCCCGAATCTTCTTTATTACTTCTACTGTTTGCTCCACCAGAAATTCGCCCTCAAGTCTCGGTACATCTTTGTACCTCCTGGGTGTGCAGCTATAGGTGTGCAATGCGCTTCTTTGAGTATTTCCTCTTTTAATTCCTCGTTCTTAGGCACGCACAGCCTTCCTCTGAAGATTAGAGCTCCATCCGTAGCCAAAGAAAAGTCTTCAGCTCTTCCCTTATCCATCAGAGCTTTCATCTTATTTAGAAACTTATCCTTCTTCTGAGCCTCCACAATTCGGTCCCGCAGCGTGGGTGTTACAAATAACGCTGCCATTCTGGATTCAATACTGATCGGTGGCGAGAGTATCTCCAAATTAAGTTTCGACATCTCCTCGACTAGTTGGTGTTGATTGGTGATCATCGATGTTACTACTCCTTTCCCTTTCCTGCTAAAGGCGTCAGCCACCACATTCGCCTTTTCGGGATGATAGTGGATTGTGATATCGTAATCTTTCACCAACTCTAGCCATCTTCTTTGTCTCATGTTGAGCTCCTTCTGTTCGAAGAAGTACTTCAGGCTTTTGTGGTCGGTGTAGATTGCACACTTCACGCCATAGAGATAATGTCTCCAGATCTTTAGGGCGTGTACCACTGCTGCTAGTTCTAGATCATGAGTCGGATAATTCTGTTCGTGGACCTTCAGCTGGCGTGATGCATATGCCACCACTTTTCCTTCCTGCATCAGTACACACCCCAAACCTTTTTTGGATGCGTTGCTGTAGATTATGAACTCCTTGGACATATCTGGTACTAAGACTGGTGCTTCTGTCAGTCTTTTCTTTAGTTCCGGGAAACTACGCTCGCACTGCTCATTCCACTGAAACTTCACATCTTTTCTTGTCAAGCGTGTCATCGGAGTGGCGATCCTTGAGAACCCTTCTATGAATCTTCGGTAATATCCAGCTAGGCCGATGAAACTCCGAACTTCTTTTACATTCGTTGGAGTCTCCCAATTGCTGACAGTTGCCACTTTTTCAGGATCTACCTCGACCCCTTCCGCAGAAACGATGTGGCCCAGAAAGCCAACTTTGTCCATCCAGAATTCGCACTTCTTAAATTTGGCATAAAGCTTTTCCTTCCTTAGTACTTCCAGTGCGATTCTAAGATGTTGTTCATGGTGCGCTCTGTCGCACGAATAGATGAGAATATCATCAATGAACACTATGACAAAAAGGTCAAGATAAGGATGGAAGATACGATTCATTAAATCCATGAAGACAGCCGGAGCATTACTCAACCCGAATGGCATTACTACAAACTCGTAGTGGCCATATCTCGTTCTGAATGTTGTCTTGGATATATCAGCGTCTTTGACTTTCATCTAGTGATATCCCGATGCTTGCAAGACGATCTCTCTCGCACGACACTTGATTACCGTGTGATTGGGCTCTAGCTAGTCCATCCTTGAGATTATGTCAAAATCTTTTATCTCCAATGCGTGGTGATCAGCTAGAAGGATCTTATCCTCAAAAGCAATCTTCAGGTGACAATATAAGTGTTTTGTTTTCACCGTCTTCCCTGACGGAATGCTAACCTCTAGGGTTTTAGCGACTATCCTACCGTTTTCATATTTCAACAGATCCACCGTCATATCAGCACTATAGGTAAAGAAATTAAACACGAAATGTGAGGACAAAAGAAAACGTAGATTTCATCGATTAGCAAAAGTCGAACTGGTATCTTATATGCATGAGCAAAAGATGGGTCGCTCGTACATTATACAAAAGGATTATGTACACTACTACAAGGTGGTAAAGCCTCTACATATCCTTTTATATATATAGTACTAAAGGTTCATTGTTCGTAACCTATCTCTTAATATCCTCTGTATGGGTGAGAGCAAAAGCCCAAGCCTAGCCTGCCCCTGGCCTTAGCCTCTGTGCTGCAGCTACTTGATTCTTGAACTTCTGGCAGTCGCGCGCTATATGTCCCGGTTCTCCACACTTATAGCAATTTCGGGTTCCATGGAGGCAGGGCCCCGCATGCGACTTCCCACACTTGGGACATGTGTTTGTTGGCCTAGCAGTAGGTAGAAGCGGTGTATCGTTATTCCTTGGGAATTTGTTTTTATTAAAGCTCTGGCTTGGTTCGGTCCACTTTCTCTTCCCGATTATCTCATCAACCTCCTTGGGTGGTAAAACGTCCGAGTGCAGACAAGAGGAGATCTCTTGGGCTCTCTCCATGACGTTAGCATAGGTCATTGTCCCCTGCCCAGCCAAGATGGATCCAATCTCTGGACAAAGCCCCTTTCTAAATCGTCGGGCCTTTTTGTCATCAGTGTCAACCAGGTGAGTGGCATATCTGCTCAGATGGTTAAACCTTCGCTCGTACTCTCCTTGTCACGCCCCAAAATCTTTCGTTAAAAATATCAGAGTTTTACCCGGGCGTGAAGATAGAAAAGCAAGGGACGCATAACACATACAGAAAGAGTTAAGCAAGGGACAACAGAAGAAAGAGATAAGGGACGATAATAAACCATCTCACAACAATCTTCGGCCTCGGCCGATATCATTCGGTCTCTCACCGATAATATACATCATATACAGCGGAAGCTAAACATCAGGATCTCCCATCCTCACCAGAACCCAAAGGTATATACAGATCATAAACTGTTTGAAAACGTGTTCGGAAATGTTTTAACTAGACCATTTTAACAGAAATACCAACAGCTAGCACTATCCCCCTCCGTCTAGGGTTCACCAGCTTCCTCATCTCCTGTAGTGTGAGTACAGATTAAGGGGTGAGTGCGTTGAATACACTCAGTGGAGGTAACATCCACCTCATAAGACTCCAGACAGAATATAAATACCGAAAAGCTAGCTTACGTTCACGTTGTCACAGCACAGATATATGCAAAACAGATATTAGAAATGGCAAGGGACGTATAGGTGCGGGATTCCCCCGTCTTACCCTATATAACGGTATCTCACCGTTAGTGCATTTAAAGAGGCTCACGACACCTCCACTGAGTAGTAGAAAAATAGCAGGGGACGAACAGAATGCATGATCGGAGGACCTCGGTCCTTTCACAGATATAATATGGCACAACAAGTATAAACATAGCACTTAGATTCCCAATCATACTTTATAAATAGGGAAAGCTATAAACAGATACAGAGTTAGAAATTACCCCCACCTCGTATAGTGGTTACCGCGTGAGTAGCTAGGACAGAACGTTTGACAACTCAACACCTCAAGCTTAGTCCACAATAGCCTACAAATTTACGGTGTTTCTTAGGTCTTAAATACAATATAGTTAAAGCTGTAAAGGGTCCCGGCGGAAGAACGTTTGTTAAGGACACGGCGGATCGAAAATACGGCATTACGTGCGGGGCCCGTGGGCACCCGGCGTCGGGCGAAAGCGAACCCGACGGCTCGCGCACGCTGGACCCCCGGCACTCGCACCCGCGCGCACTCGGCACCCGGCGAACACCTGGCACCCGGCACCCGGCACTCACCCGACGCCCGACCCGACGCACATCCCGGCGCGCACCCGACGCCCGACCCGACGCACAACCCGGCGCGCACCCGACGCCCGACCCGACGCACAACCCGGCGCGCACCCGTCGCCCAACACACCACAACCAGCACCACTGCTGGCCGGCGGCGGCGGCGGCGGCGCTCCGGCGGCACTCCGGCGGCGGCGGAAAATAAAAACGTAAAGGAAAAGAAAAGAAAGAGAACTTACGTGTTCGCGTCGCGAGCGTCGCTCGGGTCGTCGGCTTTGAAAACGTATAAGTTTTGAAAGTTATGAGCCCCTATTTATAGATTTTGGAATTTACCTTTTCACCGTTGAAAAGTTACTATTTACCAAAAATATCTCAATTTACCTTTCATTATAATATTATTTTTATTTTTACCTTTCATCAAAATTTTACCCTTTCCTTCGTTAGTTGAACTACGGGTCTCCGATTAACCGCTAGTTTGTTTCTGTTTTCTCGTATTTCCCATACGAATCTCTTGGTAAAATCATATTCTAGGTTCCATATCACGAAAAATATACCCATCTAAAACTAAAACCGGCGTTAGCCAAGTATTTGAAACGCATGTATTAAATTAAACAGTCAAAACATACGCACATAATTATTAAGTCGGGGTTCAAATACTTAATTACTCAATTGTGCTCATTTTGATCCGGGGTGCTACATCCCTTACCCCTTAAAAATAATTTCGTCCTCGAAATTGAGCACATACTTAGAAAGATAAACAAACGTATACCTAGGATCGGTATGTCGGGGTACTTCCTCAAAATCTCGTCCTCCAACTCCCAGGTTGCCTCTTCCCTTCCGTGACGGCTCCACTGGACCTTCACTATAGCCATCTCTCGGTTCCTAAGTTATCGTTTCTTTCTGTCCAAGATGGCTATCGGGACTTCCTCATATGTCAGATTCTTCTCCAGTTCGATGCCTTCTCGATTGATTATATGATTTGGATCAAAAATATATTTCCGTAGCATAGACACATGGAAGACATTGTGCACCCCAGCAAAGTCCGGTGGTAGAGCTAGTCGGTACGCGACCTCCCCAACTTGATCCAAGATTTCGAACGGTCCCACGTACCTTGGTTTCAGTTTTCCCTTCTTTCCAAAACGGTGAACTCCTTTAGTGGGAGACACTTTGAGGAAAACTTTGTCCCCAACTTCAAACCTCAGCTCTCTTCGTCTCTTATCTGCATACGATTTTTGTCGATCTTGGGCCACTTGTATTCGGTCCCGAATCTTCTTTATTACTTCTACTGTTTGTTCAACCAATTCGGGTCCCAGAATTTTCTTTTCACCAACTTCGTCCCAGCATATTGGTGATCGACACTTCCTTCCGTAGAGGGCCTCATAAGGTGCCATACCAATGGTTGATTGATAGCTATTGTTGTAGGCGAACTCTACTAAACACAGATGATCTTCCCAGTTTCCGGGAAAATCTAGAACACAGGCCCGCAACATATCCTCTAAGATCTGTATGGTTCTTTCTGATTGTCCGTCGGTTTGTGGGTGAAAAGCTGTACTGAAAGACAGCTTGGTTCCTAACTCCTTCTGCAGACTTTGCCAGAATCGGGAAGTGAACCGTGGATCCCTGTCAGACGTGATAGAAATCGGTACACCGTGTAGTCGGAGTATCTCTTCCAGGTATATCCGTGCCAATCTGTCTAGTCCAAAAGTCATCTTGATCGGCAAGAAATGGGTGGATTTCGTCAATCTGTCCACGATCACCTACACGGCGTGGTTTCCCCGTCTGGTTGTCGGTAGACCAACCACAAAGTCCATGGTTATATGTTCCCATTTCCACTCCGGTATCTCTAATGGAGTTAGCATCCCAGCCGGTCGTTGATGTTCTGCTTTCACTTGTTGGCAGATGAGACACTTCTTGACGAACAATCCTATGCCTCGCTTCATGTTCCTCCACCAGAAATTCGCCCTCAAGTCTCGGTACATCTTTGTACCTCCTGGGTGTGCAGCTATAGGTGTGCAATGCGCTTCTTTGAGTATTTCCTTTTTTAATTCCTCGTTCTTAGGCACGCACAGCCTTCCTCTAAAGATTAGAGCTCCATCCGTAGTTAAAGAAAAGTCTTCAGCTCCTCCCTTATTCATCAGAGTTTTCATCTTCTTTAGAAACTTATCCTTCTTCTGAGCCTCCACAATTCGGTCCCGCAGCGTGGGTGTTACAAATAACGCTGCCATTCTGGATTCAATACTGATCGGTGGCGAGAGTATCTCCAAATTAAGTTTCGACATCTCCTCGACTAGTTGGAGTTGATTGGTGATCATCGATGTCACTACTCCTTTCCCTTTCCTGCTAAGGGCGTCAGCCACCACATTCGCCTTTCCGGGATGATAGTGGATCGTGATATCATAATCTTTCACCAACTCTAGCCATCTCCTTTGTCTCATGTTGAGCTCCTTCTGTTCGAAGAAGTACTGCAGGCTTTTGTGGTCAGTGTAGATTGCACACTTCACGCCATAGAGATAATGTCTCCAGATCTTTAGGGCGTGTACCACTGCTGCTAGTTCTAGATCATGAGTCGGATAAATCTGTTCGTGGACTTTCAGCTGGCGTGATGCATATGCCACCACTTTTCCTTCCTGCATCAATACACACCCCAAACCTTCTTTGGACGCGTCGCTGTAGATTACGAATTCCTTGGACATATCTGGAACTACTAAGACTGGTGCTTCTGTTAGTCTTTTCTTTAGTTCCTGGAAACTTCGCTCGCACCGCTCATTCCACTGAAACCTCACATCTTTTCTGGTCAAGCGTGTCATCGGAGTGGCGATCCTCGAGAACCCTTCTATAAATCTTCGATAATATCCAGCTAGGCCGATGAAACTCCGAACTTCCTTTACATTCGTTGGAGTCTCCCAATTGCTAACAGTTGCCACTTTTTCAGGATCCACCTCAACCCCTTCCGCAGAAACGATGTGGCCCAGAAAGCCAATTTTGTCCATCCAGAATTCGCACTTCTTAAATTTGGCATAAAGCTTTTCCTTCCTTAGTACTTCCAGTGCGATTCTAAGATGTTGTTCATGGTGCACTCTGTCGCACGAATAGATGAGAATATCATCAATGAACACTATGAAAAAAAGGTCAAGATAAGGATGGAAGATGCGATTCATTAAATCCATGAAGACAGCCGGAGCATTACTCAACCCGAATGGCATTACTACAAACTCGTAGTGGCCATATCTCGTTCTGTATGCTGTCTTGGATAAATCAGCGTCTTTGACTTTCATCTGGTGATATCCCGATCTTAAGTCAATTTTCGAGAACACACTAGCACCTTTTAATTGATCGAAGAGATCTTCAATCCGAGGCAGTGGATACTTGTTCTTTATTGTTTTCTTGTTCAGCTCTCGGTAGTTAATACACATCCGGAGGCTACCATCCTTCTTCTTCACGAACAGTACCGGTGCTCCCCAGGGCGACACACTCGGTCCGATGAAGCCCTTATCTAACAGCTCCTGAAGCTGAACCTTCAATTCCTGCAATTCTTTCGGCGCCATTCGATAAGGAGCCTTTGACACTGGCGCTGATCCAGGGATGAGATCTATCTCGAAGGTTACTTGTCGATCTGGTGGAGGGCCCGGTAAGTCCTCTGGAAACACATCTGTGAATTCTTTTATCACCGGTACCTCCTCGATAGCAATTGGTTTCTTCTCGGAGTTTACCATATTAACCAACCATGCTTCGCATTCTCATTTACTCAGCATCTGGGTTGTTTTCATGGCCGAGACAATCCTTGAGTCGACTTTAACTCGTGTCCCGTGGAAGGTACACTCTGGCTCTCCCGGTGCTTGGAAGATTCTCCCTTTCACGGCACTTGATTACCGCGTGGTTGGACTCTAACCAGTTCATTCCCAAAATCACATCGAAGTCTTTCATCTCCAGAGCGTGGAAATCTGCTTGAAGCGTCCTATCCTCGAAGGCAATCTTAAGACGACGGTACAAGTGTTTTGTCTTTACCGTCTTCCTCGAGGGGATACTAACTTCTAAAGTTTCAGCGACTATCCTACCGTCAACATGCTTCAACAGATCCATCATCATATCAGCACTATAGATAAAGAAATTAAACACGAAATGCGAGGAGAGAAGAAAACGTAGATTCCATCGATTAGCAAAAGTCGAACTGGTATCTTGTATGCATGAGCAAAAGATGGGCCGCTCGTACATTATACAAAGGGTTTACGGGCACTACTCCAAGGTACGAGCTACTATCTAACTATTACATATATAAACTAAAAGTCCATCATCCTTAGTCTATCTCTTGGTAGTCTCTGAGCTAGGGAGGGCGGGCGAATGTTCGTGCCTGGCCTACTTCTGACCTTGGCCTTTGTGTTGCAGCTGTTGAGCTTTTGAACCTCTGACAATTAGCCATAATATGTCCCGGTTCTCCACACCGGTAGCAATTTCGTGTATCTAGCGGTGAGTTTCGAGACCTCGGACAGTTAGTTGAGATGTGTCCTGGCTCTCTGCATCTGTAGCATCTCCGAATTCCCCTTGACCTTGGTCTCAATGTTGAAGCTGATGGATTTCTAAATTTCAGACAGTCTCTCACAACATGTCCAGGTTTTCCGCACCTGAAACATGAGTTCCCTAACTTGGGTGTAGAAAGAAGCGGAGCATTACTAGTCCGTGGGACCTTGTGCTGATCGAAGTCTTGACTTAGACCGGTCAATTTCCTCTTTCCTATCACTATTTCCGCTTTCTTGGATGGAGCCATGTCTAAGTGGTGACGAGAAGCAATCTCTTTAGCTCTCTCAACCACTGCGGCATAAGGCATGTCACCCTGACTAGCCAGGACAGAGCTGATCTCCAAGTGAAGACCCTTTTCAAAGCATCTGACCCTTTTGGCATTCGTGTCTACCAGATGGGGCGCATACCTACTCAGTCAGTTAAATCTTTTCTCGTACTCTTCCACAGAAGCATTTCCCTGATGAATCTGTATAAACTCTGCTTCCTTTTGGTCACGGTATGACTGAGGCAGAAAATCTTGTCTAATCACTTCTTTAAAGACTCCCCAAGACATTGCACTCCTATGTTCGGGTGCCATAGTCCTTTCGTATAACTTCCACCAGTGGCTGGCTTCTCCAGTGAGTTGTAACACAGCACAGGAGATCTTCTGCTCTTCGGTGAATGCCAAAAGTCCAAAGAGTCGATCCAACGACTTTAGCCACTCGTCCGCTTTGATTGGTTCCCCTGTTCCATCGAAGGTCGGTGGATCGAAACGTCGGAACTGTACAAGGATTGGGCTCGCATCGTTTCCTAACAACGATGGAGATGCAGCTTGTGTGGTTTCGAAATATCGGGTCAAGCTTCTTAGTGCGGTCACCAAGTCTCCTCTCACGGCATCCATATCGTTCTAAAGACGTCATACGAAAATTAACTCTTATAATCTACCCCTCGCAACTCAACAATGTATATAACAACAGACAATAACAAAAGATAACCAAACAACGGGTAACATAGCACCGACAACTTTATTCCATAGATCTTTTATAATCTCAATAAATTCTCCGTCATTCGTTTATAAACACTCCATGATCTCATTATGTAGGATAGCGTATATCCAGCCTGTATACGCCATTCACATGAATACATCATGAAACATGTCATCAACTTCCCCACATGGTCTTCATAGACCTCGAGTATTGACAGCGGTGCTACATATCGTAACCACGAACTGAGAAAACCCACTCATTGGTACACCCTGTTATAAACAAGGGCCCATGGTAGATTCAACTGTCTGTCACACGACATCAACTCCTGCGAACGGCCATACTCGCACACTAGCTCACGCTGCTGCAGTCAGCGGCTTTGTGGCGGTGACTCAGTGCAGTGTGTCGAGTATAGTGACATCAAGAGGTTTTCAAAAGATCTTTTTATCGTGGAACAATATCAGTAACACCCTGTCAAACTTATACAGTTTATATCGTATAAATGAGAAATGCAAATAGATAAACACTTCATCAAACCTTAACAGTTTATATCTTGCAAACCAAAGGACACATAACAAGTAGACACTCTTATTCCGTAAGTCTTATGTTCAGGGAGAGTCACCTATAGAGGGAGACTAGTGCCTATCTTACACTTTTCTGAAAACCCGATCACATTTGCAAACACACTTTCAAAATCACATTTTTCCCACTTTAAAACTCGCTCTAAAAACCTTTTCCTCATTTCCAAATCACACTTTCCAAATCACGTTTTTCTCATTTTAAAACCAGTTCGAGCAAGTTCTCATCATTAGAACTGCTCTGATACCACCTGTCACGCCCCAAAATCTTTCGTTAAAAATATCAGAGTTTTACCCGGGCGTGAAGATAGAAAAGCAAGGGACGCATAACACATACAGAAAGAGTTAAGCAAGGGACAACAGAAGAAAGAGATAAGGGACGATAATAAACCATCTCACAACAATCTTCGGCCTCGGCCGATATCATTCGGTCTCTCACCGATAATATACATCATATACAGCGGAAGCTAAACATCAGGATCTCCCATCCTCATCAGAACCCAAAGGTATATACAGATCATAAACTGTTTGAAAACGTGTTCGAAAATGTTTTAACTAGACCATTTTAACAGAAATACCAACAGCTAGCACTATCCCCCTCCGTCTAGGGTTCACCAGCTTCCTCATCTCCTGTAGTGTGAGTACAGATTAAGGGGTGAGTGCGTTGAATACACTCAGTGGAGGTAACATCCACCTCATAAGACTCCAGACAGAATATAAATACCGAAAAGCTAGCTTACGTTCACGTTGTCACAGCACAGATATATGCAAAGCAGATATTAGAAATGGCAAGGGACGTATAGGTGCGGGATTCCCCCGTCTTACCCTATATAACGGTATCTCACCGTTAGTGCATTTAAAGAGGCTCACGACACCTCCACTGAGTAGTAGAAAAATAGCAGGGGACGAACAGAATGCATGATCGGAGGACCTCGGTCCTTTCACAGATATAATATGGCACAGCAAGTATAAACACAGCACTTAGATTCCCAATCATACTTTATAAATAGGGAAAGCTATAAACAGATACAGAGTTAGAAATTACCCCCACCTCGTATAGTGGTTACCGCGTGAGTAGCTAGGACAGAACGTTTGACAACTCAACACCTCAAGCTTAGTCCACAATAGCCTACAAATTTACGGTGTTTCTTAGGTCTTAAATACAATATAGTTAAAGCTGTAAAGGGTCCCGGCGGAAGAACGTTTGTTAAGGACACGGCGGATCGAAAATACGGCATTACGTGCGGGGCCCGTGGGCACCCGGCGTCGGGCGAAAACGAACCCGACGGCTCGCGCACGCTGGACCCCCGGCACTCGCACCCGCGCGCACTCGGCACCCGGCGAACACCTGGCACCCGGCGCACACCTGGCACCCGGCACCCGGCGCACACCCGGCACTCACCCGACGCCCGACCCGACGCACATCCCGACGCACATCCCGGCGTGCACCCGACGCCCGACCCGACGCACAACCCGGCGCGCACCCGTCGCCCGACACACCACCACCAGCACCACTGCTGGCCGGCGGCGGCGGCGGCGGCGCTCCGGCGGCACTCCGGCGGCGGCGGAAAATAAAAACGTAAAGGAAAAGAAAAGAAAGAGAACTTACGTGTTCGCGTCGCGAGCGTCGCTCGGGTCGTCGGTTTTGAAAACGTATAAGTTTTGAAAGTTATGAGCCCCTATTTATAGATTTTGGAATTTACCTTTTCACCGTTGAAAAGTTACTATTTACCAAAAATATCTCAATTTACCTTTCATTATAATATTATTTTTATTTTTACCTTTCATCAAAATTTTACCCTTTCCTTCGTTAGTTGAACTACGGGTCTCCGATTAACCGCTAGTTTGTTTCTGTTTTCTCGTATTTCCCATACGAATCTCTTGGTAAAATCATATTCTAGGTTCCATATCACGAAAAATATACCCATCTAAAACTAAAACCGGCGTTAGCCAAGTATTTGAAACGCATGTATTAAATTAAACAGTCAAACATACGCACATAATTATTAAGTCGGGGTTCAAATACTTAATTACTCAATTATGCTCATTTTGATCCGGGGTGCTACACTCCTACCGTCGCGGTTCCTTGACGGAGATGTAGAAACTCTGTTTCCTTTCTATCTTGGTAAGATTGAGGGATGAAGTGATGAGAAACCACTTCCTTAAACTTCTCCCAAGGCATTCCCTGTCATTGAGCTGGCAGCAGAGTTCTTTCATACGAGTCCCACCAGTGACTTGCTTCGTCTGTGAGCTGGAAAATTGAATAGGAGACCTTCTGTTCCTGGGTACACGTCAGATGTCCAAACAACCGGTCGAGTGACCTTAGCCACTCTTCTGCGTCTGTCGGTTCCCCTTTTCCGTCAAAAGTCGGCGGGTTAAATCGCCGGAACTGTTCATAGATGAGATTCGGATCGGTTCTTGCCGGCGGGGGTATGGCTCGAGTTACCTCGAAGTGTTGTGTCAGTCCCCGTAGAACAGATACTAAATCTCCCATGCTTGCATCTACTTCCCGTTCTGGTTGATTGACCGTTGGTGTTTGCTTTCTTCGGGGCCGTCCTTTAGGCATAACTCTTAAAGCGACAAACGAAAACTAACTTTTTATCATCTACCCCACATAACTCATCAATACATATCACAACAGATTAACAAATAGCAGATATCATGGTACCGATAAACGTTACTCCATAAATCATATAATATTCTCAATAGATTCTCTATCATTCATTTATAAACACTTCATAATCTTGTCATGTAGGATAGCGTATATCCAACTTGCATATACCAACCAGAAAAGTACATCATAGCAATACATCTTGAAACATATCACTGACATCCTCACATGGTCCCCCTAGACCTCATGCATCTAAAGCGATTTTACATATCGTAACCACGAACTGTGAAAACCCACTCATTAGCACACTTGTTGTAAACAAGGGCCCACGGTAGTTTCAACTATCAATCACACAACATCAACTCCCGCGAACGGCCATACTCACACACTAGCTCACGCTGCTGCAGTCAGCGGCTTTGTGGCGGTGACTCAGAGCAGTGTGTCGATTGTAGTGACATCCAGAGGTTTTTAAAAGATCTTTTTATCGTGGCACAATATCTTTAACACCCCATCAAACCTAAACCGTATATCCTTAACACTTCATCAAACCTAAACCGTATGTATCATGCAAACAAAATAACATATAACAGATGAACACTCTTTATATCCAGTCCATTTTCAGAGAGAGATACTCATAGAGAGAGGATGGTGCTTATCCATTTCTTTTAGAAAAGATTTTATCATTTTCAAAACACATTTTTTCTCGTTTTCACTTTATCAAACAAGTTCGAGCAAAGTCCTACAAAGGGTAGAACTAGGCTCTGATACCATCTGTCACGCCCCAAAATCTTTTCATATTTTATCAGAGTTTTACTTGCGGGCGTGAAGAAAGAAGGGGAAAAAGACGCGCATGAAATAAAATAGAAATCTTTGGGAAAAAGAACATACGATTTTATGTATACAAACCCTCGGCGTCTAGCCGAAATAAAACCATTTTACATAACAGCGGAAAAACATCAGGATCCTTTACAAAGAAGAAGAAATATAGTTTTCTTTTACAAACGAACAACATATCTTTAAAAAGGTAAAACCGGAAGATGGACTCGGCTGATAGGGCACCCCTCTCTCTACGCGTCAAGATTCTCTTCTTCTCCTGTAGTGTGAGTACAGGTGGGGGGTGAGTGCGTTGAATACACTCGTGGAATTAATCACCAAGTTTTTAATATTATTAAGCAGATACACAGATCCAACATATATAATAGTTCAGCAATGAGACACAGCATATATAATGCATTGCACATAAAATACGGACACATAACTCTAAGAGTACTCATCTAACATATGGTGCTTTTATGGGCCATCGGTCCATTGGTGCTTTTTACGGGCCACCAGTCCATCCAGAACGAGATCATAGACCTCCATTCCGTTGGTGCTTTTTACGGGCCACCAGTCCATCCCAGAACGAGATCATGGACCTCCATTCTGCTAGTGCTTTTTACGGGCCACCAGTCCATCCCTAACGTATGGTGCTTTTATGGGCCACCAGTCCATCTTAACATATGGTGCTTTTATGGGCCACCAGTCCATCTTAACATGACTTTGGACTTCCGTCCACATATATCATATTCATAATGTATGCATGTACATAGTAATCATAACAAATAATCACAGCACGTAGAGTTTAACAGTTCATATATCAAATATGGAAAACATTAAACAAATAGAGTTATTAGGGTTCAGAAGTTACCCCCACCTTGTTCCGTGGTTACCACGTGAGTAGCTAGGACCGAAAGTCTGATAACCCAACACCTCAAAGCTTAGCCCAACAAGTAGCCTACACATTTACGGTGTTTCTTAGGTCTTAAATACAGTATAATTAAAGCTGTAAAGGGTTCCGGTGGAAAAACGTTCGTTAACGATACGACGGATCGAAAATACGGCATCACGTGTGTTGGGGCACGCGAGCACCCGGTGTCGGGCGAAAGCGAACCCGACGGCTCGCGCATCACCCGGCAGCTGCCGAATTTCCTCAGCCACCCGGTCCCCGTCGCCCGCGTATCTCCCCCGGCGCTCGCACCCGCGCGCACCCGGCACCCGGCGCACACCTGGCATCCGGCACCCGGCGCACACCCGGCACCCGGCACGCACCCGACGCACACCCGGCACCCGGCACACCACCACCAGCACCACTGCTGGCCGGCGGCGGAGGCGGAAATTAAAAACGTAAAGGAAAAGAAAAGAAAGAGAACTTACGTGTTCGTGTCGCAAGCGTCGCTCGGGTCGTCGGCTTTGAAAACGTATAAGTTTTGAAAATTATGAGCCCCTATTTATAGATTTTGGAATTTACCTTTTTACCGTTGAAAAGTTATTATTTACCGAAAATATCTCAATTTACCTTTCATTAAAATATTATTTTTATTTTTTACCTTTTATCAAAATTTTACCCTTTCCTTCGTCTGTTGAGCTACGGGTCTCCGATTGACCTCTAGTTTGTTTCTATTTTCTCGTATTTCCGATACGAATCTTTTGGTAAAATCATATTCTAGGTTCCATGTCATGAAAAATATACCCATCTAAAACTAAAACCGGCGTTAACCAAGTATCTGAAACGCACGTACTAAATTAAACAGTCAAAACATACGCACATAATTATTAAGTCGGGGTTCAAATATTTAATTATTCAATTATGCTCATTTTGATCCAGGGTGCTACAAAAAATAATTAAAGCTTATAAACTAGATTATACAAATTGTACTTGTAAAATATATAAACTATCCACACTTACAAAAGAATACTAGCATTAACAAAATTAAATGTATCATAAAAAATGACTGCAATTCAAAATGAAAATGAAACTTGAATTACAATTTCATTCAACTAATTGGCACATTAAGCCTGTAAAATATATATTATCCAACATGCACATGTAACTTGAGTTGGCACATTAAGTCATCATTGCAAAACAAGACCACAATTTATTTATAGCCAACTAGACAAGGTATCCAACAAAAGCCACTCTCAAGTCTCAAGTTTAAACAAACACAAGACAAAATAAATATCAGATTTGATCCATAACAAAACAAATAAAAGTCATTCTATTACATCTTCCCCTTTTCAAACTTCTTCTCTGGAATCCCCTTCCCCTTCTCAAACTTGTCCTTCTCTGTAATCCCCTTTCCTTTCTTAGACTTTTTCTTCTTTGTTTACTCCATAACAACCCCCAAATTTGAGAGCATCATATATTTTTTTCCTTCTTTATTGAGATTGAACTGCTATTTGCCACTGAAAATGGAGGAGTTGTTGGGATGTGTTGATTGTCAATGAAGGGAGTTGGTGCCCTTATATTCACTCTAGGAGCAGTAAATATTGGTCCTTTATCAAACTGTTTTCAAAGAACACACAATTAAAGTTTGTTGACAATGAAAAGGAATAATAAAATTATATCATAAGCTCAATTTACCATTCTCTTTCTTCTTGGTTCTAGCTTATCAATTCTATCATTTATTGTATTCACATTATAACAAAGAACAAATACTAGATAGTTAAAATCAAACAAACTGAACTAAAATTTAAACTCAATGAAACTAACTTAATACCTATAACAATGTAACCTATATAAGTCTTACCAAGTTTATGTCATGAGTCTCTTCATCCTCACCCAATTGAGTCAATTGACTATAAAATAATCCTTCATTCTTGTCCACCACATTCTCCATCTATTCATGATCAAACCATTTTTGTTAAATATATGTTTTCTCAGTTAAGTAATTAAGTAATATAAACTCTCATTACCTCCATGACAGCATGCTCTAACACAGCAGGTTCACTCACATCAGAAGTTTCATTTGTAAAAGCAACTTGCTCTGCCACATTTGGTTCACTCACAATAGCCACTTGCTTTGTCAGATTTGGATCACTCACTTTATCTTCATTGAATATATCTTCAAAGTTGTCACCATTGAGAAGGTCTCCAAGACCACAATCATTAAGGACGTGTTGGAAATCTTCCCCAACTTGCTCCTCATATCTTGCTTCTAAAAAACAAAGTCAATATCAAAGTGTAAATATCAATTGAGAGATCTCTTTGTGGTAACATTTGATAATTAATAAGCAGTTACATGATTTCTTACCTCACACCCCCTTTTGTTATGTCCTTTCTCTCCACATTGTATTAACTATTTCTTGTTTCCTTTTCTTATTGAATTGGTCTTCGATTGTTGGTCTTATTTTCTTCCTTTTCTTCTTATTATTCTGCACCACCTCATCTGGCTCTCTTCTCATTACCTTTGACGGCCTACCAACTGTGTGTATTCTTTTTGGGGGTAAATGAGGGATGCATCTTGAGGGTGTCCACTCATTTCTGCCATTTATAGGCATTATGGCAGGCTTATAAGCTCTTTTGTATGTCAATCTTGTAGTAGTCATGGACAAAATTCTCCACATCTAATTTTTGGCAATGAATGACACAAAGAGCATGTTTACATGGTATCCCAATAAGGTCTCATTTCCTACATCCACAACTCTTCTTGTGCAAGCCAACTAAAAATTATGTCCCATCAATACCTGATATTTGATAATGTGCATCATCTGACTTGATGGGAACATAATCTGCAATCTTTGTGGTATTATGGCTTATGATCTTCATTATCTTAGAGCAAAAAGTCCTTGTCCATTTTTTTGCCCTGTCTTTGCATTCTTGATTCCTCTTCATCAAAGCATTCATGATCTCCTCCAACATGGACAATATAGGAAGCTCTATAGCCCTCAATATTTTAGCATTAAAAGACTCACACATGATATTCAACAGAATATCACACTTAGAGTAGGTGTCAAAGTATGACCTGCTCCATTGTTCTGGAGGTTTATCTTCAAACCAGTCATAAGCCTTCTCATCCAAAGCCCTGATCTCCCTCATTCTCCTCCCAAACTCTTGTATTTTTGTTACTTTAGCTGCTCTCCACACTGTCCTCTAAATCCAACTTTCATGAAATTTTCATACATATGCCTCACACAGAACCTGTGGACGGTATTTGGAAGTAGACCATAGACAGTTTTTATCAATCCTTTTTGCTTATCACTGATAATGGTCCACCTAACATCTCTTTGCAGATTCAAATTATCAATAAGCATCTTCAAAAACCACTCCTAAGTTTTTCCAGATTCTGTACTAACTACAACATAAATAATGGGAAAGCTGTTGTTATTTGGATCTACCCATACTACAACCAATAGTATCCCACCATGAGGCCCTTTTAAAAATGTACCATCCAACCTAATTACTGGTCTACACCCTTTAATAAACCCCAATTTCAGAGCTCTCAAGCAGATATAAAAATTATCAAACACAACTTCATTTCCACAATGCTCAACCCCTAAAATTACAGTTGACCCAGGGTTTGTCCTCCTAATCTCATCAGCATAACTCTAAAAGAAGGAATATTGTTCATCTGCATTCTCTTCATGTTTCTTAAGTGCCAGTTGTTTGCATTTGTATGCTTGCCAAAAAGTAACATGACATCTAACCTCAGATCTTCCCTAAAAGCATGTACATTTTTTATCACTTTTGAACTGATATGCATATCTTCCAGCCAACCATCTTGATTTCATGTTTTTCACATTATAACTAAGGGCATAAGTGTGGTCTCCATACAAAGTTGTGATTTCCCATGAGTTATCATGTTGTATTTTGAGAGCATGTATCTTTCATATATATACCATCCTTATCATTACAAACAACATATATCCTATGTCCATCACTCCTCGAAAAGCTAACACTTCTACCCTCCATTATGGCATGTGACTCAATTGCCTCCCTAAAATCTTTTTTGTGTTATATATCATCCTAAGAAGAAAAGTGGGGTTGCACTTTTGGCTTTCTTTGAAGACAGTGGCCCTCACAGTTTCACCATCATCTGAGGAGTTAGCACTATTAAAATCATCTTCACTAGCTATGATATTTTCTTCCCCAGATCCTAATTCCACAACCTCCTCAATATGTCCATCAACATCTACATCAATATATTTTCTATAGAGTAACTCATCATCACCCTCCTCATCAAACTCACAATTGTAATCACTATCTTCTCCATCATCATTATCTTCATTATCTAAAACCAATGGTGTTTTACCATTCCTCTGCAATTCTTTCTCTCTTTTTTTTTCCATCCATTTCCCTTTATTTTCTCTGCAACTCACCATCTACAATATATAAAACCACCTCCCTAAATCCCTTAAACACATCAGTATAGTAATTCTTCAATTAATAGTCATTATCAATTTGGAAGAACCAATCAGAACCTACTTTCTTAGCAAACAAACAAACTGACTCAATACTTCTTGTTGGGATATTTCTAGAGTTATCTTAATAAGATAGAATAATTTGAATAATAAGAAAACATAAGTTTGCTGAAGTAAGTTCTCACGTATTACATGATCAGGATGTTAAGATGAGATCATGTAATGGTTTTCCAAATGCTAAGGAAAACCAACCTTAGAAGAATTAAGAAGACATTCTCTAAGGGTTAGAAAGCTGTAGGAAACAACAAAGTTGATAAAAGGCAGATAGGATGCTGCAAGGAGCGGACAACAAGCTGAAAGAGCGACAAAGAAAATAAAGTCTCCAAACAGAAAGCTGTTAACAAAGGAAACAGGAAGCTGGTCAGTAGTCTACAAGGACAGAAAAGCTACAAACAGAAAGCTGACAGCAGATCAAAGAAACCAGCAAGCTAGAAGAGAAGCAGCAAGCTGAGGACAGCAGGAAGCAGCATCAGGAAGAACATGCAGCAAGGAGAAGAAGATAATCAACTGACATCAAGCAGCAACTGCATGGACTTCAGCTTTGGACCCATACCGACTTGACAGGTCAGCAGGAATGTCAGAAGAGGTCCAGAAGTAAATTGTAGGCGCATTAAATGCACTTGTCAAGAACTACTCAGAAGCATTTAATGCCACCACAGAAAAGATCTTGGGAGATCTAAGCTTACGTTCAAAATGGGGAAGTATCTTCCTTCAACGAATACTTTCCTCCAACGGATATATTATCAAGATATATAAATAGAAAGCATGGTTGATTGAAGAAAAATGCTGAACAGAGTCGAGAGGAAAATCAGATATATTCCAAAGTTTCTCAAGCTTATCCATGTTCAACCACTCAATCTTCTAGGAGTAGCCTACATCAGTTCGAGGACTACAAAGATCAAGACTGCTCTGCATTAGTTGAAGAACCGTTTATTCTCCTTTAACCATTGTGCTGTGTGTGCTAGGTTGTTTTAATGGTGTACCTTAGTTAAGAGGATTAGATTCTTGCTAAGTGTGTAATCTATAGAGATAGATTACTTGCCCTTTGTGGGCTGTGGCCTTCGACTGGAGTTAGGGACTCTAGTAGGCGTAGCTTGTTAGGAAGAGGTTTGTAAAACGAGACTTGTAAATCGAACTGACCTAACGAAGTTCCTCCTTGAGTAGGAGTAGAGTGGATGTAGAAGGCTTACACCACATTCGAACAACTATAAACAAATGTGTTTATACATTTTGATTGTATGCTGCATTTTACTTACTGTTTATCTATACCGTTGCATACAAACATAAGCATCCTGAGAAAAGACTTCCTAAGATCATGATTAAAAAGAAACGGTTTTCCAAAAAGAACTTTATCAAGTTTATTCTGCTGCATTACTTTCTGATATCGGGTCAGGAACCTGATTAATCCTTAGGCCAAGTTGCTGATTCGAGACAGGTTGCTGTCCCTAGGTCAAGAACCTGTTATAACAGAAAAGTTTAGAAAAAAGAGTTTGCAAAATCTTCAAAATCGACAGAGGTTCATTCACCCCCCTGAACCTCTGAACACTTGGGACCAACACTTCCAATATAGCTAGACAAGTCTGTAAGCCCTTTCATGGATATTGTGTTCTTCTTCACATAATCAAACTTAAAAAAATCACCCCTATATATGTATCATGCTCAACACTCAAATGTCCCCATAATGGTATAAATATTACTATTTAACCCTGTAAAAAATAAATTTCAAAAGAAAATAAGTATTTTATAATGTCATTTTTTGGGGTTTCCGAAAAGAACCAAAAACATCATGTAAAAAGTGATGTATAGGTCCCCACATGACATTTTAACCATATTATATCAACAAGATTCCTTTTCCTAAAATAAAACACAAAAAAACAGTCATTGTCATCAAACTCTCACCAACCCAACAAAAAAAAATTAAATAACCCACAAATCTTTAACCTTTAACAATCAAACAATATAAAATTGTTATATATCTATAGAAATTGAAAATGCCTAATATCAAACTCTACAAACACACTATATTAAACCCTAAACATATAATAGTAAATCATATCATTCAACTAAAACTACATACTAAAATACTCTAAAATATGTACTATAATTAGATGGGGGATCATCAATACACTTTACATCTCTGAGTTTCATGGTTGAAGTGAAGTTTTCCTTC
Organism: Scutellaria galericulata; assembly: GCA_946896805.1. Taxonomy (NCBI): domain Eukaryota; kingdom Viridiplantae; phylum Streptophyta; class Magnoliopsida; order Lamiales; family Lamiaceae; genus Scutellaria; species Scutellaria galericulata. The sequence continues at coordinate 8,273,087 of OX335798.1, read as the reverse complement.
AATTTGAAGTTTGAATCTGAGTTTTTTTTTGAAAAAGAATTGAGCGAGCCCTAATTTTCTTCCCATTTCTCTTAATTCTTAAGTGTGTTTATTTTTTAAGTGACTTGGCAACAAAACTGTATTAAGTGTGAGATTTGGTGAAAAGAAATTCAAAAATAATATTCACGTCAGAATTAACCGGCCACGTCAGCATGTAACTGGTTGTATAGGTCAATGAGTATTATTGGCAAAAATACATAATATACGGGATATTTTAAAAAAACCCAAAAAATTAAAGGATAAGGTCATAATTAGGGATAATATACGGGGTATTTTTGCCATTAAACCCATTTCTTTCATATTATCATTTTTTTAAACCTTTAGGAAGTCAGCTTTGCTTTAATAAAATATTTTCTATCTCTGTTGATATTATTTCTCTAAGTATTTCTTATCATTTTCTTTTCATGTGAGTTTTGTCATCATAAAAAGGGGGAAAATGCAAGGACTTTATTTAGAAAAAACCTTAGTAATTTTAATGATGATAAAACTCCATTTAGGATAGTCGAGTTTTTAGGTAGTATTATACTTATTTTAGCGAGTATGTATATAGATGTTTTTTTAATTAGGTTAGTCGAGTCTTTTCTTAGTTAGATCTTAGGATGATCAAAACTTCTGGTCTATTATGAAGTCCCGAAAAAAATAGTCTATTAAAATCACTTTGTAGGGGGAACTCTGTCGAGAAGAGTTGAGAGAATTGCAGACAAGGAATCATGATAACCCTCAAAAGATATAAAGAACTGAAAGATCAATCCAGGTAGACTGAAGAGTTGAAGAGACTGAAGACCAAAAGACATGAAGAACTGAAGACCAAAATTGAAGAGCTGAGGAACTGACGAATTATAGATCAACTTCTATCAACCATGATTAGTAGACAAGGACCAATAAAATGCCGACTTAAGATCAATCATCATTGTCGACGACTTGGAGATATTGATAGATAAAAAATAGATGCATAATTCATGTGGTTAAACATAGGCATTTATGCATATTTCATGTATTGTACATATCATTTTTCTATCTATTCATGTTTTTGGTGTAACAATACTCCAAATATTATTTTCCCAATTATTTCAGGGGTTTTTTTTAGAGTTTTTAGACCTAGGAATGTGTTTGTGGATCGTTTGATGGACTTGAAACAAGAAACTGACATGTTTTGAAGCACACTGAGAAAGCTAGTGTGGGCTAGCCAGCCAGTGTGAGCCTAGCGAAAAATTAAAGCACTTTGAGTTTGGGAAGATGTTGAGGCCCAGCAAAAAATTGAAAAAGGTTTGGGCTTGAAGATGGAAAGAAAGGCCAATTTTCTTAGAACTTAAAGAATATATGTTTACAACCACCAGATGATATTCACGCCTACACAACCAATTCATATTTTTTTCTTCCCAAGTCACATGCTAGAGGGAGAAAAGATTGGAACTCAAGATGCATTTTTCTAGATTAGTTCTTCTTTATGGAGTTTTTCTACAAACTTTTGTTATTTCGATTTCAAATATGCAAGGCTAGACTTTTTATTCAAATTAGTAGGAATATTTGGATCTGTTTATCTTTTATATTTTAATTAATCCCGTAACCCCTTCTTGATGTTGATTGGAATTGATTGTGCTATCTATTTATTTTTAATTTCGATTGTTGATGCTTAATTTGGATTGATCACCTAAGTTGATTGTTTGATAATTGATTGCTAGAATTTTAGATCATGAATTCTAATTGTTATGATTTAATTTTCATTGGTAGTAAACTAGAGGTCATGCGTCTCTAGGGTAGCATAATCCTAGATTATCAAATCAAGCTTGTGTATTTGGAGTCTAATCCATCCTATCGTCTTGGTGAGTAATGCATTTAATGAATTAAATTTAGAGAGTTTATTCTAGGTTATTCAAATAAATAGAGTTAATTAGTGATCTTATCATAATTTAACCAATCTTAAGATACGATTCGGTTTAACAGAGCTTGTTGTTAGACTGTGGGTGATAAATCCATGATAATCTGAAAAAGATGTGTTACATTAATTAGGGGATAATTGATAATGGGGGATAACTGTACTGTTAACTTGAATACATTCATCCATTAATTTTCTGACATTTAATTTACTTTCCAGGTTATTTAATTAATTTGGTGATAGTTCTTTATCAATCTAAAACCCCCAATCTTTATTATTGCATTGAATTGAACACAGAAGACATAATTTATTCTACAGTTCTTGTAGGATCGACTCCAACTTGTCCTATCTACTAGTTGGTTATGTTAGGAAGGATTGAATAATTTTATCACGTCGCTACAATACGCTCAAATATAAATACACTTAAGTCCAATAAATGAAGCCTCATTAAATATGGTTAAAGGATTCTGGATCAGTTGTGAAGAAGACCTAGTAAAGTTGTTGCTCAACAAAGTTCATACCTCTTTTAACCAAGTTCTCTTTTGTTGAAATTCTATTTTGAAGTGTCTTCCAAACGAATGAGGAGACTTTGCTCAGAATGAAGAATCTTCAAATGAGTTTGATGCAAGGATTAGGATGAAGTGTCACGCCCCAAAATCTTTTAGTCAAAAATATCAGAGTTTTACTTGCGGGCGTGAAGAAAGAAGGGGAAAAAAAGACGTGCATGAAATAAAATAGAAATCTTTGGGAAAGAGAACATACGATTTTATGTATACAAATCCTCGGCGTCTAGCCGAAATAAAACCATTTTACATAGCAGCGGAAAAACATCAGGATCTTTTACAAAGATGGAGAAATACAATTTTCTTTTACAACCGAGCAACATATCTTTAAAAATGGTAAAATCGGAAGATGGACTCAGCTGATAGGGCATCCCTCTCTCTACGCGTCAAGATTCTCTTCTTCTCCTGTAGTGTGAGTACAGGTGGGGGGGTGAGTGCGTTGAATACACTCGTGGGGATACTTTCCATGTTTTAATGTTTATTAAACCGATCACGTATCAACAGATATATAACAAATCAGCAATTAAACACATCACATATTATAAAAAACACATAACTCGATTTATAAACGGACACACAACCCATGACTCACAAAAAGACTCGCAGCCCAATGGACACGAAGCCCAAAGGACACTCTGTCGACTCAAAACTCGACACGCAGCCCAATGGACACGAAGCCCAAAGGACACCCCGACGACTCACTAATGGACACGCAGCCCAATGGACACTGAGCCCACTGGACACTGAGCCCAACCCTACCACACTATCGTAAAATAAACACAAAATACAAACACAGCACAAAACCCAAGGCACATAAGCTTCAACCAATTCATAACGATCAATAGAATTCTAATAACATCCAGTTTACATGCGTATGTTCGTTATCATCATCATGCGTTAAGTATAGAAGACATAGAGTCATTAAGGTTTAGAAGTTACCCCCACACACATCATATAATTTCCACATTTATCTCAAAACATATGACTTCACATTTCATAGAGTTATTAGGGTTTAGAGTTTACCCCCACTTACATCAAATAATCACAACATTTAGTAATCCTCAATCATGCTCATAAATAGGGAAAACTGTAAACAGATAAAGGTTAAGAGGTTACCCCCACCTTGTTCGGTGGTTACCACGTGAGTCGCTAGTATCAAAGACTTGGTATCTTGATTCCCACTCCAACTGATACCAACCCAATGGATAGCCTACACAATTTTACAATATTTCTTACATCATTAATACGCTTAAAACTTATATTTAAAATGTATAAAGATAGCCATAGAGAAGAATCGTTCGATAGAGACGAGACGGATCGATAGATCAAGAGATTGAGGTCGATGAGACAAGGGAGAAAAGATCAGTTCAGCAACTGATATGATAGAGGAAAGGATTAGGGTCGCTACGGAAAAAGAATGAGCTCGATCGGAGTTGAAACGAGCTCGAACGGAGAGTTTTAATATCGAAGGGTATTTTGGTAATTTTGGTCAAAAGGTTGACTTTGACTGGGCCCCGACCCCCGGTCGACCCGACGTACAAAAAGACTCGGTCGGGCGGGTACAAAAACTCGACGGTGCGCGCTCGGCGTGCACGACGGCACCCAACGCGTGCACAGGATCCCCGTCGCCCGCGCCCGCGCGTGCACTAATTCCCCGTCGCCCGCGCGCGCACTGATTCCCCGGCGCCCGCGCGCCCGTCGCGCGCTTGCTGCTCCTGTTGCCCGTGCGTGCTGGATCCCCGGCGCCCGCGCCCGCGCGCCCGTCGCGCGCTTGCAGCCCCCGTCGCCCGTTGCCCGGCGCCTCCCGGCGTGCACACCCGGCGTCCGGCATGTGCACCCGGCGCGCACACCCGAGACCTGGCGCGCCCAGCAGCACCAGCCACCACCACCAGCAACCACCACCGGCGGCGGTGGCTCCGGCGACAGCGGCGGCGGTTTCCAGCGGCGCTCCGGCGGCGGCGGAAAATAAAGACGTAAAGAAAAAGAAAAGAAAGAGAACTTACGTGTTCGCGTCGCGAGCGTCGCTCGGGTCGTCCGCTTTGAAAACGTATAAGTTTTGAAAATTATGAGCCCCTATTTATAGATTTTGGAAATTACCTTTTTACCGTTGAAAAATTACCATTTACCAAAAATATCTTAATTTACCTTTCATTAAAATATTATTTTTATTTTTACCTTTTATCATAATTTTACCCTTTCCTTCGTCAGTTGAGCTACGGGTCTCCGATTGACCCCTAGTTTGTTTCTATTTTCTCGTATTTCTGATACGAATCTCTTGGTAAAATCGTATTCTAGGTTCCATGTCACGAAAAATATACCCATGTAAAACTAAAATCGGCATTAACCAAGTATCTAAAACGCACGTACTAAATTAAACAGTCAAAACATACGCACATAATTATTAAGTCGGGGTTCAAATGTTTAATTATTCAATTATGCTCATTTTGACCCGGGGTGCTACATGAAGTTCCTTAAAAAAGACATTGAAAAGACTATTGCACATCTCCTTAGAAAAAAAATTCATCATTGGATCGATTCCAAACAAGAGAGTTCGAGACTTGAGGCTTCAATTTAGCCCTGCAAAGAAGATTTCATACATCCAAAAAAATCAGCAAGCTCAAAAACATAAAAAGATCTCCCCCATCTAAAAGAACATTCTCAAGAAGATCCAACAAAAGCCCCTATATTCCCTAGTACCCTACAATCTTTTTGAAGAGAAATGTTGAAAAGAGCACTGTATTTATCTTTTAATCTAACCGGACCATCCAATCAAGGATCCGACCAAAAATAAACCAAGTACCCATGTCCAAAGAAAAGGAAAAACAATCACTTTTTTTTTTCCTCTCTTGCCCTTTAAATAAGACATGTAAGTCAATCCACCAAAGAGAATCACTAGAACAATTTTTTCTACCCATGAGCCTTCCACATAAGAATCCATATCTAAATTTAAGTACCCATATCCATAAGGTATCATCATTAATCATCCACCTCCCTACCCATTTACTTCAAAGAGCCAAATTGAAAACTTTGATATCCCTAACCCCAAGACCCCCTTCACTTTAATTCTACACACTTTATCCCATTTTTAACACTCGAATACTACAACATTAAACTAAACTTTCTCATTCTTGGAATTTCCAAAATTTTTAATAGGGGTCACAATCTAACATAAAACCAATACTTCCTCCATCCCAAAATAAATTTCATTGTAGGTGTTTTGATCACACTAATTAAGAAAGATGATATAAAGATCGATTTACTCGTATTTAAGTATAGTTATTGTGGGAGTTTTTCCTATTTTCTCTTAACAACCCACTTTAATCTAGGAGTAAATGAGGATATTTTTGGTAGAATATTTGTAAATATGTCTTAAAATTCTATAATATCACTGATTTTGGGATAAATTTCTTATGCTAAAACAATATTTATTTTTGGATGCTATATTCCATGAAGCATCCTCAATTTCCATTGATTTTCCTAATATAGTGCTTCTCATACATGTACTCCTTACAGCACCTCCAACGATACGCAAGCCCCTTTCAGGCTCGATTGAAAGCAGCTCAGCAGTTGAGAAGAGCGACAAAGTGGTTCATCCCACTATAGTTTTCCCAATTTTTCGTCTAAGTAATGACATGAAACACAGGGTGTATCTTGGACTCGGGAGACAGTTCCAAACATTAAGCAACTGCAAAAATCCACTCTCAAATTTGAAACGGCCTATAACACTTGCTAGCGAGTTTTTGGTTCACACATTTAAACACAAATTGATGCCTACATGGTTGTAGCTTCAAATACACCCAATCACCTACCACAAACTCCTCTGGTCTTCTTTTGGCATCTATGTACTACTTCATAGGGCTTTAGGCAGCTTCAAGATTGAATAAAAGTTCTCGTGAAAGCACATCACGATTATGAAGTTGAACATCTACTTCATAAACTGCTATTGAATACCCTCATGACATGGGATTGCGACTACAGATCGCCCATAAACCACCTCGAATGGAGTAATATTAATAGATCTTTTTTAGTAATGTTGTAACAATATTGCACCCATGCTAAATACTTCTTCATTCCTTAGGCTTGTTAAACGTGAAGCACATGAGATTGTTATAAACATCAGTTTACCACATCAATTTGTCTATCTATTTACGGGTGATAGGTGGAGCTCATTCTCAACTGCGTGCTTTAGTACATGTGATAGAAACATGTGATTCATGGTGGCTTGCAAAAGTGGAAGAGGCATTTGCTCAATCCAAATGACATGATCAAGTATTCATTATGCCCACCATATATCCGAAAAATAATTTTATGAATCTAATTCGGGTGCATGCAAATAGGGTGATAACCGGCTTTCGAATCTAATTTCGAGAAAAATGTGGCCTATGTAATTCATCAACATGTTGTCCACAGTCACTGTTGGGAATTTTCCAGCATCATGCCTTGGATCGGAGCATAAATTGGTGCGAGGTGCGGCTCTGCCAGGTTCGAATCCGTGAGCGCAAAGCTACATAAGTATAAGGCATTAAAGTTGCGCCCTATGCCCACTAGATATCCTTTTGGTGTAGCGGTAAGTGTTTGATGGTCCCAACACTTGGTATCAGAACAGGTCACGAGTTCGAATCCCCTTGGGAGCACTTTTCAGTGGGAGCTGCCAGGGCCTTGGAACTGAGATGCTAATGCGCTAGGGTGGTCGGGACCAGAGAAATGTGAACGGACCTGGAACAATGTTGGCGTAATAAAGGATGACACGGAGGCGTGACGATGCCGAGTCACGGTGACATCGAGGTGTGGCGAGAAGACATGACGATGCCGAGTCATGGAGATGTCGGGCTGTAGTAGCTGAGTTCAGGGAACTGAGTGAAGATATCAGAGGTTGCAGTAACAACAAGGAAGCTGTGAAGAAACCTATTACGTTCCAAGATTACTGGAGTGAAGAGCCTGTTACGTTCCAAGATTACTAGAGTGAAGAGGCTGGCAGGTGCTGGGGGATTGTTTGGAATTTTCCAGCATCTTGTCTTGGGTTGGAGCTTAAATTGGTGCAAGGCGCGGCTCTACCAGGTTCGAATCCGTGAGCGCAAAGCTACATAAGTATAAGACATTAAAGTTGCGCCCTATGCCCACTGGATATCCTTTTGGTGTAGCGGTAAGCGCTTGATGGTCCCAACAGTCACTATGGGAAATCGGTCTTTGGTAGTGGCTGCATTCAAGGACCGATAATAAGTACAAAACTGCCACATGTTATCCTTCTTATTAACCAATAGCACTAGGATGAAAACAGAGTGGTATTGTAACAAATCGAACACTCTATCATCTCGTCAACTTGTTTTTCAATTTCTTCTTTCTAAAAATAGGTGTAATGATATTCCGCATTAGATTAAACCTTATGACCATTGCCCGTAATCACATCAAATCCCTCATGCCCTTGAGTCGTTAGGAGTTTGAGGTATTCGGTGAGGGATATGGTTATAAAATTATACGATGTTCCAAAGTTCACTAATATAACAACGGCATGTGCTCAATATGTCAAACAAAACCTCAAAATACGAGGTGTCATATTTTTCTGTCTCAAGTGGTTAAATGACACCACTGCTTCTGGTGTCTCAACTCTCATTTCATTATTTTCTCCAATTTATTTAACTTCTTCATTACATTTCAATGGTCTCTCATACTTATCTTTCATTCCCGACTCATCCTCAATGATAAGGCTCATAATATTTCCATTAGAACAGACATGGTTCTATGTATATTTCTTATTACATAGGAAACACAACCCTGCATGTCTTTGGTGATTAATCTCTTCACTTGATAATTGTGTTTGTCTCTTACCCCTGATAGAAGAATGACAAAAGAATGGATGGAAGCTAACTTTGGGTTGGATGAACCGTGTCTAAACCCCCATGAACTATATTTGGTCCCGAAAGCCCCAAGTAAGACTTTAAGGCATCAATGTGTACTCTTATAGCTTTCTCAAATTATATAAGGTACTTGCGGAAATTTCCAATTTGACGGATCTTACTCATCATTTCATTTGCATCCTCAGTTGAGCAGCCCGAATTGTGCTAATACTCATCTCTTAAAGGTTTCACGTGATATTTCGTGATCTCTATTGACTTGTTCAAACTACCGCCACCATTGACGTGTTTCATCCTCCAAGTAATAAAAAACGATCAACACACAATCTCGTACCATGTTTCTAGTTATTTAAAACATTGTTCAGCTTTATCTACACAATTCAGAGATTATCAGCCTCGAACTTAGGGAAGTCAATACGAGGTCCCTTCAATTGGTGTCACGTAGGCACTCGGCTCTCATGCTCAAAATAGACTCTTGGGATTTTACCACAGAATCTTTCAATGATATTTCTTCCTTGTTGTCTGGAATGGATTCTGATCTGTCATGATGGAACAAATATGGATAAGTGGCAAAAGGATTATCCCTATTTCATGAGTTTTCACACGGCACTTGCTGATGCTCATACCCTTGGAGAATGGGTGAATAGTGATGGCCACCCTCTCGTCTACCTCGTTCTTCGAGAAATGGTGAATGTTAATGGCCACCTCGTCTACCTCGTTCCCCCATCCTATGACGTAGCACATAGTTATCTTCTCCACATAGCACATCCCCCAAATCGTGCATTGTTACCGTCATACCACCTAAAATGATGTTGTCCTTGCTCATTATCAGTTAACCCTAGAGTTTGATGCTCTCTTCATCTTCATCTTTCCCAGCATCACTATACTCACCTCTTTCGACCGAGTGGTTCCCCATCTACAGTGATAGCATTTGTACGATGTTGCTCGAACGCTTGATGAAGGTGTCCATGTCTTCAAACATTTTTTTATTTGAAATAATGCTTGGGGAAGTATGGGTAATTGATTATCACTGCTCTAAGGCCAATTGATGGAACCTCTCACAAGGTATTCTAGAAATTTGAATGAATGCACGAATGTTTTTTTAGTAATCAGTAATGCGCATCAATTCTCCAGTAATTTTCTACATATCTTACATAAATCCTACCAATCTAGTTTATAGTTAAGTGAAAAAAATTGTGGGTCAACCAGAAATTATATAAAACAGATCGCATATACACAAGATCAAATCAATATTCTCTACCTACATGATATCTTTCCCTCATTTCTTTATTTGATAATTCTTACCATATTTCTCCTCATGAGATGGAAAAGGTAAGTTTCCATCAGTTAACCACAAACACTTGGGTGCACGTGATGACTATTACTTTTAATATAACTTATTTACTACATTGTTTATTGGTACTACTATTATTAATATTAATATTATAATCTTCTAAGAGTAGTGGAGTTGAGAATAATGCATTATTATACATGTTTTAATAGTAATAAAAGTATATTTTGAGTAGGGGTTTAGAATATTTCTCTCTCTAGAAGTTTCTCTCTACAGTGCCTCACACTCTCTCTTGTTCACAACACCCTAACGGCTACTTTTCAATTTTTTCTTGCAATTTGTGAAGATCTTCTTACGTGTTCTTATCTAATCAGCATGTTTTTCTATCATTAATCCTTTGGTCCATAAATCTGTTCCACTCATTTAATTATTGGAAATTTTCAAAAATCTACACATTGAGGGTTCTTCACATTTGGGCAGCTAGGGTTTTGAAACCCTAGCAAGTGTTGCCCTTAATATCATAAATTAGGGTTCTCCGTCATTCCCTATACACGACCAGATGAAGAAAGGAACAAAAGAATTCAGAAACCTACTCTTAAAGGAGTTTCCTCCAAGTCCAATGTTCACAAAAGGTTCTCCTTTCCGGAGTTGAGAAGCCAGTTGTAGGGTTGGATGTTATTGAACTAGAGGAGTCAAGATCGATGGGTGAGGAGGACTCTCTCTTCATAAGATTCGAATTGCCCTTCAGATATCAAAGACAATATTCCGGTTTGTGAAGCCAGCATAGAGTCACCAGAATCTGAACAAGAACAAGCTCATGAAACCAATGGTGAGTCATTGGAATCTGATCAAGGTCGTCCCTTCTTCCAACAACAAGGTAAGACTGCTAAAAACTTGAATTGAAGGGGGCTATTTTGATGACAATGATTTTGTTTGTTAGAAGTTAAATGTTGTGCCCATTTATGATGATTTATTGTTTTGGAAAAACATGATGTTTGTGATGTTAAAAAAGAATGGAGTTTTTGTTTTCTGGGTCGTTTTGCTAGTAATTGGTCTGGTGTTGAACATATTCAGACAACTTATTACTTTTTGGAATGTTAAGTGTGAATTCAGTTTACATATCAAATGTTGCATCATTTTTCATTTCAAAAATGAGGATGGTTGTGAAAAAATCTTTCAAGAGGGTCCATTTTTTTGCAATGGAAAACCTGTGTTGCTTAAAAAAATCACTAATGGTGTAATCTTTGATATGGATAATATTGCAAATGTCCCAGTTTGGGTAAAACTTCCAAATTTTCCTTTTGAATGTTGGCATAACAATGCATTTAGCAAAATTGCTTCGAAAATTGGTAAACATGTTTGTATTTATAAGCTTACCCATGATAAACAAAGAACCTCTTATGCATGTATTTTAATTGAAGTTTATGCTTAGAGCATCACCAATGGTGGGAAGAAGGTGATGTGGCAAATTTTGCTACCCAATTTTTTGAGGTAGAAGATGGTTGAGAAAGATGGAGTAGAGGTAGAGGAAGAAGGGAGAGGGAGAAGTATCTCTATATAGGGAGAAGAAGAGAAGAAGAAAGAAAGAAGGAGAAAGGAAGAGAGGGAGTGCATGCACGCACAGAAAAATGAGGAGAAATCTAGCGCGTGACCTCCACGCGTGAGTAGGTGTAGGGTCCGCGCCATTTATAATTTTTTTTATTCCTTTCGAAATTTACTATAGCATTTTTTGGGCTTTTAATATGTTTTATTAATTTATGAATTTTCAAATTTCAATTTTGGCCTTTTTTTTATAGCCCTTTTTTTCTTTCTATTCTTCAAGCCAAAAAAAAATATTGCGCTTATTGAAATGCCCGTTTATAGCCGTTTAGAAATGGCTATATATCCAACAGTTATTTATTTATTTTTTGTTAAATTGAGAATCTTTCCACTATAAATACATGATCTAATTCAACAATTTTCTATCACTTTTTACAATTTTTAAATATCAATTTCTACACACTCTTACACATCTCATTCATAGAATGGATAAAGATTCTTAGATGAATTGGTTTACTTCTTCCAATTCCGGAGAAAATACATCTTCTCAAAATAACAATATTCATCCTCAAAATTTCAACATCCGTCCTGAAGATGCTAGATTCCAAAATTTCCCTATACATCCTCCAAATTTATCAGAAGGTCGAAACTTTCCACTACATTATATGTATCCATCGCAATTCCCCTTCATGTCATATCCTCCATATGGAGTTCCTCCAGCCATGGGTTCAAACTTATCAAGGAGATTCAGTACGGATGGATCTGACACTAACAAAGACTCTCCAACTCCAACTTCTCAAAGATCATCTCCTTTCTCACCACAATGCTCTCTAATAGGCCATGAGAATATCAACCTCGTTGCCGATCTTTCAAGTGTTGAAGAGGTCAACACTTCTGAGTCACCTCAAAAGACAGTGTACACTCATGCAAAAAACAAGCTTCTTGTAAGTTGCTAGCTAGATATTAGTACTAATTAGAAAATGCTCAAAAGTTGCAACAAATGTGGATCCGGATTGCTAATGTGTACAACAACAATCGTCTAGCCAACACACCATTGAAATCATGGGTCATATTGAAGTCACATTTTTATACCTTTCAGAAAAAATGCAAATGGTTTAATGCAATCTACATTAAGGAAAAGAAGAATTGGGGGAGCGGTTCAAGTGATGTAAATATTATGCTAAAGGCACAAAAAATGTATGCACAATTCCATGAGAAGCAGGGTTTTAAGCATGTGGAATCCTGGATGGTTTTGAAAGACAGACCCAAGTTTGCAAATCCAGATGATGATTCTCGTGGTACAAAAAAGACAAATATTTCCGCGTTTGGAGCATACAGTTCGTCTACCAACATCAAGTCGAGTGCTAATGAGGATTCTAATATAGCGTGTATCTGTCCAATGGGGCAAAAAGCATCTAAGAGAATGCACTACAAGAAAAATGACATACAACAACACCCAAAAGACAACACTTTTTATGAATTTGTGTAGTAGTTTCGAAATTTACAACCCTTTTTACGAAAAGCGTTGTCTTTGTTCAAAAAATTCGTTCAAAGACAACGCTTTTTTTGGATACGACAACGCTTTATTCATAGAGTTGTTAAATAGCGTTATTTTTAAAAAATAGACAACGCTTTTGTGTAACGCATTTTTCAAAGTGTTGTCAAATAGCTGATTTTTTAAAAAATAGACAACCCTTTTTTTGCAACGCTTTTTGCGTTGTCTTTTCATAGTATTTTTTCGGCAATAGACAACCCATTGTGCAACGCTTTTTTTTATGTGTTGTGTTAATTATAAATTAATTATTTTTTAATTTAATGAAATTTAAAAAAAAATTAATTATTATGTTATCTTATATTATTTGCATTAATATTATCTTATATGGAAAAAATCATTATTTTAAAAAATAGTATTTTTATAAAATACTATTTTGAGTTAATTAAGAAACTACACCTACAATATTACTCTCACTACCCTTTTATACAAGAATACCAAATTTATATATTGATCTTAAAACATAATTCAAAAATTATGTTTTCTAATTCATAAATTATGAATGTTTTTCTAAAATAAAAATAAAGATAAAATGAGTTTGGTTTTAAAATTAATACAAAAAATATAAATTATTTTAAATAATTATTTTATAATATATATATATATATATAAATCATATATCTCAATTAAAATTAAGAATATAAAAAAGAATTGATTTCATGACTATAGCTCAGGATTGAACCATAGACCTCAAGTGGAAGAGCATCACCAATTTTACCAACGGTTACTTTGCTTATTATTTTCCAACATTTAATATTAATATGCAAATAATAAATTCTTACACACAATTTACACTTGTGTTTTTTCAAATACCCAAATCTCCATCGATCCCTTTCCAGTAACCCTCCAAAATCGATCAGTGTCTGCCACCCATTCTCCATCCCTTTCCACCACCAAAACCCTCTGCCTCACCGCCAACCTATACTTTGCCGCCGCCTGCCAACCTACATTTTGCCGCCGTCCGCCCATAGTCTGCCGTCATCCCATCGCTGTCGTCGCCTAGTAGAAACTCCACGTCCTTCTTTTCTTCTCTTCTCATCGCCCCGTTCAGGTTCGCTGCTAATACCTCTTTCTCACACACACACACATAGAACAGTCTTCTCAAATAATGATTCAGTGCCTTAATTTAATGATTTAAAATTTTAGGTCACAAATCCTATGTAATTTAGGCGAATGCAAATTTATATGATTTAGGACCTTTGTTATCTGATTTTGCTTCTATTGAGATATTTATGTTTGATTTTGATGAGAAATTTGTGTATCAAATTGTCAAATTTATGTAACTTGTGCGCTGTTGTTTTTCCCGAATAAGTCTCATGAGTAGTGATTTTCTTTGATTTTGGTTTGTATAACTCCATGATCCGATTGTCACCATGTTGAAAAAATGTTGATCAGAATTTGCGTTGTTGATAATAAATAATCGAGGGGTCGATGGCCGGGGATTGGGAAGAGTGACCAGGATTTGCAGCTTGATTCGGAGTTGAACGAGTTAACTGTTGTTCTTAAGGTTAGGTTATTGGAATCATTTTGGCTGATATTATATTGATTACCATTTTTGTGAATATATTGGTATTGGTGTTGTTTTAAGTGAGCATATATTAGATATATTTGGTAGTTAGTTTAATTATCTTGTCTTAATTGTTGCGATATATCTGCTGATTATAACATGTTTGGACTATGCTTTTATTAATTTAGGCATGTTTGAGTGCATAGAGAATGAGATGATAGCTTATTCAACTAGACTATCCTTAGTTACTTGTTGATCCCAAATTTAAAGATCATACATACATCTCTTTTGATTTATTGGATTACTGGATACTTGGTTTCTAGAAGCAGGTTTTGCATGAATCTTCTCCATTAAGGTAACTAGCAGCAAATGAAGTTTCTTTTAGTATTGGGATATATATGATATTATGTAACAAACTAGTTGGATGATCAATTGTCTAGTGTTCAGGTTTCTGACCCTTATGTCCATAATTTGACTACCTTAGTTTTTAAGGGTTTATGATTTATTGTCAGTGCTGGGACACTTGTTCAGTCACAAGTTATTCAGAATTTTCTAATTCATGATTTTAAACATAATTTGACTTTACCCTATTCATGGGATTTCGTGACTTTAGATTAACTTGTAATTTTCTTACCCTATTAATTGTCTATTATGTTATTCTCATTTGTATCATGTTTCCAAGCATTTCTACTTTTCAGATATATCTTTTCAAGTTAAGTTTGGCCTTTTGACTGATGTGTGGGATGAAAATAAGAGATGTTATAGCATCTGATGTTACAGATTTCTGTCTTACTATATTGATACCGCACTGTAATAACTTGATGGATTGACCTATAATTTATCAGTGCTTACTGCAATAAGACTAATTGTTAATTAGTTTATTTCCTACTGAAGATGGACAAAGAATGGATGTTGAATGACAGACTCTCAGATGAATACAAGGCTGGGGTTGAGTCTTTTATGCATTTTGCACTTCAAAATATTGATGATGTCAATGCAATGTCTTGTCCATGTTCAGATTGTGGTAATCTTAGGAAATGGAAACATGTCATAGTTAGGTTGCATTTGTTGACTAAGGGAATTGATAAAACATATCATACATGGATGTGGCATGGAGAGAGATCTAAGCCGGGAATGTCTATGTATGATGGTGGTCAGTTTAGGGGAAATGAATATAATTTTGGGAAGGAAGAACCTATTGACATAGTACATGCTGGATATGAATACACTAATCAAAATCCAAATGAATTTGGCAAATTGCTTGAGAATGCAGAAAAACCTCTATATCCTGGATGTACTTTTTTCACAAAGTTGTCTACCGTTGTGAAATTGTATAACTTAAAGACAAAATTCGGTTGGAGTGATAAAAGTTTTACTGAGCTGCTTAGTTTGGTTAGGCAAATGCTTCCTCCCCAAAATGAATTACCTTCATCTTTGTATGATGCAAAGAAAACCTTAGTTGCATTGGAGATGGATTATGAGAAAATTCATGCATGTTCAAATGATTGTGTCCTATATCGTAAGGAGTATAAGGACCTTACTAATTGTCCTAAGTGTGGTATCTCAAGATGGAAAGTGGGGAAAAATTCTAAGATTTATGAAGGAATTCCAGTAAAGGTCCTTCGGTACTTCCCACCTATTCCAAGGTTTCGACGGATGTTTCGAAACAAGGAGATATCTAAGGACTTGACTTGGCATGCTGATAATCGAGTTGTTGATGGTTATTTGTGTCACCCAGCTGATGCACCATCTTGGAAAGTAGTGGACCATAAGTGGCCTGAATTTGCTTCCGAGTCAAGAAATCTCAGATTGGCTCTATCATCAGACGGGATCAATCCTCATGGTATAATGACTTCTACGTACAGTTATTGGCCAGTAATGCTGATCACATATAATCTTCCTCCATGGTTGTGTATGAAAAGAAAATTTATGATGCTCACTATGTTAATTAGTGGTCCTAAACAGCCGGGGAACGACATTGATGTTTATTTGTCACCCTTAATTGAGGACTTAAAACTTCTATGGGAAGTAGGTATTGAAACTTATGATAGTTTTCGAGATGAAAGCTTCCTACTTAGAGCAGTGTTGTTGTGGACCATCAATGACTTTCCAGCTTATGGAAACTTATCAGGTTGTATTATGAAAGGATATCGTGCGTGTCCTATTTGTAGTGATAAAACTTACGCAAAAAGGCTTAAACATAGTAGGAAAATGGCGTATATGGGTCACCGAAGGTTTCTCCATGCTACTCATCCTTATCGAAGACAAAAGAAGTCATTTGATGGTAATCAAGAGTTTGACCCTGCCCCAATACCATTGAGTGGTCGTGATGTTTTTAAAAGAGTATCAGAAATCCAATGTACATGGGGCAAAAAGAGTTGTAACAATGTGTCAAAGGTAAATGACGATAAGCCATGTTGGAAGAAGAGATCAATTTTTTTTAACTCGAGTATTGGCAACACTTACATGTGAGACATGTTTTGGATGTGATGCATATTGAGAAGAATGTATGCGAAAGTCTAGTCGGTACATTACTTAACACTCCAGGCAAGACGAAAGATGGAATAACAGCTAGACTAGATCTTATGTCAATGAAAGTTAGAACAGAGTTGGCACCAAAGGTAGGTGACAAAAAAACTTTCTTGCCACCAGCTTGTTACACACTAAGTAAAGAAGAGAAACAAAAGGTTTTAACATCTTTGATGGGAATGAAGGTCCCTACAGGGTACTCGTCTAATGTCAGAAATTTGGTCTCAATGAAAGATTTGAAGCTTGTTGGCCTGAAGTCACATGATTTCCACACTTTAATTCAACAATTGCTTCCAGTGGCTATACGTGGTGTTTTGCCTGATAATGTGAGACATGCAATCACTCGGTTGTGCTTCTTTTTTAATGTGATATGCAACAAAGTTATAGATGTCTCAAAGTTGGATGAAATTCAAAAGGAGATTGTGACAACCTTGTGTTTACTTGAAAAGTATTTCCCTCTCTCGTTCTTTGATATCATGGTTCACCTAATTGTTCATCTTGTGCGGGAGGTGAAATTGTGTGGACCAGTCTGGTATAGATGGATGTATCCGTTTAAGAGATACATGAAGGTCTTAAAAGGTTATGTGCGAAATCGTAATTGGCCTGAAGGGTGTATAGCTAAATGTTATATTGCTGAGGGGGCTGTGGAATTTTGTTCGAACTACCTTTCTAGTGTGAACACAATTGGAATGCCATCTAAACATCGACAAGTTAACATGACTAGGCCATTATCAACTGTAAAAGTGCTCCAAGCTAGTCCTGATGATTTGAGACAAGCTCATCTCTACGTTTTGACAAATGACATTGAGATTGAACCGTATAGAAGGTGATCTCACTAAGTCATTAAACCTTATATCTTATTATTCTTATATTGATCTCATTAAAATTTTATAGTCAACATATGGCTCACCTAAAGCTAACTTCTGGAAGAAAGTCGGAGAAACAACTCTTGGATGAACACAACAAGACATTTATTAATTGGATACATGCAAGAGTACGTATTATAACTTGAATTAACATGTCCTATTGGATTTTGTAATTTTAATTAAAATGTTAATTACAACTTGTTGAATTATAGGTTTCAAATGAAATTAATCATTCCAATGGTCAAGTATCAAAGAAGTTAAAGTCGATTGCAAGTGGTCCCGAAAAAGATGTGTTGAAGTACTCTAGTTACATGATTAATGGAGTTACCTATCATACGAGGGAGCGTGATAGTGTACGAGCTGTTCAAAACTCGGGAGTTAGTGTAGTTGCAAAAACCATACAAGTGGCTAGTGCAAAGGACAAAAATCCAGTTGTGACGGACATGGTTTATTATGGAGTTATTGAAGAGATATGGGAACTTGATTACCACAATTTTCGCATTCCAATGTTCAAGTGTAATTGGGTTGAGCACAATAATGGAATTAAAATAGATGATCTTGGTTTCACAACAGTAAACCTCAATAGAATTGGATTCAAATCCGATCAGTTTATATTGGGTAGTCAAGCTAAACAAGTCTTCTACATTGAAGACTCTCGAGATCTTGCATGGCATGTTGTACTTTCAACCCCCAGTAGAGAGTATTTTGATCACATTAATGGTGATGAAATAGAAGACTGTAACATGGACCATCAATGTTTTACAATGGGGATGCCTCCATTAGAAGTTGATGGTGTAGATGAGAATGAAGCATCATGTGTGCGTGAAGATTGTGATGGGATTTGGATTGATAATTGCACTTCTTAGTTCTGTAATTATGTTTTTAGTATATAACCTCTGAACTTATTACTTTTCTCTTATGATAATCTACTTGTTTGTTAAATGTTTGCCACCTAACCTAATCTCATCTATTTTGTAGGTTCGAATCATGGTGTGTCGTAGACGGGCTTCTGCAAAAGAAGATGAGACAGAGCAAAGAGTAAGAATAACAAAGGAAAGACCAAAAATGTAGTAAGTTCAAATGAAGTTGATAAAGATTTGGGAAGCTCGGATGATGAGGGCAGCTCTATGTCTAAAGAGAAGAGTACACGCAAAAAAAGAATGTATAGGGGTGCTACTCATATGCATGCTCTTGCGATACAAAGAGCTCAATGCTTCAAAAAAAAGTGTTGTTCAATAACAAAGGTCAACCCATTGGGCCTTATGGTGCTGAAATGCAGAGTTACGTTGGACTGTTAACTCGGGAAAAGGTCAAAATAACAATTGATGATTGGAGGGAGGTGCAGACTGATGTGAAGGAATGGATATGGGAATCTGTTAATGTAAGTGCATGTGCTTCTTTTATTGTGATTCTTAATTAGGAAAAGAATATTTGGCTGTCATGGTTCTAATTGCTCATCTATTTTATAGTTGTTGTTTGATGTTTCTCCTTCATGGAAGAAGGGGTGTTTGTCTTCGGCTAACCAGAAGTGGCGCCAATACAAGACAAGACTCACGAATAACTATGTTTTCAGTAGAATCAATGAGCCTGAAAAGTTGAATACTCCACCCATTAAGTCTGGTATTGAGCAAGTTGATTGGAGTAAATTCGTGATTAGTCGCTTATCAGAAGAGTTCAAGGTAAGATTCAACTTATGATGCCTAGTTGATATTTCTCAAAGTTGGTGTCTTATGATTGTTAATCAATTGATGTAGACAAAGAGTCAGGAACAAAAGAAGCGGAGAAGTCAATTACAATATCCTCATAAGCTTTCTCGTAAATGATATGCACGTTTGGCTGAAGAGTGTGTAAGTCTTTCATGTTTTATTGATTCTTATTTGTATCATCATTCAGATATTTAACACTCGTTTTATATAATATGTTATTGGTTGTAGGCTGCTGAATTGGACAATGATGATGAAATCAACAGAGCTATTTTATGGATGAAAGCACGATTGCCTAAAGAAGGGGAAATAAGAGAAGAGGGTTTAAAAGAAACAATTACAAAGATTGTGAGTTTTTTTATTCTTAATTATTTTTGCAGCCTAACACTCTCTAGCACAATTACCCATCCCCTGAATTATTATTTGTTGCTAATTTACTTCGAAGGATGAGTACATACAACAAAAAAGGAGGGTAACTTCATCGTGGAAGGAAAAAGAGATGGTATCCTTGCAAAAGCTCTTAATTCACAAGAACACTATGGACGTTTGAGGGGGATCGGAAGTCATGTCACTCCCTCAACTTACTGTGCTATTTCATCTAGTATGCTTGTGGAAAAAGACTTGCTTTTACAAGAGCAAAAAAAGATAAATTCAGAACTTGATGCACGAGTAAAAAAACTAGAAGCAATGATGTTGAAGAATGCACCCACACATGAAGATCCCAAAGAAGAATTTGGCGGTTGTTCAGTTCAACTCCCAAGACACTTAATGATGGAGAATGAGAGAGTCGAAGATGATAAACCACAAATTCAGAAGAACCACCATCAAAATGAAGACTCGGATGATGATCTCAAAATTGTTGAGAATAATTGGCCATCAAAGGTAAAATTTTGTATCTGGTTACACATGCAATATTTCTGAAAATATATATGAATTATCTCTATAACCTAATCTACATTGTAGGGTGAACTAGTAGCATTAACATTGGAATCTCAAGCAAATATTGCTGCTTATGGCACAATTATCAAAGTGGGTGGAGCTAATCAATTTCTTCAGGGTAATCTTTTACCTGAAAATTGCATGAGTGTGTCCATTGATCAAGCATTGGATCACGATGCCCCTTTACCAATTCCTGTAGATTGCACAAGTATTGGTGAGGCAGTAGGTTCTCATGTTGCTTGGCCATCACATTTGATAAAACCCAAAGTGAAGGTAATACTTTTTTACGTCATCTTATATTAGATTAATTTTTCTTGAGCGCCGTAAATATAGCATGTCTATTTACATATCATGCTAATACTATTTTTAGAAACCTGGAAAAAAGAAAATCGTGCACAAAGAATTGCATACTGTTGATCTATCAAGTGTGCCAAAGCCATTACATATGTTATATTGCTATACTAAGCTTGTTATTCAGAATGGAGGCAATGTACATATAGAGTTTGATCATGAAGTATTTGGTCGTGAGTTCAACATCTTTGTTAACATTGAAGATACGGTTCCATTCTATAAGTTGGAGCCAATCTCATACGTATGTGTGGTTGTTTATGTATGGTAAGTATTTCGGTCAATTATTATTGTTATCATTAGTGTTACTATTATTATTATTATACAATTTATTATTATTATTATACAATTTAACATTGTGGTTTTTTCCATTTTAAAAAATGATGGTTAGGCATCTATACAAAAGGTTGGTAAACGAAAACAAGATTGACAAATTCAGATTTGTGGATCCATATGAGATAGGACATTTGCCATTAACAAAAGGTGATCAAGATTTTCGTGAGAATGAGATGGAACGGAGGGCATGTGCTCTAGAAAAAAGGTTGAGTGGTACATTGCCTAGCCAATTAGTTTTGGCACCTTGTAATGTAGGGTAAGCTTTGATTTGCTTTGTTGATAACCATATTATGAGAACTTGACATTTTGCTATACCTATTTGTTTGTGAGAAATTGTACTTCAAAGATGTTTTTATTGTATGAGTGAAGATTGAAAATGAGTCAAGGTAAGTAGTAAAATGCATGATACATAGGTTCCTATTGATCTTATGTGCTTATTAACAAGATAATTATAGGAAATATGACGTTGAGTAGCTGATTTGTTGAGTTTCTATTTTGGTAATTATAGTAACTGTTAACAAGGTTTTGCAGCCTTTTGTTTTGTTGACTGGATGTTTGAAGTTGTGACTGATTTATTTTAATTATTAATTCCATAGATTCCATTGGATTCTAACTGTCATCAACCCCCACAAGCAGACTTGTCATTTGTTGGACCCTCTTTATCATCGTTTGCATGATCAAACTTGGAAAAAAATTGTTGAATTGTAAGTTTCAATTTAAAATGTTCAGTAAATTTATGTTCCATTATTTTGTGTTGCATTCCTGATGACTAATACTTTGTTTTGTCATAAAGGGCCTTGAGAATGTTCAATACAGAAATTGGAAAGAATGGGAAAAAACAACCTATATGGGAAGTAGTCAAGGTATGTATGGTGAAGGGGTGAATAATACGTTGCAACTCATGTATATATTTATTTTATCATCACCTTTTATATCTGTAAGTTGATACAAATAGTTAATTGTAATGTAGGCTCCTTTGCAACCTGACACCAAAAAATGTGGTTTTTTTGTCTTGTGGTACATGAGATAACTCATTGAAAAGGATGCAACTGTGGACATGGCTTCATTGCGTTCAATTGTGAGTAACTAATTCCTATTTAGTTTGCATATTGCATACTTTACCAAAATGAAATGAAGTTGATTATTCTACATATTTTTTTCAAAGTTTACGCATGTCATTGCACTAGTGCTGATATTGATGAAGTTCGTGTTGAATGGGTTGATTGCGTTCAAGAGCATATAAATGGGTAGAACAAGGTGACTACTATATTTTAACTTGCAATGCTTTCTTTTAGTCATTTAATATGATCACGTGATGATTTGTAGGTTCTCATGTTAATTAACTTTGTTCTTACATACTGACAGATTGTGGGGACGTAGGGAAGATTATGTGAAGTTCGTGCTGCTTAGTTTTTGTTTAGGTCATGATGTTATTCAAACAAATATGATCATTTTGATATTGTTGGAGTTTGCATTTATAGACGTAACATTTCGTGATTTTAAGTGTTAGGATGAGACATATTGTTGGGAGGATTTATGAATGTTATGTTTGATGTTGACGATGTTTATATGTTCTTGTAATGAGTTTTTTAGTTTATATAATTAAATTATATTATTATATATATCCAGGGAAACATATGAAATTAATTGTAAAAAATTTGAATTAACAAAAAAGACAACACAAAAAAGAGTTGTCATAAAGAAATGACTACACCGTAAAAAGCGTTGCATATGCGTTGTTATTATTAAAAACGGCAATGCTAAAAAAGCGTTGCACAAATTCGGATTTATCAATAGAGACAACGGTTAAAAGAGTTGCATATACTCGTGTTGTTGTACTTCAAACAGACAACGCTTTGCGTTGCATATATGCATATTGTTGTGCTTCAAAAAGACAACGCTTTTCAAGCGTTGCATATATTGTTGAACAAAATTAGAAAAGACAACATTTTTTTGCAACGGTAAAAAGCATTGTCGTATCTAGATAAGACAATGCTTTTTACCGTTGTTAAATAGCGAATTTTTTTCTGCAACACTGGATACGACAACGCTAAAAATCAGGATTTAAATAGCGAAAATCTTGTAGTGATGGCAAAGGGTAAAGGAAAATCAAACGACGCCGAACAAAGTCGAGAGAAAATTGATGAAAAATTAGCTGATTTAGAAGGGTATAACACGACAAAACTATCTACAGTAGTTAGTCTCGCTAAAACATGTGAGTACAAAATCCTCATGAGGGATACCTCAAAGATGACAGATGAACAGCTACGTTTACATCTCCACATGTGTGATTAGATAAAGAATAATTGGGGCTTGTAATTTTATTTACCTGTTGTTTTAATTATGTAATTTCATTCCTTGTTGTTTTAATTATGTGTGTTGTAGTTTTCTTTAATTTTATGTAATGTAATTTTCTACTTTTATGTAATATATCTATCTTCCGTTGTAAAACTAATCGTTGCAAAACTAGTCATTAGAAAACTAGCCGTTATAAAACTAGCCGTTGGAAATCACATTATCTATTGGTTTACCACACTTTCAGATTTACCACTACACAAATTCATTGTCCTTCTCACTCATTCACAATTTTATTTCCAAATTATCAAACATGTCTTCATCTTCGAACTCATTCTCCAACGAGAGCGATGGTTCCATAGCATTATTAAAAGGAATTCTCTTCGTAGACACCTATCACACATTACCCTGGAGGATGGTTCTAAATCTACTTCTTTCGAACAAATGTCAGACATGTTTGTTTTTTTATAGAAATCTTGTTGGTACTAATCTCTCTACTTATCCAATTGATGTTAATATCGCACCAAAATACTCATTTTGCACATTGATGGCTATCAAAGAAAGATTGGCTACAAAAGATAATCTCTCCTTAAATATTGAACCAATGTGTGTGTTTTGTTCACAGGTTTTAGAAACAAGTTCTCACTTATTTTTGAATGTGCTTTCGCTATATTGATCTGGACAACCATCAAGTCTTAGCTTAAAATCCAAAGGACCATGAGTACCATTGCAAGTCTCATCTAATGGATTAAAAAGGAACCTGCTCTTAACAAAAGCAGAATGGTTGCACTCTATTGCACGATTTTTCTGATTTGGAAGACGAAGAATAAACTGGTTTTTGAAAATTTCTCGACATCTTCGAATGCTATAATTGCTAGAATTAAAACCCAAGTGTATCGCGTTATCTATTTTATTTTCCCTATTTACTTAGTTAATTTTTTATATTGTAGTTTGTATACCTAAACTGATGAATTATAATTGAATTGAAACACCCCCATGCTGCATGTTTTTCCATTTCTTTTGTGTCTCAATGGTTTGTTTGGTGTTGTTTCATATGGCTTTGCTGATGGTGTATTTATGCTTAGGATTTAATGTTCTTTTTTGTCACATGCAAAGTTTCTGGTCCGATTGGAAATTAGCATTGTTTTAGGGGTTGTGTGGAGTTTTGTATGTTGTTTTGGTGTTAAACAGCCGTGTATGGTAGTGTATATATTATGCCTTTGTGGATATGGTATCTTTCCAGGTTGTCTGTTCTCATCATGTAGGATGACTCTTGTTTATTTTATACAGGATGGTTTTTCGGGCCTTTTTGGTTGGGTTGGTTTTTTGTTTCTTAACTTAATTTGCCTCTTTGACCTTTTAAACAAAGAAACCAGTAGGCCCGAGGTTTTTGTGGGCTCTTTTTGTTAAATGGGCTCTCTGTTTGGGATTGTACTTTTTCTCTTTTGATTGGGCTAATAATTTTGAATTTATTAGGTTTTTGGGCCTTTTAAATTAAAAGTAGTAGCTTGCCTTTTGGGCCTCTCATATGATTGATAATGGGCTGATTTTTTATATTTTATTGGGCGTGTGGGCCTTTTATCCATGTTTTTGTTTGGTTTGTTTGATGGGCCACTTTTGTGTAATTAATCCTTTGTTTGTACTAATGCCCAACTCTTTTACTTTTTGGACTAATGTCTTCTCTCTACTTCTTTTGTATATATTATGTTTCTCATAACTCTTTTTGCATATTGGTATGTCTTCACCAAATTCATTTATTTGGTGTTTTGCTTATGGATACTACACAATTCCGGGTATACTAATTCGGAATCAACCCATCTACTATGAAAGAGCATTGACGATCTTATCTTTTGATGACATGCATATCATCAAAGAACGCATCGCATCTTTCCATCCAAGTGATCATGTCTTGTTCACAAACATTTTGGCTGTTTTTTGACTATATTAGATTGTTTTTCTTTTCTACACGGGTATGTTCGTTCTATTTGTATTTTTCTTGTAGCCCACTTGCCTATGTATATCTCCACCAAACTCCAAGATTCGTGATTACTAGGACCATTGAGTCCTTTATAATCATCTTCTTACAGTTTGTTTGGAGATTTAGATTGGTGGTATTCATGTGTTTTCTTGGTGTTGCTACATTGATAGTTTGGTGCGGGTTCATAAACCCCACGCTTACTTTCCCTTTTGGTCCGGTTGTTTGCACTTTTTTGTCATATTCATAGTACTCTATGTGGACATCAGATCCCACATTGACCTCCCACAAGATTCATTTGTACATTGTCTAATTCGTCATTCTTGGTATAAAATTTTTACATTTTATCCAAAAAAAAAACATATTTTGAGTAAATGTTTTCTACTTGACATTTTATTTTTCAAATGTTTACTATTAATACTTGAGTTTTGTTTTGACTTGGAAGTATGGGAAAGACACGAGATAGGCCAAAGTATGACTAGGTTTTTAGAACACCCACTTAAAAATATGTGTGTTCTTGTTTAGTTTTCCACTGAACTACATTAAGATTTTAAAGAAAGCATGTATGCTAGGGGCAACTCGACTCCTACCTAGTCGGATTGAGGTGCTACAAGTGGTATCAGGTAGATCAGACCCGGGTATTTTTACACACTTACATGTATCGGTTGTCTACTAGTTATGATGACATATATGTAATAATTTTTAGTTATGTTAGTGATGCATTTATATTATGTCAGTAATACACTTACATTATATACATGTTCGTACGTGTTCTAACAAACATGTAATATTTTTTTGTTATGTTAGTGATATCTTTTAGTTATGCTAGTGATACATTTATATTAGGTTAAAAAGCAAATACACTTCTCAAGTATATGTGATTTAGCACTTTGTTATATCATTTATAAATGTTTTCATTTAACTATATAAAGTATACGAGTTTTGCAAGTTACAACATTTATGGTTGTCATATCATAAAATCTCGAAAGAGATTGTTCAAGTGCATCTAAATTTAGCACTTTACTCTATGAACTTTAAAAGTTTTTGTTTCACAATATAAAGTTCACGGGTTTTGCAAGTTACAATATTTTTTGCTACAACCTCGTAAAATCTCATCGGAAAATGCTTATGTGCATGATTTTTAAGGGAGTAAATTTATTTCAAAATCAATGTGAAAATATTGTGAGTGACATGACTGATCAAAACCAGCACACTATTTTCCCATGTAGTTGCCAAACTTATAGACCTAGAGTCATAGTCGGACTCATCCAATTTTGAGACCTAATTTGAGAAGAAAAAGAAAAAAAACAAATTTACCATTCTATAAATTAAATCAATGCACATGAGCAGTTTTTGGTGGAATTTTACGACATGGTAGTTGGAAATATTGTAACCTGCAAAACATTTGTACTTTATATAGTGAAATAAAAACTTTTAAATTTCATATAGTAAAGTGCTAAATTGAAACACACAAAAGTCTCTAGCGAGATTTGATGATGTGGCAGCCGAAAATATTGTAAACTGCAAAATTCGTGTACTTTATAAAGTGAAATGAAAACATTTAAAAATGATATCGCAAAGTGCTAAATCACATATACTTGGCATGTATTTTTGTATTTTACCCTTTATATTATGTGAAAAGTACTCTTACATTATATTACATAAAATGAGGTAATACATTTACGTAAATGAAGTACTACCTTTATGTGATACAACTAATAAATTTATGTGGTATACCTAATACCTTTATATAATACACTAATATATTTCGATAAAATAACATATTCATTTTTTAAGTAAAATTAGACAATATACATTTACGTTATATTATAAGCACTTTTACATAGAGGTGCTCAAACGGTTCAAACGCCGATTCCGGTTCGAAACCGTCAGTTCGAAAAATCGTGGAGGACCAAACTGAAACCGAACCGTGGAGATTCCGATTTCACTTCCGATTTGTAAACCGCCGGTTTGGACGGTTTGTTTTCTTCTTTTTTTTCAATTTTTATAATTTTTTATTATTTTTAAAAAAAAATTAAAAATTAAATTTGCATATAAATATTACAATTATTCATATATTACAAAATAAAAAAATTGAGAAAATAACTTAATATAAATTAAAAAATTGAACTTACATTTACAAGTTACAACAATTCTACATTACAACTTATAATAATAATAATAATAATAATAATAATAATAATCAATACAACTTAAAATTAAAGAGTAAAATAACATAAACACATAATATTATTTATATAAAATATAATTTTTTTTAAAAATTGATAAACCGCCTGTTCAAACCGCCGGTTTACGGTTCGAAATATGCCCGAACCAAAACCAAACTATCGAACCATGGTTCGCGGAAAAACCGATGACCCCGGTTCGGTTCCAATTTTCCAAACCGGTTGATCACCTCTACTTTTACGTGATACAGGTAATACCCTCACGTTGTATTTCAATTAAATGAGATAATACATTTATGTAAATAAAGTAGAACTTTTATGTGATACGAATATTATATTTATGTAATACTACTAATATCTTTATGTGATACAATTAATATATTTGAATAAGCTAATAAAACCATGTTTATGTGATACATAAAATAAAGTAATACATTACATTATGTGGTTCATACATTTATGTGATACAAGCAATACATTTATGTCATGATTCAATAAAATGAGATAATACATTTATGTACATAAAATAATATTTTTATGTAATAATTGTCTTACAATTATATAATACTAGTGACACATTTATATAATATGTGATACCCGAACTTTTTACTACTTATTGACCAATACACCTCATGCATCATATGCATATCTTATTATTGACGTGCTACTTATGATCTTGAATTATTATAGTTTGCTTTTAAATATTGAATAATTTATATGCTTTTAAATAATTAGTGATGAGAAAACTCTATTATAATTGATTGAGACACTAGTAATATTCGAGTGCACAATGAAAAATAAATCTAAAATGAATTATATATATATAAGAATTAAAACTTAAATGGATATTAATAGTAGCTAGATGTGTGTATATGTTTATGTATAAAGTTTCATTAATATTATAATATATATATATATATATATATATTTATATATTTATGTGATGTGTAAGTGCATGTGTATATTATATATACTATCTATCCATTACATTATATCTATACACGTGTATGTATAAAGTTTGCTCAATCATTAATAATAAATAAATAAATAAAAAAGAAACTTACTGAATAAGCTTGCAGAGAGGCGATGTGGATGTGTATATGTACATCATACTCTTTTATTTATAATGAGAGAAATTAGAGGATAGAATGGAAGTATTTTAGGAAAAACCGGAGTTAATTGCAAAATACGTCTTGTAACTTATACCCAATTCCATCCGTAGTCCTTTATCTTTTTACTTTATCAATTTTAATCCTTTAACTTTTTAATTGCTCAATTTTAGTCCATTAACTTTTTAATTGCTCAATTTTGGTCCTATCTGGGACGAAATTTGAATTTTTCACCGAAAATTGCACGTGCACAACACGTGAGTCCTTCAAATTGGGGGTTTTTCAAATCATTTTCCCCTATTTAAAGGACCAAAATTGATAAAGTAAAAAGACAAAGGACCAAAATTGAGCAATTAAAAAGTTAAAGGACCAAAATTGAGCAATTAAAAAGTTAAAGGACTAAAATTGATAAAGTAAAAAGATAAAGGATTACGGATGGAACTGGGTATAAGTTACATGACGTATTTTGCAATTAACTCGAAAAACCGTAGAGGCGAGATTCACCATAGTTTTATTAGAATCAAACCATCTCCCCCCACACATAATTCTCAGGGTGTTCGTTTAGTAGGAAAAGGAAAGAAATGTCTCGTAGTGCTTAACCGAATGTGGATCATCAGATTAAATATTAAGAAGGTTTAAGAGGTGATTTAGAAGCTCATACATCCAAAAAATTTGGAGACCAAATAAATAGAAATTTATTATAACTACGAAGCATAAATTAATATTTTATGAATTAATGGTGGCAATTGATGATACATGAATATTACGTGTTTTACGAGATTTGATTTGTTATTCAATGGCAATCGAATTCAATAATTATTATGAAATGAATTTGTGGGTTGAATAATTATTGTGGATTATAGTAGAGAGTTATATCAAAATATGTGTTTTGACGACAAGAAGATGAAATTATATTTCTAGGTCAGATTTATGTTGGATATGGGGTGTTGTGTGCATAAAATTGGTGTTGTGTGCACGAGGTTGGTGTTGTGTGTACAAATTTGGTGTTGTGTGCACGAGATTGGTGTTGTGTGCATTAAATTGGTGCTATGTGCATGAGGTTAGTGTTGTGTGCACTAAATAATTAGTGTTGTGTGCACAAAATAATTGGTGTTGTGTGCATGGAAATTCGTGGTGTTGTGTGCACATAAATTCATAGTGTTGTGTGCATGGAAATTCGTGGTGCTGTGTGCACGGAAATTCTTAGTGTTGTGTGCACAGAAATTTATGGTGTTGTGTGTATAGAATTCATGTCGAGGGATTTAGCAGTAACTTTACTGGCCTTGATGAATATGTTAGAAATGAAATATGTGGTTTCGAGAGAGGATGCATGGGAGGGAATTGTGAAGAATCATATTATCGTGCATAATTTCTGCTTGCTGAGTTTTATCTCACGTAATTTATGTTTTGTAGATAATTTTGATGATGCGTGACATTATGGACGTACTAGACAAGTTATGGAGTTTCTGCAGGGTTTTGAGCACTTGTGAACATAAATGACGACTTGTTGGGCATAATTATTGTTTATGTTGCTTTCGCTTTTAAATATTAAGTCTCTTTTGAATACATTATGTATTATATAACATAATGCATACTAATGGATTAATATGAAGTTTGTTTGTGGATTTTTGGTTGTTAAAGTTTCTTTTATAAGAATATGAACAGAGTATTGTTGGATGTGGTATAATGTTATTTTAAATATATATATATATATATATAATAGCAGGCTTACAAATGGTGTTATATTTAAAAAAAATCGTTTTATGTTGAGTTGAGTAAATGTGGTCGTGTCATAATACGGATAATACATTTCAGTAAAATAACAAATTAATATTTAACATTCATTTTCTCTATTTCTATAGAGGAATCACTATAGAGTATTTTGATAGATGAATAATTTGGGGGAACCCTATTTTTATCATGTCTCCAAATCTATTTGTCAAATCCCAAATCATCCCCATCACACAAAACACACTAACCTAGAGAGAGGAACAAGAATGACAATTTCCACAATCTCCACAATTCAATCTCTCAACATGTTCAATCTCCAAATATGGGAAGATGAAGAGAGGATGTTGAGAAAGAAGAAGAAAAGAGAAGAGGAAGAAGATGATGCGTTGTGAAAGAAGAGAAGAAGAAGATGAGAGGCACACAAAAAAGGAAGTGAAAGCACTAGCATATTAGATAAAAAAAAATGTCTATATTTTTTTTTCTAGACGAATCTGAATCGAGGGTGAAGCGGTCCAATTACGCAAATCTTAGATAAGTGCAATTGGTTTACAAGAGTGTTACTCTACGTCAATAGAGGTAATATGTCAATTGGGCCCACAAATTAATAGATCTCATCTATTAAATCAATTACGTTTATTCTATATTGTTCAATTTGTTATATGCTCAACTCTATTGAAAATTCAACATGTACAATAAAATACAAATTTTAAAAAAAAGTTAAATGAAAAAATCAACTTAAAGTATTGATTTTTTTCACTATGCAACATAATTTTTTTATACCATTGCAATCTTGAAATTCTGGAGTTTATCAAAATGCATCTTAGATCACTTTTCCCAACATATGATTTAATTTTTTCCTAAACTTTATTTTGTTATCCAATTGCAACCTCTGATTTAGGATACATTTGATAAAAAAAATTAGGTTGCAAAGTGAAAAAATTAAATTAAATTACATGTGAGTCACATGATCCCCACTTTGTTGGCAAAATGGTAAAAGTGATTTATGTTGCATTTTTTTTAATTCCAAAACTTCAAGGTTGCAATTGGATAAAAAAAAAAAAGGTTGCAAAGTAAAAAATGTCAATTCTTTAGATTGATTTTTGTTTTTAACTCTTAAAAAATAAATTATAATTGAGTAGAACTCTTATACAGTAGTAGAATCCATGCAAATCAACCCGATACGATCCATGCAAATCAACCCGATACGATCCACGACCAGCGGCGGAGCCAGCGTGGTACAAGGGGGTACAGCTGTACCCCCAAATATCTTAAAATTCATTATATATAATAAATAATGCAAGTTTAAAACATTACTTGGATTGTATCCAAATTGGCTTGATAGCAAGTTTGTTCCCTTGGATCGCGGGTTTGAACCCCTTTTGTAGCATATTTAATTATTTTTCATACTAATATATCTTTTGGCTACATTTAATTACTTTTTATAATAATATATCTTTTTAGTTGTTTCTTGATACAATTAATATATCTTTTTGACTACATTTAATTACTTTTCATAATAATATATCTTTTTAGTTGTTTCTTGATATAATTTAATTACGTTTTATACTATTTCTATGTAGTTGCTTGTTGATAAAATTTTAGTAGTAGTGTATTTAATTAGTTTTTATAATATTTCTTTTCAATTCAATTGTCTTAATAAAATATAAGTAGTCAATTAATTACTTTTTATAATATTTTTTTTAGTTGTTTCTTGACAAAATTTTAGTAGTAGTCCTGCATTTAATTATTTTTTGTAACATTTTATTTTAGTTGTCTTGATAAAATATTAGTATCCATTTTTTTCTCTTTTAATTACTTTTAATAATATTTCTTTTTAGTTGTTTCATGATAAAATTTGGTAGTAGTCCTGCATTTAATTAGTTTTTATTACATTTCTTTTTAGTTGTCTTGATAAAATATTAGTAGCCAATGTTTTTATCTTTTGATTCATATCATCAGTTTCAAACCATTATTCTTTATATAGTTGGTTAATTAGTCTTATAATTTCTTATGATGAATTATTGTTTTTCCAATATCTTTAAAATGAAGATGAACACATTTAAAAAAATTCTTATAATATGATCAAATAATAGTTCATGGATAATAAAATCTTAAAAAAGAAGCAAACAAAACTAAAAATGATCATATCTATTTTTTTATTTAAATAATATTACATTTATATATACTTCTAATTATTTATCGTACCCCCAAATTTTAAATTCTGGATACGCCACTGTCCACGACCCACCATATAAACATTTTTTCAGATCCAGAATCAGATCTGATGACAAGATGGAAGAGTCGTACTCTTTCTTCCATCCAGATGTCAACGAGAGACGAAAAAATCATGCTCATTTTTACAAAAAAAAATAATTCAGCAATTTTAGATCCAAATATCAGAAAGAGACGAAAGAATCATGCATTTTCCCAAATATATATATATATATATAGCAATTTTAGATCCAAATATCAGCAAGAGACGAAAGATTCGTGCTTATTTTCCCAAAAATAAAATTATTCTGCAATTTTTTTATTTCCAACATGTACTATATATGTAATTTATTTTTATTTTATTTTTTTGCATTTTGTTTGAAAGAATATTTTAAAAGTGAAAATTTTGAAACTTCGAAAGCCTAACCGATCCACACCATGATAGTCAAATCTCTAAGACTACCTCCACAACCCCAACCTCTTAATAAAATATTTATTTCTCTCTCTTCTACATACACAACTCACAACACAACTCAACCTCTACAATTTTCACACTTTATCAATGACTCAACCCAACCTATAATAATTATTTATTTTATGATTTAATAATTACATTTATGTTATAATCAATTTTTTTATTATTTGAAATGTGTACGAAATATATTAAATTATATGATATTTCAAATTCGTAATTATAAAAATAATATTTGATACACTTAAAATAAGTTACAATCTCAATAACAAAAATAAAATTACAAAAGAGATGATTTGAGATTGTGATTCAAAATGTATCAATATTAGTCTCTATTTATAGAGAAAAAAAATCACGAATTTTGGTAATTTTTTTTTTTTATAGATAATTGAGTGTATAAAAAAATATCAAAAAAATCACATAAACCAATCATGGGTTGACAAGTGGCAGAATTTTGGATAAAATGTTGTTAGAAAGTGTGCACAACTTGGGTTGGTTTGCCGCCCGGTTGTGTGAAATTTTCTGAATTTTGCTTTTTTTTTTTTTCTTTTTAGTTTTCTTCCTAAAACCGGTTGCATGACCCAACTAATAAACATGGTCTAAAGAAACCGAATGGATTTTACAGTGATAATTCTGGAAAACTTTTTTTTAGAAATCTTTTAACTTTATCAATTTCAAAGATTCTTTTATTCACTTTGAACTGTACTCACCCTTATTGAGACCATAGATCCATTAAACTTAGTTGGTGGGATCCCTGAGCACCAACAATGTTAATGAAAAGAACTACTACCTCCGTCCCGGCTCAACTTGCCTACGTTGACCGGGTACGGAGATTAAAAAAATGCAGTTGACTCAAGTGGATATGCACTTTTTGATGGCATTTTTGTAATAATATGCACATCAAATCAAGTGGATATGCACTTTTTGATGGCATTGTTGTAATAATGTTGAAATATAGGGATATTAAAGTAAAAAAAAAAATTGTCATTTATGGGCTGACAAATTGAGTTGGGACAAACCAAAATGACAAGTAGGCAAGTTGAGTTGGGACGGAGGGACTATTATTAAATAATATTTTAATATTTTAATATTAAAAAATGTATGGGATGTTACTGCAGGTTCTGTCAGAATTTGCCTGTAATAACCCATTAAAAGAGGAAGAAAGAGTGAGTGCTATAATTATGTGGGTCCCAGTAATATTGTTATATTATTATTCTTACATTGTAGATGCCCTTAGGCAGTATGGTAGTACTCATCTAGGATAGCCGATCTAAGACCATCTTTATTGGTGACACCCACTTGGGTGTCACCATGTAAAACAAAACTTTAATAAATAAATAAATAAGGAAAAATAGCATACAAATGCAATGAGTGTCATGACAATGTCACAACCTTCTCTTTGTACCTACAAATTGACACGTCACCATTTGATTAGTGATGATAGATTTTTTTTTTTTTGATATGATTTAAATTGTTGAAATTGAAAATAATTTTTATTTAAATTTTTTTTTAAAAATTATCAAAATTCGTACAAAAAATTTCTCTACAAATAGGGTCCAATATTAACATATTAACATAGAGAAGTTCATAACGCTCTTAAAAACGATTAGATTGAGCGTATTTGGCAAAATTTTGACATTGATAATTAAATATATAATTTGTATCTTTTATATTTGTAATTTAGTATGCATCTATTTGTAGCTTTTCGATTTCATATTGCAATTATTGTAATTTTGAGTTAGTTATTGTGTTTGTATGTTATTTTAAGTGTATGGTAAAACAATTTTCTTATTATAATTATGGAATTAATATATCAAATATTTTTTTCATCTATGTCTTACATCTTTTAAATATAATAAAAAAATCTCACAAAATAATATATAATTATTAAATAATGAGAAAAAAAGTATTGGGTTGGATTAGGTTGGTGTCACTAATAAAGTATAAAAGTGTTGGAATTGGGTTGGGTTGTGAATTGTGTAGGTGAAAAAAAGAGAAATAAATATTTTATTTGTGGGTTGGGTGTCACTGATAAAGATAGTCCAAGGAAAATAGCATCTTGTGCAACTTGGTTGGCCGTTCATTAGGTTGAAGAGTATTGGATTGCCAATAATATTGAACCTAGACACAACTATTTTTATTAATCACAAGTAAAAAATTCTATCTTTATATATACCCTACCACAAGTTACAAATACCAAATCTAATTTCAATTTCACTTATTCGAATCCGCAGTATGTTTGAGGGTGCATTTGCCACTTACACAAAAACCATAATGATTATCATTAATCAAACACAACAAACGGCTGAATAAAATTTGATCGCGATTGAATTAATAAATATATTTTACTAGACATTTATGATTTTTCTATAAAATTTATCAATATTTCCTTATTGTCTTCGAATATTCAGTTAGATTTGTATTCAAACTAATGAAGATGTTTTAGACATTGATAAATACATTCATAGATATTTTCCTAATTTAAACTACCAAAATTTTCATTGATTCAGATATTCTGAGCATTGCATCTAAACGACAAACAAAATGCAGAACCCCCGAATTAGACACAACCTGCTTATGAAAAATGACAACATTAAGAAAAGAGTCAGACTATACAGTGCGAATTATTCTAGCAATCAATAAAAGTGCCTCACAAAAAAGATGATAAGCTTCAAAATCCAGATCGTGAAGAAAACTTACAACAATGCGGAGTTAAATTAAAGTGTACGTACATCTCAGTGCTACATATATTATGTGGAGAACAATTGGACAAAAAAAAAAAAGAAAACTATCATAGTCCTCAGAACCATCTATTGTTGGACTGTTCTCAAAGAATCCAATGAAATCAAAACAAAAAGATGTCCCATCGCAGAGGAATAGAACAAAGTAAAACAAGATCCTGCATGCTATCCCATATGATATAAATTCTTGTGTACAAATGTCACATGCACATGAATCGACAACTAAAAACCGAAGACAAATCATAATTCTCATCAGAGTTGCTCGATAGTCTATCGGAAGTTCTGTCTGGTCTTGATCATTCTTTTCAATGTAGCTAACCAGAAGTTGCATTCATCCCAATCACTTGTTGTTAGAAGCACCTATACCACATCATCAACATGCAAAGGGTGTTATCAATCAAGCACGACAAAAAAAGACGATCAATGAAAAAGAACATCAAATAATGAAAACTGTGTGATAAATCTCCTTATACCTGGATTTGGAGAGCAGTGCCAAAATCACCATTGTCCAGTGCCTGACAGAGCTGTACCAGCTTTTCTGCAGCATTTTTAGAGATGTCTCCACTATTGAGTTTTGCAAACAAGGCACCTAACTTCTTTGAGTTGTCCTCTATTTCCCGCTTCTTAGCGGGATTTGCTCGCGATCCTCCCAATGCTTCACTTGTCTCATTGAAAAGTCTTGTTAAAGTAGCAATGACAGGCCTCTGGTGCGCTGTACCAGATTATGGAAGTAAAGTCAGGTAACTAGACTAGTGGAACTAAGCTCTCTAAACAAATTAATAAATAAATAAAAGCTTAAAATCATCAAAACAGAGGCAAAAAGAGTACTGTTAATATTGCATCTATCTGTTGCCTGGCTTCAAGAGTTCAGTTTAAAAAGCCTGAAACTATATCTTGAAGCTAAAACATAATGCCTCTTAACAAATAGGTATAATAAGTCCAATCAGTAGCATTTCAAACCATTGACCTTTCTCACATGGTTTAACATTTTTCTTACCAAAATCAACATCTGAACTAGATAATAAAGATAAGTCATGCAAAAAAAAAAAGGCCTGGCAGCTCTTTCATAAATTAAACAATCAGGAGAACATATTTCAACCCATGTACTTTTCACAATGTTCAACATTTTTCCTACAATAATCAATATGCTTAAGCTATTAATGATAAATCCTGCAACCAACAAGGATCAACAGCTCTTTGATAATGCTCCTATAATCCCCAAATTATCAACTGAAGTGGACAAGAAAGTTTACCAGGTACATTTGAAGTATCAACAGTCTGCACTGTAGGTGGAGGAGCAGCAGGGGAAACTGGTGGTTGCGCTGAAGGCATTTGAGTAGGACTAGGAGGTTGCACTGGATTCATCACAGGTCTTTGAACCCCTGAACTAACAGGCATGAATCCTGTAGATTGTAGTGTAGGAGCCACAACTTGGGGCATCATTTGCCCAGGAGTTGGGCCAACTTGAGATGTGTTAGCACCATATGCAGAAACCCCTGTAGGACCAGCTTGATAACTAGAATTTGCAGCCGCCTAATTAAAAGAACCAATACAAGCTCAGAAATGGTGGTCAGATGTACAAGGGAAAAAGAAAGTAGAAAGTGGCTGGCATACTGGATATAACTGGGAACCCAAAGTTGATGGCTGCTGGTATTGCTCCGCGTTCCTTAATAAAGGAGGGTTTGAAGGAACAAATTTTGCAGGAGGCTGAATATTAACAGGAGGGGCAAAATTTCCCTGCAAGGTTATTGAAAACATATATGCTCTAATCAGATTCTAACAACACAGTAGTTAAAACCAAAGCGTACAAACTAAACCATATGCAATTATCACCACTGGAGTAGAAGCTGCAGGAGAAGGGACAAATATGCCAGGTTGAGGCACATTAGGCTGTGGAGCTGGCTGATATGGAGGAGGAGCATTGTAAGGTCTTCTATATGGAACACCAGATGGCTGCTGATAATTATCACCATATGGACTGCTTGGAACCGTTGGTTGTACTTGGGATGAGGCAGGATCCTGAGGAAGATAAAAGGAGAACCTATCTAAATGACCACCATAAATCACCCATTAAAATATTTGGTACTGAGAAGCATGAAATATATACCGGATAAAAACGTTGAGAGGTGTCAACACCACCATAACTTGATTGATCAGCATATGCAGGTCCACCTTGTACATGACTATTATCATAAGTCGCCGTCTTCTCGATCTCTTTCTCTGGGGAAAATAGGCAGATTTGGGAATATAAAGCTTAGCCCATAGAATGTATGGATGTAAAGAGTAAATTATTGTAACAAATGTATTTCATAGCACACTATTGACACATCATATATTTGTTTCTGCAAATGAAAGAATGATATCAAATAAAAAAATCCGAGTTTGTGAACTGTTAGGCAGCTGGTATTCTGAGTAGCAAAAGGGCAACTAGAAGTCTGTCAAGAACTTCAGCTTATTTTCTCAAATTTGTCATCTGTAGCACCTTCAGTATGACATTCGACGATTGAACCAAACTTTAGTGGAATTACGAACTTCAAACAAGAAATTTGAGTGCCATTCAGAATAGAGAGCACTATTAGGTTTTAATAACAAGCTAGTCTGAAGAACACCTATTGAGAGCCCATCCAGATTTGCATAGTTGGACAGAGTGAAGTGCAACTATGCTGAAATTATCACAGTTAAGGGACAATCAGGCGATACAACATCCACAGTATCTTAATAAAAGCATAATAAATTTCTCAAGTGTTACAATTTTGCCGAATACTCGAAAAATAATTTTAGGATTAGCTCAATTACAAGTATTTGATAAGCCACAGATAATACTGAAATATGATTCTACTAAAACCATCCACAACAAAAGATTATTTCAGAACTGTCAATTATAATTAAAGCAGTCACATTGCACCCTAAAGCATTGGCATATAGTCAATGCATTTCGCTTCAACAATTACAACATAGAGCTACTGAATGCAAATATCCAATCCATAAAATTGTAGCTTTTTCCAGTGCATGCAGTGTGGGTATGTGAAACAGATAACTCTAATCACAGATTTTTCCAGCTGAATACCAGATCATAGATAAAACAAGATGGCATAAAGACGCACCTTGCTCAGTTGACCGAGCAATACGATCTCGCAAGATAGTGAGTTCAGTGGACAATTCTTCAGTTCCCAGAAGATTTAAGTACTCCATTGCTGTAGTTAAAAGCCCTTGGCTTGCCAATATTTCAGCATATTTCTCAACTAGTTTACATAACGAAGCACTAAATCGCTTCTGCCCAGTAGCCAAAGCAAAGACAATAGTCTTCTCCATTAAATCCTATAAGATAGAACTAAAAAATATAAGCTTGTATACACCTAGCATAAACCATTATCAAATAACATTCAGTCAATGCATGCTCACCTGGAGACGGTCAACGTAGGGCTTTCCATCATGTTCTGCTGACAGATTCTTCGACCAGATTTCTATAGTTTTGTCAATATTTCCAGCACATATATAACATAGTGTTGCAGCAGTTGTATCACCAGCAGCCATAAGTCTAGCAGCGAGAGTGTCGCACAATAGAGTCCACTCATCTGTCTGAGCAAACTGCATGATAGCAAACAGAGGTCAGATATAAGGATAGAGCAAGCCTTAACACTAGATCCACAAAGACAGAGAATTGTGAAAATACATAAATATGCAGAAACATGTGCATTTGCTAATGCCTCAGTTTGCAACCTAATTTACTTCTATGGCCATGATTCAAGAGCCTTGAGCTATGATCAACAGCACCTCTGATCTTGTTTATGTTTTAGGTAATTACGTAAAGTTAAACCAAAGTTTTGGGCTATATAAACACATAAAACTAGTAATAGAAACATTCACTTTTAAGAGGGACGACTCACCCCTAGTAGTGCTTTTTTTTAAATAAAATATTGTTCCTGTTTCTTATCCAATAAGAAACAAAATTTTTCTGTTTCTTGATAAAAAGAAGTAATAAAAATGTTCATCATCTCTCCATATACAGATCTCATAATCTACGCCTCTACAGAAATGGTGCAGACACTTAGTTTTCTATGAAATCAGTAAAATTGCTCCATTAAATACAAGTTCATTTACGTAACAAGGAAAGAAATTAAGTGGAAGAGATATATGGTAGTTATCCTCATGCATCCATACTTATCCTAAATGTAATCACAGAGTGCAGAGGCAGCAGCAAGTAGAAACTATTGGGCCTTGAGTCTCCAAAGAATTATAAACTACAGTTGATTGATATTTTTTGCACTAGTTGTGCCCAAATTAGTTGGTTTCTAAGAAAGAATAGACTTACAGTACAAAAGAGTGCAAGTGTTTCCTTCCATGATTTCAGAGGTCTGGTGTTTGCTATGCTCATTAGGTCATTATTTACCATTGCAGAAACAACCTGAAGCAACCAAAAAAAGACAAAGAAGCCAGTATGGACAATCAGCAACAAAGTATTGGACTCATTTTCAGAAAAATAAAAAAGGTAACACCTTTTTTATTCAGAAAATAGAAAAGGTGTACCGCAATTGGCAATTTAAACATTATGTTTCACCACCTTTAGGTAGGGGGAGTGACTTGTCTTGAGGTACTGATCACGTGTGCTCTCCCACAAGGTAGTACCACCAACATGAGCAATAACCAAAGCATCTGCCAATCTGTTTGCAGAAATGCATTGTGAAACAGCCCCCTTATAGTCACCAACTACCAAAGCACGTTGGACAGCATCATCAAATGAAGGATCAGAACTCTCCTCTTGTTCGTCAATTTCCTGATGGGATTCCTTTAAAGAGTCTCCAACAACATCTTCATCCTTTGGATTGGCCATAGGTGTATCTGCCTTGGGACTTGGAAGATTATTAAAGAAATCTTCACCATTGTCGGTGGCAAATAGGGCAGATTCTTTGTACCCAGAAGCTCCTGTTTTAATAGTTTTACTCTCATCAAGACCAAGATCATTTATCTGCTCCGAGACATCATCCTGTAAAGTATCACTTTCTTCAGCAGGCAGACTGAAACCAAGATGGGAAAGCAGCTTCGACCTTGCGGTCCCATCCTCATTGAACATAACCTTCATGAAGCCCCATGTTTCCCTCTCCTCCTCAGATCTGGCAGAAAATAATAGAGAAAAAGACAGATTTGTGATAATTGGGTATGCCATAATAACTTAATTCATCTTGATGGCACCAAGTCTGAAATTAAAAAAACTTACTCAGATTCTTGAGATTTCCTTTCACACAAAAGTTTCAGAGCTGATCTGTCCCCATTTTGTATTGCAGTTTCAAATTCGGAAGATCGGGTAATCAAATCATGTTCTATGACTAAATTGTGAACATAAACCTGGAATAGGAAAGATAGTCACAAAATGTAAAATACGCCAGGGAAAATCAACACTCCAGAATGCAATAGTTGTACCTCTGAAGATCCAGCAGGAGATTCGGCAGAGTGAAATGACACAAGCTTTCCACCAAAACCAAATGAAACTCCAGCTTTTCGCTTGTACCACTTTGGGGCCCTCAAAGGTGCTACAGAAAACATGACACATAAGACAAACCCAAAACCCAAATCAACAAACTGCAAGGAGAACCACTTATTTTAAGTTTCTCCCCTCAGACCATTTAATTGCCTATCCAAACCAATATCAAGGAGAGAGAAACTGTATCCAGAAACATGGCAAGTATTTGGATCTTTAGATATCACTAATCCTCTATGGTAAACTCTTAAATAAAAACAGTACAAAATTACTTATTATATACTCAACTTCACAGATCAAAGCCAAAACATGGTAGAACAATATTTAACATAACTACCTAGGTAGGGTATAGAACCTGGTACAAGAAAACTGCTGCTAAAGCAACAAAGGATGGATACTGCTAAAAATACATTAAAATCTATAACTCAATTAAAATTTTAAAAAAAAAGGCCATGGAAAGAAATAACAAATGCATAACAATTGGTTTGGAACATTGAGTGAAGCTAAGAGTATGACCTCCATGTATCTGCAATGATCAATCTGGAGCACAAAATGAAAAGGTACAGACCACAATACAATTATGTAAAGATGCAATGACCTAAATGCATTTAAAAAAAATTAGAGCTTTTCTCCTGAAAATTACTCATTCGATGCTCCCCCCACAGAGATGAGCAAGACGAAAAACCTTTTACCATCTAAAAATCATGATGATACCTGCTCCGAAATCAGCCTCTCCAACGCCATATCGACCAGAACCCTGCAGTTGAGAAGAGAATTATTTATTAGGCAGAAAACCAAATGCAAACTGTAAGATATTAACAAGCCCAGTAAAGGAGAAAACAAATTGTTTTTTTTGGTATTTTGAGTCATTTTTTCAAGCAGCTCACACTGCATTTATTCCAAAGATGAGGACAAATTCAGTTAGGTACATATTGAGAATGTGGCTCTGTGGGTGGTGGGTGACCATAGGGTAGTTAACAT
Source organism: Scutellaria galericulata (assembly GCA_946896805.1). Lineage (NCBI taxonomy): Eukaryota > Viridiplantae > Streptophyta > Magnoliopsida > Lamiales > Lamiaceae > Scutellaria > Scutellaria galericulata. The sequence goes on along the minus strand of OX335798.1, from coordinate 8,230,970 downwards.
CCATCTTCAGCACGCCAAAAAAAAAAGACACCAGTTTACTAAAAGTATAAGTTGCCAGAGATACTTAGGAGCAAATTAAATTGAAATGCAACTAAGTGCTATCCCATAAAGCTACGAAAATGAAAATATCAATTAAAAAAAAATTCTCCACAATCATACTATTACAGCATTATTAATTATCCAACACTATCAGCAACTAACTGAAATGAGTTCCATGTGATCCACATTACCTCAATATTGTAGATGCCCACTTTCCCATCAAATGAAGATGCTGATATGACTCCGGGAATCTTAGAATACCAGTGAACATCAAAATTCCAGTTGGTTCCAGCAGGTAATTCGGCTACCATCTACAAAACAATGCATGTCTAAACTGTCACATGAGTCGAAATATGAAGAACCTTAGACACACACACACACACACGCATACTGGGAATAGGAAAATTCCATACAAATCGGTCAACAATAGCACCTTATTTCAGGGAAAATAAATATATGCAATCAAAAAGAGCACCTCTCCAGATACTGTGTCCCAGCAAATGGTACGGTTATCTTTGGCACAGGTAAGCAGATAAGAGCTGTCAATAGGGCACCATGACATAGCAATGACTCCTGTTGCAAACGACAGTCACACAATTAATTCATATATATACGTGAATTATTAGAGAAAATTCATCAAACAAAAATAACAACTAAAAAAGCACATAATGAAAGATAATGTGACCAATTATGACAGGTAAAAGAATCTGATTCCATCAGTTTTGCCTATTATTGGTAAAAATGAATATAACAATGGAGGGAGAGGGACATAAGAATGTCAGAAAAACAAGTACTCGCCAGACCAGTTCGAGACAGGTGTAGTCATAAAACATTTGAAACCATTTAATGTATTATATTCCTCTACAAGGACATGCGTATATGAAGACAATGTGCAAACCCAGAAAAACATTGGAAAATTATAGAATCCCCGTAAGTGAGCAGAAAAACCAACGGGTGCTGAAACAGCAGTATTAACTGGTGTTGAGAAGGTTCCCAGCCATCCTTCACTCTCTACTCTCTAGTAGCAATCCATTATAGCAGATGCCATTCAACATCTATTCATCAAAACTATGCAATCCATCTCATTCTTTGGAGAGTCTATTCTTAATTTCAATGAAATATTCGTCTACTAAACAAAGCACATATAAATTTGAAGACAAGAACCCATTTGCCCATTCTGCATCATCATGGAGAAGTATTTGGTAGGACTTGCAATAGACAGCAGAGCATACACAATACCAATGCACATAATTTCCTGTTGGTACAACTAAACTCTCTAGATTCAATCTCATATATTCATGGATTTATTTTGACATTGATTCACCCACCCCAGCTAGCAGAATTTAGTAGGCCTGCTCAGTTCAAGCGCTGTAAGATTCTCAAAATTTTAATTGCTAATACTCCCCCCCCCCCCCCCCCCCACAAATCAGTATTCATATGAAAAAAAACACTTCTTGATGCCATCAATCTAAGAAAATTAAGAACATCAATGCTAAGGGCTTGCTTGTTTGGGATGTGTGGAAGGGGGAAGGTAATAAAAGAAATATGGTTGCTTGGTATCATGTAATCAAAGTATGAATAGGAATTTCATTCCTAAAAGTATGGGAAAAAGTCAATCCAATCCACCCCATTTGGGAGGGTAGTGGAAGTGATTCCCTTGGGAAAAAAAAAAAGATAAAACAAAAAAAGTAATTTCCATAACCAAGGATTTTTAATAAACCAACCTCTATCAATGATAAATATAATCGCTCCTCATGACCAACCAAGCAACATAATTGTAATGAACATCCATCACCATTCCCCCTTTCTATTAATTAGCACACCCCCGTCAAACTTTCAAGTTTTGCTTATTTTAAATGGCTTTTTATGACAGTACAAAATATAACTGGCCGGAAAAATTCTTATGAAAGAATTTAGTAATGAACAAATCAATCCAACACTGAAAATTCAAACAAATTATTTTTATGCAAAGCATGTGAGGGATGTTATTGGGATAATAAAATAAAGTATCTACAAGCTCTACAGCTTAGAAGATTGATTACTTCCACTTGAAAACCATAATAAATTATGATACAATCTAATAGATGAATCAAAGATGAAAAGATAAGTAGGAGAGCTAAAGTTAGGACAGAAAAGTTGCAAAATGTGTAAAAGTGAAACCCTGATGTATAACATACCCTTGGTGTGTCCAACAAACTCTTTCACTGGAGTTATTATATTCCTCATATCCCACAGCTGAAATGAACACAAGGTTACCAATGGTCATAAATTATAGGAGGTTTATTTAGAAATTATATTTGTGCTAAAAAACTACACAAGTATTCATTACCCTAAGAGAAGGTGAACTATCTTCATCTGAAGCAACAACGAGCTGAGTAGCAACATCAGGATTCCACTGCAAAACAGAGCACCTCCTTCTAACTGAGTCTGAGAAACTGCAAACATAGATATATTTATGATCAGTAAAAGAGAATGAAATGTCAATCGTCTATGTTTCAAGCTGCAACAACTCAGCTTCACATACGTTAAACAACAAATAAATAATATACCTAATAACTGGCTTTTGCTTTTTCAGATCCCAAACCACTGAAAATACAGAAAATGTCAGCTTTTCCATGCAGAATATAACATTCAAGTTGTAAAATCTCATAGAAAGGAATCCTTCTCACCAGTTGTTCCATTGTATGAAGTGGATGCCAGTATGTGCTGAACCTTGCTGTTCCAGGACAAAAAAGAAATTTCACCTTGTGTTGCAGATCCGCTACCCTGCGAAACAGTTCAAAAAGTAGAGTTCCCATCCCAGTTTCTTGAGTGTGAAAATAACCGATAAGTGGTAGCATGACTAAAGAGCATTAGACTGAAAAGTTATACATTATACAAATTAAATTCCAAAAGCATTTGTCACTGTAGAGGAAAAGGAGATGAATAGTACTTAGAGCAGGACCACCTCATGGATTCAATTAGAAATAGTGAAATAATTTGTCAGGTTTGTGAAACTATTATGTGATGAACAGATGTTCAAAAGGCTATATTAGATAGTAGTCTACTGAGTATTCTTGTGACCAGAAATTATATCTTTTGCTTTTGGTTTTACTATGAACTATATTTGCTCTCGTTCGGTTCTAAAAAGGGACGGCACTCTTGTCAACATTCAAGAAAAATAAGAAATAAGGAAACAAGAATAGAGAGATGTGAAGGACGTTTTAAAAAATAGAACCTGTCTGCATCTTCCCTCCTGACTCTCCATTGGTTTCTTCTTTCATTCATATATTCTATTATTGCTCTTTGTTGGTTTCTTCTTTCATTTTTTCATCAAATGTTGCTCACAAACTCAGAATATTATCTCTTCATGAAAACGACTACCCCCAAAACCATCAAGCTAGAGATACTTTTTGCTCCAATAAAACCTAATCTTTATTCTGTGAATAAGTAATTTATTTACTGTAATGGTTTAGTCTTAGTTTGCACACCACAAGTGGCGGTAACACTCCAAAAGGCCGAAACATCAATGGTGCTGCTCATATATATGAGATAATCACAGTACTGCAAGCACACCACCAAAGCGTTCATATGTCCAGAAAATCCTAATACTTAAGTTTGAGGTTCTGGTGACTTCGGCAAAAAATTAAAGGCTTATTTATTATAGTCCTATTCTCCCTTCATAGTTTTCAAAGGTATCGAAAATGAAGCACTTTAAAAATATCAACTAGCGAAAAAACTGAAGTCCATTACAGAGTTTTTCAGTTGTTTCGGAAAAGAAAATTGATCCCTGCTTTTGATTGTTAGATGGAAATCTATTCTATCACAAAATTTACGAATCACCACATTAGCTTGTCATCAATTATCTTGTTTCTCTTTAATGAAGCACTCAAAAAAAACATACAAGGATATCTTATAGGTTCAAAAACAGTCATTAAACAATTTGTCTGAAAAATAAAGAACTAGTTAAAAGGTTTTTACGGTGGTGCTAATGCTACAAACAAATGCATACCTTGAGTGGTGGAAAATGAGTTGGCTCTGATGGTTTTGATAAATCCCATATACAAATATCACCTTCATCAGCGCCAGAAGCAAGAAGGTGTGGGGAAAGAGAATTAAACTCCAGACCACGAACCTGAACCAAATATCAAATCAACCATCTTATCAGTCATATAAACAAAATATCAAATGTGGAGAAATGCATAAGAATTACGGAACATAAACAGTAGAAGCTTACAGGGCCTCTATGTCTTGAAAGATTTGAGACAAAAGCATTCTCACTTGACTCAGAACCCTTTTTACTGGTATCACTACTGGAAACAAGAAAATCAATGGCATAAATAGTAGTTAAATATATCACAAATATTTAAAGCAAAGGCAGAATATTAATGTATAGCTTAGTAATTGCAACCACATAATTTCTAAGTAAATAAAATAAGTAATAATCTTTGGTCAATAATATTTATTGTTTTAATCCAGAAGAAAAATGTAAACATAAGTACACAATTAACACAACTAAAAGATAGCAGGTATGCATGGAAAGGCATAATGAATTACGTGGTCTGGAGTGACAAACTCATGCTTAACACTATGCTTTTTTAGTTGCGACTGACAATGAATTTGTCAATAATCTTTGGTTATTAACACTATGCCTTTTTAGTTGTGACTGACAATGAGAATAAAAAGGCATAGTGAATAACGCAATAGTGGACAAACATAGAAAGCATATAAACCATTGTGAAAGAAATGCATAGGCACAAGTATTAAATCATGCTTGTTAAATCACAGTTAAGGTCTGCTAAATGGGTAATCTAAATGGTGAGTGTTATTGAATATTTCACAAGTCAGCATTATCCAATACCAGATTAGAAAATAATTTAGTTTTACTGAGAATAAAAGCATCTTCAATTTGTATACACTCCCAAATAAAACATCTCAAATTTTCTTCTTGTTCAATAAAGTCCACAAAATCTTGTCAAAAAACTTTTATAAGTAAAATCCCTAATTATCCCTAAGCTTGTACCTATATCCATCCTTTATTAATATGGTTTAGTTGATATCTTAATGCATTATAGGAACAAAGCACCACGTTTCTGATCCAAGTACCTCATTACAACATCAAATTTGAAAGACTATCAACCATACACAAAAAAAGCCCCTTGTCCCTTTGTAAAAAACCCTTGTCCCAGTGTATTTGCTAACCATTATTAATGGATCTTTATTGTATCTTATCAAAAAAAAAAAAGAAATAATAAAACCCAATGGACATCATTATATGTTATTCTTTTTCAGAGTAAGGCATGTGCTTTCACTATATGTAACTGTTGTTTATCAGCAGACTTATCTTCGTGTGTGTGAGAGCTCTTCCAAGTTTCAAGAGTCAGAAAGCACGAGATCTAGCATCAAAATCTTAACCATAATACATATTAAAAATGATCACCCTAAACCATTAATCATAGAATTAGAAATTTGTCTCAAATTTACCGAAAAAACTAACAAAGAATTTCATATCATAAAATACAAAAATTATCAGTGCAATGGAAATCGTCGATTAAGTAAGAACCAAGTGAGCATTGGAAATCATCAGACATTAATGTGGTGGGAATTAGCTTAAACTGGCAATTACCAAGATTTCAAATAAGTAAATATTGCTTCATTTTAAAATCGAAGTGGAATTGACGGATTTTAATGTTCTCTAGAGTCATCATCTTGGCTACCCAAATTTCAAACCTTTTCATATTAACTCTTTTGAAACAACCTATTAGGGGATAAAAAAAAACTAATCAAAATCCAGCTCAGTAGCATATAAAACACCAATCACAAAATCATCAGAATGCAGCCATAATCAACATTTCAAAACGTAATTCATTCAATCATCCAGTAAATGGTGTCAATTGGAAACAAGAGAGAGTCAAGAATAATTTCAAGTAACAAAAATTCACCAGATCAGGTTCTTAGGATTCCAAAGCCCAATATTGCCATCGACAAGGCCACCGGCAATTAGACCAAGCGAATACTCTTCGGAATTCGCAGGACCCTTATCCCAGGTCAATCGATTGAAGCGCTCAGAGCTCGGAATAGTGCCCGCCAGGATCAGCTGCCGATCGTCGGAGACAAAATCAAGCTCGAATATGTCGAGATTGGCAGATGAGCTGAATTGCAGATCCACAGCCCCTGCCATCGTCCCCGCGGCGATGTACGCACCGTCCGGTGCGAACGCCGTCGAGGCCGATCTGTTGACCCCCTTTATATACCCCGCCATTATAAAAACCGAAAAATCTATCAATCCAGATGTATTTATGTATTCAGATGGGGATAATTACATGCATAAATCGGCCAATCGCGTGCGTAGATCTATGTTTGATAGAGAACTGGAAGTAGATCGAGGGAGGGAGTGAGAGAATTTTCTCTCTCTAGGGGTTTGCTAATTTTGGTTTTGTTAATTTAGGTTTTGATATGCCTCTCTTTCTCTTACAGTTCGATTTTTAGAGAAGGGGAGTGATGGGGGTAGAATAGGAAATTAGGAATCGCGAAGTGATCTGTCAGGTAAACGTGACACGTAGGATGGAATTTTGACGTCGGGCGGAAGGACGAAACTGCCCCTTCCACGTATCCCATTTCGGCCATTTTCATGTCATTTCTCTTTTTACACCATAAATAATACAATTACCACAATGCGATTTTAGGTCAAAATGTGCAAGCATCATTGAAAACTTACTGTGTTTTTGGTCTATCCCAAATTCCTGCCCAATGATTCTACACATCCTCGTTAAAAATGACTCAAGGTAAGTCTCATTATCACATTATCCAGTAACAATAACAATTTATGTAGAACCAAATTGGTTTTATCATATGCCTTTTTTTCAGTGGTTGATTATAAGATTGTTGTTCATATTTGAAAATGATAGAGTAATAAGTAAATAAAATTATTGATTTTAATGTATATTTATAGTTTTTGAAGAGTTGTAGTCCTTTTACAAGATAGACACTATTTGGACTAAGTCAATGAACCATCTTGCCAACCCACATAATTCAATTTCAAGAAGTGCAAGGCTCCTCAAGACGACACATACATGCAAAGTGTAAAGTGTGCACGTAAACGTGGCAGAGTTAACCAGTTTGATATGAAAAAAGTCATTAGGTTGCACCAAATGAGGAGGATATCATTACTCACAATCTTGATGCCCTAACCACCGCGCACATTAATATGTGTCCACCGCTAATGTATCAAATATCCAACATACCTATCAATTTCACTTTCCATATAATTAGGGGATGAGATTATTACACGTTATCGGTCGGTATATTAAGAATTGCCCACGGTGGGCATTTTAGCATTTTCTTCATTACACAATCCCTGAAGTGGATGTATTAACAAGGCATCAAATGTTAGCTTAGTTTCCTATATGGAATATGAATTTTTCACATTTTCACCACTCACCAACCTAATTTTAATTTACGGTGTTTAGTTGCTTACTGTATGCATTAATTTATATTCACTCAAAATTAGTTTTGAGAATGTAAATACATTAAATTCATCTACTCGAATATGTAGACCTTTTATTTTGCAGCTACTTTTCACTTTTATCAAATGAAACAGCATGCAAAAATTGGTCAACACCAACTTTTATAATCAAATTGTAAAAATTTAAAAGTATTAGATAAAACTTATATTGAAGTAAAAAAAAACACATTTATATCAAATGAAAGTATATGATTTAAAAAAAAATAAAAGGCAAATAACCATTAATATTCAACGTGTTTGTGATCAAATAATATAATATTTTTCCATAGTTATAAAATGTTGTCAATTCATACCTAGTACTAATTAGAATTATTGAAAAGTAAAACTTAACTTTAACTTCCTCTAAAGAAATTAAAAGATGAAATTTTTCGTGTATTATCATCTTAAATACCATTTCTTTTATTAGTACTTTTGGTTCAACATTACATTGCACTGAATTTGTGTAAACTAACTATAAGGTACAATTAATATTTCTCTCGTACGTTAACAGATTATACTTTATTTGGTAAAGGTGAGTACTATGAAACTTATCAAACCATCTTTTTTTGAAAACTACAATTTTAATTGTTGAACTTTGTAACATTATACACTTCAATTTTTGGTGATAATGCCCAACTTTTAAATAAATCCGTCTTATATCATCTCAAGCATTAACAGAATATTTCCACAACTACTTTTTTTTTTCAAATCACGCTCAATACATATATCTGATTGTAAATTTGAATTGAAGGAGTTTGTTCAATAGGTGTTGAAGGAGATTGATTTGTTTGATTTTGTATGGCAGTGGATATAGGTTCTGAGTTATACCTTCAATATCGTGACGATCGTGTTTCATAAAGAAAGATGATATAAGTCATTTTCCTTTCTTTGCAATAAGTTGGTGCTCCATTTAAAATTCTGAAATAATATGTATGTCAATAAAATAAATCATTTCTCAATTAATAAATAATTAATTAATTTAACAAATAAAATGGAAGAAATATGTTGAAAGCCTAAATTTAAGTTTCTAGATTATAACCACATGACAATAAAAATTTAATAATTAATGACTAATTCAAAGTAATGGTTCGATTTAATTCCTTGCACCTTAAATTAAATGAAGTGGTACCGGTAGTCGTAGGTTGATTTAATAACTAATTAATTCAATGCATTATTTTTTAATTCAAAGTTTCCTAATTACCTAATTGAATTGCAAATTCAAACCAAATCTTAATATAACTTAAATTACTAATTGAATAACTAAATAATTACTAATGAATTCAAAAGATATAACAAATAAAACATACATTGTTCATACATATAAGAAGCTATAAATTCCATGTTGAGGGTTTAAACACAATGGGATGAACTTTTATCAATTATAAATTTAAATCGAATAATAATAAGATAAAGTGATATATAGAGGGGGAATTTTGAAAATTCTAAAATGGGTGATTACGTGTCTAGGCTCCCTATAAATTTGTCTCTACTCTAATATAAATAAATAAAAGTACTAGGAGCCAAATTTCAAGAAGTTGATCTTCAAGAAACCCACACTTAAATTTCAAAAGTTGATCTTTATTGTTGATGAAGATTTTTGTTGAGTTGTCTCTTCCTTCAATAGTTATATTTTATGTTTGAGAGAGAGAGAGAGAATTGGGACCGCACACATTTGTCATTCTTAACTAAGTATAATTAAATTTAGGGATTTGAGCTTGTGCATTTTATTGGAATATAAACTTTGGGTCTTAGATATATAAAAATTATTTTGGGCTTGCATTGGGTTAGAGTGTATTGGCCGTATATACATTTGCACATGTGTGTGTCTTACCAAAAGTGAAAAGATGGTGTGATTGTTTCTTGCTTTAATTAGTTCTCATTTCCTTTCTTCTTCTTTTTTTCTTTTCTTCTTTCTTTGAGACTTAGAATGTGAAGGTTTCTTTGATTTTTCAGAAATTTGCATAGGTTTGAGAGTGGTGAAAGGGTGAGAGAAGGGAGGAACAAGAGGGAAATGTTTTGTCTACTCTTTGGGGAGGAGTAGAGATTGAAAAGATGATGAGTTTCTTGATGAAATTTATATCTTTCTTAGACCATTTTCATGGAAAAGTAATGAGTGTGGAAAGGGAGAGAGAAGAAAGGCAGAAACGATAAGGATGGGGAAATGAAATCTTCTTTGTAAGTGGTAAAATGTTTGAGTGTGGATATGTCCTTATACATAAATGAGATGGTACTTATAGATCATCATAGGAGGGGCTCAACTTTGGGAGAGAGAGAGATAGATGAGTGGTGTGGGTGAGGGAAGAAAGAGAAATGCATGTGACATACATCTACATATATCCATTTTTCATTAGTGATGTGTATTAAGTCCTTTTTTTGTTTTCTTATGTGTGCGTTTTTAAATTAATGAGTTGTCATGTAGAGAGAATAAAGGTGTTTGTATAAGGTGTAATCATAAGATGTAAGAGTCTTTAAATATTGAGTGTACACAATTGTGTAAATACTATATATATATATATATATATATATATATATATATATATATGTGTGTGTGTGTGTGTGTCTGTGTCTGTGGTATTTCTTTCTTTCTTTCCTTTTTTTTTCAAATTTTTTTAATCATTTGATGATAGTGATGGATGAATAAATGTGTCTGTGTCCTAATCACATATATGTAACATCTTCATGTTAGACATTTTTGAAATTAAATATTATATATATATATATATATATTTCCAACATTATACTATAATTGTACTTTATCGCATAATTTGTAAAATCATATAATTTTCAAGCTCAGGATATAAGTCGTCTAACTTCACATTAGGCATGTGAATAACTCATATATAGCATATGAAATATCAGAAAATTATTTATTATGAAAAAACGTATGGACGGTACCATATGGAAAATTTACAGTTCAATTAGAAGTCAGACGACTAATTCTTTCATTAATAATTATGCACTTAATTATTATTTTCTTTTTTCATTCTACATTTTTGTAGTACAATCAGACTCAATCGTCCAAATGTTTCATCCTATAAAAACCACTTACAGCTATAAAAATCACTTATTAGAGAATAGATAAAAATCATGATATAACATGATATCTTTTTTTAAAAGATGTAAATGCGATTTTTCATGAATTTCAAAATAAGATGGTTTTTGAGAAAAAATGAAATATAGATGCAATGCATGATTTTGGTTTTGCACTACAAGAAAAATGCAAAAAGACAACTCTTTTCATGAATTTGTGTTGTCTTTCTAAAATTTACAACCCTTTTTAAGAAAAACATTGTCTTTATGTGTTGTGTTGCACTGAAAGACAACACAAATAAGCAGAAAGACAACGTTTATGGCAAAGGGTTGTCTTTCAGAGCATTTTTATGTAGATAGACAACACGTTTGTGCAACGCTTTTTTTGTGGGTTGTCTTTTAGCGGATTTTTTCGCTACTAGACAACCCTTTTATGCAATGCTTTTTTGTATGTTGTCTTTGAGTGAATTTTTTTTACTAATAGACAACCCTTTGTTCAACACTTTTTAGTGTGTTGTCTTTATTCACATTTTTCGCTAATAGACAACTCTTTTATGCAACTCTTTTCATGGGCAATATTAATTTTATAATTAAATTTAATTTTCAAAAGGTAAAATATTTTAAAAAACAAAGGGCACGTGCTCTAGCAAAAAGATTGAGTGGTACATTGTCTAGCCAATTAATTTTGACACCTTGTAATGTAGGGCAAGTTATGATTTATTTTCTTGTACTTCATATAATGATAACTTGACATTTTTCTCACACTATTTGTTTGTGAACAATTTACTTCAAAGATGTTACAATTGTATGGGTGGAGATGGAAAATGAGACAGGATAAGTAGTAAATTGCATGCTAGATTGTTTCTTATTGATCTTATGTGCTTATTAACAAGATAAGTATAGTAAATTTAACTTCGAGTGTGCTGATTTGGAGAGTTTCGGTTTTGATTGTCTTATGTATTGTATTGGTGGTATATGCAGGTTGTTTGGGTAATAAGAGGCTAGGATTGGCAAATAAAAAAACTTATGATTGTGAAGTTCTTTATTTATTATCTTGGCCAAGTGCCTTGATCCATAAATATAATGTTGAAAAATGGCTAGAAAAGATCAGATAGCTCTCTTTAGATGAGTAAGTATTAGAATGACATACAAGTTTGCGGTCTTTTGTTTTGTTGACTTCAAGTTTGAAGATGATAATGATTTCTGTTAATTATTAATTCCATAGATTCCATTGGATTATAACCGTCATCAACCCTCATAAGGACACTATTCATTTGTTGGACCCTCTTCATCATCGTTTGCATGATCAAATTTGGAAAAAAAATATTGATTTCACTACAAGAAAAATGCTAAAAGACAACACACTTTGTGCGTTGTCTTTCCCAGAAAACAAGGGTTGTTGTATTCGGCGTGCACAAAAATTCATGCTGAAAGAAAACACTCAAAGAGCGTTGTCTTTGTCAAATACAATAATGCATAAAATGTGTTGCAAACAAGCGTTGTCTTTTTGGACAGACTCAACAGTACATGCAACACTTATCAAGTGTTGTCTTTTTCGGTAGCAACAACATAAATTTGCAACCCTTATAAGTGTTGTCTTTATCAATTCGCCATTTTTTATGCTACATTTTTCTAGCGTTGTCTTTCCCTTTTTAAAACCGTTGTCTTTCCCTTTTTTAAAACATTGTCTTTCCATTTTTAAAGCGTTTTCTTTCTTGTTAACCATTTTTTACAAATATTTCACATTTTCTGTATCCTATAATAATTATATATTAATTCTCAATAATTATATAAATAAAATGCATTAAAAGAACATATAATTTTCAAAATAACATCACTAATGTCAAACGATACATTCACAAATCCTACCAACAATACATCTAACAATACACTCCAAAATATAAAATGTTAAGTTTATAAAACTTCAACAGTAACATGATAGCAAAAGTTAGATCCAATAGTTTCGATAACAATAGAACCTTCACAATTACTCCTATTTCCCCAGAATCTGTCAAAGATAGGAAAAAAGTTAACATGAATACTTATATATATTAAAAAATAAAATAAACAACATTACAATTTAGAAGCTAACCATCATCTTGTTCTACCCATTTATACGTTCTTGAATGCATTTAGCCCATTCAACACACACTTCATCAATATCAGCTCTAGTGCACTTAAGAATTGCAATCGGATGAATAATTGATAATTAACCAGTTTAAACAATTGAACTAAGATAAGACTGGTGATGCACGAGTAGATGTTAGGTTGGTGCCTCTTTATTTGATGGGACATGTGTCTGAATGCAAAGAACATCAATATAGATTATGTACAATTCCATACAATAACCATGTATTTTTTACGAAATTCAAACTCTATCAATTCCCATTTTTACTTGGATGGATGAAATGCAATCATTCTAAATGCTAAATAAGATTTCAAATAGATGAAGCACTGCCTATTTTGCCATAATAACACCATCTAAACTTCATTCAAAATAAACATACCAACTTCATTTTGAACCAAACGACATAAACAAGTATTGACTCAAATATTGCAGCTGATTAGTAATCTTTGCTGGAGCAACAATAAACCAGAAAACAAAAGTTGCTTCGTAGAACAATTTAAAGATACTTCTTGTGCCCAACAATGTAATTACCAAAAAAACAATCCTACAACTTATAATAGGAAAATCAATACTCACAAAGCAACAATGCAATTACCAAAAATGTATTAAACGTACATACCTTAACTACTTCCCATGTAGGTTGCCTTTTCACATTCTTCCCAATATTTGTATTAAACAATTTTATGGCCTTTCATGATATAAAAAGAGATAATCATACACAAAAATCGTATATCCAACATAAAATATGATAACAAATGTACTAAACTTATTAAATTGAGACTTACAAATCAACAATTTTTTTACAAATGTGATCATGCATGCAATGATAAAGAGGGTCCAACAAATGAACAGTCTTTTTGTGGGGGTTGATGACAGTTAGAATCCAATGAAAGCTAGAGTAAACAAACAGTGTGAACATAATGTCAAATTAACATAATATAAAGTACATTAAAGTAAATCACATAACTTATCCTACATTACAAGATGCCAAAACTAAATGGCTAGGCAATGTACAATTCAACCTTTTTGCTAGAGCACGTTATTAGAAATTATCTTGTACATTAATTTAGAAGATTGAGATAATTATGTATAGGAAAGTAAATCATGTAAATCACCTATTAGTCGCCTTAGATACAGGAGAATAACATATTAGTCGCCTTAGATAGAGGAGATATTCTCTCTTGTAATTTGTATATATTACCCATCTGTGGAGATGAATGAATCATCAATTCCACCAATTCTTATCTTTTTCACATGGTATCAAAGCACTGTTCCTGGTGACTCTCCAAAATCCAATTGTCTTCTTCTAATTCCTTTTGATCGACCACCATGGCCGAAGCTACCAAAGTCACGGTCGAATCATAAAAAAATTCGGCTGTTGATTCCACAAGTCCGTACTATGTTCATAATTCCGATCAGCCTGGGCACCTTCTTGTTCCAGAAAAGCTGAACGGAATCAATTACGCCACATGGAGCAAGTCTATGATTCATACACTTACAGCCAAAAACAAAATCGGATTCATCAACGGGACCATTGACCCCCCATCCGAGAAGGAAAAGCCCACCGAGTTTGCCATATGGAATCAATGTAACAGTATGATTCTCTCATGGTTGACTCACTCCGTGGAGCCTGATCTCGCCAGAAGTGTGATTCATGCAAGCACGGCCCAACAGGTATGACAAGATCTTCGTGATCAATTTTCCTAGAAAAATGCTGCTGCAATTTTCCAGGTTTAGAAATCCATTGCCACCATCTCTCAGGGCACTATGACGGTTTCTACATATTTTACAAAAATCAAAAATCTCTGGTCTCAATTGGATTCATATAGGTCAACACCCACATGTAATCAAATGTAGGCACACAATGAAGAAATGGAAGAGGATCGCCTGATGCAATTTCTAATGGGTCTCAATGATACTTACAAATCTGTTCGATCCAATATACTAATGATGTTCCCGCTGCCTAATGTCCTTCAAGCTTATTCTCTTGTTGTGCAGGAAGAGACCCAGCAATAGGTGACCCCAGAATCAGGCGAAATTTTTTCCATCGCTACTACAATTCATGGTCGGTCGGGACAGAAGTCGCAAAAGGATAAATATTGTGATCACTGTTCTAGGCCGGGTCACACTATTGATGATTGTCGCACTTTAAAATTTCATTGCAAATTTTGCGATAAAAGGGGCCATACCGAAGATAGGTGCAGGTTGAAAAATGGTTCTCAAAATCGCGGACAACAACAGAGAAGCTATAGAGGTCGTGGTAATTTTCCCGCGGCTAATATGGCTGATTCCCAGCCTAATCATGGTGGTGATACGGTCGACGCCAATACCGGCGGCTCCATAGATGGATTCACGGCTGCACAAATTCAACAGCTTGCAAAGGACGTATCTATGATCAACAACGCGGGTAACAGTCACATATACACTAATGCAGCAGGTCTGTTCCTTCATCATAATACATCGATTAATTCTGTCTTCATTAAGCCGATTCTTGATAGTGGAGCTACCAATCACATAGCCTCTGATTCAAAATTTTTCACACACACACACGTAATTCACCAGTTTCATCCGTGAACCTCCCGACCGGTTCTACGGCTCTCATCACAATCACAGGCACGGTCCAATTTAATCATGATATTCACTTAGAAAATACATTATGTGTTCCATCTTTTAATTTAAACCTTATCTCAGCCAGCAAATTAACCAAATCTCTAAATTGTCGTATTATTTTATTACCTGACAGTTGTATTTTACAGGACTTGGCTACGGGGAGGACGATTGGCTCGGGTGAGCAACATGGTGGTCTTTACTATATGTCGCCATCTGTTCCATTGCTCAACTCTTCTCAAGTTCCTCGTACCTCTGATTTATGGCATATGCGCCTCGGACATCCATCCATGGCACGGCTTAAATTAGCTTCTTCATTATTTCCTTTTAATAATATTGCATCTCACAATAATTGTAGCATTTGTCCTATGGCCAAACAGTCTAGTTACATTTTCCTTCCAGTTCAATAAAAACATATGCACTTTTTGATTTATTACATTGTGACATTTGGGGACCACATAAAACCCCTACTCATTCTGGTGCACGTTATTTTCTCACAATAGTTGACGATTTTTCCAGGTGTACATGGATTTTCTTAATGCATCAAAAATCCGACACACAAAACCTTTTAAAATCATTCATCACTTTTGCTTCAATTCAATTTCATGTATCCGTCAAAAAAATCCGCGTAGATAATGGGTCAGAAATCCTTTCCATGCGCAATTATTTTCATGAAAAAGGCATAGAATATCAACTCACTTGCGTATACACTCCACAGCAGAATGGGGTTGTTGAAAGAAAACACCGTCACATTATTACTGTCGCTCGTTCTCTCCTTTTCCATTCACGTTCTCTCATTTTCCAATCACACTTACCACTGTTTTTTTTGGGGAATGTGTTCTCACTGCAGTTCACTTAATAAATAAACTACCTTCACCATTACTATCTGGCAAAACTCATTTTGAACAGCTCTATAGCAAGCCTCTTACACTTAATCATCTCCGGGTTTTTGGGTGTTTATGTTATGCTACTATTGTTCATCCCAAACACAAATTTGATAGTCGTGCTCGTCAATGCATTTTTGTGGGATATCCTTCTAATCATAAAGGGTACAAATTATATGATATAAAATCAAAATCATTTTTTATCAGTCGTGATGTCATTTTTCATGAGCATATATTTCCATATTCTAAAAAATCATCATCAACCGAATCATCACCTCCAGTTTTACCTAATTTGGCGCTCGATTTTCCTTCTTTTCCTGTAAATAAAGTCGGCACCGAACCTGATCATCATCACAGTCCACATACAGAAAATCCCAGTCAGAATACGGATGTAGCCCCTTCGTCGGAGGAACCCCCGTCAGTCGAACTTCCAGCTGTGGACCCTCCTGCTCCAACACGTCAATCAACTCGCCAGAAACAACCTCCAATGTGGCATAAAGATTACTTCGTTCCTGCTCAAGCCAATCTGTCCGACACCGTTCCACAGTCCTCCAAAGGTACAAAATATCCACTTTCACATTTCTTATCTTATTCTAAATTTTCACCCACACAGCGCATCTTTTTTGCTAACATCACTGTCCAGAAAGAACCCACCTCTTATGATCAGGTTGTCCTTCACCCACACTGGCAAGAAGCCATGGCTGCAGAATTACTCGCACTGGAACAGAATAATACTTGGAGCATTGTGTCACTACCACCCGGTCACAAGCCAATTGGCTGTCAATGGGTATACAAAATTAAATATAATACAGATAGGAGCATTGAGCGCTATAAGGCGCATCTGGTTGCAAAAGGATACAATCAAGTTGAGGGAATTGATTATCGTGAGACATTTTCTCCAACTGCTAAGCTCATTACTTTACGGTGTCTTCTTACCGTTGCCGCTGCTCGAAATTGGTTTGCCCACCAACTTGATGTTCAAAATGCTTTTTTGCATGGTGATTTGCATGAAATTGTTTATATGGATCTTCCACTTGGGCTTCGCCGACAGGAGGAGAATCAAGTATGTCGGCTCCACAAATCTCTTTATGGGTTGAAATAGGCGTCTAGAAACTGGTTTGACACTTTTTCGAACGTCATTCAGAAGTTTAGATATCGACAGTCTAAGGCCGATTACAGTCTTTTCACAAAGTCCGCAGGGTCCTCTTTCACGACCGTTCTAATTTATGTGGACGATATTCTCCTCACAAGTAATGATGCTCGAGAAATACAGGCCCTCAAAGCATCTCGTTTATAATATTTTCACATCAAAGATCTCGGACACTTGAAGTATTTTCTTGGAATCGAGTTCTCTCGGTCGGTAAATGGGATATTTATGTCCCAGTGAAAATATGCATTGGACATTTTGGGTGACGCGGGACTCACTGGATCCCGTCCGGAAAATTTCCCAATGGAACAACATTTAAAATTGAGCCCCGAAGATGGTGATCTACTCGACAACCCTACTAAGTATAGAAGACTAGTTGGACGTCTTATTTATCTCACAATTACTAGGCCAGATATAGTCTACTCAGTACGGACATTGAGTCAGTATATGCAAGCACCACGCAAACCACACTGGGATGCAACCATCCGCATTTTGAAGTATATTAAGGGAACACATAGTCAAGGTTTATTACTACCTTCCAATAACAGTCTCACATTGAAGGCATTTTGTGACTCCGATTGGGGTGGATGCCGCACTACACGAAGGTCTGTCATTGGTTATTGTATATTTTTGGGAAATTCGCTTATATCCTGGAAATAAAAAAATAGACTAATGTGTCAAGATCATCAGTAGAAGCCGAGTACAGAGCAATGGCAAACACGTGTTTGGAGTTAACTTGGTTATGCTACATTTTACATGACTTGAAAGTCACGGTGGATGTTGCAACGCACCTATACTGTGATAATCAAACAGCGTTACACATTGCAGCAAACCCGGTTTTTCATGAACGCACCAAGCATATCGAGATAGACTGTCACATTATGTGAGAAAAATTACTGGCCGGTTTGGTTCGACCGATGTATGTTCCGACGAAATGCCAGATAGCCGATATATTCACAAAAGCTCTCGGGAAGGATCAGTTTACATTTTTACGAGACAAGTTGGGACTTCATAACATTCACTCGCCAACTTGAGGAGGAGTATTAGAAATTATCTTGTACATTAATTTAGAAGATTGAGATAATTATGTATAGGAAAGTAAATCATGTAAATCACCTATTAGTCGCCTTAGATACAGAAGAATAACCTATTAGTCATCTTAGATAGATGAGATATTCTCTCTTGTAATTTGTATATATTACCCATCTGTGGAGATGAATGAATCATCAATTCCACCAATTCTTATCTTTTTCACACACGTGCCCTTCATTCCATCTCATTGTCACTAAAATGTTGGCAAATGTACTATTTCATATGGATCCACAAATGTCACGCCCCAAAATCTTTTCGTATTTTATCAGAGTTTTACCCGGGCGTGAAGATAGAAAAGCAAGGGACGCATAACACTTACAGAAAGAATTAAGCAAAGGACAACAGAAGAAGGAGATAAGGGACGATAATAAACCATCTCACAACAACCTTCGACCTCGGCCGATAACATTCGGTCTCACACCGATAATATACATCATATGCAGCGTGTAGCACCCCGGGTCAAAATGAGCATAATTGAATAATTAAACATTTGAACCTCGACTTAATAATTATGTGCGTATGTTTTGACTGTTTAATTTAGTACGTGCGTTTCAGATACTTGGTTAACGCCGGTTTTAGTTTTAGATAGGTATATTTTTCGTGACATGGAACCTAGAATACGATTTTACCAAGAGATTCGTATCAGAAATACGAGAAAATAGAAACAAACTAGGGGTCAATCGGAGACCCGTAGCTCAACTGACGAAGGAAAGGGTAAAATTACGATAAAAGGTAAAAATAAAAATAATATTTTAATGAAAGGTAAATTAAGATATTTTTGGTAAATGGTAACTTTTCAACGGTAAAAAGGTAATTCCAAAAATCTATAAATAGGAGCTCACAATTTTCAAAACTTATACGTTTTCAAAGCCGACGACCCGAGCGACGCTCGCGACGCGAACACGTAAGTTCTCTTTCTTTTCTTTTCTTTTACGTTTTTAATTTCCGCCGTCGCCGGAGCGCCGCTGCCGGACCACCGCCGGAGCGCCGTCGGAGCGCCGCCGCCGGACCACCGTCGCCACCACCGGAGCCGCCGTGCCGCCGCCGCCGTGGCCGGTTGCCGGAAAATATAACCTAGGCTCAGATTGTAGCCCTCGACGAGACGAGTCTAGGACAGCTTCCGGAATTCCAATCCGATGTCTCGTTCGCCGGGAAATGGCGAAAAACCGTCTCCAAAGCCCAAACCCTAGTTCATGACCACTTTTTCTCTCTCCCGTTTCTCTCTCGTTTCTCGGTGGTTTTGGTTCCTTTCTTTTTCTGGGGCAAGTTAAGGTGTTGGGGAAGGTTTTGGGTCGGTTTGGGGGTGGTGAACGGCGCCGGAAAGGTGCCGGCCGGAGTTGGAAAGGTTGGGGTTGGTTTTGTATGCGTGATGACGAAGGGTTTTCGCGGCTGTTTTTCCGGCACTGTTCATGCCGGAATCCGTCGAGGGATGGCCGGAGATGGTGACCGGAGGTGCGGGCTTGCCGGCGGACAAGGTGTCGCCGGAAAAGGGAGGCGTCGCCGCGGCGGGTGGCGCCGGGAAGTGGGCTGATCGAGCAACTGATTCCCAGGCGGCTGGGCGCGCTGGGCGCGGGCGCCGGGATCCAGCGCGCGCTGGGCACGGACGACGGGAGCCGCGCGCGCGGGCGACGGGGATCCTGTACGCGCGCCGGGTGCCGTCGTGCACGCCGAGCGCGCACCGTCGAGTATTTTTACACGTCGAACCGAGTCTTTGTGTACGTCGGGTCGACCGGGAGTCGGGGCCCGGTCAAAGTCAACCCTTGACCAAAATTACCAAAATACCCTTCGATATTAAAACGCTCCGTTCGAGCTCGTTTCAACTCCGATCGAGCTCATTCTTTTTCCGTAGCGACCCTAATCCTTTCCTCTATCATATCAGTTGCTGAACTGATCATTTCTCCCTTGTCTCATCAACCTCAATCTCTCGATCTATCGATCCGTCTCGTCTCTATCGAACGATTCTTCTCCACGGCTATCTTTATACATTTTTAAATATAAGTTTTAATGTATTAAGGATCTAAGAAACGATATAACTTATGTAGGCTACTTTTCGGACTGAGCTTTGAGGTGTCGGGTTATCAGATTTTCGGTTCTAGCTACTCACGTGGTAACCACCGAACAAGGTGGGGGTAACTTCTGAACCCTAATAACTCTATTTGTTTAATGTTTTCCATATTTGATATATGAACTGTTGAACTCTACGTGCTGTGATTATTTGCTATAATTACTATGTACGTGCATACATTATGAATATGATATATGTGGACGGAAGTCCAAAGTCATGTTAAGATGGACTGGTGGCCCATAAAAGCACCATATGTTAAGATGGACTGGTGGCCCATAAAAGCACCATACGTTAGGGATGGACTGGTGGCCCGTAAAAAGCACTAGCAGAACGGAGGTCCATGATCTCGTTCTGGGATGGACTGGTGGCCCGTAAAAAGCACCAACGGAATGGAGGTCTATGATCTCGTTCTGGATGGACTGGTGGCCCGTAAAAAGCACCAATGGACTGGTGGCCCATAAAAGC
The DNA here is from genome assembly GCA_946896805.1 of Scutellaria galericulata. NCBI lineage: Eukaryota > Viridiplantae > Streptophyta > Magnoliopsida > Lamiales > Lamiaceae > Scutellaria > Scutellaria galericulata. Next base: position 8,210,030 of record OX335798.1, on the reverse strand, counting down.
ACCATATGTTAGATGAGTACTCTTAGAGTTATGTGTCCGTATTATATGTGCAATGCATTATATGTGCTGTGTCTCATTGCTGAACTATTATATATGTTGGATCTGTGTATCTGCTTAATAATGTTAAAAACTTGGTGATTAATTCCACGAGTGTATTCAACGCACTCACCCCCTACCTGTACTCACACTACAGGAGAAGAAGAGAATCTTGACGCGTAGAGAGAGGGGTGCCCTATCAGCCGAGTCCATCTTCCGGTTTTACCTTTTTAAGGATATGTTGCTCGTTTGTAAAAGAAAACTATATTTCTTCTTCTTTGTAAAGGATCCTGATGTTTTTCCGCTGTTATGTAAAATGGTTTTATTTCGGCTAGACGCCGAGGATTTGTATACATAAAATCGTATGTTCTTTTTCCCAAAGATTTCTATTTTATTTCATGCACGTCTTTTTCCCCTTCTTTCTTCACGCCCAAAGAGGAAAAACTCTGATATTAAAATACGAAAAGATTTTGGGGCGTGACACAGCGGAAACTAAACATCAGGATCTCCCATCCTTACAAGCACCCAAAAATATATACAGATCATAAACTGTTTGAAAACGTGTTTGGAAATGTTTTAAATAAACCATTGTATCAGAAAAACCAACAGCTAGCACTAACTCCCTCCGTCTAGGGTTCACCCGCTTCCTCATCTCCTGTAATGTGAGTACAGATTAAGGGGTGAGTGCGTTGAATACACTCATTGGGGATAACATCCACCTCATAAGACTCCAGACATAATTTAAATACCGAAAAGCTAACTTACAGTCACGTTGTCACAGCACAGATATATGCAAAGCAGATATTAGAAATGGCAAGGGACGTATAGGTGCGGGATTCCCCCGTCTTACCCTATATAACGGTATCTCACCGTTAGTGCATTTAAAGAGGCTCACGACACCTCCACTGAGTAGTAGAAAATAGCAGGGGACGAACAGAATGCATGATCGGAGGACCTCGGTCCTTTCACAGATATAATATGGCACAACAAGTATAAACACAGCACTTAGATTCCCAATCATACTTCACAAATAGGGAAAGCTGTAAACAGATCCAGAGTTAGAAATTACCCCCACCTCGTATAGTGGTTACCGCGTGAGTAGATATAACAGTACGTCCAACAACCTAAAACTTCCAAGACTAGTCCAACAAGTAGCCTACATAATTACGGTGTTTTTCTTAGATTTTAAATACAGTATAATTAAAGCTGTAAAGGGTTCCGGCGGAAAAACGTTTGTTAATGATACGACGGATCTAAAAATACGGCATTACGTGCTCCGGGGCTCGCGGGTACCCGGCGTCGGGCGAAAGCGAACCCGACAGCTCGCGCATCACCCGGCAGCTGCCGAGTTTCCTCAGCCACCCGGTCCCCGTCGCCCGCGCACGCTGGACCCCCGGCGCTCGCACCCGCGCGCACCCGGCACCCGGCGCGCACCCGGCACGCACCCGACGACCGACCCGACGCACAACCCGGCGCGCACCCGACGCCCGCACACCACCACCAGCACCACTGCTGGCCGGCGGCGGCGGCGACGCTCCGGCGGCGGTGGAAATTAAAAACGTAAAGGAAAAGAAAGAGAACTTACGTGTTCGCGTCGCGAGCGTCGCTCGGGTCGTCGGCTTTGAAAACGTATAAGTTTTGAAAATTATGAGCCCCTATTTATAGATTTTGGAATTTACCTTTTTACCGTTGTAAAGTTACTATTTACCAAAAATATCTCAATTTACCTTTCATTAAAATATTATTTTTATTTTTACCTTTTATCAAAATTTTACCATTTCCTTCGTTAGTTGAACTACGGGTCTCCGATTAACCGCTAGTTTGTTTCTGTTTTCTCATATTTCCGATACGAGTCTCTTGGTAAAATCATATTCTAGGTTCCATGTCACGAAAAAATATACCCATCTAAAACTAAAACCGGCGTTAGCCAAGTATCTGAAACGTACGTACTAAATTAAACAGTCAAAACATATGCACATAATTATTAAGTCGGGGTTCAAATATTTAATTATTCAATTATGCTCATTTTGATCCGGGGTGCTACAACAAATCTGAAATTTTAAAGTTTGTTTTCTCTTACCAACCATTTTGTAGAGATGTATAGCTGTCGTTGTTAAAAAGGAAAAAAACATAATTTTCGTATTGGCTGAAACTTCAGCTCGTAGAATATCTCCAATTGATATATGTACTACTCCAAACTGAAGAAGTCAAGGAGGGGGGGTCATAAAGTGAACTGTAAAGGAAAAAAAATCTAGATAATTTTTTCATTATATGATAACAAATGTATTAAATCAAAAAATGTTATATATATTAGAACAAATAAAGCCTCAGTCAGTCAATTATTAGTGGGAATTCTCGAGGATATTTTTCTACTTTAATAGGCCAAGATAGAACATGATCCTTGATAAAATATCATCTTCTTTTAAGGAAAAATATGGTGTAGAACTACAGGGACAACTTATAATTAAAATGTAGAAACTGCCAAACCGAAATGCATGTCTACACATTGTATTTGTTCTCTTTTTTCTTCTAATGTACATTTGATTCCTCCATTACCTCTAAGAACTGAAATAGAAATAAAGTTCCTACAAAGGTATTAAGAGCAACTCCATTAAAATCGACAAAATACAACATCATGCACCTTCTGAGCAATCATCTCACACTGAGTCCCATTCCCTGAAGCCAGGGCCTTTGATATCATCACTCTCAATGGCTCATCTTTAGAACATACAATTTTGAGTGTCTGTTCAACAAATATCAAATAAGTCAGAGAATGAGAAACTCTAACAAATATAAGTTTGAATTTGACTATCACACTTATTGTATTTCATCCAAAATTAATTGCTACTATTTTCCTTCTATTTGTTGATTTCAAGATAATGATCAACTTCTAAAATGATAAAACACACATCTAAAATGACAATAAGTAACCAAAATGGCAAGATCATCACTCATTATTCAAGATTTGAAGTATATCATGTTTCCCTTAAAATCCACTACCAATCCAAACAAAAAATTAAGCCAGCATCAGACCAGAAGGTAAAAGATAAGAGTGCACTTAAAATTTGTCCAATTTATCCTTGATTCTTGATTCCAATGCACAAATCAGAGGTTGTAGATACACAAAATTAGAAAGCAAAACGTCAAACCTTTAGCAAGGGTTTGGTCTTGACAGCGGCATGGTTGTACAGACAATGTGACGAAATCGGCTGGAGAATAAAGGGAGATGAAATATGGAGAGAAGACGCTTGTGGTGAAAGTGAGGTTATAGCCAGGGCTGGTGGGTATCGATTATGAATCAACGAGCTTTGGATATCGATTCAAAGTTTTGATCCCCAAATCTATTAAGGATTGTTTTGAATACAAAAACTGGAGGACTCGCCGACTGCTGCTCATCCACCATCCACTGATTCGTCAACCACCGCTCGTCGTTTGGAGCTAAATCAGAATTAGGACTCAAATTGGGGAATTCCTACACACTCATTTTTTTACCTAGTGTAAAATGAGATAGTAATATTAGAAGGGTAGTTTTTTAATTCGTAATATTTTTAATTAAAAATTAATTGTGAAAATAAGAATTAATGAAAGTGTTGGGTCCCAAGTGGTGTCCGAGGTTCAGAGGGGGGTGAATGAACCTTGGTCGATTTTGAAAATCTGTTAAAACTTAACTGTTCTGTAAGTTACTTGAACTTACAGCTCCAGTTAGTTACTACTTACAGCACTAGGATGCAGTGCTGCACGCTGTAACTTTAGAGTTTTATGCGCAGCGGAAAACGTTTTATGCTTATGATAGAGAAAGATAAAAAATGTAAAGCGCAGATAAGAAAACGATAAAACACTTATAGCTTATAGTGGTTCAAAGGTGGTGTAAGCCTTCTACGTCCACTCTACTGCTATCTCGAGCAGGAACTTCGTTAAGCAAGATTGATTTACAGGACCCTCCTAACAATCTATCAACTTACAAAGTTAACCACCTACTAGAGTCCAGTGTTCACACAGCTCCTGCGAACTTTAAAGGCTAACCCACACAGAGTTCACACTCCCACACAGGGAAGTTGCCTAACACTTAGACAACTATACAAACAGCAAGAATTTCTCCTATCAACTGTTCGACACCTAAACAACCTAACCACACAGGACAGAGGTTAAAAGAAAAATAAATCTTCAACTGGTGAGAAGCAGTCTTGATCTTGGGTAGCTCCATTGTTGTTGTAGACTGCTCCTAGAAGGTTGAGTGGCCGAACATGTACAAGCTTAAAAGCTTTGGATAATATGTGAGTTTCCTCTCGACTTTGTTTAGTAATTTCCTCAATCAGCCACTCCTTCTATTTATACATCTTGAGAGTATATCCATTGGAGAAAGTATCCATTGAAGGAAGACACTTCCCATTTTGAATGTGAACTACTATCTCTCAAGAATTAAAGTGTACTTGATCAACGACATGGCTTGCATTAAATGCGATTAGACTTTCCCTTTTTGGTGCATTTAATGCTATGGTTGCGTCTCACAGCTTTCTATGGCACGTCAGTCCACGCGGTGTCTTGTCATTGGCTCCGTGTATGCCACTTGATCTTCTTTGGAACAACTCTATTTGTTCTTGCTTGGATCTTCGTTCCTCGTACTGCATTTATCCTTTTCTGGATTACAGGATACTCCGTCATCTATCTTGCTTGAGTGGAAAGCTTAGCGTTGTATCCTAGGTCTTCTTGCACCTGTATGTTCTATGCAGCGTTGCTGTAACTTAGACCTTCTTGCAGTAGCTTCGTACACTTCTGATGAATCTTTACTTACAGCATACTCAGCTTCCTCAATAACCTTTACTGATGTTACCTGGATAGGTTCTTTTGAGCTTGCAGCAGCAGCAGCATCAACCTCCTCATGAGGTGTCTCTAGCTGCTTAGTGGTTACCTCAGCTTTCTCAACTTCTCCTTGAGCATCCTCTAAGGGTACTGTCCCACCAGTCGCCCCTTCAGAGGTCTTCTAATCCTCAGATAGTGTTGTCTGAACAACAACCTCACCTGAGGTCTTCAGAAAGGACCCCATCTCCTCGGCCAGTCCTGTAACCTAGACAATCTCTGCAAGAATGGATTCTTGCAGCTACTGTTGGTTTCTTGCAGCAGTTACTTGCTTACTGAGTTCTTCTTTTAGAACATCTTTTGCTGCTGTAACCTACCGTCTTCTCCCTTCAGTATCCTTCCTCCCTTTAAGGATGCTTCTTCTAGCTTGCTGTTCCCTACAACATGCTGATCCTTAGAAGTATACTACTTCTTCTAAGGTTGGTTTTCCTTGGCCTTTGGAAAACCACTACATGATCTTTTCCTTTAGAGACGATAAGCTTGTGATCATGTAATGTGGAAACTAGGTATCAATACCTTAAGCAAACTGTTCTTATCTTGTTGTGTTGTTGTGTTTTGTCTTATCAAGATAACTACTGAAATATCCCAACAGAAAGTTAAATGGCAAAATGGTTACATAGCTTCCAGAAGCTTTGAAGTTCGACTCCTTGCTATTTGTGTTGTCTTTTTGAAATTTACAACTTTTTTTACGAAAAGCTTTGTCTTACGCTGAAAGACAACATAAATGAGCAGAAAGACAATGCTTATGACAAAAGGTTGTCTTTCAGCGCATTTTTACGCTAATAGACAACCCTTTTGTACAACACTTCTTTGTATGGGTTGTCTTTAACGGATTTTTTCGCTAATAGACAACCCTTTTGTGCAACGCTTTTTGAGTGTTGTCTTTCAGCATATTTTTTTGCTTATAGACAACCCTTTATTGTCTTTTTGAAATTTACAACTTTTTTTACGAAAAGCTTTGTCTTACGCTGAAAGACAACATAAATGAGCAGAAAGACAACGTTTATGACAAAGGGTTGTCTTTCAACACATTTTTACGCTAATAGACAACCCTTTTGTGCAACGCTTTTTGAGTGTTGTCTTTCAGCATATTTTTTTGCTTATAGACAACCCTTTATGCAACGCTTTTTAGTGTGTTGTTTTTGTTCACATTTTTTCGCTAATAGACAATCCTTTTGTGCAACGCTTTTCATGGGGTTGTCAAATTGCAATATTAATATTATCTTATAATTAAACTTAAATTTCAAAAGTTAAAATATTTTATGATGTTATCTTATATTATTTGCATTATTATTATCTTGTATGAACTACCTCATTACAAAAAAATTGAGGATATATTAAAAATATACACATTAGTAAATTTTATAATATTTTAAAATTGAAATTAAATTAAACATTAATAAATGTATTAATGATTCAATTTGCAATTTTAATATTATTTTATAATTAAATTTAAATTTCACATGTTAAAATATTTTATGATGTTATCTATATATTATTTGCATTATAATTATCTTGTATAAACTAACTAATTTTTAAAAATGTTTTTGAGGATATATTAAAAATATGCACATTTGTAGATTTTATAATAGTCTTAAATTGAAATTAAATTAAACATTAATAAATGTATTAATCATTAATCTCTCCATATTTGAATTTTTTAAAATTTATTAAATAAAAATATATTAATATTATAATACTTCAATATTTTAGGTATTGAAACACATATAAATATATTTATATATAAGTATATAAGGAAAAAAAAGGAGTTATATGTAAATAAATCTATGTAATATAACTAAATGGTCAGAAAAAAGAGCAAGAAAAGGGTTGTCTTTAGTGGGTTGTCTTTCTGCATTTTTCTTGTAGTATTTGTAAGTTTCAATTTAATAAGTTTCGTACATTTGTTTCCATATTTGATGTTGCATGTATGATGTTTGTATATGATTATCAATTTTTTTTTGTCAGAAAGGGCCTTGAGAATGTTCAATATAGAAATTGGAAAGAATGAGAAAAAACAAGGTATGTACGATGAAGATGTGAATAATATGTTGATAGTACTCATGTATATATTTATTTTATTATCACCAAGCATATGCGAGTAGTCAAGTTATGTATGTAAGTTGATACTTATGTATTGTAATGTAGGCTCATTTGCAACCAGATGATAAACAATGCGGTTTTTTTTTGTTGCGATACACGAGACAACTTGTTGATAAGGATGCAACTGTGAATATGGTTTCGTTGCGTTCAATTGTGAGTAACTAATTCCTATCAAATTAGTTTGCATATTGTATACTTCACCAAAATGAAATGAAGTTAATTTTTTTGAATATTCTTTTTTCAAAGTTTACGCATCTTAAGTGCACTAGAGCTGATATTGATGAAGTTCGTGTTGAATGGGTTGAATGTGTTCAAGAACATATAAATGGGTAGAATAAGGTGATTATTATATTTTAATTTTCATTGTTTTAATTTGAATATATATACATATTTAATATGATCATGTTATGATATTTAGGTGTTCATGTTAACTTTTTTTTTTACATTTGACAGATTGTGGGGACGTAGGGAGTACATGTGAAGTTTGTGATGCTATTTTATTGAAGGTCATGATGTTATTCAAACTAATGCGATTATTTTGTTATTGTTGGAGTTTTATAGACGTAACATTTTATGATTTGGAGTGTTATGATTAGACATACTGTTGGGAGGATTTATGAATGTTATGTTTGATATTGATGATGTTTTTATGTTCTTTTAATGCATTTTTAGTTCATATAATTATTGATAATTATTATATAATTATAGGATACCAAAAATATAAAATATTGTAAAAAAAATATAAACAAAAAAGACAACACATAAAAGGGTTGTATAAAAGAAATGACTACACCGTAAAAAGCATTGCATAAGTGTTGTCTTAGTGTAAAAAGACAATACCAAACAAGCATTGCATAAGCATTGTTATTCTCAAAACGACAACTCTAAAAAAGCGTTGCATAAATGTAATTGAAAGCAATAAAGACAACGGTTATAAGTGTTGCATATATTTGTGTTGTTGTTATCGAGAAAGACAATGCTTTTTAAGCGTTGCATATATGATTGCAAAAGTCCGAAAAAGACAACCCTTTTGTCCAACGGTTTTTCTGTGTTGTCGTATCTGAAAAAGACAACCTTTTTAGTGTGTTGTCTATCAGCGCCTATCTTAAACAACCCTTAATACAACAACCTCTTTTTCTTGTAGTGTTGGGGTGTTACATTATGTGTCAAACATGAGAGATGTGTAGGCATGCGAAAACTTAAGATGTTTGGGATGAAGAGTCATTATTGCCACGTATTTATGTAGAGATTACTACTAATTGCATTTTATGATATGCTCTTAGAACATGTGTGGAAGACCATAACTGAATTAAGTCTGTTCTTCAATGATTATAACTGAAGACAAGACTCGTCTAGAAAATGATATTTCAATGATATTTTGTAAGTTTGAACGTATATTTCCACTGAATTTTTTTGACTTGATGGAACACCTACCAATCCACTAGCATATGAAGCAAGAATTGCTAAACCAGTCCAACAAATGTAGATATATCCATTTAAACGGTATTTTCACAAGTTGAAAAACAATGTCAGGAATTAAGTAAGAGTTACAGGATCACAATGTAATACATATATAGTAGAAAAAGCCACATCATTTTGTTCGTATTACTTTGAGGACTATGTTATGATGAGAGTCACGAGACAACTTTCTTTATGTTTAGATGTTTGGGATACAAGCTAGAGGTAGAGGTAGACGTGGTGGATCTTCACATCTACAGGATGAGGATACTCTACCCAAATCCTCGCCATCATCACCACAAGTCCCACCTTCTTCATTCATACCTTCCTCATTGAGAGATTGTTTGGAGTAGAAGACCATCAACCAGGACTAGGGTCTCTACTTTAGATGTTTCATCTTCTCCACAACAAACTTCACAGACGCTTGCATCTCGGGCATTTCAGCATCATGGCATATACAGAATGTAAGTTTATTTGAATCTTAGTTTCGTTATACTTTTCAATTATATTCATAATTAATAAATACCACCTTTTTAAGCGTGATATTTGAGTCACTCATCGATTCTTAGAGCTTCAACTAGAAGTTGATCTCTCCCGAAACTAAACTGTTTTACTACGAAGAGTTTCGGGTATATATGTTTTAATTACACTCTCATGATCAAATGTGTTATTTATTCTAATTAATCTTTGTATATGTTTTTTGAGAAGTGTTATAGATGATATATGTTTATCAACGACAATATCATGAGACTGTATCCCGGGAAGGCTGCTACCTGGTACAATAATCTCATCAATTACTAGAAGAATAAGTGAGACACAAAATGGAAGAAGTCGAAGTGTGTGCTTGAGGCTATTTAGAAGAATTTCCAATATTATTGGACCAATCCAAAAGTGAAGTCTAAGTCCTAGTAGACCTTGAAGAATCGTTTGAGCGAGCTACTCAAATCAGGGAGCGGACCCTGAAAACATAACTGAGGCTCTCGGTGTGCACAAGAGCATGCAATCGAGATTGTAAGTGTCTTCCATCCAATTAAGTTTTAAGTTATCTCAAATTATTAATTAAGTTAACAATTAATCTTATTGTTTTTTTTTTGTTCAGACAAAGAAGAAGGATGCACCTGCCACCAATCTCGATGTCTTCCTCAGATTACATGATCCATCCGAAGACCATTTGTAATGCGAGTTGCAACTCCACAACTGCCACTTATAACGTACTTTGAGGAGATGCGACACATTATGGAGCAAGAGTGAGCGAATACAGTTGAAGAGACTGATGTCGATTGAAGGAGGAGATGGGAGCTTATATGAAAGCAAGTGCGAGCAAATGCAGTTGAAAAGACTCGATCATCAATGAGTAACTTTTATTTTTGCATAATTTAAAGACAAATTTCACTAAATTGCATCAACTTCATTATATTATCCTTTTTTAGGTTTTAAAAAATGATTTCTCAAGCAATTACATTGAACCATGCCACATGTTGATTTATATATGGGTAATTTTGAAAAGAAAGTTAAAAGCTGGAAATTACAGAATATGGTATAATTTTGAAAATATTTAAAAATAGAAAATAATAATTGACATCAAAATTTTTTAAAATAAAAATCTAAACAAATTAAAATTTAAAATATTTTAAACAAATATAAAAGTTGAACTTAAAAATGAAAGAATATAATTAAATGTTGGATTATCAAATTTATTTAAAATTTATGAAATAATTCAACTAAAGTAAATTAACGTTTGAAATTCTCTTGATAAATCTAAGAAATCATAGTTGAAATAATGTCTTTTAAGTAAATAAAAATAACAAAATTATTGTTAGATTAACGGTGTTCAATGCTTAATCTTCCATCTCACATTGCAAGCAAAATGTGTGTTCATGATATTAGTGGTATAGGCTAGACCAAATTAGGCTTTTAGTTGGTCAGTCTAGACCTAAACTATAAATGTTAGACCTAAATGATCTGGCCTATTATATATAAAAGTTTTTTTTTAGTTTGATCTATTTTATTGATAAGACTAACATAAAGCCTAATACAAGTATATTAAAAGCCTACAAAATTATCTTGTATGAATTTTTTAAAAAAAAAATTAAACTTCCATTTAAACTTGGAAAATTACATCGAGAAACATAAAAACAATATAAAATATAAAACATGAATTATGCAACATATATATACAATCATAAAAGATATCAAATATATCGTGTATTTTCTTATAAATATTATAAGGTTTAATTGTCGGAAAAATCACAAACTTTACTTAATTTACAATTTTAACCAACTTTTTGAATATCACCAAATATAACATGAACTTTCATATCTTTAGCAAATTTAATCAACAGGTAGATTTCGAGTATGTTTAAATAACTCTCACTGTTTCAAAATAAAACAATGACTTAACATACAAAATGATAGTTGTTGTGAAATGGTGGGAGTTATTTCAAAAATAAACATACTCGAAATCTGCCCGTTGGTTAAAATTGTGAAAATATGAAAATTCATGTTATATTTGATGATATTAAAAAAGTTGGTTAAAATTGCAAATTAAGTAAAGTTGGTGATTTTTCTTGCAACTAACCCATATTATAAATAGGGCGGGCTATTAGTCTTATCAAACTTTTTTTAAAGGTCCGAGCTTAGTCTAGCTTAGCCTGTTTTCATAAATAGACTTGATAAAAAACCGTAGCCTGACTCGTTCACCAAATCAATTGAACCAAACTAGACCAATAATAGATTATATCATAGACTTTATCGAATAGTATGGGCTATTCCCAGCCGTAGTTGATGATATATACATACACTGTTATATCTTTCTACATCATAACAAAAAATCAATGGTCTTAAAGCATCTCCAATGGGGGTACAATTAAATGTTTGTACCCACCCACTTGGTACATTTATTGTTGGGGAATGAGGTATAATTAGGAGAGAGAATGTTTGGGTACATTTATTTGTAGGGTTAATAGCTTAAACTACCACATTTTTTATAATATGGAACAAAAATACCATTTTGGATAACAAAGTGACAAAAATACCACAAATTTAGTCAAAGGGAATTTTGAACCCTTTGAACCCATTTTGACTTTACTACTTCCAAGCATAATTTTCTAATTCCAATCCATTTGCTTTCTAATTTAATTAATATTTCTACTCCAAATATTGAATTGATCCGAACCCGAAAATGAAACTTTAAAGATTGATTTTCTTCAGGAATGAGTATATAGGCTGGAATACTTTCCTCGTGCCAATACTATCTAAAAAACAGTGGTCTGGAATGAGTAACAATGCCACGTACAAATTCTTTCGGAAAATGAAAATCTTAAAATGGGGCATAAAATCAGGAATAAAACGTTGCGTGAAAATGGTATCAGAGCCTAGGTTTATTATGAACTTGGATAATATATTTATTATGTTTAAAGTAATTAACAATTGGTGAGGAGAATTTCGAGAAAATATGGATCTGGACGAATGTCCAAGATGTTTACCATACAGGAGATATCGTCAAATTTTGACGATGTATAAACAAGAACACCTAAACAAGATGACATATTGGGAAGACCAATATGTTAAACGAGAGAATGCAGGAGTCTGTAGGGAAGCCTTGAGGCAATGCAATGTACAAGCAGCATATCATTTGGATTACCTCCAGGTTAACCAAATGTTATATGCTAGACTGATGGAGTTGCAAGAAGAAGCCCATCAGAATCATGGTTCCTAGAGGTGAACCAGAGTGGAACGAGATTCTTCCGGACACATCTAAGATTTCTATCTTAGAGAAATCCAGAAGACGGTGTAAAGTTATGGCAACCGCCATAATCATCTACCAACACAAGTCCATCAGATCCAGAACCAGATGGAAACGATGATAAAATATCAGAAGAAAACTATTGAGATCCTTCATGATATTCAAACACGAGTAAAAGCCCTGGAGGACAGACCAAGTCCAGCCGGAGGAAGGAAATGTATTGATTTCAGAATAGTTCCCTATTTACACCAAAAAGGGAAACCGACTGAAGTCATACGACCAATGACCAGAGATGAAAAGCTCATCTCTATCATCAAAGAAAAATCCATCATAAATTAAAAGTGATGGATATGAAAAAAATGAATCTTGAAGATCTACACGAACTTGCCGAGTCCTTCGCAGGATTAGGTATCGTGGATCTAAAGATGAACACATGAGATGGTTCAGCTTTGGTTACTCGTGACCAATACCAAAGACCACCTCCACAACCACCAGTAGATCCCAATGTTGCAGAAAGCTCGGGTTCACATTATATGGATGAACCAATGCCGCACGCTGGAGATTTCACAACAAGAGGAGATCATATTGTTTCAGGAACTCGACAACGTTCTAGAAGGCCAAATCTCATGAATACGTCTTATGGAAAATCACAGCTTGATCCGATACATCCATATGGATTGATGCTGAATCTAGATATCCCAGATCTCAAAAATCGAGAAATCCTTATTGATGATTGGGCGTCGGCAATGAGGATTGCAGCAGAAACCCTCGATCTTACAAAAGAAGAATTCATTCTACTCTTAGAAATGAGTTTAGAAGGATCTGTAAAGATCGCGTGGGATATGACGGCACTAGAAATGAGAAACAATGTTACTGCTGGTGAGTCACTGAAATGAATTGTCGATAATATGGCAAAATTATTCAAAATCCATTTTATCGGCATAGGCTATTTCGAGGGAATAGAAGAGGAGAAAAGAAAAAGATATAAACAAGCCCTCTACTGCCTTGAGTTGCATGATATTTGTCATGTTGACGAATATATCAAGATATTCACTAAGTACCGATGGAAGTCCAAGGTGGATGAGAAAGAGGTTTCACAACTTTTCTTTGTGAAGATACCAAGTCCCTAGAGAGAGATGCTCATCCGGGAATACAAGAGTACATACGATTTGGATACTGTGGCCAGAAGAATGTCTTTCTTAAAGGCCAAGTTAGCCGAATGGTGTCACCAGACAGCATTCTACAAGAACTACAAGAGACTTCGAGGAATCAATAAAATGGTTCCCCTGTGTTGCGAAGATAATGACATCCCAACAGTCGTGGGAGGTCAACCACGGAGGCATAAAAGGAGGAAGATGAGAAACCATCCATACCATTGTGGAGATAGCAACCAAAGAGGAGGTCGTAGGTCTTCATGGAGACCTAAAAAAGTGTGGTCAAAACAAAAGGCCCGAAGTTATAAATCAGGGCAGAGACCAACACCAAGCAGGAATAGAACCTATTCATCGGGTTCTAACCAAGGAAGTTCCAGCAGAAATCCAGGAAGGAGAACTTTCAGGCGAGCTCAAACCAAAGCTAATGAAAGTTTCAAAGACTGTAATTATTGGACTTGCGGAGTAAGAGAGCATATCTCAACAGATTGTCCGGACAACCAGAAGAGAGGTATAAGACAGTTCGAATCAACACCAGAATTCGAAGAAGCTATCTATTACCAAGATCTTATACAGGTGTATCAATTTGAGGATCTACCCTCAGATGAAAGCATCTATGAAGAAGAGATCTATTCAGATGATGGAAGTGAATCCACATCAGAATCGGAGTGAAGAAGAAATTCTTCAAACAACGAGAGAAGATATGTCAGGTTTTCTCTCTCACACAACAGTCTCTCATAAAACTCTAATGAAGATTATGAAAGAAGATTCAAAGCTCCAAATGTATGATGGTTTTACTATCGGAGCTATGGAAAAGGCATTGGATAAGTTTGAGTTTCGTAATAGGAAACACCAAATTATTCATAAAGTTACTACTGGAGAATTTGTCATCCTAATGGAATTCACTAGTAACTTGATCGAGATGCAGCTGATCCCTTACAAAGAAGTACAGGAGATCAGAAGCAAAGTCAAAAGGGAAGTTGAAAATACACTCTCATGGATTCATATCGGAGCTATAAGAGTTGTAATTAAAGCAACCTTCAAAGAAGGAATTGATTCGCCACTAAATCTTGCGATTTTTGACAAGCGAATCTCCAATCTCAAGGATTCATGCCTTGGAGCGGTTACAGGAAACTTGTGTGCAGGGAAACTGGCATTCAATGTTTATCCCAGAATTGCATACAATTTGGGAGATCGAGATTTCAATAGAGTCTTAACCCTTCATCAAGATTTCAAAAGAAGAGATTTGATGAAAGAAGGGAATAGACCATACTCGATCACCTACAAGATTTCCTATGCTCTCTCGAATACACATCATTCAGAGGTATTCTTAAGAAAGGAATTCATCGAAATCCCAAGAATATTTGAGGATTTCGCTTCGGTGGTTCTTCTAGAAATGATCGAGTCTCCAACTATAAAGGAGATCGATATGAAGATCCAAGATCAACCGGTCTTCAATAAGAGTCAGAGCCTCAGAATGGAGACCAGGAGGATTTCTTTCCAACAAGATAGACTGATGAGTAGCAGTCGTTGGGAAGAAAAAAGGCCTAGTACAGTTAAGCGAATCCCAGGTGTATTCAAAACACAAGGAGAGCTGCAATGTCCAGAAGGCTGGAGAGAAGTTGACGTAATATTCGACATCACCCAAAAGGATAATATTTTTCCTTGTGATGTCCTATATTATCTCCAACAACCGATAGTCGGAAGATTTCAGGGGAGCCTAAAGATGGGTGAAATTGAACTGATTATCACAGGTGTTGCAGGAAGAATCCCAGAACAATTAGTGTTGGGTATCGACTTTCTTGAGGATCATAAGCCTTGGGAAAGATTACAAGATGGAATGGAGTTCACAGTGGCTGATAAAAGATACAGAATCAGATGACCACTAGTTCATTCTCCATATACATTTCTATCGAAATGATATATGGTGAATACAAGGCTGAGTATTTCGCAGCCTATGTTAACTCAGGAGCAGGAATTTGTACTGCAAAGCAGGAGGTCTTTCCTAAAGATTTTGGAGAAGATCTACCAGCCATTGCAGGAAGAGATTTCTCAAAAAGGATTCTTATCCTTAATAGAGGAATCAAACAAGCAGAAATCATGATCGGAGGCGTGGGCGGTACCCCATGGTACAAAGTAAAAATGTCACCAATCTATTTCCATGATACAGGAGCAGATGTATTGCTAGGAAACAATTTCCTACAAACATTCAAGCGTTTTACACAGGAAAATGAGACAAGAAGACTTATTTTCACAACATTATGTGATCATAAGATTATTGTCCAGAGACTGCGGGAGGCATTCTATAGAAAAATGCCTATTAATTTTCACAGCAAGCGTGGTGATGAAGCTAAACTTCGATATCCAAAGATGGCGGATAAAAGAAGATTTGGCGATGCCCTGTTATCCTTTCGATAATTTGGTTCGAAACAAAAAGATACCAAGAGATGGGATAATACTTTGTATTCATTCAGAATACAAGGAGAAGAACGAGTTCCTCCAGAGGCTATTGCAGAATTACGAAAAGCTCTATTGGAGAATCCATAGAGTGATGTTACCATTGAAGAACAAATATCACTCGAGGATTTTAAGAAAATGATCCAAAGAAATTACAATGAAGATCCTTTGGCATGGTGGGACAGGAACGAGCTCAAAGCATCCTTAAAGGTTAAACTTGGAAAGAAACATGAGTTCGTAAGACTCAAACCAATCCTTATGAATCAGAATGATCGTGAGGATATGCAGAAGATACTTAAGGAACATCTGGACCTTAAGTTGATTTCACCAGGAGTTTCTCCATACAGTAGTCCAGGGTTTCTAGTCAGAATTCATGGAGAAATCAAAAGAGGTAAACCTAGACTTGTTATTAATTACAAATGGATTAATAACATTCTGGAGTTTGATGGATACTACATCCCAAGTAGAGAACATTTGGTTAACTGCATCAAAGGTGCCAAGATATTCTCAAAGTTCGATTGCAAGTCTGGATTTTACCAAATTAGGATGGAGGAAGAAAGTAAAAAGTTCATAGCTTTCTCCACACCGCAAGGACACTATGTCTGGAACGTAATGCCTATGGGATTGGCGAATGCACCCCAGATATATCAAAGAAAGATGGATAATATGTTCAAAGATTATTTCAGCTTCATGTTCGTATACATAGATGATATACTCATCGCTTCAAAGAATATGAAGGAGCATCTCAAACATTTGAAAATATTTTCAGATGTTTGTCACAAAGAAGGATTAGTGCTTTCTGAAAAGAAGGCAGTAATTGCTACAAGACAGATTGAATTCCTCGAAATTGAAATCGCTGAATCTGGGATCATCCTACAAAGCCACATCGTGGAAAAGATACAAGGATTTCCAGATGATCTCAAGGACAAGAAGCAACTTCAAATTTTTCTTGGAGTTGTCAATTTTACTGGAATGTTCATTAACAATCTGGCACATCACAGGAAGGTGTTCAGCCCATTACTCAAGAAAGATGTTATATTCAAATGGGAAGACGAACATCGAGAAGGGATTAAGCGACTTAAGGAAGTCTGTAGCAAACTTCCAAAACTCGTTATTCCTCAGGATGAGGATAAACTGGTTCTGTATACAGATGCCAGTGATTTTTGGTGGGCAGCAGTTCTTATGAAAACCGCACCAAATGGAGAAATGCCATGCAGATATTGTAGTGGTCTGTTTACAAATGTAGAAGCAATTCGGTGGCATATCAACGAGAAAGAATTATTCGCAGTCAGAAAGGCTTTCAAAAAATGGTCTTTATTTCTTCTGGCTAAGAATTTTATTCTAAAAATTGATAATTCGAGTGTCAAAGCCTTTCTAAAAAATAAAATTGAATCTAAACCAGAAAAGGCTAGAATACTTAGATGGCAGACAGAATGTCAATATTATGATTATGATATTGTCATTGTGAAATCTCATGAAAATATTCTTGCAGATTTCCTAACACGAGATGGAAGGACGCGTCGCTGACGAGGTCCTCAAACGAGTGAGACATGTCCGGGAAAACCTGGAAAGTCTCGAACGAGCTTTTGGGACATTATGTCTCAATGCAGAAGTTGCTGGACGACTTCAACGAGTTGATCAGGAATCTGTTTCTGATCTAATATGAGCATGCTTTTATGCACAGGGACTATTGTTCTCTGTGTTGCATGGGCCTATCCTCTAGGCTGCATCTTCTACGGTGCAAAAGGGAGAACTTCGAGATCGGGACTCTAACCCGAAGGCTATGGATTCAAATACCATGCCTACGAGTGTTACAGGGGATCTATTCCTTGAGAATGAACAACCTGTAACGAATGTTGAAGCTCCGGTGTCACAACCCGAGCCTTCAAGTCAACCCAGTACCTCTGGGGTTAAAAAGGTCGAGTTGAACCTGAGGCTGCAGACAGGCAAAGCGAAGGTTCAAGCTCACACTAATGAGATTTCTCCTATGCAGGTATACCAAAGGCAATGGGAGAAATTGGCAACAAGATGAGGGATAAACCCGGAAAAATCAATCATTGATGTAGCCGGGAAATACCCAAGAGTTTGGATGAAACCTGGAAGTGATCCAAACGAGGTACAAGAATGGTATAACTTTGGAGCTTTACCTTCGGTATATACCATTTCACCTGGTTTCCCAGAAATCTCAAAGTTACCGAGATGGATTGGGGAAGCAGTCTACGAGACCTGGGCAAACAATCAACACTTATCCAGAGAAGACATCTTGGAGCTCTACTTTATTAGTGCCGTTCCAGAACCAGCTAAGAAAGACTTCCATGAGGTCTTTCACTTTATCAAGCTTCGGAGACCGGACGGGAACGCCTTAAAATACATAAAGGCAACCTCCCCGGAAGATGTCCCGACACTGGTAGGAGCCTTCAATGAAGACGATGCTTCTACACGATGAGCTTGGGGGCTTTGGACTTGTCTGACAGAAATGGACAAGGTCAAATACCCATTTAAAGTCTTCCAGAATTCAGCCAATGGATCTTTCATGCTAAATACAATGACTGGATCGACGACAGGATTTGTAGAGGAGATTTTTGAAACCAAAAGGAAGATCCTCTAGGAAAACAAGATTCCGGCAAGTAAAGAAACTTACCGGAAATTCTGTAATATGGCACACATTGGACGATGGATCGATCGGATCTGTCAAGCGTGCCCCGAACAGAATGAACCCGAGTTTGGGAAAGGATTCCAACCCAAACCCAACCGATAGGGAGCTGGAGCCAATAAAGATAAGGGTCCAGCACAGAAGAAACGCTATCCCCGAGGACCACAACGACCAAATTATTAAAGCGTTCCCGACAAAGTTAAATGGGATAGGTCACGAGAAAGTGACTCTCCAACCAACCTCACATGGTGGGCTGAGTCAAAAGTAAATGATTCTCCGACAGACCTAACATGGGTTGAGTCACGGGGCATTAAAGAGAAAGAGCACCAACTAAAGGCGAAAGGGACTCCCCAACTACTTCACATGGGAACACTAATGGAATAAGCCAGTGGGTACTCAAACAAGATTTGGAATCCGCACTTCAAGTCCGGATTCATTGTCTATAAATAGACAGAGTGAAGGAAGCTGAAGATATCGACCATTCCCCTCAGTTTTCTTCAAAATATCTATCTTTAGTTTTGTAATAAACATCTTTGTATTCTTAGATAGTTTTCAAGTTTATGTGTTTAGGTTTTCAAGCCTCCTCTATGAGAGGCTAAACAGGTTTTCTCCTCCCAAAAGGAGATTACTTATGTAATATATATATTTCCAAGTTCATAATAAAATAAAGGCTTTTGCTTCAACATGTGTTCTTAATTTGATTGATTGATCCCCTGGAAGGAATACCTTGTACACCTGGTGTAGGAAACGAACCAAGGTTGTGCTGTACAGTTGCTGAAGGAGCTAAATAATTTGCAGATCATCTTCCTCAAGGAGTTGAAGTTGGACAGTGAGGAGCTGTTCGTAAAAAGGTCTGGGGGCAGTGATTTTCTAGCTGGTGACTTTGCAAACCATCTCACCCGGTGCTGTTGCGGTCAAAGAAATGTATGAATTTTAGGGGATGAATTTATTTTACGGAAGCATGTTGGGCCTGATTTCGATCTATTTACGTTTTATCCGGATATAATTACTATTTGGAGTGAAAATAGGAATTAAGTAGGAAAACATTTAATGCTTTGAGACAAATCTTTGAAAATTGGTTTAGACATTAATGCTAATGATTGAATTGTGGTAGAAAAGAATATTTTATTAGAAAAAGTGGTATTTTTGTCAAATTTTTATATGAGGTGGTATTATTGTTCTAAATTATAGCATTTGTGGTAGGATAGGCCATTAACCCTTTATTTGTACCCAATTTTATTGCAAAAGAGAATGGGGCCCGCGCCAGTTTTGAGTGTTGTTGTCGAATTTTTTTGCTCTTTTTTTTCATGTCTGTCTTATTGAATTTGGAGAGAATACACTATTACTATTCCAACGACAATTAATACTATTTAAATTTTGTTGTTGGTAAAATTTGAAAAAAAAAAAAATCACCTATAAACACATGAAAATTCTTTCATTTATTTTATCTACTTCTACAAATTTCTCCCAATATTTTCTACTAATTATTTTGGTAATTGTTATTCTTACAATGGAAGGAAATTTTTGGATGAATTGGTTCAATAATTCTTCAAATTTAGAATAAAATTCCAATCTTCATCCTCAAAATTTTGAGTTGTATATATGCATCTTTCTATTTTATAAAAGTTCATCACTTTAATAACATTATGTAAAACAAATTATGTTTAAATTCAGCACAATGTTAAGTTTATTATCAAATTAAAAAAATGAATTTAAAAAAATTTCAGCAAAATATATTAATTTAAATATTTTCATGAATATTTATTTAATTAACTGTATGAGTGAAAATTGTAAATAATATTTTAATAAATTGAAGATGTGAAAATAAAATGGGTGGTACCCAAAAATATATTTATACCTTGAATGATTGGAAAAAGATATATAGAGATGTAGTAGATTATTAATTTTAATGTGGTGGCAGCAATTTGTACCTACACAACCAGAAATGCTCTTATTAGATGAAATATAGTAATTTCAGTCTTGCATGCCATGCCATGTGTATTATGGTATTGACCAAAAATAAGTAAAAAAAAAAAAGGAAACTTAGACATTAATTAAATAAGTCTATACTTATCAAACAATATTCTAAGATGTGCATGTTTGAATCTAGAATTTTATAATAATTAAAAAAACATGATTAATATTAAATTTATAAATAAATCCAAATTTACGGATACAATCTCAAGAATATTTGAAATAACAAAAATTATGAAATAAATTTGAAAATCTGCAAATTAAAATCTAAGTGTTATTTTAAAAATCCAAAAATTTTCAAATAAAATCTAAAAACAATTTACATAAATCTAAAATTACTAAAACAGTATTGAAGTTTTTCAATTACAATAATATTTAAAATATCTAAAGGAATGATTTAAAAATAACATTACCAAACAAAACTGTAACATTCTAAATTATAAGTCACCGATTTTTAAATAATAAATCCAATTAGCCACTAATTGAAAATAATAAATAAAATTAGTTCAAATTTGAACATTCTCTAAAGGGTTAATTACATAAAAAAAACATGAACTTAAGATATAGTTTCAATTGCAACATGAACTTTTGACTATAACATCATAAATGTTCAATTTAACGCATGTTTCAATTTGAGACATGTTTGGACTTTTCGGGCTCTAATTGCTGACATGGAGCCCGAAATCTATAAATCAATTCAAAGGTGATATTTAAAATAAATTTAAAAAAAAAAGGAAAATACCATTTTTTTCAACAGCTGATATAAGAAAATCAATAAAAGAAAAAAAAACAAACAAAAAAGAAACAATTTATTGCTAGTCGGGGCTACCCCATCCCCATAGGCAACAAAGATCTTCTTGAGAGGGGATTCAATAACTCGTACATAGAGTTAATGAGCCATGTACTAAATCGAATTTAAACATGCTACCCTAACATCTTCCCTTTCACGTTTATCAAACATTACGCCTTAAGTTCTCTTCTTCCTTGAAACTTTTCTTTGACTTCTGATCCAAATCGAAGTTCTCCATGTAACGTTGAAATCACACGAGTATATATAAATATCTGAACCATAACTCAAGGTCTACCATAACAATATAAAAAAAATCAGGACAAATTATATGGGAAGGTAAGAGAACCCTTAGGTCTTAAGAGTCGAAGTGTCGATGTGAAGTGAATGAATTAACCATAAGATTGAAAAAGTTGAAATGAGAAATGATTAGGATTGTCTGGCGTTGTGGGTATAGGTAGAGGTGAACGTAGTACTAATGGATCGAATATTAAAGATTATATCAAATAATCAAGAGAGGGATGGCTAGGTTTACCACATGAGGTAACATTTTAAAGGTAAGTGAAGAGATGTTCGAACAAAAAACAATTATTTGGGTTTGGTAATGGAGTGCAAGAGTAATTGAGGAATGGTCGACATGGTCGAAATTATCAAAATAACTTGGGATGATTAGAACTTGTAAAAAAAAAAGAGGTATAAAAATGCTGGGATTTAAAAGCAAGATCAAGATATCTTTGAAGGTAATATTGTCAGCGAGCACGTTTAAAGAAGAAGCGATAGAGTAAAGAGAAAATAGCATGAACCAAATAAAAAGGGGTTTCTAAACAAACACATATGTGTGTCTTAGATTGGTAAGTTTTCTAAATTTCAAGGATGAAATTTTTTTAAGAAGGGAAGGATGTAACACCTCAAATTAAATTTTGACTACGTAATATATAATAAGAATTTTCAAGGATTGAAAAATAGATTTAAATAATAATAATAGTAATATAAATAAGTTTACACTAATAAAGGAAAATAAAATTAAAATTTATTATATAAATATACACATATGTACGCACAATATAATGTATGTAATAGTACTTGACACAAAATATATCATAATAATAATATTAGTAACATGATATGATAATTATAACATAAAATAAAAATAAAAATAAAAGAAAGAGATTACCTTCAGAGTTTGGCAAGGTGGTGACTAGCCATCATGAAACACACCTGTTTATCCCAAACAATTAAGCATAGCATGAGGTATATTGAGCTCACATATCCTAGATTATGTATATACTAAATAGTTATTATAATAATAAAGAGATATCAAATAAGAACAACTCTAAGCAATCTCCACTGTCGTCCCACCAGCACCATCCTTTTTTCCGGCCAACTATTACACCAAATCAAAGTTCTCATGGGGCTTGTCTCAAATCCAAAAATCCGATCAAAGTTTCACCACCAAATATCTGGTGAAAGGCTCGATCTCTCTCTTCTCTTCTTCATCTATTTCTCTTGCATCTCCTCTCTCTCTCTCTCTCTCCGAGCCCTTGTCCATCAACAAAATCCATGAGCTTGCCAGGTTTGTCATAGACCATGATATTGCTGATTTAGTTACAGAAGAAGCATTAAAAGTAAACATGGAATTTAGTGAGATGGAAATGATATAAAATGAGGAGCTGATTTAGATGATATATATAATAAGAGAAAGGTAAGAACTTCAAATAATTAGGCTATATTCATAATTAATTCATTTGTATATAAGGTAATTAAGCAATTGTGCACTTAGTTTAATAAATCTAATATATGGTTAATTTTAAAAGCTTATCCGGGTAGGATTGAAGTGTGAGACCATTAAATTTAATTTAAGGATATGAATTATCATCATGAAATTAGTTTATAATGGTTATCGTGCTTGATAATTAAACAGTCAGAGATTAATTATTAAAGTAATTGGTTATAATTATGAAAAGTATTTAGTCTGCATATTTGTGGAAACATAAAATTTTGGTTAAGAAATAGGATGTTATTAAGGAATATTGCATTATACGGTGCCACCATATTAACTAAATTGCATATATTAAACTCTAAGTCAACGTCAGTATATTAGAACTAGACTATTAATAATGTAAGAATAATTAAGTTTGAGATTAATTCATAATAAGAAAGAATTTGTCAAACTAATTGGTTTATAGAACTCTATTTAATTAGCTTTACAGATTTTGCAACTGAAGGAGAAATGGAAGTTTGATATATGCAGATCTGTTCTGGAATATTCATGAGTTTGTAAAAATTGATCTAGCCTAAAATTTTTTTACTATGTTCAAGTATATGAAGTCAAGAACGTGCCTTTAAAATTTCATAAGATCTGGAGTTACACCCGATTTACTACGATTTTTCTAAAATAGGTTGTTCATAGGCAGTTTTGCCCTGTTTTTCGGTCTGAGTAAATCTATTCTCCTGGGTTATGGGTTTCGAATTCATATGTGATATTTTACTATTTTATAATAACCGTTCTTATGAGCATGTAGAAGTTTACCATGTAATTTTTGAAATCATGTATGATTTATGCTAAATTTTACAAGACGACCTGTTTTCGGCAAAGTCTATACCCTGTTTTCTATCAACTTCTAAATCTTATAATTAATTGTGTGATTATTATTTGTACTAGCTAATTTTACATTATATTTTTCATCACGTTATGTAGTCTCTGTAGAATTTCAAAAGCTTTCATTAATCCTATAAGATTTGGTGAATTTTTCATTATAGATTGTTTTTTTTAGCTAAATTGAGATGGAAAAACTAGTTAAGAGAATTATTTTAAATAATTTAAACATTATTGTTGGTTCAATTAAATCTTAATTTTATAATTAGTCTTTCTATAATTATTCTTAAGTCTTCCAAGATGTAATTTAAGTCCTGATTTTATATTTAGTCTTCCTAAAACTACAGTCAAGTCTAGCAATGTCCAATATAAGTCTAATAGAAATTCTCTAATCAATGCATTTTATTATAGAGTTTATTAAAGTTCCATGTTTACCCTTAAAGTCGTTTCATTTCATTCTTTTGTCTATAAAGTTATCGAAAGTCGCTTCAATCATTTTTGTGGCCGAAGAAAACGTAAAAGGGAACAAAGGAGAAGGTGAGCTTTCTTGGATATGCATCATCATAGGCAATGCTCGTTCAAACTACGTCATAAGGTGGGGGTAATTTAAGAAAATAGGATAATAGAAAACAAAGTATCGTCGAGAGAAAGAAAATATCATGAGAGTTCTAGAGGAAAATTTGAAGCCTATGCAACCAAAATCATTTGATTTTCAGGTAAGTAGAAATTCATTTGCAACTATAATGTATGAACATAGTATTTCATTATATACATATGTATATATTGATTAAGTGATATTATGTGATTTTATATCTCCTTGAGAATGACGTGTTTGAGTGATGTTATGTGAAGATATATGTGATGCATTACGAATATCAATCACGAGCATCAACACGTGCATACGTAAATGATGAAAGTTATTGCATTCTGCATACAATACATGATTTCAAGATGAAAAAGATTTTATTGACCACTACTAGTGCACCGAGGCATGTAATCATGCTTACGAAATATTATATGGGTAGCCGGGGACATGTGAGACATGATATGGTTTGATTCGTTCAGTCGGTGGCATGTGAGACATGGATATTGGCTACCATTACTATATGCTTAGCCGGTGGCATGTGAGACATGGATATGACTTGATTCGTTCAGCCGATGGCATGTGAGATATGGATATGGCTATAATTATGAATGATGTTATATTGAGCTCTATCTGGTGCCTAGTAGCTAGGTGGTCAAGGGCCCAATGAAGGAAAATGATTTTGTAAGAAATGTTTTCATTCATTAGCATGCATCATTGACATCATTCCATATCATTAATGTTATGTGCATACTTTCTGCTTATTGAGCTTTCTAGCTCATATAGTTCATGCATTGTAGGTAAACTTGCTGATATATAAGCTCATGGACTTACTGACCGTGTTGTTGAGTTCCTACGGGTTTGGAGATGGTGTACATGGATAACGACCTGTTGGGCTATGTTATGGGCTTATTTTCCTTTAAAGAATATTTTGATAAAGTACTTGGACTTCTTTTGTTTGATCTTCTGATGTATATAAACATGTAAAATATAGAAGTGGACGTGGCTTGAGTTTATGGTGCACGCTACGAAACGTATTATAATTTTACTAGGTTTTCATGTGCAAGAAAATTTATTTATGTTATTATATTTATAAAAAAAAGTCACACACTCACTTACATGCCTTTTAATATGAAAATATATTACATGTCTAGCTATATTAGAAATGTGGTCGTGACACTCTGGCCATTCTTGGCCGCGGCTTGTACCTTGTCATCCCTTTTGTCGGCTCTTGTGCCCTATATATGGTTGGTGTGTGAGAGAGGGCAAAAGAGGGCGAAAAGGGGCTTGCTGAGTTTAACTCTTTCCTCTCTGTGTGTTCTTGGTGAGAATAGGATGGTTTGAGTCATTTCCGAGTCAGTTATACATGTGTTGATAAACTGACTCGAATTCCTTTGGGTTTAGGGCTGAGATCTGGGGTCTTTTCGTGGGTTCTTGGAGCTACCGCCAGTTTCTTGGTGTTCTTATGTGTTGGACATGAAAAGGGGACTGAACCGAGTTGGACTGAGTTGGATCTCAACTCTCTTCGATCCATGTGTTGGATCTTCTTGGTGTTTTCTCATCTTCTCTCTTCTGTTTGTTTTTGTTCATTTCAAGCTTGTAATAGCAATATGTATGCTAGCCATGCTCTGTGTAATAGTTGCTCAGGTTTGATGTTTATAGACCGATACCCAACAGTGGTATCAGAGCACCGTTGTTGAACGGTGTCGGTCCAGTGGTGCTGTGGTGGTCAGGTATCATGGCTTTACCCTCTCTCTTTTTTTGGTTGGATCCTGTGGATCTGTTTTGACCTTCTCCGCTGCGTTTATTATCTGTTGTCTGTCTCTTGGTGGTCTTGCTGCTGGTATTCGGGTCTGTCTCTTAGTATTCATGCTGTTGTTGGCTTTCTGTATCTCTGTGTTTATTATGTATCTTGTCTTCTGATTCCCTTGAAAACTCACCTTGTCCGGACCAATCAGTGTCCCTGGAATTTGGGCTAAGAGGGTTGAACCTATCCCTGTGTTTTGCCTCTGTTTTATCTTATGTTGCATGTGTGTTTTATCCTTTCTGTGCTTCTATCTTAGTGTTGTTTGCCTGCTGTTAAGCCATGAATTCCTATCCTGTTGCCTCCTTTGATAGTAAGGATGATTTTTCAATATGGCAACAAAAGATGAAAGAAGTTTTAGTGCAACAAAAATGTTTCAGAGCTATAACTTTGAATTATGATGATAAAACTGGAGATGATGTTAAAAATGAACTTGATGAACTTGCTTATTTCTTCATTATCTTGAACCTATCTGATTCTGTGATTAAGAAATTGGGTAAGCTTGATTCTGCAAAACTCTTATGGTATAAACTTGAAGAATTTTACATTGAAACTTCTCTGCCTTCCAAAATGTTTTTACTTGAAAAATTCTTCAAATTTAAACTGGATTTGCATAAGGACATTGATGAGAACCTGAATGTTTTTACTAAACTTGTGCAAGATATAAAGTTAACTAGAGATATAAACATTGATGAGTATACCCCCATTGTTCTTTTGAATGTCATTCCTGATTCCTACAGTGATGTAAAATCTACTATTAAGTATGGTAAAGATAATGTGACCCTTGACACCGTAATTAATGGTTTGAAAAGCAAAGAACTTGATTTAAAAACTAGTAAAGGAAATAGATCTTTTGGAGATGTTAATCATGTGAAAAACAAGCCTAAAAACAAGCCTCCTAATCATGCTTCCACTTCTGGTAATAATAATCAAAACCAAGTTTCTCAAAAATCAGGAAAAGAAAAGGGGATAAGTAAGCAGAGATTAAAAAACTGAAAGTATTACAATTGTGGTAAACCTGGGTGTAGTGCCCCGGACCAAAAATGAAGAATAATTGATTAATTAAATATCAAACCCTTAAATTTAAATATTTTATGTGTGTTAATTTCTGATTGTCTAATTAATTATGTGCGTTTCAGATACATGTTTAACGCCGGTTTTAGATGGGTATATTTTTTTCTAGACACGGAACCTAGAATATTATTTCACCATGAGATTCATATCGGAAATACGAGGAAATAGAAACGAACTAGAGGTCAATCGGAGACCCGTAGCTCAAATGGCGAAGAAAAGGGTAAAATTTTGACGAACGGTAAAAATAAAAAAAGAATATTTTAATGGAAGGTAAATTAAGATATTTTTGGTAAATAGTAATTTTCCAACGGTAAAAAGTAAGTTTTCAAAATCTATAAATAGGGCTCATTCACTTCAAAATTTAACGTTTCTCCGAACGAGCCGAAAGCGACGAAAACACGTAAGTTCTTCTTCTCCCGTCTCTTTTTTTCTTTACCGCTTTCCGTCGCAGCCGCCGCCATTAGACCGCCGCCGTGCAGCCGCCAGCGCCGTCGCCGTCGGTGGTCGGAAAATGTCAAAGTTATCGGATTCGGCTGATTTTCGCACAAATCATAGCCCTCAATGAGATGAGTCTAGGATAGCTTCCGAAATTCCAATCTGATGTCTCATTTGCCGGGAAACGGTGAAAAACGGACTCCAAAACCCTAAACCCTAGTTCCAAACCCTAAACCCTAGTTCTAACCCCCTTTTCTCTCTCTCATTTCTCTCTCGTTTCTTGGTGGTTTTGGTTCGTTTTTGGTGCTGGGGTATGTTGGGGTGTTGGGGAAGAGTTTGGGATGGTTTTGGGGTGGCGACTGGCGTCGGAAGGTCGCCGGCCGGAGTGGTTTTGAGTGGTGGTGGCAAGGGTTTTGTGTGTGTTTGGGTGTGTTTGTGCTGTTGAACGGGGTACTGTTCATGGCCGGATTCCGGCGAGGTTGGCCGGAGGTGGTAGCCGGCGGACCAGGTGACGTCGGTACAGGGCGGTGTCGGGAAGTGGGCTGGTCGAGCAGCTGATTCTCAAGCGAGCTGGGCGCGGTGGTGCGCGCTGGGCGCACGAGCTGCCGAGGGCGTCGGGGCACGGGCGTGCGAGTGCGCGACGGATGTTGCCGAGCTGCCGAGATCCGGTGCGCGCGATGCGTGCGCCAGGGCGAGTGCACGCGCGCGGGCGAGCACCGTGCGTGCCGGATGCACACCGACGAGCGTTTTCACCCGTCGTTCCATTTCGGATGTTTTTATCGAGTTATCGAGAGTCGGGGGTCCCGGTCAAAGTCAACCCTTGACCAAAATTACCAAAATACCCCTCAACTTTAAAACGCTCCGTTCAAGCTTGTTTCAATTCCGATCGAGCTCATTCTTTTTCCGTTGCAACCCAAATTTCATTCTCTTTAATCCTAGCCTTATGAACTGATCTTCCCCTCTCGTTTCTTCACCCTCAATCTTTAGATCTTTCGATCCGTTACGTCATTAACGATCGTACTTTCTCCGAAAGCATTTATATCTTTAATTATATATATATTTGGGATCTAAGAAATATTATAAAATTGTGTAGGCTATCCATTGGGTTGATATCAGTTGGATTGGGAATCAAGATACCAAGTCTTGGATACTAGCGACTCACGTGGTAACCACCGAACAAGGTGGGGGTAATCTCTAACTCTTAATGTGTTTACAGTTTTCCCTATTATGAAACATAATTGAGGAATACTAAATGCTGTGAATATATGTGTTGTGCCATACTATATACTGTGAAAGAACTTCGGTTCACATTGCATGTTCGGAGAGTCCAATGGACTGTAAAAAGCCGTCTCCCCCATTTCTACTACTCTGTTAAGGTTTGGTGGTCCTCTTGAAATGCACCAGCGGTATTGAGACCGTTTTATAGGGTAAGACGGGTTGTTCCCGCACCTATCCTTCTTACCATTTCTAATATCTGTTATGCATTTTACGTGCTGTGTTCTGTGTTAATATTATACGCATGTTGTATTTAAATATTTGGTGAGTGTCAAGAGGTGGACCTTATCCCCACGAGTGTATTAAACGCACTCACCCCCTTATTCTGTACTCACACTACAGGAGCTGATGAGCATGTTGAACCCTAGATTGAGAGAGGCGGTGCTGTTTCTGAACTTGTGTTTTTAAGATGTTGTCGCACAAATAGTTTCAAAACAATATTTTATTTAAATCACGTTTTGTAATAATATTCGATATATGTTTCAGATGTGAGATCCTGATGGTTTATTCCGCTGCTTTATTATGATGTATATATATCGGTATTGAGACCGACTGTTGATATGCGAATGATCCATATCATCCCTTACCTCTTTCTTCTGTCGTCTCTAATCCCATTCTTCTGTTGTCTTTTGTTATTTCTTTCTTCACGCCCAATGGAAAACTCTGATATTTTGTGTAAGAAAACGGGGCGTGACACTGGGCACTATGTTGATAGGTGTACAAAACCTAAAAAGGACAGACCTAATAACCAAACCAACCAAGCCAACAAAGCCTCTGATAATATGGGTGATGTGTACATGATTTCAAATATTGGTACTGATTCTGTAAACTCTGTGCTTGATTCTCTAAGTGATAAAATCTGGCTTTTAGATTCTGCATGTACCAATCATATGACACCTCACATAAATGTGTTTTCTACCTATATGGAATTGAAAAATGGATATGTTTTCATGGCTGATAGTAGTCAAAGGCATGTGCTAGGAATTGGGACTGTCAATCTTAAATTTGATGATGGTTATGTGTTATCCTTGAGAAATGTGAGACATGTTCCTAATCTGTGTAGTAATTTGATGTCTTGTGTTGCTTTGGAGGATTTTGGCTTTAAGGGTGAATGGGTGAATGAGGGAATGGGAAAATGAACTTAATTAAAAATGGCTATGTTGCTTTCAAAGCTGATAGAAATCAGAATATGTATGTTGCTTATGCTGAACTTGTTTTGCATGTGAACTCTGTCCAACATGATGTAACTGACTTATGGCATAAAAGGCTTGGTCATATCAGTAGTAAAGGGTTGGGGATTCTGCATAAAAATAATTACCTGTGTGGTGATTTGTATCTGATATGCCTATGTGTGATTCATGCATTATAGGTAAGCAAACCAAAGTTAAATTCCCTATTTCCCCTTCCCTAATTCAACTAAGTGTTCTGAGATTCTTGAGTATGTGCATTATGATGTTTGGGGTCCTGCATCTGTCTCTACACCTAGTGGATATAGGTATTTCTTATCTGTTATTAATAATTCTTCCATAAAGGTATTTGTCTTCTTGCTTAATCAAAAGTCTGATGTGATTGATAGATTCAAAGCATGGAAAATACTAATTGAAAATCAAACAGGAAAGAAAATCAGAATTTTAAGGACAGATAATGAAACTGAATTTTGCAATCATGAATTTGATGCTCTATGTGCTGAATCTGGTATTAAAAGGCATAGAAATGTTGTGTATACTCCCCAACAGAATGGGACAACAGAAAGAATGAATAGAACCCTTCTTGATAAAGTGAGATCCATGTTATGCACATCTAGTTTGCCAAAGTTGTTTTGGGTGAAGCTATTCTAACTGTTGCATATCTGGTTAATAGATGTCCTTCTGTGTCTTTAAATGGTGATTTGTCTGAATTTGTTTGGTGTGGAAAACCTATGGACCTATCTAATTTGAGAGTGTTTGGTTGTACTGCTTTTGTGCATCATAAAACTGATAAATTAGAACCTAGGTCTCTAAAAGGTGTTTTTCTTAGATATTCTGATCAGATTAAGGGCTATAAGTGTTGGTTAAAGAGTGAACCTGGTTTTAAAACAATCATAAGTAGAGATGTTGTGTTTAATGAGAATGAGTTTCCTTGTCTCCCTGTACCTGCATTTATTGTTCCTGTTGTTGCTCCAAATGAGGTGGAGCACTCCTCTCTTGAATCTAATTAAATTGAAATTGAACATGAACCTTCTGAAAATGTGTATGACCAAGATATTGAGTCTTATATACCTGTGTTGGATGATTTGAGTGATTATCAGCTTGCTAGGGATAGACCTAGAAGAAACATTAGAAGACCTCACCATTTTGATGATTTCCAGCTTGCATCATATGTGTTTAATGCTTTTGAAAGCCTTGATGGTAATGAACCTAAGTCATATAAACATGCCTTACAACCTGCTGATTCTGTTGAATGGATTAATACTATGAAAGATGAAATGAAATCCTTGCATGTTAATGATGCATGGTCTCTTGTGCCCAAACCTGCTAAGTGCTCCCTTGTTGACTGCAAATGGTTATTTAAAATCAAACAAGAATCTGATTCTGTTAGATATAAGGCAAGATCAGTGGCTAAAGGTTTTACCCAAAAAAAGGGATTGATTATAATGAAATATTTGCTCCTGTTGTGAAATTCACTACTATAAGAATTATGCTTGCTTTGATTGCTCATTTTAATTGGGAATTGAAGCAAATGGATGTTAAAACTGTCTTCTTGCATAGTGACCTTGATAAGCAAATATTCATGAAACAACCTGAGGGCTTTGTTGATAAAATGCATTCTAATTATGTATGTCTCTTGAAAAATTCCTTGTATGGTCTTAAGCAATCACTTAGACAGCGGAATAAGAAGTTTGATTTCTGCATGTTGTCTCTTAAATTCAAAATAAGCTCTTATGATCCATGCTTGTACTTCAAAGAAGATGTTCAAACTCCTATTTTCTTGATGATTTATGTGGATGATATGCTTCTGGCCAGTTCCTGTGTGAATGTTGTAAATCATGTCACTAAGTGTCTAAGTGATAATTTTGATATGAAATTACTTGGTGATGCTAAAAGGATCTTAGGGATGGACATTATCAGAAATATGGATGCATGCTCTATGTTTCTTAATCAATCTATGTATGTGCAAAAGATTCTTGACAAATTCTCTATGAATGAAGCTAAAATTGTATCTGTACCTCTTGCTGCCCATTTCTTGTTAAGCAAAGATTAGTCCCCAAAGACTGATCTTGAAAAATCTAAGATGTCTTCTGTGTCTTATGCAAGTATCATTGGTTCTGTGATGTATCTCATGGTAAGTACTAGGCCTGACATTGCTTATACTGTGAGTTGCTTGAGTAGATACATGTCTAACCCTGGAATGCCTCATTGGGAGGCTGTGAAATGGCTTCTGAGATATTTAAAATGATCATTGAAAATTGGAATTGAATTTGGAAATCTGATAATGGTATTAATCTTTGTGGCTATGTGGATTCAAATTTTGCAAATGATAAAGATAACAGAAAATCAACAACCTCTTATGTGTTTACCTTGTGTAGTGCCTGTATAAGTTGAAAATCCCAATTGCAGAATATTGTTGCCCTATCTACTACATAATCTGAGTATATTGCTGCTACTGAAGCAATTAAAGAAGCTATTTGGCTCAAGGGTTTGTTGTCTGAAATTGGTTTCCTTAAGGAAAAAGTAGTTGTGTTTTCTGACAGCCAATCTGGTATCCAGTTTTGTAAAAATCCTGTCTTTCATGACATAACAAAACATATTGATGTTAAATACCATTTTATCAGAGATATTGTGGAAAAAGATTATGTTAATCTTGAAAAGATTCACTCTGAATTCAATCCAGCTGATATGGGAACTAAGTGTCTCTCTGTTGAGAAGTTCAGATCTTGTCTGAGGATCTTGAACTTATCATTTACCTCTTGAATGTGTTTTCATTTGTGCAATCTGTGTGATTGCTTCTTTTGCTTCATGCTCTCTCTATGTATGTTTTTTCCCGCCTTTAAACTTGGT
This sequence comes from Scutellaria galericulata, assembly GCA_946896805.1. Classification (NCBI taxonomy): domain Eukaryota; kingdom Viridiplantae; phylum Streptophyta; class Magnoliopsida; order Lamiales; family Lamiaceae; genus Scutellaria; species Scutellaria galericulata. The sequence continues at coordinate 8,177,005 of OX335798.1, read as the reverse complement.
GTTTTTCTTTATGTTTGCAGGTGAGTAAATCGGTGATAATGACCCCTTGTCCTTAAGAAAAAAAAACCACAAGACACCATAATCTGGCCCAAGGTGGAGAATGTAAGTGTGATGGGCCATTTTAATATGTATTATTGGGCCCCGGCTTCAACATTCTGGCAGCCCAAGTCGAAGCCCAAAGTGAAGCCCAAGCCCAGCTCCCTTAACTTGCTGGCTTTTAATCTCAGCCCTCCATCCTTACCCCTTGATCTTGCTCGTTGGTTGATCCTATATATTCATTTCCCCCTCTATTTTCTCAGGAACCCTAACCCTCTCATCTCTCTCTCTCTTCGTGACGCTTCTCTCTCTCTTTCTAGTACGTTTTCGTACCCTATGGCCGCGAGACGCCTTCGGCTCTGTCCTTGCCGTTGTTCTGGCCATCTTTGGTTGTGGCTTGTACCTTGCCATCCTTTTTGTCGGCTCTTCTGCCCTATATATGGTTAGTGTGTAAGAGAGGGCAAATGAGGGAGAAAAAGGGCTTGCTGAGTTTAACTCTTTTCTCTCTGTGTGTTCTTGGTGAGAATAGGGTGGTTTGAGCCATTTCTGAGTTAGTTATACATGCGTTGATAAATTGACTTGGATTCCTTCGGGTTTGGGGCTGAGATCTGGGGTCTTTTCATGGGTTCCTTGGAGCTACTGCTAGTTTCTTGGTGTTCTTGTGTGTTGGACGTGGAAAGGGGACTGAACCGAGTTGGACTGAGTTGGATCTCAACTCTCTTCGATCCATGTGTTAGATCTTTCTGGTGTTTTCTTATCTTCTCTCTTCTATTTGTTTTTGTTCATTTCAAGTTTGTAATAGCAATATGTATGCTAGCTATACTCTTTGTAATAGTTGCTCAGGTTTGATGTTTATGGACCGATACCCAACGCTTCGGGTAGATGCCGAACCTGCTGTGCCCCATTGACTAAGAAGGGGGCGGGCGCAGCAGCTACAGTGGCGAATGACTTTTCTCTTTCATAGAGGAAAATCTAGTTAGGTCGTTGTTTAACGTAGATTCATAGAATGGGGTGCTAGGGCGGGCCTGTTGTTTGTGGCAACCAGTGATAGGAGAGAGGGGAAGGAGGCGACAGTGAGAGGGGAGGGGGCGGCGAGAGGTGGAGGGGGAAGACGGCATCGGTGCGTTTCTTTACTGTTGTGTTGTTTAACGGTAAAAAAAGACGGGGTTGTTTTTCAGTGGCCGCGACGAGAGGGGAGGGCGAAGTGGTGGTGGCGAGAGGGATGGGGAATACGAGACCACGTATCTTTTCCTTTTCTTTTGATTTTCTATTCCTTTTCTCCTTTTGTTTTAATTTTCTATTCATTCTCTATTTTATTTTTCATGTTTCTTTTTCTTGTTAAAACATGTTGCTTAGGTTATGTATTAGGGATTTTTTTATAAAACATTACATGTAGATAATAATTTATATTTAAATATTCACCTAAGCAATTAATTTATATATTTCGGGCTTCATATCAGTAATTGGAGCCCGAAAAGCTCAAACATGTCTCAATTGAAACATATATTAAATTGAGAGTTTATGATGTTATGATCAAAAGTTCATGATGCAATTGAAACTACACTCTAAGTTTATGTTTTTTTTTATGTAATTAACCCTTGTCAAAATTATTTAAAATTAGTTTAATTAGTTAAACAATATTTTTTGCTCTATATTTTAAGGATATATTTTTATACTTGCTCATTAAATACAAACTATTTGAGTACATTGAGATAGAGGTGTTCAAACGGTTCGAACGTCGGTTCTGGTTCGTAACCGTCGGTTCGGAAAATCGTGGAGGGCCAAACTGGAACCGAACCGTGGGGATTCTCATTTCGGTTTTGGTTTGTAAACTGCTGGTTCTTGATCGAACCGCCAGTTTGGACGGTTTGTTTGTTTGTTTTTATTTTAATTTTTTATAATTTTAAAAAAATTAAATTTGCATATAAATATTACAATTATTCATATATTAACAATGTTTTTTGAGTAAATAATTTGATATAAATTAAAAAATAGAACTTACATTTACAAGTTACAACAATACTATATTACAACTTATAAGTTACAATTTCAAAAATTAGAAATTACAATTTAAATACAACCAAATATAAACCATAAACCTAAAAAAATTACAACTTATAATACAAATTAATAGTAATAATCAATACAACTTAAATTTAAAGAGTAAAATAACATAAATACATAATATTATTTATATAAAATATAAATTAAAAAAAATAGATAAAACCGCCGGTTCGAACCGCCGGTTCTTTCGGTTCGAAATATGCCCGAACTGAAACCGAACCGTCGAACCACAATTCGTGGTTTCAGTTTGGAATCGAAACCCGATCAATGGTTTTCCAAACCGTTGATCCCGGTTTGGCTTCGGTTTTCCGAACCGGATGAACACCTATATTGAGATTCTTTCATCATTCCTGAATAATTTACATACATCTTACATATACAATGAATTATGTTTATTGTTAATGAAGATAAAGTTTTTTTAAGGAATGAATTATTAAGATGTAAAGTGATTGTAGTTAATGAACTATATAATTGGTAGAAAACCACATTATTAGTATTAATTAAAGACTGAAATGAAATCTCTAAATATTTTAAGTACACAATTAGCTAAATAAAAACTCTAAAAAGTAATATTCTGTTATTATATTTGGGTGGGACTAAATACACCCACCAATTTCTAAGGGTACCTCATTTTTTTAAAATACAAATTAAATAGATATTAAAAGACTAAAATACCCTCCACATATATATCCTTTTAGCCATGGTGGCCGAAAGCTTTCCTGCGTGTTCGGCCAACCAGGGCCGAAATGAGATGATCGGGTTTGATTGATTTTTTTGCGTTCTTTTTTTTATGTTAAATCTTTTAATGTTTTGAAGAATGTAATGCCAACATAATGACGAACATTTCATGAATCTGTTAAATGTGTGAAAATCATAGGAAAAAATGAAAAAAACGATTGAAGCCGAGCAGTTTCGTTCGACCTCGATTGACCAAACATATAAAAAAACATTCGACCACCATAACCGAAAATGAAAAAATACATTTGACCATAATAATCGAATGAAATTAGTTGAACAAAATCTAGAGTAAAATTAATATTATTTTTTTAATTTTTTTTTTAATTAAAATTAGGATGCAGTTAGAAGCTTGGTGGATGCATTTAGTCCACCCTTATATTTGTCTTTTCAATCTTCATTCTCTTTTTCCTCCTCCTACCCCCTCCCGCCACGCCGCCACGGGGCCACCACCTCCACCACCACAACATCAACGCTGCCATTGCCACCATGCCTTCCTTCTACCAACCGTACCACGTCACCTACTAGTCTACCACTAACCCTACTTTGCGGCCAAATGCTTAATATGAAGTTACCAAGGACTTGGAATTCCATAGCTCCTGGTTTTCTGCGTGGAAATGAGCTAATCTACCATTTGAAATCGCGGCTCAGACGAAGATTTCAATGGAATATCCTCTTAGCCATCGTATTTTAGAATTTAGATTATAAAAAGAGTTTATTTTCTTCAGCACGTATAATTTGATGCTTAGCCTGCGTAGTAATTAATGGCTTTTCCAAAATTGAGCACGAATTACTCTGATTTTTGTCGTCTATCTATGATATACGTGATTAAATTCGTATATTAGACTTCTGAGCTTTTCGATAATCTGGCAGAATGGCACCTGCTAGGCTTCTTTTGGTTGGATTTTTTGCCTAATACATGTTTGCTGGATTTGCTGTGAAGTGCTAATATCTGTGAGAACTCAAAATGCTAACCTTAGGAACGTTTGTTGCATTTTATAGAGTTTATATGGGCATTTATTAGTTGTAGCTGAAATGATATGTGAAGTTGTTAAAACAAGGCACACGTAAATGAAATGGGTGCGGCTATCTGCACCCCACATATTACTAAACACACCGCAATTGTGTTGTTACTGTTCACATGTGATGTGATGTGAACAGTAACAACACAATTGAGGTGTGTTTAGTATTCCTTGGGGTGCGGATAGCCGCACCCAAATGAAATAGATATACACACAGAAACAAGTGGATCGTGTTTCTGTATAGTGATCTACCTCCAACTTGACTTCAATGTGAGATTTGTCATATATGTCTTGGTTCTTTTGAGTTTCACTCTTGTATTTAATGTGAGAACTTGCAATATTTTCGTAAGTGATGTAAAGTTTTAAGTCTTTATTAATTAGTGTAGATTGACAGGGAATAAAAAAAAGAAAGAGATAATGCTGGAGTTGTTTTTAGACAATGACATGCATCATGTGATTTAATGAAGTGGACACAGCAAGTATGGCCCATTATGAATTATTTGAATACTATACCTCAATTAACTTTAGCATGTGAACTAGTAGAAAAGTCAAGGAAGACTTATCACAATTCACAGCAGTAGTTGACCTCAAATTGTATTTATTCAAAGAATGAACATTTCTGCATCTGCAGTTTAAGATTTTTACATACTGAGTGTAGTTCTTCTATTCATTTGTAAAGAAACCATGGTGCTGTGGGAAGCGGTTTTATCGCCTGCCCTACAAGTTCTTTTTGATAAATTAGCATCAGGAGAGATACTAGAATTTCTAAAGCGAAACAACCTTAATGACTTGCTTTTAGACAAGCTCAAGATTGCTTATTTCACCAATGCTGCCATGGTTGATGATGCAGAAAAAAAACAATATGACAATCCAGCTATTGAGACGTGGCTGGATATGCTTAAGACTGCTGTTTATGAAGCTGAAGACATTTTGGATGAATTGGCCACCGAAGCTTTAAAATGTAAATTGGGGACTAATTCGGCTCAAAGCTTCTCAAATCAGGTGCGCAACCTTGTTACAAATTTTAGTCCTTTCTGTGAAGGTGTAAATTCAAGAATAGAGAATCTTATTGACAAGATGGAATACATTGCAAAGCATAAAGGTTTTCTTGGTCTAAGAAGTGGGGAAATGGGGGGAAATGGAAATATACAAAGATGGCCAACCACTCCTTTGATAATGGAGTCTCAAGTATATGGTAGGACTTTTGAGAAAGAAGAAATAATAAAGTTAATGGTTGGAAATGATGAAACAAATCGTGCCACGCCCTCTATACTTCCTATCTTAGGTATGGGTGGGATTGGAAAGACTACTTTTGCTCAGATGATCTATAATGACAAGAGGGTGGATGAGGTTTTTGACGTTAAAGCCTGGGCTCATGTTTCTGATGATTTTAGCTTGATTCGAATTACTAAAGCCCTGCTTGAATCAGCCACTGCTAAACCATGTGATACCATGAATCTTGAGCTTCTGCAGAGTGGCTTGAGAGAAACATTGGACAAGAAAAGGTTTTTAGTTGTTTTGGATGATGTGTGGAATGAGCACCTAGGAAACTGGAATGACCTATCAATATCATTCATGGTTGGGAACCCTGGCAGTATGGTCGTGATAACAACACGCAATAAAGAGGTTATCTCAGTAATGAATGCACTGCCCCCTTATTGTTTGAAGGAAATGTCTGATGAAGCATGTTGGTCTCTATTTGCGCATCATGCATTTGGAGTTGAGGACTCAGAGACATACTCTAGTTTGAGAGAAACTGGTAGAAAAATTATGAAGAAATGCAAAGGCTTGCCTTTGGCGGTGAAGACTGTTGGAAGTGTTTTGGTATCCAAGCTTGATAAGGATCATTGGAATGAGGTCTTGAGCAGCAATTTGTGGGATATACCTCCCATGAAAAATTCTATTCTACCATCTCTAAGATTAAGCTACCATCATCTTCCTTCAAATTTAAAACGATGCTTTGCATATTGTTCAATCTTCCCAAAGGGCTATGAATTTGATAAGAAGACATTGGTCTTGCTATGGATGGCAGAAGGTTTTTTGCAACCAGTGGAGCACATTTCTTTGGAAGAAGTGGGTGAAGAATATTTTTGTGAGTTACTGTCAAGGTCATTTTTCCAAGAATCGGTGAAAGGTATGACTCGGTATGTAATGCATGATCTGATTAATGATTTAGCACGGAGTGTTTCAAGGAAAATGTGTATTCATTTGGAGGAGAATTGGGAAAACAAGCGGCATGAGAAATTTGAGTATGTTCGTCATTTCTCATGCTTTCGCAGTAAATATGATGTCTACAGAAAATTTGAGTCACTCAATGAGGCCAAGTGGCTTCGCACATTTTTACCATTACCATCACTGCAGGGAGATGAATTTTGCTACTTAACTAAGAAAGTTCCTTGTGATTTATTGCCAAAATTGAGGTGCCTTAGGGTATTATCTTTCAAGGGGTATTGCATAACTGAGCTTCCAGACTCTATTGGAGACCTGAAACATCTTAGATATATCGATCTCTCCTACACTGATATCAAAGGCCTTCCTCCATCTCTAAGTACTTTGTTCAATCTACAAACACTGTTATTAGCAAACTGCGAGAATCTTACTGAGTTTCCAGCTGAGATGGAAAAATTAGTAAACTTGCGATACTTAGATATTGGTGGAAGTGGAATACAAGAGATGCCACTGGGGATAGGTAAATTGGTGAAACTTCAAATGTTACCACAATTTATTGTGGGTGGTGCTGGAAATGGAGTACAAGACATGCCACTGAGACTAGGTGATTTGGGGGAACTTCAAATGTTACCACAAAAGAGTTGCTCTGCTTCTTGTATTGGAGACTTGAGAAACTTGTCACATCTTCAGGAATCACTTTGGATATCAAGATTAGAAAATGTGATGGATTCTTGGGATGCAAGGAGAGCCAACTTACAGGGAAAGAAAGGTTTAACTCAATTGATTTTCGAGTGGAGCACTAATTCAGACGAATACCTGGATGACGAGGTAGTATCCGAAGTCCTTGAGATGTTACAACCTAATCTAAAGCTGGAGAAGGTAAACATCAAGAATTACCCTGGTAAACTATTTCCAACTTGGATTGGAGATCCTGCATTCTCTAAACTAGCTTCTCTCACTCTTAGTGATTGCAAAAGATGTGTGTTTCTACCAGCAGCAGGCCAACTGCCTTGTCTCAAAATGCTGTATATTAAGGGCATGCTAGGAATAAAAAGTATCGGTGCTGAGTTTTCTGGCTCTGGGTATTCTGCTTTCAGATCTTTTGCATCACTTGAGAAGTTAACTTTCTCGGAGATGCTAGAGTGGGAGCAGTGGTCCTTCTCCTTCTGTACAGATGCCGAGGTTTTCCCTGCGCTGCTGGAGCTTCATCTAGAACAATGCCCCAAACTTCAGGGAGATCTACCTCACTACCTTCCTTCTCTGACAAAGCTTGTGATAATTGAATGTGAGCAGCTGTGTTCTTCACTTCAGGGGATTCCTAAAATTCAAGAAATGGAACTAAAAGGATGCCCTCATATGTTGCTTTCTAGTCAACTTCCGACAAACTCCCTTGCATCTTTGGAAATACAAAACATAAGAAATCTGATAAGTCTGCCTGAAGAGTGGATGCAATACCTGAAAAGGTTGGAGCGGTTGGTAATCAGTGATTGTTCTGAGCTGGTTCATCTGGCAAAAAACAAGAAAGGGTTGCAGCATCTCACATCTCTTCGGCATCTTATAATCAGAAGCTGTTCTTCAATGATTTCCATAAGTGAGGAGCTTCAGCAGATGCCTCAGCATCTTGAATATTTGGAACTAGATTGTTGTCACAGTTTCGAGAGGTTACCACTTGATTTTCACAACCTTGGGTCTCTGCAGGAATTGGTAATCACAGACTGCCCAAAACTGGAATCCTTTTCAGGAACAGCTCTGCCATCAAATCTTAGAGGCATCGTACTTCGAGGATGTGGTTTGGAGACATTGCCTGAGGACACAATCAACAGCATTTCGTCTCTTGAATTTTTGCACATCAGTGGGTGTTTGGTTCTCACTTCCTTTCCGAGACACAATAAGGCAAATCCAACCACCTTCAAACAACTCACAATTGATCAGTGTCCCAGTCTCGAGTTTCTTCCTGAGGGAATGATGCACAGCAACAATATATTTCTTGAACTTCTAGAGATATTTGACTGTTCTTCTATCACATCTTTTCCTGGAGGACAGTTTCCGAAAACTTTAAAAACACTCACAATTTGGAATTGCTCCAATCTAGAGTCTCTTGAAGATGTTATAACAGGAACGATGTCTCTCAGATCCCTTCGTATTGGCAATTGCACTAAGCTTAAACAATTGCCCTATGGATTGCATACACTGATCTATCTTGAATATTTTGAGCTCGTAGGGTGCCCAAGTATTGTGGCCTTTCCTGAAGAAGGCCTTCCTTCTGCAGGATTGAAACAGATGCATATCAAGGACTGTGAAAATCTCAAGTTTCTTGCAAGGAGCTTGCAAAACCTCACATATCTGGAAGAGCTAAGATTATCCAATTGCCCCATGATTACATCCTTCCCAGAGGATGGTCTTCCGATTAATCTCATCTCTCTGGACATCAAAGACTGTAAAAATATTAAGCCGTGTTCCGAGTGGGGCTTACACAGGCTTACCTTGCTTAAAAAACTCACAATACATGGCTGTAGTCTAAATGCAGATACATTCCCAGAATGGCTACTGCCTTCAACACTGGAGACTCTTCACATTGGAAATCAACCAAGTTTAAAGTCCCTCACCCCATGGCTCAAGAATCTCACTTCTCTTGGAGAGTTGAAGATCATGGAATGCTGTAATGTACCTTCTTTGCCGAATGAGGGATTGCCACCTATGGTCTCGTTTCTCCAGATAAGCGGCTGTCCTCTGCTTCAAGAAACCTGTGAGAAGGATTTGTCATCATTAGATCATATCCCATGCATAGTGATGTAGGCTCCTCTTTGGGCATCCATAATATCTGCTCACTTTCTTATGCAAGGGTATGTTTTCTGGAAAATCCCATTACCGATCAAAATTCATATTATCTTTAGTAGTAGCAGAATCTTTTATGAGCTGTGGTGAAAAATATTAGATACGTTCAAGCATAAGTGCTTAACATTAACTTTCTTAAAATTTTTGTAACATGTTTGGATGTTTAGGCCAAGAGTCATATCCAGCCAACCATTGTCAGGGAACTGAAAAAGTGATACATCTCTTTTTACATTTTCTTCTGTTAATTGCATTTTCAAGTGAATGTGAGATCTGATGAAGGATATTGAACCTAGTTTATCTACTAGTGATGATGACTCTAGAAAGTTCTAATCGGCCTCTTGATTTTTGACCCAATGCTTCATATATATCAAACTTTTTGTTTGCATTTGCAGGTGAGACCAGCTCAGGATTTTCATACTCTTAATTGGACAATCATGTTGGCTCATCGAAAACTTATAACTTCTGAGAAATTTGCAGGACTTCAGAAAAGACGACGTTGAAGGCTAGTGTAATCATCCAAAAGCTTCTGCTGGAAATAATTCCATTCTGGACTTCTTTAGCTATGCATCATTACCTTGCTATTTCTTCAGTCGCCCCTTACTTTCACTAGGCTGCTTCATTTTCATTTCTAATGATATTCAGATCTTAGATGGTGTTAGGTTAGTTTTAAAGAATCTTATAATTTTCTATATGTCATAATATTTCAAAATTTTCAATTTATATGATCATATTGATGAGAATTTTGGATCGCTAAGAAGCCCTTTTTTTTTTTTTGGTCTTAAAGCTGTATGTTATAAATTAACTCTAATAAAAGCTTGTAAAAAGAACATGACAAATAAAGTGGCAGGTGGATTTTAAAAGGTTTCGCCTTGGACCTGATATGATATTATTCATGCTATATAGTTGTGGATTCTATTGGACACAATGTTTATCATCTATTTACATATAAATAGATGATATCTGAATATATCGGCGTAGATAAATAGCACATATAGTACTTGGTGGAACTATGAATGTAGCATCTATAAAACTGATGTGACAATATTGAGAATGTACAATTTATTTATTTATATTCCCAACAAATGGGATGATAAGTCAAAGTTTGGGAAGGGGGGTTCTGGGTTCAAAAACTAATTTAGAGTTTTGTTATCTAAAACTTATATAATTTTATTGATTTAATCCTAGTAATGATTTTAGTTTATATAAAATACATAATTATTTATTATCTTGAGTTGTAGTCTGCAAATCAACTTTTATTTGAGTTAAGGGTAGAAACATGTAAATGCTTGCATGAATATTAGGGATGTAATCGAATCGAGCCGAACTATTGAGTGTGTGAATTTAATTTGTTATTGAACGAACTCAAGCCTAATTCAACGAATACATTCATAGTTCACGAGCTTACTCGAGCCTAATCAAGCCTTAACGAACTTAATAAATATTAATAATAAATTATATTATTCATCAACTTATTAACAAAATAAATTATATATCCTTATATATTCTTAAAAAATATAATATATTATCTAATATTTATAATTTAATTATAAAAAGTATCTATAATTAGAAATTTATATATTTATCATAAGTAAAAATATAAAAATTATATATTAAAATGTCAAATAATAGCACTATATCTTACGAACTAGCTCACAAGCCTTCTAACGAACATTTTCACGATCTATTGAGGCGAACAGTGACGAAGCCAGAAATTTGGTTCAAGGGGGTCCAATTTATAGTGGTATAAAAATATGTATAAGTCATAATATATGGATCTAGGTATATTTTCAAATCACGATTAACATATGTTAAATTTTGACTTTTTTATATTCTTTTACAAATTTGCATGATTGGTTTGGTGTCTAAAATGATAAAACTAAAATGTTCTATACTTCAAATATACATATGTTAAATTTTAGATTTTTAATATTCTTTAATAAATTTGTATTAATGGTTTGATGACTAAAATGATGAAACTCAAATGTTAAATACTTGAAAAATAAAATATATATAACTAAAAATATAATTTACTTATATCAGTTGTTTGGAAAACTCAGACCAACTTTCTATTATTATGAATTTGGTACTTAAAATGATTAAAAGGAATAAAAATCAAAGGTTGAATAACAACTTATTACAAAATGTAAAGGTTTGTAACTCATGTATAGTTAAGGAAAATAATGTATATTGATTCAATATAAAACAAAATTACAATACAATAATAATTGTAACTCAATTATGTATTTTTTTTAATTCTTTATTTCATAAATAATTTTAAAACTAATATAATATATGTATTATTTTTTAAAATTTGAGGGGGCCCACTGCTCCCTTGCCCCTAATTTGGCTTCGTCCCTGGAGATGAATATTACCAAGCTTGGGTTTGTTTGTTTATTTTAACGAATCACAATAAATGAATTCGAATGAAGTTTTATCAAATTGAGCTTCGAATAGTTTACGAACAGCTTGATTCATTTACATCCCTAATGAATATAATTATGAGATATATTGATTAATATAATCATCCATGATTGTTTTCTCTATACATATACAATAACCATGGTGCAAGTCTCCAAATTTAATATAATTTTGAAAAAAAGGTTATAAAATTTTCATTCTCTATTTGAAATCATCGGTTTAGAAAAGATATTCCTACAATAAAGTGCAATGATTAAAAAATAAATAAAAATTTATATCAAATCATACATAATTCGAATGATAATTGTCCTTACTATAATCTTTGGTTTTGAAACTCCAATCATTCTACTCAAAAACATCATGCAATTACTTCCATCAATCCCTGCCATTAAAAAAAAATAAAAAATGGAGAATTAAAATTTAATAGAATTTAGCATCAAAATAGTGGACAAATCACGACATTGATCACCGGCAATTCTTCCAGTTTGTTCATTAAGGTGGCTGGTTTGGCTAAACCATGTTCACATATTTACGAACACATTGCGTGCACTCCACCTATTCAATATCTAAAAGACAAAACATGACGAAGAAAAGAAACATAACGACAATTCTCCTATTTTGACTCGTGCCAATTTCTCTTTCTTAGCTTCTAAAAAACCCAGATTCTTGAGCAACCCCACTATTCCTCCCCCCCCCCCCCCCCGTTTTTTATCTTTGATCTTTCCTAAAATCTTGGGGAAGAGAAGCTGTTTAGTTTCATAAGCTACTGAATACAGTTTAGGAGAGAGAGAGAGAGAGAGACAATTAAGTGTCCCACTTCATATAATATTGATATATAATTCCCAGTTACTTTCTCCTGGAAGGTGGGAGGTTCAGTTAATGAGATCTGGGATCTCTACTTAGAGGTAAATATAATTAAAGATATGATGAGTTTCTCTTTGATATTTTATTGCTTTGTAATTGATATGGAATTCAACATGGCTTTACAGTTGTTAAAGTTGGAATCTTAGGAATATGTTTTGTTTTCAGATCATCAGATTGTGGGCGAGTAGTGAGTTTGAGTTATTATTATTATGTGTTCTGTTTCAATGATCCTTTTGGGGTATTGAGATGTTGAATTATGCATATGAAATTGGTTGATAGAACTGCTTTTAACCTTATAAAATTAATCAAGAATAATTGATTTGTTAACTGGATAATCTTGGTTTCTTGATTTGTTTTTATTTGAGATGAAGAGATTAAGATCAATTTCGGAACTCCAAAACATTTATTCCTTGTAGACTTGTAGTTCATAAGGAAATGAAAGTAATGACAAGATGCACAAGAGTGGTTTATCGTTGCTGTGAGTGATAACAATTGAAGGTTGCTTTAGTCTTGACAATTTGTGAAGAAACTAAATGAAATACAATAAAATCATGAGATAGATATATATGCATGAGCTACTATAAAAGATCAATCCTTTGACCCTGTCTATAATGATGTGAATACTCACTATTTCAAATCGACTTTTCATTACTTCTTTCAGAGAGTTATTCCAGAGGATGGAAATTATATCTTGCCATGCCGTAGGTTCACATTATGTTGTAAATTTTAGAGGTGTAAAGGAATCAGATCGACATCTAGCAAAGCTTCCCATTGCAAGGCAAAAGGGGCTTTCTTCTGTTGCAATTGAATCATGTTTCTCATCTTCAAGATATTCTCATCTATATACGTCAAGGTTAAAAAGACTTCGCCAGCATGGACCTTCTACGACACTTTGCTCTTATAACAAGTATGAAGATGTTACTTCAAGTGTCTTGGATGATGAAACCTATAATTCTTATGTACTTGATGGCGAAGGGGGCGTGGGTAGTTTGACTGGCACTCCTCAGTCGATACCAAAGGTCTCGATTCCCAGTTTACCAGATGAAGATAACAGTGATAATGTTGCTACCATAAACAGCTGTTTCTGGGAATGGAGGCCGAAATTAAATGTACATTATGAAACATCAGGTTCTGAAAATCTGGACTCTCCACCGGTTCTTTTTCTTCCTGGATTTGGTGTAGGCTCGTTTCATTACGAAAAACAGTTAAAAGATCTTGGTCGTGATCATAGAGCATGGGCACTAGACTTCTTAGGCCAAGGCATGTCACTGCCAAATCAGGATCCAACTTTGCGGTCCAAAGACGGAAATGAGTACATGTTAGCAGGACAAGATGATACTTGGGGATTTGGAGACGAAAGTGAGACGTGGGCAAAAGAACTCGTATATTCAGTGGATTTGTGGAGGGACCAAGTACAGTATTTTATCCAAGAGGTATGCTGAAACTTAAAGCACTTTGTTTTAATTTGTTGTTTGAATAATTACCAAGTAATATCATTATAGGTGATCAAAGAACCTGTTTATCTTGTGGGAAACTCACTTGGAGGGTACGTGGCGCTAAATTTCGCGGCACGTAACCCACATTTGGTTAAAGGTGTAACTTTGCTCAATGCAACTCCCGTTTGGGGATTTCTTCCTAATCCTGAAAGATCTCCAAGATTATCGAGACTCTTTCCATGGGCCGGAACTTTTCCTCTCCCTTCCGGTATTCGAAAGCTAGTACAAGTTTTGTAAGTTCTATTTACTCAAATCTTTTGTTTTCCTTACTATACAGCTCCTTAAATACTTAAAGAAGACTATTGGCATTGTAGATGGCAGAAGATCAGTGATCCAAGGAGTATTGCAGATCTGCTAAAGCAAGTGTATGCAGATCACTCAACAAATGTGGATGATGTGTTTTCTAGTATTATCAAGACAACACAACATCCAGCAGCAGCTGCATCCTTTGCTTCGATCATGTTCGCCCCTCAATCACAGCTATCCTTTAAGGAAGCTTTATCTATGTATGTACAATAAAATCTCGTTGCACCATGAATAAACCTTGATCTCTTTGTCTCTCAAGAGTATTGGTCTGTGTCATGATGACAGGTGTCGAACGAACAACACGCCAATTTGCCTGGCATATGGCAAGGAAGATCCGTGGGTGATGCCAATCTGTGGTTTACAGGTGAAGAAGCAAGTCCCAGATGCTCCATACTACGAGATAAGCCCTGCAGGGCACTGCCCTCATGATGAAGTTCCTGAGGTTAACATTCTTGATACTAATCGATCACTATCACTCGTATTTGAATTAGATTGACTGGTGGTTTAACGTTTGTTTCCTAATAATTATTTAAGGTTGTCAACTTTCTTCTGCGTGGTTGGATCAAGAATCTGGAGTCGGGTGGTTCCGTTGTGCTGCCTTTGCTGGATGTCCCGGAAAATGACGGTTATGAAATCATGAAAGACTTGGAGTTTTACAGAGGAGAGTCTAGAAAATCAGTTAGGGTGCAATTCCATGGAACTAATTACTCTTTCTGGAAATTGCTCAACTCTCAGTTTAAACCTCTTTTCAAACAAATGCTTGGTTCACTGTCAATGTGATGATTGAAGGGAAAAAACTATGTGCTGTGTGTATATTGTAATAGATAATTAGTTTGCAGGAAATATTTGTCCAATCGTAGGAAATTGGTGTATTTGTAAATTTTTAGTTTGTAACTTATACACAGTTACTTATCTGGAAAAAGTTTGTATTCTTCTCATGATTAATGAAATTTCCTTAAAAAAAAAAAAGTTAGATGCAAAAATTAATTTAAAGTATCACTATTTTTCAATTTGCAACCCTAAACTTTTTTTTTTATTTTTTTCATCCGATTGCAACCTAAAATTTTTTTCCGTCAACTTTTCCGATGAAGTACAACATCTTGTGATTTGCATGTGACTTTTATAAGGATAAAAACAACCTAAAGTATGATCATTTTTCAATTTGCAATCTGAAGTATGACTATTTTTTCAATTTGAAGCCTAAACTTTTTTAAAACTACATATTTATCCTTATGAAAATCACATATTGTGCATTTCACTGGAGGAGTTGCCGGAAAAAAAGTTTAGATTGCACTTTGAAAAAATCTCCTAAACTTTGAGTTGCAATCAAATAAAATAAAAAATTTAAGTTGCGAGTTGAAAAACAATCATAATTTAGATTCATTTTTGCATTTAACCCAAAGAAAAAAAAAAGCCGATACAGAGAAGAGGCAGGTGAAAACACTGAAGCTAGGATTAAAAATCAAACCAAACTTCTTGAGATTCAATTAAAGATCATTTGTTAAAAACTCATTTAAGCTCAACTCAACAAAAATATTGCACTACTTGAGTTCCACTTGAACTTTACGGTTAAATGTATGATATTCTGCAACTAATTATATTGTTGCAAAAAAAAAAAAAAAAAAAAAAAAAGTGACAATCCAACAACTGATTTTTCCCATAATTAGGTCATGAAGTGCAGAACATGCATGCACTATTCAATTACACAGTCAGAAAACAAAACATTAAACTACATGTATATTCCATTTTCCAACCAGAACCTTAAGCTACAGGTGAAGCAACTTTCCACAGACCTGTACACCTATCTATTCTGCTGATGAATTTGTATCCTTTCTCACAAAGAGCTTGCTTATGTCCTCTGTCACAACATTGCTCCTGCAATATAGTACACACATCAACAAATATTGGTTTAATGAACCAATGAAAAATGTATATCCAGAAAATAGCGACTCATCAATGATTAAGTGGATACACTTTACTATCATAATAGTTGAGAAGCTTAGTTACATCAGATGTTTGAAACACTGTAAGTAATGAAGAGACACACACCTTCCAGATAGTTGAGGTGGAAGTAAACGACCACCAACAGTCTCGGGAACACTCTTTGGATGAGGCAATGTCCCTTTTGGTACTTTACTACGAGGATAGGTAGCAGGTGATCCTTTTAACTCTCTCTTTCTAGCTGCGCTTTCTGCCATGGCAGCTGCAACTCGGGATGAGTGGTCTGAAGCATTCAGTTGATTAGAAGGCACCATTGGTGAATTCAAGAGGAACGAGGCGTCAGGAAGTTTCAGCTCTGAAGATTGATCAGAAACTATTTTTGTTTGTTTACTTGAAGGTAGCTCTAAATTCATAGACAACCTAGATATTAATGTAACAAATAGAGGAACAGGAAAATGTCATTAGAAAAACATGAAACTAGCAAATTAGGCTGCAATGATATATATGCTTAAACATCATTAACCAAAAACATTCAAAAGATGACAGCATGAACTTAAGAAGAATCTGCAACAGTTTCTTCAACTGTTTTACCAAGTGTTCTCAATAATGATATTGGAAAACAGAAAATTTGGCACTGAGATTATCAAATTAACAACCATCACCAGGCAGGTGTTAATCCTTTTACATCTTGGAGGGACCATAGTTGTTTGTTCTAAGTTAACATCATCCAGGGAGAGGATAAAAGGTCTACCGATAAAGAAATAAAAATGGGATGAACTTGAAACACCATTACAACCTTTTCATTAAGACAAAACAGCCTAGCTTAATCAGAAAGTGTCTGAAGAGCTAACTCATTAAATGAATACACTTCAGATGCTCCATGGCAAGAACTTCATTTAAACATCCAATCTCACACATCATGGACCTTTGAATGCCATTGACTTATAGGCAGAACATGTTACTTCTATCCTCACGCATTCTAGACCATTGAATGGCACATTAACTATGAGGTCCAACAGCAAACATCGATCCTCATTCAAGCAAGACATAAAATGTGGCTAAATATCTGTTATGCACTGACATATTTTAAAAATACATTACCAGCAGAAAGCAAGAAAACCAATGTAATTCAACTATAACATAATCAAAAAGTGGTAGGACCAGCAAAATCTTGATATCATAGGTGTAGCAGATAAGTGAACTAGGAAACATCGTTTCTTGTAACTGTTATCAGTGCTCAACCTGAGAACTTATTAACAACCTCATAATATTATCTACGTGAAAGTGGTTGAGGCACTTGTTAGGAAACCACAAAAACTTTTGCAATGAACAAAATTGGCTCAAAAAAACTCAGCATTTTGAATGTGGTTGACTTTGATTTCTCAATTAGCTCTCAAACCTTAAGAAGTATTAAACCTTTTCTCCATCGATCTTTGACATTCAGTGAGGCGGAATAGCCCAATTGAAGAGAATCTAGAACTGATGATACTCATTTACAACTAACAAGTTGCTTCTTGACTCACGTTTACTTGTTTCCACCAATATAGCTAAACTGCAAGGTGCTCTAAACTACTCTTCTTGCACTTTGTCCAGACACAGATACACACTCGGACATGCTAGTTAATTGCGATAAAGAATTCAGAACTAATATCATCCAAATTGTAATTTTTTCTCAAAAATAGCCATTCTATAAGCCAAAACAAGATTATAAAGACATCAATATCGAAACACCATACTTCGAACACACACAAGAACAACAGCTAAGAACCAACCAAGAGAAAAAACTTTGTTATTAATACTTGGATTAATTTCCAATAATTCTCTTTCCAGAATAAAATCCCTTCCTAACACATAATGACAGGAACCCCTAAAATTTGAACTTAGAAAAACAGAAATAAAACCGATAAAAATTCAAAACGCAGAAAAACGAAGCCTTTGGCGATTACCTGTCGTGGGTATGAACTGGGTCGTCGTTTGGAGGCACTGAAGTTGAGGGGCCTGCAGCAGAAATCCCAAAACGGTGTCGTTTATCTGGGTTTGTTTTTACTTGTTCATCAACATCTTCATCTTCATCTTTTTCTTGAGAGGGAGTTCGCGGCTCGTCTTCATCGGAAGAAGCTGCGTAATCCACCAGCGACATTCCCCCAACGATGATTTTGTTTTTCTCTTGTGATTCTTTCTTCACTTCTTCCTCTCGCCAATTCCCTCCCTGTTGGTAAATTAGTAACTTTTTATATTAAAAAAAAGTTTTTTTTTCTTTTTTCTTTTTTTGACCTATATTACAAATATAAATAGGGGAGGACTAAAGACACAACCCACAATTCTAATAACAACCCACAATTCTAATAGCACAATACCAGTTTAAAAAAAAAATTCCAATTTTATCCTTAGGGTTATTGAACTAGTTCCGTTCGGTCAAGATAACCGAACGGGTTTCAAGGTGTTCGGTCAAGATGACCGAACGTCCTTTTATGTGTTCGGTCAACCGGGGCCGAACGAAACTGCTCCAATTCAATTGTTTTTTATTTTTTTTGCTACGATTTTCACACATTTAACAAATTTATGGAATGTTCATCATTATGTTGGCATTATAATCTTTAAAAAATTAAAATATTTAATATAAAAAAAACGTAAAAAAATCAATCAAACTCATCGCAAAAAACACAACCTGTCACCCGTCGTGCATGCGCACAGTGCCCATGTCCTCATCCGCGCGCGCACAGCGCCCCCGTCCTCATCCACGCGCGCCCGGCACCCATGTCACCTTGGTGTTCGGCCACCCTGGTCGAACACTTAGAAGGATGTTCGGCCACCCTGGCCGAACACTGAAAAGCACGTTTGGTCATCTTGATCGAACGAAACTAGTTCAACAACCCTAGGGGTAAAATTGTGATTTTTTTTTAATTTTAAATTGGTGTTGTGCTCTTAGAATTGGAGGTTGTGTCTTTAGTCTTCCCCATATAAATAACTAGAGTAGTTTGGTTGTTCCTTGTAGACTTGTAGTACACAAAATTTATAGAAAATAAAATCAAATAAATTTTGTAGCATAACTTAATAAAATTTTGCTAATGAATATGTGAAAAAAAACGTACTATATCATTTAATAATTTAATTAATATATATTATTCAGATCGGGATATTATGATTACTCCATTCATGATTAATTTTAAAAAATAAAAAATAAAATACAATATAATTTCAAAAAGAATATATTGTTATGTATGATTTTAATTCATAGATTACATATCCGAATTTTATGAATAAAATGCAGGGTTAATATCAATTTACAATCTATACTATCCATTTTTTTCCAGTTGGTACCTAAAAAAATCGATCACTAGTCATACTTTACGAATTCTTTCGATATCCACCTGAACTCAATTTTCCAATCAACATAGTCAATGGAGAACTCGAAAAAATGGAATAAACCTCCAAATATCAGTCAAATGTATGAGTCATATAAAAGGGAAAAAAAAAAAAAAAAGCTAATCTATAACCTCTTCTTATACAAACAAGAAGATGAAACAAAATCCCTTCAAGAAGTTTCAAAGTCAACTCTTAATAATGAGTATGTCTTTTGTGAGACCGTCTCATGAATTTTTATTGCATTGTGTGAAACGAGTCAACCTATAATCCAATCATCCACAATCCAAACCCTACAATTCACATGTTTTTTGTGATGACGAGGCTCCGTCTCATTATTTTACATGAGTTTTTGTGCTTAATGATTGTGTTTACATAGAATGCTCGGGGTTCAATAAGACTAAATCTCAGAATTATTTTATAGAATTGGTTAATAACAGGAAACCTAACATTTGTGTTATCTTGGAAACCAAAAGGGACAACTCTGATTTGTTTTTGGCTCGTTACCTTAGTTTTCAGAATATGGAGACCAATAATAATTCTAAATTTTGACCCCTTGATTTTGAATATGCTTTATAATTCTATTCAACTTATTGGCATTTAGGTTGTTGACAAATATTTTGGAGTTCTACTTTTCTAATATTTCTTTGTGTATGCTTCTTTGAGAGAATTAGGTCTTGGAATGATCTTAGTTGACTCCACAACCATATATAGTAATTCTCCTTGGATTCTATGATGACTTTAATGTTATCATACATGCCTATAAGAAAAAAAGCTGGTGGTGTTCTTAGATTTTAATCTATGAATGATTTTGTATTGTGGTTTGGATGGTAATGGTTTTGTTGATTGTTTTATTTACCTGGCATGCTAACCATGTTTTTGAAAGATTTGAGTGAGTTTTAATCATTGCTTCTTCGTTTGATACAAGTTCTCAAGAATTTGAATAAAAATGTATGGTATATTTTTGATGAGCAACAATTGATAATCAAGAAGATGCTTATCTTGTCATTGCTATTTAATAATCCTTTTGGAAACCATACCTGCTTGTAAATGGCCAACTCAAGAAGAAAAAACCAGCCTATTTTCATGTTTTGTATAAAAAGAAAAGGCACAAAAATCATATGGTGAATAATCGAACTGCCACTGATTTTCCCATTATTCCATCTTCTGCTTGTAATTTCTTACAAACTCTTCTCCTTGATGAAAATCAAATATGCTGTTTTTCAATATAGATAAAGATAGTACCAAGTGTTGGCTAAAAGACAACTGATTCAAAAAAATTATGGCTTGAGAGAGAGAGAGAGAGAGAGAGAAATCTGAAGCAAAACATTGCACTTAAATCAGTTCACAAACCTCACAAAACCATTCAACTGACAAAAACTTGCATTAGAATGGGAGGGATACAATATGTATTTTATAAGTAGAGAAGAGAAGGTCTGTAAACGACATGGCTTTGGGCAATCTGAATGCGTTCTCGAGGATCGTTCATCGTTTCATCTCGTAAGGCTTGAAGAATCCCATCACATGATAGCTCCCTCAGTATCAGTATTTTATAGAGTTTCTGCAATATGGGACATAGCTCTACCGGTGCTATCTGCTTCTTTTCGTCATTAGGATGTACAATATTCAAGCGCGACTCGCTCAGCAGTTTGTAGAATGCTTTTACAGCTGACACACCCTACACAACCAAACAAGTTAAGCAGAATGTTTATCAAATAATCACATTTAACACTCAATCTAAGCTTTCTTGCATACCTGAATCATTCCCTTGCCTTTGATACTATCACCCATATCTAGGTTTATTTCACCTTTAGCCAACTTCTGACCATACCATGCATTACGACCCTTCAATAAGGTAACATACGTGTCGGCCAATAGAGGACCGGCCAGCTTCTCTGGCTCCTCTGCCAACAGATGGGTGATAAAGATCATCTCTGATGTACAGTGAGCAAAGTAAACTGACTTGCTTGTCGCACTCTCGTTAGTCAGGGCCCCAACCATCCCTGCAAATTATAATACCGAAACTCAGGTAAGTAAAACAAGGCAGCAAAGTGGATTCTTGATCAGCCCTATAGTTGTTTATAATTCTAGCACAAATGAGAACAAAACATTAATACAAGAAATGGTTTTTTCATGCTTATCCTCAGTATATGCCGTGTCTCAGTCGATTAAAGAACTCTTGATGCGAAGGCTATTTTCTGTCCTCATGTTAAATTTTGTTGTCATCAATCATAAGGGATACTAATATTCTTCACTACGCACATGCATCCTCCATTTGTCTAAGCATCTTTCCAATAGTTCAGTACAAGAAACATTCTTCCAAGATGATTAAAAAAGTAGTTTCAAGTAGTTGTCAAGAAGATTTTTCCTCTTGAAAAGCCTTCACTAAATTTACAGTAACTTCTTTGGTGGGTATTTTATAAGATACATGCATAATTTGTATTCTGTCTAGATTTCCACTTTAAAAGTAGAAAATAGTGAAAAAAAATCTTACCAGCTCCAATTGCATATACATTTTTCAAACCCCCCATAACTTCATGAGTAACAAGGTCACCATTATCCCATACAATAAAATGTGGCTGTCTCAGAAACCTTGCCAGTGGTTTCCTCCACTTTTCAGCTCCACATATACGAGCATTAGCATATTCCTTGTTGTAAATTTCCGATGCAATATTAGGCCCTCCAAGATATAGAATGTTTTCCATGGAAATCCCAGCTGAAAGTACAAGAGGCATACATGAGAAAAGGGAAAGATAAACCCCTAAAGCAAAATGCATCAACCTACCACAACATATGAAGAAGTTCAATCCTTATATCTCTTATCAAAAACTATAAGATTGAATAAATCTAAAACATGATAATAACCAATAATCTAACATTTTCCATCCCTATGCCAAAGCCAGCAATGCATCATGCAAGCTTACATTCACATAAAACGTGCGTATATCTATTACACAGAAACATATCTGAAGGCCAATACAGAGTAAGATCAGAATCAAGATCAAGATCAAAACCATACAAAGCATTAAGGAACAAAGGAACTAATCTTACTAGCTCGACTTATCATCTGAGTTGGAGTAACTATGCGGGGTTCGGGTTCCAACTCGGCCTCAATTCCTTTAGCTAAAGAAATGATAACAGGACTGGTAATCCTCTCTTTCCAATACCTACTAATCTCCTCAAACACTTCCCTAGTCTCAGTCGAAGGCAATCCATTGATAACAACATCAGCATCCCACACAGCCTCTTGTAAGTTGCTCACAACCTTCAAAGGGCAGAGTGGGGTGTCAATCATATTCAAGCAAAACCCGTCTCTCAATATCTCATCCGCATACAGAACTCGATCACCCAATCTCCCCTCCACATACTTCAAATACGCGCACCGCCTAATCAGCCTCCTCAACACTTCTTCTCTCGAATTAATCACCTCAAATAGATGCTCAGCAGTGGCCCTATCAACACACCTCCCACCTCTCCTCCATATCCTAATCTGAACCTTATCGCGAAAACTCCCATACGCATCTTGCAGCATTGCAACAAATACACTACCCCATGCCCCTGCACCCACACCCACAATCCTCAACGGATCCCCATCGGATTTCCCAAACAGGAGGCGAAGCTCATCCACCTTCTCCTCTAGAGACCCATTCAAGCTTTGAATTGACCCATTCAAACGCACATTACCATCACTAAGTGAATCCATCTCCAACTTCACAACAAGCACAACAATTCAGTTATCTTGACACATCAAGAATGTCTGCAAAAGGGCTTTATAGCTAAGCCAAGATCAGCAATATGAACAATCAAACAACAAGAACACACGTCTCTGAAGATGGGTTCACACCAAAAACATACACAACGCATTGACCTAAACTGTTAAAACCAAGAAACCCAAAAGAGTTGTATATTACACATGGGATTTCTCTCACATCAGTTCAGATCATATCGCCATCTTAAAGGACAGTATTGAAGGTATATCCAAAAGCAATAGACATTGACAAATCCGTCAAAGGAAAAAGAGAACTTTTTTAAACCAACCCCACCTAAATAATGGTCAGCTTCACACTAGCTCGTTGAATAAATAAAAAGGCATTACAATCTGCGTCGTCTTGCAGTTGCAACAAGACGGTGCCGATTTATTGTTTCTTGTTATGATTCTGTGTAAGAACAAAAAAAGAAAAAGGAAACAATTTGCTGCACTGGCGATGTAATATTCTAGAAAGTTGTGCCGTGAAAGTCATAATTTTGAGAAAACTGATATTATACTGCCATCTATCTTGATCTTGGCCCTGGCCCCTGGGATGGAGACTTTGACTATTTTTATTTTAAAATAATATACGAAACAAAAAATAGTTAATTTTAAAATCTTAGAAAATTTGTGAAAAAAATATATTAATACAAATATAAACTAAAAATTTTAAGAAAATGATTAAATGATAATAATTTTTTTTAATAATATAAAAATCAGCAATAAATTTTACAGTTTTTTAAATAATATTGATAATAATGAGGTTATAATGTTTAATTTACTAGTTTAATATCAATAAATAAAATTTTAACAACTATTTATTTATATAAATATTATTTATTCACACATATTGGATATTTTTTATTTCAATAAAATAAAATATTAGAATTCATGTAAAAATTGTTTAAATATCCAAATATTTTTATCTGAAAAACTTTGTAAATCATTTTAAAAATGTAACTACTACTCCATTTTAGAATATAAAAATTATTTTGAAATGTAAATATCCACAATTACATAAGATTTATGTTTATATATATATATATATATATATATATATATATTAATGAATAACCACTAAAAGCATGTGTCAAACCCACAAATATCTCAAATTTAATGTTTTTTTGTTTATTGTTTTTATCTTTAAATATAAACATTTTTAAAAAATAAAATATAGAATACCTATAAAAATAGATGGCTATTAATGATTTTGAATATAAAAATATTAGAAACATTAGTAAACTTAATTATAAAACAATTAATAAATGGTTCAAACTAATTTTAAAATCTGAGATTAATTTTAAAAAAAGAACTATACTGATGATAACGAAAATATCTGACTAAAATGTGTAAAAATTTTCAAGTTATTTTCTTAATAATCTAAAAACATACAATAAGATGTATGGTTTATTTTAATATTATGATATTAAGGTTACAATATCTAATATGTAAATAATTATTTTTATATATCTGAATATTAAATCTCAAAATAACTCAGATTTTAATAAATCAACAAAATTATCATAAAACAAATTAATATTATGTTAATAATACAATGTGTTCTTAATTATAATATATATACATATATTTAAGAAACATAAAAACAATATAATCTTTATTCAACAAATTTAATGGATTGTTCTGAGATAAATTTTAAAAAATATACTAATAAAAATATAAAATAAAAATATCACAAAAAATGTTTAAAAAATCTTAAAAGTGATTTCTTAATAATTTAAAAAACAACAATAATTTAATAATAATATAATTATTAAGGTTATAAAACTAAATCTAGTTATCCAATTTTAAACTTATTTTAATTTTGTTAAATAGAGAAAAATAAAGTAAAAAAGAAAAATGAGAGTAAATGTTGTGCACTTGTGTGATTGAAAATACGAACCAAACTTTCCAATAATATTTATATTTTTTAAATAATTCATATTTTAAAATAATGTAAAAGAAAATTTGGGGATCATTAAATACTTTAATAATAAATTAAAAAACTAAAATTTATGGTGGGAGAGTGAAATGATATACTCTCCATCCAAAATTAATTGACGTTTTAGTATTTTTCACACAGATTAAGGAGACCAACAAAATGACCAATCTATCCATATTCTATCAATTGTGTATTGTATTTAATAAGTTGGTTGATAGTATTAACTCCATTCGTTCTTACTACAACTATATTTAAACTGGCTGTATTGAGATTACGAAGAGTTTGAAGCATTTCAACATGTTCAAGACTAATCTTCTAAGAATTTACATATCCTAATAGAAAAACAGGTTGGAGCCAATATAAAATTTAAATAAAAAACTAAAAACAAAGATCAAAATTTGGGAGCCAAAGCAACACTGTAAACAAAGAACTAAAAACAGAGATCAAAATTTGGGAGCCAAAACAACACTACAAACAAAGAACAAAACACAGAACTCGAAATTTGGGAGCCAAAACAAAAAAGTTAAACAAAGAATAGAAAAGGATAGGTAGACCCAAATTTTAAGTCCTTCAAATTTAAAGGTGGAGCTAAAAATACACTCTATAAATGAGCTCACAACAAGAAGTTTTTGCAACTTCCAATTTATAGAAGAATAAAAACATGACTTCGAGTGAGAGAATATCAAAAATAAACTTAAACGAAGATCCTCCAATGAGTATAATGGTAGTGGCAATGTTCAATTTTTTCTTGATCTTAATGTGGAACCCAAATATCATGAGTTCCATACATGATTGCCGACCTGAATACATGTATTAATGAAGAAGAGATGGATGAACAAGAATTCAATGAAGGTGACAAAGAGATTATTCCTCTCAATTCAGGTTTTTTATCCTTAATAACTTTAATATAGAGTTCATTCATTGTTTTATTCTTCACTAAATTGTAAAAAATCCCAAGGAATCTGAGCCGCACAAATGGTATCAACCACATATTGTACCATTCCAAATGAAAAAAAGGGCAATTTGTAGTGCGTTGTTAGAAAGAAGCGTTGGCGGAAAATTGAAGCGAAATACAACTAATGAAGTTGCTTCTTTATTTTCAGTACCATTAACACATTTGGCAACGAGCTAGAGAGAATTTAAATGGAGGTTTCATTGACGTGTCCATTAGAAAAATAGGAAATGTCAGACGTAATGGGATTCAAATTGATCTCTCTACAATTACTGATATTCCTTTCAATGAAAAAACAACTTTGAGGACTCTTAGAAATTCTTTGAAGGTTAGTTGATCAACATTACATAGAATTAGGAAATAGGGTCTTATTTGATGTCACTCGAATGCTCTAAAGTCGTATTTGAAAGATGAAAACATGAGAGCTCGGTTGCGGTTTTACATCTACATGCTAGATCAAAATAGTTTGTCTAATGAGCTGAAGTTTGTCTTGATGTATAATATGATTCATATTGATGAGAAATGGTTTCACATGTCAAAAAAATCTGACACATACTACTTGTTGCCTTCTGAAGATGGCCCTTCACACTCGTGTCAAAGCAAGAATTTCATAGGCAAAGTAATGTTTTGGTTGCTATGACTCGTCCAAGATTTGATGACTGATGGGTGTCAAATCAATAAAATAAATTACCTATTTTGAAATAACAACAAAGTATAACCTCAAGTAGGATCGATCCTCAAGGAACAAAGATTAATTCTCTTGAGTATAAAAATGGGGGGATTTTTTTATTACCTACCAATTAACCTCTAAACTAAACTAAACTTTCAAATAAGAATAAGAAACAACTAGCAACAAACTATGAAAATAAATAAGAGAGAGAATAATCTTACGAGACTATGATTCAAGGGTGCCGACATTCAATTGCATCACTGATCACTA
This sequence comes from Scutellaria galericulata, assembly GCA_946896805.1. Lineage (NCBI taxonomy): Eukaryota > Viridiplantae > Streptophyta > Magnoliopsida > Lamiales > Lamiaceae > Scutellaria > Scutellaria galericulata. Next base: position 8,150,177 of record OX335798.1, on the reverse strand, counting down.
CTACAAATATCATCTCACATTCAAGCATTTAACCTTAAACTAATCATGGAAGTCATAGAAAAGTCATCTGTTTTCTTAATTTAATTGATTAAATGAAGCATTCAATCAAAACTAATTATCAACTAAATTGTGATCCAAATTAATCAATAATTGCATTAAACTCTTCTGAAAACAGTTAAACCTAACTAGATACCTAGAACCAAATAACTCAGAAGCCGAAACTATCAAGTCTATAGTTTCAGTTAGTCTCGTTAATTCAATTAGGTAATTATACAATGAAGCAAGGTATAACCGAAAAATGTTACTAAGTACCAATCCTCCTAGAAATTATATGATGAAACAAAGTATATCACATAATTCATGGATAACATTAGTAAAATATAATTTCGATTGAATTGTCAGATCAATCCAAACTATAATTCACATTATGGAATAAAAAAATGAATCAACAAATACTTGAATTAAAACAAAAAATTAAATTAAGAATAAAGCCTCATAGTGATAGCAATCGCATTTAAACGACCCTTGAATCAGAGAAGAGAAATTTAGTCACTCATGCTTGGATTAATCATCTCCATAAAAATATAAAAACTCATGTGCAGCCGTCGCACCATGCGACAGTTGAAAAAATACATATTTATACTAGTAAAATATACATATAGTTGTAAAACGTATACTTATATAATTCATATTATACTTGTAAAACACATACTTATAGTTGAAAACCATATACTTATACCTATGAAAGACATACTTGAATCCCTTCGCATGTGAGATGGTCTCACAAGAGACCAACTCCCATAAAAATATTCAACATTCATCTTGAAACAAATAAGAAAATGAGATGAAAGAAAAATCTTAAAAAGTAGGGTGTGCGTCATGCACTAGGAGAGAAGTGAGGAGAGATAAATCAATATTGGAAAATATCGTGATTAAATAATGTTTAGATTTTGATGAGACAAAACATAAGTGTAATAGGAATTTAGAGTACCCTATTTTTCACAATGTTTAAGTGAAATTAGACAAGGATTGAGTTTATAGATTAGGTTGAAGAATGATGAAAAATAAGTGAAGACCTTGCTACAAGCTGTAAGAAAACAGCTACTGCAAGCTGCAAGAAAGGACAAAGCACTATGTTCTAAAACTTAAAAGTTACAACATCCATGCTGTAAGTACACTCGCTATAAGAAGACTAAGGTTGTTGGGACTGAGTGCTACATGATGTATGTTGAAGATATAAACAGTAGACAGACATGATAATGATGAAGTACGAGGAAGATCAAGTTCAGTACAAGGTTTAGTCACTTCAATGGATTAAAAACTAGCCAGTAGAGACAAGTTTAAGAATGCAGTGTAGAGAGCCAATTAATAGTATACACTTGACCTGACAGATAAAGCAAAAACTGCAACCTAGTACAAACAATTTTAATGAACTTGAGACGAGAAACCTTAAATGCAAATCCTATAAGACATATAATGCACCTCCTACACCAAGGAAGATGATTCAAATGTTAAGGATTTGCCTCCTTCAATAGACATAATTCAACACCTATAAATAGAGGGAAAAAAAGACTGAAGTAACTACTGAAACTATCACTCTCTAAGCTATAAGCAAGAAAACTCTCAAACGTTCAAGTGTTCTCAAAAGTAAACAAGTTTTACTCACTCAACCTTAAGAAGCAGTCAAGCTTTAGATCAAGTTTCAAAATCTCAAGATTGCTTCCAGCACCAGTTGAGGATCCTTTTTATATACTTTAACCCTTTGTTGTGTGCTTGGTTATTTTAGGTGTCCAAAGATGATAGGAAAATAGTTCATTGATGTGTGTTATATTGTCATGATTCTTGGCAGTAACACTGTGTGGGTTGTATAGATCCTGTGTGGGTCTACCTTTGGAACTTGCCGCAATCTATGTGGAAGCTTAGTTCTAATAGAAGTTTCTTGTTGAGTTAGAGTTTGTTAGAAAGTGTCTTGTAATTCAAAAAAGCTTAACAAAGTTTCTCATTGAGAAGGAGTAGAGTGGACGTATAGAGATTGCACTACTCTCTACCACTATAAGACCTTGTGTGTTGCTTTATATTTCATGCATTCTATCATATATTTATTCGCTGCATTATATCTTGTAAAAACTCATTTTTTGAAAAGGATTTTTAAATGACTATCAATCATAAAAATTTATTTCCGCTGTAAGAACTCTGATAGTTATAGTAAGCAACACTGCTCAATAATGTTGTAAGCTAAACTGTATTCTGCATTATAAGCTTGAGTAGGTTGCAACATTGAAAGTTTGAAAGTTTGAATAATTGATAGAGGTTCATTCACCCCCTTTGAACCTCTATGCCACTTGGGACCAACAAATAATATTTCTATATTTAGGTTTCCTAATCCTAATAAAACTTATAAACTAGAATTCTACGGATATGAAAATCTATTACAAAAATAAGAGTCAAAATGGAATTAAAACTCTTATTTGGCCTTCATTCACCATCAACTCATCTAAGCCCAACAATATATCTTTTTCAAGCCAATTTGAGCCTATCTTCCCAATTTAAGCCCACATTCCTTCATGGCCCACCAAAGTCTATTCGTACAAATGGGAATACATATTCATCAATTAAAACACAAATGGATTATAATCAAAGGTAATTATGATGATAAAACATATGCAAATAATGACACATCAATATCGATGGAAACAAAACTTTTTCAGGAAAAATTAGAGTCTTTCTTTTTGTAACCAAGCATCCAACACAAAAGAGAAGTATAAATAGAGAGGCTGGAACTGTAAAGACAAGACAAATTACATTAGTCAAGAGACACACTATACGAGCATACTTGCTTGAAAAAGTTATACCCGCTATTCAAGCCAAGTGGCCTCAAGAAGGTCATGAAACACTACTATTTTTATTCAGGAAGACGGTTTTGATATACGATTGATCTGCTAACCAGCAAATTCATCAAATCTAAATATTTGTGATCCTGGATTTTTTAGTACAATTCAATCACAACAACTTAAGGAGCGTTCAAGAATGATTGATGGTCTTATCTATGCTGTTGAAAAATCATTTGTGGAATACCCTATTAGAAAGGTGGAACATATTATTTTGACTCTACAACTTTGCATGGTAAAGATAATGAAAGTTGATGGAGGCAACGAATATAAAATTCCACATATAAATAAAGCTACTTTTGAAAGAGAGAATTGTCTGCCTAAGGAAATTACTTGCCACTCGACTTTAATTCGTAATGGATATGTTAAAAGAATCTTAATTGAGTTGTAGATATTGGAAAGAGTTAATAAAGTCTCATTTATATATCTTTAGGAAAACAACCCGTTTAAACCGGAAAAAATAGGGTTAGAGCCGAATATTTCTAGCCCATTTAAATTTACCCGTTTAACCCGAAACCCGTTTAGCCCGAAGCCTGTAGGGCTAGCCCGATGATTAACCGGTTGGCCCGCTAGCCCCTATTTTTTTTTAATTTTTTTAAAATTAGATTAATTTTTTTTATTTTAAGTATATAAAATATAATACAAATGCCCAATTATGTGTATTATCCTAAATTTAATGTCTTCAAATTTGATTCATAAGAAATAACTATATGAAATAAATTAAATTATAACAATATAACACTTATATACTATGTAATATCAAACATTTAACCAATAAATGCGTACAAATAACAAGTTTGCTCATATTTTGTTGCAACTTATTGTCATTTTTTTCAATGGTTTCATCTATAAATTGCAGCAAATATAAACTGTCAATGATGATGTTTTTGCGATTTATAACATTTAATTTTATACGTGAATTTTGAAAGTTTTGTATATTTTAACTCAAAAAATTATATTTAAAATATAAATTTATTTTTTATTAATAGGCCGATAATAACCCGTTTAGCCCAAAACTCGTTAGGATTAGGGTTAGGTCCTAATATTCGAGGCCCATTTAAGTTGGCCCTTTTAACCCGAAGCCCGTTTAACCTGAAACCCGCTAGGGCTAGCCCGTTTAACATCCCTATATATCTTTGATCTATTTTCATATTTCTAATACTCCTACTAGTCCTTGTATGCTACCATTTCTTATGCAACTAAATTGCATTACTCCATATTTTTTCTTGAAATTGTCCATGTATAGATAGCTATATATAGCTTCTTGTTCTTTTAATCTTGAGGATTTTTATTGGTTAAACTTGCTATAAATTAATCGATGTTGTAGTTTGTAAAAAGTAACACTTCTCGCATCCATATTGCAATACGATTAATATAACAAAGATGAACACTACAACCGTTCTCCATGATTCGATTACACACATCATCGAGAAAATAATGTCTAAAATAAACGTGAAAGATAAATTCTTAACATCTTCACCATTGCTTCTAGGATTTCAGTATTTTTCTGAAGTTCTCCCTCATCGTAATAGAAGTTGTTCTAATCAAACTAGGCATTAGCATTCAATGTAGTTGCCTCATGATTTTCTACTTCAATATCTTCCATCTTCAAATTTTCCACGTTGCTGACTTCAACTTTGACGGGTGGTGTCACATTCTCTTCAACTTTCAAGTCAATACTAGGAAAAAAAATTTACTTCTTCATTTTCTTCTTTTTTCATATTCATACACAGGATTAGTATTCTTCCCACTATGTATTGCAAGAAATGTTGGGATATGATTTTATGTACTATCTAATTGTCTTTTAGAATGTCTAGTCCCACAATTTTATTTAATACTCATTATTAATGTAATACGTATTTCCAATACCCACTTTGAAATAATAAAACCTTTAGCAGGGAAGAATAAATAGGGTCAATTTTGAAAGAATTGGGAAAATATTTCATGAATTCATGATATGTAGAAAATAGGTGCATTTTAGTGTGGATTAATGTGAGATTTTATAATCTTTTTTTGATTGAATACACAATTTTCTTGCATATATGTGTTTTTTTGTCTCCAAATACTTCACATACTATTTTGTTAATTATTTATGATTTTTGGAGTATTTTGGAGCAAGAAAAATGTTCGTGGGCCAAAGAAATGAGATGAGGTGGAATTTGGGCCTAAGACGAGCAAGTGAAGAATAAGTTGGGCTTGGAGAATTAAAGGGAGCCCAATAAGCATTTGAATAGAAACTGGGCCTGGAAAATTAAAAGAAAAAGAATGAAGAATAGAGTTTTGGGCAATTAGAAGAAATAATTGAAAAGAATGCACATCTCCTTGGAGGCTTTAATAAGAGACACGACCTTAGCAAAAAAAAAAATAGGGGAGAACAATTCCAATTCACAATCTTTAGCTTTCTCCCAAAGAAAAGCTACCAGTCACATAAAAGAGATGAGAGTGAGAGATCTTAGAGAGAGAAAGTAATACCTTTTTAGATTCATTTATTTTTGATGGATTTCGCGACTACTTTTGTGGATTCAATTTCGAGGATGCTTGGCTAATTTTCTATTTTCGATTAGTAGGGATGTTTGATTTATTTCTTATTTTCTAATTAAGCTCGTAATCCGTTATTGATGATTTGATTGGAATTGATTGTGTTATTTGTTTATCTTGATTTCGATTATTTGATGGTTGATTTGGATTAGCCGCCTAGGTTAAATGTTTGATAATTGATTGTTATCTGAAAAGCTCATGAGTAGTACCAAAAAATGGATTTGCCTTCATGAAAAAACAAATGGGAGAATATTGAAATATTGGGTACTTTTCAAGATTATAAAAACTCTTTGAGTTCTAAGAGAACTTGTGAAATGAAGATTGATGATACTGGTGGTGTATTAAAATATTTACAGCAAAAACAATTACATGATTCAAACTTCTTTTATGTTATCCAAGTTGATGCATATGACTTGATAGCTATAATTATTCGGCTGGATTCATTGATGATAATTGATTATTATTGATCTCATGTGGCAAGAGGTTTAGAGAGGGGTGAATAAATCTTTTCAAAATTTTTAAACCTTTCACTCCAATATGAAGTCTTTGTTGTTCAGTATAGGCTAGAATGCTTACATTGTTGTCGGTAGGTAGGTAGAAACAATACATCGCTACAAAACATTGGTGTATACAAATAGAGAGAGACTTCTAAAGAGTTTTGTGCAACAGAATAAAGATTTCCTTTTTGAAAATCTTGTGTAATAAAATGAATTTTAGCAAAGGTTTAGTGCAGTATGTTGTATGATGTATGAAAATGTTATAAGCAATAAACAAATAACAACATATATATAGTGGTTAAAGGGTGGAGTAATCCCTTTAATCCACTATACTCTTTCGCAAAGGAGGAACTTCATTAAGTTTAATTTGATTTACACAACCTACCTATTACAAACTCTCAAACCTAATAAGACAACATCTAGCTTCCACAAAGATTGCTCGAGCTACTTTTAACCAAACACATAGGATCGTACAACCCACACAAGGTCTTCACCTTTCTAAAGATGAATAATACATAGAAATATACCTCTTTCCTTAAGCTAAGTACTCCTAAAACAACCTAAACACACAATAAAAATGTTAAAGTATATAGAGGTGTCTTCAACTGGTGTTGAGCAAGTCTTCTGATTTTTGATAGTTAGCTTGTGAAACTTGACTAGCTCTTGAGGTTGAGTGACTAAAACATTGAACTTTGAAAGTGCTTGATCTTGAGAACCTTTTCTTGCCTACGTTTAAATCTTGAGAGTTTTAGTAGTCGTTCAAGTCTCACTCTTTCTCTATTTATAGTGATAAAGTTTTGTTTGTTGAAGAGAGATAAAACTCAACATTTAATATTTGGTCCTTTCTCGTACAACCTTCATTTCATGCTATTTGGACTTTAGCTATGAGACCATTTTTCTTGTCTGCGATGACTGCCGCGCATTGTACATATTTCTTCTTTAGATTGACGCTTATCTTAGTATTGCAATTTGTCTCTACTGGTAACATTTTCGATGTGATGAGACTTGGACTTGATGTTGTAGCAGCCTTAGACTTTTAGTAGTTTTTTTGACATTGAGTTTGTCTTTGCTGTATTTTTTTAATCGTGTAGTAATTGAAGTCTTGTTGTTACATACTACATGTAGTTGACTAACACCTTGTTGTATCTTTTCCTTTCATGTAGCAAGTCTTCTAAGAGTGCTTCGTGCTGTAATAGATTTTCTCACAACATACAATAAGCTTTCTCCGTGTGCTTGCAACAACCGTTCCTTATACCTTACAACAAGGTCTTCCCATATATTCATCCTATTCTAAGAACACAAAAACTATTCTTATTTCACTTAAACATTATGAAAAATGAGATACTCTATAATCCTATTACAAATTTATTTTGTCTCATCAAAATCTAAACAATCAATTCCTAACAATTATGCTCATTTTGAAGATGTTGTATGTTTTGATACAAGTTATAAGAAAAATAAAAATGGTTGGTCGTTTGGCTTCTTTATTGGTGTAAACCATCATAAGGAAAAAAACTATTTCTGGTGTAGCATTATTGTACGTAGGTGTGATGAGAGAGCAACAACATTTAGTTTGTTATTTGATAATTTTTCAAGTTCTATAAATGAGAAGAAAACCAAGAACTATTCTCACAAATCAAGAAGTTGCGATGACAAAAGCATTGTTAATAAAATGGCCTAAGATATGTAATCGCTTGATTTAGTATTATAAGACATGATCCATAAAGATATAAGTGGAAGGATAGACGATATGACATTTATTTGATGCAATGATGATGATTAATGCACATTATATTAATAAATTAAAGGTTATTGGTTTTGTTACTGATCATACAAGTTTTGATTTGTTGAGTCCATTTAAATCTCATTGTTTGAGATCACATAGGACTATCACTATACTATCATCTTCATAAGAAAATGATCTGGAAAGCTCATGAATCAGCACTAAAAACTGGATTTACCTTCATGGAAAAATAGATGGAGAATATTAAAATATTGGGTACTTTACAAGATTGAAAAACTATTGAGTTCTAAGAGAACTTGTGAATTAAGATTGGTAATACTGGTGGTGTACTACAATATTTGCAGAACAATAACAATTACATGATCTGAACTTATTTTATGTTATCCAAGTTGATACATATGGCTTGATAACTACTATTATTTGGGTGGATTCGTGGATGATGATTGATCACGATCATTTTGAGAATGTTGTATATTTTGATACAACTTATAAGAAAAATAAAAATGACCGGTCATTTGCTCTCTTTGTTGGTGTAAACCATCATAAAAAATTTACTTTTAGTGTAGCATTATTGTATGTATGTGTGATGAGACAGTAACAACATTTAGTTGGTCATTTGAAACTTTTATAGAACTATGACTGATAAATAAACAAGAACTATTCAGTCAAATCAAGATGTTGCGATGATAAAATGCATTGTTAATATAATGGTCTGACACATGTCATCACTTGATTTAGTATTATAAGACACATGATCCACAAAGATATAAATGGAAGGATAATTGATAGGACATTTGTTTATTCATGCCAATAGAATAAAAGAGATCGTGCCAGCAAGTCTCACCATCCGAAAACAAGAAATGGTTATGGAACAATAATGAATAATGATGCATGTTATATTGACAAATAGAAGGTATTAGTTTTGTTGCTGATCATATAAGTTTTGATATGTTAAGTCCATCTAATCTCACTGTTTGTGATCACATAGGATTATTGTTGTTCTACAATCTTCACAAGCAGATGATCTGAAAAGCTCATGAATAGCACCAAAAACTAGATTTGCCTTCATAGAAAAACAAATAGGAGAATGTTAAAATGTTGGGTATTTTTCAAGATTATAATAACCATTTGAGTTCTAAGAGAACTTTTGAAATTAAGATGGTGATACTGGTGATGTACTAGAATATTTGCAGGAAAAGTAGTTACATTATCTGAACTTCTTTTAAGTTTTCCAAGTTGATGCATATGACTTGATAACTACTATTATTTGGATGGATTCGTGGATGATGATTGATTATACTTATTTTGAGTATGTATGTTTTGATAGAACTTAAAGGAAAAATCAAAATGGTCGGCTGATCGTCCTCTTTAATGGTGTAATCCATCATAAAAAAATTATTTTTGGTGTAGTATTATTGTACTTACGTGCGATGAGACAACAACATTTAGTTGGTTATTTGATACTTTTTCTAGAGCTATGAATGAGGAATATCCAAGAACTATTCTCACAGATCAAGAAATAATGATGCACGTTATATTGATAAATATAAGGTTATTGGTTTTGTTGCTGATCATACAAGTTTTGATTTGTTGAGTCCATTTAAATCTCACTATTTGAGATCATATAGGACTATCATTGTTCTACAATCTTTACAAGCAGATGATTTGGAAAGCTCATGATTAGCACCAAAAAGTGGATTTGATATCGAAGTTGATGCATATATATGACTTGATATCTACAATTATTTAGGTGGATTCTTAGATGATGATTGATTACGCTAATTTTGAGTATGTTGTATGTTTTGATAGAACTTTTAAGAAAAATAAAAATGGTCGATCGTTTGCCCTCTTTGTTGGTGTAAACCAACATAAACAAAAATTTATTTTTAGTGTAATATTATTATAGGTACGTGTGATGAGACAAAAACAACATTTAGTTGGTTATTTGATACTTTTCCTAGACCTATGAATGACAAACAACCAAAAACTATTCTCACAGATCACATATCACAAATCTTTCCTAGACCTATGAATGACAAACAACCAAGAACTCTATCGTTGTTAATAAAATGGCATGACACATGTCATCGTTAGATTTAATATTATAAGACACATGATCCATATAGATATAATGAGAAGGATAATCAACAAGACATTTGTTTGGTCATGTCAAGGGTAAAAACAAAGAATAAAAAAGGATTGTGCTACAAGTTTCACAACCTTGAAATAAGAAATGGTTGAGGTTAAATGATGAAGATTGATGCACGTTATATTGATAAACTGAAGGTTATTGGTTTTGTTGCTAATCATACATGTTTTATCTATTTAGTTCGTCTAAATCTCACTGTTTGAGATCACATAGGACTATCCCTATTCTACAATCCTCACAAGCAGGTGATCTGGAAAGCTCATGAATAGCACTAAAAATTAGATTTTTCTTCATGGAAAATGTAGGGTACTTTTCAAGATTATAAAAATTATTTGAGTTCTTAAAGAACTCATGAAATGAAGATTGGTGATACTGGTGGTGTACTAGAATATTTATAGCTAAAACAATTATATGATCTAAACTTCTTTTATGTTATCCAATTGCATAAGACTTCATAATTACTATTATTTGGGTGGATTCATGGATGGTGATTGATTATGTTCATCTTGGAGATGTTGTATGTTTTGATATAACTTATAAAAAGAATAAAAATGGTCGATCGTTTGCCCACTTTGTTGGTGTAAACCATCATAAGCAAACAATTATTTTTGGTGTAGCATTATTGTACGTGCGTGTGATGAGACAACATCAATATTTAGTTGGTTATTTGATACTTTTACTAGAGCTATGAAATGTGAAACAACCAAAAACTATTTTCACGGATCAAGATGATGCATTGACAAAAGTGTTGTCAATAAAATTACCTTACATATATTATAATCCAGTAAGGGTATAACTTGCACAAAGTCTAAAAAAACCAAAATAGAAAAAACAATGACTTATAATGTTTCCTCTTCTATTATAGAGAAATGATTCAAAAATATAGAAGATGAGCAAGTCGAGTTGAGATAACCTCTTACGTTAAGACAAAACAAGCCAAGATAGTGCTCGTTGGAACGTGTTGTCTCTAAGATAAAATGACTTTTTCTTGAGGGAAATAGCACCACAATCCTCTAAGCTCCGACGGACTCCAGCAACTGAGAACTAAACTGTAATTGATGTAGGTGGAAAATAATTTTTGAGGTAGATAGAGATAGCACTTTTGCAAGTTTATGGAATACATGGCATGACTCCCTATTTATAAACTCCACTGCAGGGGTTACAACCTGAGAATTGATGAGATTTAAGGCTAGGTGTTATAATAGCTATTAACCATTATCGAAACCATGTAACAGGCCTCATAAAGCAAGTGCAACGGCCCATTTCGAATTCAAAAAAATAATGGCAAAGTAGCTCGAACCATGACTCACAACAACTCTTCAAACGAACTACATAGCTAGGGCTCATCATGGCTCGTAATGACACTTCAAACTTGAACCACACACTAGGGCTCGTCAGATCATTGTGCTCATTTCCAAGTAGTAAATATATATATAGGGCTCAAGCTCAGCTCAAGACTAAGGCCAATTTACCCCATGTCTTGTAAAGAACCAAGACCTACACCTGGACCGAGCAGAGTGCGTACGTGTGTGGTCCACAAGCCTACTTACTCTAAGAGTGTATTAATTACTAAACCCATATAGCAAAATTATATTTAAACTTGTTTTAATTGAGTTAAACTAAATATGGGATAAATGATTCTTCACATTCCAACATTTAATTATTCAATTAATTTCATTTCAAGTGGCTAATTTTAATTATTAATTTCTCACTCGTGAATTTCAGTATTGAGAAATTCAACATACCTCGATTATCTTCTCCAAATATAGATTAATCTTTTGGTATTTAGTTCTCTAAGAATTAATTTTATAGCCACAAAATTATTGGCCAAAGTGGTGACACCAACCACTAGCACAAAATCAATTTCTAACAATCCCCCACATGATTGGACATTAATGCATTTATGAATACAGACTATCAGTTCAATCCTCGAGAAACAAGTATTTCATTAGGATAGGTAGCTTTTCCTTGACCTTTCTTTAATGAACATCGTCGGGTGTACCGACGCCTTAGTAGACACAATATCTTGAACTATTTCAGCTTAATGCGCATCTAGTCAACAATCCTCAATGCATTTGTTCTCACATTTTTGTCATTTTTGGCCATTGACACTTTTTCGGGTTCATAAGTGTTCTTTTGAAGTGGCCACCACTTCTCACTTATATAGGTGATATCTATTCGAGTATCCTATCATACTCTACCTCATTGAGTTATTTAAGAAATCATTAAGTCATAATACTTAACCTCACCACATATGCATGCCTATACATTTGACTTGCTCTCTTGGGACGAATTTGAAGATTTGAATCTTTCAAGTGTTCCTATAAATTTTCACAACTTAATTTTCCCATTGAATCATGTTTTTTGGGATCTTTAGTCTTCCTAGTTGGGTTACCACTTACAAAGTTTTCAATTTGTAGATTTTAATTTCATTCCCTCTAGCAATTTATTCATTAGATTTCAATTTAATCCTTTAATTAATAGATATGCTGGATTATCTTTTGACTTTACATTGTCAATTGACATTATGCCACTCAAGATCAGTTGTCTCACGATTTATGTCAATGGCGTATATGTCTAGATGTACCATTGTACATTTTATTCATTGCTCTATTAATCGTGGTTTGACAATCACAATGAACCATTACGGTTAACTCTGACTTACTCCAACATAGAATGTCTTCTATGAAATTTCGAATCCACTCAAATTTTTCTCCACAACCTTATCCAAGGTTATAAACTCAGATTTCATGGTGGATCGAACTATACACGTTTGTTTGGTTGACTTCCATGATACAACATTGCTACCTATATTGAATATATAGTCACATGTGAAAAATGAATCCTTAGTCTTAGAAATCCAATTAGCATGACTATACTAAACAATGAAATACCTCGTGTAATTTAACCCAAAATTAGGAGTATACTTTAAATATTTCAAAACTCACTAGAGATCTTCAATGTTGTTTGCTTGGGTTACTTGTGAACCTACTTTATTTATTCACAGAGTATGCAAGGTCATATATAGTACAATTAATAATGTACATCGAATTACCTATGATCCTTGTATATTTAGTTTGAGCCACAGATTTATCTAGGTTTTTACTCAAATGCACATTGAGTTCATGAGGTGTTTTGGTAGGTAGATCGTCTTAAGCGATGAAGTTCGTGATTTGTATCAACAATAACTTCATGGTTAATACCCATGATCAACATATCATCCATGTAAAAACACACAATGATATAACCTTAGGTGTGCCTTTAACATACACATTTGTCACATCCATTGATATTGAAGCCATTTTACAACATTGTTTTGCCAGATTTCACATGTCATTGTTTAAGAGCTTGCTTAAGCCCATACAATGACTGAATTAGTTTACACACCTTTCTTTCTTGACCAAGTGCCAGAAACCCTTCAGGTTGTATATATATTTCATCTTCTAACTCACCATTCAAGAGCACATTTTTTATGTCCATTTGGTATATCTCAAGATTGTGCAAAACAACAATCGAGAGTAGCACACGAATGAAGATAATCCTCGTTATATACGAGTAAGTATCAAATAAATCTTTTTTTTATTTAAAGCTTTTAGCTACTAGATGAGTTTTGTAATTATCAATGTTTCCATTAGCCTTATGCTTCTTTTTAAAGATCCACTTGTATCTTCAGGGCTTGCAATAAGGTGTGAGATCAACTAAATCTCATGTGTTATTTTGCATTATGAAGTTAATTTCACTATTGATTGCTTCTTTCCAGTGTGGAGTGTCTGGTCTAGACAGAGCTTCTTTATCGACTTCTACTAGTAATTATCCAACATGTAAGTGATGAAATTAGGGCCAAAGGTCTATCAATTTTCGCTCTTTTGCTACTTCTTAGTTTATCAACCACTGGATTAAAACTACTTGTAGCTTCTAGAGTTCTCTTGTTTGAGGAACTCACTTCTATCATTTCTTTACAAGAATATATATTTTTGTAGAACACCGCATTCCTCGATTTATCATTGCCCCTTCAGTCATATTTGGTACCTTTGATTTGTGAATTAGGAAATGATATGTGCTATTATTGAAGGTATATCCCATAAAGATACAATTCATCGTTTTAGGATTGATCTTAAGTTGTTTGGGAGGTGACACCTTAACTTTACCCTAATACCCTCACACTTTTAGGTATTTATACGACAGTGTACGTTATTTTTCATAATTCATAAATGATTTCATTCCTTTCTTTTTAAGGAATTTTGTTAAGTATGTAATTTGCTATTAAAATAGCTTCCCCCACATGTTATGTGGTAGTCTAGAATTTGTTAACATAACATTCATCATCGTTTTAAGAGTTCATTTTTCGTGTTCAACCACACTATTAGATTGTGGTGAGTAAGAAGCCATTGTTTGATGAGTTATGACACTTGGTGAACACAACTCCTCAAACAGTTTTATCTACTCTCCACATCTATCACTCTGAATTGCTTTGATCCGGCTACTTAGTTGATTTTCTACCTTATTTTTGTAATTCTTGAAAGCTTCTATAACTTCATCTTCACATTTTCAGAGGTAAACATAACAACATCTTGTGCAGTCATCAATAAAAGTAATAAAATCATTTTTTACTTCTTTAGTTTGTACAAGTTTTAAGTACATTCATCAGTATATATAAATTAACTGTAAAGGTTTCGTATGCCATCTATCGAATGAATAAACATTTTAGCCATTTTAGCTTCAACACAAACTTCACATTTCTTTTGTGTTTTTATCTCATTGATTTTTTAGCAAATCCAAGATACTAATCTTTTTATAATATTAAGATTAGCATGTCTTAATTTATTATGTCATAAATCAGAACACTCAACATGATACATAGCCATTACATTCATCTTAAATAGGTCATTGGTTAAATAACTCATACCCAGGAAAACACCATTTTGGTGAGAATAAACTTCTCAACCTCAAACACTAGTCTAAATCCATGTTGACCAACAACGAACCAAATACTAGGTTTCTGTGGATATTCAAAACATGCAACACATCATTTAAAGTAAGCTCATTCCCAGAAGTAAGCGTCAACACCACATTTTCAGTTCTAACCACTTCAGATGAGACTTGATTTCCCATGTAGAGCTACCTCCCAGACACAACTTTATAGGTGGAAAACATATTTCTATCAAAGTAAACGTGACAAGTAGCTCCAGTGTCTATAAACTACTCCATTGAGTTGTTAATTATATTGACTTCAAACACCACAACACACAGATCAAGGTCATTAAGATCTTTGTCATGCTCAACAACATAAGCAATGTTGTTCTTTTCTTTCTTATTCTTTGGCTTTCCACAATTATTATAATTTCCCATGAACTTCGTGGCTTTGTAAGCTTCTTACTCTTCTCATTGTGATTAGGGTATGTACATTTTTTATTTTTGTTCTCCAATAGATTTACCTTGGCATTCTTAGGGAACCTAATATTAGATTAGACTTCCGATTATTCTTCTCAATTTAGAGCTTGTCGATCAAGTCACCGAGGGTCATTTTCTTACACTTATGCTTTAGGTAGTACTTGAAGTCCCTACAACTAGGGTGGAAACTTCTCAATCATACAGCCTACAATGAAAATGTCAAACAAAACCATACATTCGGCATGGACCTCGTGCACCACAAGTTAGAACTCTTGCATTTGATCTATCACTGGATGATTGTCCACCATTTGGTTCTCATAAAACGTGTTACAACCAAAGTTTTCATCGGTATCCTCAGTTTTGTACTTTTTCTCTAGAGCCTCCCAAAGTTCCTTAGTAGACTTAGCATTGTCATACAGGTTGTACAAAGTGACACTCGTACATTTTAAGATGTAGCTATTGCATAAAAAGTCATTGCACATCCAAGCATCAAGTATAGCTCGTGCTTCCAGATTCATATAATCCTCAACGACAGAAACATCCTGCTTTAAATACATCACCACTCTAACAGTGGTCAAACAAAACAACATCTGTTGTTGCTATTTCTTGAAGTTCTAACTAGTGAACTTCTCCAATTTCTCAATAGTGGGAAGAATAGCAGGCCGAGCTATTGTAGGTACAATATGAGTAACAAGAGGGACGACAACATCATATGATTGAGAATTTTTCACCATAGTTGTAAGGACTTCAAGTACTACCTAAAGCATAAGTGTAAGAAAATGACCCTTAGTGACTTGATCGACAAGCTCTGAATTGAGAAGGATAATCAGAAGTCTAATCCAATAATTAGGTTTCCTAAAGATGCCAAGGTAAATCTTTGGAGAACAAAAATAAAAAATGTACATACCCTAATCACAATGAGAAGAGTAAGAAGCCTATAAAGCCACGAAGTTCATGGAAAATAATAATAATTGTGGTAAGCTAAAGAAGAAGAAAGAAAAGAACAACACTACTTATGTTGTTGAGCATGACAAAGATCTTAATGATCTTGATCTGTGTGTTGTGGTGTTTGAAGTCAACATAATAAAACTTTTCATGTATGATCTAAGAGTAATTCCCAACAAATCTGATGAATTACGTTGAATATCTTGTTTTATGTGGTTGATTGTCAAAATATATAATTTGTAGATGTTAATTGTGCAAATGCATGTTCAAATAAGCTTTGCATGTTTGATTATTCTGTCTAAGCTCATTATATGTGTGATAAACTGAGTTAAAATAATTTTCTTGAGATGATGGAGTTATAAAAGTTGAATTTACATTTTAATAAAGGAATTATGTGGGTTTAATCAAATTATGAAAACTTAAATAATTGCATGTCACTTCGATTTATTTGAAATATTTATAATTTGAATTTTTCAAATTTTTAGCATGTTGTTATACATGAAGTTTTGAGTCTGTGGTTAAAATTTGGTAAATTTTGGAGTAGTTTACGAATTATAATGAATTTTCAAATATAACCACATTTCGGATTAAAAAGTTTATAGTTTTAGACTCAAGAAAAATAATTTTACAAAATCCATCGATTATAAGTTTTCAAAATGGTTTCACTATGATTATATAAATGATGTTGGAAGTTTATATTATTTACTATTTATTTCAGAAGGTTTCATCAATTATATCATTTATAAAAAATTTCATTAGGTAGACTAGTTTTAGAGCATTTTTTAACAATTTTTTACTATAGTAAATTATTTATTAAAGCTTGAGTGATTCGAATTTATATCTACTGTTTTAGCATGATTGACTGAGGATTATTATGTAAATGAAATATTATTTTCATGAATTTTAGATGATTTTCTGAATTATTAAAATTGTTATGCTAAAGAACGTATTTTCTACCTACAACTTACTATTTTATTTGAGATATATCTAAAAGTTTTCTATTATTAAAAGTTAACTTTTACCTCTTTTAAAAATGATTTAAGTAATAAAATGAGATCTTGTATGTGAAGTGATGAATCATTTAAGTTTTATAAGTATGAATGTTGGTTTTATGAGTTTAAATGTCTAAGTACCATTTTTTTCCTTCATAATATACATGATCCATGTCTTAAGTTTTATGAGTGTAAATGTGTAAGTACCTTTTTTTTTTTTAGTTTTATGAGTTTAAATGTCTAAATGTAGAAAACCGTTGACCCAGATTTCGAACTGTCGTTTGACGGTTTGGTTTTGGTTCGTGCCATTTTCGAATCGGTAAACCGCCGGTTCGGATTTTGAATTTAATCAATGGTCAAGATTAAATGACCATTGATGATGGACCGCCAAGATTGCCTGAATCATCGGTTTAACCGAACCCGAACCGGCGGTTTGAACCGGCGGTTCGAACCGGCCTGCAATTTTATTATCATTATTTTTTTAATTTTGCATTTGTGTTGAAATATATAAATACTCCTTATCTCTTTTGTGAGTTGCACACCAATTCTTTGCCAATTTCATCCATTCTTGAATCAATGTTTCTCTTAACTCTCAAGCTCACACTTTGATTCTTTCATCAATTTTTCAATTCATCATCAGTTATTATTTAGTCTTCTAGTGCTATCATTTTCTTCTACACTTCTTCTTCTTCTAGTTCTATTTTTTTTTCTTCAATTGAATCAATTATATTTCCATTCTCTTCCAAAAAAAATGTTTAGAAGAGGTACTTCTTCTTCTGTCGGTTCATCTCGTGGAAAAGTAAAGAGTCTTAAGCCACTACCACGATCTTTGCAAGATGATGATGATATCATTGATTCGTATTCTCAATGTAGTCAAGATGATTTGGAGGCCACTTTAGGCCCTAATACCGCGGCTGCCTTTGCCGAAGAAGAAGAAGAGGTGCCTAGAAGAGCAACACAAGAGAGCGACAATACGACATGCACCACTAGAACATCTTCTACTCTTCGAAGTGACATTTTCTCCATTCATTTTAAAAAGGAGAAAGTACCGAATAACAACGTTGATTATAATGTCACGTGTAACCATTGTGGAAAAAGTTACAAATTCAAGCATGGAGGGGGCTATGAGACGTTCAACAATCATATATTGAAGAATCATCCTGACAAGATTGGTAATGATTGATCTCAAACACAAATTCGGGGATATACCGATTCTTCTCGAAATGGAGGTATGGATTCTCTTATTTTTAAATTTAGTCAATTGAACCATAGGAGAGACGTAGTCGAATTAATTGCCAAAAAACATCTTCCATTTCAATTCCCTTGTGATGATAGTTGTGAAAAATATACTAGCACTTACTTACAACCTAGTAGTAGAAAAATATCTACAAATACCGTAACACAGGATATAGAAAAAATAGTAGGAGAGTATAAATATAATTAATTGAAGAATTTAAAATTTTAAAACAAAAACTTTCTATATGTTGTGATATTTGGAAGGATCCTTGTAAGTTGCATGATTATATGGGTATTACTTGTCATTGGATAGATGATGCATGGAACATACAAAAAATTAAATTGCATATATTGATTTTGATGAAAGACATTCGGTTATACACATTGCACAAAAAATTATTCATGTTTTAAATGATCATGGTATAATACAAAAACTATTTTCCATTGGATTTGATAATGCTAGTGGTAATACGACTAGTTTACCTTCACTTATTGAAATTTGTAAACCTCCAATTCAAGGTAATTTTTTTCATATTTGTTGTATGTGTCATTATTTAAACTTATGTGCTCAAGATGATTTAGAATCATTAGACGATCATATTAAACATATTAAAGAGGCAATTTATGAAATTGCTAGATCTACGACATATCATAAATAATGGGCTAAGTTTTTTAAGAAAAATGGAATGGAAGTTAAAAAATTTATAATCGATGTGCAACATTGTTGGAACTCTACATATTACATGCTTCAAGATTCTTATGATTATAGACACATCCTTTGTCAAATTTATAAAGAAAATCCACATGATGACATTATTTTATTTGAAAATTCATGGGATGCATGTCTTAATTTGATTCAACTTTTAAAATTTTTTAAAGAGGCAACTAGGGAATTATCCGGTTGTTATTATCATACTTCTCCATTAGTTTTGGATCAATGTGTAAAAATTACTCTTATTTTCAATGAGTATTCAACATGTCCTATTTTAGGAGACACAATTATAGTGATGAAATTGAAATGGTTAAAATATTTTCATGAGATACCCGATTTATTTTTATGTGCTAAATTATTAGATCCTAGAATTAGAGAAGATGGCGTAGAAAAATTATTAAAAATATATTATAATGCATTGTTCCCAAATTTGCTATTGGGAGAATATGATGAAATTGATTATGTTCCTAATCCTATTGAAGTTGTTGGTAAAGCTAAACAATGGCTAATCGAATTGTTTAAAGAATATAAAGTATTGTTTGGTGATTCTAGTGATGATGTAGTAGTTAATCAAAATGTAGGAGGTAGTAGTCATTCCTCTTCTTCATCTAGTTTTGTTCCGGCTCCGGCTCCGACTCTTAGTCAATTTTATAATTTTTATGATATTAGAACACAAAAACGAGCTAGAGGTTCTAACCCTTGTCAAGAATTAGATTCATATTTAGATGCTACTTTTGAACAAATTTTATTTGAAAATCCTTTGGATCTATTAACAATTATTAAAAAAGAAATATTTGCAAGTCCTGCCTCAACCCTTGCTGTCGAACATGCATTTAGCAAAAGAGGTCATATGATGAATCCAAGAAGATCAAAATTAACGAAAGAGAATGTACAAAACATAGCTCTTCTTGAAGATTGGGTGAGAGCAAATAACTGTCAACAAAATCTTGATTTCTCCTATTTAGACGATGATTGAGATGACATGTATTGGATACGATTCAAACACATCCTCCTCCATCTGAACCAACGTTGACAAATGAAGGTAATTTTAGGTAAGAGAACTACGTGAGCTTTGATTCCTTAATTTTGATAAGGATACGTAGGCAATTTCATTCTAAGTTTGGAAGTTACACTTCCAAACTTAGAATGAAACTCAAGCTCTTTCAATTGTTTTTTTAAGTCTTCAATATTGTTGTACTTTTAGACTTGTAGCATGATTCATGACTGTAATATATTGAGTTGTAATATTTTTTTAATTCATAATTGTAATTTTCACTCATTTTAATCTTGTAGACTCAAGTGGTATTATGTTTTATTGTAATTTTTTGAAAACTTTAAGTTGTAATGGTGTACTTGTACTTGTTAGTTGTATAATTTATTAATTTATAAAAATTTAATAATTTTAATTGATTGTATTTTATATTTTTTATTCAATATATAAATTGTATTTTATATTTTTTATTCAATATATAAATTGTATTTTATATTTTTTATTCAATATATAAATTGTATTTTATTAATTTGAAAATTATTTTACTTATTTAGACTTTAGTAGAAATCTAAAATTATTGCACAAAAAATTTAATAATGCAAAAAAAATTTATTTATGTTCGGCTTGGGCCGTGTCTCCAAACATGGAAAGTTCGGCCTGGGCCATGCAGGAAACAAAACTGGCTGAACTGCTGGTTCCGGTTCTACCGACGGTTTCTGAACCGGAACCGACAGTCCCAATGTTCAGTTGCGGTTCCACCTTGACCGGTTCCCCAAACCGCCATTCGGAACCGAAACCGGTGGTTCGAACCGGTTGAAAATCACTATGATAGGTTAGATAATTATGTTATGTTTTAGTGATATTATTTTTAATTGAGGCACATCAATAAACACCAAAGAATATGTTAAGTAACAAGTGGAGATGAATATATATATATATATATATATATATATATATATATATATGTGGTTAATTGCGTGAAACCCTCTTGTGGTTTCAAAATTCAGCATAAAATCCCCTCGTGGTTTAGAAATTGCGCGAAACTCCCTTATGGTTTTCTAAATGTAGCCAGAAATCCCCAACTCTGTTAATGTTAACGAAAGTGTTATACATGCATCTTTCGTGCGATTTTTTATGTTTTTTTTTTCACATTTTAGGGTATAAAATGACATATGTACCCTTTCATACCTATATAAAAAGCTCATTTTTTGTGCACGTTCTTACAATTGTAAAACTTTCCTTAAAACAAGTTTTCTACACCAATATGTATATTTCTTTCTTTACTTTTTTTTTTCATTTCTTTTTTTTTTTTCACAATGTTCATTTTATTTAATTATTTATTTTATTGATATTATAAGAAAAATGTCTAGTAATTTCTAAGAGATCAATTTCAAAAAATGATGATTGTTTGGATTTGAGGTATATAATTCCATATTGCAATTGTCAACAATTCACTGCAATTAGAGTCGTTGGCCCGAACAAAGATACACGTGGCAAACTATTTTGCAATTGTCGCACTCATTAATGTATATTTTTTCGATGGCTGAAACCAACATCAATTGCGTGGGTCAATGATAGAAATAAAGTACAAATGTCAACTGTGGATCATGAGGATGAAGTGGACTCCAACACTCTTGTAGAATCCAGAATTGAAGAGCTCGTAGTCAACTACAAAAAACTATCATAGAGCATTGATAAATTTGAAAAAACAATCAAGGAATCATCAAGACAATTAGCTTTGTTGTCTTGATACTCCTTCTTATTGTAATCCTATAATAGATAGTTTTTTCAAATAAGATTTTGCTACTTTAAATAAAATGTCTTTTGGAACCAAATGAATGTGGTATTTTTAACTTCGTTTTAATGTTCATGTAATTCAAAACCCTGTGTAAATAAAATAGAAGCACAAAATATAATATCAACAAAATATGGCTCTCACTGCAATCAAACTGTGTTTATCATGCTCTTAGTTTACCTGGTGAATGAGCCAACACAAAATTGCTAACTTAACCACTTTCTTTCTACATGATTAGATGATAAAAATCTTCCAAAATCATGAAGTCATAAGATTAATTGTTGGCACCAACACAAAATAACTAATGTAATTCTACATATTTCGTATCCTGGTACCACCAACATGCAAAAAATAAATAAATAAATTCAAAAACCAAAACACAGTTTCATCTCAAGAAATTACCTCAATATTTTTTCTTGGATTTGGGTGCACTTGAATTTGATTGAGAACTCACTGTCTGTTTTGTTCTTCTTTTGGGTTGGGCTTGCTTTCTTGAAATTTTCACCTTTGCAACTCCAATGGAAGGATTCTCAACATTTGATATTTGAGACTGTGATTGAGGCATCTACATAAATTAAGAACAAATTATTTACAAGATAATTTATTTCTTCAAGATATTAAGAATACATACCTTATCATAATTATATACCCAATCAAAATTTTAGTGTACATACTTACCTTGTCATAATTAAACACCCAACCAAAATTTTGTTTCACATCATAGTCAACCATTTCTTCGTGTGTAGGTTCAGTGGGGATTGTCGATTTAGTGGGGTCAGCAAACACCTTGTTTAAATGTCATTCAATTAGAATGTAAATTAAGAAAAAAGTTAAGATAGAATAAGAAAACTTAATGATATTCATACTTACTTGCTCTCTTTCTTTTTCTTGCCTTGATGATTGACCTTGTTCATGATTTTGTTCACAATCTTGTTCTTGAGAAGGCAACTAACAAAAAATAAAAATATTATTAAATTTATTTATCGATATTAAAAACAATAAAATAGATAAATATAAAACTAAAAAACAGTCATCAAAAGGAAAATAGTATTAACTTTATTAGTTGATATTAAGAAAAGTAAACTAAGGAAAATTTAAAATTGAAAAAAAGTGAATACCTTAAAATTCATTATTATTAAATTTATCTATATACTATTAAATTCATTTGTCGATATTAAGAAAAGCAATGTGGGGATAATTTTAAATTTTAAAAAAAGTTAATACCTTAGAATTTTATAATAATAAACATATATATCATTAAAATTATTTACTTATAAATTATTAAATTCAATTTTTCGATATCAATAAAAGTAAAGTAAGGAAATTATAAAATTGGAGAAAATGAATAAATTAGAATTCATTATTAATAAACACATATATTATTAAATTATCTATCGATATCAAGTAATGTAAGAAAAATATAAAATTGGAGAAAATCTATAACTTGGAATTCATTATCAATAAACATATATATTATAAAATTTATTTATCGACATATTTTAAATTCATTTATCGATATCAATAAAAGTAATTTTAAGGTAAATATACAATTGGAAAGATGTTGAAACCTAAGAATTGTTGTAAGTCCTTTTATTGTGGCCTAACTTGCCACATTTACCACATATTGTGGTTAAACCTTTCCTTGATGCTTTCGTTTGAGAATTTCTGTCATTATCATCAGTTTTGCTCTTCTTCTTAGGTCAATGATGGAGATGAAGCCGCACTACTTTACTTTGAGAAGCAAGACCCGATTGTGATCAAGACTTGAGTTATATATGCTTGGAGTTATTTATTGCTTTTATTTATTTATTTAAGTCTTTTGGACCCTTTTTATTATTGGGCCTTTTATTAGGAACCCAATTGTGGGGAAGTATTTATATTTCTGGTATGACTTTGTTTAGAGACAGATGATTATGAAATTGAATTTCTAGGGTCTTCCTATTGCCTATCTACAGTATTCTCTGAATCAATGTTAGATAGAAGGTGTTTTGTTCATCCTATACGTCCCGCTGCATCAGTTGGTATCAAATTGTCAGGCCACGCTCTTACGATGCCGCCTCGCTGGGAACTTAATTGTGATGCCGCCATAGTGTAATGTTTGGATAATCTCACAACAGAATTGGCCAACGTTGTGCAGTTACTTACTCTTCAGGCCCCTGCCAGACCCCACATTCAGCGTGCTCCCCACGTAGTTCTTCTGCCCGTTCACCATGTTGACGATGCCGACGTTTCCGATGATGAGGAAATGATCGATAACCCTTTCGCTCCTCTGGCGCCTAGGGTTGATCGCCATGCTGAGGACCTCCGTTCATGGGAGTGCAATTTTAAATTAGATATTGAGATATTTCTACTTCGGTTTTGATGAGACAATGTAACTTTAGAGAGAAAGTTAGAGTACCCATTTTTCCATGTTTTATAAATGGAACTGTAATATAATAGTCTAAGTTTTGTAATGATACATTCTGGAGAGAAAGAGAAAACTATTCGGAACTGTTTTCTGGACTTAGAAAGATGAAGAAGGATCAACAAGCAGATGGAGCAGAAAGTCAACTGAAGCCTGGAAGTTCTCTGAATCAGAAAGCTGGCACTTATAGTAAGCAAGTATTAAATACCGATCAGGAAGCTGTAAGTCTGATTTACTCATTTAAGACAGTACGAGGAATGAAGTATTGAATGTTGTACGAGGATGGCTCCTGCTGAGGACTCGTTAGATAGAAGTATGTGCTAAGACAATACTACAATGCCACCTGGACCTACGGCTCCGCATAGTCTATAGCCAAGGAGTGGCACCATTAATGCAAATCAGAGGAAGACATGACTCTCAATCTAATCTGTCCCTGGCGCATTAATTGCAAAGATTTGCAAGATCATTTCAAAATTGAAAAAAGACAATGCCTTCCTTCAACGGACATTTCTCCACTGATATAAATAGAGGGTTAGAGTGACCATGAAAAAAAAGGAGACTGGAAAAAAGCACAGCTAAAGCTTTGAACTTCACAAGTTTTGTTATTCTCAAAACATATCAAGGCCAGTCACTCAACCTTTGAAGCAGTCTACCATTCAAGTGTTCGAGCTCATCAAGTTCAAGACTGATTTCACCGCAACAGTTGAAGAAACCCTTTTTATCTTTTAACCATTGTGTTGTGTGCGCTAGGTTGTCTTTGGTGTAACTTAGTTGATAAGATTGGATCCTTACTAAGTGTATAGTCTTTGTATAGGCTATTTGCCATGTGTGGGATTGTGTACCCTGTGTGGGTTTGTGACCAAAGAATCTGGGATTCTATAGGTTTAGCTTGTTAGGAAGATATTTGTAAAGTTGGGCTTGTAATTCGAACTGACCTAACGAAGTTCCTCATCTGGGAAAGAAAAGAGTGGACGTAGAAGACTTACACCACCTTCGAACCACTATAAGCCATAAGTGTTTATCTACTTTATTTTGTATGTTGCACTTTACTTACTACATATCTATCCTGCTGCATACATCATAAGCATCTTGTGAAAAGACTTTGTTAAAATCATATTTGAAAAGGAAATT
The DNA here is from genome assembly GCA_946896805.1 of Scutellaria galericulata. Lineage (NCBI taxonomy): Eukaryota > Viridiplantae > Streptophyta > Magnoliopsida > Lamiales > Lamiaceae > Scutellaria > Scutellaria galericulata. The sequence continues at coordinate 8,124,764 of OX335798.1, read as the reverse complement.
GGTTTGCAAAACAGAAACTCTATCTAAGTTTATTTTGCTACAATCTAATACCGAGTCAGGAACCTGAATTAGCCTTTTGCCAGGTTACTGATTCGAGACAGGTTACTACATTCCTCAGTGAATCAGGAACCTGTTAGATAGAAAAGTTTTTAAAATCGATAGAGGTTTATTCACCCCCCTCTGAACCTCTGACCACTTGGGACCAACATTAGATTTGTCAGAATTCAATTGTGGTCTTGAACCCGAAGAATTTATTGATTAGATTATTGCGGTTGCAGATATTTTGGAATCCAAACACTTTTATCTTGATCGTCGGGTACCACTGGTGGCTACTCGCTTGCGGGGTCGTGCGGCCTCTTAGTGGCGCCAGGCCAAGATCACTCGTGCACGACGCGGTAACTCTAAAATCATACACTGGGAAAAATTTAAGAAACATCTGCAACATGAATTTCTCCCTTTCAATTATGCACGGACTTTGTACCAGAAATTCTAGAATTTACGCCAGGGTTCACGTTCCATTAATTCGTACACTGATGAATTTTATCAGTTGATGTCGCGCACTCAAATTCATGAATCTGAGGACCAGTTGATATCGCGATATGTGGGCGGTTTACGTCTCCAATTCCAAGATGTTCTAAATCTTCTTACACTAGTTTCTGTATCTGAGGCGCATCAGTGCACCGTCGTCCTTGAATGATAGTTGGCCCGCTATAGGTACGTCGGTTCCTTTTTCGACTCAACCTGGTCGCTTGATTGCGCCATAGGGTCCTCCCGATTCACGTCCGTTGGGTAGCGGGTCCGGTGTCCCTGCCTCTTCTCACCAAGCGGGCTCCTCTTCGGCCCATTAGCCACCACATACGGGCCCTTGCTTTACTTGCGGTGAGCCTGGACACTGCATGGCTAATTACCTCAAACATGGGGGTGCACACGGCTTGCTCATTGAGGAATACAATGAAGAGCAGGATCTTCCCCCAGCCTTTGATGAAACCGAACCTGCTAAGATCCGTGAGGCATATTTATCTGGCGATACAACTCTTGTGGTGAAGCATACTCTCCTAACTCCTCGTTCGCCTACGGACTCCGTTCAACGTCACTACACCAAGCTTTTTTCTCTCTTAATTTGGCTGCTTTCTCATTTGCTCTTCTGCTCTCTGTGTTTTTTTCTCCCTTATGAATCTTTGTGTCATTTTATAAATATTCCTTCTATGATCCTCAGCTTTATCAAAAAATATATCAACATCATCTGGACCTTCTAAATCCTCAAACAGAAGGATTTTCATACTCTTTTTCTAAATTTGAGTTATCCTCATCAGGTATATAGTTGGAATCATCACTATCAGTACAACTAATTTTGACCCCATCTAGTCTTACATCCATCTACTCACCAATATCAGCACTATTTATTTATGTCTCACTCATCCCAAATATATTCTTATCTATCTGCTCACCAAAACCAGTCATATTTATTTCTGCACTCATTCCAAGAATATCCTCATCCATGTGATCACCCAAATCAGCCATATTTGATCCATCCTCATCCATAGCAAGTATATCATCATTCATTCTCTCATCACTCCTATGTATATCTTCACTAATTTCTTCCTTATCAAATTCCTCATCTAATTTTTCATCTGCGTCTTCTTCACGTAATTTTTCATTCTGCTCAATCTCAGGTTCCACATCTCCCCCAACATATTCCAAAAGCTCAACATCTTTCAAAGGAGAAGTATGACCATGATCATCTACAATCAATGGTGCTGGATCATCCTAAAAAAATAATGGAATGACCAATAGCCCATCATATTTTCTCACCAATCTTAGCAAATCTAAGACTGTTTTAATTGCTATTAGAGTCTTATCTGAAATAGCCCCAGGCTTGCAACTATACACAGTAACTGAAGTTGTTTTACCATTAGTTTTTGAATACATATCTAGTAGATCTAGATAACATAATTTGTCTTTATCATTATGCGGGATAGTCATTCTCCATCCTCCAAAATATTTAATTTTTGGGAGTCCCCAAACGATTTCACCGCCCACATACACATTAAACATCACAACATCCATTATCCTACAATAATAAAATAATATAAATAATAATGAGTGTGGGGACCAAAACAATAAAATACAACTATCAGAGAGACAAAAAGATTATAAATCCTCAAATATAAATATGAAACCAGAGAATATAAATTCTATATCAAACAACTTGGGAGACAGAAAGAATATAAATCAACCTAATAAATTAAACTAAACCCTAGAACATAGCTATAAGAACCTCAAATCTTTCTACTTTTTTCATTTTTTTTTCTTTCTGAAAAGTTCACATTCTGAAATCAACTTTAACAAAATCAACCCACCAAAAAATGATTAATAAACTAAATTTGCAAAACACAAACAAAAAATAATAGAGTGAAATTGAAACATACCTTGTACCTGTAATCAGGTTCTCTTTTTACCAAAAATCACGATTAGCAACAAATTTTTCTTTGTTTACTTCTCTAATCGTCCACTTCAAATAAATTTCTCAAAGAAATCAATCGGTTCTAACATTTTGTATGGATTTTTTGAATCATGTTTTGACAGAAAATCCTTATTTCACTTATGTGCTCTCTCTCTCTCTCTAACTCAATTGTGTTGTTTGGAAAAAAAAGTCAACAGTCCAACTTTATGTATGAAGGGTATAAGGGGAAATATGGTTGAAAAATTAACACCATTAGCTTTCTTTAGAAAAATGGGAGCGCCGACTACATTTAGAAAACCACAAGGGATTTTCGCATAATTTCTAAACCATAGGGGGATTTTATGCCGAATTTTGAAACCATAAGGGGGTATTCGCACAATTAACCCTATACACACATGTGTGTGTATGATATATAATTGAAATGCGACTTAAATTCTAAAAATGAATGAACATGTCGAGTGCAGTACAGGATGACCAGATACTTTAGGAGTTATAACTACTTTCAAGTCAAATATCAAAAGTGGGTAACATTTATTTACAGTTACATTGATTAGAATAACTCATATGTTGAGTATGATGACACAATATGACATCTTCAGGTGTAGTAACGGACCTTGGAGTTATGCTAAGTCGACGAACCTTTAAGTTATGTCAAATTAACGGACATTGGGCCAGATCTTTTGGACCTTAGAGTTATGCCAGGTTGACGGACCTTGGAGCCAGGTCTTCAGACCTTGGAGTTTATGTTAGATCTTCAGACCTTGGAGATGATGTATTTAACATATTTATTAATCTTTTAGTGTACCGGTTTATAACCGTTATCTACTAAGAGATTTCAAATCTTATGTTGCTATATTTCAAACAGAATGAAAACCGAAAAACTGAATCAAACCAATCAAATCGGCTTGGTTCAGTTTTATATGCCTAAGTTGTTTTTGTTAGATTGAAAATTTAGGAACCGAATAAAATTTTGGTTCAGTATTATCTTGAGAAAAAATCAGTTACCTGAACCGAATCAAAAAATATATACTTATTTAGGATTTTATATATATATATATATATATATATATATATATATTAAATTAAGAATTGATCAATTAGAGTCAGACTACTTTAGTTTCAAACTCAAAAAAATTGAAATTTTCAGAAGAATCCCCAGTTCTTCCCTCATTCCCAACTCTCTTTGTGACATTTCTTTTTGAAGATTTCTGTAAAATGGTAATAATCTTCTCATCTCTTTTCTTTTACTTTTTTTTCAGACAATTTTTCATTCTCTTTCGATCTAGGTATGTATCTATTAGTATCTTCTGTAAAATAGTTTAACTTTGAAACTAATCTTTGTTTATGTCAATTTCTTTTATCTATTATTATGTCTGGATAATTAACACAAAAGTTCCATCTAATTATGAATCCAGTACTACTTTAATTTGGTTATCCATAGTTGAGATTCTTGATTTTAAAATAATTTTTTTTTGTAGGATTTGAGGTTTTTTCTAAAATAAGCTTTCTACTTATCTTATGCAGTTTTTTCTTGGAATTAATAAATATTCCTCTTGTTTTATGGTCAGAATACTAAACAAATTGGTGTTTTGATGTTTTTTTATGGGTATTATATAATTATTGTTGCCGCATGTATGAATTTGAAGATAGGTAGTGTGTGCAAAGACTTTGAATTTTTTTCGAGAATTGAGTTACATTAAGGAGTAGGGATTTTCCAATTCTTTTAGTTTCATTTCACTCAATCAATAAATTGACAAAAATTAACTTTATGCACTATTTTTTCAGGTTGATAACACCATCTTTATATCATTAGACTCACAACAACATGAAGATCAAATTGAAGTAGAAGAATTACCTTCGATACTTCATTCTCGAAAAACAACTAATAAGACTACAGTGGAAAGCGCGAGTTCTAAAGCCTAAAGAAAGAAGTCTATAGAAAAGAGGAAAAAAGCCAATGGAAAAGAGGTCTGAAGCATGGGATCACTTCACTTCATTCGTAGATGAAACTGATGGTAGGAGAAAAGCAAAGTGCAACCATTATGGTAACATTATTTTTGTGATCCTAAAAAGATTGACACTTCTAATTTGAAGAATCACATCACTACTTGCAAAAAACATCCACAAAGGATAGGCACAAATCAAACTCAAATGTATTTACAATCAATAGGAGATTGGGTGAATAATCTTAAGAACTGGTCATTTGATTAATTACATGTACGATCAAAGTTCTTTTACATGATAATTGTTGATGAACTTCCGTTCAAGTTTGTGGAGTGAGATGGGTTTATAACTTCTATGGCTGCTGCACAATCATTGTTTAAGATTACATTTCGTTGGTCTATTTCATGAGATTGTTATCGGTTGTTTCATGATGAGAAAACAAATGCAAAATTGGTTTAAAAAATCTGGTCAAAGTATATGTATTACTACTGATACTTTGACTTCATTGCAAATGATTATATGTGTATCACTGCACATTATATTGATGAGGATTGGAAGTTGAACAAAAAGATCCTCACTTTTTTCACTAATTGTAATCATAGAGGTGAAGAATTAGCAAGAACAATAGATGGTTGTTTGCGTGATTGAGGAGTTGCAAGAGTGTTTTTTGTTATTGTGGATAATGCTAGCTCAAACGATACATGTGGTGCCTATTTAAAAACGAAGTTAACTGCTCGAGATTGTTTTGTGGCAAAGAGAGTATATTCATATGAAGTGCATTGCCCACATTATCAAATTGATAGTAGTTGACGGGTTAAAGGAAATCAATCCATCAATTAAAAATGTTTAGGAAGCAATTAGATGGGTGAGACAATCTCCATCTAGGTTGACAAAGTTTAGGGAATGTTGTGAAGATAAAGATATAAGAAGTAAAAGTTTGTTGTGCTAGATGTTTCTACAAGGTGGAACTCACTACAAGAATTTCGGGATTTAACAACGGTTTTTACCCGTTGTTAAATCCAGTTTTTGAGTGTTGTTGTATCCAGCGTTGCAAAAAAAATTTCGCTATTTAACAATGGTTTAAAAGTGTTGTCTTCTTTAGATACGACAACGCTTTTAAACCGTTGCACAAAAGTGTTATCTTTTTTTAAATTAACTATTAAATAGGACGCTAACATCATCAAAACACTGACACATTAGCATCACACGTCATCATAGTGACACATCAGCATGACACGTCAGCATACATGGCTGACATCAGTGATGACATCATTATAGCCAGGTCCTCAAATCACTAGACCACTGGTGCATTATGTAATAATATTCTACTTGCATTTCTTTTATTTCAATTTTTGATATTTTTCAATTTTCTATTATCATATATTTTTTGTTAATTTTTATTATTTGTATTTTTTTAATATATTTTAAAAGGTTAACAATATATATATATATATATATATATATATGGAAGATTAATGACTAATTAACATAAGATAATATAAGATAACATCATAAAATAATTACACTTTTCAAATTTAATTTAATTAAAAAACAATTAATATTATCATATATTTTTTGTTAATTTTTATTATTTGTATTTTTAATATATTTTAAAAGGTTAAAAATATATATAATTGGAAGATTAATGACTTATTAACATAAGATAATATAAGATAACATCATAAAATAATTAAACTTTTCAAATTTAATTTAATTAAAAAACAATTAATATTATTACATATTATTTGTTAATTTTTATTATTTGTATTTTTAATATATTTTAAAAAGTTAACAATATATATAATTGGAAGATTAATGACTAATTAACATAAGATAATATAAGATAACATCATCAAATAATTAAACTTTTAAAATTTAATATAATTAAAAAATAATTAATATTATTACATATTTTAATTTTAATTTTAATTATTTGTATTTTTAATATATTTTAAAAGGTTAAAATATATATATATATATATATGTATATATATATATATATAATTGGAAGATTAATGACTAATTAACATAAGATAATATAATTAGATAACATCATAAAATAATTAAATTTTTCAAATTTAATTAAAAAAACAATTAATATTATCACATATTTTTTTATTAATTTTTATTATTTGTGTTTTTAATATATTTTAAAAGTTTAACAATATATATATATATAATTGGAAGATTAATGACTAATTAATATGTTTAGTAATGTTTAATATAATTTCATTTTAAGACAATTATAAAATATACTAGTGCATATTTTTAATATATTTTATAAAAATACTATTTTTTAAAATTATGAGTTTTTTCGTATAAGATAATATTAATACAAATAATATAAGATAACATTATAAATTAATTAAAATTTTTAAATTTAATTAAATTAAAAAATAATTAATTTATAATTAACACAACACATAAATAAAAAAAGATTGCACAATGGGTTGTCTATTGGCGAAAAAGTACTATGAAAAGACAACGCATAAAAGCGTTGCATAAAAGGGTTGTCTATTTTTTTAAAAATACGCTATTTGACAACCCTTTGAAAAAAGTGGTGCACAAATGCGTTGTCTATTTTTAAAAAAATACGCTATTTAACAACCCTATAAAAAAATGTTTTTTCCAAAAAAAATGTTATCTTTGATTGAATTTTTTGAACAAAGACAACGCTTTTCGGAAAAAGGGTTGTAAATTCAAAAAGACTACACAAATTCATAAAAAGGGTTGTCTTTGGGGGTTGTTGTTTCCTATTTTTCTTGTAGTGACTCCACCTATATGATGCTGGATGTAGCACCCCGGACCAAAAATGAAGCATAATTGATTACTTAAATATGAAACCCTTAATTATTTTATTATGTGTGTTCTAGACTGTTTAAATTAATTTTGTGCGTTCTAGAAATGTGATATATGCATGTTTTAGATGGAAGAATAATTTAGTCACAGAACATAGAATATAATTTTACCACGCGATGCGTATTTGAAAAACGAGAAGATAGAGACAAACTAGAGGTCAATCGGAGATCCGTAGCTCAAATGACGATAAAAAGGGCGAAATACGAAGTTTCGGAAAAACGAATGGTAGAATCTTGAGGGTAAAAACAATATTCCCTAAATAGTAAAAGGAATATTCCCTGGATGGTAACTTTCCAAAAATTTATATAAATAGAGGCTTATTCAATTCAAAATTCATAGTTTTTCCGAACGAGCCGAAAGTGACGAAAACATGTAAGTTTCTCTCTCCTCCCTCTTCTCTCTCTTCACTGTTTTCCGACAGACCGCCGCTGCCGGGGTTCGCCGAAAAATTTCAAAGTTATGGGTTTCGGCCGATTTTCGCACAAATCGTAGCCCTCAATGAGACGAGTCTAGGACAGCTTCTGGAATTCCAATCTGATGTCTCATTCGCCGGGAAACGGCAAAAAACCGCCTCCAAAACCCTAAACCCTTGTTTTTCAACCCTTTTCTCTCTCCCATTTCTCTCTCGTTTCTTGGTGGTTTTGGTTCTTTTCTTTTGCTGGGGTAAGTTGGGGTGTTGGGGAAGAGTTTGGGACAGTTTTGGGGTGGTGGCCGGCGCCGGAAAGTCGCCGGCTGGAGTGGTTTTGGAGTGGTGGTTGAGTGTGTGTTTTTCATGGGCGATGGGCTGTTTTTGCAGGTGTTTTGGCGGAGTTAAGAGGCGCCGCCGTGGCCACCGGTTGCCGGAGTTGCTAGCCTGAAGTGGGGGAAATCCGGGGGTGTGGTCGGCGACCGGTGGTTAGCCGCCCGGCGGCGGCTGGAAGCCTGTTTAGGTAGCATGTTCGCGCAGGTGGCGGGCGCGACAACGGGAACCCCAAATCTTAAAACGCTTCGTTTGAGCTCATTTCAACTCCGATTGAGCTCATTCCTTTTCCGTTATGACCCAAATTTCATCCTCTTTCATCTCAACCTTATAAACTGATATTTCTCTCTTATTCCATCGACCTCAATCTTTAGACCTACCGATCCGTCTCGTCGTTAACAATCGCACTTTCTCCGAAATCATTTATACCTTTAATTATACATGTTTAGGATCTAAGAAACGTTATAATTTATGTAGGCTACCAGTTGGATTGAGCATTGAGATACTTGATAATTGATACTCGCTACTCACGTGGTAACCACCGAAAAAGGTAGGGGTAACTTCTAAACCCTAATAACTCTATGTTTTCTGTATTTAGCGCATGACGATGATAACAAACATATGCTTGTAAACTGGATATTATTAGAATGCTATTGATCGTTATGAATTGGTTGAAGCTTGTGTGTCTTGGGTTATGTGTTGTGTGATTATATGTTGTGTTCGGTGGGGGTAACCTCTAATCTCTATATGTTTGTTGTTTTCCGTATTTGATATATGAATTGGTTAATACGAATGCGAAGAATATTTATTTAAGTGCGAAATGTGTAATCATGATTGATTATGTGCTATGCTTAAGCGGGTTAATTCCCATACCAAAGAGGGTTGACGATAAACACACGCATGTTATGTGAACCTATGATTATGTCATGTCATGTTTACGTACTGTGAACTCTATGAATGTGTGTGCATGTCATGATTATGCTACGGAGGGACTGATTGTCCGTAAAATAATCATCATTATGAAGGGACTTCGGTCCAGTACTTTTCTATGAATGGACTTCGGTCCATACTACGAAGAGACTTCGGTCCAGTACTTTTCTACGAAGGGACTTCGGTCCATACTACGAAGGGACTTCGGTCCAGTACTTTTCTACGAAAGGACTTCGGTCTAATGATATACTACGTGTCTTTATATTATGTGTTGAACATAATTGGTGATGTGTCTAATTGTTGAACTATTATATATGTTTGATTGGTGTATCTGCTTAATAATATTAAAACATGGAATTTTTCTCCCACGAGTGTATTCAACGCACTCACTCCCCCACCTGTACTCACACTACAAGAGATGAAGAAGGTCAAGATGCGTAGAGAGGAGGTGCCATTTCCAGCTTTCCTTTTTTTCTTTCAAAGCTTAATGTTCAAACGATGTTGTATATAATTTCATGTTTTGTAAAAAAGTATATCGTCTTTCTCTGTAAATGGATCCTGATGTATTTTCTGCTGCTAAGTTAAATGTTCCTTTTCGGCTAAACGTCAAGGATTTTTATATGTAAAATCATATGTTAACTGTTTCCAAAGGTTTCTGTTTTATTTCATGCACGTCTTTTCCCCTTCTTTCTTCACGCTCGAAAAGAAAACTCTGATATTTTATGAAAATAAAATGGGGCGTGACACTGGATGTGGCTCAAAAGTTTGAAAGAGCATTTGCAAGGTTTGACTTTAAAGATCCATACTTTAAGGTTGAGCTTAGTGATGGTGTGCCGACAGTTGTTGATTGGGAAAATGTTAGAAGGATGGTTGATATCCTATCAATCTTCTATAAACTCACATTGAGAATCTCAGGTTTGTTGTATGTCACCTTAAATGAATTTTATCATGAGATTAGTATGATTCATTTTTCATTAAAGGAGTGGATAAGAAGTGAAGATAAAAGTGTTAAAGCAATAGGTGAACGAATGAATGCTAAATATGACAAGTATTTAGGGATCATCAAAAGATGAATAAACTTATTTTTATTGTGGTTATTCTTGACCCCTGATACAAAATGGAGTTTATTGATTATGCACTTTGTGTGGAGTATGGAGAAGAGAGTTCAAATATGGCAAAGAGCATACGGGAAGTTCTAAATGAGTTGTTTGAACTGTACAAGCTAGCTCACCAATCTTCATTTGGTTTGTCAACACTAGAGCAAAATCAAGTTTTAAAAGTCAATCTTCTCAACAAGAGCCTTAAAAAAGAAAACTAGATTTTTCTTGGATGATAAATTCAATCAACATAAAATAGAGAGTTGAGAAGTGGAAATTAAATGTGACTTGGATCTCTACTTAAAGTAAAGAGTTCTTGTGGTAGATGAGGATGATTTTGATATATTGAAATGATGAGAACTAACTGAAATATGTTTCCTATTCTTTCACTTCTTGCTCGAGATATCCTAGCAATCTCAATCTCTACGGTAGCATCAGAATCGGCCTTTAGCACCGGGAAAAGGGGTTTTCATCCTTTTAGGAGTTCTTTAACTCCTAAAATTGTAGAAGCTCTTGTATGTGTACAAGATTGGTTGAGAAAATAAAAAAGAACCAAGTCACTTGAAAAAACCATTGAAGATGTTCAAAAGATCATTGAAGAAGGTATTCTAATTAATATATTTTTAGTTTGAATATAATTTTTTTTGTTTAATACTATCTTTGTACATATTTAATCATTTGAATTTTTTTTAATAATTTTGTAGGTCTTACCAAAATTGGAATTAGTGGTGTTAGTGAGAATGTCTTCCATGCTTGATGAAAGACATCTGATTTAATAGATGATGTGGTAAGGTGAGTTATATAAATTCTCAATCTAATTATTGGTTTCTTTATAATTTAGTGATGTGTTACTAAACGTTTTTTTTTGTAATTTTAATATCTTCTTGACCTGAGCATGGTCGTGGTTTATTTTGCAGTACTATAATTGGACTTTTTTTATATATATGGACTCTTTAAGGTTGTTTTTGTCTCGTTAATGATGTTATAGACTTTTTTTTATAAATTAATGATTGTGGTATGTGGTTGAGCCACTATTGGATTGATTTTTAGCCTTCTTTTTGGACTTGTTGGGAAATTTCCCAGCATCCTGCATTGGGTCGGAGCTTAAAACTTGGCTCTGCCAGATTCGAAACCGTGAGCGCAAAGTTACATGAGTATAAGACATTAAAGTTGCACCCTATGCTCATAGGATATCCTTTTGGTGTAGCAGTAAGCGCTTGATGATCCCAACAAGACTCTTATAATTATAAAAGATATTTTTAATAATTATTGCAATCTTAATTATTTTGTTTGTTTAACATGATTTTATTTCATTTTTAATGTGTTAATGTTTGGTTTTATTTAACAGGATTTTAATATGCATGTTTTGACTAAATTAATGAAATCTCCAACTTCAGCATCTCAATAAGAAAAGCCCTAAATTGAGAATCCAAATCGAACTGAAATTTTTTGGTTCAGTTAGGTTCAATTCTAAAACTCTAAAAAAATCGATTTTCAATTTTTGTCAGTGCAGTTGGTTTTCAGCCGAACAGACCGATTGCTCACCCCTAGGCTTCAAAGTAATGAATGGTTGAAAATATTGTTTGAAATAAGAGAAAAGTAGGCACTAGTGTATGTGCACCGATCATTTTGTGCAAATATGACAACTACCTAGCATAGTGAAAGTATTAATGGTGCTCTTGAACATTATATGAGTCACAAGCATAATTTGTTGTGGTTTTTCCATCACTTTGATAGATTACTTGGTGGTCATCAATACGGAGAAGTGAAAGTCAATATAAGATCAAGTCATAGTACATCGGTTGTTTCATTTTCTCTTCAAATTCTAAAACATGTAGCTAGTACTTTCACACATTAAGTCTTTGAGTTATTTGAAGATGAGTTGTGGAAGGCATATGATTCCAAGTTGATGTTGTGTGGAGAAATTAGAGAAACTTCTAAGTATGTCACTTCTTTTGGAAAGAAATATCAATATATTGTAAGGTATGTTCCAACTCAAAATATGGTTTTATATAACTACAAAAAGTTTGAGTTTGTTGGGATATTATGTTCTTATGTCCTAAAAGTGCTTATTAATCCTAAAATCCCTATGTTCTACATTGAGAAAAAAAAAAGTGGACTAAAACAACAAAAGATATTATTGTGAATGAATTATTCAACAACAAGCATAGGATGTTCTAAATTAATGAATTAAATGGATGAAAATAAAATGATTGGAGTTCAATTCAGATAATTGTGCAGCTTAAATAATTAGTTAGCAACTCGTGCAACCTTAACCACATAGACATTCTTAATTGTTAAAAATGGTTATCTCAAGTTAATAGAAGGTGTTGTGAATTTAGAGGATAAACAAACTGTCACACCATCTTGTAGACAGAACTCTATTGTAAGAAAAGATATGAGTGGTAGAAAAATAAAAATTTGGATTTGAAGTGTGAAAAATAGAATGTTGTAGTAAAATGTGACATTGAATAAGGATTTAAGAAAGATAAACATGTATCTGAAGAAAAGCAAGATAACATATGTTCATCATGTAATGCAACTTACATAGTGCACTCAATGTCTAGGTTTGATCCTTCTTCAATAATAGCTTAGTTACTCTCTTAATGTTTGTGAAAGTGTTTGTTTATATATTTGAAGACTTTAAATATACAGATGTAGAAATTTAGCAATGAGAATGCTAAATGTTGATCTCAAGTGGCATAGAGGTTCAGAGGGGAATAAATGAACCTCTATTGATTTTTCAAAACTTTCGAACTTACTGCACAATATCTTAGAACAGAATATAGTGCAGAATGTTGTACAACTTAATGGGCTAGAATGTAGCGCAACTTGCTGTACCAGAGTTCTTTTACAGCGGAAACAATAAACTTTTTATAGAGTTTCTTTAAAAACCTTTTCTAAAATATGAGTTTTAGCTAAGCTTTGAACGTTGTATGATGCGATGTGAAATGTAGCACAATACGATAACAGAAATGCTAAAACAGAAGGATAAACACACAAAGCTTATAGTGGTTCGAAGGTGGTGTAACTCTTCTACGTCCACTCTACTCCTTCTTTGAGGAGGAATTTCATTAAGCAAGATTGTTTTATAGGACTCGACCTTACAATCTATCAACCTAACAAATTTCACCTACTGAGATTCAGCTTCCACAAAGGTTGCTCGAATCTAACAAGTTGACCCACACAGGATCCTAAACTAACACAGAGTTGTAGCCTTAAGCTCCTAAGGCTAAACACTCAGCAAGGATCTAATTCCTATCAACTGTGGACACCACTAAAAAAACCTAAGCACACAACACAAAAGTTAAAGTGTATAAATTTTCTTCAACTGGTGCTTGAAGCAGCCTTAATGAATCTTGAGCTCGAATGCTTTAAGGCTTTACTGTTTCTCTTAGAGGTTGAGTGATTGAAAAATTTAAGAGTTGAGAGCTTGAGATATTGTTATTGCTTAAAAGCTAGTGGTCAAAATTTCAGTTGTTCAATACTTGTTTCAGTCAATTCTCCCTCTATTTATATGTAGAAAATGAGTTCGTTGAAGAGAGACACTTCTTTGAACTTGAATCCTCTTCAAATATTCTTGAGCTTGCATTAATTGTTTTTGAAGTTTTGCATTTAATTTTCCTTGTCTTGCACTCCAGGGTATTTAATGTGACTGTACTAGGTTGCAGGTTTGTTGTAGTTTGTCAGTTTACGTATCGGTAGATTGTTGGTTCTCGGTACTGCTCAATCTTTTTATCTCTATTGGTTAGTTTTAAAAGGTCATTTTCTCGGACAACATTGATCTTAATCGTACTGCATTGTTGTGTGTGATTGTCCATTCATTCTTTATGTCTTTCTTTGTCTTTAGAGTACAGCACTTGCTTTCTGCAACCACTGTAGTAATGTAGCTTTCTGTTCAACTTGCTATATACGGTCTTTTTTCTATGACGCTGCATTATGCTGCTTATAGTATCTGAATACTGTTTTCTTCTACTACATTCAGTAGCGGTCTTTTTTGCTGCTTGCAGAATTACTTTCTTTGATCAATAGACTACTGAATTGCGAATTCTTCCATTCTTCATTTCGTCTTCTTGACTCAAAACTATTCTAAATTTCACTTAAACACTGTGCAAAATGGGGTACTCTAATTTCCTATTACAATGTTGTTTTGTTTCATCAAAATCTAAACATAAATTTCCTAACACTCCAAGTATGAGCACTTTCATTGAATACAATTTGTTACCTTCATTGCCGCAACTCCAGCAGGTACATAAGATTATAAAAACACATCTTATGTTACTGAAGGACCTTTCTTTCATACATGGAACCATTTTATTTTTTTGTTATACATTTATATTGTAACAATATTGTAATTTTCCAAAATTTTGTACTTCCTCCGTCCCGTGATAAGTGTCGCATTTACTGTTCGACCCTATTTTTAAGAATTATTGTATTTAAATGTGAGTATGGGGAGAGAGGTAGTGGGATATATTATTATAATGTAAGTGGGATGAGAGAGAGGTAGTAAGATATATTATTATAATGTAAGTGGGAGGAGAGAGAGGTAGTGGGATATATTATTATAATATAAGTAGGAGGAGAGAGGTAGTGAGATATATTATTATTATAATGTCCATTTTTAGTAAGTGTAAAGTGTGACATTTATTTTGGGACGTCCAAAAATGGAAAGTGTGACACTTATCACGGGGCGGAGGGAGTATATTTTTTATTCTAGGTTGCAAATTTGCTTGCTAACCAACAACATAGTTAAGCTCAATTTCCTTCAAGAAGAGATCATCAAAATGAAATATATGTCTAATTTTTGCCTTATAGTTAGTATATAGCAACAATTAATCAACTCACAGGGATCGGAGAGTCTTAATTTGAAAAATGCAATACTTGAAGGTCAGAACACGAAAACTTGCAATACTTGAATAATGCAATACATGGAGTGTGAAAAAATGGAATCATATGTATTTTATTATATTATTATTTTTAGATGATTTTTCTATAAACTTCAATATCGGAATGTTTTATAAAAAGTTTTTTTTTTATTTGAATTGTTAACTTACATAAAGTTGTTTTAGTTTATTTAATTGTGGATCTCTTGTATAAAGAATTCGTTGTCATATGGAGATTATATTGAATTTCGCATACACAATATAATTTTTTTAGTTCGAGTAATTCGATGAAGTTTACTTAAAAATATTTTCTTATCTTGTTAATTAGTAGTAATTTTAACAGCTAGCTTATACTCTTAATGAGTTCCAAAAGATTGGCAACTTTACAACCGAATTAGGACTCAAAATTTCATTATCAAATTCAGTTCAAAATGATTACATTATCATGGACCAGTTGGAAGCTGTTGGGAGATTTATGTCTAGGTTTTGATGAGACAATGTAACTAAATAAATAGAAAGATAGAGTATTCATTTTTCCACAATTTATAAGTGGAACATAGACCTGCAAATACATCTTCAAGAAAATTATGATAGGACTCTGAGAAAAATAAAGATAAATGCTTGAGACAAACTTCTAAGAAACACCAAGTGTTTAAAGAAGATGAAAGATCAGGAAGCTACAAGAAGACTGAACAAGAGTCTGACAAGAAAGTTGCTCAGGGACAGTAAACAGTTCTATATTAGAAAGCTGACATCTAAGAAACATCAGAAAGCTGACATCCAAGAAACGTGTGCACTAATTAGCAAAACAGCAAGCTAACAACCTTCACTCAGTTATCAAAGTGCAAGGAACATACATTGAATGCAGTACGAGGAAAGTTGTTGACAAAGATCCATTTGACTGAAGTTAGTGCCAACCCAATTAGAAGATACCACTTGGACAAGAGAGAGAAGAACTGCGGCCAATGAGTGGCACCATTAATGCAGATCAGACTAGGACAGGACTTATCCTCTCAATTGTTCAGTCACATTAATTGTAAAGATCTTGAAGATCAAATTTGAATTGAAATAAGGACAATGCCTCTTTCAACGGGCATTTTCCAAAGATCTATAAATAGAATGATGGAGTGACCATGAAGACTACTAAAGCTTTGAAACACATTGCAAAATCTCTCAAGTCTTTCATACACAAGATATTACCAAGCTTAGTCACTCAACCTTCGAGAAGCAGTCGACCATTCAAACTCTCAAGCTATCAAGTTCAAGACTGGCTTCATCACCACAGTTAAAGAAAACCTTTTATCTTTTAACCATTTGTGTTGTGTACGCTAGGTTGTTTTAGGTGTACTTAGTTGAGAGGATAGTATCCTTGCTAAGTTTAATAGTCTAAAGATAGACTACTTGCCCTTTGTGGGATTGTACCCTTTGTGGGTTGTGACATTCAACTAGAGTCTGGGATTCTTGTAGGCGTAGCTTGTTAGAAAAAGGTTTGTAAAGCGAGGCTTATAATTCGAACTGACCTAACAAAGTTCCTCCTTGTGAAGGAGCAGAGTGGACGTAGAAGGTGATATTTCTTCCAATCCAACGCTCTCGTTCTTCAATCCAAAAACCCGAAATCTTGAACCCGATGACCTGCAAAACAAACACCGGGAGGGATTCCCGACGATGGGACGCTGACACTCAAGTCAGTTGGATTGTTAAGCAGAAAATCACTCAAATAACATGCATGTGTTTTTAATGTAATTGTGCCTAAAAAATAAAAGGATGAATATAAGAGATATATATACTCCCTGGAATACGTGTTAGTTGAGATTTATCCCACAAAATAGGGGATATGGGCTTCTGGTTCCGTAAAAATAGTGGTTAGTTGGATTCAAAACTTGTTTGCTACTTTTCTCCGCTAATCAGTTCGTCATTGTACCTCAAGGCTGCATTAGTTCGCTTTTTATCAGTTCGATCAAGAGATTGTCGAACAGTTTCCTTCCTTAGATCGCTCACACTCTTTTGACTTCATCCAATTTGGCGGAAAAACCCGGTTCGACTCTGTTCGACCATATCAAGTACTCCCCTCTTCGGAGTGCGTGTGTACACGCACTAGAGTAGTTCGCTAACGTGTTACTCGAACACTTGACGCACCTTTTCGAGGCGAGATGTCCCTTCAACTACGCCAATCCCATCTACGCGACACATGGCAGGGTAGATTTCCCGCCCAGTGTCTTTTCGTCTTCCGCCTTTGGATTTTATCGCATCTAACGGCTGGGAATTCGCGACCCTTCGCTTTTCCCCCCAAAATCGAAAAATCTTTCCTCTATATATACCTCCTCCATCACATAAAAAATACGTCTTGCGCAACAAATCACTGTAGGTTCTCTTTTCCAATTTCCTCTCATCAATCAAGGGTTTTTCATCTTCAATTTCTAGGTTTCTTCAATCATCCCAGGTACCCATCTTCTTCTCCTTTGTCCTTATATTTCGAATGGCTTCCAGTTCTGTGGTTCATGCTTCTAAGAAATCCAGGCGAAAAACCGTAGATACAATATTTTCTTCCACTAAAACCACCCAAACTCATCTAACCCTCCTTAGTTCGTTCATGGTAGGCGGTTACTCCGTAGTAATCCCCAGTCCCGAGGACCGACCCCACCGAGCTCCCCACGGTCATCAGACATGGTTTTTGAAACATGTCACCCTGGGATTGGTTCCTCATATTCACCCCTTCTTTTTAGAAATTGGTTCGGGCTTCGGTATATGCCCGAACCAATTACATCCAAACTTTATAAGCTATATAATATCTTTTTAGATGATATGTAAATGGATGGGGGTCGAACCTTCTTTCAATCGATTTTGATCTTGCTTTGTTCTTAAAAACAGTAATCCTTTTCATTTTTATTTAAGCCCTCGCGGGGGTGCGAGGCAAGCTACTTTTTTGTCTCCTGGGGACGAGAAGGTCAGCACCTGGGAGTAATACTATTTTTTCATTCGCAGGCCAGCGAACCAACCCTTTCACTCTCTTTCTTGGGTTCAGACTTCTGCTCAATCCGATCCTCCTCCCCCTGATTACCAAATCTCTGTTTTGAACACAATTTTTGCCAAGGGGTAGTTCGATATCATCCAATTGAGCTCTTGTGAATCGTTGCTGTCATTCTGGCGGTTTTATTCGAGCATTTGTGTTTCTTCTCGATTTAATTTAGGTCGATCTTTCTTTTTCTCGCCCTTTTTAGTGCTAATTCGAACTGTTAGAGTGCATGATGACTTACCCAAGCTATTTCTTTTTGCAGATAGAAAAATGAATCAGTTCTTCAGCTTCGTGGACGAGGTCTCTGACGAGGACAAGATTCCGTACTCACATTCACAGCATTGCGTGAACACCGACTTAGTTGTGGCCTTCAAGCAGGCGGAGGAAGCTCGTCTTGCTGAGCTGGCCAACAAGACTCCTGGCCCAGTCGAGCATCTGATTCAGGAGCAAAATGGTGTCCTCCCCGAGAGGTCGGAACCTATTTTGTTGGCTTCTCCCACTCTTGTCATACTGCCCGCCGTTGAGGCCCCTTTCAGTTCGCCTCTGTGTATGGCTTGTTCGTCTGAGCCTGTAGATCTGACCGATGAGGTTGCGGAGGAGACACCTGGAACTGCCCCTTCCCACCAGCAGAAGAGAAGGGGATCTGGCAGCTCGCAGCGGTCAGCGGGCAAGAAACAGAAGACCGTTGAGGAGCCACCAGTCAGCTCGGAGGCCCCGGAAGAGGCGGTAGTTCAGAAAGGGAAAACGGTAGAGGGTGAGGAAGATGCTGAGGAGAGAGAGCTTCTGCTAAATCTTACCCGTTTGGCCAACACAAGAAATTTTTTTGAAGGCTTAGGTAGGAGGGCCCTTCACCGGCGGGACCAAGCACGGAATTATCGCGATCTGGTGCAGGAGAAAGAAGATGAGAAGAAGACTCTGGAGAGCGATCTAGCAATCCATTCTGGACAGGTTAAAGAGTTGTCTGCTCGACTGGAGCAGTACGAGATCGAGCTCGCGATGGCTCGATCAGAGGTGTCAAAAAGAGAGGAACTGTTGTTGGTGAAGGAAAAGTTTGACATGGAGAAGCAGACAGAGTTTCTCAAGGCCGAGGCAGAAGTGCGGAGATTGAGGGAGGAATTGGAGAGGGAGAAGAGCGCGTGAATTCAGTTCGCAGATGATATTAGGGGGGAGGGTTTCCGAGCTAGAGTTACAGAAGGCTTCCACCAATTCACACGAAGCCCAGAGATGAAGCTGATAGCTGAAGAGTTTCGAGAGAGGCTCTTTAACCGCCTATGGAACTCGGTCCTCTTTCTTTCCAAGGCTGCTCCCATGGCCGAAGCCTATTTCAGGGAAGGCGTTCGACTGTGCCAAGAAGAGGTAACGGAAACCATACCTGAATCCCAACTTCGATTCCGTCTCTCCTCGCTGGGTAGAAAACTAAGACAGTTCTTCCCTACTCCTCCCGGCTGGCATAGAGACCCGAGCAAAAACCCTGATGCCAAGTGGTGGGCAGGCTTCTTGGAGCAAGCTATCTCAGAAGTCCTTCCCCCAAGTATCAATTCGAATCAGCTCAGGGAAGCGACTTCGAGCTTGGTTACTGATCTGCCTGATGATATGTTTGCTCCCGTGCCGCCACTTCCTCCCACTGATCCTTCTCTCCCAGTTCTTCCCGAAGAACCTTCTGCTCTGCCTTAGCTAAAAAATTTCCTGTATCTTTTGTTCGAATATTTTACTTTTTCCCACATTTGTAACTATCTTACTTTCATATTGAATGTTATCGGTTTTTATTCCGAATGCTCGCATCTATACTTGATAAAGCAATAATATTCATTGTAGTTCGCTGAATCTGATTCTTCCAAAAAATCTCAATTTGCTTAATCAAGTCATTTCGAGGAACTGTTTTAGTTCGCGTAATCAGGACATTCAGAGGGAATGTTGCAGTTCGCTTAATCAAGACATTCCAAGAGAATGTTCGGTTCGCTTAATCAGGACATTCCGAGGGAATGTTTCGGTTCATTTACTTAGGACATTCCGAGGGAATGTTTTAGTTCGTTTGATTGGAACATTCCGGGGGAATGTTGCAGTTCGCTTAACCAAGACATTCCGAGGGAATATTGTAGTTCGCTTAATCAGGACATTCCGAGGGAATGATTCGGTTCGCTTAATCAGGGCATTCCGAGGGAATGTTGTAGTTCGTTTAATCAAGACATTCCGAGGGAATGTTGTAGTTCGCTTAATCAGGACATTCCGAGGGAATGATTCGGTTCGCTTAATCAGCAAGTGTAACAGCAATATAAAATAAAGCAGAAAAATAGCGACAATGATATAACGTGGTTCGGTCGAATTAACCTACGTCCACGGAGAGTAAATGTTTCTCATTTTATTAAGCAACAGGAATTGAAATAAGTAGCAACATACAGAAGGGTAAGTGCTTCAAGCATAGAACTTCTTTAAATGACTCACATGCCATGGCCTTGTCAACCTACTCTCATCCTCATCTGTCAGTTCGTAAGATCCTCCTGGAAGAATTTTTGAAACAATATAGGGTCCTTCCCAAATAGCATCTAACTTTCCAATATCGATCAAGGTGTCTGGTTGTCTTAACACTATATCTCCCACTTGGAATTCTCTCTTTCGAACTTTCTTATGAAACGCTGCCTGAATGCGCCTTTTATAGAGCTCATGTCGAATTCGGGCCTCATCCCTCAGTTCGTCTAAAAACATCAAATCGGTTCTGATCAACTCCTCATTTTCTTGTGGCTCAAAATTGGTGATCCGCAAAGCTTCTCCTTGGATTTCTGTCGGAACTACTTCTTCCATTCCGAACGCCAAACTAAAAGGACTCTCTCCCGTTGTCGACCTAACTGTTGTTCGGTAAGCCCACAACACCGATGGTAGTTCATCTACCCAGTTCGACTTCTCAGCCTCAAGTCACTTTTTGAGTCCATCCACTATGATCCGGTTCACTACCTCGACTTGTCCATTTGCTTGTGGATACGCGACTGCGGTGAATACTTGTACAATTTTCATCTCTTCGCACCATCCAGTGATTTTCTTCCCTCGGAACTGAGCTCCATTGTCCGACACCAAAATTCTTGGTAAACCAAATCTGCAACAAATATTCTTCCAAACGAAGTGGATCATGTCGGCCTCTGTAATTTTGACTAAAGGTTCGGCTTCGACCCATTTGGTGAAGTAATCCACTGCTACTACAAAAAATTGTTTACTTCCCCTGGTTTTCACAAATGGACCTACTATGTCGATTCCCCATCTAGCGAAGGGACAAGGCGAACAAGTAGTTAACATACCTGTGGCTGGCGTGTGGATCCGTCATCCATGTTTTTGACAAGATTTGCACTTTCTAACTAGCTCCTCAACATCATTCTTCATTGTAGGCCAATAAAAACCAGCTCGTATTACTTTCCGAGCTAAAGCTCTTACCCTTGAATGTTCGGCGCATCCTTTTTCATGAGCTTCTTTTAAGACCTTAATCCCTTCCTCTTGAGATAAACATCTTGCATCCGTTGGTAAAAAGGTTTTCCTGTATAACAATCCATCAATAACATAATAGAATCGGACTTGCCTCTCTAACATTTCTAATTCCTTAGTTGTTCCTTCTCTTTTGTCTTCCAGAAAATGCAAAAAAAGAGTTCTCCAATTGGGCTCTGCCTTGTCAATATTCATAACTTCATTCTCTCTCCCAACGCCCATCACAGTTATACTTCTTTGTGAACAGTCCTGTAACGAACTACCTATTTTTGATAAAAAATCCGTCTTCTGGTTTTCATCTCTGGGAATTTGTTTGATCTGAAGCTTTTCAAACCTATTCTCCATATCCCTGATTTTGTCCACATAGGAAATCATCCTGTCTTCTTTGACTTCACATTTATTTCGGAGCTGTTGTGTTACAAACTGTGAATCTGATTTCACTATTAAATAGCGAGCTCCAGCCTGTTCGGCTATCTTTAAGCCCTGCAAAAAAGCTTCATACTCTGTTTTATTGTTAGATGCTTTGAACAAGAATTTTATAGCAAACTGTAACTCATCTTTTTCCGGAGTGATTAGCAATATTCCAGCTCCAGCTCCTTGACGAGATGAGGATCCATCTACGAACAATTCCCATTCCTTCTTTTCTTGTGCACTGGTTGTTTCTTGAATAAAGTCCTGACCTTTAATAGCTGTTCGAGGCTCGTACTTGATGTCAAATTGATCCAGTTCGACAGCCCATTTGACAAATCTTCATGATGCCTCAGGCTTTCCCAAAACAACACTCAATGGATGATTAGTTCGCACTGTTATCGCATAACCCAAAAAGTATGGCCGTAATCTCCTGGCCGCAGTAACTAAGGCATAGGCTACCTTTTCAATCTCAGTGTACCGCACTTCGGCCCCTTGAAGAACTTTACTGACAAAGTAAACAAGGAACTAGTCCTTTCCTTCTTCTCGCATAAGAACCGAACTGACCGACTCCTCACCAATTGATAGGTATACTATCAACGTACCTCCTTGCCTTGGTTGCTTTAACAATGGCAACGAGAAAGGAAAATCTTTAAATCTTCGAATGCTTTCTGACATTGTTCACTCCAGCCGAAGTGGCCACTTTTTCTCAAAACCTTGAAGAAAGACAACCTTCTATCCGCTAGCCTCGATATAAACCTGCTTAGAGCAACAATGCGGCCAGTTAGAATTTGTACCTCTTTTATAGTTCACGGAGGGGCCATCTCCTGTATAGCTCGAATCTTGGTAAGATTGACTTCTATTCCTCTTTCTGTCACCATATATCCCAAGAATTTTCTTGTCTTGACTCCGAACAAACACTTGGCCGGATTTAGCCGCATTCCATGCTTTCGAATTGTTGTCATGGTTTCCACCAAATCGGCTGCATGCTGGCTCGCTTGAACGCTTTTTACCAACATATCATCCACATAAGCCTCCATGTTCCGACCTAACTGATTCTTGAACACATTGTCCACCATCCTCTGGTAAGTAGCTCCTGCATTTTTCAACCTAAACGGCATCACGATAAAACAATATGTTCTTGACGAAGTGATGAAAGCAACTTTGGGCTTGTCTTTCGGATGTAATAGAATCTGATGATATCCTTGTGCAGCATCCATCATGCTGAGAAGTACGCAACCAGCAGTTGAGTCTACCAACTTATCAATTCGGGGGAGTGGGTAGTGATCTTTTGGACAAGCTTTGTTTAGATCCCGGAAATCGATACACATCCGCCATTTGTTTCCAAGTTTAGGCACTAACACCACGTTAGCCAACCACTGAGGGTATCGTATCTTCTCAATGTGCCCTATCTCCAGCAACTTTTGTATTTCACTTTCTATTATCTCGTTTTGCTCATCTCCGTAGTGCCTCAACTTTTGTTTAACCAACCGAGCTTCGGGCTTGATATTCAGCTGATGAACTGCTACCTCTGGGTTTATACCCTTCATATCTTCCGGCTTCAATGCGAACAGATCCACATTCTTCTTCAATACCTGTATTATCTCACTTCGGGTTGGTTCAACCAAATCACTACCAACACGAACTACATGTCCAGGCTGCTCTGGAATTAATTCGATACTCATCAATTCCTCTTCTTCAAACTCTGATGTGTTCACCGCCTCTCTTCCTTTCTTTCGACTCTGATCCCTCTCTCTATCGATATCATCTCTTTGCTTGGTGTCACGTTTTCAGGACTTCGAATGGCGAACTGCAGCAACATAACAACGTCGAGCTGACTGCTGGTCGCCATGAACCACTCTCACCCCTACTATTCGGCCTTCTTTATTTTCCACTGGAAACTTCATCATCAGATGTGCGGGTGAGATAATTGCTGCGTAAGTGCTTAAAGAAGGGCGACCTAGTATCACATTATATTGTGAAGGTGCGTCCACCAGCAGGAAGGTCATTATTTTGTTCTGTCTCCACTCCCTTTCTCCTAAAACCATTGGCAATTGTATCTTGCCGAACACAGTCACTGTTTCCCCTACAAATCCATAAAGGGAAGTTTCCACATGTTTCACTTCGACCGACGATCTTATTTTTCTGAAACAGTCCATGAACATAATGTCCACCGAACTGCCCGTGTCTACAAACACCCGCTCAACATTAAAACCTCCAATCTCAGCCGTGATCACCATAGCATCAAACTGTGGACTTTGGATGGCAACTCTATCTCGAGCTCCAAACTCCACTACTACTTCATCAAAGATCGTCTGGATTTCGCTTCCTTTCTGTCGAACTGAATTTAATCTTACTTTGCGGGCTCTGTTTGAATCTCAATCTGTTGGTCCTCCCATGATCATATGAATGGTGGGTCTTTCTTCCCTCTCAGGCTTATTTCGTGGTGGGAGCGGTGGAGGTGGAGGTAATTCAGGTCGCTCCTGTCCTCTTTCCCTTCTGGGCTCCTCTCGAACATTCCTCTGTTCTCTGTTATCTTGTCGGCATGGACGAACATACCGAGCAAGTCTATTCTCTCTAACTAATCTCTCCAGCTCATCTCTCAGATGCAAGCACTCATCAGTACCATGTCCATATTCATTGTGAAATCGACAAAGTTTGTTATTCCCAAAGGTAGACGGCTTCTTGGGAGTTGGGCTCCAGGTCGCTAGCCATTTCAATTGGGGCAGATTCCAGATCTCCATCAACACTTGTTCGGGAGAAAAAGTCAATGGTGTATATTGGTCATACCTCCTACCAACCTTGTTATCTCGCAACGGCGGGGGTGCGAACCTTGCCCGAGATTCCCCTACCTCCTTCTTTCTTGCGAACTCCTGCTCCTACAACTTGTTTGTTCGGCTAGAGCCCTCGTCTTTCTTCATCCGAACTGCCTCTTCCAAGTTGATATACTTGGTAGCTCTCTGCAATAAATCATCAAAATTTTTAGGCATCTTCTTAACCAGAGAAGTATGAAGGTCGCCTTCTTTTAAGCCTTGTATAAACGCATTGACTATCAAATCATCTGAAGCCTCAGGAGCTTCCAAGGTCGCAGCTGTAAACCTTTTAACGTACTCTCTCAAAGTCTCATCATCTTTCTGTTTTACCCCGAACAGAGTTTGGGTAGATCGCCGCTGTCTTCTGGCACTGGCGAACTGATGTAAGAACAAATCTGATAACTGTCCAAAGTCATGAATAGTTCCATTATTCAATTGGCTGAACCAGGTCTGAGCAACCTTGATGAGGGTAGTGACGAACACCGTGCACTTGATGCCATCCGAATACCGGTGTAGAAGAGCAGTATTTTCAAATCGGCACAAATGATCTCATGGATCAGTAGTACCATCATAGTCAAAATTCACTGGCCGAAAAGAGGCCGACAATTCGTCTTCCATCACTTCTTCCGAAAAGGGGTTTCCCCTTGAACTCCTCGAAACTCGTCGGATATTCCGCTAGACCTCCCGCAGTTCTCTCTTCAAATCATCAACCTTTTCTGACAGTTCATCATGCTCTCGCTTCTGACCCCGAGGGTGATCAAACTGGTTTTCCCTCTCATCCATTTGTGACTTATCATCGTTCGATTCTTTTCTCCGATTGGTATCAATGTTATCCTGTTGTGACTCAACTCTTTGTTTTCCCAAAGCTTTCTGAACAGCCGTCTCCACCAAATCTGCAAGCTCTTTCGGTGTTAGATTGATGGTACGAAAGGGCTCCACCGGAGTAGGACTCCGATCACCTTCTCTATCTTCAGGTCTTCTAGACGAATCACCAACTTCCATCCTTCTCCTTGATCCTCTGGTATTCACCATCTTTGATATCTCAACGTCTTAAAAGCTTAAGAACAAGATTTCCCATAGATGGCGCCAATTGATATTGCTCCAATCCAACGCTCTCGTTCTTCAATCCAAAAACCCGAAATCTTGAACTCGATGACCTGCAAAACAAACACCGGGAGGGATTCCCGGCGATGGGACTCCTACGCTTAAGTCAATAGGATTGCTAAGCAGAAAATCACTCAAATAACATGCGTGTGTTTTTAATGTAATTATGCCTAAAAAATAAAAGGATGAATATAAGAGATATATATATACTCCCTGGAATACGTGTTAGTTGAGATTTATCCCACAAAATAGGGGATATGGGCTACTGGTTCTGTAAAAATAGTGGTTAGTTGGATTCAAAACTTGTTCACCACTTTTCTCCACTAATCAGTTCGTCATTGTACCTCAAGGCTGCATTAGTTCGCTTTTTATCAGTTCGATCAAGAGATTGCCAAACAGTTTCCTTCCTTAGATCGCTCACACTCTTTTGACTTCATCCGGTTTGGCAGAAAAACCCGGTTCGACTCTGTTCGACCATATCAGAAGGCTTACACCACCTTCAAACCACTATAAACCATAAGTGTTTATTACTTTGATTTACTTACTGCATTGTGCTTATCTTGTTATATCTTGCTATCTACATATCATAAGCATCCAGCATAAAAGAGTATATAAAGAGCATACTTATAAAAGAAAGCTGTTTTTTCAAAGAGAAACCCTATCGTGTTTTATCCGTTGCGTACTAAGAAAGCTGGTCAGAAACCTGAATCAGTATACTGCCAGGTTTCTGATCAAGTCAGGTTGTTGTTTCCTTTAAGAATCAGGAACCTGCATCTCTTATAGTTTTGAAAATCGAAAAATCGATAGAGGTTCATTCACCCCCCTCTGAACCTCTGACCACTTGGGTCCACTAGAAGCTATGACAACTTTATTTCCTGATTTTGAGTGCAATAAACATAAGAAATGATCACTGTAATTTCAAATCATATCCTTCAAATACTAGTTGAGCAAATTGCAACTCAAGCCAAATTGAAAGATTACAGCTTTAAAACAATCATTCTACATCTTTTAAAATTTCCTTTTTAATGATGATAACTTTTGAATCTGTTATCACACTAATTCAAAATTATGATAGATGATTTCTAAAAACTAAATTTATTTACTTTTTAGGGGAATTTGATTTACCTTATTATTATAAAAAAAAAGAAACTTAAACACATTTATGTTGTAGTTAGTCCTATATGAAGCTAATTATGAAATCGAAGCATCCACCTACGCCTCAAAACTAGAACATGTTGACTATGGTCTTGAAGTTTCAAAATCTGTTGTTTCACCTTAAAAATTTATGAGCAAGAATGTCATGCTTGTCTCTATCACCCACCAATCAAGTCATTTTATTTACTCAATTTCAAAGCATGATTTGAGCTATCAAAATTTGTCAATACAGAAGTTCTACTGCACTCCAAATGATACTTTCTTAAAAGCAATCTCACGTGTTTATAATCTCTAACTAATGTCATACATTTACTTTTTTTTCAAACCACTGTGTAGGAAAAATTGAGTTCAATCCTTATGATTTTCTTTGGTACACAATGTTAAGCTCACCTAAAAGTAATAAGCAATGGAGATGCAGAGAATCGAACCTCATGCCTCTCATAATGCAATGTGAGCATTCTACCATTTGAGCTACATCCCCCATTAACTAGATCATTACAACTCAAAGTTCAGCACCTAATATCTACCAAACTATTTGCATATATTCATCATAAATCATTTCATTTGTTTTGTATGTCATCAAGTCATTTCAACAAACTAGTATTCCTATCAAATAATTAGTCATAGAACAAGTGTAGATATTTTGAAATTCACAATGTATTTGCCATTAAGTCATTTCATCAACATTTGGTGTTCACATACAACTGGTCTGAAAAACCAACTATTAAAATGAACTCAATTCTCTGTAGAAGAATACAAATTGAAACTAGAAAAATTATGATTGCAAACTTACAGATTTTCGATTCATGCTTGAGGGGTATAACACGCAACTTAGTTTTTATGTTCGTTCATCTTATTCTTGGATATTTTCCTTCTTGTTGTCAAATTTGTATGAGGATTTACATATCAATGATCCTTTCTAAAATCACATAGTCTTTCTTTCTATAAAATGTGGCGCAAAACTCTTTCCTACTAATTTTTTTACACACCAAGTCGAACTTTCTTGTTTGAGCGTGTTGATCCTAGTCGTATAATCTGGTACACAATTGAGTTGACATGTGGCAACAATGTGACGATGGAATACAAAATGAAGTATATAATTGGAATACAGGATCCTTGAAGAATAACTAACTTATGTAACTTAACTATTTTAACTAGAGTTGGTTTGGTGTGCAACTATTGCACATGCAATCTAGGTCGACTCGATTTGACCCAGATGGCAATTTTTCCTTTTTTGTTGTGATTTATGTGTTACCTTTATGTTATATTAGTGTGACTTTTATGTACAAATGTCCTTACCTTTATGTCTGATACTTATAAAAACAAGAAGAATTTTAGCACAATTTGTACATATATATCTTTATGTAATATTCATTTCACCTTTATATTATATTTATGTCACATTTATGTACAAATATCCTTACCTTTATGCAATACATAAATGTGCAACTAACATAACTAAAAAGTATGAATAATATCACATAAATGTATGTTGATACAATACATAAAGGTGATCATATTTGTACATAAATGTCACAAATTTATAACATAAATATCAACATATAAAAAAATAAAAAAACCAAAATTCACGGATCCAGATAGGGTCGACCCTAAGATCCATGCACTAGGCGCACAAGAGAATTTGCATTTTCAATGTTGAAAAAGGAATAATATCTTTTTTTTTATTCTTAGCTATCTTTTTTTGACATTAGTTTTAAGAAGCCCTTTTAATTTTCTTTATGAGATAGACACATAACTCTAATTTCTATTTAACTATGCTTGGTCTTTATGACTTGTTACAAATCAAATTAAATTAGAGAATAATTTTTAGGACTAGATTAAGTTTTTATTTATCTATTTAATTTAAAGTAGAGTATGAGAACTAATCAATTATTCACCATTCTTTAAAAAAAAATCCTTTGACAGGGTAGCACCTTATTGTGAGTAGGTGTACTTAATCAAAATTGAAATAACTTGAATTAAGGATTCCAAATTCCAATCGACTTTTTTTATAATTTTATAATACATATTAGTTGAGAAAATTTATAAAAAGATATGCCAATTTCATTTTACCAAAACTGACTGGCCTATATATATATATATATATATATATAAGTGTTGATCAGGCACGCACCTAAAGAATGTGCACCGTGCGCACTTCTTTAAGATTTATTTATTTTTACAATTTTTAATATATCATATTATTTATTTTCTTACGCTGCCCCTCCACATACGATATCTTCAAGATTTCTTTTTTTCTTCTAATTTTTCATATCTCATATTATTTCACATACGATATTCTCATCTCACACATAGACATAACACATAATCAACATATACAATTTGCATCCCACATATCAACATAAATCTTCTTCTTAATTCTCATCTCACAGATGACATGAACCTATACAATTTGCATCCCACATCAAAAGTTATTTGTTAAAAATTACAAAATATGAATCGGTTAACAAATAACTCACAATTAAAGAAAAGAACGAAAAATATTCAATTAGTCAATTCTCAAGAAAAACCATAATCAACGTTCAATAAATCCTCAAAATGAATAATAAAAATTGAAATATAAATTAAGTAACAAAGAGAATAAATTCTCAACAAATCCTTAAAATCAACAAATCAAATCCTCAAACTCAACAAATTCTCAAAATCAAAAAATTATATACTCCAACTCAATCATCAATTATCAAGAAGTCTTCAATCAATTCCCAAAATCCCAAGTCTCTTTAATTGAAGTCTTCAATCAATTCTCAAAATCCCAAGTCCAAGAAGTCTTCAATCAATTCCCAAAATCCTAAGTCTCTTTAATTGAAGTCTTCAATCAATTCCCAAAATCCCAAGTCTCTTTAATTGAAGTCTTCAATCAATTCTCAAAATCCCAAGTCTCTTTAATTACTTGTCTTTTGCGTCGTCAAATATAATGGATGTACACATGTGAAAAAAAAAATCAGTACCATAATTTTTTAAATGTAAAAAACTTTCAGAAAACATAAGAAAATATTATACCATTCCAAGGATGTGGTACAATTTCTCCTGTCATGTCCACTAACCCCACAACCATGACAAACTCTTGCTTTTGAAATTGTTTTTTCCTTTGATAATTTATATCTTTTATGACATCCTTTTGCTCTCACTTGTGAAGGGTCATTAATCTCAGGCATATTCTTTTCTCGTATAGAAGATCGTTGCGCTCTTTCATCAATATTCATTTTCTTTATATCATTGTACACATGTTCTAATTGTTGCATTAGCAAGTTAGAACCATCTTCAGTGAGACATGCACCATCTACTACAATAGAAGCCATTTGTGATAATTTTGAATGTCTTGTCAGAAGAGATTTATTATGAAGATCACAAATGTCAGCACCATGATTATCATTCACTCTTCCACTCTTTGCACTTACTGTCCATCTTGATAGAATATATGTAGATGGAAGTTCAAAGATGTCACGCCCCAAAATCTTTTCGTATTTTATCAGAGTTTTACTTGCGGGCGTGAAGAAAGAAGGGGAAAAAGACGTGCATGAAATAAAATAGAAATCTTTGGGAAAAAGAACATACGATTTTATGTATACAAATCCTCGGCGTTTAGCCGAAATAAAACCATTTTACATAACAGCGGAAAAACATCAGGATCCTTTACAAAGAAGAAGAAATATAGTTTTCTTTTACAAACGAACAACATATCCTTAAAAAGGTAAAACCGGAAGATGGTCTCGGCTGATAGGGCACCCCTCTCTCTACGTGTCAAGATTTTCTTCTTCTCCTGTAGTGTGAGTACAGGTGGGGGGTGAGTGCGTTGAATACACTCGTGGAATTAATCACCAAGTTTTTAACATTATTAAGCAGATACACAGATCCAACATATATAATAGTTCAGCAATGAGACACAGCACATATAATGCATTGCACATATAATACGGACACATAACTCTAAGAGTACTCATCTAACATATGGTGCTTTTATGGGCCACCAGTCCATTGGTGCTTTTTACGGGCCACCAGTCCATCCAGAACGAGATCATAGACCTCCATTCCGTTGGTGCTTTTTACGGGCCACCAGTCCATCCCAGAACGAGATCATAGACCTCCATTCCGTTGGTGCTTTTTACGGGCCACCAGTCCATCCCAGAACGAGATCATGGACCTCCGTTCTGCTAGTGCTTTTTACGGGCCACCAGTCCATCCCTAACGTATGGTGCTTTTATGGGCCACCAGTCCATCTTAACATATGGTGCTTTTATGGGCCACCAGTCCATCTTAACATATGGTGCTTTTATGGGCCACCAGTCCATCTTAACATGACTTTGGACTTCCGTCCACATATATCATATTCATAATGTATGCACGTACATAGTAATCATAGCAAATAATCACAGCACGTAGAGTTCAACAGTTCATATATCAAATATGGAAAACATTAAACAAATAGAGTTATTAGGGTTCAGAAGTTACCCCCACCTTGTTCGGTGGTTACCACGTGAGTCGCTAGTGTCAAAGACTTGGTATCTTGATTCCCACTCCAACTGATACCAACCCAATGGATAGCCTACACAATTTTACAATATTTCTTACATCATTAATACGCTTAAAACTTATATTTAAAATGTATAAAGATAGCCGTAGAGAAGAATCGTTCGATAGAGACGAGACGGATCGATAGATCAAGAGATCGAGGTCGATGAGACAAGGGAGAAAAGATCAGTTCAGCAACTGATATGATAGAGGAAAGGATTAGGGTCGCTACGGAAAAAGAATGAGCTCGATCGGAGTTGAAACGAGCTCGAACGGAGAGTTTTAATATCGAAGGGTATTTTGGTAATTTTGGTCAAAAGGTTGACTTTGACTGGGCCCCGACTCCCGGTCGACCCGACGTACAAAAAGACTCGGTCGGGCGGGTACAAAAACTCGACGGTGCGCGCTCGGCGTGCACGACGGCACCCGACGCGCGCACAGAATCCCCGTCGCCCGCGCCCGCGCGTGCACTGATTCCCCGTCGCCCGCGCCCGCGCGCCCGTCGCGCGGTTGCTGCTCCCGTCGCCTGTGCGCGCAGGATCCCCGGCGCCCGCGCCCGCGCGCCCGTAGCGCGCTTGCTGCTCCCGTCGCCCGTGCGCGCTGGATCCCCGGCGCCCGCGCCCGCGCGCCCGTTGCCCGGCGCCTCCCGGCGTGCACACCCGGCGTCCGGCATGCGCACCCGGCGCGCCCAGCAGCACCAGCCACCACCACCGGCGGCGGCGGCTCCGGCGACTTTTCCGGCGACGGCAGCGGCGGCTCCGGTGACTTTTCCGGCGACGGCGGCGGCGGCGGTTTCCGGCGGCGCTCCGGCGGCGGCGGAAAATAAAAACGTAAAGGAAAAGAAAAGAAAGAGAACTTACGTGTTCGCGTCGCGAGCGTCGCTCGGGTCGTCGGCTTTGAAAACGTATAAGTTTTGAAAGTTATGAGCCCCTATTTATAGATTTTGGAATTTACCTTTTTACCGTTGAGAAGTTACCATTTACCAAAAATATCTTCATTTACCTTTCATTAAAATATTATTTTTATTTTTACCTTTTATTGTAATTTTACCCTTTCCTTCGTCAGTTGAGCTACGGGTCTCCGATTGACCCCTAGTTTGTTTCTATTTTCTCTTATTTCTGATATGAATCTCTTGGTAAAATCGTATTCTAGGTTCCATTTCACGAAAAAAATACCCATCTAAAACTAAAACCGGCGTTAACCAAGTATCTGAAACGCACGTACTAAATTAAACAGTCAAAACATACGCACATAATTATTAAGTCGGGGTTCAAATGTTTAATTATTCAATTATGCTCATTTTGACCCGGGGTGCTACATCCCTTACCCCTTAAAATAATTTCGTCCTCGAAATTGAGCGCGTACTTAGAAAGATAAACAAACGTATACCTAGGATCGGTATGTCGGGGTATTTTCTCAAAATCTCATCCTCTAATTCCCAGGTTGCCTCTTCCTTTCCGTGACGGCTCCACTGGACCTTCACTATAGCTATCTTTCGATTCCTAAGTTGTCGTTCGTTTCTGTCCAAGATGGCTATCGGGACTTCCTCATATGTCAGATTCTTTTCCAGTTCGATGCATTCTCGATCGATTATATGATTTGGATCAAAAATATATTTCTGTAGCATAGACACATGGAAGACATTGTGCACCCCAACAAAGTCCGGTGGTAGAGCTAGTCGGTACGCGACCTCCCCAACTTGATCCAAGATTTCGAACGGTCCCACGTACCTTGGTTTCAGTTTACCCTTCTTTCCAAAACGGTGAACTCCTTTAGAAACATGTTCAGGTATTTCTTGATCACCGACACTTCCTCGATAGTAGTCGGTTCTCTCTCAGAGTTCTCCATGTTGACCAACCAAGCTTCGCAATTCCTTTTGATAAGCATTTCGGTTGTCTTCGTGGCCGGTATAATCCTTGAGTTGCCTTTAACTCATGTTCCATGGACCTTGAACTCCGGTTCTCCCGATGCTTGCAAGACGATCTCTCTCGCACGACACTTGATTATTGCGTGATTGGGCTCTAGCTAGTCCATCCTTGAGATTATGTCAAAATCTTTTATCTCCAATGCGTGGAGATCAGCTAGAAGGATCTTATCCTCAAAAGCAATCTTCAGGTGACGGTATAAGTGTTTTGTTTTCACCGTCTTCCCTGACGGAATGCTAACCTCTAGGGTTTTAGCGACTATCCTACCGTCTTCATATTTCAACAGATCCACCGTCATATCAGCACTATAGGTAAAGAAATTAAACACGAAATGCGAGGACAGAAGAAAACGTAGATTCTATTGATTAGCAAAAGTCGAACTGGTATCTTATACGCATGAGCAAAAGATGGGTCGCTCGTACATTATACAAAAGGATTATGTACACTACTACAAGGTGGTAAAGCCTCTACATATCCTTGTACTAAAGGTTCATTGTTCGTAACCTATCTCTTAATATCCTCTGTATGGGTGAGAGCAAAAGCCCAAGCATAGCCTGCCCCTGGCCTTAGCCTCTGTGCTGCAGCTACTTGATTCTCGAACTTCTGGCAGTCACGCGCTATATGTCCCGGTTCCCCACACTTATAGCAATTTCGGGTTCCATGGAGGCAGGGCCCCGCATGCGACTTCCCACACTTGGGACATGTGATTGTTGGCCTAGCAGTAGGTAGAAGCGGTGTATCGTTATTCCTTGGGAATTTGTTTTTATTAAAGCTCTGGCTTGGTTCGGTCCACTTTCTCTTCCCGATTATCTCATCAACCTCCTTGGGTGGTAAAACGTCCGAGTGCAGACAAGAGGAGATCTCTTGGGCTCTCTCCATGACGTTAGCATAGGTCATTGTCCCCTGCCCAGCCAAGATGGATCCAATCTCTGGACAAAGCCCCTTTCTAAATCGTCGGGCCTTTTTGTCATCAGTGTCAACCAGGTGAGTGGCATATCTGCTCAGATGGTTAAACCTTCGCTCGTACTCTCCTACCGTCGCGGTTCCTTGACGGAGATGTAGAAACTCTGTTTCCTTTCTATCTTGGTAAGATTGAGGGATGAAGTGATGAGAAACCACTTCCTTAAACTTCTCCCAAGTCATTCCCTGTCTTTGAGCTGGCAGCAGAGTTCTTTCATATGAATCCCACCAGTGACTCGCTTCGTCTGTGAGCTGGAAAATTGAACAGGAGACCTTCTGTTCCTGGGTACACGTCAGATGTCCAAAAAACCGGTCGAGTGACCTTAGCCACTCTTCCGCGTCTGTCGGTTCCCCTTTCCCGTCAAAAGTCGGCGGGTTAAATCGCCGGAACTGTTCATAGATGAGATTCGGATCGGTTCTTGCCGGTGGGGGTATGGCTCGAGTTACCTCAAAGTGTTGTGTCAGTCCCCGTAGAACAGATACTAAATCTCCCATGCTTGCATCTACTTCCCGTTCTGGTTGATTGACCGTTGGTGTTTGCTTTCTTCGGGGCCGTCCTTTAGGCGTAACTCTTAAAGCAACAAACGAAAACTAACTTTTTATCATCTACCCCACATAACTCATCAATACATATCACAACAGATTAACAAATAGCAGATATCATGGTACCGATAAACGTTACTCCATAAATCATATAATATTCTCATTAGATTCTCTGTCATTCATTTATAAACCCTTCATAATCTTGTCATGTAGGATAGCGTATATCCAACTTGCATATACCAACCAGAACAGTACATCATAGCAATACATCTCGAAACATATCACTGACATCCTCACATGGTCCCCCTAGACCTCATGCATCTAAAACGATTTTACATATCGTAACCACGAACTGTGAAAACCCACTCATTAGCACACTTGTTGTGAACAAGGGCCCATGGTAGTTTCAACTATCAGTCACACAACATCAACTCCCGCGAACGGCCATACTCGCACACTAGCTCACGCTGCTGCAGTCAGCGGCTTTGTGGCGGTGACTCAGAGCAGTGTGTCGATTGTAGTGACATCTAGAGGTTTTTAAAAGATCTTTTTATCGTGGCACAATATCCTTAACACCCCATCAAACCTAAACCGTATATCCTTAACACTTCATCAAACCCTAACCGTATATCCTTAACGCTTCATCAAACCTAAACCGTATGTATCATGCAAACAAGATAACATATAACAGATGAACACTCTTTATATCCAGTCCATTTTCAGAGAGAGATACTCATAGAGAGAGGATGGTGCTTATCCATTTCTTTTAGAAAAGATTTTCTCATTTTCAAAACACATTTTTTTTTCTCATTTTCACTTTATCAAACAAGTTCGAGCAAAGTCCTACAAAGGGTAGAACTAGGCTCTGATACCATCTGTCACGCCCCAAAATCTTTTCGTATTTTATCAGAGTTTTACTTGCAGGCGTGAAGAAAGAAGGGGAAAAAGACGTGCATGAAATAAAATAGAAATCTTTGGGAAAAAGAACATACGATTTTATGTATACAAATCCTCGGCGTTTAGCCGAAATAAAACCATTTTACATAACAGCGGAAAAACATCAGGATCCTTTACAAAGAAGAAGAAATATAGTTTTCTTTTACAAACGAACAACATATCCTTAAAAAGGTAAAACCGGAAGATGGTCTCGGCTGATAGGGCACCCCTCTCTCTACGTGTCAAGATTCTCTTCTTCTCCTGTAGTGTGAGTACAGGTGGGGGGTGAGTGCGTTGAATACACTCGTGGAATTAATCACCAAGTTTTTAACATTATTAAGCAGATACACAGATCCAACATATATAATAGTTCAACAATGAGACACAGCACATATAATGCATTGCACATAATACGGACACATAACTCTAAGAGTACTCATCTAACATATGGTGCTTTTATGGGCCACCAGTCCATTGGTGCTTTTTACGGGCCACCAGTCCATCCAGAACGAGATCATAGACCTCCATTCCGTTGGTGCTTTTTACGGGCCACCAGTCCATCCCAGAACGAGATCATAGACCTCCATTCCGTTGGTGCTTTTTACGGGCCACCAGTCCATCCCAGAACGAGATCATGGACCTCCGTTCTGCTAGTGCTTTTTACGGGCCACCAGTCCATCCCTAACGTATGGTGCTTTTATGGGCCACCAGTCCATCTTAACATATGGTGCTTTTATGGGCCACCAGTCCATCTTAACATATGGTGCTTTTATGGGCCACCAGTCCATCTTAACATGACTTTGGACTTCCGTCCACATATATCATATTCATAATGTATGCACGTACATAGTAATCATAGCAAATAATCACAGCACGTAGAGTTCAACAGTTCATATATCAAATATGGAAAACATTAAACAAATAGAGTTATTAGGGTTCAGAAGTTACCCCCACCTTGTTCGGTGGTTACCACGTGAGTCGCTAGTATTAAAGACTTGGTATCTTGATTCCCACTCCAACTGATACCAACCCAATGGATAGCCTACACAATTTTACAATATTTCTTACATCATTAATACGCTTAAAACTTATATTTAAAATGTATAAAGATAGCCGTAGAGAAGAATCGTTCGATAGAGACGAGACGGATCGATAGATCAAGAGATCGAGGTCGATGAGACAAGGGAGAAAAGATCAGTTCAGCAACTGATATGATAGAGGAAAGGATTAGGGTCGCTACGGAAAAAGAATGAGCTCGATCGGAGTTGAAACGAGCTCGAACGGAGAGTTTTAATATCGAAGGGTATTTTGGTAATTTTGGTCAAAAGGTTGACTTTGACTGGGCCCCGACTCCCGGTCGACCCGACGTATAAAAAGACTCGGTCGGGCGGGTACAAAAACTCGACGGTGCGCGCTCGGCGTGCACGACGGCACCCGACGCGCGCACAGAATCCCCGTCGCCCGCGCCCGCGCGTGCACTGATTTCCCGTCGCCCGCGCCCGCGCGCCCGTCGCGCGCTTGCTGCTCCCGTCGCCCGTGCGCGCTGGATCCCCGGCGCCCGCGCCCGCGCGCCCGTAGCGCGCTTGCTGCTCCCGTCGCCCGTGCGCGCTGCATCCCCGGCGCCCGCGCCCGCGCGCCCGTTGCCCGGCGCCTCCCGGCGTGCACACCCGGCGTCCGGCATGCGCACCCGGCGCGCCCAGCAGCACCAGCCACCACCACCGGCGGCGGCGGCTCCGGCGACTTTTCCGGCGACGGCAGCGGCGGCTCCGGCGACGGCGGAGGCGGCGGTTTCCGGCGGCGCTCCGGCGGCACTCCGGCGGCGGTGGAAAATAATAACGTAAAGGAAAAGAAAAGAAAGAGAACTTACGTGTTCGCGTCGCGAGCGTCGCTCGGGTCGTCGGCTTTGAAAACGTATAAGTTTTGAAAGTTATGAGCTTCTATTTATAGATTTTGGAATTTACCTTTTTACCGTTGAAAAGTTACCATTTACCAAAAATATCTTCATTTACCTTTCATTAAAATATTATTTTTATTTTTACCTTTTATTGTAATTTTACCCTTTCCTTCGTCAGTTGAGCTACGGGTCTCCGATTGACCCCTAGTTTGTTTCTATTTTCTCTTATTTCTGATATGAATCTCTTGGTAAAATCGTATTCTAGGTTCCATGTCACGAAAAAAATACCCATCTAAAACTAAAACCGGCGTTAACCAAGTATCTGAAACGCACGTACTAAATTAAACAGTCAAAACATACGCACATAATTATTAAGTCGGGGTTCAAATGTTTAATTATTCAATTATGCTCATTTTGACCCGGGGTGCTACAAAAGATCTGTTTCACACGAAAATATGCCAAAATGTGTCTACAAATAATTCCTTTGAACTCAAATTGTAGACAACTACATGTTAATGCATCTGAACTCTTGGTGTATGTAAGCTCCCGTTGTCTTGATGTTGAACTTGTTTCAGCTCTTAATATAGTATAGATTGTTTGCAACTCATCATCACATTTCAAATTCACAAAATAAGCATGACTTTGACACATTTCTTCTTGGAAAAAGTTAAAAACTTTTTCTTGTGTATATTTTTGCTATTTGTGCTTCCATTGGCCAAAGTGTCTTCAGTGTTGGTTGCTCGTTAATATCAACATGATCAGCTTCTAATTCTTTATGTCGTTGATGTCTAAGAGCTCTATTAAATCGTGTGATAAAATCCATCAATGAATTTTTGGCTGAAATATATCTTTTGAAAAAAGAATGACAACTCTCAGCTCTTTGACTACTAGAAACCCCAGCACTAAATACATGCTTAACATAAGCAGGAACCCATTTACCACGCAACTCATACATGTGGTTGAGTCATTCATTGTTTTTCAGCGTGGAATATGTCATGATCTCCATCCAATGTTCTTCAATTTCTCTAGTAGATTCGGAGTTGATAACTACATCCTTCAAACGGTAATAATCATCTCGATTTGTTATCACATTAATCTTTTCAGAGAATTTATTAAGAATATGCCAAATACAATACCGATGCAGAGTGGCTAGAAACACTTGTGCAATAGCTTTGGTCATTGCAGGATCTTGGTTTGTAACAATAACAGAAGGATGACTACCTGATATAGCCTCAAGCCACTTATTAAATAACCAAATAAATGAATCTGCTTTCTCGTCACTTAAAAATCCACATCCAAGTATGATTGTTTGTCCATGGTGGTTGATCCCAGTTATTGGAGCACAAATCATGCTATACTTATTTGTGTTATATGTTGTATCAAATACTATAACATCACCAAAGTAATTGTAAGACCTTCTTGCTACAACATCGGCCCAAAAACATTTTATAAGTTTGTTCTCCATGTCTAGTTCAAAGTCGAAGAAAAATTAAGGATTTTTCTCTTTCTCTAACCAGAAATACTCAATTAATGTTTCTGCGTCTATTCCTTTTTGTTCCTCCTGCAAATCTCTTTTGTAATTTCTAATGTCTCGTTCAGTACATCCAACATGTTTTGGGCCACCAGATTCGATTTCTATCAATCTCAATGTTGACATGTTGGTACATTTGCTTTATATAATTGTTCAGTCAACACTTTCTTTGTCATTGACACATGACGATGTGACCTCAACATATGTACCTTTCTTGGAGTTGTAAGTTCATGATTGTGATTCTCAATAAATATACTCACGACCTAAATTGGTCCGATTTCTCTCTTTACAATTGCTAACTTGGCTTTGCAACC
Source organism: Scutellaria galericulata (assembly GCA_946896805.1). Taxonomy (NCBI): domain Eukaryota; kingdom Viridiplantae; phylum Streptophyta; class Magnoliopsida; order Lamiales; family Lamiaceae; genus Scutellaria; species Scutellaria galericulata. Next base: position 8,085,254 of record OX335798.1, on the reverse strand, counting down.
AACTTGAACTATTCCTAGATTCATTTCAGCCTTTTGCTTATTTGATTCATTTTTTTGACCCTCCTTATAACATACAAATGATTTCCATATTATTTCATTTGTCTCCTTGTTCCTTTTACTATTGTGGAACCTTGTACTAAATCCTGCCTCCTTTGCATATGCATTATAAAATTCAAATGCTTCTTCGATTGTGAGAAATTCCTGCCCGATTTTAGGTTTATTTTCTTCTGAAACTTGCGGGATAAACAGATTATTTTGAGAATCTTCTTCCATCTACACAAAATTTAGTTAACGCTGAAAATCTTAGAATTTCAACTAATATCTCACCCAAATCAATAGAAAACATAAAAAAAAATGATAATAATATCTCACTCAATTTAATTGAAAACATTAAAAAAAATATAATGAAATTTAAAAAAATATATTGACAAAAGTTCTCCGAGGCAACGAGAGATAAAGTCTCGCCTTCAAATTTTGATGTGAATTGTTAAGAAGGTTTATGTTGATGAGAGTTAGGTCTATGTTTGAGATGAGAATTGATAAGAAAGTATGTGGAGATGTTGATGAAGGTTATGTCTTTCGTATATAAAGTGGTAGGGTGAGAAAAAATTATGTGTATAATAATATAAAATATTAAAATTACATTGATTATGAGAATTGAGAAGAAGATTTATGTTGATATGTGGGATGCAAATTGTATATGTTGATTATGTGTTATGTCTATGTGTGAGATGAGAATATCGTATATGGAGGGGTAGCGTGAGAAAAGAAATAATATGAGATATGAAAAATTAAAAAAAAAAAAAATCTTAAAGATATCGTATGTGTGGAGGGTAGCGTAAGAAAAGAAATAATATGATTATTAAAAATTAAAAAAACAGAAATCTTAAAGAAGTGCGCATGATACCCATTTTTTTAGGTGCGTACCTGATCAACACTATATATATATATATATATATATATATATATATGAGATGTAAAATGCAATTAATATTTGGTACAAAATCAAAATGTACTAAATATATGTATAGAAAATAAATAATGGTGAACAATTAATAGTTAAAGTACAAGAGTACATGATAATAATAATACCTATATAATATTAAAATGCGAGTAAAAAAAAAGAAGCAAGTCGAAAAACCCTAATCCCCAAACTCACCATCAATGGCCGACGTCAAAACAGTCGAAGAAGCAGCTGAGTTCCTTGAAAAGCGGAAGCTCGATCTCCCAATCAGCAATAACAAATCCCTAGAAGAGGACAAAGACAATGATGGTTGCAATAAGAAGCAGAAAACTGAAATCCCCTCCGGAGAAAATGGCTCCTTATCACTCCCCGCCGGCAAAAGTGTAGCGAAACCCGATGAATGTCCAATCGTCGTCGATGCAGCGCAGGAGGAAGATGTGGAAGACGACGAAGACGAAGAAGACTACAATGCTGAGCAAGACGAAGATGGAGATGATGATGTGAGTGGGGAAGCCGAAAATGTCGACAGAAAAGGGAAAGGGTTCATGCGAGATGTCAAAGGAAAGGGGAAAATGGTCGAAGACTCCGAAGATGACGATTCTGATGGCCCTGGTGATGGGGATGATGACTCCAGTGATGACTCTGACAGTGATTTCTCCGATGGGCTTGATGAGAGTGATCTGGAGGATGATCCTCTTGCTGAGGTTGATTTGGACAATATTTTGCCGTCCAGGACTCGGCAGCGTCGATCGCACACTGGAGTCCGAATCATCAACGATTCCGATAAGGGTAGCAATGCTTGAACGGAGATTTTTTGAGGTTAGGTACATTATGGAAGTGTAGCTTTAATTTAACCTAGTGCTACTCCATGTTTTGCTTAAGTTTGGATGAAACCCATTGTTGTAGTATTGTAATCAACGTGCAGATGCTCTTTGATCAAGTAATGGGGTTCTTTCTTTTTTCTGGCAACAAATATGCTATCAAAAATATTTGCTTGAGGGTTATCCTTGATGTGGGCTATTGCTTCTCCGTTTACTGTCATGGTGTGATTTCAACATATAACATTAGATGGGATTTCCTTTTTCTGTTATGTGCAATTCATTGATCAGTCTCTGGATTGCAGTAAATGGCTGGAATAAAAGATTTAAGCCGTCTAATAATATGATTTAAATTGGTAAACTTCTTATCCATAAATTAAAAGAAGGCTTTTACCTTGTTCTGATTCACTTGTCAAAATGACAAGGACAAACAGAGGAGAAAAATGTCGAGATTGTTAGAAATGCTGTTGTAGAGACTTTTTTGTGACATTGATAAAGAAAGTAATGTATCTAGTCCTTTTCAAAACATGTGTCCAATTAGATCACTACCTCAGTGAACAGTAATAAAGTGACAATCACACTTATGAGAATATTCGATGTCTTGCAGGAAAATAAAGTTATTATTGATGTTTATGTTATCCTGTAAGTGTGCTGGATTTGAGTTGTACATAACTATTGAAACTTCCATTCTTAGCTTTGGGAGATCATGGTTGCCTTGCTAGGATTTGAAGCAACTTTCTTATATATAACAATGCAGCAGTGTATTTTCATATTTACCCTTTCACATACCAGTATAACACATTACAACTGATGTTATGAACTCGAAATATTTATTTCTAAGATTAACTGAAACAGAATGAACTTGTAGAGAAAAAGTTGGAAACGAATATACTTAAAAACAATACTTAAATGCATACTTTAATCTCAATTTTACAATTAAAAGAAATTAGAATGCCTCATTTTGAATGCTAATGTTTATTTTTATGAGTGTGGCTTAAGTTCTCCCTGTTTTGTAGTATCTCAAGACAATGAGTATAATAAGAGAGTAATTGATTGAGTTTAATGACAAATAAGCATCCGAAGAAATTAGGAATAGTCCTGACATGTTAAGGACAATGTGCAGAAAAAGTGACCAAAAGTGGATATTCCTTGGTTAGACTGTTTGACTTACTGCTTCTTATCAATGTGTTGTTTCTGCACACACTCATTGCTTCTTGTATGTTTCCTTCTATTGTGGCAAAAAATATACTTAGCATGGGGATGAAAAGATTTCCCTGGCAATATTCCCTTGTAAACATTGTCATGTTTTCGATCTAGATAATTGCTCTGTCCTGTTTCATGTTATTATAATTTCGACTTTTGAACATAGACTCTTGATTTTGTTGGCTCAAAATGGACAAGGTTACAGGTTTCTGGAAATGTCTTTGTAGCATCCTTTCTTGATGTTGCCAAATAAAATGTCAGGTTGAGATCTTTACAAGTGATGCACTTAGTTGGGATCATTAACATCAATGAACCCATAAGTATATGATCATTCTTGCTAAGAGTAACATGAGTTTTGTATGAAAAGAAGGCTGTTAATGCAGTTCATTTTTGTCAAATGATTGCTGAAATTGGATGGATGCACACATAATTTTTGTTTGTTTCAGCATTGTCTGTTCATAGGCATCAGACATTAAGTTGCCTGTAAATTTGAAACAAAAGTCTTATATGTGCATAATCTAGTTGTTAAAGGTGTAAGGCACTCACCTTTTGAGCACAAGGCACACAAAAAAAAAAAAAAAATGTAAAACAATGGATAAGATTCATTATTAGACTACCAACAAGTTCAAATAGCATAGTGAGTTATGATATATCAATGTCCCTAACACCCAAACCATATAGTAAGTCAATAGCACATTAAGTTTATCAAAGATCAAAGCAAGCACAAATGCACAACAAGTCAAACTAATCATCAAGCTCAAGATCATCAACATCCCCCTCCTTATTATCAACCTGATTCATAGTTCACTTACACATGGATAAAGAATTTTACTTCATCTTTGTATACTACACGTGTGCTCAAGATGGAACATAATGAAGTGTTCTTGCTGAGATTGTTTTACAGAGTACAATCTTACTTGTTACTTTCTCTGTCTTACAATGGATGTTCTAGTTAGCTATCTCTAGGAAAATAGAAAAGCCAGCTTCTTGTATCTTTTCCCAATATCATCCCTTGTCGTTCATGTATCGGATAACAAATAATTAATCTATAATTTATATTCCTCCTAAGACTTTCTATTTGGAAAACCAAACAAGATTCTTAGAACTACTTGGTTAACTCCTTAGACTAGGATATAGATTTGAATGAAAGGGGGAAAAAAGAGATCTCAATTCATATGTGAAAGTTGTTTCTCCATTCAAGGCATTGTATTAAATCAATAATGATTTGATTTTACATCTTAGGAGTATTAACTTAAATTAAAGGGCATAATAAGGATTGAAGCATGAAATGCATTCTTTGTAAAGTATATGAGAACCATTAGTGGGCAAAAAAAAAAAAAGAAGATCCCTAGCCATCCTTCATGGAAGGATCGAATTATATGGAACAACCCGAGGGACAATCACTAGGAGTCTAGGAGGCAAGTGCCGTATAGTTATGATTTGAAAACTGAGCTCCTTCCACTTTTATGGTTGTATGAAACAAGAATCTGTCTACCTCCCCGGTGATCTGGTTTTTATCTGTGTTCGTTGTGAAGACTCATCAATCAAATGAATTTTTTGGTTGGAATATAAGTTTCTATGAAGTGGCATGGCAGCTACTAATGGAATATAAATTTCTTTATAATGGGTTTTATCTTATCATTAAACCAAGGATACAAATCGGTTTCTAAATGAGAGGCAGGACATAAGTGATTTTGTGAAGTGTTTATTTTACTTTTCATTCTTTTGGGTGTTAGCAGTGATATTGCACATTGCTACATTAGTGCAAATTTCTGTACACATACTAGAGTTGTTATTAATTTCATTTTTGGCCTGGATTTAATTTAATGATGGTAACCTCATGTTACCAGTTCTTTTTAATCTTCCTTAATTGACTCATTTTGTTTTTGTTTATTTTATTTTTTTTCCTTTTGTATTTATATGCCTCTCTTTATTTTCAACAATATTGCTTGATGTGTTCAGACAGATACAGGTTGATGATAAGTTGTGATACTGATATATTGAACAATTGCTAATTTCTGCAGCTCTGTAGAACATAGATCCTGGTTACTGTTTCTGTTTGGAGTGCAATGATGCATATATTGCTGCATGATTCAGGTTGTGAGGCCTTGCTCTATATTTATGGGGAGGCTTCATTGTCTTAACTGGAGATTGCAGATGGATAGTATAAATTGGAATTGTCTCAGACTGTTTCCACTTGGGTTCTCTATGTGATTTTATAAAAGCTTGCATGAGAGGTCCTTTTATTCTGTCTCATGTTTAGAAGTTAAAATGTGGACTTTAGAATATCTGGGAGACATGCATACATAATATAGATTAAAGAATATCTCTTTGTATGAGAAAATGTTGATACATAGCTCTAGTCCGAAACTTTTGCTGCAGTATCAAACGGTGAACCAAAATGATTATAGAGTCCTCAAGTGGAATCAAAAGTTAAGCTGCCAAAGGAACTTCAGTATACTCAAGTTTGTAAAAGTTGTCTACAGTATATTACTGAACATGTGAAATAGCCTTATTGAGTTGACGTGGGAGTGCCTGAAAATTAAAATGAATAAGATAAATCTTGTAAAATTTGTATTGACTGCTGTTAACCATATGGGAACTTTGTTATGTACTTAACATCATGTTTGCACAAAGTAAAACTAAGGAACTTTTACTTCAGTTTGCCTACATTCTGAATCAGATGAGGAAGCTGATATGTCATTTGGTAGCAAATCATGGCATAAAAGAACTTCATTGTACATAATTATATAACCTATGCTGCTGCAAAATGTCATATATATGCGAGCACTGTCAACACTCACCACACTGCCTCTGTCTTTGTCATGCCAATTTTTCTTCGATGATGTTAATTTTTGATTTAACTATTGTCATGATAATCAGGACTTTCCAGCATATAGGCCTTTGGTGTTGCTCTGTGATGAGGAGGATACTTTGTGTGTGGGCATAAACTGATGTTGTGATTATGTTTTAGATTTTTGATAGAAGACAGTGTTGAGGCTTTGATCTTTACATTTTGCCCATCTTGTTCGTAGACCTTTTATCTTTTAACAGCAGAAGTCCTTGACGTGTCCTATCAGAGAATATACCCTTTTCTTTGTTACTGATGGATAATACAGCCACTATCACTTTGGCTGGAGGAAGAGAATGCAGATTGAGGAAGCGCTGTAAAATGATCACTAGCCTATGTCTTTGTTTTCTTTGGGGCCTAATTAGCTTAGACAGGTGGCACATTGTGGCTCAACGAACCAACATCTATATATGTTTGTCGACTATTGGCATTGCACTGCTTCTGAGGCCTTTTGTTGGAGTTGGTCATTGGACAAATTTAGTGGTGTGTTTTCAATAGCGTAGCTTACCAAATTCAGAAATATTTCAGAATTCTTCTTTGTGAGGTTATAATAGTACTTGTGCAGCAATTTTGTTACTAATATTCTTCTAGCCTCAGTTAAAAGTTGTTTAAGAATCTTGTTCAAGTGGAATGTGCTCAGTGACTTTGGTCTCAAGGTAAAGCCGTAAAGCTACTTTTCTTTTCTGTAAATTCTTCATAAATTGACTTCTTAGAACTGGAATATTGTATAGTGAAGCAAGAGAGCCACTGAATGATTCACGTTAATGTACTTTCAATTGTGCAATGATGAAAGAATTGAGAGTTTCTTGACTATGTGTTTGGTGCCACACTAAACAGACTTTGTTTGTAAACATTTATTGCGAAATGTATCAACTCTTAACTGCATGAAGGGAGATTCTGTGTTCTATAGTCATAATATTATGAGCAGTTTGATTTTACCGTGTCACATTTGGTGATAATCAGTGTTCTAAAAGACTAAACGTCTTAGGCTGTGGCAATTATGACCAATTATTTTTTTTGAATTGTCGAATAAGTCATTATCTTATCAATCACTAGCAAAATTGTGAAATACATGTAAGAAAAAAATATGACGATTCTTTTTAAATAATGTATGACTAGAACCTTTACAATTGGTGAATTTTGCACTCATCTCATAAAATTGTTTAAATTATTACTAATTAGCACAAATTGGGAGGAATGAAGGAATGAAATCACTCAGACCTAAAGCCATCATGTCATGTTAGCAACCAAAATGCAGTTGAATGAGTACACATACAAGATATGACAAAATGCTCAAGAGAGATCACAACGACCAGCTCGAACGAAGCATGAGGGCCGGAAATTGGGTGGTGCCATCCTTTACATAGAGAAGAGCTGGTTGCAATGAAAATCTTTTCCCAAAATTCAAGTTCAAGAATGTCTCAACCTGAAAATGTTCCAAACTTTTCGGGCCTTGTAATAGACCACCCACATTGAAGCCCCATCCAAGTTCGTCTTCGGGTGAATCTGACATTGTAACTGCCCATTGCACGTTTCTGGGATAGGAGTTTCTTGTCTCTATCCAACCTCCTATTTTTGCACTATCGTCAAATTCTGAGTTGAGCATTAGTGCGATAGATTCATCTATGTTCCGTCTTTCCCTACTTGTTGAGCTATTTTCCTCCAAAGATGTCTCTGAAAAATGATTACGTTTAGATATGCTAATAGGGAAAGCCAATGCTCCAAGATTGATATTTTGACTCGATGCTCTAGATACTCTGCGCACACCCAAAAGAGCGAGTTTTGTGTTTCTAGAGAGTTGCCAAACAACTTGTCCAAATGTGCTCAACGAACGAACTAACCCATCAGAATTAGCCTGCATTCCTAGATCAGAAACAGACTGAGCCAATGAGGCAACTATATTTGCTTTTCTCCACATTATGCCAATAGCACTCCCATTATGCAGACTCAAAAGCGGAGGTCCAAGTTCAGAGTAATTAGTTAGAGCCCTTTCCTGCAAAATGGAAATTAATCATTGATATACGATAGTGGTACAAAACAACGATATATAATTCAACTCACATCACATTCAAGATGATTAGATACTAAAAAAAAGAACTTATGGTACATAATAAATTGGTTGTGAAAGTTTAAGACAAAGGTTGCCGCCAGACACTTAACCTGATGAGTATTTGTTGTAAATCCGACATCTCTGCATTGTGCACCCATTGGAACAGCAACTGCAGAGAACCAATCACTAAAATGTGCAGTATAAACAACTTTTGATAGTGAAAGCGGGCAACCCAATATATCGCCTCGACCTTTTCCAGAGGCGATAAACTCTGCTACGAGTGTATCGCTCTCTCGAACATCAGTTTCAAATGAGAGTCTTGCATCAATACCAGGTCTGACACCTGATCTTTGAATTGCATCATAATTCTGCTCACCAACACCATCCATAATGAAGAATGCTCCTTGTATATCCACCTTTCCCTTTACATGAGTACCAGATTCTTGGAATGGACTCCCCTTGGAAGATTTATACGTCAGTAGTAGTCTTTCTACCTTGTCTTGCCTCTCTCTGAGTTTCATGATATCTGAGAATGCTTCTCGCTGCAACCGCTTCAATATATCAATCTGTAAATCACATCATTCCAATAGTTGTAAAGCCCCATCTCATAGCTTGTTTCTTTCTACCTATGAAGCAACAAAATAATCAACCCAAAAATCCCACAGAAAGAAGTGGAGTGATTCGAGAAATAGTTAAGATTAATATATATAATCCAAGCCTTGACATACTACACATATTACTCATGAATCAAAAAAATTAGAATGCTAATAAAGGTTAAATTGGTGTCAACTTGGAAACTTCATGAAAACTCAATACTCCTATGTTTGATCATTAATCAAAATACGTATATCAACGATCCATAACGTCTTGGACATGCTACAATGGGTGAAATATATGCAGAAAATACACAGTTTTTATGTTTTTCGGATAGTGGATACTACATCGTATTTTACCTACTGTAGCATAGACAAAGCATAGTCCACCATCATAATACAATCACCAAAAACGCACATATCAAACACAAAAGGCATCATTAATTCCAAATAATCATATCATCAAAATAACATAAAAAAAAAAAAAGAAAAGAGAAAAACCGGATTGCGATGGTTGGAGTTGTGGCGCCAATTGAGGAGGCCATGAGCCAACTCCTGCGTGGATTTGGCAAAGTCTTTGAGCTTATCCACGACTATGGTAAGGGGCTCCATTCCTGAATTTGGAAACCCTCGTCCAACTAGTCAAATTCGTCACTTCTTACTAAATATAATGCAACTAATAGAGAGATATCAACTTTCCTCGTACAAACAAACCTAAAACCTCAAGGGAAAATTTCACATCTATATTCAAAAATAGATTTTGCTGTTGGCGGTGACAGAGCAGAACCGCCACCGGTGTATATTGTGGGAACGGCGGAGATGGAGGTTGAGTGTAGGCGGAGGTCGGGAGGATAAACTGCATAAAGATTTAATGGGCCTTACTATCCAGTTTTGGAAAAACATGGCCCCATTAGTTGGGCCTAATGTGAAATATGCAATATCAACTATATCCATTTTAAAAAATTAAATTTCATGAATTCGAAGCTCAAATTTCAAGTGTAAGTATATTTTGGAAGGGTTAAAAATAGCAATCATATATTTTAAACTTGAAAAAAAAAATTTAATTCTTATTATTTATTTATCTAATTTCCTCAGTTATATTTACTAAATTATTATTCCACGGTTTATGTATTGCGTAGTACTATGTGAATTTAGTAATTTTATTTATTTTTAATGAATATTTAATAATGGTAATTAATTAGTTTAATTAAGTTCTTGAAATTTTTTAACTCAATTTTATTTATGTTTTAGAATTAGATGCAAAATTTCACATCTTTGATAGCCAACTTAGTGAAGCAAGAGAATATATTTGCATCACAAAGAGGTCCAATTATTTTGGCTCAGGTTTGAATTTTAATTTTCAATTTTGGATTGTGCATTTTACACTCTTTTTATTTAACAAATTTTAAGAAAATTAATATTTTGATTGTAGACTGAAAATGAATATGGTAATGTAAATTCATCATATGGAGATGTTGGAAAGCATTCATGAATCGGTGTGACTTTATTTATTGACATAGGGATTACATGAATTATAAAAAAGTTATGCTCCTAAATTAGTCGTATTTATTATTTATTATATTTTATTTTTCATAATATTTAAGATTATTTATGTGTTTATTTTAAACTAAAAATTTAACACATATTATTTTATTTTTTGAACTATAAAGTGTAGGCAAACACATGTAATAGGGTAATGACTTTTACTGTGATCACCAAATATATCAAATAGCTAAAATGTGGGCAGAAATTTGGATTGGATAGTTAGTTTTTTTTCCTTTTTATTTCTCAATAAAAAGTTAAATAATAATAGTAACTATAATTATCTAATATTTTATACTCTTAAGTCTTCAGGTTTAAAATTGGGGTGGTAAAGATCCCACATAGAACAACTGAAGATGTCACATTTACAGTAGCTAGATTTTTCAACTTAGAGACATCTTTCAGAATTATTATACGGTAAGTAATTCTTTAAAATTATATTTCATATTAATAAATCATACATTAATTTTTTTTTTAATTTATTATCATGGCGGAACAAATTTAGGTAGAACAGATGAGGGTCCGTACATTTCCAGTGGTACTATAAGTATAGTATTTAAATGGTTTCTGATCTAATGTTCTACTATTTTGTCTTTACAACTATATAATAGTTTAGATCTTTTTATCTGTCTTTTTTAAAAGTTTGGATCGAGAGATGACGTTAGGAGTAATGAAATGAGTATTACACGTTAGGAGTAATGAAATTGAGAATTAACGAAACTCAAGGTGTATTACATTTACACGCTTATGTAAATGGAGATCATATTGGTAAGTAAAGTATTAAATGATATATTTATATTTTATATATTTATTATTTTTATTGTAATTTAGTAGTGGTAAAAAATGATGGTGGTTTTTACCTTTTATACCAAAATTAAGTTTCAGCAATTTTCTTTTTATACTCTTCATTGAAACATTCACCCACACTATGACCTAGATGCAAACATTTAGAACAATATGAAGACACTTTATCATAAACAACTTTTTGTAAAAACAGATGCTCACCACAACGAATATAAATTTCAAAAACAGCACCATTAAAGCCAAATCCCACAAGTTTATTCTGAACAGTTTTAAACTTAGCCACCCCATGAGAAAATTTACCAATCAAGATGTACTTACACTGAGCAGCAAGACAATCCGTTTCAATAGCCGAAAATTGCACCAACAGAGTACCCCGAAAGCTTCCCGTGGTACCAAAATCCTCAGATCCGAGCTAATTGAAAAGCTTTTTCGAAGAATGCAGATCAATCTTCTCTTGACTCAATGAATATGAACACTTATCCTTACGATGCATATCAACAATCATATCCTCACAGTAAACACAACACTTCACACTTTGATTGGACTAGTCAAAATACATTTCAATATCCACTACTGAGATGTCATATGGAGGTTCAAACATGTATCAACCTAGTCTACCATATTAGGTCAATCCACATTATCAGATTTATGGAACTGCAGTTGGAAGAAATAAAGAAGTATATGAATGTCATCTTCGCGATTACGTTGAAAATTGGTTTAGTGTCACAAGTTGACATCAATATTGTTTGAATCAAGATCACATGTCATCTTATTCATTTGAACCTCATAGTAATTCAAACTATTACTAGTCCATGTATTTATCTCTATATTTGTTGTAAATGGAATTTAAGTTCAATATATGTATTAATATTAGTTATAATATTCTGTAAACTATTAGATATATTTTTCAATTTTTTTATAAAGTTTCCATATTTGAAAAAAAATGTCTGATATTTCCACTGAAATCGATATATCCATCAATATTTCCGTAAAATCAAGATACCGATATTTCCACCGAAACCAATATTTTCGTCCTGGACAAGCATTTAATAAAGACAAACCAGAGAATAAAATTCCACCTCAAAATGTAGTTGAAGATTGAATGCTTGATGCAATGCAAGTTATGGTTCCATGTCCTTGTTATCTTCGTTTTCTATAAATAAAATATATCATAACTTAGTAAATGTTTAGTTAATATTTTTAATAATTTAATAATTAGAAGAATTAAATGGAATCGAAAGGATTAAGATATAAGGTTGAAACTTAAGGAATTGAACTTGAAATTTGAGATCAAAGGTTTAGGGATCCACCTGAAAAATGATTGGAATTGAATGGAGATAAATTTGAAATTTCAGAAATTTGAAGGGGATATAAATATAATTCCTTGAAAGTTAGAAATTGGAATTAAAGATTCAAGACACTCTCCCTCCAGTCTCTCTCGGCTACACCCAGTGACAGACCCATGTAGGGGCCAAGGGAGGCACTGGCCCTGAAATTTTTCAAAAAATATAAGAGTATTTTAGTAATTTTTTGTTTTAATTAAAAAAAATAAATATTAATTTTCATGATTTAATTTAACATTCTTATCCATTCACTTATTTCTTCTTAATTTTTATTTGTATTTGTCTGTGCATATTTTTATCATTAGTTAAGTATTTTCTTACTCAATCCCCCTTTATAAATTAATTTAAGCACAAAATTTATCTTATTATTTTGTTTAATTTAACTGAAATTTGTTTTGTTTTTTATCGTTAGATTTTATCAATTTATTTATCCCGTTTGTTGCCAACAATATACTATTGAGTATTGAGGGTTTCCATTTTACTTTATAAAAAAACTCAGTGATTTTAAGATAATTTAGTATTAAGAATAAATTGGAAAATGTAGATATGCGTTCTACTTCTTCATTTTTTTTTCCTTTCACAGAATCTACACAAATTTAATTCTAAGGATCTATTTTACATTATTTACCTCTACCTCTCTCTCTTAATTTTTTTTTTCCTTTCACAGAATCTACACAAATTTAATTCTAAGGATCTCTTTTACATTATTTACCTCTACCTCTCTCTCTTAATTCATTTTTCTCTACCTCTCTCTCTTAATTCATTTTTTAATTCATTTTTCTCTACCTCTCTCTCTTAATTCATTTTTCATCTAATTTCAACGTGTTACCAATGAAAATATTATGCACCAATTTCAAAACACAAAAAATATAAGAAAAATATTGTATTGTGTTAGTTTAATAACATGATGAAAATATCATGCACCAATTTTAAAACACAGAAAATATAAGAAAAATATTGTATTGTGCTAGTTTAATTATTTTTTTTTACGTTGATGTTATCATATTGGGTTGTAATTAAGTTATTAATTTTGATGTTATTATAATTTTATAAAATAATATATTAACTTTATCAAATTTTAATAAATTTATATTTTTAATTTAAAATTATTATATTTTTTTTATTAATCAATTCGGGCCCTCAGATTAAAATCCTGGGTAATCATTGGCCACATCCTTTTTCTCTGGTCCCCCTCTTATCTTTCCTCTCCCTTTCCCTTTTTCTCTCTCCCCTCTTTCTCTTTCTTCTTGTTTCTCTCTCCACGTACTCCTCTCTCCTCCCTCCCCTACCCCCTCGTTCTCTTTCTTATTCTCTCTCCTTTCTTTCTTTCCCCCCCTCTCCCCCCTCTTTTTCTTTCTTATTCTCTCTCCTTTCTTTCTTTTTTTGATCTTGGGCACCTACTCTCTTTCATTTTTTTTCTCACCTCTTATCTCTCTTACTTTAATTGTCTACTACTTTTTCGGTCCTTCCTCCTTACTCATCACCTCTGTTCATCTCCCAAATTACAAACAATCGATTAAAGAAAGGTTTGGTGGTGAAAGGTGGATGGTGATGGTTTTTGCAATAGAAGATAGTTTGGGTTTAACAAGAATTAATTTCAAATTCCTTTGGATTCGTACAGTTGTGGGAAGAAAGAAGAATGGAAGAATATGAAAAAATTTCAGAAATTACCTCACATGTTTTCTTGAATGCTTAGGATTTCTCTAATGAAATTATAGGCAAAAACTTTTGTGCACAAAGTGCACAGATCCAAATTTATGCATAACAATACTATTATATTATATGAAGTAATACTGTTATATTATATGAGTGATACTGTTATATTATATATAGTTTTAACAGTATTACTCATATAATATAACAGTATTACTTCATATAATATAACAATATTGTTATGCACAAATCTGGATTTGTGCACCTTGTGCACAGGAATGTCACTCGAAATTATATATGTATTTATAGGTGGAGGAAATAGAGATTTTCTTGGATTCTAATTTGATTTGATATACGATATTTTATTGAGTCGTTGTTAATTTAGATATCTTTGTATATTTTCTTGATTTATTGTTGGATTAGTATTCTTACGTATCAATTTGCTAAGAAGATACATTTTAAATAAATTCTATTGATTAATTAAAATTACATGTGTCACGCCCCGTTTTCTTACCCAAAATATCAGAGTTTTTCATTGGGCGTGAAGAAAGAAATAGCAAGGGACACATATCATAAACAGAAAGAAATAGTAGGAGACGCCAGAAGAAAGAGGTAAGGGACGATGTGAATCAATCACATATCAAAATCGGTTTCAACCGATCATCATATCATAGCAGCGGAATATCAACATCAGGATCCAACATCCCAAACTAGGACTAGTTTGTACTTTACAAAACGTGTATCACGAAAACATTGATTAATCGTTGTGGGACAACAGACATAAAACCAATAAACCTAGATAGAGCACCACCATCTCTCTGACTCTAGGGTTCATCATGCTCGCCATCACCTATAATGTGAGTTACAAAATAGGGGGTGAGTACGTTGAATACACTCGTGGGAACAATTTCCACATCTTTATCAATTCACAGATACTTAAATACAACATGCGCATAATTTAACACAGAGCACAGCACGTAAATGCATAGCAGACATTAGAAATGGTAAGGGACGAATAGGTGCGGGTATCTCCCGACTTATCCTATTAAACGGTATCCTTGGTGAGAGTAGTAGAAGGAAGCAAGAGACGAAATGCATGATCAGAGTGGACCGCAGCCCTTTCACAGTATATAGTATGTCACGGCAAATATAATCACAACACTTAGTATTCCACAATCAAGCTTTGAATAGGGAAAACTGTAAACAGATAAAGAGTTAGAAATTACCCCACCTTGTTCAGTGGTTACCACGTGAGTCGCAAGTACCAAAGACTTGATATCTCGATTCTCAATCCAACTGATATTAATCCAATTGATATCCTACACAATTTACGATGATTATTAGATCCTTAATACGCTTAAAACTTATATTTAAAATGTATAAAGATAGTCGTGGAGGAGAATCGTTCGATAGAGATGAGACGGATCGATAGATCGAGAGATTGAGGTTGAAGAAACAAGAGGGAAAGATCAGTTTATAAGGCTAAGATGAAAGAGGGCGAGATTTGGGTCGCAACGGAAAAAAGAATGAGCTCGATCGGAGTTAAAACGAGCTCAAACGGAGCGTTTAAAGGTTGAGGGGTATTTTGGTAATTTTGGTCAAGGGTCGACTTTGACCGGGACCCTGACTCCCGGCGACTCGATGAAAACATCCGAAACGAACCAACGTACGAAAACGCTCGCCGGTGCACACGGCGCACACGGCAGCTCCCGGCGCGCGCCCAACACCCGACGATGTGCCCCCGCGCGCACACCCGCGTCCTCGGCAGCTGCCGAGTTTTCTCGGTAGCCTCGGCAGCCTCCGCCCAACGCCCGCGCACCCACACGCATACCCACGCACCTGCCCGCCCAGCACTTGCGTCCTCGACAGCTGCCGAGTTTTCTCGGCAGCCTCGGCAGCCTCCGCCCAACGCTTGCGCGCCCACACGCATGCCCGCCCAGCCGCGTGCACATCCGCGCGCCTAGTGCCCTGCTGCCACCAGCAGCCACCAGCTGGTGCGGCGGCGACGCGGCAGCTCCGACTGTGGCCGGCGAAAAAAACTTAAAAGAGAAAGAGGAGAGAAAAGCTTACCTGTTTTCGTCGCTTTCGTTTTCGTTCGGAAAAACGATAATTTTTGAATTGAATGAGCCCCTATTTATAGATTTTGGAAAGTTACTTTTTACCGTTGGAAAGTTACTATTTACCAAAAATATCTAAGTTACCGTTCATTAAAATATTCTTTTTATTTTTTACTGTTCCTCAAGATTTTACCATTTTCTTCGCCATTTGAGCTACGGGTCTCCGATTGACCTCTAGTTCATTTCTATATTCTTGTATTTCCAATACGCACCTCATGGTACCATAATATTCTATGTTCCATGTCTAGGAAATATATCCATCTAAAATCGGCGTTAAACACGTATCTGAAACGCACATAATTAATTTAAACATTCAAAATTAGCGCACATAATAATTTAATTAAGGGGTTTAATATTTAATTATTCAATTATGCTTTATTTTTGGTTTGGGGCGCTACAACATGGGTTTGGTTTTGGGTTTTATGAAAATTCTAAATGAGTTATTTCTAATTTAATTAATAAAACTATAAATTTATTAACATTATTAAATTCTAAGGTTAAAATATTTTGGGTTTAGATAAAATTATAATAAGTTATAATTAAATTAATAAAGTCTTGGATAGACTAAAAGGCCCATCAAATTTTGAAGATAAAATTATCCTAATATTTAATTATAAAATTTTAGGATATTACAGATTATCACACACTGTATTATCATGTTCATAATCTGAAATTATTTCTTTAAGTGCAACTAGCTCACTCTTGAGCATTTGATTTTCTTCCTTAAGTTTTTCATGAGCTGAGTTTATTTACTCAAAGTCACTCATGATTTGCCTAAAGACTTGAATCATTCTCAACTTCTCATCAACATCAAACGAGGGTTGATAGAGTATCTTTTCTGTTTCTTCATCCTCACAATATTTGGCCATCAGGCAGATGAGGGCTTCTTCAGATGAAGAGTCTTCGATGTCACTGTCTGAGGTGCTTTCTTCAGCTAGTTCTTTTAGGGAAAATGAAAAGGTGGCTTTTGTAGCTCTACTTCTCCAAGAAGTACTCTTAACTTTTGCTTTGCAGTTCTCCTCATTTCTCTTCTTTGGTTTCTTTCTTCTTTAGGATACTTGTGTACTTGAGGATGTCAACAATTTCTTGTACAGTGACCAGGCTTTTTGCAATTGTAGCATAAGTCAGAAGTAACCATATTTGACTGTTGATTAGTTGATATCTGTGGAGTAGGAGATTTCTTCTTAAAGTTGCTTGATCTAATGTTGTACTTCATTAATCTCTTAAATTTTTTCAGAAGTAAAGCAACATCATCTTGCAGTCTCCATTGTAATCTTAGGTTGCTTGTTGCAACTTACAGTTGTTGTATGCTTGGAAGACCTTGTAGTGATGTTGTAACTTTGGTGCTCGTCTCTTCTACGTCTTTGTTTCTTCTGTTGATATCAAACTCGAAGGCTTTAAGGTCTAGGAAGAGATCAAAGTTGCTCATGGACTTTAGGTCCATTGATACTCTCATGGTTGTTGTCTTGCTATCACATTCTACTGGTAGAGCTCTTAGCATTTTCATATTTTTCTCCTTTTGTGCGTAGTGATTATGTAGAGCTTCCAACTCATTCACAATGGATGTGAGACTTAGATCTAGTTGTTCTAGAGTCTCCTTAGGTTTCATTTCAAACAACTTGAATAAATGTGTTGTAGTGGATATTTTATTGTCCTTGGTGAGCTTAGTGCCTTCATATATTGTACCAGCTTGTCCCATACTTCTTTAATTTGCTATTTTGCACATTTTGACTTTGCTGAAGGTGGCTTTATCCAAGATGATGAATATAGAATTGTTGGCCATATTGTCTAGATTAGCTTTTTTCTTATTTTTAGCATTCCATTCATGTCGAGGTTTGACAAGAAAGACTGGAGGTGGAACTCCTCTCAAGTCAGATTCCTCTACTCTTGGTATTGCTAAAGGTTTGCTAGGTCTTCTTGCGACTACTCTGCAACACTTTCTACAACACTTTATGCAGCATCTCTCGCTGCATCTTCCACTCCTTCTGTTGTCTCTTATGATGCAGCTTGTTCTCTCTTGGCTTCTCTACGTAGAGGTGGATTTAGGTTGATGATGATTGGTGGTCCTTCGTTGATAACATACTACATTTCATCATTCACTACTGAAAGATGTGTCTGCATTCTGATTTTTTAGTCATCATATTCCATAATGGAAAACATAAAAGAATACATGATATGCTAAAATATAAGTTTTTTAGAAAACAAATATGAAAACAGGTTTAAAAAAGACATAAGGATTTAAGTAGGTGACCAGACAAGTTAACTTTTCAACCAACCTGCTCTAACACAACTTGTTGGTCCCAAGTGGTATAAAAGTTAAAAAAGGGGGTGAATGAACCTCTATAGATTTTTCAAAATTCTTCGAACAAAACACTATGCATCGTAACCTATAAAGTTTAAAGTGTTGCATGTAAACTCAGGTTGCAGCACTACTGTGGAGTGCAGTCAGTTGTATCTTAGAGTTTGTGCAACGGAAATATTTTATGCCTATGAGGTCATTTTGAACACCTTTTCAAATATGAGATTTAAACAATTGGGAAAAAGAACATAATTTCTTATAATAACATACTTTAATAAAAATATTAAATTTATAATAAAATTTATTTATACATGATTATAATATATCATTGAAAATCTCTTTAAATATATATTAATATAAGACTAATTTTAGTCTAAAATTCAAATTGCTCTAGATTAGTAAAGAAAATTAATTAAAACATGTAATTTTTTCAAAAAGAATTTGAAATGTAAAGGACTCTTGCCTTTTATAATCAAATAAAAAAATAAATTAAATATTGAATTACGTTACTATCCTTAATAAAGAGTTTTCTTTAATTAGGACTCTAATTTAATTTCATTTGATTTCATTATGTAGCAGGGTTAAAATTGGCATTATGAAAAATGAACGAAACATTCATACTTATATATAGTGTGTAAACAAGGACTAAAATATCAGTATCGACGGATATATCGGTATCTTGATTTTACGGATATATCGGCGGATATATCGATATCGGTGGATATATCGGTTTTTGCGCAAAAAAATTAAAAATTTTGAAAAAAAAATTGAAAAAAATAATTTTGTACTTTATTTAATATTATAAGTAACATTAATAAATAATTGAACTTAAATTTTAAATAAAAAGATATGTTAACAACAAATTTAAAGATAAACTATTATATAAATGTTGTCTCATATGATAACATGACAAATTATCATACAAAATTAATACATGATTTAATAATAGCTTGAACTTCTATGAGGTTCAAATGTATAAGATGACATGTCATCTTGAGTCAAACAATATTGATGTCAACTTAAGACACTAGATCAATTTTCAGCGTAATCATGGAGATAACTTTCATATGTTTCTTTATTTCTTCCAACTGTAGTTCCATGAATCGGATAATGTTGATGCATGCTTGACAAAAAATAAAAATTCAGAAAATGAAAATGCAAAAAAAAAAAAGTGCAAGGAGCCACAGACGAAAAAGAAAAAAGAAAAAAAAAGGCAGAAATTGAAAAATTAGACCGATGATATAGTTCTCGATATATCACCGATATATCGAGATAAATTAACAGATTTATACACAGTCTGCCCGATATTCAAAAATCGCCAATATATTGGCGATATTCCAATGAATTTTGATAGCACTAGAATTTCATACTGGATACTTCATTTTTCCGATATATCGGCGCCTATCGGCGATATTTTAGTCCTTGTGTGTAAATAATATATATATATATATATATATATATATATATATATCGGTTTTGAAAATCTCATCGGCTAATGCATGCGCTTTCATAAGTGTGACATTTTCTTCATAAACCCAAGTGCTACTTTCTCCATCCTTAGAAATTCTAAGCTAAATTCACCACGTAGTACTATATCTCAATTTTTGTCAAGTGTTTAATAGAAGATATTGTAATTTCGGGGAGTATACCATAAATGTATGTGTAATAGAATTAATGATATAAAATAGTTTTAATTAATGTTATGAGAACAAAATAACTAAATTTAGTAAGTTCACACAATCAACATATTCTGCCTAAAATATAAAAGCAAGCAAATTATCACATGAGAAAATTAATGGAATGTATATTATAAAATTTAACCTATTCATAATAAATACCATCTCCATCTCAAGAGGGGCCGGGGGTTGGTTCCTATTGGTATAAATTATTTAAGCTAATACATATGAATATTTTTTTAGATGGATGGACTGCAATTTTTAGTTTTAAAGTTACAAATATATCCACTTATAGCTAGGGCAGAACAACGGTCGGTTCAGTAACCGAACCGAACCGAAAAAATCGAAAACCGAATTACAATTTTTTAAAAAACCGAAACAAACCGAATAGTTAATCATAACCGAATTCCAACCGAACCGAAATATTTAGTTCGGTTCGGTTTTGAACCGAAATAATCGAAATTTTTTGACTTTTTATTTTATTTTACCTGCTTGTTCAAATGTCTACAAATTACAAATTCACTTAGCAACAAAAACTAATTAAAACATAGTCCACAAATAACATTCATGTAATTAGCAACATCGAACTACATAAACTTGGGCACTTGACAACAACAAATGGTTGCAACTTGCATGAGAAGAAGGCTAGTTGGTGCTCGATAATGTTGGTCCAATTCCCACTGTGGGCAAATCTGAAATGTAATGGCATTGAATACATATAATTAGTTAATTGTAGTAACTATTAGTCTATCACTTTTACTAAATGAAATATAAAAGTATAAATAAGATATAAACAATGTAAATTTAATTTAATAATCACATTTTTCGAAATTTTCAAGTTCTTCTAGTTTTTCTTTAACAGATGTTGGCAAATTTGTGCTTCGCAACCAATCTTGTGCACATATCAAAGCTTCAACAATCTTTGAAGTTAAAGAACTCCTAAATACGTCTAATACTCTTCCACCGGTACTAAATGCCGACTTTGAAGCAACAGTTGAAACTAGAACAACCAAGATATCACGAGCCATCTTTGAAAGAGTTGGAAATCGTTCGGAATTCATCTTCCACCACTTCAATACATCAAGATGTTCCGCATCTTCTAAAATTGCCTCTGTTAAGTATATTTCAAGTTCATTTTTCTTGCTCGCACCACTTCCACTCTCCATTTTCCGCTTCTTATATTTTGTTTTCAAGAACGAACTTGGCTTTGTGGTAACATCTTCAGAACCAGTAAGAGTAGAGCATGTAGAACCGGAACTAGCAATTGAAAGACTATTGTCACTTAATGCATCATTTCCTGGAAGGTACCTATTCTGGTACTCTCTAAACAACTCTATCAATTCTCCCATCACATTTTGAAATAACTTGCTTCCATTTTCAGCACCATACATCTCACAAAGTGAATACTCCATGTACTCAAATTTATCACGAGGATAAAAAAACGTTTGCCCAAAAGATAATTTTGTTCATCTTATTTGGATCCCTCCAATACTTGTCAAATTTTATCTTCATAGACTCACCCAACCTTCTAATTTCAATATCATCTCGAGACCTCCAATCATTCAAAATGCAACATAAATCACCAATCTCACTAAAAATGAATGAGAAGTGACATACAAAGAACCTAAAATGCGCAAAGTGAGGGCATAAAAATGTTGTAGTAAATCTGCAATTTTTCTAGCACATGACCAGTCAAGCAAATCTGGAACCCCATCATTCCCTAAATCAGCCACATAGCTGGACTCTTGCTCTTCAAACCTCTCAAACGCTTTCTCAAATTGGGCGGCTGTTTTTAGCACTAAATAGGTGGAATTCCACCTAGTAGCCACATCTAAACATAAAGAACTCTTGCATTGTATTTCTTCATACTCAACACACTCTTTGAATTTCTTAAGTCTAGCTGGAGAATTTCTAACATATCTCATAGCATCCCTCACACGCTTCACCGATGGTTCACATCTTTTAAACCATAAAAAACAACCAAGTTAATTACATGTGTCATACATCTCATATGAAGATACTTGCAATTTGCTACGCTACCCCCCCCAATTCAACATTCTTCTCTTTAAGAAGACAATAACAATGTCATTTGAACTTGCATTATCCACAGTTATTGTAAAAATATTCTTCAATCCTCAATCAAGAACACAAGTTTTTATTATCTTACCAATATAATCACCTTTATGACTACTAACCGGAACAAAATTCAAGATTTTTTTGTGTGTAAATTCTAGTCATGATCAATGAAATGAGTTGTAATGACCATGTAATTGATTCTTTGCAATGAGGTCCAAGTATCAGTGGTGAGACTAATTCTTTGACAATGAGTTTTCATAAATGATTTCAACTTCACCCTCTCATCAATATATAACTGATAGCAATCTCGTGAAATTGTCCACCTAGATGGAATTTTAAACCTTGGACAAGATTTATTCATCACTCTTTTAAACCCAACACCTTCTACAAACTTAAAAGGTAATTCATCAACAATGATCATATACGCAACAACTTCTCTAACTTCTTGTTGATCAAATTTCCATCTAGTTAGTGCACTAACCCCACTACTAGTCTCGTGATTCATGTTCAAAGGCTGTAAATTCAATAATGCTTGTCTAGTCTGTTGAACATGTGGATTCTTCATGCATGCAACCATGTGATTATTAAGTGATGAAGTTCCATTTCGTTTTGAATGACAACAAAATACCTTGTCACAGTTATTGCATTTGGCTGAAATGGTTTCACCATTCTCATCTTGGATCTTCTCGAAGTGATCCCACACTTTAGATCTTGGTTTCATGGGCTTTCTTTTCAATGAAGATCGGGCTTCAGTATTGTTTGAAGGTTCACTTGTAGGTTGGATATTGGGACTTAAAGTTTCATTGTTGCTTCCCATGCATTCTTCTATTGCTTGTCCAAATTGTTCTATTGCTCAATTATATACTACAACCTTCAATAAATTAAATAAGATAAATTAAATAAAGCTCTTAACAAAAATAATGGAACAAAAATATGTTTTTCTAGAACAAAAATAACTCAATGTGGTAGGCTTTTCATGCAAATATGGGAGTGAATAAGCAGTACTTGCACATGTATTGACTACTTATAATGTATTGATTTGAAAACAGAAAGAAAAAGTAAAGAATGAAGGGTATAATTATCATAATAAAATGGTGGGAATAAGCAATTTTAATCGCTTAAATTGTCAGATTGTGAGCTACAGAATACATATTCTCATTAGCCTCTTAGTCTTTACTTTGATTTTGCATTAAAGCATCAAGTATGATAATTTGACATTTTAATTTCATATTAAATGCTTGAACTACTGTAAATTATTATTATCAGATATGGTCAATATAATATGTTTGTTCTTCTTTCCAACATAACTACAAACTGATTTTGTTCACAGAAATAGTAATTTAGCAAACACTAGATAGATAACTCATAGTTTTAACAATTGAAAAACTCATAAAAAATACTTAGGAGTTAGGATACGAAAAAGTCATCTTCTTGAGTTGAGACTACTAACCGAAAAATCAAAGATCGAGAGAAAGTCGAGCTACCTCCTGCTGAGCCCGAAATTGAGAGCGAGAGTTGTTGAGAGTTGAGGGCTGCGAATTGTGTTTGTGAATTGAGAAGAAATTGAGGATGGAGAATTAGAGAATAGAGATATAGCAAAGAGGTCGCGCACACTGCACACACTTGATGCTAGGGTTTGGAGAATGTGATTCGTGAATTGGGAATTTGAGAATTGGAATTTGGAGCTCTTAGCCTCTTACGTGAATAATGTGTTATGAGTTGGGCTACTAATGAAATGATTTATTAGGCTACTAATTAAAAGATAAGGCCCCCAATATTTATCATTAATACAAATATGAAATATATAATTAATTTTTTTTTCTTTTTTAATTCGGTTCGGTTCGGTTATTTCGATTTTTTTCCTTAAAAAACCGAACCGAACCGAAATAACCGAAATTTATGAAATTCAAAACCGAAAACCGAACCAAACATTTTATAACCGAATCAAATTGTATTTTTCGGTTCGGTTTGGTTCGGTTTTTCGATTTTAACCGAAAAATGCTCACCCCTACTTATAGCACTAAGATTTTAGGTTTAAGCACTTAGTGCATTTATTTCTTGTTTCATTAAGTTTTAAGGGCTCAATTAAAATAAAAAAAAAGTTTAATTAAGGACTAAATTAAATTTAAAAGCTAGGTATGTCTTTCAAATAAAAATTCATCGTTAAAAAAATAAAAAATTTAAGAAAACAATAGTAAAGAAGGGAAAAATTCACTTTAGTTAAAAAAATTAACACACAAAATTGCTTCATTTCTAAGCAAAGTAAGTCTCATGTGCACTTTTGATTCACATACAACTCATGTATCGAGTCCGGATCGACTCGGTTTCACACATTTTTTTTCTCTGACATTTATGTTATGTTGGTAGCGCCCAAGATGAAAACAAAGCATAATTGGTTAATTAAATAATTAAACCCTTAATTGAAATATCTTATGTGTGTTAATTCTTGAGTGTTTAATTAATTACATGTGTTTCAGATACGCGTTTAAAATATGTTTTAGATGGAAGAATAATTTAGTCCCGGAACATAGAATATTATTTTACCATAACATACGTAGTGGAAAAACGAGAAGATAGAAACGAACTAGAGGTCAATCGGAGACCAGTAGCTCGAATGGCGAAGAAAAGGGCAAAATATGAAGTTTCGGAAAAACGAAGGGTGGAATCTTGATGAACAGTAAAAAGAATATTCCATGAACAGTAACCTTCCCAAAAATTCTATAAATAGGGGTTGATTTGATTCATTTTTCACCGTTTTTCTGAACGAGCCTAAAGCGATAAAACACGTAAGTCTCTCCTCCCTTCTCTTCTTTGTTTTCTGTCTCCGGCGAGTGGCCGGAAAATTTTAAAGTTATCGGTTTCAGCCAATTTTTGCACACAACGTAGGTCTCGTCGAGATGAGTTTAGGAAAGTTTCCGGAATTCCAATCCGATGTCTCGTTTGCCGGGAAACGGTGAAAAACCACCTCCAAACCCTAGTTTATCGCCCTTTCTCTCTCCTCTGATTTCTCTCTCTCCTTCTCACTGGAACAGGCACCGGAGAGGCTACCGGAGGTGTGGGGAAGCCGCTGGAGGGGCGGCGCTGCCGGAGCTGAAACGGGTGGTGGAAAGGTGGTGGTTGCAAGGTGTTTTGTGTGTTTTATTGAAGTTTGGGGGATGTTTTGGGGTACTACTCATGCCGGAATCCAGCGAAGGGTGGCCGGAGGTGGTGGTCGCCGGAGCAGGGTTTCCGGCGGACCAGGTGGCAGCAGCGCCGGGCGGCAGTGCCGCAGCTGGTGGCTGCTGGAAGTTGCTTGGGAGTCATGCTGCTTGGCGCGCCGGGAGGCTGTTGGGCGCGCTGGGTGCGCGCGCACCAGGTGATGGGTGCGTGTGCGCGGCACTGGGCGACAAGAGCGACGGGTAGACGCGCGCGCGCGAGCGAGCGACAGGTGCGTTGCGCGCGCGGCGCCGGGTCCGTGGTGCGAATCTCGTTTTTTCCGTCGCACGTTATCATCGAGTCGTCGGCAATGTGATGTCATCGATCGGGAGTCGGGGTCCCAGTCAAAGTCAACCTTTTGACCAAAATTACTAAAATACCCCTCAATCTTAAAACGCTTCGTTTGAGCTCGTTTCAACTCCGATTGAGCTCATTCTTTTTCCGTTGCGACCCAAATCTCGCCCTCTTTCATCTCAGCCTTGTAAACTAAACTTCCACCCTAGTTTTCTGAACCTCAATCTTTAGATCCTTCGATCCGTCACGTCTTTAACGATCATTCTTTCTCCGGAATCATTTATAACTTTAATTATACTTATTAAGGATCTAAGAAATACTGTAACTTATGTTGGCTATTAGTTGGAAGGAGCTTGTGATACTTGATATTTGATACTCACTACTCACGTGGTAACCACTGAACAAGGTAGGGGTAACCTCTAAATCTTTATCTGTTTACAGTTTTCCCTATTCCAAGCATGATTGAGAAATACTAAATGCTGTGATTATATTTTTTGTATCATACTTTATACTATGAAAGGGCTGCGGTCCACATCTTACATGCATTCGCCTCCTACCCATTTTCTACTACTCTGGGAGGTTTGGTAGTCCTTGAAATGCACCAACGGTAAATGATACCGTTTTATAGGATAAGACGGGGAATACCCGCACCTATTCATCCCTTACCATTTCTAATATCTGCTATGCATTTTACGTGTAGTGACAACGTGCCAAGTAATACCTTTATTTTATTTCTGTTTTATATATCTGTCGTATATTATAAGATGCGGATTTTATCCCCACGAGTGTATTCCACGCACTCACCCCCTATTCTGTACTCACACTACAGGAGATGACGAGCATGTTGAACCTTAGAGGGAGAGATGACGGTGCCCTATTTGGACCTTGTATTCTAAGTCTTTTATCAAGCAACAATTAAACAATGATTTCATAAATCTCGTTTTGTAAAGTATAATCTCGTTTATGTTTTCAATGATGGATCCTGAAGGTTTATTTCTGCTGCGAATGTTTTAATGAATCGGTTGTATCCAATAGTTTATATGTAATGAATCTGTTCGTCCCTTACCTCATTCTTCTGTTCGTCCCCTACCTCATTCTTCTAATAACTGTTTCCTACCTCTCTCTTTTGTATGTGTGTTCGTCTCTTATCTTATTCTTCTTATGTTTGTCTCTTACCTCCTTTTATTTTATATCATGCTCGTCTCTTTCCCCCTTCTTTCTTCACGCCCATAAAGAAAACTCTGATAATTTTTATGAAAGAAAACGGGGCGTGACAATGTTAGTCATACCTTTATATTATATTAGTCATACATTTATATCCAGATATCATAACCTCAGTGTAATACTATACAAAAAAAACCGATGACCTTTATACTATGTTAGTCATACTTTTATTTTATATTAGTCATATTTTAATATTATATTAGTCATACTTTTATGTGATATTATTTATATCTTTATATCAACATAATTATATATTTATATAATATATAAAGGTATAACTAACATAACTATAAGATATGACTAACATAACTAAAACGTATGACTAATATAATTAAAATGTATGAAATGTATTAATAGTTGTCTAAAAATATGTCAAGATATGCTAAAAACCATAAATGTATGACTAACATAACATAAAGGTAGGACTAACATAACATAAAAATATGACTAACAAACATAAATATACAACACCTAGGAGTGAATTTGAGTGGGTTTGGGAACACCGATTACTTTGAATTAGCATACCTTCCAGGCATATGAATGCACGTGGATGGTGCGTGAATGCACGTTCAGATTGGTTTGAGTTGGATCGAATCGAGTATATGGATTTATCATCCATACAACAGGTGTATAAAAGTTTTTATCCTTAAAGTAAAGGGTAAAACTTATTGCATGTGTTTGTGTCGTGTCATTTGTTATCCTTAATTTGCAGATTACTTTGAATTAGCATACATTCTCGGCATATGATAGAAAGTAGTCAGGGACGGATTTAGGGGGGCACCGGCGCCCCTTTGGATTTTTATAAAATTTCAATTTATATATAAACTTTGTTATTT
Organism: Scutellaria galericulata; assembly: GCA_946896805.1. Classification (NCBI taxonomy): domain Eukaryota; kingdom Viridiplantae; phylum Streptophyta; class Magnoliopsida; order Lamiales; family Lamiaceae; genus Scutellaria; species Scutellaria galericulata. Next base: position 8,057,716 of record OX335798.1, on the reverse strand, counting down.
AGATCTTTAATTTTTAAGAGTTCACCCCCCTTGATTTCTAAAATTTCGCCCTCTTAAGTTGTAATTAAAAATATGATTTAGCAGTGATAGTAAAATAAAATTGTGATAAAATCGGAGAAATTTGTGAATAACTAGTCCAGAATTTGTTAAATCATATTTAATTTGATTGTAGTAAATTAATAAGTTAAATAGATTTACAACTTATGAGACACAATTTTAGCCCAAAGGCCCAAACTATAACCCCAATTTATTTATAATACCTCATAAGTTATAATTTGAAGCCCTTGTATTAAAAGGGGATAAAGGGAGAAAAGAATAGACTAGGGCAACTTTTCAAATTCAAATTCTCTATCTCAATTCTCAATTCAATAATCATTTTGGGTGCACATGATCTATCATTCAAGTAAAATTCAACATATTTTCAGAATTTCAAGTCAAAAGATGAGTTGAGAATTTTGAATTCATATTTTATATCACTTACAAATGTGTTATTCTAATTTAGATGAATTCATGATCATGAATGATGAGTAATGAGTTTATTGTTTTCTTCCTCAATTTTTTGATCATGTAGACAAAGAGTTTGTAGCTTAGCACATTAGTATTTTATAAAAATTGAAAACAAAAATTGAAATAAATTTTGAAAAAGGCATAAGGTAGGGCTGCATAGTTGAATTCAAAAACAGAACATTAATTAGCTTTAGAAGTTTGAATGATGGAGAGGAGAAGCATTTATGTTAATTATTTTGTAATATATTAATATATATAATTTATAAATATATATATGTGATATGTGTATTAAAAAGTGTTGTGTTTCTAATTCTTAAAGTATTTCATTGTATATCAGGATCTCATATTCTCATGAGCAACAAAAAGATTAATTCTTTTTTCAAGAAAAGAGGTCCTGAAATCAATAATAATTTTCAAATTGCACAACCTTCTACTCAAGTCAATGATCAAATACCTAATGAGTCTTCTCAAATATGTGAGCGCCCAAACAAGGCTTCTAGAGTTGAAAATAAAGACTTTGACACGTCTTTTTTGGAGCGTGATCCGGGACTTCGGAAATCAATTTGGGAGTATCCCCCTAATCAACAGGATGAAGTTCGTCGAGCTTACATCATATTTAGACCATATCAACCCATCCCTCCAAAATCTCTAAAGTATGTTGATAAGAATGGGCGTCGGTTTCTTACATCTTGGTACAAATTATTCCCGAATTAGCTTGAATTTTCACCAACTAAGGATGCTGTTTTTTGTTTACCTTGTTTTCTATTCAACAAACCATACGAACATCATGGAAGTACTTTTACAGTTGAGGGATTTCGATCATGGAAGAAAGTAAATGAAGGATCTCAATGCCCTTTTGTTACTCATATGGGCACAGATGCAAATTCTCTACACAAGAAAGTAATGAAATATTATCTTGATCTTGAGAATTCTTTACCAAATATTGAAAGGGTTATTGAGAAACAAACTTCACAACAAGTTGCAAGAAATCAACTACAATTAAAGGTGTTTATAGATGCTGTCAAGTGGCTCACGTTTCAAGGTTGTGCCTTTAGGGGGCGGGATGAGACTAAAGAACCAAGAAATCAAGGTAATTTTCTTGAACTAGTGAAGCTCTTAGCATCTTATAATGAAGAAGTTAAAGCGGTTTTCTTAGAGAATGTCCCAAAAAATGCATCATATGTTTCTCCAACTATTCAAAAGGAAATTTTATCTATCATGGCAACAAAAGTCCAAAGATATATTCTGGAAGAGAATGGTGATAGAAAATGACAATTGTATTGAGATTTGTTGATAGAAAAGGTTTCATACGTGAGAGATTCTTTGATATAGTTCACGTAAAGGAGACGACATCCTTAGCATTGGAGAAAGCAATTTCTGAAGTTCTTTCACGTTATTGTCTTAATATAAGGATATTCGAGGCCAAGGCTATGATGGTGCTAGTAATATGCGAGGGGAGTTGAAGGGATTGCAAGCTCTAATAGCTAAAGAGTGTCCATTCGCATATTACGCTCATTGTTTAGTTCATCGACTTCAGTTAACTCTGGTCACTACATCAAATGAGGCTATCTCTGTTAATAAATTATTTTCATATATGACAACCACAACTTGGTTGCTTGTTCGAGCAAAAGACATGATCAATTACGAGACATTAAGGCATCAAACATCATAGAATTGATTAATATTGGTGAAATTGAGTCTAGCAAAGGGAAAAATCAAGTTGGCACTCTATAGCGTCCTACAGATACTCGATAGGGCTCTCATTTAACTTCTCTTCATAGTTTGGCGAGGATGTTTGATTCGGTTTGTGTTGTTCTACGAGACATCATTAAATCTGAGATTCTAACTCAAAGAAGTGAAGCTTATGAAGTGTATGATATGATGACATTCTTTGAGTTTATATTTGTCATGCATTTTATAATTGATGTGCTTGGAATTACTGATGATTTATGTCAAGCTTTGCAGTATAAATCTCAAGATATACTGAATGCAATGCAATTGGTATCATCAACAAAAACACTTCTCCAAAAATATAAAGAATATGGGTGGAATTTCTTACTTGAGAAAGTGACATTGTGTTGGGATATTTCAGTAGTTATCTTGATAAGACATAACAAGTTGAATAATAAGACAATATAGTTTGTTGAAGTAAGTTTCCACGTATTACATGGTCAGAAGAAAAGATAAGATCATGTAATGGTTTTCCAAATTATAAGATAAACCAACCTTAGAAGAAACAACAAGTTATCTTCTAAGAGCAGCAAGCTGGAGGAGCCAGCAAGTCAGGAAGCTGACTAAAGGGTTCGGGAACAGAGAGCTATTCTGAAACAGGAAGTAACATGGTAGAAGCGGCAAGCTACTATAGCAGAAAGCTGAATGAAACAGCAAATAGGATGATGGAACATGAAGTTGCCAAGTATCAGGAAGCTGGCGCGGCAAAGCAAAAAAACATGAATCAGCCAAGTATTAAGAAGCTGGCACGGCAAAGCAAAAAAACAGGAAGCTGACACAAATCAGAAAGCAGACGTAGGACAGGAAGCTGACTGCAGGTTTTAGGAACATGAAGTTGTTCTAAAACAGAATCCTGGCGCGAAATAGAAAGCAGCATAGAACCGCATCCTGAATTAGCAAGCATAGAAGAGCTACAACTATCTACAGAGAAAATAGAAAGTAGCCAACGAATCTTTTATAGAAAGATAAGTGCTACTCCTATCCATGCAGTACGAAGAAGATCATGCAACTCCAACAGGAATAAAGCTATCTGGAAACTAGATTAACCATCCGTTGCATGAAAGTCAAAGATGGTGGGCACATTAAATGGACATGTCAGAAACTATTCAGAAACATTTAATACGACCACAAAGAAGATCTTGAGAGATTGGAGTTCACATTCAAATGGAGAAGTGTCTTCCTTCAACGGACACTTTCCTCCAACGGATAAATTCTCAAGACCTATAAATAAAAGGTAGAGCTGATTGAAGAAGTAGCTGAGCATAGCCGAGTGGAAAATCAGAAATACTCCAAAGCTTATTCTAAGTTTTCCTTTGCCCAGTCACTCAACCTTCGAAACTGTATTCACAAACTAAGAGGTACCAACAAGTGGTATGTTAAGACAGCTTCTACGGATGATATAGAAAGGTTTATCAAGAGTAGAAGCATCACAAGGGAGAAAGCCTAACAGAGAATCAACATGCTTACTACAGAAGAAAGAATAGGTAACTATGATCTCGATATGCGTGGAAGATCTAGATAGGTGGCTGACCATCAAATCAATAAAAAACGAGATCTACCTGTTCAATAGAATATAAAGACGGTTATGAAAATTTATCCAAGAAAAACCGACAAGTGGTTTTATCAAATTACAAAAAAGTTCCTCCACATTTTTAGAACTAACCGCTAGATCGTGCTTTTCTTCTCCCAACCGACGATCCAAAGAAACCGCCCTTATCTACCTCTATATAACTGACCTCTTGCTATCTTTCCAACACATTCACTACTCATTAAATGCTTGGCAATATAACACCTCCCAAGTGAGTTATTTTTACTATCATAAACGAAGGAATGGAGATCCAAGGAGGAGATAAAAAAGGCGGAGACGAAGATGGAGATGGAGATGATAAAAATAAAGATCTGTTGACCAAGAAGCACAGAAGGTCTTCAGAAGAATGAGGTGTAGAGGTTCAGCCTATCAAGAAGCACGAAATGTCTTTAGAATCAAAGAAGGCACCTCTACGAAATGGATGCTATCAGAAAGATGCATGCATCCATCACCCCTCTCTTACATAGGGCCGACTTCCTCAACGACGAGAAGATATGGGACCAAAGCCCATGAGGAAGTCTTTCACATCAAAGGATGATGTGAAAGTTAAGGCATAGTCTTTGGACAGAGAAAACACCTGCTGCGATTCATGGAGATAAAGCAGGTGCCTCTCAGGAGATGTCTGTCCAAAGATGCTGTGTCAGCAGCTTCGAGCTGGTTTCTGGGTGAACGCGAAGAAAAATGAAAAACCAGACCAGCAGTCAAAGATCCAAGGTGAACGTGCCTGGACATTGATGAAGCTGCACAGGTAACTGATCATCCACCGATCAGTTTCCTGATCCCTTGTCACGTGTTGAGGCTGAGTAGCTTATTCCCTTGGGTGGGAATAAGAAGGAGGATGCTCAGAGGGCAGTGCGAACAGTTAGCTGTTTGGGTTTTGAGCAGCAATTGTCAGACAGGAGGAACCTGGTGGCCAACTTTGGCGTTGTAACTCCACCTCTGAGCAGCAAGCTTGAGGATGGTGACAGAAAGGCGGAAGAGAGTTACAAGTCAAGAGTCACTGAAGAGTCACTGCTGAAGCCTTATTGCAAGGGGGAAGCAGTTAATAATGGCAATCAGGAGTCACCTACTGTAACGCCCCGTTCCCAATTTAATTGGAAATAGGTCGTCACCCTTTACATACTTAGAAAATAAAGAAATTATAATGATTTTATAACATACAGCGGAAGACTTAAAAGTGAAGACACGAGAGTTTTAAATTTTTTTCTTTTTAAATATTACATTTATATGTAATTATACATCGACTATTAAACAAGTCTAGTCGTGTCTTACCCACATTTCTAGGTAAAATGTTTGAACCATTGACCAACATGAATTTACACAACAAAACATATATAAGATAAGTCTAGACCCATCGTTTCATATAATATACATGATTAAGACTACATACTGTTTTTAAAGAAAAAGAACTTAGTTCTAACATATTTATTTAATGCAACGGAGAGAAGTCAGTCCAGCCTCTACTCGTCCACGTCATCATCCAGTGAGCCTGAAAGTATAAAACGGTAATATCATGAGACACCTCCGGAGAGGGATCCCAGTGGGATAACCTTACTATCTAATATATCGAAGCAATTAAATCGTTAAGCAAGTACTACATGTCATAATCATAGAGGAATGTGGGAATCGCTCGCCCACTAAACCTCGCATGGACCAGGCATTTAAGCAGGGTTGTTTTCATGGACCAGGCATTTAAGCAGGGTCATTTTCATAGACCAGGCATTTAAGCCCTTAGGGTCGTTGCCCAGTATGGAAGTTACATACTGGTTATAGCTACGGACTTCAGTCGTAGATTTTCATACATAACTTCTCAATTCAATTAACATCATATAGTAGAGAGTAGAAGTTACCCACTTGTACGTTGATAGTGCAAGGATTGCTTCTGGATTCACCGATCGTCTCGACTGCACTCGACACACTTAACTGATTAGCCTCTTATGTCATATAACAGAATCTTTTGTATTTTATATTAGGTTACTTTAACCTAAAATGTAATCATTCTTATAACTTAATTGTTAAGCATTTAAACTAGCAATTTTAGACTTAAAATGACATATAAAGATGTAATAATTTTAATAATTCATACATAATTCCTAAAACCCCAACATTATTCATATAATCACATATTAGTATCAATTATCATATTCTAAAAATTCACAATTTTCCACAGTGTATATAAATAAATAAATAAAAAATAGAATCCTAAACAAGATTTTCACTTGAATTTTAGCTCAAAACCAGACTTCAATAGAAAATTCACCATAAATCGCATAAGGTTCCAAAAAATGTATACTAAATTTCTACACGTACATAAGAACTGATTCTAAAATATAGTAAAAGATCATACATAAATTCGAAGGATACAGTTCACTAAAATTATTTGATTTAGACCTAAAAAACGGGGCGAAAACTGTCTGAACAGCTTATCTTAGAAAAATCATAGAAAATCGGGTTTAACTCCGAGTCTTCTGAAATTTAACATGCATATTCTACACTTCATATACTAGACTGTGGTAAAAGGGTTTAGCTTAATTCAATTTCTACAACACACAGAAAATTCTCGAGTTGCAGAGAAATATACACAGCAGCATCAGCATACTTATTCACAGCAGCAACAGGAAAAGAAAACACACAGCTATTCCATACACATGTACACAGACAGCAGCAAAACACAGTAACAGCAACAACAAAACACAACAATAGCAGCAGCAAAACTCATGCAAAACAGTAGCAAAACACAGTAACAACAACAGCAAAATTCATGCACAACAATAGCAGCATACTTACGTATGCGGGGCTGCAAAGTGACGGAGCTAGAGAAGGTGGAGCAGATAGAAAGAGGGAAAGCTGAAGAGAGAGGTAGAGTAGTATCGAGAGAGGGACTTGAGCGAGAGGGAGAGAAGAGAAATTTGAGCGTGAGTAGCTGGGATGTTTTTCTTTCTTGTATAATACTACTTCCCTCCCCTCACACACACAAGCCACATAATATGGGAGGTGTCATGTGCAGGAAGAAAGAGAAGTAGGTGGTGGCGGTTTGGTGATGAATAAGCACAACCAAAAATCTTTTTCCTTTTCCTTACTTAACTAATTACTTAAGGTTACATAAATAATTACTACACATAAATTACTTAATGTTATATCTAATTAATTATACACATGTACGTATACATATATTTATATATGTAATTATATATATATATATATATATATATATATATCTTTACACTTTAATTAATTAAATAAGATGTTATAACTTAATATTACCACTTACTTAACTAATTCTTAGCTTAATTAATTTATTAGCACCATATAATCTTAATTAATTAATTCTTATGTACATAAAGATCATAATTAAATTTCATAAAATAAAAGCATTCTCGACACAAATGAATAAGTTTAGTATAAAAGCCTAATATCAATTTTCCTCATTTAAACTTATTTACTATCTTATCTTTTTACTTCCATTCATATGTGTCGAGTGAGTGGAGATCGAGCTCGGTTTCCTCCGTAAGTCATCCTGCAAAATCCCTTAAAATCTCGAAAGAAAAACATGTCATAAAATCTTTGAAAATTATCAAGCACAAGGAAATATTCATAAATCATAACTTTAAATAATATAAGAGTTTTCACTTAAATCATTTATACTTGAATGATAAAAGAGATTTTATAAAAATATGCAATGCAGGGTGATTTCTTGAAATGGGGTGTTACACCTACCATCTGAAGCAACATCGGAGCAGCAAGCTGATCATCCAAGAAGATTGATTGAAAGATGCAGCTTGCTGATGAAAACAAGCTGAAAAAAGGCATGAGATCAGATATGGTAGAAAGGGAGAAGAAGAACTCCCTGGTGGAAAAACGTAGAAGCAGCAAACTGAAAAAACTGGAGAAAGAAGTACAGCTAGAAACTTCGTTAGGTCAGTTCAATTTACAAGTCTCAACTTTACAAACCTCTTCCTAACAAGTTATCACCTATCACCTACAAGAGTCACACGACTCCTAGGCCAAATCCTACACAGAGTACAAATCCCACACAGGGCAAATAGCCTACACAAGACTACAAAACTTAGCAATGATCAAATCCTATAAACTAAGTACATCAAACTTAAAACAACCTAACACACAGCAAATGGTTAAAAGTATATTGATTTCTTTAACTGTGTTGTTGAAGTCAGTCTTGAACTTTGATAGCTCGAACGCTCGATTAGTAGACTGGCTTCAAATGTTGAGTCACTGAACGAGAAGGCTTGATAGCTTTAGAGTGATAAGAGAGCTCAGTTGTTCAGTAGTCTTCAAGGTCAGTCCAACCTTCTATTTATAGATGTGGAATAATGCCCATTGAAGAGAAGGCATAGTCTCGTTGCATTTCAAATAGATCTTCAAATCTTCGTAATTAATGTGTCACCGGAGATCAGAGTTTAGGGGCATGGTCTACTCTGATTCGCATTAATGGCGTCATACTTTTCGCTACAGTACTTTGCAGAGCTGCTTTCCAGGTGGCAACACCTCATTGGCTCGTCATCAACCTTTATCTACTGGTAATATCATCAGGAGCCAATCCTCGTATTTTAACCAGTATATTCCTCGTACTGCATTGAATAGTCTTGAGAGACTTACTTCTTACTTCTTTGAAAGTAGCAGTCTCCTTCTGTTTTTGCGCCAGGATTCTGTTTCAGAACAGCTTCCTGTTCCTGAAACCTGCAGTCAACTTCCTAACCTGCATCTCCTTTTTGTTCTGTTTTAGCTTACTGATACTGATCAGCTTCTTGTTCTTCGCTTGCTGATCTAGCTTCCTGATTCTGACTTCAACTCTACCTTACTGACTTTTTACTAAGAAAGTCAAACTTCAGGTCTTCAAGTCCAGAATCCTGCTATTATCAATATTCTCTATCTTTCTGCTATGTGTTACATCTTAGAAATCTCTCATAGAAGGATAAGATAAGTAAACTAAATTCCACTCATAAAACGTGGAATATAGGTAGTCTAAAAGATCATCTATTATTACATTGTCTCATCAAAACCCAATCAGAAATATCCCAACAGATTTTATCTTTATCTTTTAGGACCCCAGGTTTATATTAGTATAAACATGAGTTATGTTTATTAATGAAGATTTGAATAAATTTTATTGTTATTAATATTTTTTATGATTGATTTTACCTTTATCTTTTAGGACCCCATGTTTATATTAGTCTAAATATGAGTGATGTTTATTATTCTACGGAGTAGATTGATTTATGAAATAAAAAAAGAGAGTTTTCTCTAAAATTGTTATTACTTTCCAGTATTCTTAGAATTAACATATCGTAATTTTCTTTTATCCATGAGTGATGGTTTCGTTTGATCTGGATGCAACGGTTTTCATGGTTCAAGTTTTCACCACTTTCAATTCATATGGAGATGTTGAAATAGATGGTGATTACACTAGACCACAAATATTTGATGAGGAAAGTGTTGATGACTTATCCTCGATTGATGGTGGAGACTATTATAGTCCATCAATTTTCGACGATGAGAGTAGTGATTTCTCGATTGAAGATGGTGACTATGATGGTCCACCAATTTTTGACAAGGAGACTGGTGATTTGTTTTTAGAGGTTGTCAACGTTACTGATTGCCCTTTGATTTTTAAAAAGGTGGAAGAAAAGTCTCACTACACCATTGAGAGGACAAAAACAAGGTTGATGTGACCATGGACAAGGAAGGAATGTCGAAAATGACAACTTTGAAAGAAACATCTCACGATAACTAAAAAGGTCACATGAGTGGAACTTGGCAAACCAAAAACATTCGATATGGATGAGCAAGTCCAATAAGATTATAGGAGAAGAATACTATTTGGTGGTTTACAAACATTGGGATTGTGGTACTCAACTTCTGTTCTTATCTAAGATTCCACGTACCCTATCATGAATTTTTTGTCTACTTGTGAAGTTGATTCCGATTCGGCAAATCGTTCCGAAGACTAGAAGAATGATGGAGATTGAAGATCAGCTATATATGGTAAAGATTTGAATAGATTTTATTGTTATTAATATCTTTATGATTGATTTTATCATTATCTATTAGGATCCTAGGTTTATATTAATATAAATAGAAGTTATTTTTATCATTCTACGGAGTTGATTTATTTATGAAATAAAAAAAGAGTTTTCTCTGAACTTGTTAGTACTTTTCGATATTCTCAGAATCAATAGATCGTGATCTTCTTTTATCTTGCTTTTGCCTACATCAATATGAGGCTCTCTCATGGGAAAGACACACAATAGCTATAAATTAAGACATATCATCTTCATATGAGCCTCTCTCTTAGGAAACACACACAATGACAATAAATTAAGACCTTCCATCTTCATATGAGTCCTCTCCCTCTGACTTTTGACATTTCATCTTCATATGAGATATTCCATCTTCATATGAGCCTTTCTCCCTCTGACTTTTGATCTTTTATCTTCATATGAGCCTCTTTCTTGGGAAAGACACACAATGACTATAAATTAAGCCTCTGACGTTTTGACCTTCCATCTTCATATGAGCCTCACTCCTAGGACAATATGAGTCTCTCTCTTGGGCAAGACACACAATGACTATAAATTAAGCCTCTAACTTTTGACTTTCCATCTTCATATGAGTCTCTCTCCTAGGAAAATATGAGTCTCTCTTTTTTGGAAAAGACACTATGGTTATAAAACATCCTAGGAAAGACATACAATGACTATAAATTAAGCCTCTAACTTTTGACCTTCCATCTTCATAGGAATTCTCTCTTCTAAGAAAGACACACAATGACTATAAATTAATCCTCTGACTTTTGACCTTCCATCTTCATATGAGCCTCTCTTGGGAAAGACACACAATAACTATAAATTCAATCTCTGACTTTTGACCTTCCATCTTCATGAGCAACTATTACATCACAATTCAACTGATATGACTATAAATTAAACTTATCACTCTTGGGAAAGACACACAGTGACAATAAATTAAGCCTCTTACTTTTGACCTTACATCTTCATGAGCATCTCAACCTTCCAACTTTAACTATTACATAACAGTAACTTTTGACCTTACATCATGGGAAAGACAGAGCGGTTATAAATTAAACCTCTGACTCTTGACCTTCCATCTTCATGAGACAAAAACTATAAATTAACCCTTAAAATTTTGTTCTTCCATCTTCATGAGCAATTGTTACATAACACTTGAACTGATATGACTATAAATTAAGCCTCCCACTCCTTCCATCTTCATGAGCCTCTCAACCTTCCAACTTCGATTTTTACATAATAGTTCAACTGATATGACTATAAATTAAGTCTTTAACTCCTAGGAAAGATACAATGACTATAAATTAAACCTCTGACTTTTGACCTTCCATCATAGGAAATACATGCAATGAATCTATATTAAGCCTTTAACTTTTGACCTTCATGTTGGAAATTGGTTTGGAAATGTTGGAGTTGACCAATCTTTGACCAATTATTATATGGTATTTAGTTTATTTAAAACAAAAACAAGTTGTAAATTTAAAATCTACATTTTGAGTAGATAAGTTAAAGTATTTATTTTCTAAAATCTAATTTCAAATGAATGAGAAATTAATGTTTAAAGTTGGCTACTTAAATTGAAAATGTGTGAAAGTTTGGAAATGTGAGAAGGTTTGAAAAGGTGTGAAGGTTTGGAAATGTGAAAAGGTTTGAAAATGTGTGAATTTGAATTAAACTAGTGCAACCCAAATTAAAGGGATGCAACTAATCCGAACCATTTTGAGACACTATTTCACACCAAAAAATGTTTAATTATGAAAAGATATTAATTCAAACCAAAAGATGTCTAATTATGAAAAGACATCATTTCACACTAAAATGTATATATTATGGAAAGACACCATACCTCTTCAACTTCTATAAATAGTCTATCTTCTACTTAGCATTCTAGCAATTGTAGTCTCACTTCTTCTTATCTTAAAAAGTTCTAAATATCATTTTCGTTCGTCGGAAAACTTTTGGATTCATTGTGCTGCAATTCTTAAGTTATTAAGTCTTTTTATCTTGGGGACATTTGTCGTAGACCATAAAACACTAAATACGGGACACTTTCATTTTATGGAGAAAGAGTCCAACTCTTGCCTCAACTTTCTCATTTGTTATTTTGAGTCATTTTCAAGTACACCACACCCACTTTATTTATCCAACATCTCCATCTTCATGATGAATTTCTTTTTCATTTATATTTTAAATACTTTGAATTTTTAATTATGAAATTTTATTGCCATCTATATAAAAACCAACCAATCTCTTTTCTACCTTTTAAAGTAGAAATACAAATATTTATTACTTTATAATTTATAAATTGTAAATATTTAATTTTTCATAATTTATTTATATTCATAGTATGAAAATCATTTTGTATATATATGAAAATTGAGGGAAAATATATTATCATATTTGATATGTTGTAAAGTTAGCATGATTTGTGTCTACATGGTAATAATATCATGTCAAGAAAAGTTGTGAAAAATTTGTTGTAATATATCATTTTTTGTTGTTGTAAGAATAAATAATGTTTCCTCCATAATTAAAAAGTAATTACAAATCGGATATTGCATTATAATGGTAGCATGAAGTTCACAATTATATGAACAATGATAAAATATCTTTAGTCTCTGTTGTAATATAATTTTATGGTTTTAGATTTATCAGATTTTTTGAAATGTTTACCATCCAATATGATTTTTAATACGTAGGCATCTGGAAAAAGAATTATATAGAATTTTTGATGTATGTTAAATTTAGAAATTTTATTTTGGAGTAATATACAATTATACCAATATTTTAAGCTCATTATGAATAAATTATTGAACATATATTTGCACAAGTTTTTTCTAGGCCAATTGTAACAAAAACAATTAGTAAAATAGTCAAACAACATATGATGAAAATAATAAATATTTAAAATTGATGAATCATATGGGTAGTAGATAAAATTGAAGTAACTTTGAAGAACTATATGATTTTTCAAAATCATCACTTTTATATCAAAAATTACTAACACCTGAAATTTATTCATTACATCAGGAAACCAACTAAGGTCGAAATATTATCAAAACTTGATTATAATACACAATAATATCAACATTTTATGCTTATTATGAATACGTTATTGAACATAAATTTGCATAAGCCTTTTCCAGGTCAATTGTGACAAAAATAATTAGTAAGTAGACAGACAACGTATAATGAAAAAAAAAATTAAATTCATAAATTATATGGGTAGTAGATTAAATTGAAATAACTTTGAAAAACTATATTATTTTTCATGAACGTCATTTTTATATCAAAAATTTACTAACACTTCAAATTTCTTTGTCCATGCATCACACGGGTATACAAAATGAGATTAAAATATTATGAGAACTTAATTTTTTTTTTTTTTTGTAAACTAATATTTTTATATCAAACTCGAAATATTTAATTTATATGATCGTGAGTTACACAGGTAAAAAATCAGACTGAAATCCACCCAAATTTTTTTTATTTTTTGTGTTTGATATTTTTATATCAAAATATATAAATAGAAAAATTTATATATCTATGCATTCGCACGGAACTTATATTAGTTAATTATAATCTTATATAATTTTTTTGTGTTTAAAGAGACGTGGTGAGGGTGGTAATGGAACAAGTGTTCGGTTGCCAAGTTGTGTCCAACAAGTGGGCCTTTACACGTAAGATTAAGATCTATAAAAAATGACTTAATTTGTTGGGCCTTCAACATAGGAAGACCAATTGTCAAATTCCAAATTAGTGGTCATAATAACTTTAAGAGAGGAGAGGAGACCAAATAAAGTTTAGTCAAGATTGTGAAGGCCATTTTGGCAAATGTTATATAATCTACACAATCTTCTTTCTTTCCTTTTCGATTATTTACATTTTGGGTCCACTAATGAAAGTTATGTAATCATAATTAATATTAAATGCGGAAATAATACTATTGAAGATATTTCTATTTTTGTAGTCTAGTTGTTCTATCAAATCTTATATTCCAAATTCCAAATGTTACTTTTATGTGGGTGTATGTATACTTCATTGGTTCAAAATAAATATCTTTTCTGAAGTTTTTGTTACAGAATAATGAATATAAAAATTAGAGAAATATACTCTTAAATAATTAAGAAATTTATGAGTCAAAATTTGAAAGAGGATCAAATTAATCCATAAAAATATCATATTAAATTCCCCAATTTTAGCTGAGGAAATTGAGATAATTTGGGAATATAGTTGCATAAAAATCTCAAATAATACTTAATTTAAAATAAAATTAAAAGTTCAAAACGATACTTATTTTGAAATAGAGAGATTATATAATAGTGATGGCTGTTTCCATCTTTCTTTCATTTCTTCCCAAATTCATATGATATAACATGGGCCTCAACAACCTACCAATTTAATGAGTGGCCCAACATGAAAAGTAACATTATATTTATTAGCCCATCTCTACTTATTCTACAGCGTCTCATAAATGCATAGAATCAATTAATGCCAATATTCTATGGAAAATTTACTGATACGTAATTTTTTTTTTTTTAAAACCACAAACGTTAGTAGATGAGAATTCATCTGTCCCACAATCTTGCGTGAAGCCCTTTACTGATATCAAAACTACGAATTTTGATAATTAGCTTATATTTTCAATTCAAAATACATAAAATTACAAAATTTAATAATGTATGTTTGTCCTTTTGCTATTTTTAAATTTGAACACCAACACTATGCTAATAAGTAATGTGTCTCTCATTCAAAAATAGAAAAAGTAAAGTGTCTTTTTATGTTGTGTTTGGATGGAGAGATTTAAGTAATGACTTAAAATATATAATAATAAACCTTTTTATGATATTTAGATTGAAATATATTTGAAAACCATCATTTTCATTTTTATTGAATACATTGTTTGTTTTACTAAAATGTGTTACTTGTTTTATCGAAATGTATTACTTTTGTTTACTTGAAATATATTACTTTGTTGTATAAATAAGTATTACTTGTATAACTGAAATATTTCATTATACTGTAGAGTATAAGTTTAAAATAATAAAAGTAAATAATCCATAGTTTCATCATCATCTTCTTCAATATCATATTAAACATTCCAATTTTCTACAAATCATTTCATTTTATTATAATAATTGATTTTCAATGTTTATTATAACAACCGAGTCGTGATATAAGATAATCAATCGGACCCACGAAGAAGAGGAGGAAGACCGCTATGAAGAAAAGGACTGTAGAGAGGAACAAAAATTATCTATATTGGAGAGAGAGAAAGAGATAGAGAGGGAATATTTGATTAATTCTTATAAGTTCATGAAATGAAGGTGAATACGATGGCAGATATATATGACTTCTCTCAAACCTAACTCAGAGATAACCTATGAGACAACCATATAGATATCAAGATTCCATGAGAAAACATGCATGCACTTCTTTTAAGTAAGTGTGCGATAGAGGAAAACATAAAATAAAGAAGAAAACGTAAAAAGTTGAAAACAACAACTCTTATGACCAATCTTCATGCTGAAAAATACGAATTTCAACAAAAATCTCAACAAGAACGAGTAGAGTGAAATATAAAATAGCGATTTGAGATTTCAAAATCATCCAATTGGAATTTTCTTTGAAATTTTGAAATTCCAATGCTCATTTTTCCTGTGGCCTAAATTCCGTTGGAATTGCCGTTGGAATCATCAATTCCAACAGAAAATCTAATAATTCCAACGGAATGTGTATCGTTGGAATTGTACTGTTTTCTTGTAGTGAGCAACTCCAACGCAACAATCAAATGGGCAACCAAACCCAATTTGATTGCCCAATATCAAAAACTTCACTCCAATGCAGCCATCAAACCAAACATTTTTTTGGTTGCCCACCTCAAAGGTAGCAAAAGAGATTGCCCAAGGTCAAGGAATCAAATTTTTTTTGACTGAAAAATCAACAAAAAAACAAAACAAAAACTCAAAACAAATTGAATTGAACGGTAATATTTCCAACGGTAATTTTTGTGAGAATGAAACTATATAAATTGATTGTCATACCTTAGATTTTCAAACCCTGAAATCTCTTCCCACAATTTTATAGTTGCAGTTTTCAAATACCTCCGGCGACGATCTCCGGCGATTGCACTTGAAGGTAAGAATTTCTCCTAAATTGTGAAGATTTGAAGAGAGTAGAAATATCTGGAATTTGAATGTATCTGTCGTTTTTTCCAGAATGTATCTGCCGTTTTCTTCATTTAAAGGAGAAAGATTTATTAGGTTTTGTATTTATTGGGTATATATAGAGATTGAGTTGGGTTTAATATGTTAATTGGGCTTTTGAATTGTGCTTGGGTTTAGTATTTTATATAATTGGGTTTGCATTTAATTAACTATGTTTTTTTAAGTGGGCTTTGTGTTAATGGCTTTTCATTTTATATAAATAACACATGAGTTTTAATTAAGTAATTTTATACATAATATAATATTTATATCTATTCTTTTATGTTAATTGGATTAATATTTGTATTTATTTACTTTAATTTTTTGTAGATGGATGATAATTACTATGGTAGTTACACTAGTTTACTTAATGACGACTCACTAGCTAACGAAGAAAGGTATGGCGTGAACCCGACTATACCTCATGAAGACGTCATTGAGGTTGATGTTCCACGTAGAACACAAAGGTCGGCAAATTTTTCAGTCGAGGAAGATATTTGTATTGTCTCAGCATGGCTTAATACAAGTAAAGACCCCATTCATGGAAACGATAAAAAATCACAAGGATTTTGGAAAAGGATTTATGATTAATTCGTAGAACACTACGGTCAAGGAGAGCGTACGAAGGATAGCGTGGAAAATCATTAGAGGGATATTAACACCCAATGTTCAAATTCATTGGTATTCTTAGACAAATCGACAATAGACATCAATCTGGTCAAATACAACAAGGAAGAGTAAACACATTCTTCCATTTTTTGTTACAATTTTATTATTCGTATACATATTGTTTATTTACTTTTGAACCTTTTATTTGATAGTTGGAAGAAGCGAGAGTTTTATATCGTTACACTGACAAGAAAAATAGAAAATTCAGATATGAGCACTGTTTAGAAATTTTGAAGCATGAGAGAAAATGGCTTGATAATTTTGAAACAACTACAGAACCAACTTCGGTAGAAGATCATAGTGAGTCTTCCGCTAATAAGGATCGGGCTTTGGGTAGGAAAGCGGCAAAAGCACAACAAAAGAGGAAACAAGGAAGTAATTCAGAAGGTGGAAGCTCATCTAAAGTAGACGAGCGTTGGGAAGAAAAGCTCACTTTGGAGCGTGATAGATATGCTCAACGAGAAAGACTCATATTTGAATTGAAAGTTGCTACGCATGGAGACGAAGAGCGTAGAGAAATGGAAATTATGATGAAAGACACTACCGGAATGGAGGAAAGTCATATTGCTTATTGGAATATGAAGAAAAATGAAGTATTGAAGAGGAATGGTCTAGTATAATAAGTTTTATTTGTAATGTTGTATTATTTTCCTAGCTAAAGTAGTTTAATTATATGTCTATCTCGTTTCTATTGTATTATGACAATTATTTTCTATTTAAATGATGAATTTTATGTTTAAATCGTTTTAAACCAAAGTTAATAAAAAAAATTACTAATACATTATTTATAACAATTTAATACAAATGAACCAACTTACTAGTAAGGAAACAACTTAATAGTAATGACTCAAACTAAATGTTGATAGTACATTCAAAGCAAAGTAAACGATGTTGCAATCATTGTCTAATTGTCTTGGCCATGCAAATTCCATAAATGCTCAACCAGATCATGTTGTAGTTGGGAATGTGTGGTACGATTTAGAATCTGGTGATGAGCTTGAATAAACTCTGTAAACTCATTTGTGTGTTCATGTGATAGTGTGACGTTTGGAGTTGCGTAATCAAACTCAATGTTACCTGGACCATTTTCATCCTCAATAATCATGTTATGCATTATAATGCATGCTTCCATTATATTTGCTAAAGTCTCCTCATCCCAAAACCTTGCTGGCCCATGCACTATATTAAAGCGTGCTTGTAATACTCCAAATGCTCGTTCTACATCTTTCCTCGCAGCTTCTTGGGCTTGTGCAAAATGTTTAGCCTTTAAGCCTATTGGAGCAGGCATTGTCTTCACAAAAGTAGCCCACGCAGGGTAAATGCCATCTGCTAGATAGTAACCCATAGAGTAGTTATTCTCGTTGACTGTAAAATTGATAGGAGGAGCACGACCGTTGGCTAGTGCTGAGAATACGGGAGATCTATCAAGAACATTAATGTCATTAAGCGAGCCTGGCATTCCAAAAAAGGAATGTCATATCCAAAGATCATGTGAAGGAACAACCTCTAATATAATTGTCGGTTCACGACAATGACCAGTGTACATACCATGCCATGCCATTGGACAATTTTTCCACCTCCAATGCATGCAATCGATACTTCCAAGCATCACTGGAAATCCACGTTGCTCGTTAACTTGGAGCAATCGAGACAAGTCATTTTGATTTGGGGCTCTTAAATATTGTTCACCGAAAACAGCAACAATTGCTTTGACAAAATGACGTAAGCTTTCAATAGCAGTACTTTCACCTATGCGTATGTGATCATCCAGAAAATCTGCAGGGACTCCATAAGGAATTATTCTATATGCAGCAATTACTTTTTGAAGAGATGATAAGCCAGGGACCCCTAGTGCATCATTTCTTTGAACAAAGTAGGGATCGTATGCTTCGACACCGGAAACAATTCGACAGAAGAGGGATCTGTGCATCCGAAATCTCCTCCTGAAATAACCATCATGATATACAGGATTATCAGAAAAATAATCATGATAGAGTCGTAGATGACCTTCCGCTCTATTACGATTAACGACCCTTCGACCAGCAACCGAACCATGACGAGGCCTGCGTTGTCTTCTTCTCGCTGCTTCATCTTCTTTTATTGCTCGTATGAGCATTTCAAGGTCATTGTCAGAATCAGAGTCTGTTAAGAAAGACTTTATAATGTTGGAACGAGAATGCATGATGAAATGAAAGAAAGATGATTTGATTTAGTATTGATGAAGTAGTGAAGAGTTCTTTCACAAACATATCTTTTATAAACATTCAAAGATAAAAACATATTTATTGACAAGGGGTCCCACGTGGATAAAAAATCATATTAGAAATCTTGATATCCTCTAATTAAATGACACGTGTTATTTAAAAATCTTATCCGGATATACATGGTAGATTAATGGGGTCCATGAGGATAAAAAATCATATCAGAAATCTTGATATCCTCTAATTAAATGACACGTGTCATTTAAAAATCTTATCCGGATATACATGGTAGATTAATGGGTCCATGAGGATAAAAAATCATATCAGAAATCTTGATATCCTCTAATTAAATGACACGTGTCATTTAAAAATCTTATCCAGATATACATGGTAGATTAATGGGGTCCATGAGGATAAAAAATCATATCAAAAATCTTGATATCCTCTAATTAAATGACACATGTCATTTAAAAATCTTATCCGGGTGAGGATAAAAATGTTATCAAAAATCTCGATATCCTCTAATTTAATGACACGTGCCACTAATGATATTAACTAATGTTTTTTAAATGTATATTAATTGATTAATTTATTTATTTACTTATTATTATTTAAATATAACAATACTTTTATTAAACTTCAACTTAAATATAGGTATTATGTAAATTAAAATAAATTAATTTGATATATTTTAAATTTGATGCCTCGTTCTGATGGTTGGGATTGGAACAAATGAATTTTATAGAGGCATCAAAACACTGTAGCAGACATCAAAAGAGTGTTTGATGTCCCATTTTGATTGCCCGGGATTGGAGTTGCTCTAAATACTACAAAAAAATAATTTGAAGAAGAAGACATAAGAGAAGAAGAATATTGCTACCTGAAGACTAGGGAGTTGTGAGAGAGATAAATAAAAAGAAAAATAAAAGATTATATATATATATATATATATATATGTGTGTGTGTGTGATCGGGTCAGGTATTAGGGGGTCACCAACCTTACTCTAAGATTAATTGTTGGATATTTTGTTTTCCATCTTGTCATTTTCTCATAATTTTTTCTGTAAGTCCTTTTTTCTTTCCTCCATTTTCTCATTTATTTATTCAATATAACATTTTTCAAATATATCGAAGTATACTTGAAACAAAAGATCAATTATAGATTTTCTCAAAATTCTAGCTAATCATGTGCATTGTTTGCTCATTTGATTAATCACAATTATTTATATACACTAGTTGCACAAATCATATATTCGTCTAACTGGACCGATCCGATTCGGGGGTAAATTTCACGCGCCCCAAGTGTCTTCCATATGCCCACACACACTTCCACGCATTCCCATGTCCATACCCACACTTTTATCCTGCGTGCTTAACCTTTCAGTTATATTTGCGTAACATTTCTGTTATGTTAACGTAACCTTTATGTTATGTTTGTGTAACTTTTACGTTATGTTAGTAATTTAACTTTTACATTATATTACAAACATATAGTACCGTTTAAACATTTATATTATAATAATTTAATATTTATGTTATAATAATATAACTTTTATGTTTTTTTAAGTTAAAGTACTACATAAATGTTATGATATTTGTTCATAAAGTTTATACGAATATAACATAAAGGTATAGCTATACTACATGAATTTTTATGTTGAAAGAAAAATATAAGTAATATCACTAAAGTTTATGATATTTGTATGTAAAGGTTAAGTTATTATAACATAAAGGTACAAGTATAACTATACTACATGAGTTTTTATGCTAAGAAAAGTATAAGTAATATAACATAAAAATTATGAAATTTGAATATAAAGGTTATAGTAATATAACATAAAGGTTAAATGTATCCATCATTGATCATGTGTCACAAATCCAAATCATTAATTTCAAATCACAAGATCTAAAGGCATATAATCTTTTACACATTAGAGGTGGATGTTGTGCCAAATATACCGACAGGCACCACTTGTGTTGAAATGTTCTCAGGACGGTATCATGGCTCGAAGATAAAGAATCAAATTGACCGATCACATCATGCAGGCTGACCACTTATCGTCATATCGTTGATGCCAAATAAGGAGAAGTCTGAAAAAACTAACCAACCAAACCTCAAGATCGACCTGTCCACAAGTGTCACCGTTCAAGATATTCTTCAAGATTGGAGAGGTTGGCACATTACGAAGTGCCCGAGCTCAAGACTAGAGACAAGGGCGATTCAACCACGATCCTCTCACCAACTTCCATCAACTCTTGCCTAACAACATGATGTATATCCCATCAAGATTTAATCAAGGTATCGAGTAGAAATTTGTATCCCTAAATTATGGGATTGTGTACTTGCATATCTAAAAAGCTACTACTATAAATAGAAGATCAGATGTGGTGAAAAAGATTAATTAGAAAATTAATTTGTACAAAAAATGCCTAAAAATCTCCCAAAACTGACCCAACATTCCCCCCTGACCGAGCTATTTTAGTTGATCAAGACGAGCAATTCTTGACATAAGAGCATCCACAAACATTTTTGTTTTTACAAGAATAATATTAAAATAATATCAAAAAGTATGAAAAAAGTGAATAATAAATATACATATTTATGTTATAATATATTTGAGGAACATATATATTTTAAGAAATAATTGACTTTTTTCAAAATTTAATTTTATTGGATTTTTTAATACATATACAATTGCAGCAAATGTACCAAATGTCCTGAATGCTTCTAGATTACATCAAGGTCTACTCCAGAGGAAATTATCTTCCAAGAGAAAGAAGGTATGTACTACAACATATGTATTCCTAAAAAATCTGATCAAAAAGTTTATGTTCATTCTAATCATTCCAACCATTGTTTCTCATAATCAGTTGTCGTAGAAGGGAATGTAAAAAGAGTCTCTTGCAGAGAATACAGTTGTTATAAGTTACAAATTAGAGATTCAATACACTCTACTCTATTATTTGCGGGAAGATTATTACAACAATATGAAATTGAAAGTTATATAAAATTGGAGACAACAACATTACAATTTTTCTGTTTGAACCAAGCAAATTTGAGAACTGAATTCTACCAAGGGATAATGGATAGTATTTTTAGAGGTGAATTACATGGTAGTGAAGTTGGATCGAGAATTTTTCTTCCTGCATCATTTATTGGTGGCCCAAGGGATATGCGAAGGAGATATCTTGATGTATTGGCATTAGTCCAAAGATATGGAAAATCAGATCTATTTATCACCATTTCTTGCAGTACTGATTGGAAAGAAATACAAGAAAATCTGTATGAAGGTCAAAAAGCTCAAGATCGTCCAAATTTAGCTGTGAGAATTTTTCGAGTAAAATTGCATGACTTGAAAGATCAATCATTTAAGAAACAAATATTTGGAAAAGTTGTTGCACATGTTCATGTGGCCGAATTTTAGAAAAGGGGAGTACTACCACATGCTCATCTACTTATAATTCTAAAGAGTGAATATAAAATTTATACAGCCGACCAATTTGATAAGTTTGTATGTGTTGAAATTCCTAATGAAGAAAATAATCCCCGGATATATGAATTGGTGAAGAAACACATGTTACATGGACTGTGTGGCAAATTTTTTTTGAATAATTCATGTATGGAGAAAGGTAAGTGCAAATGTCGTTATCCATAAAAATTAGAAACTCATTAAAATATTTGTATCAAATTATATTAGAATTCATTACTAATCAAATGCTAATGTTATAAAATTTTAAGTCATTCTCTGTCTTTATTTTGTTTATATTTCACCAACTTTTAGTGATTCATTTCCACTCTAATATGTAAGTAAGTGTAAATCTCATTATCCAAGACTTTTTTGTGAAAACACCATACAAGGTAAAGATAGTTATCCAATCTACAGAAAATGAAAAAATCGGATGGTTGTTGAAGTTCGCAATGCTGAATTGAATAATCAATGGGTGGTTCCTTACAATCCATATTTGTTATCCAGATATAACTGTCACATCAATGTTGAGATATGCTTGGGGTGATGGCTGTGAAGTACCTTTACAAGTATATTTAGAAAGGTCATGATAGAGTGACAATTAATCTAACCCAAAATGATGGTGATAATGTGATCGAATATTTAGAAAAGTTGATGCACATGTTCATGTGGTCGAATTTTAGAAAAGGGGACCACCACATGCTCATCTACTTATAATTCTAAAGGACAAATAAAAAATTCATACAGCTGACCATTTTGATTAATTTGTATGTGCTAAAATTCCTAATGAAAAAAATAATCTTCAAATATATGAATTGGTGAATAAACACATGTTACATGGACTGTGTGGTAAAAAAAATTAAAAAATTTCATGTATGTTGAGAGATAAGTGCAAATATCATTATCCGAAAAAAAATTGAAACTCATTAAAATATTTGTATCAATCTATATTAGTGACAGATTCTAAGAAATCATTAGTCCAGTCTCTAATTTGTAGATATTTATTATTTCTATTGATTGAATTTTCATCTCTTATATGGAATTGAAGATTTATTAATATTAATATAATTAGAGGTGCATCATGCATGTACGGATGATATCCGTCTCTAATATTTCGTTGTTAACTTGTTAGTAATCAAATGCTAATGTTATAAAATTTTACGTCATTCTCTATCTTTATTTTGTTTATACTTCACCAAGTTTTAGTGACTTATTTCCTCTCTAATATCTAGGTAAGTACAAATGTCATTATCTAAGACCTTTTTGTGAAAACACTATATAAGGTAAAGATAGTTATCTAATCTACAGAAGACGAAAAAATGAGGCGGTTGTTCAAATTCGCAATGCTGAATTGAATAATCAATGGGTGGTTCCTTACAATCCATATTCGTTGTCCAGATATAACTGTAACATCAATGTTGGGATATGCTCGGGGTGACGGCTGTGAAGTACTTTTAAAAGTATATTTACAAAGGTCATGATAGAGTGACAATTAATATAACCCAAAATGATGGTGATAAAATTGAATATAATCCAAATTTATATATTTTGGTGAGGTAATGGAACTCAATATCTATATGAAACAATCCTCTGTAGAATTATAAAACAAACAGGTGATGAACAGAAGAAAATGTCACGCCCCGTTTTCATACTTTAAAATATTAAAGTTTTCTTTGTGGGCGTGTAAGAAGAAGGGGAAAAGAGATATACGTTTTAAAACAGAAAAATAAGATAAAAGGCGAAAGAAAGATTTATATATACAATACTTTGGTATCAGCCAAAGTAAAACATTGTAAAACCTTGAGCAGCGGAAAAACATCAGGATCCATAACATAAAAGAAGTACAGTTAACTTTTACAAACGTGAAATATTAAATATCATTTCAAAGACAAGTTTTGAAAAAGAATAAAAAAGAGAAGACTTGATATGACACCATCCTCTATACGCATCTTGACTCTCGTAATTTCCTGTAGTGTGAATACAGATAGGAGTGAGTGCGTTGAATACACTCGTGAGGATAATTTTCATGTTCAAACAATTATTAAGCAGTTACACAAATCAAACATATATAAGTTCGGTAATTAAACACATCACATATATGGCACAACACATAAATTATTTCCTTAACGGAAGACCCAGCCTATCTCTAACTGTCGGTGTATTTACGGACCACCCAGTCCATCCCTGACTATCGGTGTATTTACGGATCACCCAGTCCATCCCTAGCTATCGGTGTATTAATGGACCACCCGGTCCATTCACAATATAAAAACATGCACACAGTATTCACAATACATAGGGTTCAATAATTCATATATCAAATATGGAAAACTATAAACATATAGAAATTGGAAGTTACCTCCACCTTGTTCGGTGGTAACCACGTGACTTGTCAAAGTATCAAATTTTAAGAGTATTGATCCGATTGTAAGCTTTCTCGATTTCTCGTTTGAATAATTACCTTTTACAATTCGTTTCGTATTATTTATACTCTTTTTCGAAATATCGTAGTATTCATCGAGAATATCTTATCTTTTTACTATTCATCAAAGATATCTTACTATTCATCAAAAATATCTCATTTCCGATTCTTTGTATTCGTCGTATTCTTCGTGATTTGAGCTACGGTTCTCTGATTGACCTCAAATTCATTTCTATCGTCTCGTTTTTTGATTACGAACCTTATGATAAAATTATAACCTATGTTTTTCGATTAAATTATACCACCGATTAATTAAACATGCATTTTATCATTTTTTTGAAACGTACATAATTAAATCAAACAATTATGGGTTTAATTATTTAATTAATCAATTATGCGTCGTTTTTGTCCTAGGCGCTACAGAAAAAAAGAAAAATTAAGAAGACAAAAAACAAGAAATGCATCCACGTATCTGATGATGAGGAGGATAATACAATCAAAGATTTATTAACCAAATCACGAAGAAAAAAAATACTAAAACAGAAAAGAAGATCAAATAAGGTATAGTAAGTGACCCGAATTATAATCTTTTCTTTCAGAAATTCGATACTTATTATTTTTTTAATATTTTAATTTATAAGAATAGAGGAATTAGAATTTATAATCGAATACAATAATATTTTTTAACATTTTTTTGACGACTCCCATAACAATATATTCGGTATATTTGGATTTCACATTGAATTATACTCATACTTAACCACACACAATTTCGAGGATCTCATGATATTTTTATTAATAAATTATTGTTGTTATGATACCTATTTTAAATTGAAAAAACATTAACTTATAATAATCAAATATTAAGTAATTTGAATACATTTCAACAAATTATTGAAGAACAAGTGAAGGGAAAAAAACCACGAAATCAACCAAATGATAGGTCTCAAAAGTTTATCTCTCCATGTGCAACGCATGTGTTCTCAACTAGTATATATATATACACACGTGTATGTTTTTTTTTTTTACAAGAAAATAAGTGTAAGGAGAGTGAGGGTGCCCCATGCACTTTCAATTTTTTTTTATTTTTTTGTTCTTATACTTTCTTTTCTATCCCCCCTATACTTTAAATTTTGATAAACATCCTTCATTAACAAAGGATGGAGGAACTATGGGGGATCAAAATTAAAGAAAAGAAAGTGTAAGAGCTGAAAAAATAGAAAAGAAAGTATAGAAGCCAAAAACTAACAAAATAAAGGTGAAAAAAAAAAAAAAGTTGAAATTAGAGTATGGGGGCAAAAACCAAAAACTTTGAAACACTTGTCCTTTTATAATTGTTCTAATCAACATACCTTAAACTTCAAAAATCATCTACTACTATTTTATTATTATAGCCGCCGTTGATGTCCGACGCCAGATATAATGAAAATGACAAAATGTAAATGAGCAGTAAATTAATAGTGTAATAAAATAATACTGGAGAATAAAGCTAGCATCTTTAAGAGTTGTTTAGTATAGCATAATGGATTGGATAATAATGAATTAAGCCTCTATAATCAAATGTGTAATTAAAGGTGTTTAAAGCCTACTTTATCACCCAAACACTTTCTTATTTGATCCATATTAAAAAGTACTCGTCGTCAATATAACATCCGATATTTAGATTGGATATATCCTCGTTCCAAATAAAATTTCCTCATGTAGTTGTACAATGATTTTATTAAAGTTATTCGCTGAAAGTTAAAGATCATCTTACTCGAAAGAGTGATGGACTATGTCTAAGTATATTGGGTGCCAAATTGGGGCAAACTAACCATTAAACAAAACTTAAGATTTTTCTACCATACACCCTACGTATTGTTACACATGAGTTAATAATCATTGGATTTCGTCTTACCATTTTATCTGCTTAAAGTTTTTATCATAGTAAACATTTACTTTACGTATTTAGTAAGATGATAATATCCATACAAAAAGAATATTAAAACATAATGTTAATAAAACTGAATTAAATTTTCTCTTTGCTTGAATCTTTACACGTTAATGGTGAACCTAATAAAACATAATCATGATGGATAGGAGATCATTATTCTGTTGTGATTAGGGTTAGCAATGAACACATTGGTGCCTGATTATAAGGTTACGATTGGAGAGTAATATACAACCAAACACAAATATAATTATCTAGTAATATATCATATTTAACATGGTAAATTATAAAGATCAAGTTAAATTATTATCCATTTTGCACTGAAGTATCAAAATTTTGGTTTGATATTGTATAACTGTCAACTTTTGCGAATGACATACAATGACCGCAAGATGCAAATGATAGAGAAATATTCGTCGAATACTCTACCATCGTGAAGGAATGTTAGTCTTTTGCGAATATTCCACCTCATATTGCATCTATGCCATTTTATACCATTTGTAAAGGTCAGCCATTGACAATAACAACCGACCAAAATTCAGATACTCAATAGGCAATACAAATAGGATTATAATTTACACTATTCAATTTCAACATTAGATTGTTTGTTTTTAAGTTTTGTAATCTTATCATTTTAGATTTCTTAGTGTTCAATTTATTTACTTTTTTAATTGTTTTGTAATTTTAAAATAAATAAATCTTGATCTATGCTACCACTAATCTACTATAATAAGTCGAATGACACATTTAGTTGACATCCAAACTTATGTTTTGGGTTTTTTTTACCTTCTCATTTCTTTTTTTTCTTTTCTTTCATTCTTTTTTCCTTTTTTTGTTTTTTTTTTGTTTTTGTGCATAGTGCATATTTGAATTTTGAATAATTTTTAAAAGAAAGTGATACTAATAATATTTTTTAAAGATAAATTAGTTATTTTAAAACTAGTATAGGTCCTGTGCAATGCACGGACATATATAAATTTTACCATTTTAATGTGAAAATGTTGAATACGAAAATAATAATTTTTTTTAGAGTAATTTCAATCTCATTTGTTAACCATGTGATGCGCGATCATAAAATTTAAATATTTCCAAACTGATGTAAAATGTTAATTTAAGAAAAAAATTAATGTCAATTGGTACCCATATAATGCATGGGCATATAAATTTATAAGTGTTGTAATTTTCTGAACAAAAAAATGTTCATGATAAAACAATATAGTTATTCAAGAGTTATTTCAATTTAATTTATTGCATATGTAATTTACGAATTTTAAATATTTCTTATATTCGTCATACGTTATCAAACTACTTTATCAAAGATAATGCTCACATGCCCACCATGAACATATCATAATATGTCCACCCGTGTTGTGTAAATATTTCATTCCTTTAAAATTTGAGATATAAAATTAATAGTTGTGTTAGATTTTTGACATCAACGGTGATCACATGTGCCCAAGGTGGGTAGGTTAGCTAAGCTGATTTTATCAATTGTACTTGTCACAATTGGTCTGGAAAAAAATTGTGTAAATATATGTTCAATAAGATATTCATAATGAGAATATAAAATGGAGATATTATTGTATATTATTCAAAAAATAATAATAATTAAATTTAACATACTTTTAAAAAAAATTATATTGATTTGTTTAGATGCCATAAAAATCAAAATTTCTCAATTACAAAAGTTTTTTGAACAAAAATATAGATCAATTTTCTTGAATTTTGTACATTATTTAAAACGAAAAGGTGTAAAAGATAAGTTAAAAAAAGTCAATACAAAAAAGTTTTTAAGATAAATTTTAAATTAGTACTTTTTATTTAGAAAGAACATCATATATATATTATAGGGTTAATTATTGGAAAAATTACGATATTTACTTTAATTACAACTTTAACTAAATTTTTTTGGTAATTTTAAAATTATCATCATTGGGTAAACTTTGACTTTATCCTTGTTGATGTGTTCGGATAACTTGATAAATAACTTGATAAAGTAAAGTTAAAAGACATATAAAAATATTTCGATCAAATTTTTGCAAATTTTATATTCGAGATTGATCAAATATTTAGATCATTTTTTTTATCATTTTTAATTTATAATTCTTATTAAAAATAATAAATTATTGCATTTCTACTTTTAGACAATTGACATGAGTAAGAAAATAGTTTCATTTCCACTTTTAAGAAGATAATTGGTATCATATGGTAAGTATTACCATAATTACTACATAATTAATTATACCAAAATCGTATATCATTTGATTACCAAACATATTTGTTTAACTTTATCGATTATCAACAAAGTGTTAATATATTTTAAAGATATAAAGAATACAATTATGTATGATTCTATAAGATACTTTAAATTTCTTAATGAACTAAAATTGGAAATCATTTTTCCATATTTTGAAGATTTTGATTTCGAAAATTCTTTGTAGTACATAATGTGTTACATAAAAACATCCAATTTCAATATTCATATATTAATTTTTACAAATATTGAAAAATATAGATTAACTATGCAAAGATTTATCATTTTAAAGGATTATATCACTTGATGCATTATATTCATAAAGATTTATAAGATTTTAAATTTATTGTATTTTATGTTAATTATAAAAATAATATACTTAAATCAAGATTAGTCATATATATTTAAAATATATACATATTTGGAATAGATATCTAAACAACGTAATGTTAAAATATAAATCAAGTTATATACAGATATCTATCTAATCATGATGACCATTAGATTGTAAAAAGAAATGTACAAAAAATATTCACATCTAATAAATTAATAGAGAAATAATAAATTACATCATTTAAATTTGATTATTTGTGTTATGGTGATAATAGATTCAATATTTTTTTGGCATAACATAAAATACACTACATACTTTTATGAAATTTTAAGTACTAAGACTTGTAAAATTCAATCTGGTCTTGTAGTTAAGAAAGCTTGTATACATATAATTCGGTAGATGCATGGAATTTATATGTCAGCATGGATTTGTTTAGTTGATTTAATATATTATAATTTAGATTAAATTCATTAAGATTAAATAATTATTATTTTATTTTTAATTCATTTTTCATTAGCTACGCACAATATTTTAACTATTATTATTCTTCAAATTAGTAATGTGGAATGTATTATTTCATTGGTCTAATTAAATTATTCTTTGAATTTCAAGTATATTACTTTGAATTTAAATTATCTATGTATATTAAAAAAATTGAATTTTTAATTTTACTTCATATATTATGATTTACATACCATATATATTTTTTACTTCATATATTACAATTTACACATACCATGTATATATTTTACTTCATCTATTATAATAAGGTTTATATACCATATATATTCATATGCAAAATCAATATTTTTGGAAATTTACAATAAATTCAACTAATATCATATAAAATAAACTAATGAATAATTAATGATATTTCTAATATTAGAAAGTGAAAATGGGTGGGAAATTTTTTGGCATTTCTATTTTTAGGGGGTAATTGTTATTATATATATATAGATAATATGTAGACATTTTTTGTGTGTTAACAAATAAACAAATATACTATGAATTAACAAATAAAACAAATATACGTTGCATCTGGTAAATTTACAAATATTTTACTTTTATATGAATTTCTATAATTATACTATGAATTATTATTTTATAAATTGTAGTATGCATGTCAAATACAACAAAGCACCCTAATCAGTTTTTACAGTAAGAAGACTAAAACTCAACAGTTTTTTTACTTTTTATTTATAAGATTAAAATTAGAAACTGAATATATAAAAGACAAAATGAGAAGTGAAAGGTAGAAAACTAAAGAAAATAGAAAAAAAATCCCTGAATTAAAATAAATAAATTTATAATTATCTATCATTTTATAGGTGTAATGGTTTTTTTTAAAAATATATTTAGGAGTTTCTGATTGACATGTGCACGTAACTATGTTCTTTGAATAAGATGTTTAAATTCATATAAACTTTTTAAAAGTGTTGTCAAACATTATAAATAAACATCTTATTTTTCAAAAAATTAATTTTTTATTTTGTAAAACATTTTTTGAATTGTATTTTATTAGGTGTTTTTTATAATGTTATTTTTTTGTGTATTTCTTAACTTTTATATTTTAGTCTACATTGATCGCAATAATATTTAACTAAATTTTAATAATCAAATTTAAAATAAAAAACATTTTAAACCCACCAAATAGTTAACTATATTTCAGATTTTCATTTTTATATTTGGAAAATGAGTATCAACTTCAAGATCATAAAGTGAGTAGAAGAAATACCCAAAGGTACTATGAAAAGCAAAACAAAACAAATATTTTAAGCACCGAAGCACATATAGGATTGGCTAGCGGCTAGCCAATTTTTGAATGAAAACCCACAGCAATATCCAGAAATAGAAACAAATTAACTTCATAATCTCGCCTTAAGTTCATCATCGAATTTAGAACTTGAAAACACCTTATAATTAAAAACCACAGTATTCCTCCTGTAGCGCCCAGGACAAAAACGAAGCATAATTGGTTAATTAAATAATTAAACCCTTAATTAAAATATTACTACGTGTGTTAATTTTGAGTGTTTAAATTAATTATGTGTGTTTCAGATACGTGACTGATGCTGGTTTTAGATGGATATAATTTCTAAACATGGAACCTAGAAGATTTTTATATAATTAGATGGGTAACGGAAAAACGAGAAGATAGAAACGAACTAGATGTTAATCGGAGTTACGTAGCTCTAGTAGTGAAGAAAACAGTGAAAACGAAGAATACGACGTATACGAGACGTAAACGAAGGGTAGAATACGAGATTTTTATGGTGAATAGTAGTCTTTTTCGGAGGACTATATATAGGTGGTTTTAAATCGAGATATCACACGAGCTCATAATCAAAGTCACGTAAGTTTTCTCTCTCTCTCTCTCTCTTCTCTTTTTCTTTTTCCGATCGTCGTCGCCGCCGGTGGCCAGAAAAGTCAACATGCTCGGTCAGAAAAGTCGACACGAGTCTAGTGTTGGTCTTGTTTTTCCATTCCGATGGCTAGATCACCAGCAAATCGCCGATCAACCACCGGAAAAACCTAAGTGGGAGTCAACCACCCTTTCTCTCTCCTCATTTCTCTCTCTCTCTCTCTCTCTCTCTCTCTTCTCGTCTTCCTCGCCGAAGTGGTAGATAACCATCCCGGAGTGTAGGACTAAAGGTTGGGGGTGGTGGCGCCGCCAGGGGGCGGCATGGCCGGAGTTGTGTGTGTGTGTGTGTGTTTTGGTGAAAAAACATGTGCTTGTGTGAGTTTGTGTGTGTTGTCCTTGCTTGGGTTTGTGTGGTGTTGGATGTTGCCGGCGACGAGAGGTCGCCGGCCATGGTGGCAGAGGGGTCGCCGGCCGGAGCTAGAGGGTTGGGAAAGTGGTGGTGGTTTGTTGGTGTGTGTTTAGTGTGTGTATGTTTGGGGTTTTGGGAAAAATCTGGAAAATTACTGTTCACGCCGGAAAGTCGCCGGAGACGGTGGCTGCCGGAGCTGGGTGGCCGGCGGGACTGGCCGGCGCTGCCCCCGCAGTAGGAGTTGTTTGTGCGTTGGCGGTGTGCTGGTGGCGTGTTGGGCGCGCTGGTGCGCGCAGGGACCGTGCGCGAGGGTGCGGTCGTGCGTGGGTGGGCGAGACCGTGCGTAGCCACTGGATGATGGCGCACGGACGTGCGTGGGCGCGTATGGCCATGTGCGAGTTGCGCACGCGGAGATGCGTGCTGGGTGCGCGTGCTGCTGAGAAAACTCGGCAGATGCCGAGAACGCTGCGCGTTGAGCGCGGGTGCGCTCGCGGTGTGCGCGCCGGGAGCCACCATGCGCGCCGTATGCTCGCCGGCGAGCGTTTTTCACACGTCTTTCCGTTTTTTTTGTTTCTGTCGAGTTGTCGAGAGTCAGGGGTCTCGGTCATAGTCAACCTTTTACCAAAATTACCAAAATACCCCTTAACCTTAAAACGCTCCGTTTGGGCTCGTTTCAACTCCGATTAAGTTTATTCTTTTTCCATTGCGACCCAAATTCTTCCCTCTTTCATATTAGATTATGAAAGTTACCTTTCACACTCTTCTATTTATCCTCGATCTTCGAGTCTTTCTTTTTCCGTTTCGTCTTCTTGATCGTTCCTTCTCCGAATACGTTTATCTCCTTATTTTTTATATCCGTCTTTTAATCTTTTGAGAATCTAAGCTATCACTGTACTTTTGTAGGCCATCTGTTGGATCGCACTCTTTAGGCTTGACACTTAAAAATTGTCAGATCACGTGATAACCAGTTTATCGAGGTGGGGGTAATTTCTAATTCTTAACTTGTTTACTGCTTTCCCTATTTTGATGCTCGATTGAGAAATGTTAAATGTTGTGTTTATAAGTGTTGTGCCATACTTTAAATTGTGCATGGGCTGCGGTCCACCTCTGACATGCATTCGCCTTATATCCCATTTCTAATACTCTGGAAGGTTTGGTGGTCCTTGAAATGCACCAACGGTAATGAGATAGTTTTTATAGGATAAGACGGGGAATACCCGCACCTATCTTTCCCTTACCATTTCTAATGTCTGTTGTGCAATTTATATGTTGTGACAATGTGACTCATGATATGTATTTTCGGTTTTTTATTTATATGTCGAATGCTATAACATGCAGAGTTTATCCCCACGAGTGTATTCCACACACTCACCCCTTAATCTGTACTCACACTATAGGAGATGACGAACCGTAGAGCAGTAGAGAGAGAGATGGTGCCACATCTGGAATTTACATAAGTTGTCTTTTATGAAGTATCAAGAAACAATGACACTATCTTTTGAAATGTATATATTAATCCTGTAATTTCTGATGATGATGGATCCTGTAAGTTATTTTCCGTTGTGTTGACGTTTTTGAGAATCGGCTGTGACCGATGTTTGATATGATATGGAATCGTTTGTGTTCGATGTTTATTATGATATGGAATCTACTGTGTCCGATGTCTTATGAGTAAAAAAGTTATTTGTCTCATATCTCCTTCTACTTCTGAGCGTCTCATGTCTTTTTCATTTCTTCTTGCACGCCTCTGTTTTATAAAAAAAAACTCTGATAAATTTCAAGAAAGAAAACGGGGCGTGACACCTCCATTTCCATAAGAGCCACACTACTCCAAGCCATACACAAGTATCACTCATCTTAACTCTGCAAGAAAGTATAGGAGACAATAATTATGTATTATTGATTCTTCTGACTTTTGTACAGTACATATATACTTAACATGTTTGGGCCTAAACCCACAAACACACACACGGCCGAACGCACACACATGCAGCCCATATATATACAATAATAATCCCAATACCCTCCCTCAAGTTGGAGCATGCAAATCACAAATGCCCAACTTGCGAAGAAGAAACTCAAATTGTCGTTTTTCCAAAGCCTTTGTGAAGATATCCGCCAACTGTCCATCTGTAGGTACATGAGAAGAAGAAATCATTCCATGAAGAAGCGCATCCCTCAAGAAATGACAATCAACCTCAATATGTTTTGTTCGCTGAAAAATAGGATTAATTCTGAGCAAGATATAAAGTAGATTGACTATCACAATACAACTGCATAGCCTGAGGATGCCGCATGCCAAGACTATCCAATAAGCCTTTAAGCCATTTCAACTCACAGGTCACGACCGCCATGGACTGGTATTTGGCCTCCACCGAAAAACGTGAAACCGTCACCTGTTTCTTGGTTTTCCACGAAATTGGAGAATCCCCAAGAAAAACAATCCAACCGGAAAGAGAACGACGTGTAAGAGGACAATCAGCCCAATCCGAATCACACCACCTAGCAAGTCATAAGTCACAATTAGAACGTAGAAGAATACCCTAACCAGGGCTACCCTTCAAATACTATACAACATGCAGAGCTGCATCCAAGTGCTCCTATCGCGGGTCTGTAAAAATTGGGATAAAATATGAATGGAATAAGCTAAGTCCGGTCGTGTAAAAGAAAGATATATAAGTTGGCCTACCAAAAATTGATATACCTCCCCGTCCGCCAACAAGGGACTCGTGAAACAAGCCAACTTATGGTTCTGCTACATAGGAACACTCGTCGGCTTCGCGCCAAGCAACCCCGCCTCAGAAATAATATCTAAAGTGTACTTTCATTGATACAAAAAGATTCAATCCGCACTACGAGCAACCTCAACACCAAGAAAATACTCCAAAACCCCCAAATCTTTCATGTGAAAACAAGTAAAATACTTTTTAAACACATGAAGAATAGCAGAATCGTTCCCAAAAACGATCAAATCATCTACATAAACAAGAACATTAATCTGAATAACACCTTGATGAAAAATAAAAAGTGAATAATCAGAATATGACTGCTGAAAACCATATTGTTTCAGCGAAGCCACCAGTTTGGCAAACCAACACCGTGGAGCCTGCTTGAATCCATAAAGTGATTTCCGAAGTCTGGACACCTGATTAGGTTGTGTAGCTTCGAATCCAGGAGATAGTTTCATGTATACTTCCTCTAAAAGATCTCCGTGCAGAAAAAGCATTGTGAACATCATCTAATGTAATTCCCAATTCTTTGTTGCAACTACGGCTAGAAAAGCACGAATAGTTACCATTTTTGCCACGGGCACGAAACTGTCTGTGTAATCAATCCCTGCAACCTGATGATTACCAAACACCACCAAACAGACTTTAAGACGTTTGACACTACCATCAGAATTAAATTTCACCTTATACACCCATCAACTGCCCAAAGCCCGTTTCCCAGGAGGCAAATCCTTCATAGTCCACGTACCATTCTCCTCCAATGCTCAGATTTCCTATTGCATCGCCTCACGCCAACCAGGGTCCTTCACAGCCTCTCAAAATGATTGAGGTTCCACTCTTGTTGTCACTGCTGCATGAAAATTTCTATAGCCAACAGAAAAACGGTCACAATTCACAAAATGTGCTAAAGGATAAGGTGTACCTTAGAAGTGATTTGGAGTTGGTGAACATTGGGAAGGAGGACAAGGACTCAACTTTTGTATTGCATTTGTAACAAACTCACGAAGTTTCACTGATGGAGTCTTAGTTCGCATACCATGCCCCAAAACCACCTCTTCGACCACATCTTGCAACCCAACATCCCCCTCTAAATCCTCCACCAACTCCCAAGTATCACCATCATCCACCACCGTCACGGTAGAGTCCCCACCAACGATAATATATGTCGCTGCATCGAGTGTTGCCACACCAGGCACCACACCCGAATCCAGAAAAACATCATCCTCATAAACACTAGGCGCAGTCACACGTGTATCATCACCATTGTTTCTTCTCGAGAAATATATGGAAAATCAATCTCATAGAATTTCACATCCCTTAAAACGAAAAAGTCACCAATTTCAAGATCATATAGTTTCTAACATTTCTTGGTATGATGATACCCCAAAATAATACACTTACGAATCCAACTATCAAATTTATCTGTTTTAGCTTTTTAATTATGAGTAAAGCACAAGCACCCAAATACACGTAACTCAGCATAGGACGGAGGCGTCCCAAACAACAATTCATATGGAGATTTAAAATCAAGCAGAGCAGACGAAGTTCTATTGATCAAATACCCATCACCCAAAATACACTCGCCCAAAAAATCAATAGGCAAATTTCCTTGAAAACGCAAAGCTCTCACCACATTCAAAATGTGACGATGTTTGCATTCAACCCTACCATTCTACTGAGGCGTACCAACACAAGAAGTTTGAAACAAATCCCCATTCGTAGTAAAGTAATCCAACATGCAAATAAATTCAGTACCATTATCATTCCTAACCGTCTGAACTTTAGCACTAAATGTCTCTCAACCATAGAGAAAAACGACAAGAACATGCGAGAAACCTCAGTTTTATCAACTAATAAAAACACCCACATAACGTGGGAAAAATCATCCACAATCGTAAAAAAACGAGCACCACAAGAAGAAGGGGTATGATAAGGCCCCCAAAGATCACAATGTATTAATTCAAAAATTTTAGATGATTTATAAGTACTAACAGGAAAACTATCTCTAGTCTACTTAGCCTGATGATACACATCCAGGCCTTTGTAACTGCACTAGTCGAACCACTGAGAATCGGGAGAGACTGTACCACTCTATCAGAGGGATGCCCGAGTCGTTGATGTCATAAATCCACAGAAGCCGACCCATTCATCGCCATAGCTTGAGGTGTAGGTGCAATACGAAAGTAGTAGAGCCCATCCCGCCGTTCACCTACTCCAATCAGCATCCTCAAATTTTGGTCCTGTATAACGCACAAATTATCAATGAATTGTACAACACATTTCATATCATCAATAAGGTGGCTCACAGAAATTAAATTGCAGTTTAATTTTGGTACGTATAAAACATTAGAAAGCACAAGTCCAAATGTAAGATTAACTCGCCAACACTGCGAGGCAAGTGTTTGTTCCCCATCCAGCAACCCAACTATACACGCCTCCATGCCCATCACGTTAGAGAGCAAAGTAATATCACCGATGACATGATTTGAGGCGCTGATGTCAATAATCCAAGAAACGACAGACGACTTACCAACCATACATTCATCTGATTTTTTGCCGCTTGAGTTACTAAGCATGACCAAGAGTTGTTGCCATTGTACGAGAGTCATCTCTAGGAAACCTGAGGAGCCATTGTCAAACTCACAGGACGAGGATGGTGCGCCACCAACACCTTGAGCTGTCACTGCCATAACCACCGTAGCGCTGCTAGTACCGCATCCACATCCAGCGGATGGCCCAGCACCACCAACGCCGCCCCTGCCACGTCTATTCCCGCGACCACCACTACTACGCGGTCGGTCGCCCCACCATTCCGGAAAACTAATCTTTTCGAAACAACTCACCTCTTCATACCCTGTTCGGTGACAATATCCACAAGTAAGTTCGAATTTATCCAAAATATCAAAACGTGACGGCCCGCGGTTGGTGGTCTGAGGTTTGACCGCGAGCGCCATCACCACCTCTCATTTGGATTTCACTTTGGAGGAATTATGCAAACGCTCCCACTAAAGCATAGTCTGATACGCACGCGTGAGAGAAGGAAAGGGATCCTGTGACAACAGATGAGAACGCAGTTGCCATAGAACTCCTCATTGATGCCATACAAAAACTAGTGAAATCGCTCCTCGTCTACACGCCGTTAGAGCTGTTTCGGGATCTCACAAGTACATCCACCTCACTTGCATACGGAAATAGGGTCATAGAGCTTAACTCGTCCCACAGGGTTTTCAAACGACCAAAGTAATCAACTATATACATGGATTTTGTTTGACGACATTCGGCCAATGAAATTTTCTATTGTTAGATACGTACCCCGTTTCCAACGCTGAATTGGTCCTTGAGTGAATCCCATAGGGATTTCACCTCCTTAAAATAAGGTACTGTTCATTTGATCGAGGCATCAATTGTGTGAGAAATCCATTGAACAAGCATCAACTGAACACAGTGCCAATCTTCTAACATGTCATCCTCCGTTGGTTTAGTGATAGAACCATCAATAAAACTGAATTTCCATCGAGCCCGTAGAAAAAACCAAATAGATCTCGACCATTCCTCGTAGTTCTCCCCACGAAAGACAACATTCGTAATTGTATTACCCGGGTTATCATTAGAACCAAGTTAATACAGGGAGATGGGATTGATTTTGGGCACACACCCGCCGCCATCGAAAGTTTCTTCACCACCGCTGGCAATGAGCAAAAAAACAAGAGAAAAATTTCGTGCCCTAGTTGCTTCGGCTTGATACCATGCAAGAAAGTATATGAGAGAATAATTTTGTATTATTGATTCTTCTAACTTATGTACAATACATATATACTTAACATGCTTGGGCCTAAACCCACAAAACACACACATGTTGCTAAAATTGAGCAGATTTATGATAGTATATGGGTGTGCCTGTTCACTAATTTCTCTTAGCTACTTCCGCAAGTGTACAGTGTAGGGTGTAGAAGCGGTGAGTAAGGTCGATCCCACAGAGACTGTCTATCTGGCACTAACTAACTACTCAAATTCAATTCTCAAATTTATCTAGTAAAATCAAATCTCGTCAATTTCAGATTAATTCAATGGGAAAGTAATTACGCAAGTAAATTCACTCAAGAATAACAGATATCTAAGACAGGTTCTAGGGCATGCTTTCATCTAATTCTCCTCAAAACATCACTTTAACCAATTCAAGTTCATTAATCAATCATCCTATATGAGCAATCATGTATGTCGAATTAACAGCTCTCCCGGGTCAGTTAACCGGTTGATTATTATGCCACTAGAGGTATCCCTACTCAATCTCATTGAAACATAACAACTCCCAAAAGTACCTAAGATTGATTTCCCATCACATAAATTCCTTAATCTCTTGATCTAAGTCTTTTTATGTGTCATGTGTTTATTCTTCCATAATTAAATCTCATCTCCCGAATTTTGATCTAATTACCAAAACATGTTAAATTACTGGCCACATAATCAAACAAGCAATCAAATCATAAACACACAAATAGGATAAGCGATCGTGAACTTTGAATTAAAATTAAAGATCCATCAAGATTCGAATCAAATTACTAACAAGCCCTAGAAACCCTAGAAAATTAGCTAGACATGATTATAAACAAACTCATAGACAAGATTGAAAATATCATATCTACTAATATTCAACAAGGGAAGAAAAGATTAAAAACTATTGACGACGATCTCACGATCCCTCGATCTCTTGAATTCTTTTTCAAATCCTCTCGATGCTCTCAGACTATCGTGTTTTTCTCTTTGAATCTCTCTTCTCTCTAACTGTTTTCTCCTTCTCTTCATGTTGAGTCTTTATATAGCTTTGGGAGTCTTCCAATTGAAGTAACAAATGAAGATTATCCAAGAAAACCAAATTTCTACGAGTTCCTGTTCACCCGGGCACGGTCGTGCTGTACAGCACGGTCGACCGTGCCCTACTTAGAGTCACTGGTGATTGCACGGAGTTGACCATGTTGTGGGGTATGGTCGTGCCAAGTCATCGTACACTCACTGCATACTGGCGCACGGTCGTGCTGCATGGAACGACCAGACTGTGCGCCACCAACTCTTCCACGCGATCTCGTATTTCAACTCCTATTATTCCTCGTTTTTCTATGATTCCTTCCTTGATCATCAATTACACTTGAAACTTGCACTTTTCTCATCAAAATCATGAAACTAAGCACAAACCCGTCAAATGCAACTTATACAATATAATATCAGAAATCACCATAAAAAACGTATCTAAACATATTCAAATGAATACATAAACATACGCAAAAATATATGAAAAACGGCACTTATCAGTGTCACCGAAATAGTATGAAACCAAACAAAATATGTCATCTAAATACTATACACTGTGTTAAGGAAAAAAAAGTTGTCTAACTTGTATTGTATTATTGTATGAACAACACATATATCTAATTTTAGAATATAGAATATAATAAAGTATCTTAATCAACTAACGATGTTATAATATCTATATTCCAATATCTAAAGTACACATAATTGAGT
Source organism: Scutellaria galericulata (assembly GCA_946896805.1). NCBI lineage: Eukaryota > Viridiplantae > Streptophyta > Magnoliopsida > Lamiales > Lamiaceae > Scutellaria > Scutellaria galericulata. The sequence goes on along the minus strand of OX335798.1, from coordinate 8,017,343 downwards.
GATAGATACATTGTACTTTGTATATTACTTTGTATATATCTTATATATCATATGTCATATTTATAGTGGATTTTATATGCTAAACCTTAATTAAAATCAGTTATATATATGTGTCAATAAGCACTCATTTTAACAAGTTTGGGCAAAATTGCATGTATTTATAAGCAACTCTATAACTAAATTGATACCTTTGAATTAGTTGGTCATTAAAACAAATAAAATTTCGAAAAGCTTTGAATAAATAATTAATGAATTAATTAATTATGTATATGTCCGAGGAATCTACTGCTGCGGCCACCCACTACCCCCCATTCAGTGAAGTCTTTCAATGTGGTTTGGAATTTGTGTCAATCTTTCCTAAAAAGGAGTAGATTGCAAATATCTAATTATGGTAGTACCACTACCATGCATGAATATCTAAATATTAAGAAATATTAGTGTTAACATGCACATATATAATTACACACGCCCATATATGCGTGTGGGGATGGGGTTGGATCTTCAACCAATCACAGTACTCCATCCCTCTACTAATTGACTTTTAAGTGAATCTTAATTCATACAATATAACCTTCAATCTTGACATGTTTAAGTCTAAATTATCTTTCAGCTAAACTTTAAGACATAGGAGATCTAATATTTTGGCTCAACTTATAATTAAACTATTTAAAACATTTTTTAAGGCAGCTTATAAACAAATAGGAAAAAAAAAAATCTTCTTTTAGATTAAAATAAAATATTTTAGAAGTTTATTACTTATTTGTCAAAATTTAAGGAGAACCCATCTCTCATGAGAATGTTGATCTATCCATTGTGAGCATGTTTTAATGTGTACTTAATGTGACGAATTTAACATGATAATAAGGACAATTCTCTTATCTAAAATACCTATATGCATGCGATGTTGACACATTAATGATTCACACATCTTATTTATAGAAAATGATGAATACTATATACCACCCTTAAAATTTGATCAAATTACTAAATAAACACATCAATGTTTGTAAAAAAAAAAATGGTTAGACTCTTTAACAGTAAAAAACATTAATTTACTCACAATATTTCGATCAAAACTTACGAATTATTTAATTCAAACTCACTCATTAATTTTTTACGAATATCATATTATATTCTCATATTTTAAGATTTGTTGGGTAGTGTGCTGAAATTTAATTGTTTAATATGTCTAATTGTAATTTTCCCAAATGTAGTTCTGCCTTTTCAATAAGATCACGTTTTGATAAACTTCTTCAAATTACATCATATAGAATTATACAATTGTAATTCTAGTATTTTGGCTAAACTTATAATTAAACTATTTAAAACATTTTTTAAGGCAGCTTATAAACAAATAGGGAAAAAAATTCTTCTCTTAGATTAAAATAAAATATTTTAGAAGTTTATTACTTGTTTGTCAAAATTTAAGGAAATCCCATCTCATGAGAATGTTGATGTCAATAAGATCCCGTTTTGACAAACTTCTTCATATCTTTATATATATATAAGTAAGACCACTAAGAACACTTGGCATGCTTACATTATTTTGACATTAAATATGGGTAATTAATGATTTCAAATTTTATGTAGCTAAGAAAAATTACTAAATAATTTAGAAATTTTGGTTAAGTTTATCTAAATAACATATGCTATGCTTCAATATATGAATTATTTGCATATTTGAAATTTGTTAAATTTAAAATTTTAGAGAAAAAGTATAAATAAATGAAAAAGAAAAACACTAAAATAACATTAAGTTTATTGAAAATGATTGTTCAAACTTTTAATTTAAACTTATATATTAATAAAAATTTGAATAATTCTTTTTTTGAATTTGTATTTTAAAATAAACTATAAAATTTATTTGTGAAAGTTTGACTTTTATTTTTTTATTATTTAATTGAAAAGAAAAATTGAAGATTGTTATAGATGTTAATAATAAAAAGTAAACTAAAAAAAATGATGTGTGGATTGAAGATACTATATATATATATATATATATATATATATATATATATATATATTTTTCAATAATAAATAAAAAAAATTATTTATGATCCACTACAAATGCAACATATATTCTCACAATTAGATAAATATTTAATCATACTACATTATATTTAAAGTTGTAATATTTATTGCACAAATTATAAATCTAATAGTATATAAATAATATTTAAAATTTTCTAATTAAATTAAATTAGATTTATTTTTTTGAAAAACCCGTGTAATACACGGGCCCTATACTAGTTATATCATATAGAATTATACAATTGTAATTCATAACATTTATAAATTTCATTGTTATTTTACTAAGATACAATAACGATTTATAAAACAAAATTCAATTAATATACATAATATGATAACTTTTACAAATGTTATAATAATAGTAAAATGTAAGAGATTGCAAGATTTTTAGAATAAAGTTGAGGCAACTCCGAGTTGGTGCCACGTGGATGCGTTTGTCCAGGAGTGCCTAAAATGTAATGCATGTTTGAGAGAATTTATTGATTAGTAAGAGTGTGTACCATCATTTAAGGAATTGTGCCATCTACGTTGTAATTTCATTGGACAAATATATAACTATACTGATTTGGATCATTGGATCCACTGTACTGATTGAACCAATTTTATAGAAAATTGGACGACCCACATGAATATATAGTTATAGTACATATACAGAATCAATATATATATACACACACACACAGTTAGTATCTTTAAATTTTAATTTGAAAAAAAAAAAAAAGAGACTTACATTTGTTACTATTCAAAGCACCAGTGAAAGATCAACAATTTTGTTTGTAAAAAATTGTGTGAGAATATCTCATGAATCATAATCAGTGAAATAAAATTTGATATGAGTCGGTCAATTAATATTGAGTCAACAAGGGACAATATAATTGGGGTAAATTACATAATAAAAGCCAAACTATGGTCACTTTTCCACTTTGTTACCCGAACTTTCAAAGTTCACTGTAAAACAGTTCAACTTTGTTTTTTTACCAAACGACAGCCAGAAGTCACCGCCGGTGGAATATTCTGGGAATATTCCGTCCCGAACTTTCAAAATTCACTGTAAAACAGCTCAACTTTGCGTATTTACCAAACGGCCGCCAGAATTAAATTAAATTAAATTAAAAATAACTAAAAAATACAAATTAAATTAAATTAAATAAAAAATACAAATCAAATTAAATTAAATAAAATAACTAAAACCCCCAAATCGGCCCCCAAAGGGGGTTTTAGTTATTTAATTTAATCTAATCAAATCAAATTAAATCAGCCGATTAGGGGGTTTTAGTTATTTAATTTATTTTAATCAAATCAAATTAAATCTGCTGATTTTGGGGGTTATAGTTATTTAATTTAATTTAATCAAGTCAAATTAAATCGGACGATTTGGGGGTTTTAGTTATTTAATTTAATCAAATCAAATTAAATCGGCTGATTTTAGGGGGCCCATTTTGGGGGACTGATTTGGGTGTTTTAATTATTTAATTTAATTTAATTTGATTTGTACATGTGTGTCCTTGAGCAAAAATGTTGTATATTGTGTACTAATTTTATATTTAGTGGTATATTGTGTACTAGTTTTATATTTAGTGATATATTTGGATGTGTATTATATTTTATGGTATTTTCTTATCCATATTATAAATTTTATGGTAGATTGATGTCATATATCTTTATATGTATATAGTTCACTTTATGGTGCAAGGCCCACGTGCGAAACACATGATACTCATCATACACATAAAGAAGATAAAATTATTGAAGTGAAGATAAAGATATATAGCAATTACAGCTTCCATCATTTACTTGCTATTCAAAGTTATCTCATTTTCTTGATTATGAGGAAGAAGAAGAGTTGGTTCAGTGTTATAAAGAGGCTTTTCATTAGAGATGAAGCAGAATCAAGATTGGATAATAAGGTAAATGCATTAGTGATGTTGATTAAGTTAGCTAGTGTGAATAGTTGAATATGAATGAATGAGTTTGTTTGATAGAAGGATAAGCGAAGACGATGGGTGTTTCGATTGCTGAAGATGAAAGGGTTGTCCAAATCATCACCTGCAAGAGAAATGCTGCCATAGCCAACCATTCAATTGAAGCAGACACACATGTTACAAGATTTGGCTGCAACCAAAATCCAAGCTGCATTTCGCGGCTATCTTGTGAGTTTCACATTCTATTCTCAGTTTTGTAATAATTACACAAATCTAATTGTGCTACATTTTCAGGCAAGAAAAGCACTAGGAGCACTGAAAGGAGTTGTGGAGCTTCAAGCTCTCATTCGGGGTTGGGCCGTTCGACAACAAGCGATCAAGACACTCAAGTGTCTCCAGTCCTTGGTCAATATTCAATTACAGGTTTTCTCAAAGAGATCATGTGAGAGTTTGCATCATTTTTGCCAAAAGGACATAAATGTAAAATGTGGGATGAGTTCATAGTAATATATATGTACATCTGTTTGTGCTTATTTGTGTTTGTCGAATAGGTTGATTTGAACAGCCAAAAAAGGTGTGACGATACTACATTAACCAAGGAAGAAATAAAAGCCCTTTTTGCAACTAGGAGAGAGGGAAATGTGAAGAGAGAAAGAGTCAAAGAATACTACTTGAACCACGGTGATATGGTCGAGATGTACAAATAAATCGAAATGAGTATCTCGACCAAGGAAGTCAAATGTAATCATAGCTATACAGTATAAGCCGATATCCCGGTAACCGCTCTATGTTAGTGGCTTCGTGATGGGATATTTTAGAAGCGGTTAAACTAATCCGAATTTAGGTATAAATATCATTTTTTTCTTCATTTGAGGAGAGACATCTATATTAGGAGAGAAAATACGAGTGAGAAAGAAAAAGCGATTTCAAGAGGGAACAAATTGGCGCCGTCTGTGGGAAAGTAAAGTTGAGACGTGAGATTGTTAGATCATTATTATTATGGTGGATACGCAAGGTTCTTGCAGAAGAAGGGAAGTGAGGGAAAACTCAAGAGTTGTGTTGGATAGTAATCAAGTTAAGAAACCAAATATTGTTCATAATCCCCCGCAGCGGGAAACTATTACTTTAACATGGGAAGAACTATCTGAGTTAGTCGTTACGGCCGTTCAAAGGGCTCTGGATAAGCGACCAGCGGAATCACAACAAGGTGATACTGATAAACATCAAGTGCAAGGTCAAGGAGAGAAAAGACATTTTGATGGGAGAGAAAGTTGTTCAGTATCTCCCATGGTCTGAGGTCGATCACAGACTAATCTATCTGAGAAGGTTGAAGATTTACAGAGGGAAATCAAGAAGGTAAGAAGGAATATTAGATCAAGTTCTCGGAGTAGGAGAAGTAATCCTTTTTCGGAGGTTGTGATGGAAGATGAGCTACTGGCCTCCTTTAGACTGGTGAGTTTTGAATATGATGGCACCCTGGATCCCTGGGATCATTTATATCGCTTCGAGAACTCAGCGTTGTTACACCGTTATACTGATGGAGTAAAATGTAAAGTTTTCGCTACTACGTTGACGAAATCAGCACAAACATGGTTTAGTCAATTGGCTGAGGGGACCATTCAGAGTTTTGATCAGTTATCGGCATTGTTTCTGCATCAGTTCGCTGGATCACATCAACAAGTTAAGTCAACTCAAATGCTGTTTGGGATAAAACAAAAGGAGAATGAGTCATTGAGGACTTTTGTAAAAAGATTCACAGCTGCTACATTAGAATCCCCTGAAGCTTTAGATGATTTAATTACTAGTGCTTTTATGCAAGGTTTGAGAGAGGGTGATCTACATGCTTCGTTGGTTAAGAAAATGCCAAGGAGTTTTGATGATTTACTCCAAAGGGCAACCAAATATATAAACTTAGAAGAAGCAATTCATATAAAGAAGGTGGGAAGTGTTTCTCAGGAGTTAAAAATGTGTGAACCAAGTAAAACAAAGAGGGAGTCAGACTTGAGAAATAGAGGGGTGTTAGCAAATACTCGAGAAGAGATGAGAAGAGGTCCTAGGTATGATACATATACTCAGTTGACATTACCCCCTAGACAGTTATTGATGGAAATATGGAGTCATCCTCAACTGCGGTGGCCTGTATCGTGGGCACCTAATTCGAAGAATCCTCCAACATTCGGAAATGGAAAGTTATGTCGATTTCACAATGAGTATGGACATGGCACTGATGAGTCCACACATCTTAGAGATGAATTGGAAAGGTTAGTTCGGGATAATAAGTTGGCTCGCTATATTGTTCGATCTCAATAGGGAATACATAACAGGAGGCAGGTAATTGAAGAGCCTCGACGAGAACAAAGGATTCTAGAGCGATTAAATAACCCTCGGGTTGAGTTAACTGTACCCCCTCCTATTCGCAGAGGTCAACCAAACCAAGAAGAATGACCGACTATTCATATGATTATGGGAGGCCCTATAGATGGAAACCCAAATCGCGCTAGAAAATCTCGATTGAATTCTATTCGACAAGGGTATGAAGTGCATACTGTTTTTCAGGATGTTATAATAGAATTTGGAAAAAAAGATGTCATGAATATTCAAGCACCTCAATCTGATGTTATTGTGATAACTGCTGAGATAGGTGGATTTAATGTTGAAAGGGTTTTTATTGATACTGGCAGTTTAGTCGATATCATGTTTTTGGATTGTTTTAAAAAGATGAGGTCGATAGTTGAAGTAAAATCAGTTGAAACATCATTGTATGGCTTTTCGGGAGATTCTGTTAGTGTTTATGGGAAGGTACAATTGTCCATGGTACTTGGTGAAGGATCATGAAGACAGGCTAAGACCATTACTTTCTTGATTGTGGATACTCTTTCGCAATATAATGTTATATTAGGTCGACCATCTTTAACAGAGTATGCAGCAATTATTTCACCAACTCACTTAATGATGAAATTTCCAGTTGAGAATGAAAATGGTGTAGTGTGAGGTAATCAGCAAGCTGCTCGGAAATGTTATGTAGCAGCGATAAGGCATTCGGAGACCAGGAAAAGAGCAACCCCACAGCAAGATGAGGTGGATAAGGCATTAGAGAAAGAAAGACGAAAAGGAAAAAAACCGTGAATTTCTGAGTTTGAACCGGGAGAGTTGATGAGTGTGGAACTGTTACCTAATAACCCTGGTCACTCAGTTAATATCGGAAGTCAGTTGGAGGGAGAAATACAAAATGAGGTTATCGAGGTGCTCAGAATGAATGCTGACTTATTTTCTTGGGAGCCGAAAGATATGACTGGAATTGATACAAACATAGCCATGCATCAGAATGAATGCTGACTTATTCACTTGGGAGCCGAAAGATATGACTGGAATTGATACAAACATAGCCATGCATAGATTAAACATTAGGCCAGATGCCAAGCCCGTAAAGCAAAAGATGAGGCATTTCGGAGCAAAACAGAATGAGGTGATCGAGAGAGAGGTGCATAAGTTGTTAGAAAGTGGACATATTGAGAGAATCCAATATCCAAGATGGGTAGCCAATGTGGTATTGGTACCTAAACCGGGGAAAAAATAGAGGATGTGTATTGATTTCCGAGATTTAAATAAAGCTTATCCGAAAGATCATTACCCTTTACCACTGATTGATAGGTTAGTTGATGCTACTGTAGGGTGTGAGTTATTAAGTATGATGGATCCCGCACAAAGGTATCATCAAATAGCGTTATATTCGGAGGATAGACCAAGTGTTTCCTTCATTACTTCGTCGGGGACCTATTGCTATACAGTAATGCCATTTGGGTTAAAGAATGCAGGGGCTACATATCAGAGAATGATAGATGAAATGTTTAAAGACTAATTGGGCCGGAATATAGAAGCATGCGTTGATGATATGCTGGTAACAAGTAGACGAGCTGAATCCCATGCTTCAGATTTGAAAGAAACTTTCTCCACAATTCGACATTATGGTATGAAGCTTAATCCCGCAAAATGTTCATTTGGAGTCCGAGCTGGTAAATTCTTGGGTTATATGGTTACTCAGCAGGGAATCGAGGTGAATCTGCATAAGATACGAGCTATTCTGGATATGACTCCACCAAAAACTATTAAGGAGGTTCAAATGTTGAAATGGAGGATAGTTGCTCTTAGTCGATTCATTTCGAGGTTGGTAGATCGTAGTTTATCTTTCTTCAAAGTACTTCGGAAGGGAGGAGAATTTGGATGGACAGAAGAATGCCAGGTTGCATTTGAACAACTGAAGGATTTTCTAAGTGGATTACCGAGATTGAAGCAACCTATCTTTGGATCTCCGTTAATTGTGTACTTGGCGATTGGGAAGGAGTCAGTCAGTTCAGTAGTAGTTCGCGAGGGGGGAAAGATCAGTATCCTATTTATTTTATCAGTCGAGTATTGCATGGTGCAGCGATGAAGTATTCCGATATTGAGAAAATTATGTATGCCTTGGTTATTTCAGCTCGGAAATTGAGACCATATTTTTTGGGATTTACCATTCTCGTGTGAACTAATCATCCGTTAACTTCGGTGTTGGGAAAACTAGAGGTTTCAGGACGAATGGTAAAATGGGCAGTAAAACTTGGTCAGTTCGATATTCGTTATAAGCCACGGGCAATAGTTAAAGCACAAGCATTAGCCGATTTCATCCAAGAAACAACCCGGTTGAGAGAGAATCCAGAATGGGAATTGTATGTAAACGGGTCATCAAGTCGGTTGGGATGACAGGAGCCGGAATACTTCTCGTTAGTCCCGAGAAAGATGAGTTAGAATTTACCTTGAAATTTCAGTTTAAAGCTTCCAACAATGAAGCTGAGTATGAGGCCCTTTTGCAGGGATTAAAGTTAGCCGAACAAATGGGGATAAGATGTCTAAAAGTGAAGTCAGATTCATAATTAGTTACCCGACAGTTGGCAAACCAGTGTGAGATCAGGGAAGATCGGATGCGAATGTATGTGGAAAAATCAGAGAGCTTGAGAAAAGATTTGAAAAGATACAGATCGAACAGATATCCCGAGATGATAATCGAAAAGCTGATTTTTTTAGCTAAAATAGGGAGTTCATTACAAGATTGCATGAAGAGAAATATGACAGTGATGGGAGTTCCTAAAGATCAGGATGTGATGGTCCTGGAAAGGGATGAAGAGGATTGGAGGTATTCGATACATCAATATTTGAAGGGAGTTTGGAATGGGATTGCTGGAGAAAGAGAAATTATGGAAAGGCAAGCAAGATTTTATTATTTGTTGAATAATGTACTTTTCCGAAAAACATTTTCTCCGATAGATGCGAGATGTCTTTCTCATAGGGATGGTTTGATGGTATTAAGAGAAGTGCATGAGGGAGGATGTTCGGAGCATGTGGGAGCTAGATCATTAGCCCGGAAAGTTGTTCGAGTTGGGTTCTATTGGCCTACTTTGAAGAAAGATGCGGAAGACATTGTGAGAAAATGCCCAACTTGCCAGAAATATGGTTCTAGGATCCATATGCCAGCAACCGAATTGATTGCAGTTACCTCGCCATGTCCATTTGCAAGATGGGGGATAGATATTGTTGGGCCATTTCCAAGAGCAAAAGGGAAGAAGCAATTTATAGTGGTGGTTGTCGATTATTTTACTAAGTGGGTGGAAGCAGAACCCTTAGTTAAAATAACCGAGTTTGAGATGATGAAGTTTATATGGCGCAATATTTGTTGTCGTTTTGGCTTACCATGAATATTGGTTTCAGACAATGGGCCGCAGTTTCGGGGAAAAATGATAGAGAAATGGTGTTCTGAAATGAAGATTACACAAGTCTTTACGGCTGTAGCACATCCATAGGCTAATAGGTAAGTCAAAGTGATCAACTATATTTTATTGGATGGAATAAAGAAAAGATTAGAACATGAGAAGTCGAATTGGGTCGAAGAGTTATCCTCTGTTTTATGGGCTTATCGAACCACACCCAGATCCACTACAGGGGAAACACCTTTCAGTCTAGTTTATGGGGCCGAAGCAGTTACACCCCAGCTGAAATACAAGGGGAAGCCATGCGAATTGTCTATTTCAACCCTGCTCGGAATGATGAGATGTTAGGTGTAGACAGAGTTTTTCTGGAGGAAATGCGTGATGGAATGAGAGCCTACATGATCTTTATAAGAAGAAAATGTAAGTTGTGTTCAATCAAAGGGTAAGGAAAAGAGATTTCCAAGTTGGCGAAATGGTCCTCCGACAGGCGGACACTTTGCGAGAAGTAGGGAAGTTGGAGCCGACATGGGAAGGACCATATAAGGTGACCAAGATCTTATCAGGAGGAGCATACAAATTACAAGATGATAAATGAAAGATTTTGCCCCGGCCATGGCACATCAGACACCTTAAGAAGTACTATTTGTAGGGCAATACTATAATATGTTGTAGTTTTCTTTCTTTTTTCTTTTGTTTTTACTATGTATTTCATTCAAACTTGGCTAGTAGTGAACCTCTTTAAAACTATCTGTGGATGTAGATCTCGATTATATGAGATCGAACCACGTAAATCGCTTGTTCTGTTCTGTAAATTTCGATAACAATTAATTATCGAAAATGGGAGATCAAGATCATCATGATCTGATCTAGGGAGTTGATTAATCAATCAACTATCAAAATTGGGAGATCGAGATCGTTCAGATCTGATCTAGGGAGTTGATTAATCAAAAGATAATCAACTATTGAAACTAGGAGATCGAGATCATTCAGATCCGATATAAGGAGTTGATTGATCTAAAGATAATTAACTATCGAAATTGGGAGATCGAGATCATTCAGATCCGATCTAGGGAGTTGATTAATCGAAAGATAATTAACTATCGAAATTGGGAGATCGAGATCATTCAGATCCGATCTAGGGAGTTGATTAATCAAAGATAATCAACTATCGAAACTAGGAGATCAAGATCATTCAGATCTGATCTAAGGAGTGGATTGATCTAAAGATAATTAACTATCGAAATTGGGAGATCGAGATCATTCAGATCCAATCTAGAGAGTTGATTAATCGAAAGATAATTAACTATCGAAATTGGGAGATCGAGATCATTCAGATCCGATCTAGGGAGTTGATTAATCAAAAGATAATCAACTATCGAAACTGGGAGATCAAGATCATTCAGATCCGATCTAAGGAGTGGATTGATCTAAAGATAATTAACTATCGAAATTGGGAGATTAAGACCCTCATGATTTGAACTAAGAGTTGATTAACCGAAAGGTAAATAACTATCGAAATTGGGAGATCGAGATCATATGATCAAATCTACGAGGTTGACAGTAAACATCAGAAGTTTAATAGAATGAATGTGATAATGATTGATATAGTCCAGAAAATTGATTTCGATCATAAACGAATATATCTTGCAACATAGATCATTGTATCTGGTATACTTCATACTTTAAATATATATAAGCAAAAGAAAATTGTTTTTAATACAACTTTTTTCATAACCCCACATCTCGGGGACCTTCATGACTATACATATCCTCTGGTAAATCGATTAGAGTGGCATCCCCTCCCGCTCCGGATAATGCCGCGATCTCTATTGAGGACCAAGAAGACTCTCCAAGAAAATCACGAGGCAAAGGGAGGGGGTCAGGTAAAGGATTGACAAGAATCGCTTGGTGAAGAAAGTCTTTCCACCATTCAGCATCCTCCGTTTCTTCCATGTCCCCATGCCAATTTGGAGGGGGCCCTAAAGAGATCTGGTTGCCCAGTTCGGCTAAGTTGAAGATTAAATTGCCTTCGAGCAAGGAGATGTCGTTCGCCGCCAAGTGAGCTCGCGCTGTTTGTAGATATTGATTTACTCTCTCTTGATAGACTTGAACTTCTTCAACAAAAAAAGACTCCACCATTAGAGCGGCCTTAGAGAGAAACAATACAGAATTCCATATACGAGCGAACAGTTTAACCCTATATTCCTCTGAGATCTTCTTTATTAGTTCACTCTCCGGGAAAGCCGAAAACCCTTTCCGATATCCTGTCCTTAATCCCTCCGCTCGTCCTTCATGAAAATAAAAATCAACCTCCACCTTCTTTTTTTCCTTATCCTCTTCCAACTCCTTCCGCAACTCGGCAATCTCAAAATCCTTACTCCGGATCTCCTTATGCTTTTCTACCATCTCGGTATTCAAAGTATGAAGTTGTTCATCATTCATTTCAATTTCAGAACGAGACATGGCTAAATCTATCTCCCCTTTCTCCACCTGCGACGATAACTCGTCGATCCTACTGCGGAAGTTGGCAAAGTCTTCATCCATAGTTTTTTTTTCTCCCTCAATTGTTCAATCACCTCCTCCTCCTGCATCATCTCTTTGGCTAAAGAAGTGAGATATTTTTTAGCAGTAGCTAAGCGAGATATATGGCGTTTTCATTCCATCACCCTATCCAACCCTTTTGAGGTAGTGGACTTCGGCGGTAATGCAGATGCGGGAAAAGTAGGAGGAGTAATGTCTTGCGAGGTTGCGGAGATCTTAGCGGGATCACTAGAGCGAGTACGGAGTACCATAGATCGGGATTGCTGTGAAGTAGGAGGAGCTGTTTTTCTTTTATGAGTTATAGAGTTAGATTCCTTCTCGGTCTCCTCATTATCAGCATCTCCAGTTAGGTCAACTGGATCTTGACGACCGGAGGAGGAAGATGAGTAGGAACTAACGAACTCTCATCAACAACAGTTGGAAAGGGATTCCTGAAGAGGAAATAGAATGATCTTGAGTAGCCGATAAACGAGCTTCTGCTTCTGTCTGATTAGCTTGAGCCAAAGCAGGATCCACCACATGGAGAGATGCACGGAAAGTAGTTTGTTCCTCCTTAGAAACATCCTTCATAAACGAGAACCACTTGTTTATTGACATATCTACAAAGCCATACATCTTTACAAGTTAAATATACTCCAGTTTTTAAAACCATCTTAAATAATAATATAAATAATAAAAGAAATTAAATACAACCTAAGTCGAGTCCCCTGGCTATTTCGGTATTTGGATAAAAACCCCAATAGGCGAGTAAATGTGCATCAGACGGCAACCCTACTATATTGAACCATCATTTTCAGAATATGATGTTCAATTTTGCTATAGCTTGATCTAACCCCAAACTGTGGGTATTTACTTGCAGATTCAGGTATGTCGCCCAAGGTGGGGTAGTGAAGGGATTATCTTAAGGGGCTTTTATATAAACAAAAGATTTCTCCCAAGACGAACTCACTTTTTCGACACCCGAAGACAAGAAGGTGGCTTTTCTATCATGAGCTCGGGGGGCTACATAAAATTGATAAGGATTCGGACTGCGAATAAGAAAACATTTCTTAAATCGACGAGGAGTAGGTTCCACTCCCATCCATTTGCATATCATGAAAAATGCAACAAAATATCAAATAGAATTGGGGTGAAATTGATTGGGATTAACACCATATGACCCACCCATGGTGATGAAAAAAAGGATGGATTGGCGGAATTAAACCTAAAGGGACATGTTTGAGAAACCAAGTGTGAAAATGCTCAGGTGGACTTTGTGGTCAATCTGTAGAATTAGGGATGGTTATCTCGTATCTCGCATCCTTATGATACCTACCCCGTAATAATTGCTTTAATAAAGTAAGATGTTTTTCGTTTATCTTCGGTGGACCAAACATTTTGGTTTCCGAATTTTTACGAGATTTTATGGGTGGAGGAACTGTTAGGCCAGATAAGGTATTTGAAACGCGAGATCTCTTTCTCAATGGGGGGAGTTCTCGATATTTGAAGGGTTACTCCTCCCTCCCTCTGAATCGGATCCCTCATGTGAAGAATAAAGAGAAGTAGAAGAAGCCATGGATTGGTGAAAATACTGAATCTTAGTAAAATTACGAGGAAGATAATACCTGGAATTGCCTGATGAGAGAGAGAATTCTTGAATAGCAGAAGATAGGCTATGCAAAGGCGATTTCCGAATCCTGTTGAGGGTATTTATAGAAGATTTTTTAGAGGAATTTGAAAAGCCATGATACCTGAACCGTTCATACTGAAGTAAGGGGAGGGTTCAGATTAAGAGATGCCTTTTTTAATTTTGAAAAATAAGTAAAAATAGCTGCCAAGGCGGGAAAAATGTTGACGTGTGTCTCACTCTGAATGTGCTAAGTTCACCTCATTATTTATGACGATCGAGAAGTCCCCCATGATCTAATTAAGTTCTCGATGTGTGCATGCTCACACACCATTTCGGGGGGGAGTGGTTGATATGGTCGAGATGTACAAATAAATCAAAATGAGTATCTCAACCAAGGAAGTTAAATGTAATCATAGCTATACAGTATAAGTTGATACTTCGGATCAACATTTAAGAAAAAGAGACCCGAACAATAAACCTCAAAATAAATACAGTATGATATCTATTGGGTCCCAAGTGGTGTTTGAGGTTCAGAGGGGGGTGAATGAACCTTGGTCGATTTTGAAAATCTGTTAAAACTCTACTGTTCTGTAAGTTACTTGAACTTGCAGAGCCAGTCAGTTACTGCTTACAGCACTAGGATACAGTGCTGCACGCTGTAACCTAGAGTTTTATACGCAGTGGAAAAATAAAGATTTTAAGACACAAGGCTGGTTTTCTCAAATATGATATTTTTCAAAATGTTTTATGCTTATGACAAAGATAAATATAAACGATAAAGCGCAGATAAGAAAGCGATAAAACACTTATGGCTTATAGTGGTTCGAAGGTGGTGTAACTCTTCTACGTCCACTTTACTGCTACCTCGAGCAGGAACTTCGTTAAGCAATATTGATTTACAGGACACTCCTAACAATCTATCAACTTACAAAGTTAACCACCTACTAGAGTCCAGTCCACCTACTTAGACAACTATAAAAACAGCAAGGATTTCTCCTATCAACTGTTCGACACTTAAAACAACCTAACCACACAGGACAGAGTTTAAAAAGAAAATAAATCTTCAACTGGTGAGAAGCAATCTTGATCTTGGGTAGCTCCTTTATTGTTGTAGACTGCTTCTAGAAGGTTGAGTGGCTGAACATGTAAAAGCTTAAAAGTTTTGGATGATATGTGAGTTTCCCCTCAACTTTGTCCAGCAAATTCTTCAATCAGCCACACCTTCTATTTATACATCTTGAGAGTATATCCGTTGGGGAAAGTATCCGTTGAAGGAAGACACTTCCCATTTGAATGTGAACTATGATCTCTCAAGATCTCCTCGGTGGTCGCATTAAATGCATCTTGACTATTTCTCTATGTTGCATTTAATGCGATTGTTGTGGCTTGCAGCTTTTCGCGGCGCGTCAGTCCACGTGGCGTTTTGGCATTGGTTCCGTGTCTGCAACTTTGATCTTCTCTGGAACGGCTCTATTTATTCTTGCTTGGATACTTCTTCAGTTGACTGTTTGAGAAGAAAGCTTCGCGATGTATCCTCAATCTGCTTGAAGCAGTTTGTCCTTCACCGTGCTGCTGTAACTTTAAGCCTTCTTGCAGAGTCTTCGTACAGTACTGTTGTATCCTTCCTTGCAGTATGTTGTATGCCGTTCTTTCTTACACTGCTTGCAGTGCTGCAACTGCTTTCTTGCAGCAGCTACTTGCCACCCTTTCATACACAGCTTCCTCAGTAACATTTGCTTCTGTAACCTAGATAGGTTTCTTTGAGCTTGCAGCAGCAGCAACATCAACCTCATGAGGTATCTCTAACTGCTTAGTGGTTACCTCAGCTTACCTCTGTTTCACCTTGAGCATCCTCTAAGGATACTGTCCCGACAGCCGCCTCTTCTGAGGTCTTCTAATCCTCAAAGAGTGTTGTCTGAACAACAGACTCGCCTGAGGTCTTCAGCAAGGACCCCGTCTCCTCGGCCGATCCTGTAACCTCAATAGTCTTTGTTGTAAGTATGGGTTCTTGCAGCTGCTGCTGGTTACTTGCAGCAATAACTTGCTTTCTGAATTCTTTTTTCAGTGCAGCTTTTCTCACAACCTGCTGACTACTTCTCCAGTATCCTATCTCTTTCTTATGCAGGATACTTCTTCTAGCTTGTTGTTCCCTACAACATGCTGATCCTTAGAAGTGTACTTACTTTTTCTAAGGTTGGTTTTCCTTGACTCTTGGAAAACCATTACATGATATTTCTTTCAGTATCGTTAAGCTTGTGATCATGTAATGTGGAAACTAGGTATCAAAACCTTAAGCAAACTGTTCTTTTCTTATTGTGTTATTGTGTTTTGTCTTATCAAGATAACTACTGAAATATCCCAACAATTTCCCCATTTATCTTGATGATGACAAAACACAATAAGATAAGAGTCAATAAGAAAGAATACTTTTTATTGAAGCTAAGATGTTGTACAAGTACAAATTTTGTTTAATACAAAAGTAAGTAAGCTACTACTCCTCCATCTAGCTTCACTTTTTTCTTCAGCTTCAATCAGTTTACCGTTTCCACGTTTTTCCACGAGGGAGTTCTTCTTCTCCCTCTCTACCATATCTGATCTCTGCATGTCTTTTTCAGCATGTTTTCATCAGCCAGCTGTTCTGATGTGCTTCAGATGGTAGGAGACTTCTGATCGCCATTATTATCTGTTTTCCCCTTGCTATAAGGCTTCAGCATCTTTTGGACTCTTGGCTTGCAACTCTTCCCTCTTTTTTGTCATCTTCTTTCACATGGTTACCCAGGGGTGGATTTACAACACCAAGTATGGCAAGTCAAGGTCTTCTCTTGCCTATCAATTACTGCCCAAGGTCATAAAGCAGTAATATGTTCGTACTTCCCACTAAGCATTCTTCTTCTTATTCCTACCCTAGGGAATAAGCTGCTCAGCTTCGGCACGTGACAAGAGATCAGGAAACTGACCGGTGGATGATCAGTTTACCTATGCAGCTTCGTCAACATCCAGGCACGTTCACCTTGGATCCTAGATGACTGCTGGTCTGGGTTGTAATTTTGTCTTTTACTTTGCCCAGACTCCAGCTTGAAGCTGTTTGACACTGGATCCTTGGATATCTTGTGAACCACCTGCTGTTCTATTTTATCTCCATGAATTGCAGTAGGTGTTTTCTCTATCCAAGGATTTGTCCTTGATGGCTTCCCTCGGTCTCATATCTTCATCTGGGTTGAGAAAGCCGGACCAGTGTCATCCTGAATGGAGGATGAATGCACGCTCCTTGGCATCCATCTTATAGAGGTCGTCTCCTTCTTTGAAGACCTTCTCTGTTTCGAGGTTAATAGAGAAGTGTCTTTATCGTCATCTTCATCTCCATCTCCTTCTCCACCTTCTTGGCTCTCCATCATCTTCTTTCTGAGAGTGTAACTCACATGGGAAATAGGCTTTTCTTGTGGGATTTTGGTGAGTAATGAATGTGTAGAAGAATGGTGAGGGGTCGTGTGTATATATAGGCGTTTGAGCGGGTTTCTTGATCAACGGTTGGAAGATGAAACGCACGATCTGAAGGTTGATTCTAAAAGAGTGGAGGGGTTTCCTTTTAGTTTCTTGAGGCAGTTACCGCCACTCGCCGGTTCCTTTGGATAGATCTTCATTTTCACCTTTTTGGCTTCTAAAACGGTACACTTGCCTTTTTATCTTCTGAAAAAGTAGATTTTGCCTTTTTGTTGATGTGATGGTCAGCCACCTATCTAGATCTTCTGCTCTGACTAAGATCTCCCATCACTTCTTCAGTTGAGATGTCCACTGTTGTTCCTCGTTATCCACTTGTGATGTCGCTTTATAGCACTTGTTCCCTTCAAGGTTGCAGCAGCTCTCCCATTTTCTTGCTGTGCTGTAAGAATAAAAGATGCAGCGCTGTTTGCACCCAGCACTGTATACAGACGCAGCTTACAGCGCTATACTTGCAGCTTCTTGTAAGCATGCAGATATTCCCCCTGGACTTCTGCATTTCCTTTTTCACTCACAATCTCTTAGTTGCTGTTGTGTCTACTCATTGGATCCTTTGTTAAGCGACCTGTGAAGTCCTTGCATAATCCTGTTATTCTCCTGATAACAATTGATGATTCTTAGCCTGTATAGCACTTGTTAGAGAATCCTGAGCATCCTTGAATGAAAGTACAAGAGATAAGGTGAGTTCCCCCTTACATAGGAACCTCATAACTCCCCTCTTTTTTTGTTCTATTGGTAGGTTACTGAGCTGTCTGATTTCTGATCATTTCACTGATACCACTTGTTTGGTTCAGTATATGTGTCCTCTAGTCTCATCAGGTAGATACCACTTTTTGTCTCATCGGATAGATACTGCATGTTGACATTTCTTGGTGATGAAGGTCCTTGTTGGCGATACCACTTAATGGTGGTACTTGTTTTTTTTCTTTCTGCAGCCTTCGGAGTTGCCTTCTTAGTAACTTTAGCCACTATAAAAGATGTATCTTAGATTACTTCTAGCCACTTCCCTAGTTGCTTCCTTAGAGACCTCAGCTACTATAAAAGGTGTAGCCATGATTTCTTCCGCAACTTCCATAGCATCTTGTTGTGGGACTTCATGTATGGTAACTCTTTGCTCTTAGAATCCTCTTTGTCTTCTTTCGACAGTTTACTCTTTTCTTTTCTTGACCTCTTGCTGATCGGATCTTTGTCATGGATAGTCGTTGATCTTCCTCAGATGTTTGTTCCTCGCATAAACAGGATATATATAGATTAAGCATGAGAACTTGAATTCGAAAGTTATGCATGATAAGAGGACATGATATGAGTTAAGAAAACATGATAAACATAATAAGGCAGATCAAAAACAGCTGAAAACGGGTGGATCTGGGTAGGAAGCCAAACAAGTTGGCTTTTAACCCAACTTGCTCTGATACCACTTGTTGGGTCCCAAGTGGTGTCCGAGGTTCAGAGGGGGGTGAATGAACCTTGGTCGATTTTGAAAATCTGTTAAAACTCTACTGTTCTGCAAGTTACTTGAACTTGCAGAGCCAGTCAGTTATTGCTTACAGCACTAGGATGCAGTGCTGCACGCTGTAACCTAGAGTTTTATACGCAGTGGAAAAATAAAGGTTTTAAGACACAAGGCTGGTTTTCTCAAATATGATCCTTTTCAAAACGTTTTATGCTTATGACAAAGATAAATATAAACGATAAAGCGCAGATAAGAAAGCGATAAAACACTTATGGCTTATAGTGGTTCGAAGGTAGTGTAACCCTTCTACGTCCACTCTACTGCTACCTCGAGCAGGAACTTCGTTAAGCAAGATTGATTTACAGGACACTCCTAACAATCTATCAACTTACAAAGTTAACCACCTACTAGAGTCCAGTGTTCACACAACTCCTACGAACTCTAAAGGCTAACCCACACAGGGTTCCACACTCCCACACAGGGAAGTTGTCTAACACTTAGACAACTATAAAAATAGCAAGGATTTCTCCTATCAATTGTTCGACACCTAAAACAACCTAACCACACAGAACAGAGGTTAAAAAGAAAATAAATCTTCAACTGGTGAGAAGCAATCTTGATCTTGGGTAGCTCCTTTGTTGTTGTAGACTGCTTCTAGAAGGTTGAGTGGCTGAACATGTGAAAGCTTAAAAGCTTTGGATGATATGTGAGTTTCCCCTCAACTTTGTCCAACAAATTCTTCAATCAGCCACACCTTCTATTTATACATCTTGAGAGTATATCCGTTGGGGAAAGTATCCGTTGAAGGAAGACACTTCCCATTTGAATGTGAACTACGATCTCTCAAGATCTCCTCTATGGTCGCATTAAATGCATCTTAACTTTTTCTCTATGTTGCATTTAATGCGATTGTTGCGGCTTGCAGCTTTTTGCGGCACGTCAGTCCACGTGGCGTCTTGACATTGGCTCCGTGTCTGCAACTTTGATCTTCTCTGGAACGGCTCTATTTATTCTTGCTTGGATACTTCTTCAATTAACTGTTTGAGAAGAAAGCTTCGCATTGTATCCTCGGTCTGCTTGCAGCAGTTTGTCTTTTTCCGTGTTGCTGTAACTTTAAGCCTTCTTGCAGAGTCTTCGTACAGTACTGTTGTATCCTTCTTTGCAGTATGCTGTATGTCGTTCTTTCTTACACTGCTTGCAGTACTGCAACTGCTTTCTTACAGTAGCTACTTGCCGCCCTTTTATACACAGCTTCCTCAGTAACCTTTGCTTCTGTAACCTAGATAGGTTCCTTTGAGCTTGCAGCAGCAGCAGCATCAACCTCCTCATGAGGTGTCTCTAGCTGCTTAGTGGTTACCTCAGCTTACCTCTGTTTCACCTTGAGCATCCTCTAAGGGTACTGTCCCGACAGCCGCTCCTTTAGAGGTCTTCTATTCCTCAGAGAGTGTTGTATGAACAACAGCCTCGCCTGGGTCTTCAGCAAGGACCCCGTCTCCTCGGCCGGTCCTGTAACCTCAACAGTCTTTGCTGCAAGTATGGTTTCTTGCAGCTGCTGCTGGTTACTTGCAGCAGTAACTTGCTTTCTGAATTCTTCTTTCAGAGCAGCTTTTCTCACAACCTGCTGACTACTTCTCCAGTATCCTATCTCCTTCTTACGCAGGATACTTCTTCTAGCTTGTTGTTCCCTACAACATGCTGATCCTTAGAAGTGTACTTACTTCTTCTAAGGTTGGTTTTCCTTGACTCTTGGAAAACCATTACATGATCTTTCCTTCTGTATCGTTAAACTTGTGATCATGTAATGTGGAAACTAGGTATCAAAACCTTAAGCAACTGTTCTTTTCTTATTGTGTTATTGTGTTTTGTCTTATCAAGATAACTACTGAAATATCCCAACAATATCTCGCCAAAATTAAAGTATTGTCGAGATCTTAAATCATTATCTAATATTTCAGGATAAAGAAGCCGAAATACATTTATGTGGACCGAAGAGTGCATTTCGACATGAATATTACATCTCGGCTAAGGAAAAGGGCGAGATACTTTATGCTACTCAAACCCACAATCTAAAATCCTAGTAACCGCTCTGTGTTAGTGGTTTCGTGATGCGATATTTTAGGAGCGGTTAAACTAATCTGAATTTAGGTATAAATATCATTTTTTTTCTTCATTTGAGGAGAGACATCTACATTAGGAGAGAAAATACGAGTGAGAAAGAAAAAGCGATTTCAAGAGGGAACACACAGGGTGAGTACTGGTGTCTTTCAATTCTTCTACTATTTCAGGGATAAAATCAATTTTCACTCTCTAAAATTCTCTTTTAAAAAATTACTTCTTTTTATCTATTTTAAACTAAAATCATCATTCATCAAAGATATTTTAGACATTTAACCTTGACACATGGATACAAAAATTGTTTACTATAACCATAAGTAGTTATAATGATCATAATGAGAACCATTTCCATTATTTCAGTCATATATATAAGTTATCTGAAAATGTCTCACTACCCATTTTTATAAGGAGATTCACTTTCTTACCCATAGTCAAACAACTTTTCCACCCATTTTCATAAAGTTGGATCCATGCAAATAATTGTGCAACTAACTCATGTGAATTCATCAATATATAATTTATTGTACTTTATAATATTGAAATAAGTGTTTAAATTAAAGAACATTAAAAACATCAATAATAACAATAAGAAAAAGTATATAATTTAATTTTGAATGTTAAAATGAAATTGTGACCATATTTCAATATTTTTTACAACTCAGTACAAGTGTTGATATATAATATATATATATATATATATATATATATATATATATATATATATATATATATCTACTATTAATTCATTTTTTTCCCAATAGAAATTATCCTCGGTAGCTGGTGATTGGCTCTTGGGTTCCTCCTCTTCATAGGTACAGTTGTTGAGAAGGTATAAAAAAATATTGAACTTGTTTTACCCTAAATACTCATATAGCAATATACAGTAATCCAAGCTTGCTTAGCGTTTTCTCCTCCCTGCCTCCAGATTCTATTGTCCTCTAACCGCCATACTTTTCTGTCATAAAATAGATATGGTTTTCTGAAAAATTCTCTGCCCTGGTGCAAGAATTGACAGCGGGTCATAAGCTGATTTCCTCTGCGCAAAGATTTCCCACCGCGGCCCGAAATGGGCTCGCCATTCTTCCTGCGTGCTATAGTGAGGGAGATACTGTTTCACTCCTAACTGGGCTGATTCACAGAAATTCAAGATTCTTTTGTTCATATTCAGCAGATTTTGTAAGCTGTTGCTTTCCGTGGCGTGAGAAAGAAAGGCCACGAGGTAGAAAATGTCTTCATCTGGTGTTACAAATGAAGTTCTGTTATCCCACCTGAAAAACGAAATGATCATTATTAGTGGGCTGAACGTGTTCGACGAATTGTCTGAGTGAATGAAAAAAGTTTTTTTTTTTTTTTGATGTGGTGATTATTACTTTGATTTGTTTACTGGGTAGACAAGAACAGGGCCATTATTTGTGTCCGTTAGAATTTTGCCGAAAACGCCATCAGCAAATGTCTGAATCTTGCTTTTTGGAACAAGAAGATTGAGCCATGGGTGTGGAAGGTCCCAAAGCCCTTTTGAGCGTAGTTTCAGTTCTGCTAGATGGACCCTGTCCAAGAATTCCACGTATGAAACTTCTGTAACAAAGATTGTCGATGGGATGTAGTTTAGTTGAGATAACAACGAATTAATTTCCTGCATAGGTAGGGGGAAAAAACAGCAATGTTAGGACCCTTTTCTTTTTTATTGAAGTAATGTTGAATCTTGGCTTTATCATATGTCTCACCTTATCTATGTTAGTATCCTCATCAGGATTGAAATTCTTTGTCAATTCGAGGCAAAAAAGTGTTGTTCCATCCGATACAAATTGATTGGCTCGCTCTGGATCTTTTGCGTTGAATGATGATCTCCAGTTGTTGATCAGACCAGTTCTGTTTACTATCACTAGACCTTCGATATAATCAAAGTTTTTCTCTGCTGATATTAGATGCTCTTGATCTCTTGCAAAAGTTGAGAAATCTGAATATAGAACTCTAATCCACTTCACCTGTTGACAATTTCAGTTACAATTTAATAACCTGTTTTATCTCATTGTGATTTGAATTTGGTAGCAGGATCATATTAGAGAGACTTTACCATCTTTGGAGCTGGCTCTAGAGAGATTCTTGCTCTGGTAATAATACCAAACTGGCCAAGTCCACCAAGAACGCCATGAAAGAGGTCAGCATTTTTCTCTTCTGAACATACTACCACTTCTCCTTTGCCTGCATTAAGATTTCATCCCATATTAAGGTTATTCTTGATTGAAGAATGTTTTTTTAGTTCTATTGATCTTAAGTTGTATAATCATGTACAAACCTGTGACAACTTCGAGCTGATGGACATTACTGATTTGAGGGCCATGTCTAAATGCTTGACCACTAATCCCAGCATTCGACAAGGTACCACCAACAGTCAGATGAAGATAATCTGTCCAAGATTTTGGTGCTAAACCGTACTTCAAGCACTCATGCAAGATATTGATCCAAAGCTCTCCAGCTGGGACATCAACATAGGGGAATTTCCCATTGTAGACCTGCATTTCTTGACCACCTAGGGATTCCATATTAATCACGATTCCGTGGGGAGCTTGCGCCTGTCCTTGTAGGGAGTGGCCATGGCCTCTAGCTGCAACGGTGAGGCCTGAGGTGGGGCCCATCTGCCAGATGTGCCTCACCGTTGTGGCGATATCGGATACTTTCTTGGGGTGGAGAACAGCCCAAGGGAGTGAATGGAATTGGTTGCCAAAATCAGTGGCAGCAAATTCATTGCCATCAAAGGTGAAGTGGCCCTGAACATGGGTTGGCAAGAGGGAAGAAGGGGGGGCTATGACAGTGGAGAAACACAAGGTTAGTCTGATAAGCATGCAGAATAGTATGAAAACTGTCAAAGGAATATTATTTAGTTTCATGTTGGCTTGGCTTGGCTTGGCTTGGCTTCTAGAAGCCTAAAGAAAGAAACAGAGAAAATGTTAAATGTTTTTCCAAAGTAGAGAAGTGGGGTGGAAGAGTTTTGAGGGGAGGGGGGGTTTTAAAGAGGAGGTGTTTGGGTTGCAGAGTCAACTTATCTTCAGTATAAAGAATCCGTATGAAGACTGCCTACTTGGATGGATAGCTAACAAGATTTGTTCTTTTTAAGACTTGTTTGAAACAATCACATATGCCAACTTGAACTCACAAGAAAGAAAAGATTTTCATAGATTTTGTTGCTTTTTCTCACTGTTGACACAAGATTTACTCAACACACCTTTTTCTATCATTGTCTTTAATACTCCTTGCACACTTTTTTACCTAGGTTAAGGATCATCTTGCTATTTATGGAATGTGATACTTGCTTAACCAACCTATTTTATTATTATTTTCTTTATTGTTTTGTTTGGTTGTAAATTAACTATACTCCCTCTATTATTATATGGCTGATGATGGTTTTTAATTGCTTTGAAAACCATAGTTTATCTAAAAGCAAACATCGCGTATCTGAACAGCAGATTGGATGAGAGGGACTGAAGGATCTTCCATTGTACAAACAGGTCCATACGACATGTGAAATCGAAAAAAAATCCCATATTTTTATTGTGTTAGGGACCTCTTTGTTTGCTTAATACAGTGGGCATGGCCTAGGATGATACGTCTCTCCTCGTTGTGTAATGTTGACATAGTTTGAGGTCTTTGTTCCCAGCATATGGACCACCCGAAATACGTTGTATGATTCTCTTTGGACTTTTAATAAACACGTTTCGAAATCTACTCTACTTTCTTGAATTTGATCGGCTTCTTATTCATCAACTCTCTACTTTTCTTGATCCTAATCCATTTTGTGCAATCTTTTTTCATGAAACCCAAGATTTTATTGACATGGGGTTGTGGAAAAAAGAATGTAATCTTGTGAATTTGGGTGAGCAATTGAGGTAGATACACTCTGATCTGGAGTGGGATTGTAGTAGAGATATTATTCTGTCCTTGAAATGGTCCCAAAGAGTCAAGCAAGCAACAAATTAGAATTATTCCCATGAAATAAAGACACAATGATGGCCATCAATCTTTATTTATTAATATTATTTGTTTTCCACAAGGAACAATCTGCTTTAAACATGATTCACTTTGTGTCCAATTTGTTTAATCTTTGCAGATGACACGAACCCTAATTCCCAAATCTTTCAGCAGTCAATCCCCCAATTATGTCTCCCACCTTTGTTAGAATATGCTATTAAAACCTTATTTGTGGATATATATATATATATATATATATATATATATATATATATATATATATATATATATAGTCACATAATTCTTCTGAAATCATGACACCATACTACTATTCATTGGTTTCTTGAATTTTTCTTTCCTTTTTGCTTCAACACTTCTCACTAGTTATTTTTCAAAGTTGGACTTATACCCTCGTTCGATAACTCATAAAAGGCTCGTTTGATCATGCTCATGTTAGAGCACATTAGACTAGGATTGCAGTAAATGATGCTATTGTTTCTCAGTTTCTTTTAACAACTTTTTATCACCCAAAAAGTGGGGCATAACAATTATCCTCAAAACAAATCTAAATACAATCTCCATCTCCATTCCTCATGGCCTTCAATTTTTCAAACCAGTGGGGACCATTTATGTAAAACTAAAAAAAAAAAAAAAGCAGTCATTATACTAGACAACAAAGCATGGTAAACTCAAGAGGATCCCTATCAATGTCCCAATCAAGATTCCAGTTATGCAGTTCTGTATTAAAATAATTAAATATACTATCAAGTGCAATAATTTGGTATAGATTTTGCACTCAAATCTAAGATTTATGTACTTTAATTTTGATGTAAGAACTAGTAATCCTAGTCCCTATTCGTGGGTGAAAACCTAATCTTTTATTATTATTACTTTCTTTCTGGAAGGAGACCGACCATTATTAAAGAAATCATAAAGTTTTAATCCATTTGGTAGCATAGATTAACACGTACGCAGACTTTTACTTTAATGCATCCTACAAAGATTCTTTTTGAATTTTTTTATCGAACTGAGAAATGTATTTACCATCATACTAAGTTTGTGAGTGCATCTTTTAAGACATTTTAGTTATACCAACTATGATTGTATCCTTTATTTCATTTCATTTGTATGTATAAATATAATTATATAATTTATATAAAAAATGATGGTGATAAAACCCCCTTTTTGAAATAGTAGAAATTGGGAAAGATTTGACCATTTGTGTCCATGAATGTGATGCATCACTTTCACCACTAATATTGCAAGTATGAGACCATCCATTCCATCAAATAAAAAATATGATTGGTGTTTGGAGACTGCAGATGAAGCAATGGAAATTTGACATGTAGGTTACGTGATACTAAGCCATATTAGATACTTCTTGATTTTAATTCATAATGCTATGGAGACAATGAATTATGCCCATCGATGGGTTGGTAGGGCACACATTGTTTTTGGATTAAATCATAACCCATGAGGATTACAAGTAATCAATTTTGATTTTCTTATCATGTCCCCCTTTTCACTTCTATTCCATTTAAATCAATGTCTTCGTGTCACATTTTTACCTTTGAGCTAAGGAGCTTTTTATCTACCTATCACCTCATGTCGAGTTGAAATTTATTTATGTATGAATGGATATAAACAATTGTAATTATAAGTAGTTTTCATGCAATATCTTCAATCGTGTCAGAATATCTTGTTTCAAACTTTAATATCTTTTTTACTAATACATACAGTAAAACCTCCATAAAATAATACTCGATAAATTAATAACCTCCATAAAACTAATAATTTGTATGTTCCCAACTTGGGACCAGTTCAAATTTGGACACCAATCAATTAAATAATAAGATAATATTTTTTTTGGAAATCCTAGTGTATATTTAAGGTCTGACGAAACTATAAATTAATAATTATTAAAAAATTCCCAGATACAATATATATGTTATCCACTTGAACATTCTAAGACAAATATGAATCAACTGTTACTTGTTTTTTTGTTGAACTTCAAATCTGCGCACATTGATCTCATCTTTAAATCTCTCAATTGAACCTTGAGTTGCGGTGTTGTTCTCTCGTGTTGCAATAAAAAGTTATGAAGAGTTGTTGCCGCTTGCAATGCTTCTTTTCAAGTGACCGGTTGCTAAGCTATTGAATCATCATCCGCTACATTCTTTGAATGGTAATTAAAACTTGTGTTTTAATTTATTTGTCATCAATAACTAATGTAAATTATAAGTGGACAACCCCAAAATTTTGAAGGTCAGTTATGTATATACGTTAAAACCTCTCTAAATTAATAAATTATTAATTTATCGATTATATAATATCTTTCTAAATTAATAAAATTCTCCGGTTCCAACAATATTAATTTATAGAGGTTTTACTATATTTATGATTTATTTTTAGTCTGATGAGCATATGAAATAAGTTGGGATAAAGATATGAAACATAGTTTGAAATTATTAAAAAAGTCGAGCTTGTCCCAAGTCGAGTTCGTGTTGATTTGTATTACTTAAATATACTTTGAGTTTTCCATTGTGACTGACTTTCAACTAAGACAATTTCATTTCCAAGTTTTTTTTTTATATGTTGTTTTGTTTTGAGAGTATTATTTATGAGTAGGTCTTGTGTGAGACTGTCTCACGGATCTCATTTCGTGAGACGGGTCAAAAGTATTACATGATACACATAAAAGTATTACATGATATTTGTATTATGTGATATTTTCAAAAAGTATTACATGATATATATAAAAGTACTACCTAATACACACAAAATTATCATGCACGAGGAAGAAGAGCACATGGGGCGCCTAGGATCCGCGCATTTTTTGTTGAGACCCGACCCGACCCAATTTGGGTCATTATCTCATAATACAAAAGTATTACCTGATATACATAAAAGTATTACCTAATACACATAAAAGTATTACATATTTTCTTATAGTCCGACCAAATCCAAAATTCATCATATAATATCAAAGTATCACCTAATATATAGAAAAGTATTACATAACACACACAAAAGTATTACATAATTTTATGGTCGACTCGATCTGACCCGTCTCACGGAATGAGATTCGTGAGACGGTCTCACCCAAGATTTTGTCATTATTTATTAGCTACAATTTGGTTTCTATTTATGTCCTCTTCCAAATGATCTACTTGTAAATTAAAACACTAGATCAACAATTCTTTTAATTCGGGTTGGGTGACATGAAAAATCTTATGGTTCTTTCAGTAATTATTATTTATTATTCTAAAATACTGAGATCATCTTTAACATCTTCAATGATCTGCCCTAGTCTAGATCAAGATTTGGACTACTCTAGTTAGAGTAGAATTTAACTATAGTTGAATCGCTAATCAACAGTGAAATTGGTTTGATAAGATAATAAAAACATTGATGTGTTCATAGATATGCATTGATGATATACTAGAGATGGTGGAATATCAAATCACAAGAAGAATGAATAAAACATGATTTATACTTGTAGATCTCTGTGTCCAAATCTAAATATAATGAAACTATGATGATCTTGTATGTAACAAAGGGCGCATACCACATGCTCTAATTTCCCAGTTTAATTTGGTCTCATAATTGACATAAAAAATATTGGAAGATGTCCAATATTTGGCTGTTAGCACTGACAACTCAGAGGGGATTATGACATATATTACAAGTTTACAAATTAGGAGACAGCTTTAAAATCTGCAATCAATATAATTTGAGCAATATTTTGGACATCATCAATCTCGTGCAATTCATCTATTATTAATCAAACCGAAGCATGCATGTTGTATGGATTTGTTGTGTCTTATTAAGACAATAGATTAAGGTTGACAAAATAATAATTTGCCCGAAATCAGAAAAATATTTGACAAAATTTTTAAAGGAATAGAAGTTAATTTAAAAAATAGTTTATTTGAATCGAATATATGGTTTAGATGATAACAAATAGCCCTTGTAAGATGACAACTCATGTTCGTCTTTCATTTATTTTATATCCACACACACACACACACACACATATATATATATATATATATATATATGCTTTATATTTATTGCAAACATTAATTTAAAATAAATTTGAATACATGTATGGCTGGAATTAACTTATTTAATGGGAAAATAAATTATCAAAATATGTTTAACTATACATGCCTTCTAGTAATGCGAAAAAGTATCTTTGGGGTAAAATGATTTAATTTTAATTCATTAGGGTTTCTAGATGTATTTATAACATCACAAAACTTATATGAGACGGTCTCACGTCTACCATGAGACGAATCTTTATTACCCACACAAAAAATTCATTTTCACAAATTCTAATGTGAATTGTGGCGTATGGGTTGTGGGTTGATTTGTCTTAGGTAACTAGATCTATGAGACGGTCTCACATAAGAGTCATTCAATAGCACAAAAATTTATATGACACACATAGTCCAAATTAAATAAAATTAAGGAATTAGAATCTTCTATTACATTTGATACATGACATTTAATATATATCACATATTAATTAGTAATGTCATTTAATATACATATTGTATAATAATTCATTTAAAATATAAGACATTATATGAAGTATAATAAAAGATCCCACAACTCATAAATATGTACGGTAAACATTATATCCAATGTAATCCACCTCTCCAATAAGCAACAAGTATAACATCTGGCTAGCATGCTAATTTATTAATTAAATATGCACGGTAAATATTATATCCAATGTAATCCACCTCTCCAATAAGCAACAAGTATAAAATCTGGCTAGCATGCTACTTTATTAATTTGATATGACTTATATTTTGGATGTAGATTTGCTTTCCATATCCCCATACATGTGGGGTTTTATAAATATATAAATATACAATCTTGCTGGCCTATTAACATTGGGTACATATGATAACTTGGGTTTTTTTGATGCATTTCGTGGTTTGATTTTATATAATTTTGTGTTAAAAAGCACGCATTCGTGATATTTTAGATAGATTTTATTATCTTTATAAGATTTCATGTATTTGCTTGATTTGAGAGGAATTTGATAGATTTTAGCACAAAGTGAGCTCAATTGATTGAAAAACCAAGTTGGAGTCGAGATACGAAGTCGAAAATGCATAGTTTTGGGAGAAAAATTATATCTCGAACTTTAGAAGTCTAAATTAGATGATTCTTATCTTGTTGGAAATCTAAGAAGATTTTCAACAACTTTCATGTTCAACACTTTTCCTAATCTTGCCTTCAAGAGAGTAGAAAATTACAAAAAGGCGGAAGTTGTGTAAAATCATCCAATTTTTCATCTTGATAGGGTTCGAGTATTTTGGGCATAACTTGATGTAGGGAATTCATATAGGGCTGAAATTAATGGAATTGAATAGCCAACTTCAAGAGTTACAACTTTTATGAAGAAACTAGGGTCAAATTCGAAGCATAAATGGGTCGAAATAAGGTCGAAAGTGAGAACCCGAGTAAGGTCGGGTCCTAGTGCACGAGTTGAAGCAGCAGCAAAGTCAGTATGTTCGACCCGGTCCGGGTCCCCCGTGACCCGCCCGGGTCACATGTTTTCCTGTCCAAAATGATGCCATACTTTATGATCCGATCTGGGTTGTCCGGACCTGACCGGGTCATGTATCTTTTGCCCGTTTTAGAGATCTTTTTCGACTAAAACTCTTCTCCAAATCCAATTCTAACCCTTCTAGGTATAAATTGAGATTTGGGACTCAAAATAAAGACTTTTGAACCCAGATAGGATCTTTGGAACCCATATGAACTTATGAACACTCATATCCAGAAAATACATTTTAAGAACAACCAAGGAAGCAAGAAATTGAAGATTCAAGATCAAAGAGGAAGCAACCAATCGCGAATTCATTGAGTTTTCTTTGATTTTATTTCTTGCTTTTATCATGTCATCTTGTAATTTATTTTGCTTTATGAACATGATTATTGGCTAGGGATCTCGTGGTCTTAGGACACAAGAGTAGTTTTATGGATATTTTATTGAAATTTTAGTTTTAATCTTTCATCTAAATCCATGATATCTTATTCATGCTTCTTCGTGCTTATTCCATGTATGAATCCTGATCAAATTTATACATGCTTTAATTAAATGGATTGAGATCGAGAGATTGGTAATAATTGGGGTGAGAATACGATCTTAGGAGCTTTTGGGAGTTGGTTATTAACTGCGAGGTAGAGATACAAACATTAATAATAAAAATATGGGTTATGTTGCTCGAGAAAGGTTAATCTATAATGGTGATTGCTCACATAAGATAATTTGGATTTGAGTTTGATTTTGCTAAATTAGTAAACTTGATTAAAGTAGAATGAAACCGTAGCCTTAGGATCCTTGTTTGAATCTTGATTTTCTTGATACTTCGTTGTTTGATTTTTGATTTCATTTATTTATTTTAGATTTAGGTTAATTAAAATCAATTCTCATAATTCTGTTGCCTAGATAGAGTTAGGTAAATTAATTGGGTAATTAACATTGTTCTAATTCACTAGTCTTTGTGAGATCGACCTTACTCACCCTATCTATAGTTGATACCATGCACTTGCGGTTAAATAAGCTAGAAATAGATTTCGAACAACATATTAATGTGTTTGTTGTATTATATATCTAATATATCTATTAATTTCATATTTTATAATTTAAAAAGAATATAATGATCACTATACAACATTGATAGAGATGCACGTCCGGTTGAAATGGAACCCCGATGGTTTGGAAAACCGGGAGGTCAAACCAAAATCATGGGATTCACGATTTCAATTTTGGTTTATGAAAGTTGGTTTCGACTATTATAGATATATATATATATATATATATATATATATATATATTAAAACCTCTATAAATTAATAATCTTGGGACCATGAAATTTTATTAATTTATAGAGATATTAATATATCGATAAATTAATATTTTATTAATTAAAAGAGAGACTTTTTAAAATCAGCAAATTTAGTACATATGTATTGAAAATAAATGAATTCATATACATGTTTCATTGATTATATCCATGCATCAACCAATTCTTTGTAACTAATATCAATTCATTGTATACAATTAACTATTATATTCATGGACGCATGTATCAATTCATTGGAATTACTTAAATATACATGTTTACATTAATTCGTTACACTTAAATAACTATTATAGCCAATTAAATATATAACTATTATATTTGTTGCAGCTAGAGAACTCGACACCGGAACTCTTGGCTGCAATTAAAAAAGTTAGGGATGCAATCCAATTAGATTTAAATTTTAAGAAAAATCAAGTAACAATAGATTCATATTTTAGCAAATTACCATAATATTTATAATTGTAATATTTATGAATTATTAATTTAGAGTTTTAATGGGACCTAATATTTATAAAGGGATTTTCCGAAAAATTATTATCTTATTATCTTATCGAATTTGATGGTTTTTTACAATGGCCCAAGTCAGGACCGGAAGATTTTATTATTTTAGAGAGTTTATTAATTTATAGAGTATTAATTTATAGAGGTTTTACTATATATATATATATATATATATATATATATATATATATATATATATTAATTATTTTTATTTAAATTTGCAGATAAATAATAAAATTACTCATGTTATAAAAAATACAAACTATATACCTAAAACAACTACAACTATGTGCAACTTACAATACTACAATTTAAAATTAAAGAGTAAATAACATAATATTATTTTAATGCAATATAATATTAAAAAAAAGAAAAAGATAAATCAGTGGTTTCACTGTCGGCTTACGCTTTAAAAAATATGCCAACCAAAACCGAAGTGTATTTGTACGGTTTATGATTTCCCATTCTGGAAACTGATCAAACGATTAGTTGAACTATTGACTCCCCTTTATGATTTCGATTTTGTTTCGGTTTCTTGGTTCATTTGTGCACCTCTAATTATCAATAGTCATATTAAAAATTGCTCAAAGTTACTCTTTTTATAAGACTCCTAATCTATGTGAAAGTTCATATATACCTTCTCATGAATTCAATAAGGATGTCAATCCATAAATCATATATATTTATTTATGAAAATGAGTTTGGATAATGAATGATATGACTTCATGTAATTGTAGAACGATATACATAAACCGATCTCATATAAGTTTTTATACTTATCAATATTGAGAGAACTATAGTATTATTTAAAATTTAAGGGGATATTTATAAAGTGTGTATCTATGATTTGGTAAATTAAAGGGTTATTTTGACTAAATTTATTTGAAAAATCTTATAAATTCTTATATAAGCTGTTAGATATAATAAAATGTTAGAACCTTTTTTCAAAAAAATAAAAATAAATTATTGATGTATTTAGATAAAAACAACACAATTGAGCTTTTAAAATGCTCATACTAGAGTTTTGTAACTAAAATGACAAGATTGAAAGACATCAAATAAAAATAAAAGAAATTTAATGTCATCACATTGAATAAGGTTTTTATGCATCTCGTATTTCCTAGGTTAT
Organism: Scutellaria galericulata; assembly: GCA_946896805.1. Taxonomy (NCBI): domain Eukaryota; kingdom Viridiplantae; phylum Streptophyta; class Magnoliopsida; order Lamiales; family Lamiaceae; genus Scutellaria; species Scutellaria galericulata. Next base: position 7,983,950 of record OX335798.1, on the reverse strand, counting down.
ATTTTAAATTTTAGGGAGAAAAAGAAATTTAAAGAAGATATTCATTAATTGAAATAACAAAGTTTAACGATTTAGAAGGGTTAACTTATAATCACCAAATTAAGTAGAACTGTGCTTTAAAATTTAATTATTAAAAAAAATAAGAGTGTAATTTGCTAACATTTTATATATTGTATTTTTAAATTCCAACTAAACAAATTGAAAATTGAAAGTTATTAATTTATATTCAAAGTATAAATCAATAATATAGTGAATAATTATGACGTAATAACCAACTTGTGCTCAATGTTTGATTGATTTGATCTTAAATAGTTATATGATCTATAGGACAGATTTGTTTAATTCACATTTACAATAATTTTAAACAGAAACTTTGGCGTCTATCGTGCCTCTAAAACAGTTTGCTTAACTTCCTTGATTGACGCTTCAACTTATAATATATGGAGAAAACTTTATTATTAAAAGTGAAAATTATTAAAAAATAAAATCATGTTCTTCGTCTTATTTGTTACAAAAGATAAGAAGACATACACAGCTCGAGTTAAATACCACTTGACCTCGAACGACATGATTCTTAGTTTTTATAATTATTTATTATTCTTGTTGTTTTCCTCATCAAAACTAAGTTTAAAGTCTCTTTCGGTTGGGGTCAAGCTTTGTTTGTTAATTTATATTATATTCAAGGGTTAAATTTTTTTTTTTTTAACTAAAGTATGTTTTTTATGCATCATGTAATCTAGTTTTTTATTTCTCCTTCGATTGCACCTCAAAGTCAATGAAACCCGTTTTCTGATTTTATTTTGTTTGGCCAAAATCAAATTTAATGTCCCGATTTTCAAAGCACTCATCATCTTAAAGCAAACTCAAATATCAATCAATTTTTTGTTTTTCATTCAACTCAAGATTTATTCGAGAAGAAATGGAATGAAAATTTTGATTTGATTGAAAAAGTGATCAGAAAATGGGTTGAAGAACCCATAGACTTTGGATGCAATCAGAAGAAAAAAAAGATTGTAAAGTGCACAATGGTCATACTTTAGATTATTATTATTATTATTATACCCCGCTAGACTGACCCGAGTTGGAGCTGATCAGATCGGATTTGGATCGGTAAGAACCGCTCTGCCTAGGGCCGAATGGTCAGATGCTCTCGATAAGGGGCTCGGGTGCCACCGGCCCAAGACGACCAGACCATCAGGGTACCGACCCGAGCTGAAGTGACCAACGTGATTGCGGTCCGAACCCGACCGACCTGACCAGAAAGGTGGACGGACCCGGTCCAATCCGAGCCGACCAGTTATTCTAGCAAAGGCTCATCCGACCAGAAATGACCCGAAGAACACGCCAGGTTTGATCTATGTTTGGTGAAGGAATCTATGAAGAAGGAAACAAATCCTTAAGCAAATCATATCCGATTTAGATAGGATTTAATCCGTTTTTTCCTTATTTGGACCCTAAAATCAAGGGATTTATTTTTTACTTTCTAAGTTTCATATATCAGGTCTAGCCTATAAATAGGGCCCTAAATCCTCGTTCAAGGGATTCGAAAATCATTGTATTCAAGCAATTAGAGAGTTCTTTTCTCTCGATTCATATATAAAAAACTTCTGGCCGGCCAAAACTGACCGACCAGAATAAGCTTAGCAGATTTGCCTGGTGGCCGGCCAGAACAAGCCTAGCACATTTGCCCGAATAGGCATCGGGCACAGTGTTTTTCTTATTCTATTCGATTCTCATACCATTTGTTCGGTTCGATTTACTTGAGTCGGATTGAGATATTTGGTGTTAGGCTAGAATTTTGTGCCTTACAAAATCTGATGTCAACAATTATTATTGTTATTATTATTGTTACAACATGATTCATTAATCAAAAGAAGCGGAAATTCTTACAAAGAGACGGAAGTTAACAATCTAAAAGACAAGCATAAACTCGCGTATTATAAGCCTAAATTCAAATGATGTATTTTCAAAGTTGGTTTTGTTGTTTCTTTCAAAACATAATGTGATTGTTGGTGTCTCTACTTTTCATAGAGAATTCTATGTTACTGAGACAGTGTCTTGACATATGCAGCGATATATCATGTGATATTAATAAAAGTGTGAATATCATTTGGTAGAAAAACCAAGGATGAAAATATCGCGAAATATCACGGATATATCGCGGATACGAATATTGCGATATGGATATTGGGTGTTAATGTATTTCTTCCTGGGTATCGTGGATATATCGCAAAATATCGCAAATTATCGCTATCGGTATTGATATCGGTTCAGTGTAGTACAAAATTGGATGGAAATCGGGAAATATCGTGGATATATCGCAAATTATCGCATATATATCAAAATTCGCGATTTTGATTCAAAAAAATTGAAACATGTGATTTTTTTTTTGCTTTGTATTATGTATTTTGTTTGATAATAGAAAGAATATATTCTCTTATCACATCAATCTTTTTTTTTTTCATTTTAATTGATAAAAATAACATTTTATTGGTATATTGTAAATTGATATGCTTAATTGGGCTAATCATGTATATGTTGGGTGAAGCATTAATAGTTAACTTTTAGAAGTTTATTATAAAATAATAATTTTACAATTAATTATGTTAAGGTCATAATGACGCTTTTTAAATAAGTGTACTTATTCAAAAAAATTACTTAAAATTTTAGAAAAATGTTTTGCATTTTCCTTAATTTAAAAAGGTTTTTGTAAAAATTTCCTTATGTTAAAATAATTGTTAACAATTTTTTTTGAAACTATATTGATAAAAAGAAAATCTTTACAACCCTGACCATATTAATATATATATATATATATATATATATATATGTGTGTGTGTGTGTGTGTGTGTTGTCTTGGTATTTTTGAATTTAAGAAATATAAGAAAGTTGACAACACATGTCATTGGGTAATTGAAAATCTGGAAAAAAAAAAAAAATTGTTTGATAATTAAAAACATGACTTTTATATATCAGGGCATAAAATATTGAATTAAAATATAATTCAAAACATGCATCTTAGCATATATAAATTTAACCAATATCTTATAAAATTGAAAATATATTTGGTGCTACACAAATATAACATTAGCTAGAGACTACAATTTGGGGCTTACTAATTTTAATTAAATTTTATAAATTGTGGCTTAATTACTTCCAATTAAGTCTTACATTGAAGCTACAATTGAAAACATGAATTTTATATAATAAGGCTTAAAACATTGAATTAAAATATAATAGGAAACATGCATCTTACTATAATCCAACGTCATATAAAATTGGAAATATACAGTATTTGGGTAATTTGCAACCACTCATAGACACTGCACAAATATAATACTAGTTAGGGACTATAATTTGGGCTTACTTTGAATTAAATTTTATAAATTGTGGCTTAATTACTTCCAATTAAGTTTTACATTGAGGCTACAATTAAGGAATTCTGAGATGTGAAGAAATGTTTATATATGTTTGTTCCAACATTAATCGAAATGTTGTAATTTGAGATTTCAAATTTCAAAAATCAAAGAGATCAAGAAACTTATGAATGACATGTGCATAACTATATCTATGAGTACTCTAATGTGATGAGTTGGTATCAGTACTGTATGCACAAAGATGACATTCCATGTACTATGTTTGAACCTCATATGTCATCTTTTTTGTTCTAGTGTATTGTATCATGTAATTTTAGTAATTTTGTATTGTATTATGTAATATATTGTTTGTTTTTTACTATTCAGTACAATATTTATAAAATTTATTATCTATATGTTAGTTTTAAATATATTATTTTATTGTGATTTTGGGTGGAATATATGTGTAATGATGTGTTAAAATAATCCCTAAAATTTCATATTAAATTTCCAAAAATTTAATAAGATATCCGTCACTTTTTCAAATTTTTTGCGATATCGATATATCCATCGATATATCCGTAAAATTAAGGTTGCGATATCACTTGCGATATCGATATTTTCATCCTTGAGAAAAACTACCTACTTTTACATGTGTGAATTCTTTAGCTAAAGAATCTTTATATATGTAAAAGTTAATAGTTTACATTAAATATGATTAATTAAAATTTTTAAATTTTATGTTGATAAATATTACTAAATAATATAAAAATATTAATTAAATTTATCTAAATAACATATACTAGACTTCAATAATATAAATTATTTACATATTTTAAATTTGTTAAATTAAAACAATTGGAGAAAAATTATAAATAAATATAAAAAAAAACTAAAATAAAGGTTAATTTGTAATTTTTCATTACAAACTTATTTCAAGCTCGATTATCCTATTTGTTAAGCACCTTGACAAGTTATTTTTAGAATAAAAAATATGAGTTTCAATTTTTTTTTCTATTGTTTAGTTCATTATTTCTAATATTTTGTCTAAAGTAAGCATGTATGGTGCATTTAAGAATATCATAAGAATTGAAAATTATATACTTGTTTTAAAAATTATCAAAATTTTAAAATATTTTTATCTGTAATTTTATTAAATACAATTTTTATGGAATATATCAGTATTTTTAGATTTCAACATTTTAGCTTAAAACTATCCAAGATAGCATTATAGTATCAAACTATTATAAGTTCCGTGCGATGTGCGGACATATAAATTTCATTATTTATATATTTTAATATGAAAATGTCGAATATGGAAAACAATAAATTTTTTTGGAGAATTTCAGTTTGATTTATTACTTGTGTGACTCATGACCATAAAATCTAAATATTTTGAGTTTGATATGAAATTTTTAATTCACAAAAAAAAAAAAAAATTAAGTTATCATAATATTTCAATCTCATTTGGTATACCCGTGCCCGTGTGATGTATGGACAAATAAATTTGAAGCATTGGTAATTTTTTGATATAAAAATGTTGTTCATGAAAAATAATATAGTTATTCAAAATTATTTCAATTTAATCTACTACCCTTATAATTTACGAATTTAAATATTTTTTTATTTTCATCATATGTTGTCATCACTATTGGCCTGAAACAAAATTATGCAAATTTATGTTTTATTCATAATGAGTATAAAATGGTGATATTATTGTGCATTATAATCAAGTCTTGATAATATTTCAACTTTATTTGGTATTCATGTGTTGTAGTGAATAAATTTCATGTGTTAGTAATTTTTTTTTTTTTTTCATATAAAACTGATGATCATGAAAAATCATATAGTTCTTCAAAGTTATTTCAATTTAATCTTCTACTCATATAAGTCATCTAAATGTTTATTATTTTCATCATATGTTGTTTGACTATTTTACTAATTGTTTTTGTCACAATTGGCTTGGAAAATACTTGTGCAAATATATGTTCAATAACTTATTCATAATGAGGTTAAAATGTTGATATTATTGTATATTACTACAAAATAAAATTTCTAAATTTAACATACCATCAAAAAATTTGTATAATTATTATTTTTTCAGATGCCTTAAAAAATGTTATTAATTTTAATCTTGATAAAACACCATGTAACAAATATATTTTGTAATCTTGATTATATCAATAATTAAAAAGTTATTAGATGAGATCATATTAACATTCATATACCATATATAGATAATAATTTCCAAAATTTTGTCAATATTATAGATGATATTATTACCATATATATAAATCACCTTATATATAAATCATGTTTAATACAATAATATTAATAATTTATAATTTATAAATTATGAAATAATATGTATTTGTATTTTTGGGAGGTGGAAATGGGCGGGAAAATTTTAACATTTCTATTTTGAGGGGTAATTGTTATTATATAGATATAGATAGATATAGATTAAAACCAATATTTAAAAAAATAAAATAACAACTTACCCAAAGTCGATCCGTATTTAAAATTTGACATTGATGTTATATATTTTTGATACCCATATTAAATTAAAGCTAGTGTAACGAGGACTAATTTGAGATATAATTTACTAAAAATGAATTTAAAATTAAAAGGTTATAAAATATTTAAATTATGTAGAAAAAAAAAATCTAATGTCAGCCTTTTGCCTTATTTTTCTCAATTCACCATCTCTTCTCTTTCCAGCATCAAAACAATTTCTTGTTTCTTTTGATTTTTTTTTTTTTTAATATTTTACCATAAAACTCTAAAATTCTTCTTTCATAAGTTGTGTCTTCACCTACAAAAGATATCCACCCCTAATCCCTACACAGAGACTTATTAATATAGCAAAATCACTTTTCATATATATATATATATATATATATATATATATATATATATATATATATATATATATTGTTCCTGTGAACTAGGTGCATGAATCTAGATCCGTGTAACTGGGCGCTCGCGGGTCAGGTTGGATCGATCCGACTTGGATCCGTGCCCATATTGATTTTTTTTTTTTTAAATTTATACGGTTACCTTTATGTTATACGAGTATAACCTTTATATAGAGATATCATAACCTTTAAATGATATTATTTAAACTTTTTTCAATATAAAACTATATAGTATTGTTGAACCTTTATATTATAATAATTTAACCTTTATATGTTATATTAGTAACTTTTATATACAAATATCATAACTAACTTTTATGTACTTAAAGAATAACATAAATATTATATTATTATAACATAAATGTTTAAAAATTATTATAGGTCTGTAATACATTGTAAAAGGTTAAACTAGCATAAACATAAAAGTTATGCGAACATAACATAACAATTACGCTAACATAACTAAAAGGTTAGACGAACATAACAAAATGTTAGACGTATGAGACTAGGGTTTGAGCGCGGACCTGGAGAGCGTAGGCGAGCGTGTGGGTGTTTGAAGTGTGTATGGGGCGCGTGAAAAATACCGACAAATCGTATCGACCTAGTTGTACGGTTCCCTACCCATGCACTTGTTGCACATAAATAATTGTGAGATATATATATATATATATATATATATATATATATATATATATATATAAAGATGAACGGTGTATTATAAAATATATCACTTACTTATAAAAATAATAATTCTCTACACAGTGACATATATAACAGTTTACATGTTGAAAAATATTATTTTGATATTCTTAAAAAAATACTTTTTAGCATATAGTGTAATAATTTAAATAAAAATCCAAATATTAAGAGTACTATAGTCTAATAGAAATTAAGTACAAAATTAATTGAGTAATATTTTTCATTAGAAAGTATTATATTTAATTGATTAAACTAATATATTTAATTAAAAAGGACAACGCTTTTTGATGAACATTTAAATGAAGTAATACTTTAAATGGAAATAAAAAATAATCAAAGTAATAATTTTCAAGGGCTATTTAGGTTGATGTATCGATACCTCAATCAAACTCTACCTAAAGATCATCAGTTTTTAATCTCAACCCCTAAATCACATTACCTGCTATGTGGACAATTGGTTTTATCTTTTAAAAATTTATTAATTTATGGTATTTTTCTAATTTTAGTTTGAATTGTTTTTTTTTTTTTCCGTGTACTTATTCTCTACTTGTCATCGTCGAAAAACCGAACCATTCACCCTCTCACTTTCCTCCAACTAGAAATCGGTCAATAGGTCCACAAACCATAGAAACAAAACAACCACCTTCTATTGTCACATTTCCATCATTTCCATTATTAAATTTCGATTTTCCTCAAATTCAACAAAAATACAAAAATCATTAGCCAAAATGTTTGTATTTCAAAGTCAAAACATAAAACCAAGTTAATTTTATGAAACTTATTCGATTCAAGTTTGAATGGAACAAAAAATTGTTGAAAATCCTGAAATGATACTCATTTTATTGAATTTGATTTTGTCCATATAATTCCCCAAATTGTTGGCAAAAACTTTTGTGTACAAGGTGCACGGATCCAAATCTGTGCACAACAATACTGTTATATTATATGAAGTAATAATATTATATTATATGAGTGATATTGTTATATTATATATAGTTTTAACAGTATTACTCATATAATATAACAATATTACTTCATATAATATAACAGTATTGTTGTGCACAGGAGTGTCACTTCAAATTGTTTGAGAGTTTTTAATATCTACTAGTAGTACAGTGTACCCGTGCGTTGCACAATTTGTCATATAAAATCTAATAATTTTAAAATTATAATAACATAATTTAATTATATAATATGCAAAGGAAATGTATAGATAAATTAAACAAACAAATTGAAAAGACTAAATTCAAAATAAGAATGAGAAAAATTAAAGTGTCCATTTTGACCAAATTTGTAGGTGCAATTGTAATGACTAGAGTTTGAACACAGATCACCTATTTTTTCTAGTCTTTATCGTCTCCCTCCCTTCTTCTCTCTAGCTCATTGAAAAATATTACCTAATTTTTTTTATAATACATTTTAATTTGTATTTTTTTTTTTTGCATTTTAATACAAATTTGCAATAAATTACATGTATTCACACAAATGTTTGAAGTGAATAAAATCATTCAAACCCACAAATCATACATTTTATTTTTTTATGCACTATTGATATCAAATGGAAGATCGATAGTTAAAAGGAATTAATTTGATATATTATATGTTATAAAATGGATTTGAAATGAAATAGTTATTATACTTTAAATATTTGGTGAAAAATATTAATATACTGTAGATGCAATGTGAAAAGTAATAAATACAAATTTTTTAAAGTTATAATAAATGCAATGTGAAAAGTAATAAATAGAATTTCCTAAATTAGAAAGTTAAAATGAGAAAAATCTTACAATTATTTTTAGCAGACTATTCATTATTCCTATGTAAAAATTCAAAAAATTTATTTGCAATTGGGTGTTGAATTTTTTACATATATTGTTTTCGAAGTTTGATGTTGAGCGTGATCACATTAACTAACAATGTTAACTAAAGAGGAAATAAATGATCTTAGACATTTCCATCAGGTTTTTAAAGGATTATGAGATGTTTGATAACAATTCATATATATAAAATCGAGCTCAAGTGGGAACTGAAACGAAATAGAAATAATAAATTATAACAGGAGTCTATTCTAAAGCTTATTTGACCACCATATCAAAAATAAAAAATAAAATAAAAAAATCAATTACTCGTATTTGACCCTTTATTTTATATTTAACTAGTGACTACAACTTAGTTCAACTTTAGAGTGTCTTTTATTTTTTATTTTTTTTTGTCAAATTTATATAAGATTCAAAATTTAATTTTAATTATATTTTTGTATTTGTATATGAATTTTAGAAGTCAAATTTATTAGATATATATCTGTTCAGTAAAAGATTATTTTAAAGTCTATTTTATATTAAGTTCATATACAAATTATATATTATCTCTAGTTCTTAAAAAAAATCATAATATATATTGTATCTATAGATACCAATGTGTAATTGCATTGAAATTTCTCATCATATAGGTTAGTATTTGATCTTACTCTAAAAAAAAAAAAAAAAAACAGAATAATTGTACAATATTTTTAATGTGAGTTTTTAAAAGAAAAAAACTTGTGTATAAGGAAGATTAACAACATGAATCGGGAACATTTTCTAAATTAAAATATATATGTCTTAAAATTTAATATATATATGTTAATTAAACTAATGTTTAAAGCTCAAAATATGAATGATTAAATTGATCTTAACCCTCTTAGCCCAAGATATAATGAGATTAGCCCAGTTAAAATGTTATCAATAAACTATAACAAGTCGAAAAAATTGAGATATTGATACACCAAATGCACCCTAAAATTGACCGTATTTTGTATAGAATTCTTCTAATTTGGGTCATCGACGTAGGATTATGTTGAGTGCAACATGTGCACATGTTTCTGCGATAGTTAATTAATTAATTAATAGACAAAATCTAAGTAGGATTCTCTATATCATAAACTAAACGTGTACGAAATAAGACTTGTAATAATATTCAACTTAAAAGGTTGACACTGTAAATAATCTAGAAGCAGAATGAGAATGAAAACTCCAAAAGCCTTGGCCTCCATTTTCTAATATTTTTAGTTCCTATATACGTGTGCTTCTGCCTCCAAAAATGATTTCCAACGTTCATTTTGCTCAACTTTAATTTGACTCCCAAGTCAACCAACAAGAAGCATTGGAAAACATCCACCACGGTCGGGTTCACATATATATGCACATTAATAAAATACATTATATATAATAAATATTTAAAGGTGGGGTGGTTGGCCAAAAGAAGTCATCAAGAGAACCCCAAATAGAGAGAGTAATGATTGGAGGATTTGATTCTTCTACGAAACTCTTCACCACTTTTTCAAAATGTAAAGAATTCATTTGGTAGATTTGCATAACGATTTACTTATTTTATTTGACTAAGCTATAAAATTTAACTTACGTGCATATAATAATGACATATTTGTCATGATTAAATATTTATACAGTACAATTAATGAATGCATGTCTCTAGCCTCCAAAATTAGTCAAGGAAGGAGGCTACTTTACGTTAGGAAATGAGTTTAATTCACTACAGCCATCAAACAAACGCATGTTTTGTCCATTAGAAGATTCGTATAACTCTCTAAATATTTATTTAATTTCGATGCTTAATTATATTCAATGCACATTTGTTATATATTTAAGGTAAAAACTTCTGTGCACCAGTTGCACCGTGCAATTCATACATTTATGTTATAAATGTAGTACATTTATGTTATAAATGCAATACCTTTATGCATGTTCATTTTAAAAGGTACTTATATTTGTACATAAAAGTACTACATTTATAACATAAAAGTATCCGTGCAACTCTGTGCACCAGTTGTACATAAGTGTTACTCTATATCTAATATGGAAGAGTATTTTATATACTTTAACTATGTAACCACCACTTATTGAGACGAATTTATACCATCTATAATTCTCACACTAAATTTAAATTATAGAATAAACCATCTCCAATCGACCTATATCCCTCTAAATCTATAGTTTTAATTAGTATGAATTATCTCCAACAAATTTTACACCATTGTATAAATGAAACATAACGTGATTTTATTTATTAAAAAATATATTTAAAGTTTTTACGTTATCACTATATATTGGTCCAAGTGGCATAAAAAGTATAGAGGGCGAATAATTCTTTAATACTCCCTCCGTTCCGTGATAAGTGTCACATTTACTGTTCGGCCCCTATTTTTAAGAATTATTGTATTTAAATGTGAGTGGGGAGAGAGAGGTAGTGAAATATATTATTATAATATAAGTGGGAGGAGAGAAGTGGTGAAATATATTATTATAATGTAAGTGGGAGGAGAGAGGTGGTGGGATATATTATTATAATGTAAATAAAAGGAACTTTTTTATGTCCATTTTTAATAAGTGTATAGTGTGACATTTATTTTGGGACGTCCAAAAATGGAAAGTGTGACACTTATCACGGGACGGAGGGAGTACCTTTTTAAACTTTTCTTGAAACAGTTTTGACACTTTTGATATATGTTGTACACTATTAAAGCTTACAATGATATACACAGTATACAACTTGCAGCGCTAAGAGTTGCTGTAATCGATTGGCAGACATGTACTTAAAGAGTTCTATTTGAAAACACTTGAAAACATTGATGATTTTGGAGATGGTGTTATATGTTGTATGCAGTATGAAATGATATAGAATGCAGTAAGTAGTTAAGATATATAGGTTCATTCATCCCCCTTCTGAACCTCTGACCACTTGGGACCAATAAGTGGTATTAGAACGAGTTGGGTTCAAAGCCAACTTGTCTGGTAACCTACCCAAATCCATCCGTTTATACTGGATAAACCGTTTTTCTTTCCATGTGACCAAAATCATTGTTTTAGCACAAGCATGGATATCTCATCACACAAACTCCCTATGTTTTCCATAAATAAATATGATGACTGGAGGATTCACATGAAGGCTCATCTATCGACTATGCATGATGAAATGTGGTATGTCATAACTGAGGCACCACTAATAATATACAAAGTCAACTCTATCCTTGCACAACAACGACGAGAACGTGAACAAGTAGAAGCTGCAGTAGCTGAAGCAGCAGCAGCAGGTGAAGGAGAGGGCACAACAATCATCGATGAGGATGCTGAAATACCCTCAGGTTTCGGCCCACGAGTAAGAGCTCCTCCACCACAGGAGTACATTGTCAAGGAAAGATATGAATACACAACAAGGTGAAGGGATACAAGACCACCAAGGTAATATGGGATAAGTTGGAGATGATATGCAAAGACAACGAACTTGCCAAAGACACCAGGATCTCTAAGGCCACACAATTATATGAAAGCTTCAAAATAAAGCCAGGAGAAAGCCTAGAGGATCTTGATCAAAGATTCACAGCTATCATCAGTGAGCTAGAATCCCTTGGAAAGACCTACACATAGAAAGAGAAGAACACTAAGGTGTTGAGAGCACTGCCAATATAGTGGCAAAACAAGGAGACTGCTATGAGAGTCTGCTTGGACCTCAACTCTCTAAGAACCTTTGATTTGTTCTTTGATCTTAAAGCCTTCGAGTTCGATATAGAACGAAGAAGAATAGAGATTCAAGGATCAAACTTTAAGGTTGCAGCGTTTACTGCTAGAGCACAAGATACTGCCACAACCAGCAGCAGTGAGCTGAAACACCAACAGAAGAGGTGCTTACTGAGGATGCTGAGGAAGAAATGACGCTCTTACTGAAGAAGTTCAAAAGGTTCCTGAAAACCAATCATAAGGAAATGACTTCAGAAAGAAGAAGCCTCAAACATCATCAGATAGAAGTCATCAGGTAAAACCTGTACAACAAGCAAACACGGGCTCTTCTGACTTGTGTTATAATTACAGGAAACCTGCACAACAAACACAGGCTCTTCTGACTTGTGTTATAATTACAGGAAACCTGGACACTTCGCAAGGAACTTCCCCTACCCACAAGTTCAGAAGTATATTGAAGAAGAAATGGTGCAGAGAAGAGAGCAGAGGAGGGATGACAAGCAAAAACTCCGGACTCTCTTAAGTGAAGCTGAAGCCTTGAAGGCTGCAAGCAGCTCCAAGGAGGAACCCAAAGAGGAATGCTCATCCGAGAGCAATTCTGACAGGTCTACCTCCGATGAGGAAGCTATGCTATGCCTCATGGCCAAGAGATGTGAGGAAGAAGAAGAAAATGAGGTAACCTCTCAATCCCTTGATGTTTCTAGTTCTGAAAAGCTGAACATGATCCAGTCGTTTAGACAGATCATGAGTGACTTTGAGCAGATTAATTCAGCTCATGAAGAACTTAAAGAAGAAAACCTTCAGCTCAAGAGTGAGCAAACTATACTTAAGGAACATATTACTGACCTAGAGTAGTACAATACATAGTGCAACAACCTCAGAGCTGAGGTATCCAAGTTCAAGCTACTATTCACTAAGCTTGAAACTGAGAAAGCTGGATTGCAAAACACAATTAATGTGTATAGCAAGTCAGCAAGGAAGACACAAAGGTGTATCCAGGAGACACAGAATGCTCACGCAGGAAGTGGTCTAGGATACTGTGTAAGTTCCTCTCAGAGAGCAACAAACACATCCAAAGTGGGAAAGTTTGTTCAGGTAAAAGTTGCTTATGCTCAGGAACTGCTTCCAACTAATGGAAGATTAAACAAAACCAGTACCTGGATAAGGGAAAGAAGCCCATGCTGCAAGAGAGAGAGAGAGAGAGTAAGACTGCTCAGAAATCTAGGAAATAACATAATCAACATGCTGCTAGAAGGAGAAGAAAACAGCAATCCCCTAAAGACCAGCAAAACTTCTACCCTTGTTATACTAGAGCATAAGTACGCCATCTTGAAAGGATTGATGTTTTTGATTGGTATAAAAGAGAAACTTCCTCGAATAGGAAGCACAAAATCTGGAAAGCTCCAACACACACACAACACAAACAGTATCCTATCAGGATACTAACAAAAAAAGAGCCACCAAGGTTACTAGTTAACTAATTATCAGTAAGCAGGTGTGGGTCCCAAAGAGGACTAACCCCCAGGACCCGTAATTGTATGGGTACCTAAATCTACCTGATTCTCTTGTAGGAACAGTTGCCAGGTAGCAGCAGTGATGTATGGTATATTGATAGTGGTTGCTCCAGACACATGACTGGTAACAAAGCTGGACTAAGAGACTTCCAACCATGCAAAGGACCCAAGGTTGTCTTCGAAGATGACTCAAAGGAAAGCACCAAGGGAACATAAAGCTTAATTAGAGGCAATGCAAGAATCAGTGATGTTTCATATGTCAAAGGGCTGAAATATAACCTCCTGAGTATCAGTTAATTTTGTGACAAAGGATGTTCAGTGGAGTTTAACCTCAACAAATGTCTAATCAGAGAAAACAAAACGAAGGAGGTTAAGCTTACTGGAACCAGGAGAGGCAACATCTATCTTACTGATTAGAGTTCAACAGTGCAACCAACATGCTTCATAGCAAAGAGCAGTCCTGAGTTAAGTTAGCTATGGCACAAAAGGATGAGTCATCTGAACATCAAGACTATCAACAAGCTAGCAATGAAGAACCTGGTGAGAGGTCTATCTGATGTTGCTTATAAGAAAAAGAGCGTTTGTGGAGCCTGTCAGAAAGAAAAACAAGTAAGAAGCTCATTCAAAGACAAAGTTCAGAGATCCTCTCACGGGATACTGGACCTTCTACATATGGATTTATTTGGACCAGTGGAGCCTGTTAGTGTTAGTGAGAAGAAGTATTCCTTGGTAATAGTGGATGATTATTCTAGATTTACTTGGACCATCTTCTTGGCCAAGAAATCTGAAACTCAGAACTGACTACCTGAATTCATGGCTCAGCAACCAGTTTTCAGTTTTGACCTTCTACTCAGCAACCAGTTTTCAGTTTTGAGCCAGATAGGACATGGCTTAGGAATCACCCTAGAGAACTTGTGATAGGAGATATCAACGAAGGAGTGAGAACAAGAAGATCAAGACCTCAGGAATCCATGTTCTCATGCTTCATATCACAAGTTGAACCCAAGAGTATAAAAGAAGCTCTTGGAGACATTAACTAGATTCAGGCCATACAGGAAGAGCAGGATGGATTCGAAATGAACCAGGTGTGGAGATTGGTTCCAAGGCCTGATCATCAATGAGTTATTGAAACTAAGTGGATATTCAAGAACAAGATGGATGAAACAGGTACTATGGTCAGAAACAAGGTAAAATTAGTAGCAAAAGGATACTGTCAAGAAGAAGGTATAGATTTTGATGAGACCTTTGCTGCAGTGGCTAGACTTGAAGCAATAAGGATATTTCTGGTCTATGCTGCTCACAATGACTTCAAGGTATATCAGATGGATGTGAAGAGTGCATTTCTGAATGGACTCTTATCAAAAGAGGTCTATGTGGAACAACCACCTGGTTTTGAAGAACAAGTAAAAGACAAAGTGTTCAGATTGGATAAAGCTTTATATGGATTGAAACAAGCTCCTAGAGCTTAGTATGACACACTGTCCTAGTATCTCTTGGAAAATGGATTTGAGAAAGGAACGGTGGACAAGACCTTATTCAGAACACATGATGAAGACAACATACTACTTGTTCAAATCTATGTGGATGACATAATCTTTGGGTCTACAAACAAAGATTTATGTGAGAAGTTTTCAACACTCATGTAGAAGAAGTTCGAGATGAGCATGATGGGAGAATTAAGCTTTTTCCTTGGTCTACAAGTAAAACAGTTAGAAAGTGGAATATTCATCAATCAAGCCAAGTATACCAAGGAACTCATCAAAAAGTTTGGATTGGAAAGAAGATCCATCAGTAAGCATACCAATGGCCACATCAATCAGTTTGGATAAGGATGAAAGTGGAAAGGATGCGGACATAACCAAGTATAGAAGTCTTATTGGATCCCTATTATATCTAACAACAAGCAGACCAGATATAGTGTTTACAGTTGGAGTATGTGCAAGATTTCAAACATCACCAAAGGAGTCACATCTTGCAGCAGTTAAGAGAATCATCAAGTATGTGAAGAGTACACAAGATGTTGGCTTATGATATCCAAAGGAAGAAGGATTTGATCTCAAAGGATACTCGTACTTAGACTTTGCAGATTGCAAGATTAATAGGAAGAACACCAGTGGAACCTGTCAGTTTCTAGGACATAGACTTGTTTTTAGGTTTTGCAGGAAGTATATATCTATTGCAACATCTACTGCTGAAGCTTAATATGTAGCCACAGGAAGCTGTTGTGTACAGATTTTGTGGATTCAACAACAACTGAAAGACTATAGCATTATAGAAAATGAGACTCCCATTTTATGTGATAACACAAACGCCATAGCCATTACACACAATCCTGTTTTCCACTCGAGGACAAAACATATTGATATGATACATCACTTCATCAAATATCATGTGGAAAAGAAGGACATTGTACTTGAAAAAGTACATACCGACATGCAGCTTGCTGATATCTTTACAAAACCCCTATGTGAATCAAGGTTTTCAATGCTAAGAAACGAGCTTGGGATCATTAAGCTCTGATGAGTAAGGTTTCATAGGTTTCTTAAGTAAGAGATAATCTATCCAGTATTTTTAAATTTCTTTTATACTCTATATACTGGGACAGAATATTGTGTCTTATCAACATAATTCTATAACAGTTTTCAGTTTCAGGGAACAACATGTAACATCAGGTTACTCTAACATGTTTCTAGTACAGGTTGATGAGAAAAGGTTACTAAAGGTTGCAACAACATTTATTATCAGCATTCACTAAGCTGCAACCTCGTACCAGGAACAGTAACCTTAACCCAATGATTAAGCGGGACAATTTGGCAACTGCATTAAATGTAAAAATCACTTTTTCAAATGAGAGAGAATAATAGTGGTTCATATTCTGACACGATCTCTCTACTTTTACGGATTTGACCCTCCATTATTCAATCTCAACCATTGATCTAAAACGTCAATTGAGCTCCTCAATCAGAACCGTTGATTAGTTTAAAATGAAGAGCCATAATTAAAACCGCTAAAACTCTCATTTCCTCCCACACTTACAATTTTCTTACTTTGTTTCTAACTCTCTCTGCAAGTCAAGTTTTCTCTCTACTCTCAAACTTTAGTAGATCTTCAACGGCACAAGGAAGGTAAACCAGAGTTTTGGAGGGAAGACTCGTTGATACAAGAGCACTACTTAGAGACAAGTCGCCCTATGAAAACAAGGATCTCATCAAATAGATATGCAAGCATGTGGAAAACAGCAAGCTAGATGGACTGTTCACCACCACCTACGGAGGGTTCTCTACCCTATCTGTAGAGAAGTTCTACGCTTTTGCAGAACTTTCAGAAGATGAACAGACCATCTTCTTTAAGATGGATAAGGATGATGAGGAGGCTCTCTCCCTAACCGTTGAGGATATTGTCAAGACCTTTGGCATTTCGAATACAGGGATGAAGTACTCTGACCTAGATGAGTATGGGTCAGACTACCTGGTGGAAAGCTGGAATCAGTTCAAGTTGGATTCTGTGGAGGAGGAGAGCACTACCAGCAACTTCGGGAAGAAGAAACTCAAGCCTGAGTATGAGTTTCTTCATGACATTCTGGTCCACACCGTTGAGGGAAGGTGTGAAAGCTTTGACAATTGCACTAACATCCGCTTCAGGATGATGACTGCTATAGTGCGAGAAGAGGCAGTAAAACTGGGCACGAATTCTCTTTCAAAGGATTTGGGAGGAGGCGATCAAACCCATGGAGAATAGGGGGTTTGGGATCGTACTTTCCTCAATTCTGGATTTCAAAAGGGTTAACATGGTGGTATCTAGGTGTGAATAAACCCTTCTCCAAGGGCAAGAAAGATGAGAAGGCGGCTCCAGCGAAGAAGAAGACAGGGGCAAATGATGTTGCTACCCCTGCTAAGAAGAAAGCTGCCCCCAAGGATGAAAATATCCATATCGCGTGTTATATCGCAACCTTAATTTTATGGATATATCGATGGATATATCGATATCGCAAAAAATTTAAAAAAATTATGGAAACTCTATAAAAAAATTGGAAATTTTACATAAGATTTTACAGACTATTAAAACATCCAAAAATGCATATATTTAATTTGAAATCTCAACTAAATGACATGTTTACAACATACATATAAATAATAACATACAAAAAATGTTAAGAAAATTGAGATTTATTCAAAACTGATTGATACAACCAAATCACTAGAGCTAAAATGATGATCTATGAGGTTAAAAAATAACAGGTGCAATGTTACCAACTCATCACATTTGAGTAATTATGAATATAATTATACACATGTTATTGGTACGTTACTCTATCTCTCCCAATGGTTTCACCATAAATTGGATAGTGTGGATTGAGTTAATCATCATTTTGTTGGTACATGCTTCCATAGGACATTTGAGGGAGTGGATAATTAAATACGTTTTGAGTACTCCAATCAAACTGTGAACTCCCGTATATGTCATGGCCCATGGGTATATGATTCTTGAGACATGTCATTTTGGTTTGTGCTCATACCTATTGAGTCAAAGTTCATTGAAAGTGATTGATCTATATCAGCATTTGAGCTTTCATCTTCATGCCAATCATGTCTCATTGTATAATCCTTTCCGATTGCACCTATACCTGGATCTCTTCGATTGCACCTATACCCGGACCTCCTTCTCTTGATCCATGATATGTGTCTTGTGTTGCATGAGTGAACTCATCCTCACCTGTGAATGGATTCAATGGTCTTTGATTTAAAAAATAATCTTCTTGGTTTGGTCTGCCATTACCACCATCAGTGTTTCCACCATTTCCTCCATCATTAGTTAAGTTATTCATTTTGATAAATGAGTCTGAAGACTCTGAACCAAAAGTGGTACTACCAACTTCTTATTACAACACCTGATTCACATCAACACCACTCTCATGAACCATAGCTGCTATTTTTGGATTCGGATTTTCTTCGTTGAAAAATTTTACGATATTTTGGATATATCACGATATTTTATGATATATCCATGATATTTCCCGATATTTTTCCAGTTTTACACTGAGATGGACAGATATGGATATTTGCGATATATCCACGATATATCCAGGATATCCTGAAATTTTTTTTACCGTCATATCCATATCGCAACCTTCAAAATATGGATATATCGCACGTGTATCGGGATATTTTCATCCTTGGCTACCCCTAACCCCAAGAAGAAGATGGGAGAAAAGAAAGCCCCTGTGAATAAACCTGCATCGACCCTCAAGTTGCAGGATTCTGACTCTGAAGAAGAGAATCCTATCTCTTGTGAACCTTTGACCACTTGTATCACCTCAACTGCTGAGGATGATTTGTTCTTAGAGCAACCATCAGATGAGGCTGTTGATGACGCCAACGCATTAGTTGTTGGTAAACAATTGGCTGACCTACCGGCGGAACCAGTTGCTAAGAAGACTATAGTGCCGGTGGAGTGGGTCGCTTAGGTTGGAGTTATTCAAAATAAACAGGTTCCTGTCCCAGGACCTGTTGAGAATCCTGAAGCTGACCACGAGGGACAGGATGCTGCTCCAGCAGTGACTCAGACTCCTGATGAAGATAAGGAAGATAACGTGGAGGAGATCCCTACTGCGGAGGCTCCTGCACCAAAGAGGAGGATGAGACTGATCAAAACTGTTGATGGCTCCTACATGAGTAGATGGGTGCGAGACATGAAGTTGAAGAAGATTGACACTCTTTCCAGAGTGAAAGTTTCCATTAACTCAATTAGTGCTGAAGATACTGAGGAGGGATTGAAGGAACCTGCAGACTCAATCTTTAAGAAGTTCGTGATTGCCTATGATTATTGGAGAGAGATGAGGCTGGGATCAGCAAGAAGGTTGGTTGAATGGGAGGACTGGGTTGATGTGGAAGATATTGTCCTCTCATGGATATAGAACTTTGCTGATTAGGAAGACACCACCCAGTGACTCTTACCCTTCCTCACTGAGGAATTCATGGAACGACATGCTGATGTGATGGTCTATCTGATCGAAGAAAGACAAGATCTTCTGAATGCCTACTGGACTGCTCAGCATGATAAACAGGAGATGATGAGGGAACAGTCGATGAAGGCAGATGCAGACAACACTTTGATGAGCCTCAGCACTGAGACTGTTAGGATCTCATCTGAAGTTGAGCTGGAAAAAGCTCAGTCAGCTACCTGTCTGGAGGAGGAAGCTGACAGGAGTATGTTGACAACATGGGAGAAAAGATAAGAAACTGCGGAGATTCATGAATCTGCAACATACTCAGGTATCGCAGCTCTTTCCCCTATTACTCATCTTGATGCTATGGATTCTGATGTGCAACTACTTGACTACTCCGATTCCCCTGTTCTTAATAATGAACCTGCCGAGAAGGAACCATCGCCTATCATCCATGGAGTTTATCAATCCATCGAGACACAGTTTACCGATGAAGCATCCGTGGAGGAGGTTGCAGAGGCAGGACTCCATGTACTGGCTGAAGTAGCAGTACGGTATGCTGAACAGGATGAAACTCAAGTTGCTGCTAAAGGAGAGCAGAAAGACACAACTCCCGAAGAGCTGGCCATGGAACTCATCAGCTTGATGCTTAACGGATCTATTCTGCAATCTGCAACAAACTAGAAAACTGAGGCCAGTCTTAATGCAATTGAGGGGGAAGTTGTTGATATACCAATTGTTGAAGCAACCATTGTGATACTGTACAGGATTCTGAAGTCAGTCAGGTTGCTGAGATAACTAAAGTTGCGTATAATTTAGTAGCTGAAGTTACTGAGGAAGCAATAGTGGAACAGGTTGCTGTGATACCCGATGAAGCAAATATTGTGCCTGAACAGGTTACTGAGGGTGGTCAGGTTTTTGTAGATACAGCCGAAGGCATTGCTGAGCCAGAGTAAGCTGTTGAAATAGCTTTTTCAGAGAAGACTTCGGGTACGGATGCTGTTGAGACAGCTCTTGGGGAAGATATAGAAGGGAATACAGAGAAGGATGATGCTTCTGTGAAAGACAAAAAACCAGCTATTGCTACTCCTACTCCTAATGATGATGATGATAACCCATTAAGTGACAGTGTTGATGAACCAGACTCCCCCTCACTCATCGTATCGGGAAAAGTCAAAATGACAGCTGAGGAGATGATGAGACATATGGCTGCAGAGGAGGCCATATTAAAGCAGCAAGCTGAAGCAGAGCAAAAAGAAAGAGACAGTTAGGCCCTGGTCTTATGTACTCGTCAGGAATCAAGACCAGCGGCTGGGATTGAGACTTCTGCTGACTCTCATGAGGTTTCTCTTAGAAGTATAATGGATGTTGTTCAAGGGCTAGCAAGAGCCATTCACGCGCATGAGATGATCATGACCGCTAACATTCAAAATAGTAACAACAACCATATAACACCCCAAATGAGATTAGTTGGACTAATTAATTAGTCATCGTAACTTAAAGTTTAAGAGCAAACATCAAGACACAAGAAGTGAGTCATATTACTTTTGTTATGCATGTGATACATAATCTTGCGGATGTCTTCTCTTCTTGACACCTAGACCCTCAAGTACACCATGTGTTAGCTTGTCTAGTAGCCTATTTGCAACAGGAAAAAGGAAAATGAGTAATTAAGGAATAGGATTTTGAAACAAAGAGTTGGAAAAAGTCAACACTCTCAAATCACTCTATCTCTCTTCTACGTTTTTTTTCCTTTTCCATTACAGTGTTGCTCTCTCTCTCTCTCTCTCTTCATCTCTATCTCTCCATCTCTCACGTATTCTTTCTCCCTCTCCATCTCTCGTACTTTTCCTCTTATGCCAAGAGCCGCCGCCAACCACCACTATCGCCGGCCGTTCGTTCTTTGTTTTTCGGTAAGTAACTGGTGCAAAACATAGCTTTTATTTAGCCTATCTCAGGTGCGGACTCGGTTAGGCCTCAGGTGCCACCACCGCCGTTTATGGACATTATAAAAAGGAGATGCCAACCAAGGATCCTGCTAGTCCCCTGAACTCGTAGCAGCCTTTCGAGACGCTATTCAATTAAGGTGGGGGTAACTTCCACGTTTTCTCTTATGCGTCTTTTACGATTTAAAGTGTAAGTTTGAGTCTTTTGAAATACATGTTTCTGAGCGACGCGATGCATGTGGGGGTAATTTCCTGTTTTTCACGTTCAAGTTTCCAAACGAATTTGATATGAAATAATGTGCCTACGGGGACTTATGTGTTTGTTGGGAAAAATTACATAAAAGTTTTGATGAGACAATGTAATAACTGACAGAAAATTAGAGTACCTATTCTCTATATTTTATAAGTGGAATCATAGACCTATAAGCATATGATCATGGATTTAGAAATAGGTCTTAGGAAAAACAAAGAAATATGCTTGAAATAAAGTTTCAAAGGACACTCTTGTCCAAAGGAGAATCGAGCAAATAGAAGATCAGGAAGAAACAAGGAAGGCCAAACAAACGACTAAACCAAGAGAATTACACGAAGACAAGATGCTGACAAAGGAAAGTCAAGACATGAAGCTGACCTACATCAGGAAACTAACATCCTAGATATAAGTACTGAAGAACAAAGACAACAAGCTGACAATCTTCGCTCAGATCACTTATCACAGTACAAGGAATGTGTAATGAATACAGTACGAGGAAGGTTGCTAACAAGGAGTCGTTAGACAGAAGTTTGAGCTAAACCAATGAGAAGATGCCACCTGGAATTGCGGCTCTGCAAAAGGCCTGCAACCAGGGTGTGGCGCCATTAATGTGGATTTGAGTAGAACATGTCCTATTTATTCCAGTTGTCAATCGCATTAATTGGAAAGATATGGAGGATCATATTTGAACTACAATAGGAACAATGCCTCTCTTCAACGGGCATATTCCAAAAAATCTATAAATAGAAGGAAGGAGTTCAACATGAAGTGTGAAGCTCTGAATAAAGAAATCTCCCAACGCTTTGAAGAACACTACATATTCTCACAAGCCCTTCACTCAAATCTAACATAGAGCTCAACCACTCAATCTTCCAGAAGCAGTCTACAAACAACATAGAAGCTCTCAAAAGATCAAGATTGTTTCACACCAGTTGAAGAAGAAGCATTTATTTTCTTTTAACCATTATGCTGTGTGCACTAGGTTGTTTTAATGGTGTACCTTAGTTGAGAGGATTAGATCCTTGCTAAGTGTGTAGTCTATAGAGATAGATTCCTTACCCTTTGTGGGTTGTGGCCTTCGACTAGAGTCAGGGATTTTAGTAGGCGTAGTTTGTTAGGAAGATGTTTGTAAAACGAGGCTTGTAAATCGGACTGACCTAACAAAGATCCTCCTTGTGTTAAGGAGTAGAGTGGACGTAGAAGGATTACACCACATTCGAACCACTATAAAACTTGTGTGCTTACTTGCTTTAAATTCTCGTACTACACTGCACTGTACTGTCTCATATATTCAATTGTATACACCTTCAACATCGTGCATAAAAGTTTAACAAAGAGCATACTTGCAAAAAGAAACGATTTTTCAAAAAAAAGAACTCTATCAAGTTTATTCCGCTGCGTTACATTTTGATACCGGGTCAGGAACCTGACTGAGCTTTGAGCTAGGTTACTGATTCGAGACAGGTTACTGCCCTTGGTCAGGAACCTGTTATAACAGAACAGATTTTCGAAAAAGAGTTTGCAAAATCGATAGAGATTCATTCACCCCCTCTGAACCTCTGAACACTTGGGACCAACAAGTGGTATCAGAGCAAGTTGGGTTAAAAGCCGACTTGACTGGTAACCAACCCAGATCCACCTTTTGCATTTGGATTAACCGTTTTCACTTTCACGAGACCAAAACTCATCTCTTAGCATAAGCATGGATTCCTCACATCATAAGCTTTCCATGTTCTCAATAGATGAATATGACGACTGGAGGATACGCATGGAAGCTCATCTATCTGCTATGCACGATGAAATGTGGTTCGTCATCACTGAAGGACCACCTGAGATCTACAAAGCCAACACTGCATATGTTGAGCAACTTCGTGAGTACAGGCGTGTTGAAGCAGCAGCTTCAGCAGCAGGCGGTGAAGGAGAAGGATCAGCTAGTGTTGATGATGACGTACTGCCAGGTGTAAGACCACATGAAGCTGCACCAAGACTCAGAAGAGCACCACCACCATTGGAATATGTTTTCAAGGAAAGACATGAGTATACCCCTGAAGATAGAAAGAGATCCAACCTTGACAATGTAGCCAAAATGCCTTATTTCTCACATTGGACAAAAGAACGTTCAGCAAAGTCAAAAGTTGCTCGGCAGCCAAAGAAATATGGGTAATACTAGGGATGATATATGAAGGCAATGAACTTGCATGAGATAACAGAATCTCCAAAGCCATCCAACTGTTTGAGCAGTTCAACATGAAGACAGGAGAAACCCTGGAGCAGCTCGATCAGAGATTCACAGCTATTGTGAGTGAGCTTGAATCTTTGGGTAGAACATACACCCAGAAGGAGAAAAACATGAAGGTGCTACGAGCCCTACCTTATGAATGGCACAGCAAGGAGACCGCAATGAGAGTGTCGCTGGACCTCAATGCTATGAGTATCTTTGATCTCTTCTCCGATCTAAAATCCTTTGAATATGATATTGAAAGAATGAGAAATGAGATGGAAGGAATAAACACAAAGATTGCAGCACTCGTCGCAAGTAGTCAGGCTGCTGTTAACACAAGCAGCAGTAAGCTGAAAGATAAAAAAGATGAAGTACCTATTGAGGATGTAGAAGAAGAAATGGCTCTCCTACTGAAGAAATTCCGAAGGTTTATAAAGAATAATCACAAGGGCAACAACTTCAAAAGACAACATCAATCATCAGAAAGAAATCCTTAAGTCAAATCACATCAACAAGCTGACACAGGATCCAACGATCTGTGTTACAACTGCAGAAGACCTGACCATTTCATCAGAAACTGCCCTCATCCACAATTACAAAAGTATATAGAGGAAGAGATGAAAAGAAGAAGTGATAAAAAGAGAAATGAAAAACAAAAGCTTAGAGCACTCCTAACTGAAAATGAAGCACTCAAAGCAACAAACGTCTCCAACACTATAGACAAAGATGATCTCTCATCAGAAAGCTCCTACAGCTCCTTATCTGATGAAGAAGCACTGATCTGTCTCATGGCCAAGGACTACAAGGACAATGAAGAAGAAGAGGTAACCTCACAATCTATTGACTCTTCATATTCCGTGAAGCTTAGCATGATCCAAACTTTTAGACAGATCATGAATGACTTTGCATAAATAAATTCAGCTCATGAAGAACTTAAAGAAGAAAACCGTTAGCTCAAAAGTGAACAGACAGTACTGAAAGAACAGGTTGCTGACCTAGAATATTTCAGTACTCAATGTAATGAACTAAGAGCTGAGGCCTCTAAGTTGAAACTGCTAGTCACTAAGCTAGAAACTGAGAAAACTGAGCTTCAAAACACAATTAGTATGTATAGCAAATCAGCAAAGAAATCACATGAATGTATTCAAAGAACTCAGATCACCAATCAAGGAGTTGGTTTAGGATACTGTGCTAGCTCTTCTCAGAATGAAGCCAGTTCATCCAAAGCTGGAAAGTTTGTTCAAGCCCAAATTTTTTTTGCTCAAGAACCTAACTTCTTTAATGAAAGCTTGAACAAGAAAAGTATTCTGGATAAAAGGAAGAAAATCCTTCAGCAGGAGGGAAACAGTAAGTCTGCAAGGAATCTCAGAAGGTAGCATAATCAAGATGCTGTCAGAAGGAGAAGAAAGTAGTAGTTTTCTAAATTAGATCAAGAACCTTGCTCTCTAAGAACCAAGACATTTATGTCAAGGTTCCACCAGGTTTATACTCAAGAAAGGTATAAAGGAATACCTTTCACAAACAGAAAACATAGGACCTGGAGACAGCAAGCTCCTAAACAGATCCCTACCCAGAATTCCTATAAGATAAGAACCAACATAGCCTCTGGTAAATTGATTACCATAAGGCAAGTGTGGGTTCCGAAAGACACTGACCCTCCAGGACCCGTACTTGTATGGGTACCTAAAACTGTCTGATAAACTTGCAGGTACAGTTGCCAGAAAGCAGCAGTGATGAATGGTACATTGATAGTGGCTGCTCCAGACATATAACTGGCAACAAAGCCGGATTAAGAGACTTCCAACCACACAAAGGCCCTAAAGTGGTATTTGGTGATAACTCTAAAGGACGCACGAAGGGTACATGAAGCCTGATCAAAGACAACGCAAGTATCAGTGATGTTTCATATGTCAAAGGGCTAAAATATAAACTCCTGAGTATCAGTCAATTTTGTGACAAAGGATATTCGGTAGAGTTCAACCTCAACAAATGTTTAATCAAAGACATCAAAACCAAAGAGGTTAAGCTCACTGGAACTAGAAGAGACAATATCTACCTTGCTGATTGGAGCTCAACACTACAACCAACCTGCTTTATTGCAAAAAACACCCCTGAACTAAGTAGGTTGTGGCACAAGAGGATGAGCCATCTAAACTTCAAGACAATCAACAGGCTAGCAAGGAAGAACCTAGTCAGAGGACTACCAGATGTTACTTACAAGAAAAAAGGTGTTTGTGGACCATGTTAGAAAGGAAAGTAAGCTCGGAGCTTATTCAAGGACAAAGTTCAGAGATCCTCAAACAGGATATTGGACCTTCTTCATATGGACTTATTTGGACTAGTGGAGCCTGTTAGCGTAAGTGGGAAGAAATATTCCCTTGTGATCGTGGATGACTACTCAAGATTCACTTGGAGCATCTTCCTGGCCAAGAAATCTGAAACTCAAGCATTGTGAAGAAAGTGCAGAATGAGAAAAACTTAAGTATTGTGAAGATAAGATCTGACAGAAGAACTGAGTTTACAAACAAGTTTATCGAGAATTACTATTCAGAAAATGGAATTTATCGTGAATACTCTGCAACAAGAACTCCACAACAGAATGGTGTTGTAGAAAAAAGAAACAAGACTCTGAAGGAAGCTGCTAGGACAATGATTGTTGATGCTGGAATACCTAAGAGATTTTGGGCTGAAGCAACCAGCACATCATGTTATACGCAGAACAGATGTCTAATCAACAAAGATCACGACAAAACTCCCTACGAAATATGGTATGGAAAGACACCTAATATCTCATACTTTCACATCTTTGGATGTAGGTGTTATATTCTGAATAATGGAAAAAAATACCTCACGGCCTTCGATGAAAATTCTGACGAATGAGTATTCTTGGGATACTCTTCAACAAGCAAGGCTTTCAGGATCTTTAACAAAAAAGTTTAGTCGTTGAAGAATCAATTCATGTTGTGTTTGATGAACCATATTGTAATACTACTGAACTGGAGAAACTGATAGAAGACACATCCAAACTAAAAATCAAAGATCAGACAGTAAGATATATTAATGGAATCTCAGTACCCACTGAAGAAGCTACAACAACCAACGCACAACATACTGAAACAAGAAATGAAGTGGTAATGGAAGTTGATTAGCAAGCCAACAAGAATTAACAAACAAATAGCAGCACAAGACAGGATGCTGTTGAACAACAAAATATTGATCAACAACCAACATTTACCTTTGAACCTGACGGAACGTGGCTCAGAGATCATCCAAGAGAATTTGTGATTGGAGATATTAATGAAGGAGTAAGAACAAGAAGATCAAGACCTCAAGAAACATTGTTCACATGCTTCATTTCACAAACAGAGCCTAAAAATGTTGAAGAAGCACTCAAAGACAGTAACTGGATTCAGGCCATGCAAGAAGAACTAAGTGGTTTTGAGAGGAATCAAGTATGGAACCTAGTCCCATGGCCTAATCATCAAGGAGTCATTGGAACCAAATAAGTATTTAAGAAAAAGCTAGATGAATCTAGTACAGTGGTCAGAAACAAAGCAAGATTGGTTGTAAAAGGATACTGCCAGCAGGAAGAGATAGATTTTGATGAGACATTTGCCCCTGTAGCAAGACTTGAAGCAATCAGAATCTTTATGGCCTATGCTGCTCACAAAAGCTTCAAAGTGTACCAAATGGATGTGAAAAGTGCATTTTTGAATGGACTCCTATCAGAAGAGGTTTATATGGAACAACCACCTGGATTTGAAGAAGAAGAAACAGACAGAGTACTAAAATTGAAGAAAGCTTTATATGGACTAAAACAAGCACCCAGAGCTTGGTATGATACACTGTCCCTATACTTATTGAAAAATGGATTTCAGAAAGGGACAGTGGATAAAATTCAGTTCAGGATACTTGATGGGAACAACATACTGCTCGTACAGATCTATGTTGATGATATCATTTTTGGATCAACAAACAATGAACTCTGTGTTAGGATGTATACTGTAAGCCTAGCTTTTGTATAAACATCTTTTATTGAATGAGAATCACTTTGGTCATATGTTTGCATTTTATATATGTTTATGGATAACTTGGTGTGTGGTGCCACACAGAAGATCATGTTATCAGTTTCTTATAAATTATAAATAGTAGCTCACAACCAAGATGAATTTGGACAAATCATCGGAATGGTTGTAGTGTAGTTTGGTATTAGTCTGTCTTGACTATAAAATTACACTAGTACACTTTGTGTGTATTGAGCAGGACCATTTGAGGTTGTTCGTTTTATACTGACTATATATAATAGAACAAGACCTCTGTTATTATGGATGTGCGTTCTCTTAATCCCGATATAATAACAGCCACGTATACACAATATTTGTTTCTTTAATTTGCCAATGAGTGAGATTTATTTATTAAATCAATAAACTCGGTGAATTAGGAAACAGTATTGTCTATATGGTGTACTGTTGATTATAGAAGGAATCTGTGTCCTAATTATTTAGGATGATGATGTCCCCTTGAGGAGCTCATAAGGATTATCATGTAAACCCTGCAGGTGGATTTAATCTGACATGATAATAAAGTTGAGTGGTACTACTCTTGGAATTAGATGTTAATTAATTAAGTTGTCAGTAACTTATTTAATTAACGGACATTCGATATCTTAAACACAGGGAGATAAATGTACACATAATAAGAAGGAGCCCATATTAAATATGGGATTGGGACGGTAGTTCAATAATAATTCTTTAGTGGACTGAATTATTATTGATGGGTTTAAATTATGTGTTCGGGCTGAACACAGAATACTTAAGCCCATCAGGAGGCCCAACCCAATTCCTCCTCTAGGTCCCTGGTGTAGCCTATATATAGCTCTTTTTCTCAGCGCCTCAAAAACACAGATCACAGAAAACACGTGATAGTGAGAGAGAGAGCAGAACTGAGATTTCTCGAAGGATCGTTGGCCACGCAACGTTCGAGAAAGGCTGTAGGAATACATCAGAAGATCAAAGAGGTCTAGGGTTACGAAAGATCGATCTTTGGCTCGTTATTCTTCTAGATCGATCAAAAGGTATTTTTTTTTTCCACTGCGTTTGTTATATCTAGCATGAAACCGATTAATTAATTGCATATAGCTGGCGATCCTTCGGTTCCAACACTCTGTTCCAAATTCTCTTTACTCATGAAAAATAAATTTGAAATGAGCATGATGGGAGAACTCAGTTTCTTCCTTGGTTTACAAGTCAAACAACTTAAGGATGGAACTGTCATCAATCAAGCCAAGTACACTAAGGAATTAATAAAGAAGTTTGGCATGGAAAGTGGATCATCAGTAAGCATACCAATGGCCACATCTATCAGCATAAAGAAAGATGAAAATGGAAAAGATGTGGAAGTCACCAAGTACAGAAGACTTATTGGATCCCTACTATATCTCACAGCAAGCAGACCAGATATAGTATTTGCAGTTGGTGTATGTGCACGATTTCAAACAGCTCCTAAGGAATCACATCTTGCAGCAGTAAATAGGATCATTAAATATCTAAAAGGCACTCAAGACATCGGTTTGTGGTATCCCAAAGAAGAAGGATTCAATCTCAAAGGATACTCAGACTCTGACTTCGCAGGTTGCAAAATAGACAGGAAGAGCACAAGTGGTACCTGTCAATTTCTTGGTTAAAGACTTGTCTCTTGGTTCTGCAAAAAGCAAACATCTATTGCAACATCTACAGCTGAAGCAGAATATGTAGCTACAAGAAGCTACTGTGCACAAATTTTATGGATTCAGCAACAATTGAAGGACTATGGCATAACTGAAAAGGAAACTCCCATCCTTTGTGATAACACCAGCACAATTGCCATAACTCACAACCCGATCTTCCACTCAAGAACGAAGCATATTGATGTGAGACATCACTTAATCAGATATCATGTGGAAAAGAAGGACATCACACTGGAGAAAGTACATACAGACCTTCAACTTGCGGATATCTTCACAAAACCGCTTTGTGAATCAAGGTTCTCTATGCTAAGATCTGAATTGGAAATCATCAAGCTCTGAAGAATGAAGAAGAGAAGAACCCTTAGAGTAAGGGGGAACCTACTAATACCACTGTGACAGGATACTGATTCTCAAGGAAACAGATTGCCAAAAACAGTATCCTACATCAGAAACCTACTACACATGAAGCTACAAAAACACAGGTTACTGACTTAGGTTGCTAAGAACAACATTTAATGATCAATATTTATATGACTTTCAACCTCGTATCGTCAACAGTAACCTTGGATAATGATTAAGTGTGGCAACTTGGCAACTGCATTAAATACAAAAACCACTTTTTCAAGAGAAAAAAGAAAAACGCTGTTTTCCGTCTGACACAATCTCAATAATTACAGATTTGCCACTCTGTAATTCAAAATCTCAACTGTTGATCAAAACTGTCCTTTGAAATTCTCAATCTTATCCATTGATCAGTTTCAAAATATGGAAAGTTTTAAAACCGCAAAAAATACTTAAGCCTTTTCTTCATTAATCTATCTCCCTGTCTCCCAAATCCTCAAATCTTTTCTGGAATCAACTCTTCAAAGATCAATCTCAAGTTCATCAAAACATCTACCATGGTATCTGTAAGAGAAACCAAAGTTGTCGAAGGAAGATTGGTTAACACAATCGCACTTCTAGGAGATTAGTCCCCCTACGAAGACAAAATCCTTCTCAACGAAGTCTGGGATCACATCATCAGAAGCAGATTGGATGGATTGCTAACCACAACATACACAGGATACTCTACCTCATTAGTTGAGAAATTCTATGCGTTTGCATCACTATCAAAGGATGGAGAGACAATCACCTTCAAGATGGATAAAGATGATGAAGAAATCCAAACCCTAACTATAGAAGACATTGCCAGGACTTTTGGCATCTCTGATTCAGGAATGACATATTTTGACCTTACTACCTACGGGTCAAAATACTTAAAAGAGTGCTAAAATCAATTCAAGTTGGATTCTGTAGAAGAAACCTCCACTGGAAACTTTGGGAAAAAGAAGTTGAAACCTGCATACGAACATCTTCATGACATTCTAGTCCACACCGTTGAGGGACGATATGGAAGCTTTGACAAGTGTATAATAACTAGATTCAGGATGATGATTGCAGTAATCCGTGAGGAAGAAGTCGATTGGGCAGGAATCGTGTTTCAGAGAATCTGGGAAGAAGCTGTGAAAACCTCAACAGGGAGAGGATTTGGGATTGTTATTTCATCAATCTTGTGCTACAAAAACATTCCCCTGGAGAGAAGTGTTGCCTATGCACCAGGTTGGTACCTAGGTGTGAAGAAAGCTAGAGCAAAGAAAGGAGTCGCTCCATAGAAAAGGTACAAGTAAAAGGAGATTAGTCTCTCGAAGAAGAGAAAATCAAAGAAAAAAGCCCCAGCCCCCAAGAAGAAGAAAGCTACCCTCAGATTACAGGATTCTGATCCTAAAGATGAACTTACTGGTCCAACTGATGCTATTATCATAACAATAGTTAAGGAAGTTATTCCTGAGGAGGGTACAATACTTGACCAAGATCCTCCAACAGTATGCAATGAAGAACAGGATACTGAGCACCCTGTGGAACCCCATGATGATGAAGTCATTGTAGCAGAGGAACGTGCTACCTCACCTGGTGAAGGAATGGTAAATTGGAAGGAGATTGACATCCTCAACAGAATAGAAGATTCCATTGAGTCAATCAATGCTGATGATGCAGCAACAATATTGGATATGACAACGAACTCAATTTTCCAAGGATTCACTCACACTTTCAATAAGTGGAGAGAAATGAGACTGAGTCCTGCAAGGAAGCTCGTTGGATGGGAAGAATGGTTTCAAGTTGAGGATGTAATCCTGTCATGGATCAAGAACTTCACACAATTTGAAGATGAGAGTGTGGGACTGCTACCATACTTCAGACTGGAATTTTTGGTCAAATATGCTGATGAAGTTGTCAATCTTATACAGGAGAGATTGAACCAACTCTCCACCTACTGGTCAAATAAACAAGGAGATGATGGATTAATGAAAGATCGGTTAGTGACAACAGTGGAAGATATCACACAATCTTCAGGAACTGAGACTGTAAGGAAATTATCGGATGAAGTTGAGCTAGCAAGAGCTCAGTTAGCTACCTACTCAGTTGAAGAAGCTAACAAGAGGATACTGCAGCAATAAATTGAGATAAGCAGGAACCAACAATTCCTATCACCAAGAGAACTACAACAAGGAGAATCCAGCCCCACAGTTGCTGAATGAACTGTATCTCCAACATTCACAGGCATCACAAATTTCATAAATCCTAATGTTGAAGAACCTGATGAACAGCTACTGGAGTACTCTGTAACACCCCTATCATTGATGATCCTGATCATAGTTTTCAAAATGCCGATGAAGCAACCCTGGAGGAAGTTGTAGAGGTGGGACTCCCTGTGCTGGCAGATGCAGCAGCACAGATAGCTGATGTAGACCCTCAGGTAATTACAGAAAGAAATGCAGAAACAGAGGGGGAACCAGCTAAAAGAGATGGTGGAAATGAAGAAGTTGTTGAAGAAGAAGCAATTATTAAAGCACCAGTTGTCGAAGAAACCAATGACACAACACACATCAATGAGATTGAACAGGTTGCTAACAATACAACTGAGGAAGTTGCTGAGGTGATTACAATTGCACCTACTCTAGTAGTTGAAATCACTGAGGAAGCAGCAGTCGAAAGCGAGACGCATGAGATAGTCGGTTCCCAAGAAGCAAATGTTGTTGTTGAGCAGGTTGCTGAGGAAATTCAGACTCTAGGAGAACAGGTTGCTAATCCAGAAGCCATTGTTGAGACAGCCCCTGCTATAGATTCACATCATACTGTTGAAAAGAATGCTGATCTCCAATTAAGAAACAAAGAGCCTGTTTCAGCGTCCGCTCCACCACCAAACAACGATGGTAATGATTCATCAAGTGACACTGATGATGAGTCAACTTCTCCCCCACTCAAAGAGCCTGGAAAGACTCCTCTTACTCAAACAGTGATGATGAAGTATCTTGCCGCCAAACAAGCACAATCAAAATAGCAAGATGAAGAGGAAGCTAGAAGACATACAAGTCAAGCCTTGGTCGTGATTACTTCACAAGATCCTCAACCAGTGGTTGAGATTTTTACTAACCCTCAAGAGCTCACACTAAGGAGTGTGATGAATGCAGTTCAGGAACTGACAAGAGCTCTTAACAGGCATCTGACTAATCAAGTGGCTGCTGACAACAGTGAGTTTAAATCTTCTTTAGAAGATATAAAGATGACAATTGAAGCACTTTCAGGCACTATAAACGACAAGCTCAATAATGAATTCACTGCTCAAACCTTGTCAAGAGCCGCATTCGAAGGAAGACAGAAGATTGCCACCGCTGATTTGAGAACCGGATTGAAAGAAGTGAAGGACACTCAGGTTGCCCAGGACTTGTCCTGAATGACCTCAAAGAAAGCAACTCCTCACAAAGCAAAGACATTACTGAACTGAAAGATGGGTATAAGACCCTTGGAATGCTAGTAGGAGAGATGCGATATATTATGGGGAAAGTTCATCCTGCTGAATTTGCTGACGCCGCCAACCATCAGAATGTTGATTTTGATAATGCCAAAAAGGGGGAAGGAAATCAGAAAAAACAAGAAAAAGGGAAAAGAAAGCAGCAAGAACCTGATAAAGAAATCATTGAATCAACAGCAAGGGAGATTGCTGAGGATGATGAAGTAGAAGAAGATGGTCAGATTCCATTGACCAGAAGACAAAAACGAAAGAGATCCGACCCTGAACCTGGTTAGGAAGCTGGCTCGAAAAAGAATAAGAATGATAACGACGATGATGCAGATGCTGGAAGTACTGCTCAACTGCAGTAAGCAGAACTGCAACAACTCAAGCTGCTGCTCCTATAACAAGGCAAAGAACACAAAGACAGCAGACTGGAGGTGATAGAATAAAAGAATAGGGAAAACAGCAACAAGTTGCTGAGTTCAGAGCACCTGCTGATTAAACAGAACTGGAATCTAACTGGATTTCAAGGCTAGGAATAATTGGCAATGGAGTCTACAACACTAAGAGACACTCCTATCCAAATCAGGAAGCTCCAGATTTTAGAGGAGATAATGTTCCATCTCCCATTCTGGTTTTACTCGATTAAAAACCAGAAAACATCATTGACCCTACCTTTTGGAACATGGAAATCTTTGAGAATATAACTCTCCACCAGGATAGAAATCCTAAGTTTGAAGAAATTTGGAACTTCAAGAGATCAGCCTACATGAGATACTTCAGAGATCTGTGCAAAAGTGGCTACTTCAAAAAACACTCCTCATGTGAAAAAGCACTGAAAGAATATCAGTATCTGGCGAGAGAAGGGAAGCTACCATGGCAAATACAGCTGATCGAAAGACTAAAGAAGAGAGGACAACTTTTCTACTGTGAAGATTTTTGGCTGAGATGGATTCAGATTCCCAGGATAGCCAAACAACTTGAAAAGTCTTATCAGGATTCTATCTCGAACTGGTGGAGGGGCACGAAGTATGAGGAAGTAGTAAAACAGCATCAACATAGAGGCGTAGAAGACACAGACTCAAAGGAAGCTGTTTTAAATAAAATCTTTATTCTCACATTTCCCTTGTAAAAGAATCTCTACATTCTTTACTTTGAAATGTCATTGAGTTTTCACGCTGCCAACATCATACTTTCTCAGAAATCTGATCTTACCACTCTACTTTCTTTATTTTTGTATGGGTTTTGTCATCATCAAAAAGGGGGAAATTGTTGGGAAAATTACATGAAAGTTTTGATGAGACAATGTAATATTAGATGAGACTTTAGAGTACCCATTTTCCACGTTTTATAAGTAGATTATAGTCTGATAAGATTATTGCTCTTAGACTTGTATTCTAAGTAGTGTATATAAGAAAGATAGAGTATGCTGATCTTAGCAAGTTTCTGAAGATGGAGATTGTTGAAGTCTGTCCTTTTGAAGGAAGGTCAGAAAGCTGAAGAAGAAACCAGGATCAGTAAACAGATGAAACAGAAAGCATTGGAAATTGACTGCAGGTTTCAGGAACAGGTAGCTGTTCTGAGACAGGAAGCTGATGCAGATCAGGAAGTAGACACAAAATAGTAAGCAATCAATGCACCCTTTGCAGGTAGCTATAAGTTCTTTCTATCTTGTTAGTACAAGGTATAATGTTAATGTTGTACGAGGAATGGTTCATGTCTAGAATCCGTTAGATAGAGGTTTGTGCCAAGGCAACGAGGTGATACCACTTGGACCCGCGGCTTTGCAAAAACACTGTAGCCAAGGAATGACGCCATTAATGCGGATCAGAGAAGGACGAGGTTCTGTACTCGAAGTCTTCAGACGCATTAATTGTAATGATTTGCAAGACCAAATTTGAAATGCTACAAGGACAATGCCTCTCTTCAATAGGTATTTTTCTACTGATATAAATAGAAGGATAAAGTGACTATGAAGATAACTGAACTACTTGCTAATATTCTCAAGCCTTCAATCTCTCAAGCTTTTCTCAAGCTATTCAAGTTCAGTCACTCAACCTTCAAGAAACATCTATTCAAGCACTCGAGCTCTCAAGTTCAAGGCTGTCTTCTTATTGCACCATGTTGTGCGAAAACTAACACTACGTAAGTGCACGTATTCGTGACAAGTAATATAGTGAACTAAAAAGTTCGGATATCGAACCCACAGGAAAAATAATAACTATCTATCCTAAGTACCAGATTTTTACAACTTATGATCCTATCCAGCAAATTTAAACTAAGAGTTGGTTGGTTTAAACTACGAAAAACAATAAAATAGTGAATGCAATTAAGCAAGAAGAATCAAACTAAGATTTATCAAAATAAACAAACCTAGGATTTTATCTCCCCCTATGTGTTTTCAATCCCCCTCTATTCTCTTCTCATGCAAGATTCAATTCCCGATTCCTAACCTGAAATGCTAATATAATCATACCCCGTATCTACGTGATGCATGAATCTAAGGCTATGAACAATTTACTGTATTCCTACGCAATCAAATTCATAACAAAGCATTAAGCATAAATCTCAAATATGGCTTCCTAAGGCGAAATCTATATTCCTACGATTTCACATGCAATTAAACATTATCCTGTTCAATTAACTCGAAGGATCTTTTACCACAATTCTAATTATCAAACCAATCTTTCGATTTAAATTTGACAATAATATAAAGATACACAAATTGGCTAAATTCATGCACTTGATCAAGGACAAAAAGAAGAAGGAATCGTAAAATCAAACTTGCATTAGAATCGAAATAAAGGGTTTATAAATCACACATAGGGTTCGAATAAAACCTTAGAAAGGAAAGGTTCTAGCTACTCATGGTTTGATTAACAAAAGAATTCATAAAAACAACGAAAGGAAAATAAACTCTGGAATTGATGCCGATCTTCACTTCTTCGCTCGATCGTCTTGCTTCTCTCTTCTTGCTTAAGCTTGGTGTCCAAGATTGTGTTTCTCTAGGTCTTTTATATAGTTTTGATAGACACCAAAAGGAAAGGGAGTCCTCAATTAGTTGGAAGCATGAAAATCACACTTTTCTAACAAACTGCGCAACGGGTATCGCAGTATTGAGACAACGTGGTGAACTTCCTGGAGTCGGGTACCATGGTACTCAATATGGATATTGCGGTACTGACCCTATTTCTTCCATTTTTTGCCCGTTTTGTCTACTTTATGCCGTTTTCACCTCTTGTACCTATAACAACCAATATCTCGCAGTTACAAATCATTTAAGACCAAGATAATACGATAAACACACTTACGACCATGAATATTAAGTGTATTTCACACACTTAACACACCCCCAAACTTAAACATTTGTGCGTCCTCGCGCAAAGACATTCTTACGATATCAACGACACAACCAACAATCAAACCAACAACACAAAACAACCTCAAATCCCTAACGCCATATACACTTCAAGTCTCAACCTTTTAAAAAACTTAGCAAAAATCACATTCAACACAAATATCTCCCTTTCGACTCACTAAAAAACTCAACATCAAATTTTATATAGCCAACACATCCCGACTTCTTAAACATCAAATGAATTAACCATATCATTACACTGTGGGGTTTTTCATCAACTTAGCTAGTCAAGCATCACCATACCCAATATATCATCATAATCATCATCAACACATTGACATAATTAGCACTTTTTCTTTCATTTTTTCTTTTCATATGACTTTCTCGTTCGTTGAATCTAATGCAATCCACTGGGCTTTCTAATTGGTCCATGTAACAAACTTTCAACAAATGGCTCCCAAACCGGACGGTTTTAGGGCATTAGGTGTAAAACACCCCAAGGGTTTACTTGTTCAAACCAAAAAGGCTTCGAATCACACTTCCTCAACTTAGATATTTCACATATCAACTTTCTTTATCATTACCGTTTAACATTACTTAAGTGACCCATGTACCGAACTTTCAATCAACAATCCCAAGCCAGTTGGCTTTAGGTTGCTAGGCATAAAGATACCCCTAAGAATTTACTTATTCAAGTCACCCAAGCAACAAAAATGTGTCTTTAGCCATAGCCGAATTTTACACATTTCAAAGCAAAAACATATATTCAGTTCGCAATAACTCAACGTGCTAAGTTTTTTATCAATTCACCCACAAGTGCAACATCTAGTTTCAACCCTCAATGCTCAATAATCGAAATAGCCCACAACATAAAATCCAATGCATAAATCGTAAAGTAAAGCAAAAAAGTTCAAATTCATTGAATCATGCAATCAAGCTAAGCATTTCATATCATGACTCTCAATGCATATAACAATGGGAACTCGAAACAAAAAGACTCAACAACAAAGAAGTAAAGACTCGATAACGATAACAAAACAAGCCAACATCGACAAGATAGAGAAACCCACACCCAAACTTAAATGTGACATTGTCCTCAATGTCATTAGAACAAAGTTTAGAGGATATAATATACCTGATCAAATATCATGTGGCGAGAACTTGGGTTGCCTCCCAAGAAGCACTAAGTTTACGGTCTTTAGCCAGACTTTTTGTCAATTTTCTAAGTTAGTACGATCGAAGTTGGGTGGCACCCTACGTCACCACCATAATAGTGCTTCAATCGTTGCCCATTAACTTTAGAAGTCCTTCCTAATTCATTGTCCATTATCTCCATGGCTTCGTGTGGATACACATCGAGCCACTTGATGATTCTTTATTCTTTGAGCTCAAGTTTCGGCGGCTCCTCCACCGATGGTTGGACTGCACTTTTGGGCTTTAAAGATGTCTCCAAGCTTTCAAACTTCAGCCGAGGTTTTGACTTCGTCGAATCTAGGTAGGTTGCTTGCTTTTCAATTCTTTCATCCAACAACTCTTCACCTACAAAACGAGATGCTACCAAGGGATCCAATAACAGAGTATCATCAAGTAACGAGTAAATAACATCAACAGAAAATACTTCATGCGAATCACTTTGATGCTTGCGACTTTGATACACATTGAAAGTAATTTTCTGATCTCCTAAAGACATGGTTAATTCCCCTTTTGTAACATCTATCAGAGTTCCCCCATGGCTAAGAACGGTCTCCCTAAAATGAGAGAAACTTTTTTTTCCTCTTCCATATCAAGCACTACAAAATCTGCAGGAAATATGAATTCATCAACCTTCACAAGAACATCTTCTACAATACCCTTAGGATAAGAAAGAGATCTATCTGCTAACCTTTGGTCACAGAAGTAGGCTTAATCTTTCCTAAACCTAAACTTTTATAGATAGACAAAGACATGAGATTTATACTAACCCCCAAATCGATAAGTGCCCTCTGAAAATGTTTATCCCCAATCCTGATGAGAATAGTGAACCTTCTAGGATCCCTAAGCTTAGGTGGAAGCGGACGAGTGAGAATTGAGCTACACTGTTCAGTTAACGCAACCATCTCAAATTCACCTAGTTTTCTTTTCTTCGACAAAATATCCTTCAAGAATTTAACCCAACTAAGCATTTGTTCTAAAGCTTGAGCAAAAGGGATATTAATATGCAGTTCATTCAATTTTTTCAGAAAATTTTGATATGAAGCTTCAAGTTTAGCCTTTTTCAAATGTTGGGGAAAAGGTACCTGAAGGGAAGGCTTGAGCGCAACTTCCCTTTTTTCATTAGGCTCATCCATCAAGTTTGATGGTTCTTCTTGTACTTCTTTCTCAGCTCCCTTTACTTATATTTTATCCTTACCCTTGCTTGTGTTCCCTTTTCGAGGGACTTCCTCTAACTGTTTTCCATTCCTCAGGCTAATGGCTTGACATTGCTCATTCTTCCTAGGATCTTCTGTGTTAGATGGTAGAGATCCCGGTGGCCTATTGCTCATCTCTGCAGCGATCTGGCCTATTTAGTTTTCCAAATTTTGGAAGGAGGCTTGTGTCGTCGCGATGAATTGCGCTAACACTGAACCTAAATCTTCAACTGGAATTGGTGCAACTGTATTTGATGGTTGGAATCCTTGTTGCTGCTGAAATCCCTGTTATGGACATGGCTGATATTGTCCATGCAGTGGACATGGCTGAAATTGTGGTGGCTTATAGTAATTCTGACCCTGCTGGTTCCCTATGAAACTCTGCCGGAACTAACGATTTCCATTGTTCACATAATTCACAGTTGTTGGCTCAGCGACGCACTCATTGGTGTAGTGATTTCCAGCACAAATCTCGCAGCACACTGTAGTGGCTTCTGGACTGTATACAGCTTAAACTTGTTGTGTTCGAGATCCCTCTTCCAACTTTTGCAAAATTATCTTGTTCTGTTCTGTAAATTGCTTAGAGATGAGTTGATTTTGCAGATTTAGTTGTGCCATCTGCGCTTGCACAGTTGTCATCTGATCAACCTCGAACATCCCAGGAACCTTTGTTTTGCCACTTGTGTTTCGGCTAGGAAGCTTTGCATGTCGGTTATTTGAGAGATTATCCAGTAAAACTGTAGCATCCGGAACACTGAGGCCCAAAAAATTTCCATATGCAGCAGCATCGAGCACAGTTTGAGCATTCTCTTTCAGCCCCGTGTAGAACAACTGTATCTGACGTCATTTCTCTACTCCGTGATTTGGGCATCTTCTCAACAACGCCTTGTATCGTTCCCATGCCTCATATAACTCTTTCCCATCCTCCTGCAGGAATGTGTGAATTTGATTCTAAATTTTCTCTTCCTTTGCAGGAGAACTGAAGGTGGTCATAAAGAGCGCGCAAGCTGATTCCATATAGTGATGAAATGAGGTTCCAATGATGTAAGCCAAAAATGAGCTTGGCCTTGCAGAGAATGCTTGAACAAACGAAGTTGGAGTGCTTCAGGAGAGACTCCATTTTGCTTGTGGGAGTTGCAGATTTCCTGAAAATTCACCAGGTGAATGTATGGATCTTCGCCAGCTAAACCACTGAATAACCCGTTGTTTGCCAACATCGTCAGTAACCCTGTCTTGATTTCAAAATTGTTGGCATCGATGGATGGATAAAAGATGCTTGGCTTAAATCCGTCTATAGTTGGAACATAAAAATCCTGGATGGGTCGGGTGTTGTTATCCACAGGTAGAGCAGCTGGACGGGGTGGAATTGGCGGAGGTGGAACATTATTCACCTCGTTCAGCTCATTGTTATCTACTTGCTGGTCCATTGCTTGGTTCTCAACTTGATTCCTTTTGACTCGCCTGAGTGTTCGTTCAATCTCGGCATCAAACGACACTAGATTTTGTACGTCTTTTCTTCGCATAGACTGTACCTCCTACCTGAAATTCAAATAAACACTAGCTAGATAAAGAAAATTTGGTTAAATCTAATATCAAGAAAAACTAGACAGTTAATTATATTCCCCGGCTACGGTGCCAAAAACTTATTGTGTGAAAACTAACACTACGCAAGTGCACATATTCGTGACGAGTAATATAGTGAACTAAAAGTCCGGATATCGAACCCACAGGGAAAGTAATAACTATCTATCCTAAGTACCAGATTTTTACAACTTATGATCCTATCTAGCAAATTTAAACTAAGAGTTGGTTGGCTTAAACTACGAAAAACAATAAAATAGTGAATGCAATTAAGCAAGAAAAATCAAACTAAGATTTATCAAAATAAACAAACCTAGGATTTTATCTCTCCCTATGTGTTTTTAATCTCCCTCTATTTTCTTCTCATGCAAGATTCAATTCCCGATTTCTAACCTGAAATGCTAATATAATCATACCTCATTTCCATGTGATGCATGAATCTAAGGCTATGAACAATTTACTGTATTCATACGCAATCAAATTCATAACAAAACATTAAGCATAAATCTCAAATATGGCTTCCTAAGGCGAAATCTATATTCCTACGATTTCACATGCAATTAAACATTATCCTATTCAATTAACTCGAAGGATCTTCTACCACAATTATAATTATCAAACCAATCTTCCGATTTAAATTTGACAATAATATAAAGATACACAAATTGGCCAAATTCATGCACTTGACCAAGGACAAGAAGAAGAAGGAATCGTAAAATCAAACTTGCATTAGAATCGAAATAAATGGTTCATAAATCAGACATAGGGTTCGAATAAACCCCTAGAAAGGAAAGGTTCTAGCTACTCATGGTTTGATTAACAAAAGAATTCATAAAAACAACTAAAGGAAAATAAACTCTGGAATTGATGCCGATCTTCGCTCCTTCGCTCGATCGTCTTGCTTCTCTCTTCTTGCTTAAGCTTGGTGTCCAAGATTGTGTTTATCTAGGTCTTTTATATGGTTTTGATAGACACCAAACTAACAAACTGTGCAACGGGTACCGCGGTATTGAGACAACGTGGTGAACTTCCTAAAGTCGGGTACCTCGGTACCGAGATATGGGTACCGTGGTACTGAGGTGCAGACTCTAAACTTTGGAACTTTACTTCGGGTACCGCGGTACTGACCCTATTTCTTCTGTTTTTTCGCCTGCTTTATCTCTTTTATGCCGTTTTCACCTCTCGTACCTATAACAACCAATATCTCACAGTTACGATTCATTTAAAACCAAGATAATACGATAAACACACTTACGACCATGAATATTAAGTGTATTTCACACACTTAACACACCAGTTGAAGAAATCTATATACTTTTTAACCATTTGTTGTGTGCTAGGTTATTTTATTTTTTGTGTACTTAGTTGATAGGATTAGATCCTTGCTAAGTGTTAAGTCTTGTGTAGGCTTTGTAACTCTGTGTGAGTTTGGAACCCTGTGTGGGATAGAGCCTAGGAATCTGTTGATTCTAGTAGGTTAACTTGTGTTAGGAAGAGGTTTGTAAAGTTGAGGCTTGTAAAATGAACTGACTTAACAAAGTTCCTCATCTGGGAAGGAGTAGAGTGGACGTAGAAGGATTACACCACCTTCGAACCACTATAAGCTATAAGTGTTTACTTCTTTTATCTACATGTTGCATTGTATTGATATACTTGCTGCATACATCACCAGCATTCTGCAAAAGGTTTCTGTTAAAAGCATCTTTGTGCAAGAAAACTGTTTTCCAAAGGAAACTCTATCTTAAGTTTATTGTACTGCATACTGTGATACTGAGTCAGGAACCTGAAATATCATACTGTCAGGTTTCTAAATCGAGTCAGGTTACTGCATTCACTGTTGAATCAGGAACTTGATCACTGAAAAGTTTTTAAAAGTTCAAAATCGATAGAGGTTCATTCACCCCCTAAACCTCTGACCACTTGGGACCAACACAAGTGAACAAAATGAATGCTAACATGAAAGTACAATTGAGGTCTTTAAAGACTCAAATCGGTCAAATTGCAACCATGATTGGAGCACAACATCAAAGGGGGTAATTTTCTAGTAACACCGAAGTGAACCCGAAAGAGCATTGTCAAGCCATTCATTTAAGGAGTGGAACACAGTATGAAGGACCCTCCATGCCGGCTAAAATTGAGAAAGAAGAAGAGAATGAGTCGGAAGAGATCACAAAAGAAAATGATGATAAGAAAGAAAATGATCAAGGTATTCAAAATAAAGTTGAAACAACTAGAGCACCTATGACATTGTCATTTCCACGAAGGATGCAAAAATAGAAGTTAGATCGACAATTCAAAAAGTTTCTTGACATATTCAAGAACATTCATATCAACATTTCTTTTA
This sequence comes from Scutellaria galericulata, assembly GCA_946896805.1. Classification (NCBI taxonomy): domain Eukaryota; kingdom Viridiplantae; phylum Streptophyta; class Magnoliopsida; order Lamiales; family Lamiaceae; genus Scutellaria; species Scutellaria galericulata. The sequence goes on along the minus strand of OX335798.1, from coordinate 7,940,362 downwards.
CCGAAGTTTTGGAACAAATGCCGCATTATGCGAAGTTTTTTAAGGATATCATGTTAAGAAAGAGGAAGATAATTGATAATGAAATGGTCAACTTGACCGAGGAGTGTAGTGCGATAATCCAAAGAAAACTTCCACAAAAATTGAAAGATCCGGGGAGCTTTTCAATTTTATTTGATATCGGAGATGCAATGTTTGTTTCCAAAATTATTGTTGAAGATTTGATCAAATATTCAATTTCAAGATCCATATCGAAGACAAGAATTATAGAAATTCATTGAGATATGTATTTACTTTAATATAATTAAAATATATTTAATTTGTATCACTTTTTTGTATTTATATCTTGCATACATAAAATTTGTTGTTACATTAATGGTGACAAACCAGTGCCGAGTTCAGCATAAAACTTACACTCAAGTGAATTGAGATGATGCCTAAAAAGTATCACCAAAACTTCGGACGATGGGAAGGAAAAAAATGAGTAGTGGAATGAAGAGGAATTACAAAAGCTAGAGAATTTGTGTCTTTCCAAGAGTGGGAGGCTTAATTTATAGCTATATCAGTTGAATTGTTATGTAACCGTCGAAGTTGGAAGGTTGAGAGGCTCATGAAGATAAAAGGTCAAAATTCAAAGGCTTAGTTTATAGTCATTGTGTGTCTTTCTCAGGAGTGAGAGACTTAATTTATACCCATATCAGTTGACATGTTATGTAACAGTCGAAGTTGGAAGGTTGAGAGGCTCATGAAGATGGAAGGAGTGAGAGGCTTAATTTATAGTCATATAAGTTCAACTGTTATGTAAGAGTTACTTATGAAGATGAGAGGTCAAAAGTTAGAGGCTTAATTTATAGTCATTGTACGCCTTTCCCATGAGAGACTCATGAAGATGTTAAGTGTTAGATAAATAAAGTAGGTGTGGTGTACTTGAAAATGAATCAAAATAACAAACAGAAAAGTCGAGGTAAGAGTTAAACTTTTTCTCCGTAAGATGAAATAGCCCCATATTCAGTGCTTTATGGTCTACGATAAACGTGCCCAAGATACAACTTACTAACTTAAGGATCGCATGACAACAAATCCAAAAGTTTTTTTATGAACGAAAACAATACTTGAATTTTTTTAAGACAAGAAGAAGAGAGACTACAATTGCTAGAATTTAGAAATGCAAATCGTAGTAGAGTGAATGAAATGAATGAATGTGGGGTCTATTTATAGAAGTTGAAGTGGTGGTGTCTTTCCATAATAGACACCTTTTAGTTTGAAATGATGTCTTTTCATAATTAGATATTTTTTGGTTTAAATTAGTGTCTTTCCACAATTAGACATTTTTTAGCATGAAATAGTGTGTCTCACAATGATTAGAATTGATTGTATCCCTTTAATTTAGGTTGCACAAATTCAATTAAAATTCACATCTTTTCAAACCTTCGAACTTTTTCAAACCTTCACATCTTTTCAATTTAAGTTGCCAACTTTAAACATTAATTTCTCATTCATCTGAAATTGGATTTGAGAAAATAAATACTCTAAATTTATCTACTTGAAATGTAGATTTCAAAATTTTAACTTGTTTTCATTTTTAACAAACGAAACAACATATAATCGTTGGTCAAAGATTGGTCAACACCAACATTTCCAAACCAATTTCTAACAATCCCCCACATCAAAGTTTGATGTGGGCTCTTACCAAATCATAGTTTAAGCCCAAAATCTATTGTAGGGGCCAAATTATATTTTAATTGTGGTTTTTTTGTGACCTGAAATTATGATTTGATGACTATAATTTAAGGAATTAATTAAATTATTGATTTTGACATAAGTGGATTTAATTCAATATGGTTAAAATTGTTGGTTCAAAGTGGTTCAGAGGTTTAGAGGGGGATGAATGAACCTTTGTCGATTTTTAAAAATTTGTTTGAACTTGCAGTGTTTTATTCTATCATAAAATACAGTACAGAATGTAGTACAACGTGCTGGGTGAGAATGCAGCCCAGCTTACTATACCAGAGTTCTTATGTAGCGGAAACTAAAAATTTTTGACGGAGTTTCTTTGGAAAATCTTTTCTAAAGAATGGTTTTTGGAAAACTTTGAGTGCTAAATGATATGATATAGAATGCAACACAAAATAATCATAGAGATGTTAAGAGCTAAAGATAAACACACAAGGCTTATAGTGGTTTGAAGGTTGTGTAACCCTTCTACGTCCACTTTACTCCTTCTCTGAGGAGGAACTTCATTATGTAAGATTGTTTTACAGGACTCGACCTTACTATCTATCAACCTAACAAGTTTTTCACCTACTAGGATTCAGCTCCCATACAGGTTGCTTGAATCAAACAGGCTCCTACTAACTCAAACAGAGTTGTTGCCTTAAAAACTTAAGATAAACATACTCAGTAAGGATCTAAATCCTATCAACTGAGGACACCACTAAAACAACCTAAGCACACAACACAAAGGTTAAAACATATAGTTTTTTCTTCAACTGGTTCTTGAAGTAGTCTTCATGATTCTTGAGCTTGGTGGTTCGAAAGCTTGACTGCTTCTGATAAGTGTCGTTTTTAACATATTTTTGGGTATGTTTATGTATTCGTTTGAATATGTTTAGATACGTTTTTATGGTGATTTATGATGTTATATTGTATAAGTTACATTTGACTAGTTTATGCTTAGTTTCATGATTTTGATGAGAAAAGTACAAGTTTCAAGTGTAATTGATAATCAAGGAAGAAGTCGTGGAAAAACGAGGAAGAATAGGAGTTGAAATAAGAGATCACGTGGAAGAGTTGGTGGCGCACAGTCTGGTCGTGCCATGCAGCACGACTGTACGCCATTATGCAGTGAGTGTCCAATGACGGGGCACAACCATGCCCCACAGCACGGTCAATGTCGTGCAAACACCAATGACCCTAAGCAGGGCACGGTCGACCGTGTCGTATAGCACGATCGTGCCCGGGAGAACAGGAATACGTGAAGTTTTGGATTTTCTTGGATAATCTTCACCTGTTACTTCACTTGGAAGATTCTCACAACAATATAAATACTCAACATGAATGAAAGAGATTCATATAGAGAAAAACACGAGAGTCTGAGAAGCATCGAGAGGATTTGAAGAAGAATTCAAGAGATCGAGGGATCGCGAGATCGTCGTCAATAGAGTTTTTATCTTTTCTTCCTTTGTTGAATATTAGTAGATATGATATTTCCAATCTTGTCTATGAGTTTGTTTATAATCATGTCTAGCTAATTTTCTAGGGTTTCTAGGGCTTGTTAGTAATTTAATTCGAATCTTGATGGAGCTTTAATTTCAATTCAATGTTCATGATCGTTTATCTTATTTGTGTGTTTATGATTTGATTGCTTGTTTGGTTATGTGGCCAGTAACTGAGCATGTTTTAGTAATTAGATCAAAATTCGGGAGATGAGATTTAATTATGGAAGAATAAACACATGACACATAAAAAGACTTAGATCGGGAGATTAAGGAATTTATGTGATGGGAAATCAATCTTAGGTACTTTCGGGAGTTATTATGTTTCAATCAGATTGAGTAGGGATACCTCTGGTGGCATAATAATCAACCGGTTAACTGACTCGGGAGAGCTGTTAATTGATATATGTGATTGCTCATATAGGATGATTGATTAATGAACTTGAATTGGTTAAAGTGATGTTTTGATGAGAATTAGATGAAAGCATGTCCTAGAACCTGTCTTAGATATCTGTTATTCTTGAGTGAATTTATCTGCTTATTTACTTTTCCATTGAGTTAATCTAAAATTGATGAAATTTGATTTTCCTAGATAAAATTAGGAACTGAATTTGAGTAGTTAGTTAGTGCCTAGATAGACAGTCTCTGTGGGATCGACCTTGCTTACCGCTTCTACATCCTACACTGTACACTTGCGGGAGTTTCTAAAAGAAATTAGTGAACAAGTTTTTGGCGCCGTTGCCGGGGACTGGAGTTTAGGAATAATTAATATTCGAATTCTGTTTTTGTTTTTAGTCTAGGATTTTTTTTTGATTTTAAGAGTCACTGATACTTGTCTTTTAGGTGTTTTGAGATTGTGCATGAACACTCGCTCTAAAAAGGCAAACTTGATTGCACTAGATTTGGAGATTGAAACAACTTGCAAATGTAGTAAAACACGAAGACAACTATTTGCTCCAACTCAGATAGCTGAAGATAATCCAGAAGAGCAGGTATTGAACAATCAAGAAGGAGTGAACCAAGCACCACCAGTTGGTGCTTAGAGAGCCATCATAGATTATTTTCAACCAAAACAAAATGGAAGGGGGTGGTGCGACCACCTATTCAAGCAAATAATATTGAGTTGAAGCCGGTTCTGATCAGTATGGTTCAACAGAATCAGTTTGGGGAAAGCCATTTAGATGACCCCAATACGCATCTAGCGTAATTTCTCGAAGTTTGTGACATGATCAAGTTGAATGGCGTTTCTGATGATGCCATAAGACTTCGATTGTTTTCGTTCTCTTTACGAGATAAAGCGAGGCTATGGTTCAACTCACTCCCTCTAGGCTCAATTACTACATGGGATGGATAAAGTAGTAAGTTTTTATTTAAGTATTTTCCACCAAGTAAGACGTTGAGCCTGAAAAGTGAGATTACACAGTTCAAGCAATTTGATGGGGGAGTCCTTGGGCGAAGCTTGGGAAAGATTCAGAGATATGTTAAGGAGATGTCCCCAGCATGGATTGTCGGAAAATCAACAAGTCAGTTTCTTCTACAATGAATTGTTTGGATCAACGAGAGCTATGATAGATGCAGCGGTAGGAGGAGCGTTGTTGGCCAAAAGCCCGGAGGATGTGATTTATATTTTGGAGAAAATAGGAACAAACAGCTACTAATGGTCGTCTGAGAGAAACACATATAGGAAAGTGGCGGAGATTCAAAGTCAAGACCAATTGTCCGTTTTATCCTCACAAATAGCAGCTCTCATAAATCAAGTATTTGCGCTGGCAAAGATTCAAACTCAAAACGTGGGAAATGTAGGGAGTCGAAGATGTGATTTCACGCAACAAGAGGAAGTAGAAGAGGTCAACTATATGAATGGGTAAAATTACAACAACCAAAACTTCCGAAATAGGGGCATGTATCAGTACAAACATGGTGGGCGAATCATGAAAATTTTTCTTATGCAAATAATAAGAATGTTCTGCAACCCCCTCCGGGTTTTTCTGTTACAAATGGAGTTATCGATGAACCAAAGAAGCCGGCACTAGAAGATTTGGTGGGTGCAGTTGTGAACGAATCACGAGATAGATTAACAAGAATTGAAGAAAGATTTGATGCACGGATGAAAGCTTTGGAGTTACAAGTCGGGCAGATTTTCGAGTACATAGGGAATCAACATAAAAAGGGTTAATATCCAAGCACCACTAAAATAAATCCAAGAGAGCAGTGTTTGGCAATTCAATTGCGAAGTAGAATGGAATACGAGGGGCCAAGCATGCCGGTGATGGAGGAAGATGAAAAGGAGATGAATAAGAAAGAAAAAGTGGTGGAGAAATAGGAAGATGAAGTCGAACATAAAGGGGCTAAGAAGCCAAAATCAAATTGTAAACCTTCACTTCCGTTTTCAATTTCTTCTCTTCCTTTTCCAAAACGGTTTCAAAAGAAAAGGCTAGATGCTCAATTCGCTAAATTTCTGGAAATTATCAAGAAAATTCACATTAACATTCCTTTTGCAGACGCTTTGGAACAAATGCCGAACTATGCAAGATTCTTGAAGGATGTAATATCAAAGACAAGGAAAATAGCGGAATTTGAAAGAATGAATCTTACGGAGGAGTGCAGTGCGATCTTGCAACAAAAGCTGCCATAAAAGCTTAAAGACCCGGGGAGTTTCACAATTCCTTGCGCAATTGGAGGATCGAGTTTTACTAAGGCTTTGTATGACCTTGAAGCGAGTATAAATTTGATGTCGCTGTCCATATTCAAGAAGCTTGGTCTTGGTGACGTGAAGCCTTCCACCATCTCATTGCAATTAGCGGATAGGACAATAACTTATCCTAAGGGAATCATCGAGGACGTGCTAGTCAAAATCGGTCAATTTATCTTCCCGGTGGATTTTGTGGTTCTCGACATGGAGAAAGTTCATGATGTGCCCCTGATTTTAGGGCGCCCATTCTTAGCCACGGGACGAGCGTTGATCGATGTACAAATAGGAGAGCTCAGCCGTCGGATGAAATTTGATGTGGAGATCAAGGAAAAATTCCCTCCATAAAAGGTACGTTTTCATCTCGTCTGGCTGAAGACGTTAAACTTAGCGCTGTTTGGGAGGCAACCCAATTAGCCATTTCTTTCCAAGTTTTGAGTCTTCTTTGGAATTTTCGACTTTAAGTTTGGGGGAATGGTTTGCATCACATGAGTAGTTGCATTATAAATTTATTGTTTTAACATATTTACTTTGTTTTAGGATGATAGATGATCTTGTGATTAGAAGATATGAGTGAATTCTTGAGCGATAAGAAACATGAAATGAGTAAAATGAACGTAGGGATATATTTCTTGATTGAAGTTGAAAGTTTATTTTGAATTTTTTAGTGAATATATTTGAGCATGCAATGATTGTGTAGTTTTGAGGAGTATGAAAATAAGCTTGTGAGATTTGAGCCTTGACTTGATATTACACCAAGTCTTATTTTCTTGATTGTGTGGTTATCGATTGTCTTGTATATACCTCTAGAACTTGCTTTGGTATCTCCTTCAAGGCTACACGTATGTGTGAATTTTTGAAAATGATATAAGGCCATCTTTGCTCTGATTAGTCACTTAGCCAAATAATTTCTCACCAAATTCGATACATTTCCATAGTTAGCCTTGTTGAGCTTTTAAGCCTTATTTTTTTCGTAGCCAAATAATTGAGTAAATTACCAGCTTTTATTTTGAGCTTACCTATGATTTTGAAGCTCAATTGGGAAGTATATGTGGAGTCGGAGAAAGAATTTGGTGGGGGATATCAAGGAAAATTGATGAAAGAGAAAAAAAAAGAGACCAAGTGTGAAAATGAAAGAAGAGAAAATATATACTTGGGTTGAAGAGGTGATTGTAGGAAGGAAAATTTTTGCATGAGTTGTGCCTAATTTTGATATGTTTTAGATTTTTAGTTGAGTTGTGCCTTTTCTGGAACTCAATTGAATAATTATTATTTTTGACATATCGCTGGAACTCATATATTGGGAGAAGTGGTCATTTGAAAAGACCTCATGAAGATAGAAAAGTTCATGATTTGAGTTGAAATTTATGGTGGAGCTTCAAATATCTACTTGAATAGTCACTTTTATCCAAATTTTTCCTACCTTGTCCAAAGAACCTCATTGCGTCCAAATAAAGTCCTTATTGATTCTTAATATTCACATGTACAAACGTGGTGGAGAAGTGAGACGATTTGCAAGCTTATGGTAGGTTTTACTTGATTTATCGATTTGAGCATATACACGTCCTAAATTTAAACACTTTTGAGCGTGAGTGATACACTATTACCTTGTGAGGTTCATGACTCTTTGAAAGTACATGGTTATGAATTGTTTGAAGTATTTATTAGAAGTTTGGATGAATTTTTTATAACAATTAGTTGTATATGATCGATAGTTTGATTTACTTAAATTCATGGTTCGTGTTTCTCTAGTTGCTTGCTTAGTTATCTTTATGAGTGTTAGTTGAGTAGTTGATGTTACTTGAGGATGAGCAACAATTCAAGTTTTGGGGATTTGATAAGTGTCGTTTTTCACATATTTTTGCGTATGTTTATGTATTCGTTTGAATATGTTTAGATACGTTTTTATGGTGATTTATGATGTTATATTGTATAAGTTACATTTGACTAGTTTATGCTTAGTTTCATGATTTTGATGAGAAAAGTACAAGTTTCAAGTGTAATTGATAATCAAGGAAGAAGTCGTGGAAAAACGAGGAAGAATAGGAGTTGAAATAAGAGATCACGTGGAAGAGTTGGTGGCGTACAGTCTGGTCGTGCCATGCAGCACGACTGTACGCCATTATGCAGTGAGTGTCCAATGACGGGGCACAACCATGCCCCACAGCACGGTCAATGTCGTGCAAACACTAATGACCCTAAGCAGGGCACGGTCGACCGTGTCGTATAGCACGATCGTGCCCGGGAGAACAGGAATACGTGAAGTTTTGGGTTTTCTTGGATAATCTTCACCTGTTACTTCACTTGGAAGATTCTCACAACAATATAAATACTCAACATGAATGAAAGAGATTCATATAGAGAAAAACACGAGAGTCTGAGAAGCATCGAGAGGATTTGAAGAAGAATTCAAGAGATCGAGGGATCGCGAGATCGTCGTCAATAGAGTTTTTATCTTTTCTTCCTTTGTTGAATATTAGTAGATATGATATTTCCAATCTTGTCTATGAGTTTGTTTATAATCATGTCTAGCTAATTTTCTAGGGTTTCTAGGGCTTGTTAGTAATTTAATTCGAATCTTGATGGATCTTTAATTTCAATTCAATGTTCATGATCGTTTATCTTATTTGTGTGTTTATGATTTGATTGCTTGTTTGGTTATGTGGCCAGTAACTGAGCATGTTTTAGTAATTAGATCAAAATTCGGGAGATGAGATTTAATTATGGAAGAATAAACACATGACACATAAAAAGACTTAGATCGGGAGATTAAGGAATTTATGTGATGGGAAATCAATCTTAGGTACTTTCGGGAGTTATTATGTTTCAATCAAATTGAGTAGGGATACCTCTGGTGGCATAATAATCAACCGGTTAACTGACTCGGGAGAGCTGTTAATTGATATATGTGATTGCTTATATAGGATGATTGATTAATGAACTTGAATTGGTTAAAGTGATGTTTTGATGAGAATTAGATGAAAGCATGTCCTAGAACCTGTCTTAGATATCTGTTATTCTTGAGTGAATTTATCTGCTTATTTACTTTTCCATTGAGTTAATCTAAAATTGATGAGATTTGATTTTCCTAGATAAAATTAGGAACTGAATTTGAGTAGTTAGTTAGTGCCTAGATAGACAGTCTCTGTGGGATCGACCTTGCTTACCGCTTCTACATCCTACACTATACACTTGCGGGAGTTTCTAAAAGAAATTAGTGAACAGTTTCACTTGGAGGTTGAGTGACTGAAAATTAGAGAGTAGGAAACTTGAGAACTTGTTCTTGTGAGAGTATGAATTTAGGGTATCAATTTTTCAATGCTTACTTCAGTTGACCCTTCCTCTATTTATAGATGCAAGAAATATGTCCATTGAAGAGAGACATATTTCATTTGAATTTGAATTCTCTTCAATTGTCCTTGAGCTCGCATTAATTGTCCCTGAAATTTTGAGAATGATTTTCTTATCTTGTTTTTCAGGTCATTTAATGTGGTTGTACTAATTTGCAGGTTAGTTGCACTCTCTCAGCCCACATGTCAGCAGGATACTGGTTCTTGGTACTCTTGATTACTATGTCTCTACTGGTTAGTTTTGACAAGATGGTTCCTCGTACTACATTATTGTGCTTGAATGTCTATTCTTTCTTTTAGTCTTCTTTCAGTTTTAGAGTTCTATGCCAGCATACTGCAACCTACCACTATAATGCAGCTTTCTATTTGCCTTGTTGTATCCATTCTGCTTGTTGTTTGCTGCATTGGACTGCATATAGTATGCAAATACTATAATGTGTCCAGTAGAGGCTTTCCTGCTGCATCCGACTGCCAAAATAAACTTTCTTCTACTGAATTTTCGAAATTCTCCATTCTTTAGCTTCGTCTTTAGGACTCAAAATTATTCTAAGTTTTCACTTAAACAAAGTGAAATATGGGGTACTCTAATATCTTATTACAATGTTGTTTTGTCTCATCAAAATCTAAATATGAATTACCTAATAATTTTCCCTTTTTTTATGATGATAAAACATTTACATTATACAATTCATTGCAAGAATTCAGTGTAACATGCAACATATACTTTTCATACATTATATAGAGATGATTACATAATACAGAGGTTCTTCATGCATTGGTTTAGCCGAGCTAGCATCCTATCTTATAAACTAACAACACATAAGCTCAAGCATATATTTCTAGCATGTTTTCCTACATCAGACTGTAAAATGCATGAAGTTCACAGAATGTGAACCTGTTCCATCAGCAGTAACTTGATTATATTAGAAGGTAGAGTTTACAAGTTACAAAAGAAGCTTATATAATGGTTTACAAAGAAATGCAGTAAGTTGTTGGCATATCAGTTGAATTATTATATAACAGTCAAAGTTGGAAGGTTGAGAGGCTCATGAAGATGGAAGGTCAAAAGTCAAGCTTAATTTATAGCCATTGTGTGTCTTTCCCAAGAGTCGGAGGCTTAATTTATAGCCATATAAGTTGAATTGTTATGTAACAGTCGAATTTGAAAGGTTTAAAGGCTCATAAAGATGGAAGAAGTGGAAGACTTAATTTATAGTCATATCAGTTAAATTGTTGCATAATAGTTGCTCATGAAAATGAATCGTCAAAAGTTAGAAGTTAAATTTATGGTTATTGTGTGTCTTTCCTACGAGAGAGGCTCATGAAGATGGAAGTGTTGGATAAATAAAGTGGGTGTGGTGTACTTGAAAATGACTCAAAATAACAAATGAGAAAGTCAAGGCAAGAGTTGGACTCTTTCTCCGTAAAATAAAATTATCCCGTATTCATTGTTTTATGGTCTACGACAAACGTCCCCAAGATACAAAGACTTAATAACTTAATAATTGCAGTATAATGAATCCAAAATTTTCCAGACGAACAAAAATGATATTTGGAACTTTCTAAGATAAGAAGAAGAGAGACTACAATTTCTAAAATGCTAAGTAGAAGAGAGACTATTTATAAAAGTTGAAGAGGTATGATGTCTTTCCATAATAGATACATTTTAGTATGAAATGTGTCTTTTCATAATTAAATATCTTTTGGTTTGAATTAATGTCTTTTCATAATTAGATATCTTTTAGTATGTAATAGTGTGTCTCACAATGGTTCGGATTGGTTGCATCCCTTTAATTTGGGTTGCATTAGTTCAATTCAAATTCACACATTTTCAAACCTTCACACCTTTTCAATTTAAGATTCAACTTTAAATATTAATTCCTCATTCATCCGAAATTATATTTGAGAAAATAAATATGCTTAATTTATCTACTCACAATGTAGACTTCAAATTTACAACTTGTTTTCGTTTTTGGTCTCATATGAAGATGGAAGGTCAAAAGTTAGAGAGAGAGAGCTTATATGAAGATGGAAGGTCTTAATTTATAGCCATTGTGTATCTTTCCCAGGAGAGAGCCACATATGATGTAGGCAAAAGCGTTATAAAAGAAGATTACGATCCGTCAATTTTGAGAATACCAGAAAGTAATAACAATTTCAGAGAAAACTCTTTTTTTATTTCATAAATCAATCAACTCCATAGAATAGTACACATAACTCCTATTTGTACTAATATAACCCTAGGATCCTAATAGATAAAGATAAAATTAAAGATATTATAAAATCTATTCAAATCTTTCATCATATATATTTGATCTTCAATCTCCATTATTCTTCCCGTCTTGGAAATGATTTACTGAATCGGAATCAACTTCAGAAGTAGACAAAAAAGTCATGATGGGGCACGTGGAATCTTTGATAAGAACAGAAGTTGAGTACCATCATCCCAATATTTGTAAACCACCAAATACTCTTCTTCTATAATCTTATTGGACTTGCTCATCCATATGTGGAACCTTTCGAGATCTTGGAACGGATTAGAAAAGTCACGTATTGTTTAGCCTTGCTGCCGAACTTCGCCGGCATACACAACGTTTTCCATGTATCTATGTTGTGAAAGTATGTTTTCGATCCAAGCCACGTGATCAACCAAGAAAGCATAGGGATCAAAAAAGGATTTAACCCATGAAGAGGATTCAGTGGCCATCTTGGATAGAAAGACTACCAAGTTAAGGGTATGTTTGTTTCGGGTTTATGTAGGATTGGGGAAATCCGGGTTTTGAAATCCTGAGATTTGTAAATAAAGGTGAATAGTTAAAATCTGTGTTTGTTATGAGATTTTATAGGGTATGATTATTACTGTAGATGTCAAATCAATGCTGGAAAAGTTAGTAAGTGTAATATTATATTATTAGTTGATGTAATAGGTTGGAGTATAGGGTTAATTATTGTGTTTTTTTAAATAGAGTAGGATTTTGGTATATTTTATAATCCTTGACTTAAGTCCGTAAACAAATAAGGATTTGAGATTTTAAAATCCTAAATCCGGATTTGTGAAACCCGAAACAAACATACCCTAAAGAATCGAGAAAATGCCTTAGTGAAAATTCAGTAGAGCCGTCATGGAAGGGAAGAAACAACATGGAAACGAGAAGATGAGATCCTAGCAAAGCACCCAATTTTACCGTTTTTAGTTACGCTTCTAAATTTCGAGGACAAAATCTTTTTTAAGGCGGAAGGGATGTAACGCCTAGGATAAAACGATACATAATTGGCTAATTAAGTAATTAAATTCCTAATTGTTTGATTTAATTACGTGCGTTTCAAAAGAACGAAATAATGCATGATTAAATTATTGAAAGTATAGTTTAATCAAAAAACATAGATTATAATTTACTAATAAGTATCATAGTCGAAAAATCGAAAAGATAGAAATAAAAATGAGACCAATCGGAGACCCGTGGACCAAATTACGAAGAATACGAAAAATTGAAAGTTGTATATGTAGAAATCGAATCGTAAATGGAATAATTGACAAAAAGTGAAAAAGGGTAAGATATTTTCTTCTTTTTCTCTCTCTTCTCTCTCCTTTGTTTCCGACTGGCGGTCACCGCCACCACCGACACCGACGCTGGAGCTTCTGGCTCTGTTTCGACCAATCTTATCACAGTTAAAAGCCTTCATCGAGCCTGTTCCAGATCCGGGCTCAATTTTCCTTTTTTACATCGCCTTCATCGGGAAACGGCCGGCAAACCCTCTTTCTTTCTCCTCTCTTCCTCTCTCTCTCCCGTCCGATCTCTCTCTCTTTCTCTCTTTTTCTCTCTCTCCCTCCCCTCTACTGTCCATCGCCTGCGTGTGTGTGGGTGCTCACGGCGGCGCCGTGGTCTGGTGCGCATGTGTGCGTGAGTCATGTGCATGTGTACGTGTTTGGGGAGGAGGGGCGCCACCGTGTGTGGTGCCGCCGTGTTGGTTGTTGTAGGTGGTGACGTGTAGCACCGCCATGCTCACTGCTTTGTCGCCGGTGACGGGAAATCGCCGGCCGAGGTTGGGTGTTTGGGGGTGGCACTTGCTGCGCCACCGTTGCTACTGTTGTTGTGTGCGCGCCGGGTGAGTTGGGCGCTCTGTGGGCTCGCCGGGTGGCGTGTTAGGCGCGCTGTGTACGTGCCGGGCATACGACAAGGGCACTGTGTGCACGTGTGTTTGTGTGTGTGTTGTCGTGTCGCCGACGATAGGATGTTGTAGGCCGGAAGTCGGGTTATGTGTGTGGTGACGGGGCGGGATTTTATTCAAAGTCAACTATTTCCTTTTTATTTACAAAAACACCTCTACACCTTTAAAAGATCCATTTTAACTCATTTCTCTTCCGTTTTAGCTCGTTCTTCCTGTGATCGAATCCTAATTGATCCCTTTCAACCTTATAATCTCTAAAGCTTTCATTTCATTTCATTTCATTTTTCCTATCACTTCTTTTTTTAGAGAGTTTATATAATTAATGCATACGTAATTAATGTATACGTAATTAATGTATACGTAATTAATGTAATATGAAACTGAGAAACCACTTTACATGTGTAGACTCTCAATCAGAACAAACATCTTAAAACTTGATATTTGATTTACACGCGGATTACCACTAAACAAGGTGAGGGTAACTTCTAATCTCTAAATGTTTATGTTTTCCGTATTTGATATATGAATTGTTGAACCCTATGTGCCGTGATTATATGTTGTGAATACTGTGTTCATACTATTATATTTTGAAAGGACTAAGGTCCATATTTATGCCTCGGAGGGACTAATGGTCTGTAAAAAACGCTTCAGAGGGACATGTTGTCCGTAAAAAGCCCCAACGGTATAAAAACCATTATTATATAGGGTAAGACGGGAGATACCCGCACCTATTTGCAATTATGTGCTATGCATTCTATGTGCCGTGTCTAATTACCGAACTTATATATATTTGATTTTTTTAATTGTTTAATAACTTTAAAATATGGAAATTACTCCCACGAGTTTATTCAACGCACTCACCCCATGTGTATTCACGCTACAGGAAACAATGAAGTGGAGAAGCGTAGCGAGAGGAGTGCCATATCAACTGTGTCCTTTTTTCCCTTTTTGTCTTTTTTGGATTTGTTCTTTAAACAAAGTTGATCGTTTGTAAAAGTTAAACTGTTCTTCTATGTTATGGATCATGATGGTTTTCCGCTGCTATGTTTTCAATGTTTTCTCCCGGCTATGTGCCGAAGGTTTTAAATATGTAAAATTGTATCTTTAACTATTTTTGAAGTTTCTGTTTTAAAATGTACGTCTCTTTTCTCTTTCTTCCTACACGCCACAAAGAAAACTCTAATATTTTAAGTATGAAAATGGGGCGTGACAAAAAATGAAGTAAAATTCTTCATAATAATAATATAAGTCTTAATAATAGAATTTCTATTATAGAAAATAAAAATTTTATAAAAATGAAGAATAAGAAGAAAAATAAGAAAATTTCTTGACTTTAATAAATGAGGATAATTCTCTAAAATTAAGATAATGAATATTATTACATCAAAAAAATGATATATAAAATTACTCTTTTAATTGATAAATATTATCAAAAGGAATTCATTGTTATGCTTGATAGTGGTGATGATTTAAATGTTATTCAAGAAAGATTAATTCCTTCAAAGTTTTTTCATAAAACAACACACTCTCTCTCACATGCAGGAGGAGGTTCTCTAGATATTAGTTATAAACTACTAGAAACTCTAATTTGTAAAAATGGAAGTTGTATTCCTACTAACTTCTTACTTGCAAAAGATATTTCAAGCCAACTTATTCTTGGTCTTCCTTTTATTCTTAGTATATATCATTTAACTCGTGTTGATGAAAAGGGTATAATTGGTACTTTTAATAACAAACCAATTATTTTTCAATTTATTAATAAACCTGTCCAAAAGGTTCTTAATGAAATAAAAGAACAAATGGATAGAAAATTATTTCATGTCAATTCTTTAAAAGAAGAAATTAATTCTCTCACTATTGATGAAAAATTAAAATTTTCTAAATTACAAGATAAAATCAAACTTGTTCATAATAAGTTTTCTCTTGAGATATGTAATGATCACCCAAATGCCTTTTGGGATCGAAAAAAATATATTATGTCTCTTCCTTATGAGGAAGATTATATAGAGAAAAATATACCTACGAAGGCTAGATTTTATCAGATGAATGCTGAATATCTAAATTTTTATAAGCAAGAGATAAAATCTCCCATTGATAAAGGGTTAATAACCCCTTCTAAGTCTTCATGGTCATGTACGGCTTTTTTTGTTAATAAACATTCAGAAGAAGAACGAGGTGTGCCTAATGTCGTCATAAATTACAAACCCTAAATAAGGTTTTAAAATGGATTAGACACCCTATTCCTAATAAAAAAGATCTAATAGATGGGCTTTTTGGAACTCTGATTTTTTCAAAATTTGATTTATATCAGGATATTGGCAGATCCAGATAAAAGAATCTGATAGATATAAAATTAGTTTTAATGTTCTAATAGAACACTGTGAATGGACAGTTTTACCCTTTGGGTTAAAAAATGCTCCATCATAATTTCAACTAATTATGAGTGATATATTTATCCTTTTTAGTAATTTCATAATCGTTTATATTGATGATATTTTAGTTGTGTCTAAGGATATTGAAACTCATTTTAAACACTTAGAGATATTTAAAAAAGTAATTATTCAAAATGGTCTTGTTATATCAAAACTAAAAATGAATTTATTTCAAACAAATGTCAGATTTTTAGAACATAATATTAATAATGGAAAAATTATTCCTATACAAAGAAGTATGGAATTTGGAAATAAATTTCTAGATATAATTACTGAATTATGTTTCTTCTTTTGTTGAAAATATTTCAAAATTATCGGCTATTTTATATGATAGACTTAAAAAGAATCATTCTCCTTGGACAAATGAATATACCAAGACTGTTAGGATCATAAAAGAAAAGGTCAAGAATATTCCTTGTCTTATGTTAACTAATCCTCAATGGGGAAAATATTGAAATATATGCTTTAGATATAGGATTTGGAGGCATTTTATAACAAATAAATGCGAAGGACAAACAAGAACTTCTTGTTAGATTTTACTTAGGATAATGGAATTCTACACAGAAAAATTATGCAATTGTGGCTAAAGAAATTCTGGCTATAGTCAAATGTGTTATAAAATTCCAAGATGATTTATACAATCAAAAGATTATAATAAAAACTGATTGCCAAGCAACAAAAGGAATTTTTAAAAATGATTTTAAACATGATTTTTCTAAACAAATGTTTGCTAGATTGCAGACATATTTAGCCCCTTTTAATTTTGAAATTGTTTATAAATAAGAAAAAGACAATAATTTGTCTGATTATTTAACAGGAGAATTCCTCTTATGATTTCAAATATAAGTCAACCAAGCAGAGAGGATCCTATTTCCCTAATAGGGGAAGAGGAATGGGAAGAACCCCATATATAATTGCTCAACAGGGTGAACAAAAGTTAATAACTCAGAATATTTCTGGGATTTCATCAGGTAATATTCTTGATAAAAATCATCCATTATATGGAGATTTCCAAAAATTTCTTAAAAAGAAAATACAAGAAAATGATGATACTCCTGATTCTTCTCAAACTTCTTACGCCAATATGGCAATAGAAGAAAAGAGTACTATACTCTTTAAGAAAAATGATCATAGAGATCTAATTCTTCTTACAGAAGAAAGGGATATCCAGTGGAAAAATAATCTATGGACTATTATGGAAATATACGTTCCAAGTGCAACATTTACAAATGGATCCTATAAACCAAAAGGGTTCTATGAACAAGTGCTTATGGCACTAGAAAGTGTTGATATTGAGCATTTTACTTCTGGAAATACCCAACAAAATGAGTATGCTTACTCAAATTTTACAATCAAGAAGATTATATCTCTTGAAGAATGGAGAATATCTCCACTGGTTGAGAAGGAAGCATTACATCTACTCAAAGACATAGTTTCAAATTTAATTATTAGGATTATGTAGAAGGTTTTTATAAAACCCTTTTTCTTTGAAAACAAAAAACGCAAACATACTTGGCTTATAAAAATATGTGGAAATCGTTCCCATCATACAGTTAATAACTGGTTTTTTGATTGGTGGAAATGTTTGGCACCACGGTAGATATTCTACCAGAAAATTTTAGAGAACTTATGGAAGAATGGACACTTGTGTCTCCTTCTGTCTAGAAAAACTCTATTAAGGGACAAACTCCTTGTCAACTCTTTATGGAATCAAGCATTCCATGGATTTGGAAATGGACACTAGAATTCGGTTATACTAAAAATGGTACTCCTTGTCTTTGGAGAATTGGTTATACCATAATGTGGGACAAGATGACCAGAATTGATCCAAGCACGGAAAAATTATATTCTCAATCTACCATTGATGATCTTAATGAAAAAATAAGGCTTTATATGCTACAAAAACATGATAAAAATGAAGAAGAAAACGATTCTATTAGTCCTTTTAAAAGAATTTCTCAGAAATATTTTGGGACTTTTTCAAAAAAGAAAATGATCGGATTATATATTGAAGAAATAAAAAGTGATCTTTTTAGAAATCTTGAAAGTTCAGGTTCAAAATATGATACATCTATGTTATCTGGTTCTATCAATAGAGAAGATATAGAGAATATTTTCTTAGACCAAGATGCTCAGGATCCAGAGGAAGATTCTCTAGATCTTAGTGTTTCCTTTGACATTTTGAAGGAATCTCTAATAGAAAAATTCAAGGATTAAGTATGGTAATTTATTATATGGAAGTTAATGATTCATCTTCATTATGGAATCTATATTTTAATCCTATAATTTAAGAAGGAAGTGGAAGCATGCATAAAGCTTTCACTATCAAGAAAAAAATTGAAATTATTCAAGAAAGGATTAAGGAATGCAAGGATTTGCTTATAAGAGAAAATCCAAATTATGTTCCAAATCGGGATAATACAATCATGATTGAACTATACAAACTTAAAAAAACATTGAAGCATCTTAGAGCTCAAAGTTCTCTTCTGGCTGCATAATAGAAGCCAAGTGGCAATATTTATTTGGAAATGACAAACAAGATAAGACATCACTTTTGACCCTTGAGACAAAAGAAGAATTATGTAATAGATAGTGAATAATAAGTCAAAAAGTTGTAAAACATCTTTACTATTTGCTTTTAAAAATCAATCTGTAATAGTTAGTTTCTTCTTTCATTTCACAGGCATGCTCGAGTAAAGACTTGCCTTTCTTTTCTCGCTCCACACTCTCAAACCCTCCATTGTAAAAACCCTTTTTTTGTGTGCTTAATATTGTTCTTGGTGATCTCTTAAGCAAGTAAGTATTTAAAATTCTGTATTTTTAATTTTAGTTTTATATCTTACAAGCCTATAATGGTAGGCTAGATCAATATGTGTTAGATCATAGCTACTAAAACTTGAACATGACTTCTTAAAATTAATGAAGATGAAGCATAGAAATTAATGAAAGGTTAAGACACTTAGGTTTGAGTCTTACGATCAAGATGATTATAAATTCTTAATGTTCACCCTTTTAGCCGTTTAGCCAGAAAGGCGTTGAAACGTTTGTGGGTTGAAGGGGAATCTAAAGTCATTAAAGTTTTATGTCTCAGTAAAATCCTCAAAGTATAAATGTATTGTAAAATCGTCCGTACACTTTTAATTTTTATGCATCCTGGGTTTGAAATGCGTTAATTAGTTTCAACTAACAATTTTAATTGAAAATCTGTTTAATCCTGAAAATTGATTCCCGTTAGATCCAACCCAAAATTACTGAAATAAAACCCTTTAACATGTCTATTCATTGAATCAATTGGTACAATAACCTTAGACCAAGACTTGTTAATAGCTGAATTTGGAAGCATTGCAGAATTAATTGACTAGCTTAATGAATTTTTTTATTTCCCTGAATATAAACACTTTTTGTGTGTGTGTATAGATAGTCACATCAACACGTTTGCATACGTTGAGACTTGAGAGTAATGAGCATTTTTATTTAAAATTTATTTGACGTGATTTATAATTTTATGACAATTTAAATGAGACAAGTGACGTATGACCACACACCCAAGGAAGAAAAAACAAAACGGCATTTTCTTATTGGCAAGATAGCTTAACAATGACAGTGGAATCTTGTGTCCCATAGATCATAATGACTTAACCATTACACACAGAATTATTTATGTACTCCTTCAAATACTATTTAAGTCATTTTGCAGTGTTTTTATCACAAAAATTAAAAAAAAATATATATATATATAGTAATATTAATATATATTAAAATTGATCAATAATTCTTCTATGAAGTCTTTATCTATCCACTCATTCCCTGATTCACTGGTGATCAAAGAATGAAGGAAATCAAATATAAATATGATTTGATCTCTAATAAATTTTTAAATAGGAGGGGGAATATACTTTATGTAAAATAAGTATAAATATGGATTTAAAGATATGTAAAACTCTTATAAAATCATCTCATATATCTAATTTTATGACAAAACAATCTATAACTTACAAAATAGAAATTACACATGAAAATAAATTTGAGTCGTATGTAGTAAAGGTCTGTTCCATAAAATTAATTATAATCTTATACTCCCTTCGTCCCATAAAGATAGGTCTGTATACTATTTTCATCCGTCCCACAAAGATAGGCTTGTTACTATATTAGTGTAATTTTTAACTTGTAATTCCATATATACCCTTATTTATTTTTTAGGAAAAAAAAAGTTGCATTGAATGTGTGGTCTTCATTTGTTCATTTTTGACAAATTCCCATAATCATTTCGTATTTCCAAAATTTCATTATTGATTAAATTGTCTCTCTTCCTCAAAAGTAGAAAAATGTATCTTGAGACAAACAATATTATTAATGCAATATTACAAGTGTGAAAATAATTTTTGTTTCAATTAATGAAACTTCAAAATTGGAGAAGAATTAATTCTTTGAATAATTAATGTATGATAAGGGTATAACTGGAACTTCAAAAAATTTCTTAATCTGTGTGAAAATAGAACTAGGCCTATATTTGTGGGACGGAGGGAATATAATTTTTTTGTGTATAAAGAGAGGTGATGAGGGTGGATAATGGGACAAGTGTTCGGTTGCCAAGTTGTGTCCAACAAGTGGGCCTTTACACATAAGATTAAGATTGGGTTAAATGCATAAAACCCCCTTGTGTTTTGGAAAATCGGCGTCGCTTCCCTCTCTGTTAAAAGAATGGTAAGGATTACACGTGGGATATCCATAAATCGATGTGTTTTCCCTAAAATCGTTGGAAATAACGGTAGTGAGCATGCGTCTGAAGTGCGAAAGTTGTTGGTTTTTGATCAATTTTTAAGTGTTAAATAATTATTCTATCCTTACATTTTGTCTATAAATTGCACCATGCCCCATTTTCACAATAAAATTTGTAATTTAATAATATTTTATTTATTCTCTTTTTTTTTTGTTCAATTTTTGAAATTTTATTTTACGATTTCTTGTAAAATTTTATATAATAGTTTTTTTATTATTTAACTACCTTTTATTGTTGTTTTCACTACTTGTTTATATATTGTGTGTATATGTATATTTTGTTGTTTATTTTTGATGTTTTTAGGGGAATATCTTCTACATTTGAAAAATTAATATAAAAGTAGTATGGAATCCCTCTTTTACTCCAAACTTTCTATTTTATTTAATTTAATTATTTCTATTATTACTATTTATATTTTTTCAACCTTAATTATAAAATGAATTTATGCTCAAACTATTTTTCATTTGATGAAAATTTTCTTTTAAACTTTGTATACATATAATTTATTTTTTAATTAATTTTAAAACCAATAAAATAAATTTTAGAAACAATAATATAAAAAATTAGGATTTTAATTATTTAAAAAATTAAAATTCAAAGATTGATCAAATCTTCGAAAATCTAACATTTATGGGAATTATCAAATAAGAAAAACCATAAATTTACAAATAAGTTAAGAAAAATTAATTAGACATATATATATATATATATATATATATTTGTTTATATATTCATGAAATTAGAATAATTTTAATAAATTTGCAACCACTTAAATTTGATAAAATGAATTTTAAATCATTCAAGTATTATTTTAATTTTTAGGTAATTGTAAATTTATTTGAATTTCTCATTAACACCATCATTTTCATCTCCTTTGTTCAGCTTTAGCCACCGTGCCGCCGGACCACCACCATGCATCGTCGATAAACATCAAAATTTCTCTTTTTCTTGCCAAACATTACAAATTGAATCCAAATCAACCTATAGCTATTTTCCCTTCCAAATTTTAAGAAAAACATTGCTGAAAATAACCAAATATAAATGTCACTGTTGACACCTCTCACCGGAAAACTCCATCATTGTCCACCAAACTCCAAAATTCCGTTCGAAATTTCAAAGCAAACCCTTTTTTTTTTAGTTCTCATTTTAGCTTACAATTTCACAAATTGATTTAGGGGTTTTAATCCCCATGATATTAGCTTTCTTCTAACATATTTATTTGTGATTTCCATTCGATTTGAGTTCTCCAATTTTTGACTTCTTTTTTTCGAAATTTAAAAGATTTGAGAAGAAATTCAGGTGAGAACGATCTACAACTAATAAAATACAAGAAATTTGCTTGTTTTTCATCTAATCAATCACCATTCAGATAAGAAGAAAAAAAAATGGAAGAACACAACTCTTTCCTTCGCGATCTGCAATGTAGACAACGTCGTCTCCTCTTTCATTTTAATTCTTTTTTTTTTTTAAGAATTCTTTTCTTTTCTTTTTTTAATTAAACTTTCATTCTATTTTTAGAGTATAACAGGAAATTCAAAATAAAATATAATAGTGTTAAATCCAATTCGAAAAAATAGAGCGTATGTCGTATTTCTAATATCCCACATGTAATCCTTGCAATTCTTTTAATAGAAGAGGGAGCGACGCCGACTTTCCAATACACAATGGATTTTATGCATTTAACCCGATTAAGATCTATAAAAAATGACTTAATTTGTTGGGCCTTTCAACATAGGAAGACCAATTGTCAAATTCCAAATTAGTGGTCATAATAACTTTAAGAGAGGAGAGAAGACCAAATAAAGTTTCGTCAAGATTGTGAAGGCCATTTTGGCAAATGTTATATAATCTACATAATCTTCTTTCTTTCCTTTTCGATTATTTACATTTTGGGTCCACTATTGAAAGTTATGTAATCATAGTTAATATTAAATGTGGAAATAATACTATTGAAGATATTACTATTTTTTTGTAGTTTAAGTTGTTTTATCAAATCTTATATTCCAAATTCCAAATGTTACTTATATGTGGGTGGATATATACACTTCATCCGTTCAAAATAAGTGTCTTTTCAAAAGTTTTTATTATAGAATAATGAACATAAAAGTTAGAAAAATATACTCTTAAATAATCAATAATTTATAAGTCAAAATTTGAGAGAGGATCAATTTAATCCATAAAAGTATCATATTAAATTCCCCAATTTTAGCTAAGGAAAATTTAGAAGGATAATTTGGTAATAAAATTGCATAAAAACCTAAAATAACACTTAATTTGAAATAAAATTGAAAATCCAAAACAATACTTATTTTGAAACGGATAGATTATATAATAGTGTTGACTGTTTCCATCTTTCTTTCATTTCTTCCCAAATTCATATGACATAACATGGGCCTCCAGCAACCTACCAATTTAATGAGCGGCCCAACATGATTGGGCTTAATAAAATCGTCATAAAGAAATCCAGACAACTGACAAGTAACATTATACTTACTATTAGCCCATCTCTACGCCTCATAAAAGCATAGAATCAATTAATGCCAATATTCTATGGAAAATTTGCTGATACCTAGTTTTTTTTTTTTTTTTTTTTAAATCACTTACGTTAACCCGTGTACTAATATCAAAACTACTAATTTTAATAATTAGCTTAAATTTTCAATTAAAAATACATAAAATTACAAAAATTTAATAATGTATGCTTGTCCTTTTTGCAATTTTTAAATTTGAACACAAACATTACGCTAATAAGTAATGTGTCTCTCATTCAAAAATAGAAAAAGTAAAGTGTCTTTTAAGTTGTGTTTGGATGGAGAGATTTGAGTAATGATTTGAAATTTATAATAATAAATCTATTTTATAATGTTTAGATTGAAATATATTTGAAATCCATCATTTTCATTTTGAATTAAATTTTGAATAATATTAATACTCAAATTTGAATGAATTTGAAGTTCATTTGTCTAAATTCATATATTAAAAATTCAGCAATCCGAACACTACCTCAGTCATACATCCACCAAATTCATAAGATTAAGACAATTACTTGTGCGGCCCGCTCACATGCTTCGGTTTACATGCTCGCGCCACACATATCTGAACTCGCTCGCATTCATCAATATCTTATTTACTGATTTTGATGAAATGTATTTATTTGTATACCTAAAATGTATTACCTATAAAATTGAAATGTATTACTTATATTTTAATGTTATTATTTATATAACTTAAAGATATTACTTGTTTACTTGAAATGTATTGTTTGTTTTACTGAAATATGAAACTTATTTTTTCGAAATGTATTACTTTTGTTTACTTGAAAGATATTACTTTGTTGTACAGATAAGTAATACTTGTATAACTAAAATGTTTCATTGTACTGTAGAGTATAAATTTAAAATAATAACGGCATGATTGGTATGATGGAATGAAATTAGGTGGGAATGGAATGAACTCAAGAATGGAATGAACTCAAGAATGGAATGATGATGGGAAATGAATGGTATAAAATGTTGATTCCTGTGATTGGTATCACAAAGGAATAGGAAATGAATGAAATAATCATTATAATTATATTTCATAATTGATAACTATAAATAAAATGTATAAATATTAAATAAATCTTTATTTGACCAAATTATCTTCCATTATAATTTTATTTAATATTCATATTCAATATATCACTCAAATTTAAAATATTTGGCATATTTAAATTTAAAAATAATTCTTTTTACATAAAATTAATCATTGTACAAATATTAAGGTATATTATATTTATATATATATATTAATTATATTATTGATTGACTATTTTTGTGTTATTTACATATTCTTAATGTAGTTAAATAATAATAATAATAATAATAATAATATATTTATCATTTTTTTATTAATTATTCTATATGATTTTATATTATTAAAATTATCATTATCTTATTTTATATTATCTAAAAATATATTTTAGTTACAATTTATTTACAATTTTTTTAAATAGCCTATTATCTATACTAATATTCATTTATCTTATTTATATGTATTTACAAATATATATATATATATATATATATATCTTATATCATAACTAAAAGTATTCGTATTATTAAAATTATATTAATATTATTTTATTATATTTTTAAGATTGTTATATTTGTTAATTATTTTTATACTATTTATGTATTAAAAAAATTTGCTTTTTTTATTTTTTATTAATTTTAAATTATCAATTAATATTTTATATTTTTAATAAATAATTTTATATTATTTACACAATTTTATATATTAATTTAATTTTAGAAAGTTAATTTTTGAAAATATAAAATAAATAATGATAATTATCAAGAATAATAAAAAACGTTCATTTTCTTGAAATCAGGAATACATAATACCATGGGGGTAGGAAGGAATGGTCATTCCCTCATCCATGGTAATAACAATTCTTGTGGGAATCACAATTCCTACTTATAAAACATACCAATCAAATGTAAAACATTATTCTAAATATATATCTAATATACAAGTAAAATATAGAAAAATGAAAAAAACAAAAAAAAATTATACTTGAAGCATGCTTATGATCCTATTTTATGAAGTGTCTAGACTCAATTTAGTTTTTCTAATATAAGTGATATAGATTGCATTTTATTAATGCATATTGTGAAGGAAAACTATACTATCAATAATATATATATATATATATATATATATATATATATATATATTAACAAGAAAAATAAGAGGAGAGCGACGGTGCCCATGCACTTTCAATTTTTTGTTATTTTTGTTCTTATACTTTCTTTTCTATTCCCCTATACTTTTGATTTTTAATTTTGTTAAAAATCCTTCATTAACAAAGGAAGGGGGAACTATGGGGGTCAAAATTAAACAAAAGAAATTGTAGAAGCCAAAAACAAACAAATAAAATAAAGGTGCATAATGCAAAAAAAAAAAAAAAAAAAAAAGGCAGAAATTATTAAGGAATAAATCTTTTCCTTAGTTATAGGGATTTCCTCTATACATTATTGTGTTGTATCTTTACTATATTTATCCCGTGTACACTTTATATTGAGTTTTTCCCTTGAGAAATAAACAACATAATTTTCCCGCAGCTTATCTTACATGGTATCAGTTTCTCCCGATCCTACGAATCACGCTTCCTAGCCGCCATACTTCCTTCCCATGGCTACTGACGAATTGTCTGCCACCACGCAAACCAACTCCACTGCCACCGGCGGATCATCAAACCCCATTGTGATCATCACAACCCCGTTCCCCACGTCCCATAAATTAACCAGGAACAATTTTCCCCAATGGATTTCTCTGGTGTCGGCAATATTAAATGGGCATGACCTACTCGGTTTCGTTGATGGATCAATACCATGCCCTGCCTCTGATGATAATTCTTCCCGATTATGGTTTCGTCAGGACCAATTGGTTCTCGCCTTTCTCCAAGGATCTTTGACAGATGAGGTTGCTCCGTACATCACATCCTATAAATCCTCATCCGAGGCGTGGAACGGCCTTCATTCGATCTTTGCGAGCAAATCACGTGCTCGCGTTATGCAATTAAAGAGCGACCTTCAGTCCATGAAGATGGGCTCTCGTGGCGTTGCAGAATTTATGCACGGCTTAAAAGCCAAGGTTGATGAGTTGGCGATGATCGACTCCCCTATTTCTGACGATGACTTTACGCTATATGTCCTTGGGGGTCTCAGTTCGAAATTCAGGGATATTGCAGCCTCAATTCGTGCGCAGGCCACATCCCTGTCATTCCCACAATTGCTTGATCTACTGACTGCTCAAGAAAAGTTCTTGGATGGCCTTGATAATTCCAAATCAGACCTGGTTGTTTCGGCGAATATGGCACAACAGAAAAATAATCGCCCTCAAAGGTCAAATCAGAATTCCTCCAATCGTGGCGGACGTGGGCGCGGGGGTCGCACAGGCTCTCGACAATCACAGGGCTATTCTTCGAACCCGCAAAACAATTCTTCCACTAGTCGTATTATTTGTCAGTGGTGTGAAATACCTGGCCACTCGGCCCGTACCTGCTGGAAGCTAAATGGACAGCAGCAACCAGTCGCACATATGAATCGGTCTCCTCCAGCTCCACCTCAAAACTCGTGGTTGATGGACTCTAGGGCATCTCATCACCTTACTAATGACTTGGGCAATCTGTCATTGCACTCTGAGTACGATGGTACAGAAGAAGTCCACCTTACTGATGGCACTACAATGCCAATTTCTCATACTGGTACTACTTCTTTACGTTCTACATCTCGAGATTTCATTTTGTCTGATGTCTTATGTGTGCCAACAGCGGAACAGAACTTATTATCTGTGCATCGATTTACAAAAACTAATAATGTATCTGTGGAATTCTTTCCGAATCTGTTCATTGTGAAGGATCGCAGTACGGGGGCGCCACTAGCTCAAGGCAACTGTGACAATGGCGTGTACCGGTTGACATGCACCCCGTTGTTTTATCCTCATTTTAATTCAGTAGGTCTGCGAACCTCTTATCATATTTGGCATTCGAGACTGGGCCATCCGTCTAAACGTATTAGTAGTTTGGTTATTTCTCAGAATAATTTGCCATTAAATAAATCCGGTGTGTCGGACATGGCTTGTGACTCTTGTTTTAGCTGCAAAACACATAAACTTCCGTTTTCTAATTCATCTTTGATTGCCACTCAACCTTTTCACTACTTATATGCTGATGTGTGGGGACCGACACATGTTTTGATTGATGGTTATCAGTACTATTTGTTGCTTGTAGACTCATTTACAAAATATTGTTGGTTGTTTCCTATGGTGCATAAATCTGATGTGAGAGATATTTTTGTGAAGTTTAAACCTGTGGTGGAAAAACAATTTGGGGTGGTTATTAAAAAAATTTATACTGATAATGGAGGAGAATTTGTTGCTCTCCAGCCTTACCTCCAACAGAATGGAATTCAGTGGCTCACCTCAGCCCCGCACACACCGGAACAAAATGGACTTGTTGAGCGCCGTCACAGACATTTAGTTGAAACCGGCAAGGCACTTTTACACCATGCAAAATTACCTCACAAGTTTTGGTCTTTTGCTTTCCAAACTACAGCTTACTTAATAAATCGCTTGCCTACACCAATCTTACACTTGCTGAGCCCATTTGAAGCACTATTCGGTCGGAAGCCCAATTATTCGAAGTTGCGTACTTTTGGATGTATTTGTTACCCATGGTTAAGACCATACACATCCACAAAATTGGAACCGGCTTCGCATGCATGTATCTTCGTCGGCTACTCCTTAACTCAGAGTGCCTATAAATGCTTTGATCCGTTTACCGGCAAAATCTATGTTTCCAGGCATGTTTGGTTTCTTGAAAATGCAGTGGCTGACTTTCAGGCAACGCACTCACCATCTGATGACTCATCCGCCAACTCCTTGCCATTACCTGTCCTCTCACATGAATCATATGAAAAACCCTCTACTGCCTCTCCAACGATATCAACAACTTCTAATGCTAAAAATATGCCACCTCAAGCTACTGCATCTGATAAGTCTCCCCCTCCGCCGAGACGAAGCCAAAGACAACTCCAGCTATCCCGCCGTCTTGAGGGGTTCACTACCGAACTGCCAGAGTCTCTTATCAATGTCGTGCAGTCCAATACGGCGACTAATCATCCCTTACCAGAAGATACAATACATTCCACTACTGCACAAGCTTTGAAATTTCCTCAATGGAGGCAGGCCATGGCAGAGGAAATCACTGCTCTGTCCTCACATGGCACCTGGGACTTAGTTCCTGAACCGAAGAATTGTAACTTGGTTGGTTGCAAATGGGTGTTTGCGTTGAAACGGAAACCGGATGGCACAGTTGAGCGCTACAAAGCTCGGCTTGTAGCAAAAGGCTTTCACCAACGTCCTGGTGTCGACTTTTTTGAAACCTTCAGCCCGGTCATTAAACCTGTGACTATACGCACAGTTCTAACCTTGGCATTATTCCACAGATAGAGTATTCGACAGTTGGATGTCAGTAACGCCTTTCTGCATGGAAGTTTGTCTAAACCAGTTTTTATGGAGCAACCACATGGGTTTGTTGACCCTACTAATCCCACTCATGTTTACAAATTGAAGAAGTCTTTATATGGACTTCGCCAAGCTCCTAGAGCTTGGTATCATACTCTCAACTCGGCCTTGATTCAATTTGGTCTCCATCAGTCCAAGGCGGACCATAGTCTCTTTATTATGCACAACAAAATAGTTCAATTGTTGGTGTTGGTTTATGTCGATGACATCATCATCACTGGCTCTTATGATTCGGTGCTTCAATCTCTTGTCACTCATCTTCGATCATGCTTTGTGCTCAAAGATCTTGGTCCACTTACATATTTCTTGGGTATTGAGGTTAGCCGATGCCGAGAAGGTCTCTTGTTATCCCAACATAAATACACTGTTGACTTACTACGTCGACACAGTATGGACGGTGCTAAGCCAGTTACCACTCCAATGAATACTGCCGCTCCTATCTCTGTCTCGGATTCCATAGATCCTTCTGAATATCGAAGTGCGATTGGTGGCTTGCAATATCTCACAATGACAAGACCAGACATTTCCTTTGCAGTTAATAAACTTGCACAGTCCATGGCACATCCAACTGCTCTTGACTGGCTTGGAGTCAAGCGCATCTTCCGCTATCTAAAGGGCACACTTCATCACGGCTTACTTCTAAAGAAGCTCAGTTCTCTTACTTTGACAGCATATTCAGATTCTGACTTTGGTGGCAATATTACAGATGGCAAATCCACATCTGCCTATATTATATTCCTAGATTCATCTCCAATTTCTTGGAGGTCCCGGAAACAACAAGGGGTTGCTCGGTCCTCCACAGAGGCCGAATATAGAGCATTAGCATCTACTGCTGCGGAGGTCTGTTGGATATATCAATTGTTCCGGGAAATTGGCTTGTCTCTCCACTCTTCGCTGAAATTGCTTTGCGATAATTTGGGTGCCACTCGTCTTGCATTAAATCCCGTCATGCATTCTCGCATGAAACATATTGCCTTGGATCTACACTTCGTTCGAGACTTATCTAGTAAGGGTATTTTCCAGGTTGCTTATGTCACCATAGTTGATCAGCTGGCTGATCTTCTTACCAAGCCCTTATCTCGATCGCGATTTTCTCAACTTCGATCCAAAATCTCTGTGGCCGACGGCACGTCCATTTTGCGGGGGCGTATTAAGGAATAAATGTTTTCCTTAGTTATAGGGATTTCCTTTGTACATTATTGTGTTGTATCTTTACTATATTTATCCCGTGTACACTTTATATTGAGTTTTTCCCTTGAGAAATAAACAACATAATTTTCCCGCAGCTTATCTTACAGAAATTAGAGTATGGGGCAAAAACCAAAAACTTTGAAATACTTCTGTTAGGATATTTCTATTTAGATTTTGATGAGACAAAACAGTGATGTAATAGAGATTTAGAGTATCCCATTTTTCCGTACTGTTTATGTGGAGTCTTAGTCTTTTTCCCAAGTATCAATCCGAGTTGAAGAATGGAGTATCATGGAAATCAGCAATAAGGAAGTTACTGATAGTAGTTGGATTCAGCAAGGAATTGCTATCGGATACTGCATTCAGAAAGTAATAATACAATAAGCAGCAATACTATGAACAATAAGAAGAACTGGGAACAGAAAGCAGATATGGAACAGAAAGCTGGCACAAAATAGAAAGATAGCGCAATATTTTTAACAGAAAGTAAGAAGAGACATCACGTAGTATTATGCAGTATGAGGAAGATCACTATAATACAAGGTTCTATCTTGTCAAGATAGCTGGTAGAAAGATATGATCGAAGAACCAATGTTGCGCTGGTATGTGGACCGACAACTTGCGAGAAGCCTGATGCTGAGGTCCGCCGCATTTAATGATCTGTAGAATAAGACAAGACCTTTTCCCCAATTTTTCTAGAAACATTTAATGCAAGAACAGAGAAGATCAATGAAGATCAAGCAATTCAAAATTCAAATGAAGTGTGTCTCTCTTCAACGGACACATTTCCTACAAAAATATATATATAAAAGAAGAGTTGACTAGAGAAACCATTGGAATATTGATTTTCGAATTATCTCTAGCGAGAACGTTCTCTCAAGTATTCAATCACTCAACCTCACTGTGAAGTAGCCAAGCCTTCGAGTGTTTCAAGAATTTCAGAGTTATCAAGGCTGACTTCGAAGCACCAGTTGAAGATCTCATATACTTTTACACTTTGTGTTGTGTGCTAGGTTCTTTTATTTGGTGTCCTTAGTGGGAAGGATTTGGATCCTCACTGAGTGTTAGACTTTTTTGTTAAGGCTTTAAACTCTGTGTGAGTTTGTAAGAACCCTGTGTGGGTCGGCCTAAGAATCCTTGTGATTCCTGTAGGTGATAGTTTGCTAGGTGATAGTTTGTTGAGATAAGTCTTGTAAATCAAACTTACCTAACGAAGTTCCTCCTCGAAGAATAAGTAGAGAGGACGTAGAAAGATTACACTACATTCGAAACACTATAAACTCGTTTGTGTGCTTTTATTGTTTTATTATATTTATGCTGCATTATATATTTTCTCATTCTGTATATTAAAGTTTGAGAAAATCATACTTTTAAAAGAAAACATTTTCAAAAAAGAAACTCTATCTTTGTATTTTCCGCTGCATATAGGAACTCTGAAACAGTAAGCTGAAACAGCATTACGCTCAGCTTACTGATTCTGTGTTATTTACTGTATTCTGAAGGAGAATTCAGCAGCGATAGTTCAGAAAGAATTTGAAAAAGCAAAATTTGATAGAGGTTCATTCACACACCCCTCTGAACCTCTGAGCCACTTGGGACCAACATTGCCACATATGCACAACTCAGCGTTTACCTTTTCAAGAAACCTCTCTTATCTCCGTACATCCACTGCATTATATACACACTGATGTGGGGTCATGTTACTGCTTCTACTGATGGGTCACGATTTTGTGTTATTTGTGGATCATTTCACAAAATATTGTTGGTTGTTTCCAATTGTTGCCAAGTCTCAGGTTTTCTTGATTTTTCATCAGTTTCGTCTCTTGGTTGAAAACAAATTTGATTTTCAGATTAAAAATTTATATAGTGATAATGGGGGTGAATATATGGTGTTATGTGGATTTTTGAACTCAAATGGTATTAGTTGGCTTACAACTACTCCACACACCTGAGTAGAATGGTACGTCCGAAAGACGTCACCGCCATATTTTGGAAATGGGTCGTGCCTTGTTACATCATGCTCGTCTACCTCCCACACATTGGTCACATGCCCTACAAACTGCCATCTATTTGATAAATCGTATGCCCACAACTATCTTGCAAGGTCGGTCTCCTTTTGAGATGTTTTTTCATCGAAAGCTACGTGTTTTCAGATGCTTGTGTTTTCCATGACTAAAACCTTATGCTAATGGAAAGCTAGACTATCCATCTCGTCTTTACCTCTTCCTTGGTTACTCAACTAGCCAAGCATAGGGCGCTCACTTCAAGCCCATAACCTTTGTTGGTTGGTTCTCCCGACCCACCTCATACTCCTCACGAGTAACCCATGGGGTTGATCTCATCATATGGTGACACGTAGCCAACGTGGTATATTCAAACCCAAATCTTTTACTGCTGCAACCAAGCATCCCCTTCTAGATGAAGTAGAACCCACTTGTATCTCGAAAGCTCTCTCCAATCCTCAATGGTAAAATGCAATGTCTGATGAATTCACGTCTTTGCTAAAACACGACACTTGGGACTTGGTTGCTCCTCCACCCGATGCAAATGTGATCGGTTGTAAGTGGGTCTTTCGCATAAACGAAAACCCGATGGTTTGATTGAAAAATATAAGGCCTGACTTGTTGCAAAAGGCTTCCATCAATGACCCGAAGTTGATTACAATGAGACGTTTAACCCCGTCAAAAAACCTGTTACTATTCGAGTTATGTTATCCATTTCTCTTATACACTCATAGCCACTTCATCAACTCGACATTAGCAATGCCTTCTTTCATAGAACGCTAGCTAAGCTTGTCTATATGAGCCAGCCACCCAATTTTCAGGATTCCATCCATCAATCACATGTTTGCAGACTTTGGAAGTCTCTAAATGGTTTTAAACAAGCACCCTGTGCTTGGTATCAAGCCGTAAGCTCTACATTGCTTGATTTTGGCTTTGTACAGTCTCTTGCGGACACTTCTCTCTTTTTCCTATATCGTGGTTCGTTACATATGTTTGTGCTAAAATATGTTGATGACTTGATAGTTACAGGCTCTGATTCTTCTCAAGTTGCGGGTGTTATTCATCATCTTCAATCACGCTTTGCTATCAAGGATCTCGAAATTTTTTTCATACTTTCTTGGTGTTGAGGTCACTTCTTGCAAAAAAGGTCTATTTCTATCCCAACATAAATACATTGTGGAGCTATTACAATGTCATCATATGGATAAGGCAAAGCCCTTATCCACACCTATGTCCGCTCGTCCACTCTCTAAACAAGTATCTCCCTTTGATCCCACGGAGTATCGTCGTGCCATTGGAGGACTGTAATATCTTACACTCGCTCGCCCAGATATCGTCTTCACTGTCAATCATTTAGCTCAATCTATGTCTAATCCATCCACTCTTGATTGGGCATCTGTGAAGTGGTTGCTTCGTTATCTCAAGGGAACTTTGCATCATGGCCTACTCTTAGATTGTCCCTCTGATTTATCGATCACTGTCTATTCAAATTTAGATTTTAAAGGCAACTTGGTTGATGAAAAATCCACTTCTGCTTAAGTTATCTTATTGGGACCAAATGCTATTTCTTAGCGTTTTCGAAAGAAAAATTGGGGTTGCTTGCTCTTCAACGGAGGGTGAGTATCATGCTCTTGCATCTGCCGTTGCTAAAGTATGCTGGATAAAACATTTGTTTCGAGATCTTGGAATTTGGGCTTGTTTACCTTCTCAACTTCATTGAGACAACATCAGTGCTACTCGTCTTGCTCTCCATTCGATTCTCCACTCTCGAATAAAGCACATAATATTGATTTTCATTTCATTCATGATTTGATGGATAAAGGATTACTACGTGTGTCGCACGTCAATATCTTGGATCAATTAGCTAATGTCCTGACTAAATCATTACCACGTCCACGGTTTGAATTGTTACGCTCCAAAATCTCTGTTGCTGATGGAACGTCGATTTTACGGGGGTGTATTAAGGAATATCCTCACAAGACTTTATCTAACGAAATTTCTCAAGATAAATAATTGATTTTGTATATATCTTTTTGATTTGTAAATCTTTTAATTTTGGTAGATAAGGATTTGGTAGAGTTCACTTAGTCCCTCTTGTATTTTTATACTAGTATAGGGCCCGTATAATACACGAGATTTATAAAATTTAAATTTTTTGAAATTAAAAATATTTAATTATTATTTATATAAAAATATATGGTTTTATGTAATACACATATGTTAATATAACATTTAACATAATACAATTTGATTATATACCATTTAATATTTTGAACATATGTTACATTTGTAAGGGACCATGAATATTTTTACTTATTATTTTGAAATAATATATATTGTTATGTCTATTATATTATTCAACCATCTCATCATTGTTTTACTTTGATTTTACAGTCAAAAATTAGAATCTCTGAATTTCCTTTTTAACTAAATGATAAAAAAAATAAAAGTCAAAATTTCCGTAGAAATTTCATAATTCATTTAAAAATCAGTATTTGTGAAATTATTAAATTACATTTATTAATATGTTTTGAATGATTGAAAGTTTGAATAATCCCTTTAATTGGCCTACTTTTATTTTAGTTTATTACTAATAATTTTTTATATTTTTCTCTAAATTTTTTTAATATACAAAATGGTTCTATATTGAAAGTCTAGCATGTGTTGTTTTAACAATTGTAGATAAAATTCTTATATTATTTAATAATGTTTATTATCAACATTAAATTTAATATAAGTAATTATCTATATTAGTTACTTTTAACAACAACAATAATAATAAAATAACAATAGTAATAAAATTATTATTATTTCATTATTATAATTATTATAATTATTATATTATTGTTGTTGTTGTTATAGTAAATTTTTATGGTTTGTATTGAGAAAATTGTCAACTAAACTTATTAAATAAAATGCCAATAAAAACATCTATACACTATTTTAATTCTTTTCTTATCTATATTTTAAAAATAATTTTCAAATGAATAAAATATATCTTTCAATATGTAAAGCATTTTACTTATTTATTTAGTAACATCAATATTTATAAGAGCATCTATTCACTATTTTATGCCTTTTTTTATCTATATTTTAGAAGAATTTTACTAAAGCATTTTACTTATTTATTGTGTAACGTCATTATTAATAAAACCATTTCATATACAACAATTGTATAAATGTCATGTGTCATAGATGGTTTACTCTTATATATATAAAGATATGGATGTACAATACGCTCTTCTGAAAAATTACAGAAAATACACTCTTATATCCTCTATAAAAACCACATTATTAATATTAGAAATATCATTAATAATTTTTTTTATTTTGTGTCATATTAGTTAATTTTTTTTTTGAAAATTTCAAAAAATATTGATTTTGTATATGAATATATATGGTATATATCCTATTATAAGAGATGAAGTAATATATATATATATATATATATATATATATATAGTATGTAAATAACATTTTATGAAGTAAATTTAAAAAATTAATTTTCGGATATTATAGTAAGACATATTACCAAGTACAAATATTTTTTGTGCTAATTATTTTGAACTATATAGTATAAAGTTATATATAGTCTCTCTCTATATATTAAGCAATTAATTTATTAAAAATTATTATTTAACCTCTTAATAGGTATAAAAAAAATCGATCAACTAAAGAAAGCAACATTTTAAGTCAATCAAAATTATCTCCAATTTGAGCGGAAATCCAAAATAATTTACCAACAAAAATTGAATCCCATTATGATAAAATGTATTATGCATAAAAAAAACTAATTTGAAAAATTGATTCTTACACAAATCAATTGATCTCTAATTTAAAAATATGTTTGGTTTTTATATTTATTTTTTTATCTATAAATCATTTTCATACTACATGAAGTGTTCGAAATATAAATCTTATTGAATTCAATATAAATTGACACATATATTTCAAATGTATTTATTAAAATTTAGTCAACCCGGTTAAATCTATGTATGTGAGCCTGATAGGAGTTTAAAGATTCAAATAACACATGGTGATTAAGAGTTTAAAGAAAATCTATATATCTATATAATAAAAAAAATTATCACTTATTATTTTCCCAAATAGTAAAACCACGCCAAAAGTCAAATTTTCAACATTCTATATTTTTAATTAATAAATGAAATTGATTAAAAAAATAATTCAAGTATATTGAGAAATTCAAATTTGGTAACATGTTTTCAATTAATTGTAATAACTTTAATATATTTTTTATTTTCATCTTATTTTATTCCTAATATAAACCCAGGATGCATGAATATTAAAGACCAAAGGATAATTTTACCAGACATTTAAACTCTAGGACTTATTGAGCATTTAAGAATTTGATGTTTATAACTTCCCCTTCAACCCATAAACGCCTAAACGCCTTCCTGGCTAAAACGGCAAAAGGGTGAACATTAGGATTTTTATAAACATCTTAGACTTAAGCCTCAACCCTGAGTGTCTTAACCTTTCATTAATATTCATGTTTCCATTTTACATTTTAAACAGTCATGTTTAATAAGAACCAGTAGCTATGATCTAACACATATAGATCTAGCCCACCATTGGTAGGCTTTTATATATCATAAAAATAAATAAAAAGTACAGAAATATAAATACTTACAGATATTGAAGAACACCAAGAGTTACAAGATTTTATTAAACACAAAGGAGGTTTACAAAGGTGATTTGAGAGGGTGGAGAGAGAAGAGAAGGGGCGAGTACTTTACTCGAGCATGAACCTAACAAATGAAAAACTAAACCTATAAATAGAGGAGAAAACTAACTATTACAAAGATGCTTTATAAAAGCAAACAGTAGAGATGCTCAATTATATGGACTTAAATTATCCACTAGTCTATTACAATTGTCCACTAAGATAAGTGGAGAAGAGAATCTTATCTCTTTGTCGGCCATTTCCTTTTGTCTTTATGCTGCCAGGATAGAGCTTTGCATTTTGAATGCTTTAAGTGATTCTCTTAGTTTGAAAAGATCCACTAATCTTGCTGTATTTTCCTCATTTTGAAAATAGGGATCATCGATGAGAAGACTCTTCGTTTCTCTAATCATCTGTTTGATGATTTTGATTTTGTGTTTGATAGTGAAGGCCCTGTTCATAGATCCATAACCTTCGTATAAAACTGGATTAAAGTATGGATTCCACAGAGTGTGTGGAAAGTTTCTTGTAATAAAATACAAAATCATTCTTTAATCTTTAAATTTTTCAATCAAAGATTCTTTGAGTATGTCAAATGACACACTGAGATCTGGATTATCTTCCTCTTAGTCTTGACCTTCTTGATCAGAACAAATATTCTCTGTTTCTTCCCTGTTGCTGTAATCAGATAGCATGGAAGTATCAGATTTTGAACCTGAACTTGTATTTTGAAGATTACGAAACAGATCGTTCTTCATCTCTTCAATATATAATTCAATCATCTTTTGTTTGGAAAATGTTCCAGAATATTTTTGAGAGATTCTTTTAAAAGGACTATTAGAATCCTTTTCTTCCTCTTTTTTATTTTCTTTTTGGAGTTTATAAAACTCTATTTTTTCATTAAGACTGTCAATAGTAGATTGGGAATATAATTCCCCTGTATTGGGATCAATTCTTGTCATCTTATCCCACATTTTGGTATAACCAATTCTCCATAAGCAAGGAGTACCATTCTCGGTATAACCGAATTCTGGTGACCATTTCCAAATCCATGGAATGCCTGATTCCATAAAAAACTTACAAGGAGTTTGACCCCTTATGGTATTGTTTTCAACAGAGGGTGATACTAATGTCCATTCCTCCATTAAACTCTTATATGTTTCTGGTAGAATATCTACCATAGTACCAAATATCTTCCACCAATCATAAAACCAGTTATTAACTGGATGGTGTGAGCAATTGCTACATATCTTGATAAGCCAAGTATGTTTTCTTTTCTTATTTTCAAAGAAAAGGGTTTTATAAAAACCTTCGACATAATCCCAAAAATTGAATTTATAAGTATGTCTTTGAGTAGGATGCATAGCTTCCTTTTCAATAAGTGGGGATATTCCCCATTCTTCAAGAGATATAATCTTCTTGATGGTAAATTTTGAGTAAGCATACTCATTTTGCTGGTTATTTCCAGAATTGAAGTGTTCAATTTCTACACTTTCTAATGCTTTTAGCATTTGTTCATAAAATCCTCTTGGCTTATATGAGCCGCATATGAACGTTCCATTTGGAATATATCTTTCCATAATTGTCCATGGACTATCTTTCCATTGAACATCTTTATCTTCTATAAGAAGAATTAAATCTCTGAACTCAGTTCTTTTGAAGAGTATATTACTCTTTTCTTCAGTAGCAATATTTGCATAGGAAGATTCTTCCTTATTTTTAGGATTATATTCCTGGTTTTTTGTCTTAAGAAATTCTTGAAAATCTCCATATAATGGATGATTTTTGTCAGACATATTTCCTGATCCAGAAATATTCTGGGAAATCAATTTCTGTTTGCCATGCTGGGCAATAACATGAGGAGTTCTTCCTCTTCCTCTTCCCCTATTAGGGAAATAGGATCCTCTTCCTTGTTGACTCATATCTGTAGTCATGAAAGAAATTCTCTTGTTAAATAATCAGGCAAATTGTTGTCTTTTCCTTGTTTATAAACAATTTCAAAATCAAAAGGGGCTAAATAAGCCTGCCATCTAGCAAACATTTGTTTAGAAATATCATGTTTAAAATCCTTTTTAAATAGACCTTTTGCTGCTTGGCAATCTGTTTTTATAATAAATTTTTGATTATATAAATCATCTTGAAATTTTATAACACATTTTACTATAGCAAGAATTTCTTTAGCTACAGTTGCATAATTTTTTTGTGCAGGATTCCATTTTCCTGAATAAAATCTAACAAGTATTTCTTGTTTATCTTTAGGATTTATTTGTTTTAAAATACCTCCAAATCCTATATCTGAAGCATCTGTTTCAATTATTTTTTCCCATTGAGGATTTGCAAGCATGAGACAAGGAATATTTTTAACTTTTTCTTTTATAATCCTAACCGTCTTGGTATGTTCATCAGTCCAAGGAGAAGGATTCTTTTTAAGTCTATCATATAAGATAGCAGAAATTTTTGAAATATTTTCAATAAAAGATGAGACATAATTTAGACTTCCTAAAAATCTTTGCAATTGTGTTTTATCAGTAATGATATCTGGAAATTTGTTTCCAAATTCCATACTTCTTTGTATAGGAATTATTTTTCCATTGTTTATATTATGTCCTAAAAAACGAACATCTGTTTGAAATAAATTCATTTTAGGTTTTGATATAACAAGACCATTTTGAATAATTAATTTTCTAAATATCTCTAAATGCTTGAAATGAGTTTCAATGTCTTTAGAGAAAACAAGAATATCATCAATATAGACAATTATAAAATTGCTGTAAGGAATGAAAATATCACTCATAATTTGTTGAAATTCTGATGGAGCATTTTTTAAACCAAAAGGTAAAACTGTCCATTCATAGTGTCCTATTGGAACATTAAAAGTTGTTTTATATCTATCAGCTTCTTCAATTTGCATTTGCCAATATCCTGATTTTAAATCAAATTTTGAAAATATTGAGGCTCCAAAAACCCTGTCTATAAGATCTTTTTTATTAGGAATAGGATGTCTAATCCATTTTAAAACCTTATTAAGGGGTTTATAATTAATGACAAGTCTAGGTACACCTCTTTCTTGTTCAAAATGTTTATTAACATAAAAGGCAGTACAAGACCATGAAGATTTAGAAGGAGTAATTAATCTTTTATCAAGAAGAGTTTTTATCTCTTTTTTACATAATTCTAAATATTCAGCATTCATCTGACATGGTCTAGATTTAGTTGGAATATCTTTTTCATTAAAGTCTTCCTCATAAGGAAGAGAAATAACATGTTTCTTTCTATCCCAAAAAGCATTAGGATGATCATCACAAATTTCAAGAGAGAATTTGTTATAAATAAATTTTATTTTATCCTGTAGTTTTGGATTTTTTAATTTCTCCTCAATATTAAGAGAATTGATTTCTTCTTTTAAAGAATTAATATGAAATATTTTTCTATCCATTTGATCTTCTATTTCATTAAGAACCTTTTGAATAAGTTTATTTATAAATTGAAAAATAATTGGTTTATTTTTATAAGTACCAATTATACCCTTTTCATCAACACGAGTTAAAGGATATATACTATGTATGAAAGGTAAGCCAAGAATAAGTTGGCTAGAAATATCTTTTGCAAGAAGAAAGGAAGTAGGAATACAACTTCCATTTTTACAAATTAATGTTTCTGGTAGTTTATAACTAATATCCAGAGAACCTCCTCCTGCATGTGAAAGAGAATGTGTGGTTTTATGAAAAAATCTTGAAGGAATTAATCCTTCTTGAATAACATTTAAGTCAGCACCACTATCAATCATAGCAAAAAATTCTTTTTGGTAATTATTACCAATTAAGAGTGTTATTTTTGTGTACCATTTTTGAGAGGTAAACATATTTATTATTTGAATAATTTCTTTTGAAGATTGATTTTTATCAATAAGAGACAGGAAATTTCTTTGTTCTTTTTCTTCGACTTCTTTCTTTTCCTTAGAATTTTCATTTTCAATTAAGGAAAGTCTTTTATGAAGATCAAAATCGAATTTATGTAAATTTTTAATTTCATTTTTAAGATTATTAATCTCTTTTAATAAATCTTCAGTAGTTGTAGGACTTTTATTTCCATATTTATGTGTAAGAAGTTTATTAACTTCTTTCATGGAATATGTCTGATTTGAAGTATTAATTTCTTCTTTTATGCTAGTATTACTAGTAGAAGGTGTATTTTCAATGTGATCAATAATTTTTGATCTTAAATCAGGATCTTTAATGTTTTTAAGTAATTCTATAAAGGAATTATTTTCAATAACATTAATATTTAAATCCTGAAATTGAGATAATAATTGATAAAATTCATCTCATTTTTCATTTTTATTATAAATATGATTTATACAAGGTTTTCCTTGTATGCAATTATCACATTCTTCATCACTAGAATATATAGATTCATTATCTATATCTTTTAAATTTTCAGAAAAATATGATGATTCTTCATCTGATTGATTATTGGAATTTTCTGAATCCGATTCTATCATAATATGAAGTAAAGCTTGTTTGATATTATCATCAATTTTTAATTCATTTATTTTTGTTTTGGTCCAGCATTCATTTGCATAATGACCAGGTTTATGACATTTATGACAAACAATATGTTTTTTTATCAAACTTGTCTTTATTAAAGGTTTCTTTTCTTCTTTTCTTTTTCTCTCTAAATTTTTCAGAGAAATGACGTCTTTTTTTATAATATTTTTCATTGTTATTTCTAGAATGTCTAGAATGTTTTTTATAATTTTCATCTCTATCTCTTTTAGATGTTTCTATACCAAATTGGTCACAGAAATGTCCTAATTGTTTTCTTTCCATAAGACTTTGTCTTTTAATTTGCTTATTAAGCTTGTATTCATTACAAAGGGCTATACCTTCTTGAACACAACAACTAATTAAGTTTCCATAAGTATAATTTTCATAATCAATATATAAATTGTCTTTTCTTAGGATTTTTTTAATTCTTTCAGCAAAAAGACTGGGAAGACCATCAATAAATCTGGCTTTGCAATAATTACTATTACAGTCATGAAGTTCATAAACTCTTGAAAGGAAGGTATCCTTATACCAACGAAAACTTGTTAAAGTTTTACAAACCGTATTACTAAGAAGAGTTCTTATATTTTCACTATTATCTGTGAATTTTCCAGTAAAATGCTCAATTAAAGTCATAATTAAAGTATAGACCACATTTTCTGTACTAATATTATTTTCAATTTTAACAGAGGTTAAAATTATTTCTTTAGTATAATCTTTTAAATAATTATCCCACCAACCTTTTAATTGGCCAGTAAATCCTGATATTATCATTTTAGCAATATTGCTATCAGTATTTCCCACTGTTCTACAAACAGTACTATACATAAGCATCTGATGAGCCATATTATATATACGCCTATCAGAACTACCATCAACACTCCATTCATAAATACTTTGACCATTAAAGCTTCTTTCAATAGAATAATCTTGTTCTTCATGAAGAACATCTATCGGAGTTGGTCTGTCATAATAAAATTTTTGTTGAGTGGGTCTATCAGCCCATTTAATTTTATTTAAAACATCTTGACGAGATATATTTTTCCTAATAGTAGGTTGTGGTTCATTTAAATTAGAAATATCATGATTTTTAAATTTATTAGATAATTCAGTAATTAAATCTTCTAAATCATTTTTTGTTGATTTTAATTTAAAATCTTTTATCGCTGGAGGTGGTTGTATAGAAGTAGATGCTATAGAAACTATATCAGTTTCTTTTTCAATTTCTATATGGACATCTGGTTTTATTTGTTTAATAGCAGAAATTATTGTTTCTACCTTATTATGTAAAGAAATTAATTCTTCTCCCATAATATTAAGATATAAATTGGTATAATTTTGTTTTTCCATTAAAACATTTATGTGTCTTATGGTAACTTGTAAAGTATCATTTTCAACTAATTTTGAAAAAGCTGTGAAATTCATTATTTTATTATTCTTTTCCATTTGGAAAGAAGTACTAGGAGGATACAAAGATTTTTGCTCTTGTCCTGTAGTTAATTTATATGTTCTTTCAAGAACAGAAATATGATTTATAATATAGGTTTTTATAAACCAAGGAACAAAGAATATTATTGTATTCTTTTCTTCACAATAATTATAAAATTCATCTCTAATTTGTTCCAAATTTTCAGAGAAGTTTTCAAAAAACCATTTTCTGAATAATATCTGTCACGCCCCAAAATCTTTCGTTAAAAATATCAGAGTTTTTCCCGGGCGTGAAGATAGAAAAGCAAGGGACGCATTACGCATACAGAAAGAATTAAGCAAGGGACAACAGAAGAAAGAGATAAGGGACGACAAGAACCCATCTCACAACCACCTTCGGCCTCGGCCGATATCATTCGGTCTCACACCGATAATATACATCATATACAGCGGAAGCTAAACATCAGGATCTCCTATCCTCACAAGTACCCAAAAATATATACAGATCATTAACTGTTTGTAAACGTGTTTGGAAAAGTTTAAACTAAGACATTTTAACAGAAATACCGACAGCTAGCACTATCCCCCTCCGTCTAGGGTTCACCAGCTTCCTCATCTCCTGTAGTGTGAGTACAGATTAAGGGGTGAGTGCGTTGAATACACTCAGTGGAGATAACATCCACCTCATAAGACTCCAGACAGAAATATAAATACCGAAAAGCTAACTTACAGTCACGTTGTCACAGCACAGATATATGCAAAGCAGATATTAGAAATGGCAAGGGACGTATAGGTGCGGGATTCCCCCGTCTTACCCTGTATAACGGTATCTCACCGTTAGTGCATTTCAAGAGGCTCACGACACCTCCACAGAGTAGTAGAAAATAGCAGGGGACGAACAGAATGCATGATCGGAGGACCTCGGTCCTTTCACAGTTATAATATGGCACAGCAAGTATAAACACAGCACTTAGATTCCCAATCATATTTCATAAGTAGGGAAAGCTGTAAACAGTTTAAGAGTTAGAAATTACCCCCACCTCGTATAGTGGTTACCGCGTGAGTAGCTAGGACGGAAAGTCTGACAACTCAACACCTCAAGCTTAGTCCACAAAAGCCTACAAATTACGGTGTTTCTTAGGTCTTAAATACAATATAATTAAAGCTGTAAAAGGTTCCGGCGGAAGAACGCTCGTTAAAGACACGACGGATCGAAAATACGGCGTAACGTGCTCCGGGGCTCGCGGGTACCCGGCGTCGGGCGAAAGCCAACCCGACAGCTCGCGCATCACCCGGCAGCTGCCGAGTTTCCTCAGCCACCCGGTCCCCGTCGCCCGCGCACGCTGGATCCCCGGCGCTCACACCCGCGCGCACTCGGCACCCGGCGCACTCGGCACCCGGCGCACACCCGGCACCCGGCGCACACCTGGCACCCGGCGCACGGCGCACACCCGGCACCCGGCGCGCACCCGACGCGCACCCGACGCACCACCCGGCGCGCACCCGACGCCCGACCCGGCGCGCACCCGACGCCCGACCCGACGCACATCCCGGCGCACACCCGACGCCCGACCCGACGCACAACCCGGCGCGCACCCGACGCCCGACCCGACGCACGACCCGGCGCGCACCCGACGCACATCCCGGCGCGCACCCGACGCCCGACCCGACGCACAACCCGGCGCGCACCCGTCACCCGACACACCACCACCAGCACCACTGCTGGCCGGCGGCGGCGGCGGCGGCGGCGGCGACGGCGGCGGCGGCGGCGACGGCGGCGGCGGCGGCGGCGGCGACGGCGACGGCGGCGGCGACGGCGGCGGCGCTCCGGCGGCACTCCGGCGGCGGTGCTCCGGCGGCACTCCGGCGTCGGCGGAAAATAAAAACGTAAAGGAAAAGAAAAGAAAGAGAACTTACGTGTTCGCGTCGCGAGCGTCGCTCGGGTCGTCGGCTTTGAAAACGTATAAGTTTTGAAAGTTATGAGCCCCTATTT
The DNA here is from genome assembly GCA_946896805.1 of Scutellaria galericulata. Lineage (NCBI taxonomy): Eukaryota > Viridiplantae > Streptophyta > Magnoliopsida > Lamiales > Lamiaceae > Scutellaria > Scutellaria galericulata. The sequence goes on along the minus strand of OX335798.1, from coordinate 7,895,813 downwards.
ATAGATTTTGGAATTTACCTTTTTACCGTTGAAAAGTTACTATTTACCAAAAATATCTCAATTTACCTTTCATTAAAATATTATTTTTATTTTTACCTTTTATCAAAATTTTACCCTTTCCTTCGTTAGTTGAACTACGGGTCTCCGATTAACCGCTAGTTTGTTTCTGTTTTCTCGTATTTCCGATACGAATCTCTTGGTAAAATCATATTCTAGGTTCCATGTCACGAAACATATATCCATCTAAATCTAAAACTGGCGTTAGCCAAGTATCTGAAACGCATGTACTAAATTAAACAGTCAAAACATACGCACATAATTATTAAGTCGGGGTTCAAATACTTAATTATTCAATTATGCTCATTTTGATCCGGGGTGCTACATCCCTTACCCCTTAAAATAATTTCGTCCTCGAAATTGAGCACATACTTAGAAAGACAAACAAACGTATACCTAGGATTGGTATGTCGGGGTACTTCCTCAAAATCTCGTCCTCCAGCTCCCAGGTTGCCTCTTCCCTTCCGTGGCGGCTCCACTGGACCTTCACTATAGCCATCTCTCGGTTCCTAAGTTGTCGTTTCTTTCTGTCCAAGATGGCTATCGGGACTTCCTCATATGTCAGATCCTTCTCCAGTTCGATGCCTTCTCGATTGATTATATGATTTGGATCAAAAATATATTTCCGTAGCATAGACACATGGAAGACATTGTGCACCCCAGCAAAGTCCGGTGGTAGAGCTAGTCGGTACGCGACCTCCCCAACTTGATTCAAGATTTCGAACGGTCCCACGTACCTTGGTTTCAGTTTTCCCTTCTTTCCAAAACGGTGAACTCCTTTAGTGGGAGACACTTTGAGGAAAACTTTGTCCCCAACTTCAAACCTCAGTTCTCTTCGTCTCTTATCTGCATACGATTTTTGTCGATCTTGAGCCACTCGTATTCGGTCTCGAATCTTCTTTATTACTTCTACTGTTTGTTCCACCAATTCGGGTCCCAGAATTTTCTTTTCACCAACTTCGTCCCAGCATATTGGTGATCGACACTTCCTTCCGTAGAGGGCCTCATAAGGTGCCATACCAATGGTTGATTGATAGCTATTGTTGTAGGCGAACTCTACTAAACACAGATGATCTTCCCAGTTTCCGGGAAAATCTAGAACACAGGCCCGCAACATATCCTCTAAGATCTGTATGGTTCTTTCTGATTGTCCGTCGGTTTGTGGGTGAAAAGCTGTACTGAAAGACAGCTTGGTTCCTAACTCCTTCTGCAGACTCTGCCAGAATCGGGAAGTGAACCGTGGATCCCTGTCAGATGTGATAGAAATCGGTACACCGTGTAGTCGGACTATCTCTTCCAGGTATATCCGTGCCAATCTGTCTAGTCCAAAAGTCATCTTGATCGGCAAGAAATGGGCGGATTTCGTCAATCTGTCCACGATCACCCACACGGCGTGGTTTCCCCATCTGGTTGTCGGTAGACCAACCACAAAGTCCATGGTTATATGTTCCCATTTCCACTCCGGTATCTCTAATGGAGTTAGCATCCCAGCTGGTCGTTGATGTTCTGCTTTCACTTGTTGGCAGACGAGACACTTCTTGACGAACAATCCTATACCTCGCTTCATGTTCCTCCACCAGAAATTCGCCCTCAAGTCTCGGTACATCTTTGTACCTCCTGGGTGTGCAGCTATAGGTGTGCAATGCGCTTCTTTGAGTATTTCCTCTTTTAATTCCTCGTTTTTAGGTACGCACAGCCTTCCTCTGAAGATTAGAGCTCCATCCGTAGTTAAAGAAAAGTCTTCAGCTCTTCCCTTATCCATCAGAGCTTTCATCTTCTTTAGAAACTTATCCTTCTTCTGAGCCTCCACAATTCGGTCCCGCAGCGTGGGTGTTACAAATAACGCTGCCATTCGGGATTCAATACTGATCGGTGGCGAGAGTATCTCCAAATTAAGTTTCGACATCTCCTCGACTAGTTGGAGTTGATTGGTGATCATCGATGACACTACTCCTTTCCCTTTCCTGCTAAGGGCGTCAGCCACCACATTCGCCTTTCCGGGATGATAGTGGATCGTGATATCATAATCTTTCACCAACTCTAGCCATCTCCTTTGTCTCATGTTGAGCTCCTTCTGTTCGAAGAAGTACTTCAGGCTTTTGTGGTCAGTGTAGATTGCACACTTCACGCCATAGAGATAATGTCTCCAGATCTTTAGGGCGTGTACCACTGCTGCTAGTTCTAGATCATGAGTCGGATAAATCTGTTCGTGGACCTTCAGCTGACGTGATGCATATGCCACCACTTTTCCTTCCTGCATCAATACACACCCCAAACCTTCTTTGGACGCGTCGCTGTAGATTACGAATTCCTTGGACATATCTGGAACTACTAAGACTGGTGCTTCTGTCAGTCTTTTCTTTAGTTCCTGGAAACTTCGCTCGCACCGCTCATTCCACTGAAACCTCACATCCTTTCTAGTCAAGCGTGTCATCGGAGTGGCGATCCTCGAGAACCCTTCTATAAATCTTCGATAATATCCAGCTAGGCCGATGAAACTCCGAACTTCCTTTACATTCGTTGGAGTCTCCCAATTGCTAACAGTTGCCACTTTTTCAGGATCCACCTCAACCCCTTCCGCAGAAACAATGTGGCCCAGAAAGCCAATTTTGTCCATCCAGAATTCGCACTTCTTAAATTTAGCATAAAGTTTTTCTTTCCTTAGTACTTCCAGTGCGATTCTAAGGTGTTGTTCATGGTGCGCTCTGTCGCATGAATAGATGAGAATATCATCAATGAACACTATGACAAAAAGGTCAAGATAAGGATGGAAGATGCGATTCATTAAATCCATGAAGACAGCCGGAGCATTACTCAACCCGAATGGCATTACTACAAACTCGTAGTGGCCATATCTCGTTCTGAATGCTGTCTTGGATATATCAGCATCCTTGACTTTCATCTGGTGATATCCCGATCTTAAGTCAATTTTCGAGAACACACTAGCACCTCTTAATTGATCGAAGAGATCTTCAATCCGAGGCAGTGGATACTTGTTCTTTATTGTTTTCTTATTCAGCTCTCGGTAGTCAATACACATCCGGAAGCTACCATCCTTCTTCTTTACGAACAGTACCGGTGCTCCCCAAGGTGACACACTCGGTCTGATGAAGCCCTTATCTAACAGCTCCTGAAGCTGAACCTTCAATTCTTGCAATTCTTTCGGCGCCATCCGATACGGAGCCTTTGACACTGGCGCTGATCCAGGGATGAGATCTATCTTGAAGGTTACTTGTCGATCTGGTGGAGGACCCGGTAAGTCCTCTGGGAACACGTCTGTGAATTCTTTTATCACCGGTACCTCCTCGATAGCAATTGGTTTCTTCTCGGAGTTTATCATATTAACCAACCATGCTTCGCACTTTCCTTTACTGAGCATCCGGGTTGCTTTCATGGCCGAGACAATCCTTGAATCGACCTTAACTTGTGCCCCGTGGAAGGTAAACTCCGGCTCTCCCGGTGCTTGGAAGGTTATCTCCCTTTCACGGCACTTGATTACCGCGTGGTTGGACTCTAGCCAGTCCATTCCCAAAATCACATCGAAATCTTTCATCTCCAGAGCATGGAGATCTGCTTGAAGCGTCTTATCCTCGAAGGCAATCTTAAGACGACGGTACAAGTGTTTTGTCTTTACCGTCTTCCCTGAGGGGATACTAACTACTAAAGTTTGAGCGACTATCCTACCGTCATCATGCTTCAGCAATTTACAGAAGTCGACAGATATGAAAGAGTGTGTCGCTCCAGTATCAAATAAGATGAAAGCGGGCATATCAGATACTGTTAACATACCTGCCATCGTCTCTGACCCCTCGGCGGCCTCCGGGCGAGTCAAAGCGTAAGCTCTCGCCCTACCCGCTACTGGCCTTGAATTCGGTCCTGTAGCCGGCGCGTTCTTTGCCTTCCAGCAATTCGCCGCAATGTGCCCTGGCGCCCCGCAATTGTAGCAACTCCTTGTCTCAGACTGACACGGTCCCGTGTGCACCCTTCTACACTTCGGGCACGGATTTCCGGGTCGGGGATTGGGGAGAAGCGGAGCGTTACTTGCTCTGGGAAACTTATTAGGGACAACGCTCTGGCTTGGGCCAGTCCACTTTCTCTTGGCAGGAACATGAAACGTTTTTCTGAAGGGCACTGCATCCAATCCCATCCGCGAAGCGATCTCCTGGGCCCTTTCGAGGACACTGGCATAAGTTAGCGTTCCTTGCCCGGCGAGTATCGAGCTAATCTCTGAGCGAAGGCCCTTCTCGAACCTTCGAGCCTTCTTCTGATCAGTATCAACTAGATGAGGGGCATAACGGCTCAAATGATTGAACTGTCGTTCATAGTCCCCTACAGTCATGCTCCCTTGCTTGAGACGAAGAAACTCCGTCTCCTTCTGGTCCCCATATGACTGAGGAATAAAGTGATGAGTGACAATCTCTTTGAATTCCTCCCAAGTCATTTGTTCCTTCTGTACTGGCAGAAGAGTCCGTGCGTACGAGTCCCACCAATGACTCGCCTCATCCGTTAGCTGGAAGATAGCACAGCTAACCATCTGTCCCGTAGAGCAGGTGAGATGTTCGAACAGTCGGTCCAGCGATCGTAGCCACTCCTCTGCCACAATCGGTTCTCCTCGTCCGTCGAACGTCGGTGGATTAAACCGTCTGAACTGTTCATATATCAGATTCGGGTCAACCCTAGCTGTCTGAGGGACGGCCCGATTGGTCCCAAAATGTTGTGCCAATCCTCGTAGCACAGTTAACAGATCGTTGTCGTTGGCGTTCTCTTCCCGCTCAAGTGGGTTAACTGGTGGTTGCGGCTGTTCCTTCCTTGGTCTGCCTCTCGACATGCTTCTGGTATGATAAGTAAATACGTATAAGCCATTATGACTAATACCATAATATTATACATAGATCAGACAACACTTTTCTCGACATGAAGCATATCATAACACCGTAGGATGAGCAAAATGATGTATGTACATATATACATAATACAAAATAAGGATAGTACTACACCATCACAAAAGGGTGTATGTACACTATCTATGGAGCGAGAACTATCCTATCGTTTACACATAGTATACTGTATCTCGAGTATCATAATATATACATAAACATGTCCTCTAATACATCTAATCTACATCAGCAGGAGGTAACGGTGGTGCTGGCCCATCCTGAGGGTCATCCTCCTCTACATCGATCTCCTGGGGATCCTCCTCCGACTCCTCCTCCGGATCCTCCTCCGGCTCTTCCTCCGGATCCTCTTCCGGCTCCTGCTCCGAATCAGAGCTACTACTGCCAGGGTCATAGGGCGACGGCTCCGGAGTAGTTGGTTGGCCATGTCGGCCCCACAAATCCAACACTGCTCTAGCCACATTGCCAAAATTGGCAATGGGCACCAAGTCAACCGACGAGAATACTAACTCGTCGCGATAGATGATACGCGCCGTCTGCTGCCACTCCGGAGGCAGAGTATGAATCAAGTGTAAACACGCTCCCACCCCGGGAATCGGGCCCCTCTCTCCCCCGTTCTCTCTCCAAAAGTGAAGGAGCCCGGCTACATGCTCCCCTACCGATCTATCATCGGTAACCCTACTCTGAAAGAACAACCGTCGCAGTCGCTCCTGCCTCGTCTCTATCACAGGCGCTCTCCCTCTTCCTCTACCCGCTCGGTAAATCCTATTCATCTGTCAATTATTTTACACAAGTTTCTAACATCATATATCCATGCCTGAGACGTTTCCCCCAAAATCAAACAGTGTAGGACAAAATAACACAGAACAAGCAGTCATGCTAATTCCATAAATCACATACCAAGGAGGGTCACCTATAGAGGGAGACTAGTGCCTATCTTACCCTTTTCGGAAAATCCGATTACATTTTTGCAAACACACTTTCAAAATCACATTTTTCCCCCTTTAAAACTTGCTTTAAAAACCTTTCTCTCACTTCCAAATCACACTTTCCAAATCACGTTTCCCTCATTTTAAAACCAGTTCGAGCAAGTTCTCATCATTAGAACCGCTCTGATACCACCTGTCACGCCCCAAAATCTTTCGTTAAAAATATCAGAGTTTTTCCCGGGCGTAAAGATAGAAAAGCAAGGGACGCATTACGCATACAGAAAGAATTAAGCAAGGGACAACAGAAGAAAGAGATAAGGGACGACAAGAACCCATCTCACAACCACCTTCGGCCTCGGCCGATATCATTCGGTCTCACACCGATAATATACATCATATACAGCGGAAGCTAAACATCAGGATCTCCTATCCTCACAAGTACCCAAAAATATATACAGATCATTAACTGTTTGTAAACGTGTTTGGAAAAGTTTAAACTAAGACATTTTAACAGAAATACCGACAGCTAGCACTATCCCCCTCCGTCTAGGGTTCACCAGCTTCCTCATCTCCTGTAGTGTGAGTACAGATTAAGGGGTGAGTGCGTTGAATACACTCAGTGGAGATAACATCCACCTCATAAGACTCCAGACAGAAATATAAATACCGAAAAGCTAACTTACAGTCACGTTGTCACAGCACAGATATATGCAAAGCAGATATTAGAAATGGCAAGGGACGTATAGGTGCGGGATTCCCCCGTCTTACCCTGTATAACGGTATCTCACCGTTAGTGCATTTCAAGAGGCTCACGACACCTCCACAGAGTAGTAGAAAATAGCAGGGGACGAACAGAATGCATGATCGGAGGACCTCGGTCCTTTCACAGTTATAATATGGCACAGCAAGTATAAACACAGCACTTAGATTCCCAATCATATTTCATAAGTAGGGAAAGCTGTAAACAGTTTAAGAGTTAGAAATTACCCCCACCTCGTATAGTGGTTACCGCGTGAGTAGCTAGGACGGAAAGTCTGACAACTCAACACCTCAAGCTTAGTCCACAAAAGCCTACAAATTACGGTGTTTCTTAGGTCTTAAATACAATATAATTAAAGCTGTAAAAGGTTCCGGCGGAAGAACGCTCGTTAAAGACACGACGGATCGAAAATACGGCGTAACGTGCTCCGGGGCTCGCGGGTACCCGGCGTCGGGCGAAAGCCAACCCGACAGCTCGCGCATCACCCGGCAGCTGCCGAGTTTCCTCAGCCACCCGGTCCCCGTCGCCCGCGCACGCTGGATCCCCGGCGCTCACACCCGCGCGCACTCGGCACCCGGCGCACTCGGCACCCGGCGCACACCCGGCACCCGGCGCACACCTGGCACCCGGCGCACGGCGCACACCCGGCACCCGGCGCGCACCCGACGCGCACCCGACGCACATCCCGGCGCGCACCCGACGCCCGACCCGACGCACCATCCGGCGCGCACCCGACGCCCGACCCGGCGCGCACCCGACGCCCGACCCGACGCACATCCCGGCGCACACCCGACGCCCGACCCGACGCACAACCCGGCGCGCACCCGACGCCCGACCCGACGCACGACCCGGCGCGCACCCGACGCACATCCCGGCGCGCACCCGACGCCCGACCCGACGCACAACCCGGCGCGCACCCGTCACCCGACACACCACCACCAGCACCACTGCTGGCCGGCAGCGGCGGCGGCGACGGCGGCGGCGACGGCGGCGGCGCTCCGGCGGCACTCCGGCGGCGGTGCTCCGGCGGCACTCCGGCGTCGGCGGAAAATAAAAACGTAAAGGAAAAGAAAAGAAAGAGAACTTACGTGTTCGCGTCGCGAGCGTCGCTCGGGTCGTCGGCTTTGAAAACGTATAAGTTTTGAAAGTTATGAGCCCCTATTTATAGATTTTGGAATTTACCTTTTTACCGTTGAAAAGTTACTATTTACCAAAAATATCTCAATTTACCTTTCATTAAAATATTATTTTTATTTTTACCTTTTATCAAAATTTTACCCTTTCCTTCGTTAGTTGAACTACGGGTCTCCGATTAACCGCTAGTTTGTTTCTGTTTTCTCGTATTTCCGATACGAATCTCTTGGTAAAATCATATTCTAGGTTCCATGTCACGAAACATATATCCATCTAAATCTAAAACTGGCGTTAGCCAAGTATCTGAAACGCATGTACTAAATTAAACAGTCAAAACATACGCACATAATTATTAAGTCGGGGTTCAAATACTTAATTATTCAATTATGCTCATTTTGATCCGGGGTGCTACATCCCTTACCCCTTAAAATAATTTCGTCCTCGAAATTGAGCACATACTTAGAAAGACAAACAAACGTATACCTAGGATTGGTATGTCGGGGTACTTCCTCAAAATCTCGTCCTCCAGCTCCCAGGTTGCCTCTTCCCTTCCGTGGCGGCTCCACTGGACCTTCACTATAGCCATCTCTCGGTTCCTAAGTTGTCGTTTCTTTCTGTCCAAGATGGCTATCGGGACTTCCTCATATGTCAGATCCTTCTCCAGTTCGATGCCTTCTCGATTGATTATATGATTTGGATCAAAAATATATTTCCGTAGCATAGACACATGGAAGACATTGTGCACCCCAGCAAAGTCCGGTGGTAGAGCTAGTCGGTACGCGACCTCCCCAACTTGATTCAAGATTTCGAACGGTCCCACGTACCTTGGTTTCAGTTTTCCCTTCTTTCCAAAACGGTGAACTCCTTTAGTGGGAGACACTTTGAGGAAAACTTTGTCCCCAACTTCAAACCTCAGTTCTCTTCGTCTCTTATCTGCATACGATTTTTGTCGATCTTGAGCCACTCGTATTCGGTCTCGAATCTTCTTTATTACTTCTACTGTTTGTTCCACCAATTCGGGTCCCAGAATTTTCTTTTCACCAACTTCGTCCCAGCATATTGGTGATCGACACTTCCTTCCGTAGAGGGCCTCATAAGGTGCCATACCAATGGTTGATTGATAGCTATTGTTGTAGGCGAACTCTACTAAACACAGATGATCTTCCCAGTTTCCGGGAAAATCTAGAACACAGGCCCGCAACATATCCTCTAAGATCTGTATGGTTCTTTCTGATTGTCCGTCGGTTTGTGGGTGAAAAGCTGTACTGAAAGACAGCTTGGTTCCTAACTCCTTCTGCAGACTCTGCCAGAATCGGGAAGTGAACCGTGGATCCCTGTCAGATGTGATAGAAATCGGTACACCGTGTAGTCGGACTATCTCTTCCAGGTATATCCGTGCCAATCTGTCTAGTCCAAAAGTCATCTTGATCGGCAAGAAATGGGCGGATTTCGTCAATCTGTCCACGATCACCCACACGGCGTGGTTTCCCCGTCTGGTTGTCGGTAGACCAACCACAAAGTCCATGGTTATATGTTCCCATTTCCACTCCGGTATCTCTAATGGAGTTAGCATCCCAGCTGGTCGTTGATGTTCTGCTTTCACTTGTTGGCAGACGAGACACTTCTTGACGAACAATCCTATACCTCGCTTCATGTTCCTCCACCAGAAATTCGCCCTCAAGTCTCGGTACATCTTTGTACCTCCTGGGTGTGCAGCTATAGGTGTGCAATGCGCTTCTTTGAGTATTTCCTCTTTTAATTCCTCGTTTTTAGGTACGCACAGCCTTCCTCTGAAGATTAGAGCTCCATCCGTAGTTAAAGAAAAGTCTTCAGCTCTTCCCTTATCCATCAGAGCTTTCATCTTCTTTAGAAACTTATCCTTCTTCTGAGCCTCCACAATTCGGTCCCGCAGCGTGGGTGTTACAAATAACGCTGCCATTCGGGATTCAATACTGATCGGTGGCGAGAGTATCTCCAAATTAAGTTTCGACATCTCCTCGACTAGTTGGAGTTGATTGGTGATCATCGATGACACTACTCCTTTCCCTTTCCTGCTAAGGGCGTCAGCCACCACATTCGCCTTTCCGGGATGATAGTGGATCGTGATATCATAATCTTTCACCAACTCTAGCCATCTCCTTTGTCTCATGTTGAGCTCCTTCTGTTCGAAGAAGTACTTCAGGCTTTTGTGGTCAGTGTAGATTGCACACTTCACGCCATAGAGATAATGTCTCCAGATCTTTAGGGCGTGTACCACTGCTGCTAGTTCTAGATCATGAGTCGGATAAATCTGTTCGTGGACCTTCAGCTGACGTGATGCATATGCCACCACTTTTCCTTCCTGCATCAATACACACCCCAAACCTTCTTTGGACGCGTCGCTGTAGATTACGAATTCCTTGGACATATCTGGAACTACTAAGACTGGTGCTTCTGTCAGTCTTTTCTTTAGTTCCTGGAAACTTCGCTCGCACCGCTCATTCCACTGAAACCTCACATCATTTCTAGTCAAGCGTGTCATCGGAGTGGCGATCCTCGAGAACCCTTCTATAAATCTTCGATAATATCCAGCTAGGCCGATGAAACTCCGAACTTCCTTTACATTCGTTGGAGTCTCCCAATTGCTAACAGTTGCCACTTTTTCAGGATCCACCTCAACCCCTTCCGCAGAAACAATGTGGCCCAGAAAGCCAATTTTGTCCATCCAGAATTCGCACTTCTTAAATTTAGCATAAAGTTTTTCTTTCCTTAGTACTTCCAGTGCGATTCTAAGGTGTTGTTCATGGTGCGCTCTGTCGCATGAATAGATGAGAATATCATCAATGAACACTATGACAAAAAGGTCAAGATAAGGATGGAAGATGCGATTCATTAAATCCATGAAGACAGCCGGAGCATTACTCAACCCGAATGGCATTACTACAAACTCGTAGTGGCCATATCTCGTTCTGAATGCTGTCTTGGATATATCAGCATCCTTGACTTTCATCTGGTGATATCCCGATCTTAAGTCAATTTTCGAGAACACACTAGCACCTCTTAATTGATCGAAGAGATCTTCAATCCGAGGCAGTGGATACTTGTTCTTTATTGTTTTCTTATTCAGCTCTCGGTAGTCAATACACATCCGGAAGCTACCATCCTTCTTCTTTACGAACAGTACCGGTGCTCCCCAAGGTGACACACTCGGTCTGATGAAGCCCTTATCTAACAGCTCCTGAAGCTGAACCTTCAATTCTTGCAATTCTTTCGGCGCCATCCGATACGGAGCCTTTGACACTGGCGCTGATCCAGGGATGAGATCTATCTTGAAGGTTACTTGTCGATCTGGTGGAGGACCCGGTAAGTCCTCTGGGAACACGTCTGTGAATTCTTTTATCACCGGTACCTCTTCGATAGCAATTGGTTTCTTCTCGGAGTTTATCATATTAACCAACCATGCTTCGCACTTTCCTTTACTGAGCATCCGGGTTGCTTTCATGGCCGAGACAATCCTTGAATCGACCTTAACTTGTGCCCCGTGGAAGGTAAACTCCGGCTCTCCCGGTGCTTGGAAGGTTATCTCCCTTTCACGGCACTTGATTACCGCGTGGTTGGACTCTAGCCAGTCCATTCCCAAAATCACATCGAAATCTTTCATCTCCAGAGCATGGAGATCTGCTTGAAGCGTCTTATCCTCGAAGGCAATCTTAAGACGACGGTACAAGTGTTTTGTCTTTACCGTCTTCCCTGAGGGGATACTAACTACTAAAGTTTGAGCGACTATCCTACCGTCATCATGCTTCAGCAATTTACAGAAGTCGACAGATATGAAAGAGTGTGTCGCTCCAGTATCAAATAAGATGAAAGCGGGCATATCAGATACTGTTAACATACCTGCCATCGTCTCTGACCCCTCGGCGGCCTCCGGGCGAGTCAAAGCGTAAGCTCTCGCCCTACCCGCTACTGGCCTTGAATTCGGTCCTGTAGCCGGCGCGTTCTTTGCCTTCCAGCAATTCGCCGCAATGTGCCCTGGCGCCCCGCAATTGTAGCAACTCCTTGTCTCAGACTGACACGGTCCCGTGTGCACCCTTCTACACTTCGGGCACGGATTTCCGGGTCGGGGATTGGGGAGAAGCGGAGCGTTACTTGCTCTGGGAAACTTATTAGGGACAACGCTCTGGCTTGGGCCAGTCCACTTTCTCTTGGCAGGAACATGAAACGTTTTTCTGAAGGGCACTGCATCCAATCCCATCCGCGAAGCGATCTCCTGGGCCCTTTCGAGGACACTGGCATAAGTTAGCGTTCCTTGCCCGGCGAGTATCGAGCTAATCTCTGAGCGAAGGCCCTTCTCGAACCTTCGAGCCTTCTTCTGATCAGTATCAACTAGATGAGGGGCATAACGGCTCAAATGATTGAACTGTCGTTCATAGTCCCCTACAGTCATGCTCCCTTGCTTGAGACGAAGAAACTCCGTCTCCTTCTGGTCCCCATATGACTGAGGAATAAAGTGATGAGTGACAATCTCTTTGAATTCCTCCCAAGTCATTTGTTCCTTCTGTACTGGCAGAAGAGTCCGTGCGTACGAGTCCCACCAATGACTCGCCTCATCCGTTAGCTGGAAGATAGCACAGCTAACCATCTGTCCCGTAGAGCAGGTGAGATGTTCGAACAGTCGGTCCAGCGATCGTAGCCACTCCTCTGCCACAATCGGTTCTCCTCGTCCGTCGAACGTCGGTGGATTAAACCGTCTGAACTGTTCATATATCAGATTCGGGTCAACCCTAGCTGTCTGAGGGACGGCCCGATTGGTCCCAAAATGTTGTGCCAATCCTCGTAGCACAGTTAACAGATCGTTGTCGTTGGCGTTCTCTTCCCGCTCAAGTGGGTTAACTGGTGGTTGCGGCTGTTCCTTCCTTGGTCTGCCTCTCGACATGCTTCTGGTATGATAAGTAAATACGTATAAACCATTATGACTAATACCATAATATTATACATAGATCAGACAACACTTTTCTCGACATGAAGCATATCATAACACCGTAGGATGAGCAAAATGATGTATGTACATATATACATAATACAAAATAAGGATAGTACTACACCATCACAAAAGGGTGTATGTACACTATCTATGGAGCGAGAACTATCCTATCGTTTACACATAGTATACTGTATCTCGAGTATCATAATATATACATAAACATGTCCTCTAATACATCTAATCTACATCAGCAGGAGGTAACGGTGGTGCTGGCCCATCCTGAGGGTCATCCTCCTCTACATCGATCTCCTGGGGATCCTCCTCCGACTCCTCCTCCGGATCCTCCTCCGGCTCTTCCTCCGGATCCTCTTCCGGCTCCTACTCCGAATCAGAGCTACTACTGCCAGGGTCATAGGGCGACGGCTCCGGAGTAGTTGGTTGGCCATGTCGGCCCCACAAATCCAACACTGCTCTAGCCACATTGCCAAAATTGGCAATGGGCACCAAGTCAACCGACGAGAATACTAACTCGTCGCGATAGATGATACGCGCCGTCTGCTGCCACTCCGGAGGCAGAGTATGAATCAAGTGTAAACACGCTCCCACCCCGGGAATCGGGCCCCTCTCTCCCCCGTTCTCTCTCCAAAAGTGAAGGAGCCCGGCTACATGCTCTCCCCTACCGATCTATCATCGGTAACCCTACTCTGAAAGAACAACCGTCGCAGTCGCTCCTGCCTCGTCTCTATCACAGGCGCTCTCCCTCTTCCTCTACCCGCTCGGTAAATCCTATTCATCTGTCAATTATTTTACACAAGTTTCTAACATCATATATCCATGCCTGAGACGTTTCCCCCAAAATCAAACAGTGTAGGACAAAATAACACAGAACAAGCAGTCATGCTAATTCCATAAATCACATACCAAGGAGGGTCACCTATAGAGGGAGACTAGTGCCTATCTTACCCTTTTCGGAAAATCCGATTACATTTTTGCAAACACACTTTCAAAATCACATTTTTCCCCCTTTAAAACTTGCTTTAAAAACCTTTCTCTCACTTCCAAATCACACTTTCCAAATCACGTTTCCCTCATTTTAAAACCAGTTCGAGCAAGTTCTCATCATTAGAACCGCTCTGATACCACCTGTCACGCCCCAAAATCTTTCGTTAAAAATATCAGAGTTTTTCCCGGGCGTAAAGATAGAAAAGCAAGGGACGCATTACGCATACAGAAAGAATTAAGCAAGGGACAACAGAAGAAAGAGATAAGGGACGACAAGAACCCATCTCACAACCACCTTCGGCCTCGGCCGATATCATTCGGTCTCACACCGATAATATACATCATATACAGCGGAAGCTAAACATCAGGATCTCCTATCCTCACAAGTACCCAAAAATATATACAGATCATTAACTGTTTGTAAACGTGTTTGGAAAAGTTTAAACTAAGACATTTTAACAGAAATACCGACAGCTAGCACTATCCCCCTCCGTCTAGGGTTCACCAGCTTCCTCATCTCCTGTAGTGTGAGTACAGATTAAGGGGTGAGTGCGTTGAATACACTCAGTGGAGATAACATCCACCTCATAAGACTCCAGACAGAAATATAAATACCGAAAAGCTAACTTACAGTCACGTTGTCACAGCACAGATATATGCAAAGCAGATATTAGAAATGGCAAGGGACGTATAGGTGCGGGATTCCCCCGTCTTACCCTGTATAACGGTATCTCACCGTTAGTGCATTTCAAGAGGCTCACGACACCTCCACAGAGTAGTAGAAAATAGCAGGGGACGAACAGAATGCATGATCGGAGGACCTCGGTCCTTTCACAGTTATAATATGGCACAGCAAGTATAAACACAGCACTTAGATTCCCAATCATATTTCATAAGTAGGGAAAGCTGTAAACAGTTTAAGAGTTAGAAATTACCCCCACCTCGTATAGTGGTTACCGCGTGAGTAGCTAGGACGGAAAGTCTGACAACTCAACACCTCAAGCTTAGTCCACAAAAGCCTACAAATTACGGTGTTTCTTAGGTCTTAAATACAATATAATTAAAGCTGTAAAAGGTTCCGGCGGAAGAACGCTCGTTAAAGACACGACGGATCGAAAATACGGCGTAACGTGCTCCGGGGCTCGCGGGTACCCGGCGTCGGGCGAAAGCCAACCCGACAGCTCGCGCATCACCCGGCAGCTGCCGAGTTTCCTCAGCCACCCGGTCCCCGTCGCCCGCGCACGCTGGATCCCCGGCGCTCACACCCGCGCGCACTCGGCACCCGGCGCACTCGGCACCCGGCGCACACCCGGCACCCGGCGCACACCTGGCACCCGGCGCACGGCGCACACCCGGCACCCGGCGCGCACCCGACGCGCACCCGACGCACATCCCGGCGCGCACCCGACGCCCGACCCGACGCACCACCCGGCGCGCACCCGACGCCCGACCCGGCGCGCACCCGACGCCCGACCCGACGCACATCCCGGCGCACACCCGACGCCCGACCCGACGCACAACCCGGCGCGCACCCGACGCCCGACCCGACGCACGACCCGGCGCGCACCCGACGCACATCCCGGCGCGCACCCGACGCCCGACCCGACGCACAACCCGGCGCGCACCCGTCACCCGACACACCACCACCAGCACCACTGCTGGCCGGCGGCGGCGGCGGCGGCGGCGGCGACGGCGGCGGCGGCGGCGGCGGCGGCGGCGACGGCGGCGGCGACGGCGGCGGCGCTCCGGCGGCACTCCGGCGGCGGTACTCCGGCGGCACTCCGGCGTCGGCGGAAAATAAAAACGTAAAGGAAAAGAAAAGAAAGAGAACTTACGTGTTCGCGTCGCGAGCGTCGCTCGGGTCGTCGGCTTTGAAAACGTATAAGTTTTGAAAGTTATGAGCCCCTATTTATAGATTTTGGAATTTACCTTTTTACCGTTGAAAAGTTACTATTTACCAAAAATATCTCAATTTACCTTTCATTAAAATATTATTTTTATTTTTACCTTTTATCAAAATTTTACCCTTTCCTTCGTTAGTTGAACTACGGGTCTCCGATTAACCGCTAGTTTGTTTCTGTTTTCTCGTATTTCCGATACGAATCTCTTGGTAAAATCATATTCTAGGTTCCATGTCACGAAACATATATCCATCTAAATCTAAAACTGGCGTTAGCCAAGTATCTGAAACGCATGTACTAAATTAAACAGTCAAAACATACGCACATAATTATTAAGTCGGGGTTCAAATACTTAATTATTCAATTATGCTCATTTTGATCCGGGGTGCTACAATATCCATTCAGAATTTTTAAATTCTTTAGTTATCTCCTGTCTAGCAGGTGATCCTTTAGAAAAATCGATTTTTGTATTAATCATTAAAGACTAAAGGGAGCATCAGACATAGTGTCACTTTCTTTATGGATATTTCCATAATTAAAATCTCTAACAATATTATTTCTATCAATGAAGACTTCTTCATGAGGATTTCTTTTATTTCTTTCAGATTCTATTTCTTCTCTTATTTGAGAAGTGGAAGCTCTAGATGTTTGAGGTAAATCTACCCAATAATCTAGAGGTGAAATATAAGAATCTGTTGTTCTAGTTTTAAACATAGAATTACTTCTAGAAATATAAGATGAAGGTAATAATTTTTTCTGTCAAAAATCGAGTAAAGTACTCGCCCCTTCTCTTCTCTCTCCACCCTCTCTATCACCCTTGTAAAACCCCTTTGTGTTTAATTAATCTTGTGTTTCTTGGTGTTCTTCAATATCTGTAAGTATTTAAATTTCTGCACTTTTTATTTATTTTTATGATATATAAAAGCCTACCAATGGTAGGCTAGATCTATATGTGTTAGATCATAGCTACTAGTTCTTATTAAACATGACTGTTTAAAATGTAAAATGGAAACATGAATATTAATGAAAGGTTAAGACACTCAGGGTTGAGGCTTAAGTCTAGGATGTTTATAAAAATCCTAATGTTCACCCTTTTGCCGTTTTAGCCAGGAAGGCGTTTAGGCGTTTATGGGTTGAAGGGGAAGTTATAAATATCAAATTCTTAAATGCTCAGTAAGTCCTAGAGTTTAAATGTCTGGTAAAATTATCCTTTGGTCTTTAATATTCATGCATCCTGGGTTAGAAATTTATATTTTATTCCTAATATAAAATATAACAATATCTAATTTTTTAATTCTTTACATATATATATATATATAGATGCATATGGTATATAAATTACCTATAAGCGACAAAATTGTTCAGAGGGTCAACTTAACATATGTGACGGGTATTGTCTTAATTTCTGATTTAGAAATACATTATTTAATTTATTAATTGTTAGTGGGATATGGCATGAAATTAAGACCAGAGAACAATGAGGAAGCCGAGGCTTGTGACAACATAGTTTCCTTAAAACAGATTGATCTCCTCCGAGGTGCTTGAGAACTCAACATACGTCTGTTTTCCAAGATACAACGGCAACAAGGCAACGAATCAAGCACAAACTCTTTGCCAACGGTAAACTGGACGAATGCCTGAACTGTATCATCCAGAGGC
Source organism: Scutellaria galericulata (assembly GCA_946896805.1). NCBI lineage: Eukaryota > Viridiplantae > Streptophyta > Magnoliopsida > Lamiales > Lamiaceae > Scutellaria > Scutellaria galericulata. The sequence continues at coordinate 7,878,513 of OX335798.1, read as the reverse complement.
GGAAAGAAAGCCAAAGGAAGTTGTTGGTCCCAATTGGTCAGAGGTTCAGGGGGGGTGAATGAACCTCTATCAAATTTTGTGTTTTAAAACTTTTTGTAAGCAAGTTACTGAATTCTAGACAGAATACAACAACACTCTCGATTTAGTAAGCTAGCAATATGCTTGATCAACTTACTGTCTCGGATTTTATAGTATGCAACAGAAAATTAAAGATAGAGTTTCTTTTGTGAAAAATGTTTTCTTTTCCAAGTATTTAGAATCGTTTTAAGCAATATGAGCAGGATATATGGGGTAGGCGGCAAATAAGATAAAACGATAAACACACAGAGGATTTATAGTGGTTCAAAGGTGGTATAAACCTTCTATGTCCACTCTTCTCCTTCACATAGGAGGAACTCCACTAGGTCGGATTGATTTACAAGTCTCCACTTTACAATCCTCTTCCTAACGAGCCAACACCTACTAGAATCAGAGATTCATAGGCCAATCCCACACAGGGTACAAATACCCACACAGAGTAAGAAGCCTTAACAAAATAAAGCCAACACTTAGTAAGGATCTAAATCCTTCCCACTAAGGATACCACTAAAACAACCTAGCACACAACAAATAGGTTAAAAGGTATATGTTCTTCAACTGGTGTGCGAAGACAACCTTTAAGATCTTTGTAAGCTGAAATCTTAGGCTCGACTGCTTCTTGAAGGTTGAGTGACTGAACAGAGAAAACTTGTGTTTACTTGAGAGATATTGATAACTAGAAAATTTCTTTAGTTGTTCAGTAGTCTTCTCGAGTCAACTTCACCTTCAATTTATACTTGTAGATAATGTATTCGTTGAAATACACTCCTTGTTGAAATAAAAATCTTGATCTTGTTTGATCTTCGCATTAAATGCTCCTGGAGAAATTGGGATATAGGGCATGTCATACTCTGCAGCGTATTAATGACGTCATTCCTCGGCAATAGTGCTTTTGCAGGTCCGTGGTCCAGATGACATCATCTTATTGGTCAGGTGCTAACAACCATCTACCGGATACTTAGACAATGCTGAGTCTTCGTATTGCATTCACTCATTCGTACTGCAATAAATAAGACAAATAAACTTATTGTGTAGCACCCCGGATCAAAATGAGCATAATTGAATAATTAAATATTTGAATTCTGATTTAATAATTATGTGTGTATGTTTTGACTGTTTAATTTAGTACGTGTGTTTCAGATACTTGGTTAACGCCGGTTTTAGTTTTAGATGGGTATATTTTTCGTGACATGGAACCTAGAATACAATTTTACCAAGAGATTCGTATCGGAAATACGAGAAAACAGAAACAAACTAGAGGTTAATCGGAGACCCGTACTTCAACTGACGAAGGAAAGGGTAAAATTTTGATAAAAGGTAAAAATAAAAAATAATATTTTAATGAAATGTAAATTGAGATATTTTTGGTAAATGGTAATTTTTCAACGGTAAAAAGGTAATTTCCAAAATCTATAAATAGGGGCTCATAATTTTCAAAACTTATACGTTTTCAAAGCCGACGACCCGAGCGACGCTCGCAACGCGAACACATAAGTTCTCTTTCTTTTCTTTTCCTTTACGTTTTTAATTTCCGCTGTCGTCGGAGCGCCGCCGCTGGAGCCGCCGCCATCGGCCAGCAGTGGTGCTGGTGGTAGTGTGCCAGGTGTCGGGTGTGCGCCAGGTTGTGCGTCGGGTGCGCACCGGGTAGTGCGTCGGATCGGGCATCGGTTGTGCGTCGGGTGCGTGCCGGGTGTGCGCCGAATGCCGGGAGACGAGTGTGCGTCGGGTGTCGGGTGCGCGCGGGCGCGAGCGCCGGGGGTCTAGCGTGCGCGGGCGACGGGGACTGGGTGGCTGAGGAAACTCGGCAGCTGCTGGGTGATGTGTGAGCCGTCGGGTTCGTTTTCACCCGACGCCGGGTGCTCGCGAGCCCCGGAGCACGTAATGCTGTATTTTCGATCCGTCGTATCATTAACAAACGTTTTTCCGCCGGGACCCTTTACAGCTTTAATTATACTGTATTTAAAATCTAAGAAACAGCGTAAATGTGTAGGCTACTTGTTGGACTAATTTTGGAAGTTTTGGGTTGTTGGACGTACTGTTCTATCTACTCACGCGGTAACCACTATACGAGGTGGGGGTAATTTCTAACTCTTAATCTGTTTACAGCTTTCCCTACTTATGAAATATGATTGAGAATTACTGAGTGCTGTGTTTATACTTGCTGTGCCATATTATATCTGTGAAAGGACCGAGGTCCTCCGATCATGCATTCTGTTCGTCCCCTGCTATTTTCTACTACTCTGTGGAGGTGTCGTGAGTCTCTTGAAATGCACTAACGGTGAGATACCGTTATATAGGGTAAGTCAGGGGAATCCCGTACCTACTCGTCCCTTGCCATTTCTAATATCTGCTTTGCATATATCTGTGCTGTGACAACGTGACTGTAAGTTAGCTTTTCGGTATTTAAATTCTGTCTGGAGTCTTATGAGGTGGATGTTATCCCCACTGAGTGTATTCAACGCACTCACCCCTTAATCTGTACTCACACTACAGGAGATGAGGAAGCTGGTGAACCCTAGACGGAGGGAGATAGTGCTAGCTGTTGGTTTTTCTGATAAATGTCTTAGTTTAAACATTTCCAAACACGTTTTCAAACAGTTTATGGTATGTATATATTTTTGGGTACTTGTGAGGATGGGAGATCCTGATGTTTAGCTTCCGTTGTATATGATGTATATTATCGGTGTGAGACCGAATGTGATCGGCCGAGGCCGAAGGTTGTTATGAGATGGTTTCTTATCGTCCCTTATCTCTTTCTTCTGTTGTCCCTTGCTTAATTCTTTCTGTATGTGTTGCGCGTCCCTTGCTTTTCTATCTTCACGCCCGGGTAAAACTCTGATAAAATACGAAAGATTTTGGGGCGTGACATATTGTGTCCTGCTTAGGTTGTAGATGTTTTTTGTTCTGCGTCAACTTTCTGTTCTGCGTTTGCTTACTGATTCTATAACAACTTCCTGTTTCTGAATCCTGCTTGCTGATTCCATAACAACTTCCTGTTTGTGAATCCTACACAAAGCCTCTAGTTCTCCATATTGTTTGTTATATGCTGCTTACTTATTCAGCTTATTGATTCAGCTTACTGAAAATCAACGTCCAATACATCTTCTTTTGCAGAATCCTATTAAGATCAGTAACTTCTATCTTTCTGAACTTTACATAACCTCAAAATACATATGAGAAAGATAACTTAGCAGAACTAAATTCCACTTAAACAATGTGGAAAAATGGTATACTCCAGCTTCCTATACAAGTCTATTTTGTCTCATCAAAACCTAACAGAAATATCCTAACAGAAATACAAAAGAAAAAAGAGAAAGCTTGAATTTCGTTGTGTTGAACTTAGATGTGGGAGCCTTAATTTGTAGTCACCCTTCAAAACTATTTCTAAATGGCAGCTTTGAAGGGTGGGCATTACAGGAAGTTGGAAAGCCAAAAGTCACATGAAGTTGGAATGAAAATGTGGCATAAGGAGTGTGGTTGGGCCCACCGCTTCCGTGTGCACACGAGTCCCATGGTCTGGAGCTCGAATCAGCTCTTAATTCGCAACCCCCCACGTGCGCACGAGGGAGAGCCTTCTTACCAAAATTTCTAATCACTCACTAAAGGGAAGATCATTATAAAGTGGAGAAATATGTATGATTTTCCCGATGTGGGATGAACTTCCTTCCAAGCCTTATATGACTTCCATAATGATCCAAATATGTAACTTTGAGACTCAATTTCTCATTCACCCATAAACCATTTTGGGTGTATAATTAGTCATCTTGAACCTCTCTCCGAGGAGAACACGATCCAACTTTCTAATTCTGAAATCGGGTACGGGACACACGTAAAAAAATGTCCTAAAATGGATAAAATTTTAGAATTTTTTAAACAGTCCTCCACATGAATGAAAATTGATACACACGAAGGAAATAAGGTGATACTGATCAACAGTTGAAAGCTGCATAGGACAGGTAGGTGTTATCCTTTGAACCTTCTCTTGTGAAAACACATTTACTTTACTAGCTAACCAGTAGACATGATCTCCTTGAACTGATCTGCCTTTAGCGTAAACAATGATGTGCCTCACACAGGATTCTCCCTGATGTTATCCAGTTCTATTGGATATGTTCGTTTAGGCCATGAACATCCAACGAAGGCCCAATGGTGAATGTTATTCTGCTGGAGATCACTTAATGAGTTGGACTAGAGCTAAATTGGGCTTGAAGATGCATTTTTAAGACGATGAGCCATCAAATTCGTGGTTTACATCATATCCATGAATTAATCATTTAAGTTTGTGCAATAATAGTCAAAGAGTCTTCATGTATTCCTTGAATAATCAAAGAGTCATGTGAGGTGATTTAATGTTGTTTTAAGTTACAAGAAGCTTTACTATGACTCAATAAGTGATAGGTTACAAGAGACTTTATTATGACTCCATAAGTGATAGGTATTAATTTAAATACTCAAAAATCATTTTATAGCTTATATATATAGGTCATATGATCACTTGTAAAATCATCATTTGTTGAATACGAAATTTTAAGCTTTAAGCTTGTATGTTGAATTCTTTCTTTGTGAGATTTTCAATTTATCAAGAACTTATCAAGGTCAGTGAGCAAGATCTTGTGGCATTCAACATACTGAGATTCTTGTTTGATTATATAACTAAAGGTTGAAGTTCTTTTGCTCTAAGTAAGATCAAATCAAATTCGATTTGGGAAGATCCGCTGCTTATCCTTTATATGTTGGTTTCTTAGATCATTATATTTAATGAGTCTACATCAGTTTGGTATCAGAGAGATTTGATATTGATCTGATTATCTTTATCTTTTCTTTTCTTGTTTACGTAAAAAAAAAAGTAAAAAAAAGAGATAAAAAAAATGAAAAAAAATTCTCCAAGTTTCTTATTATCTTCTTATCATATCATTGTTGCTCTTATAGCAAGGAAGTGATCATTCAAAAAAATAAAAATTAGTTTGCTTGTCTTTGAAATTTCAGTCACAATAATTCCTTGTTTCCTTCAACATAGGACTAAGGGATTGTTGAACGCTGTGAAATTTGTTCAACTTGATTTGTTATTGAATTTGAGTGGTAAAAGCTAGAGTAGTGAGTTCATTAAAGAGGAGGTAAAAGCCTACTGAAATACGAGTGGATTGTCAAGTATATCTTTGAGTGATACATAAGTGTATTGTGAGGAAAATATAATGGACGACACATCTACAAATTAAAGAGATGTTTTAACTTTTCAAGCTATGCAAAAACAATTTGCTAGGATGGGAAATATTTTTGAGAGCATGGTTCAACATTTGGAGAGAAGCAACTAACAACAAGGGAGCATAGAAACCCTATTGCAAACCTAAGAAGGCAACATGAAGAGTGGAGATCGAAGAATGAAGAAGAAGATGTAGGAGTTGTTCACCAAGTACATAAATGAAAAGGTAGAAGAAGATAAAATGATAAAGTTGACAATGACTTGGGAAACATCAAGATGAACATACCTACTTTCCATAGGAGAAGTGATCCGGAAGCCTATTTGGAGTGGGAAAAGAAGATAGATCTGATATTTGATTGTCATAATTACTCATAGGAGAAGAATGTGAGGCTTGCTACAATTGAGTTCACCGACTATGCTACAGTTTGGTGGGATCAGTTGATTACAAATCGAAAGAGATATGGAGAGTGATCGATTACTACTTGGGTTATCAATCATGTGTAAGAGATTCACACCCCTCATTATTTTTGTGAGTTGTATCAAAAGCTTCAATCTATGACTCAACGCAACAAATCTGTTGATGAGTACTACAAGAAGATGGAAATTGCTATGATTAGAGCAAACGTAAAGGAAGATCGGGAGGCTGCCATGATATGTTTCTTGAATGGACTGAATACGGAGATTCTTAATGTGGTGGAGCTTCAACACTATGTGGAGCTTGAGGACATGGTACATACCGCCATGAAAATGGAGAAGCAACTCAAGAAGGGTTCTTTTCAAAGAAGTTCTACACAAAATTTTCAGTTCCCAAGCAAGACAAGGTAAGTTGCATCCAAGTTAGCTAAAGGGGCAACTTCAAAATCTCAACATGAGATGCCAAAAACCAGATTCACCAAGGCTAAAAAAGGGAAATGTAATATCTCAACTTCTTCATGAACTAGAGATATTAAATGCTTTCGTTGTCAAGGTCGTGGATATATAGCATATGATTGTCCAAACAAAAGGGTGATGGTTTTTAGAGACAATGGTGAGATCGAATCTGAAAGTGAGAGAATCAAATGATGATGAGCAACTTGAGGAGACAATACCTGAAGAAGGAGAACTTTTGATGGTGAGAAGAGTTCTAAACATGCAAGTAAAGATTGATGAGGCTGAACAATGTTCACTAATTTCTTTTAGCTAATCCCGCAAGTGTACGGTTTAGGATGTAGAAGTGGTGAGCAAGGTCGATCCCACAGAGACTGGCTACCTAGGAACTAACTAACTACCCAAATTCAGTTCTCAACTTTATCTAGGAAAATCAAATATCATTAATTACAGATTAATTTAATAGAAAACTAACTATGCAGATAAACTCACTCAAGAATAACAGATAATCTAAAACAGGTTCTAGGACATGCTTTCATCTAATTCTCATCAAAACATCACTCTAACCAATTAAAGTTCATTAATCAATCATCCTATATGAGCAATCACATATGTCGAATTAATAGCTCTCCCAAGTCAGTTAACCGGTTGATTATTATGCCACCAGAGGTATCCCTACTCAATCTGATAGAAACATAACAACTCCCAAAAGTACTTAAGATTGATTTCTCATTACATAAACTCCTTAATATCCCGATCTAAGTCTGTTTATGTGTCATGTGTTTATTCTTCTATAATTAAATCTCATCTCCTGAATTTTGATCTAATTACTAAAACATGTTCAACTACTGGCCACATAATCAAACAAGAAATCAAATCATAAACACACAAATAGGATAAACGATCATGAACATTGAATTGAAATTAAAGATCCATTAAGATTCGAATTAGATTACTAACAAGCCCTAGAAACCCTAGAAAATTAGCTAGACATGATAACAAACAAACTCATAGACAAGATTGGAAATATCATATCTACTAATATTCAAGAAGGGAAGAAAAGATTAAAAACTCTATTAGACGACGATCTCGCGATCCCTCGATCTCTTGAATTCTTCTTCTACTCCTCTCAATGCTTCTCAGACTCTCGTGTTTTTCTCTATGAATCTCGCTCCTTCTCTATTCTCTCTTCATGTTGAGTATTTATATCACCTTTGGGAGAAAACTACGCCAAGAAAACTAAATCTTCACGTATTCCTGTTCACCCGGGCACGGTCGTGCTACAGGGCACAGTCGTGCCCCACGGCATTGGCACGGTCGTGCCCCACCATCAGCACTTTCTGCACAATGGCACACGGTCGTGCTACATAGCACGATCGTGCCGTGCGCCACCAATTCTTCCCCACGATCTCGTATTTCACTTCTATTCTTCCTTGATCATCAATTACACTTGAAACTTGCATTTTTTCTCATCAAAATCATGAAACTAAGCACAAACTCATCAAATGCAACTTATACAAAATAGTATCATAAATCACCATGAAAACGTATCTAAACATATTCAAACGAATACATAAACATACGCAAAAATATGTGAAAAACGACACTTATCAAACAACAAAGGGAAAACATCTTCCATACAAGATGTTTGGTTAATGGTAAGGTATACATGTTAATTATTGATTGTGGGAGTTGTGCTAATGTGCCAAATGCTGAAATGGTGGAGAAACTTAACTTGGTTACTTACTTCAAAACATTCTCATTTTTACAAGCTGTAATCGCTTAATGAATGTGGAGAAATTCGGGTAACTAAGCAAGTTTTTGTTTCATTCTCTATAGGAAACTATAAGGATGAAATCATGTGTGCTATGGTGCCGATTCATGCTAGTCATATATTTTTGGGCAGACCGTGGCAATTTGATGAAAAAGTGAACTATGGCGTTGATGAAACATTGAAACAAAACCATCATGCTTGTACCTTTAACACCACAATGGGTTCATGGAGATCAACTCAAACTATCTCAAGCAAGGAGAGCTAGTGAGATTGAGAGAAAAAAAAGATGAGAATGAGAGACAAGAACCGAGAGAAAAAGAGAGTGGAAATAAAAATAAGAGGTTTGATGTAAGTGTTTCCGAGGGAGAAAATAAATGGGATTGAAGTGAGGACACCAAAAGAGTGAATTTCTTTGCAAAATGAAGTGATGTGAAGAGAGCTTTAGTTGGGAAAAGGAATGTGTTGGTGTTGATACATAAGGAAACATATTTGAACACTAACGAACTAACTTCTTCTTTGCCTAGTTCATTTGTGACTCTTTTGCAGGAGTATGAAGATGTCTTTCCAAAATAAGAACCAAATGGTTTACCACCTTTAAAAGACATCATACATCAAATGGATTTCATTCCGGGAGCAACACTTCCAAATATACCGGTTTATAGAGCTAATCCGGAAGAAACAAAAGAGATCCAAAGATAAGTGGAGGAGCTGATAGCTAAGGGCAAGGTTCGAGAAAGCATGAGTCCTTGTGTGATTCCGGTCATTGTAAACCAAAGAAAGATGGATCATGGAAAATGTGTATTGATTGTCGAGCCATCAACAAAATCACGGTAAAGTATTGTTATCCTATCCTTAGGTTAGATGATATGCTTGATGAATTGCATGGTTCTATCATTTTCTCTAAAATTGATTTGAAGAGTGGATATCATCGAATTAGAATAAGAGAAGGTGGTGAATGGAAAACGGCTTTCAAAACAAAGTATGGTTTGTATGAGTGGTTAGTTATACCTTTTGGCTTAACAAATGAATCATATTTTGCATGACTTTATTGGAAAGTTTGTGGTTATGTACTTTGATGACATCCTTATCTATAGCAAAAACATGGAACAACATTTTGAGCATGTGGGTGTTGGTTCGGACACTTTAAGATATGAATCTTTGTATGCTAATCTTAAGAAGTGTTCTTTTTACATGGATAAAATTGTGTTTCTTGGTTTTGTTGTAAGTGCTAATGGAATTAAGATGGAAAATGATAAAGTCAAGGCTATTTTAGATTGGTCAATTCCTAAAATTATTTTTCAAGTTAGAAGTTTTTATGGACTTGCTAGTTTTTATAGGAGTTTAGCACTATAGCATTACCATTGAATGAGATTGTTAAAAAGGAAGTTAGCTTTATTTAGGGAGAAAATCAGCAACTTGCTTTTGATCTTCTTAAAGAGAAACTAACTTCCACACCCATTCTTGCATTGCTTAACTTTAATAAAATATTTGAGATTGAATGTGATGCATCTGGAGTGGGTGTAGGAGCTGTTATGATACAAGAAAGAAAGCCACATTTCATACTTTAGTGAAAAGTTGAAGAGAACTCAATCGAACTATCATGTATACGATAATGAGTTGTATGCTTTGGTGAGAGCTTTAGAGACATGGCAACATTACTTGTGGACAAGAGAGTTTGTTATTCATACTGATCATGAATCTCTCAAGTACCTCAAGGATTAAGGTAAGCTTGGTAAGAGGCATGCCAAGTGGGTGGAATTCATTGAATTTTTTCCATATGTGATCAAGTACAAGAAGGGGAAAGAAAGCATTGTTGTTGATGCATTATCTAAAAGGTATGCATTAATCTCTACTTTGAGTTCTAAACTTCTTGGTTTTGAATCAATTAAGGGATTATATACTAATGATTTTGATTTTGCTTCTATTTATTTGGTTGGTGAGCATTCTGTATTTGAGAAGTTTTATAGACATGAGGGATACTTGTTTCGTGAAAGTAAACTCTGCATTCCTAGATATTCTAGTCGTGGGTTACTTGTTAGGGAATAAGACATTTTGGAGTACATAAAATTTTGAGTGTCTTGAGTGATCATTTCTATTGGCCTAAATTGCGATTAGATGTTTAAAGAATTTGTGAAAAATGCATAGTGCAAGCAAGCAAAATCAAGAGTGTAGCTACATAGGTTATACACACCTTTGCCTATACCTAATGAACCTTGGGTAGACATATCCATGGACTTTGTTTTGGGTTTACCAAGATTAAAGAAAGATAAATATTCTGTTTTTATTGTGGTTGATAGATTTTCGTAAATAGCACACTTTATTTCATATCATAAGAGTGATGATGTAACTCATTCCTGATTTGTTCTTTAAGGAAGTTATTCGTTAGCATGGAGTTCCAAGAACCATTGTGACTGATAGAGATGCAAAGTTTTGAGTCATTTTTTGCGTTCTTGTGGAGTAAATTGGGAACTAAACTTCTATTTTCTACTACTTGTCATCCACAAACGGATGGACAAACTGAAGTTGTTAATAGAACTTTGTCTCAATTACTTAGTTTTGATTCAAAAGATCTTGAAAATTTGGGAAGATTGTTTGACATTTGCTGAATTTACTAATAATAGAAGTGTTCATTCTGCTACTAATCATTTTCCTTTTGAGATTGTTTATAGTTTTAATCCATTGAGTCCACTCGATCTTGTACCAATACCTATTGAAGAACGTTCGAGTCTTGATGGTAAAGCTAAAGCAGAGCTGATCAAGAAGTTACTTGAAAAATTGAGACTCAATATTGAGAAGAAAATTGAATATTATGTCAAGCAAGCAAAAAAAAAGGTCGAAAACAAGTCATCTTTGAACCCGATGATTGGGTATGGTTACACTTGAGGAGAGAAAGGTTTCCAAGCAAGAGAAAATCTAAGTTGTAGCCAAGATGAGATGGACCATTTCAAGTGATTACTCGAATCAATGACAATGCAGACAAACTAGACCTTTCGAGAGAATATAATAAAAGTATAACTTTCAACGTTTTTGATCTTTCTCCTTATCTTTCAAAGTATAAAACTAGACAAATCCTTTTGAAGAGGAGGGGAATGATGGAGAACCAGCCATGCAAAACCATGTACACAAGATGATCTTTTGGTCATGCAAAAAGTTCCAATTACAAGAACAAGTGCTAATGGTGAATGTTATTAGGCTGGAGATGATCCTTATTGTTGAAATTAAAGAAAATTAATGTACAAGAAAAGTCCAAGAAAGGTCTAATGGTGAATGTTATTAGGCTGGAGATCACTTAATAAGTTGGGCTAGAGCTAAATTGGGCTTGAAGATGCATTTTTATGACTGGACAATCAAATATGTGGGTTACATCATATCCATAAATTAATCATTTAAGTTTGTGCAATAATAGTCAAAGAGACTTCATGTATTCCTTGAATAATCAAAGAGTCATGTGAGGTGATTTAATGTTGTTTTAAGTTACAAGAAGCTTTACTATGACTCGATAAGTGATAGGTTACAAGAGACTTTATTATGTCTCCATAAGTGATAGGAATTAATTTAACTACTCAAAAGTCATTGTATAGCTTATATATATAAATATATGTATGTATAGATCATATGATCACTTGTAAAATCATTCATTATTGAATACGAAATTTTAAGTTTTAAGCTTATATGTTGAATTCTCTCTTTGTGAGGTTTTCAATTTATTAAGAACTTATCAAGGTCATTGAGCAGTGGCGTTCAACATACCGAGGTTCTTGGTTGATTATATAACCAACGGGTCGAGGTTCTTTCACTCTAAGTAAGATCAAATCAGATTCGATTTGGGAAGATCTGTTGCTTATCCTTTATACGTTGGGTTCAAAGATCATTATATCTAATAGGTTCATCGTCCTATCCACATCACTCGAAGAATGACTACACCTCACGACATGTTTAATAATGCAAGTTTAATATATATGTTTTGGACCGTAAATTTCACATCGAGGTCAAATTACAACAAAAAAAAATCGTTGCAAAGATTCTATCTAGAAAATAAGCTTAACAAAACCAAATATCTAACACTGAGGACCAATTATCTTAAACTCTTCAATAATTGAATATAAGTATAGTTATATTATATGTTCACATATCTTAGATGAAAAGATCAAGTAAATGTAATATTAATAAATCATGCTCAAATCATAAAAGACCAATTGCTAAAGATGTCCAACACCAAACAATTGACATGAATACTTTCAACCAAAGTGGAAGAAATTTTATTTTGGATGAACAAATTTCCCACAAAAAATATTTCAATTTCAATAGCCCCAAAGACCATGTGAAGTAACATTTAACCCATATCCATTATTCTGAATGAAAGAACCTAAATTTATATCACATTTCGTAATGAGAGATAGATTTAGATGAACAAGAACATTCTAAGTTTTATGCAAACATGTTCGATATTGATGAACTGTTGAAGATGTTAAGTTTGTATTACATTCAAAATTACTTTTTCCCTAACCCGCTCGATGATACTTGAAAGGAGATATGAAGTTCGATTGTGTCCTAAAATCCCAATTTCATTCCAATGGATCAATTTTTATGAAAGAAAATCTTTAAACGATGTCGCGTTGAAGTTATTGGGGAGGAAATCTATTTGAATTAATAAATGAAAATACAATTTTCACCAATTTCAAATAAAGGTCAATGAGGATAAAAAGAAAAATACAAAATTAATTCTACCCTAACCAATCTCCAAACAAAAGATAATAAAGCAAACCCACTTTAAAAATCACATAATCATTCATATAAATCAAAATATAATTTTTAAACCTAATATATAACCACCAAACAAAACATCCAAAAACATCAAATTTACAATTTCATGAAAATTACTAACCGCACTCATTACTTTTTTGTACTAATCCACCTAACAAACCAAATGAGCCCTAAGTGTTTATCTTGGTTAAAAGAGAGACCACTAACATAATGGAGTAGGTCTCACTTCTCTTTTTTCTGCAAATGTGATATACTCACTAATTACATATGTGGGTCATTCAATAGTACCATTCTATATGTCAAGGAGCCTAATCTGACCATGTTGGAATGGATTAGAGAGTACCTAATCAAAGGATCTAAAAGAATAGAGTTAAGGCATCGAGATGTTGGGAAGGGAAAGCATTAATAGAACGTTTCTATACGGGAAAAAATAATGTGGCAGTCAATACATTTTTAGCAACAGAATCCCTTAGAAGTGGAAATTTACATATAAGTATACTTTTTTATTAGTGGAAAAAAATAATGTGGCAGTCAATGCATTTTTTGAGTTTTAATTTGCCCATTTACAATGCAAGTTTTTTTATTTCATAATAATACTTATGTTAGATAGATGAAAATTTTCCGCCCCATAAGACACATTCTACACTAATTACATAAGATATTGCAAAAAAAAAAAAAAACTCTTCAGGCTATTAAATATATATTGATATTTATTTAGGACAAAATCAACCATTTAAGCATGACTTAAAAACATGCTAGTAAAACCAATCAAAGACACAAATTTTTCTTCTTTTCCAAATTTGTAATCATTTCTTTCATTTTCTTCACTACAATGGAACTCATTTGCAATTCAACCTTGTGTTGTGAAAAATCTCATTTGAATTGTGCAAATTTATGCTCTCTATTTGTTATAGGCTTGCTCAGTTTAGTTGGTTTATCAATCTGTTCAAATAAGTTATATCTTTTACTGGTCAAAGAGTCTGGGCAATTTTGGAATTTTCATCCTTCACAATCAAGTGTTTCTTGGAGACTCAAAACCTTGGAGAACTTGCCACAGTCGTAATGTTTCATCACAGAAACATATGAATGACTAGAGGAAGAGATCTTTTTCCATTCATTTAGGCTCTTTTTTTTATTTTTTTATATGCTCTAGATTTAATGCTTATGGTGAAATTTGCTTTCTGAGTTCTTGGAAATGTTGTTAAATAGGGTGCAGTACGGTTGAATCATAAAAATCATGAAAAATGTTGTGAAAATAGGTTTTCCTACAAAAAATGGTTTCAAATGCTTTCTTCTAACCAAACTAATAGAGATAACTAACAATGATTGTATTTGGGTCTTTTTTTATAGTAGGGGCCGAAATCAAACCCAACCCTTCCTTACAGGACCAAATTTGATTTTTTTTCGGAACCATTGATTTGGACTTGTTATTCCCTCACAAAGAGAAAAAACTGATTACTGATGGTCTCGTAATCCCAAAAGAGAATGATGAAGGTAAGAGTATCATCTTTTATCATGAAACACTAAATAATGTTTTGGTTGGTTTTGCTGATGTTGGGCACGTCTCTGACCCACATAAAAGATGCTCCCAAATTGGTAACTGTAAGAATAACATGAAGAGAAGCCATGCATTTGATTTGAGAAATCAGTAGAAATAAAGGAAGAAGAAATCAGATGTTTTTGGCTAAGTATAGGAGAAGTCAAATTATTACTTATAAAATCGTAATCTGAAAATGTGACTTCAAGGTAGGTTTTTCAGTTAATTGCTAACCTGTGTTTTCAAGTCTGTTTTGCAGGATCAACGAAGCGGTTTTCGTGAGCTCATATCTTGCTAACCGCTTAACGGATTAGAGCTCGGTTTTTTACATTGGATTCATTATATATAGGAGTATTTTTTTCTTTAGTTGATCAGTTTTAGAATTGATCATCGAGGAGAGAGAAAAACCACTGTAAACAGAGAGTGATAGGCTATAGTTCACCGTTTCAGTTTTTCATTCAAATCTTATAAAACGTTTGTTATTGATTGATCGATTAATGAGAGATACTCAAATAGGACGTATGCATTGTTAAGCCAAACCTCTATAAGTCGTGGCGTTTGCTTTATTGTTTTTCTTACCTTGTCGTTGTGTTTTTCTTCTTCTCAAGATTAGGGTTTTCTGGTTGGTATTGTTGATCTTGTTTTGCAAATTCTTGTTCGCATTATTGTCAAGTGGTGCCGTCTGTGGGAAACAAGAGATTGCAAGATGGGATCGACCAGATTCAACGTTGAGAAGTTTGACGGTACCAGCAACTTTAGTTTGTGGAGGGTAAAAATGAAGGCTATGTTAGTTCAATATGGAGCAGCAGTTGCTCTGGAGGGGATATAGGCATTTTCTGAGGTGATGAAATCTGAACAAAAGGCAACTCTCATGGAAAAGACACATAGCATGATCATTCTCAGTTTAGAGAACAAGGTATTGCGTGAAGTTGTAAAGATAGAGACAGCCAAAGGTGTTTGGGAAAAGCTTCAAAGCTTGTATATGGTAAAATCTCTAGCCAATCGTTTATTCTAAAAAAGAGATTATATGCCTTCAAAATCTTAGATGATAAATCACTGCTTAGTCAACTGGAGGAATTCAACAAGATATTGGATGACTTGGAGAATGTTGATGTTAAGTTAGAAGAAGAGGATAAAGCATTAATGTTGCTGAGCTCCTTGCCCAAAAGTTATGAGAACTTTTATGATTCAATTCTGTATAGTAGGCAGTCATCTATCACTCTAGAGGAAGTGATCTCAGCCTTGAAGACCAAAGAATTATCCAAGGATTCAGATTCAAAGGCACAAGGTGGAGGAGAGAGTCTTATTGCAAAGAAAAAGGTGCAGCAGAAGAAACCTCTCAAGAAGGGATCCAAACCTCCATTCAAGAAAGGTGCTCCTCTAAGTCAAGAAGTCAAGGATGATGTAGAGGGTCAAAGGTGTTTTCAATATCACAAACCAGGCCACTTCAAGAAAGATTGTTTCAAGTATAAGAAGACACAGTAAGAAAAGGTAAATGGTACTGGGAAGAAAGTCAATCACACCACAGATGCTTCAAGCTCTCACTCAGATTATGATTCAGCAGAAGTCTTAGCCATCACTTCAACTGATACCAAGAGAGAATGGATTCTAGATTTAGGATGTTCTTTTCATAT
The DNA here is from genome assembly GCA_946896805.1 of Scutellaria galericulata. Taxonomy (NCBI): domain Eukaryota; kingdom Viridiplantae; phylum Streptophyta; class Magnoliopsida; order Lamiales; family Lamiaceae; genus Scutellaria; species Scutellaria galericulata. The sequence continues at coordinate 7,862,659 of OX335798.1, read as the reverse complement.
GAGTCCCCACAAGGAGTGGTTTAGAGACTTGACTCTTAAGGAAGAAAGAGCAGTAATGCTTGGAAACCATAAGACATGTAGAGTGAAAGGAATAGGATCCACACATTTGAAGATGAAAGATGGATCTATCAAACTACTGTCAAATGTAAGGTTTGTTCCTAAGTTAAGAAGGAACCTAATATCCCTTGGTATGCTAGATGTTGGGATTTCAGTATTTAGATTTTGATGAGACAAACCAAGAATGTAATAGAAAGTTTGAGTACCCCATTTTTCACAATGCTTAAGGGAAAACATAGATTAGAATTGAGTCGTGTTATAGAAAGATAGAAGTACACAGGCATACAATGTTGTATTTAAGATTTCAGAACGAAGCTGCTGCAAGAAAGCAGATATAGCAAGACTGCAGGAAGATAGTTACAACATCACAACAGAGTAAGTAAAAACAGCATGCAACATTACTGCAAGAAAGAAGATACAGTAATACTGTACGAAGATACTGCAAGAAGGTCTAAGCTACAACTGAGCAGTAAAAGATAATCAGCTGCAAGCAGACCTAGGATACAGTGAGAAACTTGCTACTTTATCAGTTTACAGTGCCAATGACAAATTGAAGAAGTATCCTGCAATCCAAGAAAGAATAAATGCAGTACGAGGAACGAAGATCCAATCAAGAATGAATAGAGCCATTCCAGAGAAGATCAAAGTTACAGACACGGAGCTAATGCCAAGACGCCACGTGGACTGACGCGCCGCTGAAAGCTGAAGCCGCTACCACCGCATTAAATTCTCCAGAAGGAAAAGTCAAGTCGCATTAAATGCTTTAGTGAGCAAAGTCAAGTCACATTAAATGCAAGCCATGCATTTGATCAAGTACTCTTAAATTCAAAATGAGTGATATCTTCTTCAACGGATATCTTCTCTACAAGTATAAAAAGAGGATGAGTAACCCTGAAGCTGACAACTGAACAATTGAATAACTAAAAACATTTATGCAAAAACTCTCAAGCATTCAAGTCATAAGCCGACTCTCAGTTTAAGTCACTCAACCTCTGTGAAGTGAAGCAAGTTCAAAGCTGAAAGATCCTTTGAAGGATTCAGAAGCTCACTTCATCGCACCAGTTGAAGAACAAATCAGTATAGTTTTAACCTTGTTGTTGTGTGCGTAGGTTGTTTTAGGTGTCGAACAGTTGATAGGAGAAATTCTTGTTGTTTGTATAGTTGTCTAAGTTTTAGGCAGCTTCCCTGTGTGGGAGTGTGAAACCCTGTGTGGATTTGCCTTTAGAATTTGCAGTTGTTGTGTGGACGCTGGACTCTAGTAGGTGTTTAACTTTGTAAGTTGATAGATTGTTAGGAGTGCTTGTAAATCAATCTTGCTTGACGAAGTTCCTACTCGAGGTAGCAGTAGAGTAGACATAGAAGGGTTACACCACCTTCGAACCACTATAAGCCATGAGTGTTTTATCGCTTTCTTATCTGCACTTTATCTTTTATATCAATCTCTGTCATAAGCATAAAACGTTTTGAAAAGGATTATATTTGCGAAAACCAGCCTTGAGTCTTAAAACCTTTATTTTTTCGCTGCGTATAAAACTCTAAGTTACAGCGTGCAGCACTGCATCCCAGTGCTGTAAGCAGTAATTGACTGGCTCTGCAAGTTCAAGTAACTTGCAGAACAGTCTGTTTTAAACAAGATTTTCAAAATCGACCAAGGTTCATTCACCCCCCTCTGAACCTCGGACACCACTTGGGACCCAACAAGTGGTATCAGAGCAGGTTGGGTTAAATGCCAACTTGTCTGGTCACCTACCCAGATCCACCTTTGTCTCGCTGCTCTCTCTGCATCCTAAAATCTCATTCTTACAGCATATCGTGGATTCCACTAGTCACAAGTTACCCATGTTTTTCATAGAGGAATATGCCGATTGGAAGATAAGATGCAGGCACATCTTTCAGCGATGAATGATGAGATGTGGACGGTCATCACCGAAGGACCAATTATCCCTATGAAGGTGAATCCCATGCTCGGTAGAGAGATGGAAGAAGGAGCACAGCCACCACCCAACTTCTTAGTCAAACCAAGACAAGAATGGAACAATGAAGACAGGAAGAGAGCCAACCTTGACAACGTGGCCAAGAATGCTTTATTCATCACCTTGGATAAAGACACATTCAGCAAAGTCAAAACTTGCAGAACATCCAAGGAAGTTTGGGAAAAGTTGGAACAAATATGTGAGGGGACAGAGCTCACTAAGGATTATAAGATCTCCAATGCCACCCAACTATTTGAGCTCTTCGAGATGAAGAATGAAGACACTCTTGAGCAACTAGATTTAAGATTCACATCCATTGTGAATGAATTAGAAGCTCTGGGCAAGCACTACACTCAAAAGGAGAAGAACATGAAAGTGGTTAGAGCCCTACCAGCAGAGTAGGATAGTAAGACCATTGCCATGAGAGTGTCCATGGACTTGAAATCCATGAGTACATTTGATCTGTTCTACGACCTCAAAGCATTTGAGTACGATATCAACAGACGGAGAAATGAGACAGAAGAATCTAGCTCCAAAGTTACAGCGCTAACTGCCAGAGGACCTAGAGATAAAACATCCACTAGTTGCAGCAAGCAATCAGAAGTTACAACAGAAGACGCTAAAGAAGATATGGCTCTTTTTCTAAAGAAATTTAGAAGATTCATGAAGAGCAATAACAGCAACAATAACACCAAACTCAACAAGAGAAATGACTTCAGAAGAAGTCATCCACCTCCTCAGGTATCCCCCTCTCCACGCTCAAATACGACTGACCTTGATTTGTGTTATAACTGTAGGAAGCCTGGACATTATGTTAGAAGAAGAGAGAGAATAGAGGAAAGAAAAGAGAAGAGATGACAAGCATAAGCTTTGAGCTCTCATTGGAGAGATTGAAAAAGCCAAGGATACAACAGTCTCAAAGGAGTTACTGAAAGCTGCAGAATCCTCTGACAGCGACACTGAAACCTCATCCTCTAATGAAGAAGCATTGATATTTCTAATGGTAAACAACTTCGAGGACAATGATGAAGAAGAGGTAAACTATCAACCGCTGTCTATACCGGAAAAAAGGAGCTGAACATGATCCACTCTCTAAAGAGGATCATGAGTGATTTCGAGCAGATTAACTCAACTCGTGAGGAGCTAAAAGTTGAGAATGAAAATCTAAGAATTGACAATGAGATCCTCAAAAGCAAAAATATTGATTTTACTAGAATGCTCGCTGCATGTGAGTCTGATAACTCAAGGTGTAGTAAGCTACAAAAGGAGGTCTCAAGACTAAGTCTGCTAGTCACTAGGCTAGAAACTAAGAAGGATGACTTGCAGTCCACAGTCAGAACGTTTAGCAAATCAGCTAAGGACGCAAGGGAGTGCATAAGTCAAAGCAGAAGCCCATTTGAAAAATCGGGCATAGGATACAACACTCACACCTCTCAGGATACAGCAAGTTTATCCAAGGCTGTAAAATTTGTTCAAGCTGAAACTTCAATGGAGAATGAGTTACCCTGTAACTCAGAAAAGATCTTGAACAAACCAACACTGATGGATAAATGGGAGAAACCCCAATGCTCAGCTGCAGGAAGTAAGCCTGCATCTAAGAACTGGTTGCAGCATAAGCTATCTGTTATAAGCAGCAAGAAGATGCAGCAACCCACAAAGTTGCAACATAAAAAGAAGTTCCCCACCTACACTAAGACTTATGTGTCTAAACCGCAAAGAGGATATACTCAAGGGAAGTGTGGTGGAAGACCGCATCACAAGGGTGTTGGTAACACACATTCAATTTATGCACACACAGCTTTTAAGTAGTTTAAAAACAAAACTGCATACATTCAGAGAACCAACAAATCTTACAGTAAAATATTGACTGTTAGGAAAGTGTGGGTTCCCAAAGTAACTAACCCTAAAGGACCCGTACAGAAATGAGTACCTAAATCTGCTTGAATTTGTTGCAGGTTTCAGTGCCAGGTTGCAGCAGCGATGTATGGTACATAGATAATGGCTGCTCAAGACACATGACAGGCAGTAAAGAAGTTCTGAAAGAATTCCAAGAAAGCAAAGGACCAAAGGTCATCTTTGGAGATAATTCCAAAGGAAGGACAAAAGGAAGTGGATGCCTAGTCAAAGGAAACATAAAAATCAAAGATGTATCATTTATGAAAGGCCTCAGATACAATCTTCTGAGCATCAGTCAATTTTATGACAAAGGATACACAATGGAATTCAACCTCAACAAGTGCTTAATCAAGGATAGTACATCAAATGAAGTAAAGCTTACAGGAATAAGAAGAGGAAACATATATCTTGCAGACTGGAACTCTTTTATTCATCCAACATGCTTCATTGTAAAAGGTCCACCAGAGTTGAGCTGGCTATGGCACAAAAGATTAAGTCACCTGAACTTCAAGACAATCAACAAGCTAGCAAGAAAAGGTCTTGTAAGAGGATTGTCGGATGTGGCATACAAAAAGGAAAATATATGTGAAGCTTGTTAGAAGGGAAAACAAGTGAAAAGCTCGTTCAAGGACAAGTTACAGAAATCATCTCACAGGATTCTAGACCTTCTACATATGGACCTTTTTGGACCAGTAGAACCTACTCCAGATATACATCTCACTTGTGGTAGTAGACGACTACTCCAGATATACATGGACCATATTTCTTGCTAAGAAATCAGAAACACAAAGCAAGCTACCTGATCTAATGAAGAAGATTCAAAACGAAAAGAGCCTGAGCATTGTGAAGATCAGATCAGACAGAGGAACTGAGTTCACAAAAAAATTCATTGAGAAATTCTGTTCTGACAATGGTATTCGTCATGAATAATCTACTGCTAGAACACCTCAACAGAATAGTGTAGCTGAAAAGAGGAATAGAACCCTTAAGGAAGGAGCAAGGACAATGATAGCCGAGGCAGAGATACCCAAGAGATTTTGGGCTGAAGCAACCAATACTGCATGCTATACACAAAATAGATGTTTAATCAACAAGGATCTAGACAATACCCCTTATGAAGTCTGGAATGGATATACACCAAATGTCTCACATCTGCATATCTTTGGATGCAAGTGTTATATCCTCAGCAATGGAAAGGAGCATCTAAAAACCTTTGATGCAAAAGCAGACGAATGAGTATTCTTAGGATACTCTACTGTAAGTAGAGCCTACAGAATCTTTAACAATAGAACCTTATTGGTTGAAGAATCAATCCATGTGGTGTTTGATGAACCACATTGTGACACAAAGAAACCAGAAGAACCTACTGATGATACAACTCCAGGGAAAGAAAGTGATGTTCCATATGTTGTAGGAGTTCTACATACAGGTGAAGACAAAGAAGAAGAAGCTGCACCTCAGGATGCAGCAGATGATCTTACAGCAGCGGAACCTCTAATCCTACAACAACATAAGGAGCAACCTAGACCTGTACATGTTTTTGAGCCTGACAGGACATGGCTAAGAAATCACCCTAAGGATCTTATCATTGGAGATCCATCCATAGGTGTAAGGACAAGAAAGTCCATTCCTCATGAAGCAATGTTTTCATGTTTCATATCTCAAACAGAGCCTCAAAATGTTGAAGAAGCCCTACAAGATAGCAACTGGGTACAAACTATGCAGGAAAAGCTAAATGGATTTGAAAGAAATCAAGTTTGGCAAACAGTTGCAAGACCAACTCATCAAGGAGTTATTGGAACAAAATGGGTCTTCAAGAACAAGCTAGATGAATCTAGACTCGTTGTGAAGAACAAAGCAAGATTAGTTGCTAAAGGATATTGCCAGGAAGAAGGAATTGATTTTGATGAAACTTTTACTCCAGTAGCAAGGCTGGAAGCTATAAGGATTTTTCTGGAATATGCAGTTCATGAATTTCAAAGTATATCAAATGGATGTGAAGAGTGCATTCTTTAATGGAATTCTTACAGAAGAAGTGTATGTAGAGCAACCTCCAGGTTTTGAAGATCGAGCAGAAGAGAAGGTGTTCAGGCTACACAAAGCCCTTTTATGGACTCAAGCAAGCACCAAGAGTTTGGTATGACACCTTATCTCTCCATCTGCTTGAAAATGGTTTCAAGAAAGGAAAAGTGGACAAAACTCTGTTCAGGATACAGGATGGAGATAATATACTTCTTGTACAGATATATGTGGATGATATCATCTTCGGATCCTCCAACAAAGAGTTATGTGAGAAGTTCTCCAATCTGATGCAATCGAAATTCGAGATGAGTATGGTGGGAGAATTAAGCTTCTTTCTAGGACTACAAGTAAAACAACTAGTTGCAGGAACCTTCATCAGCCAGGTCAAATACACAAAGGAACTTATCAAGAAGTTTGGCATGGAAAACGGGTCAGCAACATCTCTTCTTATGTCTACATCCATTAGCCTTGACAAAGATGAAGATGGAAGAGATGTAGATATCATGAAATACAGACGACTCATAGGATCCTTACTGTATCTTACAGCAAGCAGGCCAGACATCATGTTTGCAGTTGGAGTCTGTGCAAGATTCCAAGCAGCACCAAAAGAGTCACATCTTTCAGCTGTCAAAATGATTATCAAGTATCTGAAAGGAACTCAGGAAGTAGGCCTATGGTATCCCAAGGAAGGAGGATTCAAGCTCAAAGGATACTCTGACTCAGATTATGCAGGCTGCAAGATTGACAGAAAAAGCACCAGTGGAACTTTCCAATTTCTGGGAAATAGACTTGTTTCATGGTTCTGCTGGAAGCAAACATCGATTGCAACATCTACAGCAGAAGCAGAATATATTGCAGCAGAAAGTTGTTGTGCATAAATTCTCTAGATACAACAGCAACTAAGAGACTACGGGATTGAAGAAAAAGAGACTCCAATTCTCTGTGATAATACAAGTGCAATTGCAATTACCAATAATCCTGTATTTCACTCAAGAACAAAGCATATCGATATACGACAACACTTTATTAGAGAACATGTGGAAAAGAAAGATGTGCTTAAGAAGGTTTATACGGATCTCCAGCTTGTAGATATATTCACTAAACCGCTAAGTGAATCGAGGTATTCTATGCTTAGAAACGAGCTGGGAATTCTGAAGTTATGAGTGAAGAAGAAAATGTAGAAGCCCGGGGGAATATCTGCATGCTTACAAGAAGTTGCAAGTATAGTGCTGTAAGCTGTGTTTGCATACAGCACTGGGCTCAAACAGCGCTGCATCCTTTTTTTTCTTACAGCACAGCAAGAAAATGGGAGACTAAACAGTACTTGGTTACAACATTTATTTCAAAAGGGTATTTAACACTTTGCAACCTCGTACCCAGGATGTTGCAACCTTAAAAGGACAATAAATTTGGCAGCAAATCACATGTATTTTAGTATTTAATGCAAGTCTGCACTGTCAGAAGACGAAGAGACGCGGTCAGAGCCCACGTCTGCACAAGTCATGATTATTTACGATTTGACCCCTCCGCATTTTTCTAAGGACCGTAAGATCATTTTCATCTCCTTAATCTCAACCGTCGATCTTACTACACGTCCTTTGATATTCCTTAAAACTTTATAACCTCCCATTTTCATATTCATACCACCTTCATCACAAAGAAATTCCCCTTCATCGTAAAAATCTCTAAGTACCAAAAATATCAAATCTCTCCTATCAAATCTTCATCCATGATGGCTCGACAAACCATAGTCTTGGAAGGTCGCTTGATCAACCAAGAGCACGTCTATGCCTATGGGTTGTACGACAACTCTGTCATCCGTCGGATTTTTGACGCGCTTGAACGGACCCAGATTCTAGGGTTGTTAACCACCATCTACGCTGGATTTTCTGTAGAATCAGTACAAAGGTTCTATGCCTTTGCCAGAACTTCAGAAGAGAAGAAATGCATCCTGTTTAGGATGGATGCAGATGAAGAAGAAAAGTCTCTAACCGTCACAGACAGCCACCATCTTCAACATCTCGTCTGGAGGCCTAACCCCAAGCCAGCTTGCGACATATGGGGAAAAAACGCTCAAGAGATGTGGGATCTCTTTAGAAATAAAGATGCAGGGGCAGAGATCAAGAGAAGCGCCTCGAAGAAACTCTTCAAACCGGAGTTTGAATTACTCCATGATATCTGTGCGTACTCCATTGAAGGCAAGACAAGAAGTTATGATAAATGCACAAATCTCTGGTTCTGGATTATGTCTGTCATCATGGCCGGAGAAAAGGTGAACTGGGCAAGGTTCATCTTAAGGAGAATTTTGGAGGTAGCAGAGAAGAACACACCAATGAGAAGCTATTGAATAACCATTTGCTCTCTGCTCTGCAAGCTAGGCCTTCAGCTTGCAGCTCCTATCCCCATTCACGTTGGTAAGTATCTTGGAAAGAAGAAGAAGGGTAAGACCCAACCGAAGACAGCTGCTGCTGGGATTGCACGAAAGAAAACCAAAGAGAAAAAGAATGCAACCCTGGCACTACAGGATGAAGCTACAGGCAGCGGGGGTGGAGATGATGATGATGATGATGAAAATCCTCTTCCCGTCATCAAGGGGACACCAATGAGGGCAGATCTTGAACCTGAGTTCTCATCCTCAGATGAGGACGCACCCCTGGCCAAGAGAGCCCTACGCAGCAAGAAGAAGGTTGCTACAGCTGCTAATTCCCAACTCTTTACTGCAAGTTTGTCAGTAGATACTATTGCGGATGAGTCAAATCTGCAAAGGATTCGGCCAGATGAAGAAGCTCGTACACAAGGGGCTGCTGATTTAGCCTCTTCGCACGGACCTGATGTTGTTCAGTCTATATACGATCCAACCTTTCCACTTGCTAGAGACATGGAGCAGCAATACAGTCTCTGGAGGAAGATGAGACTGTCCACAGGGGAAATCTTGATGCAATGGAAGGATTTCCTTTCTGTGGAGCAAGCAGACCTGGAGTGGGCTAACTCAGATGATATTTTGGCACTCCTACAACCTGAGTATGCCGCGAAGGTGCAAGATCAATCAAGAAGCACTCAGGAAGCACTAGACAAATGAAAGGGTAAAGCTCGTGCAGAATCCCACTCTGCAGAGCTGCCGATGAAAGCAGCAACTGAAGATACTCATATCTTCCTAGCCCCGGCTGCAGAGGCTGTAAAAAGGGGTGATGATGTTGCATTTGTGCAAGAGCAAATCAATACCTTGGGAGTGGAGCAAGCTGAAGAAGCCATGCTGCAACAAGCGCTACGAGCAAGTGTCAAGGAGACTAGGATGCAGCACACTCCTAGGAAGATGCAAAGAGAAGGAAGCACAAGTCGTCACAACTCAGACTCCCCTGTATTTGAGCAAATGGTTGAAGGCCTCTTCAATATTGTTAGGCTTGATTCTCCCGAGGAGGAGGAGCCTCAACTGGTGGATTATGGTGATTCCCCAGTGCACACCATTCCTGATACTGATGCAAACACTCAGGGGGAACCGACCACCATCATCAGAGATGTTATCTCTAATGTTGCTGAGATAGCCGATGATGCAACCACGGAGGAAGTTGCAAAGGCGGTACTCCCTGTACTAAAAGAGACAGCAGTACAGCAGACATACACCCTATTAGAAGCTGCAGAAGAAACAGGAAGGGTGGAGGCTGAGATTCTTACAGCAATCGAGCTCTTAGTACTGCATATAGTGGAAGCTGTAAGAAACCAACAAGAGCTGCATGAACCCACTGCAGCCGACACTGTCGAGGTTACAGGACCGGCCGAGGAGACGGGGTCCTTTCTGAAGACCTTAGGCGAGGCTGTTGTTCAGACAACACTCTCTGAGGGTAAGAAAAACTCTTAAGGGGCGACTGTTGAGACAGTACCCTTAGAGAATATGAGCAGAGAAGCTGAGGTAACCACTCTACAGCTAGAAACACCTTATGAGGAGGTTGATGCTGCTGCTGCTGCACGCTCAAAAGAACCTTCCCAGGTTACAGCAGCAGAGGTTACTAAGGAAGCTGAGTATGCTGAATTCCAACGGAGGATGACTGACCGCAACAGAGCCAAATACGGAGACATTGGTGAAGTGGTAGCATCATCCGATGAGGAAGAAAATCCCACCTCAGGCTGCCCAAGTCCCTTATCAAGCCTCATGAGGGTGAGGATGGAGGAGCTGAACCAGAATCCCCAGGGCAAGAAGTAGCACAACCATCAAGATCTTTAATTCCATATACTACATCGGCTGCTGCCTCTCAAAGACAGAATATAGGCCCTACCCCTGATGAATCGATTGACAGGATAGTTGCTGCAGTTAGACACTTGTTTCATGCTCTTCAGGATCATGAGTCTAACATGCAAAACAACATGATGACCGACGCCAAGTTCCACGCTGAAACCATGTCCAACTTTAAGAAAGATATTGAAGTATTGCCTGGGATGATCAAGCATACGCTGAATGACAATGCTTACAGGTTGTACATGGACAGGGTGAGAATGGAGGGAGAACTGAAGAAATAAGCTGCAAGCACCTGAGCTGAAGTCAAACTCTGCAAGCGACATACAGAATCAGCATCGAAAAGACTGCAAACTCACTCCATGGTGCTAGAGACACTTCTGGACCACGTAGCCGATCAATCCAGAAGATCCAGAACCATCGACAATTGATTAGGGAACCTGGAGACGATTCTGATGAATGTATTTTCCCAATTTACCCAAGGTTCCAAGGAGGCCCCAGCACCTTCAAAGAGACCACGGTCTAAAGTGGTTCCAAATGACCCTGCTCCACCCCCGACTTTTGATGATGCCAAAAAGGGGGAAGAGTTTCCAGACAGATACAGGAGCTCTGGGGACAATGCATGCGAGGAAGAAGAAGATGACCAGCTCTAAGCAGGAAGAGGAAGAGGTATGGATCATCTGCTACTGCTGACGCTCATTCTCCAAAAAGATGGAGAAAAGATGATGAAGGAAGAGCTGGTGGTGTAGCTGCTGCAAGTAGATCAGTAGCAGGCGCTGCATACAGCAGTGCTACAGGCAACGATGTAGCACCTCCCTCTTCTCATCATATAAAGAGAGGGAGAGAAAGCCAGCAGCATGACTCAAGAAAGAGGGTGAGCAGAGCCGAGGTTGAAAGGCATTACAACGAGAAAATGGCTGCTCAAAGGGTGGAGAGAGCCAGAGCTGAAAAAGAAGAATATACCTGGATGTAAAGGCTTGGAGTGATTGGTGAGAGAAGGATCTTTGACAAAGACCTCTACCAATATCCCCTCAAGAAATTCCACGTCTCGACACAGACAACATATCTGCTGAAATTTCAGTGTTGATGGATCAAAGGCCCGAAGGAGAAAACATGGCCTAGAGCTTGAACATCTTCAAGGCAATCAAGTTGCCTACAGATAGGAATCCATCATTTGAAGCAATCACGCTGTATAAAAGATCCGAGTATCTCAGAAACTTCAGATTTCTGTGCAGAAAGGGCAAATTCAGTAGATTTCAAACCTGCCAAACTGCACTGAAAAGATATAAAGAGCTTACTAGGACTGGAGAGCTTAAAGTCCAGAATCACTACATAGACCAAGTGAAACAAGACAATATAGTGCCCTACTATGAGGACTTTTGGCTGAGATGGATTCAGATCCCAAAGATTAAGAAAATACTTGAAGAATCCTATCAGGAGTCCATTCGAGACTGGTGGAAAGGATCAAGAGAAAGAGCAGAGCAAGAAGGAAGGACTGCTGATAGAAGACCAGATGAAACGTCTACAAGAAGGTCCCTCTTTCACTAATAATTTATATATGTAATCCAGGATTGTAGTCTATTTCTCAAAACTAATTATATATGTAATCCTGTTGAAAAATTAGATAATGCATATAAAATCCTTCTCCATGAATGAAATAATGTAATGGTATTGTCTTCATCAAAAAAGGGGAAATTGTTGGGATTTCAGTATTTAGATTTTGATGAGATAAACCAAGAATGTAATAGAAAGTTTGAGTACCCCATTTTTCACAATGCTTAAGTGAAAAAATAGACTAGAATTAAGTCGTGTTATAGAAAGATAGAAATACACATGCATACAATGTTGTATTGAAGATTTCAGAACGAAACTACTGCAAGAAAGCAGATACAACAAGACTATAGGAAGATAGTTACAGCATTACAACATTGCTGCAAGAAAGAAGATACAGAAATACTGTATGAAGATACTACAAGAAGGTCTAAGCTACAACTGAGTAGTAAAAGACAATCAGCTACAAACAGACCTAGGATACAGCGAGAAACTTGCTACTTTATCAGTTTACAGCACTAATGACAAACTGAAGAAGTATCCTGTAATCCAAGAAAGAATAAATGCAGTACGAGGAACGAAGATCCAATCAAGGATGAATAGAGCCGTTCCAGATAAGATCAAAGTTGCAGACACAGAGCCAATGCCAAGACGCCACGTGGACTGACGCGCCGTAGAAAGCTGAAGCCGCTACCACCGCATTAAATGCTCCAGAAGGAAAAGTCAAGTCGCATTAAATGCTTCAGTGAGAAAAGTCAAGTCACATTAAATGCGAGCCATGCCTTTGATCAAGTACTCTTAAATTCAAAATGAGAGATATCTTCTTCAATGGATATCTTCTCTACAAGTATAAAAAGAGGATGAGTAACCCTGAAGCTGACAACTGAACAACTGAAGAACTAAAAACATTTGTGCAAAAACTCTCAAGCATTCAAGTCATAAGCCGACTCTCAGTTTCAGTCATTCAATCTCTATGAAGTGAAGCAAGTTCAAAGCTGAAAGATCCTTTGAAGGATTCAGAAGCTCACTTCATCACACCAGTTGAAGAACAAATCAATATAGTTTTAACCTTGTTGTTGTATGCGTAGGTTGTTTTAGGTGTCGAACAGTTGATAGGAGAAATCCTTGATGTTTGTATAGTTGTCTAAGTTTTAGGCAGCTTCCCTGTGTGGGAGTGTGAAACCCTGTGTGGGTTTACCTTTAGAATTTGCAGTTGCTGTGTGGATGCTGGACTCTAGTAGGTGTTTAACTTTATAAGTTGATAGATTGTTAGGAGTGTCCTGTAAATCAATCTTGCTTAACGAAGTTCCTGCTCGAGGTAGCAGTAGAGTGGACGTAGAAGGGTTATACCACCTTCGAACCACTATAAGCCATAAGTGTTTTATCACTTTCTTATCTGCATTTTATCTTTTATATCAATCTCTGTCATAAGCATAGAACGTTTTGAAAAAGATCATATTTGAGAAAACCAGCCTTGAGTCTTAAAACCTTTATTTTTCCGCTGCGTATAAAACTCTAAGTTACAGCGTGCAGTACTGTATCTTAGTGCTGTAGGTAGTAACTGACTGGCTCTGCAAGTTCAAGTAACTTGCAGAACAGTCTGTTTTAAACAAGATTTTCAAAATCGACCAAGGTTCATTCACCCCCCCTCTGAACCTCGGACACCACTTGGGACCCAACACTAGACTCCCAAGGATACAACTTATCAGCTTAAGGTGGAGTCATGAAGGTATTGAAGGGATCCAGACTGATTATAGAAGGGTCTAAGAAGCATGACTTGTATTATCTAGAAGGAGCCACTGAGATTGGAAGTGTATATTCTATAAAGGAGATGGATAGGACCATGATATGGCACAAAAGGCTAGCTCATATCAGCTGAAGGGACTGCAGGAGCTACAGAAACAAAATGCTTTTGGAAGGGATATCATCTTCAGTTTGGATTTCTGTGATCACTGTGTTCTAGGCAAGACAAAGAGACTGAAGTTCTCACCTGGAACACATACTACCAAAGGGATTCTTGATTATGTTCATGCAGATCTTTGGGGACCAGCCAAGACTCAAACTAAGAATGGAGGAAGGTATTTCCTATCCATTATTGATGATTACTCAAGAAAGGTTTGGGTGATGATTCTAAAAGGAAAAGATGAAGCTTTCAAAGGTTTCAAAGATTGGCTTGCTGGAGTGGAGAATCTAACTGAGAAGAAGCTCAAATATTTAAGAACAGACAATGGTCTAGAATTTGTGTCCAGTGAGTTCAATTCATTTTGCAAAGAAAGAGGCATAGCAAGACACAATACTACACCATACACCCCACAGCAAAATGGCTTGGCAGAAAGAATGAATCAGACTTTGTTTGAAAGGGTCAGATGTATGTTGTTAAGTTCAGGTTTAAGTAGAAGTTTCTAGGGAGAAGCAGTCACCACTGCTTCTTATCTGATAAATCGATCACCTTCCTCAGCTATAGACTTCAAAACCCCTGAGGAAATGTGAGTGGCAAGATGGCAGATTATTCAAAACTAAAGGTATTTGGATGTTTAGCATTTGCTCATATCAAGCAAGATAAGTTGGAGTCTAGAGCTTTGAGATGTGTGTTCATTGGATATCCAGTTGGTGTTAAAGGGTATAAGCTATGGTGCATAGAAGAGGGAAGTCGGAAGTGCATAATATCTAGGGATGTGACCTTTGATGAAACATGCATGCCTCTAAACAAAGATGTAATCAGAAGTCAGTCTAACAAAGAAAATGAGAAATCACAGCTTGAGGTGGAGCCAATGAACTCAGGTTCAAGTTCAGATTCTGAGACACTACAAGAAGACACTAATAATGGAGAAAATAAAGAAGCAAACTCAGAAGATCAAGTCCTTGCAAATTACCAATTAGTCAGAGATATAACCAAAAGGTCAGTAAAACCTCATAAAAGATTTGATCAAGCTAACTCTATTTCTTTTGCTCTTCTTGCAGCTAATGAAGTAGAATATCAAGAACCAAGAAACTACAAAGAGATTGTGACTTGCAAAGAAAGAGTGAAATGGAAAGCTGCAATTCAAGAACTCAATTCACTTAAAAGGAATAATACTTGGATTGTAGTTGACAAGCCCGAACATCAAAAGTTAGTAGGTTGCAAGTGGATCTTCAAGAAGAAGATTGAAACATTTTAGAATGACAAAGTGAGGTTCAAAGCTAGATTGGTAGCACGTGGATTTACTCAAAGAGAATGTGTAGATTACACTAAGATCTTTTCTCCAGTGGTGAAACATTGCTCCATCAGAATACTTCTTGCTATGGTTGCTCAATATGATCTGGAATTACATTAAATGGATGTAACCACTGCTTTCTTACATGGAGGATTAAAGGAGCAAATTTACATGGAGATACCAGAAGGCTTATCAGTCAAATGTGGTGGAGAAAAGGCTTGCTTGCTTAAGAAATCCCTTTTATGGCTTGAAGCAATCACCAAGAAAATGGTATCTCAGGTTTGATGATTTTATAAAGAAAATTAAATTCATGAGAAGCATGTATGATAGTTGTGTCTATTTCAATTTTGATTCCAATACTTCTGTTATCTATTTGCTTCTATATATTGATGATATGCTTATTGCTACTGACTCTTTAACTAACTTGCATAAAATCAAAGGTCTCTTGAATTCAGAGTTTGAAATGAAGGACCTAGGAGAAGCAAAAAGGATATTGGGAATGAATATTTCTAGAAACAGGAAAATGAGTGAAGTGTTTCTTGATCTTAGCACATATCTTAAGAAGGTGTTGGTGAAGTACCAAATGAATCAAAGCAAGTGTACTGCTGTTCCTTTAAGATAACATCTGAAATTTTCTAAGGATCAGTGTCCTAGTTCAAGTGCAGATGAGCATAAGATGAGAAGCATACCTTATGCAAATGTTGTTGGCAGCTTAATGTATGCCATGGTGTGTTGCAGACCTGATCTTGTTCATGCCATGAGTTTGATCAGTAGGTTTATGACAAATCTAGGAGTAGCTCACTGGGAAGCAGTAAAGTATGTGTTGAGATATGTTAATGGTATAGTGGATATGGGATTAAGATTCAGAAGAAAGACAGACACAAGATCACCTATTATAGGGTTTGTGGATGCTGATTATGCTAGAAATTTGGACAATAGGAAGTCCTTGACAGGTTATGTGTTTACTCTATTTGACACAGCCATAAGTTAAAAGTCAAGTCAGCAATCAGTTGTGGCATTATCAACCACAGAGTCAGAGTTCATAGCTCTAACTGAGGCAATAAAGGAGGCTCTATGGTTAAAGGGAATCATGTCTGAATTTGGTCTGATTCAAGATTGTGTATCAGTGTTTTGTGACAACAATAGTGCAATACATTTGTCAAAACACCAAGGTTATCATGAGAGGACAAAACACATAGATGTGAAGTTTTACTACATTAGGGATATTATGGAGAAACAGGAAATCAAAGTAAGCAAAGTAGCTACTGAGGAGAATCCTTCTGATGCTTTGACAAAGACATTGCCATCTGCTAAGTTCCAATTTTGTATGAAGCTTATTGGTTTAAAAGAAAAGCCAGCTCCAGACATAACTTGAAGTGTTTTAAGTTGCTCTGCATGCTAAGGTGGAGATTTGTAAGAATAGCATGAAGAGAAGCCATGCATTTGATTTGAGAAATCAGTAAAAATAAATGAAGAAGAAATCAGATGTTTTTTGGCTAAGTATAGGAGAAGTCGCATTATTACTTATAAAATCGTAATCTGAAAATGCGACTTCAAGGTAGGTTTTTCAGTTAATTGCTAACCTGTGTTTTCAAGTCTGTTTTGCAGGATCAGCGAAGCGGTTTTCGTGAGCTCATATCTTGCTAACCGCTTAACGGATTAGAGCTCGGTTTTCTGCATTGGATTCATTATATATAGGAGTATTTTTTTCTTTAGTTGATCAGTTTTAGAATTGATCATCGAGGAGAGAGAAAAACCACTGTATACAGAGAGTGATAGGCTATAGTTCACAGTTTCAGTTTTTCATTCAAATCTTGTAAAACATTTGTTCTTGATTGATCGATTAATGAGAGATACTCAAAGAGGACGTAGGCATTGTTAAGCCGAACCTCTATAAGTCGTGGCGTTTGCTTTATTGTTTTTCTTGCTTTGTCGTTGTGTTTTTCTTCTTCTCAAGATTAGGGTTTTGTGGTTGGTATTGTTGATCTTGTTTTGCAAATTCTTGTTCGGATTATTGTCAATAACAAAATGATGTATGATTTGTTGTCTTCATTAGGTTTTGTTAACTGGTGAGATATTTAATGAGATAACAAATCATACACCGTTTTTTTTTTTGACTTAGCACAAGTGGGAGTGTCAAAAGATAAACATAATTGGTGGGTCTTCGTCAAAGTAACTTACAAAGGGTATTTTATGAATTCATTATATTTGTGTATTTATGTAAACTCCAATTGTAATACTTTATATAAAAATATTTATGATGAAATTAAGTAGTCGTTTTTTCTCATTCTTATTATTCTACTGTTGATCCTTTCTTTTTTGGTATTTTTTACATGGAAAAAAATCTCGAATTTTGAAAAAAAAATTATCTAAACAATTTATTAAAAACAATAACAAAAGTGAAATGAAAATGCATAAGGATAATGTGTGTCCTGTCATTTTGTTTATTGTCAACTTTAGTGAAAAGAGAATTTGGTGAAATGTGATCCTTACACATTTCTTGGTGGGAAATAACTGTGAAAACTATAGACAAATAGGATTTTATAATTTTTAGGGTTAATTGTCAGAAAAATCACAATTTTTAGTCTATATGAGTCTCAATATTCTTACATGTTTGGTATTTCGATAACCCAAATCCTGATTTCAACATTAAACACAAAAAAGAAATTTATATACTTTCGTGTCATAGAAAGTTGCATGGAAAGTTTTGAATTAAGAGCAAAACCCTAGCTAGTTGTAGCCAATCTCAATTCTAATATTATATTTAGGGAATAATATGGTATTTGGAAATTAAATCTGATTCTTGAGAAGTTTAATTTAATTAGTGTTTCAACAATCACCAATGTGCATATATATTTATTTTACAGAAGGTAATGTGTTTGATAATTTAAATTTGTTTAGAACATTATTTAGACCATTCAAAAGCAACACAATATGTTGATCATTTGACAATATTGAGTGTATTTGATCAAAAAAAATTAGGAGATAGTATATCTAAGAAAATAATGATCCCCTACCCACCGTATACATATCTTAATATGTCCACCGCTCATGTGTAAAGATTTCATCTCTTTATATATTGTAATTTGAAATTAATGATTATGTTGGATTTGTGATACATCATTGGTGGACATATTAATATGTACCCGTACCCATGATGAGTAGGTTAACATGCATGGTATCTAAGATTAATTATATTACAAAATCTACAGTTTCTTCCATCCTACACCTAGTGTATTACATTGGGTGGGTGTGAGTCTATATATATGCCACATGTCTCAATTTTCAATTTTTTTCATTATTTTTTTATTACATTTTAAGGATGGTCAATTAATTTTAATGGACATGTGGCATGTAGAGACTCACTTAGTGCAATGCATTGGGTGTTAGATGGAAGATACTCAAAACCTACTTGAAAAGTAGTACAAAAGGGATATCCATGAAAATTGAAAGTGGTGATGGCAATGGTAAAATCGATTGTCTCGAAAAATAGACAAATGTTGGATACATTGTTTGCAATACAATTGACAACACGGTTTAAAATGGAGTTAAAAATCAATAAGCAACGGAACATAAAGAACACAAACGATATAACTTTTTACAAGTTATAAAATAAATTGTAAGAGCCTCCAGGGCAAAAGAATTCACTATTGAAGATGAGTGAATTACAAAAAGTTCCTATCAAACTATGATAAGACACGAACAAGGAACTTAATTCGTCCAAGGACGAACAAAGACAATTTGAGCAAAAAGAGATACTAAATCAACACTTCTAAAACTATGATTATGATCAACACTAAAATTATCAGTTTAATGAGAAAAACTGATATTACAAAATGAGAATAGAAATATTATGAGGAATGTTGTGACACGCCCAGCAACAAAGAGACCTAGTCAACCACCTATGTTTTTGCTCTTAAATATCTGTCACTAACTGAAGTGGAATGGGATATTTATAGATGTCAGGAAAGCTTGTTCCGTACTCTTTCCATCCATGTATAGCACATCCTTAGATATATATCTTGTGAAGTAGGAGTTATGCTTTCCTAAAGATCAATACTTCAAACTTAGTTGACAAGGTTAACTTCAACCAATTCTCCACTTTTCATGGCATGACTTGGTCTCCTAATTTCTATACTTATTTCCCATGTTTTTAAGCCTGCAACAGTCTTAAATGAGTTCAAAAACTATATTTTGTTAACTAAGCAAAAATAAGAATTTATTAAATATTTAATAAATAAATAAGCATCAATAATCTCCCCATTTTTGTCATTCTTCACAAAACATATTAAGGATATAATATAAATAAGAACAATAGAAACAAAAAATAAAAGAACTAAAAACAAAACATAGACTCCCCCTAAATATATGAGTTAAAAATAATTAAATCCCACTAAACATGATATATAAGCGAGAGTTATCCAAATCCAATTCAAATCAAATCATATGGAAATAAAATAGTTTCTAATCAAATTAGAGCATGATGGATATCACACAAACAAAGAGCATTCTCAAATATATTCGAAATATGAGTTAGTCGAATCAAAATTATCAAATTCAAACTTTGAAACAAACTCAACTAAATCAAATCATGCTCATCCATATGAATCCAATTAGAGCAAACCTAAAGATCAAATTATCCGGAACACACAACAAATAAAATTGTTGTAAAATTCCCAAGAGAAACCAAACAAAAAAGATTATTAGAACTTATCCTCTTCATAGATGATCTCAATAATCATTCCATCAGTTTCGCTTCTATCTCCACCTACAACTTATTCAATTCATATCCTTCGTTCAACACCTCTCCCCCTTTCTTGGGAAGAAAGGAAAAACATTCTATAAGTATTGGATGTTAGGATATGTTTGTTGTAAGACTTAACGAAAGCGTAAGATGTTAAGATATGTTTGAGGTAACTTGGCCCATTTGAATTCTAGATGTGCCCAGCTCAAATCGTGTTTGGATTCAAATTTACAAAATATAAAAAAGAATCATACTTAATGTATTTTTATTTGTTTTATTTCTTAACCCAATAATTAAATAATAAAAGAAAGTTGCAAATTTTAAGCGTACAATGTGTGACTCCGCTCCAATTTTGAGCTTTTTGAAAATATCATTTGATCGAGCTCAAATCAAACTATGTTGGATAAATTGATTAGGAGTTTTGATATGCCTTGAGAAGAATAGTGTTTTAGTGTAGAAAACGTGCATTTTAATTGAGCTTGAGGAGGGTCAACTTTTAGGTGAGTTTGAGCTAGTTATGACGGCTTCTGGTGATAGAAGCAACAATTATAGCGATGGATATTTCTCAATACTAAATCAAAAATGTATGTTTCATACATCAAAACACTCCACCTATCAAGTCATAATAAGGCCTAATTAAATCAAATTTATCGATTTGAGTTTGCTCAAACTCGATTTGAGTGAGAATGAATGAAATTTTCAAATAAAAAAACTTGTTTCTCGATGACCACATTTAGCATGCATTTCTTTAAATTGGTTGGTGGATTTCATCCTAGGCATAGTCTAAAATATCGCGATATTTCGGCGATAAATCGTCGAAATATCGCGAAAATTGCACAACCGATACAAAAATGCACTGACATTTTTTTTCGTCAAAAAATCGCGAAAATTCGGCGATTTTTCGGCAAAAAATCGTTTTCGATCAAAATATCGCGATATATCGAGATATATCGCGATATTTTGTATTACTGTTCACGCGCGTACTGTTCACGCGCCTGCTTTCCTTTTTCTTTTTTTTTTTCCTTTTTTTTCTTTTCTTTTTTTCCTGCTGATTTCTTTTCCTTTTTTCTTTATATTTTTTCCTCTTTTTTTTTTTTTATGAATTCAATTTAAGTGAATTTTTTTTATTATAAATCTTTTTATGGTGTATTTGGAGGATATCTATTAAAATCGAATTATTTATCTCTCTTCTTATATATCTATATTTTTGTATTTGAGTGATTAGTAGAGCAAACAATTATTTTAAACAAATTTAGTTAAATTGTTTAAAATAATTAGTACACTAGCATTTAGGTTCTCTCATAATTTAATTAAGTTTAGTTAATTTTTTAAAATTTAATAAAAGGATTATGATGTATATAATATTAATGTATTTCTATATTTATTGTAATATATCATTTTATTTGAAATTTAAGTTCAATATATGTATTAATGTTACTTATAATATTATATAAAATACTACATATTTTTTTCAATTTTTTTTACAAATTTTTAAAATTTTTTGCGTAAAAAACCGATATATCCACCGATATCGATATATCCGTAAAATCAAGGTACCGATATATCCGTCGATACCGATATTTTAGTCCTTGATCCTAGGATATTAGGAAAATTTCCAATACAATTCAATATCATCAACTTTGTCAGTTTACTGTCGAAATCCACCATAAACATCTCAAGCTCACCTAAAATTCTATTTTCCCTTAAAACATAACCAAAATGTATGTTTCTAATAGCGGATATATTTGACTAGAGATATTTGTATAATTGTATTCCTTATATATCTCTTTTATTGTTGTATCTTGATATTCTTTCCATGTAAACAGTGTTGTACTTCATCTTATATATAGTGGAAATCACATCTCACCATTAACGGTGAATCAATTATTTGTCTTCAAACTAAATATGCCCATGACATTCTCAAACGTGCTGAACTCATTGACTCCAAGCCGATTTCCACTCCTCTACCACCGGGAGAATCCTTGGTCAGCTCTGGTGACCGTTATAAGGATCCAACACTGTTCCGCTCCCTCGTCGGCGCCCTACAGTACCTGATAATTACACGGCCTGATATCTCCTATGCCGTTAATCATGTTAGCCAGTTTCTTCAGCAGCCTTCTGAAAATCACTTTCTGGCAGTTAAGCGCATCCTACGTTACGTCAAAGGTACTTTGCATTTTGGGCTTTCCTTCACTCGATCTCCGAGTTTGGATATCGTGGCGTACTCAAATGCCGATTGGGCTCTCTATATTGAAACCCGCCGGTCAACTTACGGCTATTCCATATTTCTTGGCGGAAATTTAGTATCTTCGAGTGCCAAGAAGCAGCCCACAATCACACGTTCTAGCTGTGAGTTAGAATTGTTAGGATGTATACTATAAGCCTAGCTTTTGTATAAACATCTTTTATGGAATGAGAATCGCTTTGGTCATATGTTTGCATTTTATATTTGTTATATATGTTTATGCAATGTCCAATTAATTTATATTATAGATAACTTGGTGTGTGGTGTCACACAGAAGATCATGTTATCAGTTTCTTATAAATTATAAATAGTAGCTCACAACCAAGATGGATTTGGACAAATCATCGGAATGGTTGTAGTGTAGTTTGGTATTAGTTTGTCTTGACTATAAAACTGCACTAGTACACTTTGTGTGTATTGAGCAGGACCATTTGAGGTTGTTCGATTTATACTGACTATATAATAGAACAAGACCTCTGTTATTATGGATGTGCGTTCTCTTAATCCCTATATAATAACAGTCACGTATACACAATATTTGTTTCTTTGATTTGCCAATGAGTGAGATTTATTTATTAAATCAATAAACTCGGTGAATTGGGAAACAGTATTGTCTATATGGTGTACTGTTGATTATAGAAGGAATCTGTGTCCTAATTATTTAGGATGATGATGTCCCCTTGAGGAGCTCATAAGGATTATCATGTAAACCCTGCAGGTGGATTTAATCCGACATGATAATAAAGTTGAGTGGTACTACTCTCGGAATTAGATGTTAATTAATTAAGTTGTCAGTAACTTATTTAATTGACGGACATTCGATATCTTAAACACAGGGAGATAAACGTACACATAATAAGAAGGAGCCCATATTAAATATGGGATTGGGACGGTAGTTCAATAATAATTCTTTAGTGGACTGAATTATTGTTGATGGGCTTAAGTTATGTATTCGGGCCGAACACAGGAAACTTAAGCCCATCAGGAGGCCCAACCCAATTCCTCCTCTAGGTCCCTGGTGTAGCCTATAAATAGCCTTTTAATCACAGCGCCTCTCTACGCAGAATAGATTCACGTAATATTGAGAGAGAGCAAAAAAAGTGAGATTTCTCGGAAGATCGTTGTCCACGCAACGTTCGAGAAAGGCCATAGGAATACATCAGAAGATCTAAAGGTCTAGGGTTTGTATTCGATCGATCTTTGGCCCCGTTTCTACGATTGATCAAAAGGTATGGTTCGTTTATTTATTCCGCTGCGCATGTCGTACCTTGTATGGAACCCGATTAATCGATTGCCTAGGGCCGGCGATCCGTCGGTTCCAACAATTGGTATCAGAGCCACGGTTTCTGGTTCTATGCAATTGAATCGGTTATTTATTATAATCTTATGCTAGATCATGCGTTTATATTCAGTTTGTATGATAGTAGGATTGCGATTAGGATAACTCGGT
This sequence comes from Scutellaria galericulata, assembly GCA_946896805.1. Lineage (NCBI taxonomy): Eukaryota > Viridiplantae > Streptophyta > Magnoliopsida > Lamiales > Lamiaceae > Scutellaria > Scutellaria galericulata. Next base: position 7,839,299 of record OX335798.1, on the reverse strand, counting down.
TTTGCAGGAATCCTATATATCCAACTATTATGGTCTGAATGTATGTTGATGTATGATCTAAACCCTCGGACCTGTCGAGGTTTTTTATTTGGGTTGGTTGCATGATTGTAATAGTAATTACACGGCGATTTGTCATGTTAAGTTTTTTTTGTTTTTCGATCGATGTATTTTATGTTTCTTGTAGTTTCTTGAATCGATAGATGCTTTTCTTGATCGATTCTTGTAATCTTGATGTAATCTATTCGATTGAGATGTATTCTTGATCTGTAATTTCGATGTAATTACTTTTCGACGAAGAGTGAGTGGCTGTTCGCTGGAGACGAAGGCTGATCGACGCTGAATTGGTGCTGATCAGAATCTGTTCGAAGATTGCTGTTCGACCAGGTATCGTGCGCAGATGGCTGTTCGTTGCTGGAATCAGGTGTTGATTCGCTGATTAGGGTTTCAAGATTCGAAGGCAGATTCTGTGCAACAGCCTGCTGGATTCGCGCGACAGCCTGCTTGATGCCCGTTTAGCAGGCGAACATTCGATCGAAGTGGCCATAATAGTTGGATTTATTTTATTCCATATTTATTGCCTTTTCTATATGTTTGTTGTTTTATCAAGCATGCTTTTATATGTTATATGTTATGCATGTTAAAATCCCTCATGATAAATAACTAAGTGGGAGAGGGATTTATTTTGAATAAATCCCATGGTCTCCATTACTGGTTTGTAAGTGATGCATTTAAACTTGCGCGTTGGCTTTAAGTGCCTTCCTCCATATCGGATGAGTTTGATTGCGGATCACTAGATCAAACTTCCTTATGGATAATTATAGGAAATTATTTAGGAGCGTGTAATCTTCTCCATCTGAAGAGACACAAACCTAGATGATTGACTTGGTATTAAGTAATGGTATACACTTAGGTGCATATGATAAGTATCCTCCCCATCGGAGTAAGTGCTGTTATTTGCATGGCTAAAGTTAAACCAACTATTAATTTTATTTTTGTTTGACAAGATAATGAAATTAATGGGTAAAACCTCCTCTTACAAATGCTTGAATTAGTATACGACCACACTATCGTGGCATGCAAAGTTCACGGTGTTTTGAGGTCTTGGTGAATTTAATTATATTGTTTGAGGGAACAATATAGGCTTTAAATTCTATATGTTATGACCTGTGTATTTATTTATTTATTTATATGATTCTCAGGATTTCATTATGTCTTTCAACCCATTTGCTGTTATACTCAAAGAAAACAAACTTACTGGTCCTAATTATATTGACTGGAAAAGAAACCTGGATATTGTCCTAACTGCTGAAGAGTACAAGTTTGTACTCTCTGAGGTCTGTCCTGACATCCCTGATGAAAACTCTAGTGAAGAGGAGAAAGTGCATTATAGGAAGTGGGTTAAGGCAGATGAGATGGCGCGGTGTTACATTTTGGCTTCCATGTCAAATGTACTGCAACATCAGCATCAGGCCATGCCCACTGCCTATGATATGATGCACAATCTCAAGGAACTCTTCGGACACCAGAGTCGGGCTGCCAGACAGGAGGCAATGAGAAACTTGATGACGACCACCATGTCTGAGGGGACACCTGTGAGTGATCACGTCCTTAAGATGATGGCTCATTTGAATGAGATGGAAGTCCTTGGAGCTGAAATCGATGGGGAAACCCAGGTCGATATCGTGCTCCAGACACTGCCTAAGAGTTTTGAGCAGTTCCGCCTTAATTATAATATGAACAAAAGGATGTACTCCTTGGCGGAACTTCTGACAGAACTCAAATCGGCGGAAGGACTATTTCGTCAAAGTGCTCAAGCTTATGTTGCTGAAAATGTTTCTACTTCTAAGCCGAAAGGTGGGAAGAAGAAGAAACAGAATCCTTCGGCGAAGAAAGCGAATGGACCTCAAAAGGCTGGGCCACAAGGTGGTGTGAAAAAGCCGAAGGGCAAGTGCTTCACATGCAAGCAGCCTGGACATTGGAAGGTGGATTGTCCTCGTAAAAAGGAGAACAAAGAAGGTATATCTTATTCACTAATTATTGAAACATGTTTAGCGGTGTTATCTACCGGCACCTGGTGTGTAGATACGGGAGCCACTGATCATGTCTGCAATTCTTTGCAGGGGTTCCAGGAAACCAGGCGACTTAGTGATGGCGAGATTACCATCTACATGGGCAATGCTGCGAAAGTGGCGGCTGTTGCAGTGGGAGATGTTTATTTATCTTTTGATAGGAACAAAACTTTGATTTTGAGGAATTGTCTTTACGTACCTTGTTTTAGAAAGAACTTGATTTCAGTTTCTAAGTTGTTTATGGATGGATATTCTGTTTCTTTTGATGGCAATGTGATTGTCAAGAAAAATAGGGTTATTATCTGTTCTGGTACGTTGGTTGACAATTTATACACTCTTAATCCAATAACTCCTACGATGCAACAAATGGAAATTAATAATACATCTTCTAACTCAAATAAGAGAAAAGAACCTTCAAAAATGAACCAAACATATCTTTGGCATCTAAGATTAGGTCACATTAACTTGAGTAGGATTCAAAGGTTGATAGCCGATGGACCTTTAAGTTCATTGGAAGTGGAAAACTATCCGACCTGCGAATCTTGCTTGGAAGGAAAGATGACCAAAAGGCCTTTTAAAGCCAAGGGGTATAGAGCCAAAGAATTGTTGGAATTGGTTCATTCTGATTTGTGTGGTCCTATGTCTATCCAAGCAAGAGGTGGTTTCGAATACTTTGTCTCTTTTATAGATGATTATTCGAGATATGGATACATTTATTTGATGCGCCGCAAGTCTGAATGTTTTGATAAGTTCAAAGAGTACAAGGCTGATGTGGAGAAGCGTCATGGTAAATGTATCAAAACATTACGATCTGATCGTGGTGGCGAGTACCTCTTAGGAGAGTTTAGGAATTACTTATCAGAGGCTGGGATTCAATCCCAATTATCTGCACCTGGTACACCCCAACAGAATGGTGTGGCGGAACGAAGGAATAGGACTCTCATGGAAATGGTTAGATCGATGATGAGCTATTCGGAATTACCGAATTCGTTTTGGGGGTATGCCCTGGAAACGGCGGCGTACATTCTGAACTTGGTACCTTCTAAGACAGTACCCTCTACTCCCACAGAATTGTGGAATGGGCGTAAGCCTAGTCTGAAACACATTCGGATTTGGGGTAGTCCAGCACATGTGCTGAAGGGAGATGCTGATAAGTTGGAATCTCGTACGGAAGTTCGGCTGTTTGTGGGCTATCCTAGAGGAACGAAAGGTGGTTTGTTTTATAGTCCTAAAGATCAGAGGGTAATTGTTAGCACAAATGCCCGATTCTTAGAGGAGGACTATGTAATGAACCACAAGCCCATGAGTAAAATTGTTCTAGAAGAAATAAGAGGGGAAACTCCTTCCTTAGTACCAACGGTACAAGATGAGATACCACAGGGGTCTGCACCATCTGTCACTAATGATACACTATTACCACAAGTGCCTCGTCGTAGTGGGAGGGTTGTTAGACAACCTAATAGATTCATGTTTTTGGGAGAGTCCTCGGACTTAGTACCTGGTGAACATGAATCTGATCCTTGGACCTATGACGAAGCACTCCAAGATAAAGATGCAGAATCTTGGCAAAAAGCTATGAATTCTGAATTAGAATCTATGGATTCTAATCAAGTCTGGGAGCTAGTAGAACCACCAAATGGTGTAAAAGCCATTGGATGTAAGTGGGTCTACAAAAGAAAAAGAGGATCAGACGGGAAAGTAGAAACTTTCAAAGCAAGGCTTGTTGCGAAGGGGTATACTCAAAAAGAAGGAATCGATTATGAGGAAACTTTTTCGCCGGTAGTCATGCTTAAGTCTATCCGGATTCTTTTGTCTATTGCTGCTCATATGAATTATGAGATTTGGCAAATGGATGTCAAGACAGCTTTCCTTAATGGTAGTCTTGAAGAAAACATCTATATGAAGCAACCGGAAGGATTCAGTGCAAAGGGCAAAGAGCATCTTGTGTGTAAGCTTAATCGGTCCATTTATGGACTGAAACAAGCTTCGAGATCTTGGAACATCCGTTTTGATGAGGTAATCCAGTCCTATGGATTCATTCAATGTCCGGATGAGTCTTGTGTATACAAGAAGAGTGACGGAAACGTGGTGGTATTTCTTGTACTATACGTAGATGACATCTTGCTCATTGGCAACAATGTCAAGGTGTTGTCAGACGTAAAGGTATGGCTGTCCAAGCAATTTGATATGAAGGACTTGGGAGAAGTTGGACATATTCTTGGGATCAAAGTTATAAGGGATCGCAAGAAAAGAATGTTATGCTTATCTCAAGCTTCGTACATTGATACTATCCTAGCTCGTTTTAGCATGCAAAACTCCAAGAAAGGTTTTCTACCTTTTCGACATGGAGTACCTTTATCTAAGGAGATGTGTCCTAAGACACCAAAGGAGATAGAGGATATGAAGGCAGTTCCTTATGCTTCGGCCGTAGGAAGCCTAATGTATGCAATGCTATGTACGAGGCCAGATATCTGCTTTGCCGTGGGCATGGTTAGCAGATATCAAAGTAACCCAGGACAAGGACATTGGACTGCGGTAAAGCATATTTTAAAGTACCTGAAAAGGACTAGAAATTATATGCTGGTTTACCAAGCAGATGATTTGCTCCCTGTGGGTTACACGGATTCTGATTTCCAGTCGGATAGGGACAACAGTAAATCTACCTCGGGTTATGTGTTTACCTTGGGAGGTGGAGCCATAGTATGGAGGAGTGTTAAGCAGAAATGCGTTTCGGACTCAACCATGGAAGCTGAGTATGTGGCAGCCTCTGAGGCAGCCAAAGAAGCTGTATGGCTCAGAAACTTCATGATGGACTTAGAAGTGATTCCTGGTTTGCCTAAAGCTATCACAATTTATTGTGATAACAGTGGTGCAGTAGCAAACTCGAAGGAACCACGAGCCCATAAAGCAAGCAAACACATTGAGCGCAAGTACCACCTGATACGAGACATCGTAAAACGAGGGGAAGTTGTTGTCGCCAAGATTGCATCAGCCGATAACCTTGCAGATCCTTTCACAAAGGCCCTTCCGGCGAAAGCCTTCGATAAGCATGTTGAAGGAATGGGAATCAGATGTATGGTAGTATAGATGACAGCATACTCTTTTAGTATAAGTGGGAGATTGTTAGGATGTATACTATAAGCCTAGCTTTTGTATAAACATCTTTTATGGAATGAGAATCGCTTTGGTCATATGTTTGCATTTTATATTTGTTATATATGTTTATGCAATGTCCAATTAATTTATATTATAGATAACTTGGTGTGTGGTGTCACACAGAAGATCATGTTATCAGTTTCTTATAAATTATAAATAGTAGCTCACAACCAAGATGGATTTGCACAAATCATCGGAATGGTTGTAGTGTAGTTTGGTATTAGTTTGTCTTGACTATAAAACTGCACTAGTACACTTTGTGTGTATTGAGCAGGACCATTTGAGGTTGTTCGATTTATACTGACTATATAATAGAACAAGACCTCTGTTATTATGGATGTGCGTTCTCTTAATCCCTATATAATAACAGTCACGTATACACAATATTTGTTTCTTTGATTTGCCAATGAGTGAGATTTATTTATTAAATCAATAAACTCGGTGAATTGGGAAACAGTATTGTCTATATGGTGTACTGTTGATTATAGAAGGAATCTGTGTCCTAATTATTTAGGATGATGATGTCCCCTTGAGGAGCTCATAAGGATTATCATGTAAACCCTGCAGGTGGATTTAATCCGACATGATAATAAAGTTGAGTGGTACTACTCTCGGAATTAGATGTTAATTAATTAAGTTGTCAGTAACTTATTTAATTGACGGACATTCGATATCTTAAACACAGGGAGATAAACGTACACATAATAAGAAGGAGCCCATATTAAATATGGGATTGGGACGGTAGTTCAATAATAATTCTTTAGTGGACTGAATTATTGTTGATGGGCTTAAGTTATGTATTCGGGCCGAACACAGGAAACTTAAGCCCATCAGGAGGCCCAACCCAATTCCTCCTCTAGGTCCCTGGTGTAGCCTATAAATAGCCTTTTAATCACAGCGCCTCTCTACGCAGAATAGATTCACGTAATATTGAGAGAGAGCAAAAAAAGTGAGATTTCTCGGAAGATCGTTGTCCACGCAACGTTCGAGAAAGGCCATAGGAATACATCAGAAGATCTAAAGGTCTAGGGTTTGTATTCGATCGATCTTTGGCCCCGTTTCTACGATTGATCAAAAGGTATGGTTCGTTTATTTATTCCGCTGCGCATGTCGTACCTTGTATGGAACCCGATTAATCGATTGCCTAGGGCCGGCGATCCGTCGGTTCCAACAAGAATACCGTGCCATGGCAAATACTGCCCAAGAGGTCATGTGGCTCACACAGATGTTGAAAGAGTTGAGAGTTATGCCCAACACACAACCCGTCCTTCTCTATGACAACAAAAGTGCACTTTTCTTGAGCCAGAATCCCATAGCTCACAAGCGTGTGAAACACATTGACATCGATTGTCATTTCATTCGGGAGCTTGTCTCTAGTCGACTTTTGGACACTAAACATGTGCCATCGAATCTTCAATTAGCTGATATCTTCACCAAAAGTCTACCCTGTCCTCTGTATGAGTTTGTTCGATCCAAGCTTCGAGTTGTGGTCAACCCCACACTTCACTTGGGGGGTAATAGCGGATATATTTGACTAGAGATATTTGTATAGTTGTATTCCTTATATATCTCTTTTATTGTTGTATCTTGATATTCTTTCCATGTAAACAGTGTTGTACTTCATCTTATATATAGTGGAAATCATATCTCACCATTAACGGTGAATCAATTATTTGTCTTCACAGTTTCATACGCCAAAATATTTATCTGATCGAGTCATAGCAAAATCCCAAATTAATTTATTGAATTCAGTTTGATTCAAAATTTATATAAGTGAGAATCGAATGAAATTTTGAAAAATATGAAATTGGATGAGCACACACATTATACATTTGATATAACCCAAATATTGGAATTCCGGGCTAATTCCAATAAAATGGGCCAAATTTAAAATGTTAATGTCCTAATTTTAGAGTTTGAAAACTTAATGTCCCTATAATAAATGGCAAAAACTTATTGTACTAAACTTGAAATTTCCTCGATCTATAATAGCAATAAGACACAGATTTGAAGTATTCATGATGCATGAAGGCTCTTTTCAGGGAGAATAAACACAAGAAACATATGCTTCAATAAATAAAATGAGAATACTTGACAACACTCAAAGAGTGAAAACACCAAATTAAGAGAACTATATACATTGTTTCTCATTTCTTACAATAGCAAAGTGTTTGCAGCATGAACACTAGCTAGTGCCACTTTGATGATAAATCCCTCGTATCCGAAGGTCCTTGCTGCTCATGCTCGATTTAACAGGTCCAGGCAATCCTTTGAAGCATGGAGATGATCTCTGTGATGAACTAACATGATTCCCAATCCAACTGCTACTTGTAAGCTCACTATTAATGGATGATATAGGAGACAGCTTATGCTTATAGGGAGACGAAATCTCAGAACACACATCAAAGCTAAGTGGCCTTAATCTTGGAGAGCTCAATGATCTAGACCTTGCTTTAGCAGACTCAGTTGAGGCCATGTATGATGGCGAGCCTGCGAATGAATGCTCGTCTCCAATGGACCGTTGCTTTCTATGATGATACGATCTTCTTGGGACGTATGTGGGAGTCTCACACATTTCTGCTTGATATTGCTTCTCAAAGTTTCTTAGTCTGCCATTAATCTCCTCTCTGTTTCTTGGATTAGATGACAGTGTTGTGTCCAACTTCTTCTTTGGACCATCACTTTTAGCTAGCTGTGAATCTACCCATTGTTCTAACCAGTATCTTCTTCTCCCATATACCCTGTCACGTTCTGTTTCTGCTGATCTCTGCAAATACATTTTACCCATTTTTTATGAGCCAATATTCTACTCATAGTTATAAAAAAATAACTTCTTTTAACATTTTTTGAGTAAAATCCCTATTCACTTCTCAAAAAAACTCTTAAAAGGGAAACTTTTTTTTTTCCCATTTTATAGATAATTCAGATATTTAATCCTATCAAATGGATGGAAAGTTGTTTGACTATGGGTAAGAAAGTGAATCTCCTTATAAAAATGGGTAGTGATACATTTTCACATAACACACACACACACACACATATATATATATATATAGTAAACAATTTTTGTATCCACGTGACAAGGTTAAATGTCTAAAATATCTTTAATGAATGATGATTTTGGTTTAAAATAGATAAAAAGAAGTAATTTTTTAAAAGAGAAATTAAAGAGTGAAAAGTGATTTTATCCCTGAATAGTAGAAGAATTGAAAGACACTAGTACTCACCCTGTGGTTCAAGTAGTATTCTTTGACTCTTTCTCTCTTCACATATCCCTCTCTCTTAGTTGCAAAAAGGGCTTTTATTTCTTCCTCGGTTAATGTAGTATCGTCCCACCTTTTTTGGCTGTTCAAATCAACCTATTCGAGAAACACAAATAAGCACAAACAGATGTACATATATATAACTATGAACTCATCCCACATCTTACATTTATGTCCTTTTGGCAAAAATGATGCAAACTCTCACATGATCTCTTTGAGAAAACCTGTGATTGAATATTGACCAAGGACTGGAGACACTTGAGTGTCTTGATCGCTTGTTGTCGAACGGCCCAACCCCGAATGAGAGCTTGAAGCTTCACAACTCCTTTGAGTGCTCCAAGTGCTTTTCTTGCCTGAAAATGTAGCACAATTAGATTTGTGTAATTATTACAAAACTGAGAATAGATTGTGAAACTCACAAGATAGCCGCGAAATGCAGCTTGGATTTTGGTTGCAGCCAAATCTTGTGACATGTGTGTCTGCTTCAATTGAGTGGTTGGCCATGGCAGCATTTCTCTTGCAGGTGATGATTTGGACAACCCTTTCATCTTCAGCAATCGAAACGCCCATCGTCTTCGCTTATCCTTCTATCAAACAAACTCATTCATTCATATTCAACTATTCACACTAGTTAACTTAATCAACATCACTAATGCATTTACCTTATTATCCAATCTTGATTCTGCTTCATCTCTAATGAAAAGCCTCTTTATAACACTGAACCAACTCTTCTTCTTCCTCATAATCAAGAAAAGGAGATAACTTTGAATAGCAAGTAAAGGATGGAAGCTGTAATTGCTATATATCTTTATCTTCACTTCAATAATTTTATCTTCTTTATGTGTATGATGAGTATCATGTGTTTCGCACGTGGGCCTTGCACCATAAAGTGAACTATATATATATAAATGATTTATACTATAAGAGTCTTAGTGCTACGATGGGTCCTATTCTCCTTGTATTCCAACTTTCTTTTTCATCCATTCTCTTCATATTATATTCATTCTTCTGTTGAAAATCTTGAGAGAATTTGATTCCTCTTCTTGTCTTTAGTCATACTATTTTTTAACATTTTATGATTTTCTTGTGTATATGTACTTTGAGTGATCTTTTATTAATAATTTATAAAATAAATATTCATAATTTTTAGATAAAAAATTATATCTCAAACTATGTTCAGATGTTTGTTTCATAATATCTTTTTAATATATGTATTTTGGACATGTCTCTTACTAAAGTTAGTTCATAATTTCATAGGTTAATACTTTTAAGTAAAAAATATCAATTTTTAAAAGAAATACTCTTAACATAAAAACTGATACTTTTTTTGAAATTTAGTCTCAAGGAAATAATGAAAAGAAACAATAAGTAATACGTTTTAAGTATAAAATAATACTTTTAAAAAAATAAAAAGTACTACTTTGAATTTGTAGCGCCTGGGACAAAAACAACGTATAATTGATTAATTAAATAATTAAACCCATAATTGTTTGATTTAATTATGTGTGTTTTAGAAAAACGATAAAATGCATGTTTAATTAATTGGTGGTATAATTTAATCGAATAACATAGATCATAATTTTATCATAAGGTTCGTAATCGAAAAACGAGAAGATAGAAACGAATTTGAGGTCAATCGGAGACCCGTAGCTCAAATCACGAAGTTTACGATGAAATATGAAGAATCGAAAACGAGATATTTTTTATGAATAGTAAAAGTAAGATATTTCGATGAATAGTAAAATAAGATATTTTCATGAATAGTAAGATATTTTCATGAATAGTAAAAATTAAGATATTATCGATTAATAGTACGATTTTTCGAAAAAGGGTATAAATAAAACGAAACGAATCGTAAATGTAATTATTCGAATGAGAAATCGAAAAGGTAAGAATTTTATCTCTCCTTTCTCTCTCTTCTCTTTCCTCTGTTTTTCGGCAACCACCGCCACGCCACCGCCGGTGTCAGAAACTTTTTCTCGATTTCGGTCGATTTTCGCACAGCTTGTAGGTCTCGCCGAGATGATTCTAGAACAAGTCTCGGATTTTCAATCTGACTTCTCCTTCGCCGGAAAATGGCCGATCAAACCTCTGAAAACCCGAACTCTCTTTCCTCCATCCCTCTCTCTCTCTCTCCCTGTATGTTCTCTCTCTCTCTCTCTCTCTCTCTCTCCGAAAAGGTGGCGGGGTTATTCCCTGGGTGTGTGTGCGTCGTGTGGTGGGGGTAGCGGCGCCGGAGTTATGCAGGTGTGCATGTGTTGTGTGTGCATGGTGTGTGTGTATGCATGCACATGTGTATGTTTCTGTTGGTGGTGGCGCTGTGCAGTGCCGCCGTGGTGGTGGTGGAAATGGTGGCCGACGCCGACGAGTCGAGAGGAGGCAGCGCTAGGCGGAGCCGCCGCTGCTGCTGTGTTTCTGGATGCTAGGTGCGCGTGCCGGGACGGGTGCTGCGTGCGCGACGGCAGACGACGAGCGCGGGAGGAGTGCGCGCGCACAAGCGAGTGACGGGGAGTGTGCACACGCGCTGCCGAGTGCCGAGGGGAAACGTGCGTGCGTTGTTGAGCGCCGGGACAGGTGCGCGCACGCGAGCGAGCGACGGGGGCACTGTGCGCACGGCGCCGGGTCTGTTGTGCACGTTGTGTGTGTGTTATCGTCTGCGTGTGTGCGTTGTGTCGCCAGCGACGGGATGTCGACGGTCGAGAGTCAGGGGTCCCGGTCAAAGTGAACTATTTTCCGAAAATTATGAAAACGCCCCTATACCTTAAAACACTCCGTTTAAGCTCATTTTAACTCCGATTAATCCCGTTCTTCTTCCGTTGCAACCCTAATTGTCACGCCCCGTTTTCTTTTCATTAAAATATCAGATTTTTATTTTGGGCGTGAAGAATGAAAGGGAAAAAAGACGTGCATGATATAAAACAGAAACCTTTGGAAGAGACAGGATACGATTTTACAAATACAAATCCTCGGCGTCTAGCCGAAATAAAACATTTAAAACATAGCAGCGGAACATCATCAGGAATCATAAAGAAAAGGAGAAGAGTTTATATTTTACAAACGTGAATTATTAAAATAACGTTTCAACAAGCTTTAAAAAAAAGACCAAAGGAGAAGACTTGATATGGCACCATCTTCCCTACGCATCCTGACTCTCTTCATCTCCTGTAGTGTGAGTACAGAATATGGGTGAGTGCGTTGAATACATTCGTGGGAGTAAATTCTGTGATTTTAGTTCATTAAATCAATATCCGATAAAATACGAAAGTACAAATAGGATAACCAAGAAGTAGATAGATATAATTCAAATAATCATATAACATATAAACATTATTTCATAAATCAATTAATAATCTCGAAAGATCTTTCTCTCATTTGTTTGTCATCATAGCACACAAGAATGCATTTCACCTATAAAAATTCCTTCGGAACGGGAGAGTATTTCCCGTCTTACCCCGTATCTTACATACGGGAGGGAATTTCCCATAAAAATTCCTTCGGAACGGGAGAGTATTTCCCGTCCTACCCCGTATCTTACATACGGGAGGGAATTTTCCATCTTACCCCGTTTATTAGGTACGGGAGAGTATTTCCCACCTTACCCCGTACACTTAGGTACGGGAGGGTATTCCCCATCTTACCCCGTATACGGTATCAAGACCGTTGGTGCTTCTTTTACGGACCTCCAGTCTCTCCATGATGAACGTGGACTTCTGTCATCGTATGACATAATATCGTATGCATGAACAAGTAATAACACAACACATATTCCAATGCACGTAAATTTCAGTCAATCCATAGCATAAAATATCATTTAATAATCGTTGATTCACATTCATGCATTTAATCAACATTAGCAATACACATTAGAAGCTGAAACGAAAAGACGATTAAGGTTTAGAAGTTACCTCCACCTTATTCGGTGGTTACCACGTGAGTAGCGAGTATCTCAAAGCTCAACTCAACTGATAACCTACACAAGTTATATTGTTTCTTAATTGCTTGATGAATATAGTTAAAGATATAAATGATTGCGGAGAAAGAACGATCGTTAAAGATGAGACAGTTCGGTAGATCGAGAGATTGAGGTTGAAGGAACAAGATGGAACGATCAGTTTATCATTCTAATATGAAAGAGGGGAGAATTTGAATCACAACAAAAAAAAGAATGGGCTCGATCGGAGTTGAAACAAGCTCGAACGTAGCATTTTAAGATTGAGGGGTATTTTGGTAATTTTGGTCAAGGGTTGACTTTGACCGACTCCCGACGACTCGATGAAAACATCTGAAACGAACCAACGAACGGAAACACTCGCCGGTGCACTCACGGCGCGCATGGCGGCTCCTGGCGTGCACATCGCGTGCGCGCATAACCGCGCCCAGCGTGCACATCCTCAACAGCTGCCGAGTTTTCTCGACAGCCTATACAGCATTGTGCGCCCGCCTGCCTGCGCGCAGCGTTCTCGGCCGGGCTTGGCAGCGCGCACCCAACACACGTACCCACGCGCGTCAGCGCGCGCCCAGCAGGCCTGCTGCCACCAGCAGCCACCTGCTGGTGCGGCGACCACGGCGACAGAAAATTAAATGAAAAGAGAGAGAGGAGAGAGAAACTTACTTGTTTTCGTCGCCTTCGACTTCGTTCGAAAAAAACAATAATTTTGAATTGAATGAGCCCCTATTTATAGATTTTGGAAAGTTTCTTTTTAGCGTTGAGAAGTTACTATTTACCAAAAATATCTAAATTTACCGTTCATCAACTTTTTACCCTTTTCTTCACCATTTGAGCTACGGGTCTCCAATTAACCTTTAGTTCGTTTCTTTTTTCTCGTATTTCTGATACGGATCTCATGGTAAAATAATATTCTAGGTTTTGTGAATAAATTATCCTTCCATCTAAAACATGTATCTGAAACGCACATAATTAATTAAACAGTCAAGATTAACGCTCATAATACATCAATTAAGGGTTTAATATTTAAACAATCAATTATGCTTCGTTTTTGGTCTGGGGCGCTACACTAATATTTTCCTCTTCATCTTAAGATCACTTGTTTACCCTTCCACACTCGTTTCTTCATCATTGATCTTTAGATCTTTCGTTCCATCTCGTTTTTCCTATCGCTTCTTCTTCAAGAGATGTTTATATAATTATATATACGTAATTAACATATTATGGATTTAAGAAACCTCTTTACACGTGTAGGCTTTCAATCGGAATGTACACCTTAAAACTTGTTACTTTGACATTTCACGAGGTTACCACCGAACAAGGTGGGGGTAATTTCTAAACCTCTATGTGTTTATTGTTTTCCCTATTTGATATATGAACTATTGAATCTTATATGTTGAACTCTATGTACTGTGATTATATGTTGTGAATATTGTATTCATACTATCATACTGTGAAAGGACTAAGGTACACATTCATGTCTCTTACCCCCTTTCTTCTATAACAACTGTCTCTTACCCTTCATGCATGTAGGGTAAGACGGGTTGCACTCGCACCTATTGATATTTTATGTGTAATGCATTCTATGTGCTGTGTCTAATTGACGAACTCGTATATGTGTTAATTATTTTAAACTGCTTAACAAATGATAAGACCTAGAGTTTTCTCCCACGAGTGTATTCAATGCACTCACCCCCACTTGTAATCGTATTACAAGAGATGGTGAGAATCAAGATGTATAGAGAGGTTGGTGCCGTATCAAGAATCCTCTTTTTGCTTTCGAAAACTTAATGTTCAAACGATGTTTCATTTAATTCACGTTTTGTAAAATTGTATCGTATTTTCTATTGATGGATCTTGTAAAAGTATATTTCCGCTACTTAAGGTTTCAAACCCTTTAAATCAGTTGTATCCGATGTTTCATATATGTACAACTTCTTATCGTCTCCTATCTCCTTCTTAAAAATGAACGTCTCTTTTCCTTTCTTCTTGCACGCCCACTAAGAAAACTCTGATATTTTAAGTACAAAAACGGGGCGTGATAGAATTAGTTTTAAAAAATATAGAGATGAAATGTAAGTAATAGATTTAGGTAAAAAAATTACTGATTTCTAAAGGGTAATTGTAAGAAAATCATAACTTTTACCCGAATTGTCATTTCAACCAAAATTTTCACTATTGGTCAAAATAATATAATCATGTATACGTAGTATTTTTTTACCTTGGTTAGTTTTTAAAACAAAAAATTTTTGCCCATCCGATTTAAAATAAATTATATTCTTGATATTTTTAAAGTTGAACTTAGTGAAACTGAGATATTTGGCAGCTGATGTGTTTAGGCAACTAGACACGTTGGCAAAATTGTCTCTTTTTTTTTAACTAATCGAGGTCATAAAAGATACTACATATATAGAGGGTTAGATTATTTGATCAATAGTGAAAAGTTTGGTTAAAATGACAATTCGAATCAAGGATGTGATTTTTCTAACAAGTAACCATTTTTTTAAAATAAAAGTAATACTTGCACACAATTTTTTAAAAAATATATTAAATAAGACTTTCTTAAAACAATAATGCTTTTACAATATAAATAATAACATTAATAATTTTTAACTTGAAATTTAATTCGTTGACGGTTCGGTCCATTAACTCTATTGATCACTTGCATATTAATTATGTTGTCCCTTGTTGACTCAATATTAATTGACCGACTCATATCAAATTTTATTTCACTAATTATGATTCATAAGATAGTCTCACACAATTTTTTACAAACAAAATTGTTGATCTTTCAATGGTGCTTTGAATAGTAACAAATGTAACTCTTTCTTCTTCTTCTTTTTTTCAAAGTAAAATTGAAAGATACTTGTTATACTCGGTCAGTAAATCTCTACTGATAAAGCTACTGATCATCAGTTAAACTAAGCCAATTAGGCTACTGATAAGGCTACTGGCCATCAATTAAATTATATTATTTAGGCTACTGGCCACCGATTAAATTATACAACTGATAAGGCTACTGGCCATCAGTTAAATTAAGCCAATTAGGCTACTGATAAGGCTACTGACCATCAATTAAATTATATTATTTAGGCTACTGGCCACCGATTAAAATATACTACTGATAAGACTACTGGTCATCAGTTAAATTAAGCCAATTAGGCTACTGATAAGGCTACTAGCCATCAATTAAATTATATTATTTAGGCTACTGGCCACCGATTAAATTATACAACTGATAAGGCTACTGGCCATCAGTTAAATTAAGCCAATTAGGCTACTGATAAGGCTACTGGCCATCAATTAAATTATATTATTTAGGCTACTGGCCACCGATTAAAATATACTACTGATAAGGCTACTGGTCATCAGTTAAATTAAACCAATTAGGCTACTGGCCATCAATTAAATTATATTATTTAGGCTACTGGCCACCGATTAAATTATACAACTGATAAGGCTACTGGTCATCAGTTAAATTAAGCCAATTAGGCTACTGATAAGGCTACTAGCCATCAATTAAATTATATTATTTAGACTATTGGCCACCGATTAAATTAGGCTATTGGCCATCAATTAAATTATGTTATTTAGGTTACTGGCCAAGTAGCCTACCGATTAAATTATGCTACTGATAAGGACTACTGGCACCGATTTGGCCTTCGTTGCTACTAAACCTCATGATCGGTTAGATACGTTTTCAGATCAATAAACAATTGAAGGATAATAATCGGATGGATAAAGATTGAAGAATAACACCTATGAAGACAGATGGCAGACATACACTAACACGGTTGTTACCTACTACTTCATGCAGCACTACATCTGTAACTAGACTTAACACTTGTACAAGCTATTACAGTAGCTATAATGATAACTTTTACTATTTTTAGTTAAAAACTCTACTATAAAAGGGAGAGTTACTGCCCAAGAAAGGGACATCGAACAATAAAATAATTTCTTTTTACTACTCTTATTCTCAGTATAATCGGTCACCAAATAGCCTCCATACTCATCCGCTATTTTTAATTGTTAATCGGTCGGTGCAAATAATTAGCCATACATAATTGCCGAATTACTCACAAACCATCAGGTTTATTTGAGAGTTGATTTTTTGCATCAACAATACTAACTATATATATATATATGTATATATTTGATTCTGTATATGTGTGTATATGTACTATAACTATATATTCATGTGGGTCGTCCAATTTTCTAGAAAATTGGTTCAATCAGTACAGTGGATCCAATGATCCAAAACAGTATAGTTATATATTTGTCCAATGAAATTACAACGTAGATGGCACAATTCCTTAAATGATGGTACACACTCTTACTAATCAATAAATTCTCTCAAACATGCATTACATTTTAGGCACTCCTGGACAAACGCATCCACGTGGCACCAACTCGGAGTTGCCTCAACTTTATTCTAAAAATCTTGCAATCTCTTACATTTTACTACTATAACATTTGTAAAGGTTATCATATTATATATATTGAATTTTGTTTTATAAATCGTTATTGTATCGTAGTAAAATAACAATGAAATTTATAAATGTTATGAATTACAATTGTATAATTCTATGTGATGTAATTTGAAGAAGCTTGTCAAAACGGGATCTTATTGAAAAGGTCGAACTACATTTGGGAAAATTACAATTAGACATATTAAACAATCAAATTTGAAGATCCAACCCCATCCCCACACGCATATATGGGCAATCTACTCCTTTTTAGGAAAGATTGTGACACAAATTCCAAACCACATTGAAAGACTTCACTGAATTGGGGGTGGTGGGTGGCCGCAGCAGTAGATTCCTCGGACATATACATAATTAATTAATTCATTAATTATTTATTCAAAGCTTTTCGAAATTTTATTTGTTTTAATGACCAACTAATTCAAAGGTATCAATTTAGTTATAGAGTTGCTTATAAATACATGCAATTTTGCTCAAACTTGTTAAAATGAGTGCTTATTGACACACATATAACTGATTTCAATTAAGGTTTAGCATATAAAATCCACTATAAATATGACATATGATATATAAGATATATACAAAGTACTATACAAAGTACAATGTATCTATCTCTCAATTATGTGTACTTTAGATATTGGAATATAGATATTATAACATCGTTAGTTAATTAAGATACTTTATTATATTCTATATTCTAAAATTAGATATATTTGTTGTTCATACAATAATACAAGTTAGACAAAAAAAATTTCCTTTAAGTGCAATATAGCATATAATATCTAGATGATGTGTTTTGCTTGGTTTCATACTATTTCGGTGGCACACTCATATACTATCACAAATTTGCTCAATTTTAGCAACATGTTAAGAGGCAAAAGAGGTAAAAGGAGTGCTACTTTTGTATGGCTTGGAGTATTGTGGCTCTTATGGAAATGGAGGAATATTGTGGTTTTTAATTATAAGGTATTTTCAAGTTCTAAGTTCGATGATGAGCTTAAGGCGAGATTATGAAGTTGGTTTGTGTCTATTTCTGGATATTGCTGTGGGTTTTCAAAGATTGGCTAGCCAATCCTATATGTGCTTCAGTGCTTAAAATATTTGTTTTGTTTTGCTTTTCATAGTACCTTTGGGTATTTCTTATACTCATTTTTTGATTTTAAATAATTTCTTTTTCCGAAGAAAAAAATTACAACTTAGACAATCCAAAAATATTGATCAATAATATACCCTATTAGTCAAGTCATGACTCAATCAACCATTTAAAAAATTTTGATTAAAATGACATGAATTTCATACAAAGTTTGGGTTTTTGTCCCTATTTAACCTAAAATTTGAAGTGGTAGTTTGGTCCAAAAAATAGAGAGACCATTGATAAAAGAATGGTATGGGCTTGTTGATTCAAATGTGGTAAATGTTCTAATAATTAATAAATACAATAAATCAAACAAAAAATATACAAATAAATATAATAGAAAATCGAAGAGAAAAGGAATTCATTATTGATGGGAGGTGGGGAGATCCTTAAGGTGGTGTGCAATGAATGAGAATGTAGGCGACAATACAAATCAGCCTTTGTTGGTTTCAAAAGATATTAAGACAGCTGTTGAGGGCCCAAATTCTATTGTTTTCATATCTATGCAATTTTCCATTAAACTTTAGATGAATTGCAACAATAATTCATATTTCAGCAAGCTTTGTTTGGATAGTTTGTCAATCATTTAATGTAACTAATAATCTACTACCACAACTTTTTCCTCATTTTTAATATTTCTCAATAAGTAATAGTGATGGTTTACTAGGTAAATCATAAAAAATGTTCTTGAGTTTTTGATCTATTGCCTAGAATTTGTCTTTGCTTTAGCCATTATATATTAGATATCTACTTTATAGATTGTCTTAATTAAAGAGTTTTCTAAAGATTTAATTTACAAAAATATAAATAAAAATACATGTTACTTTTTGGAATTTAAAGGTGTTTGACTAAGTTTATTTCTAGAGCTTATAAGCTCTTACATTGTATAAGATGTTTTTAGAGTTTATAATTAAGTTGTTTAATTTAAATTTAAAAATAAATTGTTGAAGTGTTTGGATAAAGAAGATGGAGCTTAAAAGAATTTATTAATGACAATTGCATAATTTAAATGATCAAATTTTAAGGTTTTTTTTTAAAGGTCTTATTTTAGAAATAAGTTGAGATTCTCTTACTTTTGAAAAAAGAGATTATAAACTCCTAACAAATCTTATTTTTGAATAAAATAAGATCTTATTTTTAAAATTTAGCTAAACACTTTTCAAGAGTTTATAAGCTCTAAACAACATATACAATGTTTTATGAAGTTTTGAAGAGTTTATAAGCTCTAAATACCATATAAAATATTTTATGAAGTTTATAAGTTTTCTCAAACACTCTCTTATCTATAATCTTTTTAAAATTATGTATGGTTTTTTATAATTTTGCAATTCGATTGCGTAATTTTATGCAAGCCACGTAAATCAAAGTTTTATATTTATGACATATTGGATCTATATCCGTTTTTAACATAATCGATGAAATTAATCACTTTATGATCTTGAAGTTTATACTCATTTTGCAAATATAAAAATAAAAATCTGAAATATAGTTAACTATTTGGTGGGTTTAAAATGTTTTTTTTTTCTTTTAATTTGATTTCTAAAATTTAGTTAAATATTATTTCGATCAATGTAGAATAAAATGTAAAAGTTAAAAAATACACAAAAAAATAATATTATAAAAAACACTTAATAAAATACAATTCAAAAAATGTTTTAAAAATAAAAAATTATTGTTTTTGAAAAATAAGATGTTTATTTATAATGTTTAACAACACTTTTATCTTATTCAAAGAACATAGTTACGTACACATGTCAGTCAGAAACCCTAAATATATTTAAAAAAAAAACCCATTACACCTATAAAATGATCAATAATTATATATTTATTTATTTTAATTCAGGGATTTTTTTTTTTTCTAATTTCTGTAGTTTTCTACCTTTGACTTCTTATTTTGTCTTTTATATATTCAGTTTCTAATTTAATCTTATAAATAAAAAATAAAAACTGTTGATTTTTGGTCTTCTGACTGTAAAAACTGATTAGTGTGATTTGTTGTATTTGACATGCATACTACAACTTATAAAATAATAAATTCATAATATAATTAGGGCTCGTTTGGTTTGGAGGATGGATTTAGGGCATATTGTTTAAATGTGTGATAATTTACTGTTTATTAAAGATAAAATAGAACTTTTTTGGGTGTTTGGTATGTTGGTTTAGGTTAGGTTGTTTATAAATTTTGTGTTTGGTTTGAATGGTTAGATATTTTTTAATTGGGTTAGCTTATAATCCTTTGTTTGGTTTGTAGGTTAGTTAAGAAAAAAATGTGAAGTTCCCAAAATACCCCTCATTAAATGAATTATGCAACAAGACTAATTTTAATATTAATTTCTTTAATGGCAAAATTATATAATTTAGGCAAACACTCCTGTGCACCAGGTACACGGATCTAAGATCCGTGCAATCCGGGTCGATCCGACCCGGATCCGCGAGTTTTTATTTTTATTTTTCCAAATTTTTGTCCTGACCTTTATGTTATAAATGTATGACCTTTATGTACAACTGTCTCTACCTTTATGCACTGTAACTTAGGAAAAAAATGAAGATTTTT
Source organism: Scutellaria galericulata (assembly GCA_946896805.1). Classification (NCBI taxonomy): domain Eukaryota; kingdom Viridiplantae; phylum Streptophyta; class Magnoliopsida; order Lamiales; family Lamiaceae; genus Scutellaria; species Scutellaria galericulata. The sequence goes on along the minus strand of OX335798.1, from coordinate 7,818,689 downwards.
AACACAATTTGTACTATGTACCTTTATGTGATATTAATGTGACCTTTTATGTTATATTATGTCACATTTATGTACAAATATTCTGACCTTTATGCATCTTTATATATTATATAAAGGTCAGAATATTTGTACATAAATGTGACATAATATAACATAAATGTCGCATTGATATCACATAAAGGTGTAAAGTTCAAATTATATTGAAAATCTTCATTTTTTTTCTAAGTTACAGTCCCTAAAGGTCATGATAGTTGTACATAAAGGTCATACATTTATAACATAAAGGTCACACATTTACAACATAAAAGTCACAACCTGAAGCAAAAAAAAAAAGGAAAATTCAAAAACACGCGGATCCGGGTCAAAAATCGGGTCGACCCGGATTGCATGTGCACCAAGTGCACACAAGACCAACTCTATAATTTAATATCCCAAAATTTAATTATATATATATATTAAAAGATTAAAAAATAATTTAATATATATAATTTAATATTCGAAAATTTAATAATTTAATAATTTAAAAGATAAAAAAATAATTTAATATATATAATTTAATATATTAAAAGATTAAAAAATAATATAATATATATAATTTAATATTCAAAAATTTAATAATTTAAAAGAAAAAAAATAATTTAATATCCCAAAATTTAATAATTTAATATATTAAAAGATTAAAAAATAATTTAATATCCCAAAAATTTAATAATTTAGTAATTTAAAAGATAAAAAAATAATTTAATATTAAAAAAATTTATAATTTAATAATTTAATATATTAAAAGATTAAAAAATAATTTAATATATATAATTTAATATCCCCAAAGTTAATAATTTAGTAATTTAAAAGATTAAAAAATAATTTAAGATATATATAATTTAATTTTCGAAAATTTAATAATTTAATATATTAAAAGATTAAAAAATAATTTAATATATATATAATTTAATATCCCAAAATAATTTTAGTAATTTAAAAGATTAAAAAATAATTATATATATATATAATTTAATATCCAAAAATTTAGTAATTAAAAAAAAAGGGCATTTTGGTAAAGAAAATAATGTATTGTTTAAACCCACCAAAATTGGTGGGTTTATAAACATGGATTTTGTCCCTTGCAATCACCCGGGCCGTGATTATTAAACTAGGTTATCCTCCGGGCCCAATTTATTGTCTCATCTTGTAACCTCTGAACCAAACAGGGGTTTAGGTTGGTTTATAACCCGAAACCAACCTAAACCCTTCATATAAAAGTAAAATATTTGTTAATTCACCAGAAGCAACGTATATTTGTTTTATTTGTTCATTCATAGAATATTTGTTTATATGTTAACACAAAGAAAATGTCTACATTTTATTTTAAAATAACTAATTTATCTTTAAAAAAATATTATTAGTATCACTTTCTTTTAAAAATTATTCAAAATTAAAATATGCACTATGCAAAAAAAACAAAAAACAAAAAAAAAAAAAAGGAAAAAAGAAAGAAAGAAAAGAAAAAAAAATGAGAAGAAAACAAAAACCCAAAACATAAGTTTGGATGTCAACTAAATGTGTTATTCGACTTATTATAGTAGATTAGTGGTAGTATAGATCAATATTTATTTATTTTAAAATTACAAAACAATTAAAAAAGTAAATAAATTGAACACTAAAAAATCTAAAATGATAAGATTACAAAACTTAAAGTACTCATAGGCTAATTCCAACGACACATACATTTCTTCACATGGACAAAGTCTTAAATTCAAGTCTCACGTAAGACCAAAAAAATTAAATTAAATAACTTAAAAACTATCATTTTTTAATTTAATTTAATATAAATTTTATTACATCATAAGTCATAACTGTATATAGCATAATACCGTACAGTTGTTTCGTATAAAGAGTGGCGTGAAGAATGTTGGAGTGGATTAGAAGGCAATAAAAATGCAATGAAAGGAGACAGTGAATAATGGGAGCATGTTCCTCTCCTCCTGTTTTTCTGATATCTTGTCGGATAAAGGACACAAACCCACCATTTTCCCACTTCTTTATTTAATGCCTCTCTTCTCTGCTGGAAATTAATTAAAAACAAAAAATCTAATGTTGAAATTGAATAGTGTAAATTATAATAACCAAGTTAAATTATAACCCCATTTGTATTGCCTATTGAGTATCTGAATTTTGGTCGGTTGTTATTGTCAATCTCCTTACAGATGGTATAAAATGGGCGAGGTGGAATATTCCTAAAATATTAATATTCCTTCAGGGTAGTAGAGTATTCGACGAATATTCCTCTGTCATTTGCATCTTGCGGTCATTTTGTATCATTCGCAAAAGTTGAGAGTTGTATAATATCAAACCAAAGTTTTGATACTTTAATGCAAAATGGATCATAATTTGACTTGATCTTTATAATTTACCATGTTAAATGTGATATATTACGAGAGAATTATATTTGTGTTTGGTTGTATATTACTTTCCAATCGTAACTTTATAATCAGGCACCAATGTGTTCATTGTGAAATTGCTAACCCTAATCACAACAGAATAATGATCTCCTATCCACCATGATTATATTATAATATGTTCACCACTGATGTGTAAAAATTCAAGCAAAGAGAAAATTTAATTCAGTTTTATTAACATTATGTTTAATATTCTTTTTGTATGAATAATATCATCTTACTAAATACGTAAAGTAAATGTTTACTATGATAAAAACTTTAAGTAGATAAAATGGTAAGACGAAATCCAATGATTATTAACTCATGTGTAACAATACATAGGGTGTATGGTAGAAAAATCTTAAGTTTTGTTTAATGGTTTAGTTTGCCCCAATTTGGCACCCAATATACTTAGACTTAGTTCATCACTCCTTCGAGTAGGATGATCTTTAACTTTCAGCGAATAACTTTAATAAAATCATTGTACAACTACATGAGGAAATTTTATTTGGAACGAGGATATATTCAATCTAAGTATCGGATGTTCTATACAACAAACTTGTTTTATTGACGACGAGTTTTTAATATGGATCAAATAAGAAAGTGATTGGGTGATAAAGTAGGCTTTAAACACCTTTAATTACACATTTAATTATAGAGGCTTAATTCATTAATCTCCAATCCATTATGCTATACTAAACTTAAAGATGTTAGCTTTATTCTCCAGTATTATTACACTATTAATTTACTGCTCATTTACATTTTGTCATTTTCATTATTCCTGGCGTCGGACATGAACGGCGGCTATAATAATAAAATAGTAGTAGATGATTTTTGAAATTTAAGGTATGTTTATAAAAGGATAGATGTTGGTCCCAACACTACAATAAAAAAAAAAAGAATGGCTAGCTACGTTTTTTATTTCACTTGATGACGCTAATTAGCGTCATGAAGTAAAGTATCCACACTTGTAAAAGTGTCACGAATTGCATTATTGTTAAATTTACCATCATGAATTTTTTTCAAACGCAAAAATTATGCGTGGGTAAACTTCATTTAGGAACGTTTTTGATAATTACGTCACTAACTTTAAAAATAGCGACACTAATTGTGTCACTATTTTAAAGGATCTATAGTGTTTTTTTTTAATATCTTGACAACACTTATCATTCGTGTCACAAAAAATAACCACACTTTTTATAATATTCGTGGTTAAATTCACAACATTGTAGAAAATTAGTGTAGTCCACTTAGCAATGTTTAGATCAAATAACATCATTAATTTGGTAACACAATTTATATCTAAAGTCATAAATTAATAACCGTTTTTAAATTAAAAAAAGTGTCCTTAAATCCGCTACTATCTTAAATAAGCTTAAAATTTGTGACGCTATTAAAACTATTACATACTAAAATTGTCAACGCTATCTATCTACAATTTTTGTTATTAAAATAATAGAACACTGTAGGTTGTGTCATTATAATAGTGACGCTATACAAAATTATTGTTCTAAAAATGGCAACACTTTTTAGCATCATAAAATCAACGACATTTTGAAAATTGTAAAAAAAAAAATGGTGACATTGACTTCAACAAATGTCCTCAAATTGGTAACATTCTTTTAGATATTTAGTAGCTAGATTGGTCACATTTTTCTCTAAAAGTAGCATCACAAATTAAATACATTAATATTAAATGGCCCAACATTTGCATTACACAAAATAATATTTAATCTAAAATACGAAAATGAGCAATAAATCAATTATTCATTTCAATAAAAAACAAATAATTTTAAATCTAATTCCAATCCTAAATAATCAAAGTGGTCATCAAAGACACATGTTCCAAATTAATAAATTGTTCTTCAGCGGGAATAAACTAAAAATATCAAGACAAAAAAATACTGGTTAATCAAAGACATTATTACAAGTACGTGAGCTGGTTCATTTGATCCTCTCTAAGTTCTTATGTCAAATATGTAAAAAAAATAAAAAATAAAAAAACTAAACAAATTAGAGTTCTTTTAAAGCATTAGAAAGATAAGATAACTAAATTAAAATATAATAATATAAATTAATCAAATACATATAACATGTATAATAAATAACTTACATTTCATGCAACCATGTAGAAACTTCACTCATTTTCAAAACTTGCAGATTTTGAAAAGTTCGGCATATTCTGCAGAAGACATGTAACAAATAATGAATTACAAAATAAAAGGTAACTTATCATTAGAAGTAAATATGTTTATACAAACTTGTGACACATAGTCTTAAACTGAAGGAAATCCAGTGGAAGATTATTCACGTCTCCTTGCATTTTTTCATTATCAGATTTCATTTTTGACATCTTTCTCTCGTTCTCGTCTTTCAGTTGAGTTATTTTTTCTTCATACTCAACTTTCAAATCTGCAATCTTGGTTTCATAATGTACCTCCATATCAGCAAGTTCCTTTTGAAGATTTACAAGTTCACTCTGTTTCGTTTCTCTTGAATGAATTTTTGAGCCATGTACTTGTGTTGGTGTTACTCCTAAAGTCTCATATCCTTTCACCCTTCCATATTGATCTTCCCCTACAATTTCATTAAATACTTCATCTTCTATAACATTGGAATCAACATTCTCGACTGTTGCACTACGTTTTACAACCAGATTCGTAGTTGTCCTCTCTTTACATAAAAATAAATAAACTCTATGATTTAACTAATGGAAAAGTTAAATCATACACCCATTGATCTTTAAATTAAAAAGGAAAGCACAATGCTTGCCATAATTTTTTTTACTTCTTTGTTGACAAACTTTCCATTCTTTCTTTTACGTGTAATTCCATAAAAGTCTAATCGTCTAGGCTCTTTTCCATACTTATCTTTCTGCCACAATATTCCCACAATTAAAAACAATTAATGATATTAAACTGATGTGTCACATGTATAAGATCATGCTTGAAAACATGATAAAAAAAATAATTTATCAATCATTACGATATCCCACTCAATATATAATTGGAAATGAATGAAATTATAAGAAATTCAGCATATTTGAACTTCACTTATTCCCCTGCCATTATCTCAATAATCTGTTAGAGCCTAACCTACAAGAGCAAGATGCCCAAGTCCTACACATTCTGTAATGCCCTGTTTCGTTTCTTTAAAGGAAAATTTAGCTAAGATATTACGTACAAAATCCACCCATTTTTCAACAATAAAGATAACCAAAATCAGAAATAATTGTGAGATACAAATTTCTAAAAATTAATGAAATAAAACATGTTCTTCTGCAATCTTTAGAATATCACTTACCAGCATCCACCGCTCGCGTACCACGTTCAAGAATTTCTTAAACTGAAAACATTTTTAACATAAATGGGTGAGTGCATAGAGACACTTAGTGGAGGTAAAAACGTTAACATTTCATAACATTTAACATTTAGAGGAAAAAGAACACATGAGTTAGGGGTTTAAACAAACCCCTCTCGGATCTTTAAGCCCGACGTATCCTGGATTCTTTAAGTCCGACATAGTTAGACCTTAATAACCTCAACATTTAAATCAATCAATGAACCTCAACAATCTTATGACATCATCACAATCTCATAACGAAAATTCACGATAAATCATTCATATCAAATTCAGTAGCATACAACAAATTTCACACATAAGTGTGCATGTTGTTCATAAACACGTAATTACAAGGAGTTAACCTGTAACCAGATAGAACATAAGAGAATCATAAACATTTCAATTCATTAAGCATAAAGTTACGGTTCTTAGCCACCATGTAAACATTTTGTGGGTTTTAGCCGCCTTGGACATTTTGCGGGTTTTAGCTGTCATGTAAACATTTTTGTGGTTCTTAGCCACCTTGGTGCGGTTCTTAGCCACCTTGGACGTTTCATAAACATAATCACGTTCATTCACTTTGCAAACACCACATATTAGATTGTGTCACATTGAAAAGTGTATAAAACGATGCTCATAGAATAAACACATACTTTTCACGTAGGCACATAACTTCACGTCAAAATCATTTGGAAACTTAAACGTGGAAGTAAATAAATTACCCCCACCTTAGGAGATGTTGGAGCGTCTATTTATAAGTTGTCGTGCAAGCTTAAACACTTGATCTTTTCTCATTTCCTTTAACGTCTTTCTTGTCACTCGATCAAAAGGAAAGAATTCCAATAAATTGAGGGTGGGATTGGACAAGAACATAAGGATCACTATACTTGTCCAAAGATCACGCACAACAAGATGAATCCTCTGCGAATCCTAAATATCCTTAGAAGACCCAAAGCATCCATTGAAGACTATGATACAACTTTTATTAATTCCTTTCTCTCCCTTTTTTTATTGGATTTTCTCCCAAAAATTTTCTCTCTGTTTATCAAAGTATTTCTCAAGGTTTAGAAAGAGTAGTCATAATGGTTTCTGTAAGCAATCCTACTATATAAGCGGGTTATTAAAATATTTGAATATATCATGTGTGGGTGAAACGTGTACAAAGCCTTCAATTCGAAGTTATGACACCTACTTTATATTCTTATCCTTTCTTTTGTGTTGGTCCCGTGAGTCCCAAGTAATCAGAGGTTCAGAGGGGGGTGAACGAACCTCTATCGATTTTGCAAACTCTTTCGAAAACTTTTTCTGTCTAACAGGTTCCTGACCAAAAGGTAGTAACCTGTCTCAAATCAGCAACCTGGCTTTAAGCTCAATCAGGTTACTGACCCGGTATCAGAATGTAACGCAACAGAATAAACTTGATAGAGTTCTTTTGGAAACCAGTTTTCTTTTACAAGTATGCTCTTTGCCAATACATTAATGCACGATGCTTATGATGTATATTGCAAGATATATGATGATGTAAGATGCAGAGTAGTAAGTAAATCAAAGCATATAAACACACAAGGTTTATAGTGGTTGATCTTTGGAATATGCCCGTTGAAGAGAAATATTGTTCCTGTTGTAGTTCAAATATGATCCTCCACGCGATTGACAATTTGAGAGAACAGAGCATGTCCTACATTAATGGTGCCACACCCTGGTTGCACACCTTTTGCAAAGCCGCAGTTCCAGGTGGCGTCTTCTCATTAGTTTGGCTCAAACTTCTGTCCAACGACTCTTTATCAGTAACCTTCCTCGTACTGCATTCATTATACATTTCTTGTACTGTGATAAATGAGCTGAGTGGAGATCGTCAGCTTGCTGTTCTGTTCTCCAGTACTTGTATCTCGAATGTCAGCTTCTTGATGTAGATCAGCTTCCTGATGACTTCTTTTTTCTAGCATCCTGTTCTTCATGTAATTTCCTTGGTTTAGTCGTTTGTTTGGCCCTTTTTGTTTCTTCCTGATCTTTTGTTTGCTTGATTCTCCTTTGAACACTTCAAGCCTTTATCTTTATTTTTCCTAAGACCTATTTATAAATTCATGATCATCTGTCTATAGGTCTAAGTTTCCACTTATAAAACGTGGAGAATGGGTACTCTTATTTTCTATCAAATATTACAATTGTCTCATCAAAACTATCATGGAATTTTCCCAACATTTTGTTTTCCTTTTTATTTAATTATTCTTATACTATTATTATTCTATTGTTAAGAAGATGCAATTTATGCTTATTACTTGCACACATATATATATTATTTAACATTTTCATATTATTTAACATTTTCATATATAATATACACGGCACCAACACAATTATATTAAACTTATTTTATTGCTTTTACATTTATTCAAATGTATTGTTGTAGTGATTTTTTTAATAGTTTATACTTATTTATATTACTATTATTATTATTTAAATCTCATTTTCAATTCTTGAAAATTCTTGCTATATTTTACGTAGTCAGATTTTTAATTTGGGGTGTTACACATTCATTACCACACAATATCAAATAGCTGAAACTCTCAAATGAATTCCCCAATCATCTAGATAGGTAATCAGAAGCACACATGTCTCTTCTTCTTTCACAAGTATAAGATCATGCCACAATATTCCAATAAGTAAAAATGATAAGATCATGCTCACAAAATGAAATACAATTAAAACTGTAACTCACATGTCCTTCTTTACGTCATGTAAAACTCTTTGAACCGCAAGTATGAGGCATTTTGTGGTATGCCCTTGCGGCCTTACCTCTATCAGATAATTTTTGCAATAAAAAAGATTAGTATAATATTTGTTTAAATATTTGAACTTTATAAGAATAAACGACATCATTTATACCTACCCCTTCGCTGAATACCAATATTCAACCAATTTCTTCCACTGATTTGGTGGCACTCTAGCTGGCATTGAAGTTATTGTATCAGTCATAGTCTTGTCGCCACTATAATGCTTACGTTTCAACTCATGTTTGTGACACTTCCACTTATTGCCAAGTGATTTCATTGTCCATCTTTTAACATAAGCATTATCAGGTAGCTCAAAATACGTCTACATCAACCAATTAAGCAAAAATGTTATAAAACATATAACAAACACTGAAATTATATTATAAGACAATTAAAATAATCTACAATATTTAAAATAACCGTAGTCAACTTCCATAAATGTTCTTTTTGCTCACCAGGCATTAGCCTCCAATCTATCCATTCAACGGAACACAACTCTTTTTTCCTGGCAACAGTTCCAAGCCAACCACTCAAAATTCCACCACTTTTCTTAATTGGTTGTCCCAAATTATTAAACTCCACAAAAACACATTCACTTTTTGGTAGAGTCCAAACGTCTTTGGCACGGGTTGCCCCACATTTTTTCTGCACATTACCTTGACTATCTAAATATAAACAAATATATGCTTGAATTTTACAGTAATCAATAAATCTTTATGTATAGTTAATGAAAATATTTAAAAAAAATGCATATATTTTCAAGATTCAGTTTTAATATGAAGGATTGATAGTACCTCTTATTTCAATATCATAGAAAACTTCCTCGATAGAATCATCTTCAAGTTCATCACTCTCATCCTCTAGACTATCAGGTGGTTGGGTCTCATCGTCATCACATGATTGAGTCTCATCATTTTCATCAGAACTTTGTTGGATAGCTTCTATACTTTTGTCATTGTTTATTTCTTCGGTGGTTATCACATCCCATGGACGATGTTCATTTTCCATGTCAAAAATAGAACTAAAATAACAAAAACCAACCTATCAAATAAGTCAAGATTAAACCTATTTTTTCAAGAATTGAGTTAATCTGTCTATTTGCACACAAAAGAAAAGGAAAAATGGGAGAACCGAAATATGAGAGCTTCAGAAATAGTATTTAATTCAAACTATAGAGTGCTATAAAGGTTGATCAAACTGAGAAACTAACTTAAAATATGATATATGTAATCTGATGTGCAACAAGTGCGTTATTAGAGTACAACCGAAATCAAAAAGCAAAGGTCATTGATATAACTATGCCGACAATTGCAAGGAAAATAAATCTTAGTTCTTTCTTGAAAATCATAAAATCTGCACACATAAATCCGCTATAGGTCTTATATAGTTGTTCATAAAAAATCATGGAAATTGCAAGCTAGTCTTACGAAATAGAGAAATAACAGTAGCAAGAAACATCATCACAAAAACATCATAACCGAAAGTAAAAAGATTACCAGTGTAGTGTTTTTTCCAAGAGAAATGGCAGTAAAGAACACAAGAAATCATAAATCTCAAATCTGAATTTGCAAAAAATAAATGATTTGAATCCTACAATATGATGAATATATATTTGAAGTAAAATCTATATTCCTAAATCTCAGTGATTCAAATTGTGTATTCCAAGCATCAACATATAATGCTGCAATTTCTGAATTCCAGGCTTCAACACATACTAAAAGACAAATTTCCATATCTAAAATCCCAAATGCAGCCCTATTGTGTAGAATCAATTTGGAACCAAGTCTCAATCTAAGATCTAATTTAGAGAGGTGTGTAGAATCAATTTGGAACCAAACCTCAATCTAAGATCTAATTTAGAGAGAATCCCCAAATCACAGCCCCACTGAGCATCAAATTGAAATATCAACTGATTTAATTGTTCTTCTTACACAAAAAAGGTTAATTTGAAGCTCAAATCATGAAGATGATATGAAATAAAATGAATCAAAAAGGATTTTATACTCAGCCAAAATTGAAGCCCCTAATCACGAATTGAATTACTAAAACCTATGTTTAATAATAATAACAATAATAATCTATAATTAGGAAAATTAATAATGGGTGGGACGAGAGGGGCTGACGATGGCGGGCGGGGGCTGGTAAGGCTGGACCGGTGGGGCTAGGTTGGAAAAATCTAAATTTCACTCGATTATGCAAAATTGGTTATTTTCAATTAAAATATGTAACATGACATTTTTTTTGTTTTGGAATTGAAACAATTTTTTTCTTTGAGCCAGAGAGAGTAATTAGTAAATAGAACATATGATTGATATCTAACTTGCATCATTTCATTTAAATATTCTTTTATTTTATATAACAAAAAAGTAAAACAACAATTTCATGTATACAACAATAATAATATTGTCAATAACAAACTAAGTATTTTTATTCTACTACCTGTATCGACTATATAAATTATATATTCATCATCATTTTCTTTGTAGATACATTTAAGTGTACCATATTTTTTTCATTTTATGTCTTTTTATTCTCCTTCCAATTTGAGTTTACATTTATATACATCTCTATAATTAATAGAGGTATCTAAAGTTTTTCTAAACACATGTTCCAACCATTTTAAGTGTAATATAGTTAACAATGCAAATATTTAAAGTGTTTGTTGGCATCACAACACTTTTAAATTGTGTGATAATTAAATTTTTTGGCAACAACACTTGAACAGTGTTCTTATAATTTTTGTTAAGATTCAACTTGTTAACAACACAAACAATAAAAGTGTTTGCAAGCAAATCAACACATTTAAATAGCGTGATGATTAAATTTTCGAATTCAAAAATTTTGAATAATGTTGTGACATTTTTTAAGCGTCATATTGTTAACGACATATACAATAAATGTGTTTGCAAGTATCGCAACACTTTTAAATAGCATGAAAATTTAAAAAAGCTTTTTTGATTGAGTTTGAAGTTGATGCTAGAATTTATAAGAAAGCATGAAAGAGTAGTGCATATAAAAGGTGATCAACAGGGAATATTCTAAAGAACTAGTGTAAGACTTGAGCCAAGAAAGTACTCTTAAAATGCTTCTAGAACTGCAGTTAAGAAACATTATTTCGAATGCAATTTAATGGTTATTTATACTACAACTAACAGGTTAATAGATGAGCAACATGCAGTTGACTTGTGCTAGCATTATTTTTTATGAGTAATGGCAAGTGATATAGATGATGGCCAACTAGGCTATACTGTTGTGTACTTGAGTCACAAAATTAGAGAGCAAGGGTCTTTAAAATAAGGATATCTATCATATTCACATCTGAAACTTTATAAATAAGCAAGAAAAATAAAGAAAATCCATATACAACCATTAGCATTTAGAACAATTGGTTTTGTCCCAGTCAAACAAGATTTTTGTTCGGATATGTCTGTTCAAGGTTTACAGTGTCAAGTTTGTGATTACGTACAACGGAATCCATAAGTAAACAAGTTAATACTAAAAATCTTGAAAATTGGGTCCCCTTATTAATATGTTGGTATGCCTTATATCAGACCTGCATACAAGGAAAATGTTAATATATTAAAGGTGATATCTCATAAGGCTTAACATAAAAGACCACAAGTTTGAAAAATAGAGAAAACCTTCACTATGTCTAATTTATGCTGATTAATTTACATGGTTGAAACTTAATGCATTGTGATAGAACAAACCAAAAAATCAATTCTCATCTCACCTATTAAGAAAAAAGAGAGGAAATTTCCAGTCACAAGGTTTTGTTTGTGATAATGCTACACCAAATTTCAAGCATAGTAATGATCCCCACTTCTATGTTCAAACAATGAGAAAGCATTAAAACAATGAGGAGTTACACGTGGAGATGTATTACTAGAAAGTTCAAGTGCACTTGATACAGTTATATTCAAGATCAAGAAATTATGAAGTAGTTAATATCTATAATTTGAATAACTGTAATGAAATGTCTAGCTAGAAAGATAAATCACAACATTTTTGCGCTAAACTTTATATGCCTAAGATGATATATTAAACTAATTCTAAGTTACAGCTAATCAATTATCCTTACTAGAAAATGATAAGTACTTGAGCGAGTGATCTATTACTTTGTGGTTGTCTGCAAATAGAACCAAAGTAACCACAAACTTAATTGATAGAAGGGAGGGACAATCCAATGTAAATCTATTAGCTGCAGAAACTTAACCATTGGATGGTTGATATGTTTTACCAGCCCAAACCTTATAGAATCTAGAAAACAATGGGAGTTAAAATATCATAATAATATAAGAACTTGCAACTTGTGCCAACTCATTTTAAGACTTGAGTACTCTGCATTATACGAAACCACCTTAATTACAGAAGCGGGGAAATATCATTTTTGGCCCTGTAGGAATTGACGCGAGCCGAATTTGGCCCATTTTCAGGCATTTTTCGCACACCCTCCAAATTCCGTTTAAAATCTAACGGAGCTACTACATACGACGTATGTGGCCGTCAATTCTCTCTATTTGTTGCATTCCAAACTGAAAGGGGGCACGATTCTCTCTATTCTATAGAACCCTAATTTCCAAATCAAACAAATTTGAAGATTACCAAGCCCAATATTAAACACGAGATAATCATCTCTTTCTCTCTCCTCATGCATCTACTCACTCTCGCACATTACCATGTGAAATTTGCGCATTCCTAAATCCCTACCCATTTGATTATCTTTGAAAGTAGCTGCAGATCTGGATCAACAACGGACTTCGTCGGAGGTGGCGGCACCGCCGATGCCGACGACAGATATCTCCGGCTCTTCATCGAGTTCTGGCGAAGTTTCGGTCAAGTTCGAGGAAAATGCTCCGGAGGAGGTGACCACTGGTCAGTGGATAGTAGCACTGCTGCCCCTTCCAATCATTCCAATGGCTGAGGAAGTAACCCTTCTGGTGAGTCAAGGTTCTTCTTTTGAGAATTACATTGATGAATTGTTGAATTGTAGAATTATGAAGTTGAATTTGCTAATTTGTGATTGGTTGTGATTGATGGTGAAAGGGAGTTCGGGGGCAATTTTTCCAAGAGTGGCTACTATGCCACCAGAAATTATAAATTCTGAGAAGATAGTATTGCCTGAGCGATTCGAAAGATCGAAGACCGAGAGGCAAAAACATAATAATGTTCTTGTAGAAGAGGCTGCACATATATTTTATGACCGAATTCCTGTACAGCAGGAATTTTTTACGGTTTCCGTTAACCTTACTAACAGACAAGGCTAAACTTGATTATTTTTGGGCCACTTTTGATACTAGGTGCCAAATTCAGCCTGCGGCAATTCCTACGGGGCCAAAAATGATATTTCCCCTTACAAAAGCCAACATCTACGCAACATGAAACAAGATAAACCTTTTAGAAGTATAATATGTACATAGTAAATGACACCAAGCAGTGACAACTTATGTACAAGTGCAGAGATCTAAGCAATCTATTGATTCACAAATTAAAGTGTGTTTCAGAAAAGTAAGAGAAAAAATAACAAATGAAAGGAGTAAAGGAGTGAAAAGGCACACACATCCTTAACAGTGCCCGTCTCACCCATGCAGAAGACAAAGCCTATCACCCCATGTGCCTCGTGTCTCGGGCTCATGCTTGTAACAAGTATGACCCAAAGAGGTAAAAAGTTACATACTACTATCAAAAGAAATGAGCAAAAGCCAGATCAAATTTGCATCATGTATTAGAAATGAGACTAGAGGAAACAATAACTTATTTAAAAAAAAGGGTTATGACACTGTAAAAAATGTAGAAACAACATATATGAGAAAATAAATCAAATACATCTGGAAGGAAAACACTATGCTTGAGCAGAAAATTTAGCACAACATGCAGTGACCGCAACTTAATGTTACGGATAGCATCAACTCTCATGGCACAAGCATCACAAAAATATAGGTTGTCTTCTCGAAGCTTCTCTATGCTAAGATAATCATCCAAACTCTCATCAAGATTCTTTAAACCTTTAACATTTAACTCTAGCTCATAGGAGCCTTTAATTTAATGAAGCCTAAGACTCGTTCCCACATTTTGATCACCTAATTGAAAGGAAATAGAAAATCATGACCATTTCATTTTCAAAACTGCAAAAAAAGTAATTGAAAAAAGGCTAAATCAAAATAAACATGACTAGTTAGTACTTACAAAAAGAGATAGGATTCAGGATAGGTGATGATAATAAAAAAAACCAAATTGGCCACATAATCTGGTTGAGTAACAATGCTCTGAAGAATAAAAAATAAGATAGCATGAAACAAATAACAGGTACAGGAAAAGTGAGTGATGTGTTGAGCAGCAAGCACAGACAAACCCAGAGCATGATGCACCCAAAAAGGTTCTTCTTGCAGGCATTTCAAGTGATAGCTAGATATACTTTCAAATTACGTGTACACTTACTTTTCTTATTAATGTACCTGTTGCAGCTTTCTTACATCATGTTCTTGTATTGTATTAACAATGAATGTTATCATCTTCATCTTCTCCATCGAGCCTAGCCCAATTGCTGCAACCAGATTCGTTGTTAGTTACATTCACATTGTGAGACATGCATTCCGTGTAAGTATCATCATCCTTTTATTGTGATCCCAATCCCATATCATACAGATCCCTCGGTTTTGTACAAATCACTTGAGACCACTCATTATTTTTAGGATCCTGCACATAAAATACTTGTTTTGCTTGTGATGAGAATACAAACGGATCATCCTAAAGAGAGTTTCTTGTGTGTATTAGCCTAGACAAGTTCAGCAATAGACAACCATTTGAATCCCATTTTCAGTCATCTTGTTGTATTAACATCAACCTAATCACACCTAAACATCACAATCTTAAACATTCTATAGTAATCTAACTCAATTGTGTCATTAAGCACACCGTAATAAGATTTTCCATCCACTACAACAACTACTCCACTATTTTGTGTTTTTCTTAATCTATCACGAGTTTTTGTATAATATCTAAAACCATAAATAATAAACCCATTAAACCGTTGAGTAATGTTGTTTGGTCCTCAAGCAATGGCTACTAATTCATCTGAACATTTATTGTTTACCATGATTGGAACATAACATATCATATATTCAATAATTATAATTTTTGAAATTTACTTATATATATTACATAACTATAATAATGAAATAAATATTTTAGATTAAATTCTTACTTGGTTTAAAAGCCATTCTGGAAAAATTTTCAATAACCACTTTTGTTCAACTCTCTGGGTTGCTTGATTTGGGCAATAAGCTCTCATTTGTGATGCCGTTGGCCCTATGAGAATGATCGAACAAGAGAAACAAAACGAGAGTTCGTCGAAACCCTAGGTTTTCGAAACGAATTATAACTTCATAAATTATCCAAAATCCCGTCACCCATAGACTTCCACAGTATTTATATGTTCTCAAAACCCTAAATAACTTAAAGCAAAAATAGAAACATCAAAATAAAATATTAAAATTTCGAAAAATAGTAAAATGATGATTTCGCCCCTCAAACGACCTCGGAATGCTAAAATCCACCTTGCATCAGCACTCCTCCAATGGAGTTCTAACTTTGAATTCTCGGACCGTTTCTCATGTCAGGTACGAATTTCAAAGCGATCCGATTCTGTGAAAATTTACGTCGAAACTGCATCACCAAGTTAGTCCTCTCACATAAAATATACTACAATTTTAAAAAATTCCATATTTATTTATGTTGCGTTTATAATATAAAAGCCATGCCAATGTAATGGACCGAAGAGGTACGTACCGGGAGCAGTAGTAAGCATCTATCAGTATTTCCACCCTTTGTTGTGTCCAAGCTGTCTAGTAGAAGATTCAATATATGCCCACACCAGTCGTATGAGCAAATATTTTCAAAGTCATCAACAAGGGATATATATGCCCATGGAATATATGTGTTTTTAGTTGTAATGAAAATTCCTGACAATAGATGCAATGTCACCATCTTAGCTACGTTTCTCACATCCTCAACTCTTGTGCTTTTTACCTTTTCGAGAAGCTTGGTATATATATATTGTCTTCCCAACCAAAAATCCTTTCTCACTTCTGCGGTTGCTCTATCTAAAAACACTGGAGTAGGAATTTTGTCTCTTGAAAATTAATTTTTTCAATCACAATTTCCTTATCGTCTCCCTTAACACCAAAAATCAACTGGACATCATCCTTATTAGGCTTTATTAGTGCTCTACCAAATATAAAATCCTTGTGTCTTGTTGTAGCACTTGACAATCTCTCTTATTTCATCGTTGCTCTTTTTGCAATTGTCCAGGACTATTTTTCCATTGAAGATTGTTTGTAAGAACAGCCAAAAGGGTGTTTTTTGGAGCTTAAGTTTGTGATCCTCTCGGAGCTCTAGTGATGTGATATCCATCTCTACCAATTGTATATTACACCTGTAGGGTATTTTAGTTTGTGCCCCCCACCTGCCAACATGAAAATTGCATCCTTACTTTTTTTTACAAAATTTTCATGAACCGTAAATATACATTTATGGAACCGTGGGAAACACAATATTTTTCTGCTCAAACCATGATTTGCACAATGAACCAGAAATAAATAAATAATGAGCCGGTAAATAATTAAAGAACTGGCAACATAGATATATGGATTCAGTCCAAGCACACTATATTTTGTTCAAAAAAACATGAAGTGCACACTACACCGGTAGTAAACAATTGATATGTCGGCTACATTTTGCAAATTATAAAACTGTTCTAGTAATTACATTAACAAATAACTCCAAAGCATGATTTATACAATGAACCGGATTTAAATAAGTGATGAGCCGTGAATACATATATATTGAACCGGGAAAACCAATTTTTTTATGTTCAAAGCATGATTTACACAATGAACCGGAAGTAAATAATTAACGAGCCGGTACAATTACATGGTCAAATATTCCATAAAATTACCAGAAACTGCATTTAGATTATACGACGAATTAATATGCATCATTTAAGCAAATTACTCATCTTTCACCAACAACACCACATTCAGATTATAAGGCCCACAAATTTTCCCATATCTAATCATCATATAATCATTCAAAATTCAAAACAACAAATTTTAAAAAAGCAAATGAACACAAAACCCATTTCTAAACCGGCTACGAATTCTTAATGTACCGCAATGACTATTATGCCACAACAACGAATTAACACTAAACCCATTTTGGAGTTTTGAAATTTTGATTTTAATTTCAAATTTTTTTTGGAAATTTAATTGCAAAAACTGAAATCCTGTTGTTTCTTTACAAAATCAAGAATTCATCAAAATGCTATATCCTAAGAAATTAACAAAATTCGAGTACTTAATTACCTTTCTTTTGTTTCTCAGGTTGTTGGATTTTACCTTCTCGTGTAGCTTTGCCCTTTTCGGCTCTAGGTTTTACCGATTTTGGTGTCATCGTTACAGGCCTGATAATCTATGTGGCATCAAAATCACATGTAGCGGCTGAACTTGGAGAATTTTTGAAGAGTATGGTTCAATGTGATTTTTTAGGAGAAGTAATTACATAGAATATGGTAAGATCACGAATTTTCTGGACCATGAAATCAGAGAGTTTTGTTTCCTTTTTTTCCGTATATAATATAAGCATTTATTATTTTGATTGAATAATATGTGAGTTATATAAGCAACCGTTTTTATAAAGTGTAGTGGAGAGAATATTATATTCTTTTATGGTTTTATGGGATTGAAAGATCCCTACTGTGTACCGGCCCGTTATTATCCCATATACTTATGTAGCTTACATGTTCTTGTAACCAGGTAATGAACATACGATTATGTGCATCCTGTAGCCACTTTTTGACTTAGATTTATGAGGAAATGTTGTCTTTAAGTACGTTATGTGCTCCCTAATCAAAATAATGAAAATCAAAATATAAGAGTTAAATATATATGAAAATGTTTTTAGAGGGAATTTGGAAATAGTTTTAGTTGTAGAGCTAACTTACTCAACATAAGGATCAATCTCCACATCATTTGTCAAAAATTAACGATGTGCTTGTTCCCATTCATCATTATTGTTCAACTCTACTTGAGCACCGGATAAAGGCTTAGTAAGTTCCATTTGGAGATATCTTAATGGGATACCAATTGAATGTACATTAGATAAAAGTCAGAGCAAAATTCTACAGCTTCATCGGCAATATAACATTCAGCTATACACCCTTTGGGCAGATTATGATTTCGCACATAACCTTTCAAAGTTCTTATAAATCTTTCAAATGGATACTTCCATCTATACCAAACCAGCCCACATAGTTGACCTCCCGCACAAGATGAACACATAAGTGAACCATTATGTCAAAAAATGAAGGAGGAAAGTACTTCTCCAACAAACACAAAGTCGTCACAATATCTTTTTGCATTTCATCCAACTTTGTGACATTTATAACTTTGTTACACAACACATTGAAGAATAAGCATAACTTAGTGATAGCATATCTCACATGCTTGGGTAAAACACCATAGATTGCTACTGGAAGCAATTGTTGCATGAAAGTGTGACAATCATGAAGCAATAAGTTTCAAATCTTTCATCGACACAAGGTTTTTAACATTAGATGAGTAACCTACGGGGACCTTCATTCTCGATAAAGATTTGCAAATATTCATTTTCTCATTCTTAGTTAATGTACAGCAAGCCGGTGGTAAATACGTTTTCTTTTCTCCCATGTTTGGTGCCAACTCAGTTCTCACATTCATCTCTAGAAGGTCTAGTCTGGCTGCTACTCTATCCTTGGTTTTTCCTCGGATGTCAAGTAATGTATCGAAGAGACTTTCACATACGTTTTTTTCAATATGCATTACATTGAATACATGCCGAACGTGTAGATGTTCCCAATACTCAAGATCGAAGAATGTTGATTTGACCGAACCTTGCCATCTTTTTTTCCCCAACAATAATGAATTCCTTCCACTTTTTTCAAAACTTCATGACCATTTAATGATTTAGGTGCGGTGTTAAACTCTTGATTCCCATCTCAAACGCCTTTTTTTGTTTTCCATAAGGATGGTTTGTGGGTAGAAACCTTCTGTGGCCAGTAAAAGACATTTTTTTACTATGCTTCAATCGTTTAACATATGTTTTTCCACCACAAATGGGACACGCATAGGTTCTGAAATTTTTTATATCTTTACAATATATGGGTCTTAATTTAATGAAGAAAAATTGGTGGGTTAGGCGTGGGTTCAGCCAGAGTTTAGCGATAATCATGAAATTCATATAATAATTGTAATCCACGGAATAAATTTCCCTAAAACAATAAACTTGAGAAATTGGGACAAATTGAGAATTATACCTAGGGGAGAATGGGGTGAACTTGATATTGCAAGTGAAAAGTAAGGAATTAGGAAGAAATTTCAAGATTGATTATCCTCCTTCAACGCAAATTTGAAGAAACGGTAAATTTTCTCTTCGAATGGTAAAATCAATCTTCTACTGAGATTACCAATCTTCTTCCATGGTAAATAAATAGTCTTCGTAGACTTCTATGGTAAATCGCCAATCTTCTACTACAGTAAATCACCGATCTTTTTATATTGCCTAACTTTTTCACCGTGTTTTTCTACTACGATAACTTCTTCGTAAGTCTTCAGAAGGTAAAACGCTAGTCCTAATATTACTCTAGGTTTTCTTTCTCTTCACCGTGTATTACTAAATCTTTTCTTCTACTGTCATAATTTTTTTTTTCCTTTACGTATCAAACTCTAGTCCTAACATGAAATAAAATAAAAATAAATAAATAAATAGTAATACGCATTATTGATTAATTATGAAGTTCAAGTTCTTTTTTTAAGGAACTGCCTTAGTATATTGAATCCCAATTTGTTACTTAATTTTCTATTTTTTTTCCATTTGATTATTTTCTTATTATATTTAATTGATTATAATATTAATCTACCCAACAAAAAAGGAGCGGGGCTCTGTATGAGGCTTGTTAATAAATCATCAATGAATGTTGATTTAAATTATCCATCAATAATCAGTAATCAACTTATCAACATTCACAATACTCAATATGAATCAACAATAATTTACCCTCAATATCGATGATTAAAAAATGATCAATAAATAAATAAAAATTTCTCAACAATATAAGCTAATTAAGATTCAACATAAGTATCGCATAAACTAAAGCTAAAAAATAATGGAATTGTAATCATAATAATAAAATAAAAATAGCAATAATAATAATTATATACCTCAAATACAATAATAATACAATTATAATTATTAATTATTAGTCACACATCAGTTTCATCATAAATTTACCACTTTCCAAAACGGATGTCTTTATGGTTAAAAGATAACACATTTCAAGTGTTGTCATTTTAAAAGAGTGTACATAAAGACAACACTTGAAAGAAATGTTTTTATTATCTCAAAAAGGCAGCTCAAAGACAACACTTCCCATAAAGTGTTGTACTTTGGTAAAAAATATTCGCCCAAAGACAACAGTACAATAAAAGTGTTATCTAATTGTAGTCGTTTGCTAATAAAAACACTCCCAAAGACAACACTTCATGAAAGATGTCAAAATATTGTCTTAGATCAAAAAATATACGTCTTTCTAAACACTTTAAGCAATAAGTGTTGTAAATTTCAAAACAAAAACAGTTTGTGCTTAAAAATATTGTTGTTATAGTGTTGTCTTTGAGCATTTTGGTTGTAGTGCACGCGTCTTTGTCCACTATCCGCGAACAGCACCGTCGCTTGGATGGGAGACGACACAAAGGAGATGAGAATGTAGGGGAAATGAGAGAAAATGAGCGCTGCAGAAGGTGAGAAAGGAAAGAAGGAGATGGAGATACAAAGAGAACGAAAGAAAAAAAGAAAAAGGAGATAGAGAGATGTGTTTGCATTGAGAGAGAAAAAAAAATGTACATGTATATTTATCCATCACAACCCCCATTCTTTCATGACAAGTTTGTCTTTTCTTTTATTTATTTAATTATTTATTATTATTATTATTATGTAAATGTTGGGGTGCATACACGTGTATACACTAATGCACACCTTATACATTACTATTCATTTTGATAATTGCTTATATAGTTTCTCTTTTTTTTCTATTATTATTATTATTATAATTTTAATAAGTTGTTTCAATCCTTTATACTAATCACTTACACCTATCTATTAATTAACATTTTTTATATAATATGCATGGCATTAACATATATATATATATATATATATTTTTTTTTTTTTGTTGGTCCCAAGTGGTAATTAACATTTTTTTATATAATATGCATGGCATTAACATATATATATATTGTTGGTCCCAAGTGGTTTAGAGGTTTAGGGAGGTGAATGAACATCTATCAAATTTTTACTTTTAAAAGATTTCTGTAAAGACGTTGCTGAATTCTACAACAAAATACAGCAAACTCGTAGAATCAGTAAGCTGGCAGAATGTTGTTTCAACTTACTGTTTTAGAGTTACAGTATGCAGCGGAAAATACTAAGATGAAGTTTCATTTGAAAAGTCTTTCCTTTTTGAAATATGACCTTTTCAATCATGTTTATGCAGAATGAGCAAATAGATATATAATGCAGCATGTAAAAGATAAAGCAATAAAAGCACGCAAGGGGTGTAAGAGGTTCAAAGGTGGTGTAATCCTTCTACGTCATCTCTTCTCTTTCTCTAAGGACGAACTTCGTTAGGAAAGTTTGTTTTATAAGACTTGTTTATACAAACTATCACCTAACAAGCTAACACCTACAAGAATCAGAAAGATTCTTAGGCTAACCCACACAAGGCTCAACAAACTCACACAGAGTTACAAGCCTTAAAACTCTTAAGACTAACACTGAGTGAGGATCTAAATTCTTCCCACTAAGGACACCGATAAAAAAAACCTAGCACACAGCACAAAGTTTAAAAGTATATAGGTCTTCAACTTGTGCTTCGAAGATATTCGTAAAGTCTTTGAAATTCTGAAAGTCTCATCGGCTTGGCTGCTTCACAGTAAGGTTGAGTGACTGAAACATTGAGAAAAACTTAGTATTTGCTTGAGAGAATACGAGAGATAATGTTTCAGTGGTTTCTCTAGTCAACTCTTCCTTTTTAAATACTTGTAGGAAAATGTGTTCGCTAAAGAGAGACACTCCACTTGAATTTGAAATCTTTGATCTCCTTTGATCTTCGTATTAAACGATTCTGGAAAACTGGGGAAGAGTGTTTGTCTTACTCTATAGAGCATTAATGGCGACGCTCCTCAGCATCAGGTTTTTTGCAGGTTCTCGATCCAAATGTCAACGAGACACTGGCTCTTTGATCGCTTCTATCTATCGGCTACTTTGATAAGACACAACCTCGTATGCATTGATCTTCCTCGTATTGCATAAGAATACGTGTTGTCTTCCTGCTTCCTGAACTGAGTACATAATCTACTTTCTGTCCTGTGCCGACTTACTAATTCGAACTGCTTCCTGTTCTGCAAGTTCTTTCTATTCTAATCCATCAGAAAGCTTCCCAGTTCTTCTTACTGCTTACTGTATGCTGCTTGCTGAATTACTGCTTCCTAAACGCAATATCCAATAACGTTTTTTCGCAGAACCCTACTGCTATCAGAAGTCGTCATCTTTTTTCTTTCCACGATACATCTAACTTCAACTCAAAACAGAAACTTACGAAAAACTAAGTTTCCACATAAACATCATGGAAAAATGGGGTACTCCAAATCCCTATACATTACTATTTTGTCTCATCAAAATCTACTCAGAAATATCCTAACAATTTCCCCCTTTTTGATGATGACAAAACCTTTACAAAAACAGCATATACAGATATACATAGATACATGAATTTTATACACAAATATACAAGTGAGCTATCATCAAAACTTCGCAACTCATTAGCTCCAGTATCAGTAACTTGAAAGATATTAGAGAAATAGTAGAACAAGTTACAGGAAGTGCTTACAGATAAAACTTCTCAGAAACAGTAGTAAGCTGCTACTTCTTCAGGATTGAGTCTTTCTAAAGAGCTTTTTCCTTACAGAATCATCTTCAAGTGGCTTCATCTTCTCCTACTTCGTTTCTTTCCACCAGTTGAGAATAGACTCTTGGTAAATTTCTTCAAGCTTCTTTTTTATATCAAGAGTCTGAATCCAACGAAGCCAAAAGTCTTCACAGAATGCTATCTGTGCTCCTTGCTTGATTGCTTTTATCAGCTCTTTCTGGCATTCCAGCTCTCCATCTCTTGCCAGCTGCTCATATCTTTCTAAAGCTACAAGGCATGTAGCGTATCTTGCAAAGCAGTTCAGTTGACACAGGTGTCTGAAATATCTCCGACCTCTTGTAGAGAGTAATTTCTTCATATGTTGGATTTTTGTGTCTCGGTAGAATCACCTTGTCAAAAATTTTCAAGCTCCGTGCAATGTTTTCTTTTAAGGGCCTTTGATCCAATAAAATAGAGACTTCAATAGATGCACAATCAAGATCAAAGTTGGGAATATCTTGAGGTGGATAGGTGCAAAGATCCGCATCAATCTTCTTTGCAAGATCTGATTTCTTTTCTCCTATCGCACCCAACCTTGACATCCAGTCTTCTCTTTCTCTTCTCCTTTTTTTCTCAACTTCTTTAAGTTATGTCCATCTTTCTTTATCCAGCCTTCTAATAGCTACAATGCTTAAGGGTTTACTTCTCTGAACAGGTTGTTGCTGTTGTCTGTTGCTCCTCCTTTAAGCTGGTGCAACAACAACTGATCTTACTATTTGCTGAGGTGCAGTGCTGCTTACTGCTTTGGATGCAGTAGCCCCAACACCTGCGCCTCCTTCATCCTTGTCGTCTTTTCTCTTTTTGGATAAAGGGCTTTGGCCATGTACTGAATCAGATCTTTTTCTTTTCTCTTTAGCCAAAGACTTTTCCTCATCATCTTCTTCCAAGTCCCTTATGACTTCTTCTACAACAGCATCCATCTCCTTATCTGATTTTCTCTTTCTTTTTCTTCCCTCTTTTTGTCATCATCAACTGGGGTTGCTCGAGGAGATATTGATTCAGTAGGGACATGCTGAGGAAAGACACGATAAAGAATTGTTCTGATTTTGCCAACAAACAGCTAAAGATTTGAGATCCTATCATTTGTGCTTTGGGAAGCACGAGATTTTTTGCAGCAATGGTGCTTTTGATGTCATCAATGGATTTATCCCTTGTTTCACTGGCAGCTTGTTGTGCTCTTTCAACTGTCTTTCGCTCAACATATTGAGCATTCCATTCGGCATTGAGCCGACTCTGAATTCTGGAAGGGAGTTCAAACAGCTCCCTTCACAAGTTCTCCATTGAAGAGGAATGAACCTTGTCGCGCATGTGGATGCTGCTGGCAATGTTCACTTTATGCATCTGCAAAGCCTGAATGAGCCCTTAAACAACATCTATAATCCCTCAGAGGGATTGCTCTTGTGCATCAGTAAGAGCCATGGTATCAGCTTTGATAGGTTCCGCAGCTTGTTGAATGTAAGGAATCAAAGCTTGACTCGTATTATCACCATGTTGTTGTGCTGCTTCTTCACCATACTGTTGTATTCATCTTCTCGATACATCAGCAGGTTCAACTATCTGGAATGGTAAGCTGGGTGTACTATCTTCTCGATGACCTTCATCATCACCATCTGAGGAATCTCCTTCATTATCATCAGGGTCCTGTTCTGGAGCAACAACGAGCGCATCTTTTCCTCCTCGAGGCATTCTCTCTTCCTCTTCATTGTTCTCTTCTACATTATCCGCCAGCACTGCCTCAGCAGTAGCTGCACTCGAGGTCTTCACATGAGAAGTTGTCTCAACAACATTCTCATCACTAGTTTCCTTGCTCACTTCAACAACTTTGGTAGCAGCATCAAGAAGATCCAAGTTCTATGCATCGAGATATGTTCGCTCAATTATCTACTATAGCTCCACCAGGAAGTGATCATCCTCTATTCTTTCTGATTCAACACATATTGTATGGATGATCTCTTCAACAAGTACTATAAGAATTGCAGCATCAGCATCTGTTGCATTCTGTCCTTCTTCAGCATTCTGTATTGTTATTGAAGTTAGTACAAGGAGTCCTACCTCAGCAACTTCCTTCGTGGTTGCGTCATCGGTGATTTCTTTATTCAATTCCTTTAGGACTCCTTGAATTTTCTCTGAAGCTTCCCCCTCAGATGTTATCGTCATATACTTTGGGGAATCTTCATAATTGACTAACTCCTACTCATCGGTCTCCATTGCATCGAGACTCACAATGGGGGACAGTGCTGCGACCACGTTTCTGAATGTTAGAGAATCATGTCCTTCAGCAGCACTGCTTTCTTCACATGCTTACAGCTTGTGGGGGGTTTGTCTTATGGGTTCTGCAATGCTTGCTTCCAACCCCAGCTGCAACATCTATTGATTGGCATCCTTAACATCGAGGTGAACCAATTGAGCTTCAGCAAGCTCAAGTTCTGTCGGGTTCCTAACAGTCTCGGCGGTGGGGTTCATTAATGTGTTGTCCTCCCCAGCTATCATTGATTGTTCATCCTTGGCTTCATCAAAGGTACTCTTACATTTGACAACTCTGTGCTTCCTCAGTTTTTCCTATTTCTTAATGATCTCTTGAATTTTAGACTCACGGCATGAATCAACATATTCTAGTTGGAATAGAGATAAGATATCTTCAAAATCTGAAAGCTTAGCCCAACTAAGGACTATATCTTCTACTCTCAGGAAGACTTCCCACACCAGCAACTCTCTTCCTCTGGAGAGGCGCATCTATCTCCAGAATTCATACATTCTGAAGAACTCTTCATTGATCGACTCAGCCATTTCGGACAAGAGGTTGTAGGCCATGTCTGAGTCGATGTCGTTGATGGTCTTTCCTAAGTCAATCCAAGCTTGTATCTCATTGACTTGATCAACAACATTTTTTCTGACCACACTAAACAAAAATGCTCAAAGACAACACTATAACAACAACATTTTTATGCACAAACTGTTGTTGTTTTAAAATTTACACCACTTATTGCTTAAAATGTGGAGAAAGACGTATATTTTTCTGTCAAATACAACACTTTGACAACATCTTTCTTGAAGTGTTGTCTTTGGGCATGTTTTTATCAGCAAATGACTATAGTTAGACAACACTTTTATTGTAGTGTTGTGTTTGGGTGAATTTTTTTTGCCAAAGTAAATAGTTTATGGGAAGTGTTGTCTTTGAGCTGACTTTTTGAGATAATAACAACATTTCTTTCAACTATTATCTTTATGTACACTCTTCTAAAATGACAACGTTTGAAATGTGTTATCTTTTAACCATAAAGACATCTGCTTGCTAAGTGGTAAATTTATGATGAAACTGATGTGTGACCTCTTCCAAACAATTATTAATAATTATAATAGTATTACTACTGTTATTTTTATTTTATTATTATGATTACAATTCTATTATATTTTTAGCTTTGGTTTATCAGATACTTATGTTGAATCTTAATTAGCTTATATTGTTGAGAAAATTTTATTTATTTATTAATCATTTTTTAATCATCGATAGTGAGGGTAAATTATTGTTGATTCATATTGAGCATTGTGAATGTTGATAAGTTGATTACAGATTATTGATTGACAATTTAATTCAACACTCATTGATGATTTATTAATTTTGTTGGGTAGATTAATACTATAATCAATTAAATATAATAAGAAATTAATCAAATGGAAAAAAATTAGAAAATTAAGTAACAAATTGGGACTCAATATACTTAGGCAGTCAGTTTCTTAAAAAAAGAACTTGAACTTCATAATTAATTAATAATGCGTATTATTATTATTAATTTTTTTAATTTTATTTTATGTTAGGACTAGATTTTGACGTAAAGTAAAAAATAAAAAAAATTATCCGAAAGAACAAAAGACTTAGTAAGTAATACACGATGAAGAGAAAAAAACCTAGAGTAATATTAGGACTAGAGTTTTACCTTCTAAAGACTTGCGACGAAGTTATCATAGTAGAAATACATGGTGAAGAAGTTAGACAAGTGAAGAAGATCGGTGATTTACCGTAGAAGAAGATTGGCAATTTACAGTAGAAGTCTACTGAGACTGGTGATTTACCATTGAATAAGATTGGTGATTTTACTGTTCGAAGAGAAAATTTACCGTTTCTTCAAACTTGCGTCGAAAGAGGATAATCAATCTTGAAATTTCTTCCTAATTCTTTACTTTTCACTCTCAATCTCAAGTTCCTCCCATTCTCCCCAAGTATGCTTCTCAATTTGTCCCAATTTCTCAAGTTTATTGTTTTGGGACAATTTATTCTATGGATTACAATTATTATAGAATTTCATGATTATCGTTGAATCCTGGCTAAACCCATGCCTAACCCACCTATTTTCCTTCATTAAATCGAGACCCATATGTTGTAAAGATATAAAAAATTTCAGAACCTGATGAAATTGGTTCTAGTTAAATTGATAGATTGTGTTTTACTGTATGGATGGTGAAAGAAGCATATATTTCAAATCTTAGATGTTTGGAGTTCTATGAAAAGTGTATGGAATTTTTGGCAATATATGATTGCAGAAACTATAATTGTAATTAAAAAAAACTATGCTAAGAATTTGTATTTAAATCTTTCTTGATGAGGGTGGTGGAGGACAAAAGGATGAATAGAATTTTTTATTTTCTTTGGAGTGTTGGTTTTGATCACCGCCAAATATCATTATAAAGAGAGTTGATTAATTTATATAGAAATAGTGTCTTCAATGAGGTAATAGCAATTTGAGAGTATTAGGTTACTTTTACATGTTATATAAATCTACTAAATTACATTTATATCAAAATAGGTATATACATAATATAGTATGGAGATTACTGTTTAATATATATAATAGAATATGGTTTGCAGAGTTGAAATTTGGAGAAGAGTGATAAAAACAAAAGAAAGGGGCCCATTAGAACTTTTGACTAAACAAAGTATTTGCAGGTTTGAAGGAAGAAAGTTTGGAGGGAGAATTTTAAGTTAGTGGGTAGGGCCTTACAGTGATGATGATAACTATTTGGTGAAAATATATGTAAGTGAGTTTTCTTGTGAATGTGGTTTCTTATTATATATATATATATATATATATAATAGTTTGTGCGTTGTATTTATTTATATATATTGTTTGAAAGAAACTATTAATAGACTAAAGTGGTCATTAGCTAGGTATTCAAATTTTCTTTCCATTCTTTCTTTGTTTTTCTTTTGTCTTCATCATGTGGATTTTGTCTTTCATAAGTATTCTTTTAGTTTGCTCTAATATTATACAAATGTTATTTATTTATTGATTCTAATATGTATGAAGTTGCTTTAAAAAAACTTCTCGATCAAGATTTAACTGGAGAATCTCTTGAGAAATTTAGAAATGAGGTAATCATCTTATTTCCAATTGCCTCATAGATTGTATCAAATGAATATAGATCTTGTATGCATGTTGTTGAATAAGATTATTTGTGCAATGCAAGGTCTGAAACATGAAAAAAAAAACATTTTTGTTTGTAACTCTTTAATTGAACTACATCAGCCCATCAGTTTTTTAGTGATATATATATGTTCCTTAACACTAACATGACTTGTATGTGATTGTTACCCTGCCATACCTTGCGAGATTTTTTTTGCTGCATGTAATAGTATAAAATAGAGAACATAGAAGTTCTGGTTCATATTACTCAATATCTAAGTGCCCAACATGAGAATTTTCAAAGTTTACTGTTAGATATATCTAGCAAATATAAGAACTAAAATGACCTGATATATATAGCTCAGTTGAATCATTTTCTTAACAAATCAGATGCTACAGTTGGAAAATTGGAAAATTCATTATGGAAATCTAATTGTTACTTAGTTTGTTAATTAATTCTTACAACCTAGTATACTTGTAGTATTCATTATGGATAAAGAGTGGATGTCAAAGGATAGATTAACTTACGAATATGAGACTGGAGTTGAAGCTTTTTTACAGTATGCAAAGAAGAATGCAGCAGATCCTAATGTAATACCTTGGCCTTGTACCAAATGTGGCAAT
Organism: Scutellaria galericulata; assembly: GCA_946896805.1. Lineage (NCBI taxonomy): Eukaryota > Viridiplantae > Streptophyta > Magnoliopsida > Lamiales > Lamiaceae > Scutellaria > Scutellaria galericulata. Next base: position 7,789,057 of record OX335798.1, on the reverse strand, counting down.
CTAAAAAACAAAAGTATAGATGAGATTAGAGGGGATTTGTTCCGTTGGGGTGTGGATCGAACTTATCATACCTGAATATGGCATGGGGAAAATTCAACAATCAAGAACTCAATGAATGATAATGATCAAGTTAGGAAGGGTGACCAGAATCTTTTTTAATTAAGAAACTTTAGATATGGTACATGCTGCATATGATAACTATGCTGAAAATCCTAACCAATTTGCCAAGTTAATTGAGGATGCTGAGAAACCTTTATTCTCTGGGTGTACCAAATTTATAAAATTATCTGCAATTGTTAAATTGTATAACTTGAAGGCAAAATATAGTTGGAGCGATAAAAGTTTCACCGAACTTCTTAGTTTGTTAGGAGAAATCCTATAATGAATTACCTTTATCCTTTTATGAGGCAAAAAAATCCTAGTGTGTTTTAGGGATGAATTATGAGAAAATTCATGTTTGCCTTAATGATTGTATCTTATACTGGAAAGACTATAAGGATCTACAAAAATGTCCAGTATGTGGAATGTCAAGGTGGAAGTTGGGAAACAATTTTGTGTTAATTAATAGAGTTCCAGCAAAGGTCCTATGGTACTTCCCACCTTTGCCAAGATTTCAGAAAATGTTTCGAAATGGAGAAATATCGAAGGATTTAACTTGGCATTTTAAAAGTGTTGTCTATGAGAAAACGACAACACTTTTTTAGTGTTGTCTTTGGGCATCCCTCTTCGATAACAGTGGCATAGACTACAATTTTAAACCTACAACGACAACACTTATCAATTGTTATCTTTCTGTTTTTTTTGTTGTAGTGCCATTAACGTTTTCTGCTTCTTCGCTTGTTTTTTCGGTTTTATGCTTCGCAACCATTTCCTCTTCTAAGCAAACAGCAGCTTCTTCTTCTTCCTCGTCTTTTTCCTGGTAGGCAGGATGAGGTACTTCACTTCAGGTACTAGCACAAATGCCAGATTATCATCTACTTCCTGATTAGTAACCTGATCAGTATATTGTTCAGCTTCCTAATGATCATCAGCTTTCTGATCAGTAGCTGTATCTGCTACAATAGACTGAACCTCATCAGAGCTGATAATCCTAGCAAGATCAATATTCATCATTTTACTCATTGGTATATCCTTTTTGATCAGCCTCATAGTAGCTATATCCTTCTTAATCGACCTCACAGTAGGCATATCATCATCATCATTGCCGTCGGATGAAGAGGGTTCAGCATCTTCTTTCTCAGCATCACTGTTGTGTTCTGCAGCAGCTTCCATTTCCGAGTCACTCTCTGCAATCTTGCTTCTTGCAGTGACTGTCTTTATTTTTGGTTGTTGTGTCTTCCCCACAGCCTTCTTCCTGAAGAAGCCCTTCTTCATACCTAAGTACCAATCAGGAGTAATTGGTACGGCTTCTTCCACCTGAATTCCCATCTTGCAAAGAATGGAGGTGATGGTGATCCCGAAGCTCCTCCTTAGGGTTTTCTTGGCAGCTTCTTCCCAGATGCGTTGTAGGATAAACCTGCTCCAGTTGACTGTCTCACCCTTAATGATGCCAATCATCAACCTCATCCGGAGGTTGGTGCATTTGTCAAAGCTTCCATATCTGCCTTCAATGGAGTACTCGCAGATGTAGTGAAGAAACTCGTACACAGGCTTTAGTTTCTTCTTCTTAAAGCTTTTCTTCTACGGCTCTGAGACAGAATCCTGTTTGATTAGATTCCACATCTCCTCCAAATGCTTAGAGCTATACTTCTCAAGAACTGATGGTTATAGGCCCTTCATAAAGATGTCGAAGGTTGAACCGATATCCTTCGATATCAGAGTGTATTTCTTCCCATCAGGACTCATCATGAAAAGGATCGTTTTTGAGTTGTTGGACAACTTAGCAAAGGCATAGAATCTTTGGACAACCGGGACTGACAACCAGCTGTATCTGGTGGTAAGAAGACCAGAGATGCTATTTTTCTCAACAAAAGTCCAGACCTTCAAAATGGCTTCTTTATCATATATGTTCTCTTCTCCGAGCAATATCGTTGGGTTAACCAAGCGACCTTCCAAAACAACTGTTTCTCTTTCTCTTGCCATTTGATAATAGTTTGAGATATAGACTATTTAAGAGATCTGAAAAGAAATGTTAGAGAATACTGGAAAGATAATTAGTTTTTGGTTGAGAGATAAGTGTAGAATGTAGAATAAGAGGGATGATGAGCAATTTTTTATTCAAATAAAAGATTGTTTTTTATCAACGGTCACAATCATATGACTTGTGAGAGGCACAAAATCTGACGGTTGAGATAAAAAGATGCAGGGGTCTTTTTGCAATAAGGTAAACTTCTAGGGTCAGACCGAAAATACGCGTCTGTTGATCTTCTGAAAAAATGAATTTCACATTAGATGCAGATGCCCTTTTGCCGCTCAAATGATTAGCGTTTAATGGTTACTGTTCTTGATATAAGGTTGCAGATCTCGTAATAAATATTGTAAACTACTTGTTGTATCCTGATTGTAGCTGTATTCTAAAATGCTAAATACTGAACAGTTGTATCTTGAAATACTGAACACTTCAACACTGAAACACTGAATCCTGAAAGACTGAATATAGAGATCATGCATACTTCCCCCTTACTTCATGCATCCATTACTAAGAAACTTCTCTCCTTCCATCCTTCATAACTTGATAATCCCAAACTCACTTTTAAGCATAGAATACCTTGATTCGTATAGGGGTTTTGTGAAAATATCTGATAATTGCAAATCAGTATGCACTTTTTCAAGCACAATGTCTTTCTTTTCTACATGATCTCTTATGAAATGATGTCTCACATCAATGTGCCTCGTTCTAGAGTGAAAGATAGAATTGTGTGTTATAGCAATAGTGTTTGTGTTATCACATAAAATGAGAGTTTCTCTTTCTGTAATCCCATAGTCCTTAAGTTATCGTTGTATCCAAAGAATCTGAGCACATAAATTTTCTGCTGCAACATACTCTATTGCTGCAGTTGACGTTGCTATGGATGCTTGTTTCTTGTAGAACTAAGAAACTAGCCTTTCTCTAAGAAATTGACAAGTATCACTTGTACTTTTTCTGTCAATCTTACATCCTGCAAAATCAGAATCTGAATATCCCTGTAAGCTGAATCCTCCTTCCCTGGGATACCATAGGCCAACATCTTGAGTACCTTTCAGATACTTAATAATCCTTTTCACAGCTGCAAGATGTAATTCCTTCGATGTTGTTTGAAATCTTGCACATACTCCCACTATAAACACAATATCTGGTCTGTTTGTTGTAAGATATAGTAGGGAACCAATGAGCCTCTTGTATCTTCTAATATCTACATCATTTCCACTTTCATCTTTATCAAGACTGATCGATGTAGCCCTTGGAATACCTATTGATGATTCATTCTCCATTCTAAATTTCTTGATTAAATCTTTGGTGTGTTTGGCTTGATTTATGAAAATCCCTTTGTCTAGCTATTTAACTTGTTGACCAAGGAAGAAACTTAATTCTCCCATTATGCTCATCTCGAACTTCTTTTGCATGAGGGTTGAGAATTTTTCACAAAGATCTTTGTTTGTTAAACCAAAGATAATACCATCTACAAAGATCTTTACAAGCAGAATATTGTCGTCGTCCTATATTCTGAAAAGAGTTTTGTCCACTGTTCCTTTCTGGAAGCCATTCTCCAAGAGATATAAGGACAAAGTGTCATACCAAGCTCTTAGTGCTTGCTTTAAATCATATAAAGCTTTCTTCAATCTGAATACTTCCTTTTTTGCTTGATCTTCGAATCCTAGTTGCTGCTCCACATACACTTCTTCAAATAAGAGACCATTTAGAAATGCACTCTTGACAATCATTTAATAAACATTGAAATTCTTATGTGCAACATAGGTTAAGAATATCCTGATTGCCTCAAACCATGATACAGGTGCAAAAGTCTCATCAAAATCAATTATGTCTTCTTGGCAGTAACCTTTTTGCCACCAACCTTGCTTTGTTTCTGATGACTGTTTCGGATTCATCCAGCTTGTTCTTGAACAACCACTTCATTCCAATAACTTCTTGATGGTCAGGCCTTAGTACTAACTTCCATACATGATTTCTTTTGAAACCATTCAACTCTCCATGCATGGCTTGTATCCAATTACTGTCTTCAAGAGCTTCTTCAACACTCTTAGGTTCTGCTTGAGATATGAAGCATGTAAACATTTCTTTATGTAGCCTTGATCTCCTTGTTCTTACACCTTCGTTGATATCCCCAATGATAAGCTCTCTTGGATGATTTCTTAGTCATGTTCTGTCTGACTCAAAACTGTATGAGGGTTGGTGAACAGTAACCTGTTGGTCAACTACATTACTATGGTTACTGTTGGATTGTTGTAGTCCATCAGCTTGTTGTGCAGTAACCTGCATTACTGTATTTTCGAGTGTAGAAACTTTTGTTTTGTTTTTAGTAACTATATTAGCAGGTATTGGGACTCCATCAATATATCTCATTTGATGATCTTTGATACTCATCTGAGATACTTCTTCCTTTAGCTTGTTCAACTCAGTTGTGTCATAGTGTGGTTCATCAAACACCAAATATATTGATTCTTCCACAACCAACGTCCTTTTGTTGAAGATCCTGAAAGCTTTACTTACTGATGAGTAACCAAGAAACACTCTTTCATTAGATTTTGCATCGAAGGTCTTCAGGTGCTCTTTACCATTGTTTAGAATGTAATACATGCATCCAAAGATGTGTAGATATGAAATGTTTGGTGTAAAGACATACTAAACTTCATAAGGTGTCTTGTCATGGTTCTTGTTAATTAAGCATCTATTCTGCGTATATATTGTATTGGTAGCTTCAGCCCAAAATCTCTTTAGTATAGCAGTTTCAGCAATCATTGTTCTTGTTGTTTCTTTCAGGGTTTTGTTTCTTCTTTTTGCAACTCCATTCTGCTGGGGAGTTTTGGCTGCTGAATATTCATGACTGATCCTATTTTCTGAACAATACTTCTCAACAAATCTGTTTGTGAATTATGTTCCTTTGTCAGACCTTATCTCCACAATGCTTAAAATTTTCTCATTCTGAATTCTTTTCATGAATTCTGGCAACCTGTTCTGAGTTTCTGAGTTTCTAATTTATTTGCCAAGAAGATGGTCCAAGTGAATCTTGAGAAATCATCCACAATCACCAGGGAATACTTCTTCTCACTAACACTAATAGGCTCAACTGGACCAAAGAGATCCATGTGTAGAATATCCAGAATTCTGTGAGATGATTTTCGTATTTTCTCCTTAAATAAGCTCCTTACTTGTTTACCTTTCTGACAGGCTCCACAAACATTCTCTTTCTTGAATGCAACATCCGGCAAACCTCTGACCAAGTTCTTCCTTGATAATTTTTTGATCGTCTTGAAGTTCAAATGGCTCAATCTTTTGTGTCATAACCAACTTAATTCTGGAGTGTTTTTAGCAATGAAACAAGTTAGCTGCACTGTTGAGAATCAGCAAGATAGATGTTTTCTCTCCTGGTTCCAGTAAGCTTCACCTCATTTGTCTTGTTATCTCTAATTAGGCACTTGTTGAGGTTAAACTCTACGGAGCATCCTTTGTCGTAGAACTGGCTAATATTTAGAAGGTTGTATTTCAGCTCTTACACATACAAAACATCACTAATACATGCATTATCTTTGATTAAGCTTTTTGTGCCCTTGGTGCTTTCTTTCGAGCCATCTCCAAAGACTACCTTCTGGCCTTTACACAAGTGGAGGTCTCTTAAGGCTTCCTTATTACCAATCATATGTCTTGAGCAACTGCTATCGATGTACCATACGTCACCATTGCTTCCTGGCAACTGTTCCTGCATATATATATCAAGCTGATTTAGGTACCCATACAAGTACAGGTCCTGGGGGGTTAGTCTTCTTTGGGATCCACACTTGCTTAATGACAATTAATTTATCATTAGCCTTGGTGATTCTCTTTCTGTAAGTATCCTTTACAGGATACTATTTGTGAATAGTGTGTGCTGGAACTTTCCATGTGTTATCTTTCTTTCTTGAAAGAGGTCTTTTCTTATACCTTTTCGGAGTATAAGCTCTTTTGGATTTAAACATGTTTGTTTTGGTATAAGAAGGGTAGAAATTCTTTTGATGTGACCTGGGAGATTGCTGTAATTTTCTCTTGGCTGCAGCATACTGATTGTGCTACTTCCTAAGAATTTTTGCAGACTTACTGTATATGGTCTGCAGCATGGGCTTCTTTCCCTTATCCACTGAACTTAATTAGTTCAAGCTTTCCTTAGGTGGAAGGAGTTCCTAAGTGAAGAATACTCTAGCTTGAACAAATCTTTCAGTATTGGATATGCTTGCAGCTTTCTGAGAACTTTCTGCACAGTATCCTAGACAATTTACGTTAAAGGCTTTTAGGGTCTCAATGATGCATTCATGTGCCATCCTAGCTGACTTATTGTATGCATTGATTGTATCCTACAAGCTAGCATTCTCAGTTTCTAGCTTAGTGACCAGCAACTTGAACTTAGAGACCTCAGCTTTGAGATTGTTGTATTTTGTACTGTAATGCTCAAGGTCAGAAACCTTTTCTTTCAGTACAGTCTACTCACTCTTGAGCATCAGGTTTTCCTCTTTCAGTTCCTCATGAGCTAAGTTTATCTGCTCAAAGTCACTCATGATATGTCGAAATAACTGGATTATGTTCAGCTTTTCACAACCAGAAACATTAAGAGATTGAGAAGTTACCTCATCATCTTCTTTTTCACAGTCCTTTGCCATTGGGCACAACAGGGCTTCTTCGTCAGAGGTAGGGCTGTCACTTTCACTCTTTGAGGAGCATTGATCTTTGGCTTCTTCCTTCGTGTTGTTTGCTACCTTGAGAGCCTCAACTATACTTAGAAGAGCTCTTAGCTTTTGTTTCTCCTCCTTCCTCATTTCTCTCATTTGTTTTCTTTCATCCTCGGGATACTTGTGCACTTGAGGGTATGGACAGTTTCTTGCATAGTGTCTAGGCTTTCTGCAATTATAGCAAAGGTCAGAAGAAACGACATTGGACTGTGGTGCTTGGTTTACCTGCGGGCTTGGAGAATTCTTCCTGAAATCTTTTCCTTTCTTGTTGGTCTTCAAGAATTTCTTACATTTCTTGAGGAGGAACGTCATTTCTTCTTCAGCAACTTCAGTATGCAGCTATTTCTGCTTACTTCTGCTAGCAGTAGCTGTATCATTAGTCCTTGTTGCAAGTGCTATTACTTTGGCACTTGACTCCTCAGCCTCTAGCTTTCTCCTATTGATGTCAAACTTAAATGCTTTAAGGTTTGAGAATAAGTCAAACGTGCTCATTGAATTCATGTCGAGTGATACTCTCATTGCAGTAGCCTTGCTGTCCCACTCAATAGGTAATGCTCTCAACACTTTCATATTCTTTTCTTTCTGGCTGTAAAACTTTCCTAGAGATTCAAGCTCGTTCACAATGGTTGTGAATCTCAGGTCTAGTTCTTCCAATGACTATAGGTATTTGCTTGAACAACTCAAACAGCTGAGTTGCTATTGATATTATGTTGTCCTTAGCAAGCTCATTTTCTTCACATCTCTGTTCCAATTTGTCCCAAATTTCCTTCGCGGTCTTGCATGTCTTCACCTTGTTGAAGGTTCTTTTATCTAGTATGAGAAACAACACATTTTTGGCCACGTTGTCTAAGTTGGCTCTCTTCTTATCTTCAGCAGTATACTCATGTCTTGGTTTGACCAAATAACCCAGCAGGTGGAGGAGCCCTCCTGTAGTCGGGTGTTGCTGCATGTCGAGCTGGTTGGGGTCTCCGTTCTACCCTATCAGCATCATCATCACTTTCTCCAACTACAGTTGTTGTTGTCTCTACTGCTGCGGCTTCAACCTCGGCTCGTTCTCATTCTTGTAGCTCTCTACCCAATGCTAGATTTGGCTTAGTGATCACTGGTGGTCCTTCAGTAATCACATACCACATTTCATTGTGCATGGCTAAAAGATGAGCCTCCGTTCGTATCCTCCAGTCATCATACTCGTCTATGGAAAACATTGGTAACTTGTGATGAGAGAAATCCATGTTTATGCTAAAAAGATGAGTTTTCATCTGTAGAAAAGGAAAACGGTTTTTCCTAACAGAAACGGGTGGATCTGGGTAGGTGACCAGACAAGTTGGCTTTTAACCCAACTCACACTAATACCACTTGTTGGTCCCATATGGTTCAGAGGTTCAGAGGGGGTGAATGAAACTCTATAAAAATTTTACTCTTCAAAGATTTCTATAAAGACGTTGCTCAATTCTATAACAAAATACAGCAAACTCGCAGAATTAGTAAGTTGGCAGAATCCTTTTTCAGCTTACTATTTCAGAGTTACAGTATGTAGCGGAAAATACTAAGATAGAGTTTCTTTTGAAAAACCATTCCTTTTTTAAATATGACCTTTTCAATCTTGTTTATGCAGAATGAGCAAATAGATATATAATGCAGCACATAAAAGATAAAAAAATAAAAGCACGCAAGGGTTTTATAGAGGTTCGTAGGTGGTGTATACTTCTACGTCCTTCTCCTTTTCTAAGGAGGAACTTCGTTGGGAAAGTTTGCTTTACAGGACTTGTCTATACAAATTATTACCTAACAAGCTAACACCTACAAGAATCAGAGAGATTCTTAGGCTAACCCACACAGGGTTTAACAAACTCACACAGAGTTACAAGCCTTAAAACTCTAAGACTAACACTCAGTGAGGATCTAAATTCTTCCCACCGAGGACACCGATAAAATAACCTAGCACATAACACAATAGTTAAAAGTATATAGGTCTTCAACTGGTGCTTCGAAGACATCATTAAAGTCTTTGAAGTTATGAAAGTCTCATCGACTTGGCTGTTTCATAGTAAGATTGAGTGATTGAAACTTTGAGAGAAACTCGGTGTTTGCTTGAGAGAATACGAGAGATAATATTTCAGTAGTTTCTCCAGTCAATTCTTCCTTCTTAAATACTTGTAGGAAAATGTGTCCATTGAAGAAAGACATACTCCACTTGAATTTGAAATCCTTGATCTCCTTTGATCTTCACAGTAAATGATTTTGGAAAGCTAGAGAAAAGTGTTTGTCTTACTCTGCAGAGCATTAATGGCGGCACTCCTCGGCATCAGGTCTTTTGGAGGTTCTCGATCCAGATGTCAACGAGACATTGGCTCTTCGATCGCTTCCATTTACCGGCTACTTTGATAAGACACAACCTCGTATGCATTGATCTTCATCGTACTGCATAAGATACGTGTTGTCTTCCTACTTCCTGAACTGAGTACATAATCTACTTTCTGCTATGTGCCGACTTACTAATCTGAACTGCTTCCTGTTCTGTAAGTTCTTTCTATTCTGATCCATCAGAAAGCTTCCCAGTTCTCCTTACTACTTACTGTATGCTGCCTGCTGATTTACTACTTCCTGAACGCAGTATCCAATAACGCTTCTTTGCAGAATCCTGCTGCTATCAGACGCCTCCATCTTTCTGATTTCCACGATACATCTAACTTCAACTCAAAACAAAAACCTACGAAAAACTAAGTTTCCACATAAACATCATGGAAAAATTGGGTACTCCAAATCCCCATACATTACTGTTTTGTCTCATCAAAATCTACTCAAAAATATCTTAACATATATATTATAATATTATATACATGGCAAAAAGTATCATATTTGAAGAAATAAACTTCTACAACGTGTGGAACCAATATGATGATTGATGATGACCCTAAAATTAAAATAAAAAATGATGATGATTGATGGATCAAAATATTGTTTATGCTAATGCATTTTTTTTTTTAGTCGCACAAGCATTATATTGATGGATCATGAAAAAAAATTGATGCACGATGCACAATAAAAAGTCTTTAGATTTACATTAGCTCAAATCAATCGTGATAAGTCAACGAGACTAGTTGATTTGATCACCAAGATCTAATCCATCATATTGGATTAGAGGCTTAAACATGCGTAAATTCAATTCAATCAAAGAGTTTTGTTCTATCCTACACCTGATGAAATGCATTGAGTATATTAGATCATGACACATGTGAAAAAAAATATTCTTTCACTTTAAATTTATTATAATTATATGTTTTTTCTCAAAAATAAAATAAAAATCGTGTGATTTGTTATGGTAATTGTGCAATCACTTCACTTTAGCGAGTGTGTGATTGTGGATATAATTTTAAGAGAAAAACTCAATTTTCGTCCTCTAACTTAGACCTTGTCCAATTTTAGTGCAGTATATTTTCACTTTCCAATTTTAGTCCTCTAACTCCTAATTTTATCCAATTTAAGTCCGATTTTAGGCACGTCAGCAAATCCGGTGGCCAATGTACTGCACCAAAATTGGACAAGGTCTAAGTTAGAGAACGAAAATTGAGTTTTTCCCTAATTTTAAAAAGAATTGATTGTGAGTTATATTCACGAGGTATAGAATCGGATCACATGTATTTGTCATGTATAAGATAAAGATAGATAAATGCTTTGCATCATGCATGTATATACAATTTGGCTTTTGAAAGAGTGTTGATGAAGATTGTTCTTCTTTACAATCCAATTAATATTGTACATTATTATTAAATAATCACTTGATTTTATGTTTTGTGCTCAAGCCCATGAAGAAAACTTCTTCACATTTACTAATTACTTGAATTTGTGCACTTCATATTCTTATTAGTTTGTCTAAAATTCAATGTCATTTTTCAAAGTATTAAAGATGAAATATCAAATTATAACTATGACTTTTTTCACATATAGGAAAAACTAAATAAAATTTAAATTAGACTAACTGCTTTTGAAAATGGAAATAATGAATGCAAACAACTTTTTTATGTTTAAATTGATTCTCTTATTGTTCTTGATATTTAATATATACACGCAATCAATTTGTGTTACTGCTTGGGTGCAGTCTGTGAATCAAACCTATACAAATAGAGTAAGCTATTTAATGATCTTAAAGAGCCTTTATTATCATATTTAATTTTTAGAATATAGATTTTATTGCAATTTATATGTAGTTTCTTTATTACTATTTCATTTATTATTTCTATCTTGTGTTTTATATTAAACTTTATTAGTAATTATATCTATTGAGTGTTGGGTTATATAGTCATTCTATACCCATCACCTATATCTATTAAAAAGAATTCTTATATGTTAAACGATATTAAATGACAGTTATTTTAATATCAACATAGAATATTATAGCTAAATTAATCGTAGCTAAATTGCTTGATCCTCAATGCATAATAATTTCCAAGTTTCATCACAAACCTAGATCACCATCTACAAATTAAAGAGTACAAGTTTTAAAAACTCATATCCCAATTTATCAATTCTATGATCAAAATACAAGTCTTGGATCATTCTTGCTCATCTTCATGCTGGTTATCCAAACCTATGATCTTCATTGATCAACGAATTCAAGAAAGCCGAAAATGCTTCATCCGTGAAGCAGCAATTGATCATCTCATCAGATCCAATTTCCAAGTCTTGCTCAAGATCACCATCCTCGTTCTTGATCATGATCACATGATCTTGATCAGAGGTTAACGGGTTAGAAACCGAGCTATGAAGAGCTTCTGAGGAACTGACAATGGAGGATTTAGGGTTGAGAGGCTTGTGGGTTTTTGGATCTATTCCTTGCTTCATAGCTTCTTGCTAAGGTGGGTGTTCCAATAGTTCTTTATCTCATTGTCCGTTCTAGGGGTGGTATGGTACGGTATACCGAAAATTTCTCGCCATACCGTTACCGTACTGAAAATTTCGGTATACCGAAATTTCATACCGTTATCTTACCGAAAATCTCGGTATACCGTATCTTCGGTATACCGAAATTTCGGTATAAGAAAAGTTCATACCGTTACCATACCGAATGGACCAGCATACCGTTCCATACCGACATACCGTTCCATACCGGTATACCGGAATGGACCGGCATATCATTCTCCGAAAGGATTTTTGTATTAGAATTATTAAAAAATAATATTGATATTTATTTTTATACCGGTATACCGAAACTGTTCGGTATACCGAAAAGTTTCGGTATACCGATATACCGAAGAAAAAAAAAATTCATACTGTTACCTTACCGAAATTTACCGATACGGTATCATACCTTACCGAATTTTTTGGTATACCGAAAATTTCGATATTTTCGGTATTTTTCGGTATGGTAAGTGCGGTATACCGGTATTTTCGGTATATTACCCACCCCTAGTCCGTTCGCCCCGGAATTCTTCCCGCTATTAACAACCATCTACAACAATATCGATCATATATATATACTAAATGTAATAGAGGATCCTAACTGCAATATCGTAGCCTAATTACTTAATCAATGTAAACAATGAGCATAAATAGCTGCTTAAATGAATTTATGGGGAGAATTTGCAATTTTGGTGACAATTTTGGTTTCATTTGTAAAATTACAAAAAATGGTAGCTCAGCACGTGAGATCTTCTAAAATAATCACCTGATAACATGCATTAAATGTTATGAAACACCAAATGTATAATCGTGCAACTCTCAATCTTGTACAATTTAAGGATAATCCATCGGATTTTGTACAAATTTTGCCGGAATTTTGCATCCCAACCATTTTTTTTTTCTCAAATTGAGCAAAATTCAAATTTACTAGTACTAAATCCGCAAATGTGTATATTTAAAAAGAACCAATAGTGAAATTTCCCCTTAATTAAAGGACCAAAAGTTCAAAATCCTATCAATTAGCTCTAGAACATTCACTTTGAGTAAACATAAAGAGTGACACTCCTGTGCACAAGGTGCAACAATACTGTTATATTATATGAAGTGATACTGTTATATTAATATAACAGTATCACTTCATATAATATAACAGTATTACTTCATATAATATAACAATATCACTCATATAATATAACAGTATTACTTCATATTAACAGTATCACTCATATAATATAACAGTATTACTTCATATAATATAACAGTATTGTTGTGCACAGATTTGGATCCGTGCACCTTGTGCACAAAAGTTTTTGCCAAACATAAATATTAGAGAGAAGGGGGGTACCTGTTGCAGAGGAGGCGGTGGAGGCGGAGAATGAGATCTTCTTCATCGGAAGTAATGTGGTCGCGCTTGACGGTGGGGTGGAGGTAGTTCTTCCACCGGAGACGGCAGCTCTTCCCGCACCGGAGCAGCCCCGCCTGCTTTGGTAGCGTCCGTCACCTTCCCACGCCTTCTCTCTTTATGTAATCGATCAGCAGATCGTCCTCCTCCGTCGACCACGGCCCCCTCTTCACCTCCATCTTGCTGCAAGACGCCGTCGCCGCCGCCTTCTTGCCGCCGCCGCCGCTTGGGATTCTCATTTAGCTGTGTGTTGTCACTCTCTGATAGGATATGTTATCTCTTTGCTTCTTTCTTTGAAATAAAAAGCTTTTATTTGCTTTAGTTTCTCTCCATCTCATTAATTAGATGGTCATTATTAATTGATGTGTAAGAATTTCATTACACATCGATTTATGGTATATAATTTATAAAATGGTATAAACTAACTTGTGAGAATTGGCTTGGGTTGAAACTTGAAAGTGGTTTTAGTGTGGTTCCTGTTCATAGAATTGTACACTCTCATATAAGTTTATCTGTCAATTTAGAAAATAAAAATTTGTTTCAATTTAAGTTTTTACCAACTTTGGTTTTGTACTAAACGTATATCCATGATATGGATTAATTGTGTCAATTAAATGATGAGCATGATATCCATGACATGCATTAACTATCTATTAAATATCTAATAAATGATGAGCTACACTGTATACACATCATTACACATATTAAATAATTTTTTTAATCTTTGTATAACAATTTTAATTGAAATGAATTGAGTATTAGTTTGAGAAATGTTTGTCTCACTTGTGAGTGAGTGCAAGATTCTTGATATTATCGTCAAGAGATGGTGATATTATTTTGTATCAGGAGTAATTTTTTTATTAACTGTGATTACTTTAGTTTACTTGCCAATAACTTTAATAATACACTAAATGTTAACCAAAAAGATGTTCATGTTTTTTAATGTTGTCACGTCTGACTTGGAGGGAGGTGGTGGAGTACAAGGATATAAATTAATTGTTATAGTGATAAAGTGTTCAGGATAACAATAAAAATATATTTATTAAATCAAGGTAGAAAAATCAAGATTGTAGTAAAGTAAGGCTATTGATATGCTAAGCCAAATATTTATTGGGTAAAATATAATTTAAGATCCCCTAAGTGTTAATGTTTGTTTTGTAAGCATATAGAGTGTCATTTTATTATTTTTAAAGGTGTTTAAAGTTTAAAAAAGGTATTATATTTAAGCCTCTTCATAATGTATTTCACCAAAACACAACTTTTTGAAAATGTACAATCTTTTGTATTACATGAGGCTTCACTCATAAGTTATAACCCTCTATGCATAATGCATCATTTAAAGTTTATAATAACTAGCCAAAAGTAAGTTACAAGTGCATTATGTACCCATAGGCTTAGCCCATCGACAGGTACATCACTCACCAGGTTTCAGAATCGAATCCCCCACCCCCAATTGTAACTAAAAAAAAAAGTTAGACCAAACAGATCTTGTGCTGTATAACTTCCTCGTTTATTACACAAATAAGCCCCAAAGACCAGCCACAATTGTCGAATCAGCAAGGATTAGTTAGAAACAACCAAAAGGCTATTTATGTCATTCTAGCATAGTAAAGAAGTAGGAAACTAGAAGTAGAGAGAGAGTGATAGGCAACAATGCACAAATACTTGAACAAAAAGTGCAGTCCATTTTAACATAATAAGTCATGGAGCTTGGCAATAGCTATCTGTACAATGCATCTATGTACAATGCATCTATGAACAGAAGATATTTCTATTTAATTTCTGCATTTCTCCCTCTTGGGCTAAATCTATTAAAACCGTGTACGAGCATCTATGAACAGAAGATATTTCTATTTAATATCTGCATTTCTCCCTCTTGGGCTACATCTATTAAAACCGTGTACGAGTAGAGCTAGTTGATGTGTTGTAGTACCTTGCAATAATTAAGTACTTCTCAGGTATTGGTTGGTTGTATAACAGGGAACACGTTGTCTTGAAGCAGAAGCTGCAAGGAATGGCCTGCATCGAGCCTACTCGATTTAATATGAGTCCATCTCATTGAAGTTGTCTCTTGAAAGAGCAGAACAACAATCCAATAGAAAAGTTAGTTGTGCAATATATGAATATTACCTCACAATTTTCTTGTTTCATACACAAACAAAATGTTTAAAGTGTACATAAGAAAAGGCAAATCATGCTATACAATTATGAGGCTTCGAAAGATAACTATGTCGATGATGGCTACTAATGCAATGGTAGAATGAATAGGATCTAAAGACTACGATTCAAGGTGTTCTGTTTACCTTTTATCTTTTCATACAGGCATGGTTTGAAGTCTTATATGTTTGTACTTCTGTTCGTTGTTGAAGTATCGGGCACTCTCTGTCAGGCCTTTGGACAGTACTTGCTCTAGAGCAACGACACCTTCTTGTAATGCAGCATCAATCTGCCATCCTAAAGGAATATAAATAAACTTTTGCATAATAATGTGATTGCTAAGAAGCAGAGTTACATAGACACGTGTGAAAACAGAGATAACAACCACTGTAAATATACCATGCCAACAAAGTTAAGCATCTACTATTCTCCATCTTAGCTATTTGTAACACTTCTGGGTCTGCCTATCCTACACCACTAAACTACATATATACTTAAGAAGCAGGCGGCGAAGTTTACGCGAGATTGAGCATAAAATCATCAACAAAAGCTCTTGTAGATTAAATCAAATATATCATGATCTCAAAGCAAGAGACAAACAGATAGATGGCTCCAGTCTCTTTCCTTTAATTTCATTTTTCACATATGTGAAGCTTGATGAGGAATAGTAGTGATCGAGTAAAGCAACCTGACATCTGTCTACAAGAAAATACAAGCACAAGCATACCCGCTCTCGAGCTCTGACATTGAATTTTTGGAGTAAGAATGCTTTTGGATCCATTTGACCAGGAGGCCTCCCTATCCCTACAAAAGAGTCACACTTAATGTGGTTAGTTATTTACAGTTGAACTGTAGATCACCAGGCTACAAAAATTTGAAGTTGAGAGTTCCAACTTACCAATTCTTAAACGAGGAAATTCTCTATTCCCACGAAAATGATAGATCACACTCTTCAGCCTGGAAAAATTATGTGATCCATTGCAGATGGGTCATAAAGCTCAAACAGAAGAAAGAAAACCCCCGCTAAAACAAGTCAATTTCTCCTTCCAAAATTAGCATATATTACCTATAATGCTAAATTTCATGCAGTTAAAACCTTATGAAAGCCATACATGATCGTATTAGAAACTAGGGTGTACCATGATGATATGGCTTGATTGCAGTTAACTATTAAGAACAATAAACTCATATAGAAGCAAAGGAAGTTTGTAAGTTCTGATGAAAATTACAAAAGTTGAAAATACGGTGCTATTGTAATTTAGACGGTACAACTAAATAATTAGTTAGATCGTCAAAAAGGCTGGGTTTCCACCTTATAAGCTTCCAAGTCCCAAACCTAATTTAGGAGCTTATTTGCTTCTATCTTATATTTTAGCCGAATACCTCATATTTCATATGAGGTATGCATGGCTGCGTGAGTGCATGCATGCCATTTTAAGGAAACTAACAAGTCTCCCCATCTAAATTAACATGGCATTGAACTTCAGCATTCAATCAGCATCAAAATGAGGAGCCACAAACCACGAAACCAAAACGAAAGGAGAACAAAGGTAAATCTCTTTACTGCTTGAATTCAAGGAGTTAAGAGAATAAAGGTTTGTCATGAAGAGGGTGGTTAGTCTACACATATAGTTGAAAGACGACAGATTCCAGAAATACATAGCTAAATAGAACACATGTTCATACTTATATATTCATGTATGATAACAAGTGACATTAACTGTGAGGTACAACCCAGCAAGGAAGTAAATAAATGGAGTCTGAGCATAAAGATGCAGTTTTACCCTAGAAATTCAGGCATGAAGTTTCCATTTGCTTACCCGTTATGACTTCCATGATTTCCCATTGGGTTAAGACGAAGAACCCCACAAGGCAAATCCATGTCATCGTGAAGCTACAACAGCAGAACTAAAAGTGTCAGAAGGACTGTACTCGGCCAATGAAACGGTTAGTATGAAAATTTAATTTGTCTGTTGACTGTACCAAAAGAACTCGGTTAAGAGGAAGCTTATAATAAGCTGCAAGAGGACCACACTGCCGAAAAAAAAAAAAAAGTAGTTCAATACACATGCATGACAGAGAATTTCATTCAGAAATCATAGTGAATTGCTTACAGATTCACCACTTAGATTCATGTAAGTCTGAGGCTTTGCCAGGAAAACAGGAACCCCGTTGACAAAACCTGAAGAAGACATCCAAAAGGCAACATTGGTTACAAAATCAAACTAATGAAGTTATAAAATATAAATATAAGCCTGCAAGAAATGTACAGAAATAATGTTTAACAGGCCTTTTCCAAATATGGCTTTGCAGTGGACAGAATCCATCAAGATCCCTTGTGATTTAGCAAATGCATCAATGAATTCAAACCCCACATTGTGCCGGGTGCCCATAAATTTATCCCCTGGATTGCCCAAACCCACAAAAAGCCATGGTCGTGGATTGGGAATTGTTGCGGCGCTGCAAATGCAATGCTTGGAAGTTCTACTTAGAAGCATTTATTCACTATCCTGAAACGTTTGTTGATGAAACAGTGATCAGTAGAGAATTACAAAAAAAAAAAAAAAAGGAAATTTTTCAATTTATCAGTTGTGATACATGACTATGATTTTCATCATCAAGCAACATTCACTTGCAAGGATGTGTGCCATTAATTTAATGAAAATTAATTCTCTGAATTTAAAATCATGCAAACTTTTCTGCCTTCTGTTGTCTTTACAAAGTCTAAGGTGAGATTATATTTCACCTTGATGTTTGTGTTTTTCTCTTTTCCATGTCAACTAGCAGCACCTCCTTACTTCTTGAAATTTGCTTGAATTATCTTTGGTTCTTGAAATTTTCTTGGGAGTATCTTTGGTTCTTTTGCCATACTATTTCTGGTTCTTGTTTAAATTCTTATATTCCTACACACTGAGAAATTAGTATCTATTCATTACATCTAAACTAGGTATGTTTATTTAATGTTACTCGTTTGTATTGTATCTTTACAATTCTACTTTTTAAAACCTAGGGTAAAGAGTAAAGCTCGTTTTATCAAATCGTCCTCTATTAGTGAGTCGTGTTGATGTACGGTAGGAAGTCATGGTTCTAGGTATTTAGCTACCTATCAATATAATAATCCGATGAAGCATTTAGTCCTTAGGCATGCACAAGGGCCTGGGAACCATTGGAAGAATAAGATCTTAAAGTAGCTTTTCAGTGTTTGAATAGATGATGGAGCATTGTGAAGGAAAATAGTTCCTAACATCAGAATTTATGAGAAATCACTATGTTATTATGACATGCAAACACTATATTAAAATCAGCGTCTACTTTGCTTGTATTCACTTATATAATCATTGTCCTGCTTCTTGGAAAATGTTTAATGGCAGCTTGTATCATCTGATTGAATGATTTTTGATTTTCCTTCATGAGCTGCCTTATTTGGTTAATTATGACTACAAATTTTTTATTTGGCAGGGAACTACTATCTAAAGAATGGAAAGATTTGTTCTGGGACTTTGTTGAATCATGGATTCACTCAGTGTGAATCAAAGAGTTCTTCTTGTAAAAAAAAGTTCGTCAAAAGTTCGAAATGGGCTCAAATACAGGCTCGTCAGAAGTTCGAAATGGGCTCGAATACAGGCTCGTCAAAAGTTCGAAATGGGATCGTTTATTCAAAGTTGAGTTCGGCTCGACAAAAATAATGAACACAGACAGAAAATAAACGAAAATAAGACTCTCACAGACCACATTCATGCCAATCAAGCTGAGATATATCACATGGTGACAATCTGATCACAGAATTATACAAACCAAAATCAAAGAAAATCACTACTCATGAGACTTATTCACGAAAAACAACAGCGCACAAGTTATATAAATTTGACCATCTGATACACAAATTACTCATCAGAATCATACATAAATCTCTCAATAGAAGAAAATCAGATAATAAAGGTCCTAAATCATATAAAATTGCATTCGCCTAAATTGCATAAGATATTTGCAGTAAAATTTGAAATCATTAAATTAGGGCACTGAATCGTCAATTGACAAGACTGTTCTCTGTGAGAAAGAGAGAGAGAGGTATTAGCGGCGAACCTGCGGCGGCGGCGATGAGCTCCAATTGATTTCGAACGAGGAGAAGTTGTAATCGCGTTCCAGGTTCTACCCTGAGGCTTATCCTCTATTACCACCCTCAGGCTTCTCAGTGTTTCCACAGGAGTAGAACTGTCAATTCGATATATAGGAGAAATAATATAAATTCGATATATAGGAGAAATAATCTATATATATATTAACAATTAACCCTAACAATAGAAATGTCAAAATTTTCCTGCCTATTTTCCTTTCCTTATAATAGAAATTTCATCAAATTTTATATTTTATTTTTTTGTGTATTAATTGAGTTTATTGTAAATTTCTAAAAATATTACTTTTGTGTAATAAATATATATGGTATATAATAATCTAACTTTGCTGACAAATATTTTCAATTATATATATGGCAAGAAATATTAATTGATATGTATATAATAAAAGAAAAGTATACGTATCAATTAAATATCGTGTCTTTTGAACTATTTTTTTCGAATACACATATAAGTTCATTATGGTTTATTTTTCAAATCAATTAATTATTTAATAATTAATTGAGTAATATGATATCAAATAATTATTTATGTTACAACTAATTTTGAATTAAAACTGTATAAACTAATGAATTTGTTTGAAATCTAAAATATATAAATTGTAGAAATTTCGACTTAAAACAATATTTGCAAAACGTAATACTAATTTACAAACTATCTTTTCAAAATCAATATTATTGATCATAATATAATAATTATATAATTAATATATATATACACACACATATAAATGTAGAGTATATCACATATACCTATTTGAGTTTGCAAATATATGAATAGTTAAATAAATAAACTATATGAAATTATGCAATACACGTCCACATTAAATTTTTTCTAATTGTATTTCATATAAATAAATGATATTTTGGTATATACATACATTATTCTTATATAAAGATTTTGAATTTTGATACATATGTAGATCTGCACATGTTTATGGTTTGATATCTTTTTATAGCATATCATTAATGTATTTTAGGTAATTAGAAAATTAAGTCCGATTTATTTTCAAAGTTTAAGCATATTGAATTCGATCTTGAAAATGTATGAATTTTCTATATTTTTTTTCATATTCAAAATTAAATATTATTTGTTAAGGGTTTATTTATTTTGATTATTGATTTTTTTTACATGGAAGAATATGGTGATGAGTTTCCACTCTCAAAAAGTCACTTTTGAAGTATGGTAATAATGATTATATCAAAATTACAACACTTTTTGTATTAACTCTTTTTTACTTATTTTTACACATTTTTAAATTAAACTACAGAATATAAGATAATCGGTCTATATTTTTGTTGAAAAAACTTTTGTAAATTAAGAAATTCTTACTTTAGGGCATCTCCAAGAGCATCCTTTATTTTAGAGTACTCTATCCTCCATTATAGAGTATGAAGTACTCTATATCATAAATCTTCTCCAACAATAAATACTCTATATCATTAAAATATCTATTTATAATTTATTTTGTGAAATTAAAGAATTTAAATAATTCAAGATTTATGTAATATATTATTAAAATGTAAAATTAGTATACACGAATCAATTAATTGACACTGAGATATTTTTTTCAAAGATATTTTATTTATTTGAAATTAAATTGCGAGTCATACAAAATATTTTAATATATGCATACGGATAAATTAGAACGACCATAATAAATATTACAATTACAAAAAATCTAAAAAAAAATAACATAATGAATTAGGAAATGTAATACTCAAAGTTAGATAACTCTTCCCACAAATGGTCGATAAGGGCATCTCGAAGTGCATAGTGAGCCGACTTATCTTTAATTTGACGATGACGTTTTACTTAATTTCAGTCACTTATTTTGATTGTAGATGATATGCTATTTATGTTTTAATGTGTTCAATGTTTGGTAATTGTTGTAATCTTTCATTTTCAAATTATGTAATATTTATTTCGTGTGAGTCATTATCTCGTAATTTAAGGCCTAAATCCTAATTAAAAAAATAAATTAAAGCCAACATGAAAAAAGGCAAACAAAATTAACTAATAAAATGAAATTATATCCTTCACTTTGCTATTTTTATAAATGAAACATATGATTTAACAATTAAAAAAAATATGAAATGACATTTTTATAAATAATACATCCTCTATATCTCACCCTCTATCTACTCTTCATCTTTCAAATTTGAAGGATCAAATCTCGTCCTCCATCCTCCATCCTCCAATTACAATAATCCTTCATTTTTTGGAGAATCCTCCAAAATGAAGGATTGTTGGAGATGGTCTTAAGGCATTTGGAAAAAAATTATATAATTTTTTAATGGTATATTGAAATTAGATTTTTTTTATTTTGGATTGTATAAATTTTTTTTAAGACCTTCTTGCCGCCGCCGCTTGGGATTCTCATTTAGCTGTGTGTTGTCACTCTTTGAAAGGATATGTCATCTCTTTGCTTCTTTCTTTGAAATAAAAAGCTTTTATTTGCTTTAGTTTCTCTCCATCTCATTAATTAGATGGTCATTATTAATTGATGTGTAAGAATTTCATGACACATAGATTTATGGTATATAATTTATAAAATAGTATAAATTAACTTGTGAGAATTGGCTAGGGTTGAAACTTGAAAGAATTTTAGTGTGGTTCCTGTTCATGGAATTTTACACTCTCATATAAGTTTACCTGTCAATTTAGAAAATAAAATTTTGTTTGAATTTAAGTTTTTACCAACTTTGGTTTTGTACTAAACGTATATCCATGATATGGATTAATTGTGTCAATTAAATGATGAGCATGATATCCATGACATGCATTAACTGTCTATTAAATGATGAGCTACACTGTATACACATCATTACACATATTAAATAATTTTTTTAATCTTTGTATAACAATTTTAATTGAAACGAATTGAGTATTAGTTTGAGAAATGTTTGTCTCACTTGTGAGTGAGTGCAAGATTCTTGATATTATCGTCTAGAGATGGTGATATTATTTTGTATCAGGAGTAATTTTTTTTATTAACTGTGATTACTTTAGTTTACTAACCAATAACTTTAATATAAGTTGTGGTTGAAGAAAGCGCACCAAAAGGCATCAGTCATTTCTCCACTATATAAACCACAATTCATCGCCACATTTTCTCTTAGAATACTCTTTCGCCCAATTTTATAGGTTGGGACGTTCATAATCATGCTTTATTTGTTAACAACACATCATTTATATTTTCATAATTTATATCACCATTAATCAATCATTTACATTATTATTATTTCAGTCTTCCATTAATTATAGAAAATTCTCATTATATTTTACGTAGTTGAATTTTAATTTGGGGTGTTATATGAGGCATTTTCTCTACCCCTTCTTAAGCAGGGGCACCTTACATTCTTGAATTGATAACCATATTTCGGCAAACTTAGCCAGCTTCGTCCCTCGGGACCAAACAAGGGGTAGTACAAAAATATTCACTTGTTATCCATCAACTACGTCTTTCGACCTAATCTTAGGCCTTGACTCAACCTCCGTGGACGAACCTTGCCATAAAAGAAATCATAAAATTATTCTAAAAAACTAATAATTATGTATACAAATAAACAAAATTGCTAACATATATTTTGATAATATTTAGATCAATTCAAAATAATAATGTGATATATAAAGTTAACTACTTTGAAATTTTCATCATAAAGTTGATTTAAATGTCATATACATAAAAAAAAAATCAAATATATATAATATAATGTATAAGCTCAATTATTTCAATAAGTAAATTAAACAAAAAATTTCTAAAAGATATTAAAAAAAAGTCAAACTTTACATGTGTAATTGTCTAGAATCAGTGAAAGATATATTGATTCAAATTCATAAATTAAAAAAAATAATCTAAATCAGAAATTAATACAAATCTCATCACCTATGTTAAGTTGACCCTCTAAAAATTGTCGCTTATAGATAATTTATATACCATATGCATCAATATATATATATATATATATATATATATATATATATATATATATGTATGTATGTAAAGAATCAAAAAAACTAGATATTGGTATTTATTATAATAGGAAGAAAATAAGATAAAAATACAAAATATATTAAAGTTATTACAATTAACTGAAAACATGTTACAAAATTTGAATATCTCAATATGCTTGAATTATATTTTTATCAAGTTTAGTAATTAATTAAAAAAATAAAAAAAGAATGTTGAAAATCTGACTTCTGGTGTGGTTTTACTATTTTGGGAAAGTAATAAGTAATCATTTTTTTATTATATAGATGTATAGATTTTCTGTAAACTCTTAATTAACATGTGTTATTTGAATCTTTAAACTCTTAATTAACATGTGTTATTTGAATCTTTAAACACTTATTAGGCTCACACATAGATTAAACCAGATTGACTAAATTTTAATAAATAAATTTGAAATAGGTGTGTCAATTGATATTGTATTTAATAAGATTTATACTTTGAACAAATCATGTAGTATGAAAATGATTTATAGATTAAAAAAAAAAAAACATATTTTTAAATTAGAGATTGCTTTGGGAAAGAATCAAATTTTCAAATGACTTTTTTGTGCATAAAGCATACTTATCATATTAAGAGGAGATATATTATTTTTGATTTCTTTCAAATTGGAGATAATTTTGATTGAAAAAAAAATTATTTCTTTAATTGATCAAAGTTTTTATACATATTAAGAGGTTAATTAATGTTTTTGTATTAAATTAATTGATTAATATATAGAGAGACTATATATAACTTTATACTATATTGTTCAAAATAACTAGCACTAAAAAAACATTTGTACTTGGTAATATGTCTTATTATAATAACCCAAAATGAATTTTTTTATTTTAATTCATATAATGTGATTTACATAATATATATATATATATATATATATATATATATATTACGTCATCTCTTATAATATAATATATACCATATATATTCATAAACAAAATCAATATTTTTGGAAATTGTAAACAAAAAAAAATCAACTAATATGAGAGAAAATAAAAAAAATTATTAATGATATTTCTAATATTAATAAGTGAAAATGAATGGAAAAATATTTGTCATTTCTATTTTAAGGGATAATTGTTATTATTATTATTATTATTATTATTATTATTATTATTATTATTATTATTATTATTATTATTATTATTATCATCATCATCTAAATATGCAAACCTCATGATATGAGTCCCACACATGTTTTTCCATTGTGATACATTTTTTAATTGGATCCATTCCAAAACCACTTGTATTAGGTCCATTCACATGTCATAAAAGATATATAAATCTTTTATCAATGTCTTAATTCTAGTTTCAATATGTGATCTCTCCTTCAAACCTGAGTTTGGCAAAGAAACTTGCAGCTATTCCTCAACATAGTTAAGATAACATGGTTTGAACCCATTTTAAATTTTATATGCTAGCTCCAAGATTAACCATCTCAAGATGTGCCTCAATAAGCTTGACATCTTCATCATACTTCCATTTCTTTTGTTTCTACCACGAAATCTTGTATCTTGAGATTGTGAATTCATTCCTTATAAAATATAATGGAATTTTTTTTTTCTAACCATATCCAACATTATTATAGACAAGAAATTCTATAAATTCATAAACACTACAAAAAAACAAGTGCTAGAAAAGTTACACCAGATATAAAAAAAGTCAATTAATAAAATATTATTTCAAACAAAAATATAGCACACTTATTATTAAACAACTTTATACAAATAGTTCAAAAAATTATTAAAAAAATTCTACATTATTGAATTTAAAATCCTTCTAATTCAAAATTTATTTCTTTGTAATTTTTAGGTATTGAATATGTACTAACTGCATGATCTTTTCTAAAATGTGTCCATGCATTAGAAGGCTATGCGGAAGTAACATGTAACTTCCTTACCTTCATCATTTTCACTACTATCTACTTTTTCTTCTTCTTCAAGATAGTTAACAGTTTTTAATGATAATTACCCATTTCTTACTTTATAAAATATGGAGCAAACAACATACTATGATGATATGATTTTCAATTTTTATAAGATAATAGGAACACTTCTAAAGATGCCACAATAGGTCTTTATCATGCCAAACAATCTTTCAATTACATTTTTAGCAAAAGAGTGTTTTTTTTTTTTAAAGTTCTTCAATTGTGGTAAGGTTGTATCTTTCACTTCAATAATTCAAATGATATTGTTGACTTCTATACAGTGCACGAAATCCTTCACAAGATAATATGAATCTTTGAATATAAATAACTTTGAGTGAGTTTGATCAACATATTTATACAGGGATAATTGCGTAAAATCCCCTTAGGGTTTGGAAAATCAGCGTCAAACCGTCTTGTGCTTTAAAAATTGCGCGAAACTCCCTTGTGATTTTCTAAATATAAGCCGAAATCCTCAATTTTGTTAATGTTAACGGAAGTGCTATCCACACACTCTTCATGCATTTTTTTGTGTTTTTTTCCACTTTTTTTACTAAAAAATGACATATTTACCCTTTTTTACTATATTAAAAGACTAAATCTCTTGGGGGGTTTCTTGCAATTGCAAACACTTCCTTCAAATTTATTTTATACATTAACACATATTTCTTTATTTGCTTTTCTTTATTTATCAATTAAGTTTTTTATAATGTTAATTTTTTATTTAGTTATTTATTTTATTATTATTAATATTAACAGTTGGTAAGTAGGTTTCCTTTTTACATTTGTTTACTTCAATTCATTCTTTTCAATATTAATTTTGATTTACTTATTTATATTATTGTTAGTAATGATATTTATTTCCTTACTTTTATTTTTTTAAGTTTATTTTTATGTTAATTTTTATTTAGTTATTTATTTTATTATTGTTAATGTTAATATTTATTGTTACTTATATTTCTTTCTTTATCTTTTTTTGTAACTAGTTTTTTTTTATATTTTTCTTAATATCAATCTTATCTTTTTAATCTAAAAGCTTCAACAATAGGTTAATTAATAACAATGAAAAAATAACTAAATAAAAAACTAACATTTTAAAAAATGAACTTACAAATATAAAAGTAATGAAATTGATATTATTAATAAGAATAATATAAATAACTAAATCAAAATTAATATTGAGAAAACACCAAAGTAGCTGCTCCCACGCATATGTATGGACATGGTCTAAATGCTCTAAAAGTGCTAGGATCTTGGTATCAACTCGAGTTCCAGTCTTATCTGCAAATAGGGTGCATCCCAATACAAGCCATAAGTAGACCCGAGTAGAACATTCCAAATTTTTTACATCATTTGAGGATGTATCTCCTTCAAACCGAGACCGAAGTCATTCCAATTTCACACTACTGCCTCTAAGACCAGAAAGGGCCTGATTTGCATTTGTTTTAGAAACTCCGAACAACCTACTGAACATTTTATGTCCTCGTTCAGGTATGCTCCTACTTTGTGGTAACATGCCGAGTGTCCACTGACAGGAAGTCTAGTGATACAACGAACGTCATCCAACATGATTGTCATCTCACCGAATGACATGTGAAATGTGTTGGTCTCTGGTTGCCAACGCTCCACGAATGCACATATCAGATTCTTGTTGGGCGTCTTATACGAAGTACACCTCAAGTTTGGAATCTAATTTCTGTCAAGTATCCTGAAGAACTCCGGGTTGAGGTTGTCAAACATCCATGTCTCCATCTTTATCTTGTGGTATCAACACTTCAGGATCGGTCTATTCACCCCATGCCAGATTGCATATGCAATGTGTGTTTTGAAGCTTGGAATCAACTAGGCACTACAAAAATTTCGCACTACGACAATGGTTATTAACCGTTGTAGTAGACCTTTTTTTATGGTTGTGGAAGATGGTGTTATCGTAGAGACCCTGTATACCTCAAGTTTGGAATCAAATTTCTGTCAAGTATCTTGAAGAACTCCGGGTTGAGGTTGTCAAACATCCATGTCTCCATCTTTGTCGTGTGGTACCAACACTTCAGGATCGGTCTATTCACCCCATGCCAGATTGCATATGGAACGTGTGTTTTGAAGCTTGGAATCAATTGGGCACTACAAGAATTTCGCACAACGACAACGACAACGATTGGTACAACGGTAAGCCAACTATGGTATTCCGGTGATATTTTACAACGGTTAATAACCGTTGTCGTTGACCATAACGACAACGATTATGTCTAAGATACTAACCACAACGTTGACACGTCATCATGACACATCATCATTGTGCTGACACATCAGCGTAGCTCATCATAGTGCTGACACGTCAACATACCAAACTATTGCATAGGACACTGACGTCAGCGATGACATCATCATAGCCAATATTGCACGTTATCGTAGCTCATCATAGTACTGACACGTCAGCATACCAAACTATTACATAAGACGCTGACATCAGCGATGACATCATCATAACCAATATTGCACGTTATCGTAGCTCATCATAGTGCTGACACGTCAACATACCAAACTATTGCATAAGACGCTGGCATCAGCGATGACATCACATAGCCAATATTACGCGTTGGCTGGGAATCGAACTCGAGTGCCAAGGTGGTACTCAAACCACTAGACCACTAATGTTTTATCTATTAATATCCTACATGCATTTATTTTATTGACTAATTATATATATATATATATAATTGGAAGATTAATGACTAATTAATATATATTAATTAATATTTATATTATATATATGTATTAATATATATATATATATATATAATTTGAAGATTAATGACTAATTAATATGTTTAATAATATTTAATCTAATTTCATTTTAAGACAATTATAAAATATACTAGTACATATTTTTAATATATTTAATAAAAATACTATTTTTTAAAATTATGAGTTTGTTCATATATATAACATAATATTAATGCAAATAATATAAGATAACATCATAAAATAATTAAACTTTTCAAATTTATGAATTACGTTTTAAAATAATATTTAATTTTAATATTATTATATAATAAATGTTTTGTATTGACCAAGTAATATATGTATGTTTTTTATTTTGAAAAAAAAAATTTATGGTTCAATTAATTAAGTTAAGTTTTTTTTTTTCATATTATTCTTTAAATTAATCTCTTTTATATGTTTTTTTATTTTATAAAATAATTGTTTAAAATAATTTATATTTTTTGTATTATTTTCTAATCAATTTTTTTGTATTATTTTATAATCAATTTCATTTTATCTTATAATTGTTTAAAATAATTTATATTTTTTGTATTATTTTTTGATCAATTGTTTTAAAATAATTCATAATTTTTGAATTATGGTTTAAAATAATTTATATTGTTTGTATTGTTATATAATCAATTCATGATTGCAATTTTTTGTATTGACCTATTAATATATGTATGTATTTTTATTTTGAAAAATAATTTATGGTTTAATTGGTTATTTTAAGTTTTTTAATGTTATTATGTTTTTTGTATTAATTTTAAAACCAAAATCATTTAATCTTTATTTTAATTTTAGAAAACAATTCATAATTTATGAATTACATTTTAAAATAATATATAATTTGTGTATTATTATATAATAAATTTTTTGTATTGACCAATTAATATATGTATGTTTTTTTTATTTTGAAAAATAGTTTATGGTTCAATTAATATATTTAAGTGTTTTTTCATATTATTCTTTTAATTAATATTTTTTATATCATTTTTTTTATTTTATAAAATAATTTTTTAAAATAATTTATGTTTTTTTATTAATTTTAAAACCAAACTCATTCTATCTTTATTTTTATTTTTTAAAAAAATTCATAATTTATGAATTATGATTTAAAATAATATATAATTTTTGTATTATTATATAATAAAGTTTTTGTATTGACAAATTAATATATGAATGTTTTTTTTTTGAAAAATAGTTTATGGTTCAATTAGTTAATTTAAGTTTTTTTATATTATTATTTTAATTGATATCTTTTATTTTATTTTTTGCTTTATAAAATAATTGTTTAAAATAATTTATGTTTTTTGTATTAATTTTAAAACAAAACTCATTTTATCTTTATTTTCTAAAATAGTAATATATGATTTTTGCATTATTATGTAATACAATTTTTTGTATTTTTCAAATTAATATATGTATATTTTTTTATTGTTGTAAAATAATTTATGGTTCAAAATAAAACCAAACTCATTTTATCTTTATTTTCTAAAATAATAATATATATTTTTTGTATTATTATGTAATACAATTTTTTGTATTTTTGAAATTAATATATGTATATATTTTTATTGTTGTAAAATAATTTATGGTTCAATTAGTTAATTTAAGTTTTTTGTCATAATAATTTTTTTCTTAAATTAAATAATTTTAAAATTCTGAATTTTTACAACGGTAGAAAAAAACCATTATGCTTAGTGTTGTAATAAACCTAAAATCCGTACAAAGACAACGGTACTTAAAAACCGTTGTTGTTGTGCGAAAAAATCCACACAAAGACAACGACACTAAAAACCGTTGTCCCAACCGTTATCGTTGTGTGAAAAAATCCACACAAAGACAACGTACTAAAAACCGATGTCCCAACCGTTGTCGTTGAGTGAAAAAATCCGCACAAAGACAACGATACAAAAAACCGTTGTCCCAACTGTTGTCGTTGTGTGAAAAAATCCGCACAAAGACAACGGTACTTAAAAATCATTGTCATTGAGCATATTTTTTCGCACAACGACAACGGTAATCCACGAAAGTGTTGTAATTATCATATACCACAACACAAAATGCTAAAACCGTTGTAAATCCTGTGTTGTTGTTGTGCATATTTCTTGTAGTGGGGGGTCAATGGGTCCACCAGGACAAGGACCCGTCAAAAGCTCATCTTCATCCTCGTCTTCCTCAGCTTGTGTGGCATCCGGGGCTATATACTCTATCAATTAAAGACTAGAAGAAGAAGCAATTAGTTGATTAGTTGGAAGAGAAGATGAAGCAATTGGTTCCTCAGTCGTGAAGGACTTCTCATTCCGACGTCTTCTATTAGAGGTAGTAGGTCTCGTCCTCTTCCTTTGATAAACAATATCCTCTCCTACAATAAATAACGTCTTCTATTAGTCAAAGCTATATTACACAAAAACATAAAGAATTGAGTATGGAAACTAGAAGAGAAGGGATAGGAAAGGGTCTGTTCGACCAATGTCTGTGGAACAAAACATGAGATGTTCGACTACAGTTCGAATACTTTATACCTTGTTCGATTGGTAGTCGAACATAATGCAATAAGTTTGACCAGTAGTCGAACATAACCCAATTTGTTCGACACTTGTCGAACATAACACACCCCGTTCGACAACATGTCAAACACAATACATCTTATTCGACTTATAGTTAAACAAAGTGCACTACAGTTGGTCGATCAGGGTCGAACTGACTGCGTCCAGTTTCCAAAAACATGATATCGCGATTTCATTTTTTTTTCCTAATTCTACCACAACTATACATGTTTTCGCCTAAAACACATCCTAAACATGATTCCTAAATAATTTTCTTCTATTTCAAACAACAAAGGCACAAATTAAACTACATAAATTCAAAAGCATTGTAGAAAAATTTGGAAATTTACTTGAAACTTACTCTTCTTGGTAAGAATCCATTGTAGACAATATTTCAAATCAAACTCACATAAACTTGTTCGATCTTAGGTCGAACAATTTCTTCAAACAAATTTGAATTTGAGAGGGTTGGGTTCTTCTTGTTCTTGCAAAGTTGGTGGGTTAGGGTTTTGTTTTTTAAATTGGGAGGGTTTTTTTTTTGGTGTTGTTGATATGTTGGGGTGTAGTTAGTATATGTGTATATTTTATGTATTATTTTAATTTTTTTAATCAAGGGTATTATTGTAATGTGATGGGGTGTGTTAGAATATTTGTAATGAAATAGATATAATTGTGGGTGTGTTTAGAAAGTAATGGGTGTGGATAGCCGGCCCATAAATAATAGAGGAAAGTATCCATTATACCATAAAAAATATAACTTAATACACTTTATACCATAAAATTTAGTTGTAGGACACTTTCTACCACAAAATATAGTTTATATACACTTTCTACCACATTTTTAGTTCAAGTCAATGGAGAATAGTGCTTCAATTTGACAAGTAACTATTGTTGAATTGATTTGTCCATGCATGCATAAAAAATGTCCTACTATTTATGTGGTATACAGTCGAAATAAATGTCCTACTATTTATTGCCCATGCTTGCAACTATTACACCCAATTTTTTTGTTTTTTTGTTCTTAATATTTACTGTGAATTCACATGCATTTTGTACTGTTTATTCACTTTATACGTGTTGGTCCCAAGTGGTATCCGAGGTTCAAAGGGGGGGTGAATGAACCTTGGTCGATTTTGAAAATCTGATTAAAACTTACTGTTCTGCAAGTTACTTGAACTTGCAGTGCCAGTCAATTACTGCTTACAACACTAGAATGCAGTGTTGCACGCTGTAACTTAGAGTTTTATACGCAGCGGAAAAATAACGATTTTAAGACACAAGGCTGGTTTTCTCAAATATGATCATTTTCAAAACATTTTATGCTTTATGACAGAGAAAGATATAAAAGATAAAGCGTAGATAAGAAAGCAATAAAACACTTATGGCTTATAGTGTTTCGAATGTGGTGTAATCCTTCTATGTCCACTCTACTGCTACCTCGAGCAGGAACTTTGTTAAGCAAGATTGAATTACAGGACACTAGCAATCTATCAACTTACATAGCTAAACACCTAATAGAGTCCAGCGTACACACAACAACTGCAAACTCTAAAGGCAAACCCACACAGGGTTTCAAACTCCCACACAGGGAAGCTGCCTAAAACATAGACAATAATTCAAACAACAAGGTTCTCTCCTATCAACTGTTGGACACCTAAAAACAACCTAAGCATACAACAACAAGGTTAAAAAGTATATAAATTTATTCTTCAACTGGTACGGTGAAGTGAGCTTCTGAATCCTTCAAAGGATCTTTCAGCTTTGAACTTGCTTCACT
The DNA here is from genome assembly GCA_946896805.1 of Scutellaria galericulata. Classification (NCBI taxonomy): domain Eukaryota; kingdom Viridiplantae; phylum Streptophyta; class Magnoliopsida; order Lamiales; family Lamiaceae; genus Scutellaria; species Scutellaria galericulata. Next base: position 7,756,583 of record OX335798.1, on the reverse strand, counting down.
TCACAGAGGTTGAGTGACTGAAATTGAGAGTAAACTTGAAAGAGTATAGCTTGAATGCTTGAGAGGTTTTGCGCAAATGTTTCAGTTGTTGCTTCAGGGTTGCTCATCCTCTATTTATACTTGTAGAGAAGATATCCGTTGAAGGAGATATCTTTCATTTTGAATTTAAGTGTACTTGATCAAAGGCATGGCTTGCATTTAATGAGTCTTAACTTTTCTTTCTGGAGCATTTAATGCGGTGGTTGCAGCTCGCAACTTTCTGCAACGCGTCAGTCCACGTGGCGTCTTGGCATTGGCTCCGTGTCTGCCACTTTGATCTTCTCTAGAACGACTCTATTTATTCTTGCTTGGATCTTCATTCCTCGTACTGCATTTACCCTTCCTCGGATTGCAGGATACTTATTCTGTTTGTCATTGGCGTTGTTGACTGTTTGAGTAGTAGGCTTCGCGTTGTATCCTAGGTCTGCTTGCAATTGTTCGTCCTTTACAGTGCTGCTGTAACTTAGACCTTCTTGCAGTATCTTCGTACACTACTGTTGTATCTTTTCCTGCAGTATTCCTGTAACTTATTCTTGCAGCTATGCTGCATGCCGTTCTTACTTATTTTGCTGCAATGCTATAACTGCCTTCTTGCAGTGTTGTTGTATCTGTTTTCTTGCAACAACTTCGTTCTGAAATCTTCGACACAGCATTGTCTGCATGTATACCATCTTTCATCTTCTATAACTAGACTCAATCCTAGTCTATGTTTTCACGTAAACATTGTGAAAGAATGGGGTACTCAAACTTCCTGTTACATACTTGGTTTGTCTGATCAAAATCTAAACACTGAAATCCTAACAATTTCCCCCTTTTTGATGATGACAAAACCATTACATAATTGCGTTCATGAAGAAGGTTTTTACAAAGCATAAAATCATATTTCAACAGGATTACATGTATGATAAGCTTTGAGAAATAAAATCTAATCCTGGATTACATATATTGATTATTGTTGAAACAGGGACCTTCTTGTAGATGTTTCATTTGGTCTTCTTTCAACAGTCCTTCTTTCTTGCTCTGCTCTTTCTCTTGAACCTTTCTACCAGTCTCGAATGGACTCCTGATAGGATTCTTCAAGTATCTCCTGAAACTTTGGTATCTGAATCCATCTCAGCCAGAAGTCCTCACAGTAAGACACTATATGGCCTTGCTTTACTAGGTCTATATAGTAATTTTGGATTTCAAGCTCTCCAGCCCTAGTAAGCTCTTCTTATCTTCTCAGTGCAGTTTGACAGGTTTGAAATCTAGTGAATTTACCCTTTCTGCACAGAAATCTGAAGTTTCTGAGATACTCGGATCTCTTGTACAACGTGATTGCTTCGTAGGATGGATTCCTATCTGTAGGCAACTTGACTGCCTTGAAGATGTTTAAACTCCAGACCATGTTCTCTCATTCGGACCTCTAATCTATCAACACTGAAACTTCAACAGATATGTTGTCCGTGTCAAGACGTGGAATTTCTTGAGGGGGATATTGGTAGAGGTTTTTGTCAAAGATTCTCCCATCACCAATCATTCCAAGCCTTTGCATCCAGGCATATTCTTCTTTTTCAGCTCTAGTTCTCTCCACCCTCTGAACAGCCATTTTCTCGTTGTAATGCCTTTCAGTCTCGGCTCTGCTCACCCTCTTTCTTGAGTCTTGTTGTTGGCTCTCTCTCTTTCTCTCTCTTTGTATGATGAGAAGAGGGAGGTGATGCATCTTTGCTTGCAGCACTACTGTATGCAGCGTCTGCTGCTGATCTGCTTGCAGCAACTACACCACCAACTCCTCCTTCATCATCTTTTCTCCATCTTTTTGGAGAAGGAGCGTCAGTAGTAGCAGATGATCCAAACTTCTTCCTCCTCCTGCTTAGAGGCTAGTCATCATCTTTTTCTTCACCTTCTTTCTCCCAGAGCTCCGGTATCTATTTTGAAATCCTTCCCCCTTTTTGGCATCATCAAAAGCCAGGGGTGGAGCAGGGGCATTTGGAACCACTTTAGATCGTGGTCTTCTTTCAGGTGCTGGGGCTTCCCTGGATCCTTGGGTATACTGAGGGAATGCATTCACCATAATGTTCATCAGTTCTCCTACGATCAACTCCAAGTTCCCCAATCGATCGTCGACACTTCTGGTTCTTCTAGATTGATCGGTTACATGGTCCAGAAGTGTCTCTAGCACCATGGAGTGAGTGTGCAGCCTGTCCGATGATGTTTCTACATGTCGCTTGCAGAGATTGACTTCAGCTCGGGTGCTTGCAGCTTCTCTTGATCATTTCAGGAAGTGCTTCAACATCTTTCTTGAAGCAGGACATGGTTTCAGCGTGGAAATTGGCGCCGACCATCATGCTGTTCTGCATGTTAGACTCATGATCCTGAAGAGCATGAAGCAGGTGTCTAACAGCAGTAACTACCCTGTCAATCGATTCATCAGGGATCAGGCCTACATTCCGTCTTTGAGAGGCAGCAGCCGATGCAACATAAGGAACTAAAGCTCTTGGTGGTTGCGATGCATCATGCCTTGGAGCCTCTGGCTCAACTTCTTCATTCTCATCCTCATGAGGGCAATAAGGGACTTGGGCAGCCTGAGGTGGGATTTTCTTCAACAACTTCTTCCTCTTCATCGGATGATATCGTTACTGACACATCGCCAATATTTCCATATTTAGCTCGGTTGCGGTCAGCCATCCTCTAGAGGAATTCAGCATACTCAACTTCCTCAGTAACCTTTGCTGCTGTAACCTGGGTAGGTTCTTTTGAGTGTGCAGCAGCAGCAGCATCAACCTCCTCATGAGGTGTCTCTAGCTGTTGAGCGGTTACCTTAGCTTCTCCTCGAACATCCTCTAAGGGTACTGTCTCAACAGTCGCCCCTTCAGAGGTCTTCTCACCCTCAGAGAGTGTTGTCTGAATAACAGCCTCGTCTGAGGTCTTCAGAAAGGACCCATCTCCTCGGCTGGTCCTGTAACCTCGACAGTCTCTGCTGCAAGAATGGGTTCTTACAGCTCTTGTTGGTTTCTTGCAGCTTCCACTGTATGCAGCACTGAAAACTCAATTGCTGCAAGAATCTCAGCCTCCACCCTTCCTGTTTCTTCTGCAGATTCTGATAGGGTGGCTATTTGTTATACTGCTGTCTTTGCCAATACAGGGAGTACCGCCTTTGCAACTTCCTTCGTGGTCGCATCATCGGTAATCTCAGCAATGTCAAAGAGAACATCTCTGATGATGGCGGTTGGTTCCCCCTGAGTATCTGTAATGTCATCAGGAACGGTGTGCACCGGGAAATCGCTGTAGTCCACCAGTTGAGGTTCATCCTCCTCCAAAGAATCAAGCGTGACTATGTTGGAGAGGCCTTCAACCATTTGCTCATATGCGGAGGAGTTTGAATTGTGATGGCTTGAGCTTCCTTCTCCCCGCATCCTCATAGGAGTGTGCTGCATCCTTGTCTCCTTGACACTTGCTTGCAGCGCCTGTTGCAGCATGGCTTCATCAACCTGCTCCACTCCTAGAGTGTCGATTTGCTCTTGCACAAATGCGACGTCATCGCCCCTCCTCACAGCCTCTGTAGCCGGGGCTAGGAAGATTTGAGCATCTTCCATTGCTGCTTTCATCGGCAGCTCTGTAGAGTGGGATTCTGCAAGAGCTTTGCCCTTTCCTTTGTCCAGTGCTCCCTGAGCAGCAGTGCTTCTTGATCGATCTTGCACCATTGCTGCATACTCAGGTTGCAGGAGCGTCAGAATATCTTCTGAATTGGCCCACTCCAGGACTGCTTGCTCCACAGAAAGGAAATCCTTCAATTGCATCAAGATTTCCCCCTTGGATAGTCTCATCTTCCTCCAGAGACTGTATAGCTCCTCCATATTTCTAGCAGCTGGGAAGGTTGGATCGAGCACAGACTGAATAGCTTCAGGGTCGTGCGAAGAAGCTAAATCATCAGCCCCTTGTAGACTAGCTTCTTCATCTGGCTGAACCCTTTGCTGATGTGACTCATCCACAACAGCAACTCCTGAGTGACTTGCAGTAGAGAGTTGGGAATTAGCAGCTGTAGCAGCCTTCTTCTTGCTACGCGGGGCCCTCCTGGCCAGGGGTGTGTCATCATCTGAGGACGAGGACTCAAGTTCACGTTCTACCCTCCTTGGTGTCTCATTGATGACGGGAAAAGGATTTTCATTATTATTATCATCATCTTCACCCCCGCTGCCTGTAACTTCATCTTGCAGTACCAAGGTTGCATTCTTTTTGTCTTTGGTTTTCTTCCATGCAACCCCAGCAGCAGCTGTCTTCGGTTGGGTCTTACCCTTTTTTTTCTCTCCAAGATACTTCCCAACGGGAATGGGGATGGGAGCTGCAAGCTGAAGGCCTAGCTTGCAGAGTAGAGAGCAAATGGTGATTCCATAGCTCCTCCTTCGTGTGCTCTTCTCTGCTTTCTCCCATAATCTCTTCAAGATGAACCTTGCCCAGTTCATCTTTTCTCCGGCTATGATGGCAGACATGATCCAGAACCGGAGATCTGTGCATTTGTCGTAACTCTCTGTTCTGCCTTCAATGGAGTACACGCAGATATCATGGAGCAATTCAAACTCAGGTTTGAAGAGTTTCTTCGAGGTGCTTCTCTTGATCTCTGCCCCTGCATCTCTAACTCTAAAGAGATCCCATATCTCTTGAGCGTTGCCTTCCCCATATGTCGCAAGCTAACTGGGGGTCAGGCCTCTAGACGAGATGCTGAAAGTGGTGGCTATATCTCTGATGGTTAGAGACATTTCTTCTTCATCTGCATCCATCTTGAACAGGATGCAGTTCCTCTCCTCTGAAGTTCTAACAAAGGTATAGAACATTTGAACTGATTCTACTGAGAATCCGGCGTATGTGGTGGTTAACAACCCTAGGATTTGGGTCCGTTCAAGCACGTCAAAAATCTTACGGATGACGGAGTTGTCGTACAACCCAGAAGCATAAATGTGCTCCTGGTTGATTAAGCGTCCTTCCAAGACTGTGGTTTGACGAGCCGCCATTGATGAAGATTTGAGAAATTGGGACTTAGGGATTTTTGTGAAGAAAGTAACCTTCTCTTTGTGATGAAGGCGAACTAAAATTTGAAAATGAGAAGTTTATAGGGTTATGGAGAATATCAAGGGACGTGTAGTAAGATCGATAGTTGAGATTAAAAGGATGGAAATGATCTTACGGTCTTTAGAAAAAGACGGAGGGGTCAAATCGTAAATAATCATGACTTGCGCAGACGTGGGCTCTGACTGTGCCTCTCCGACTTCTGTGCTGTAAGGATAAAAGATGCAGCGCTGTTTGAACCCAGCGCTGTATGCAGACGCAGCTTACAGCACTATACTTGCAGCTTCTCGCAAGCATGTAGATATTCCCCCTGGGCTTTTGCATTTTTTTTCACTCATAATTTCAGAATTCCCAGCTCGTTTCTAAGCATAGAATACCTCGATTCACTTAGTGGTTTAGTGAATATATCTGCCAGCTGGAGATCTGTATGAACTTTCTCAAGTACGACATCTTTCTTTTCCATGTGATCTTTAATAAAGTGATATCGTATATCGATATGCTTTGTTCTTGAGTGAAATACAGGATTATTGGTAATTGCAATTACACTCGTATTATCACAGAGAATTGGAGTCTCTTTTTCTTCAATCCCATAATCTCTTAGTTGCTGTTGTATCCAGAGAATTTGCGCACAACAACTTCCTGCTGCAACATATTCTGTTTCTGCTGTAGATGTTGCAATCGATGTTTGCTTCCTGCAGAACCATGAAACAAGTCTATTTCTCAGAAATTGACAAGTCCCACTGGTGCTCTTTCTATCAATCTTGCAGCCTGCATAATCTGAGTCAGAGTATCATTTGAGCTTGAATCCTCCTATATTGGGATACCATAGGCCTACTTCCTGAGTTCCCTTCAGATACTTGATAATTCTTTTGACAACTGAAAGATGCGACTCCTTTGGTGCTGCTTGGAATCTTGCACAGACTCCAACTGCAAACATGATGTCTGGCCTGCTTGCTGTAAGATACATCAAGGATCCTATGAGCCATTTGTAGTTCGTGATATATATATCTTTACCATCTTCATCTTTGTCAAGGCTTATGGATGTAGATATAGGAACAGATGTTGTTGACCCATTCTCCATACCAAACTTCTTGATGAGTTCTTTTGTGTATTTGACCTGGCTGATGAAGGTTCCTGCAACCAGCTGCTTTACTTGCAGCACTAGAAAGAAATTTAATTCTCCCATCATACTCATCTCGAATTTCGATTGCATCAGATTGGAGAACTTCTCACACAACTCTTTGTTGGAGGATCCAAAGATGATATCATCCACATATATCTGTACAAGAAGTATACTATCTCCATCCTGTATCCTAAACAGAGTTTTGTCTACTGTTCCTTTCTTGAAGCCATTTTCCAGCAGATAGAGAGATAAGGTGTCATATCAAACTCTTGGTGCTTGCTTGAGTTCATACAGGGCTTTGTGTAACCTGACACATTCTCTTCTCTTTGATCTTCAAAACCTGGAGGTTGCTCTACATATACTTCCTCTGTAAGAATACCATTAAGGAATGCACTCTTCACATCCATTTGATATACCTTGAAATTCATGTGAACTGCATATGCCAGAAAAATCCTTATGGCTTCCAACCTTGCTACTGGAGCAAAAGTTTCATCAAAATCAATTTCTTCTTCCTGGCAATATCCTTTAGCAACTAATCTTGCTTTGTTCCTCACAACGAGTCCAAATTCATCTAGCTTGTTCTTGAAGACCCATTTTGTTCCAATAACTCTTTGATGAGTTGGTCTTGCAATTATTTGCCAAACTTAATTTCTTTCAAATCCATTTAGCTCTTCTTGCATGGTTTGTACCCAGTTGCTATCTTGTAGGGCTTCTTCAACATTTTGGGCCTCTGTTTGAGATATGAAGCATGCAAACATTGCTTCATGATGAATGAACCTTCTTGTCCTTACTCCTATGGATGGATCTCCAATGATAAGATCCCTAGGATGATTCCTTAGCCATGTCCTGCCAGGTTAAAAAACATGTATAGGTCTAGGTTGCTCCTCATGTTGCTGTAAGATTGGAGGTTCTGCTGCTGTAAGATTATATGTTGCATCTAGAAGTGCAACTTCTTCTTCTTTGTCTTCTCCTGTATGCAGAACTCCTTCAACATATGGAATATCGTTTTCTTTCCTTGGAGCTGTATCCTCAGCAGGTTCTTCTAGTTTATTTGTGTCACAATGTGGTTCATCAAATACCACATGGATTGACTCTTCAACCACTAAGGTTCTCTTGTTAAAGACTCTGAAGGCTCTACTTACAGCATAGTATCCTAAGAATACTCATTCGTCTGATTTTACATCAAAGGTTTTTAGATGCTCTTTTCTATTGTTGAGGATATAGCACCTGCATCCAAAGATATGCAAATGTGAGACATTTGGTGTATATCCATTCCAGAATTCATAAGGGGTTTTGTCTAGATCCTTGTTGATTAGATATATGTTATGTGTATAGCATGCAGTGTTGGTTGCTTCAGCCCAAAATCTCTTGGGTATTTCTGCTTCTGCTATCATTGTTCTTGCTGCTTCCTTCAGTGTTCTATTCCTCCTTTCAGTTACACCATTCTGTTGAGGTGTTCTTGCAGCAGAGTATTCCTGACGAATACCATTGTCAGAACAGAATTTCTCAATGAATTTGTTTATAAACTCAGTTCCTTTGTCTGATCTGATCTTCACAATGCTCAAGCTCTTTTCATTTTGAATTTTCTTCATTAGGTCAAGTAGCTTGATTTGAGTTTCTGATTTCTTAGCAAGGAATATGGTCCATGTGTATCTGGAGTAGTCATCTACTACCACAAGTGAGTACTTCTTCCCGCTCATGCTTACTGGTTCTACTGGTCCAAAGAGGTCCATATGTAGAAGGTCTAGAATCCTGTGAGATGACTTCTGCAACTTGTCCTTGAATGAGCTTTTTACTTGTTTTCCCTTCTGACAAGCTCCACATATATTTTCCTTTATGTATGCCACATTCAGCAATCATCTTACAAGGCCTTTTCTTGCTAGCTTGTTGATTGTCTTGAAGTTCAGGTGGCTTAATCTCTTGTGTCATAGCCAGCTCAGGTCTGGTGGACTTTTCACAATGAAACATGTTGGATGAATAGAAGAGTTCCAGTCTGCAAGATATATGTTTCCTCTTCTTGTTCCTGTAAGATTGACTTCATTTGATGTACTATCCTTGATTAAGAACTTGTTGAGGTTGAACTCCACTATGTATCCTTTGTTACAGAATTGACTGATGCTTAGAAGATTGTATCTGAGGCCTTTCACATAGGATACATCTTTGATCTTTACATTTCCTTTGACTAGGCATCCACTTCCTTTTGTGCTTCCTTAGGAATCATCTCCAAAGATGATCTTTGGTCCTTTGCATTCTTGGAAGTCTTTCAGAGCTTCTTTACTGCATGTCATGTGCCTTGAGCATCCACTATCTATGTACCATACATCGTTGCTGCAACCTGACACTAAAACCTGCAACCAATTCAAGCAGATTTAGGTACCCATTTTTGTAAGGGTCCTTTGAGGTTAGTTACTTTGGGAATCCATACTTTCTTAACAGTTAATGTTTTGCTGTAAGATTTGTTAGTTCTCTGAATGTATGTCGTTTTGTTTTTAAACTGCTTAAAGGTTGTGTGTGCAGAAACTAAAAATGTGTTACCAACACCCTTGTGGTGCGGTCTTCCACCATACTTCCCTTGAGTATATCCTCTTTGAGGTTTAGATATATAAGTCTTAGTATAAGTGGGGAACTTCCTCTTGTGCTGCAACTTTGTGGGTTGTTGCATCTTCTTGCTGCTTACAACAGATAGCTTCTGTTGCAGCCAGTTCTTAGATGCAGGCTTACTTCCTACAACTGAGCATTGGGATTTATTCCCCTTATCCATCAATGCTGGTTTGTTCAAGATTTTTTTTTTAGTTACAGGGTAACTCATTCTCCATTGAAGTTTCAGCTTGAACAAAATTTACAGCCTTGGATGAATTTGCTGTATTCTGAGAGGTGTGAGTGTTGTAACCTATGCCCGATTTTTCAAATGGGCTTCTACTTTGACTTATGCACTCCCTTGCATCCTTAGCTGATTTGCTAAATGTTCTGATCGTGGACTACAAGTTCTCCTTCTCAGTTTCTAGCTTAGTGACCAGCAGATTTAGCCTTGAGACCTCCTTTTGTAGCTTACTGCACCTTGAGTTATCAGACTCACATGTAGCGAGCATTTTAGCAATATCTATATTTTTACCTCTAAGGATCTCATTGTCAATCTTTAGATTTTCATTCTCAACTTTCAGCTCCTCATGGGTTGAGTTAATCTATTCAAAATCACTCATGATCCTCTTTAAAGAGTGGATCATGTTCAGCTCCTCTTTTTTTGGTATGGACAGCGGTTGGTAGGTTACCTCTTCTTCATCATTGTCCTCGTAGTTGTTTGCCATCAGACATATCAGTGCTTCTTCATCAGAAGATGAGGTTTCATTGTCGTTGTCAGAGGATTCTACAACTTTCAGTTTCTCATTTGAGATTGTTGTATCCTTGGTCTTCTCCATCTCTCCAATGAGAGCTCGAAGCTTGTGTCTATCCTCTCTTCTCTTTTCTCTCTTTTGTTCTCTCTCTCCTTCAGGGTATTTGTGCACTGTTGGGTGTGGACAACTTCTGGCATAATGTCCAGGCTTCCTGCAGTTATAGCACAAATCAAGATCAGTTGTATTTGATCAAGGAGTGGGGGATACCTGAGGAGGTGGATGACTTCTTCTGAAGTCATTCCTCTTATTGAGGTTGGTGTTGTTGCTCTTCATGAATCTTCTAAATTTCTTTAGAAGAAGAGCTATATCCTCTTCAGCGTCTTCTACTGCAACCTCTGATTGCTTGCTACAACTGGTGGTTGTTGTATCTTTAGGTCCTCTGGAAATTAGCGCTGTAACTTTGGAGCTCGATTCTTCTATCTCATTTCTTCGTCTGTTGATATCGTATTCGAAAGCTTTAAGGTCGGAGAATAGATCAAATGTACTCATGGATTTCAAATCCATGGACACTCTCATGGCAGTGGTCTTGCTATCCCACTCCGCGGGCAGGGCTCTAAGCACTTTCATGTTCTTCTCATTTTGAGTGTAGTGCTTGCCCAGAGCTCTAGTTCATTCACAATGGATGTGAATCTTAAATCTAGTTGCTCAAGAGTCTCTTCATTCTTCATCTCGAAGAGCTCAAATAGTTGGGTGGCGTTGGAGATCTTATTATCTTTAGTGAGCTCTGTCCCCTCACATATTTGTTCCAACTTTTCCCAAATTTCCTTGGACGTTCTGCAAGTTTTGACTTTGCTGAATGTGTCTTTATCCAAGGTGATGAATAGAGCATTCTTGGCCACGTTGTCTAGGTTGGCTCTCTTCTTATCTTCATTATTCCATTCTTCTCTTGGTTTGACCAGGAAATTGGGTGGTGGTTGTGCTTCTTCTTCCATCTCTCTACCGAGCATGGGGTTCACCTTCATAGGGACAATCGGTCCTTCGGTGATGACCATCCACATCTCATCATTCATCGCTGAAAGATGTGCCTGCATTCTTATCTTCCAATCGTCATATTCCTCTATGGAAAACATAGGTAACTTATGATTAGAAGAATCCATGATATGCTGTAAGAATGAGATTTTAAGGATGCAGAGAAAACAGCGAGACAAAGGTGGATCTGGGTAGGTGACCAGACAAGTTGGCTTTTAACCCAACTCACTTTGATACCACTTATTGGTCCCAAATGGTGTCCGAGGTTCAGAGGGGGGTGAATGAACCTTGGTCGATTTTGAAAATCTGATTAAAACTTATTATTCTACAAGTTACTTAAACTTGCAGCGCCAGTCAGTTACTGCTTACAGCACTAGAATGCAGTGCTACACGCTGTAACTTAGAGTTTTATACGCAGTGGAAAAATAACAGTTTTAAGACACAGGCTGGTTTTCTCAAATATGATCCTTTTCAAAATGTTTTATGTTTTATGATAGAGAAAGATATAAAAGATAAAACGCAGATAAGAAAGTAATAAAACACTTATGGCTTATAGTGGTTCGAAAGTGGCGTAATCCTTCTACGTCCACTCTACTGCTACCTCGAGCAGGAACTTTGTTAAGCAAGATTGAATTACAGGACACTTCTAACAATCTATCAACTTACAAAGCTAAACACCTACTAGAGTCCAGCGTACACATAGCAACTGCAAACTCTAAAGGCAAACCCACACAGGGTTTCAAACTCCCACATAGAAAAGCTGCCTAAAACTTAGACAACTATACAAACAGCAAGGATCTCTCATATCAACTTGTTGGGTCCCAAGTGGTGTTCGAGGTTCAGAGGGGGGTGAATGAACCTTGGTCGATTTTGAAAATCTATTAAAACTTTACTGTTCTGCAAGTTACTTGAACTTGCAGAGCTAGTCAGTTACTGCTTTCAGCACTAGGATGCAGTGCTGCACGCTGTAACCTAGAGTTTTATACGCAGCGGAAAAATAAAGGTTTTAAGACACAAGGCTGGTTTTCTCAAATATGATCCTTTTCAAAACGTTTTATGCTTATGACAAAGATAAATATAAACGATAAAACGCAGATAAGAAAGCAATAAAACACTTATGGCTTATAGTGGTTCGAAGGTGGTGTAACCCTTCTACGTCCACTCTACTGCTACCTCGAGTAGGAACTTCGTTAAGCAAGATTGATTTACAGGACACTCCTAACAATTTATCAACTTACAAAGTTAACCACCTACTAGAGTCCAGTGTTCACACAGCTCCTGCGAACTCTAAAGGCTAACCCACACAGGGTTCACACTCCCACACAGGGAAGTTGTCTAACACCTAGACAACTATATGAACAGCAAGGATTTCTCCTATCAACTGCTCGACACCTAAAACAACCTACGCACACAACAACAAGGTTAAAAAGTATATCGATTTGTTCTTCAACTAGTGCGGTGAAGTGACCTTCTGAATCCTCCAAAGGATCTTTCAACTTTGAACTTGCTTCACTTCATAGAGGTTGAGTGATTAAAACTGAGAGTAGACTTGAAATATAACTTGAATGCTTGAGAGTTTTTGCGCAAATGTTTTCAGTTCATCAGTAGTTCAGTAGTCAGCTTCAGGGTTACTCATCCTCTATTTATACTTGTAGAAAAGATATCCATTGAGAGAGATATCTTCCATTTTGAATTTAGAGTACTTGATCAAAGATATGGCTTGCATTTAATGCGACTTGACTCTTTTTCTTGAAGCATTTAATGCGACTTGACTTTTCTTTCTGGAGCATTTAATGCGGTGGTTGTGGCTTGCAGCTTTCTACGGCGCGTCAGTCCACGGGCATCTTAGCATTGGCTCCGTGTCTGCAACTTTGATCTTCTCTGGAACGGCTCTATTTATCCTTGCTTGAATCTTCGTTCCTCGTACTGCTTTTATCTTTCCTCAGATTGCAGGATACTTATTATGTTTGTCATTGGTGCTGTTAACTGATAGAGTAGTAAGTTTCGCGCTGTATCCTAGGTCTGCTTGCAGCTGTTTGTCCTTTACTATGTTGCTGGAGCTTAGACCTTCTTGTAGTATTCTTGTATCTTTTCCTTGTAGCGATGCTGCGTACAGTTCTTGCTTACTTTGTTGTAAGCTGTAATTACTTTCTTGTAGTGTTGCTGATTCTGCTTTTTTACAGCAGCTTCATTCTGAGCTATCAATACAGCATAGTGTGCATGTATACCTCCATGTTTCTATATAAAACAAGACTCAATCCTGGTCTATGTTTTCACTTAAACATTGTGAAAAATGGGGTACTCAAACTTCCTATTACATCCTTGGTTTGTCTCATCAAAATCTAAACACTGAAATCCCAACACAACTGTTTGACACCTAAAAACAACCTAAGCACACAACAACAAGGTTAAAAAGTATATAAATTTGTTCTTCAACTAGTGCGGTGAAGTGAATTTCTAAATCCTTCAAATGATCTTTCAGCTTTGAACTTGTTTCACTTCACAGAGGTTGAGTGCCTGAAACTGAGAGTAGACTTGAAAGAGTATAGCTTGAATGCTTAAGAGTTTTTTAGCAAATGTTTCAGTTGTTGCTTCAGGGTCGCTCATCCTCTATTTATACTTGTAGAGAAAATATTCGTTGAAGGAGATATCTTCTATTTTGAATTTAAGTGTACTTGATCAAATGCATGGCTTGCATTTAATGCGTCTTGACTTTTCTTTTTGGAGCATTTAATGCGGTGGTTGCGACTCGCAGCTTTCTACAGCGCGTCAGTCCACGTGGCGTCTTGGCATTGGCTCCATGTCTGCCACTTTGATCTTCTCTGGAACGGCTCTATTTATTCTTGGTTGGATCTTCGTTTCTCATACTGCATTTACCCTTCCTCGGATTGCAAGATACTTATTCTGTTTGTCATTGGCGCTGTTGACTGTTTGAGTAGTAGGCTTCGCGCTGTATCCTAGGTCTGCTTGTAGTTGTTCGTCCTTTACAGTGCTGTTGTAACTTAGACCTTCTTGCAGTATCTTCGTACACTACTGTTGTATCTTTTCCTGTAGTATTCCTGTAACTTATTCTTGCAGCTATGCTGCATACCGTTCTTACTTACTTTGCTGCAATGTTGTAACTACCTTCTTGCAGTGTTGTATTTGTTTTCTTGCAACAGCTTCGTTCTGAAATCTTTGACACAACATTGTCTGCATGTGTACCTCCATCTTTCATCTTCTATAACTAGACTCAATCCTAGTCTATGTTTTCACATAAAAATTGTGAAAAAATGGGGTACTCAAACTTCCTGTTACATACTTGGTTTGTCTGATCAAAATCTAAACACTGAAATCCCAACAATACGTTTATGTAATGTTGATAAACTCAGTAAGAAATTATCGTACAACAATTTTTCATATACAAAATTCCCCCTAAAATTTTTTTGACATTTTGGCACTTGGAAGGTTTGAAGAATTATTGTTGAAATAAAAAAGGTATGTTTAATAGTTAAACGAGGATTATTAACATAATCCGCGTTTAACCCTATTTTTTTTTCTAATTTTATGGTTGAACGTGAATTAGAGGGTTAAACGTTGATGATTTGCTTAATCCACATTAAACCCTTTTATTTTGATTAAATTAGTGTAAAACGTGGACGTATTTCCTAAATTTTTTCGAAAAAAATAGGGTCAAATGTGGATTATGTCCATGTTTAACCCTAAAATTGTCGAATCATATGGTTAAACATGTATTATTGACTTAATCCACACTTAACCCTATTTATTCGAATTAAATAGGGTTAAACGTGGATTATTCCAATAATCCACGTTTAACCCTATTTTTTCGAAAATAAATGGGTTAAACGTGGATTATTCCACTAATCCACGTTTAACCCGTCCTTGGTATCCCACGCACGCATAGCGCCCCGTCATGGGGTATGCACGCGCTCAGCGCCCCAACACCCGGCGCGCGAGCGCTCAGTGCCTCGACACCCGTTGTGTGCGCGCATTTGAATAATCGGGCTTTAATAATTAAAACAACATAATTTAATAATCCCCGTTTAATAATTTATTAATTATTTTAATGACGAAAATTTTATTTATTTATTAGGTTAATTAATTTTGTTACAGGTTTAATTTTATTTAATATAGGGTTAAATGATTTATTTTGTTAAGAAGGAAAACCCACTATTAATTATTTATTTTGTTCATAAGGAAAATTATTATGTACCTATTATTTATTTACAATAGTTATAATCTTTATGTGTACATTAGTATATATCTTTTACAATATTACAGGAAGATTTCGTGACGAATTATTATTTAGTTATAATAACATAACTATATTAGGATGTAAGTATATTAGTGTATAAGTTATAGTATATTAGTGTATAAGTCATACGAAGATTAATTATAGTAAAATTAGTGTATAAGTTAAACGAACAGTAATTATAAATTAGTTTTAAAAATTTAATTATAAGAACATCAAACGTGAAATGAATATTATTACGTATATAGATTAGTTATGTCAACGTGAATTAATTTTTTGGTACAGTCACTCCTATAGTAAATGGAATATTGTGATGCACAGTAGTGTTGTGGTGAAAGTTTATTTAGTATATTAAAATTAATTGGCTTTGGATTTATTATGTTCAGACTTTAGTAGTTTATTATTTAAATTATTTATTGTTTTACGAGTGGAAAATAATTAATCCGCTTTATTTGTTTTGTTTTATTTATTTTGTTATTTATTATGTGTTTCATAATACTCACAAATATGAATGTTTTTTTTTTGCAGTATCCACAAAAAATGACTTCTCCAGTTATTGTATGATATGGAGGCTACTGGAAAGGTTTAGAATACACCAACGGTTTTGAAGAGGTCATTCACCTTCGTGAAATTACATTATTTGATTTAATGTCTTCCATTCATGATGTTGTGGGTGCCGACATGATACAATAGGGATATGTGTTGCACACACTAGTGGAAACTGAAGGAATGGTGAAGAAGATAAACACAAAGAATGGAAGAGTTTTGCAACGAATATTGTCAATGATAGAAGACGCTCTTGTTGTTTTTGTTTCTTTGGCGAGTGTTAATGTTAGATTATCCGATGTTGTCGTGTCTCCGAAGACTCAAAATACACCCCCGGGAGGTGGATCATCTTATTCCGAACATCCGGAACAACATATCACTATGGATAAGCAAAATCAACGATGTGGGTTAGGTAGTGGTCCGTTTACATCTAGCTATCAGGATCCAAACTCAAGTGTGTATACCGACCCAAGTCACTATTTTTCATCTATTCTCTTTGGACTACAAGTCGACGAGGGATTTCATGCAAGATGGGCAATACCCATCGACAATGATAATACACGTTTTGGGACTTCTTCGGGAATGTAGTGGGATCCTTCACCACCAAAGCATGATCGAAATGACTTCGGTGGCAGACTGGACTTAAACAGGGCTCCTACAGGGGATAGATGAAAAACGATGCAACCACATGAAGAAATTGCAAAAATGACATGTGAAATAAGACCAGATCAGGAAGATGATGGTCGAAGTGGTAATCCTCTACTCTTGATTATTTCATTTCAACATGAAAATTGATTTCGACGTTACATTATTTATGATTATATATATATATATGTGTATGTAGATTCGGACACTATAAGAGATGACTTCGAATTTAACACTGATTAGGAGAATGCTTTGGATGTTGAACAATGAGAGGAGCATGAGCAATTCTGTACATACATATTAAGACCGGAATGGTCTATCCCCGATATGTGGGAAATCGAGCTACCCAATACCTCACCAACAGCTGGGGATGAGCAAGTTATACACATTCTGCAAAAAGGATCCACATTTTGTAGTAAAGTTGAATTGAAGAATGTTGTTGGGTTTCACCATTTGGAAAATCAAGTGGAATATCATGTGGCCCATTCCGACACACAGATGGTTTGTAAGATGTAGACAAAAAGATTGTCCTTTCACACTTCATACATCCGAGAAATATGGGATTTGGAAAATCTCAAAGAGTGTTTTGCAACACAGTTGTTCTTCATATTTGAACCATAGTGCTCCACGTTGTCTTCCTTCTACTTTCATCGGTGAGTACTTTTCGGATACACTTCGGAAGGAGAAATCGACAATCGGGCCCAGAGGGATCATTGACGAATGAACCGACGACACGGTTTGACCATAAGTTATAGGTCTGCACTAAAGGTAAAACAACATGCAATGTTCTTTACTTACGGTGACCCAAAAAAATCGTTTTGGAATATTCCGAGTTATTTAGAGGTGTTGAAGGACACTAATCCTGGAACTTATACAGCATTGGATACCGATACGAATGGAAAATTCAAATTTGTGTTTTTTGCATTGGTTGTCCCAATAGTTGGATTTGTAAGATATTCACGGTCGGTAATTGTGGTGGACGGGTGTCACTTGAAAGGTTTGTATAAAGGTATTGGATTTGTTGCGGTTACACAAGATGGAAACGATCAAATATTTCCGCTCGCAATTGGTATAGGAAACGTCGAGAATGATGAATCTTGGACATGGTTTTTGAAGAATGTCTGTTCAGTGTTTGGATGCCCAGATCATCTGCTTATTGTGTCTGATCAACACCTTAGCATTGAAAATGCCATCAAGGAGACATATCCAGAAGCAACCCAAGGGCTGTGTTGCTATCATCTTCAACAAAATTTGGCGAGGTATGGAGCACATTTGGTTGGAATTTTCAAGAGGGCTGCATATTGTTATGATATAGGCGAGTTCGAGAGGTAAGTTATAAATCAATTCAGTTTCAACCATTTAATCGTCGTCTTTATACATATACACTAGTTGTGGTTGTTAATTTGTACAAAAATTTTCTTCTTGTTTTTTTCAGGTACATGAACAATCTAAATGCTTTACAGGTTCAAAGTGCACTCAATTCATTAAACAAAGCAAAGAAGAGCAGATGGTCGTGCGTGCATTGCCCGGTTTGAAGATTTACCTTTATGACGTCGAATGCTGCCGAGACGTGGAATCCTTGCCTCATTTGGGTGCGGAGGCTTCCGGTGTGTTCGTTTCTGGAGGGGGCTCGACGGATAATAGAAAAGTGGTTTTACAAAAGAAGAACGGCTGCCGATGATAGAGAAGAAATTCTGACAAAAGTTATACATGATCGAGTTATTGAATGCTTAAAGCTTGGCCGACAAATGCGTGTGGGTGCCATTGGATGTCAAAAATTCAAGGTGATGGACCGTTCAAAGATTTTCACAGTTGACCTCAATTCAAATGAGTGCACCTGTTCTATTTTCCAGATGGACTTGAGACCGTGCTCGCATGCATGTGCTGCAATCAGGTTTGTACTTCACCCAAAAATATTGTTTGTCTTCTCTTAAATTGTTTGAATTTGACATTATCTTACACCAATAAACACTCCCAATAACATTTGCATACAGTTTTACGAACCGGTCAGTGACTGCATACGTGGATGAGTACTACACGATAATGTCTTTGAGGGGAATGTGGGCTGGTGATGTTAACCCTGTGCCCAAAGCACAAGATTGGATCGTGTTTGATGATGTTCGTGGAGTACTATATCGGGTGCCTGATAAATCAAAACAAGCTAGTCGACTCAAATGTAAATGAATTCCATCAACAGGTGAGTTTTCAGGGTGAAGAAAAGGGGCTCATGCATGTATTCGTTGCGGCGCCTCCGGTCACAACATATCTAGATGTACCGAAAACGTCGTGCCCATATCTGAACATCACGGTGAAGATGGACTCCAAGTGGAAAATCTAACACCAGGGCAACCACAAGTAAGGACGAGAAGACATAAATAATATAGTTTGTGTCATTTGGAAGAACATACAAGAAGAAAATGTCCTCTCTATCAAAACAATCCTGACCCCGAAGGATAGTATTTTATTTGTAGACCTTTCGTTTATAGTATGTATCATGTATATTTCTCAATATCTAGTTTTCGTGAGCTTCAAGTGAATAAATGAAAGTATGTATCAATTCGTGTTGTTAGATGTACATTATTGTCTCCATAAATTTATCATTATTAAACCATGTTTTTTCTGATAAATTGTTAGGAAAATATTTGTAAATTCTATTTAATGATATATTGACCCTAAATATTGCACTCAATTGTAGGAAAACTTCACTGAAGTATTAACTCTATAATTACACTCAATTAGACGATCCATGAATATCAAAAATATTTTGCCAGTCGGGATGAAGGATGAATAATAAGATAATCGTTTTGTCAACACCATCAACAGATAAGAGGATCTTGTATACTAAAAAGTAGTCCAAATAAGTAAAACAAAAGCATGAAAAAACTGACAAAAACATATTGTTCTCGATGCAACACTAACTATCAAATAAATCGAGAGAAACAGTGTCTTCATCAGTACTCCATCTGTAAATGTCGAAACCCATCCATCACTGAATCCTATCTATACCATCGATTAAATAGGATCTAGGCCAAGTACGAGTCAGACAACATGTTGGGATTTCAGTGTTTAGATTTTGATGAGACAAACCAAGCTTATAATAGGAAGTTTTGAGTACCCCATTTTTCACATTGTTTACGTGATAACATAGACTAGAATTGAGTCTTGTGATAGAAGCTGAAAAGTGAAGGTACACATGCATACAAATGCTGCATCAAAGATTTAGAACGAAGCTGCTGCAAGGAAACAGATATAGCATACTGCAAGAAAGCAGTCACTGCAATGCAGCATAGTGAGAAAGAACGGCATACAGAGTCGCTGCAAGAAAGAGTTTACAGGAATACTGTTGTAAGATATAACAGTGTTGTAAGAAGATACTGCAAGAAGGTCTCTGTTACAGCAGCACTACGAAGAACAATCAGCTGCAAACAAACCTAGGATACAGCGTTAAGTACATTGCTCAGACAACCAACATCGCTAATAACAAACATCATAAGTATCCTACTATCCGAAGAAAGGATAAATGTAGTACGAGGAATAAAGACTTATGCAGGAGGAAACAAGAGCCGTTCGAGAGAAGATCAAAGTGGCAGACACAGAGCCAATGCCAAGACGCCATGTGGACTGACGCACCGCAAAAAGCTACGACCATCCATCACCGCATTAAATGCTCCAGAAATAGAAGTCTAGTCGCATTAAATGCAAGCCATGCCTTTGATCAAGTACTATTTGAAATTCAAAATAAGAAGATATCTCCTTCAACGGATATCTACTCTACAAGTATAAATAGAGGATGAGGAACACTGAAGAGACTACTGAAAAACTGAACCACTGATGAACTAAACAGCTGAGCTATAGAAGAATCAAACATTTGCACAAACACTCTCAAGCGTTCAAGCTATATCTTCTCCAAGTCCTTCTTCAGTTTCAGTCACTCAACCTTTATGAAGTGAAACAAAGTTCAAAGCAGAAAGATCCTTTTAAGGATTCAGAAGCTCACTTCATCGCATCAGTTGAAGCACCTTTTATTTTTCTTTTAACCGTGCTGTGTGCGAATGTTGTTTTAGGTGTCAAACAGTTGACAGGAGAAATCCTTGTTGTTTGTATAGTTGTCTAAGTTTTAGGCAGCTTCCCTGTGTGGGAGTGTGGAACCCTGTGTGGGTTAGCCTTTAGAGTTTGCAGTGTTGTGTGATCTCTGGACTCTAGTAGGTGGATAACTTTGTAAGTTGATAGATTGTTAGGAGGGTCCTGTAAATCAATCTTGCTTAACGAAGTTCCTGCTCGAGGTAGTAGTAGAGTGGATGTAGAAGGCTTACACCACCTTCGAACCACTATAAGCCATAAGTGTTTTATTGCTTTCTTATCTGCGCTTTTCATTTCATATCTTCATATATCATAAGCATAAAACGGTTTCGCAAAAGAGCATTCTTGAGAAAACCAGCCAGCCTTGTGTCACAATATATATAATTTCCACTGCATATAAAACTCTAAGTTACAGCGTGTAGCACTGCATCCTAGTGCTGTAAGCAGTAACTGGCTGGTGCTGTAAGTTCAAGTAACTTACAGAACAGTAAGTTTTAACAAGTTTTCAAAATCGACCAAGGTTCATTCACCTCCCTCTAAACCTCGGACACCACTTGGGACCAACACAACACTCGATGGACATCAAGGTAAATATAGCGCAAGAACTGTTGTCTTTTTATACATAACACTTGGCCTGTTCTCGTAAGACTAATTGATACTCATCGGGGATAGGAAAGACATGAAGACCCTCCTCTCGTCTTTTATAGTTGAGAGATGCGTACTGTAAAATGGATGGGAGAACACGTCTGATCGGCAGTGTCTGTATCAAGCGATACCTTTCCTTTTGCTTGTTGTAAGTGTGCAACATGTTGTCAAAAAGAACAACACGTCCGTGACTCAGCTGAATCTCACAGGCCACCCAATGTTCGTTGATGTTTATCACCGTCAATATCTGCTTCAAACATGATACACAAAGTCATCTATCTCAATTAATTATAATGTATGTATGATCAAAATCCTTCTACTTTAAAGTGCTCAGTGGAAATTATACTTACACTATCGACATCCTTCCAGCATGGTCTAATGCGTCCCCATCTAGGCTTTGTACCTCTGACGTAGGGCATCAACACCTCTAGAGATGCAGCTGGAAAATTCTCCATTTGTACACGCAAGTTGTTTTTAATATGCTCTGTCTGGCCGGCGTGTGCCTCCTCGAATATGACCTTGCACTTTTCCTACAGAAAACAATATAATTAATTGTTAGTACTATTTTACCAGATAAAGGTAAATTATTAAACATTAGGTGAAGGATCAGTACAAAAAAATGTGTGTCCACTATCAAGATCTTGCCAGCTAAACCTCGATCGCGTCTAACCTCAATGAACTTTGCTGACGTCTGAAGAATGCCGAGGTATGCATCAATCGGCTACAACACAACAACAATAATCACTACACTCACATCGCGATAATAAAAACAAGAATATGTATAATTACAGATTAAGTTTTTACAATAAGAATACGTACCTGATAATTGATGTCCACATCCGGAGCCACGAATGTACTGAAAAATTCAGGACCAACTGAATAGCCGGTCCCCACGTTAAGTCTGCAATGATCGAGTAAATTAGTATATCATTAATTAGAGATAAATTATTATTAACATTTATTGAGAAAAATGGACTAACAGTTCGGCATTGGGTCCGGAGGCTATGTATCTCTCGAACTCGTTCTCCTTTGCTTGTTCTCTTGCTTGTCTTTCATCCTTTATGAACGGGCTCAGGACATATTTTCTCGGTGCTCTCAATCGCACATGTCAGATGCCGGCACTCGTTTGAGGGATATGGGATGAGGAGTTAGAGTATCCTAACCCACCTCCATAATCGGCCGGTGTGTGTGCCACAAGGGCATCACTAGCTGTAGAAGTCCCCAAATCAAAATGTATAGCTGATAAGTGTCCCTGAGGGACACTAGTGGCAGGGGGTCAACGGGAGTAAACTCAGGATCTACACCCTACTGTGTTGCCAAATCTTGCCCAAAACCTTAGCCCGGTGGAGGATAGAAAGACTCATACAATTCGGGACTATAAGTCGGATAATCTTGCTCACCCGGTGGGTAGAACTGCTCATGATACGAGGGTATGTGGTAGTAGTAGTCCGCAATCCCAGTCTGGATCATGTTTGGAATCTCCAACTCCAAATGTTCTATGTCCTTGTGTCCTCTATCCTCCACATGATTGAGCCTATCATCGACGTATTTCCACATCTCAGATAACTGCTCCCCAACATAGTTTCTCATGTCCATCAGGCTAGCGTTCATCGTTTCGAAGCCAGTGTTGAACATGTTCTTCAGCTCGTCAAACATCTGTCCAACACCCTCTGCATCTCCCTGTCTCGTGTATGATGGACCCGACTGTTCGGTGACTGGGAACGTTTGTGGTGGATACACTAGCGACTGAGGAGGATGATAATCGTGCTAGTGTGTCTGATATGTTAGATGACCCTCAACCTGATAATCCTCAGTATGATAGGTCGGCAGCTCATAATCCACCTGTCTCGGAATCTCATGCATCTCCAACACAGGGACCTCCACATACTGGTATGCTCTACCCTTATCTTCCTCTTCGATCTGCTGCAAGTTGGCTCGATCGGCTATCTGATCTATGACTGGTAAGTCTTGATGACCAGTTGGCCGAGAACTCTCTCCTGTTGTCCGGGTCAACCTCCTCGACCGCGTAGTCCTAAATGCTCGGGCCGGATGGTCGGTGATGCCAGCCGATGGAAAACCAACATCTAGGGCAACATTTATTTATTCTGACAAGCTGGCAATCGACCTCCTTGGACGACCCCGATGCTTCCTAGGGAGCTAAACCCCTTCTGAGAGATCCTGATCGATGTACTGTCAGTACAGCTGTTAAGTCTCTCGTCGCTCGGGCCTAAGAGTCTCATAACACACAAGACCCTGCAATTGGTATAGTTACAATAAAACGAATTAGAAATATGGGCATTGTAAGTACATGTAAAGAATAATAGACCATGGGTGTAATTTTTTCAAATCAACATACCTCCTGATCTAGCTCCCTCGAGACGTCATCTAGTGGAATCTTTGTCGACCACCTCAAAAGCCTTGGTAAAACCTTGTGAGACTTCGAAAGAGGCTTACCGACATAAATACTGGTGTACGAAATTGCCTCGAAAGCCCATATCTATACAATTACATTAACAATTCATGTTATAAGTAAATTGAATATGTCCTTTCAAAATATGAAACAATAAAAATGACAATTAATACTAACCATTATTGCTAACGAGAATCCGTAGAAGTGGTAAGTCGGGGGTCTGTTCCCAGTTGGGTCCGGCACACGAGATGGTAGCTGGTTGATTTTGTTCAAAATGTGAAGATAAGAAATCTTACCCCTTGGAAAACTCTCTCATCGCTTCTCGTTCTCCACCAAGTCCCAAACCCAAGGGTCAACCGAAGTGGTGAGTGGGTCGACTCCAAGTAAAATGCTATACAGGAGGAGAATCTTGACAATTTTCATCATGTCATCCCGACAAGCTACGAACTCATCCGCCATAAATCTCTTACGAAGAGCCGCCACAGTAATCCAAGGTTGGCCTAAACATACTCTGTAAAAAAACACCACCCAACTGCTGCGGATGTTCAAGAACAGTCGGCCTGAAATCAGAGTTGCCAAACCTTAAACCCGTCACCAGGACGAACCCCCTTCTTGAGAACCGACATAGACGACGGTCTCCACCAATAAGAAACCACACTTCATCTGTGGGGGTATCGGGCCCACGCACCTCACGTGACATAAGGGCATGCATAAAGCTCTTGCAACTGTCACGCTCGGTATCCCAACACAAGAAATGGCCGAAACATGTCTTCTCAAAATCAGCCACACAGTCAGTATGAGTTTTTTTTAAGATTTTTTTATATCGTTTAGAACTCTAACACGAGTATACGAGTTAATGTATACCTGTCGTATTTGATACTCCGTACGTACCCAATCGAGCTAAAATACGGAAAAAAATGTTCATATTAATTTACACATTAATATGCAGTTTAAAAGTACATATGCAAATTATTGTCTTACTATTTCTCTGGAAAATAAATATATCGAACTTATAAAGCAAGGTATTTTAGTTATTCAAATTAGCAGCTCCGGATAAAACGTGGATTATTAAATTAAAAAAAATTAGTAAACAGGCATTACTAAAATTATTAAAAGTTTTAAGTCTCCCAACTATGGAAATTATGTTGTTTTAAATATTAAACAGGGATTATTTACAACAGATTATTACAATTATTTAAGATGGATTACGAAATTATTTGGCTTTGTATATTAAATAGGGATTATTAGATGGAGATTATTAAAATTACAAAAATTATTTAACGGGGATTATAATATTATGTTGCTTTAATTATGAAATGGGGATTATTGAACGTGGATTATTAAAATTATCTACCTATTATCAAAGATGGATTAGGAAATTATTTGGCTTTAACTATTAAACGGGGATTCATGAACGAAGATTATAAAAATTACAAAAAATATTTAACGGGGATTAGGATATTATGTTGCTTTAATTATTAAATGGGGATTATTATAAGTGGATTATTAAAATTATTACAGTTATTTAAGATGGACCCTATAATTATTTGGCTTCGTATATTAAACGAGGATTATTAAACGGAGATTATTAAAATTACAAAAAATATTTAATGGGGATTAGGATATTTTGTACCGTTTCTTAAATGGGGATTATTATAAGTGGATTATTAACATTATCTACCTATTATTTAAGATGGATTAGGAAATTATTTGGCATTAAACGGAGATTATAAAAATTATTAAAGGGGATTATCCAAATATGATGTTTTAATTATTAAAATAGGATTATTAAAATTATTAAACCGGATTATTCAAATTAGTAAACGGAGATTAAAGGGGGATTATTACACGTCAGCGTGCGCCCTCGACGGGTGACGGGGGCGCGGCGCATGCGCGTGCAACACGGATGATGGGGACACGGGGCGCACACGCACTACGGCGTGCGCCTGCCTAAACGTGGATTATGTATCATCGACGTTTAACACTATAAATTTCGAAATTTATAGTGTTAAACGTGATTATTCATAATCACATTTAACACTATAAATTTCGAAATTTATAGTGTTAAACGTCGATGATGCCCGTTTAACCCTTTCAAACATGAATTCAAGCACATATTCAAACAAATTAACCCTATCAAATGCAAAATTAAACCCGTTTAACCATTCCAAACATGAATTCAGGCATATATAAAAACAAATTAAACCTAATCCCTAAATAATTTAAGGTTAAACGGGATTTGAAATCGACGTTTAACCCTCCATTTGTTCAACTAATACTCAACAAATTCGAAGTATTAAGACAGTTTTCAACCAATTCAACCAGATTTCAATAAATTCTCAAGAAATTTCAACAAATTCGAAGCCTTCATTTCAACAAATTTCTGGAAAAATGAGGGATTAAATCACTAACCTCTCATTCTTGGTTTGACATTTTCGTATTAAACGTGGATTTTCAACAAAAAAAATCGAAGAATTAACCGTGGATTATGAAGTGAATTTTTCAGTTTTTAACTTTGGAAAATTTGGGGAAAAAATCTGAAAAAAAATTCGAAGGGAAGGGTTTGGGAGTGGAGGAGGTGAAAGAAAATACTTTTTTAACCAAGATTCCCTTTGACCAAGTAGTGATAATTAGGTTGTTATTGGGTAATAAATGTTCTCATCAAAGTCAATCAAAAATTTGTAGTATTTTTTGCCATACAATTATATTTCATGGTATAAAATATCCCACTTTTATTTTTTATGGTATAAAAATGTCAATTTTATTTTTGGTGGTATTTTTTGTCATATAAAATATATATTTTTTGGTAAATTGGGTTGGGGTCCCTAAGACTACCCACAGCGGTCAGGGTCGTCAACCAAAATGAAGAAAAAGACAAAAAAAAAAAAAAGGAAACAAATTCCATCATGGCAACCGGTTGGGACATGGCTTGATATTTCAACCTTATCTATCAAACTCTTCAATTTGGGTTAACCAATTAAATCCTGACACGTCATTTTCTTATTTTTTTCAATTAGATTTTATATGGATAAAATGTATATTGTAAATATTGTGGATAATATGTATTTAAAATATATATATATATATATATATATATATATATATATATATCAAAATTCGTATTTTTTAATTCTCTATAAATAGACACCAATATTGACATATTTTGGAACACCATCTAAAATTCTCTATTTTCTCCTCTATTTTTTTATCATTCATCACTCAATTTCAATCATGAATCCAAACCATCCTAATTCTTTTCCAAACTCTCAAAATTATCCAAATTTTGAATCAATTCTTAACTCTCAATCTTTTCACCTTTTAGAAGATTATCCAAGTTATTATCAAAACTCTCAATTTTCTCCGAATCTAAATCAAGATCCTACCTCTCAGAAAATTATTTTTCGTATTATAATTATAGATTTAGAATATTAAATTATTTAATGTAACTTTTATACATTTTAAATATAATAAATATTGATTATAAAATATATGTAATTAATATATAATAAAATAATAATTATCATTTTAGGTTGGGTTGGGTTGTGGATGTGGGTAAAAAAAAATAAAGTTAATTTGAGTTATGGGTTGAATATGTGGATGTGAGAGAAATTAATATTTTATTTTAGGTTGGGTTGAGGAAGAATTATGAGGGTGGGTAGTCTAAATAACACGCAAGGTTGCTGAAGTTTAAAAGATCTGGAGGGTTGGGGTAAGTGGGATGATACTGTGAATCTGAAAAATGACAACCCAGCACGAATCTTGGGGTAGGTCCCAGGGGATTGATATGATTTCATTGAAAGAAGCTAAAGATTCTTACTCTTTTATCTTACTCTTTTAAAGCATCAAAGCTGTTCCCTTTCAATAGTATTATACTAATCTGTGGTCCCATCAAAGCATTAAACTAATCTCCACCACCATTATAACAAGCAAGATTTAGAATTAAAACCTCAACTCCAAAAATGGCAACCCACAGTCTAACCCCAGTATACCACCCTCTCCACTGTCTCACTCAAACCTTCAAATCCAAGATCTTCAAGCCTCAACCAACAAGATCCAAACCTGCAACCACCATTAGCATCACTTCAACATTGCGAGTTGCAGTAATCGGCGGCGGCCCAGCAGGGTCCTCCGCCGCGGAAGCTCTGGCTTCCGGCGGCGTCGAGACGTACATCATAGAACGCAGCCCTGAAGCAGCCAAGCCCTGTGGCGGCGCCATCCCTCTCTGCATGCTTGACGAGTTCTCCATCCCTTCTCACCTCATTGATAGAAAAGTCACACAAGTGAAGATCATCTCCCCCTCAAATCTCAGTGTTGAATTCGGAAAAACACTCAAGTCCCATGAGTTCATCGCCATGGTCCGGCGTGAAGTGCTGGACGACTTCCTCCGCAGTCGAGCCGTGGACAGCGGCGCCACCCTCATCAAAGCCTTGGTGACGAGTATAGAGCTCCCCTTATCGGAGAAGTCCCCATATATAATCCACTATATATCCGACAATACCCAAAATACCCTCGCTGTCGACGTGGTGATTGGGGCCGACGGCGCGAACAGCAAAGTGGCGAAGGCGATAAAAGCAGGGGATTACAAGTGCGCAATTGCTTTTCAAGAGAGAATCAAATTGCCAGAAGACAAGATGAAGTACTACGAGAATCTAGCGGAGATGTACGTTGGAAACGACGTGTCGCCTGATTTCTACGCCTGGGTTTTCCCCAAATGCGACCACGTTGCAGTTGGAACAGGCACAATCTGTTCTAAGCAAAACATCAAACAGTTTCAGTGCGCAATTAGAAACCGAGCCAGGCACAAAATCGAAGGGGGGAAGGTGATCAAAGTGGAAGCCCACCCCATCCCAGAGCATCCGCGGCCGGTCAGAGTCCGGGGACGGGTGGCGCTGGTCGGAGACGCCGCCGGGTACGTCACGAAATGCTCCGGCGAAGGAATATACTTCGCGGCGAAAAGCGGGAGGATGTGCGGAGAAGCGATCGTTGAGGCGTCGGAGAACGGGAGGAGGATGATCGGAGAAGGAGATCTGAGGAGGGATTACTTGAGAAAGTGGGACGACGAGTATTTCTACACCTTCAAGTTCTTGGACATGTTGCAGAGGGTGTTCTATGGCAGCAACGCGAGCATGGAGGCACTGGTTGAGCTGTGCGGGAAAGAGTATGTGCAGAAAATGACATTTGAGAGTTATCTGTACAAGAAATTGGCAAAGAGGAATCCATTGCAGGATGTGAAGATGGCCATGGAAACGATTGGGAGCTTGATTAGGTCTAATATAGTTGGGAGAGAGATGCTGGATGTTCTAGATGATGAGAGAATGCTTTTGAAACTGTAGTATGCTGCTGTGTGTATTTTCTTGGAGAAAATTATTTCATTTCCTAATTTGTGTCCTTTTCCTTTTCTTTTGTCTCTTTCATTTCCTACAGACGGCTATTTCCTCTTGTAAACCTTACTTTGATCACTATGTGAAACACTTGTAATGCACCAAGAGATATTAATAGAAAATCAATTTACAAGGAAAATACAACGGACTTGAATAATTTGAGGTCCACTTGGATATATTGTCCAGATTGTTACATTTTATGTATCTTCATATTTAATACAAGCCACTTGTTATTTAATGTTCTCATATAATACACGTAGTGTGTGGTGATTATTTTTTATTATGTGGAGATAGTAGAAGATCTTGCGTGCTTGGATTGACAGAGTTGAGGAGTGATTTAAAATTCCTAATAGTATACTCATCCGTTGTGTTTTGATATATATATATATATATATATATATATATATATATATATATATATATATAATCAATTTCATAACAAAACCCAATTTATTAATTAGTTCTCAATTTTAGACCCACATTTTAAAGTTTCTCAAGAAGGGGCTCAATTTAACATTTTTTTTCTTCTTAATTTAAGGCTTGAAAAACAGATTGAGTTCTCAATTTAAGACAAAATTTCATTTTCATTTTCTTTTTATTTTTTTAATTTATTTATATTTCACTATATATTTATATTTTTGATAAATTAATACAAGTTAGTGCAATTTTAAAACGATCTTCATCCGATTAGTATTAATATATATATATATATATATATATATATATATATATAATTAATGCAATTCTTAAAATTGAGATTCCTTTATTTTCTTAATTTTTTATGAATAAAAGTATAGAAAATCAATTTTAATATTAATCAATTTAATATAAATTATATTTTATGAATTGAATTTATTATTTTTTTTCTTTTTTTCTTTCTTTTTTTATATAAATTAATATAAATTGATGAGGATTGTTCAAAAATTGCACTAACTTGGCTTAATTTTTGTAAATTGAAATATAAACAAATCTATAGATATAAAAAAAAAGTAAAAAAAAAAAAAAAAGGGATTTCATCTTGAATTGAGAACCGAATCTAAATTTCAAGTCTTAAATTGAGAAAAATGCAAAAGTGAGCCTCTTTTTGAGAAATTCTAAAAATTGGGTTTAAAATTGAGAATTAATCTATAAATTGGGTCTTGTTATGAAATTATATATATATATGTATGAAATCCATAACTTTCATTTGTACTAGTGTTTTTAGCAATATGAGTGATCACTTTCATGTTAAACTAATTTGAATCCACTTTGATTTAAATGGATTTGAAATCCATTCACTTGAAATCTTGTCTCTCTATCTAAATGAAGCCTTATGTAGTGATTTAAAGAGAGATTTTAAATTTCTAGCCGTAAATCCATTGATGATATTTAGATAGATGTGGATTTGAAATCTATTACTTTTATTATAAACTATTTTTTTAGTAATATAGGTGGATTTCAAATGCACCACAACTTGATTAGATTAAAAATACATTAATTTGAAAATTTTAATCACCCAATTTAAATGGGGCTAAGTTTCTTTTCAGAGTTGTTTTTAAACAATATTTCTTCATTGAATGATGTCGAACTTCTATTCAGCCGTAAATGTTAACCAATTTGATAAAGTCTAGTATCACCTGTTATGCATCTTTAAAGATGTTTTAGTGTAACATTTTGAAATTGTTCAACATTTTATGGCTGAATAAACTCAACATGTTGTACAATTTTCAATAGGACATTTTTTGCAATGTTCCCTCATTTCAAAGCTTCAATAAGTTTAGTTAATATAGAAAATTTGTTCAACAATTAGGTCTAGCTAGCATAAACAAAACTACAATAAAATTGAATGAGATGAAAGATTGACACATCGAAATTAAATGATATTTGTGACCCTTGAACATCTTGTTCGATAGATAAAAATTGCTATGTTGATCTGCTTGATCTTCATTTGATCAAAGATAATGACAGTGGCCTCACATGCTGGATTAATCCCAAATCGATCATACAGAGGATTCACCAAAATCTTGCAACCTGTGATGAATGTTACTAGGATGAGTTATTGAGGAGTTTTGGATGAAGGGGGTTTAAATGGAAAAATAGCAGTTTATCTAGTAAATTAAGGTTAAATTTACAAAAATTGATGTTGTATTAAGTAATTTGTTATACTATTTATAACTTCAAAAACAAATTTAGTTTTTTATTTTTATTTTTCCTTTGCAAAAAGAAACAGTTTATCTATACTTAAATTATTTATAATAATAAGAAAGTCTTGGACAATATTGTAATTCAGAAAAAAATATCTGGATAGTTTTGTAGTTTAAGGATTTTTGTCCATAACATAATTTGTCACAAAACACTGTTGCGCCTCTATAATTTACAAAAATTGTTTCACTCATTTATATTCCTTAATCGTTGTATCAATGTTTTTTCTTGTTAAAATTGAAACCCAAATTGGAAATTTTAAGAAAAATGGTTAGTGCAGATGATTGTTTGTGTTTAATTGATGAAAAAAAAATCCTCATACGGACTTCAATGACTTCCCCGTTGAAGAACTCCTTAATCTTTATATCGCCTTGAAAAAGTTTCAGGATGAAGGATATTTTCTTACGAAGATGATGATGTATAGCTTAGAGGAAGTTTTATTTTTCTTCTTCTTCTTCTTCTACTTTGTCCAACACTGACAACTTTTATAGTCTCCTTGTCGGCGAACATGCCGTTTCGATTATTATTTATTTACTTATTTGCTTTGTTTGGATATAATTATGATTTACTATTTTCTTAGATGTTTTCATTGATGATTCAAAGCGAAACACATGGTGAAGAATTTATTATAGAAAATAGATAGATAATAAAATAGATAAGAATTTTGAAAAATATTGAGGCAAAAGGGATATATAATAAATTGTAGTTGGAAGTGTATCCACAAAAGTAAGATTATGAGTTATGACTAATTTACACCTTAATTTAAATGTTGAAGTGTATTTGCACCACAACATAAAGGTTAAGAATATATTAAGCATCGTCATCTTATTAAATGAGAGCGATGGAACTTATAATATATTAATATTAATAATTCATATGAGTAATTTAATAATATTAAAAAGTTTTTTAAAAAAAGATCTTATTTCTAAAGTAAGATGAAATGTACTCACTTTCTTTAAAAAAAAAATAATAATAATATAAGTTTCTGATATCCTATTTTGAAATGAAATAAAAATTTACCGCATATTCTATGCCTTGGGTCACCCTCCTCCTTGTTCTTATTTTTTTCCCAATAAAATTTGTTGATACGGAAATAATCATTTTATCACTTTCATGTCATGATTTTTTTTTTTTCTATCCAAGAAATCACCGATAAAAAAACTGAAAATATATATTCATTTATTTACTATTTTAAATTTTGACTCTTATCTTTTAAATTCATATATCATCAAGTATTCTAATATTTATCAATTTATTTTCTTTCTTTCCCCACTCTCAAAAAAATAAATAAGAAATATATATATAAAGAGTCGCACGCACGTTTGGGGTTCTGGACTTTCTGCCAACAAACCTAAGTCCTGTTTTATTTCTGCCCACTTTTCTACTCACTCAAAATGAAGAGTTTTCTTAATAAAGAAGATTAATATATATAACTTGTACCATTCCTTCTCTCCTCATCTCTTCTAACAGATTCTCTCTCTCTCTCTCTCTCTCTCTCAATGGGAAGATGGAACCGGAGATATCTGCCGAGGAACAAGTTCAAAAAATACGATTACGATGATCCCCCTTTGTCTCCTCCAGCACCCTACACCAACCACCCCTATTCTTCTGGTTTGTGTTTTCTCTATTGCTTTTCTTCTGAATTCGTCTATCCTTGATCTAAATTCTTGCTATATCTCATTCAGATTGGATTCATAAATTCGACGAAATTGCAATTCTGTTCGTAGGTCTTTTAAATTTTGCGTAAGCCACTGGTTTGTCAATAAGTGGATAATCATTAAGTTTAATCAATTCTTTTGGTCTAAGAATTTCAGTGCTGATTGTTTCTTTTATTTTAATTACTGGTTCTCAATTAAACAGTTTTTATTTATTTTTATTTTCTGGAAATGCAAGCAAGTGTTTAAAGCTGAAAGAAAATCGTAGTTTCTGATGAGGGTTGAGGGTTGCTATTAATGTCGTCAAGTTTTTTGCTTTTTTACTTTGTTCGTACAAGATCTTTGACTATGGGTTTAGTTGGGGAACTAGTGTTAATTGTTTCTTTACTGTTTAGTTGTTTTTATCAAATTGCTTCTTAAGCCTCTAAAAAACAAAATTCCCTTCATTTTCCACTGGAAGTTCAGTAAGTTGTTGATTCATTGAGTGTTGCCCTTGTTTTCCTGTAGGCAAGAGTGTAAAAGAAATTGAGAAAGAACTTGGATTGAAATTAATTTGAACCATCCTTTTAAGAGTTCATGGGCAACATGAGTATCAAATTTATGTATGGCCTTTTAAAAACCACATAATTAATTCCATGATTTCTAAGAAGGCAATATTCAAAAAAGCATCAGTGTCCAGGCATTGATGTATATGTGTTTGATTAAATGATAGTTTAGTAACAAATTGTTGTATTGTGTTGCTTACTGTGATATATGATGATGAGAAGAAGGTAAGTAGTAGTAAATTCAGAAGTGAAACTGAGATTTAGAAGTTGTAAACCTTGTGGATGAACCTCTTTCTTTCTTCACTTCTTTGAGTACTGAATAATGTAAAGATTAATCACTGAACATCTTAATGCTGTTCTGTTTTGTTCTCTCCTGTCAATATCCATGTAATATGATAATTTGGAACTGGATCTTGTATCTCAGTAGTTCCATCATGTCCTTTGGTTTTGTATGTTTGCTGCTATAGATAGTATGTTCTAATGAAAAATAAATCAAGCCCAACCAAGTCATTCTGTTGATGGCCCCTTTCCATATTGTGGAAGTTTGTTAAATCTATATCTTTAAATGCCTCATGATTAGAGTCGAAATTGCTTTGCATTAACATCTAGCTGTGATGCGAACTTTTATGACTGGATTAACCAAATCGACTTGTTCATTTATTTGTTAAATTTTAAAAAAATGTCACTTCTATCACTAAGTAATCTATCTTCTGATATGGAAAAAATTTAACTGAGAAACATGTGTGGGAATATATTTTAATTTGTTTAGTTTCCCACAGTTAGAAACATATACCTCTTTAAATACCGTTTGATTTGTTTAAAATGCTTCTGTTGGCACATGTTTTGACTGGCTGACACGTGGTTTGTCTCAAATTAAGTATATAAAAGCTTGTTTTATCTGGAATTACTTTTGTTCAGATAATATCTTCGAATGCTTTGCATGATGTGTGTGTTTAAATGAATAAATAATCAGACAAGTTCTAATGCTATTTACCGGGTTCATAAATAATCTGTTGACACGTGTTTTGACTGAGCTTAAGTATATAAAAACTTGTTTTATTCAGAATCACTTTTGTTCAGATAATATCTTCGAGAAATGCTCTGCATGATGTGTGTGTTTAAATGAATAAATGGTCAGTCAAGTTCTAATGCTATCTACCTTGTTCATAAACAAATATAGTTTGAATATCTGGACTTTCATGTAGTTGCATTTATTTGAACTCAGAAAGTCTCAGGCTTTATAAGACTTTTGAAAGTTGTCAATCAGTTCCTGTGAGTTAATATTATGAAGTGCTTATTTAACTATAAAAAAGAGAGAGAGCCCTATAAATGTTCACTTTATACTCTTGTTTTGCTATTCCTTGCTTGCTGCATGAAAGACTTGTCATATTTAACCTTCCTCATTGAAGCTTATCGAAAGACTGAATTGGTGAACTACTATACCCTTTTGTTAGTCTTCTTTTCCTTTAGTTTGCTGTTGTTTAGTGTTAGTCAAGTAACAATGCCTCAGTGATATATTCTTTATACCTTGAAAACTGTTTTTATTTTTGGATATTATTTCCAATCTATAGTTTTTTGTTATCGAAAAAAAGTCTAAATATGCATTATCTTATTCCAGAATGTCAACTTTTACAGTGTTGTGTTTCATGTTTCTTGTATTACTCATATCCTGATGTCTTCTATTATGTTTGTTTGGGCGGTGTTTCAGACAACAGGGTGCCATCATGGGAAATAGATTATTGTTATTCAGCTGGAGTTCCTTGGAAGAAGGTGGTGGCGTCCAAAAAGTATATTTACTCTTACCCGAGTGTGCTGAATTGGGATGCTTCTGCTGGTGAAGAAGCACTGCATTTTGCAAAACAACGATATTGGGCCATGACAAATGGTCTTCCCTGTGAAAACCCATTACCTGATCCAGACCTATACATCGATGAGATTGACTGGAATCCATACATGGATCCCGAACAGATGGAAGATATAGATGCCCTAGCTTTTAATCCAGATGAAACTCAGATGTTTGAAAAGTTGGAAACCATTATTGAAGGGGTTGAGAACCCATGGGAAAGAAGCAACACACAAGGCACTGGAAGTTTAAAAGATACTAATGATAACCCATGGGAAAGGAATAATACACAAGCTGTTGGAAGTGATAACCCATGGGAAATAAATAATATGCAAGCTGCTGGAAGTTTAAAAGATCTGCAGGGTTGGGGTAAGTGGGATGATACTTTGAATCTGAAAAATGACAACCCATGGGAGCAAAGTCGCGGCCAAGCTGCTGATTCTTTGAAGGATAGTGTTTGGAAGAGTGGAAACGAGTCTTGGGGTAGGTTCCAGGGGATTGATAAGTGTAGGTCATCTACCTTTGTTGATTATAGATATGATGATTCTTGGAATTCTAATGGACAAACTATGGTTGTAAGACAAGGACGGGGACAGGGACAAAGAGAAAACAATTCTTGGGGTTGGAGTCCTGGGAATACCAATGCTGAAAGACCAAATAACATAGTTAATTGTGGATATTCATTTCAAAATAACTGTTTTTCTGTTTCAAAAGAGAGGGGTTGGAGGAATGAATCTTGGAGTGGGAGGAATGCCGAATACCAAGGTAATGAGCCCAAAAGTTGGGATTCTCAGACTAATGGGCTGGGTGGAAGATCTTTCTGTGGTGGTTGCCGGAAGAGGGAAAGTTCTGTACAGTACACATCAAAATATAAGAGCTCCAAGTATCATGGCAATACCTATGGAGATAGTCGCCAGTTGTGAAAGAATAAGATTTTGGAAACTTGGTTTATTTTGCATACTCTAGTGATTAGAAAGTTAAGTTGCTTAGGGAAAGTTAACTTTTCAGCACTTGTGTTCACCAATAGTGCAGATTCCTACTTATCTTTTTTGGCCTGTACAAGGGAAACACAGTGTGGTTTTTGTGGGCAAACAGGGGTTTTGAGGTGTTTTGGGGGCTGAAGAAGTGATCAAAGAGAGGACTGATGAATATCATATATGACCTGCATGAGGTTTGAACTTTTGTTACGAGTGCAGGTCGTCAGCAGAGAAGGTAAGATTAAATATAATCTTATTATGTTTTCTTTCGAATTAATTTGGGTATTTCATGTTGCACCAATTTGGAGTTTTATTTTAATATGCATGGGAAACTTCATCTATTTCTATGTGAAGGTTGAAATGGATGCTAAAATCGTTGGTAACTTTTGGATTGTGTTTTTCTGTGGAACTAATGCACTTGATTGCATGTGAATTATTTTTATCATTCTTAAGATGATGATATTCCTGAAGTGATCCTACTAATACAAAATCTGTAGGAAAAACCACTACTCCTGACTATCCATATTTAGTAGTTTTATCTCTTATGTGACTATCTTTTGTAAGAAGACTCTTTTAAAGATTTAGCTGCTTCCAATTCTTGAATCTAGACTTTCTTATGCTTAATTAGTTCTTACTAGTTTTTATGTATGTATATTTGTCTTATATCTATCTCTATCTTTACTAATATATGGATTGTTTCTTACAAATTTTGATTAGCCTAATATATCCCTCCTTCAAAAGATTTTAAAGGACAACATTGTAATTTAAAATTTCCCAACAATTTGAAATTTATTAGTGTAACTAGAATTAAATTCTATTACATTTTAAACTTAGATTATAATTACCTTTTTAATTATTATTTATTTACTATGTATCCATCTACAATTTTCTACTATATATGGTATTGGTGTAATTGTATTTACATTGCAAAATAATCATAAATATATATATATATATATATATACATATATATATATATATACACATTCTTGCCTATAAAAACTCTAAGCATACTTAAAATTTAGATATTTTTCATTATATAAAGTAGGCTGATGCAAAAGTATGTTTTTCTGAATTTTTTTTCTATTGGCAAGTTCTAGTGCATCAAATCGTAAAAATTTAAAAACTTCATGCACAATTAAAGTTTTGAAAAGATATGATTAAATTGTGAGTAAATGTTAAAATTCATTTTTTGTTTTACCTAAGACAACAGTAATGATGATGATAGCTTTAACTTTTTGTGTGTAATTATAGATTTTATAATCAATTTGATTAGTTTTTAACGATATGCTTTTTAATTGGATATGAATACATGAATAGTTAAAATAATGTTTAGAAATAAATGCGTGAAAAATATGTAGGCATTAATAAGCCTATTTTTGGTATTTCATATTTCCATATAGTTTCCTCAGTTGATCCCTCCCCAAAAAAATGTTGCCTTAATTATTCTATCTAGACTAGATGTAAGAATATGAATAGTAGAGGGTCCTTTGTATGGGCAACCCTGTCATCTGGATAGTGTATATAACCAATTTATGTATATTAGAGGTTTTGCTCCTTTCATGTGTTCTTTGAAGGTATCTTACTCTCTTTTCCTTAAAATTAATAGTCTTTCTAATCTGATTTCTTCCCACTGCTTGTGAATCAATATGATTTTGGCTCTCATTTATGGATGCTCAAATTTGTAGCTACTGATTGAAAAATTATTCTAGCATAAAAGTAACTTGATCAAATATTGTTGGTTAGTCAGCTTGATTTTGGTTTTAGATGGGAGAATCGTACGTAAGGCTCCATATATGCATATACGTAACCTTGTTGAATCTGATTTGTGTAACAGGGCGTGGGCGTGCATATGAAACAGGATCAGACTAATGGTGTGTTTGAGGTTGGTTAATGGTGATTGTGGATAACAAAAAAGCACAGACATATCTTATGGACTTTCTGAATGATTTTCTGATGCTCATCATACTTACTACCTTTCACCAATATCTGACTTCTTAAGATATGTTAGAATCACAGGTTTTGTTTTGAGGATGTCTTGTTGTGTGGGAAGGTTGGAGATTTTCAAGTATGTTATGTGCTCTTCTTCGACTATGCTGATTGTACTATAATACGTAACTTGACATGGTGAGATTTAAATTTCAAAACAAAAGAAAGAAAAATCATTTCTCTGGTTAATTTGAGTCAAATCAAATAATATGCAGAAATTAACATTAATCGGTAAAATTATTGGTTATGACACTTTTATCCTCGTAAAAATCAATTAATTTCAAACCGGTTATTTTGTAAAGAAAAAAAACAAACAAAAAAAATTGTCTTTTAACCTATTATAAGAAATGAGTTTTATTGCTTTATTTAATTGGATTCGAATCCACTTAAGGTGGCAAATCGACATCAATTAATTTGGGTCGTAATGGGTTAAAATCAGTATTAGTCAATAAAAGTTATTGATTGTGGGGGGACGGATTTAGTGTTTGCAAACATTGCATTTTAAAAGAAATTTAACTTAAAAAACCAAAAAACGAAATGCAACTAAATATTCTATCAAAATGAAAAAAAAAAAAAAACCGATGTGGCAGATGTTTCACTGCATATAGTCGAAAAATGAAGTGAATATATGGGGTTATAGTAGTAGATATTGAAGATGATCATCTCTCTTGTTGGGCGTCTACAAAGGAAGAGTAGTAGGATATATCGTATAGGAAAGCAGGAATATATTACATGACTCATAATCCCAAGAAACACAGATCAAAAAGATGTACTTACACTATACACCAAAAATAATCCTGATGATAATAAATGCCCAATTTCTATACATCATCCATCAGCCAATGTTACTTAAAAGCATCTCTAGAGACCCCCTCTTCTTCTCTCCAGAAAATATACACCTCCGCTTGGGTAATGATCGGGAATAGCCATAGATTGAACATAACTGAACCCCCACTACTTGCATCCCTCTACTCGTGCATGCTCACAATCATCAATCACATTACAGAAAGAAACAAGCAGCAATCAATCATGCAGGGGGCTCACGCTTCAATCACATGGTCACCATCCATGACCGGTGGAGATAATGGTGGCACTGCTATTTCATTCCAACTTATATCTAGACTTCTTCTAACTGTTGATCGAGACTCTCTATCTCTCCCTATCTTTCTTGAATCCAACTTTATAGATGCAGAAGAACCCCTAGATGAATTACTGCTCTCGATGGATGCTAAGAATTTGTCCTTTGATACATTACCTTGACCAGATGCGATGATAGATGCAAACACACCGGACTCCCTCAAACCTTGGATGATCGTCTGAAATATGAGCATGACAAAATTTACTTGAGTGGATTATCAATTAAACAGCCATTGTCAAGCAGATTTCTTAGTAGTAAAGGTTACCATGGGAGCATAAATGCGCGTCAAAATTCCCTTCCTCAATAATTTCAAATTGAGAGTCTTATCTGTCCATACAACATGCTCCCGGTACCTGTTGCAGCATAAATGACATTGTCAACAAAACAAACAATACCCAAGACCTCATTATCTGTTTTTGCGAAAACTATGAACAATTAGTGTTCTATCAGAACTAGTACCATTATACTGAACTTGAAATAAATAATTGCCACACTAAATATAACAAATAAAGATTATGCATTAATAGTAGAATAAAGACAATATAGGCATTTGATTATTACCAGTTAAGCATCTCCTCCTCTGTTGCAGTTGAAGCGATTATAAATGCCTGCAAGCAAATGATCAATACTTGTCAGCATGAAGTTAGGTTCGAATAATGTGGGTCAACTAAAGGAAATCTGTAGTTGAACCAAATCAGTCAAATGATAGCTTGAGAGTTGTGACTCATATCTAGCAAGTCTTTATCATTTGAAGGCATATAGCTCATCACATGGACCAATACAATCAAACAACTGATCAAATTCAAGCACCACATTAACTTGAGCATCGGAAGGAAATGCCAATTACAGTTACACATGGGAAAAAACCTACAACAATGGCCAGGAAGGTTCTGAACCAATTTTAGAATCCTATTTAGCATATAGTTCATGTTTGAGGCACAATGTAAACCAAGAGAGTAAAGAGTCTGCAAAGCAGAGAAGGGGGTACTAAGACCAACAGCTTAGCAATTTAATGCTATCAATTGATAACTGTTGTCAGACAAGATCTCAGAGTAAGAACATGTGATGGATAGCAAAATGAAAGGAAATATCAGAGAAAAACAAGAACCAGTAGAAAGAAATAGAACTGCTTAAAAACCATGGCAAGTTTACTGCTATTTTGAATGTCTTTCTTATGATGAAAAACATTTTATTATATAAACTGGCACCCTGACTACACTTTGATGACATCAATATATAATGTATTAGAATCTTCTGAGAACAAAATAAAGAAGCAGAACAATATCTACAGTTTGATTGGTGATGAGAAAATTCATTTTCCATATCCATTCATGCAATTCATCTGTAGTGTACGATACATTAATTTCAACAAATAACATATCAATTTTCTTAATTGGATATTCGTTAGAGTACTTAAATCAGTTAAGCAGATGGTAAAACTAGATTGTGTCTTTCTAAATTTAGCATAATTTTAAATCTAAACATGCTTCTAGTCCTTTAAAACACTAGCTAGAGGAAATGTGAGTTTTATCAAAGTTCTTCAAGAACCTTTAACCACGGAACATGCCTAAACATATGCTTATAAGTCCCTGAAGATAGTAGCAATGTAATATATACTAACAAGATCCACCGATATCATTTCCCTAAAAAGAATTAGATGGATACCCTCGTTTTGACCATTACCAGGAAAATGACCAACTGCAAACAACAATGATTAAAGTGTATGTCACTCACAGCTCTATCAAATTCCAACATAAAACATCGCTTGACGTCATCCTTTGTAGGCTTACAACCACATCGATCCCGCCTAGAAGTCAAGTCAGAGAACTTGGAATATGTATAATGTAAGACAGCAGCCTCTTCCAATTTGATCTCACTGTCAACCGTGGTGCAACACTATATGTTAAAAGCCAATTAAGAGAATAGATGTGTGGTTCTCATGCCATAAGAAGAGAAATGACAAGACATGATGCAGTGTGCAAAATGAATCATATGCAGCAAATTAATGCATATTAGTAAAGTAATGCTAAAATTGTAGATAAGCATGTAAATATTATACTTGGGGGTTTTCATGTAATTGTGCCATCTGTGTGCACCATTTGGGCGAAGATGATCTTGTATTCGAGCAGCTGATTTCCCATTCCCATAGGTCAAAAAGTAATTTGGATTGCCTCGGGTAGATTCCTTATACATGCCGAAGTAAGTGTCTTTCGTTAGATGGTCATAGTTTTTCTTGAACATTGACACCTGTAAGTAAGACAGATGATGTGATGAGATAAAAAAAGAAAAGCCAGTTTCAACAAATCAAGAAATATACCATGTCGCAAGAGAGATTCTCAAACAAAACTCTAAAACTGCCACATTTTCTCGACAAGAAAAAAAGTGAAGAGTGAGATTTTGAAATTCAACAGAGCCCTCTGAATTAAAAACCATTTTTGTTCCACAGGTAGAAACATAGCTTGTTTCTCTCGATAAATTCATTTGAAACAAGCTACTATGGACAACAATATAACTTCATACAAAATAGTTTCAGTTACATTTCAATCCCAAACTAAGCTAGCACGCCAACCAAAAAGAAACTTGATTCCATAGGTGGACAATGATAAGATATTTACATAATTACCTCGGTGAAAGGTTCCTTGACATCATCCCATTCAATGCTGCTCTCCTGTAACATAAAATGGCATGACTTGAGAAAAATCACAGTTTACAATCCTGTTATTTCCTATTCTAGAAGGCTTAACTAATCTATCTATTTACTATCTGAGAATTAGGGTAACATAGAACTCATGTAACATGTATATATGTCTCAGAAAAAGAGCAATACACAGACAACAAACTGCTTACATAGTTGGGAAAGACAACCATGTCCACATTTCCAGGCACATCAAGCAACAACTGCCTCAAAGAATATTCCCGAGCACCAGCTGGATGTATCAATTCATCGGTATCTAGATGAAGTATCCACTCCATGCCAGCATCCTGGAAATATAATATTCAAATAATTACTTATTCTTCAATTATCAAATGTTCAACATCATCTGAACTTGTCATGATTCATACCCTTGCCATAACTATTGCCATCTCCATGTTTAGAGATTGCTTCACAAAAAGCTCGTAGTTGCAAGGCTTGTAAAAGAAACTTGACAACCAAGTTTCATTCCAGATCCGGCTGGAGCAGCCAAACAAAAGGATTGTAAGAGATAATAGAGATCTATGACATCAGATGAAAAGTTCTTTCATTCTAGAAACAATGGAACCAACTCCAGAGAGCTGAATTATAAGCCATATGGTGCGAAAAGGTTAAATGCAACAATAAAAGTCAATGAAATCCTTATTTCTCTTTGTTTTGATTCTATATATTTTGCCTGTACCGTCAAGTAGATGATGAATTAACAAATTAAGTATGCTCTAAAAATTCGCTTATGTGATGTACCTCCTAGCTTGTTGCTCCTCAAGCTCTTTGGTTCTGTATATTACTTTAACGCCCTGCGAGATTTAAAAAAAAAAAAAAAACAAGACAGCCCTTATTCATTCTGAAACAGAATTATGATATTCCACAAACACAGAACCACAATATTATCAAATTC
Organism: Scutellaria galericulata; assembly: GCA_946896805.1. Taxonomy (NCBI): domain Eukaryota; kingdom Viridiplantae; phylum Streptophyta; class Magnoliopsida; order Lamiales; family Lamiaceae; genus Scutellaria; species Scutellaria galericulata. Next base: position 7,714,140 of record OX335798.1, on the reverse strand, counting down.
AATGGAAGCTAACACTATATTGGCCAGAAAGACTGTCAATTATACAACGGTTTTGGAAAATTTAGTTAGGCAATATATTAAGGGTACAAGATGAATCGGGTAATTTAAGACAGAATCACTGATGAAAGTCACAATTTATTTTAATCTGAATAATAGATAAAGTGTCCAGTCTTATCTTGGGTATTTTAGGGAGACATATTAAAGCAATGCATTCTGACAGTATGATTGTGGACGTGTGGGGATCAAAAATGTATTTGGATGAATAACTAAGAAATAGTTATCTGATGTATTACCTTTCAAAAATGTGTTCTTGAGAATCTTTTTTTTCAATGACAACTCACATGTGTAAAAGTATTTTCTTACATAGTTATCTAATTATTAGTTTCACATCAAACCTTTAAAATATTCTAGGTTGTCATTATTCATCATACCAAGGTAATCATAAGAAAAAATTCATTTAATGATAGGAATATATATGAAGGTGAGAGAAGAGCTTGGAAAACAAAAATACAAAACACATTTTGGTTGGAGAATGTAGTATTATCGTTCTCTCAAGATACACTTACTAAACATTCTTTTATTCCCCAGAAAACGAGAATAGATTTCTAAAAAAAAAAAAAAGAAACCAACTACGCCCTACTATTATGTGTAAAGTAAACATGAACAAGAAAATATAAAATCGTCACATTTCACAGTGATTCCAAACCAAAAGACACCTAAATGTCCAAACTAGACTAAACCTCTTATATATCCTCTTGTATATGCTAGCATGCGGCACCAATCAACCTCATACTTACACAGAATTACATGTTGGGTACCTTGAGCTTTTATACAATATAAGAGCTTCAGAAAGTTAAGTTACTGCACAGAGGCCATCAATACCTCAACCAAGAGCAGTAGAAGTAAATTAAACAAATGCCTACAGTTAGTACATAATCATATAGAGGTTCATTGTCAGTAGACAAATGGTAATGGTAGAACATAGATATGAGAATCATGCCAGCAATTTTTATATTCATTACTCATCAGAACAGAAAATGCCCAACAATCTGAAGGATCCAATCACAAAAGGTGACAAATTGTCAAGAATTTTGATGCCAGTTAAAAGGTATATTTATGGCCTGGTTGTATGTGTGTTTTTTCACTCAGACAGCAAAAAATGGACCACGAACAATGAACCACATTGAAGCAATTCTATCACAAAATAAAGCAATGAAAGTAATCCGGTAACATATATAATAAATTTCTTTTTAGTGCTCGTCTTTGTGTGATGCTTAAACTATAGTGCATACCATAAAGTAATACACTCAGCAGTCTTTTCACTCAAAAGGGAGCAGCCCAACCAACCATTTCTTCCTTCTTGCATAATAATTTTATAATGACCCAAGCCCTTCACAATTCCACCTTAATTAGGTAGGAAAGGAACACGAGTACTTGATGATATATGATTTAGAAGATTATCTTGAAAACTACAAATAATAAAACCATTTCATGACAGGAATCAAAGAAACCAGAGAACTGAATACAAACTCACCGGAATGGATTCAAGAACTTTGGACACTGGAGGAGTTGCAGCCTTCCCTTCAACGAAAAGAAAAAAAGTTGACACTCCGATAACTTTATGATAAAACATCCACGGCAAGATCTGCTCCAAGCTGGCAGATGTACTTGTTGTAATACAAATCTGCATATAATAAAGCGCCAACAAATTTAAAAAAAAAAAAAAAAAAAAGAACAACTGCAAACATTTCTATTGGTGCCTAAAAACATGACAAGAAAATTGTATAAAAGAATTTAAACTCAGTAATGGAATGTCAAGAACTTAGGCCAACAACATCTTAATGAAACTCTATTTCCAGATAATCGCAACTCTAAATTTGTGTACAAGACAGTAATAAATTTTCACTGGGAAAACAGTCATCCATTTATGTACACATGTAATAGCATGAGAAAAGTGCCATCGTTAGAACTCTAGTTAATCTAAAAAAAAAAAATCAAATTATTGCTATCATGATCAAATAGTTTTTCATGCCCATTACATTACACCTTCGATTTGACAGAATCAACATAAATAAACAAAATGGCATGACAAAACCTTAAAAAGAAATCTAACTCCTTTTTATGGGAATAGAATTGATAAAAATTGCACCCTGTGGTGATTCTTTTCCAAATAATCTGCTACTTATGAAAGAAATTGGGAGATTCTGAGCAGCAACTTTGACGCATATAAATGCAGATATAAAAAGTGATCCAAAATTTAAATAAATAACTGAATCCAAAGCAGATAATTGACCCAAAAGCACCCTGAATCAAGAAACAGCTGCATTTCAGTTTGTTCTAAGAAACCGTTTAGGAAAAAAAAAAAAAAAAAAAACGAAAAAGAGAACCGCATTACTTCATTCTATCCAAAATTCAAAAAAACAGCCACAAAAGTCGAAATCACCATAAACTCTTCCAACTGACAAAACAAGTAAAAAAAAAACCCCATCTGACGTCAACCAAAATAGGAAAAACCCCAACCAAGCAGATCAACCCGAAAAACCTAGAAAACGAAAGATTAAACCAAAACCTTAGGCTTAAGATCGGCATCGAACTTGTACTTCCAGTCTCTGATATAGGGAAAGGACGCAGCGGTGGAGTGTGCCAAGAGCGTGGAGCAATCAGAAGCGCGAGAAGGGGGGTGGCCGACGGTGGCTAGAGGGGAGGAATCCATTCCTGGAAACTTGTGCGATTCATCGGGAGACCATCGGGAGATGGGATCGTCGACGCCACCGCCGCGCCATTGTAGGAGGAAGGCGAAGAGAGCAAGGGAGAGGGGGAGGAGGGTGAGGAGGAGGAGTAGCTTCGCAGTGAAGGAGTGGTGGTTAGCGGCGGAGGAGGACGGTGGTTGTGGGCGGTGGGAGGAGTGTAGACCCGCCATTGGAACAACAAAAGCCTGGCCCAGCACTGGTCGGGTGCCAACTTTTGTAGTGGTTTCTGATGCTGATTTTGTTTTATTTATTATAATACTTTAATTATTGATTAATTAGTTGTGAAACTGCTATTTAATTTCATGGAAACATCAATGCATCTTATACTCATCTTTTTCCATCTCAGAAATCTTATAATGTTAAATTTTAAATATTAGATTTACTTTTTTTTTTTTAAGATCTTAGTTTTTTTAAGTAGGTTCTATAATATGATTTTCAAAAGGTGCTCAAGATTTATAAAATAGAATGACCAGATTATATATATTACAACTGGAAAAAAGTAGTCAATCTCTATTTGAAAAATAAGAAATATTAATTATTTTCGCTAAATCATATTTCATATGCTTATTTTTTAGAACAGGATTTTATGTTTATTTGTTGTATTTGAAATAAAGGAATGCAAAAGGCTTGGAATATGTTCATTATTAATAGTTGGATTCATATAAATCTAAAATTCACGTTCTCAATTTAAATTAATTTTCAAGCATTTTGTGTGAATCTTGACTATATTATAATTTTAGTATATTTTGAATCTTACATTTCAAATTACTCATTCCAAATTATAATACCATATAGAATTATTATAACTTATTAGTTTCCATAATATGTTGGTCAGACGATATTCCAAATTATAATACCATATAGAATTATTATAACATATTAGTCTCCATAATATGTTGGTCAGACGATAATTAGATTTCTTTAAACTTACTTTAACGATTCCATATTGTTTCACCCTGCACAATTTTTAAAATATTAGCACAATAATATCTAAAGTCTATATCATGTATAAACAAGATAATCTTCGATTTTTTCTTTATAGTATTATATAATAAAAGTAATAAAGAAAATCCTTAGGGCCGGTTTGGTTTGAATGATGAGTTTGTTAAGATTGATAAAAATGATGAGATTGTACTGTTCACTGAAGATAAAAATAATGTTTTTTTTTGTGTTTGGTATGTAGGTTTTGTAGTAGGTTTGAGTTAACTTGTTTGTTTGGTTTGAATAATTATGGATTTGCAAAACTGGGTCAATTCACATTTTATGTTTGCTTTGTTGGTTAGGAATGGTAAAAAAGATGATATGACTAAATTAACCTTCATTTAAAAAATCATCCATAATGAATTAAATTAAAAAAGAAAACTCAAATATCCTACAATATATTTTTTTTTTGCTTCACTGGACAAGAACGAGATCCCCAAATTTGCAGCTTCTTTGTCGAAATAGGTATAAAAATTGAAGAATGAAGTGAAGAATTCCAAGTAATTTCCAAGTTTTTTCGGACAATATCATCTTCAATAAACGAGGATCTAAGTATGGGTTCTTCGATTTCCTGAGAAAAAAATCAATTAAACTAGGAACTCTGCTCAAACCGTGAATGAGTTTGCAACAGAGGGTGAGGTTGTAAGGTTTGGACCATTACACAAAATCGAAGGCTGAAACTCAACAAGAAATGTCGAACATGTATGGGGTTCTTATTATAGTCGTTTTGATACTTTTGTTAAACATGAACAGATCAAGAATGGTATTTGCCCAGTAGTTTATTTTGTCGAAGGTTTGGTGGGTTAATGGGTTTAGGGAAGATCATCTTGCTTGGTAGTACAAATTTTTTTGAAAAATATGTAGATCTCATTTTGCAATCGTTGCTCTTTAACATATCTTCATAAGCTTCCTTGTTCAATTAATAATGTTTATGATTTATGACACTTTACATTAGTCCTACATATGTGAATGCTTGAACGAGCCATAGATTGTAAGATAGGATGTCTTATGATATATGTATGTTGTTTTATACGGTTGTCCTTTAGTTTGGTGGAAACAAGTGTTATGGTGTCATAATTCACCCATATTGTATTGCGTGAATGTAGTTCAACTTCATATTACCAAGGAGATAGTAATAGGAATTCTCAACCCAACGATGTGAGCGTCTGTTGTCGACATGTCATTCCAATGCATATCCAAACTTCCGGGACCAAAATAAATCCTATGCGACGTTTTAAGATTTATCCTTTTCGAGGGGTATGATGATCTCTAATTTAATCATTCTTGTTCTTACCCCATTATTTGTGCTTTTAGAAGTATGATTAATTATGTTGATTTTGAAGTATGGAAGTTTTCTTGGTGTTGTTGATATAGAATGAATCGTGTGGGGTATTCATTTGGTTGGAGTCGCCGCTTGAAGGTCGTGCTAGAGATGTTGCTCTTGATTGCATTAAAAAAATTGGTCGATTTATATAAGAAGCAAGCAAGATTTATATGTTTTGTGGGTATCTCATTTTTCGTCATCTCCATATGGTGGATGCAAAAGTCGAGCTTCCAAAAGACGAATGAAATTTGTAAGTTAGTAATATATTGCACCTATGACTTCATAATATGTATTAGAGTGGCATGCTCCAAACACCATCACTCGATCAATACTATTAGTTGACATTTCTGTCACGCCCCAAAATCTTTCGTTAAAAATATCAGAGTTTTACCCGGGCGTGAAGATAGAAAAGCAAGGGACGCATAACACATACAGAAAGAGTTAAGCAAGGGACAACAGAAGAAAGAGATAAGGGGCGATAATAAACCATCTCACAACAACCTTCGGCCTCGGCCGATATCATTCGGTCTCTCACCGATAATATACATCATATACAGCGGAAGCTAAACATCAGGATCTCCCATCCTCACCAGAACCCAAAGATATATACAGATCATAAACTGTTTGAAAACGTGTTCGGAAATGTTTTAACTAGACCATTTATCAGAAAAACCAACAGCTAGCACTATCTCCCTCCGTCTAGGGTTCACCAGCTTCCTCATCTCCTGTAGTGTGAGTACAGATTAAGGGGTGAGTGCGTTGAATACACTCAGTGGGGATAACATCCACCTCATAAGACTCCTGACAGAATTTAAATACCGAAAAGCTAACTTACAGTCACGTTGTCACAGCACAGATATATGCAAAGCAGATATTAGAAATTGCAAGGGACGTATAGGTGCGGGATTCCCCCGTCTTACCCTATATAACGGTATCTCACCGTTAGTGCATTTAAAGAGGCTCACGACACCTCCACTGAGTAGTAGAAAATAGCAGGGGACGAACAGAATGCATGATCGGAGGACCTCGGCCCTTTCACAGATATAATATGGCACAGCAAGTATAAACACAGCACTTAGATTCCCAATCATATTTCACAAATAGGGAAAGCTGTAAACAGATCCAGAGTTAGAAATTACCCCCACCTCGTATAGTGGTTACCGCGTGAGTAGCTAGGACAGAACGTCTGACAACTCAACACCTCAAGCTTAGTCCACAATAGCCTACAAATTTACGGTGTTTCTTAGGTCTTAAATACAATATAGTTAATGCTGTAAAGGGTCCCGGCGGAAAAACGTTTGTTAAGGACACGGCGGATCGAAAATACGGCATTACGTGCTCCGGGGCCCATGAGCACCCGGCGTCGGGCGGAAACGAACCCGACGGCTCGCGCATCATCCGGCAGCTGTCGAGTTTTCCTCAGCTACCCGGTCCCCGTCGCCCGCGCACGCTGGATCCCCGGCGCTCGCACCCGCACGCACTCGGCACCCGGCGCACACCCGGCACCCGGCGCACACCCGGCACTCGGCACGCACCCGACGCGCACCCGACGCCCGACCCGACGCACAACCCGGCGCGCACCCGTCACCCGACACACCACCACCAGCACCACTGCTGGCCGGCGACGGCGGCGGCGCTCCGGCGGCACTCCGGCGGCGGCGGAAAATAAAAACGTAAAGGAAAAGAAAAGAAAGAGAACTTACGTGTTCGCGTCGCGAGCGTCGCGAGCGGTCGTCGGCTTTGAAAACGTATAAGTTTTGAAAGTTATGAGCCCCTATTTATAGATTTTGGAATTTACCTTTTTACCGTTGAAAAGTTACTATTTACCAAAAATATCTCAATTTACCTTTCATTATAATATTATTTTTATTTTTACCTTTCATCAAAATTTTACCCTTTCCTTCGTTAGTTGAACTACGGGTCTCCGATTAACCGCTAGTTTGTTTCTGTTTTCTCGTATTTCCCATACGAATCTCTTGGTAAAATCATATTCTAGGTTCCATATCACGAAAAATATACCCATCTAAAACTAAAACCGGCGTTAGCCAAGTATCTGAAACGCATGTATTAAATTAAACAGTCAAAACATACGCACATAATTATTAAGTCGGGGTTCAAATACTTAATTATTCAATTATGCTCATTTTGATCCGGGGTGCTACATCTCTTACCCCTTAAAAATAATTTCGTCCTCGAAATTGAACACATACTTAGAAAGATAAACAAACGTATACCTAGGATCGGTATGTCGGGGTATTTCCTCAAAATCTCGTCCTCCAACTCCTAGGTTGCCTCTTCCCTTCCGTGACGGCTCCACTGGACCTTCACTATAGCCATCTCTCGGTTCCTAAGTTGTCGTTTCTTTCTGTCCAAGATGGCTATCGGGACTTCCTCATATGTCAGATTCTTCTCCAGTTCGATGCCTTCTCGATTGATTATATGATTTGGATCAAAAATATATTTCCGTAGCATAGACACATGGAAGACATTGTGCACCCCAGCAAAGTCCGGTGGTAGAGCTAGTCGGTACGCGACCTCCCCAACTTGATCCAAGATTTCGAACGGTCCCACGTACCTTGGTTTCAGTTTTCCCTTCTTTCCAAAACGGTGAACTCCTTTAGTGGGAGACACTTTGAGGAAAACTTTGTCCCCAACTTCAAACCTCAGCTCTCTTCGTCTCTTATCTGCATACGATTTTTGTCGATCTTGGGCCACTTGTATTCGGTCCCGAATCTTCTTTATTACTTCTACTGTTTGTTCCACCAATTCGGGTCCCAAAATTTTCTTTTCACCAACTTCGTCCCAGCATATTGGTGATCGACACTTCCTTCCGTAGAGGGCCTCATAAGGTGCCATACCAATGGTTGATTGATAGCTATTGTTGTAGGCGAACTCTACTAAACACAAATGATCTTCCCAGTTTCCGGGAAAATCTAGAACACAGGCCCGCAACATATCCTCTAAGATCTGTATGGTTCTTTCTGATTGTCCGTCGGTTTGTGGGTGAAAAGCTGTACTGAAAGACAGCTTGGTTCCTAACTCCTTCTGCAGACTCTGCCAGAATCGGGAAGTGAACCGTGGATCCCTGTCAGATGTGATAGAAACCGGTACACCGTGTAGTCGGACTATCTCTTCCAGGTATATCCGTGCCAATCTGTCTAGTCCAAAAGTCATCTTGATCGGCAAGAAATGGGTGGATTTCGTCAATCTGTCCACGATCACCCACACGGCGTGGTTTCCCCGTCTGGTTGTCGGTAGACCAACCACAAAGTCCATGGTTATATGTTCTCATTTCCACTCCGGTATCTCTAATGGAGTTAGCATCCCAGCCGGTCGTTGATGTTCTGCTTTCACTTGTTGGCAGATGAGACACTTCTTGACGAACAATCCTATGCCTCGCTTCATGTTCCTCCACCAGAAATTCGCCCTCAAGTCTCGGTACATCTTTGTACCTCCTGGGTGTGCAGCTATAGGTGTGCAATGCGCTTCTTTGAGTATTTCCTCTTTTAATTCCTCGTTCTTAGGCACGCACAGCCTTCCTCTGAAGATTAGAGCTCCATCCGTAGTTAAAGAAAAGTCTTCAGCTCCTCCTTTATCCATCAGAGCTTTCATCTTCTTTAGAAACTTATCCTTCTTCTGAGCCTCCACAATTCGGTCCCGCAGCGTGGGTGTTACAAATAACGCTGCCATTCGGGATTCAATACTGATCGGTGGCGAGAGTATCTCCAAATTAAGTTTCGACATCTCCTCGACTAGTTGGTGTTGATTGGTGATCATCGATGTTACTACTCCTTTCCCTTTCCTGCTAAGGGCGTCAGCCACCACGTTCACCTTTCCGAGATGATAGTGGATTGTGATATTGTAATCTTTTACCAACTCTAGCCATTTCCTTTGTCTCATGTTGAGCTCCTTCTGTTCGAAGAAGTACTTCCGGCTTTTGTGGTCGGTGTAGATTGCACACTTCACGTCATAGAGATAATGTCTCCAGATCTTTAGGGCGTGTACCACTGCTGCTAGTTCTAGATCATGAGTCGGATAAATCTGTTCGTGGACTTTCAGCTGGCGTGATGCATATGCCACCACTTTTCCTTCCTGCATCAATACACACCCCAAACCTTCTTTGGACACGTCGCTGTAGATTACGAATTCCTTGGACATATCTGGAACTACTAAGACTGGTGCTTCTGTCAGTCTTTTCTTTAGTTCCTGGAAACTTCGCTCGCACCGCTCATTCCACTGAAACCTCACATCTTTTCTGGTCAAGCGTGTCATCGGAGTGGCGATCCTCAAGAACCCTTCTATAAATCTTCGATAATATCCAGCTAGGCCGATGAAACTCCGAACTTCCTTTACATTCGTTGGAGTCTCCCAATTGCTAACAGTTGCCACTTTTTCAGGATCCACCTCAACCCCTTCCGCAGAAACGATGTGGCCCAGAAAGCCAATTTTGTCCATCCAGAATTCGCACTTCTTAAATTTAGCATAAAGTTTTTCCTTCCTTAGTACTTCCAGTGCGATTCTAAGATGTTGTTCATGGTGCACTCTGTCGTACGAATAGATGAGAATATCATCAATGAACACTATGACAAAAAGGTCAAAATAAGGATGGAAGATGCGATTCATTAAATCCATGAAGACAGCCGGAGCATTACTCAACCCGAATGGCATTACTACAAACTCGTAGTGGCCATATCTCGTTCTGTATGCTGTCTTGGATAAATCAGCGTCTTTGACTTTCATCTGGTGATATCCCGATCTTAAGTCAATTTTCGAGAACACACTAGCACCTCTTAATTGATCGAAGAGATCTTCAATCCGAGGCAGTGGATACTTGTTCTTTATTGTTTTCTTGTTCAGCTCTCGGTAGTTAATACACATCCGGAGGCTACCATCCTTCTTCTTCACGAACAGTACCGGTGCTCCCCAGGGCGACACACTCGGTCCGATGAAGCCCTTATCTAACAGATCCTGAAGCTGAACCTTCAATTCTTGCAATTCTTTCGGCGCCATCCGATAAGGAGCCTTTGACACTGGCATTGATCCAGGGATGAGATCTATCTCGAAGGTTACTTGTCGATCTGGTGGAGGACCCGGTAAGTCCTCTGGAAACACATCTGTGAATTCTTTTATCACCGGTACCTCCTCGATAGCAATTGGTTTCTTCTTGGAGTTTACCATATTAACCAACCATGCTTCGCATTCTCATTTACTCAGCATCTGGGTTGTTTTCATGGCCGAGACAATCCTTGAGTCGACTTTAACTCGTGTCCCGTGGAAGGTACACTCTGGCTCTCCCGGTGCTTGGAAGATTATCTCCCTTTCACGGCACTTGATTACCGCGTGGTTGGACTCTAACCAGTTCATTCCCAAAATCACATCGAAGTCTTTCATCTCCAGAGCGTGGAGATCTGCTTGAAGCGTCCTATCCTCGAAGGCAATCTTAAGACGACGGTACAAGTGTTTTGTCTTTACCGTCCTCCTCGAGGGGATACTAGCTTCTAAAGTTTGAGTGACTATCCTATCGTCAACATGCTTCAACCGATCCATCGTCATATCAGTACTATAGATAAAGAAATTAAACACGAAATGCGAGGAGAGAAGAAAACGTAGATTCCATCGATTAGCAAAAGTCGAACTGGTATCTTGTACGCATGAGCAAAAGATGGGCCGCTCGTACATTATACAAAAGGTTTACGGGCGCTACTCCAAGGTACGAGCTACTATCTAACTATTACATATATAAAGTAAAAGTTTATCATCCTTATTCTATCTCTTGGTAGTCTCTGAGCTAGGGAGGGCGGGCGAATGTTCGTGCCTGGCCTGTTTCTGACCTTGGCCTTGGTGTTGCAGCTGTTGAGCTTTTGAACCTCTGACAATTAGCCGTAATATGTCCCGGTTCTCCACACCGGTAGCAATTTCGTGTATCTAGCGGTGAGTTTCGAGACCTCGGACAGTTAGTTGAGATGTGTCCTGGCTCTCTGCATCTGTAGGACCTCCGAATTCCCCCTGACCTTGGTCTCAATGTTGAAGCTGATGGATTTCTAAATTTCAGACAGTCTCTCACAACATGTCCAGGTTTTCCGCACCTGAAACATGAGTTCCCTAACTTGGGTGTAGAAAGAAGCGGAGCATTACTAGCCCGTGGGACCTTGTGCTGATCGAAGTCTTGACTTAGACCGGTCAATTTCCTCTTTCCTATTACTATTTCCGCTCTCTTGGATGGAGCCATGTCTAAGTGGTGACGAGAAGCAATCTCTTTAGCTCTCTCAACCACTGCAGCATAAGGCATGTCACCCTGACTAGCCAGGACAGAGCTGATCTCCAAGTGAAGACCCTTTTCAAATCATCTGACCCTTTTGGCATTCGTGTCTACCAGATGGGGCGCATACCTACTCAGTCGGTTAAATCTTTTCTCGTATTCTTCCACGGAAGCATTTCCCTGATGAATCTGTATAAACTCTACTTCCTTTTGGTCACGGTATGACTGAGGCAGAAAATCTTGTCTAATCACTTCTTTAAAGACTCCCCAAGACATTGCACTCCTATGTTCTGGTGCCATAGTCCTTTCGTATAACTTCCACCAGTGGCTGGCTTCTCCAGTGAGTTGTAACACAGCACAGGAGATCTTCTGCTCTTCGGTGAATGTCAAAAGTCCAAAGAGTCGATCCAACGACTTTAGCCACTCGTCCGCTTTGATTGGTTCCCCTGTTCCATCGAAGGTCGGTGGATCGAAACGTTGGAACTGTACAAGGTTTGGGCTCGCATCGTTTCCTAACAACGATGGAGATGCAGCTTGTGTGGTTTCGAAATATCGGGTCAAGCTTCTTAGTGCGGTCACCAAGTCTCCTCTCACGGCATCCATATCGTTCTAAAGACGTCATACGAAAATTAACTCTTATAATCTACCCCTCGCAACTCAACAATGTATATAACAACAGACAATAACAAAAGATAACCAAACAACAGGTAACATAGCACCGACAACTTTATTCCATAGATCTTTTATAATCTCAATAAATTCTCCGTCATTCGTTTATAAACACTCCATGATCTCATTATGTAGGATAGCGTATATCCAGCCTGTATACGCCATTCACATGAATACATCATGAAACATGTCATCAACTTCCCCACATGGTCTTCATAGACCTCGAGTATTGACAGCGGTGCTACATATCGTAACCACGAACTGAGAAAACCCACTCATTGGTACACCCTGTTAGAAACAAGGGCCCATGGTAGATTCAACTGTCTGTCACACGACATCAACTCCTGCGAACGGCCATACTCGCACACTAGCTCACGCTGCTGCAGTCAGCAGCTTTGTGGCGGTGACTCAGTGCAGTGTGTCGAGTATAGTGACATCAAGAGGTTTTCAAAAGATCTTTTTATCGTGGAACAATATCAGTAACACCCTGTCAAACTTATACAGTTTATATCGTATAAATGAGAAATGCAAATAGATAAACACTTCATCAAACCTTAACAGTTTATATCTTGCAAACCAAAGGACACAAAACAAGTAGACACTCTTATTCCGTAAGTCTTATGTTCAGGGAGAGTCACCTATAGAGGGAGACTAGTGCCTATCTTACACTTTTCTGAAAACCCGATTACATTTTACAAACACACTTTCAAAATCACATTTTTCCCACTTTAAAACTCGCTCTAAAAACCTTTTCCTCATTTCCAAATCACACTTTCCACATCACGTTTTTCTCATTTTAAAACCAGTTCGAGCAAGTTCTCATCATTAGAACCGCTCTGATACCACCTGTCACGCCCCAAAATCTTTCGTTAAAAATATCAGAGTTTTACCCGGGCGTGAAGATAGAAAAGCAAGGGACGCATAACACATACAAAAAGAGTTAAGCAAGGGACAACAGAAGAAAGAGATAAGGGGCGATAATAAACCATCTCACAACAACCTTCGGCCTCGGCCGATATCATTCGGTCTCTCACCGATAATATACATCATATACAGCGGAAGCTAAACATCAGGATCTCCCATCCTCACCAGAACCCAAAGATATATACAGATCATAAACTGTTTGAAAACGTGTTCGGAAATGTTTTAACTAGACCATTTATCAGAAAAACCAACAGCTAGCACTATCTCCCTCCGTCTAGGGTTCACCAGCTTCCTCATCTCCTGTAGTGTGAGTACAGATTAAGGGGTGAGTGCGTTGAATACACTCAGTGGGGATAACATCCACCTCATAAGACTCCTGACAGAATTTAAATACCGAAAAGCTAACTTACAGTCACGTTGTCACAGCACAGATATATGCAAAGCAGATATTAGAAATTGCAAGGGACGTATAGGTGCGGGATTCCCCCGTCTTACCCTATATAACGGTATCTCACCGTTAGTGCATTTAAAGAGGCTCACGACACCTCCACTGAGTAGTAGAAAATAGCAGGGGACGAACAGAATGCATGATCGGAGGACCTCGGCCCTTTCACAGATATAATATGGCACAGCAAGTATAAACACAGCACTTAGATTCCCAATCATATTTCACAAATAGGGAAAGCTGTAAACAGATCCAGAGTTAGAAATTACCCCCACCTCGTATAGTGGTTACCGCGTGAGTAGCTAGGACAGAACGTCTGACAACTCAACACCTCAAGCTTAGTCCACAATAGCCTACAAATTTACGGTGTTTCTTAGGTCTTAAATACAATATAGTTAATGCTGTAAAGGGTCCCGGCGGAAAAACGTTTGTTAAGGACACGGCGGATCGAAAATACGGCATTACGTGCTCCGGGGCCCGTGAGCACCCGGCGTCGGGCGGAAACGAACCCGACGGCTCGCGCATCATCCGGCAGCTGTCGAGTTTTCCTCAGCTACCCGGTCCCCGTCGCCCGCGCACGCTGGATCCCCGGCGCTCGCACCCGCACGCACTTGGCACCCGGCGCACACCCGGCACCCGGCGCACACCCGGCACTCGGCACGCACCCGACGCGCACCCGACGCCCGACCCGACGCACAACCCGGCGCGCACCCGACGCCCGACCCGACGCACAACTCGGCGCGCACCCGACGCCCGACCCGACGCACAACCCGGTGCGCACCCGTCACCCGACACACCACCACTAGCACCACTGCTGGCCGGCGGCGGCGGCGGCAGCGGCGCTCCGGCGGCGGCGGAAAATAAAAACGTAAAGGAAAAGAAAAGAAAGAGAACTTACGTGTTCGCGTCGCGAGCGTAGCTCGGGTCGTCGGCTTTGAAAACGTATAAGTTTTGAAAGTTATGAGCCCCTATTTATAGATTTTGGAATTTACCTTTTTACCGTTGAAAAGTTACTATTTACCAAAAATATCTCAATTTACCTTTCATTATAATATTATTTTTATTTTTACCTTTCATCAAAATTTTACCCTTTCCTTCGTTAGTTGAACTACGGGTCTCCGATTAACCGCTAGTTTGTTTCTGTTTTCTCGTATTTCCCATACGAATCTCTTGGTAAAATCATATTCTAGGTTCCATATCACGAAAAATATACCCATCTAAAACTAAAACCGGCGTTAGCCAAGTATCTGAAACGCATGTATTAAATTAAACAGTCAAAACATACGCACATAATTATTAAGTCGGGGTTCAAATACTTAATTATTCAATTATGCTCATTTTGATCCGAGGTGCTACAATTTCCGTTATGTACAAAGACATAAAATGCCCATGTGTACTGATGTGTTTGAATGCAATTGTATTTTTTTTTTGTCAATGTGAAGTGGTGTTGGTTTTATTACATGTGTAGTTACCTCCATGTGTTGTAAATTAATTTGTGTTAAACATGTTCATGTATTGTCTTGCATAGTTAAATTATGAAAACATATTTTGATGTGTATCTTGCATGCTATGTAAATCAGAATTTTGGATCTAATAACACTTTGGGAAGAATAGATAACATGCATTCAGTTTAAAAATTGATGTCTACAGTTTATGAGGAAATTTGCAATGTCCATAAGTCTTTGTGAATGATACATATTAAGTAAATGCTTTCAAGAATGCCCCAACATTAGATGTTAGTCATATCTCAAAATAGTTAGTCATGCACAGCTAAACATGTTCAAGAATTGTCACTTTACATAATTAACATAGTTTAAATAACCATTAGCAATAACTATGTCATTACAGTGAACATCACTCTTGCAAAAAACCCATAGTAGATTTATAAAGCTCTTTGGTGTCCAAAAGTGGTTGCTCTAAAAAAATGGGCTTGAACCCTTGGTAATCTGCCAACTTTGCTAAAAAACAATGTTCAAAAGAGGTTAGGGTGAAATGCTAGGATAGCTTACACAACAGACAATTTATTAGGATTGATGGGTGGCTTCTTGTTCTTCGAAGAGAAACGACGATCCCAATCGTCCACAACATCAAAGTCAAAGGGCTCTTCCTTAACGACGATGAGAATATCAACCGATGAGCCAACCTCTACAAACAACACATCTCCGGGTTGGTGTGCTTTGATGATTTTGGACCACTCGTCAAAGTTGGGGAACCCACACTCCTTAAACAACCTTTGGTGTTGGTTTTCCTGTGATAGACATAATTAAGGCAAAGTAATTAAATATATATATTAACATATTGAAGATCAAATTAAGAAAAATGGAAATTGGTTTAGAATAAGAACATTGCTAAACTACATCCAATCTCAATTTGTGTTATTTTTGAACATGTGATACAAGTTGCATTACCTTTTGTTTGAAGTACCAATACTCAACATTGACTTCTATGAGGTTCATTTTATTCTTGTACTTAATCTCAATGGTGTCGTTCACGTACGCGACAAACTCTTTATAGAATTTAATGTTGTTGGAGATGAAAGTCTTGATGCTTAGATCATTGAATCGCTCTTCACCCATATTATAACACCCCAAATTAATTAGCTAATATGTAATGTTCTATATATATATATGTGTGTGTTGCTAATAAATTAACTAGGTATAAGAATTAATTAAGTAAGTGATAATCTTAATTAAGCTAAGAAGTAATTAATTAGGGGATAATCTTAATTAAACTAAGATTTAACTAGGTGATAATCTTAATTAAACTAAGAATTAATTCATTAAAGTCTAATTAATTAATTAAGTATAAGACATGGATTAATTAACTAATTAAAACAACATGGCTAGTCACCACTCTTAACGCCACCTAGCCAATTCAACCTTCTCTCCACCATTAAAAATTGACACCTCCCCTTAAAGCTAGTTAGGTGTGAATGAAAAAAAAAGGGGGAAAACAATAAACAGAGAAGAAACGTAAGAAGAAAAGAAAAAGGGTGCAGCAGATTTCTCTCCTCTCCATCTCGCTCTCTCTCTTTCGACTCTTCCTTCATAGGTCTATCTCTCACACGCTCTCTCTCTCTTTCCCTCTCTTTGTTTGCTGCCGCTCCGCTGACCTGCTGCCCTGCTGCTCGGTGTATGTGCGTGTGAATTTTTGGCTGCTGCCGGGGGCGGCAGTAGGAGCCGGGGTGCTGCCCAGTTATTGTGAGTATGCAGTTTTGCTGTTATGTGTGCGTATATGCTGTCGGGTGCCGGGAGTTGGGCGCGCCGGGGACGGGTGCGGCTGTGCAGCATCGGGGGCTGGGTGTCGGGGGTTTTTGCTGATGTGCGCAAGTAGCATTCAACACGCCGTTTGGGGTACTTCAGGGGATGGGATCGGAAAACTGTTTTTATAGCTAATACTAGGGTGTATGGGAAAGGTCTCCACCAAGTTTGGTGGCCATCCGAGGTCGGACGACCAAGGAATAATTTTACGAAATCGGGGCTGCAATTCTGCACCCGAACCGGAAATAGTCGCGGAGCAGAAGGTCTTAACGAAAGATTTTCCTAAAACTGTTTGTATGAGGTATTCTTTAGTGTGTTGGGAGCATTCCTATCAAATTTCACCTTAAGGCGAGTCCATTTGAAGGGTCTAAGATGTATCGGGGCACAGAGTGGCAGTGCAGTGTGCAACGTTGAATTTCAGCCTATTGCAAGGGCAATTCCAAGACGATCGAAAATCGGATGGGCTTGAGATTTCACTGAGGTAATATTCACAACGAAAGCTTCATTATGGGCTTTCTGGATCATAAATCGAAGCTCGGACGAGGAAAATACGCAACGATGATTTTCTTTCCAATGGGCAAGGGATTTTACATTTGCGTTTTACTTTGCAAGTTCAATTTTATTTTGCAAGATTGATTTACTTTGCAAGATAGATTTATTTTGCAAATGGATTTATTTTGCAAGATTTATTTACTTTGCAAGATTAGTTTGCCTTGTAAGTTTTATTTTTTACGGAACTATGCCTTTGAACCCTGTCTAAGAATATTCTCAATCCAAGGTTCTAATTAGAGATATGAATAGTCTCTTTAAGCCGCTAAGACAGGTTTATATATATATATATATATTGTAGGAAACGCAGACGAAGGACCCCGTTAATTCTCTGAAACATAGCAGTTTTTCCAAGAGACCACTTGATTGGGGTGAGGGAACGAACTTTGGATTTAAAGAGTCGAGCTTCACGAAGGTGATCACCGAACAAGGTGAGGGTAAATTCTTATAAGTTACATGTTGTGAACAATGTGCGCTCTTACGTGCAATTACTGTATGTCACTGATTATAACATGAAAGTTTAATGTGAAGTGCAAAGTGAAATGTTTTATACTTTATGAATGATGAAATGTGGTGAAGGTTATGAGGAAAATTCTTGCTTTCCCATTTATGTGACCAAGTGCTATAATGTGAAGATGTTGGCTGATGTGAGCTGAATACGATTAATTTGTAAACGTGGCATTATGTGCCTGTTACGTGTCAAAAGTGAATGTAAAATGTTTGCAAGATGAAAGAAATTGTCATGTGAATGATATGTTTGTATGGTGGCTCAGAACCACATTAATTCTACGGTGGCTCAGAACCACATTAACTAAGGTGGCTAAGAACCACAAAATGTTTTCTGCGGTGGCTCAGAACCGTATTTTCAAAGACGGCCTCAAAACTGCATTTATGTGCTATTGAGTGATATGTTTATGTTTGTTAAACATGTAAAAAAATGGCGGCAAGTTCCGCAAGATGTAAAACCGGCGGCTAAGTTCCGCAAGACGTATTTGGCGGCAAGTTCCGCAAGATTAAAATGTTTTCACGACGGCTCAGAACCGCAAAGTTTTCCAAGGCAGCTCAGACCCGCAACTTCATGTTTGATGAATTATATGTCTATGTTTCCTGTTATGTTTTAACTGTTCACAAGTCCCACCCCACTGAGTGTCTTCATACACTCACCTCTTTTTATGTTAAAATGTTTTAGTTTATGGAAATCCTCGAGCGTGGTACGTAAACGGTGGATGTTGGTAGCTGATGTTCTAAATAATGCAAAAGAGTTTTACTGGATTTGAAAGAGGTGTTATATTATTTAATTGTATAGAAAGTGCTCTTGAAACCTTTTTGGGAAAAACTTAGTTTGCGAAGCTGTACAGTTTTAGCTGCATGAATATAAAGAAAAAAAATATTTTCTTCTGCTGTGTACGATTCACGTTTTATAAAACAGTGATGCTCGAATTGACTTATCTTTATTTGAAAATTTTAAATTTACTTGAAAATACATGTTTTATCAAGTATCTGGATACCCAAACGAAAAATTTATTAAACTCTGATATTCTACAGTAATGTAAAAGAAACGGGGCGTCACAGGTGGTATCAGAACGGGTCTGTGATTCTGTAGACTCGCTGAAATATTTTGTTTCTAAAAGTGTTTTGTCCCTATGCAAATTTCTATTAGCTATTAGCATTCGCTTCTACCCTACCACTCCGGCTTCACTAAGGTATGCTATGTTAAGATGTGTACTGATTTATAACTATGGATCTATGTGGGAGTGAGAATCTTACAAATTTTTATAAATCTCAATGTTATGTTATAGAGATATGTCGATGTGATTATCTAGGACTTTTGCATTATATTATGGCTACGGAATTGTGTTAATATAATAGTTCACAAAAGTATGAGCCTTTTGGCTATAAATTGTGTTGTCAATGTTTTCTTGTTAAATCACTTTAATGGAGTATGGTCTGGTTGTTGTCTAATGTCACTGTTATCGACACACTGCTTGCTGGACGCCACCACTAAGCTGCTGTCCGTGGCAATATGAGCTCGTGTGCATAAATGGCTGTTCGTAGAAGTTGGTACAGTGTTGTGTGGTAGGTTATATTATGTTAGGCTATCTGTGAGTTTTATTTGAATCGGTAAACACTGCCACTAGCTACTACGTGTTGGGTGAGTTAGTGTGTATGTTTTGCCAAGTCGTTGGGTTACGTAAGGATGAGACTACCATGAGCCCTTGTCCATGACAAGATGAGCCAGTGTGTGTGTTCTCCCTAGTACACGAGTGTGATACGTAAAACCACGACTAATGCTTGAGGTCTATGGGGACCATGTGTGGATGTTTGTAATATGTTTCATAATGTTTTAATGCTTGAAGTCTATGAGGACCATGTGTGGATGTTTGTAATATGTTTCATGATGTTTTGCTTATGATGTACTTGTATGGTAGGTATATGCAAGTTGGGTATATGTTATCCTACATGACAATATTATGCTATGATGATAAATGAATGATGGAGAAATCTATTGAGGATATTAATTGATTTATGGAATAATGTTATTGGTTGAGTATAATGTTTCTCGAGTGATCTAATATCACATAGACATTAATGTAAGATATAGCTTTCATAAAAGGTGATGATAGCTAGAATAACATAGCTGCTTAGGACGAACTTCACATGTTTTGAACTTCAAGAATAGAGTGATACTAGAAATCTCATGATGGATAAAATCTCTAGGCCTATGTTCATGATAGTGACACACTTAAGAATTTTAACTGATTAAGCATGGATTGAATGACCTCAGAGGAAAAACGATGACTGTTGTGGTGCGAGACTAAATCAAATTCAGGACATGCTATCCTAACTCTTCTCTTGGATGTGAATAGGATATTTTGTTCCAAATTCTATTCCTTACACCTTCCTTTTGACCCAACATGAAGAATACTTGAGGATTACGTAGGGTATCTTGTGAAAAAAAAAGTTATACGAAAAATTTTAAAAAGACAAGTTCTGGCTGGATAGAGTCGCTTTTCTCGGGCACATGGTTTCTTTTAAGGGAATCGAGGTAGATCCAGCAAAAGTGAAGGTGTCAACCAATGTAAATGAAGTACGAAGTTTTTTGGGTCTGGTTAGGTACTATAAAAGATTCATTAAGGGGAATTTAAAGATTACCACCCAAGGAAGGCGAACGTGGTCGCCGAAGCTCTTAGTCGAAAGAGCAGAGGCGAGGTAGCTAGCCTGCCTACCAGTCAGTGCCAACTGATAAAAGAAATGTACAAGCTACATCTGGAAGTGGTTACACCTCCGAGCAATATTAAGGCTCGAATCACGACTCTACTGATCAAGCCCATGCTTAGAGAACAGATAATCAAAGCTCGGAAGAAAGACAAATTCTTGCAGAGGATAAAGGCACGTACGAAGAAAGAAATTATAGAGGGGTTTGTAATATCAATAGATGGTGCCCTAAGTTTTGAGAGAAGACCCTGCGTACCAAAGGATGACACGCTAAAAAGAGGAATACTGGAAGAAGCACATAAAACGCCATATACAGCACATCCTGGAGGTACAAGGATGTATAGAGATTTGAATGAGACTTTTAGTGGAGGAATATGAAGGGAAGAATTGGACAATTCGACAAGAAGTGCTTGGTATGCCAATAAGGTAAAAGCAGATCATCAACGGCCGACAGGAATGCTAATGCTACTAGAAAAACCTGAGTGGAAGTGGGAGATAAAGTATTTTTGAAGGTATCGCCCACGAAAGGAGTTTATTGCTTAGGAAAAAAAAGCTGAAACCAAGATATATCAGACCGTTGGAAATTCTCGAACGAGTTTGCGAAGTAGCTTGTAGATTAACCATGTAGCCGAACTTCGCAGGAATCCATAACGTTTTCCACGTGTCCATGCTACGTATTTGACTCAAGCCACGTCATCGATCAACAAGATATCGGACTCGAGTAAGACTTGACATACGAGGAAATTCCAGTGGCCATCCTGGATAGAGAATTTACAAATGGAGAAATCGAGAGGTCGTTCTAGTCAAGGTCCTTAGGAGCCATATATCACGACATTAAGATTTTGGCGAAACACCCAGATTTGCAGTATTACGATACATATCCAAATTTCGAGGACAAAATTTCTTAGCAATGTATAAGAATTAATTAAGTGATAATCTTAATTAAGCTAAGAAGTAATTAATTAGGGGATAATCTTAATTAAGCTAAGATTTAACTAAGTGATAATCTTAATTAAACTAAGAGTTAATTAATTAAAGTCTAAGTAATTAATTAAGTATAAGACATTGATTAATTAACTAATTAAAACAACATGGCTAGTCACCACTCTTAGCGCCACCTAGCCAATTCAACCTTCTCTCTACCATTAAAAATTGACACTTCCCCTTAAAGCTAGTTAGGTGTGAATGAAAAAAAAGGGGGGGAAAAACAATAAACAGAGAAGAAATGTAAGAAGAAAAGAAAAATGGTGCAGCAGATTTCTCTCTTCTCCATCTCGCTCTCTCTCTCTCGACTCTTCCTTCATAGGTTTCTCTCTCTCTCCTACGCTCTCTCTCTCTCTTCCCCTCTCTCTGTTTGCTGCCGCTGCCGCTTCGCTGACTTGCTGCCCCGCTGCCCTGCTGCTCGGTATGTGTGCGTGTGAATTTTTGGCTACCGCGGGGGGTGGCAGCAGGTGCCGGGACACTGCCCGGTTGCTGTGAGTATGCAGTTTTTCTGTTATGTGTGCGTATATGCTGTCGGGTGCCGGGAGTTGGGCGCGCCGGGGACGGGTGCGGCTGTGTAGCGCCGGGGGCTGGGTGCCGGGGGTTTTTGCTGCTGTGCGCAGGCAGCGTTCAACACGCCGTTTGGGGCACTTATGGGGATGGGATCGGAAAACTGTTTTTATGGCTAATACTAGGGTGTATGAGGAAGGTCTCCACCAAGTTTGGTGGCCATCCGAGATCGGACGACCAAGGAATAATTTTACGAAGTCGGGGCTACGATTCTGCACCCGAACCGGAAATAGTCGCGGAGAAGGTCTTAACGAAAAATTTTCCTAAAACTGTTCGTATGGGGTATTCTTTAGTGTGTTGGGAGCATTCCTATCAAATTTCACCTTAAGACGAGTCTGTTTGAGGGGTGTAAGATGCATCGGGGCACAAAGTGGCAGTGTAGTGTGCAACGTGAATTTCAGCCTATTGCAAGGGCAATTCCCAAACGATCGAAAATCGGATGGGCTTGAGATTTCATGGAGGTAATATTCACAACGAGAGCTTCATTACGGGCTTTCTAGATCATAAATTGGAGCTCGGACGAGGAAAATACGCAACGACGATTTTCTTTCCAATGGGCAAGGGATTTTACATTTGCGTTTTACTTTGCAAGTTCAATTTTATTTTGCAAGATTGATTTATTTTGTAAGATTGATTTACTTTGCAAGATTGATTTATTTTGCAAGATTGATTTACTTTGCAAGATAGATTTATTTTGCAAATGGATTGATTTTGCAAGATTTATTTACTTTGTAAGATTAGTTTGTCTTGCAAGTTTTATTTTTTACGGAACTATGCCTTTGAACCCTATCTAAGAATATTCTCAATCCAAGGTTCTAATTAGAGATATGAATAGTCTCTTTAAGCCGCTAAGACAGGTTTATATATATATATATATATATATATATATATATATATATTGTAGAAAACGCAGACGAAGGACCCCGTTAATTCTCTGAAACGTAACAATTTTTTCAAGAGACCACTTGATTGGGGTGAGGGAACGAACTTTGGATTTAAAGAGTCAAGCTTCACGAGGGTGATCACCGAATAAGGTGGGGGTAAATTCTTATAAGTTACATGTTGTGAACAATGTGCACTCTTACGTGCAATTACTGTATGTCACTGATTATAACATGAAAGTTTAACGTGAAGTGCAAAGTGAAATGTTTTATACTTTATGAATGATGAAATGTGGTGAAGGTTATGAGGAAAATTCTTGCTTCCCATTTATGTGACCAAGTGCTATAATGTGAAAATGTTGGTTGATGTGAGCTGAATACGATTAATTTGTAAACGTGGCATTATGTGCCTGTTATGTGACAAAAGTGAATGTGAAATTTATACGGTGGCTCAGAACCATATTAACTCTATGGTGGCTCAGAACCACATTAACTCTATGATGGCTCAGAACCACATTAACCAGGGTGGCTAAGAACCACAAAATGTTTTCTACGGCGGCTTAAAACCGTATTTTCAAAGACGGCCTCAAAACCGCATTTATGTGCTATTGAGTGATATGTTTATGTTTGTTAAATATGTTAAAAAATGGCGGCAAGTTGCGCAAGATGTAAAACTGGTGGCTAAGTTTCGCAAGACGTATTTGGCGGCAAGTTCCGCAAGACTAAAATGTTTTCACGGCAGCTCAAAACCGTAGAGTTTTCCAAGGCGGCTCAGACCCGCAACTATGTGCTTGATGAATTATATGTGTATGTTTCCTGTTATGCTTTAACTGCTCACAAGTCCCACCCCGCTAAGTGCCTTCATACACTCACCCATTTTTATGTTAAAATGTTTCAGTTTATGGAAATCCTCAAGTGTGGTACGTAAACGGTGGATGCTGGTAGCTGATGTTCTAAAGAATGCAAAAGAGTTTTACTGGATTTGAAAGAGGTGTTATATTATTTAATTGTATAGAAAGTGCTCTTGAAACCTTTTTGTGGCAATTGCTTATCACACTTTATTCATTACTGTGCAAAAGCAATTTGCTAAGATTGAAATTTGAAATTTATATCCTTTGTTGCATATAAGTACATGGCATGTGTATTTATTTCAATTCATACTTTCACTACTTCATAATAAATCGAAAACCATGGTGGGGAAAGATTACTGCTTAAGGCAAGAGGACTACATTTATGGAGTGGAATGAGATGTCAACGTCGTTACTCTTTTCATTGAGGTCCTTGCCGATCAAGCAAGGATGAGAAAGTTCTCAACCGAAGGCAACAACAAACAGGCAGTTCAAACGGCTCAATATGTTGTTAATAAATTTTTTAACAAAAATTTTGAGCTAAAGGAGTGTGTCAAGCAAGTGCATTTGCTTCGACAAAAACATTCTACTTTCTCGACTATCATGCTTTGTGATGACCTTGGATGGTCCTTGGAGATCAACTCCATTAACTGCAATCCTAAGACTTGGGAAAATATTATGAATGTAAGTGTAGATTAGTAGTTACTCAATTGATATGTGTTATTTATCATTTTGCTTCTACCATTCACTTCTATATTTGTTCCAAGTATAAGTTGGGGAAGATAATATTGTTGTCTTGCAGGACGATCCGTTTGCATGTGCCTACGCAAAATATAGTGATCCTCATTGGGAGGACTTGCAGGTCATTTTTTACCCTCCGATGAATCCCAATTCGGCACCACCTCAAGTCGGGGCCGATCATGAAGTGATTGTCATCGATGATAATATCCACTATCACGACTTTCCTAATAAATACACCCCTTTAAATGAAGTGATTGACATATCAAGTGACAAGTCCGGTAGCCTATCAACTAACTTTTGGAATGAATTGAGACCTTGTGGGAATTCATCGGACAATGATGGATCCTTTCGATCACCGTCTTTGAAAATGGAGATGAGCTCATCCAACCCACCAACTAAATCAAGAGAAAAGGGAAAGAAGTTCGGGGATAACATTTGTGTGAGCTTGTATGGGGCATCGTATGTTTCCTCTTCATCTCACGCCTCCCCGAATTTGAAGAAGTGAAATGCATTGTTCATGATCACAACAAGTGCTTCGGGGTGCTTGGTAGTCGGATGAAATATGCATGTTTGATCGTATTGAAGGTGTGGAAGAACAATGTTTTATTTTATTTTGTAATCGGCTTTAAATTATATTAGTCACAAGTATTTTCATTTGAGGTTCGAATGTAAATTTTGGTAACATGTTTTTGGACAAAGTATTCCAAGTAGCCGAACCTCAGATATATGTAAACTTATGCATGTGTTGTTTTGGTTTGTACTTTTTTTTTCAGTTTATTTTTATATTATAGTAGTAAGTTGAAACAAAAGCCCAATGAATTGATGTGACTATGATCTATCATTTATGCTACTGTTGGTTTTTTTTTCATTGACCATTTTTTCCATTGACTTTATTAGTGGAAGAAATTTGTTTATTATCAAATGTGGGACATTCAGTCATTCTGGTTGTATTTTGCATGATAATGTGAGAATATATAATTGGATACTTCCATCGGACATGAGTATTTTTTGCCCCCGAATGTGACTACATCAAATTCTTATATGTATGCTTGAAGTATATAACAAAATTACTAGTAAATTTAAGATGGTTGAAATTGTCATGAATATTACAACATGATTTAGATGTGGTAGGAGAATATAGTCTCCCAATCTATGCAGGTCTTACATTAAAAAGTTAACAATACAATCTAATATAATACATTATGTTGAAAATTCCATGGCATCAGCTCCAAGAAATGTTCATATTTTGTCCATAATATCCTTAACCAACACAATTCACGCTTTGTCGGGTATGCTAAAATAGAAATCCAAGTCACTTTTGTTGTTGCATAAGTACCGGGTAACGTGCACACGAGCCTCTAAGTATGGGAATTCGAGTCCTTCAAGCATTTGTATACTTTCATTCATTTCTCAATCGGCTATAACATTGATTGTTTCCTATTGACAATGTCTCCTATCTTGCTAACAATCTCACCCAATTGCTTATCATTTTACTCACAATACTCACTTACCTTAGAGATAAATAGGTCTTCATCGTCGGTTTCAATCCTTCTAAACTTGGACTTCCCACTTCGTTTGGAGGTGTTGGAGCTTTCGGCATTACCATTCGATGTGAAAGCGGTTGACGACTCTTCGTTGTTATTTGAAGTTGGCATGGATGAGCATCTAATGGGTTTGGTATTGCCGGTGTTCAAGAAATCCTTCATGGCATCAGCAAAGCCTTGAGCATGTTCTCCAGTTGCCCGATCCTTCTCAAATATCTCCACCCAATCATTAAAAAATGGCCACGTCTTGAAACGCATTGTTCGAACAGTGGTGTTAATCTGCTAAGTGCAAGTTTGGTGATCATCTTTATATATTTTGAATACAATTGAAGGTTGACAAGATTGAAGTAGTTCTAAAATTGATTTTTCAATTATGTAGTTTTCCCAAACATCATCTTGTACATCAATCATGAAATGGGTCCGAGCCCGATACTAATTGTTCTAAATATTAGAGATAACGAGTTGTAACTTTTCTTCCAAGTATGAATTTTTCTCGAAATGTGTGGCTCAGCCTTTAGGTCAGTTCTGGGAAAACGCTGGGCCAAGTACTACTCCAGGAGATTAAGATAGCCCATTCAAATCCATTATCAGACTTATAACCTCTAGCAACCAACTCTTTCAAAGCTTCGATGAGTTTTTGCTTCTCATTGAAACTCTAGGTCCTTCTTGATTGGGTGGTAACTTTATTTTTTACATTCGAAGTCTTGTTGTTCATGTCTAAGAGGGGGTGACATGTTCAATATGTGCACAAAAGAGTGAGATTGTTGTGTGTATTAGCATTTGTTAACATGGGAATTTTACGTGTAGAAGAAATTCACATTTAAAGATAATGTGTTTAGACAAATGCCCAAAAAGGAACATATTCATGGAATATCTTTTAAAAATGTCTTAAGAGCAACAATACAACATAATACAATATACAAAGACTCATTGTTGTAAGAAGATACATACAATATTGGAATTCCTACTGTTCCACATTTACATAACTATGTTATCTCTCCATAATGTCCAACTCGGTGAAGACTCATCTTGGTCAACGTAGCCAATGTCTGGAATAGGTTCAAAATTAGAATCACTACAAATGTCAGGCACCTCACTCTCAATTGGGTTGATGGTTGCGTTGGTGCATATGAAGTTATGAAGCAAACAACATGCTAGTATGACATGATTTTGTGTTTTGATTGGATAATAAGAGTTGCTCCTAAGAATGCCCCAACGGGCTTTCAAAACACCAAAAGAATGCTCAATAACGTTACGGACTCTAGCATGCATCAAGTTAAAATATTCTTGGTAAGTTTTAGGTGTTTGAGATGCATGATTCCATTATTGCAAATGATATCTTACACCCCTATAGGGTGCTAGAAACCCATTTCTATTTTTGTATCCTCCATCACACAAATAGTAATTATCTGTCATAGAGAAATAAACATTTGGGAATGAGACAATGGTCCCAACAAACATAATATGTTGGGACCATTACTAATATATTCAAGTACATAATGCATGGTAAATGATGTTCAGGTATTAAGCAATTTTTAAAATATACCAATTGGGGCTTTCAATCCATTTGGTCAGGAGATGACATCGTGCAACACCCAACCATCGGTTGTTGATCACTCCCATCTAACCAACATGAACACGTAGTTCATGTTACGGTCGCAAACGCCCAAGACATTTATGGAAACAAAATCATTTATATTCCTATATCTTGGTTTTTCCATGAGAGCTACTTGTACAGGGACGTAGGTGCCATCCAGGGCACCTAGACAACCCTACAATGTGAAGAAATATATTGAGGGAAACATATTAATGTTAATTATAAAAGATAATTAATTTTTTGAGTTGTTTAATAGAAAGACATAAATCGAAGTTAATATTAATAGGTTTAGATTTTTACCTTAAAATTTTTACAACGATCAATGGATTCATCGAATTCAATATGTTTAGTTTGAACAAGAAGAATAGTGTGTATGTTTAACAAACACTTGAGGACATAATTGAAGTGTTTGCTAATTGTGTATCCACTTCTATTGAAATCATACTTCACGACTCTATTTTTCTTGTAATGAGAAAGAATTGAAAGAAATATAGCAACCTGTTCAGGTATTGATAGATGCCTAGTTGATTGAAGACCCCCAAGGTGCTCCAAAAGATAACATAACCGACTAAATGTATCACGGTTCATTCGGAGATGGTTGTAGCAAGTCTCATCACTTAAGAGGGTGAGGTTACAAATGTGGTCTAATTGACGGGATATTTTTTAAGACAAATTGTAGTTTTTGGTTATTTTAGTATGGATCTTTCTCGTCCTATTTGAACGATGAAACCTTAAGTAGGCAAAAGCCATGAGCATCAAAAATGTCTTGAATGAAGCATTGATTGCTTCGACCCCATAACTAATAACCTCGAGCTCTGTGTATTCATCCATTTTTTATAATCTATTATAAAAAAACTGTCATTACATATATATATATAACAAATTTTATGATTATGTTCTTATTATTCGGAAATGAATTGGTAGTAGTATTAAGACTCATTTTAACATGTTAACAAGAAGTTGTCACTTTCATCGTTTATATAAAAAGTCATGAATGCCTAAAAAGTAGTATGAAGGTCTTATTATTTTGTACTTAATTAGAATTATTAAGTTTGGTAACATGTTTAAACAAAGTAGTTGATAATTAACACATTAATACATTAGCCAAAATTTCCAATTCGGGCAGCTTCACTAATATGCTTGTGGGATATATGTTTGTAGATTAAAGGTTTTTAGGTTTTGGATTAAACCGAAAAGGATGACTGTTTGTTGACTGAATATTCTACCAAGTCTGGGAATATTGATTGCTAACAGAGATGTTAATAAAGTATTATGAAGGGTGACAAGATGGAATTGTGCAAAATATTATTTATTACATTGAGATTAAGACAAATGTCAGGGTGTTAAGTGTTTAATTATTGTCTTGCCTGAAACTAGGTATGTTGAAAATGCACACATTACAGGTATGTTGAAACTCGGTTAAATTAAGCATCAACTTCAAAAAATAAAATGAAATCATCCAGTTAGGATCTCCTAAACTAATAGGATAACCATATTTCAATCAACAATTTTTTGTATTAACAATTATACAATCATCCAGCTAGGATCTCCTAGTGTGTAGCTATAGTTGTATAGTTGCAAACCATTATTCAATCATGCTTGAAGACAAACATTTAACATTGTATATACCCATTGTAATTCATAGAGAAATTATGTCCTAAAACTACAACAATAAACCTAAGCCTAATTGAATGATTTACATTCTTCTATGCAAAAAAAAAGCAACTAAATAACTTGTAAACTATCAAAGGACAACACTAACCCGATGGAGCAAGCAAAGAACAACGATATCACCAATATATCCGAAAAGGAGCTTTCAAGTAGACCCAAACTGCATCTAAGTAACATATTACACATAGATTTCAGTGTATGTTTATTTATGTTATATATATATCAATACTATATGTGTGTGCTATATACATATATATATATATTATGTGATATATATATATATATTTATATATTGAAATACTATATCTCTCCATATTGTTGTGGATATATGTATGGAAGATATAAAGTTATTTACGTGCAAAATATATGATCTGATGAATTTAAAAATAATTACAGTGATATATCACATATGGTGGTCTTCATTAACTAATAATGTTTCCATATGTTCAAAATTGCCAAGGAAAAGACGTATATATTAATGTAGATTTATTTGGAAAACATACACGAAAAGAACATTTAAACAAAAATGTGTCCTAGTATGAGATCATAATGAGATCATCTCATCGGCTGCCACAATTTGTTTAGGTTGGGTTGTTAAAAGCCGTTATCCCTTCATTAGCTAATAAAAAAGGATTGAACAATCAATTTGTCAGATTTGATCCATTATGTATAAAGATTGAGATAATAAATTTGTCAGTTCTCTCTTCCAAAATGTGGGGAAAATAGGTTATTTCCCAAAATATATATATCCATCCTTTCTACCATAAAATGTGTTGTTTTAGCTTAGCTAAAATAGTCATATTTAAAAACTAATATTTCTAATGATAAGAAACATTCACATTAAACATAGCAGTAACACTTTACCACTTATGCTCACCAGAAGTAGGTATATTGTATTAAGCAAGTGGCACAACCTTTTCAAAGCAGTATAATATGCTAAATCATAGCATTAGCTACACTGTAAAAAAGAAACAAAAAACAACATATGATCACACTGTCAAAACTATTTTGTAACCCTTTTTTACATACCCTATACACCCAACCTTTTAGTCAAAGAAATACAATAAAGCCTTCATACATAAACCAACAAACTTTTGTATAAAAAACATGATTAACCATGCACAGCCAATGCTTGCAAGTGATCGTTGAACACTTGAAATGTGAAATAACACATTTTTTTTCAATGACTATAAATCCATTACATAAACATCCTGTTTATCCAAACCCAAACTAACAGCACAATATATCTATCATTCCTTCAAGCATTTTCATACTTTAACAGATTGTTATATGCCAACAAATCCTTTTTTTTAAATGAAACATTCAAACAAATTTCTACTAAATCAGAGGATAATACAGTAAACTCAAATATCTATGCTTCACAACATTAAAAAATGAAACATTCTAACAAAAACCAACCCAAATCCGAGGATATGAACACCAACAGATCTGAGTTAAATTGGGAATCACCCAACGCTGAGTTAAGTTAAGGTTATCATACCTAGTGGTTGTTTAATGTTGGAGATGGTTTCTTTGTGTTCAGATGAAATTCATCCTCTCCACTGTAGCTTCGATCAGATGAGGTTAGAGAATGGACGTCGCCGATGAGCTTATCCAAGGATTCTACTCTAGATGAGATTTGGCCGAAGATGGTGTATGGTCGAGAGGAGCAGGTTTGGAGCATCAAAGTCGATGGGTGGTCTCCGGGATGTGAAGTGGGGTTCGAAATCATCGGGTTTGAATGTGAATTTCCAATCGGCTAGGGTTTGAACGATTGGGGGGAGAGTGGGATTGTGGAGCCTTATATCTAATGACATTTTTGATGTTTTTTGTAAACCTAAGGGCATATATGTCATTTGCTTCCAAAAAGTGAGGGCACTATGGTCAATTCGTATCTTGCACTGTTGGGCCATAATTAAACCCACCAAGAATGGTGGGTTTATAAACCATGACATTATCCAACCTAAACCCAATAAAAAAATTTGGCCTCAAACCACTAAACCAAACATGGGTTTAGATTGGTTAATAATCCCAAACCAACCTAAACCTATCAACCAAACACCACCTTATACATATAACCATTTTTTTAAGTAACAACAATGAAGATAGAGAACTCGAACCTGAGACTTTACTCAAGGTGAAATGTACATTATAGATATAACTTAAAAAAACGCCATTAAAATAACTTAAGGAGCAACTAGCATTAAATGCCGAAGTTTTTTATATTGTTTTCCTAATTTAGAGAGAGAGAGAGAGAGAGAGCTTCTAAGCTTTTTTAAAAGAGCAAATAGCCCTCTGTACCACAACTGTTGTAAGGTATTACCTTAAATGCCATGAAGTCTAAAATTAAGACTTTTTTACCATAAAATATAATGATTCACCCCAAAATACCATAAAATTTGATCGGTCGCAATGTGAATAGTGTGTGATGGGATTGAAGGCTGATTCGATGGCAGTGCAACAGTGTACTTTAATGACAGATGGTCACATGATATATGATAGTGGTAGTTTGCTCTAGGGTTGTAAACGAATCGAATCAATTCGAATATCATGATATTCTATTCATATTCGTTTAATTATTCGAATATTCGTATTCGTATTCGTTTATTATTTGAATAACAAAAGTAAA
Organism: Scutellaria galericulata; assembly: GCA_946896805.1. Classification (NCBI taxonomy): domain Eukaryota; kingdom Viridiplantae; phylum Streptophyta; class Magnoliopsida; order Lamiales; family Lamiaceae; genus Scutellaria; species Scutellaria galericulata. Next base: position 7,682,301 of record OX335798.1, on the reverse strand, counting down.
TTGTATTCGATTCGAATGAAATATTCAAATATTCGTATTCGAAAATTTTGAACTTGAAATTTCAATTTTTTTTCAAAAATATATTTATTTCTAAATTAATAATATCATATTTCAAATATATATCATATGCATTCATGATACAATACCTATATAGTAATTAATAAAAAATAAAATTCATCAACTCTAGTGCAATAATTCATAAACCAATTGCAAATTAACATTCAAGATTGAAATTCATTATCAAATCCATCAAACAAGTACCACAACAAAAAATCTACTTGCAAATTAACATCCAAGGTTCTAAATACAAAAATATAATTTCATTGTCAAATCCATCAAACAAGTACCACAACAAAAATTTCGACTAGCATCCAAAAATCATACTTACAATATGACATGAACCGGTTGTTCCTCTTCCTACAAAAAAAATAAAATCACATTTGTCATCATAATCACAAAATAAAAATATATCATTATAATAAAAATGAGAGCTCACATGAGTCATAATAGGCTTATTGATCTCGTGAAGTTGGCGTATCCAATGTGCTCCACAAATCAAAACTTGAACTATATTAAAAGATAACTTAGCTCGATAAGGATCTAAGACTCTGGTTCCTGCACTAAATGTAGCCTTTGATACTACCGTACTAATAGGAATGACTAACACATCACGAGCTAATTTAGACAAGACTTAAACTTCAATTCTTGAGATTTCCACCAAGCTAAAACATCAAATTCAGATGCTACTCCCGACTCCCCATCTTAACATCTAAAATCCCCTTCCTCCAAGTAAATGTCCAACTTCGACTTCACGGGTGCATGAACTTCAACAGTGTTCAAATACTCATCAAACATAGACAACCCAGAAGGTACCACTCTTCCTTTAGACGTGGAGTTTGTAGTAGTAGAATATCCATCTAAAATGGAAGAACTAGCTTTTCGAGCTCTCATTTGATTATGTGAAATATACTCATAGAATAAAGCATATAATGCATCACAAACCTTCTGCAAATTGGTATATGCATCAAACTCATTATATATTCTGGTGAAAGCAAATTCAACCAACCACATTTTGAATATTGGATCAAGTATTGCTCCAATAGCCATTAAAAGGTTGCAATCTCCCCAATATTTGTCAAATTTTTACTTCATCTTTTTAACCATGACTCTAACAAACTCATCAACATGTTTTTCTTTCTCATTCAACACATGTTTGACTCTCCAAATGACAGCAAGAAAGACATAAGAAGTGGGATAATTAGTTCCAGATATCACATGAGTAGCTTCATAAAACACCTCTAAAATTTCGATTACATCATTTACTTTATCCCGATCTTCTGTGCTAGTACATGATGTGTATGAAACCTCCCTTTGTGAAAATATAGGGAATGCATCTCTCACTTTAAAAGCTTCAACCAACATTTCATATGTCGAATTCCAACAAGTAAGACAATCAATAATCAATTTTTTCACAGGAATTCCTAAATATTGCACAATGTCAGAGAATTTCCTCAACCTAGACTCAGATTGATTAATGAACCGCACACTATCTTTGACATCTTCAATAATGTATTTAATCTCATTAAGACCATCTTGAACAACAAGATTCAATATATGGGCAGCACACCTTATATGAAACAACTTACCATCCAACGACAACTTATGACTTTTGGAAAAAGTCTCTTTAGCAATGCAAATTGCCACATCATTGTTTGAGGCATTGTCCACTGATATAGTGAAGACTTTCTTTTCAATTCCCCAATCCTTTATACACTTCATAAGTCCATCAAAAATATCAACACCTAGCAAATGTCAATAATATAATTTAGATCAATGAATAATATATATAGACAGTTAAAGCAATATAAGACAATTTTTAAATAGAATCAATTAAGTTACCGGCATGAGGAGGAGGAAGAGGAATGAAACTAAGAATTCGCTTTTGTAGATTCCATTGTGAGTTAACAAAGTGACCAGTGACACACATGTACGATATCTTTTGCACCTTTGACTTCCAAATATCAGTGGTCAACGAAATCTTATTAATGCTTCGCAACAACAGTTGCAACTTCTTCTTCTCTATGTCATAAACAATAATGACATCAATATTTGCCATGGCACGAGAGATCTTCTCAAATTGTGGAAGATTAACTTTGAACATAAAGGAAAACCCATCAGTTTCCACAACATTAAGCGGCTGCTCTTGCATTAAAATCCAATGTGCAATTTCTTCTCTTTGCTTCATATGATCATATCTATCATCTTATATAGGATTCATCTCAAATTTGGATTTTGCAGACTGAAACTGCAAGGTGTTTTGTTTCTCCATATGAAGTTTATTTTGCAAACACCTCTTCAAATGATTCCACAGATGAGTCATTGTAGCAGTAGCTGGCTTAGAAAGAAGACTCTTACAATGTATACACTGAAGTTTTTTGCTTACATCCTTTATAGTCACTTCAGTAAAATCAATATGAGCTTTCAAGATCTTCTTTCTCTTTTTTCTTTGAAATAGACACTTATCAGCCTCATTTTCATCATCTTTCTGATCACCATCACTTCTATCTCCAACATTTCCATCATCAGTTTGTAAATGAGCATCACATTCACTTTCTATATTATCACCTCCATCATCATTTAACTCAAGTACAAGGCTCCTCATCTTCCATAGTACTACCTTTTAGTTAGATATCAAAATAATATATATATATATATATATATTTCAAGTAATATACAATATTTAATATATAATATTTACCTCATGGAATTCTTCCACTCGAATTTCATTTTCTTGATGTATTTGTTCCATTGTATTTGTTTGCTTCATTGTATTTATGGGATTCATATTCTGTATTCAAGACTTTAGATTATTATGCATTGGATATAAAATCTTATGGATTTCTAACTAAGGAAAGTTGAATTCCACCCAAGGAAGTAAGTCGTCATCGAAATTAATATAAACCGATATATGTTTAATATAAAATTTAAGTGCTTAATATAAATCAGAGCATCCAACTTTTGACTATTGTTGATTATGTACAGATTTATAAAATTTCACTAGGTGTTGTGCGAAAACTAACACTACGCAAGTGCACGTATCGTGACAAGTAATATAGTGGACTGAAAAGTCCGAATATCGAACCCACAGGGAAAATAATAACTATCTATTCCTAAGTACTAGATTCCTACAACTTATGATCCTATCCAGCAAATCTAAATTTGAAAGTTGTTTGTTAAACCACGAAAAGCAATGAAAATAGTGATCGCAATTAAGCAAAGAAGAATTAAACTAAGATTTATCAAAATAAACAAAGTTAGCATTTTATCTCCCCCAATGTGTTTTAATCCCCCTTATTATTTTATCATGCAAAATTCAATTCCCGATTCCTAACCTGAGATGTTAATATAATCATACCCCGTTTTCACGTGATGCATGAATCTAATGTTATGAACAATTTACTGTATTCCTACGCAATTAAATTCATAACAAAACATTAAGCATAAATCCCAAATATGGCTTCCTAAGGTGAAATCTATATTCCTACGATTTCACATCCAATTAAACATTATCATGTTCAATTTACTCGAAGGATCTTCTACCACAATTCTAATCATCAAACCAATCTTCCGATATAAATTTGACAATAATATAAAGACACGCAAATTGGCCAGATTCATGCACTTAATCAAAAACAAGTAGAAGAAAGAATCGTAAATTAAACTTGCATTATAATCGAAATAAGGGTTTCATAATTCAACACATAGGGTTCGAATAAAACCCTAGAAAGAAAAACTCTAGCTACTCATTGTCATATAAACAAATAAGTTCATAGATGCAAACGAAGAAAAATAAACTCTTTGAATTGATGTCGATATCGCTTATTCGCTCGATCATCTTGCTTTCTCTTGTGGGGTAAAAGTTATCTTTTCTAGGTCTTGACATGGTCTATATAGACACCAAGAGGAAAAGGAGTCCTAAATTCATTGGAAGCATGAAAATCGCACATTTCTAACAAACTGCGCGGCGAGTACCGCGGTATCGAGATATGAGTACTGCGGTACTGAGACAACGTCTTGAATTATCTGGAAGTTGGTACCGCGGTATTGAGATATGAATATGGATACCACGGTACTGAATATGGATATCGCGGTACTGACCCGTTTTCTTCTTTTTTTCGCACGCTTTGTCTCCGTCATGCTGTTTTCATCTCTTGTACCTATATCAACCAATATTTCGTAGTTATGATTCATTTTTTTGACCAAGATAACACGATAAACGTGCTTACGACCATGTATATTGAGTGTATTTTACACACTCAACACTAGGCGTGCTTAATACAACTAACAACAGTTTTTAAACAATTCTGAAATCGAAATGTTGCAGAAGAAATATCACAAAATTGAACTAAAACTAGATCAACATTTTCCACTTTCTACTACTTTGATTGTACAACTCACATGAATTGTGGTTTGGGGAAATAAATAGGTGTGTTGAATTTCTATAAAAAAAAACAAAAACAAGAAGAAGAAGATGGATGTCAAGATGCTTACTGATTCACTCGTAGAGACTGCGGTAGAGTGAATAAAAATATAGAGTTGGAGGGGATCTTCGATGGCCGACGTGTGTGGAGATGGCGATGGGGATGGTGAACGACGGTCAGAGACGACGCTGCGGCGGAGATGGTGGAGATGGCGATGGAGAAAAGAGAGGTGGAGATGGCGATGGCAGTGGGAACTAAGAAGAGAATCGAAGAGAGAGAGAGAGAGAGAGAGATTTAAGAGTAGGGTTTATCTATAGTATATCTTATTATTAATTTAAGGTTCAAAAATTATTGTTATAGGAACAATAATACAATATATGAAATAAAATGAAGCTATTTACTAATTTACTTTTCTTTTTTGGGTAATTAGTTGGCTATCATAGTTTGCGTTTAGATTGCAAAATTTCAAAGAAATTTAAGATGTGGTTTAGAATTTTTGTTGTATATATATATATATATATAATTAAAATAAAGAAATTATATATATAGTTATTCGAATATATTCATGAATACTCGAATCAAATTTCGCCATATTCTTATTCGTATTCGGATAATATACGAATATAAAAGAGAATTTTTATTCGGATTCTTATTCGTATTTTTCGAATTCGAATATCGAATCGAATCAAAAAGATTCGATTCTTTTACAACCCTAGTTTGCTCAATTTAATATGATATATTGCCTCTATTTAAACCGACCAATTCATACATGAAAATTGTTGCATTTCTCTTCTAAATACACCAACATACATTCAAATTGTTTATTTTTGTCGTTGATAAGAAGTGAATTTGAAGCGTATTTTTGGGGAGCTTGAGGTGAAGTATTTTTCGTGGCTAGGTATGTATATCATTAGATTAATGTTACACGAAAATTATCATAGATTATTGTTAAGTGTAGTCTTGCAATTCAATTTTTTGTGTAAATGTGTATATTATGCTAACATTGTCATAGTTTATTGTTGAGTAATTTTTTTCGTGTAAATGTATGTATGTATCTAACACTTTCATAGTTTATTGTTAATCATTTATTTTAGTGTAATTTAGTTACTACAATGTAATATTCATTTATTTTCGTGTAACTATATATATCGAAGATAATAAGAATAGTATGACCTTATAATAAGATTTTGGTTTATTAAAGCCTTTACACGAAAATTTCGTAAATAACATTTGTGCGAAAAATATCATAATAGGCTTTAATGAAATTTGCTTTCATTATAGGAATTACACGAAATTTTTCTTGTTTATAGGGTTATATCATTAGATTAATGTTACACAAAAATTATCATAGATTGTTAAGTGTAGTCCTGCAATGCAATTTTCGTGTAAATGTGTTTATTTTATAATAACATTGTCATAGTTTATTGTTGATCAGTAATTTTTTTCGTGTAAATGTATGTATGTATCTAACATTTTCATAGTTTATTGTTAATTATTTATTTTAGTGTAATAGTTACTGCAATTTAATATTCCTTTATTTTTGTGTAACTCTATATATCGAAGACAATGAGAAAAGTATGACCTTACAATAAGATTTTGGTTTATTAAAACTTTTACACAAAAATTTCATAATTCAACTTGTTGGTCCCAAGTGTTCAGAGATTCAGAGGGGAGGGGGTGAATGAACCTCTATCGATTTTGCAAACTCTTTCGAAAATCTTTTCTGTTATAACAAGTTTCTGACCTAGGGACAACAACTTGTCTCGAATCAGCAACCTGGCCTAAGGCTTAATCAGGTTCCTGACCCGGTATCAGAATGTTACGCAGTGGAATAAACTTGATAGAGTTCTTTTTGGAAAACCATTTCTTTTTAAAGTATGCTCTTTGTAGAACTTTTATGCTTGGTGCTCAAGATGCATGCAACAGTATATATGTGATTATAAAGAGCAGTGCAGTAAGTGAATTTAAACCATGTAAGCACACAAGATTTATAGTGGTTCGAAGGTGGTGTAATCCTTCTATGTCCACTCTACTCCTTAACACAAGGAGGATCTTTGCTAGGTCAGTTCGATTTATAAGCCTCGCTTTACAAACCTCTTCCTAACAAACTACGCCTACTAGAATCTTTGACTCTAGTCGAAGGCCACCACCCACAAAGGGCAAGTAATCTATCTCTATAGATTATACACTTAGCAAGGATCTAATTCTCTCAACTAAGGTACACCATTAAAACAACCTAGCGCACACAGCACATTGGTTAAAGAAAATAAATGGTTCTTCAACTGGTGTGAAACAGTCTTGATCTTTGAAGGCTTAGATGCTGTAGTAGATTGTTTCTTGAAGGTTGAGTGGTTGAGCTCGATGGTAGCTTTGAATGAAAGACTTGTGTGAATATGTAGTGTTTTTCAAAGCTTTAGGAGATTTTTTGTTCAGAGCTTCAGTCTTTTTTCTTGGTCACTCATTCCTTATATTTATAGATCTTTTGGAATATACCCGTTGAAGAGAGACATTGTTCCTGTTGTAGTTTGAATGTGATCCTCTATATCTTTGCAATTAATGTGATTGACAACTTGAAAGAATAGGGCATGTCCTACTCATATCCGCATTAATGGCGCCACACCCTAGTTACAGACTTTTTGCAGAGCCGTAGTTCCAGGTGGCATCTTCTCATTTATCTAGCTCAAACTTCTGTCCAACGACTCTTTGTTAGCAACCTTCCTAGTACTGTATTTTATTGTACATTTCTCGTACTGTGATAACTGAACGAAGATTGTCAGCTTGTTGCTTCTGTTCTTCAGTACTGGTATCTAGGATGTCAGCTTCCTGTCTTGATTTCTCATTGTCAGCATCCTGTTTTCGTGAAATCTTCTTGGTTTAGTCGTTTGTTTGGCCTTCCTCTTTTCTTTCTGATCTTCTGTTTGCTCGATTCTCCTTTGATCATGAGTGTTCTTTGAGATTCTGTTTCAATCATTTTTCTTTATTTTTCTTAAGACCAATTTAAAAAATCATGATCATATGCTTATAGGTCTTATACTTCCAGTTATAAAGTGTGAAGAATGGGTACTCTGATTTTCTATCAGTTATTACATTGTCTCATCAAAACTATCATGAGATTTTCCTAACACAACCATTTGCACGAAAAATATCATAATAGGCTTTATTGAAATTTTCCTTCATTATAGGCATTACACGAAAGTAAATGACCTTATTTATAGGCTTACACAAAAATTTATTTTAAACATTATTACTTGAATTTTTTTTACATTATTACACGAATTTTAATTTTGTAGATTATTACACAATTTTATTTTTTACATCATTACACGAAAATTATTTTGTTTACATTAATACACGAAAATATCATTATTATGGGCTTTCACGAAAATGACATTATTTACATTGAGTGCAATATTACATTTATTTTTGTGAATATTTCGTGTAATGTTGTGTATATTTTTATATTATCTATTATTATAGTAAAAATCGTAGTCACATTATCAATTAATGTTTGATATCTTAGTTAACATATTAAAAGATCATCATTTATTCTCATTATTTAAACAATTTTCTTGTAAGGTTTAATATCATGGTTCACTGTTTTAGAACGAATAATATAATATGATAAAATTTTGGCTCACTTTACACGAAAATTAGTCATGGAATATTCATCTATATTTTCATATTAAATATAATAGTTCAATGTTAGAATTTTCGTGGTAGTATAAATATTGTTAATTTATAATATTATTTTTAACTTTCTATAATATTGTTCATTTTAGTATAAATATTCATGAATTATTTATTTTTGAAGGTTTTCAATTTAATAATGTTTTCATTTAATTATGTTATTATGATGAACTAAAAACCTTTATTTTTTTATGGTATAAAAAAAGAGTTATCTCGGTAGTGGTTTGGTTTGGAGGCTATTATGAAGGTTTAGAGTACCAAAACGATTCTCAAGAGATGTTTCACCTTCAAAGATTCAGATATCATGATTTACTCAACTCAATTCATGAACTTGTGTATGCCGACATAAATTTTTGGGGATATGTGATCCATTCACTAATTGAGATAAATAGATTTGTGAAAAAGATGAAAATAAAGAATGATTCTAATGTGGACCGATTATTGTCCATGGAAAATGAGGTTGTCATTGTTTTCGTTTCCCTTAAAAGGATGGATGTTGGAGTATCCTTGTACCCAAAAGAAACAAATGCGCCTGAAGGTATTCCAAATGTTCATCCTTTTACATATACCACAGATGTGACAAACTCAAATGATAATATTGCTAACAATTTAGATATTTCAAATGTTCCCTTTGGGCTACAAAATGATGAAACATTTTATGCAAAATATGGTCTATCGAATGAGGATCATATGAGACAGGTTGGGACATCCTCAAATACTAAGTGGGAACCTTGGCCATCGTCAATTGATCGTGTAGACTTCTTCACGGATTTAGGACTTGACATTATCGACTTGAATAGGTCTCCGACTGCCTATAGACAACATGAAGCTGTACAACGTAATGAAATACCAGTTCTGACAGAATTTCAAAGATGAGTAAAATAGACTCAACGGAGACATGATAATCAAAATGGTAATTTGTTTTAGTTCATTTTTAATACATCCAAAGTTACTACATATTGGAATTTATTTTTTTATATTTATGTCTACCTTGTGTTTAGATTCGAACAATGAGGAAGATGAATTGGGATCAGCAAATGTTCATGTACAAGATGACTTCGAGTTAGATGAAGAGGATGAGAATGCTTTGGATGGAGACCAAAGACTCACACTTGAGGAATTTATGACATACATTGAAAGACGAAATTGATTTATCCCAGATATTCCAACATTCGAGGAGCCCCATATCGTAAATTTCTCTAAGAACGTTTTGTCTAGACATAGTCTGCAAAAAGGATCCACCTTTTTTAGTAAAACTGATTTGAAGAATGCAGTTGGTTTTTACCATTTGGAGAATCAAATTGAATATTGTGTTGACCATTTTGACAAACACAGATGGTTTGTGAAATGCAAATTAAAGGACGGTCCATTCATCCTCCATGCCTCAGAGAAATATGGAATTTGGAAAATCTACAAGATTGTTATCCCACATGAATGCTCATTTCAACTGAACAATAGTGCTTCTCGTCGACTTCCATCTACTTTGATTGGTGAGTACTATGTTGAAACACTTCGAAAAGAGAACTCAAGACTAGTTCCCAGGACCATCATTGAAGAAATGAACCAGCGTCATGGTTTGAAGCTCAGTTATAAGGTTGCATTGAGTGCAAAATGTCATGCAATGAAGGTTGCATATGGAGATCCCAAAAAATATTTTGCAATGCTTCCAATGTATTTGGAGGTCTTGGAAGCTGCTAATCCTAGGATGTATACAACATTGGATAAACATGAAAATAGAAAATTCAAATATGTGTTCTTTGCATTGGCTGCATCTATTCATGGATTTCAACGATCTTCACGACCGGTGATAGTGGTGGATGGTTGTCACTTGAAAGGCCAATATAAAAGAATCGGATTTGTAGTTGTGACAAAAGATGGAAACGATCAAATTTTTCCATTAGCAATTAAGATAGGAGATGTGGAAAATGATGAATCTTGGACTTGGTTTTTAAAACATGTTCGTGAAGCATTTGGATGCCCAGATCAACTGCTTATCGTGTCCGATCAACACATCAGCATCAATAATGCTATCACTGTAGTCTACCCAGATGCAGCTCATGATCTATGTTGTTTTCATTTGTAAAAAAATTTAACCAAACATGGATCACATTTGGTTGGACTCTTCCAAAAGCAACCTATTGTTATCAAGCCATTGAATTCTAACGGTAAGTTTTTTATATATGAGTGCATATGTTGTAGAAGTGCATATTCACAATTATAATATTTTAAGGATTTTGTTGTTTTTTTGATAGGTACATGACCATGCTTGATTCAATGAATATACAAGGTGCATTGGATACCTTAACCAAAGCAGGTAAGAGTAGGCGGTCTCGTGTTAAATGCCCCGTTCAAAGATTTCATTTTATGATATCAAATGCTGCCGAGACATGGAATGCTCACCTCATTTGGGCCAAAAAGCTACCTATTTGTTCTTTTTTGGAGTGTACTCGGCACAGTGATTAAAAAAGCGAAAAGCACCCAGAAGCGCCAAACCTGTTGTACTGCCTAGGCACGAGGTAAGGCTCTCGCCTCACCGAAGCAATGTGCCCAAACTAAAAAAAACACAATATACTATAAAACATTTCATAATACAAAAACATAACAATATTAATGTCCCAAACTCCAAACATAATAATAGCATGAAAATATAAAAATATCCAAAAGATATAATATGCAAACTTCAAACATAATAATAGCATGAAAGATCTAAACATAATATAACATAGACGCTACTAACTAATCATCATTAATTCTTAAGTCAATTTGTGCATCATCCTCTGATGCATATTCATCAACATCTTGTTCCTCTCTCTCATCCAACTCCCCTCCTAAATCTCCCCATTTCTCTTCCTCCTTATCCACAAGTCCCAAAGAACTAGGCCTAGAAGATAATGATGCTTTAGAAGTATTTGAAGTTGTTGCCCTTCTACTATATTTCTTTCTTGTGCTCCTAATAGGTTCCTCAACTCCTGGAGCTTCTACAACATCATCCCACCTCAAATCATCATCATCATCAAACACACGTTCTTCATCCGGAATCCCTACCAACCATTCATTACTCTCATCAATCTCTGATAAGCCAATTGGATTAATTATATTTCGCATCAAATAAACACGTTGCAGTGTTCTATTGTACTTGACAAGTACCAAATCATTCAGCCTTTTGTGATCCGTCTTGCATCTTTTCTTAGTATGGATCTGTAGTAAGTTAATAAAATAATCTAATGTCAATATAAATTATAAAAAATTAATAATATTTTACAAATGTCAATAACTTACATGCTCAAATATACTCCAGTTTCGCTCACATCCCGAGGAGCTACAAATGAGACTTAGGATCTTGATAGCAAACTTCATCAAGTCGGGAGTTTTAGAACTGAAACATATTAATTAGATTTCAAAAATAATATTATGATAAATGATAAGTTATTGAAACTTTATTACCTGGTGCCCTCATAGTCCTTTGCCTAATAGCCATAGGCATCCTAAAAACTCCATCGGCTTTCCTATACTTGTCCAATTCAATGCAAATTTGATCTTGTATATCAGTACTTGGAACCAATCTTTGGATGTAGTCATACAAGCCTCTATAGATCGTAGAATTACCAAGACAAGTATCGGGATCTTTGTAAAAGAACTTAGGGTTAAAAAAGTACCCAGTTGCATGCAAAGGTTGGTGCAACTGAATATTCCATCTCTTATCAATTATCTCGAACACCTCTTTATACTTGCTTTCATTACCTTGAAAAGTATTCACTATATTCTGTTTTGCTCTATCCATCACCTCATAAATGTAGCCCATTGCTGCTTTTACCTCACCATCAACTATTCGAAGGACATGAACTAGATGAGAAGCAAATCAAAGAGCAAGATGTACATTACTCCAAATGAAGACATCATCATAACTTCAGCTACCTTTTTACCTTGTGCCTCTTTTGCCCATTTGCTTCTAGTCCAATCATTAGAAACAAACATTTTCCTCAAGTTTGCCTTTTGAAGATGAAAGCTTTGTAGTGTTAAGAAGGCTATTGCAAAGCGAGTTTTGACAGGTTTGAGTAACTCCTTTTCTGTGTGAAGTATCTCATCAAATTCAACAAAGTTGGCCGGTTATAAATGCACCCATGCACTCGAATAACTCTCTCCCACGTCCTCTTAAGATGAGATATCTTGAAAATGTCCTCCAATATTAAATCTAGATAATGGGCAGTACAAGGACTCCAAAATAAATGTGGTCTCTTTTGTTCCAAATATTTTCCAGCCAATTTATTTACTACAACGCTATCCGTAACAACCTGAACAACATTGGCTTCTCCAAGTTCCTCAACCTTTTAATCAAGCAACTCAAATAGTTTTATTGCATCCTTCGCATAGCTTGAAGCGTCAATCGACTCAATGAAGAGGCTACCTTGAGGACAATTGAATAAGAAGTTGATCAAGGTTCTTCCCATTCGATCCGTCCACCCGTCACACATCAATGTACATTTATTGGTTTCTCTAGCTACAATGTGATCTCACATCATTTTGTGGATATGTGGTTTCTCATCTTTAAGAAGAGGAACTCGTACTTGATAATATGAGGGTGGTGGTAAATCTGGTCCATAATCCCCAATAGCTTGCACCATAGGTGCAAAAATAGGATTTTGGACTACAACCAAAGGGATGCCCGTATCATACAAGAATCTTGCTATCTTTTGATAAGCTTGTTTTGCAAACTCCTTTTTACTGGGATTGTTCTCATCAATCTTTGGTTGTTTTCCCGTTTTTCTTCGCATTTCCACAACTATTTTTGCATCAGGAGTGAAGTAGCAATCGATATCCCCTTTTCTCTTGGGCTTCCTAATAATAGGTTGTTTTTCCTTGTTTGTTTGAGAATGTATATAGCTAGAAGAAGAATCTTGATTTCTTAGCAATGGTTGTGAGTCGTCATCAATATCAATTTCATAATCTTTGTCGCTGACCATCTCATCAATATCGATAACCTTGTTCATTTGCTTATTCGCCTATTTTTTCTTATTCATAAATTATTGGATCTCTTGCCTAACTGGTTGAGGACACTTTAGACATGTAGCAACATTTTTATGGCCTTCAGCAAAATGTTGCTTTAACCAAAATACACCTTCTTTAACTACTTTCGTATAAAAATTGCATTTAAATGCAAATATATTGATCTCGTCTCATATACATACTTCCATGCATGATCTTTTCTATTGTCGTTCGTCTCGCTCGATATCTCTATTTTTTTAAAGTTCCAAACCAAAAAAAAATTGGAAAAATAAAATTCAAACCTAAAGAGAAACTGTTATGCCGGTCGCCGGTGGTCGTCGTCGGTTGCCAATGGTGGTCGTTGGTGGTGGACGCCGATCGTTTGTGGTGGAACTTAGAAGGAGAGATTGAAGAGAGATAGTGGAGGGAGAGAGAAGAGGGAGGCTACTGTTTCTAACTCATTAATGTTTAGATCTTTTATGTATTTTAATTCAAAAAAAGGAAAAACAAAACAAACACAAGAAAGTGGCATTTTTAGCGCCTCAACATATGCATAAGGCGCCCGAGGCAACCACCTAAGCGCCGTTTTTCTAACATCTACTTCGCCTTAGTACACCGAGGCACTATAGGCTAGATTCGCATCGTCTCGCACCTAGGCACACTTTTTTAATCACTGGCTTGGCGGATTATAGAAAAATGGTTTTATGATAAGAGGATGGTTGTTGAAGAAAGAGAAAACATGCTCACAAAGTCAGCGCATGACAGATTGCTAGTAATCGTGAAGCTTGGATGATAAATGCAGGTTGAGCCACTTGGACAATCAAAATAAAAAGTCACAGATGGGAGTAAGATTTTTCTCTTTGAGCTATCCCGATACCAGTGCTCGTGTTTTATTCTTTAAAATGACTTCATACCATGTTCGCATGCATGTGCAACAATAAGGTGCATATCTTGATACTCTTAACCGTTAGCAATAAACAATGTGCAACCATAATAAAATGCTTACAATTTTTCTCTTCTAATGCTTCCAGTTTTGTGAATGAATCAATGACTTCATACGTTGGCCCATATTACACGACATAATGGTTGAGAGTGCTAATGTTAATCTTGTGCCCAAACCGCAAGATTGAGTTGTGTCTGACGATGTTAAGAACAAACGATGTCTGCCGCCTAACAAACCCAAACAAGCTAGTCGTCCGAAATCAAAACGTATTTCTTCAACTGTTGAAATTGTTCGATATTCACGCAAAACCGCTTCATATAGTGTTGTGGCAAAACCAGCCACAATAAAGTGAGATGTACTAAGCACTTGACCTTAGATTCTCAATACCTCCATGACGAGCTCGATGATGAAAACACAGTCCCCATCGATAGAAAGGAAAAAACATTGCTCTGTTTGTGTGTCGATAGAGAATATAAGAAGAAAGTGTCCGCTTTATTTGGCGAATCATAATATTGTAAACGAAAGATACATTTAACATGTATGTTTGACTAAGGATTTTTTTTACTTCAATTTGAGCCATATTGGATCGACAATTTGCATGCTAAGTAAATGACATCAATATATGGTTCATTCCAAATTGCAAGGCCAATAAGGTTCATTTGGCATATATCAATTTCAGGGATGGCAATAGGTTGGGTTAAAATCCGGACCCGCCACAAACTCGACCCGTTTGGGATGGGTAAAAACCCAGTCAAACTGGTCCCGGAACGGGCTTGGACCCGGTCAAACGGGTCTACTCCAGGTCCGGGATGGGTCCTGGTATTTGTTAAACCTGTCCTGGACCCGCGCCGTATAATATGTGTATATATATATTATTAACCTAGTTCATATATGATACTCTCTCTACCAGTAGTCCAGTACACACTCTGCAATTTGGAACCCTATTCTCTCGCGTCTTTGCCTCTTTTTTGATTGATTCGCCATTTTCAAACTCTAAGTAAGCTCAATATTTCCTTTTTATTATTCGCATTCCAATTTGTTTGCTTATTGCTTGATTTCTTCTCATAATTTCAGCTCTCTTCTCTTTTTTTTTTCTTTTTTCAGTTTTTTTTGTCAAAATATTTAGGGTTTCTTAGATTGGGTTGATGAATGTTTGAATTCTATACCTGCAAGTGATTTTAATTTTTAATTCAATGATATATTCATTAAATTGCATTCTATTCACTCAAAAACCTAGTATCTTTTCTATCTCTCACCCACTAGTGTGTGTGAATGTTTTTCTATATTTGTGTATGTGACTGAATTTGCCATTTTGTGTTGATTAATTTTCTTTTTCAGTGCTTATTAGTCATAAATTTACCAGTGGGAAGGAGAATTGGATCACTGACCCTACCCATTGCTCCAAGAGTTCTGCTTTTGAAGCTTTGAAAGTTAATGTGAGTTCTAATTTGCTTTTGAATTTAATAATTAATTTTTGTTGCTTTCAAATTCTTATTCTTATTTGGATTGTTTTGAAATGCATTGTATTCAAGCTGCAAAATTTGGTGTGAATAAAGATGTTTTAAATGTTTCTTTCATATGTTTATTGTATTTGGTACTTTGGTGAACATTCCTTGGTTGATATTTTGTTCATGTTCACTAGACTTTTTTGTTGTGAGAATTTTGATGTATTTTGAGTTAATAATCACTCTAATGGTGTGAATTTGACTTGAGCTTGTGCTAATAT
Source organism: Scutellaria galericulata (assembly GCA_946896805.1). Taxonomy (NCBI): domain Eukaryota; kingdom Viridiplantae; phylum Streptophyta; class Magnoliopsida; order Lamiales; family Lamiaceae; genus Scutellaria; species Scutellaria galericulata. The sequence goes on along the minus strand of OX335798.1, from coordinate 7,666,481 downwards.
GTAGGCTACCAAGGACACACCAAAGGCCCAAAGCCCAAAACTAATAGCATACTTTGTTCTGATTGTGAGGGTAATGGTAAGTGAAACTTGATTTTGTTGGTGGCTATTCGCATGTTTTCTCGTTTGACTTTATTTTCATATCCCAAATCTATTGTCAGTTTGATGCATTTTGTTTTCTGTAATAATCTAATATTTCTACGTAGAATCTAAATATTGGTTTAGTGGAAACATACTTGCTTGAATGTTTCTTGTGTATGTAATTTTTTAAGGCTAATTGCTCTTTGGAATTGTATCTAGGGATTACATTCTTGGATTTTGTAGCCGTGTTTGATTTGACGACGGTTTTGTAATGATGGATTTGATTACATTCTTATGTAATGATGGTTTTGTTGTTGCTTCACATGATAAAAACTTGTCCTTTTGGAGGGACTAATTAACTTATCTTTTTAAAAATAGATGGATTCTGAAGAAGGAAATAATTCTATTCCATCAAACAATCCTCAAGAAAGTGATGTGGCAATGAACATGACTTCTGAGGAAGATCGCATTGAAGGTGATAATAATGATAGCTTGGGAGATGAGGATGTTTCTCAATGTAGTTCGAAAAGAAAGCATACATATGAAGTATGGAATCATTTTAGAAGAATAATGCATGAGCTAATTCAATATGCCGAGTGCAACTATTGCACCACTCGTCTCAAAGCTCCACCAAGCCATGAGACTACTCATTTGAAGAAACACTATGAAAAAACTTGCAGGAAAAGACCTAAAAAAATAGATATCCGTCAAAGTGTATTATTGATGAATAAGAAAGCTAGTGGTCAAGAACTTACAACACAAGTTTTCAACCAAGAGGATTGTCGACGTGAACTTTCTAATATGATTATTTTACATGATTATCCTCTTAGTATTGTGGACCCCGATGGATTTCGAAGATATTCTGCAACTCAGCAACCTTGTTTTAACATGATCTCAAGAAATACACTTAAAGTGACATTTTGAAGACTTTCAATGCTCAAAAAGCAAAGTGCTACAAAATGTTGGACAAACTTAAGTGTAGAATGACAATCATAACCGATATGTGGACATCGGATAATGCTAAGAAAGGTTTTATGGCTATTACAACACATTTCATTGATGATTCATGGATTCTTAGAAGCTTCATTTTGAGGTATGTCAAATATCATAATTTTATAACTATATAATTTTGATTATTTGATGTATTTTCAAATTATATTTCTGAGTTTTAATTTTTATATATTCAATATAGGTTTGTATATGTCCCTGCTCCACATACAGTGGAGGTCATGGCTGATATTCTCGTCGAGTCATTCATGGATTGGAATATTGATAAAAAATTATCAACAATCACTGTTGATAATTGTTCGACAAATGATGCTATGCTGAGGATTCTACCAAATAAGCTTTCAAGGAGAATTTACTTCCAGAGGGACAAGTACTTCATATGCGCTGGTGTGCTCATTTTTAAATCTGATTGTGAAAGATGGTCTTGATGTTATCAGTGGTGAAATTAAAAAAAATCGGGATAGTGTTATTTTTTGGACCGGTTCACCTTCTAGAATTGAAAATTTTGGAGAAGTTATACAACAATTGCATGTTGATTGTTCTAAAATGTTGTCTCTTAATTGCAAAACTCGTTGAAATTCAACTTATTTGATGTTGGAGACTGCAATTAAGTATTGAAATATTTTTGCGAGACATAAATTGCGGGAAAAGAGTTACAATAGTCTACCAACTGATGAAGAGTGGGATAATGCACCTGAATTATGTGGAAAATTAAGGTTATTTTATAGAGTGACTGAGATGTTCTTTGGAACACAATATCCCACCTCTAACTTTTATTTTCCAAAGATTTGTGAAATTAAAATGGAGTTGCATAAGTGGTTGAAGAGTCCAAAGTTTATTATAAAACTTATAGCTGAAAAGATGGTGGAGAAATATGAAAAGTATTGGAATGAATATCATCTCATGATGGGGGTTGCTGTTGTTTTGGATCCCAGGTATAAAATGAAATTGGTTGAGTTTTATATTTCATTGATCTATGGTGAAGATTCTGATTATAAATTGTATGAGATTCGAAAAAAATGTTATGATTTGTTGGTTGATTACCACTCTAGAACATTGATTGAGAACAATTTGGGTGACAATACTTTGAATACGGGAATGACATCATTCGATATTTCTAGTTCAATAATTGATCCACTCGAGAGTGACACATTGGACATGTATGATAAATTTGTGACTTTAAGTTCAAATCATTCTTCTTCATTGTCCAAAACCTCTGAGTTTGACATATATTTGGAAAAATATGTCTTGCCAAGAACTCCAAATTTTGATATTCTTAATTGGTCGAAAACAAATGGAGTTAAATATCCAAGTTTATAAAAGATGACAAGAGACATTTTGGTAATTCCGGTATCACCAGTTGCATCCGAATCATCCTTTAGTGATAGTGGTCGATTGATTAGCCCCCATCGTAATAGACTTCATCCTACTACTATTGAGGCATTGATGTGTAGTCGTCATTGGTTATGGAATGAAGAGAAAGGCAAATTTATTATTCAATTTCTATCATTTACATTAATTGGTATATATATATATATATTAAATATATGACATAATTCACCCTTTTAATTTTTGTAGGATCTTCTACATCATCCGTTTGTCCTTCGTTACTTGATGAAGAAGAAGACAAACTCAAAGAATGTATCACTCGAAGTAATGAGACTTGAGAAATGAGACATTTGTGTTATGTTTTTAATTTTATCATGTTATTTTGCATTGAACATTATATGTATGATTTTAAGATTTTAAGACATATTGGGATTGTGTTTAAATATTTGAATTGTATGACTATAACTATTTAAATATTTCCTTATACTTTGATAGGCAGACACCTCCAACCCCTAGATTCGATCACGCAGCTGCTCTACATACTGAACGCTCTCTTTTTATTTTTGGTGGATGCTCTCATTCTGTCTTTTTTAGTGACCTCCATATATTGGATTTGGAAACAGTAAGCTTCTCATGTTCATTTATTACATTTAGTGCTCTAAACAAATTCTCTTTGAGTATTTCTATCTTTGAATTGTCTTAGAGATGATGATAAAGTGCAAGCTAGAAAGTAAAGTTTAAATTAACTTGGCCTGTAATTTCCTTACATTTTTAACACCAGTAAAAGTATGTGTGCTTCTCTTGTAGATAGTTAATATTTATATTATGTTTATAAATGTATTAAGCTTTTATATATATATATATAATAAAAGTTATGTGAGGAAAAAAAACACCAAAAAAAAAAATTGTTGCGAGTCGGGACAGGTTTACCCACCAGGTTCACAGGGTGGGTTGAGACGGGACGGGTCCCGGGTTTGAAACTTTTTTGATGGGACGGGTCCTAGGACAGGCCAAACCCGTTCCAGACCCGCCCAGTTGCCATCCCTAATCAATTTGCATATATCAATAAGTAAACAATTTGCATGCTAAGTAAATCATTAATATTAAGGCTAGAAAATCTCTGTGAATGAAAGGTTCATTTGCATATATCAAAACCTAATCACATGTATAGAAACTCAAATTTCATGTCCATAAATAATTATAATATTAGAAAGTCAATCCAAATCATCGTCCTATATGGTGCCTGCATCTGTGGAGTTCTTGTACAAGGCCAGAATCATCCGTCGCCTCATCTCAAAAACTCCATGAATAATATCCGGTCTGGGAAACATAGTACTGATACAACTCTAGTTCACTTTTAGTGTGTAAATGCCACAACAAGTCGGGTCGTCCTGCTTATAATAAAGTCGTGACTCAGCACTCTCAAGGTGAATGATAGTAGTCTAACATCTCATACCATCTTACAGGTTCTAATAGACATGGTAATATCCGCCTAATGGGTAGGGTCTACCGAAGTCGCAGCTTTTCCACCTCCGGAGTCCACTCATGTCTCAAACTGTAGAACAATGTCAGACTTATATTCAAGAGATCGAGCTCAGCAGCCACCCAATGCCCGTCTAAATTCATGATAAAAAAGACTTGTTAACGTATCAAATAATAATTAAATATTGATATGAAACTTATTTAAACAATTAAAGTAAACAAAAAACTTAATATCGTAGATTATCTTGATACATACCTTATTTAGTGTATCCCACCAAGGCTTCACACCAACCCATCTTGGTTTGTCACGGGCAATATATGGGACAAGACGATCCAACTCCAACGGGTCAAACTGCTCATCACAATCTTCTATGTAACATGCATTTGGAGGATCAACCGCATGCTTCCTATTCCAAATCTCCTTGCACGTTTCTTGCAATTTGAAATTAAACACCAATAAGAACCAACGCGACTTTAGTACTGATAAATTACATTTTCTTAAAAACTTACATTGAATATGTAGTCTATAATTTGGACAAGTCCCTTTAATTCACTATCCACTTCAACATCAACACACGCTGGAGCGCTCTGCAGAAGTCCGAGATACGCGTCGATTGCCTACAACACAAATTATGTTATATATGTCTTAAAATAATAATTTATTGAGAGATGTCGGTATTCAAGGATCTGATCGGACAAGTACCTCTCTATTAACTTCATTGTGTGGATCCATCAGATCATTGAATAATTAAAGGCCAACTGGAAAACCGATACCAATGTTGCGCCTGTCAGATAAAACACAATTTCCAAATGTTATTACAAAAAATTTCCACACAGGTAGTGTTAGATAAATAATCAAATTGGTGAGCTAAAACTTACAAATCAGCTTGTTCCTCAAGCTTCAGCCACAATAAGAAATCCTTCATGCTATGATCTCTCATTCTATGCCATGAAGCGGTGAATGGACTTCTTAAAAAATGGACCTACCTCTCCATCGAACTATGCGGATGTCGGCACTCATATCGAGGATGTCATATTCAAAAGTACCTGAAGTCGAGCCTATATAATAGCCAAGATCATCAATATGACATGTCTGGATGTCTATGGTATATTCATCTCGACCAGTGTGCCACGATCACAATGTATTGTAACACCCTATTTTAAGAAAACACCCTGCATTACATATTTTATAAAATTTCTTTTATCGTTCAAGAATAAATGATTTAAGTGCGAGATCTTATATTACATTAAGTTATGATTTATGTATTTTTCGTAGTGCTTATTTATTTTTAAAGATTTTATGACATGTTTTTCTTTCGAGATTTTAAGGGTTTTTGCAGGATGACTTACGGAGGAAACCGAGCTCGATCTCCACTCACTCGACACATATGAATGGAAGTAAAAAGATAAGATGTTAATTAAATTTAATTGAATAAAATGATTTTAGGTTTTATGCTATTTTTATTCGTTACCGTTTTTGAATACTTTCTTTTTATGAAATTAGACGTTTACCTTCAACGAGCATGCATTATAGTGAATAATAATGTAACCACAACACTTATTAATTTAGGTACATATGAAGATTTTTAATACTTAATTTTATGCTAAGTAATTTCCACATTTATGTGAATTATACATTACCTTATGATTATTAGTCCTTCAATAAGTATACATATACTTATATATATATATGTGTGTGTAATATGAAACATGAAAATATCAAGATAAATAATTAGTTTAACTTTTATTTTAATCCAAAACTTCTTTGATAAGTTTGCTAACCTATGACTAAGTGAACTAGCCTAGCCACCTCACCACTCTAATTGCAACATGCAAAAATATCTCCCAACTTGCAACATGCAACACACCCTTGCTTGAGGATCTCTCTCTCTCTCTCTCTCTCGACCACTTCATATAGGAGCCAAAGCCATAGATAAGTTACCATAAGAGATAAAGGAAAGCAAAGATCAAGTATCCATCAAATTCTTCCTCAAACCCTAAAGGTATTTTTTTGCTAAACTCTTATGAATCCTTCATTAAATCTTATGATTTATGGTAAATACCTTAGGTTAGAAAGTCCAAAGATGTTCTTTGGCAAATTTTTTGGGATTATATGTTGTTTGAATGAAGAAATAAGTTGTTCCTAGAATAGACTAAAGGATATGTCTTGTTTTGCTTCTGTTTTGGATATGTTCGAAAATCTTAGGAATTGTTTTTGTTAGTGTTATATTTTAACACTAATTAATTTTGCCTTTTCTTTGATATTTTATTCCATATTTAATACTAGTATATTTATGTATTTGATAGTATATTTTATACTTAAAGATACTTAATATATTGGATAGATTTGTTTGTTGAGATTTTGTAGGGATGATGATCTTAGAAGGAAAGATTTGAAGAAGTCTTTTAATGATAATATAATTCCTACAAAATAGGAGATTTGTTTCTTGCTTTCTTATTCTCTTTACAGGAATTCCATCACGTGGAAATTCAACAAAGAAAGGAACGTGCTCCACAGATTAACGTGTGTAAAACAGAAACGTGGAGAGAAGCTGGAGAACGAGACGTGCAAAGAAGAGTAGAGAACAAGTCAAGGAAGATGGAGAAAGTGGAAAGGTGGAGAAGATGGAAGGTGGATGAAGATCATGGATCATGGAAGACATGAAGATCATGGACCAAGAAGCACGATCTGCTGGAGTCTATAAATAGCACAATCCAGGCTGCAGATCAGTGTGCATCGAGAGTGATCCAAGAGCATAGCATAGAGCATAGAAAGTGAGATACAAGGACATCTTTCAAAGAAACTGAGTGTTGGAACATCTGTGACAACATTCTGTTTAATAGAGTCTTTCCTTTGATAGATTCTAGGTTTGTTGCTTTATAAACCCTATAGAGGGTTTTAACATTCTTTGAGAGTCGGGAGATTATCTTAGAGTGTTTGAGAGTTTCAAAGAGATTCTTTCAAAAGATCTCTTTGTGATTGTTTTGTAATTACTCTTGTAGTAATAAATCTTTTTGCCCTGCTGGCGTTCCACGAGTATCTTTATATACTCGTGGATATATCTTCCTGTCCTTGTTTGTTTATTTATTCCGCTGCAAATTCTGATTGTTCTAAGTGTATGAATGTTTTGGTAAATGTTGTGACATCTGGAACAACATTATCAATCTGTTCGTTTTGTTTTTAAGTCTTGCAGGATATTCTGACCCACCAATCCTTTCAATTGGTATCAAAGAGCCTGTATCACTCGACTTTGTAGGTGATAAGATCCTGTTTTGTACGTGCAAGACATGGATTGGTGTAATCCTCACGGAAAGTTGCCGGTGCTAGATGGATCGAACTACTCCTACTGGAAGATCCGTACCCGCTCCCACATTAAGTCTATTGACAGTAATGCTTGGGACGTCGTGTTAAGTGGTTTTGAACATCCAACGAAGACCTGTGAACGGGATGGTGATATTGTACTCAAACCGAAAAATGAGTGGACGGCGACTGAAACCGCGAACTCAAATTTCAATGCTAAGGAACTCGACGTTATCCTTGGTTCTGTAGATCTCCGTGTTTTGAAGCTTGTCCAGAATTGTACTTCAGCAAAGGAGGCATGGGACATCCTCCAAAGGCATTATGAAGGAGATAGCACAGTAAGAGAGACAAAATTGCGAACTCTAACGTCTAAATTCGAAACCATGCGAATGGAAGAGAATGAGGACATTAGTTCCTATTTTGAGAAACTACGTGACATCTCTAATCAGTTTGTGGTGCTCGGAGACTCTATTAAGCACAAGAATTTGATGTCCAAGGCCATCCGCACATTGACACCAAAGTACAACATGAAGGTGTGTGCTATCGAAGAAGCACACAACCTTGCTAAGATGGACTTTGATACTCTCCAAAGCATCATGCAAGCATATGAGCTTAATCTGTAGAATCAAGAAGGAAGCTCGAAGGGAAAGAACATTGTTTTCCAAGCTCAAACTGATGATGAAAGCGATGAAGATGATGAACCACTGGAGGAAGTCACTGAAGGAAACAATGTGGCAATGCTGACTAAGAAGTTCAATTCGATGGTAAGGAAGATCAACAAGAAGAAATTTCATCCGAAAGGGAAGAATTTTCAGAACAAGAATGCCGCTCAACCTTCGTGGAAGCCAACTGGTACACCTGCCCAACTCCAATCTAATCCCAGAAGAGCAGGTTCTGAACATGGCAGATTTGATCCGAAGCATCTCGAAAGTATTCAATGCCATGCTTGCTCGGGATGGGGACATTATGCGAATGAATGTGCCAATACTCTTCGGAAGTATGGGATAAAGAACCACTGGGTTTCCATGAGCGATGATGAAGATGAGGACGATTATCAAGAAAGTCAGAACCGGTCTTTGATGATTGCAACAATTTGCGAACAGAATGACCAGACTCTTCGTGTTGCAGAAGATGTGGCCACATTGATCGACACATCTGACATGTATGACTTATTCAATTTTTCTAACATAACCTGCTTGAATGTTGTGGATACAGATTCTCTTCCAGATGATGAAGAATTAGATAGAGATGAAGTTTTTGAAGAGCTCCAAGAACTTTATAAATCCTTACTTCAAGATTGGAAGAAGCAGTGCAAGAAAATTGAAGTCCTTTCCAAAGAAAACGATATCATGAGGGGATCTTTAGCTAAGATTGAAACAACCCTGATTCAGAAGGAGATGGAGCTTGATAAAGTTCAATCAAAATTGGATAATGCAGAGGCCACTATTGCAAAATGGACCAGTAGCTCAACGAAAGTCAATGAGGTCTTGAACGAAGGTAAAAGTGATAGAGCAGGTATCGGGTTTAAATCAAAAAAATCTGTTTTTCCGAACCTCTTTGGTGAAAATCATGCTAAAACTACCTTTGTGAGAGAAAAGTCTAAAAATGTTGGTGAGTCTTCTAACTCTGGTCGTAGGAAAAGGAAGTTTGTTTGTCATTATTGTTTTTGTAAAGGGCATATAAAACCTTTTTGTTTCAAACTAAAAAGAGATATGTCCAGTAATCAAATGTTGTCTGAAATGTTGCCCAACATTTCGAACAACATGTCTGACAAACGAAGAAACACTACTGTGAAACAAGTTTGGGTTCCTAAAGCTCCTGTTGTTTGCAATGTTGTTTATACTGCTTTGAGGACTAACCTTGCAGGCTCGTGGTATTTCGACAGTGGATGTTCACGTCATATGACGGGAACAAAAAGGTACTTAAAAGATTTTGAACCACTTACCGAAGGTTATGTTACTTATGGAGGAGGAGCTAAAGGTAAAATTTTAGGTAGATGAACACTTGATGTACCAGGTTTTCCAAGTCTGAAAAGTTTTTTATTAGTTGATGGTCTTATGGCTAATTTAATTAGCATAAGTCAACTTTGCGATGATGACTTGGAGGTAAAGTTTAATAAAAGTTCTTGTGAAGTTTTTAATAAATCTAACACTTGTGTTATGACAGGAACAAGGTCTCACGATAATTGTTATCTTGTTGGTAACAAGGTCACTTGTAACAAGGTCCAATTTGATGACACAATTTTGTGGCACCAAAAATTGGGACATGTGAATTTCCGTACCTTACAAAAGCTGATGAAGTTTGGAGCAGTAAAATGTTTGCCTGACCTTAATTACGAAACTAAAGTAGTCTGTGGAGACTGCCAGAAAGGTAAACAGACACGTGTTCCACATAACGTTGCAACATCGGAAGGAACATTTTCTGGTACTGCTCATTGTTTTGATCTTTTGCATATGGGTCTTATGGGTCCAGTTGAGGTAGAAAGCCTAGGTGGTAAGAGGTACTCCTATGTAATTGTTAACGATTTTTCACGATTCACTTGGATTTTCTTTTTGCGTGAAAAATCAGAAACTTTCTCTTACTTTAAAATGCTTTTTACTCAAATCAAAACCTCTTTCTCTTCAAAAGTTTTGAGAATTAGGTCAGATCATGGAAAAGAATTTGAAAACAATTACTTTGCTGAATTTTGTGTAAGGAAAGGGATTTTTCATGAGTTTTCGGCTCCTAAAACACCTCAACAAAATGGGGTTGCCGAAAGGAAGAATAGAACTTTGCAAGAAATGGCTAGAGTCATGTTAAGTTCTAAAAATCTGTCAAAAAGATTTTGGGCTGAGACATTGAACACCGCATGCTATATCGGAAATAGAGTTTACCTTAGTCCTGGTTGCAAAATAACACCTTATGAAATTCTAAAAGGAAAGAAACCAAATTTGAAACATTTTCATGTTTTTGGGTGTGTTTGCTATGTGCTTAATGACAGAGAAAATCTTGCTAAGTTTGATTCGAAGAGTGACAAAGCTGTTTTTCTCGGATATTCCTTAAATAGCCATGCTTATCGAGTATACAATTTAACGGTAAGGAATATTCAGGAATCTGTCAACATAGTGTTTGATGATTGTTCTGATCTTGCAGGAAAGACATATGAAGATATGGTGATGGATCTGATGGAGAAACCGTCTGTTCCTGCTGATACAGAAACTGACAGATCTGATGTTGTGCCTGATGTTCCAACATTTGAAGAAACATCTGGTAACAACATTGAATCTGATGAAAGTGAGGATGAAATTCGTGATCCTGTAAGGAGAGATCCGCCTGCTCGGATCAGAAAAGATCACCCTACAAACCAGGTGATAGGGGGAGTACAAGAAGGCATTCGAACACGAAGAAATGAACCGGTTAATTATAGAGACATGGTAAGGTATGTGTGTATGACTACCACATATGATGAGGTAAAAAATTACTGTTTTGTCTCTGTATTAGAACCTAAAAATGTGTTAGAAGCTTTGAAAGATGATTTTTGGATTCAAGCTATGCAAGAGGAGCTTGAACAATTCACCTGAAATGAGGTATGGACTCTAGTTCCTAGACCTTCCAATACCAACGTAATTGGTACTAAATGGATTTTTAAGAATAAAACTGATGAAATGGGTAAAGTTGTTCGTAACAAAGCTCGACTTGTAGCTCAAGGCTATACACAAGTCGAAGGTATCGACTATGACGAAACCTTCGCACCTGTGGCTAGAATTGAGTCTATAAGGTTTTTACTTGCTATAGCATGCTATCTAAAAATCACCTTATATCAAATGGATGTAAAAGGTGCCTTTCTTTATGGTTACTTGGATGAGGAAGTATACGTTGAACAGCCTAAAGTGTAGCACCCCGGATCAAAATGAGCATAATTGAATAATTAAATATTTGAACCCCGACTTAATAATTATGTGCGTATGTTTTGACTGTTTAATTTAGTACGTGCGTTTCAGATACTTGGTTAACGCCAATTTTAGTTTTAGATGGGTATATTTTTCGTGACATGGAACCTAGAATACGATTTTACCAAGAGATTCGTATCGGAAATACGAGAAAACAGAAACAAACTAGAGGTTAATCGAAGACCCGTAGTTCAACTGACAAAGGAAAGGGTAAAATTTTGATAAAAGGTAAACATAAAAATAATATTTTAATGAAAGGTAAATTAAGATATTTTTGGTAAATGGTAACTTTTCAACGGTAAAAAGGTAATTCCAAAAATCTATAAATAGGAGCTCACAATTTTCAAAACTTATACGTTTTCAAAGCCGACGACCCGAGCGACGCTCGCGACGCGAACACGTAAGTTCTCTTTCTTTTCTTTTTCTTTACGTCTTTATTTTCCGCCGATGCCGACGCCGAACCGCCGCCGGACCGCCGCCACCACCACCGGAGCCGCCGTGCCGTCGCCGGTGGCCGGAAAATATAACCTAGGCCCAGATTGTAGCCCTCGACGAGACGAGTCTAGGACAGCATCCGGAATTCCAATCCGATGTCTCGTTCGCCGGGAAATGGCGAAAAACCGTCTCCAAAGCCCAAACCCTAGTTCACGACCACTTTTTCTCTCTCCCGTTTCTCTCTCGTTTCTCGGTGGTTTTGGTTCCTTTCTTTTTCTGGGGCAAGTTGAGGTGTTGGGGAAGGTTTTGGGTCGGTTTGGGGGTGGTGAACGGCGCCGGAAAGGTGCCGGCCGGAGTTGGAAAGGTTGGGGTTGGTTTTGTATGCGTGATGACGAAGGGTTTTCGCGGCTGTTTTTCCGGCACTGTTCATGCCGGAATCCGGCGAGGGATGGCCGGAGGTAGTAGCCGGCGGTGCGGGCTTTTCGGCGGAAAAGGTGGCCGGAGCACAGGGCGGCGCTACCGTAGCAGGTGGCGCCGGGAAGGGGACTGGTCGAGCAGCTGTTCCCAGGCGAGCAGGGCGCGCGGGCGCGGGCGACGGGGATCCTGTGCGCGCGCCGGGTGCCGTCGTGCACGCCGAGCGCGCACCGTCGAGTATTTTCACACGTTGAACCGAGTCTTTGTGTACGTCGGTTCGACCGGGAATCGGGGCCCGGTCAAAGTCAACCCTTTGACCGAAATTACCAAGATACCCTTCGATATTAAAACGCTCCGTTCGAGCTCGTTTCAACTCCGATCGTTTTTCCGTAGCGACCCTAATCCTTTCCTCTATCATATCAGTTGCTGAACTGATCTTTTCTCCCTTGTCTCTTCGACCTCAATCTCTTGATCTATCGATCCGTCTCGTCTCTATCGAACGATTCTTCTCTACGGCTATCTTTATACATTTTAAATATAAGTTTTAAGCGTATTAATGATGTAAGAAATATTGTAAATTTGTGTAGGCCATCCATTGGGTTGGTATCAGTTGGAATGGGAATCAAGATACCAAGTCTTTGATACTAGCGACTCACGTGGTAACCACCGAACAAGGTGGGGGTAAACTCTAAACCCTAATAACTCTATGAAATGTGAACTCATATGTTTTGAGATAAATGTGGAAATTATATGATGTGTGTGGGGTAAACTCTAACCCTTATGTTTCCATTAATGAATGCTTGTGTGTTTGTTACATGAATGATGAACTTATGTGTTGAGATAAATATTGTAATTATATGTTGAAAGTGGGGGATAATTGTTAAACCATATGTGTTGTGATTATATGCTTTTGGTTAGTGTGTCCTTTGGGTTGTGTGTCTGTGGGCGAGTGCTGGTCTTTGTGTCCATCGGATACCTGAGCTTCTGTAGGGTCGGGTGATGCCCGTACCTGAGATTCTGTAGGGTCGGGTGATACCCGTACCTGAGATTCTGTACCTAAGATTATGTAGGGTCGGGTGATACCCGTACCTGAGATTCTGTAGGGTATCCTTTGGATTTCGTGTCCACTAGCGAGTTATGGGCTTGTGCCCATTTGGCTGCGAGTCCTTTTGGTGAGTCGTGAGCTGGGTGGCATTAAAGAACCGAATTATGTGCTGTGCGTTATATATGTTTGATTTGTGTACCTGCTTAAACTAAGAAAGTATTTCACCACGAGTGTATTCAACGCACTCACCCCCCACTTGTACTCACACTACAGGAGAAGAAGAGAATCTTGACGCGTAGAGAGAGGGGTGCCCTATAAACTGAGTCCATCTTTCGGTTTTACCTTTTTAAAGATATGTTGTTCGATTGTCAAATTATACAGCTCTTCTTCTTTGTAAAGGATCCTGATGTTTTTCCGCTGCTATGTAAAATGGTTTTATTTCGACTAGACGCCGAGGGTTTGTATGTATAAAATCGTCTGTTCTTCTTTCCCAAAGATTTCTATTTTATTTCATGCACGCCTTTTCCCCCTTCTTTCTTCACGCCCGCAAGAAAAACTCTGATATTTTGACCGAAAGATTTTGGGGCGTGACATAAAGGGTTTGAAGATCCTTTCCATCCTAACCATGTGTTCAAGCTTGACAAAGCCTTGTATGGTTTGAAGCAAGCCCCTCGTGCATGGTATGGTAGGTTAACAAACTTCTTACTTGATTTTGGATTCGTTAGAGGTGAGGCCGATCGAACTTTGTTTATTAAAAGGAATAATAATGATATAATCATTGCACAAATTTATGTTGATGACATAGTATTTGGATCTAATTTGCAACAAAGTTTACATTCTTTTGTAGATGCTATGAAATCGACATTTGATATGAGTATGATTGGTGAGCTTACTTACTTCTTGGGCTTACAAGTAAAACAATCTAATGAAGGAATTTTCATTTCCCAGGGCAAATATGCAAGGAACTTGGTGAAAAAATTCAGACTTGAAAGTGCTAAGCATATGAGGATACCGATGGGGTCTACGCAGAAAATATCAAAAGACGATGTTGCCGTAGATGTTTACACAACGCTGTATCGTTCAATGATAGGTAGCTTGTTGTATCTTACTTCAAGTCGACCTGATATTTTATGTTTAGCGTTTGTGTTTGTGCCCGTTATCAGTCTAGTCCTAAAATGTCTCACTTACATGCTGTTAGGAGAATCATAAAGTACGTAGCTGGTACATGTGATCTAGGAATATGGTTCTCTAAAGATACAAATACTAACCTTGTAGGATATAGTGATTCCGATTGGGCTAGAGATGTGAATGATAGGAAAAGCACTAGTGGATGATGTTTTTATTTGGGAAATAATTTGGTCTCATGGTATAGTCGTAAGCAAAACTGTGTGTCTCTTTCGACTGCTGAATCTGAATATGTGGCAGCCGGAAGTTGTTGCTCCCAATTAATTTGGTTGCAACATATGCTTAATGACTATGGTATTAAATGTGATAATTTGACTATGTATTGTGACAACATGAGTGCCATTAAATTTCAAAGAACCCTGTTCAACATTCAAGAACAAAACATATAGACATTCGACATCATTTTATTAGAGACTTAGTAGAGAAAGGTCTTATTCAACTCGAATATGTATCCACTGATACACAAATAGCTGATATATTTACCAAAGCCTTAGATTTTGAGAGATTTTCGTCTTTGAAAAGCTCTCTTGGTTTGTGTGTGATCTGATTGCATACTTACAGTTTACGGATGTTGTTCCTAATGTTGCCACAATCTGAAAAACATCCATTGTTCAGGCTTTCTGTCTAGGGTTTTTAGGCATATGTTTGCTTGTGTGTTTTCTGGATGATGTGTTACTCTTTGTAGACATTTGTTCTAACAATTCCATGATTTATGTGAATGGCTCATTTTAAAGTGTACCTTGCTTAAAATTTTGATAAAAATCACGAAGCACTTGGAGCACGGCGTTCGCGGCGACGATGCTTTTCAGGCAGCCTAGTGATTTCTTAAAAAGGGTTGTGTGACTTACACTGAGTAACTCGGGGCACGACACTCGCTATGACGATGCTTCCTTGTAAAAAGGTGTAGGAGATACCACAATCCACAATAAAAAGTTAATCTCTCAACTGAGTAACCAGAGACACGGCGCTCGCTACGACGATATCATCTTTTCAAAAGGTTGGTAGAGATTAACCTGTGCTGAAATTAATGTTTATCGTACACTGTGTTATGTTTTTTAGCCTGCTTATAATTTAAAGGAATTGTTGTTACAAATGTGTCAACATTGCGAAACACAAAATCTGGAAATTTTGCATACAATTCTATATTTAGGCATCCCTAGAATTTTAACCTATTTTTGTGGATACAATTTTGAGTTGGATAATTCGTCTCCTAATGTTTCTGATCTTATGATGTTTATATCTCTGTGTTTTGGATAATATTTTTTACTAATTCAAATTCATTTGGATAAAATCAATTTATTTTTGAATTTTGAATTTGAAATTTTGTTGAGAATCTTAAGGGTTTCAGTTGCTTAAGTGCTTATTTCACATCACAATTCTCCATGCCTGGTCATATCACTCCTACTATCTCTCTTTTCATATACTCATCTCATACATACTCTCTATTCTCCTACCACTCAGTTCTGTTACGTACATGAAGAGAATATCGTTCATCTCATTTTTCGTCTTCCCCACACTCCTCATTCTCTCTCAAAATTTCTCAATTGTTCAATCCCTCATGTTTGCTCCTAGCATTTTGTTTTCCCACTGTGAAGACCACATTGGTGTATGCTTTGGACTGACGATATTATCCCTGTTAATGTTGCAACATCAGTTTCAACATTTGTTTTACTAACATGTTTTTTGTCTCGAGATACTTTTATTTATGCAGGTCTGAACACTGAATCGATAGCTTGATGAGATGACCAGCATTTGAGACATCTTTTTGTTGATCTTTCTTCTCAAAAAGGGGGAGAAATTTCTAGTGTTAGTGTGTTTTTTATTAAAGGGGAGATTCTTTCGAGTCGAGGGGGAGATTGATTTGGTGTGATTGTTTAAAGGAGAAATTGTTTTGGGGAGTTTGAAGTTTTCAAAAATGTTTTTCAAAAGTTGATCTTGGTTTAAAGGGGAGATTATGGTGTGTTTTGTGAAGAAAGGCAAAACGGGGGAGATTGTTAGAGTTTATTTTTGTAAACTCTTATTTTATTTTGCATTTCTCACAAAACATATTATTTGGTATTTTATCCCAAACAAATTAATATTTCAATTGATTTGTTTGGAGTGATTTTAAGAGATTTGTTTTTTCTCTAACAATGTTTTCTCGCAGGTATTTAGGGGGAGAAAATTAAATATGGTTTTGAGCAGAAAAGCCAAAAAGGGGGAGATTGTTAGTATTATATTTTAACACTAATTAATTTTGCCTTTTCTTTGATATTTTATTCCATATTTAATACTAGTATATTTATGTATTTGATAGTATATTTTATACTTAAAGATACTTAATATATTGGATAGATTTGTTTGTTGAGATTTTGTAGGGATGATGATCTTAGAAGGAAAGATTTGAAGAAGTCTTTTAATGATAATATAATTCCTACAAAATAGGAGATTTGTTTCTTGCTTTCTTATTCTCTTTACAGGAATTCCATCACGTGGAAATTCAACAAAGAAAGGAACGTGCTCCACAGATTAACGTGTGTAAAACAGAAACGTGGAGAGAAGCTGGAGAACGAGACGTGCAAAGAAGAGTAGAGAACAAGTCAAGGAAGATGGAGAAAGTGGAAAGGTGGAGAAGATGGAAGGTGGATGAAGATCATGGATCATGGAAGACATGAAGATCATGGACCAAGAAGCACGATCTACTGGAGTCTATAAATAGCACAATCCAGGCTGCAGATCAGTGTGCATCGAGAGTGATCCAAGAGCATAGCATAGAGCATAGAAAGTGAGATACAAGGACAGCTTTCAAAGCAACTGAGTGTTGGAACATCTGTGACAACATTCTGTTTAATAGAGTCTTTCCTTTGATAGATTCTAGGTTTGTTGCTTTGTAAACCCTATAGAGGGTTTTAACATTCTTTGAGAGTCGGGAGATTATCTTAGAGTGTTTGAGAGTTTCAAAGAGATTCTTTCAAAAGATCTCTTTGTGATTGTTTTGTAATTACTCTTGTAGTAATAAATCTTTTTGCCCTGCTGGCGTTCCACGAGTATCTTTATATACTCGTGGATATATCTTCCTGTCCTTGTTCGTTTATTTATTCTGCTGAAATTCTGATTGTTCTAAGTGTATGAATGTTTTGGTAAATGTTGTGACATCTGGAACAACATTATCAATCTGTTCGTTTTGTTTTTAAGTCTTGCAGGATATTCTGACCCACCAATCCTTTCAGTTTTAAGCTAAATACTTTTCCCAGATTGAAATATATGAAGTCAAGAGTATGTCTGTAAAATTTCAGAATATTTGGAGTTAAACTCGATTTTATATGATTTTTCTAAGATAAGCTGTTCAGAGACCGTTTTCGACTTGTTTTTAGGTTGGAATCATATAATTTTCTGGAACATTATACTTTGAATTTATACATGATCTTCAACTATGTTTTAGAAATAGTTCTTAGTTACGTGTAGGAACTTAGAATGCATTTGTTTGAGTTTTGTACGATTTATGCCGGATTTTACAATATAACCTGTTTTCTGCGTATATGATGTCCTGTTTTCAGTCTTGTTCTAAAAGTCATAACTATTTACTGAGATCGTATTTATAAACCATGTTTTACTATGTTGTAGTACATGTTCTTATGAGTATGTAGAAATTTACTATGACATTTTTAGAGTTATGTACAAATTATAATTAATTTTACAATATGGTCTGTTTTCGGTCTAGATGATACCCTGTTTTCTACCAACTTATAAAATTCATAACTAATTATGTAAATGTTATTTTCAATTGATATTTGTATATGTTATACTTGGATATGTTTTCTGACTTCTGTAAAAATATGAGAGTATTTCCTTAATCCTATAATATTTGATAGGGTTTGCAATATAGACTGATTTTGAGCTGAAATTCAAGTGAAAGTCTTGTTTAGGATTCTATTTTTATTTATTTATATACACTGAGAAAAATTATGAATTTTCAGAATATGATAATTGAAACTAATATGTGATTATATGAATAATTATGTGATTTTAGGAATTATATGGGAATTATTAAAATTGTTACACCTTTATATGTCATTTAGGTCTAAAATTGCTAGTTTAAAAGCTTAAACAACTAAGTTATAAGTATGAATGTGTTTTAGGTTAATGTAACCTAATATAAATGAAAAAGATTGTGTTATACGATATAAGGAGGCTAATCAATTAAGTGTGTCGAGCGCAGTCGAGACGATCGGTGAATCCAGAGGCAATCCTTGCATTTTCAGCGTACAAGTGGGTAACTTCTACTCTCTACTATGTGTTGTTAATTGAATTGATATGTTATGTATGAAAATCTACGACTGAAGTCCGTAGCTATAACCGGTATGTAACTTCCATACCCGGCGACGACCTTAAGGGCTTAAATGCCTGGTCTATGAAAGCGACCATAAGGGCATAAAGTGCCTGGTCTATGCAAGGTTTAGTGGGCGAGCGATTCCCACATTCCTTGATGATGACATGTAGTACTTGCTTAACGATTTAATTGCTTCAATATATTAGATAGTAAAGTTATCCCACTAGGATCCCTCTTCGGAGGTGTCTCATGATGATACTTTTTATAATTTTCAGGCTCGGCAGATGATGACGAGGATGTGTAGCAGGCTGGGCTGACTTCTCACTGTCACTTTAAAGTAGATATGCTATAACCATGTTTCCTTTTAAAAGCAATATATTGTTTAAACATGTATTATAAACGATGGGCCTAGACTCATATTCTATTATATATATATATATATATATATATATATATATAAGTTTTATTGTGTAAATTCATGTAAGTCTTTGTTTCGAACATTTTTCCTAGAAATGTGGGTGAGACACGACTAGACTTAATTAATAGTCGATATATAATTATATATATGTTACGTTTTAAAAACTAAATATTTTATAACTCTCGTGTCTTCACTTTTAAGACTTCCGCTGTATATTAGAAAGAAATTATAATTTCTTTAATTTCTAAGTAAGTAAAGGGTGACGACCTATTTCCAATTAAATTAGGAACGGGGCGTTACATGTATTCTATTAGAGTCGAAATCGCCATACTGGTAAGGAATAATAGCTGTGATCGATCAGACGTCAATGGCCTAATAAGTAAGGGCTACTGATAAGTGGGGTCATAACCGTACTGTTGCGGATCAGTGACGTGATAACCAGTGTGCTTCGGATCAGTAGCCCAAGGCTCGGATGATAACCCCAAGGCTAATAACCACTATGATGTTGGTCATCCTCAGGCTAAGTAGCCCAAGGCTCGGATGAGTGAGATGCGTACTAAAACCCGAAGTATGATCTAAGTTGATCCTGAATAAGCGAGGGGATCTGACGCTCCAAATGATCACTCTCATCCCTAATCGCCTGCTCCATCTGGGAAAACTATCCAACAAAGTAATTCTGCATCTATGAGAACCGATTGTCTATCAAGCACTCAAAACATGTAAACGGTGGTCATACATGCTAGGGTGATCACTTGCCACATCATCAGCTTGAGGAATGTCGGTAGATGTAGACGACACAACTTGTGGTCGCCGACGACGGAACCTGGGAGCCTCTATAGGTGAATCATCCTGATCATATCCGTGATGGACTAGTGAACGATTCTGTTTTGCACTATGAACATCCGGCATGTGAAATCAAGATGCCTCCTCCAGCACTATAGTGTAACTATGGTAAAAATCCGGTTGCTTAGATCCAAACGTAGGGTTAGGGTCTTCAGGAACATGTGTGGACGAGCTCGGTAGGATGTCATGACCAATCATCGAACGAGTCAATCAGATGGACCGAATAGTGATATCACGTGTGGATAGACCTGGATTTGCGGGAGCCCTCAAACCACGACGAACACCACGAGGCTAAACTCCAAAAGAGAGGTCCTGATCTATGAACTGCCAATACAAATGTCGTGACTCCTTAGGATTCGGATCAAGAGTCTACAAACAGTCAACTTAAACAAATTATCAAATAGTTTAAGGTTACGAATATGATTTGGAATCAAGTTTACTATTACGAAGCAAAACATAAAATAAAATACCTATTCGTCCAGTGTTCTTGTCACATCTGATATAGACCTCATAGTAGACCACTTCAAACATTGAGGTAATCGGTACGGGACATCCAATCGATGACCAACAACTATCCCAATCACGGGAGTGGCCTCGTAAGCCCATATCTAGACAACAAAGTTATAATGTTAGTAATCAAGTTTAAGAAGAAGTTAATACGATACATATATTACTGAAAAGCTACTCACCAGTAAAGCAATAGAGAAACCATAGAAGTGGTAAGTGAAGACCTGGTTCCCTTACTGCGGTGGAATAATGGTGGGGAGCTTGTCCATATGTCGCAACAGATTGAGATAGGAGAACTTCCCCCATGGGAAGCTCTCCCATCGCTCCTCTTGCTCCACTAAAACCCAAACCCACTTGTCTACTTTCGTCTTTCCAATGTCGACTCCTAGTACAATACTGTACAATATGAGAATCTTCGCTATCTTAATTGAATCCTCTTGGCTTCGATGCCCCTTGAACAAATTGTTGATGAAGATCTAAAACAGTCACACGCGTATGTCTGGCAAATACTCTATGGTATATTCCACCTTCGAGTGGAATATGTCGGTTAGAGGAATGAAGTCAGAGTCACTAAATCACAGATCGATGATGAGAGTGAACTCCCTCCTCGAGAACCGACAAAGACAATCTCGACCGATGCAAAACCATCTCTCATACTGGTCATTTTCACTCCTCCGGGACACCTCACGAGACATGCGAACATGGAGAAAGACCTTGCATGACTCGATATCAGTGAACCACAACAGGAAATGCCCGAAACATGTCAATCTTAATTGATTGAGGTAGTCCAGACCAATTTCTGACAACTCCGTCCTTATATCATCCAATATAATCAGACGCGTGTATCCATTAATATAAGCCAGTTGACCCTAACAACCCCTTCTGACCCATAAACGATCTAACTAAAATACGTAAAATAATTACTAATTAATACTCCCTCCGTCCCGTGATAAGTGTCACACTTTCCATTTTTGGACGTCCCAAAATAAATGTCACACTATACACTTACTAAAAATGGACATAAAAAAGTTCCCTTTATTTATATTATAATAATATATCTCACTACCTCTCTCCTCCCACTTACATTATAATAATGGCAAACACTCCTGTGCACCAGGTGCACGGATCTAAGATCCGTGCCATCCGGGTCGATCCGACCCGGATCCGTGAGTTTTTATTTTTTTTTTTATTTTTTTTTTCCAGATTTTTGTCCTGACCTTTATGTTATAAATGTATGACCTTTACGTTATAAATGTGTTACCTTTATGTACAACTGTCTCTACCTTTATGCACTGTAACTTAGGAAAAAAATAAAGATTTTTAACACAATTTGCACTATGTACCTTTATGTGATATTAATGTGACCTTTTATGTTATATTATGTCACCTTTATGTACAGATATTCTGACTTTTATGCATCTTTATATATTATATAAAAGTCAGAATATTTGTACATAAATGTGACATAATATAACATAAAGGTCGCATTGATATCACATAAAGGTGTAAAGTTTAAATTATATTGAAAATCTTCATTTTTTTTCTAAGTTACAGTCTCTAAAGGTCATGATAGTTGTACATAAAGGTCATGCATTTACAACATAAATGTCACATATTTACAACATAAAGGTCACAACCTGAAGCAGAAAAAAAAAATTCAAAAACACGCGGATCCGGGTCAAAAACCGGGTCAACCCGGATTGCATGTACACCAAGTGCACACAAGACCAACTCTATAATAATATATCTCACTACCTCTCTCCTCTCACTTACATTATAATAATATATATCTCACTATCTCTCTCCCCCCACTCACATTTAAATACAATAATTCATAAAAATAGGGCCGAACAGTAAATGTGACACTTATCACGGGACGGAGGTAGTATGTATATAACTACGTATAATTTATTTTGATATTTCAATTTATAATATATTTCCTGGAACTAATAATAATAATATGAATAATATTCATTAGTACGCAAATACATTAATTTAAATATTTTTATTAAATGTTATAATTTATTTACACGATTTATATATGTCTAATTTAGTTAATTAAAATATAACATTTTATTAATTAAATATTATTGAATTAAATATCAATACAACTAACTAAGTGGTATTTGTAAGCCTATTTTTTGTTTATTTAAGTACTTCGGCGAACCGTACCCAGTGATAATAGCCTAATTTTCGTTTAGAGCTAATTTAATGGAATTTTCGTGTACACTTATTCCCATGATTTTTTGTTTAACTCCGAACATTTTTGAATTTTCATGTAAGCTTATGATTTTTACAATTTCTGTGTTAGGGCGTTTTAGGTCAATTTTCGTGTAAGGGCTAACTTGGTCAATTTTCGTGTAAGCATGAACTTGAGGCAAATTTCGTGTAAAAGTGCATAACTCCCTAAAATGAAAATTTCGTGTAAGCATACAAATTGGTCAGCATAACTGAATTTTCTTGTACATTTCGAGCTTTGGCCTAAATTCGTGTAAGCATACATAACTTGCAAATCTTATGCATCTAAACAAATCCTAGACATGCCACTATTACACGAAAATTACAAACATCACCCAATACAATGGAATTCAACATTCAAATCAAATCCCAAAATATGCTTCAACGAAAATTCCAAACAAAATGGAAACATTTACACGAAAATTGCAATGTTACTAACCTGTTCATGCTCGCAGCCGTCCGAATCCATAGATTTTAATGCCAATTTCTTCACCAAATCATCCGACCGAGCCCTAATTCTCGCCCTCCTATTCAATTTCCTTCTTTCCACGAATTTCGGTGGACTGATTTTGTATTCCTTTCCACGAATTCAATGCCCTAATTTTGTGGTATTTTGGAATGTTGTCCCTTTTTAAAATGTGTATATTTTTTTCTCAATTCAGCTTCAAGGTCCTTTTAAAGAGTGAGTTTTGCGAAAAATTGTTTTACGGATTTTACTTCATGAAACAGGCAAATTGGGTCGGACATAAAAAATAATTTAATACTTTTGTGATTATTAGATAATAATTTTTTATATATTAGATAATACTTTTGTATTATGTACAGAATACAAAAGTATTATCTAATATATAGAAAAATATTACCTAATATATATAAAAATATTACATGTTGCATGACTCACACAAGAGAGAAGAGGCGTTGGGATTCGTGCATTTTTTTAGGAAACCCGACCAGATCCAATTTGGGTCATGTATCAAATAATATAAGATTCACAAGATAGTTTGCATCTATAATTACCCAGCATAACATAACTCAACAATATTTTTTCCAGAAATTTTTTGAAGCAAAATTATATATTCGTACTCTCCTTCACAAATTGTTAGAAGATGTATTGGGGGCTGTAACTCTTCCTCTACGATAGAGAAAAAATGAAAAAGGGAACAACAATAAGAAAGTACATAAGAATTATAAAGCCTCAAATAATGACAAGAACAACAGCAAGAAGTTTACTGAAAATTATAAATCAATCAATCTCGTGCAATGTATAGGTCTTCCTCTAGTATTATCAAATTCTCATTGGAGATACCAATTTTTAAGAATTTTAAGGTAACTTCTTCATATTTAAATTCACCGTTTACTTATTTTCATTGATTATTAATTTTATTTTACTTGATTTGATTATCAATTAATAGGGAGTATATAATATATTCATTGCTTTGATTGAACGAAGTATGAAGTGATTGTAATTTTTTGTTATTAATTTTAGTTCTTTATTGTATCATTGATTGTTTAACTATTATATGAATTATTAGATTTGAGTTAGAATTGTTAATAATTTTAAATGTTGATTTATAATTTGTATACTAGTTAATTTTATTAAAGTTATTTTATAATTTAAAAATGAATATTATTAAGAGTTTATTTGGCAATTGAGTGACTGATAAACTATTGAATCATTATTTGGTAAAATACATTAAAAATGATGAATTTAAAAAAAATATATCTTTTTTAAAATTTAAGAGGATCAAGGGTTTCATTTATACCCTTGACGACTCAAACCTAAAATTTAAATTTTTGTAACAGACATCCTTTATCACTAGGCTATCACGATTTTTCATGTATTTAGAAATTTTAGAAATGAAGCTATTATGCAATTATTTCAAAATATGAAAAAAAAAAAAAAAAAAAAAAGGTGTTTAATTGTGTTTAAAATTTTTATTTTTAATGTAATGTTGTCGTGTTGAAATGTGATAAAGTTGGTAATTTTTTATGTAGTTATTTTATAATACAATATATATATATATATATATGGTGTATATATATGGATTTTATAGAGATTGTTACTAATTTATAATTTTATTGTTACAATTTTTTTGTATTACTTTTTCTATAAGTTGGACCTCTGAATTAAAGTTCTGAATCCATCAATGCAAACAGGGTTTTACAATGAGCTCTTATGAAAGTTAAATTTTATAAATGTCATTATTATTATATTGTGTTTAAAATTAAGAATATGATATATATTCAAAATATTAACTCAAATTACACAAAAAATGTCAAGGTTCAACAAAAATGTCCACTAGAGTATTAAATGTCATGACATAAAATGTTAAATACGTCTCATAACATTCAAAACACTCATTAATAATTGTACCCCAAATATTTATGGTGTGTGAACTGCAAAGCTATAACTGTTATTTAAATTGACAGCTAAAAACAATATTTTATTTTTTCTGTTTTTTTTTTTTATAGGTTTTTCTGTTTTAAATTTCAAGTGATCAAAATGTTTCATTCATATTTTTCGATAATTCGAAGCCATAACTTATACTTGGTAATAGAAATCTATACTATATATTGAACTACCATACTTTGTCAAATTAGCAACTATTCCCTTCTACAAAATAATTTTTTTTTTTTCGTCAAAAAAATTTATAAAAACTTATGTTTTTTGGATTGAAAGTAAAGGGTTTGAATAACCATTTATGATTATTAATTACGCAAGAAACCGTATCAAATCTTAACTAGATTGGTCCATGTAGATGAGCTGACTTGATGAGGAGCCCTATCATCCATATTAATTAAAAACAAGTTACAATGCATTTTTTAAGTGTCTGAATGAGATATATATATATATATATATATATATATATATATATATATGTATACTGTATTTTCCAAAGATTTGTGATATTAAAATGGAGTTGCATAAGTGGTTGAAGAGTCCAAAGTTTATTGTAAAACTTATGGCTGAAAAGATGGTGGAGAAATATGAAAAGTATTGGAATGAATGTCATCTCATGATGGGGGTTGTTGTTGTTTTGGATCCTAAATATAAAATGAAATTGGTTAAGTTTTATATTTCATTGATCTATGGTGAAGATTCTGATTCTAAATTGTATGAGATTCGAAAAAACTGTTATGATTTGTTGGTTGATTATCACTCTAGAACATTGATTGAGAACAATTTGGGTGACAATACTTTGAATATGGGAATGACATCATCCGATATTTCTAGTTCAATAATTGATCCACTCGAGAGTGACACATTGGACATGTATGATAAATTTGTGGCTTTAAGTTCAAATCATTTTTTTTCATTGTCCAAAACCTCTGAGTTGGACATATATTTGGAAGAAGATTTCTTGCCAAGAATTCCAAATTTTGATATTCTTAATTGGTCGAAAACAAATGGAGTTAAATATCCAAGTTTACAAAAGATGGCAAGAGACATTTTGGCAATTCCGGTATCAACAGTTGCATCTGAATCATCCTTTAGTGATAGTGGTCGATTGATTAGTCCCCATCGTAATAGACTTCATCCAACTACTATTGAGGCATTGATGTGTAGTCATCGTTGGTTATGGAATAAAGAGAAAGGTAAATTTATTATTCAATTTCTATCATTTACATTAATTGGTATATATATATATATATATATATATATTAAATATATGACATAATTCACCATTTTAATTTTTGTAGGATCTTCTACATCATCCGTTTGTCCTTCATTACTTGATGAAGAAGAAGACGAACTTGAAGAATGTATCACTCGAAGAAATGAGACATTTGTGTTATGTTTTTAATTCTATCATGTTATTTTGCATTGAACATTATATGTATGATTTTAAGGTTTTAAGACATGTTAGGATTGTGTTTAAATATTTGAATTGTATGACTATAACTATTTAAATATTTCCTTATACTTTAATAGGCAGAGACCTTCAACCCCTAGATTCGATCACGCAGCTGCTCTACATACCGAACGCTATCTTTTTATTTTTGATGAATGCTCTCATTCTGTCTTTTTTAATGACCTCCATATATTGGATTTGGAAACAGTAAGCTTCTCATGTTCATTTATTACATTTAGTGCTCTAAACAAATTCTCTTTGAGCATTTCTATCTTTGAATTGGCTTAGAGATGATGATAAAGTGCAAGCTAGAAAGTAAAGTTTAAATTAGCTAGGCCTGTAATTTCCTTACATTTTTGAACACCAGTAAAAGTATGTGTATTTCTCTTGTAGATAGTTAATATTTATATTATGGTTATAAATGCATTAAGCTTATATATATATATAATAAAATTATGAGGAAAAAAACACCCAAAAAAAATTGTAGTGGGTCGGGAAAGGTTTACCCGCCGGGTTCACGGGGCAGGTTGAGATAGGGCGGGTTTTTTAGTCCCTAATCAATTTGCATATATCAATAAGTAAACAATTTGCATGCTAAGTAAATGACATCAATATTAAGGGTAGGAAATCTCTGTGAATAAAAGGTTTATTTGCATATCAAAACCTAATCAAATGTATAGAAACTCAAATTTCATGTCCACAAAAAATTATAATACTAGAAAGTCAATCCAAATCATCGTCCTGTATAGTGTCTGCATCTATGGAGTTCGATCTTGTACAAGGCCAGAACCATCTGTCGCCTCATCTAAAAAATTCCATGAATAATATCCAGTATGGGAAACATAGTACTGATACAACTCTCAATTGTCTTTAGTGCGTAAATGCCACAACAAGTCGGGTCATCCTGCTTATAATATAGTCGTGACTCAGCACTCTCGAGGCGAAACATATGTGGGCGCCAATGATAGTAGTCTAACTTCTCATACCATCCTGCAGGTTCTAATAAACGTGGTAATATCTGCCTAATGGGTAGGGTCTGACGAAGTCGTAGCTTTTCCACCTCCGGAGTCCACTCATATCTCAAACTGTCGAATAGTGTCAGACTTATATTCAAGACATCGAGCTCAGCAGCCACCCAATGCTCGTCCAAATTCATGATAAAAAAGACTTGTTAACATATCAAATAAGAATTAAATATTGATATGAAACTTATTTAAACAATTAAAATGAACAAAAACTTAATATCGTAGATTATCTTGATACATACCTTATTTAGTGTATCCCACCAAGGCTTCACACCAACCCATCTTGGTTTGTCACGGGCAATATATGGGATAAGACGATCCAACTCCAACAGGTCAAACTGCTCACTACAATCTTCAATGTAACATGCATTTGGAGGATCAGTCGCATGCTTTCTGTTCCAAATCTCCTTGCACGTTTCCTGTAATTTGAAATTAAACACCAATAAGAACCAACATGACTTTAGTACTGATAAATTACATTTTCTTAAAAACTTACATTGAACATGTAGTCTATAATTTGGACAAGTCCCTTTAATTCACGATCCACTTCAACATCAACACATGCTGGAGCGCTCTGTAGAAGTTTGAGATACGCGTCGATTGCCTACAACACAAATTATGTTATATATGTCGTATAATAATAATAATAATAATAATTTATTGAGAGATGTCGGTATTCAAGGATCTGATCGGACAAATACCTCTCTATCAACTTCATTGTGTGGATCCATCAGATCATTGAAGAATTGAAGGCCAACTGGAAAATCGATACCAATGTTGCGCCTGTCAAATAAAACATAATTTCCAAATATTTTTACGAAAAAATTTCCATAGAGGCGATTTTAGATAAATAATCAAATTGGTGAGCTAAAACTTACAAATCAGCTTGTTCCCCAAGCTTCAGCCACAATAAGTGTTAGTCCCAAGTGGTCAGAGGTTCAGGGGGTGAATGAACCTCTATCGATTTTTGAACTTTTAAAACTTTTTAGTGAACAGGTTTCTGATTCTAGAAAGAATGCAGTAACCTGACTTGATCCAGAAACCTGGCAGTATGCTGTATCAGGTTCATGTCTCGGTATCACAGTATGCAGTGGAAAATAAATGATAGAGTTTCTGATTGGAAAACATTTTCTTTCACAAGAATGCTTTTTGTCAAAGGGTTTTAGTAGAATGCTTATGATGTATGCAACGGGATATATTGAAGCAATGCAGCAAGTAAACAAAAGCAATAAAACACTTATGGCTTATAGTAGTTCGAATGTGGTGTAATCCTTCTACGTCTACTCTACTCCTTCCCAGAGGAGGAACTTTGTTAAGTCAGTTCGATTTACAAGCCTTAGCTTTACAAACCTCTTCCTAACACAAATTTACCTACTAGAATCAACAGATTCCTAAGCCAAATCTCATACAGGGTACAAATCCCACACAGGGCAAATAGCCTACACTAGACTAAACACTTAGCAAGGATCTAATCCTATCAACTAAGTTACACCAAACTAAAACAACCTAGCACACGGTAAATGATTAAAAAGATATAAGAGCTCTTCAACTGGTGCAGTAAGAAAATAGTCTTGAGTATGAGAGCTCGAGTGCTTGAATAGTTGTTTCTTGAAGGTTGAGTGACTGAGCTTGAAAACTTGAGAGCTTGAGAGCGTTTGTAGTATATTCGAAAATTTTCAGTTGTTCAGTACTCTCCAAGGTCACTCTACCCTTCTATTTATATCAGTGGAAAAATACTCATTGAAGAGAGGCATTATCCTTGTGTCATGTCAAAAGTGATCTTCAAATCCTTGCAATTAATGCGTCTGAAAAATTCGGCTACTAAACATCGTCCTTCTCTGATCCACATTAATGACGCCCTCCTTGGCTACAGTGCTTTTGCAGAGCCGCGGGTCCAGGTAGCATTACCTCATTGGCTTGGCACAAACTCTATCTAACGGATTCTTAACAGGAACCATTCCTTGTATGTTCTTCGATAAATACCTCGTACTGCATTGAATATATTAGATATAATTCCAGTTTTCTACTTAGCAAGCAGTGGCTGTTTACTGCTTAGTGTCAGTCTTCTGATCTGCATCAGCTTCCTACCTTAGGACAACTTCCCGTTCTTCAAGAACTGCAGTCAGCTTCCAATGCTTTCTGTTTCTTCTTCTTACAGATCTTAGTTTTCTACTTCGGCTTTATGCTCTTCCTGATTGAAGACAGACTTCAAGACTTCTCAAAACCTGTTTGGGATCAGTCTTCTCTATCTTTCTTATATAGACAACTTGAGGTACAAAACTACAAGTTGTAAGCCTATCATACTATATTCCACTTATAAAAACGTGGAATGTAGGTACTCTAACTTTTCATCTTGTCATAATATTGTCTCATCAAAACCTAGACAGAAATATCCCAATAATAAGAAATCGTCCATGCTATGATCTCTCATTCTACGTCATGAAGCGGTGAATGGACTTCTTAAAAAAAGGACCTACCTCTCCATCAAACTATGCAGATGTCAGCACTCATAATATTGGGATTGTCATATTCAGAAGTACCTGAAGTTGAGCCTGTATAATAACCGAGATCATCAATATGAGTAGGATGTCTGGATGTCTATGGTGTATTCATCTTGACCGGTGTGCCACAATCACAATGTATTCTATCAAAGTCGAAATCGCCACACTAGTAAGGAATAATAGTTGTGATCGGCCAGACATTAGTGGCCTGATAAGTAGGGGGTTGCTGATTGGTGGGGTCATAACCGTACTACTGCGGATCAATGACGTGATAACTAGTGTGCTTCGAATTAATAGCCCGAGGCTCGGATGATAACCCCAAGGCTGATAACCACTATGATGCTGGTCAACCTCAGGCCAAGTAGCCCAAGACTGGGATGAGCGAGATGCGTACTGAAACACGAAGTATGATCTAAGCTGATCCTGAATAAGCGAGGGGATCTGACGCTCCAAATGATCACTCTCATCCCTAATCGTCTGCTCCATCTGGAAAAACTATCCAACAAAGTAATTCTACATCTATGAGAACCGATTGTCTATCAAGCACTCAAAACATGTAAACGGTGATCATACATGCTAGGGTGATCACTTGCCACATCATCAGCCTGAGGAATGTTAGTAGATGTAGACGACACAACTTGTGGCCACCGATGCCGGAACCTGAGAGCCTCTATAGATGAATCATCCTGATAATATCTATGATGGACTGGTGAACGATTATGGTTTACACTATGACCATCCGGCATGTGAAATCAAGATGCCTCCACCAACACTGTAGTGTAACCAGGGTAAAAATCTGGTTGCTTAGATCCAAACGCAGGGTTAGCGTCTTCAAGAACATGTGTGGATGAGCTCAATAGGATGTCATGACCAGTCATCGAATGAGTACTACGATGTCTCGTCGCATGGGTCGACTGACGTGTAGTCGATCGGATGGACCGAATAGTGGTATCACGTGTGGATAGACCTAGATCTGCGAGAGCCCTCAGACCACGGCAAACACCATGAGGCTAAACTCCTAAAGAGAGGTCCTGATCAATGAACTGCCAATACAACTATCGTGACTCCTCATGATTCGGATCAAGAGTCTACAAACAGTCAACCTAAACAAAATGTCAAATAATATAAGATTACGAATATGATTTGGAATTAAGTTTGCAATTACGAAGCAAAACATAAAATAAAATACATGTTCGTCCAGTGTTCTTGTCACATTTGATATGGACCTCATAGTAGACCATTTCAAATATTGAGGTAATCAGTACGGGACATCCAATCGATGACCAGCAACTCTCCCAGTCACGAGAATGGCCTCGTAAGCCCATATCTAGACAACAAAGTTATAATGTTAGTAATCAAGCTTAAAAAAAAAGTTAATACGATACATATATTACTTCAAAGCTACTCACAAGTAAAGCAATAGAGAAACCATATAAGTGGTAAGTGAAGGCCTAGTTCCCTTACTGTGGTGGAATAATAGTGGTGAGCTTGTCCATATGTCACAACAGATTGAGATAAGAGAACTTCCCCCATGGGAAACTCTCTCATTGCTCCTCTTGCTCCACTAAAACTCAAACCCACTTGTCTACTTTCGTCTTTCCAATGTCGACTCCTAGTACAATACTGTACAATATGAGAATCTTCCCTATCTTAATTGAATCCTCTTGGTTTCGATGAAATTCCCCTTGAACAAATCGGTGACGAAGATCTAAAATAGTCACACGTGTATGTCCGGCAAATACTCTGTGGTATATTCCACCTTCGAATGGAATATGTCGGTTAGAGGATGTTCATTATTTTCTTTTAGCTACTCCCGTAAGTGTACTGTGTAGGGTGTAAAAGTGGTGAGCAAGGTCGATCCCACAGAGACTGGCTATCTAGGCACTAACTAACTACTCAAATTCAGTTTTTAGCTTTATCTAAAAAAATCAAATCACACCGATTGCAGATTAATTCAATAGAAAAGTAACTACGCAGATAAATTCACTCAAGAATAACAGATATCTAAGATAGGTTCTAGGACATGCTTTCATCTAATTCTCATCAAAACATCACTTTAACCAATTCATGTTCATTAATCAATCATTCTATATGAGCAATCACATATGTCGAATTAACAGTTCTCCCAAGTCAGTTAACCGGTTGATTATTATGCCACTAGAGGTATCCCTACCCAATCTGATTGAAACATAACAACTCCCAAAAGTACCTAGGATTGATTTCTCATCACATAAATTCCTTAATCTCCCGATCTAAGTCTTTCTATGTATCGTGTATTTATTCTTCCATAATTAAATCTCATCTCCCGAATTTTGATCTAATTACTTAAACATGCTCAATTACTGACCGAATAACCAAACAAGAAATCAACTCATAAACACACAAAAAGGATAAACGATCATGAACTTTGAATTGAAATTAAAGATCCATCTAAATTCGAATCAAATTACTAACAAGCCCTAGAAACCCTAGAAAATTAGCAAGACATGATGATAAATAAACTCATAGACAAGATTGAAAATACCATATCTACTAATATTCAACAAGGGAATAAAATACTAAAAACTCTATTAGACGATGATCTCACGATTTCTCGATCTCTTAAATTCTTCTTCAAATCCTCTCGATGCTTCTCAGACTCTCGTATTTTTCTCTATAATCTTTCTTCTCAATTTATCTCTCTTCTTCTTTACTTCTCTTCATGTTGAGTATTTATATTGTATTGGGAATCTTCCAAGTGAAGTAAGAGGTGAAAACACTACAAGAAAACCAAAACTCTTCGAATTCATGTTCACCCGGGCACGGTCGTGCCCCATCATCAAGCACTTCTCTATACACTGGCACACGGTCGTGCTACACGGTACGGTCATGCGGTCTCATATTTCAACATCTATCCTTCCTCGTTTTTCTACGATTCCTTCATTGATCATCAATTACACTTGAAACTTGCATGTTTCTCATCAAAATCATGAAACTAAGCACAAACCCGTCAAATGCAACTTATACAATATAATATCAGAAATCACCATAAAAACGTATCTAAACATATTCAAATGAATACATAAACATATGCAAAAATACGTGAAAATTACACTTATCAGAGAAATCGAAGTCAGAGTTACTAAATCACAGACCGGTGATGAGAGTGAACTCCCCCCTCGAGAACCGACAAAGACGATCTCGACCGATGCAAA
This sequence comes from Scutellaria galericulata, assembly GCA_946896805.1. NCBI lineage: Eukaryota > Viridiplantae > Streptophyta > Magnoliopsida > Lamiales > Lamiaceae > Scutellaria > Scutellaria galericulata. The sequence continues at coordinate 7,633,386 of OX335798.1, read as the reverse complement.
ACCATCTCTCATACTGGTCGTTGCCGCTCCTCTGGGACACCTCACGAGACACGCGAACATGGAGAAAGACCTTGCATGACTCGAGATCAGGGAACCACAACAGGAAATGCCCGAAACATGTCGATCTAAATTGATTGAGGTAGTCCAGACCAATTTCTGATAACTCCGTCCTTATATCATCCAATATAATCAGATGCGTATATCCATTAATATAAGCCAGTCGACCCTGACAACCCCTTCTGACCCATAAACGATCTAACTAAAATACGTAAAATAATTACTAATTAATATGTATATAACTACGTATAATTTATTTTGATATTTCAATTTATAATATATTTTTCTGGAACTAATAATAATAATAATATGATTAATATTCATTAGTACGCAAATACATTAATTTAAATATTTTTATTAAATGTTATAATTTATTTACACGATTTATATATGTCTAATTTAGTTAACTAATATATAACATTTTATTAATTAAATATTATTGAATTAAATATCAATCAACTAAGTAAGTGGTATTTGTAAGCCTAATTTTTGTTTATTTAAGTACTTCGGCAGACCATACCCAGTGATAATGGCCTAATTTTCAATTAGAGCTAATTCCGTGGAATTTTCGTGTACGCTTATTCCCATGATTTTTTGTTTAACTCCGAACATTTTTTAATTTTCATGTAAGTTTATGATTTTTACAATTTTCGTGTCAGCTTATGTTTTTTTTAATTTTCGTGTCAGCAAATATTTTTTACAATTTTCGTGTAAGAGCGTTTTTGGTCAATTTTAGTGTAAGGACAAACTTAGTCAATTTTCGTGTAAGGGTGTTTTGCTATATTTTCGTGTAAGCATGAACTTGAGGCAAATTTCGTGTAAAAGTGCATAACTCCCTAAAATGAAAATTTCGTGTAAGCATACAAATTGGTCAGCATAGCTGCATTTTCATGTAACAATACAAAACTAAATAACAGTGCACATTTCGAGCTTTGGCCTAAATTCGTGTAAGCATACATAACTTGCAAATCTTATGCATCTAAACAAATCCTAGACATGCCACTATTACACAAAAATTACAAACATCACCCAATACAATGGAATTCAACATTCAAATCAAATCCCAAAATATGCTTCAACGAAAATTCCAAACAAAATGGAAACATTTACACGAAAATTGCATTGTTACTAACCTGTTCATGCTCGCAGCCGTCCGAATCCATAGATTTTAATGCCAATTTCTTCGCCAAATCATCCGACCGAGCCCTAATTCTCGCCCTCCTATTCAATTTCCTTCTTTCCACGAATTTCGGTGGACTGATTTTGTGTTCCTTTCCATGAATTCGAGCCCTAATTCAACCCACCTTTCACGAATTTTTTACCCTAATTTTGTAAGTTGTAGCTTCTTACACGAAAAATTTATGGTTTGGGAAAATAAGTTTTTCTCTTTATTTTATTATTTGTTAATTTGATTCACTTGAAACATAAATTGATTTGATGTGTTAGTTGGGCCCCCCATTATGTCACTTCAAAAACAATCAATGTCGGATATAAATGTAATTTTCTCTAATTTGTTGTATTTTGGTAACTTTATTATAACTAGTGGTAGAAAAGATATCCTTTATTTGTAATGTGGTATTTTGGAATGTTATCCCTTTTTAAAATGTGTATATTTTTATCTCAATTCAGCTTCAAGGTCCTTTTAAAGAGTGAGTTTTGCGAAAAACTGTTTTATGGATTTTACTTCGTGAAACAGGGTAAATTGGGTCGGACATAAAAAATAATTTAATACTTTTGTGATTATTAGATAATAATTTTTTATATATTAGATAATACTTTTGTATCATATAATGCAGAATATGTACAGAATACAAAAGTATTATCTAATATACAGAAAGGTATTACCTAATATACATAAAAATATTACATGTTGCACGACTCACACAAGAGAGGAGACGCTAGGATTCGTGCATTTTTTTAGGAAACCCGGCCCGATCCAATTCGGGTCAGGGTCATGTATCATATAATATAAGATTCACAAGATAGCTTGCATCTATAATTACCGAGCATAACAGAACTCAACAATATTTTTTCGAGAAAATTTTTGAAGCAAAATAATATATTCTTACTCTCCTTCACAAATTGTTAGAAGATGTATTGGGGGCTGTAACTCTTCCTCTACGATAGAGAAAAAATAAAAAAAAAGGGAACAACAATAGGAAAGTACATAAGAATTATAAAGCCTCAAATAATGACAAGAACAACAGCAAGAAGTTTACTGAAAATTATAAATCAATCAATCTCGTGCAATGTATAGGTCTTCCTCTAGTATTATCAAATTCTCATTGGAGATACCAATTTTTAAGAATTTTAAGGTAACTTCTTCATATTTAAATTCACCGTTTACTTCTTTTCATTGATTATTAATTTTATTTTACTTGATTTGATTATCAATTAATAGGGAGTATATAATATATTAATTGCTTTGATTGAACGAAGTATGAAGTGATTGTAATTTTTTGTTATTAATTTTAGTTCTTTATTGTATCATTGATTGTTTAACTATTATATGAATTATTAGATTTGAGTTAGAATTGTTAATTTATAATTTGTATACTAGTTAATTTTATTAATGTTATTTTATAATTTAAAAATGAATATTATTAAGAGTTTATTTGGCAATTGAGTGACTGATAAACTATTGAATCATTATTTGGTAAAATACATTACAAATGATGAATTTAAAAAAAAAAAAATCTCTTTTTTAAAATTTAAGAGGATCAAGGGTTTCATTTATACCCTTGACGACTCAAACCTAAAATTTAAACTTTTGTAACAGACATCTTTTATCACTAGGCTATCACGATTTTTCATGTATGTAGAAATTTTAGAAATGAAGCTATTATGCAATGATTTCAAAATATGAAAAAACAAAAAAAAAAAAAAGGTGTTTAATTGTGTTTAAAATTTTTATTTTTAATGTAATGTTGTCATGTTGAAATATGATAAAGTTGGTAATTTTTTATGTAGTTATTTTATAATACAATATATATATATATATATATATATATATATATGTGTGTGTGTTTGTGTGTGTGGATTTTATAGAGATTGTTACTAATTTATAATTTTATTGTTACAATTTTTTTGTATTACTTTTTCTATAAGTTGGACCTCTGAATGAAAGTTCTAGATCCATCAATGCAAACAGGGTTTTAGAATGAGCTCTTATGAAAGATAAATTTTATAAATGTCATTATTATTATATTGTGTTTAAAATTAAGAATATGATATATATTCAAAATATTAACTCAAATTACACAAAAAAATGTCAAGGTTCAACAAAAATGTCCACTGGAGTATTAAATGTCATGACATAAAATGTTAAATACGTCTCATAACATTCAAAACCCTCATTAATAATTGTACCCAAGTATTTATGGTGTGTGAACTGCAAAGCTATAACTGTTATTTAAATTGACAGCCAAAAACAATATTTTATTTATTCTGTTTTTTTTTTAATAGGTTTTTCTGTTTTAAATTTCAAGTGATCAAAATGTTGCATTCATATTTTTCGATAATTCGAAGCCAAAACTTAAACTTGGTAGTAGAAATCTATACTATATATTGAACTCCCATACTTTGTCAAATTAGCAACTATTCCCTTCTAAAAAAATAATATGTTTTTTTTTTCGTCAAAAAAATTTATAAAAATATATGTTTTTTGGATTGAAAGTAAAGGGTTTGAACCATTTATGATTATTAATTACGCAAGAAACCGTATCAAATCTTAATTAGATTGGTCCATGTAGATGAGCTGACTTGATGAGGAGCCCTATCATGCATATTAATTAAAAACAAGTTACAATGCATTTTTTAAGTGTCTGAATGATATATATATAGATAGATGAGTAACACTTCCGTGCAACTGGTGCACAAATTTGCGCGGAAGACTTTTATGTTATAAGTGTAGTACCTTTATGTACAAATATTTGTACCTTTTAAAATGAACATGCATAAAGTTGTTACATTTATAATATAAAGGTACTACATTTATAACATAAATGTGTGGTGCAACTGGTGCATAAAAGTTTTTGTCTAGATAGATAGATAGATTGGTCCTTCTTTCAGTATTTATGAAGGCCTAACATTTTGCTGTCATGATAAACTTCATTGTAGCACTAAAGCCAATTTTAGAATGAATGTTACATGTTTATGTTCCTGTTTTAAGGATGCTTGTAGATTGATTCAATGGGTTTGGCGAATTGGTTAATTGTTTCTACTATAAATAGGTAATTCGATTTATTGATTTATATATGTACATAAATGTCTAATTTTCTAATAGTGATATCAAAGTTATAAATGTTTGATCTGGTCAATTTATTAACTTTAGATGCATTATTTGTTTATCAATATATATATATATATATATATATATATATAGATTTATTTTGAAATATGTGAGATTTATTCGTTTTTTTTTAAGAGTTTTAATACTCACATTGACTTTATCTTATAGATCTTAAAAAAAAAAAATTTGAATGGATAGATCATGCATGAAAAAAAGATTATGGATTTTTGAGAAAAAGATAATTTATTTATTTAAAACTCACTTTTTTTTATTAAAAAGAATCTGATTGTTTTGTTGTTCTTGTTGAGTTTTGTTTTCATGCTATATGGTGAAGTGTGAAAGATGTTTGAAACCAGTATAAGATGAATGAAAATCGGAGTTCAAATAAACTAGATATGATTTTATTTTTATTTTTTAAGTTTTTGACTCCATATATCTAGGGCTGTAAATGATACAATTCGAGCCAAAGAAACAACTTTTCAAACTTGTTAGAAATATAATTGAGCTTCAAAATTTATGTTTGAGCTTGTTTGATAATTAATCGAATCGAGTTCAAACAAGTTTTAGTCTAGCCGAATTCGAGTCGAGCTCAAATAGTTTGATATTTTTATAATTGTTTTATCTTTTAATAATAATCGAGCTCGAGTTCGATCCGAACTTTAGATTTTATCAAACAAAAAAGTATGTTCAAACTTGTTTGATATATCTATTGAATCGAGTTCAAATAAGACTTCTACCAAACGATCTTAAATCAAGTATCGAATAATTTGTTTAATTTTCAGTAGTACGTACATCTTTACAGACTATTGCAATTTTATTCATGATTAAGATATGGGTAATTCTGTTTAAAGCCCACAAATTTCTCCTTACAGCCATCAATTATTTAATTTGTCAATTTTACCCTTCAAATATAGTTTATGTTATTTCTTGTTTACAGCCACCACCATATTTCTTGTTTTAACAATAATCTTTTGACACAAACAAAACATTTAAAAGGACGTAAATGAGTTGAAAGTTAGCATATTAATTTTTCATATTGCTAATCTTGCAAGGAAATCCATGGTTTCAACTACCACTGTTATTGTAGGAATTATAGCTACTCAATATTTGGTAATTGTTAATATGGATTTATCAGAACTCTAAATTCTTAAAAATATAATAAAAATACAAGTCACGGTTTATCCATGTGTCTACATGAATTCGGTGAAATTGAGGAATCCATTGTTTGTGTTTTCTCGAATATCAATATCAATATCAACAACCGAGAATCAATCTGATTAATTGCCAAAAAAATCATAACCTTTACTTAAATTGTCATTTTAACTAAATTTTTCAATATTGGTCGAAATAACATAACTTTATATATTTAGTAAGTTTTTCGACTAAAATCAATTTCCGAAAGGTTATGTTATTTTGACCAATAGTGAAAAGTTTGGTTAAAATGGCAATTTGAACAAAGATTGTGATTTTTCTACCAATTAACTCATCTGATTAATAATTTTATTATAATATGCTAATATATTAACCAATAATGGTGTTTATTGTCTTCATATGCTTATGCTTTGAATAAGTTTTTATTCCATAACAGATCTTGAGTTGTTGATTTTGATTTCAAGTAATAGATCTTAAGGCGTTATATTAATGGTGGTAGTTGTGGGAAGAGGAAAAATGTTCAATTGTAAAAGAAAAAACAGATTTTGAGTTTAAGGGTAAAAAGGAAAATTTAAAGTATATAGTGGTTGTAAAAAGAAATATGTTGGTTATGAATAGAATTACCCTTGCATATTTGCATTATATTTTTCTTAGTGGAAGATGATTATTAGCTTGGGTTGCTAAATTTATAATGATCATTGAGTTTGATTCTTGAAGGAATAATAAATAATTTACTCGAATCAAGAATAATATATTTGTCCAGTACTATTATATTTTGGAAAATGGTCTAGCAATTAATTAAGTAAATGATTAAAATCAAAAAATAATATGAAATACCATTTTTTTTTCATTTTGCAACCTTTTTTTTTTTCTTTTTTTCTTAATTTGCGTCAAAATTCATAAGTTTATCATTTCACAGTATAAGCTCGTTTTCTAAGAGAGAATCAAAATTTTAGTGTGGAAGCCCATATTCTGGTTCAAAAAAAAAATGGAAGCCCATATTCGGCTGACAACTTGAGTGGGCCAATTTGGGCTTAGGCCAACTTTACGAAACTGCATTAGAACTTCTAGTTACATTTGGGCCTAATATAGAGATGTGGCCTAAATTGATTCACTTTATTGTTTATCCATGAACAAAAATTCTGTATTGTTTATACATCAACATTTAGTACACATTTAAATATTTAATATGGAGCTATACTCTCTCATGAAAGCTTCATATCATATCTTCTAAATTTATTTAATATTGAGATACAAATATGAATACCTCTTATTTGTCATAACTACTACTAATTTGAAATTGGTTGCATAATACCTCTATGATTTTCTTTCTTAAAAATTCATTAATGAGAGCAAAATCAAATCTTAAGAATGGATCATGATATTCCATCTCCTATTTTATTATATGAATAAAACTAGTATAAATCCCTTGCGATGCACGGGCATATCAATTTTACAATATATATATATATATATATATATATATATATATATATATATATATGAAAATGTTGAACACGAAAAATAATATTTTTTTTTTGGATAATCTCGATCTAATTTATTACCCGTGTGATGCACGATCATAAAATTTAAATATTTCGAGTTTAATGTAAAAATATTAATTTACGAAAAAAAATCAAGTTCTCGATAATATTTTAATCTCGTTTTATACCCATGTGATGTATGGGCAAATAAATTTAAAGTGTCGGTAGTTTTTTGATGTTGATCATGAAAAATAAATAATCTAGTTTTTCAAAGTTATTTCAATTTAATATACTACCCATATAATTTATGAATTTTAATCATACATTATCTAGCTACTTTAGAACTAATTGTTTTTTTTTTTTTTGTCACAATTAGTATGGAAAAAAATTATCCAAATATATACTCATACCTTATTCATTGTAATGAGTGTAAAATGATGATATTATTATATATTATAATTGAAATTCAATAACATTTCAACCTCATTTGGTACCATGTGGTGTAGCAAATAAATTTCAAGTGTTAATAATTTTTTGATATAAAAATGTTGGTCGTAAAAAACAATATAGCTCTTTTTTTAAGTTATTTTTTGATATCTACTTCCCATATAATTTATCAATTTTGAATATTTCTTATTTTCATCATTTGTTTGACTACTTTACTTTTTTTTTTTTTATGACCTGGAAAAACACTTATGCAAATAAATATTCAATAAATTATTCATATTGAGCGTAATAATTACAATGATATTATTGTATTTTACTCCAAAATAAAATTTCTAAAAAGATACCATTAACAAATTATATAATTTATTTCCACATGCCTTAAAATAAAAAAAAAATTCTCTTAGAAAAATCATATTGGATGATTAACATTTTAAAATTTGAAAAATCTAAAAATATGAAACAATATAATAACATAAAGTAAAATACTTTATCATTTTTTATATAATGATGAACTTCATGCTACCATAATAATGAAATTTCATATTTATATTTATTTTTTAATCATGGAGGAAACATTATTTATTCTCACATAAAAAAAAAATGATATATTTTTTTTGCTAATTTTTTGTAAATATATAAAATGATTTAGATTAAGGTACAAATTGTTATTCTCAATTTTCATGTATATACAAAATGATTTTCATACCATGAATATATACATGAATTATGCAAAATCCAATATTTATAATTTATAAATTATAAAATAATAAATATTTGTATTTCAATTTTAGAAAGTGAAAATTAGATTAGTATAGTTATATGGAAGATATATTAGACTTGAGTATAATAAATGACATACTTGTCAAATAAAAAATATATGATTTTTATTATAGTTTTTCAATACTTATTTCGAATATAGTAAATAGAAATAGTTAATTTATGTTGTTCAATTATTTATGCTAATTAAATTATATATATATATATATATATTAAATATTTGAACACAAAAATATTGCAAAATTACATCTTATATTTGAAGACGTCCTCATAACTATAAACATCTTTTTTATTTATTTATGTATGCAAGAATATCATGTGATCTAAAGAAATGAAATTTTAGTTCCCACAATATTTTTAAATGCATTGATAACGTTGACATCATTAGAAACATGAGTCATAATTGTCAAAATAATGGTTATTGTTACAAAAATCAAAATAATTCTTTATCTTAAAAAGGCGAGCGAAAAATCAATGACTTACAAACTTGTAGTTGACATGTATTTGTAGATGAATAATAAATTAAGACCACATAACAAAAAAAAAAAATTCATATATATAGTACAAAATCATGAATTTTATAAATTTATTTATTATTATATGTATAGTAAAAATCATAAAATGATTTCGATCACATTTTTGCATATGGATAAAATTATAGTAAGTCGACTTAAATTCAGATTGTTTTCCCCATTTTTGTTACAAATCTCTCTCTCTCTCTCTCTCTCTCTCTCTCTCTCCACACAACATTATATATGTTTGTGGGGTACACCATTAGAGATAATTTTTCATAATTTTTTTACTTTGATAATTTAGAATTCTTGAAATTCGATAGTTATATTATTTTAATCTATTCAACAAATATTTTTTAATCTTGATTATAACTATAATTAAACATTTATTAGATGAGATCATATTAATATTCATATACCATTATAGATTATAATCTCCAAAATTTTGTCAATATCATAGGTGATATTATTACCATATATATAATTAATATAATAAAATTTTAATTTATAAACTATGAAATAATAAATATTGTCTTTCTACTTTTGGGAGGTGGAAATGGACACGAAAAATTTATCATTTCTATTTTGAGGGGTAATTGTTATTATATATATATATATATATATATATATATATATATATATAGATGTACATATTAGATGTGTATATTATATGATGTATCTATAACATATATAGTCACACTAAATTTTTTAATGAGTGATTGTCTTGGATTTAGTTACATGAGATGGGTTGGCTGCCCACAATTCACACTTTACAAGTCATATATAAATTTGTAAAATTGGATTTTATTTGTGGGTAATAAAGATCTGTCACGGTAACTATCTATGAAACCGTTTCATAACTTTCTGTATTTTTTAATTTGTTGAGTAGGGATTTCATCACTGATCACTTCATACAAAAGATGCTACCATATCACGAAAAGTCTTAGTATAAGAATACAAAAATATATATTAGCAAAGAAATTTGTTGCATAAGACATAAATCTAGTGACTTCCATGTCAAACTATCGAACAGTAACTACAAAATTCTGCTTTCTCAAAGTAAGAAAAGGAGAAAAAAAAAATCCTACATGATCTTACTTTACCTACATAAAAAAATATCTGATAATGGTTAAAAACAATACATTATTCATGTTGTTATAGTAACCATCATGCTTATCATACAAAACACTAAATGGGATCCTCTTTATCCTGTGTTATATATATATACACACACACACGGATCCAGAATCAATATAGAGGACCACTATATCTATATAATTGGTGCAACTTTGGGATTATTGGTAACAGATTGAAGCTTTTGTATCAGAAAAGAAATGGGAAGCAAGTAGGACTATGAATCATATATAAAATATGAATTAATGGAATATGATGTATCTATGTACCAACAAACAGAATTCTTATTGGTTATTTTAGATCAGAATTTCCCATTATACAAAGATGAGCCCCACAAAAAAAAAAAAAAAAAAAAAAAAAACACTTCAAAGAGTTGTTTCATAAGCTTTCATCAAGAAAATATGGTTCAAAGAATCAGTGAAACAAGCTTTATGAAGCTCGAATACATGTAAGAACATTGTGTTCAAACAAATATTTTTCAAAGCAGATGAAAACAATTTAAAGTTGATGTATGTTACAAATTGTGCAGCTTCTTTTAAACTTGATTAGTTCTGATCTCCTATTCTTCTATTGACCCTTTTGCTGATTGAAGATTAACATACTTGTGCTGCATATACAACGTGAAATCTTCGATCAGTCAAAGTCTCTAACGTGTAATGTTTTTATAAGAAATACATCAGCTTCAACCTTGATGATTAAGAAACATATTTGTGTCAAAAAAAGTATAACTCCCAAGTTCTTTACACCTTGTTGATGGTCCCCTATAGACACATAAAAATCAAAAAGTAATGTAGAAATTAGGTGCTTCCTTTGTCTTCTTCAACTCTTTCTTTATAGCACCTAGAGAAGGAATAAGCTTTTGTGCATTTAAAATACATAATGGTTGATTTCTTTTTAAATAAGAAAAGTAAGCATACATATTATAAATGCAGAGTGTATAAAATAATGAAGCCTCCATCCCTTTTAGGTTGCTTCCTCAAATGTTTATTCCTTCCCTCAACATCTTTTCAAACTTAATTCTGAAATGTGGTCCAATTTCATCAACTAAACTTGTTTTTTATTAATTCAAAAAATAAAGTAAAGCAAGAAAATGAGATGCCCAACTTATGAATAAATTAGTGGAGTATTAGGTTTGATTATGGAAAAATCAGCAAACAGAATAAAAGAACAACTTGTAGCTAGCTTGATATGTTTAAAGCCTAGAGATCTCAAGACTTGAATTAGAATTTCAAAATCGCGTAATTTGGCCAAAGTTGAATTACATGTATTTTATTACGAGTGTGGATACCGGATTAGGCTACTCTTCGAGTTCTTTAACATGCTTTTTAGACCGACACGTTTTTTACTTTACATTAATCAACATTTTTATTCTATTCAATTTAGCATTTGTATACAGGAAATCTGCTGTAAATTGTTAAACAATGGCTGCTACAAAGAGAGGACAAAGGTGAGAAGTTGCTGATATGAATAAATGAAACAAAAAGAAAAGACAGCTACCTATAATTGAGGAAAAGATTCCTTAAATCCCTGTAAACGTTTACTTAAATTTGGAAAAAAAATCAATCACTCATTCCTATGATTGTGGGACAAGAATGGCACATGCTCACCAGTTAGCAAACTCCCATGTTTTCTGCTTCTTTGTTCCCATCTTTTTTCAGAGAATGTATAATAAAATAAACAGAGAAGAAAGAAAATCATTTTATTCAAATCCAATCAATCAACTAATTTACACCTTCAAGTATAATGTGAACTTCTTCTATGTCAAAAAATACAAAACAGAAACATTTCTTACACACAATAATGATCTAAAAGAATATCCTCCTCAATCTTGTCTTAATAAACATAAAAAAGAACCTCAAAAAAGCACTGGAAGACACTAAAAAAAAGGGAAGAACCAGTGCTGAAGAATTCAATATAATCACACAAACACTAAAGACTAAAACTTTGATTCACAAACTGCTAAATCATTCTCTTCTTCTCCTCCTCCTCTGAATCTGGGACCCACCAAACTCTCAAAGTCTTATCAAGACTCCCACTATAGAGCATGAATCCACCCCCAACTCTCACATTCAATCCTTGCAAGCACTTAATAGGCCCTTCATGCCCCTTAATCACCATATGTCTAAACAACCCTCCATTGATCTCTCTCTTCCATACACTAATACTTGCATCAGCTGATCCAATGCACAAGAATTCCCCCACTAAACCCATGCACAAGACTGCCATTTTATGAGCTCTAACCTCACAAACACCCCTCCAACTATCCATACCCTCATTCCCTAACCACCCCATCACATACCCATCTGAGCCACCTCCATAGACCAACCTCCCATCACCACACACAACCACGGAATTCAACGATATATCCTTGTGACCCTCCAAGATTCCCTTGAGCAAATGGCTCTTGCTATCCCCCTCTTTCCCCCACGCCTTGATCTTCCCGTCCGCCGATGCTGAGTACACTACTTCATTGCTTGCAACAAGGCTGTTGATTGCATCATCATGAGCTTTAATGGACTCCAAACACTTGAAATCCGATATTCTCCACACTTTCAGAGTCTTATCCCAAGAACCAGAGTATATAAGCCCATTAGACACCGCCAAACACGAGATGCTATCAGCGTGTTCAATCCACAACACCTTGTGATGCCTCCTTGTCTGGACATAGTTGCTCTGCTTCATGAACTTGCCCAAATAGTCCTTGGTGGTGGGAAGGGTTTCAAGAAGCTTGAAGACGTTCTCGGAGCTTCTAGAAACCTTCCAGACCCTGATCCGACTATCTTGATGGGCAGTGAAGACCTTGTTGCCAGCTGTTACAAGGGCTTTAACGGATCCATCGCCGTGTCCGAATTTGGTGAAGTGACGGAGGTCGGGCTGCTGCCAGACGATGATGTCTTTGGATTGGGAAGCGCTGAGGATGAATTCTCCAGAGAGGGCCAAGCAGGAGACTGATCCCACGTGGCCAGAGAGAAGGGCCAGGCACTTGTAGGATGGAGACGAAGAAATGGAGGATGGAATCTTGAAATTGAGATGTTGGAAATCGTAGCGGAAAGAGGGCTCGTCTGCTTCGCTGCTGCTTCTTCCGCTGCTGCAGCTTGGGGTTGAGCTTGAGGAGGATAGCAATGGAGTTGAGAGACTCGAATCTTGAACCAGATGGTTCATACGTTGAAGAAGCATTGTTTCTTGAGAGAGAGGAGCGGAGTTGGAATGATAAAGAAAAAAACGAGCGTAGAATAGAAATGAGGGATTTGTTGTTCTTTATTTATGAAGTGTGGAGTTGGGCAACGGCTACTTTGACAGGATCAAAACTACCCAACTTATGAAAAAGAGTTTTTTGGGAGTGGGACCCAATCTCTCAACCCTCTAATTCTTCTCTTTGCTGTAAAGCAACACTATTCATTTTATAATATAATATTATATACTTCAAGCATATTTTACAAGATTAAGAATTTAACAAGAGAAGAAAAAACTAGGATCTTTATTTTAATAAAATTAATACATTCCGTTCAAATGTCCATCCTAATGTATAAATCTATAATTCTGCGATGTACAAAAATTAAAATGAAGTTGTTTGATTGAAGGGTATTGGTCAAACTCTTACTAAATATTAGCTGATGAAAATACAATGAATATCACAAAAAATGTGTTTAAAAATACACTATGTAGTTTATTTGGGAATCTTTGAATCGCATTCTTTAACGTAAACGAATTTAATAATATATTACACATCATATATGATAATTATATTTATTTACAAATGTAAAATATGTTTGAACAATTAAATAACATTGATCAAATTATATTATATTTATTTCATAAATTATAAATGATAGGACAAAACAAAACTACAAATATATATATATAATACAAACAATATTTAAAAAATTTATTTTATCTACTATTTTAATGTTATTAAAACCCATATATTATGGTTGCTTATATTAATCAAACGGTGCATTTTAGCACTTGTTTTCAGCATGTAGACCAATTATGGTGTTACCCTGGCAGCTTAGGGTTCCAACAGGGGTAAATTAGTGAATTCAAGTGTGGCGTTACTTTGGGTTTTTGTTAAAAGGTGGTAAAGAGAAAAAGGAGAAATGTGAGTTTGCAATTAATTAGTCGAGAGAATAAGTAATGGCGAATTTAAAATAATAATAATAATAATAGTGGCCGTCAATGAGTTGTGTATTAATATACATACTAGATACATACTAGTTTTAGATTACGTGCGTTGCATGTAGAGATCAATTCAAATTAAGGAAAGAAATAATATATACCTTTATATTAGAGTTCTAATTATAATAGAATTTTATAGGATTTTGAATTAGAATTTCAATATAAAAAATTTTAAATAAGAAAATCCAAAATTATTATTATAACCTTAAATAATAATATTTGATAAAGATATATTCGACAATTCATATTTTATAAGAAATATCCACACTTTTATAAAGGTAATAGATATATATTATGAAAATGAGTTGTGTATATACATATATATTATGAGTTGTATATATTGTATCTCCATGCATAAATTTAATTTAATTTTTAAAAGCCTCTACACTCTATTATAAGTTCTTCCTAAATACATAAGTTTGAATAAATTTGTTTCTTTCTACACACCCCTTATATTATTCCATGTTGATTGTATAAGAGAATAATACTAACAATATCTAAGAGAGATTGTTTGATATCATAAATAGCATATTTGTCTCTCTCTTCTCTATTGTTAATTCCACTGCTCATTGATTATATTGTTGACTTGAAAATTATTCTACAAATTATTAGTATTCAGGTTTCTTTACCGATTCTCGACGAGATCTCACTTGCAAGTATATTACATTTAATTGGATGTTGTTATTTTTCTTCAACTTGATTGAGTGAAAAAGTCTTGAGCAATATAATATTTTCCCAAATTGATATGCTCAACTAGTAATTTGACATTATTAATGGTCCTTTGATTCACTTATTGTAGTCCTAAAATTTAACATTGAATTCATTATATGGATGATTCGATCAATAAAATCAAGTTTCAGTTGGTTGATTTTAGTGCTCAGATGTTTATAATTTCATAAATTCATGAACTGCACATGTCACTACATTTCAGGGTCAAGACAATTAAAGATTCTCCTGAATCAAGAATCATGGTCTGATCCAAGGCATTCCTTCTACTAGTAACTGGCTTTATCAAGTTAAGAGATTTCAGTTTTTGGAGGAAATTTGTGTATAATTTTTTTCCAAAATATGCAATATCAATGAATTTAATATTACGAAAGTAGCGAGTAAAAATATATTTTATTAAATTAGATTTAAAGAAATTAGTAATTAATATTTTTCATAGAGCGTTGTTCCTGTGAACCAAGTGCACGGATCTAGGGCACGCGGGCCGGGTCAGTCCGGCCCAGCTCGGATCCACACCCAAATTTTATTTTTTTTAATTTATACTGTAACATTTATATATTCATACGAGTATAACATTTATATTATATTAATATAACTTTTATGTACATATATCATAACTTTTAAGTGATATTACATAAACTTTTTACAATATCAAAATTCATGTAGTATTCGCAAAAACTTGCGTGAGATCGTCGCACCGTACGATGGGACCGCGCACGGTCGTGCCCCGGGACACGGTCGACCGTGCCCTAGGATACGACCGTGCGCGGTCCCGTTGCACTGTGCGACAGGTGTACAAGAGACTGACTCTAATAATTTAACATTTATGTTATATTAATGTAACTTTTATGTACACGTATCACAACCTTTGTACTTAAAAAATAACATAATGGTCATATTATTATAATATAAAGGTTTAAGAGGTATTATAGGTCAATTGTACATTGTAAAATGTTAAACATAAACATTAAGGTTATGCTAACATAAATAAAAGGTTAAGTTCACCTAACTAAAAGATTAGGCATGCGGGACTAAAGTTTGAGCGTATTTAGGCGCGTGGGGAGCGTGGAAAGCATCATAGGGTCGATCCAGTTGCACGATTTTCGACCCGAACATCTGATGCACATAAATAATTGTGTATTATATAAAGTAATACTTTCAAAACTAAAAGTAATATCTTTGAAGTTGTTAACTATATATTGTATTGAATTGGTTTTAAAAATAAAATTGCAAATAATACTTTTTAATTTATTATTTTCAATTAAAAAGTATTACTTTAAATAAGTATTTTCAATTGTATTTATATTTAGAATAAATGATAAATATATTTAAAAACAATGCAATACTTAAAAAAAATTCAGGTATATGGAATTTATATATATATATATATATATATATATATATATATATATATATATTAGCAAGTAAAATATGTGCATGATGTCTGAATGGCACAACTGTTTAGGACATGAATTACTACATAATTAATTTTGTATATTACACATGATCACATGTATAATAAAAAATAAGTATTCATAACTTAACCTAACGATAGATAGTTACATCTTTCAACCAAAGTAAAGTTTTGGGTATAGGTTTCTAACTCATATGTAACTCAAAATTAATAATAATAATAATAATAATAATAATAATAATAATAATAATAATAATAATAATAATAATAATAATAATAATATTATAATAATAATAATAATAATATTATTATTATTATTATTATTATTATTATTATTATTATATGCACGGATAGAATGATAATTTAAGGTATTCGTATGCCAAATGTGGACTTCTTGATAAGTTTGCACATTTACAATGGAGATTTAACTAACTTCGATGACCCTTAATTAATATAATATCTCTTTGAAGGTATTACAATTTCAAATTTTGAAGTCAAATGTATGGTTTTGCAACTAATTATTTAAAATATGCATACCACTTTAGTATATAGAAAGAATATTGTATAAAGACACAAGTTTAGGAAGAAAGTCATGAATTTTTGTATGCATGTCAAAAGATAGCTAGCGGGCTTCAACTCTTTGCAATGTTTTTTATTCTTTTTTTCCATCTCTTTTAGTATAATTTCGGCAACGACTGATTAAAAACGCGTGCATTCTAATAAAATATAATTATTAATTTCAGTCTTTAGAAAAATAAAAGCAGTGTAAAATAATTAATAGTAGAAAAGAAAGCTTGAAGGTTGGTTAATTGGACCACGAGGTATATACTTGAATTTCAAAGCACAACCATTTTACTTGCAACCTACAATACTATGATTTTATACTATATGAGTTATTTATTTTATAGAGTATGGTCGGCCAATGTCACCAACTCTATGTAATAAAATATGGCTTTTACACATCAATGTTTTCCACTTGTCCAATTTAGGACATTTCTCAAGTGCATGTTTTTATTTTTTATTTTTAGAAAAATTCTGGAGGGATGAACATCTACAATAATGATGTATAGTGGTGTTGTGTGTCAAACTGCTCTTTTATCACAATATATATATATATATATTTCCCCGTAATTTTATAATTCAATATAGTACCATTGCACTGGTTTGCATTTTATTTTCCAATGTATTAGTTTGTGATTATTTCTTGTATCTATCAATTTAATAGAAATTATTTTTAGAGTTAATTCAATTGTATGTGAGGAAGATGTTAAATTAATATAATGTGATGAATTGGTAATATAAAGATTTAAAATTAATATAGGTGGTCCTTTTCAATGTGGATGGTAGTTCTCTAAAAAAAATTAAATTGACACCCTGTATAAAATAAACAATAGTTATATTTAACTCATA
The DNA here is from genome assembly GCA_946896805.1 of Scutellaria galericulata. Classification (NCBI taxonomy): domain Eukaryota; kingdom Viridiplantae; phylum Streptophyta; class Magnoliopsida; order Lamiales; family Lamiaceae; genus Scutellaria; species Scutellaria galericulata. The sequence goes on along the minus strand of OX335798.1, from coordinate 7,615,806 downwards.
ATGTCACGCCCCATTTTCGTACTTTAAAATATCAGAGTTATCTTGTGGGCGTGCAGGAAAAGAAAGAAAAATGAAAAGAAAGCTTACTTTTACAAGATACAAAGGAGAAGAAACATATAAAATTTTAACTTCTACAACAAACGAGAACTTCAATAAATCAATTTAAAAATACGATTTTTACACATTAAAACCATCGGCGACAAGCCGGAAGAAAACATTCAAAACCTTACAGCGAAGCATTACAGGATCCATCATAGAAAAATAACAGTTTTTACAAAACAAAGCAAATTCAAAATATCGTTTAACACTAAACATAAACTATAACAGGAAAGACACTGGATACGGCACCCCTCTCGCTGCATGTCTTAATTTTCGTCGTTTCCTGTAGTGTGAGTACAGATAGGGGTGAGTGCGTTTGAATACACTCGTGGGAGTAAGTTCTGTTTGCAGGATTATATAAACATTTATATTACATAAACAATTTCAACACGCCAAATAATCACAGCACATAAAATGCATTACATATAACCTCTTCAGGCGTGGGTAATTCCCGTCTTGCCCGTTATAAACCTCTTCAGGCACGGGTATTTCCGTCTTGCCCGGTATAAACTTCATTAGGCACGGGTATTTCCCGTCTTGCCCGGTATAAACCTCTTCAGGCACGGGTATTTCCCATCTTGCCCGGTATAATATATGATATCGAATACATGATCATCTTAAACACAACACATAATCCAAGACACGTAATGTTCAACGATACATAGCATACCAGTATATACATATCAACATTGATTCGCACAATAACAGGTCATTAGCATATCAAAGCATATTAAGTATGGAAACGTAAATGTCGTTTAAGTTTAGAAGTTACCCTCACCTGATTAGGTGGTGTTTGACTTCGTGAGATGCAAGCTTTAAACCAAAAACACAAACGCTCCTATATGCGATTCCCTTAGTGATTTTTTAGCAAAGATGGGTAAAAATGTTCTGAACCCATGTGTTTTATCCACATTTCCACTTTCATTGACTTGGGCCTATCTTGGACCTCGGAACTCTGATCGGCCCGATTCTCGTTTTATTATCTTCGTTTTTCAATTGCCATCGTTCGCGTAACATGCATACTTCGTTTTTAATTAAATTAAACTTCCAATAAATATACACATAGGCTCTCCAAAATAATTATGTTTTTGATAAATATAAACGTACATTCGATTAATTTAAAACATGCATTTCTCGATTAATCTGAAACGCACATAAATTAAATCACATAATTAAGGTTGAATTATTTAATCGTCAAATTATTCGTCGTTTTTCCTGGGCGCTACACATAATAAAAATATAATAAATATATATAATAAAAAATATGCAAAAACTTATGTACCAGGGCACGGATTTTAGATTCGTGCCCCAAATCCGACTCAATGCGTGGGCCGCTTCCACGCGTGCCCACACCATAGTTTGTGTGCGCCACGCACGCACCAGTGTATTTTGCGAAGGTGTCAGGTTTATACTCTTAAGATATCACACATTGATGTATCACACATTAACTCTTAAGGTACTAGTGTAGAAACAACATTGTTTTCTTCTTTTTCCTCTTTTTTCCCCTCTATCCTTCTTCTTAATCTTTTTTCTTATCGATTTGTTATTCTTCTTATTTGTTTTGTACATTCTTATTCTACTTCTCTATCTTTTTGTTCTTATTCTTCTTCAAATTATCATGGAGTCATTTATGAAGGTTTTTTCTTCTCCCCTTCTCTTTTACTCATTTTCATAGATTTAGATAATTGATTTCAAATTACAATTTATTACAATAATTTTAAAACATTGAAAATCAATTATTTCAAAAAATATGAAATCATGATTTGTAGAAAATTTTATGAAAAAGATGATGAAATCACGATTTGCAGAATTTTTTAGGAAGATGATGATGAAACATTTGAAATTTTAAGATTTTCAGTGAAGGTATTAGTTGTATGCTCTTAAGGTAGTACATATTTACCATTAATGTATTAATGTTTATCGTATAAGGTATTATATATGTGTATATTTAAGGTATTACATATTTACCTTGAAGTTATTAAAGTTTTAAATATAAGGTATTACATATGCACCTCTAAGGTATTACATATGCATCTTTAAGGTATTACATATTTATCTTTAAGTTATTAATGTTGATAGTTTAAGGTATTACATATTACATTTTTATCTTCAAGGTATTCGATAAATACTTTTAAGGTATTACATATTTAGCATTTTAAATAATTCAAATGTTCTACAAATTATTTTTGTTGGTCCCAAGTGGTCAGAGGTTCGGAGGGGGTGGTGAATGAACCTCTATCAAATTATGCATTTTACAACTTTTCTATAAGTAGGTTGCTGAATTCTACAGAGAATGCAACAACTCTCTCGATTCAGTAAGCTGGTAAAATGTTGTTTCAGCTTATTGTCTCGGTTCCACAGTATGCAGCGGAAATCTAAGATAAAGTTTCTTTTGAAAAACAGTTTTCTTTTTACAAGTATGATTTTATCAGAATCCTTTTAGTTGAATAAGCGAGATAGATAGATAGATATGCAATGCAGTAGAGAATAAAGCAACAAACACACAAGGGTTTATAGTAGTTCGAAGTTGGTGTAATCCTTTTACGTCCACTCTTCTCCTTTACACAGGAGGAACTTCACTAGGTCAGATTGATTTATAAGTCTCAACTTTTCAATCCTCTTCCTAACAAGTTAACCTACTAGAATCAAACAAATTTCTAGGCAGCTTCCCATACAGCGTACAAAACTCACACAGAGTAAACAACCTTACACAAAGACTAACACTTAGTGAGGATCTAAATCCTTCCAACTAAGGACACCAACTAAAACAACCTAGCACACAACAAATGGTTAAAAGTATATGGTCTTCAACTGGTGCAACTCGAAGTCAGCCTTAAGAACTTGATAGCTCGAAAACTTTGGCTTGACTGCTTCTGAAGGTTGAGTGACCGAACTGTTAGAAAGCTTGAGAGAAGATAGCTTGTAAGAATATCAAAGACTTCAGTATCAGTAGTCTTCTTGGTCACTCCATCCTTCTATTTATACTGTAAGGATATGCCCGTTGAAGAGAGGCATTGTCCTTGTAGAGATTCAAAATGATCTTCAAAATCTTCGCATTTAATGCTCCTGGAAGAACTGGGGAGTAGGGCATGTCCTACTTTGATCCGTATTAATGGTGTCATTCCTCGGCAACAGTGCTTTTGCAGGTCCACGGTCTAGATGACATCACTTCATTGGTTAGGTGCTAACTTCCATCTACTGGTTAATTATACAGATACCTCATACTGCATTCAATATTTCCTCGTACTGCAATTAAATAAGTTAAAATAACTTACAACTTACAGCTCAAGTTGCAGTAACTGCTTACTGTTCTGCGCCAGCTTCCCATTCTACGATTGCTTCCTGATTCCAGATCAGCTTCCTGTCTCTGAATCCTGCAAATAGCTTCCAGTTCTCCTTACTGCTTTATGTATACTGCTTACCGATATAGCTTGCTGATTCTGCTTACTTTTTTTGATTACTGACTTTCCTTGCTAAAAACCAGCATCCTATACTTCTTCAGAACCAGAATCCTGCTATCATAAGTATTCTCCATCTTTCTGATTTTTATAACTTTACAAAAATACAACTTCGGAAAGTAAACTTATCAAAGCTAAAGTCCACTTAAACAGTGTGGAAAAAATGGGGGTATTCTAGCTTCCTATACAAAGCTATTTGTCTCATCAAAATCCTAACAGAAATATCCCAACAATTGTTGGAAATTGGAAGAGAAGGTTGGTTTTGACCAATCTTTGACCAATTTTTAATGTTGATTCCATTTTAAATAAATGGAAATAAGTTGCTAAATCGGAATCTACGTTCCGTGTAGATGAATGTAGTGTATTTACTTTCGAATTTTAAATTTCGGGTGAATGAGAAATGAATACACAAAATTGGCAATTTGGATCCTTCTTGTGAAGGAAAATGAGAGAAAGATGAATGTTGTCCCACATTGGAAAATTGGTGGAAAAAGTTTCACTTTATTAATAGGAGCACATGTATAAGAGATAATCATGTGTGCTCCCTTATGGTGGAACCTAGTGTCATTTTTTGGACCTAGTTGGCTAAGCACACATGCACCATACGAACCGCACGTGGCACCATTACACTCAGATTGGGTCCGGACCGGACCGGATCGGGTCGCAAGTCGGGTCGGTCGGGTTCGGACCAAGGTAGGTGTGAAGAGGTGTGACCAAGTGGTGTGACCTTTGGGTGTGAAAGGGTGTGACCAAGTGGTATGACCCTTGGGTCCAAATGGTTTGACCCTTGTGAAGAGGTGTGAACACACCTCTTGGATCCAAGGCTGGTGTTCATTGTGGGAAGAGACACATCTCCTTACTTCTATAAATAGGAGGCCTCCTCATTTCATTTCTTCATTCCGAAATTCATTCAGAAAAACATTAGCGTTCTTTTCAATAGTCATTATTAAGAAAATCTCGAGTATCGAGTAAGTTCGTCGATAGCTTTTGGGTTGTTATGTTGTAATCCTTAAGCTCGAAGTCGTTGTATCTTGGGGACGATTGTCGTTAACTGTGAGCACTTGGATACGGGGTAGTATCGTCTTACGGAGAAAGAGTCTAGCTCTTGCCTCGACTTAACCTCGTAATTGTGTATCTTTTCAATACACCTAAACATATATCTACCAACAACAATTTCTTTCCTCAAATTTTCTATTCATACATTTAAGGTATTACATTTTTACCTTCAAGATATTACATAAATACCTTAAAGGTATCACATATTTACCTTTTCAAATAGTTCGAAATTTCTACAAATCATCTTTTTCCTCATCAAATTTTCTGCATATATATTCACCACACAAATTTTTAAAAACTCAATCTTCATTCGAATTAAATAAAACTAACAATAAAATCATATCTTTAGTTGTTGGATGATGAAATTCAACTTCTCCCTAACAACAATAGATGATAATCATATTGGACAAAGAAGAAAAGAAAAAAGAAGAGAAGAAGAGCATGTATGTGAAAAAAAAATAGAGAAGGAAGAACAGAGAATGGAGAAAGGAAAATCAATCATCTAAATTAACAATCTCTTCCATCTCTGTCTCGTTAGTTGTCACCTATGTTGGGTTTGGAACCCTGTAGAAAATAAAGATGGGCTAGAAAAAGAAGGGGAAAAGGAAGAAAAAACAACATAATATGGAACATTGATTCGAAGAAAAAGAAGTATAAAAAGATAGAGAAGAAAAAGAAAACATCATACATAGAAATTGAGGAGAAGAAGAAGAATAAGAGGAAGAGAGATATGTCTTCCTCTCTCTACCCTAGTTTGAAAAAAAAAAATATATATATATATATATATAATTGGAAGTGGGTCGGATCATTCAAAGCGGGTTGGGGGCACGGATCTAGGATTTGTGCTCCAGGGATGCAAAAAAGCTTCCCTAAAAGATATTGTGAAATTTTTCTTGTAAGTGTAAAAATTAATGCAAAGTGGTATAAATAAAGTGAAGATCCTTCACAAAAATAGTGCAAACTTCCTTTTTAACAATAAAAAGAGTAGGATTATAGGTCTCTCATACACCAGTTGCATGAATTCTTACCTGACCCGGATCCATATATATATATATATATATATATATATATTCTGATGCAGAACCTTAACAGCATTGCTTTCTCTTCCACCCAACTTCATCTTCTTCTTTGTTCTTCATTTTCTCACGCTTATTCTATGTCTTCTCTTCTTCTATTTTGCTTCTCTTCTCCTTTGATTCATACCGCACATTTATCAGCGCTGCTTTCTCTTCCATGCAACTTCATCTTCTTTCTTGTTCTTCTTTTCTCTCATGCTTATTCTATGTCTTCTCCTTTTTTTTTCTTTTTTGCTTCTCTTCTTTGAGTCATACCACAGTCTTCTCCTCTTTTTTTTATTCTTCTTTTTCATCTTCCTCACGACTTTATGCATTGTAAATTATTTTGTTACAAATATTTTAAGAATTAAAAATTCATTATATCAACAAGATTAAACATAATAATCATTTACAAAAAAATGAGAAAAAATATGGATTATATAACTTATACATACTAATCGTATTACATAAATGTAATATTTGTAACACATAAAGATATTATACCATTTACATAAAGATATTACATGAAAAAAAAGGTATTACGTGTACCATGTAAAAGTATTAATCACATAATGTAAAGGTGATAGTGCATTTACTTAAATGTATACCTTTAATTTATTTAGAAAATGATTTTATTACTTTATTGAAATATTATTGTATCACATAAAAGTATAAGTTTTATTGAATAAAGGTATGAACACATAAATGTATTACCTTATTTACTAAGATATAACATAAAAGTAATATTAACATAACTAAAAGGTCCGGTATGCATAACTAAAACCTTATTTACTAAGATATAACATAAAAGTAATATTAACGTAACTAAAAGGTCCGGTACACATGACTAAAAGGTATGAATCACATAACTAAAAGGTATGCATGTTTCACTGAATTGATAGAATAAAGGTATGTTGATCCAAAAATAATGTGCCGAAAATTGGTGTTTTTGGGAGTTACAGAATTACTTAAAGGTTATGATATTTGTACATAAAAGTCATACTAATATAACATAAAAGTAACATATTAATTTAAAAACAAAAAACAAAAAACACACAAATTCAAGTCGGATCGACTCAGTTGCAAGGATCTAAATTCATGCAACTGATGCAAATAAGTATTTCCCTAGAAAAAACAAAATATAACTTCTCCAAATCGATGGTACTTAATTAATTAGGTTGAATTAGGTTAATTATTCAAAACCATCTAACATCTAGACGGAGTATGTTTATTTGAAAAAAAATAAGGGTTAATTAATTACAAGATAAATCACCATATTTAACGGTTTTTTTATTAACAATATGACATTTCAACTTATCACTATAAATTATTACCTTCAAATGTTAGCATTGTGGTAGAACCCAAAATTCAGAGTCATTCAAAGCCACGTGGACAGATGATCGAGCTTTAAATCAACAATTGGAGTTCGAAATATGTCCAATCATATACGAAATTATTAAAAATTGAAATTGATGATTTGTGACGAAATAATCGAAAGCTTGTAAATAAAAAAACATTATGTCATATAATGAAACTAAAAAATAACTATAGATGTTCTTCGACGGGCATGGACCTAAGCATTTCTACATGTATATTTAAAATGAGCCTTCAGTGAATGGGAACTTCATGCAATTCATATGCTTATATTTAGATTGATGGAATGGAATTTCGAATTTCAAAATCGTAATATTAAGTTATTTCATTCAACTTTTAGATTTCATATTTGAATTGGTGGATGATACCAATATTAAATTCCTTCATTCAAATGCAACTATCAACATTAAGAATTTGGGTTTATATATGTTATTATATTTTGACAAGTTTATTCAGCTTGAAGTAAAACTCTTAAATAAGACAGTTTGACTCGAAACTTAATAATTTATAAAGAATACAATACATACGCACAACAAAAATTAGTAATATTAATACCCTTTATTGCATAAAACCTCCCAAAAACAAGTTATGGAGAAATAACTCTAATTTAACCCTTGGAATATGCTATTATCCACATTTATTTCTGAAATTGTTGAATTAGCTTCATGAATTTTATCCTCTGAGTTGCTTTTTTGAATTATTGATAGACTTCTTTTTACAATGTAACCTGCATTTAAAAAATCAACCAGCTCATCAATCATCTGGAAAAAAAAAACATGAAAATTGAGATTTGATCATGCAATTCTAGGAATGATACATGTATAATGCAGAAAATACTAATGAAATTTTTTGATGTATTATGATCATCAAGAAATTGTGGCTTACTTCCACATTTGGTGTAACGGGGGAGCGGATTGCCACAGTGTTTCGCGACAATGGCCACTTTACGAGGGTTAAATATCCTCTCTAAATCTTTTACAAGAAAAATCTTACAGAAGAGTGAAATGCTTACTTTTCGAGCACTTTCACAACATTTTTGATTAGGTTTATGGAAGCCAGATGAAAACCTGTGCATATAAATCGCGCAAGTTTTAATGAAATCTAACATCTCGACACATTTTAGATTTACATCGGAACCCGATGGTTGAGCCATGGCCAAGTGAGTGTTCATAGCCAAGAATATTCCCACAATCACCACCCCAAAATGGGTGTTGGGAATGGCCATACGAAATTTCTCTTTGTGATTGTGTTTGCTTTGTGGGAATTAGAAAGATTGCATAGTTATATTTATAAGTAATTTGAGAAGAATTGATTAATATTTGGTTTTCTTAATTATACTTAAAAAAAAAATTGTCACATATCTTAGCTCTTTGTTAGCATCCATGATAAATTTGCGATCATCCATTTATGAATAATTGTGTGTAGAGAAAGAAAGTAGATAGTTTAAAGAGATGAGGGTTTGAGCCACTCATAAATTTCAGTTAATTCCACTCCCTTTTCTAGATCATCAATATTCAATCATATGGTCTTTTTGCTCTTAATGGTCCAATGTTTAATGGCCTACCTTACTGGTTGGACTAAGAAGAGTTAAGGCCCGTTAAATGACTCTAGATGGGCCTTCCATCGGCCCAAAACTAATTTCACTTAAAAATTAATTATGTATGTACTAGTTTTCCTGTGGATTATAAAAGTTTATTTAGTGAAGGAAATATTGATAAATGAGAAAAATGGAAACTGAACTCTTCAATGTAATTGCATGGAAATAAATAAAATTGAACATGTATATATACGAAAAATATCAATATAATCAAAATATTATCAATTGACTTACTAACAAACTACTTTCATTTTGTCAGATAAATATTCCATTAAATTCATTATTCTTAGGCGTTCTAGATAGATAAAGCGAAACCTAAAGTCATGATATACAATGAAAAATGAATCACAAAAAAATTATAAAAAATGTTTTCAATTCAGTTTACAAATTATTCTTTATTTTGTAGATTATAAATCGACATGTCTCACGTAATTAGATATTTCAGGAGACGGTGTAATAAAAAAAGCGTTAGTCAAAGTAATTAAGGAGCATTCTACTACTTTAAATTGAAGAGTGCAATTAATAACTTTAATACAAGACCCCTACCTCATGGGAAAGGGACATTGTAGCTGCCCCATAAGCATGAGCTAACTACTCTTTCGTCTTCTCTTCAAATTCCTCGCGTGCTCTTTTTCAGTGGTCCTTGCCTCTTTCCTTTATTTAATTTACATTTTTTTCTTATTTACAAAATTAAGCAAATAACTATGTCCACTGAATTTTGATACCTATTATTAGAGGTTGGTGTCTAATTTGGCTATTATAAAGATATGACTTGATTTTATTGGATTTGAATAGATGAGACAAATCTATACTATCAGATTGTCAAATAACGCCAAAACTTGCGTGCAACGGGACCGCGCACCGTCGTATCCCGGGACACGGTCGACCGTGCGCCACAATAGTGTATAAGTATGTCATTTTCAGCTCTAAATATGTAATTTTCAGCTCTAAATATGTGATTTTTTTCTCGCGCTATGGGGCACGGTCTGATCGTGCGCGACAATATAGTGCATGTTGCGCATGGTATGGGGCACAGTCGATAGTGCGCCACACAAATATATGATTTTTAGCTCTAACTATGTCTTTTAGGGCAATAAATATGTGATTTCATGTGGCGCACGATCAATCGTGCCCGAGGGCACGACCGTGCACGGTCCCGTCACACCGTACAACGGATGTATAAGAGACCAACTTGTCAAATAAAAGAAGATCATGAGTCAAGAATAGTAGTGTCGTCAAGGAGGAACATTAGTCTTATACTGTTGATTAGGACAAGTAATTGGGTCATGATGATTGTATATATAAATAATGAGATTTGAAGTAATGGACATCATATACAAGTTGTGATGAGATTTTAAGATTCATGATATTTGTAAATGAATCAAATTGAGTTGGACACATTATTATTCGAATTTGTTTGGGTTTCTGTCATGCTTTGAAACTTGTGTTTGAAGTTATTTAGTTAGTAATTAAGTTGAATTTGAATGAGATTTAATAAAGTCAGTAATTTGATATGTTTATACTAATGTTTTTTTTTTTAAAGCTCCAGTTCAAACCAAAATACAATATTATTAAAGATTAAAAAGAAATTCATACTTATTAGATATGTTTATCAAACCGAGCTTGATATATGAGCTTGTATCAATCATCTCAAATTAGTATCTAATAGTTTGGTCTGGTTTGATTTTTAATCATACTTATTATAATTATCGAAAATGAAAAACCATATTATAGGTTCGTGTAAAAACTAATTCTATAATTTGTACAAAGATAGTATTTTATTATGTGTTTATTGTATTAGTACAGATAAGGGATTATGACAACATTAATTATTTTTGTATCTTCCAACATATAGTCTTTGACTTTCAGATAAAATAGTAACTATATAGTGTACTTTTTAATTATAACTTAAAATATATATGCAACGTATTGTCTTTTTTTTGAAAACATATTGTCATGTTGGCCATTCATGTCATGTATTTCAGTATAAACACAATATATTATAGGGAAAAACATTTTCTAAGCCCCGTAATTTAGTCCTTATCCAGAAAATTTCTCGTAAGTTTGATATGTCCAATTTTGGTCTCGTATGTATAATAAAATGTCCAATTCAAGGACTTCGGCCATCGTCGACCACTTAAATTGCCGGATTTTGGCACGTTAAAGCACGCGACCAATTTAAGTGAACAATCGAGCAAATAGGAAGAGAAAATCAAATTATCCTCACCCAACTGCAACCCTAAACTTTAACGAAGAACCATAGTTTTGGGGGATTCGAAAGTTCTGCAATTGTCTGAGGGTTCAATTGGAAGAAAAACAGCGAAAAAAACATAATTTTTAACTAATTAAATTGGTCGCGTGCTCTCACGTGCCGAAATCCGACGACTTAAGTGGTCGACGATAACCTAAATCCTTAAATTTGACATTTTATTATATATACAGGATCAAAATCGAACATATCAAACTTACGGAAAATTTTCTAGACTTAAAAAATGTTTTCCCATATATTGAATGTCCCATGATAATTATTTAAAAAGAGTTTACCATAAAAGTAGGGTTGGGTGATCCCCTAGCAACTGCACATGATGATGCAATTTCAAGAATTCGTGCAAACTACAGCCTACAAAACGACATAAGACACATGATACAACACATGGGCTTTATTTCTTTTCAGTGGCATAGATCTCAGTAACATGGGGCTGTGGTCGAATAGTGATGTTGCCAAAGCATATTCCTACATCTTATATCAACCATCATTGTCCTATGCATATATGCTCTCTCTTTTCATGCATCTTTGTGTTGGAAACAATTTATCTACTTGCTACTTTATTCATAGCTTCATTAATCACGTGAAATGTTACAAGTCTAAGAATTTATTCAAAAAAATATGAAAATAGGGTCGACCGTACAATTTGTTGTTCTACAACGATGCAAGAGTTGACAATTACCAATGCTCGATAGAAGTGATTTGATATTCATAACTAATGAGCTACGCAATTTAGGAATTCACTAGACACTACAAGAAAAACGCAGAAAGACGACGGATTTCATCCGTTGTCTTTCCAGAGAAAAAGGGTTGTTGTATACAGGGTTGTAGATTTCATGATTGTTTGCACCGCAACTAATACATCTCACCAAGCAAGTGATTTAAGATTCATAATTCATTTGTGTTATCGTAGACGAGGAAATTATTAGACTTGGTAACTGCTTGTAATACATCATCTTTTTACCAGAACTACTCCTTCGACGCCAAAAGTGATTTTCCTACCAAGAGCAATGATGGACACCCATCCAATCGTTAATATTACACTCAATAGTGAATAGATATGTCTTCTATCATCTTGTAATCAACATCAATCTAATAAAATTTTTGTTATATTTGTTAGTAGTTTTTGACAATTAATCTTGTAATATTGTAATTTTAAGTATTATTATAGAAATTGAGATATATTTTGTAGATGAAACTAGGATTACACATTGATTTTGGAAATTATCGAAATCTAAACTGAAAAAGATTTGAACAAGAAGTATTTGTTGTTTATTAACGTTTCCTGAATTGGACTTAAGTTTTTTATACGGCTCTGGAGATTTTCAAATTATTTGAATTGAAACACCGAATTATTTGAATATGTTTATATACACACGTCATTCATTTTTTATTTATATCTTAAAATTAAAATAATTACATATTTAATTAAGTTTAATTTGTAATATATAATGCTACATATATTTTAAAATTTCACAAAATTTTAATTATTAATGATAATTAACTATATCCTATCGACCCTTATCATGAAAATATAAGTAAACAAACTAATAATATAGTTATATTCTAATTATTCTATTGGCCCTTATAGGTTTATTTCTATGAAGAGTGACAAAGAGAAAGAATTATAATTAAAAAAAAAAGAGTTAATTGCTAAAAAAAACTCATGAAATTAACTTTGCATTAATTTGTAATTACAATATAAACTTTTAACGCGGACCATTTTGATTTTTTTTCAATTTCAATCATGAATGCATGAGATTGTGGTTAAGTGGTGGGGAAAATATAGAAAACATGGGTTTTGACGTTGATCGATTTGGCTATATATTTTGATTTGTGTAATGAAGGTGAGAAAATGACATATGGTCTCTTGTGCATTTGGTATATAATGCATTCGGGTCAGGTTCACGTCGATTCGGATCTATGCTTTTTTTTTTTTAATCTTTGTATTATACTTCCTTCGTCCCGACTTATTTTGCCTACTTTGACCGGCACGGATCCTAAGAAAATACAGTTGACTGTTGGTTGGATGTGTAAGTTTATGTTTTTTTCACTTTAATTAGGAAAGTAGGCAAAATAAGTTGGGACAAACAAAAATGGAAAGTAGGCAAAATAAGGTGGGACGGAAGGAGTATTAGTTTTATCTTTATGTTATATTAGTTATACATTTATGTGCAAATATTGTAACTTTTTTTTGCTTACCTTTATAGTATGCTAGTCATACATTTATGTTATATAAGTCATACATTTATGTACAAATATCATAGCTTTTATATAACACTTTAACTTTAAAAAAAAAAAAAAAAACCTATTTCGGCACAATTTGTACATATGCATCTTTATGTGATATTACTCATACATTTATGTAATATTACTTATAATTTTATATCAACATAGTCATACATTTATGTTAATATATAAAGGTACAACTAACTTAACTAAAATGTATTAAATGTTAATATGTTTGTCTAGAAAAAATATTAAGGTACAACTAGGTATAACTAACACTACTAAAATATATAACTAACAAAACGTAAATGTATAATATACATCTAGAAGTGGGTTTGGACGAGTTTGTGCGCGAACCTAGCAGCTTGTGGGGACACGTGGTTGTGTGTGACGGATCGGGTCGATCCAAATGCACGGATCCTAGATCCATCATGCAGTAGGTCAAGGTGCATAGGAGTTTTGGTGAAATTTATTGTACAAAATTAAAACCAGATTTGATTTAGGAAATACAATTTTTCATAACTAGCGAGATAGGTGTGACCATGTGAGGGAGATATTGCTTCAATATGTGAGTGAAGAGCATAGAATATTCATTAATTGTATATAAGTTAATAATTAAGGGGTAAAATGGTACACAGCTAATGGGGCTAGAGTTGGTGCATTATATGATAAGATGAAGATGGTATAGAAGTTGTACAATTTTGTTCTCTTTTTTTTTTTAAGCGACGACCATTGAGAGGACCCAGAATTTTGTCCTATGGCAGAAAGTGACACCAAGTTTGTGTGGATAATTTAAAGTTTCTGATAGAAATTACCAATTTTAAAAGTTTACATTATAATTGTAAATTGATGTAAGGTTGGTGATATTTTTAACAATTAAAAAAAAAAACACTCCCTTCTACCCAAATAAGTTTGGTTCCAAATTATTTGTTTTATAAACTTTTATTCAACTGTATTTCAGTGTTATTCGTGTCCACATTCCATAAAAAAATTATTAATTTTCATTAACATGTGCGTAGAATTTAGACATTTGATTAAAACACCCCTATTTTTGAATTTATTTTAATTCTCTTTCATTTTTTTCTATACCACATTCCTTTATTATTCTAAGTGCACAATAGTTTTTTTTATGTTTCTAAACTCTAAATTAAATGACACTTATTAGGAGTTAAGAAAAAAAGTATCCTGGTAGGTTCATCTCTTTCAAGTTTCAGGTCAAACAAAATTATATTAGGAAATAAATAAGAGATGGAATAGAAAGAATAAGAAAAATTTGAGAGAGAGAGAGAGAGAGAGAGAGAGAGAGAGAGAGACTAATTACAAACAAAAACTGTAAGAAAAGACAAACCCTCCAGAGATATTAAGATAGAAAGGACGTTGGTCATAATATGTAAAAATAATTAAAAGTTTGACCCGCAAAATATTTATTTTAATAATGAAATTGAGCGCTAATGACCGATACGAATTAAGAATGAACTTTATGAATATAAATGTTAAAACGAAAACTCAATTAAATAGTTGGGGAAATATTATAGAGGCACGTGTTCTAATCAAAGTATATATGCCTATTAAAAGACAATTTCATGAATATAATTCTAAAAAATGAGTTAGTGAAGATGAAATTGATTCGTGGGTAATGAAGTTTTTTATCCTATAAACTTATAAAATTATTTCATACGAGTTATTATACTCTAGTTATGGCTGCAAATCAAAGACCAATTGATTTATATGTAATTCCACACAAAAACTCCAACACTTCGTTTTCTTACTATCAATAAGCTGTGTTAGGTTATTTTTATAAACAAAAAATATATTCATCCAAGAAATATACATGTTGGTGGATTAGTTGGAATCAATTTTGAGGATACTCATTGGATGAAGTCCTTAAATTGCCTCCCCAAAGAAGTCCCAAAATTTTTATTTTTATTTCTTTTTGAAGAGATAATATTAATTTAGGGGATTTGGTAATAATGTCACAAAGAAAATTATGTTACATAAAATAAATTATCTTGCTTTCTCCGATATTATTATTTATTATTGTCAATTGGGTAAGCAACATTATAGTTATACCTAAATCAATCCAAAATTAAGGAATGGAATGGTAGTATACCAATGAGATGGACTTTAATGTATTGAATGGTATTGTGCTTGTTATTGTGCTTATCAATCCAACATTATAGTTGTACTTTAATGAGATGGAATTTAATGTATAGTTATACCTAAATCAATCCAAAATTAAGCACATACTCAGTTATTGTGCTTGTTGAAGATTAACTTTAGAATATTAAAGATAAATATCTAACAAAAAGGATATTTGAACCACTAGACTACGTATATCTTATCTTTATAAAAGTTCAAATTGTGATGATTAGAATTTAAATTTGGATCATACATGTTTTCTAGATTTTATTATCTTTCTCCCTTACATTCCCCCTAACTCAATAAAAAACGAAAAAGAATATTCAAAAGTTAACAAAAAGTAAAATTATTTATATTATTTTAAAAAACTGACCTATTAAATAAAACACCAAAACTCATATAAGATCGTCTTACGGATTCCGTGAGATGGACATGCATGGTCGTGTCTTGGAACTTGGTCCGACGATAGGTGCTCGACAACAAGTTTGAAATACACACACATATAGTTGTAAATGTATATTTATAGATGTAACTTATATGAGTTTGACTAATGCTTATGGCTGCAAAAACTCATACTCATAGAAATCGATATAAATCTAATAAAGTCATTAAACATCATATTTATAGTAAATTAATTTACTATATAGGAATATAACTATTAAAAATAAAAACATATATTTATAATTGGAAAACACATAATTATATACAACATTGTTATTGCACATAGTCGGACTATGTTCCAAAAATAAAATACATAATTATATACATCATTGTTATTGTACACAGTCAGACTATGTTCCAAAACACGAGCATACACGTAAGAGACAAACTCTAAATAAAATTCAGGGTACTAAAAATTGTGATGCTCATAAATGACTGAAACGATTAAGAATTTAACACCATAGTCCTTGGAGTGCGTTGTAGCCACTCACCACATGCCATCATGATTCATGAATGACAGGAATTAGAAACAACACATGTTTTGGAGATTACAAAATATAGTATATGTTTTCAAGAAATAATAAATACATCTCATTCTATTGAGTTGAGATACAATTCACATACTATGCATCAAATTTGGGGAAATTATAAGGAAAAAAAAAAGCGGGAATGGAGACCTGCAAATTCCGCCCTTTTATTGTTGAAGGTCGAAATACTTTAAAACTTTTCTTTAACAAAAAAAATTCATTAATTGTACTCAACTTCATACTTTTTAATTTTATTAAATCTGTCTAATTTATGTTAATTCTAACCTTTTTTTTTTTTAAAGAAAATTTAAACTCTAACCTCTTTTCTAATCTTCTTTTTGTTAATTAAATTCTTTTTTAAGCTCCAATATCACAAAATAGTGATATGATTGAGGTCATCACATTAACAAGTATAAAGTGGCAATATATTTAATTGTTTGATTGTAATTAGGATTATTAGTAATGTCGATGATAGACAATAATAACTTCATGACAACAATCATTTGTTACTATTAATCTTAAGAATGTCACCACTCTCCTACACACAAAAAAAAATGCCATTATATTTTTTTAGTTTTATTAATCTTGTTGCGGTAAGATGATAGACGTGCTCACGGTTTACAAACCGCCGGTTCGGCGGTTCAAACCGGTGGTTTGGCAAACCGCCAACCCCCAAACCGTGGGGGTCACGGTTTCGGTTCCGGTTCCGAACCGGCGGTTCGGTTTCTGGTTTTTTCAATTTTTTTTTTTGATTCTGCATCTCAGTACCGCGGTACCCATTTTGGATACCGTGGTAAATACTTCTAGGATTTTTTTTTTTGAGTTTTGCATCTCAGTACCACGATATTGGCTTCCAGGAGGTTCAAAAAATAGGGTAAACCGACGGTTAAACCGCCGGTTCGGCAGTTTGTAAATATTGAAACCGAAACCGAACCGGTTGGGGCCGGTTCCCGGTTTCGGTTCGAACCAGAACCGTTGACCGGCCGGTTCAGAACCGCCGGTTCCCGGTTTTTTGAACCGGGTGAGCACGTCTATAAGATGATAACAATTGTATCACTTTATATATATTTATACAAAGTAGTAAAACCACATTCTTGGATATATATTTTATTTAGACGTTGTATCACTAATGTTCTCTTAAAATCAGTGAATAGTATTTTTAATTGAGATGTCAAGCGTAATTGTCCAGCTTAGTAGATACAATTTTCAACTTACACAATATCTTGAATTCATTCACACCTACCTAATTGTAACTAAAAAAGTTGAGATGTCACACAACATTATTTTGTTATGTGTAGTGTACGGGTTCATATTGAGAATACGAATGTAATTTGTAGAAGAAAGAAAGAAAATATATATATTAAATGTGCTGCTAAAATTAGGCAAGAGTGTGTGAGATTAGGGATGACAGCGAGCTAGGTACCGTACCCATCCATTACCTGTTTATTAAATATAAATATTTTTTTAATTAAATCTAAACGAGTATTTTGTAATTTATTTTTTTAATTTTTTATATTTAATATATTTATATACATTTTTAGTGAATATTTATCATAAAATGCTAGCTAGTTTAGTTGTACATAATTTTTTTTAATAAAATGTGCAAGGATTGTTTGAAGCCTATTTCTATCTTATTTAACCGCAAGTGTATGATGTCAACTATAGACAGGGCGAGCAAGGTCGATCCGATAGAGACTAGTGAATTAGATTTAAGTTTACCTAATTAATTTACCTAACTTTATCTAGGTGACTGAACTGAGAGAATTGTTTTAATTAACCTAAATCTAACACAAATCTATGAAATCAAAAATCAAATAAATAAGTATCAAGAAATATCAATATTCAAACAATTCTAAGATTACGATTTCATTCTACTTCAATCAAGTTTACTAATCTAGCAAAATCAAACTCAAATCCTATTATCTTATGTGAGCAATCACAATTATAGATTAACCTCTCTCTTGTGCAACTTAACTCGTAAATTGATTATTAATGTTTGTATCTCTACCTCGCACAGTTAATAACCAACTCCCAAAAGCTCCTAAAATCATATTCTCACCTCAATTATTACCAATCTCTCGATCTAGTAATTAATTGAGTCATGCATTATCAAAACTATAATTAGATATCTTCTCTCGGTCTCAATCTAATTAATTAAAATATGCATAAATTTGACCAGAATTCATACATGGAATAAACACAAAAAAGCATGAATAAAATATAATGGATTCAGAGGAAAAATTAAAACTAGAAATTTAATAAAATATCCATAAAACTACTCTCGTGCCCTAAGATCACGAGATCCCTAGCCAATAATCATGGCAAAATAAATTATAAGATAACATGATAACTAGAAATAAAATCAAAGAAAAATTTAGTGAATTCGTGTTTGGGTGTTTTCTCTTTGATCTTGAATTTTCAATCCCTTAATCTCTCTTGCTTGTTCTCAAGATGTATTTTGTGGATATGAGTGCTCGTTCCCCTTAAATGACTTTCTTAGTCCCCATTTAGGCATGAAAAAGTCAAAATCGGATTTGTATAGAAACCTAATCGAAAAAGAGTCCAATTCGACTAGGAAACATGTGACCCGACCACTTCCAATCCGGGTTGGCCCGGGTAGATACAAATCTTAACTTTAAGACGCATTTTGGGCTTTTTATGTGTCGAATTGATCTTCGGTTTTTTCATAAGAGTTGTAGCCCTTGAAGTTGGCTATGCAATGCCACTAATTTCAGCCCTATATAAATTTACTACACCAAGTTATGCCCAAAATACTAGAACCATGTCAAGATAAAAAAAAAATTGGACGATTTTGCACAACCTTCGTCTTCTTGCAATTTTCTGCTCTCATGGAGGCAGAATTACGAAAAGTATTGAACATGAAAGTTGTCGAACGTCTTCTTAGTTTTCCAACCTGATAAGAATCATCAATTTTGAACTTCTAGAGTTTGAGATATAATATTTCACCCAAAACTGCACGTTTTTGACTTCGTATCTTGACTCCAACTTGGTTTTCAATCGATTGAGCTCACTTTGTACTAAAATTTATAATATTTGTCTGTTTTCGATTATCTAATAAATCACTTAATGAAAGTAGATTATCTTTCCGTTCATTTTAAAACTTCCATAATCCCTTCCCGAACCAAACATGTCTCAAATCAAGCAAATAAGTGAAATTTTAAAAAGATAATAAAATCTATATAAAATATCACGAATGTGTGCTTTTTAACACAAAATGATATGAAATTAAGTCTCGAAATGCATCAAATAACGCAAGTTATCAAGGATCAATTCCTACATAATACATACTACACACACACACACACATATATATATATATATATATAATGAGTTGATGAGTATTGGATACCAAGAGTGCCTCTTCCCAAACCCGTCTCGTACCCTAATGAGATTTTAATTTTTTTCCCAAATCCATCTCATTCCCATTTAGACTTACTCATACCTACCCTACTAGAATTTGGACGGGTAGGATTGTCATCCCTATAATTCATAAATTTAATTTCATGAGATGAATCAATCATAACTTAAAAAATAAAAATTGACTTGTAAAACTGTTTTGAATCATAGTGTGGTTTTATCTCTTGAAGTTACATCCATAAATATAATCTCATATAATTTTTTATGAAAACAATAATTCAATATAGTACAAATTATATTCCCACTTTTTAAAAATTACACATTAAATTGGTTAAAAAAATCATTAAATTGGTCAGATTCGGATTTTGATCACCGAATTTTTTAATATTTAATCATCCCCTAATCCACACCCTGACTCATTAAAAAAACATTATTTTTTTCAATAATCATAACAAAAAAATTTATTTGATAGTGATATAGGAGGACATGTAAAATGAAGTATGTATTAGAAAGATAATTATATTGCTAAACATAACGGTAACGTCATTTGTTGTGATTAGTGAAAGAAACATGTCAGCCGTCCAAGATGGGCCCCACGGAAAAGGTTATGCGGGAAAACATGTGGCGCGAAGTTGGTTGGTGCGAGCGCCAAATGATAACGTCAATTCTTCTTTTCTTTGACCCGCATGGGGCCCGCCGTCACCGTCAATGTAACGGATCCAAATAATTGTAGGGGGATTTGCGAGCCCACGTCTGTCAACCTTTATTTTATATTAATAAATTAAAGTGAGTAATAAGATTTAATCTATAAAATCATATAAAGATTATATAAAGTATAGTGATACATAAAAATTATGCTTCTATAAATATTTTTTTATTAATTAAATAATTATCACCTATCCATTCCCATACATGCTCTTTGTCTAAAAGTTCTCAATACGCTCATCTATTTATTTATCAAATTTATCATCCTAAATTTGTTATTAAAAATGATTTATTTAGACAAGTATTATTAAAGCTTCAATGAAAAACTAAATTTAAACATTCAAGCAGAACACTGTTAAAAAAAATTAGAAATAGTTGAAATTCAATTTGACTAATTTCATTTCCCAAATAAAAGTATAAGTTTCATGCATGAATGAAGTTTCATAGAAATAAATGGATCATCGATATTATATGTTATAAACTCACTTATTTATAGTTATATGTATGATTCATGGTAAGTTTTTTCCCTCAAAAGATATAATATGAGTTTTTGTGAAATATAAGTTACATTACAAAGTTAAATAAGAAATTAAGATCAAGGTTGAGTTCAAGAACTCAACATACTATCTATAATAAAATCAACACTCTTAAATAATTTAATTTCATGTTGACATCAAACTTAAATGCATTTGACTCAAACCTACGTTACTATACAACGTATACAGCTAAGAAATATAGGAAGACATTCTTATGATTCTTCACACACATGAAAAGGTGTTTAAGGGCATCTTCCACCACTCTCCAAATCCCATTTTTTACACCTAATTTTGGTGTTTTTAACCTTCCAAACTAAATCATCAAATCACCATTATATCTAAAATTATGGTGATTTGAGTTTAATCTCCCATATTGGTCAAACTCTATATCACCAAAATCTCAAATCCTATATTTTCACCATATTTTTTGGTGAAGGAATTTTAACATAATTTTCACCAAATCCTATTTTTCCTATCAAATATAGGATTGAATATAGGATTTGGTGTAATCACCACCATTTTTTAATTAGCATATAAAATGATTATATTAACTAATTTCATGTGATTACCAACTTGTTAAAATATTTTTTTGAGAATTCATTAATGTTGGTTAATGAATTCGTTTTTTAATAAATAAATACAAATTTTAATTAATAATAAATAAATAAATATAAATATATTTAGCCAAAAATAAATTATATGTTAAAACGATAAATACATTTATTATCATAAATGAACAAAAACATAATACATTTGAGTAACATAATAAACTAAAAGATAAATTACATTAACGAAAAATTCATAAACTACTTAATAATCTTGCTTTTTCTTTTTCCAAAAAAAATGTTGATTCAAAGGGCCTCGTTAAAACTTTGTTTGGCCCAACAAGGAAAGAGTACCCCTTATTAGAGGAGCGGCTCGATTTTGGAAGAAGCAAGACTTACATGAAGTCATGTTTGCATGCATTATTATGCACAATATGATAGTCGAGGAAGTGGATATCAAAACGCCAACCTTGATTATGATAGTTCACCCATTGTCCCGTTTGCTGAGTTTTCAAGAGATTTTAATAATCCAAATTATGTTAGTTTTGTTGGTCGACATCGAAATCTGATAAATCAAGGAGAGCATAATGAACTAAGAAGAAGATTGGTAGCACATTTATGGGACAAACGTGGTCAAATCGATGATGTTCTGATGACGATGGTGAATGAGATTTTTTATGATTTTAGATTAATATATGTTGTAACGTTATTATTTGAGTTCATTTTCTTTCATGTTGTAATGTTATCATGTTGTAATGTTTTTATTATATGTATTATAATTTAAGTTGATTTTATTTCATGTAAAATAGTTTTTTTGAAATTTATCATTGTTGAAATTATATAGTTAAAATGATTATTTAAAATTAGATCTATAGTCATTT
The DNA here is from genome assembly GCA_946896805.1 of Scutellaria galericulata. Taxonomy (NCBI): domain Eukaryota; kingdom Viridiplantae; phylum Streptophyta; class Magnoliopsida; order Lamiales; family Lamiaceae; genus Scutellaria; species Scutellaria galericulata. The sequence continues at coordinate 7,593,520 of OX335798.1, read as the reverse complement.
GGAAATAAAATAAACCAAATTTATGATTAACATTAAATGCATAATTTTGTGATATATTTGGTGAAATACCATGGGAGACCAAACCAAATTATATCCTTATAAATGGTGAAATATGGTGAAATGGTGTAATATTAATATTTTATTATTTGGTGGAAAATTTGATAAAATAGGTGGAAGATCAAAAACACTATTTTTCCATCAAAAAATGACGAAATAAAGAAATTATGTGCTATTGATGGAAGATAAACCCATTTTTTCACCACAAAAAATGGGATTTGGTGAAAAAATGGTGTCCACGGTGGAAGATGCTCTAAGTGAATGCACTACTTACCATTATCATTATATAAAAAAAATAAAAAAGTATTGTAGCTAGTAGATGAAGATACCTTACTTTTATTCTGCTAATCACACTTTGTGTAACTTGATCACCACTCACTCACCCATTCATGCAAATTGGAATAAAAGAATAAAGTTACATAATAAAAGGTTAGAGAATGAGTGCAAATTAGAGATAAACTATTATAGAGTAAAAATTACTTCATCTATTTACATATCTAGATATTATTATGTATTTATTTATCTCAAAAGGGAATCGTTGTCATCATTCTCTTCGTATTACTTTAATTTGTCCCAATAATATGCAGCCTTACTTTATGCTTAAATAAAATGTGTATCTAATTTTAAGCTTGCATTTTATTATTTGAGGCATAATCTTATCTTTTACTATTATATAAGTTGTGGGTTGTGAAATTAATGTTTTATTTATTTTAAAGTGGAATATGCTTTCTTGAGCTGATGAAACAAGGTGATTCGTTTGAATTTGGAAGTTAATGGAAAAATAAGTTTGTTTTAAAAAAAAATTGAGTTCCAAAAAAGTAATTTTCTATATTTTTCATTACAAGAATTATGGTCAAAAAGTATTCTTTTATCTTAAAGAGTTTTGCTTTTTGCTCAGTAGATAGTTAATGACATTAATAAGAAATCTATATATGGATTTATAAATTTTTGCAAAGTCTCCAATTACCATAGATGATAATGAGAAGATTATCGCATACATAAATTCTTATTGTCTCCCATTACTAAATCTATGTATTTTATTCAACTTTCGCAATGTTGCGTATGTAAAATCCTAATTTAAAATACTTTTATTTTGAAAAATTATCTCAAATAATATATAGTACAACCAATATTACTTTAGGATTAATTAAAGAAATACATAAAAATTTGATTTTTATTTTGCAATTTATTCACAACTTTAGTTATTATTATTGTTTATTGTAATTTCATATGTAAAGTTTAAATATTTGCAATTTGATCATGAGATAACAAGTGTTTGAAATAACATTTCTTACGATTACAAAATTCCATATTTGAAAACTGACTACGATCATCAATTGCTATTGACAATTAAAGTTCTTCCACAAATTTGTTATGAACACCCTAAAACTTCTGATTTCTATGCGAGGTTGAATTCGATCTTTATTGGTTTTATGTTTTTTTATGGATTATCGTGCAATAAGTTTTCACTCTATATGTGTTGTATGTTTTATATTTGTGGGAATGTTATAATGTTTTTTTTAATCTAATGAGGAACATGTCTCTTCTTCTATATATTTTTTTTTTAAGATTTTACAGGAATATATGATTATATTAAATTGTAAATTATTTTTTTGGCCTCCAATGTAACAGTTCTGCCAATCAAGTAAAATTTGAAGCATTGGAAAGTTAAATTATCATATGAATTACTTGAATAGTAAATTGTAGATTTTAGTTTGAAATTGCGAAAACCTAAAAAAAAGTTTGTTTTTTTTGGTATGAAATTGCAAAAGAATGATAGATCATGTATATTGTTTGTAATTTACCATACATTAGAATATGTCAATATGGAAAAAAATTATATAATATGTTAGTTCATGTATTTATAATAAATATATGTAATCAATAAGACATATTTAATAAATTTTTTATTTATATGAATATTCATATGCATGTATGATTCTATAAAAAACCATGATATATAAGAAAAAGTTTCTTAAATGAAAATAAGGTTTAACCAATCAAATTCATCAAATAATTTTTTTACCAGTAAATTTTAGTAAAAACCAATTCAAATGTCATGTTTGAACTAGTCAGTTTGATTTGATTTAACTCAGTTATAAAAATAAAAAACAATGATTTTTATTAGAGAGTATAAATAGATGGAGTTGCGTTTAAATAGGACAGTGGCAATTAACTTGGGACATCAATAATGTATAATTATATTTTTAAATATCTTAACGTTTTCGTAAGTATTAATATTCATATTTCAACCATATATTGAATCTATATTTAACTATTTTTAGTTGGTTAGATGTTTAGCTTTATTATACATATATTTACTTGAATTGATTTAAAAGATCATTTGAATATATAGACCATTTTTTTTTTTTTTTTTAAAGAAGGAAACGTGATGGAAATCTTAATTTGTGCAACTCTACTTCAACAATTTTTAATATGTCTAATAGTATTATTATTCTCTTCATTCATTGTAACATAATTTCCTTTGAAGAAATTAAATATGAAAATAATTAGAGTAATCACCTGGAATCCCTATGGTTGACCTAGATAACAGCTCATAATTAAGCCAAGTAATTACCATATTAATATAAATTAAATACTATAAAATTAACTGTTGGTTCGTTATTATATTTATTTATCTTTTACCAATCCCCATGAAAATGAGAGGTCCAGACTGATATTAAAAGTTAAAACCTCTGCTTGAGAGAGAGAGAGAGAGAGAGAGAGCAGAGGCTCAAGACTCAAGGGTGGCGTTTCGCAGCAAACGGCGTCGTTTCTTGCTTGATCTGTCTTCTGTGCGAGAATGAGACTGGTGGCCGACAATTCTGGAGTTGTAGAATGTAGTGGTGGAGAGAGCAGCATCGCGGCTGTCGGTGGTGGTGGAAGCGGAGGCGCGGTGGTTGTGGTTGCGGTGAAGCTGGATACCCGGAGTAAAGAGTTGCTCACCTGGGCGTTAGTCAAGGTGGCGCAGAGCGGCGATCGCCTCATTGCTCTCCACATACTCGATCCCGATGCTGGTATAATACTCGCTCAAAATATACGCATTTTGTACTGCTACTCGCTGTTGAAGCTTCTAACACAAAGCGTACAGTTTTTTACTTTCTCAGTGGTTTAACTTGGTGAATTTTGTGAAATTTCAAGTGTCGGTGTCTTCTATTATGCGAAATTGTGAATTAGTGTTTCACTGTCACAAATTTAGGCTCTGGATGTAACCAATTGCTTGGATAAATTACTCTCTGAGTTCGTTATATAGTTTCCCCTTATTTAATTTCTTTTTTATTTTGTGTGGAGAAGACAAAGCGAGTCTGATTTCTCTGGTGAAGACTTTTGATTCAATCCTGGCAGCTTATGAAGGCTTCTGTAATCTCAAACAGGTATTTCAATTTTTCTCTTATATTTCTACAGTTAGATTAAATGTTCTGTTGTTTCTTCTTTTCATCAATATTGATTTTACCTTTTTTTTTTTCTCCATTTCTGCTCCTTAAGTGTAATCTATGTAGTTATTTGATTAACTACTGTGTTTTTCCTTTATTGCTGTTTTTTTTTTGGGTGCTTGTGCATATTATGAGGGAATCATATTTGTTTCTTATTAAAACAAAGTATCGATGGATTACATTTCTTATTTACCTTGGTAAATGGACTTTGCTAAAATCAGGTAATTTCTGCAGGTAGATTTAAAGCTTAAGGTCTGTAAAGGATCACCAATCCGTAAAATCATACTCCGGGAGGCAAAATTATGTGGTTCAACATGTTTAATTCTGGGTGCTTCTGAAGTGCATCATAGAATGAGATCGAAGATCTCAGTTGCCAAGTATTGTGCAAAGAATCTCCAAAAGAATATATCAGTGATATGTGTTGACAATGGCAAGATTGTATTTCAGAGGGAGTCAGATGCTCCCAGTACCTCATTACAAGGAAATATTGATGTGTCGCAGCAGCCAAGACCAAAAAGGAGGAAAACACTGTCCAAAAGCCCTCTGAGTCTACCGCCCCAGAGACTTCTAACGTCATCTGGTTGTGAAAATGAAAACATTTCAATGGCTTTGGTACCTGTAAAACCTCAAGAAATGCCTGAATCTAAATCGAGATGGTCAATACTGCGTGGGATGTTTTTCCATGGCCAAAGGCTACCTGAAACCTCATCTCCTAAAAAATCATCTATGGTGCAATGGATATTTAGATCACCGAGCAGACAGTCTGTTTCGGCTATATTTCCTGATCAGAAACAGATAACTGCACCTGACAGGGCTGAATGTCATTTAGATTTGGACTCAGAGAAAGGAGCCATTGTACTGTACTCGGCTGACAATTTCTCTGTTCCTTATTCATATAATAATTTCTCGGAAGAACTCAAGGCTCTTGGAGAGAAATACTCCACAACGTGCCGATTGTTTAGCTACCAGGAACTCTTGTTAGCTACAAATAACTTTATACCTGGTATGTTCTGTTAATGGTTTCTTGCCTTCTTAGTTCCCTCGCTTCCATTTCTGTACTCATATATTGATTAAAACTATATTTTCAGAAAATTTAATTGGAAAGGGTGGAAGCAGCCAGGTTTATAGAGGCTGTCTTCCAGGAGGCGAGGAATTAGCTGTGAAAATTTTAAAAACAACAGAAGATGTAATGAAACATTTTGTTTCAGAAATCGAAATCATTATGTCTCTGCATCACAAAAATATAGTATCTTTAGTTGGGTTCTGCTTTGAGGATGACAGATTACTACTGGTTTATAATCTTCTGTCCAGAGGAAGTCTGGAAGACAATCTCCATGGTATATGAATCTGATTCTTCCTATTTATTATCTGAATCCTCTAGCATCACTGCATCATTTTAAAATGTTTGTTTTGTGATTACTGCCCTCTGAAATATAGGTGCTGAAAGGTCCGAAAATATAATTGGTTGGGATGAGAGGTATAAGGTTGCTTTGGGTGTTGCAGAGGCACTGGACCATTTACATAGTATAGCTCAACCAATTATACATAGAGATGTAAAATCTTCAAATATTCTTCTCTCGGATAATTTTGAACCACAGGTATTACATAATTCAACTGAATGGCCTTGGTTTCTTGTAGCACATGCTCATTGTGTTAATGCATCCTTGCCCTTGCAGCTGTCAGATTTTGGCCTTGCGACATGGGCTTCAAGTTGTTTACATCATATGGGTACCTCAGATGTTGCTGGCACATTTGGGTTGGTTTTACAATCAAACTTCAATTTCTAGTTATTGTGGCAAATCACTGAGCAAAATTTATTTTATTGCAGGTACTTGGCACCGGAATATTTTATGAATGGGAAGCTAAATGATAAAATTGATGTCTATGCATTTGGGGTTGTGCTTCTTGAACTATTATCAAGTAGAAAGCCAATTGATAATGGATTTCCAAAGGGCAAGGAAAGCTTGGTCATGTGGGTGAGTACCTTTTTTCTTGCTGTATCTATAATGGTTTGTCGTAGTCTCTTTGTTCCGTTATACTATTGAGAAAGGACAAACATGATTGAAGTGATTACGCATGAAGATTACATATTTTCACTAGTACAACTGTGCTACTGTTGTGTTCAAAGAGAATATTTCCCCCCAGCTTAACAGTGTCGAATTTTCAGGCAAAACACATTTTGAAGGAGGGGAAAATATCTGAACTGCAAGACCCAAAATTAGTTAGTGATTATAACCACGAACAATTTGAGATAATGGTCTTAGCTGCAACCTTGTGTATAAGACATGCACCCCAATCTCGTCCTGAAATGAGCCTCGTAAGAACACTTTACTGGATAATCTCTATAGAAAATGGTTGTATGGCCCTGTTGTTAATTATACTCTGCTCTGTGCTGCATAAAACAGATTCTCAAACTGCTTCAAGGTGATCCAGCAATTGTCGAGTGGGCTAGGCAAGAAACCAAGACTTGTGAAGATTTTAACATTAACAATAGTGAGCAATCTGCTACAGATATACAGTCCTTCATTAATCTCGCACTTCTGAATTTGGAAGATGATTCTGCTTCTACCAGCAGCACTGATCTCAACATCTCAGTGGAGGATTATTTGGGGGGTAGATGGAGCCGTTCATCAAGCTTCGATTGAAATATAGTTTTCCCAAACAATTTCCAGGTAACCAAATGTTCCGTGGTTTAAATGTATATAAAGAGCTTTTAATTGTTATGTATTGCTAGGTCTTGGATGAGAGGATCCCAATGTTCTGACCTCCTCCTCGCCTGATTTTCCTAGTCGATATGAATAACATTGCCTCGTGTTAGGATTCTTCGTTTATGCAGCAAAAGTTGCTGGTTTAGTGGATATTTTAGTGGATATACTAGGCAGTGGCAAAATATGTAATGTTTCTTATTTGGGAAATGGTAATTCTTCGCATAATATGTATTGAGCAAACGGCTACTGCTTATAGGGTGATCCTTTCACGAGTAGGTTGTTTATTCGTTTATCAGTGTTTTGTTAATGGAGGTGGTTTGATGGTCCTTTTCTTCACCATATATTCTTGTGTGGAATCTGAATCCAGACATAATAAACTAACATTGTCTGTCCTTGTAGTTTGCAACCACCCTTGAGATCTTTGACTTTGTCTAGACTTGAGTGTTGTTTTAGAGTTTGCTATTTTGTTTGAAAAAAAGTTATGCCATTATAGAACGTACTGTGGAGATAATTCTACTCTTTCTAAAATTACTCATGCTATTAGGAATCAAACTATAATGTCAATAATCTAAAACATGCTGATTTTTAAGTGATTTTTGTGAGACTCTATAACAGGTGTTTTGTATATGAATTTATATATTATTGCATTTGTCCAGTTACCCTATCTACTGTTGACATATTAATATGTATCCACTGTTGATGTGTTAGATATCTAGTATATTTTTTAATTTTAGAGGATGAGATCACCACACATTATCAGTGGATATATTTTCACATTTTCGATTATTATAGCATGCATACACTCTACAAACATGTTTCCCACAAATATGCTATTTAAATATGAAAAATAAAATTATATAAATTGTAAGTATATCTGATTCAATCAGATTTTGATCTGACTTCCAGATCTTAGCCTGGAAAATTGAATGAAAATAACAAAAAAAAAAAAAAAGAGTTAGTAATGTTAGACTTCCCTTATTTTATTTTATTTTATATTATATGTAGATATGTTAGACGGAAAAAGAGTTAGTAATGTTTATGAATTATGTGCATTACCAACTTGATTATGTCCTTTGGATCAGAATGGATTAAAAAACAAATAATTTAGCGAGATGTTGGAGGCCGTATCCAAAAGAAAAGAAAATTGAAAGGAGGGAGGATCACCCACCCTTTTTTTTCTAATGAGTTTGGAGGAGTGGAAGGAAGGGAAGGGTAAAAGTTAAAAAAACTTGTTCATAAATATATGGCTAATCAAAGTATATATGGCTATTAAAAGACAATTTCATAAATATAATTCTAAAAAATAAGTTAGTGAAAATGAAATTGAGTCGTGGGTAATGAAGTTTTTTATCCTATAAAATTACATCCATAAAATTATTTCATACGAGTTATTATACTCTAGTTATGGCTGCAAATCAAAGATCAATTGATTTATATATAAACAAAAAATATATTCATCCAAGAAATATACATGTTGGTGGATTAGTTGGAATCAATTTTGAGGATACTCATTGGATGAAGTCCTTAAATTGCCTTCCCAAAGAAGTCCCAATTTTTTTTTTTTTTTTTAAGAGATAATATTAATTTAGGGGATTTGGTAATAATGTCACAAAGAAAATTATGTTACATAAAATAAATTATCTTGCTTTCTCCGATATTATTAATTATTATTGTCAATCGGGTAAGCAACATTATAGTTATACCTAAATCAATCCAAAATTAAGGAATTGAATGGTAGTATACCAATGAGATGGACTTTAATGTATTGAATGGTATTTAAGCACATACTCAGTTATTGTGCTTGTTGAAGATTAACTTTAGAATAATAAAGATAGATATCTAACAAAAAGGATATTAGAACCACAATACTACATATATCCCATCTTTATAAAAGTGCAAGTGCAAATTGTGATAATTAGAATTCAAATTTGGATTTGTAACACCTAGGATAAAACTATGCATAATTGACTAATTAAATATTTAAACCCTTAATTGTGTGATTTAAATTACGTGCGTTTCAAAAAATCGAAATAATGCATGTTTTAAATTAATCGAATGTATGATTAAAATTATCGAAAGCATAATTGAATTAGGAGCATGTGTTATTTTTTAATCGAGGTTTACGTAATCGAAAAATCGAGAAGATGAACCGTTAATGGGCAGCCCATTTAGGGGCCAATTAGGGCCCATGGCCCAAGTCAAGAGGAATGAAGTTAAAATAACACACATGGGGTAGAATAATTTTCACCACTTGAATTTTAATCACCAAGGTAAAAATATTCTCTCATCTCTCTCTGGATTTTTCGGCACGGCTGGCCAGAGCGCCACCGTGCCGCAACTGCCGTACCGCCCTCCTCTCCCTCTTTTCGATCACTTTTTACATCAAAATGTAGCCCTCGCCGAGCCTATCATGGATCCGGACTCGGATCGTCGAGCCACTGCTGCCTCCCCGGAAATCGGCCGGCAAAGGCGCGACAAACCCTCTATCTACCCCTCCCCATTTTTTTCTCTATCTCTCTTCCCATTTCTTTCTCTCTCTCGCCGATCTTCGCCTCTGCGTTGCCGTCCTTCGTGTTTGTTGTGGTGTGGTTTTGGGTGTCGTCGGCGACGCGGTGGTCACCGGCCATGGTTGTGTGTGTGCATGTGTATGTTTCAGTGTGTGTGAGTGTGTGGTTGGGGTGAGGCGACGCTGAAGTGCCGTCGTGTGGTGTTGGACGACATTCGGAGCAACGCCGCCGTGTTGCTATGTGTGTGTTATGTGCCGGCGACGCAGTGTCGCCGGCGTGTGTGTTGCGGCGGCAGAAGGTAGGGGAATCGATGGCGGGGTGGGTTGGGGCCTCCCTGCAATTTTCGGATAGTTCAGGGACCTAGGTGCAAACCCTAGGTTTTTGGTGTATTTACGATTTGGTCCTTGAACTTCCTTAAAATTTTGTTTTAGTCCTCGAACTTTCAAAAATTATGTTTTGACCTCCAAAAGTTATGTTTTGACTTTGACCCCAAAAACTTTAAAAAATTACTTTTCGACCCCAAAGGTTTTGAAAATATCAAAAAGACCCCAAAACTTCTCTAATTTTACAAAAATACCCCAGGTCAAAGTCAACCCTTACCCAGATTTTACGAAACTGCTCATGCACCTTCAAACACTCCGTTTAAGCTCGTTTTTGCTCCGTTTAAGCTCGGTCTTCCTCCGTTAGAACCCTAATCGACTCCTTTACATCTTATGATCAAGTTTCAAACTTTTGGTTCGCTCTTCCTTCCTTCGACATTCCTTTTCCGAGAGAGTTCTTTAAAGAATACGTAATTATCGTAATGAGAAACTAATAGATCACGTTTGCATGTGTAGGCTTTCGCATTTAGGAACAATCGTAGAATTAGAGTTCACGTCACATGAGGAAAAATACCACCGAACTAGGTGGGGGTAACTTCTAATCTTTAATCGCCTTTACGTTTCTGTATTTATGGTATAATGATGATGATCAAATGCATGTATGTAAACCGATGTTATTGAATTGCTAGTGATCGCTATGAATTGTTGAACTTTATGTGCCTTGGGTTATGTGCTGTGTTTTATATGTTCAGCATATGATATGTATATATTATAAGAGGACGAAAGTCCACGATCATCACGGAGGGACTAATGGTCCGTAAAAAACATCACGGAGGGATTGGTGATCCGTAAAAAGCACCAACGGTACTAAAACCATTCATAGGGTAAGACGGGAAATACCCGCACCTATATGATGTTATGTGCAATGCATTTTTTATGTGTTGTATTTACTTGATGTGCTGATACTTGCTTACTTAGTTAAATTGTTTATAACTCTGAAAATGGAATTACTCCCACGAGTGTATTCCAACGCACTCACCCGCGTGTATTCACGTTATAGGTAATAATGAACACGGAGGAGCGTAGAGAGAGTGGTGCCATATCGACTGTGTCCCTTTTACTCTTCGATTTGTGGAAATTCCTTAAAACAATGTTTTTACAACGTTTGTAAAGATAAACTGTATTACTTTTCATTTTGGATCCTGTGTTTTTCCGCAGCTAGATTTCGATGTTTCCTTCCGGCTCGCCGGGTATTTTGGTTATGTAAAAATTGTAACTTTAGTTGTTTTACAAATTTCCTGACTTTATATATGTATTTCAAAACTTGACTCGTTTATCGTATCAACATCTTTTAAAATGTATGTTTCTTTTCTTTCTCTTCCTGCACGCCCCCAAGAAAAACTCTAATATTTTAAGTATGAAAATGGGGTGTGACAGGATCATACATGTTTTCTAGATTTTATTATTTTTCTCCCTTATATCCCCCCTAACTCAATAAAAAACGAAAAAGAATATTCAAAAATTAACAAAAAGTAAAATTATTTATATTATTTAAAAAAGCCGACCTATTAAATAAAACACCAAAATTCATATAAGACCGTCTCACGGATTCCGTGAGATGGACATGCACGGTCGTGTCTTGAAACTTGGTCCGACCATATGTGTTCGACAACAAGTTTGAAATACACATACATATAGTTGTAAATGTATACTTATAGATGTAACTTATATGAGTTTGACTAATGCTTATGGCTGAAAAAACTCATACTCAAAAATCGGTATAAATCTAATAAAGTCATTAAACATCATATTTATAGTAAATTAATTTACTATAGTAACATAACTATTAAAAATAAAAACATATATTTATAATTGTAAAACACATAATTATATACAACATTGTTATTGTACACAGTCGGACTATATTCCAAAACATGACCATACACGTAAGAGACTAACTCTAAATAAAATTCACGGTCCAAAAAATTGTGATGCTCATAAACGACTCACCACATGCCATCATGATTCATGAATGGCAGGAATTAGAAACAACACATGTTTTGGAGATTGCAAAATATAGTATGTGATTTCAAGAAATAATAAATATGCCTCATTCTATTGAGTTGAGATACAATTCACATGCTATGCATCAAATTTGGGGAAAAGAAAAAAAAAGGTCTAAAGAGGGAATGGAGACCTGCAAAATTCCGCCCTTTTATTGTTGAAGGTTGAAATACTTTAAAACTTTTCTTAAAAAAAATCATTAATTGTACTTGATAAGTGTCGTTGTTTACATATTTTTACATATGTTTATGTATTCATTTGAATATGTTTAGATACGTTTTTATGGTGATTTCTTATGTTATATTGTATAAGTTGCATTTGACGGGTTTGTGCTTAGTTTCATGATTTTGATGAGAAAAATACAAGTTTCAAGTGTAATTGATGATCAAGGAAGGAATCATAGAAAAACGAGGAAGAATACAAGTTGAAATACGAGATTTCAGAGAGTGCTGGATGGTAGGCCACGACAGTGTCGTGGGGTACGACCACGACAGTGCCGTGGGGCATGACCGTGCCCGGGTGAACAGGAATTCGTGGAAAGTTGGTTTTCGTGGCGTATTTTCATCTTTTACTTCACTTGGAAGACTCCCAAAGCCATATAAATACTCAACATGGATAAGAGAGAGAGAGAGGGATTAATGGAGAAAAATACGAGAGTCTGAGAGACATCGAGAGGATTTGAAGAAGAATTCAAGAGATTGAGGAATCGTGAGATCGTCGTCAATAGAGTTTTTATCTTTTCTTCCCTTGTTGAATATTAGTAGATATGATATTTTCAATCTTGTCTATGAGTTTGTTTATAATCATGTCTAGCTAATTTTCTAGGGTCTTTAGGGTTTGTTAGTAATCTGATTCGAATCTTAATGGATCTTTAATTTCAATTCAATGTTCATGATCGTTTATCCTATTTGTGTGTTTATGATTTGATTTCTTGTTTGGTTATGTGGCCGGTAATTGAGCATGTCTTGGTAATTAGATCAAAATTCGGGAGATGAGATTTAATTATGGAAGAATAAACACATGACACATAAAAAGACTTAGATCGGGAGATTAAGGAATTTATGTGATGGGAAATCAATCCTAGGTACTTTTGGGAGTTGTTATGTTTCAATCAGATTGAGTAGGGATACCTCTGGTGGCATAATAATCAACCGGTTAACTGACTCGAGAGAACTATTAATTCGACATATGTGATTGCTCATATAGGATGATTGATTAATGAACTTGAATTGGTTAAAGTGATGTTTTGATGAGAATTAGATGAAAGCATGTCCTAGAACCTGTCTTAGATTATCTGTTATTCTTGAGTGAGTTTATCTGCATAATTAGTTTTCTATTAAATTAATCTGCGATCGGTGTGATTTGTTTTCCCTAGATAAAACTGGAAACTGAATTTGAGTAATTAGTTAGTGCCTAGATAATTAGTCTCTGTGAGATCGACCTTGCTCACCACTTCTACACCCTACACCATACACTTGCGGAAGTAGCTAAAAGAAATTAGTGAACAGTACTCAAATTCATACTTTTTAATTTTATTAAATCTGTCTAATTTATGTTAATTCTAACCTTTTTATTTTAAAGAAAATTTAAACTCTAACCTCTTTTCTCATCTAATTTTTTTAATTATATTAAATTCTTTTTTAAGCTCCAATATCACAAAATAGTGATATGATTGAGGTCATCACATTAACAAGTATAAAGTGACAATATATTTAATTGTTTGATTGTAATTAGGATTATTAGTAATGTCGATGATAGACAATAATAACTTCATGACAACAATCATGTTGTTACTATTAATCTTAAGAATGTCACCACTCTCCTACACACACAAAAATGTCATTATATATTTTTAGTTTTATTAATCTTGTTGCGGTAAGATGATAATAATTGTATCACTTTATATATATTTATATACAGAAAAACTTATGTACACCAGTTGCACAGAAGTGAAATTCATGCAATCCATTCATTTATGTTATAAATGTAGTACATTTATGTACAAATATCCGTACCTTTTAAAATGAACATGCATAAAGGTATTACATTTATAAAATAAAGGTACTACATTTATAACATAAATGTATGGATTGCACGGTGCACCATTTATATATAGTTAGTAAAACTACATTCTTGGAGATATATATATATATATATATATATATATATATATATATTTTATTTATTTAGACGTATATATCACTAATGTTCTCTTAAAATTAGTGAATAATATTTTTAATTGAGATGTCAAGCGTGATTGTCCAACTTAGTAGATACATTTTTCAATTTAGACAATATCTTGAATTCATTCACACCTACCTAATTGTAACTAAAAAAAGTTGAGATGTCACACAACATTGTTTTGTTATGTGTAGTGTACGGCTTCATATTGAGAATACGAATGAAATTTTTAGAAGAAAGAAAAAAAAACTATGAATAAAACCACTCCCTTAAAAGAAATAAAATGTGCTGCTAAAATTCGACAAGAGTGTGTGCGATTAAAGATGACAACGAATCGGGTATCTGTACCCACCCATTACCTGTTTATTAAATATAAATATTTTTTTAGTTGAATCTAAATAAGTATTTTGAAGAAGTGTTTTGTAATTTATTTTTTTAATTTTTTATATTTAATATATTTATATACATTTATAGTGAATATTTATCATAAAATGCTAGCTAGTTTAGTGGTACATAATTTTTTTTTAATGAAATGTTCAAGGATTGTTCGAAGCCTATTTCTAACTTACTTAACCGCAAGTGCATGGTGTCAACTATAGATAGGGCGAGCAAGGTCGATTCGATAGAGACTAGTGAATTAGATTTAAGTTAACTACCTAATTCATTTACCTAACTTTATCTAGGTGACCGAACTAAGAGAATTGTTTTAATTAACCTAAATCTAACACAAATCTACGAAATCAAAAATCAAATAAACAAGTATAAAAAAATATCAATATTCAAACAAGGATTCTAAGACTACGATTTCATTCTACTTCAATCAAGTTTACTAATTTAGCAAAATCAAACTTAAATCATATTATCTTATGTGAGCAATCACGATTATAGATTAACCTCTCTATCATGCAACTTAACTCGTATATTGATTATTAATATCTATATCTCTACCTCGCACAGTTAATAACCAACTCCCAAATAGAGGTGTGCAACCGATTTAAAAAACTGGAATCGGATCGGTTCTGAACCGCCGGTTAATGGTTCGGCGAACCGTTGATCCAGTTTCGGTTCGAATTGGAACCGTAAACCGTGGTTCCACGGTTCGGTTTCGGTTTCAGGAATTTCGAACCAACGGTTTGCCTCTATATATATTTTTTAAATTGACATCGCGACACGTGTACAAACGAGATTATAGAGCCGTTGATGATGCTTTGAACCACCGGTTCAACCGAACTGGAACCGGCCCGATATATATATAAATATATATTTTTTTTTAAATTTTCATTGAAATCTATAAATACCCTCATTCCATTTGTGATTTGCACACCAATTTCATCATTCTTGATTCAATCTCTCTCTCAATGCAACTCTCTCAAGCTCACACTTTCCATTTTTGATCAATTTCAATCCATACTTTATGTTTTTGTTGTTCTTCAATTCTATTTTATTTCTATTCCAAAAAAGAATGTCTTGAAAAGGTTCTTCCGCTGGTTCATCTCGTGTAAAAGGAAAGAGTTAGATGCCAATGCCGCCACCACAATCTTTGCACGACGATGATGATGATTATATTGAGTCTTTTTCGACTCAATATAATCAAGATGATTTGGAGGCCACGTTAGGCCCTAATACCGTCATCGCCTTTGCCGAAGAAAAAGAGGAGGTGCCAAGAGAAACACAAAAAAGTGGTAATACAACACGCAACACTACTCCTCGAGCACCTTCTACGCTTCGAAGTGATATTTTCTCCTTTCATTTTAAGAAGGAGAAAGTATCGAATAACAACGTTGATTACATAGTCACGTGCAATCATTGTACAAAAATATACAAATTCAAGAATGGAGGGGGCTATGAGACATTCAATAATCATGTGTTGAAAAAACATCCCGACAAGGTGGGCATTGATTGAGCTCAAATGCAACTTCGGGGATTTACCGGTTTTTCTAAAGGTGGAGGTATGGATTCTCTTACTTTTAAATTTAGTCGAATTAATTACCGAAAAACATCTTTCATTTCAATTTCCTTATGATGATAGTTTTGAAAAATATACTAGCACTTACTTACAACCGGCGAGTAGAAAAATATCTAGAAACACCGTTACACGGGATATAGAAAAATAGTAGGAGAGTATAAATTTAAATTAATTGAAGAATTTAAAATTTTGAAACAAAAACTTTCTATATGTAGTGATATTTGGAAGGCTCCTTATAAGATGCATGATTATATGGGTATTACTTGTCATTGGATAGATGATGCATGGAATATACAAAAACGTTTAATTGCATATATTGATTTTGATGCAAAACATTTGGATATACACATTGCACAAAAAATTAGACATGTTTTAAATGATTATGGTATACTAAGAAGAATATTTTCCATTGGATTTGATAATGCTAGTGGTAATACGACTAGTTTACCTTCACTTATTGAGTTTGTCGACCTCCGATTGGAGGTAAATTTTTTCATAATCGTTATATGTGTCATTGTTTAAACTTATGTGTTCAAGATGGCTTATAATCATTACACGATAATATTAAACCTATTAAAGATATAATTTATGAAATTGCTAGCTCTACGACATATCATAAAAAATGGGCTAAGTTTTGTAAGAAAAACGGAATGGAAGTTAAAAAAATTGTAGTCGATATGCAACATCGTTGGAATTCTACATATTACGTGTTTCAAGATTCTTATGATTATAGACAAATGATTTGTGAACTTTATCTAGAAAATCCACATGATGACATTGTTTTATTTGAAAATTAATGGGATGCATGTCTTAATTTAATTCAACTTTTAAATTTTTTTGAAAAGACAACTAGAGAATTATCCGGTTGTTATTATCCTACTTCTCCATTAGCTTTAGATCATTGTGTAAAAATTGCTCTTATTTTGAATGAGTATTCAACATGTCATATTTTAGGAAACACAATTATAGTGATGAAAGCAAAATGGTTAAAATATTTTTATGAGATACCCGATTTATTTTTATGTGCTAAATTATTAGATCCTAGAATTAGAAAAGATTGCTTAGAATAATTATTAAAAATGTATTATAATGCATTGTTCCCAAATATGCTATTAAGAGAATATGATTTAGTTGATTATATTCCTAATCCTATTGAAGTTGTTGGTAGAGCTAAACATAACTTATACGAATTGTTTAAAGAATATAAAGTAATGTTTAGTGATTCTAGTGATGATGTGGGTAATCAAAATGTAGGAGGTAGTAGTCATTCGACATCTTCATCTAGTTTTGTTGCGGCTCCAACTCTTAGTCAATTTTACAATTTTTATGATATTAGAACACAAAAATGAGCTAAAGGTTCTAACCCTTGTGAGGAATTAGATTCATATTTAGGTGCTACTTTTGAACAAATTTTATTTGAAAATCCTATGGATTTATTGAAGTGGTGGTCAAGAAAGACCACCATTTATCCTATTCTAATAATTATTGTTAAAGAGATTTTTGCAAGTCCCACCTCAACCGTTGCCGTCGAACATGCATTTAGCAAAGAAGATCATAAGTTGAATCCAAAAAGATCCAAATTGACGAAAGAGAATGTACAAAACATTACTCTTCTTGAAGATTGGGTGAGAGCAAATAACCGTCAACAACATCTTGATTTGTCATATTTAGATGACGATGGAGATGACACATATGGATACGATTCAAACACATCCTCCTCCACTGGAACCAACGTTGACGAATGAAGGTAAGTTTAGGTAAGAGTTAGAGAACTACGTGAGCTTTGATTCCTTCATTTTGACAAGGATACGTAGACAATTTCATTCTAAGTTTGGAAGTTACATTTTCAATCTTAGAATGAAACTCAAACTCTTTCAATTTTTTTTTCTCTTCTTCAATTTATTTTATACAAAGATGAAAAAGTTGTAATTTTTTAACTTAAAGTCTTCAATATTGTAGTATGATTCATCATTCATGATTGTAATATATTAAGTTGTAATGTTGTACTTGTACTTCTAATGATTGTATTGTAAGTTGTAATGTATGATTATATTGTAAGTTGTAATGTTGTGCTTGTAATTCTAATGTTTTAAAGTAATTTTTGAATTGATTGTATGTTATTAATTTTCACTCATTTTACTTTGTTAAAAGTCTTAAAAACTTTATAAGAAATCTAAGGACTAAAATTATGAAATACTACCTCCGTCCTGGCTTAACTTGCCTACTTTGATCGGGCACGGAGGTTAAGAAAATGCAGTTGACTCAAGTGGATATGCACTTTTGGATGACATTTTTGTAATAATATGCACATCAAATCAAATTTTATGCACTTTTGGATGACATTTTTGTAATAATATGCACATCAAATAAAATCCTATGCACTTTTGGATGACATTTTTGTAATAATGTTGAAATATAGGGATATTAATGTAAATTTTTTTTTGCCATTTATGGGCTGACAAGTTAAGTTGGGACAAACCGAAATGATAAGTAGGCAAGTTAAGTTGGGACGGAGGGAGTATTAAACAATTAATGCCAAAAAAACAAAAAACAAATGGCGCTCGGACATGGCCGTGCACAAGGGCACGACCGATTGATAAGTGTCGTTTTCACATATTTTTGCGTATGTTTAGGTATTCATTTGAATATGTTTAGATACGTTTTTATGGTGATTTCTGATATTATATTGTATAAGTTGCATTTGACAGGTTTATTCTTAGTTTCATGATTTTGATTAGAAAAGTGCAAGTTTCAAGTGTAATTGATGATCAAGGAAGGAATCATAGAAAAACGAGGAAGAATAGAAGTTGAAATACGAGATCGCATGGAAGAATTGGTGGCGCACGGTTTGGTTGTGCCATGCAGCACGACCGTGCGCTATTGTACAGAAAATACTCAATGACGGGGCACGACCATGCCCCCCAGCACGGTCAACTCCGTGCAAAAGACAATGACCTCTTGGTAGGGCACGATCAACTGTGCTGTACAGCAAAACCGTGCCCGGGTGAACAGGAATTCGTAGAGTTTTGGTTTTCTTGGAGTATTTTCACCTCTTACTTCACTTAGAAGATTCCCAACACAATATAAATACTCAACATGAAGAGAGAAGAAAGAAGGAGGGAAATTAAGGAGAGAGATTCATAGAGAAAAACATGATAGTCTGAGAAGCATTGAGAGGATTTGAAGAAGAATTCAAGAGAGCGAGGAATCGCGAAATCATCGTCTAATAGAGTTTTTAATCTTTTCTTCTTTTGAATCGCGAGATCATCGTTTAATAGAGTTTTTAATCTTTTCTTTTTTGTTAGATATTAGTAGATATGATATTTCAAATCTTGTTTATGATTTTGTTTATCATCATGTCTAGCTAATTTTTTAGGGTTTATAGGGTTTGTTAGTAATTTGATTCGAATTTAGATGGATCTTTAATTTCAATTCAAAGTTCATGATCGTTTATCCTATTTGTGTGTTTAGGAGTTGATTTCTTGTTTGGTTATTTGGCCGGTAATTGAGCATGTTTTAGTAATTAGATCAAAATTCGGGAGATGAGATTTAATTATGGAATAATAAATGCATGATACATAAAAAGACTTAAATCGGGAGATTAAGGAATTTATGTGATGAGAAATCAATCCTAGGTACTTTTGGGAGTTGTTATGTTTCAATCAGATTGAGTAGAGATACCTCTGTGGCATAATAATCAACCGGTTAACTGACTCGGGATAGCTGTTAATTCGACATATGTGATTGCTCATATAGGATGATTGATTAATGAACTTGAATTGGTTAAAGTGATGTTTTGATGAGAATTAGATGAAAGCATGTCCTAGAATCTATCTTAGATATCTGTTATTCTTGAGTGAATTTATCTGCGTAGTTACTTTTCTATTGAATTAATCTACAATCGCTATGATTTGATTTTCCTAGATAAAACTGAAAATTGAATTTGAGTAATTAGTTAGTGCCTAGATAGCCAGTCTCTGTGAGATTGACCTTACTCACCACTTCTACACCCTACACCGTACACTTGCGGAAGTAGCTAAAAGAAAGTAGTGAACACCGACCGTACGCTGATCACAACTTCACTAGTGCAACGGGCACAGTCGTGCCCTAGCGCACAGTCTGTGCCCGAATATTTAAAAAAATCGAGCTTGAACTGCCGATTCTGAACCGAAACTAAAACCGAGCCCCCACGGTTTGGTTCCGATTTCACCTACTGCGGTTCGAACCGGATGACCACCACTACTCCCAAAAGGTCCTAAAATCATATTCTCACCTCAATTATTACCAATCTTTCGATCTAGTAATTAATTGAGTCATGCATTCACAAATTTATAATTAGATATCTTCTCTTGGTCTCAATTTAATTAATTAAAACATGCATAAATTTGACCAGAATTCATACATGAAATAAACACGAAGAAGCATGAATAAGATATAATGGATTCAGAGGAAAAATTAAAAGTAGAAATTCAAAAAAATATCCATAGAACTACTCTCGTGCTTGATCACGAGATCCCTAGCCAATAATCATGACAAAATAAATTACAAGATGACATGATAAAAATTAGAAATAAAATAAAAGAAAAATTTAGTGAATTCGTGTTTGGGTGTTTTCTCTTTGATCTTGAATTTTTCAATCCCTTGATCTGTCTTGCTTGTTCTCAAGATGTATTTCATGGATATGAGTGCTCGTTCCCCTCATATGACTTTCTTAGTCCGCATTTAGGGATGGAAAATTCAAAATCAGATTTGGATAGAAGCCTAATCGAAAAAGAGTCCAATTCGAGTAGGAAACCTGTGATCCGACCACTTCCGATCCGGGTTGGTCCGGGTAGACACAAATCTCAACTTTCAGATGCATTTTGGGCTTTTTATGTGTCGAATTGATCTTTGGTTTTTTTTTTTTATAAAAGTTGTAGCCCTTGAAGTTGGCTATCCAATGTCACTAATCAGCCTGATATAAATTTACTACACAAAGTTATGCTCAAAATACTGGCTTTTTTAATCAAATATTGTGGAAAAAAATTGTTAATGATGTACGGTGATTTTTAAAAGCGTTAATATTCTAAGCGAAGTCGCCATCGATATAGGCGACAATTAGAGTCGTCTATACCATAGACGACTCATTATAATTTTTTAATATATATATATATATATATATATATAAATGTCGCATATACTATAGACGAGGAAGTAAATGCACAGATTATTTTAATATATATATATATATAATGTCGCCTATACTATAGGCGTAATGCAATAGTTTGTATAAAATAATACTAGAATACTATGTGAGTCAATGTTACTGTATGCATGCGTGTCCTTTTGTAATTTCATTTCATGTTACTGTATGTGCATGTGTGTCACAGAGTTAATTTTATTTCATGTTACTGTATGTGCATGTGTGTCCTTTTGTAATTTTATTTCATATACCAAGTCTCATTTGTGTGTGTACAACTTTTATGTATAGTGTGTGTAGAAGTTGTAATTTTATTTTATGTATAGTGTGTAGCTTTTATGTCAATTGGGTGTGTGAATGGGTGTGAATAGTGTTTTTGCAGTGTGTGTATGGTTGAGATTGTTTGGAGACCTCAAAGGAATAGTAAACAGAAGTTTATTAGCAGAAGGAAGACAAATCCATCAAATTGATAACATGCATGCCTAAATAATCTTTCGTGAATTCTTTCAAAATGTTTTCAAATGATTATTTTGTAGTCATTATTTTATGCTTGTAAAATCTTTATTCTAAATTTTGTACATACAAGTATGATAGGTTATTTAATTTGTTAAAGTATAAGATTATTATATAATATTTATTGTGAAGGATTAGTTAATTACAACATATATTTAATACTTTTATTTCTCACAAAGGATATGTTATATTAGTTACATTACTTATGATATAATTATGTTGGCATATAAGATAAATTAATGACAATGTGTGATCCAACAATTCTTTTTTTTTTATACCAATTTGTATGCAATTATTTTCAAATATATCTTAAAAAAATTAGTATATTTTACTTATTGCATGCATTGCCTTTCAAGAAATTTAGCAAGGAAATCATTCAATTTTTTCAATAATTATAGTAATCTTTTAAAGTTGAAATTAAATTAATATGCACTTACACCATTTGTCTTATTATGTTGATATTAGCTGAGGATGAACACCGATTCAATGAGTTGGTTAGGAGACTTGAAGCTGACCATAGAGATTATCCTAGGGTTGTTACCTATGTCATGAAAAACTAGATCCAGCCGTATAAAGAGAAGTTTGTCTCGTGTTGGACTGACAATATCATGCATTTTGATAACACATCTACTAGCAGCAGGTATGCTCTTACGTAGATAAATAACTACAATTATTTTTGTTTTCTATTACAATTTATGTGACATAAGTATTTTTGTATTCATAAGGCCGAGAGTGCACATGCTAAACTCAAAAAACAATTGGGATCGAGTCAAGGGAATTTTGAGAAATCGTGGGAAAGAATCCATCATCTGCTCATCACGTCACATACGAATGTGAAGGCCTCTTTCGAACAAAGTCTTCATGTGGCGCCACATCGTTATGCTTCTCCTCTGTTCAAGAACATTCGAGGATTGGTGTCGGTGTGCTTAGTAAGATGTTTGACGAGATGAATGGCGTGGATAGTTGCGGTGTAGATCCTCTCATTTGTGGTTGTGTGTTGAGGAGGACGTGTGGCTTTCCTTGTGCACACAAACTATCCGAGTTGATACGAGATGGTCAAGTTGTCCAACTTGATATGATTAACCAATTTTGGAGGAAGTTGGATTGTGAACCATTAAAGTGTGAAGGCTCAGTGAATGTTGATGTTGGCAACCGTTGGGTAAAAACAGTCGGTGATATTAACGACATGTTTGGAACGGCCTCAAAGTCTCAGAAGTTGTTGCTTAAAAGACTTCGTGAGATATCCATACCATCAACAAGTTCGTTGCAAGAACCCCAAATGATCACACGTCCGCATAGTAGGCCTAGCAAAGTGAAGTTGAAAAAGAAACATCAATAAAATGTAACCCTAGTAAGTTTGAATACGTTGAATCGTTTCACAACAATTGTTCGTCACCTGGCGACAAAAATACTTACGAAGGTGAATTTGCTAAGGCCACTTCAATGTTCACAACCTTGAAGAGGAAAATGCTTCCAATAAGGCGACGTTCTGTTCGGAAGGCTGGTGATGAAATATTCGTAAGTCAACTTCCTCCTATCATGCAAGAACACGTGTTGAGTATAAAAAATCTATTGGGAGATGGGCATTGTGGTTTCCGATTCATAGCCCATGGACTAGGGTTGGGAGAGAACTCATGGGCACAAGTTTGTAGTGATATCTAGTTAGGCTGCGTTTACTTTGAGTGATATAGTGGGATATGAGTAAATTATCCCACAATATCCCATGTTTACT
The DNA here is from genome assembly GCA_946896805.1 of Scutellaria galericulata. Classification (NCBI taxonomy): domain Eukaryota; kingdom Viridiplantae; phylum Streptophyta; class Magnoliopsida; order Lamiales; family Lamiaceae; genus Scutellaria; species Scutellaria galericulata. Next base: position 7,570,859 of record OX335798.1, on the reverse strand, counting down.
TTGTTAATTACCAAAAGTGAGGCCCATCTCTTGGCCCGGGATAAGGAGGAAAAAATGGATAAATAGAGGGATACTAATCCCACTATCCACCCCAAGATAATTTTTATCCCTCGTAACATTAAAATTGAATTACCTATTATGCCCTTATTTACCTATGAAATTACCAAAAATTATAAGAATTGAAAGTAAAGTCAGTCGAGAGGAAACAAATCATCATAAACAAATCAAAATGGAAATCACCAAGAACAAACCCTAGTTCCAAGAAATCTAGCAAATCCAGAAGCACGGTGAAGTGGTGCGTTGAACAGAGGAGGCGCTAAATCTCGTCGTCAGTGATGTGGGCGAACAGAGAGACTTCCATCAAGACATAGCACCAACGTTTATTTGTAAGAGAACTGAGGTAAAGTTTTCTCTACATTTGTTCATTTTTTAAGTTCTTTAACGTTCCATCAACAAGGTTTAGCTGTGGATTTGAAATTGTGCATATATAGAAAAAAAAATTCTTCAATGAGTAATCTAGAAATTGTTGCGAAAGCATGACAATTTAAATCGCATGGGTTTTGCATAATAGTTGGAATTAGTATATGTAGTAACCATTATCCCACTGTATATAAATGATTTTGCATATTAGTTGGAAACTATTAATGAATTGCTACGTGTTGACATTTTCTGTCTTGGATGTTAATCTAGAATGACAAAGCAAAATGGGTTTGACAATTTGCGGTATAATCTTATGTCTGACCTATGCTATTTGTTTAGTTGGATTCTTCTCAATATCTCAGCATAATTGAGGGGTTAACCTCAACACAATTAATTATAATAGTTTATACAGAGAGTAGTATTTCTTATTGTTTCTTTGTTGTATGTTGGTTGCGTAGGATGGATGTTGACGAAACATATCAAACCTTGGGGGATGATGAAATTTTTGTTGTGTTACAAGAAATAATCAATGTCTGTGTATCTTTCTTGACAATGACCAACATCTTTTTTCTTCATCATAGACTTCAAATATCATCTGATATGTATGTAAACTTTCGACAACGTTATAGTTTGATTCGTAGAATCCCAAAACAACTAAATTATTTACGTTTGGTTGTTGGAATTTCCGACGAGGAATGTATAAATCATTTGAGGATGAGTAGAATAGCATTCTCTCAATTGTTACATCTTTTGGAGACGGCTGGTGGTCTTAAAACTAGTAGGAATAGTACTAATACAGAGCAATTGGCTACATTCTTGTCTGTGCTTGCCCATCACACAAAAATACGTATTCTGAAATCAAACTACAAAAGATCTAGCAGAACTGTTAGCAAACACTTTCACAAAGTTTTAAATGCCATCATTAGACTACATCACATATTGCTCGTGAAACCAACTGCGATTGAAGAAGATTGCACCAATGAACACTGGAAATGGTTCAAGGTAATATCTTGAATTTTTTTTAATGAATATCTACTGTTATAATATGTTTATCCTTTAATATGGACTGTATTTTTTTTTCAGGGTTGTTTGGGTGCATTAGATGGCACTTATGTCAACGTAACAGTACAAAAATCTGATAGGGGCCGTTATCGAAATAGGAAAGGACAAATTTCAGTGAATGTGCTAGCTATTTGTGACTTTAATATGAATTTCTCATATATATTGTCTGGTTGGGAAGGAAGTGCAGCAGATTCACGTATTTTACGAGATGCTGTATCAAGAAATAATGGATTACGTATCCCTAGAGGTACAAATTTTTATTATATCATTTTCTTATATATGACCTACTTGTACTCAAACAATACATCTTTTCAATGATTGGATTGATATTTGTTTGTTCTAGCTTAGCTCAATTTTAGCTAATTTGAAGGTTTCTTATTTGTTCTTCTTCACATAGAACATCATTTTGTATCCCTATCATCCAGAATGCAAAGTGAACGGATATTTATACCAAGATTCTCAGGTTCTTAAATTGTTAATTACGACAACCTATACATGTTTCTAAGTCATGAAGTGATAGTTATTTAAATATAGTAGCTTACAAAGCATATTGTGTCATGTTTGAATATTGGTTTGATGGATGTTTGAGCTATAGTTGATACAAAGATGACAACTTTTTGCTATTTCTTAATGAAATGTGAATAACAAGTATTGTCGATCAAGTTCAATTATCTATGTTATGGCATATTTTGAGCAGGCATGAATCTGAAAATTTTTTTATTATGAGCAACAATGTATAATTTATATATGGTAAAGTTTCTAATAAAATATACCAAGGCATTTCATTTCTAATAATTTGTTATATATTTGTAGATAAAAGAACAATTCATTACATGAGCACATGAATCAGCCATGAGACGTCTCAACAACAGTAAATAGTAAGAATTAAAATACAAAATATTAATTAGACATAGTTTCGATTTGAATTTATATGACCTCAAAAAAACCTGAAATAAAGACAATACATTTTACTTGCATTCAAACATAAAACACGCACAATTCAAATTCAAATTATATAAATCATAAGTACCTAGAACATTAATTAAAGGATAGAAGGAAGAAAATCTTACTTTGAAATTGAAAATTCCTGAAGATCAATAAGTTTATCCCCAAACCATCAAATTAGATAGACATCCATCTTTCAATCTTCGTGGTTATCTTCGATTTGTGGAGTTGAAACTCTTTGCATTCACCAAGTTTAGGTGCATCTTTAACTCACTGCAATTTAATTCACTCCCCTCAAATCTATACTCGATCCAAGAAGCAGATTGTAGAAAACAAATGATTTGTTTGTTCTTTTGGATCTGCGACTAATAACTACATACTCCCCATTACCTCCTACTAGATCTCCGACCAATAAACGTGATAGTGACAATCAAGATTTCATCTTTTTTAAGATGGAAAGGAAAAGCTCCGCTAGATCTACGACCAAGTCACGGGAAAGTGATAATCAACATTTCTTCATTTTGAAGATGGAAAGAAAAAGCTCTGCGTTGATATTTAAAAATGGCTAGAAATTTTTTATTTTTAGTTAGGGCTAATTATGTAATTTTAACTCTTATCACCCTAGATAGCTTTTCAAGTAAACACTTGATTGAATTGTGAATAATCTAATCATACAAAATAACATGAAAAGTAAATCTATGATAGATCTTTTAAATTTATCCTTATCCCAAATATATCCTTATCCTTATCCTATCCAAGATAATCCCAAACTTGCGAAGTAAACGCACCCTTAGAGTATAAAAGTAGATCATAGGATCCAGATCAGGGTAATTGTAACAGAACTACATAAACCTAGTGCACAAAAAACAACCAAAATATAATTCAAATCTTAGAAAGTTTGCAAGATTTTTATATTTGTCATCTCTGTCATAATGTAGCTACTTCCATTGGGAAAGCTATATTATGACAGAGAGACTACTTAAAAAACCATATTTGTAAATAATGTAACATATAAATTAGAGAAAACTTATGACAGATACTTCAAAGCCATGCCCACGTAGATGTTCCCGCAAAAGTAGGAACTTATATTGAGAGAAAACATCTATGCCCCATCAGGCTGGATGAATCGATTGGCGATTTCATTTGTTCCATCTGTTGGCGAAACGAGCATTACAGCAATACCTCGACAAACCTGATGTACCAGCAAGAGAACACTACGTGAGGAACAATAGGTACACTTTGATCCTGGTCAGAGAACAAAGGTAAATGCACAACCATCATCAGAGAACAATGGTAAAATAGCACGGAGCAGGATAAAAATCAAGTGAACAAATGAATGGAGATGGTTTCAATACAAAAGTGTATATGCTATGAATAATGAATGGATGATTTGAAAAGATCTAATTTTAACAAAACGCCACCCAAAAGGAATTGTAGTTATAAAAATTAAATCACAAACTTTCATGAAATTGCAATTTTAACATGAAATTTCGAATGTAAGCAAAAAAAAATCACAAACTTTACATAGTTTTGCAACTCGAATCATCATTCATCTTCCGAAGAAAGATTGTTGATATCTCCAGCTAATTTTTACACATTGGATATCTTCATTAAAAAAGAAATGGAACATCGTGGAATTCAAAGTGTAAAAATCAGCCCAAGGCATAGCCAATCTTTTTTTAAAAGATGGATGATGATTTGAATTGTAGAACTAAGTAAAGTTTGTGATTTTTTTTTTGTTAAATTAAAAAAAAAAGTTGTGTTAAAATTGCAATTTTGTGGAATTTTCTTTATATTTTGGCAATTAAGCCAAATTAATTTTTTATTGATACAAAAATTACATTTCTTTAATAAGAAATTTATGCGTGAGGACTCAACCATCTTCACATAGATTCAAGCAGTTTACAGCAGATTTCAACTTATGACTCAATTGAAGTGATAAATAAGTGATAAATTTTTCTTTTAATCTTATTATTATGTTAAATAGATCATTTATTGTTGGGATATTTCAGTAGTTATCTTGATAAGACAAAACACAAAGAGCACAATAATAGAAGAACAGTTTACTGAAGGTCTTGACACCTAGTTTCCACATTACATGATCACAAACTTATCGATACTGAAGGAAAGATCATGTAATGGTTTTCCAAGATACAAGGAAAACCAACCTTAGAAGAAGTAAGAACACTTCTAAGGATCAGCATGATGTAGGGAACAGCAAGCTAGTTGAAGTATCCTTAGGAAGAATGAGATAGGATACTGGAAAAGTAGTCAGCAGGTTGTGAGAAAGTCGTTCTGAAAGAAGAATTTAGATAGCAAGATTACTGCTGCAAGAAACCAACAGGAGCTGCAAGAACCTTTTCATACAGCAGAAACTGTTGAGGTTACAGGACTGGCCGAGGAGACGGAGTCCTTGCTGAAGACCTCAGGCGAGGCTGTTGTTCAGACAACACTCTCTGAGGGTTAGAAGATCTCTGAAGGGGCCGTTGTTGAGACAGTACCCTTAGAGGATGCTCGAGGAAAAGCTGAGGTAACCACTGCACTATTAGAGGCACCTCGTGAGGAGGTTGATGCTGCTGCAAGCTCAAAGAACCCATCCAGGTTACAACAGCAAAGGTTACTGAGGAAGCTACATATGAAAAGACGGCAAGTAGCTGCTGCAAGAAAGCATTGCAGCAAAGTAAGATAGAACGGCATGCAGTATCGCTGCAAGAAAAAGTTACAGCGTACTGCTAGAAAGAAGATACAGCAGTATTGTACGAAGACTCTGCAAGAAGGACAAACAGCTGCAAGCAAACCTTGGATACAGCGCGAAGCCTTCTACTCAAACAGTCAACTGTAGAAGTATCCAAGCAAGTATAATTAGAGCCGTTCCAGAGAAGGTCAAAGTTGCAGACACGGAGCCAATGATGAGACGCCACGTGGACTGATGCACTGCGAAAAGCTGCAAGCCGCAACCATCGCATTAAATGTCCCAAAGAGAAAAAGTCAAGAAACATTTAATGCGACCACAAAGGAGATCTTGAGAGATCATTGTTCACATTCAAAATGGGGAAAGTGTCTTTTTTCAACGGATACTTTCCTCCAACGGATATACTCTCAAGACATATAAATAGAAGGTGTGGCTGATTGAAGAATTGCTGGACAAAGTTAAGGGGAAACTCACATATCATCCAAAGCTCTTAAGCTTTCACATGTTTAGGCACTCAACCTTCTAGGAGCAGTCTACAACAACAAAGGAGCTACACAAGATCAAGACTGCTTCTCACCAGTTGAAGATTTATTTTCTTTTTAACCTTGTTACTGTGTTGTAGGTTGTTTTAGGTGTCGAACAGTTGATAGGAGAAATCTTTGTTGTTTGTATAGTTGTCTAAGTGTTAGGCAACTTCCCTGTGTGGGAATGTGAAACCCTGTGTGGGTTAGCCTTTAGAGTTCGCAGGAGCTGTGTGGACACTGGACTCTAGTAGGTGGTTAACTTTGTAAGTTGATAGATTGTTAGGAGTGTCCTGTAAATCAATCTTGCTTAACGAAGTTTCTGCTCGAGATAGCAGTAGAGTGGACGTAGAAGGGTTACACCACCTTCGAACCACTATAAGCCATAAGTGTTTTATCGCTTTCTTATCTGCGTTTTATCTTCCATATCTTTCTATGTCATAAGCATAAAACGTTTTGAAAAGGATCATATTTGAGAAAATCAGCCTTGTGTCTTAAAACCTTTATTTTTCCGCTACGTATAAAACTCTAGGTTACAGCGTGCAGCATTGCATCCTAGTGCTGTAAGCAGTAACTAACTGGCTCTGCAAGTTCAAGTAACTTGCAGAACAGTAAAGTTTTAATAGATTTTCAAATCGACCAAGGTTCATTCACCCTCCTCTGAACCTCGGACACCGCTTGGGACCCAACATTTATCATCCACTAGAGAATTGGCTATTGTGAGCCGTTGAATAGTTATAATTTAATTTAATCTATTTATAAAAGATCAAATTAATCATAATAACTACCTACACTTGAAGAATTTGCACACCACAAATAGGAACTTACATATATAAAGACTAAACTTAAAGAATACCAAGAGATTATAAAGAGTAAACTTAAAGAATACCAAGAGATAAATGCACACCCTAATTCTGCAAGTGACACAATATACATTACGTAGACAATTAAAGAAAGGAAAGGAAAAAAAATCGAAAACCCCACATCAGAATTAGAAAAACAGAAAAAAAAAAAAAAAAAAGATTACTCAAACATGGTTGATTTTTTCCCATATATGAAAAGGCAGGCTTTTTTTAGAAAAAAATTATTATCCACGAGATATAATATAATCGCCATGATATTTTAACTTCTGACGCGTGTGGATAGAAACAACGTAACTATCATGCCCAATATTTTTCTGTTTCGTTCTACTCACATTAGTCACCACAGAAGGCTTCAATGAAAATATTTCATTTTTTGCTACTATAATTTTAATATACGATTTTGCAACTGTTAGTATCATATTATAAAATTTTCATTGTGAGATTCACTTAATAACATTTTGAACGTTGAAATATAACTATACTTTCATTGATAAATTTGGCATTGGCATCTTCGCTTCAAAAGTTCGGAATTTTATAAAAGGTAAAACTTACGAAAAACAAGGGTGAATTACATAGAATATCATCCAACTATAATTAAATTATCAAATAAACTTCAAAATTCAGGAAAATTAAAACTAAGCCATTTAACTAAAAAAAAAAAGGAATATAATGTTTCGATTGATTTGTATGGTTAATTTCATTCAATTTCACTTTATTAAAAATTTGATTGTCAAATAATTTTCAAGATTCATTCGATAAATTGATCAAATCTCAAAGGTTAATGAAATTCACCTCAAAACTATTTGTTAGGATATTTTTGTTTAGATTTTGATAAGATAAAATAGTGATGTAATAGGGATTTGGAGTACCCAATTTTTCCATGATGTTTATGTGGAAACTTAGTTTTTCTTAAGTTTCTGTTTTGAGTTGAAGTTAGAAGTATCATGGAAATTAACAACATGGAGATTACTGATAGCAGTTGGACTTTGCAAAGAAGCGTTATCTGATACTGCCTCAGAAAGCAGTAAATCAGCAAGCAGCAATACAGTAAGCAGTAAGGAGAATTGGGAAGCTTTCTACAGGATCAAAACAGAAAGCACTTGCAGAATAAGAAGCAGTCTTGGAACAGAAAGCTGGCGCAGAACAGAAAGAACAGAAAGCTAACACTACACTCAGATCAGGAAGTAAGAAGACAACACACATTCTTATGCAGTACGAGGAAGAGCACTGCAATACAAGGTTTTGTCTTGTCAATATAGTCGGTAGATGGAAGTGATCGAAGAACCAATGTCTCGTTGACATTTAGACCGACAACCTGCAAGAGGCATGATGCCGAGGAGCGCCGCAATTAATGCTCTATAGAATAAGACAAGAACTCTTCCCCAATTTTTTTAGAATCATTCAATGCAAGAGTAGAGAAGATCAAAGGAGATCAAGGGATTTCAAATTCAAATGGAGTGTGTCTCTTTTTAACGGACACATTTTCTTACAAGTATTTAAGAAGGAAGAGTTGACTGAAGAAACTATTGAAATGCTATCTCTCAAATTCTCTCTCGCAAGAACTCAAGTTTCCCTCAAGTTTTCAGTCACTCAATCCTACTGTGAAGTGAGATTTTCAGATCTTCAAAGATTTCAAGGTTGTTTTCGAAGCACCAGTTGAAGAACCAATATACTTTTTAACCTTTGTGCTGTGAATCCTCACTGAGTGTTAGTCTTAAAGTGTGTTAAGGCTTTTAACTCTACGTGAGTTTGTTAAACCCTGTGTAGTCGGCCTAAGGATCATTCTAATTCTTGTAGGTGATAGCTTGTTAGAAATGGATTGTTTGGATAAGTCTTGTAAACCAATCTTACCTAACGAAGTTCCTCCTTGAAGGAGTAGAGAGGACGTAGAAGGATTACACTACCTCCGAACCTCTATAAACCCATTTGTGTGCTTATATTGCTTTATCGCTTTTGTGCTACATATATATATTTGCTCATTCTGCATATCAAGGTTTGAGAAAATCATATTTCGAAAAGGAAACGTTTCCAAAAAGAAACTCTATTTTTGTGTTTTCCGCTAGATACTAAAACTGTAAAACAGTAAGCTGGAATAACATTCTGCCAGCTTACTGATTCTGCATATCTGCTGTAGTTTGTTATAGAATTCAATAGTGTTATTTCAGAGTTGTATTCTGTTATAGAATTCAATAGCATTATTTTAGATATTTTGAAAAAGTTAAAAATTTGATAAAGCCCCAAACCTCTGAACCACTTGGATCAACACTATTAAAAAAAAGTCTTAAAATAAGCGTTAGTTGTGTTTATCTGATTGGTTTTATTGAAAAAAGAAAAGAAAAAAAAAACATTAGCTTGGTAACCACCGCCACACGTGTGTGTTGAACAATTCAAAGCACAACTGCAAAGCGATGAACCTATCTACACAATTATCCATTATAGGTATGCAACGATTAACATCATTAATCCAACTATTATTATATTTTCAACATTTAATTACTATTCAATATTCATAAGTTGCAAAAAGAAGTACTCTTGCGAGATTATTTCACTATTCTAATTTAATAAGAGAGATCAATCTATAATCCATAAAAAAGAAATGTTAGCTTTTCTAAATGGATTTTAAATGGTAACAACGAGACTCCATCTCACATAATTATATCCTTGAAACATTGTTATATAAGATTTTGTATATTATAATGCCCTAATTCAACCTTTAATACATTAATGAATCCTCAATTTGGACCAAATAATCATACTTTAGTGGAAGGTGTTTATTACACACTTATTATCAATCCTCACCGACCTTCCTATCTGTTAAAAAAGCGCAATTTTTTTAGAAGAAAACGAAAAACATCACTTTCTATTATAATAAATATTATAACAATTGAAAGATACAACTAATCCATAAAAAGGTCACCTATGTATGTTTTGCGATGATTATAGACCAAATAACAACAATAATATAAAACCATAAACAATCTCTCATTGAAAATATGTACAAACATTATATATACACAAAAAGATTAAAAAAAATATCCATTAATTGTACTGTAATATAATATGTACTCCATTAGAAAATCAGTAAATTATGCAAAAATACCAGTACTCGGCAGTTTCAGGTAATCTACACCAATTTCAAAAATTATTTCAGCATATTCTGCTCTTAATTACAATAAATTCAGCAATATTTTAGCATAGTTTGTAATGTTTCAGCAATAACACAGATTTCAGTATTAGCCAATGTCTAAACAAGTACAAATCAAGACGAAAAGAAGGCAAACGAGAAATATACAAGGAAGAGCAATGTAGCTTAATGCTTGAAGATTGAAAGGTCATACCTGCATAAGTGCAGAGTGGGAGCATGGCAAAAAGGCACACCATATTTAAGAGCAGCACTTAGAAGCACTCCGTTTACACCATTAATAACCAACAGAAGTAATATAGTCTATCACTAAAGTATTGGCTCATATTACAAAATATATATATATATATATTTCAGACTACAGATATCTAGTGAGAGTATATAATGCAGATCATAGGATCAAGATCAGGGTAATTTCAACAGAACTGCAAACACTAGTGAACAGAAAAACAACCAAAATATAATTCGAATCTTAGAAAGTTTGCACGATTTTTTCTTTGTCATCTCTGCCAAAATGTAGCTACTTAATTGGAAAAAAAGAAACTGCTTAACAGAAACCATATTTGTAAATAATGATAACAGATAAATTAGAGAAAACTTATGACAGAGAGCTTCAAAGCCATGCCCACGTAGATGTCCCATAAAAGTAGGAACTTATATTGAGAGAAAACATCTATGCCCCATCAGGCTGGACAAATGGATTAGCGATTTCATCTGTTCCATCTGTTGGCGAAACGAGCATTACAGCAGTTCCTCGGCAAACCTGAGATGGCAGTATGAGAACACTACATGAGGAACAATAGGTACACTTTGATCCTAGTCAGAGAACAAAAGGTAAATGCACAACCATCATTTGTGGGGGTCAAATTAGCACGGAGCAGGATAAAAATTAAGCGAACAAATGAATGGAGATGGTTTCAATACAAAAGGTGTATATGCTATGAATAATGAATGGATGATTTGAAAAGATCTAATTTTTTAAAACGCCACCCAAAAGGAATTTTAGTTATAGACACAGTGACAATAGTAATTCAAATTTTTAAAAAACCTCTTGAATCAAAAAAAACACATACATGTTCAGAATCTAATGGCGTAATTGCAAAAACAAAAAATTAAATCACAAACTTTCATGAAATTGCAATTTTAACACGAAATTTTGAATTTTAGCAAAAAAATCACAAATTTTACATAGTTTTGCAATTCGAATCATCATTCATTTTTCGAAGAAAAATTGATGATGTCTCCAGCTAATTTTTACACATGGGATGTCATCACTTTTAAACAATAAATATGGGACATCGTGGCATCCAATGATCCAAAGTGTAAAAATCAGCCGAAGACATAGCCAATCGTGATTTTTATTTTTATTTTTTGCTAAACTAAAAAAAGTCATGTTAAAATTGCAAATTTGTGGAAGTTCCTTAATTCTTGGCGATTAAGCCAAATTTATTTTTAATTGATACAGAAATTACATTTCTTTAATAAGAAATTAAACTTGCATGAGGATTCAACCATTTTCACATAGATTCAGGCAGTTTACAGCTGATGGCAACTTATGACTCAATTGAAGTGATAAATAAGTCCAACAGAATTCTGCAACATTAATGAATATTGGTAGACATACTATTAAGCCAAGGCGGCGGGTTTGATCAGTCGTCTTCAGCGGATCTTCTGGATCTGCACAGTTAATATTAGTTTATATGAATAATTGGCAGATCTTATGCAGCAATAGATCCTACTATCATAGGTACAAAAAAATCTTTTGCACTTAATATATCCTTCATGGGGAAGGACAATGGAAATCATGAAGCAATGCGATTATGTAATAACTAATTTTTTTGCAACTTTTACTGATTTGCAATCCACAGGGTCCCTACATATTATAACCATCATTTGCTCAAATAAATCCGATGAAACCATGAGGCATGGTCAATACACATACTGGGCCAAGCTGCATACTGTGTAATGCATCAAACTAAAGAGAATTCAGTAATGAAATGAATGTACAAGCTTAACACTCAGCTACTGAATATGACCAACAAACCACGCAACATGATGGGGTGACAAGATACTGTTTACTGGCAGTAATATGGGGTTGTTGGGTTATACTAAGGTAATTCCTCTATTTTGTAACAAAGGATATATTGGTGAACCTCACAGGTGAAGGGCTAAGACTGAAAGGCCTTCTGATTTCATCTAGGGCTATGAACCAATCACAGACAATGAAATTAGATAAATGGCAGAAGAACACGAATGTAAGACACAGCATGGTTTAATTTGTTGAATTATTGCATACCTCTGCTGAGATTACAATGATAAATCACTTACCTCTAAGAAACTCTACTGCTTCATCCAAAACAAGATTCAGCAATTGGTCATACCCTTTTAGTGTTCCAGTCACTGAAAGGAAGAATGAGATATCAATCGTTAAAATGTTCAAGCATCTGCCAACAAAAAGACATAGCATGTAACCGTATATTATCTCGCACCGAACCACAAGGCTCTGCCATAGAGCATAAGCCCAAAGATATAGAGAACTGTCTGCTCCTAACATAAGCTTATGATTGACTTACATGAGTGTTCATGGAACCAAAGTACAACTAATTGCTCCCAGGATTAGCTCTATTTGGATCATAGACCAATTCATGGAGCACAAGTAATTACCAAAAATAACAACAAAAGAAGAAAGGATGGAAAAAAAAGCATATTGATTGACAAACACATATAGCCAATTTCAGGAAAAACTGCAAGACTTGTTCAACAATCACAAGAAAGATTACTGATCTACACCAATTTCCAAAACACCATACAAACAAGCACAAAGATAAAATTCCTTGTAAGCCATGGTGATGGTTTCTTGTCATTAAGAAGAAATAACAATAAAACTGGAGGAAAGATAGAATTACCCCAAAACATTGGCTAAGAATGCAGAATAAGAGATATGACAATGTACTCTCAAAGTAAGTATATCAAATTCATTCTAACAGTGTGAGTACCATCCATCAAAAACCACTAACAACAAAACAAGAAAAGGTCACACATAAGTGCCACAATTTAATTACAACAAACACAGAAAGCAAGATCATACCATTTTTAAAGACCATATTTTATGTCTTCAGCTTACAATAAAATTCATGGGCAAAGAAGACTTCAGAAGATAAAACCCCATAACCTAATCACCAATAGACCAAAATAAATCAAAAAACAAAAAAGAAAGAAACCACATACCTTGTCTTCCACCAGTTAGTTTGACTTGGACACCCTTGTCAACAAATTTTGCTAAATCCAAAACTGTTTCTTTTCTTCCCGACTGAAACACAAAAAAAATCTAACAAATAAGCAGAGAATTGTGCAAATCGAAAACTGCTTCACTGAAACCACGTTACTCCAAGAACTCGAGAAACTACACAGGAAACACGCACCATCCTTAGCTTAGATCGACAGCACAAGTAACCAAATGCGAAGCAGCTTCATTCTGCGAATAAATCAACCCAAAATCGTCGAAATACATCGGAATAAAATGGCAAAGAATAATGCAATTTATGCTTAGTTACAAGTAATCTTGAAAATTAAAAATGGAACTTACCGATTTTCTACTCAACGTTAAATTGGGGAATCAGAGAATTGTGCCCTAGTTTCGCTCTATTGCCTCTTCCCGCTTTTGATTTACAGCTTTATTACTCTCATAAAGCTCTCTCCCTGCTATGTGATTTTACAGTCATAAAAAATTTAAATCAATCTTTGAGTTATTTATTGATAGGTATTTGGATCGGGATGTCTATTCTTAGGGATGTAAACGAGTCGAGCCGAACAGTACTGGGCTCGAATTCGGCTCGTTTGATATTATTCGGGCTCGAGCTCGACTCGAGCTTTAAAAATGGAGTTCGAGCTCGGCTCGATTTCAAAATTTTGAGTTCGATATGGGCTCGAGTTCGGCTCGAACAAAGTTCAATAACAAGCTAAACGAACTCAGCTCGATAAAGGCTCGTCAAAAGTTCGAAATAGGGGATCGAATACAGGCTCTATACAGGCTCGTCAAAAGTTTAGAATTATACAAACCAAAATCTAAGAAAATTACTACTCATGAGACTTTATTCAGGAAAAACAACAGCGCACAAGTTATATAAATTTGACCATCTGATACACAAATTACTCATCAGAATCATACCTAAATCTCTCAATAGAAGCAAAATCAGATAATAAAGGTCCTAAATCATATAAATTTGCATTCCCCTAAGATCTTTGCAGTAAAATTTGAAATCATTAAATTAGGGCACTGAATCTTTGACAAGACTGTTCTCTGTGTGTGTGTGTGAGAGAGAGAGAGAGAGAGGTATTAGCGGCGAACCTGCGTCGGCGGCGAACCTGCGGCAGCGGCGATGAGCTCCAATTGATTTCAACCGAGGAGTTGTAATCGCGTTCCAGCCTTCCAGGTTCTAGTTCTCTTAGTCTCTGTCCTGAATTAAAATTTACAATTTACAACTCTCAGCCTCACTGCCTCAGGCTTCTCGGTGTTTCCACAGGGTAGAACTGTCAATTCGGTATATAGGAGAAATAATCTATATATATATAACAATTACCCCTAATAATAGAAATTTCATCAAATTTTATATTTTATATTTTTATGATATAAATTGAGTTTATTGTAAATTTCTAAAAATATTACTTTTGTGTAATAAATATATATGGTATATAATAATCTAACTTTGTTAACAAATATTTTCAATGATATATGACAAAAATTAGTAATTGATATGTATATAATAAAAAAAATGTATACGTATCAATTAAATATCGTATCTTTTGAACTATTTTTTTCGAATACACATATAAGTTTATTATGGTTTTTTTTTCAAATCAATTAGTTATTCAATAATCAAAATCTAATTTACAAGCTATCTTTTTCAAAATCAATATTATTGATCATAATATAATAATTATATAATTAATATATACACACACATATAAATGTAGAATATATCATATATTGATATATACCTATTCGAGTTTGCAAATATATGAATAATTAAATGAATAAACTATATGAAAATATTGCAATACACGTTCACATTAAATTTTTTCTAATTATATTTCATATAAATACATGATATTTTGGTATATACATACATTATTCTTATATAAAGATTTTGAATTTTGATACATATGTAGATCTGCACATGTTTATAGTCTAATATCTTTCTATAACTAAGTGACTAAGTCCGATCTATTTTCAAAGTTTAAGCATGTTGAATTCGATTTTGAAAATGTATGAATTTTCTATATTTATTTCATGTTCAAAATTAAATATTATTTGTTAAGGGTTTATTTATTTTGATTTTTTTTTAGATAGTAGATGAGGTTTGAGGTTTCTAGTCTCGAAAAGCCACTTTTGAAGTGTAACACCCCAAATTAAAATTTGACTACGTAAAATATAGCAAGAACTTCAAGAATCGAAAATGAGATTTAAATAATAATAATAGTAAAATAAATAAATATAAACTATAAAAAAAAAGTATATAATAATATTTACTTGTAATTATATACGCATGCATAAGTTATATATGATAAATGCCCCACGTAAGATATATGTATGTATATTTATATTTTACTTACTTATTTAACATATGATGACACCAAACATGAAGAGTAATGAGAGTGAGAGCCATGTGTCATTGGTAAATTGATGACTCATGTTATTAGCATCATTAATATTAAAAGAACAAAATAAAATCAATCAATAACAAGAAAAGCAAAGATAAAAGAAAGGAGAACCAGAAGCAAGAAAACAGCTTCGATGACTTTTTGGTTAGTATTCTCTCAAATTTTTAATGGTATTTCATTATCTTTATTTATAGGTTAATTAAGTAATAATTTTAGTTAACAGGTGAGTATAACTCTAAAGTTAATGAAGTATTCATCATAAAGGAAAATTTAAAAGAAACTTTCGAATTGGTTGAATGATTAAACATGAGAATTTTGTTATTATATTGAATCCAATAGATGTACTTAGTAGATATTTATCAATTATCAAATAAACGTAATTCACTTTTCATTAGGTGATGATAGTATTCAAATTTAATTGATTCCTTTAATTTACGAATTTGTAGTTTTATCAAATAATATGAGTAAATAAATCATGATTAAATCTTAACTTCTCATATTAGAATACTAAAAGATTTTATTGAATGCAACAGAGTAAAGTGGAAATATTTAATTAAGCTTGCTATCATGTTGAATTTGATTAAAGAATTTGATACGAAAACTTTAGTAATACACATGTTTTTCTTGGAATATTTTAATAGAAATTAACAAAGTTTCAGTGTTAATTATACTTGTATTACACAAAATAATCTCGAAGCTAAATTGGCTATGTAATTATCTAAGATTAAGTAATCTTTTGTTGTTAGTGTCAATAAACTGGTTTGCAGACTTAGTTACATATGAATACACATATTTTAAAAGGGATTATTTATATAAGATAATTTCCAGCTTTTCGATTAAGTTCAATTTTATAAATTAAATTTTATATTTAATCCATTCATGTCGTAATTGCATAATTAGTTTTTATATAATTGTTTTCAAGTTTTCAATATTTAATTTAAGTCATATGGTCTATTAACTTTTCTAAAACTAAAGTCGAGTCTTGCAATATCCAATATAAGTTTAATAGAAATTCTCTAATCAATGCATTTCATTATAGAGTCTATTAAAGTTCCATATTTACCCTTAAAGTCGCTTATTTTCATTCTTTTGCCTATAAAGTTATCAAAAGTCGCTTCAATCGTCCTTGTGACTAAAGGAGACAAAAGGGGGAATAAGGAAAAAAAAGTGAACTCTTTTGGATACGGATCATCATAAACAATGTTCGTTCAAACTACTTCCTAAGTTGGGGGTAATTTCTGTATTTCCACGTTTAAGTTTCTAAGTGAGTTTGAGGTGTGTAAATTCTTATATATTACATGTTGTGAACAATGTGCGCTCTTACGTATAATTATTGTGTGTTTCTGATTATAACATGAAGTGTAAAGTGAAATGTTTTATATTTCGTGAGTTATGAAATGGGGTGAAGATCATGGGGAAAATTCTTGTTTTCCCAATTTATGTGACTAAGTGTTATAACGCGAAGATGTTGGTTGATGTGAGTGGAATATGAATAATTTGTAAACGTGGCATTTCGTGCGTAATACGTGACATGAGTGAATGTGGAATGATTATGTTTGCAAGATGGAATTATTATGTGAGAGTTATGTATGTGCGGCGGCTTTGATGATGATGATGGTGATGATGATGATGAAGTCATGACAATGTCATGATGATGATGATGATCGTAATGATCATGATAATGATGATGATGAGGGTGATGATGGTGGTGGTGATGATGATGATGAGGATGATGATGAATTAACAAAAATGTTTTCACGGCGGCTCAGAACCGTAAAGTTTTCCAAGGCGGCTCAGACCGCAACTATGTGCTTGATGAATTATATGTCTATGTTTCTGTTATATTTTAACTGCTCACAGATCTCACCCCACTGAGTGTCTTCATACACTCACCCCTTTTTATGTTAAAATGTTTCAGCTTAAGGAATCATTGAGCGTGGTGTGCAAGTGGTGGATGTTGGTAGCTGATGTTCAAAAGATTACGAAAGAGTTTTACTGGAATTGAAAGAGGTTATATTATTTAATTGTATAGAAAGTACTCTTGAAACCTTTTTGGAAAAAACTTAGTTTGCAAAGCTGTACAGTTTAGTTGTACAATTATAAAGAAAAATATATATATATTTCTCTTCCGCTGTATATGATTTACGTTTTATAAAATAGGGATGCTCGAACGGATTTACCTTTATTTGAAAATTTTAAATTTCCTTGGAAATGCATGTTTTATCGAGTATCTGGACGCCCAAACGAAAATTTATTAAACTCTGATATTCTACGTAACGTAAAAGAAACGGGGCGTCACATGAAGTATGGTGATAATGATTATATCAAAATTACAACACGTTTTGTATTGACTATTTTTTTCTTATTTTTACACCTTTTTAAATTAAACTACATAATTTAAGATAATCGATCTATATTTTTTTTCAAAAAACTTTTGTAAATTTTGAAATTCTAACTTTAAGGCATTTGGAAAAAAAAATTATATAGTTTTTTTAATGGTATGTTGAAATTAGATATTTTTTTATTTTTGGACTATATAAATTTTTTATACTCATTATAAATATATTATTAAGCATATATTTGTATACTTATAACTTATTTTCAAGACCAAAATGCTAAATTATTATGTTGATGATCTGATTATACTTGAAACATCAATATAATTATATGAAACATCAATATAATTATATTTTTTATATTAAGATAATATATCATTGGTAAATTGTATCATTAATATCAAAATTTCAAAAAATTTCAGATGGCATGGCAAGCAATATATTAGAAATAAGTAAATTATATTTAATTTAGTTATTAATATGTTTATATTTTAAAATGTAATAGATAAAAGAAAAGTTTAACAGGTAAATTAACAATAGTACAAATTGGTTTGGTGGTAGTATAACTTATTTATATGATGGGGGTTTTGTGTTCAAGTCCTATTCATAATATTTTGGATTGGTTAAAGATTTTCTTCTGATTACTAAGGGTGTGCTTGGTACTTAACTTTACAACTAAACAACTAAGTAATGGAAAGGGAATGGAAAAAGAGTGTTTGGTACACACCTTTGATTCCTTCAACCGTTATTTCAAATCCAAAAACTAAGGAATCATGATTCCTCAGGTTTTCCTAAGGAATGACTTTCATTCCACGACTCCATTCCCCACAAAAGAGGCGCGCACGAGATATCTCATTTCCCTCCATTTCTTTATTTTCATCATTTCTCTTCATTTCTTTATTTTCATTACAAATATTTCACATCTTCGTATAACTCCTATCTATAGTTTTCATCTCCTCTCCGAGTCTTCCACTTCGGCGGATACCCATTCTCAAGTACTCGTCTGTCAATTGTTCATCCATTATCCAACCGCTGGTCAAGCATCGTTGAGGTTAGCCCCTTATTTTTTTATCAGTAATTTTTTAATTTATGAACCTATTTTCACTAGATTTCTCTCACACGCACTCTCTATATGTATCTTCTTCATTGGTATCTTCGGAGGCATTTTTCAATTGAGCTAGAAAAAATCCCCAAAATTGATCGATTATTGGGTTTCCATTTGGATCCTACTTTTACAACTCCTCCTCGATGGAGGTCTCTAGAAGCAGCATATGAATAATCAAGTCTATGATGATTTAGAATAATATATAATCAAGTTTCTAGAAGCAGCATATATATGATTACCACTTATACAAATATGATATGCTATATACGATGAGTATACAAATTTAAGAATGTGTATAGGATATATCTCTGTTAAGAATATAAATAATCTTGCTTATTCAAATTCTCAGTTATATAGGATTACCTCTTTTGTCTTGCTTATATCTCAATTAAGAATATAGGATTACCAAAAAATCTTGCCTTCTAGCAAGCAACTCATTTATACTCTGTTAGCAACTTTGTCATAGTTTTATCTATCTCCATAAATTGATGTAGCAATTGTCTTCATATCATAATGTTATGGTGTTTGATAAATGACACGTAGTAGTTATATTTATATAGCATAGATAGTTAACTGTTGCAAACTACATGAACTTGAATCTGCAATTACATGCTGATTTTTTTAAATGTAGAACAAAATGGCTCGGCCCCCTTCAACGAAACACGTCGTAAACTAAAACAAATTTTGTTGCTTCAGCATACAACAAACAATATGCTGGTGTTTTTATTTGCCATGTACTAGTTATTTCTTTGTACCTTCGAAATAACGTTCAAGAAATCATAACAAAAGAAGAAAAAAGGATTAATCGAATGAAATGGATGTGCAAATTAACCCTCGACTCTAATGTTGCTTGCATTAGTGAGCTTTGTATAGATAGAGCAACCTTTAGGATATTGTGTGATATGGTAAAAGAAATTGGAGATTTAGAGCCTACTAAGAACACATCCATAGAAGAGGTTGTAGCAATGTTTATATATATTTTGGCTATCACAAAAAAAGTAGGATAATTGGCCTACTTTTTTTGCGTAGTATAGAAACTATAAGTCGACAATTCCATCAAGTTCTAGGTGCGATTTTGAGATTGCATCATATTTTACTCAAGAAGCCAGAGCCTATTACCTAGGATTGTCAAGATGAGAGATGGAAAAGTTTTCAGGTACATCAACATATTACAATTATTATATAATGTTTAATGGAATTGTTCTCTTATGATGAATTTTTAGCTCATATTTGTAGGTGTTAATTATCTCTTATTAAAATTATAGGGCTGTTTGGGAGTTTTAGATGGCACACTAATTAAAGTTACACCTCCTAATGAGGATAAACCCAGATATCACACTCAAAAGTGATATATTTCAACAAACGTTTTAGGTGTTTGTTGCCCAACCATGCAGTTTATTGCCAGGTTGGGAGGGCTTTGCACATGATGGTCGTGTGCTTCGAGATGCAATCTCAAGACAACATGGTTTGAAAGTTACTCAAGGTAAATCTGTAATTTAATTTCAAGTTTGCTGATTGATTCTCAATTTTTCTTCTTCTATGAGAATCAATCATAAATTGTTTATGTAATTGAAGGTTGCTATTACTTGGTTGACTCTGTATATAGCAATGCAAATGGATTTCTTGCTCCATATCGAGGTCAACGATATCACCTCAAAGAATTTGGTGGTCATCGACCAGAGACAACAGATGAATATTTCAACATTATAGCATGCAAAAGCAAGGAATGTAATTGAGAGATGCTTTGGTTTGTTGAAAGGAAGATGGAAGATCCTCGCATCCCCTTCATTTTTCCCAATCCAAACTCAAACTCACATTATAATGGCTTGGTGTCTTCTACATAATTTAATTCGTAGGTTTATGAGCTTCGATCCACAAGAGTTGATTATTGAAGGAGAAGAAGAAGAAGAGATCGAAGAAGAGGAAAATGAAGAAGATGATGAAGTAGAATATATTAGACATATAAGTCCAACTAATGAGTGGCTAGCATTTAGGAATAACATGGCAACCAACATGTATAACCTATGGAGAGCTAGGTCTAGTGACAATTATTAGGACTTTGTTTGGTTCCACTACTATAAACATGTTTTACCATCTTTTGTATTAAATATTTTTATCTTATAAGCTATTGTCATATTACTTTTGAAACACACTAATCATATTTATATTACTCTTTGGTATTTTTGCATTTTATGATAGGAATGGCTGCAGCTATACCTGGCCGTAAAGAGGGAAGAACAAACAATTCTAGAAAGATGAGGAGGTTGAAGCTTTAGTTGACACTTTGCAAGAACTAGTTGCGGATCCATTATGGAAAGTGGATGGGGAGTTTAAGAATAACTACATGGTTGAAGTGCACAAGATGATGTTAACCAAGGTACCCAATTTCGATAAAGAAGTTGATCCTCATATAAACTCTAAGATCAAATGGTTATGAGACAAGTATAATCCAATTTTTGAGATGTTGCTGCAAAGTGGGTGTCAATGGGATGATGTTGAGCACAAAATTAACTGTGAAAAACAATGGTTTGATGATTGGTGCTTGGTAAGAACATCTAACCTCAATAATGATTTTGCTCTTGGTTTTTTTTAGCATATGTTTAATACTTTTTATTCTAAAATTGTTTAATACAGAATCACAAGAATGCTGCTGGATTATAGAATTTTAGATTCCCATATTTACAGAAATTGGACATGGTGTGGGGAAGAGACAGAGCCACGGGACTTAAAGCTGAGGATGTGGCCGAAGTGGGCACTAATGCAAATTATCAAACGAAAATGATTGTGTGTTCTTCTTCGGATAGTGATGGTGAACTTGAAATGGTCTCTAATGCACAAGGATCTCATGCTAATCCAACAAGCAGTCGTGCACCAAAGAAACGCAAAAAACTTTCACCAGAAGGGGAAATTTTACACAAAAAAAGGAAATCAACAACATTTCAGCAAAAAGTTGATTTAAGGTTAGACAATTTTACTACTCAATTTGAGTCAAATTACAATCAAATGGCAACACAATATACTGTTGTCACAAATGCTTTAATTATGGAGTCTAAATCTGAATCACTAACTGATGAGAAAATGCAAGAGGTTATAAATGAACTTATTAGTTTGGGATTATCTCCATTGGATATTGGTAGAGCTGCTGAAGTTTGCTGCAATGATCCTGCCAAAGTACAAGTCATGTTTGCTTTGCCAAGTCATTTGAGAAGTTCTTTTGTGCTTGGATTCCTCTATCCATCTCCTAATCCATGAATCTCAAAACATATTTCTTTTACTTTATCAAACTTTTGTAAGTAATGTGAACTTGTGATCTTGGTTATATTCCATCATTTGAACTTTGAAGTCTCTCATATTGTATTTAGGTGTGATATTTTGCATCATTTGGATTCATATGATATATAGATTGTAATGTTGTATTTTTGTTAAATTCTCTTGTCGGGTTTCTAATTCTGATGAAAGTGGAGTAAATAATGTTGTGATCAGCAAAATTTTATATATGTTTATCTGGACATGGTAAAGCTTCAGAAAAATGAGTATGATGATAATACCATGGGGAAAAAAATGGTGGAAACATCTGACCAAATAAATGAATGATGTGCCCTATTGTAAAATTAAAGTCCATCAACCCTCTTTATACTCTATTTTCATAAATAAAATGTCATTAAAATAATATTATTTTCTAAAACAAAAAATTAATTAAGTTGATTCCATTCCTAAAGAATTTTGATAAACCAAACGAAATCAATGGTTATGATAGTCATTCCCATTATCAACCAAACAACACAAATTTTAAAGAGAATATCATTCCATTCCTCACTACTATCATTACTATTTCTTTTCTCATTCCTTAAAACATACCAAGCGGCCCCTAATTACATAAAAATATGTGATGATTATTCCTTAATTTGGGGGAAAGCATAACCTTAGTAAATATATTTAAACAAGACTTGAATCAATTGTTTTTATCCTTTCCTTTCATACTTTGAATTTTAACACTTAGAATTCGAAATAAAATATAAAATTATAGGATTTTTATTCAATAATGTTCCTAATAAATAAGAATTATATTAATCAGGTGTCGTTTAAAAGTTACATAAAATGCAGAAAGTATGATTGTTAAGAAAATAAGCTTTGATATGCTACTGTTGTGATTAAGTTAGTAAGCTTTTAACTAGCCCTACATGAGAAACAATCATCATAAACTACATGTTTTGGGAATATATAGATGTAAATAATTATATATTAAGATGTCAAATAACTAAGAAATATGTGTAGGAAGCATGAAATTTTTTTAGGACAATTGATTATTAATTCATGAATAATATAGTATCAGAGATTATGAATAATATAAATAAGTCCTAAAGATTATGTTACATTTTTATGCAAATGTTGGTGGTCATCTCAGAAATCATAGTTTGGTTATGATTAGTGTTATTTCGAAATTTCTGTTAGTGAAACTATTGAATCCAATTCTAATTAAATTGGAATCACTACAAGAAAAATGCTCATAGACAACACCTCTACGACATGTGTTTTTGATAAGAACCGTTGTCGTAGCATCTACGACATGTGTTTTTGAAAAAACCGTTGTTGTAGCTCAAAAACTTCTCTCATAGACAACGGTTTTTTACTTACCGTTGTCGTAGATATTTGAAAACCGTTGTCGTTGGCCGAAAACTTCTCTCATAGACAACGGTTATAGCCTGTCATTGTCGTAGATATTTGAAAACCGTTGTTGTAGGCCCAAAACTTCTCTCATAGACAACGGTTTTAACCCACCGTTGTCGTAGAGGTTTTAAACCGTTGTTGTAGACCAAAAAGACAACGGTATCAACCTAACGATGTCGTAGACGTGTTGTCGTAAGACCCCTAAGACAAGAGTTAGAAAACGTTGTCGTAGCCTCAAAAAAGCGTTGTCGTAGACTAATATTTTTTTCAAAAAAAAGTCAATTATTTTAATTTTTTTCTTAAATAATAAAAAGATGATATATATATTTTTAGTAAATTAATAAAATAAATTAATTTTGACAATTAATTTTATTAATATAGTCATTAATTTGAAAAATACATTAATTTTATATTAATTTTAGAAAATATGTACAATAGATTATTAATTTTATAAATATATTAATTTGAAAAATACATTAATGTTATAAATATATTAATTATACTTATAATTTGGAATATATATTAATTTTATAAATATATTCATTATATATATAATTTGAAAAATATATTAATTTTATAAATATATTAATTATAAATATAATTTCTAAAATATATTAATTATTAATATACATATATTAATTTGAAAAATATATTAATTATTATTAATATAGTCATTAATCATTCAATTATATATAAATATATATATATATATATATATTAATATATCAAAATTGGAAATCAATTACTTATATTAGTAAGTAATGGTACTTTATAAAAGTTAACAAAAAAAATGTAAAAATAGAAATTAAATTGAAAAATATCAAAAATATATTATAAAAGAAATATATGTAAGACATTGTTACATGAGTTATTTTCTAACGTTGTCGTAGCCTCGTAGAAGCGTTGTCATAGACTAATATTTAAAAAAAAAAGTCAAATATTACAATATTTTTTTTAAAATGAAAGAAGAAATGCTATATATTGTTTAATTAAATTGATGAAATAAACTAATTTTGAGAATTAAATTTTATTTCATTATAAAGAAATTTTAGAAAATATGTACAATAGATTATTAATTTTATAAATATATTAATTTGAAAAATACATTAATGTTATAAATATATTAATTATACTTATAATTTGAAATATATATTAATTTTATAAATATATTAATTATAAATATAATTTGAAAAATATATTAATTTTATATATATATATATTAATTATAAATATAATTTCAAAAATATATTAATTATTAATATACATATATTAATTTGAAAAATATATTAATTATTATTAATATAGTCATTAATCATTCAATTATATATATATATATATTAATATATCAAAATTGGAAATCAATTACTTATATTAGTAAGTAATGGTACTTTATAAAAGTTAACAAAAAATATGTAAAAATAGAAATTAAATTGAAAATATCAAAAATATATTATAAAAGAAATATATGCAAGACATTGTCACATGAGTTGTTTTCTAATGTTGTCGTAGCCTCGTAGAAGCGTTGTCGTAGACTAATATTTTAAAAAAAAAAGTCAAATATTACAATATTTTTTTTAAATGAAAGAAGAAATGCTATATATTGTTTAATTAAATTGATGAAATAAATTAATTTTGAGAATTAAATTTTATTTCATTATAAAGAAATTTTAGAAAATATGTACAATAGATTATTAATTTTATAAATATATTAATTTGAAAAATACATTAATGTTATAAATATATTAATTATACATATAATTTGAAATATATATTAATTTTATAAATATATTCATTATATATATAATTTGAAAAATATATTAATTTTATAAATATATTCATTATATATATATAATTCGAAAATTATATTAATTATTATTAATATAGTCATTAATCATTCAATTATTTATATATATATATATTAATATATCAAAATTGGAAATCAATTACTTATATTAAAATAAGTAATGGTACTTTATAAAAGTTAACAATAAATATGTAATAATAGAAAATTGAAAAATATCAAAAATATATTATAAAAGAATTATATGCAAGATATTATCACATGAGTCATCAATGGTCTAGTGGTTAGAGTACCATTGGGCCTCCCGGGATCGATTCTCACGCAACGCATAATATTAATTATGATGATGTCATCCTTAGGATGATGTGTGTGATGATGTGGCATGACATGTGTGATGATGTGGCAAGCTTACGTGGCAAAATATTGTTTTATTTATTTGGCTGAATATGACAACGGTTTTTAACCGTTGTTGTAGCCATATTTCAACTGTTGTCGTAGCCTCTACGACAACGGTTTTTTACAAACTACGATCTACGACAACGGTTTTTATAAGGCGAAGACAACGGTTTTTTACAAACTACGATCTACGACAACGGTTTTTATAAGGCGAAGACAACGGTTTTTAACCGTTGTCGTAGAGTCTACGACAACGGTTAAAAACCGTTGTCTATGAGCGGATTTTTTTTGGGTCTACGACAACACCAGCTACGACAACGGTTTGAGTGTGTGATGACGTGGCATGACATGTGTGATGATGTGGCAAGCTTACGTGGCAAAATATTGTTTTATTTATTTGGCTGAATATGACAACGGTTTTTAACTGTTGTCGTAGCCTCTACGACAACGGTTTTTAATATATTACGATCTACGACAACGGTTATTATAAGGCTACGACAACGGTTTTTTACAAACTACGATCTACGACAACGGTTTTTATAAGGCGAAGACAACGGTTTTTAACCGTTGTCGTAGAGTCTACGACAACGGTTAAAAACCGTTGTCTATGAGCGGATTTTTTTTGGGTCTACGACAACACCAGTTACGACAACGGTTTGAATATGGCTACGACAAGGGTTAAAAACACTTGTCGTAGCCTTTTTTTCTTGTAGTGAATATTTAATATAAATCTAATTATAAGGATTACACTCCTTCACTGTATAATTGTTTCCAATGATTATTTTCTGTAATTATGAGTTTTTTGATCATGTAAAATTTCACTATCAATTTATTATTGAAATTAATTTATCTACAAATTATTCAAACATAAACAAATACAAAAAATATAATATGTTGCTAGAACAACTACTATAAATTAATCCTGATAAACATGGATAATTTTTTACTTGATATTATATTATAATAAGATTTAAAATAATACTACTTAATTAATAAACTTTATATGTTATGCGTAATTGTTATATAAACACAACTATTACTTTTTTAAAAATAACTATACATGAGTCCTTCTAATATACACCAGTGTATGCATACACTGGTGTCATCAACGGCTGGATAAAAATTGAAGAAATTGTGGCCATCAATCTTGATTTTACCTACTTACCAATCCAATTTATTTACCGCTGTAAAATTTAAAATATTTCCCTACATTTGGTCTAAAGGCATGAAAATTATAGTGTAATTTATTCTTTTACATCCATTTCTAATCCTTTGATTTGTATTCAATTCCGCGCATGATATATGAATTTAATGTAAACGTTTTTTCCAGCATACGACGACGATCTGTTTAAGACCCATAATTGATATTTTTCTTGTGTGTGATTCATTAATTTGACCATACATTCTAATTTGTGCAAGTGTTCTTCCCAGATTTAATTACCATTTGCTTTGGTTTGCTTTAGCAATGGAAGTTGGTATATCAATTTAGACTGCGATGTTCATCCTAATCATCCATTTTTGATGTGCATATCAACTTTGAAGCACAATTACATATTTCGCATCACATTAAGATGTTCACCATGAAATGAAGAGGTAATGCATACAAGTTATACAATGTCTATTGCATAGAATAAATGCTTCACATTAAGTTGTTCTCCATGAAATGAAAATGCATCGTATAGATGGTATATATGCAGTTACACAATGCATACATTGCATAGAATAAATGTTTCACATTAAGTTGTTCTCCATAAGCAATGCAAAGATGGTATGCATAGAATAAGCAATTGATATATTAATTACAATGGATATTGCATGGAATAAAATGTTTCACATGTTGCAATACATAGATGGTATATATGCAACTACACAATGCACATTGCATATATAGAATAAACGTACATTTAACCCATAATAAACAAACTACCATTGTATACTACAATGCATAAAATAAGATATACCCACCTATACCATTCACAAAATATTTAACTTGTTAACTATTTTGATTGTGTTTGTAATTGCTATTGAAAAATAGGAGTTAGTTATTATTCGATTGTCCAATGTTTTCCTAGAGTTGAACTACTTAAAATAAGATATACCGACCTATACCTTAAATTAATTATTGCTTGGATTTACCCATTCCCAACCCATGATGCTTCGATTCCAACATTGAAGCATTGATTACATGATCAGATTCACTCCATGAAATATCTTAATATGTGTATGGTATATATTGACAATACGTAATATTTGATTTATTCTTGGTTCTCAAGTTCTGGGATTATGTAGATCTTTTCCATGTATAATAGATTAGGAGATATCTTCGTGATTCTTTTTGGTTGTATGATTGTATAGATTCATTCCTTTTTACACGTTCAAACTCCTCTAATGAATAAAGTAATTCTTCACAGTATGTATGCAACTATATAATGCACATTGCGTAGAATAAATGTAAATGTAACCCATTATATGATGCATAGATGGGAACGACTATTGTGTAAGATATATGGAATGAGATATACCGAATTATATCTTGCCTAAAATATTTGTTTATTAACTTTTCATGGAAAGCTTGGAAATTCATGAAATTAGAAATATTAATATATATATATATATATATATATATATATATATATATATATATATAAAGTAAGACCACTATGCACACATGTCAATCATACATTGTTTGTATATTAAATGCTCTTATTAATATAGATGTTACTAAATAAATAAGTAAAAGACTTAAAATATTGAAAGATAAATGTTATTCATTTGAAAATTCATTTTGAAATATAGATATACATAAAAAACAAAGACTTAAAATAGTGAATCGATGTTTTATTAGCATTTCATTTAATAAGTTTTATTTGATAATTTCCTCAATACAAACTATAAAATATCTTATAACTGATCAGATTGTTTAACATGATAATATATTACCGCTATGATATAACATGTAATAGATGATCTTATAAAAATAAAAGAAAATTCTATTTTGTAAGCTTATTTAATAGACATGACAATATATATTTTTTCATCATAATAAATAAACAATTATTCACATTCCTTTACAAATATAACATGGATTTAAACAATTAAATAATATATTAATCAAATTGAGTTACATTTAATACTAAACTAGCGGCGTTTATTATACAAAACCATAAACATATCTGTTATATAAATATTATTAAAAAACTAATTCTAATTCTACTAAGTTTAATTTCATCTTATTAGTTATCACGTGTAATACACCGGCCCTATACTAGTCAAATGTATAAGCAATGCCCAAAAAAATAACAATAAAATGGTTAATAGGTAGATTGATGTTTAAATTGATTACCACATTTATGTTTAGGATGTTTCGAAATAAAAGAAAACCCTAAACTTTGGTGTCAATACATGTGAATTGCTAACAAATTTCTCTTAAAATTAAAAACAAAATTAAAGAAAAACGATAACAAGTCTATTGAAATTGAGTTGATATGCAATTTCCATATTTGATATCAGAAAGGAAGATCCTCCACAATGGTTGAATTCCAACCAAATTTTACAAGAAAATATTATTTGTTAAAAAAAAAAAGCAATTGTTGCGCATAGTTGAAAATGATATTGTAACGCCCCGTTCTCGTAAATTACTATAGAATATCAGAGTTTAAATAAATTTTTCATTTGGGCGTCCAGATACTCACTAAAACATGCATTTCCAAGGTAATTTAAAAGTTTCAAATAAAGGTAAGTCCGTTCGAGCATCCCTATTTTATAAAACGTAAATCGTATACATCGGAAGAGAAATATATATATATTTTCTTTATATCTATACAGCTAAACTATACAGCTTTGCAAACTAAGTTTTTTCCCAAAAAGGTTTCAAGAACACTTTCTATACAATTAAATAATATAACACCTCTTTCAATTCCAGTAAAATTCTTTCGTAATCTTTAGAACATCGGCTACCATTATCCACCATTGCACACCACGCTCAATGATTCCTCAAGCTGAAAACATTTTAACAAAACAAGGGGTGAGTGTATGAAGACACTCAGTGGGGTGGGACTTGTGAGCATTTAAAACATAACAAATAACATAGACATATAATTCATTAAGCACATAGTTGCGGTTCTGAGCCGCCGTGAAAACATTTTTGTCTTGTGGAACTTGCCGCCATTTTTACATATCTAACAAACGTAAACATATCACTCAATATCACATAAATACGGTTTTAAGGCCGCCTTTTGAAAATACGGTTCTTAGCCGCCGTGGAAAACATTTTGTGGTTCTTAGCCACCGTAGAGTTAATGTGGTTCTTAGCGAGTTAGTGTGGAACTGAGACACCTTGCAAACACATCACACACATAACAATTTCACTCATCTTACAAATATTTCATTCTCACTTTTGTCACATATCAGGCACATAATGCCA
This sequence comes from Scutellaria galericulata, assembly GCA_946896805.1. NCBI lineage: Eukaryota > Viridiplantae > Streptophyta > Magnoliopsida > Lamiales > Lamiaceae > Scutellaria > Scutellaria galericulata. The sequence goes on along the minus strand of OX335798.1, from coordinate 7,540,824 downwards.
CGTTTACAATTTAATCATACCCAACTCACACCAGCCAACATTTTCACATTATAGCACTTGGTCACATAAATGGGAAAGCATGAGTTCCCCCAAAACCTTCACCACATTTCATCATAATTCCACTCATTCACTTTGCAAATAGCACACTGTCGTTGCACCTCGTAGTAAAGCATAAAATGCAATCTTCATAAAATAATCATATACGTTTCACGTAAACAAATAACTTCACTTCAAACTCACTTAGAATCTTAAATATGGAAGTATAGAAATTACCCCCACCTTATTCGGTGGTGACCCTCGTGAAGCCCGATTCTTTAAATTCTAAGTTCGTTCCTTCACCTCAATCATGTAGTCTCTTGGAAAAACTACTACGTTTCAGGGAACTAGTGTGGTCCTTCGTCTACGTTTCCTACAAGGAAATAATCAAACTTGCAAGACAAACTAATCTTGCAAATTAAAATAGAACTTGCAAAGTAAATTGCAAATCGTAAAATCTCTTGCCAACTAGAAAGAAAAACGTTGTTGCTTATCTTCCTCGTCTGAGCTCTGATTTATGATCCATAAAACCCGTAACGAAGCTCTCGGTGTGAATATTAACTCCGTGAAATTTCAAGCCCATTCGATATTCGATCATCTAGAAATTGCCCTCGCAATAGGCTGAAATTCACCATTGCAAATTGCACTGCCACTCTGTGCCCCGATGCATCTTAGGCCCCTCAAACGGACTCGCCTTAAGGTGAAACTTGGTAGGATTGCTCTCAACACATTGACGAATACTCATTACGAACAGTTTTAAGAAACTCTTTCGTTAAGACCTTCTGCTCCGCGACTATTTCCGGTTCGGGTGCAGAAACGCAGCCCCGACTTCGTAAAATTATTCCTCGGTCATCCGACCTCGGATGACCACCAAACTTGGTGGAGACCTTCTCCATACACTCTAGTATATGCCATAAAAACAGTTTTTTGATCTCATCCTCAAAAGTGCCTTAAACGGCGTGTCGAACGCTGCCTGCGCGCAGTCTTCGGCGCAGACCCGATCACAAAAATCTGCTGCAACTAGCTCCTTTCCGTCGCTGCTACCACCGATTCCGGCGACCCGCGTCGCCGGCGACTTACCCCCGACTGACCACCAGACTCCCACCTACCTAGACGACCCACAAATGCACTCACAGTTAAACCACAACGCAACCAAAAACAGCACGAAGGTCGCCCATCGGCCAGCCCCAGCGCAGACTCGGCGCGCACCCAGCCCCTGCTGCTGCCCCCGGCGGCAGCCAAAACCTCACACGCAGCAGCCTGCAGCTCCGGCAACCCGCAGCAGCAATGCACAGTGACGGGGAACAGCAGCAACAGAGGGAGAGAGAGAGAGAGAAAAATCCGAGAGGGGGAGGGAGGAAATGTGAATCATCGTCTTTCCTTTCTTCCCGTTGCTTTTCTTTCTTTCTTTACCAATATAATATGTTTCCTAGGGTAGATGTGTGCCAACTTGTAGTGAGGAGAGAGAGCGAAAGAGAATCGGGAGAGAGAGAGTGTCGTGAGATTGAGAGATGGAGAGGGAGGGAAGCTGTACGTGTTTGTACGCTCTTTCTCTAGCTTCTCTTGTCTTTCTTTTCTTTCATTTCTAGTTTTAGTGTGAAAAATAGGCTAAGAGATGTCACTTGTTTGTGAAGAGAGAATGAGGGAGAGTTAGCTGGCGATGAAAGGTGTGATGACTTGCCATCACATGTCTTAGTACTCATTTTATCAAATACTATGCTTAATTAATCTATTATTTACACTTAATTAATTCTTATACATAGTTAATTAATTTAATTTGGGGTGTTATAGATATACATGTGTTTGAGTTCTTATTTTACAAAACAGCGCATGTATTTTATTTTTTCCATGCCTAGCAATCAAATTATCGTTGTGTTAATTATTTTTAAGATGCAGTATATCTTATAAAAAAGGAAAAATTAATAATTAATAACATGGTATAAGAATTTAATATATATAAATATATAGGCATTAAATTGAGCATGTTGTATGGTTACGAGAATCAGTTCGATTTTCAAATAACCGGTCTACTAAGGTGTGAACCCGATGGTTGAGTTCATGAACTGGTTTGAGCCTGTTAAGTTATCGTTAGGGTTTCTGCATAGTTTTTGAAGTTGTAACAGGAATTAATTTCTTTAATGTGTTAATTTTCATCAATTGATAGAGGGCTTTTGCTCTATTTATAGGCATCCATATATAATTTAATTTTCATAACATTTCATGGATCAATCAGAGAGATATAGTGTTTTAGGGTTCTTGTGTGCTCATGCAAACCCTAGGTTATAGCTTATCTTGGAATGTGTTAACTTTCGTTCGATTTGTTATAAAATATTTTGACACTAATTCAACTTTAAGACAATTGAAACTATTTTATTTCTTGTTTTTTATCGCACAAAAAATGCTTATATTCATTTACACATAATACTATTTTTTTTATGTAATAGCACATAATACTAGGTTTTTCCAAATTCAAATTATAATAAATAATGTGTAAATTCGCAAAACCAGTATTTTCCAGATTCAAATAATAATAAATAACACAAAAAATTGTATGCCCTTAGATCCGTGCCCCAATCCGCCCCGACCCAATCCGGTTAGGAAATGGGTTATTATATATATTTTTAATTGATTTTTTCTTTCTTTTTCTCTTAGTTTTCACGCTCTGAAATTGCTTTTCTTTCTCTTCTTTTCTACGTCTCTTTCTTCTCTATTTTTCTCAATTTCTGGTTCGTTTCTTCGATGTTTTGTGAATTTCTTACTATTGTGTGGAAGATTATCGGTGTATTTGAAGGATATTTGGAGATTTTCACTTCGATTTGTTAGTGGTAAGCGGCTAATGTATTTTTCGTTTTTGGTCATATATATTGTTTTAGTTCTTAAAATCTTGTTGTATTTGTCTTCATTTGTTCCTTGTCTACTGATTTTAGTGTGGTTGTATGTGAGTATTCGAATTTCTAGGGTTTTTGTTTTTATCAAATTCTAGGGTTTTTCATGTTTTTTTGTGATAGTTATATTAAACTGAATTTTATTATATAATTTGTATTTGTAGTTGTGTTTAGAGTTTGAAGTTTATGTGAAACAAACTAGATTAGTTTTTGTATTTTGTAGTTTCATTGAAGAAATAGAAAGTTGTTAAATGTACAAATTAATTTTTGAATATATGGTTCTCTGTGCTTTGTGTTACTGTTTCAATTCTTGGAATTTTTCTGTTTACTGTATATTTTATTTGTTGAAGAGTTTTTGTATTGTATATATTGTTATCTATTTGGCCTTCATGTTTATGTTTTTCTTCTAGTGAATTCATAATCATGTTATGTAATTTCATTTTGTCAGTGTTAGAATAATGGATATAAGGAATGTACGTTGCTAGAATGAAATTCTGGTAATTTTGCAAAAAGAACTTGTTGGGAAGAAAAAGTTGGAAAAGGGAAATGTGGTTGTTGCAGTTGATAGCTAGGTATTTGTCTTGTATTGTTTAGGTGTCACATGATTAGTCTTAAGGTATTATATATGTTCATTTGCGGTATCATATGATTATCTGAAAGATATTACATGCATATATATAGGATGTTACTATAAGGTATCAAATGAATACCCTTAAGGTATCACATGTGTTACCTTAAATGTATTAAAAGTATTTGTTATGATTTTATTTTTTTATGCAAAAGGAAAATGTGATTATTTCTATTTATGTGACTGTACTTTTATATGTTAAATGTTTTAATATTAAAGTATTATATGTATTGATTTAAGATATGACAAGTGATACATGTATTTGTTGAATACCTTTCAGGTATTAGTTCATTTCAGGTATCATATGTATACTATTGAGGTGTCTTCTAAATATCTTTCAGTTCTCAGATGAGTACCTTTCAGGTATCTATATTCAATGTATCAGTTGAATATTTTTAAGTATTTTGATAAATACTAATATTATGATAGTATTATGATTGATAGACATGTTTCTATTTTTTTTTTTTTACAGGAAATGCATGCATGAAGCTTTTCTTTGTTGTAAGAGAGATATGTCAATTATTTCAAATTACCAGGTGATGAAGCTGCTAAAGATGAAGAATAAAATCGAGAAGAAACAAGCTTGCAACTCAAGTCTAGAAATGTCTGAGTCATCACAAAAGTTCTTTTCCAATTAGAAGTCTCACAAATACATTGATGAAGTTGTTGATAATTTTATGACTATGAAGAAACTAGCTTCGGAAATGCCATCATTTGATTATAGACAATGTTTTCAGTTTCTATGTTTGTGTAATTGAATTGAAACAATCTTTTTAGTTTCTATGTTTTGGGAATTGAGGTTGATAACATTGTTTTTGTTTCATATGTTTGGTGATTTTGAGATGATAACAATGTTTCTATTGGTGGTAAATATTTTGTAAATTGAATACATATTTTTACATGTCTATATTATCAGTAAAAAATGACAGGATAAGATTAGTGAATTTTCAAAATTTATAATGTATTACATATGCACTTTTAAGGTATTACATATTTACCTTTAAGTTATTAATGCTTTAAGGTATTAATATTTATAGTATAAGATATTACATATGCACCTTTAAGGTATTAATGTTTATAATATAAGGTATTACATATTTACTCTTAAGGCATTAGTTGTTCAGTCAATGAAAGATATCACACATTTACTCTTCAGGTATCACACATTTACTCTTAAGGTATCACATATCTACAGTGTTGTTTTCTTCATTTTCCTCTTCTTTTTTTCTTCTTTCTCATTCTTCTTCTTAGTCTCTTTTCTTATTGATTTGTTATTCTTCTTATTTGTTTAGTACATTCTTCTTCTTATTCTTCTTGTATATCTTCTTGTTCTTATTCTTCTTCAAATTGTCATGAAATCATTTAAGGTATTACATAATTACCTAATAAGTATTTGTATATGCTACTCTCAGAGGTATTACATAAATACATTTCAGGTATTACACAAGTATCTTTTAAGTATTATCTTTTAAGTATCACACATATTTCTTTCGAGTATTACATAAACACTTTATAGGTATTTGTATATGTTACTTACAGGTATTACACAAGTATCTTTTAAGTATCACACATATTACTTTCAAGTATTACATAAATAGCTTATAGGTTTTTATATATGTTACTCTCAGATATTATATAAATACCTTTCTGGTATTACACAAGTAACTTATAAGTAATAAGTATCATACATATTTCTTTTACACAAGTAACTTATAAGTATCATACATATTTCTTTTAGGTATTACATATATACCTTATAAGTATTTGTATATGTTACTCTCAGGTTATGTATTACACAAGTATGTTTAAGTATCACACATACTAGCAAGTGTTTCTTTCCTCCTCTCAAGTATTATTCACAAGTATGTTTAAGTGTTTAAGTATCACACATACTAGCAAGAGTTTCTTTCCTCCTCTCAAGTATTATTCACAAGTATGTTTAAGTATCACACATACTAGCAAGTGTTTCTTTCCTCCTCTCAAGTATTATTCAGGTCTATTTCCAACTGCTTTATGACATGCATTTCTTCCTTAGCAGACATTATCCTTAATTCTTCAAGATTCATCTGCAACTTCATTGAACTCTATAGAACACAAGTTTGTTTACCAGAACTAATTCTCCAACTCGACTATGCATATAGTAGAAATAATACAATTATTCACTTTATTTACCAGCAAAATCTTCACAGAGAAATCCAACTGAGGTACAGTAACTTCAACAGTCATATCCAAAATTTGCTAAAAAGATGAAAAGAATAAAATAGAAGGGGAAATCTTGAAAAGCAAGAACCATAATATAATATATGGGGAAATAGCCCACTATACCATGTTTAATATATGAAGTTACTTTTTTACCACAAAATATAACATATATACCAAAATACCACAATTTCTGAATATTTCTGACTTGTACAGGGATTGAAAAGCAAAAGCAACTGACATAAAATAAGATAAAGTAATTGAATGTTTAACGAATATTCCAAATTTTCGGTAAGGTGAACAAATTGAAAGTTTAACGAATATTTGTTCAATTTTCACAAAAATGAAAAATTACAAATTGCATTGATCCTAATTTGCGTTAAACCCTAAACAATAAGGGTTTAACGAAACTTAAACATATATTTGTTAAACCCTATTTTTGGGTTTAACAAATATATGTTTAAGTTTCGTTAAACCCTTATTGTTTAGGGTTTAACGAAAATTAGGTCTAGGACAATTTTTTTAATTCCATTCATTCAACCTATTTTCGTATGGTATAATTTTCGTTAAGTAATTGAATGTTTAACGAATATTCCAAATTTTCGGTAAAGTGAACAAATTGAACGTTTAACGAATATTTGGTCAATATTGAGAAATTTTGCATTGATCCAATTTTTTCGTGAAACCCTAAACAAAAAGAGTTTAACGAAAATTAAAAATATATTCGTTAAACCCTATTTTTCGTAAAACATATAAGTTGGGGTTTAACGAATAGATGTTTAATTTTCGTTAAACCCTAATTGTTTAGGGTTTAACGAAAATTAGGTGTAGGAATTCAGAAAATTTGCTTAACAGTGCCAAACGAAAAATTGCAAATTTATTTGATCCAATTTTTTCATTAAACCCTAAACAAAAAGGGTTTAACGAATATATTTTTAATTTTCATTAAACCCTTTTTGTTTAGGGTTTAACTAAAATAATTTTCGTTAAACCCTTTTTTAGTAAAATAATGTGTTATCTTAATTTTGTAGTAAAATTTAATATTTGTTATTTTCGTTTAATAATTAATATTTTATTGATTTCGTTTGAACATTAATAGCCAACTTTAATAATTCATACTTCTCAAAACACATCAAATTTGCGTTAAACAAATTTTCATTTAACGAAATTTGGACCGTATTAATTGTTTTATTTAAACAAAAAAATTGGATTTGTTCTTGGTTTCTCTAGTTAAATGAAATTTTATCTAACTAAGCATTTATCAATACTTTAACGAAAATTTACCGTATAAATAGTCGAACTTATGAATTATTAAAAATGTTTAAACTTCAAACATACATGTCGAACCTATCATTCATCTCCCACATTCGATGCCAAATAAATTGGATATTTTCTTCTCGTATGCTCTATCGACCCACAAACGGAGCAATGTTTCTGCTTCATTCGCCTGACTTGACCCTCAACCTGCTCGTTTTCGAGTACTTGATACTGTGAGGGCAAGAGTTTGGTACATCTGGACTTATTATGACCAGTTTTGCCACAACGACTACATGCAGCGGGTTTGCGTGAATGTGTGGCATGCTCGCCGGTCGAGGGAATATGTTTTGATTTCGGACGACTTGCTTGTTTTGGTTTGTCTGGCGGAATACATCGTATCTTTTTGACATCGTCAGACACATCCCAATCTTATGGATCAGGCACAGGATTAACATCACCTGCCCACATCCCCCTCAACCATTGCGTCGTGTAATATGCGCCAACATAAGAAGTGATTGTTTCATTCGCAAAACTGCAACCAGTAACATAGGGAAACAAAAGGTTAGCTTTTAAATTTTCATTGCATATTTTATACTGTTAAATGTCATCGAGTATCGACTGAGATTACCTTATCGCTGCACATGCATGTTAACATGGTATCAACTCAGCATGATAAATACAACAAGAGCACTTGTATCTGGAGAGATCAATGAGAAAAATCTTACTGTCATCTATGACTTTGTATTTGAATCGTGAGAGTGGCTCAACTTGTATACGCCGTCCAAGCTTGGTTTATTCTAACAATCTCTCATGCACTGATTGAGTCAAGATGTTTTGTCTCTCTAGTGCAGTCGTCCTCCTCTCGTAAAACCACCTTTCAATAATCCGCCGAGCACACTCCAAAAAAGAACAAACTGGTAACTTTCTGGCCCAGAGAAGACAAGCATTCCATGTCTCGGCAGCATTTGACGTCATGAAATTGAATCTTCGAACGAGACATTTAACACGGGACCACCTACTCATGCCTACTTTTGTTAAGGTATCAAGTGCACCTTCTATGTTCGTTTCTTCGATGGCGGTGACGTACCTATTAAAATTAAAGTTAAATCCATAAAATATTCTAAAAGTGAACATGCTCTTCTAAAATGTTTGAACAACATATATCTTAAATCGAAATGGTATTACCGTTCGAATTCACGAAGCTGATAAGAATAGGCTGTTTTGTGGAATAGTCCAACGAAACGTGACCCATGTTTGGCTAAATTTTGTTGTAGATGAAAACAACATAGACCTTGAGTGGCTTCTGGGTACACCGTAGTGATAGCATTACCGATGCTGATGTGTTGATCGGACATGAGAAGCAATTGTTCTGGGCATCCAAATGCTTCACGAACATGTTTCAAAAACCAAGTCCACGAATCATCATTTTCAACATCTCCTATCCCAATTGCTAAAGGAAAGATTTGATCGCTTCCATCTTTCATCACCGCGATAAATCCGATTCCTTTGTATTGACCTTTCAAGTGACAACCATCCAACACTATCACCGGACGTGAATACTGTCGGAACCCGTGAATAGATGCACCCAAAGCAAAAAACACATATTTGAACTTTCCAGATTCATGTGTTTCCAATGTTGTATACGTACCGGGATGTGCATCTTTCAATACTGACAAGTACAGTGGCAGCATTGCAAATGATTGTTTGGGATCTCCGTATGCCTCCCGCATTGCATGACATTTCACACTCAATGCAACCCTATAACTGAGCTTCAAATCGTGACGCTGGTGCATTTCCTCAATGATAGTCCTAGGAACGAGTGTCGAGTTCTTTTTTCGAACTTTTTCAACATAATACTCACCTATCAAACGATATGGAAGTCGACGTTGGGCACTCGAGTTAAGCTGAATTGAACATTCATGTGGCAAGACACATTTGGTTATTGTCCAAATTCCATATTTCTCCGATGCGTGGAGGATGAATGGGCAGTCTCTTAATCTGCATTTGATAAACCATCTGTGTTTGTCAGAATGGTCAACACAATATTCAACTTGATTCTCCACATGGTAGAACCCAACAGCGTTTTTCAATTCATCTTTACTTAAAAAAGTGGATCATTTCTTTAAACCATGTATAGACGACTCGTTCCCATCGAAATATGCTATATGAGGCTCCTCGAAGGTTGGAATATTCGGAATAAACCAATTTCGTCTTTCAATATATGTCATAAATTCGTCAAGAGTGATTCGTTGGTCTACATCCAAAGCAATCTCATCCTCCTCATCCAACTGAAGGTCATCTTGTACATTAACAGACGCCATTCCCAGTCCATCTTCCTCATTGTTCGAATCTATACACAAGGGCAATGTAAGTAACTATGAAGTAACTTGATTGGGTTTTAAAATAAATGAAATAAAAATTATTACCATTTTCATCATCATGTCTCTGTTGTAGTCCAAAGTCTATCCTAATTGGAAATGGTAATTCATTATGTTGTATTTCTTCATGTTGTGTAAACGCAGTCGGAGACCTATTCAAATTGAACATGTCAAGTCCCGATGTCACTGCCACGTAGTCTTCACGACTAACTGACGATGGCCAAGATTCCCATTAAGCACTTAAGGATGGACCATCCTGTCTGAAATTATCCTCATTCGATAAACCAATTTTGGAATACAATGATTCATTGTTTTGTAGTCCATATGGAACATTTGGAATATCATCCGACACATTTCTTCCTTCTGAAAACAAGTTGAGTCCTACAGCCATCCTTTTAAAGGAAACAAAAACGATGACCTCTCATGTTCCCATTTGTAATAATCGGTTCACATCGGTATCATTCTTTATTTTCTTCTTCTGTACAAAGCCTTTTGTCTCAATTAATGCATGGATCACATATCCCCAAATATTCATATCAGCACGCACTAGTCCGTGAATTGAGTCGAGTAAGTCGTGATATCCGACTCTTTATAGCAAAATCCACTCTTGGGAACCATTTATGTACTCTAACCCTTCCCAATACCGTCCATGCCAAACCACTACGGAGATAAAGCTCATCTTTTCGTGACACTGTCAAAAAATAGTACATTTTCACATAAAAAAATGAACAATATTAACAATGTAAAACACTAAAGTATTATATATATATATAATGAAAAGTATGGTGTTATCAAGTTAACACTTACTATATAGCAGTAAAATAAGAAAATACCTATACGAGTGGCAGAAATATTCGTTTAACCTATATAGCAATAAAAATTCATGAAACCTATATAAATGGAAGTAAAATTCGATTAACCTATGTAGCATCAAAAATTCTGAGTTTAACCTATATAACATAAATAATTCTGAGCAAAAAAAGTCTTGTAACCTAACAACCATAAAAAAGTCTTGTAACCTAACAACCTATACAGATTTATTCTCTTTTAACATTTATTAATAAATTCGTGAAACAATGCGTATATATTATTCCATCTTTTCGTGAAACCTAAATTCGTCTAATACAAATGATATTAACAAAAGTTAAGGAAATAAAGGAACACAAATACTAAAATAATGCAAAATGTTACATACATACACGAATTAAATTACTCAACATTACGTTAAACAAATATTATCATAAAATGAGGATTTAATTGCATATAGTATACACATTGACACGACAAATTGCATTGATTAACTACACTTTTAAATGATATACATACCTTAATTAAATCTGAAAAATTATTCACCTTAAGCACCCCGTCTCTCTGCTTCTTAGTATTTCTTATGAACCAAAAAAAATTCTCTCTACTTCTTAGTATTAAATATCAAGGGCAAAAAATGAAAGGGGATAACAATGTCTTCGTGTATGAAGGGGATTTAAATAGAGGATTCACTGGCCAAATTACCAAACTACCATATAATTTCAATTTAAAATAAAGTTATGCAGGCTTCCATCCCATCTTCAATAGTGAAACACTGCAATTGATGATATGTTGAAGCATGCTGAAACAAATATTTGTGAATCACTTTATTTAGGCTTCCATCCCATCATACAATTTATCACATGTGCAGGCTAAATCTGCAAATTTGCACTACTAAACAAAAATGTAAATAGTGTTGAAACACTGCAATAGTGGTTGCAATAGTGTTTGCACTCATATTTATTATACGAAATTTAATAATTTTCAGACACATGACTTGTTAAATGAAATTTAATAAATTTTTAGACATATGACTTATTAAATGAATTTTAATAAATGAAATGATTCATGGTAATTGTTAAACCAATTTGATACATAAAATCCGTATATTCACATATGTTATTGAAAATTTGGAGATTTTCATTACAATCCTAAAAAATAATCGTTAAACCCTAAAAAATAAGGGTTTAACGAAAAGTAAACCTATTTTTCGTTAATAAGGGTTAACGAAAATATCCTCCGACGATTTAATTATCTTCAAACCCTAAAAAAAATTTTTAACAGATATCATGCTCCATATTTTTCGTTAATCTTTCAACAAATTTCTTTTCGTTTTTTTATGTCATAATTTTTTTCTCGATTGGTTATAAATGAATGTTTGCAATTGGTCATAAGAGAATATTAATGTCATCACCCACCCCCACAACCACTCGTGAACACTATGGTACTACACATAGGACAAATACTACATTGATTAACGAAAATTGCAAACAAAAAAATTTCTCTCCTTCTCCATAGTGCAGTTTCTCTACCTCTCATTCTCCACGGCTCCTAAGGTCCTTCTACTCGGCTCCTCATTTTGGAAAATTTGGGCAAAAAAGTTCGTTAAATTCGTGAAGTGAAGTGAAATGGCCGAAGATCACAACCAAGAGGTTAGAATCTCTACCTATATACTTTAGTATTGATGTTGTAATTTAGAATTTATATAACAATGCCTATTTGGAAATTAGGTAATATGTTTATTGTATGATTTTGTCAATACCTATTTTGTTGTTTGCTTGTTTAATTTAGGGGTTTTTTTAACTTTTCTCGATTTTTATAGAGTTTGTACTATATTGTTCGTGACTTTGGATATATGTGGATTGAATGTAGTTAAATCTGTACAATGTAGTTGAATTAAATCGAAGGGTTTAACGAGTAATATAGGTATTATTCGATAAACCCTAATTTTAAAGGGATTAACAAACAATGTAGGTATTGATCGTTAAGCCCTAACAATTTTGTGAAGAATTAGCGAAAATTTTCAAGTGTATAATTTAGAATTACGAAAATAATTTTCAAGTGTAGTATTATTCGTTAAACCCTTCTTTTAAAGGGTTTAATGAAAATAACCCTTATATTGATCGTTAAGGCCATAGATGTATTTTGTGATGTATAATTTAGAATTTAATGAACAATACGTATATTGTTCGTTAAGCCCTTTAAAATAAGGGGTTAACGAACAATACATTTTGTTCGTTAAACCCCTTATTTTAAATGGCTTAACGAAAATAACCCTTATATTGATCGTTAAGGTCATAGATGTATTTTGTGATGTATAATTTAGTATTTAACGAACAATACGTATATTGTTCGTTAAGCCCTTTAAAATAAGGGTTTAACGAACAATACGTTTTGTTCGTTAAACCCCTTATTTTAAAAGGCTTAACGAAAATAACCCTTATATTGATCGTTAAGCCCATAGATGTATTTTGTGAAGAATTACCGAAAATTTTGAAGGGATGTATAATTTAGAATTTAACGAAAAATATGTATATTGTTCGTTAAACCCTTTAAATAAGGGTTTAACGAACAATATAGGTATTGTTTGTTAAACCCTTATTTTAAAGGGTTTAACGAACAATACGTATATTGTTCGTTAAACCCTAACAATTTTGTAAAGAATTACCAAAAATTTTCAAGTGTATTTTCAAGTGTTTAACGAACAATAACTATATAGATCGTTAAACCCTAACAATTTTCTTAACAATTTAGATCTCGATTTTCTTTTTGTCTACGTGAACCCTTATATTAATGTTCATTTTCTCAAATAGTTAGCTTATTATAGTGTTTGTTAAATGTGTAATTTGATTTGGAGTACGTTCGTGAGGCCTGTTAGGGTCGGATCGCCTACATCAATGGTTATGTTCGCTTGACCATACTCGATGAGATTAAGGCGCGCACAACTTCGACTTATCGGCCGAAGTTGTCTACGTGCCTTTTGGCAGACCTATTTTGGACACTTTTTGGTTTGGAAGACGGAGAAAGAGTCTTGTAAGGCTTTTTTTACACGTTCTCATGTCATATGAGGTGCGTGGGCAGACGGTCCCAGAGTACGAGAGATGGTTTGTTGTGGGCCAGGACCGGCAAATTTGTCGGTTTGGAAGGAAAGAGTTTGCCCTTGTGACTGGCCTGAAGTTCGATGACTTGGCTTTCAACTCGGTCGGAGATCACACCCCACCAGAAGGGGCAGTGTACTGGAGGGTGTACGCCGAGTCAGCTCGGGTCACCGTGTCTGAGCTCCGTGCTCGATTCATATCAGACGAGTTTAATAATAATGCAGAGGATACAGTGAAGATTGCTAAGATCTTGATCCTCCACCTCATATTGCTCGGGGTGGATGCGGGCAAGTCAGTTGTCTCTCGGTGGATTTGGACGCTGGTGGAGCAGGAAGATATGTGGGAGAGTTATCCATGAGGGAAGATCAGCTTCCTCATTCTTCTGAGTTACATGGATAGGCTACCGACCACTATTCTCGATCGGGCCTACATACCACACTATCATTTTTATGGATTCTCGATAGCCCTGCTAATATGTCCCTTCAAATTCATTTGTCGAAAAGTCTTGAAATTAGTTTTTTTAAATGTTGTTTGTTTAAAAAGTTTTGGAATATGTCCTCTTCAGATATGGGCTTTTGAGGCGATCCCTATTACCTCCTCATATGCCGGGGCCAGATTGGACACGACAATACATATGTCTCGATGTCTGAAGTGGAGTTTGAAGAGATCCAAGTTGGACGTTACACATTTGCTATAGGGCCAGATATTTTCTATTTATTTACCTATTACCATAAATTGCCATTAAATGTCTATTACAATTCGTTTATGTATTACTTCTGATATTTGTATGATTTATCACAGGTTGAGTGTTTCCTGACGTTTGTCCCCACAGAAGATGAATTGGTCCAGACATACTGGCAGGATATCGATGACGATATCCTCGAGGGGGTCCAGGTCGTTAAGCAACGACGTAGCCATCGTGCTTCCTCATCTGCAAGATGAATTGGTCCAGACATACTGGCAGGATATCGATGACGATATCCTCGAGGGGGTCCAGGTCGTTAAGCAACGACGTAGCCATCGTGCTTCCTCATCTGCTCGTACGACGCCTTCTATACCCATCCCTGATCCTGATGCTGCCGGTCCATTGGGAGGACGTACTGTCCGAACAGGACAATGACGGGACTCTGGTGTTGGGACAGGCCCTTCGAGAGATCATGCAAATATCATTGAAGATGAGGCTGACAATACAGGACCACAGTGTCCCTCGTTCGATGAAGTTCCTATTGGTCACGGACAAAGCTCAGAGACGAGTGACGACTTGTTTACTCGATTGACGGGATGGATGGGGACTCGATTGGAGCAGGACTACGACAGGCTCCGATAGAACATCACTCAGGATCTGGGGCAGCGCATGACAGACATCATGCCTGGTATGATCGAGGATTATGTTAAGGCGTACATCACGTCGATGGGTCAGGGGCCTTTTACACAGTGGCCTAATGCAACAGGGCAGTCGTTCCAAACACCAGCACCAGCTAATAGGGTCTTCCCAGATGGCTCGAGCATACCCTCGGCGGTACCTTTAGATTTGAGATACGTACAAGTCGATGTCGCGTAGTACAAGCACCGACGCCCAACCTCCTGCCGTCTCAGAGATCGGTCCCATTGGACCTGCAGCACGACGTAGAGTTCCATCTCAATTTGTGCGCAGTCCCTTTTTGGCGGAAGAGCCTTCTAGAAAGACGAGGGTCTTATTTACTGAATTCAAGACCTACTATATGACTGCCGATAGCAAAGTGTTGGGGTAAGCATTCATGTTCTTTCAGATTACATTTTTTGATTTAATAGTATATGTTTCATGTTTAGTACTTGATACTTGATTAAGTTTTTGTTTTTTATCGTTACAGGCGCAACGTTGGTGTTGGTGTGGTAGTCGGTCCAAGTTTCTTCCAGAATTTCGTTGATCCCAATTTGGATCTAGATTTCGAGGTAATACTTAGTCTTTTACCTTTTTAACACAGTCGAGTTGGAAAAATTTCTACTTTAAACGTCATTCCTATCTAATACAGGCAATTGATGCGTACCTGGGCGTATTATAGAGCTGCCCAGAAGCAGCCAAAATACATTCCAGGTTCCAAAGTCTCAGGAAGATCCAGTTGGTGGATACTCATCTGTTCGTAAGTTCCAATCAAACTGTTATAGTAATTACTCATTTTTTAATGATCGTGAATACTGATCAGCAATTGTCGTAAACGTAGGAAACATGCGATAAAATTTGGAAAACAAAGCATGTTGGCGAGGAAGACGAGCTAAAATACTTACCGGGAAAGATGGAGATGTTCACGGTGGAACAGCTGGAGAGAGTTGCGCCCTATGTACGAGGGTCGAGGCCGAAGTGGAATTTTATTAAGCCATGGTGGGATGACATACAAGTGGTAAGTATTTAATACAAATGAGTTAGTATTCTTTTTATTTTTTTCAAGATCGGTGCAAGGTATCTAATTATTTTTGTCAAAATTTCAGGTCTGGATGGTACTGAACCTGGACGGTCATTGGGTTGCATGTTCTATAGATCTCGAAGAGCAGTGGATTTGCTTGGATGACAGCTTTAGGCATCGATACAATACTGAAATAATCCATCACCGTATCAGATAAACCCTCTCACTTTGTCGCATTCTGCCACGATTGTTGGAGTATTATGGCTTTTATGAGAAGGTATTGGTGCAGGGGCGTAGGATCCCACAGGGTATACCTGAGTTCGAAGTTGTGACATTACAACCGGACATGTGCTACAAGCAGGTGGACAACCACTCATGTGGGATTTGGTCGTTACTTGAAGTTGAGAGTTGGATGATAAAGGAGTGGCCAAGGAAGATACTTCAGACCCATAGGGGGATTAATGGCATCAGGAAGTAGATGGCCTTCGTTGTGTACACAAACTCCATAGACGGTGACACCATACCTCTCGATTTTTTTGAGTAGTAGAGTACTTGTTTGGTAGAACTACAACTTGTATTAAATCATCTTAAATTATATAAGTTAATTGTCCAATAACTCGATGAATCCTCTAAATTTAGGGTCGGATGAATCTTCAAAAACTTCAACAATTTTAGAGATGGTTGATTTCATGTCATATGAATAGATTCAAAAATGATATTTATTGCTCGTGCATAGGAAAAGTAAAAACAATTCTTCATGGTTGCAACCCTAATTTTAGTTAAACCTATTTTATTTAACGAAAATTCAACCTATTTTCGTTAAACCCTACTTTTAAGGCCTTAACGAAAATTATACCATACGTATAAGTTTCAGTTTCATTAAAGGTTTAACGAGAAAATAGGTTGAATGAATGGAATTTAAAAAAAAATTGTCCTAGACCTAATTTTCGTTAAACCCTAAACAATAAGGGTTTAACGAAACTTAAACATATATTCGTTAAACCCCAACAAAAAATAGGGTTTCACGAATATATGTTTAAGTTTCGTTAAACCCTTATTGTTTAGGGTTTAACGAAAATTGGGATCAATGCAATTTGTAATTTTTCATTTTTGTGAAAATTGAACAAATATTCGTTAAACTTTCAATTTGTTCACCTTACCGAAAATTTGGAATATTCGTTAAACATTCAATTACTTTATCTTATTTTGTGTCAGTTGCTTTTGCTTTTCAATCCCTGTACAAGTCAGAAATAGTCAGAAATTGTGGTGTTTTGGTATATATGTTATATTTTGTGGTAAAAAAGTAACTTGATATATTAAACATGGTACAGTGGGCTTGGGTCCCTATAATATATTAACTTCACTTTCTACAACATATGTATATACTCCATTAAGTCACTTCATACATCACAACAGTATACAAAACGTTTTGGTAACAATCTTACAAAACCATAACTAGACCTTTCAAAATTCACTAGTCTTCATCTGATGCTGATTTTCTGCATAACTTGAAGTAGTCATCCCAACTCCTCCCTCGTTACTTAGCCAATTCAAAGAGACCAGACACAAAAAACCAGCAACATAGCAGCAAAAGTAGATGGCCCACCTTCAACCCAAATCCAATCACATGAAGTAGATTCATAACCAATCAAATTAACAACAAATAGTACCAATTTCAGCTATCATATTGAACCCTATCTAATCTACCCCCCACAGTGCCGCTTTCAAATCCACAGTAAATGATCATCGCCAAAAGAATTATGAGAAATTGAATGGAAAATCAGTGATTGGGTATTTTTGATTTGAAGACACAAAGAACCCTAAATCTTAGGTGAACAAGAATCTGAAGAAGTTGATTTTTTACCCTGTCATAGCTGTCATTTTCATGTTCATTTTGAATTTCAGTTTTGATTAGTTAATTATGTCAGAGTCGTGTTTCCATTTCCATATATCGTTGAGTCTTGTTTTAGTAGTTCAGTGAAACGGTGTCATATGGTTTAATAGGAACTGTGTCATTTTGTTTGAGTCTTAGAACAGCTTTAAACGGCGTCGTTTGGTTCATGTTGTACATGTGATGAGTATATCATCATCACTCTCATGCACAACTAGGAATAACAGAATTCAGATCTAGTTTCTCTCTCTATATTTTCTCTCGAATCTTCTTTCTCATTCCATCCTACGAGTGCTCACCGAAATCTCGGTTGCATTTGTAACAAGTGGCCTTAGAGCCAATGTTGCACAATTGAGATAATGGCGGTGAAAAACCATGGGCAACACATTGATATTTTGGAGCAACAGGTGTCGGAATTATTGACAAGACAATCGGCGATTCTGCAAGCTCAAACGCAAGTAGAGGCTCGGATCGAATCCAAATTGGAAAACATAGGGGAGATGCTTAAGGCTCAGATCATTCATGTGTTGAAAGAGCAGCAACATACTTCGAACGAAAAAGGAAAGGAAACTACCAATCCTTATACTCCACTTATGTCTGGTGGATCCAGCTCTGGAAGTGGTATTCATGTCAATCGAGAAAGGAATGAAGCTGGAGTATTATCACTGTTGCCGATGAATCGAGCGAATGGAAACCAGAATCAATTTCTTAGCAAATTGCCGAGGCTTGAATTCCCCAAATTCAATGGTGATAATCCTCGTATATGGCTGAGGAAATGCTACAAGTACTTTTTTTACTATGATATGCCGGATTATGATAAGTTAAGCATGGTAGTTATGAATTTGGAAGGAGTAGCGGATAATTGGTTTGTTGAATTCGTAGATGAGATGAGGGATTTGTCTTGGGAAGAGTTTGCTAGGATGGTTATTGATCGATTTCTAAGTCCCTCAGGAGGAAGCCTAATAGCTCAATTCAACAAGCTAAGACAAACTGGGTCTGTGCAAACCTATATTAATAAATTTGAGGAGATGAAATCATTGATGAATGAACACAATAGAGGATTCACTAGTGAGTATTTCGTGGAGAGTTTTATTGGAAGACTGAATGAAGAGATTGAAAAATTGGTAGTTATTCAGAAACCTACAACTCTATTAGCTACCACACAATTAGCTATTCAACATGAAGATATAGTGCAACTGCTTCTTAAGGGCCAAAGAACTGTGTCTAAGTTCACTTCCAATCCATCAACTGTAGTTGGCGAGGTTGAAAGTGCTCAGTTGAAACCAAAAATTCCACCAATCAAAAGGCTAACCCCTGAAGAAATGAAGGCTAGAAGAGAGAAGAACTTTTGCTTTAACTGTGATGAAGTGTTCCACATTGGACATAAGTGTAAGAGGTTGTACTTAATTTTAGCAGGAGGAGATGATGATATTTATGTGGAAACTTTGGAACTAGAAGGGAATGAGGATGATTCAAGAGAACCACATGTCTCTCTTAATGTTGTTACTGGGCAAACTCATGCTGATACCATTAAGCTATTGGGTAAATCAGCTAATCAAGAGATAAGCATACTGTTGGATTCAGGAAGTACCCATAGTTTTTTAGATCCAATCACTGCTGAAAGGTTGGGCTGTGTGATAGAATACACTAACCCATTAACCGTAACTGTAGCTGATGGGAACAAGATTGAATGTAATTCTAAATGTCCACAGTTTGAATGGGAAATTGGGGAGTGCAGATTCAGTACACCTGTAAGGCTATTGAGGATGGGTGGATGTGATATGATGATTGGGGTTGATCTGCTAAGTCAATTTGGGCAGATCTTACTAGATTTCAAAGAGCACACAGTTCAATTCAATGTTAAAGGCAAGATGATTAAGTTGTAAGACATCCAACCAAGGCTTAAGTTGAATATGATTTCAGTTGAGCAAATGGGCAGAGAGGTAAAGAAGGATAGGCAGAGATCCCTGCACAAAAGTAAAGCTTGAAAACTCAGTCCTAAATATGCAGGTCTTTTTCAAATTATTACTAAGGTTGGAACAGCTGCCTACAGACTACTTCTTTCACCTACTGCCAAGATTCATCCTATTTTTCATGTTTCTGTTCTCAAGAAGAAGGTGGGTCCGATCACTGCAGTAGTTGACACTTTGCCGGAGTTTGATAGTGAAGAAAATGTGTTGTTGAAACCATTCAAGATTCTAGCTCGACAGTTGGTTAAACGGGGTAGTTCTCCAGCCACTTAGCTACTTGTCCGATGGCTCATTTACCTGACGAGGAGGCCACCTGGGAGTTCTATGAAGATATTAAGGCAAAGTACCCGGAGCTTTTGTTTTGAGGACAAGCCAAATCGAAGGGGGGAGTAATGTCATAGTTGTCATTTCCATGTTCATTTTGAATTTCAGTTTTGATTAGTTAATTGTGTCAGTCGTGTTTCCATTTCCATATATCGCTGAGTCTTGTTTTAATAGTTAAGTGAAACAGTGTCGTATGGTTTAGTAGGAACGTTGTCGTTTTGTTTGAGTCTCAGAACAGCCTTAAACGGCATCGTTTGGTTCACGTTGTACATGTGATGAGTATATCATCATCACTCTCATGCACAACTAGGAATAACAGAATTCAGATCTAGTTTCTCTCTTTATATTTTCTCTAGAATCTTCTTTCTCATTCCATCCTACGAGTGCTTGCCGGAATCTCGGTTGCATTCGTAACAGACCCTTGCAGTTTTAATTAGTATATCCATCAACCAAATGCTTAATCTAATTGGATAATTACAAAATACAAATAACTAAACAACTGATATTAATCCAAACCAAAATAAAGTAAATGCACGGTCATTTCAATAATCTCCAAACAAGGAACAACTAGAATATTACTCAATAATAGCAAATTTCCGAATTCCACATGATTTATAGGAAAAGTTATGCACTGGAAGAAAAAGAAGAAGAAGGTTGTGAAGAAGAGAGAAGGAGGGGGAGGCGCAGGCTAGGTTGCAGAGAAGAGAAAAAAAAGAAGTTTTTCTTTTTAAAATAGGTGGGTCGGATCGGGTTGAGGGCACGGATCCTAGAGTGCCGCTCATAAATAATGTGTAAAGTCGTAATTTCTTAGAAAGAAGTACTTTCTAGATTCAATTAATACTGCATATTTTTTGAACATTTTTCCATTGCATTTAAAAATATAAAATAAATAAATCAATGCAAACTGTAAATGAATGGACATATAATTAATATACTAATGTGTTCATTTTAGAAAGTATTAAAAATATTTACATCAGAAAGTATTAAAATATATAATTAATATTTACATTTTGGAAAGTATTAAAAATATACTAATCTTCATATTAATATTAATACATCAGATGCATGTCGTTTAAAAATATTTACACTTATTAATGAATTCGTCACTTTATTAGTTAGTATTAATACATCGTGATTAGATATACAAAATATTTGAATTGTTTTATTGTTGGTATATTCCTTAAAATCATCTAACATTATCTTTATCTTTATATATACTTTATACTAAAATGACACATATGTTAGTTACTAAGGCACTCAACAATGGGCAAACCGATCGAACAAAAGCAAAAATAAACAAGAAACAAGAAAATGTGACTTATAACAGATTTCTACACTATTACAAGAATACAGCAAGTTGAGTCGAGAAAAGACCCTCTTTCTTTAAGACGAGATACGCCCAGGGTAGTGCTCACTGGTCTGTGCGTATCGTCTTCCAAAGATAAAACGACTTCATCTCTAGAGAAGTAGCACCACAATCTTGAGAGCTCCGACGAACTCTTGGTGCTTGAGAACTGAGTTTTATGCAAGGATGAAAATAATGCAAGAGTTTGTATTTTTTTCGTATCCCAAAATAATGCATGATGACCCTATATATAGGTCTCCAACATGGGGTTACACCTGAAATTGATGGGAATTTATTGCCCAAAAACGGGTCTTTTAATGCAAGTTAACGGTTCGTTCAAAAATAAGAAACGGTCAAAAAATGTTCACGGCGCTGCATTCTACAACACGTTACTGCACCTGACGTGCTGTAGTAAGCCCACATTACTACATCTGGCGCTGTAAGCTGGGCACGAGCAGCAAGCACACGCGCATCAACCCGTCCTCGTTCTCATCGCTGCAACTTTTGCCTAAAAAGATAAATCGGATCGGGTAAAACCCGAGCCCCATCCGCCCAACGTCCAATTGCCAAGGACCAAGGTCTACGACCGAGGATAGGTTCGGGTCGGGCCGTACAGAGCCGAGCCCCGCATGCGCACGTGTGTTGCACAAGCATACTACTCTAATAGTATACTAATTATTAAGCCTGTTCTCATGACTTAATTTATACTTGCATTTTCAAGGTTCATTTTCCTATGTAGGATAGTTAAGCACTCCTCCCACACTCAAGACCTTTCATTCCCATTTCAAATGACCAACTTTGATGCTTAATTTCTCACTCACTAAAAATTGATTTTGAACGATTCAAAATGTCTCGATTATCTACTCCAAACATAGATTAATATTTTGGCATCCAATCCTTAAAATGATCAACTCTTAGCCACTTAACAATTCGTCAAAGTGGTGCCAACCACCATTACAGAGTTGTGACTCAGCACCCTCGAGGTGATTCATTTATGAGCGCCAATGATAGTACCCTAACTTCTCATACCATCTTGCATGCTTTAAAAGACGTGGTAATATCCACTGAAGGGGTAGGGTCTATCGAAGTTGCAGTTTTTCCACATCCGGAGTCCACTCGTATCTTAAACTGTCGAACAATGTCAGTGTCATCTTATGGAGTTCGATCTTAGTCGCCACCCAATGCCCATCCCAATTTAGGATAAAAAAGATTTGTTAACATATCAAATTTTATCCGAATATTGATATGAAACTTATGTCAAAATATTTAAATGAACAAATAATCAATACAAATTTTCTTGATACGTACCTTGTTCAGTGTATCCCACCAAGGCTTCACACCAACCCACCTTGGTCTATAACCATCAATATATGGAACAAGATAATCCAAATCCTCCGACTCAAACTGCTTATCATAATCTTCGATGTACCAACCATTTGGAGGATCTGTCACGTGCTTCTTCTTCCAAATCTCCTTTCATGTTTCCTGAAAATTAATCAAACACCAATAAGTATACATGTGACTTCAGTACTGATAAATAAATGATTTTTACTTACATTGAACATGCAATCTATAACTTGGACAAAACCCTTTAATGAGCAATCCACTTCAACCTTAAGAAATGTTGGACAGCTCTGCAGAAGTCTGAGATACGTGTCAATTACCTATAACAAAAATAATTTATATATGTCTTATAATAATTATTTATATAGGATGAGTGGTTTTAAAATACTGATTGGACAAATACCTTTTTATCCACTTCCTTGATCCATAAGTAAATTGAAGAAGTCAGGGCCAACTGGAAATCAAAACCAATGTTACGCATGTAAATAAAACACACACGCCAATTGTTATTAGGGAAAAATTTCAATCCAGGCATTTGAAGATAAATTATCAAATGAACAATATAAAACTTACATATCAGCATGTTCCCCAAGCTCCAACCATAATAAGAAATCCTCCATGTTATGATCTTTCCTTCTGCACCATGAAGTAGTGAATGGACTTCTTAAGAAATGATACCGATCTCTACGTCAAACTATGTGGATGTCGACACTCGTACTTGGGATGTCATGTCCAGTAGCACTAGAAGTCGTGCCCATATAATAATTGGGACCACCAATGTGAGTAGGATGTCTGGATACCGGTGGTGTATTCATCTCGACTGATGTACCACAATCACAATGTATCCCTTCTGCGTCAGAACTGCCCAATTGATGAGGAACAATAGTTGTGATCGGTTGCATGTCAGTGGGTTGATAACCAGAAGCTCGTTTATCGGTGGGCTCATAACCGAACTGCTGCAGATTAGTGGCCTGATAATCGGTGTGCTCGGATCAGTGGGTTGATGATCCGAACTATGTAAACCCTAGAAATGGTCACCATTCGGTTGATAACCACTATGATACTAATCAACTTCTGTCCAACTGATCATCACCAGTAGAGCAATAGAGAAATCGTAAAAGTGGTATGTGAAGGTCTGGTTCCCCTATTGCGGTGGAAGAGTGGTGGGGAGCTTGTCCATATATTGAGATCTACTTCACTAAAACTTAAACCCACTTGTCAACTTTCGTCTTTCCGATGTCGACTCCTAATACAAATTGTACAATATGAGAATCTTCACTATTTTAATAGAATCCTCCTGGCTTCGACGAAATTCCCCTTGAACAAATCGATGATGGAGATCTAAAACCGTCACGCACACGTATGCATCAACAACTCTGTGGTATCGGCTAGAGGGATCAAAATCAGAGTCACCAAATCGCAGACTGGTGATGAGCGCGAACTCCCTCCTCGAGAACTGACAAAGACGGTCTTGCCTAATGCGAACCATCTCTCATACTGGTCATTGCTGCTCCTACGGGGCACCTCATAAGATATGAGAACGTGCAGAAAAGTCTTGCATGACTCGGGATCAGCGAACCACAACAGGAAATGACGGAAACACATCGATCTAAATTGATTGAGCCAGTTCAGAAAAATTTATGACAAATCCGTCCTTATATCATCCAATATACTCATACATATGTATCTGTTAGTATAAGCCAACCGACCTTGACAACCCATTCGGACCCATAGACGATCCAACTAAAATATGTAAAAGAATTACTAATTAATACTTATATAACTACGTATGATTTATTTTGATATTTCAATTTATAATATATTTAGTTATAAATTCATGATATATAATTAATATTCATTAGTCCCCAAATTTCAAGATATTTTCCCATCCATTTTTTAATATATTAATTTCCAAATTTCATGCTAAATACATGAATTTAAGTTTTTTAATTAAATGTTCTAAATTATAATATTTTTGTAATACTTAAATTTATTTACACAATTTATATATGTCTAATTTAGTTCATTAATATATAACATTGGTTTTTTTATATAAATTAAATATTAATGAATTAAATATCAATACAACTAAGTACATATATTAGTAATTTAAGCTGATTTTTTTAACAACTAATTTTAAAAACCTAATTTAACACCTAATTAGTAACTAAGAACATATATTCGTTTATCACCTAATTTGTGCTAATTTTTTGATAACACGTAAAAGAAGCAAGAAAGAAGTACATAGATTAAGGAATTTCTCGTGTAGCGCCTTTATTACTGAAATTTTTGTTTATGCCTAATTCAGTGGACTTTTCGTGTAAGTTTATTCGTTCGATTTTTTGTGTAAGTCCTAACAATTTTGAATTTTTGTGTAAGTTTATGTTTTTTATAATTTTCGTGTAAGCATGCAAATTGTTGTTTTTCGTGTAATTATGTTTTTGGTAAATTTTCGTGTAAGAGCGAACTTGTCAATTTTCGTGTAAGGGCGTTTTGATCAATTTTTGTGTAAGCATGAACTTGAGTCAAATTTCGTGTAAACATACATAACTCCCTATAACTCAATTTTCGTGTAAGCATACATAATTCAAACAAAATGCACATTTCGAGCTTTGGCCTAAAATTCGTGTAAGCATACATAACTCCGAAAACATATGAAATCTAACTCAAATAAGATAAACCATATGAATCAAATCAAATCCGAAAATATGCCATTATTACACGAAAATTCCAAACATCACCCACAAACATACATGGAAGTTTAAAATTCAAATCAAATCCGAAAACATGCCATTATTACACGAAAATTCCTAACATCACCCACAACCATGGAAGTTTAAAATTCAAATAAAATCCGAAAACACTCCTTCAACGAAAATTCTAAACAATCACCCACAAACATGGATATCTTTCAACTAAATAAAACATTTTTATGCAAAATCAAAGTTGCTAACCTGTTCATGCCTGTGGCCGCCCAAATCCATAGATTTCAATTACAATTTTTTCACCTAAATCGCCCGAGCCCTATTTTCCCCCCTCCTATTGCTGTTGCACCTTTCCATGAAAATCTCTCAAATGTATGCTCTATCCGTCGCACCTTTCCACGAATTCCAGCCCTAATTTTGTGAAAAAGTTTTATGTGGCTTCTTACACGAAAAAATTGATTTGGGAAAAATAGTATTTCTCTTTATTTTATTAGACAAAAATTCCATTCTTCTTTAACCTAATGTGATTGATGTGTTAGTTGGACACCATTATGTCTCTTCAAACACAGTAAAAGTGGGGGCATAAATCTACTTTTCTCTAATTTGTAGTATTTTGGTAAGTTTATTATAACTAGTGGTAGAAATGGTATTTATTATATTTAATGTGGTAATTTGACATATATATATATATAATAACAATTACCCCTCAAAATAGAAATGATAAAATTTTCTCGCCCATTTCCACCTCCCAAAAGTAGAAAGACAATATTTATTATTTCATAGTTTATAAATTAAAAATTTATTATATTAGTTATATATATGGTAACAATATCATCTATGATAATGAATTTTTTTTTAGATTATAATGTATATATGGTATATGAATATTAATATGATCTCATCTAATAAATGTTTAATTATTGTTATAATCAAGATTAAAAAATATTTGTTGAATAAATTAAAATAATTATCAAATTTCAAGAATTCTAAATTATCAAAATAAAAAAATTATCAATAATTATCTCTAATGTTGTATCCCACACACACAAACACACACACACACACACACACACACACATATATATATATATATATATGTATATATAGATTTGTAACAAAAACGGGAAAAAAATCTAAATTTAAGTTGACTTACTATAATTTTATCCATATGCAAAAATGTGATCGAAATCATTTTATGATTTTTATTATACATAAAACTATAAATAGATTTATAAAATTTATAATTTTTTAATATATAGATATATATATATATATATATATATATATATATATATATATATGAATTTTTGTTGTTGTGTGGTCTTGATTTATTATATTCATGTACAAATACACTACAAATACATGTCAACTACAAGTTTGTAAGTCATTAATTTTTTGCTCGCCTTTTCAAGATAAAGAATCATTTTGATTTTTGTTACAATAACCATTATTTTGATGATTATAACTCATGTTTCTAATGATCTCAACATTATCAATGCATTCAAAAATGTTGTGAGAACTAAAATTTCGTTTCTTTAGATCACATGACATTCTTGCATACATAAATAAATGAAAAAGATGTTTATAGTTATGAGTACGTCTTCAAAGACAAGATGTAATTTTGCAATATTGTTTTGTTCAAATATTATATATCACCTCAATAAATATATAAATCAAGTTACTTAGCATAAATAATTGAACAACATAAATTAACTATTTCTATTTACTATTCGAAATAAATATTGAAAAACTATAATAAAAATCACATATTTTTTATTTGACAAGTATGTCATTTATTATACTCAAGTCTAATATATCTTCCATATAACTATACTAATCTAATTTCCACTTTCTAAAGTTGAAATACAAATATTTATTATTTTATAATTTATATATTAAAAATATTGGATATTGTATAATTTATGTATATATTCATGGTATGAAAATCCTTTTGTATATACATGAATATTGAGGAAAAAAAACATGATCATATTTGATATGTGATAAATTTAGCATGATTTATGTATATATGATAATAATATCATGCTAAAAATTCAAGAAAGTTGTGAATAACAATTTGTACCTTAATCTAAATCATTTTATATATCTACAAAAAAATTAGCAAAAAAATTATATCATTTTTTATGTAAGAACAAATAATGTTTCCTCCATGATTAAAAAGCAAATATAAATCTAAAATTTCATTATTATGGTAGCATGAAGTCCATCATTATATGAACAATGATAAAGTATTTTACTTTATGTTGTTATATAATTTCATGTTTTTAGATTTATCAAATTTTAAAATGTTTATCATCCAATATGATTTTTTAAGAGATTTTTTTTAAAATTTAAGGCATGTGGGAATAAATTATATAATTTTTTTAATGGTATCTTAAATTTAGAAATTTTATTTTGGAGTAATATACAATAATATCATTGTTATTACGCTCAATATGAATAATTGATTAAATATATATTTGCATGAGTTTGTTACCAGGTCACAAAAAATTAGTAAAGTAGTCAAACAAATGATGAAAATAAGAAATATTCAAAATTGATAAATTATATGGGTAGTGGATATCAAAAAATAACTTAAAAGAGCTATATTGTTTTTTACGATATACATTTTTATATCAAAAAAATATTAACACTTGAAATTTATTTGCTACATCATACAGTACCAAATGAGATTGAAATATTATTGAAATTTAATTATAATATACAATAATATCATCATTTTACACTCATTACAATGAATAAGGTATGAGCATATATTTGCATGATTTCTTTCCATTCTAACTGTGACAAAAAAAAAAATTAGTTCTAAAGTAGTCAGATAATGTATGATAAAAATTCGTAAATTAGATGGGTAGTAGATGAAATTGAAATAACTTTGAAAAACTAGATTATTTATTTTTCATGATCAACATAAAAAAACTACCGACACTTGAAATTTATTTGCTCATACATCACACGGGTACAAAATGAGATTAAAATATTTAAATTTAAATTAAACTCGAAATATTTAAATTTTATGATCGTGCGTCACACGAGTAATAAATTAGATCGAGATTGTCCCAAGTATTATTTTTCGTGTTCAACATTTTTATATCTATATATATAAATTGTAAAATTGATATGCCCGTTCATCGCAATGGACTTATACTCGTTTTATAAATCCCAAATTTGTTGAGCCCATCCAAAATTATGATGAATAAGTCCAATCCAAACAACCCCTTACTTATCCACGAATCCAAACATCCCCAAATACACATGCGCCCATAAAATCTGGGGTTTCAAACTCATCCCCAATTCCAAATTTCAAATTCTCATTTGAAAGCGGGAAGTGAAGAACAAAGCAACCTAAACGTTTCTCCTTCAGCCCACTCCACCTCTACCAGAAGATTATCAATGGAGAATGAGAAAAAAAATCAGGCGATGAGCCTCAACCAGCTCCACAATCGATTTCTTCTATCTGCGTCTCAAGCTAAGACCAACACCAAACCAGGTAAATTTTCACATTCAGATATACGTATGTAATTACACTTATGTTGATAGTTCTTTACGCGTTAGTTGATAATCGTGTTTTCTTGTCTATTTCGTTTTTTGTGGTTTGATTTTGGAAATTATAGTGGATGACACTGCCCAATCGAAGGTGGAGCTTGATAAGGAAATTGATGATGTTCCTCGATTCGATTTCGGCACTCCTTCTCCTCCTCCTAAAAGTATTTATTATTTATTTTTTTTGTCTTTTCCCTTTCTATAATTTCATTTGTCTAGGAAAATGATTTATCTTTTTTGTTTAAATTCAGATGGAGAAGATAATGTTGAAAGACCTGTGTCAAAGATTAATGATTCATCCCCTCAGCTATTCTCCGGCATTGCTGATTTTGATTCCCTGTCTTCCCCTCTTGGTATATATTCTGACATCTTTCATTACTTCATATATGTCCTTTTTATATTATAGCAATGTAGCTTTTGGGAATTATCCTTATTTGCAAATACATGAGCTGATTATTTACTTAACATTATTTTACTAACCAAATGAGATATAGAAATAAGTTTGTGTTTGAATTTTCGGCCTCCTACGTGGATCATTCCGTATTTACTATTGTGCATGTTTTCTTCCCTTACATGAATTTATAAAGGAATCAGACAATGGATCAAAGTCCAGCAATAATATTTATTGGAAAAGTTGATTCATAGCAATCTATTTGCTACTCTCTATATAGTGAATGTTTGTCAGTGTTTATTTTGGTTTTCTGCACTGCTGATGCATAATTTTGTAATTTCTTATTAAGCTGAATTAAACTCTTTTCTAATTCTTCTGACAATTGTACTGGAAGCCTCGGTATGGCCTGAGAGTAGCAATATTAGTGAAGAAGAGGGCAGTTCGTCTGAAAAAAGTCTTATTTCTCACTCAGGTGTATATTATGCCAATTCTTCAAGATATTGCATTTCCAATTTCTTATCGTATTCCTTGCTTTTCTGTTCCCTCGTATTAGTGCTTAAGAGTTATTTTACTTTCTTTCAAACATGGTTTCATTTCTTGGATGATACAGTTGCTGTGGGTGTTGGCCATGTTGCACTAGAGAGTAGTGAAATATCTGAAGAATTTAATGCTTCCAAGGAATCTTCATTATCTGGTCTGGCTGATTTTGATTCCAATATCCCAGGTATAAATGACTATTCTTGCATCCACCTTGGGATGAATAATGCTTCAACATATTTCATTTTCAGGGGATTTGAGTATGAAACAAATAATTTCAGGAGAAGACAAGCAAATGAAGGTGAGAATTGAAGGCAGGCGTCGCCTATGCAGAATTTCAAAGAATAGTGAAAATGAAGCTGGAGCAGGAGAAAAAGTTATAAGTGCTGAAGAGCTAACACTTGATGGCTTTTCTGATTCTGATTCTGAGTCTAATTCACCTCTTCCAGTGCATAAAACATGTCAGAGCAGTGGAAGTGAAATCAGGGATATACTGAATGATTTGAGCTCAAGGCTTGAAATTCTTTCCATTGAGAAGAAACGGGATCCAAAGAAAGCTGACATCATGGAGCAATTTCAAAAGCCACAGAAAAGTAAATTATATGATGTGACCATAGAAGAGGGAGTCTATGAGTATGAGGAGGCTGCTTCTACACATCTATCTTACCCTGATCTATCAGAAGACAAAATCGAGTCAAATGCTGAAGGTACAATTACCGATAAACATCAAAAGAAAAAAACTTATGGTGATGATGTTGTGGTTGGTTCTCGTGTT
The DNA here is from genome assembly GCA_946896805.1 of Scutellaria galericulata. Taxonomy (NCBI): domain Eukaryota; kingdom Viridiplantae; phylum Streptophyta; class Magnoliopsida; order Lamiales; family Lamiaceae; genus Scutellaria; species Scutellaria galericulata. The sequence goes on along the minus strand of OX335798.1, from coordinate 7,510,309 downwards.
GGTAAGACTGACAGTAATATGTATACATGTGAAGAAGTTATCAGTAAAGAGCTTATTAGACCACGTGCAAAATCAGGGTCTGCAAAAGGACAAGCTTACAATTACAGAAGAGAAGGGAAAGCTTGTGCTACCAACAAATATATGGCTTTAAGTGAACAACACACTGTTAAACAAGTGGGTAATCAAGGGAAGTTTATTGAGATATCTGATGAAGAGTCTGATGAAGTTGCTATCTTGGATAAACATGTAGATGACTTCACTTTGAGTGGCCTAAAGTGCACATACAAGTTACCTGGTAAAATAGCAAAAATGTTGTATCCTCATCAGCGAGAAGGACTAAAGTGGCTATGGTCTCTTCATTGTAAGGATAAGGGTGGTATATTGGGTGATGATATGGGCCTAGGCAAAACAATGCAGGTACAAGAATATACATTTGTTAATGATTGTATCCATATTTTCTGTAATGACCTTGTGTATGATTTTACCTCTCCAATTTCCATATCTTATTCAGATGTGTAGCTTTCTTGCTGGACTCTTCCACTCGAATTTGATTAAAAGGGTCTTGGTTGTTGCACCAAAAACGCTGTTAACCCATTGGACAAATGAACTATCAACAGTTGGGCTCTCAGTAAAGACAAGAGAGTATGACATTCTTTATTAATATACTTTCTTGATTGCTGTAACTTCTCATATTATTCTTATTGTTTGAAACTTTTCCTTTTTCTTTTTCATTATTTCGTACTTTCTTTTTTCCAGGTATTTTTCGACTTGCACTAAAACTCGTCACTATGAGCTCCAATATGTACTTCAGGTATTCTTTCCAAATCTCTTGATGCTTTACATTTGACAGAATTAGAAGGAACTACATATCTCGAAAATTCTACATGTTTTAAATAATAGGTTTGAATCTTAGATACTGGCAGTTTAGGATTCATTGCTTCTTTGTTCTTTTTAAATAAGCATACTAGTTCCTACAACAAATCTTTTATTTATTAGTAACTTTTGGCAGCAAAAAAACTAGAAATGCATAGATGTTTGGACTTACAAAGTTGAAATATAGTCCTCTACACAATTCCTTGTATCTGCAGTAATTTTACTTTGTTGCATGGAAAGTGCTGTTTATCTCTAGTCTTGATTTGACTGTGTTTATTCACAAGACAAACATAGACTTTGTTTATTCACAAGTCATTACATTACATTTTGATGTTGTGGTCACCTCACAAATATTTTGTTGAAGGATAAGTTACGAATTTTGAGCATGAGTTGGAATTTAAGACTTCAATTGATTTCGATAACTTTTATTTAACAACCAGAATTGTTTTAATATTTGACTTAGAATGTTTCTCCATTTTCTTTACTACAGGACAAAGGCATTCTTTTAACAACCTATGATATTGTGCGGAACAATGTGAAATCGTTATGTGGAGATTACCATCACAATGACGAAGGGGAAGAAGATGAAGTCACTTGGGATTATATGATTCTTGACGAGGTATGTTGTTTTCTATATTAATAGATTAATAAAATAAATGACATTTATTCTCTTGTTCTACGCAATATGACTTTTACTTTGAAAGCACATACTTGCTTATATTTTTATCAACTTTAAGGTTTTCTATGTATTAAAATTTTAGGGCCATCTTATAAAAAATCCGAGTACTCAAAGGGCAAAAAGTTTGCTTCAGATACCCTGTCGTCGTCGTGTCATTATCAGTGGCACTCCACTTCAGAACAATCTAAAGGTAGTTTGGTTCAACTTTTGACATTTTTAATTTGAATTTCAATATGTATTTCCTTTTCCATGTGAGAGGTGTTACAAAACTTAAACATTTTCTGAGATATCTACCTCTATCTCTTTCTGCTCTTATAATAGGAACTGTGGGCCTTATTCAATTTCTGCTGTCCTGAACTGCTTGGTGACAAGAAAGAGTAATCTGCTCACCCTGCTTTGAATCCTTAGTTTGCTGAGCTACTTTCTGATTCTTTGTCCTATAACTCATTTATCCAGGTTTAAGGAAAAATATGAGCACTTCATCAATCGAGGAAACGAGAAAAATGCCTCTGATAGGGAAAAGCGTATTGGTTCATCAGTTGCAAAGGTGACTGTTTGTAGTTAAATATATTCTGGTTGATTAAATGGCTTCTTTAATTGAGTTTATATATCCAATTGGATTAAAAGTTCAAAGTTTCTCTCATTATTTTTTCTTCTGTCATATATCTTCCATTTGCTGTTATTAATGCTTCAGTGTTGTAAAACTTATCGACATCTTTTTACATTGTTGAACCACTGATACTTTACCTTTTCTTGTATGATTCCATAATTGTTTTTCATTTCACCCTATTATGTTAATTTCCTTGAATCTTTTAGCCATAATATATTGATGCTTCTTTAGTTTAGACAAACTTGGGAATTCAACATTATTTTTGTTCTCCTGTTGTCTAAAAGAAAACCCAAGAGATGATTTATGACTTACCAAACAGATAGATGATCATATATGTGGCCTCTTCACTTGTTACCTATTTGTTTTAAGTGAGGCGCTTGAACACGTTACCAAAATAAGATTTAGTTTTGACCATGTTTTTTCATTTCAATTTTACCAAAATTTACCTCTGCTATTCTTTTATTGTTACACTGAAGTACGGTTGAGTTTATCTTGTCTCCATACACAAGAATCACCCTTTCATTTGAGCAGTAAGACAGTAGTCATTTCATGATTTATTTTTCATTTAGTATATGAGCTTTGTTGCCTCTCTAGTAACTGTGAATTAGCTTTATATTGACACTTCAACCACAATATAAGTCATTTTTGCTTTTAGCTTGCTTTTCAACATTGTTATTTATTCTTGAATTGTGTATTTAGCCTGAAACTCAATATCTTGTGCCATTTGTTTTATTTTGAAATTTTGCAAGGTTCACATAACTTGAATTAATTTCAACTGTTTATTATGTCTTGAAACTAAACAAATTACCCCTTAAAAAACTTAGTTGGAATGTGATTCATTTGTATGAGACCGGACATTTCTTTCTATGGGCAACAGTTAATTACTTGAAAGAATTGTATTATTGAAATTGGCTCTACGGATGGCCAATTGAACAATATTTTCTGTAAAAACTCCTGCTTATAATATGTCTCTTGAAACTAAGTGTATGCTGCATTTGTACTTCTTTTCAGGTACACACTTAATTAGAGTTGCTAAAGCTTTTAAATGTCTCGTTTGCTTGATTGAATAAAATCCTCAAATTGGCTTGCCAAATACAATTCATTGCCACATCTAATAGCATCTTATGTTGATAGGACCTTAGAGATTGCATTCAACCATATTTCTTGAGACGATTGAAGAGTGAAGTATTTCAGGATGATTCTACACTTTCCAAGAAAAATGAGATTATTGTATGGCTACGGCTAACTCAGTGTCAGGTAAATCAAACAATTTCTGTGTCATACTATTTTTGATGTCCTTTTTTGTTTTGTGAAAGTTTTATTGAAGAAATTATGTTCTTAATTCATGGCAGCGTCAACTTTATGAAGCATTCTTAAAAAGTGAAATTGTCCTATCAGCTTGTGATGGTTCACCTCTAGCTGCAATTACGGTAATATGCACAAAGCATTTACTTCATTTTTGTTTAAGCCTTTTCTCATCTTACTGATTTCTAATGTATCTTTAACATAATAACCATATTTATGGAGTGAGTTCTCATTTATTTAATTAATATATGCTTTTTCCTGCCAAGTTATAAAGTTTGTCCGAGTTTCCAGGTATTTCTTGATTTCTAACACATGAATGTGGGTATATTTTTGTAAACCATAGAGCTTTGTCATGCTGAAGGCTTAAAAATTGTTTAAACTTCAGGTTTTCCAATTTAGCTTCCAAACATCCCATGAAATATAAAATCTTGAACTTCACAACTGTGCAAGCAAGGGAAATACATAGTTGCAATGATCTTCCTTTCTGTTGGCACTATTTGTCTTTTCTACACTGATAGAATAAAGGGATTAAACCAATGAGAAGAATAAAAGAAAACAATTCAGAATTTGCCAACATGCAAAATCTGCCCAAGCAAAACGCCGTTCTTTTCCTTACTTAATTTTCTGCATAAACTCTCTTAACCCTCAATCAACAAGGTTAAATACTACTGCTAAGCTACTAATAAACCAATAAAAATCCAACACTGAATTAGAGAAATAACAAATAGCAACATAAATAATAAACTCAAATACTCCAGCAATGAACATCAATCTGCAACCCAGGACTCCCTCTCACTTCGTATAGACTATCAAACCATGTTTCGTATCATATATGACAATGCTGCCTGGGAAGCAAACAAAGGACAAGGCTGTATAATCTCCTTCAGTGGTCACCCTTGCACATAAATTAACCTGAGAACCAAACAGCTTAGCTCCTTCAGTTTGGCTTATGGTATATTTGTATAATATACCCTTCGATCAGTTCAAGAAATTGAATAGTGACCCTTGAGCTTTGTATTGAAATTAAATACTCCAAATTAACTGAAATATTGACAAAGCTATGTTATGAGTTTTGTGGATTGATTGACTGGCTTGTTCCATGATTAATGCTTTGGGTAAAAGGTTTAAAATGGTACATGAACCTTGGCATATTCTTTGAAAGGCTGTTTTTCATCTTATGGACTTCTTGCTTCTCCCGTTTCAGTACTCTTGCAGATAAGAAGAAATGATGAAGTACCTCTATCCCCCAAATCCCCATAGCCAGATTGGCATTACTTACAAAATGAGTGTTTTCCATGCTTATCTCTTTACTGTGAAAGAGAATTACACTAAATATCTTCATGGATGCAGATATAAGTATATGGCTCTACTGTATATTAATGGAATTCTGATGTTGACTTGCTTTGGTTGGAGTAATGGCTTAAAATTATTGATCTAGTGAAACTGTTTATGCTAGTACTTATATGAAATTCAAGAATTTATTGGGAATCCTACAAGATAATTAGTCCAACTAGGCAGGCAATCTTTGAAAAATACTTATCCCTCATACTGCTCTGTCCATGTCAAATTCTGTGTTTCAGAATTGTTGTTTCTTGTTTGAAAACAGATCCTGAAGAAAATATGTGATCATCCACTTCTTTTGACAAAAAGAGCTGCTGAAGATGTTCTAGAAGGCATGGATTCCACTGTGGGCCCAGAAGATCATCGTGTTGCTGAAAAATTGGCAATGCACATAGCAGATGTTGCTGAGAGATATGACATTGTTGAAAATCATGATATCTCTTGCAAAATCTCATTTATATTATCTTTACTGGTATGACCTTCAATGAACTACTTTATAATGATTCTATACTTGATAATAATATTTAACTATTGGTTGCAGGGCGATTTAGTTCCAAAGGGGCACAATGTGCTTATTTTTTCTCAAACTAGGAAGATGCTTAATCTTATTCAGGTTAGTCTGACTTCAGTTTTTTTGACATTCAGGTTAATCTTATTCATGATATGGTTCCATAAAACAACTGCATTTGTAGTTTGCACATTCTATTTCTTGCCAGCAGTAATTCTGCTTCTTGTTTGGTCTCTTTAAGTTTTAAAGGCAAAGTAAGTCACTAAAGCTGAATAACTTCTCCTTAAAACCCAGGAGTTAGGTGAATCCTTTGACAAGTGTCTTACTGCCTTTGTATATTTGCATGGTATAGATTTTTTCAAATGAAGACCAAATATCTAAGACTCTCAAGATGGAGTTGTAGGTGTTGGAAATGTGAAAGGGGCATTGTCATTAAAATTAGTGGTTGAGTATTAGTGATGTCTCACCATTACTTTTAGTGAGGGAATTTTGTGGAAAAGGTTTTAATTTGGAGAGTTATTTGGTACATCATGAAAAGACCATCAAAGTGATGTATTTGAGATAGAAAAAGAGCATGACTCATACTTACATAACTTGATTTTAATAACAGATTACCTTTCAGAATAGAAAGAAAACCAATGAGGCAGGACTTCTTCCATATAACAATATTTCCTGCATCATGTACTTATATTTATTATATTGCACAAGGTGTTTTGATTTTGAGTTGCTTTTTTGAAAAAAAATCAATACTTGTTTTTTCTCATGTTAAGTTGGAACCAGAAGCATGTAGACATTGTTCATATAGAATTTAAAGGCAGATGACATTTTTTGTTATTGTATATGTGTACTTAGGATCTCTCTTCCCTTTGGAACATATATAATTTAATCAATATAATTTCTTGCCTCTTCATAAGTACAAGTGACAATTCTTTTGACTTTAAGAAGTTCTTATCACAAAAGGAACAGGACAAATGACATTTTAATTCAGGCTATCATTTAATTTACTTCTGTAAAATGTGATAATTGAAGCTTGCAGGCCCTAATATTGGAAACTTTTGTCACAATGTTTTGTCAGTGGTAGTGATATTAGATTTTAATATTAGATGGCTGACGCTTTCATGAAGCATATAATCAAAGGCCTTCTTGAACGGCAAGGTTGTTAGTTTTCCAACATCTCCTATATTACTTCATGATTTATTCATGACATTAGTGGGGCTTAGTTTGTGACTAGGCACCTTTTGAATCTCTAGATATAAAACATAATTATACACTTTGGTCAATCATGTTGAAATAACAAGTTACTCTGGAAACAAGGTTTCAAAGTCATTATTGTACCAAAACATACTAAAGAATTTGAGTTTCCACAACTTAGCAGAGAAACAATTAAGTCTCTACCATGCTCTGGTGCTCAAGAGAAATTTGAGGCTCAAATAGAATGCATAATTTAATTGCAGCTTCCCTTCCATACATGATATCAATTCAACTAACAATTTTCCTTCTTTTTTTTTTTTTTTTTTTTCCAAAGTTTGACTATCATACTCTTGAGTTCTGAACACTTTTTTGTATTTATACATCTCATGTTTGCCATCACCACATTCATTTTAAACTTCTCTCTTGATTTGGTTGGAACTCATAGGTTTTCTAACTATATATTTCTACTCAGGAATCCTTGGTGTCCAATAACTATAAGTACATGCGGATAGATGGTACTACCAAAATCGCCGATAGAGCTAAAGTTGTCAAGGTTTGCTCTGTTAAATAAAAAAAATCAAAAACATTCTTATAAAGATGGCATTTCCTATATCTTGTGCCTTTTTTTTAAAGGATTTCCAAGAGGGTCGTGGAGCTCCAATTTTTCTCTTGACATCCCAAGTTGGTGGATTGGGCCTTACACTCACTAATGCAGATAGGGTAATTGTTGTCGATCCAGCATGGAATCCGAGGTGTGTTGCAAAAGTTTACCCTTTAGTTGAAATGCACTACTCTTTGTCATCTTATATTTCCAAATGTTATTTTCCTTGTCTCTTGGGTTCTACGTTTTTTCTCTTGGTAATTCACACCATAAATATAAAATATAAAATTAAAACAATCATCTTTATTTTAAAATCACTCTCTCAAAAAGAGAAGTAAATTTATAGTTGAAAAGTGAATACATATGTTCAGAGAATCATTAACTTCATTTACAACCTCTGCAGCACTGATAATCAGAGTGTGGATCGTGCATACCGGATTGGGCAGAAGAAGGATGTTATTGTGTACAGGTTAATGACATGTAGCACTGTTGAAGAGAAAATTTATAAAAAGCAGGTTGGTACATTTCTTTTTTCTCATGTTAATTATTTTTTATAAGGTGGCAACTTCCCGTCACTAATTTCGTAAATATTTTCTTCTGTAACACTAAAGTTGCTTTTATTATCAATCAATCCAATCTAGGCTCCTTATTGCATTCAAGATTTAATCAATTTGTACACCAAACCTTATAGTAGAGAATAGATATATAATTTGTAGTTATCTTACCCAAACTAAATGTGTTCTTTTAAAGACAATCAATGGCAAACTATCACTTGGTCTCTTTTGTTTTATGTCCATGTAATGCTCTCGCTTGAAATTATGTGAACGTAGTGTGTGGTTAGATGCCAGAATAGCATTTCACTTAGTTTGTGTTAGGATCGAAGGATTTGAAAATGGCAATAGCAAATCCATTGGTGATGTTTGGATTGATATGAACTCAAAATCCATCACCTCCGTCACTTTCATTTTGAATACACTCTAATATGAGTGGATTTGGAATCCATTCATTTCAAATCTTGTTGTTCAAATCACTCAATCCAAATACAACCTCTTAAGTTTTTTTTCCCAATTTAGCATATAGTGAGTTGGAGTTCTTGGTTTTAGTTTTATGCATTATTTATTGAAACTGTGATCCAGGTATTCAAAGGAGGATTGTTTAGAAGTGCAACAGAACACAAAGAACAGGTTCGCTATTTTAGCCAACAGGTATGTCTTGGAATGAATGAGAAAATATGTAATTTTATGCCATGCTCCGATCAGCATTCACTTTTTTTGGAGAGAAACATATTAGTATTTTTCATGGTAACGGTAACAAAAAGACATTGTTGTGCATTTAATCTCTCTTTCTTGAAGCCATTTTTGTGTTGTGCTTAAATTTTCAGGATCTCAAGGATCTCTTCAGTTTGCCCAAACATGGATTTGATGTTTCTCTGACTCAACAACAGTTGCTTGAAGAACATGATCATCAGCATATCATGTAAAGATTTGTTTATTATACTTCATTTTTTGACTAACACGTATTAGTTCATGTGGCCTTGAGCATTTATTGTTGAATATGTAATTTGTATCCAGGGAAGAATCTCTAAAAACCCATGTTGAGTTTCTTGAAACTCTCAACATAGCTGGAGTTAGCCAGCATAGTTTGCTCTTCTCCAAGGCAGCGCCTGTACAAGCAATTGAGATAGAGGAAGAACCTGCAAGGTGAATTTCGTATCAGATTCAAATTTTTGGGTATTATTTAGTCTTGTTATGCAGCCATGATTTCCTGATAAAACTGCCGCTTGCAAGTATCCTTTTAAGATTGGAAATGCTATCACTTTGCATATTGATACGGAAGTAGATTCTTACTCTTGTTTTTTCCATACAGGTTAAGAGGAACTACATTCATGGGGAATAGATATACACGACCATCACTCGAGGAAAATGTTGATGGGTATAGCTGTTGATAAAGAACACATTATCACTCTTCATCATCATTCATAAATAAAATTTCATTCGATAAAAGAATCGTTTATCTATGCAGAGCGCAATATGCGTTTAAACCCAAAGATGTAATGAAAGTGCAGAAGAATGCAAGCCCTGATGTGAGGGAATCTACAGAAGCTGAACTCAGAGAAAGAATTAATCGCTTATCTCAAATCTTCAATAATCAGGTATGCATAATTTGTGCCCGATGTATTTTGTTTAAATTATATGATTAGTGATGAGCTTAATGAATAAGTTTATTGGATATTTATGATCGTTATTCAGGTTGCAGTGTCTAGACTACCTGATAAAGGAGAGAAGATTCATAAGCAAATAGCCTCATTGAAGCTTTTGCTAGATCAGATGCAGATAGAAAATGGAAACAAGAATGACATAATTGAGTTGTAGTTTGCTGTTCCTGATTTTGTGAGTCTGAATCGTCAAGTTGTTTTGATGGTTAAAAGGTGAATCTCATATGCCATGATGATTTCCATGGCAAAAGGAAACACTTTTTTTTTTTTTTTTTTTTTTCCAATTTATTCACTGCATCAACCTGGAATTGATGCATCAGTTGACATTCTTATTGTTAAAAAAAAAAAAAAAAAAACAAATGTTTTGTGATGATTCTTATAAAAATCATTACATATGTTTATAATATAGCCTAGTGCTTCTCTTCTTCTTCTTCTTCTTCTTCACTCCCTACCTAGTCATCAAATAATTCTAACATGTTTCTAATTATATTTTGGTTTCTTGCTTAAAACTTAACAAAAAGTTAAATGAAAATGTTGGTCGTGGTATTAGAACATGTTAAATAATGTGAGTTACATCTACCATTGTGGACAGGACATAATTTATGTGTATCAACTGTTGAAATGTGAATAAGAGTGCTTTCATGATATATTTTGAATTAACCGTGTTACGCTGATAGAGTTGAATGGATCTTCCTCTATCTTGAAGGAAAGATGATTGAATTGAGAATTGCATTTTGAAAGCATTGGTTAAAAATCATTCTTTCCGAGTTTAGATAATTGATAATAACCAAGTTCTTGCTTTTATGAGAGAGAGAGAGAGATCCAAGCGTTGGTGGTAGGAGTATATCTTGGTGATCACCCACTAGCAAGAAGAAATATTAAAAAATTAGGAAACTTGATGTGCAATGGATTCATGAAAAACATCAACATGAAAAAAACTAACCCAGAATCTGAACAAAATAATCCCACACGTAGTGCTCCTTGGTTACCTTGATTATCACCATTATTACCTGGTGACTTTAGAGAGAGTCTTGGAGGTTTCTTTTTCTTTTTTTCTCATATTTGGGCTTTAGCCCATTAATGTTTCTTATCAGGCCCACTAACGTCATTTTATATAGAAATCGACCTAATCTTTAAATATAAATTTTAATTTCATTCTTTATATATGTGAAGTGAAAATGTGTACGTAGTGAAATGTTAAAATTAAGGATAGAATAATCTCTCTCTTTTCTTATTTCTTAACAAAATTGACTTATAATTTTAGTAAGACTCAATGTAGTGCATTTAATTAAGATACTAGTATTTGTTTTTTTGTTTTTTGAAATCAACAAAGAACACATTTTATTAGCAGCAAGAAGAACAAGAAGATCAATATTACTAGACTATATAGCATCATGCAGGATTTTGGAATCAACTTCAAATACAACCCTCCCTAAGTCCAAGAGAGTGCTTTCAAACAAGCTCAAAACTTGTCCTTTGATAAGACGACTAGGGCCGCAATAAAAGCTCATTCGTCATCTCTAAGGGCATCCGCATCAATATGTTTTTAGCACACCATTTTAGTGTGGGTCCCACATGCCAACACACTAATTAAAAACATTTACTTTTTAAAAACACACCCCTATATCAATTTAACACAAAGAGAGAGAATGCAAAATCACACAACATTAATGGATTTTTAGCACACCATTTTTGTGTGGGGGCCCACATGACAACACACTAATTAAAAACATCTACTTTTTAAAAACACACATCAACATCAATTTGTCACAAATTTACATCAATTTAACACAAATGCAATCATTACATGTGGGTCCCATTATCCACTAATTTTTATTCTATTATTTTTATCCACTAAAATACACACTCTTTCCAATCATTAGCTAATAATTACAAAGGGGACAAGAATGCTATTCTTACATCTTAACACATCCATACTTACACAAAAACACACACTTAAAAACATCCCCAAATTAGTTAACACCACACATGTTTTAATTAATAACACCTCAAAATGAATTGATATTTGTGCCCTATTAACACACACTAATTATATAAAAACACACTATATTAATTAACACACCTTTTGTTTTAATTAAAAACACCCACAAATGAATCAATGTGGGTGCCCTGAGAGCACAACCCAATCCCATCTCCTTCGTGTCAGAGTTACCTTTACAGATTTGGTATTGAGAAGCCCAGATCCCTCTCCAAGTAAAACTCGGATTCTTCCCCAACACCGGCATTCAAGAAATATTTGGCTTTAATCATTCTACAAACAGCTATAAACCGCCACCAAACTTCCCAAGCATCAAAAGATGCTTCTTTACGCACATAAAGTTTATCCCATTTCAACCAATTAATACCAAAATGAATTCATTATCCTCCGATTGATATTCAAAATTTTGCAAACATTATGGCTTTGCCCAAAAGCTTGCTCATAACTAGGGTGAACATGGATCTCGAAAATAACTCAACTGTAGATAAACTCAAACCTGAAATAATCTGAACCGATAAAGAACCGTTGATTATTTGACCTTATCTGAACTGAACAACTCCAATTAATTTTTGTGTCAAACTCGAATTGTACCGAACCGAATAGAACCGATTTTAAAGAAGTAACTATATATAAATTTTTATGTATCATTGAATTCATTTTTTTTTGCATTGTTATGTTGAATTAGGTACAAATTTGATTGAAATCTATTATTATTATTATTATTATTATTATTATTATTATTATTATTATTATTATTATTATTATTATTATTATTATTATTATTATTATAATTTTAAGACTTCATAGTATAAAATAACAATTAAATAATAAAATAAAATAATTTTAATGAATAATTTTGGGAGCACTTAAAATCTATTAACTACAATAGGTATTAATCAAATAATTGGTTTATAACTTATATAAAGTAATGCATAACATATTTTGAAAGATGAACTTTCTGATTACTACTTATGAGGTGTAGAACGAGAAGATTTCGAAGAATAAAATTTAAAGAAATATTTGTTTTCGAGAGGAGACCTACTCCAGTAATTTATCAAATTTAATTTATTAGATTATAACTTGTTTTAAGATATAAATTAAATAATGTTGTACGATATATTTGTTTATTTATTTTTTTGCATTTTGTTCCAATGAAAATTTATTTTAAATTATAAATATTTAAATCTCCGAAATCCGAATTGATCCGCTCCGTTTTCCCCGAATCCTTGAAGGAATCGAACCGAAGTAACGGAGCAATTCCGGAGATTTTTTTTTTCAAATTCTCCAAAAATTTCCAAACTTTGGAGCAATTCCGGAGATTTCTTTATCCCTGAATTGCTCCGAACCATGCTCACCCCTACGCATAACTGATAAGAATATTCTTCCGGAGTAGCGCGATAAAATATTAAGCAATCATCGGCAAACAAAAGGAAGTGTATGTATATATATCATGCCAATATTATAAAACGAATACCAAATTCAATAAACAGTAACATGTAATGAAAGTTTCAATAGACATTTCCTAATTCTTGTTACCAACATAATTAATTAGCTTATATTTACTTATATATGCTCAATTAATTAATACTATATATTACAGATATTAACTATCAATGTATAAACTTGGATTGGATGACAAAACAAGATATTTATGTTTCTAATGACTAATTCTTTTGCACGAACTTACCAAAATAAAAGATTAAAAATTATTTATATTTCTTATTTGCAAGATATTTAAAGTTTAAAACATCATACTTTGATATATTCATCCCATATACAAACAAAAGAAAAATCAATAATCTGAACAGCGTCTAGATTAATCTCTCATGTGATCTTCGTAAATAAATTCAAATTTATAAATTATATATTAATTACATGATTAAAAGAGTTAACTTGATTTACTACATCAATGGATGTAAATAAATATTTACCTTAATCTTTTTGGCCTTAACCACTTGAGCTTCTTTGTAGTTCTTCTCTAAATTATCTGGCTGCTATATAATTTGTTTAATTTATTGCTTCCAAATCCTATGATATACTTCATAGTTCATATTATGCAAATGACTTAAAGTATGAATGACTCTTTATGCTTGTCATGATGGAAGCCACCGCATATCTCCATTTTAATTTTTCTTTATGAATTAATTTTTATGTTACTAATTTTATCAACCACCAATATCTTTTCTTGCTATTGTTTAAGATAATGATGACCAAACGCTCATTTTCATCCTTACCTTTTTATTTTATTTTTATTCTTTCTTTTCTTTTCATTATACATACAAAATAGTTAATAAGTTTTGGAGAAGTCCTAACAACTAATAATAAATATAGAACATTATTGTATATCTAATTTCTCATGTTTATTTTATTTCCTACTGTTAACACATAAATTTAGGTATTTCAATTACTAATAATAAATAAACAAAACCATTATTTAACAAGTTAAATAATCAAATAAATAAAATGTAATATCAAATGCAAACCCAAGTACCACATAATAAACAATATGCAATTCATAAGATGCATGAATGCATGAACTATATTGTGTAGGAATCATGTCAAATAATAAGCATGTATTAAATGCACATAAACATGCATCAACACATAATCCCCAAGCCTAAGATCTACAATGATAAACTGAAATAGAGAAGAGACAATAACCATAAAACGGAAGCGTACCTGAATCCATCATCATTTCTTCAATTCTTGAAATTTGTCCTTTAGTTTACTCGAATCGGGCGAGAGCCTTCCAAAGGTTACAATGTTCTTATTTTGTTTCTTTCTGATGATGGTCTCAGAGAAAAGAAAAGCGTATCGTACCTTTGGGGATCACGACCCTTATATAGTTGAGATAAATCAACTAAACCCTATATTTATTATTGGGTCCCATCAACCAATAATAAATCACATAATTGTCTCTACACATGTATATAAGCCCATAACTTATATAACCCAATACCAATAAGTCCAATCTAAATTAGATCACTTTAATTGGACTTTAATTTTAGATAGCTAAACACATTTAATTAATAATAGTGACCCACTTTATGAATTTTATCCAACAATCTCCCACTTGGGTCACATATTATACGTGACAAATGTGTATACCTTATGAACGCTCAAATTTTGCTATCATACAAAAGGTAGCTATCATACAAAAGGTATTCCTCACAATTTAGTCCATTGACCATACTGATATAGAACTAAAGAAGCTTTTGCTACATTAAGCGCGACTAAACCCATCAGTAATCACATATACCAATATAATCAAATGATATAGATTAAGTTATGGATGCATAGCATGGAAATTGCATGTGATGTGATCTAAACATGTCTATTTCCAACTGGTCCTCCTTTATTGAGATCAAACTTTAACATAATTGTACAGAGTGCAATAAACTGAAAACTTTATTTCTGCAGAAAATATTCAAATACACAAAGTTGTGTCCAAAAGAAAACATAGAGCTAAATATGTATATAAACTCCCACTAAAACATGATATCCTCAAGTGACAAGACACCCATACTAGCTGTATGCTCATGGAAGAGCTTTGGTGTGACTCATTTAATAAGAGGATTTGCAATCATGGAGTTTGTCCCTATATGCTCTATCGAAATCTGACCACTATGTACCCTTTCTTTCACAACTAGGAACTTTATGTCAATATGTTTTGATTTAGACGAACTCCTATTATTGTTAGAATATAAGAATGCTGACTTGTTGTCACAGAATATCTTTAGCGGCCTTTCAATTCCACTCAAAATGCGCAGCCCCGTGATAAAATTTCGCAGCCATAATCCATGGTTAGATGCCTCATGACAAGCCACAAATTCCACCGCCATGGTGGATAAAGCTATTAGTGTTTGCTTAGCACTTTTCCATCAAATAGCTCCTCCAGCCAACAAAAAAATGTAGCCCGAAGTGGATCTTCTACTATCTTGGCATCCCGCAAAATCAGAATCAGAATACCCAATGATCTCCAACTGATTTGATTTCTTGTATGTGAGCATGTAATCTTTAGTTCTCTGTAAATATCTAAGAACCCTTTTGGCTGCTCTCTAGTGATCCACTCCAGAATTACTTAGATATCTCCCTAGCATCCCAACAATGAATGCTATATCCGGATGTGTGCAAACCTGAGCATACATAAGACTCCCCACAACTGACGCATAGGGGGACTTCTACATCTTCTTAATTTCAAGGTCATTCTTAGGGCATTGATTTAAACTGAATTTATATCCTTTAGCGACTGGGGTGTATTTTCGTTTGTTTCCATGCATGTCATACCTTAAGAGTACTTTTTCTATATAGTTCTTTTGTGATAATCCAAAAATATCATGAGAGCGATCTCGAAGTATCCGAATTCCTAATACAAAAGAAGCTTCCCCAAGATCTTTCATTTGAAAATTCATTGAAAGAAATTTCTTGGTTTCGTGCAAAATTTCCTTATTGTTAGCAGCAAGAAGTATGTCATTGACATATAAAACCAGAAATACATATTTACTCCCACTGAATTTGTGATACACACAATCTTTAATAGAATTTGACTCAAAACCAAATGAGGTAACTACTTGATGAAATTTATGGTACCACTGACGAGAAGCTTGCTTAAGACCGTAAATGGATTTATTTAATTTCAGACCATGTGTTTTGGATATCCAAACACAAAATTTTCCGGTTGCACCATATATATCGTTTCATCAATGTCACCATTTAGAAACACTGTTTTAACATCCATCTATTGTAACTCAAGGTCCAAATGTGCAACAAGAGCCATTATTGCCCTTAGAGAATCTTTCGATGAAACCGGAGAGAAAGTCTCTGTAAAATCAATGTCTTCATTTTGGGTAAAGCCTTTAGCTACAAGACGAGCCTTATACCTTTCCACATTACCTTCTGAATCCCGTTTGGTCTTAAATATCCATTTGCAACCAATCGGTTTCTTTCCTTCAGGTAATGGGACAAGATCCCAAACTTGATTGTCTTGCATAGACTTATACTCCTCATTCATGGCATCGATCCACCTTTGAGATTTAGAATCCTGCATGGCTTGTTGGAAGCTGATTGGATCATCTCCCAACAATCCTACAGTGTCCTCATGTTTCTGGAGATATACTATATAATCATCCGAAATAGTGTTTCTCCTATCTCTTGTGGATCTTCTTGCTGGCACTTGTTCTTGATAAAAAACAGCACCTAAATTAAAAACGATCAGGAGACAACTCCAGATGAATAATATATATGATCATATGAGTTTAAGGAAAGGTTGCAGATGATCTAAAAAGTTAATGTTAGACACATGAAGAATAAGACCAAGATCAATAAATGCACCCTGACAAGTTAGTACAATGGTCTTAAATGCTACGACAACCTTTTCAGAAGAACAACCACCTTTTTCAGAAGACTCAGGACAACAAACTACATGCATCATAAAAGTCTAAGAATGAACTACATTGTCAAGATTCAAATTCAAACCTCTCTAACGGCTGGAAATCAACTCTCTCATATAAATAGTGATCATCTCTCACTCACGAAGACTGGACTGATTCCTAACGAGCTAAACATCTTCCAGCAAGAGCCTCAAGTTCAATCTCTTTAAATTCATCAAGTTCTTCATTCTTAAAGACTCAACCATTCTTAAATATTCTTCATTATTCTTTCTAAGTGAGAAGATAGATTAGAAGAGAGAAAATATTTTTATATAGTTTGAGAATAGGATTGTCCCTCCTCGTGTTTGAGGAGTTTTACCCCATGTGTTTGGGAAAAGCATACCACAATGTTTGGGTGAAACTGTTGAGTTGTGGGAATAAAGTGTGTATTGTTCCCCTTTTAGGGAAATAAGTTGTAATAGTCAGTAGACTTGCTTAGTGGATTCCCAAGTCAAGGGAAGAGAGGACGCAACGTTACACCATCTTCAAACCTCTATAAATCATTGTATTCTTTACTTGCTTACATCTTTGCATATCTTTATTTGTCATCCAAGCATATTTGTCTATCTACCGTCTTTTTCGTTTTATATATGTCACCTCAATATTCACACATGTTATTTATATATATTATCTTTTGCAGTAGAAAGAGATATCATCCCTAATTTTTTTCTATATAATAAATAAAATTATTAATGTTTATTTACAAATGCAACTTATATAATTACATATAATAGTAAACTAGATTATACATATAAGACAAATTATAAATATATATTTTTAATATAATAGTATTTAAAATTACATATAATTTTTTTAACCCGTGCATTACGTGGACACCATGCTAGAAACTAGTGTGTGTATGTATACACTTTTTTTTAGGAAGCCCTATATAAGATGTTGTTGGTCCCAAGTGGTTCAGAGGTTTAGAGGGGGTGAATGGACCTCTATCGATTTTTCTTTTGAAATTTTTTATGAACTTTCGGCACTGTATTCTATCACAAAATACAACACTGAATGTAGTACAGTAAGTTGGGTGAGATTGCTGTTCAGCTTACTGTATCAGAGTTCTGTATGCAGCGGAAGTAAATATGATAGAGTTTCTTTTGAAAAAAGTTTTCTCAAATATGTTTTTTTTTCCAAACTTGAGTGCAGGATGATAAGATCTAAGATGCACAAATATGGTAAGAACAGAAAATAAACATAGATGGCTTATAGTGGTTTGAAGGTGGTGTAATCCTTCTACGCCCACTCTACTCCTACTTTGAGGAGGAACTTTGTTAGGTAAGATTGAATTATAAGACTCATCCTAACAATCTATTACCCAAACAAGATTTTCACCTATAAGAATTCAGCTTCCACACAGGTTGCTCGAATCCATAAGCTGACCCACACAGGATCCAACTAACTCACACAGAGTTACTATCTTAATAACTTAAGACAAACACTCAGCAAGGATCTAAATCATATCAACTAAGGACACCACTAAAACAACCTAAGTACATAACATAAAAGTTAAAAGTATATATAAGGTTTTCTTCAATTGATACTTGAAGCAGCCTTAATAACTCTAGAGCTCGAAGACTCGAAGGCTTGACTGCTTCACTAGGAGGTTGAGTGACTGAAAACTTAGAGAGTAAGATGCTTGAGTACTTGCTCTTGAGAGAAGGAATTTTGAGTATTAGTATTTCAGTAAATTCTTCAGTCATCTCTTCCTCTATTTATAGATGTAAGAAATATGCCCGTGAAGAGAGACATACTTCGTTTGAATTTGAATTTCCCTTGATTGTCCTTGATCTTGCATTCAATGTCTTTGAAAATTTGGGAATGAATTCCTTGTCTTATTCTGCAGTTCATTTAAGACGATTGCTTTGCCCTTCAGGGTTGTTGCAATCTATCGGTTCACGTGTCGGCTGGACACTGGTTCTTTGTATAATTCGATTACTTGTCTTTACTGATTATATTTGATAAGATGTATTCTTGTATTGCAGTGATCTTCCTCATACAACATTGTTGTGCGTGCTGTCTCTTCCTGCTTCTAATTTTGGAATGTTGCGCCAGCTTACTGCATCCTGAAACTATAGTGAAACTTTATGTTCGCCTTATTTTGGAATGTTGCGCTAGTTTACTGCATCCTGAAACTGTAGTGAAACTTTCTGTTCACCTTACTGTATTCCTGCTAGCTGCTTGTTGTATCACCCTACTTACTGTATGTAGTGTCCGATAGGACTTTTTTGCTGTATCCGTCTGCTACAAGGAACCTTCTTCTTACTGATTTCCGAGTTTTCTCCATACTTCAACTCCATAAATTAGTTTTGTTGTTTTCATTTTCTTGAAAACTAATTTGAATTTCCACTTAAACAACGTGAAAAAATGGGGTACTCTAAATTCCTATTACTATACTGTTTTGTCTCATCAAAATTTAAATATAAATATCCTAACAAGAGTAACACTTCTGTACACCGGTTGCACAGAAGTGAAATTCGTGCAATCCATACCTTTATGTTATAAATGTAATACCTTTATGCATATTCATTTTAAAAGGTACGAATATTTGTACATAAATGTACTACATTTATAACATAAATGTATGGATTACACAAATTTCACTTCTGTGCAACTGGTGCACAAAAGTTTTTGTGTCCTAACAAATTTTAAATTTATATATTTTTCTTCATTTATTTTTGGGAGAGGTCATTTAGTCCTTAAAAATCAAATAAAAAAGGTAGTATTATTATTCATATTTTTTTGGAAAGGTCATCTAATCCTATTACATTTCGTTCGTTCTCCACGAAGGTAAGAATATTATATAGGTAAACTATATATATATATATATATATATTATTTTTTGATGAAATGTTATATATATATATATATATATATATATATATTTGAATTTATATTTATTTCATTTTACTTTAAAAAGATCATCTAGTCCTTGGAAAATCAAATAAAAAATTGAGAATTAATCTTTTGTGCGATCATGATTCATGAGATGAAATCACTTAATGTAATTTTTGATTTGAAATTCATTTAAAAGATTTAAATGTACCCTCTTAACTTAGTAATAAAATAAAATGAATTTGGTACGTCTAAAAAAGAGTGATCTACAAGATAGTTACATCCAAGTATTTGATAAAGATTGAAAGACAAAACCTTTATTTTCATTACTTTTTTCATATTATTATGATAATTTACAAGGGAAAAGCTTGATTTAATGAGTTACTCTACAATTTGGCATTTCAGCTCAAGTATAAAAATAGGGTGAGGCCAAAAATACAACACCAAATGTTAATGCCACAACACCCTATTAGTGTATTGATATAGGACTTACACATTAATAGAGTATTCTGCTTTAGCACTTAATGTTGTGCCTTTACAACACCCTAAAAATATTTCCAAAAACTAGCTTATACATTATTGAGTGGTTTACTACATTTGTTCGGTGACGTCATCACATCAACATCGTAACCCCGCCACGTTGTTTCTTCTGCAGCTGCTTTCGGTTTCGCGATTGTACTTTCCTTTCTTTTTAATTAATTGTCTCAGATCCCCTCCATAGTACGTGTTTTTCTGCAAGAATTTTGAGAAACCCTTTTGTGCTGTGATATTAAGGAGTTGAATTTGGAGCAATGGTGTTTGGTGTAAGTGAAAGTGAGAGTGGCAGAAACAGGAAATTGTTGCTAGGGATTGGATTCTTCGTGCAGGGGATGAGATGCTTTCCATGGATGGGTGTGATGTTCTTCCTTAAAGATGGGTTAAAAGTGGAGCCATCTACGCTTCAGATCCTTCAAAACTCCTCCAATTTGCCTATGGTCGCTAAGCCCTTGTATGGCATACTCTCCGATTCATTCTACATCTTTGGCCAACACCGTGTTCCATACATAGCCCTTGGAGGTATCTAACTCTCTCCATCGATTACTTCTCTGTTAGAATCATCTGTTTTTCAATTTGTTGCTATATTTGCTTTGAATTGTTGAATTTTACTTAGTGAAGTTACTTTCATATGCTCGGTTTGGCTTGGTAGAACGTACACTAATAAGGACATTTTTTGAATTCGTGATCTATTGAAGGTAGGATGTTATAATGTGTGTATGGTTATTTGAGATGAAGAGAATAGTTAAGAGCAAAAGGTTTGTTGTAGGTTAGTGGTTAGATGCTCGTGCTCATACAAGTATTCAGTTTTATAATAACTCTATGACACTTCAGTAATGTCTGTAATGTTATAAAGAGTTTCCTTGCTATTCAAAGGGGATTATACAGATTTTTGTCGTTCAAATCTTCGATACTTTACTAAAACACAATGTTATATGTGGTTTCATTGATCAATTTTATTCCATCTTTTTTAAATTGGACTTTGTGTACTCATTGATATTTGATTAACCTTTAATCTCATGTATTATATGAAACTCTTCTCTGCATAAGAAGCATCTGTGCTCAACATTGCAGTCAAATACCATTAGCACTTCTTTTGGCAGATAAGTCTGTTCATGATGGGTCTTAGTTTTTTGATATCTGTATGTGTGGGTGCATCCGAATGGTGATTCGGACTTTCCCCAAAATATAGACTAGAATGTCGTGGGAAGAATGACAATTTTCTGTGGATATTCGAACATCAATGGCTGGTGTCTTTTTTAGTCAAATCTTATGTAACTTATATTTGTTCTGATATGGGAATGCTGATATGGATCTTTGTTTTTCTAACTGAAAATTGTGAATATTTTGCAGCGTTTCTACAAGCAGTATCATGGATAACCATTGCAATCTTTGCGAAATCAGGCATCTCATTCTTGTCAATCACATTTTACCTCCTCCTCGGGAATTTGGGAGCTTCTATAGCTGAGGTTGCCAATGATGCCATGGTGGCTGAGACTGCAAAACAACCCACTTCTACCAAAAAATCCAAATCATCATCATCTGGTGAACTACAGTCATTCGTTTGGATGGCCTCGTCGATTGGTGGAGTCTTGGGAAATCTAGTTGGTGGTATTTCTATCGATAAGTGCTCACCACAAATGATCTTTTTCATCTATGGCGTTCTTCTTTCTTTGCAGTTCTTAGTGACAGCATTAATTCATGAGAGCTCTCTAGACCTACCAAAAAGTCTATCCCACGTAGGTTTCAGGAAGCAAGTCTCCGATCTCTTGGTTGCTCTCAAGAAACCAGAAATCCTTTACTCGATAACATGGTTTGCATTTTCGTACGCAGTTATCCCAATCCTAACAGGCACCATGTTTTACTACCAAACCCAACATTTAAAACTCGAATCATCAGTGCTCGGGATATCAAAGGTATTTGGCCAAGCAGCCATGCTGCTATGGGGCGTTGTGTACAATCGCCATCTCAAGTCAATTTCATCAAGGAAATTAATTGTAGCTGTTCAGATATGCATGTTCGTTTTCATGATATCAGACTATCTATTTGTGAAGGGGGTTTATAAGGGTCTCGGCCTTCCAGATTCCATATATGTTGTTGTTTTCTCGGGTTTGCTCGAGGTTCTCTTCTTCTTCAAGATCCTACCATTCAGTGTTTTAATGGCAAAGCTTTGTCCACCTGGTTGTGAGGGCTCTGTGATGGCATTTGCCATGTCAGCTATCGCACTTTCATTTATAGTGAGTGGCTACCTCGGTGTTGCCCTTGCATCCTTCACTGGGATAAACGGAGATGATTTTTCGGGCCTCCCACGGGCCCTTTTGGTACAAGCAGCATGTACACTTTTGCCTATCTTCTGGGCTTCATGTGTTCCCGAAGATGGGAAGCCCAAAGCTAAGACGAAGGAGAACTAGATGCTGATCATAAAGGCCATGCTCGATTGTTTCTTTGGTATGTAGAGCTGTGGCAATTCGGGTATAGAGTTTCGATTGAATATAGTATATAGACTCTCACACTCTACGACTATATATAATGTGATGGAGTTAACAGCTATAATCTGTTCTGAAGAAGATTTTTTCTGCTGTAAAGATTCATGCTTGTATGTATATCTTACGATAAATACTATATTTGGTATGGTTGCTATATTTGGTGTAGCATCATTAAAGCCCCAATATTTATTCTTTTTCGGTGGAAACAACAAATTTTGGTTGGAGAAAGGAACACATTAGCCCTCTCCTGTCTTCCATCATCATAGTTACATTCAACTTTAGGGCATTCACAATGGTTGTTTTAAAAGGGTATTAATTAACTTCTTATATTAATTAATATTATACTAACTATTTTGTTGCATTAATAATTGTGGAATCCACACAAAATTCATTCACTTAACAATTAATTTGAGAAAATAGTAGGCAGGGTTGGCGGTGAACACTGATATGCGAGAACAACCTTTCCTCCTTTTCTTTCCTTTGTTCTTTTTTTTTTCTTCACCTTTTCAGTTATCTTTTTTCCTTTTTATTTTATTTTATTGTAATTGTGCATTTTTAATAATTCATTATTTTGAATTGTTAAAAAAATATAAATGTATTTAATTGGTGTAAATTTTAAAAAGAGGGTTGGTGAGTTATGGTTTAAACAAATGTTAAAAACAGTTGCTAAGATGCAAAAGGAGTGAATGAGTGAAGAAGCATCATAATCTTACATTAGCATAGTAGAAACAAAGTAAAGATGATGAAGAGAGAAATCAAACAAAAGTATGTTGTTGGAAGTGAATGAGAGTGACATTATACTCCACAGTGGCATCCCCTGTTTTGGGATCAAACCATTTAGTGTGAGCCAATGCATATCCCCTGGCTAGTCTAAACACCCCACTCCCTCCCACTATCCCCATTTCCCTCTCATCATC
Source organism: Scutellaria galericulata (assembly GCA_946896805.1). NCBI lineage: Eukaryota > Viridiplantae > Streptophyta > Magnoliopsida > Lamiales > Lamiaceae > Scutellaria > Scutellaria galericulata. The sequence goes on along the minus strand of OX335798.1, from coordinate 7,486,783 downwards.
CATCACATGGTTCCTCCCAACCATGCTTATGCTGCTCCCGTTGTACTTCCCATCTACGAACGCAAAAGTTACAACCATCAAAAACGCCATGTCGTTCTGAGATGCTATCGAGTACATTCCTTGTGCTCTTCCAATGACCTTGGAATCCCGATCAACCTCTTCCGTCAATGCATCGTCTATCATGAATGTTGTCCCAAACCCAATTCCCTCTCCTATTATCTTCACTGCCGTGGGGTTCTTGCCGCCTAGGCGGTCCTGGAAGTAGAAGTGGAGGTGCGTCGTTGTTGTCGTTTCGGATAAGGGGATTGAGAAGGAGAGAGACATGAAGTTGAAGATGAAGAGAAGAAAAGTATAATAAGAAGCCATTTTGAGATTGTTTGAAGAAATGGAGGGCAAGTAAGTAGTTTTATAAAGAGGTTGCTTTTGCTTTTGCTCTATTTCATTGATGATGTTCCTTTTGAAGGTAAACCATTATTGCCTCATTTGCATGCCATTTGATGCGCGTGGATTTGGTATACATAATGTCATTTATGACCCCCAGGTTAGGTGAAATATATTGCAGTCTGTAATCGATCGAATCCAACAGGGCAATTATTATTCAAACTTATCTCATTGTGAAGACAAATAATTGATTCACCGTGAATGGTGAGATGTGATTTCCACTATATATAAAAGATGGAGTACAACACTGTTTACATGGAAAGAATATCAAGTTACAACAATAAAAGAGATATATAAGGAATACAATTATACAAATATCTCTAGTCAAATATATCAGCTATTACCCCCCTCAAGTGAAGTGTGGGGTTGACCACAACACGAAGCTTGGATTGAATAAACTCATACAGAGGACGGGGTAGACTTTTGGTGAAGATATCAGCTAATTGAAGATTCGATGGCACATGTTTAGTGTCCAAAAGTCAACTAGAGACGAGCTCTCGAATGAAATGACAATTGATGTCAATGTGTTCCGCACGCTTGTGAGCTATGGGATTCTGGCTCAAGAAAAGTGCACTTTTGTTGTCACAGAGAAGGACGGGTCGTGTGTTGGGCATAGCTCTCAACTCTTTCAACATCTGTGTGAGCCACACGACCTCTTGGGCAGTATTTGCCATGGCACGGTATTCTGACTCACAGCTAGAACGTGCGACTGTGGGCTGCTTCTTGGCACTCCAAGATACTAAATTTCCGCCAAGAAATATGGAATAGCCGTAAGTTGATCGGCGGGTTTCAATACAACGAGCCCAATCGGCATCTAAGTACGCCACGATATCCAAACTCGGAGATCGAGTGAAGGAAAGCCCAAAATGCAAAGTACCTTTGACGTAACGCATGATGCGCTTAACTGCCAGAAAGTGATTTTCAGACGGCTGTTGAAGAAATTGGCTAACATGATTAACGACATAGGAGATATCAGGCCGTGTAATTGTCAGGTACTGTAGGGCGCCGACGAGGGAGCGAAACAGTGTTGGATCCTTATAACGGTCACCAAAGCTGACCAAGGATTCTCCAGGTGGTAGAGGAGTGGAAATCGGCTTGGAGTCAATGAGTTCAGCACGTTTGAGAATGTCATAGGCATATTTAGTTTGACCCACAAAGATGCCATTATGTGTGTGAGAAACCTCGAGTCCAAGAAAGTAATTCAAACGACCAAGGTCTTTGATAGCAAACTCCTGGTGCACACGTTTAATAAAACGTTGCAAGAGAATCTCATTGCTTCCTGTGACAATAATATCGTCAACGTACAAAAGAAGAAAGATAGAACAGTTAGTACGATGAAGATAGAATAATGCAGAGCGGCTACGAATAAAACCTATAGAAAGTAAAAAAGAGCTAAAACGGTCGAACCAAGCACGTGGTGCTTGGCGAAGCCCATAAAGAGCTTTCTATAACTTACAGACATGTTGAGGAAAACGAAGATCAACAAACTCGGGGGGTTGAGCCATAAAAACTGGTTTGTCAAGAATGCCATGAAGAAAAGCATTCTTAACATCCAGTTGATGTAATGGCCAACCTCGATGAACAGCAAGAGCTAGGACAACTCGAACGGTGGAAGCTCGAACGACTGGGCTAAAGGTGTGAGTGAAGTCAAAGCCGGGTATTTGAGTGAAGCCTTGCGCAACTAAACAGCTTTATAGCGATCGATTGTGCCATTAGAGTTATATTTGGTGCGAAACACCCATTTAGAGCCGACAATATTCTCGTCATTTGGCGGCGGAACAAGTTCCCAAGTCTTGTTTAGGCGCAAGACATCCATCTCTTCCTGCATAGCAGCCAGCCAATGGGGTGACTTTGCGGCGCTTTTGAATCCTTTAGGTTCTGCAGAGACAGACAGAGCAGTGAGTAAATTAGTAGATGCAAGATCAACAAAATGTCGAGGTTTAAAAATTCCAGATTTGGCGCGGGTTTGCATTGGATGTGTGGATGCAATAACCGGCGGCCGAGGTGGCATAGGCGCCATAGGAGGAGGAGATGCAGGAGGCGATGCCTCGGGTGTAGGAGCAGCTTGTTCGGGCGGCATTTGCATAGGAGGTATGGCAGGGCAGTGAGCCGGATGATCATTGGAGGCACACAATTTGCATGGCAAAGGCCCAAGAGGAGTGAGATCGACCGATTGGGATGGAGAAGGCTCGGTCGAGGATGCCTCAGTTTGAGAAGTGTCCTGGGAAACCAAAAACATTGTGTAATCAAGATTAGTAGGGGAAGAAGTAGAATTAGAGGAAGAGAACGGAAAAATGGACTCGTCGAATTGTGCATGACGAGTGATGTAGATGCGATTTGTTGAAGGGTCAAGACATCGGAACCCTTTATGACTGCTACTATAGCCGAGAAAAATGCATGGGAGACTTCTTGGGGCTAGCTTATGGGGAGCATAATTTCTGACATAAGGGAAGACCCTGCAACCAAAAACCTTGAAAATGCCGTAATGAGGAACAGAGTGAAATAGAGTTTCAAAAGGTGACTTGTTAAGTAAGACTGGTATAGGCAAACGATTAATTAAAAAAACAGCCGTAGCAAAGGCATGAAACCAATATTCAGTCGGCACATGAGCATGAAAAAGAAGTGATAAACCAGTTTCAGTTATATACCGATGTTTGCGTTCAGCCCAACCGTTTTGCTGGGGAGTATATGGGCATGAAAAATGATGAAATATCCCTTTAGAATCAAAGAAGGCTTTTACATGAGTATTGGTAAATTCAGTACCACCATCACTCTGAAATATTTTAATATTCGTACCGAATTGATTGGACACAAAAGCATGAAAGCGTATTAAAATATCATAGAATTCATTTTTAGCATGCATGGGATAAATCCAAGAGAATCTAGAAAAATCGTCCACAAATATGGCATAATACTTAAAGCCATCCACAGAAGTAACAGGGGCTGGTCCCCAGAGATCACAATGCACAAGATCAAGCACATTCAGAGAACGTTTGTCATTCAAATTAAAAGGTAACTTTTTGCTTTTAGCAAGTTGACAAGAAGAGCAAACAGTCGGCTTAGGCAATAAAGAGGTAACAGTCAAATGTCCCAATTTTTTAAGCAACTGAATAACAGAAATAGGTGCATGTCCCAAACGGGAGTGCCAAAGTTCATAAGAAGAGTTCAAATTATTAGAATCTAAAGATGCAGCAAAGGCAGATGTGGCATGGTCCAGAATGTATAGACCATCTCTACAGCGTCCCCTTGCGAGGACATCTCTTGTCTGGCGATTCTGAACAATAAAAGAACTATTAGTGAAAACAACATCAACAGAAAAATCTCGAGTAAGCTTACTAATTGAGAGCAAATTTTTAGTGATTTGAGGAACTACTAAAACATCTCGTAGAGGTAATTTATTAAGAATTCGAGAACCAGAATGAGTAATTGGAAGATGAGCACCGTTACCTACGGTGACAACAGAATTACCAGAGTATGGCTCGAAAGCATCAAGATTGGCGGAAGAGGATGTCATGTGCGCAGACGGACCGGTGTCCACATACCAATCGGACTGTGGTTCAGCGGCGACAGTGCACTGAGCAGCGAAGCTATCAGCCAAATTAGCAGATGGAGCCGAGGAGACTTGTAGCGATCGGGGCAGACATCCGCATAGTGATCACGGCGGCAAATCTGGCAGCGGGGTGTGTATTGCCGACAATTGTTGCCGAGCCTATTCTCGGATGAAGACTGACCAGTCTGCCCACGTCCAGTCTAACCACGACCTGTCTGTCCGGCTTGACCACGACCACGGTTCGAGTGCTGTGACGAGCGACCACGAGTGGAGCTATTCCGAGACGCAGCAAAAGCGACCTGAGAAGGGCTGGACTCATTACCATCAGCAAGGTTGTGACGAATTTCATGGTCCCGAGCTTGAGAGACTAAATCTCGAAAATTCAGGATGGAGGAGAGAGCCAATTGAATGTTAGTGAAAATCTTGAACTGAGAACCGAGCCCCCGCAGAAACCAGTGGGTCTTGTCAACTTCAGACACCTTCTCGCCGATTGCGTTTAATTGATTGACGAGGCCATTGAACTTTCGGCTGTACTCCAGCACCGAAGCAGACCCTCGCTTCAAAAATTACAGTTCATCGCGCAACTGATCTGCGCGTGATTGGGTGGAGGGGCAGAAAACTTGTTCAAGAGTATGCCAAACATCGAAGGCGATGGAGAGACCAAGGACTTCAGAGAGGGATTCTTCAGTCAGCGATGATAAGAGAAGACTTAAGGCACGATCGTGCCGTGTGATCCACGTAGCATGCGCAGGGTTTGGAGTGGCATTGCCGCCATCGGTAGCAGTAGTTTCGGAGGGTTCTGGTTCGCTACCATCGACAATGGAAAGAAGAGAATCAAAACAGAGCATCTGCGTTACCTGAGTTTTCCATAGGAGATAATTAGATGAGGACAATTTGATTGTAACCATGTGGATTAGGGTTGCGAGTGGGACAGATTCAGAAGCCATGACAGTTGCAGAAGAAGGAGAAAGAAACAAAAGACAGAAAAAAAAGGAAAGAGGAAGGCGGCGGCTAAGAGTTAGGATTTTCCAGGAAATCCTGCTGATACCATGTGAAGACAAATAATTGATTCACCGTGAATGGTGAGATGTGATTTCCACTATATATAAGATGGAGTACAACACTGTTTACATGGAAAGAATATCAAGTTGCAACAATAAAAGAGATATATAAGGAATACAATTATACAAATATCTCTAGTCAAATATATCAGCTATTACTCATAATTAAGCGAGTCGAGTTTGAGTTAGAGCCAAACTTTATATTTTATCAGATGTAAAAAATATCAAGCAAGCTTGTATTATATATCCATCGAATCGAGCTCAAATGAACATCCAACAAATGATCTCAAATCAAGTATCATGTAGTTTAGTTTTATTTGATTTTCAGTCTTTATAGGTTTATCTTTCTCCATTTCTTCAATTTCAAGTGAGGTCATCTCAAGTAGAACTCTTGTGAGATTCTCTTACGTATCTTCTTCTGTGAGACAGATTAATCCACAATTTATATGAATTTGTAAAATTTGGTTTAGATGGTGGTTAATGATGCTCCATCTGACAAAATGTCTTTGTAATATACCGTCTTATATAAGTTTTTGCGGATATCCTCTAGGTTAATAATGCTTTCCATGAGGGTTTCTCAGAGTTTAAAGTGTATAGCTATAGCAAATTTACCACTTAATATGAATGTAAGATTTCAGATTTGTGTACATTGAAGACATCGGATTCCAACTTAATATCCATTTCTTGCACCTTAAAAATTACAAAATTTGAAGGCTTCTTTATATATAATATTGATCGACATAAATACAAAACTAAATAAACAAAGTATTAATAATTAAATGAATAAGAAGATTCAATACCAGATTTTTTTTTGTTACATTATTTTACACTATTGTTTGTTTGTAGATTTAACTTTTGGAAGAATAATCATATAAAGTTTTAACCGATTGTATATTGTCTTTATTTCCCAGTCAATAATCCACTAAACTATCGAGTTAAATTTATTTTTATATAATTTATTTTTCAACTCTCCATAATAAGTTTTGTTGTATATACCCACAAATGTGTTAATATTTTTAGATCCAATGATTTAATTCTTTTAAAGTAAAAAAACAAACATAAGATTATGTTTCATTAACAGAAATGTGGTAAAATTTAAAGGTGCTCAAACGGTTCGAACCGTCGGTTTTGTTTCGTAACCGCCAGTTCGGAAAACCGTGGAGGGCCAAATCGGAACCGAATGATGGGGATTCCGGTTTCGGTTTGTAAATCGTCAGTTCTGGTTGGAACCACCGGTTTGGATGGTTTTTTTTTTTTCCTAATTTTTTATTTTTTTTAATTTTTAAAAAATTAAATTTGCATATAAATATTACAATTATTCATATATTACAAAATAACAATGTTTTTTGAGTAAATAATTTGATATAAATTAAAAAAATAGAACTTACATTTACAAGTTACAACAATACTACATCACTTATAAGTTACAATTTCAAAAATTAGAAATTACAATTTAAATACAACCAAATACAAACCATAAACCTAAAAAAATTACAACTTATGATGCAAATTAATAATAATAATCAATACAACTTAAAATTAAATAGTAAAATAACATAAATACATAATATTATTTATATAAAATATGAAAATTTAAAAATAATAGATAAATTGACGGTTCGAACCGCCGGTTTGGAACCGCTGGTTTACGGTTTGAAATATGCCCGAATCGAAATCGAATCGTCAAACCACGGTTTGCGGTTTAGGTTTGGAACCGAAACCGGGTTAATGATTTTCCGAACTGTTGACTCCGATTCGGTTCCGATTTTCCGAACCGGATGAACATCTCTAGTAAGATTGTCATGTATTTTCATTATTTTCCAGTCATTACTTTAATCATAATATGTAGTCGTTATGCATGTAAAAGCAAGTTAAATCACAAAATAAAAAATAAAAATTACATTTTCAATGATTTAATTTTTTACTTAATTTATTTAATTCATTACATATCCCTTAATTTTATATTATTTAGCATACTTTAGTTCAACCTTTTACATTATGAAAATTCGTTCATCTCACTAATATTAAGTTTACATTATATTCATTTTATTTGTATAGTTTTTTTAATATTTTATACACACGCTAAATTTATATTGGAAAAAGTTTTTGAAATGTGCCATTTGGATCATGACCGCTATCTGTCCAATTTGACCCGTAAAAGTTTTCTTTTATCTTTCTATAGGGATGTAAACGAGCCGAGCCGAGCCGAGCTTGGCTCGTTTGGTATCAGCTCGGGCTCGAGCTCGGTTCGAACTTTGAAAATCAGGCTCGAACTCGGCTCGAAATCAAAAGATTGAGCTCGAGTTCGGTTCGAACAAAGCTCGATAACAAGCTAAACGAGCTCACTTGAGTTCGGCTCGATAAAGGCTCGTCTAAAGCTCGAAATGGGCTCGAATACAGGCTTGTCAAAAGTTCGAAATAGGGGCTCGAATACAGGCTTGATAAAGGCTCGTCAAGAGCTCGAATACAGGCTCGATAGTTCAAGCTTGAGTTCGGCTCGAAAATATTAGATTTTGAGCTCGTTAACACTAATTTTGGCATATATTTCAAAATTTATAAGAAATCACAAACATAGGTCACACATCATACAAATTTTGTAATTCAACAATAACAAAACGATTACAATGTGAAATCACAAGTCTCATACAAATAATTTACCTATCATTAAAATAGTCATTAAAATATCAAACCAACAGGCTTTTGTGTAATAAATATATATGGTATATAATAATCTAACTTTGTTAACAAATATTTTCAATGATATATGACAGAAATTAGTAATTGATATGTATATAATAAAAAAAAGTATACATATCAATTAAATATTGTATCTTTTGAACTATTTTTTTCAAATACACATATAAATTTATTATGGTTTGTTATTCAAATCAATTAGAATAAAATTTACAAGCTATCTTTTTCAAAATCAATATTATTGATCATAATATAATAATTATATAATTAATATATATATACACACACATATAAATGTAGAGTATATCATATATAATATATTGATATATACCTATTTGAGTTTGGAAATATATGAATAGTTAAATGAATAAACTATATGAAATTATTGTAATACACGTTCACATTAAATTTTTTCTAATTATATTTCATATAAATATATGATATTTTGGTATATACATACATTATTCTTATATAAAGATTTTGAATTTTGATACATATGTAGATTTGCACATGTTTAAATTTTATACTCATTATGAATATATTAATAAGCATATATTTGTATACTTATAACTTATTTTCAAGACCAAAATGCTAAATTATTATGTTGATGATGGGATTATACTTGAAACATCAATATAATTATATGAAACATCAACATAATTATATCTTTTATATTAAGATAATATATCATTGGTAAATTGTATCATTAATATCAAAATTTTAAAAAATTTCAGATGGCATGACAAGCAATATATTAGAAATAAGTAAATCATATTTAATTTAATTATTAATATGTTTATATTTTAAAATGTAATAGATAAAAGAAAAGTTTAACAAGTAAACTAACAAAAGTACAAATTGGTCTTGCGGTAGTATAACTTATTTATATGATGGGGGTTTTGTGTTCAAGTCATATCCATAACATTTTGGATTGGTGAAAGATTTTATTTTGATTACTAATTATTAATTATCTAAATTTCAAAAACTTATAAAATTCATAATCATATTTAAATAAAACATATAAACGAACAGGTTCACGAACTATAAACGAGTCTATTCACGAACCCCTAAAGAACATGGAGCCAGGCTCATTTAGGGGTTCGATAGCTCGCGAACCCCTAAATGAGTATGGCTCGCGAGCCCCCTAAACGAACATGTTCGCGAGCTATCGAGCCGAACATGTCTAAGCTTGAGTTCGGCTCGTTAAGTTTAACGAGCTCGAAACTCGGGCTCGAGCTCGGCTCGTTAAGCAAACGAGTCGAGCTTGAACGAATATTTATCGAGCCAAACCACGAACTGTTCGCGAACGGCTTGGTTCGTTTATGTCCCTATCTTTCTAGCCCTACTTTCATTGTGCAACCTACTATTTCTCCCGTGTATTACATGGATTATAATATTTATAATTACATTTAAAAATTATTAAATTAAGAGATTAAAAACATTGTATTTGATAAATTAAAAGAAAAAAATCAAATAAAAATAAAACATCAATAAAAATTATTTTAAAAAAATAAATAATTACAATTTTTGAAGACTTCTTATATGCAACGTTTATTTATATATATAGATACATTTCCGAATATAATCGCTATATAAATACAAAAAATATTACTGTAAATATTTTATTTATTTATTATTTATGAACATATTATAATATTCTTTGAAAGGAAGAACTTATTAGTTTTTTTTTTTTTTTTGTAAAATCATATTATAAATTTATGAAATAGTTGATTATACTATTTTTTTTAACATTTGGTTAATTATAATTTTTACTTTGAAGACATATTGTTTTAAATCATACGTGTTAATCCACTATCATAACCGAAACTACTACAAATTAATTAAAGAAAAACTCAAATGCATTAAAATTTTAATTCTTTATTTTTACTTTTCTATATAAAATATAAATTAAAAATTAAAAATCATAAGAAAATGATGAATTTAATAAATCATGCACTAAAAACATATTCCAAATGAACAAATTATTTAATTTGAGAATATGATATGTTGAAAACTTAAAGAAAAAAGAAAAAATCACCACTAAATTGAAAGGATATCCAACACAAAAATTCCTGCGAAAAGTAGGGAAAAGTTCCGAAAAGTAGTTCAATGACCATAACACATAACATCCTGTTATTCAATAAATCTGTATAATAAATATATAAATATGTAAAATGATATTTGGAAAATTGGCAATCTTTTATTTTCTTTTTATATATACTATCGGTTAATTTAATATATAAATATATATACAGATTTTAAAAACTATATATTAAGTGATTAAAAAGTTCATAATATAGAAATTAAAAAGAAACAAAATCAACATATATAAAACTTTAAAAAAAAAAAAAACACCTATAATAACTAAAATATAATAATAAAACTATACACAAATGGGGGAACTTAGGCCCATTAGAAATAAAATGGAATGGGCTTTGCAATTTTGGTAAGCAAAATGAAGTACACAAAGAGCACAATCTTACTGTCGTATTCCTCAACTCACCACCGCAAGATTCAATTGACATCTAACCTTGAAATTTCGACGCCATTCCCAGAATTTGAGCACTTCTCATCTTTAACTCCACTGGGCAAGCTGTTGGATCCTGAGCACTTCCATCTTCAATCCTTTGTTGATAGCCAACTCGTTTAATTGACAGACAGCGAACATTTTGAGGGTATGAAACTAAAGCTGGGCTCCATATGATACACCAAGCGGGTTAACAAGCAGATGCACGCCACCAGTCACTGATGCGCACTAAGTGTTCGGAAAAAGTTCTGACCACAATCTTTTCAAGCTACAATGGAGGTAAATCCACTCTTCCTATGTTTTTTCACGCATAGAGATGATAACAATAAATTCTGTGTTGGCTTGATTTTCTTGATTATTACATGTGACCCTAGTGCTAATAGGGTTCTAAATTTCGATGTAGAGAGTGATTTCAGGCAAAAGGGCTGTTTTTTTTTTTTTTTTAATTCAATTTTCGGCAAGGGATGTGCTGTTTGTTGATGTCCTTTGCTCGTTGTTGTTGTGCTGTTAATGCGTGTGAATATAATTATTATTAGCCTGCTATTGAAACGTTTGGGGCTGAGCAGTTTTGAGATTCCACAGTGCAAAATAAAATCTTTAAAAGCAGTCACTTTAGGCCTTTACTTTGTATTGTTTGTCGTGTTACTACTTAGAAGCAGCATTGAATTTGATAGGGATAGGAAAGTGGAAGGTGGAGACAGTTGTGATGGCAGAGGGTGGATGGTGTGTTATGGGGTCTGGTTGTTGGATTGATAATTTGTCTGAGGTGGATTGTTTCGACTACTATTATTGGGGTTAGATGGCTTGATAGTTTCGATCCTAATTTACAATGAATCTATCCATATTGCTCAGTATAAGGAAACACTTCTATGTTATGGTTTGTTCGTTTTGGTTCCCTCTGACAGTGTTATATCAATCAAGGCCTTCATGACTAATAGTGTATAGACCTTGAATTAATTCTCATTCTTCTATTTGTGTATGGGGTGTTAGCAAGGTTTTAGAGTTTTGCATAAAACCTAGCACGTACTTGTGGAACTGGAGAGAATCTTAATCCCTTAGCATTCTGAGTAGTTAGCTAACCAGTTTCTTGTAAGAAAGAAGATGTTTCCCTGTGTCCCGTCAAGTTGTTTTACTATAAAGTTAAAATTGAAAGAAATGGAGTTTACAGTTCGTTCTTTTACTAGAAATTGGATAAATCTGCAATTCATTCCTTTTGCAATCTTGACACTTATTCTGTAGTTTTTTTTTTTTAATCTCAGTTGGTTATGTAGAACAGAACATATGTGTCGTTTGTTTCATATTTCATTTCATGGCAGTCATGGAATTTTCAATAAATTATTTGAAATGGGTTTATGGAGTAGTTCATAAATCTTTGTTGTTGTTGTTGTTGGTTGATATACAGATGCAGGGGAGTATTTCTAATGACCTCTATTCAGAAATCTTGCAATTATCAAGTGTTGAATTAAATAGAGGATCAACTGCAGCCCAAGCAAATGACGATTTGCATGGTATGAAATTCAGGATATCCTTTTCCGAGCCTGGCTTTTTTTTGTTGTGGATTTTGACCTTATGGTTAAATCTTGTTTTGGTTGACTTGTGTATGGGTAATGGGCTATTGACATAATCTCATTTTGTTTAGTGAGTTAATCAAATCCTCAGTATTCAAATATATGAAAATGCTGATCTTTTCTCTACAAAAGAATTAAAATTATCTTGTATAAACATTAAAAAGTTAGCCAAAATTCTGGCTCTTGAGAAAGAAGCATAGGTGAGTGTTTTCATGACATGTCAAATGAGATATGTTTTCTTGATAATTTGGCTTTATGTTCGAATATGTTCTTTACTGGCTGGGAACTTTCTTGTTTACAACACTCAAAACCTTCTGTTTCTTTGTTCTCAGAAAGTGATCCGGGTGATTTGTGGTATGATGATGAATCTTCCCGTGAAGATTCTGTTGAAAAATTGACTAAAGCATCTGATATGGACAGGGAATGGCAGAGGAGGCATGATCAATTTCATACGGTATCAAAGAATAATAATATCTTATTGCTCTTTTTACTATATGGAACAAATGGTGGATAGGCTGTCTTTTACTGGTTAATCTCATTACCCCATATCAATTCTGGTTATCTAGATAGGCTACCGTGATGGTGTGATAGCTGGAAAGGAAGCAGCTGCACAAGAGGGGTTCAATATTGGATTTAAGGATTCTGTGCTCACTGGGTACAACTGGGGTGTTGTGAGAGGCATTACCAGGTACACATGATAAAATAATTAAAGATTCGACTTTGATGCACTATCCATTATTCTTACAATGTGAATTGTGTTTGAAGTGTTATGGCTTGCTTGCCTAGTGGGTTAAAGGAAAAGTTGGTTGAAACAGGGGAAGCACGAAACAAACTCCATATCTTGCATGAATCTGTGCAGTCTCTCTCCACAACAGATGCTTTAAAACTGTTTTATGAAGACCAGCAGAAGAAATCATTGAACCAGAATGAGAGTTCTCATGTTCTCCAGAATTACTCTCTACAGCTTCAGTCCATCCTTAATGAATCTCCTGGACATTTGAAAGTATCTCAAATACTTTATGTTAGTGCAGAGAATTAACATCAATGATACCTTCTAACTGTTGTCTGAGAACAACGTTAGACAAATTGTATCTTTTGGATTGGATCATGCTATTCATATATGCAAACTGCTTGAATCTTCCTCTTCCTTTTGTTCTTCATTTTTGGAGAATAATGTTAATCATATTTCTGAATATCCTCGTTTTGAACATCCAAGGAATGATTTCACTTGCGTGACTGAATTATAATGTGAAATAAATTTAGTTAAATTACCAAATAAATGATGAGATTTGTGTAAATAGTATCCAAACCCTTTCCACTGGCAAAATCTTCAATACAGCCTCTTAGGACCCGCAAGATAGAATAATATGATATTAGCAAGAAATTCGGGATATTCTTGTTTCAATTATATCATGAAATGGACTTGGATGGTATATTTGTTGAGGGTGGACCATACACTTTTGATAAATAAAAAAACCCAATGGAGAGTGCTTCTTGGTTTCTTTTGTTTCTTTTGGTCATTCAATGGCCACTAGGAGAAAAGCTACAAGTAGGATTCAAATTCTTCAAGAGGCTGATGGTCCTCATATTCAGATGCTTTGAGTGGCTAAAGAATATTTTGAAGAGATTTTCTCTCAAGTAAGTCCTGTTATATCCGATGAAGATAATGCATTGCTGCTATCTCCGTTTAGCTTGGAGGAATTTAAAGATGCTCTCTTCCAGATAAATCTTCTTCCAACGAACATGACACCTTCTCAATAATGGATTGTATTACATTGATACCGAAATGTAATAATCCCACTTCTATGAAGGATCTGAGTGTGAAGGTATGAAGAATATTCTGAATGTTTATGAACAAGCAAGTGGTCAAGCCATTAATTTTGGGATATGAAATCTAATGGTAATCGGGGAACGAATTGGATGACCTGGGAAAATATCTGTACAAGGAAGGAAGTGGGAGGTATCGGTTTCCGTCATTTGGAAGGTTATAATCCTGCGAAGCAAGGCTGGAAACTTATTTTATTCGGTGTGAATGATCGACGTGTCTGGCATTTCAGTCGGTCAAGAGTGGATATCATCTTCTTATGGATGCTATCGGCAGCTTTGGGTGGATGGTGAGTGGAAGAAGTTATGGCATATTCAAGTACCTTTCTATGGAGGCTGGCAAGAAATTGCATTCCATGTCGTGATAATCTGCATGCTCGAAATATTCAACTACTTACCTCATGTGTTTGTTAACTGTATCTTCAGCAATTCACTACCTTAACGAGTGGATTGAAGCTCGGTTTGGCGAGCCACATGCTATAAATCGAAGAATTGTCGATGATGGAGATTCTAGATGGAAAAAGCCACCTGATATTTATTGGAAATGTAATATTGATGCTGCTGCTGAAGCTCTTGCGTTGTTGAATGCCTTACAGTGGTCTGTTTCTCTAGTTAAAAAATATCATTTTTGAATCAGATTGTAAGTGCTATTAAAGGTGCACAAATTGAGAATTCTGAATTTGGATATTATTACGTGTTGTCGGGAGGTGAAGGCGAGCGAATATGGCTGCTCATGTTTTAACCTGAACATCTATTTCTCATGCTAGTCCTACTACTTTTCTTGATATTCCTCATTTCATGCAAAATGTATTATCAAATGATTGTACTGCTCAATCTATGAGTTAATGAAGCTTTCTTTGGTTTGGTTCAAAAAAATAAAATGTTCACTCCAATTTGCTTTCCAAAATATTGCGCACAATTTTTGTCCATTGACAAGGTCACTTTCCAAGAGGTCTGGAGGTATTATTGTACACAGATGAAAGGCTTCTCTTTTAAAAGGGTGGGGATGTAGTTGACCCTACATTATTACATTCTCTTCTGTTGTCTTAAACAATTCAAAAAATTTCATCTGGCTGTAAACAAACTGCTGCAAATATCTTTTTTGAGAAGAAAATAATGCTAAAGTGGATAATATACAATGTTTCAAAAAATAATTTTGGAACTTTGCATTTACATCTCATAATGATTTATTTTATATATAATTATCGGGACCTAGAAGCAGCTATGAGTAACACCATTAAAACGGGAGAAGCCAAGAAAATAACATAGGGGAGGGCTTGATTCAATCCACCTTCATCCTCTTCTGCCTCTTTGAATGGATAATTTATTTTGTCTTTTATAAATTCATCAAAATAATTTTGGTAACCAGTGGTGCGAGGAGAACGATCCATGCTCGTAACTTTCATCATTTCCATCGCCTGTAAATGTAAATGTTTGTCATATAAAAGAGAAGCCTTTCATCTGTGTACAAAAATACCAATCAATATATCTGAGTGTGGTCTATGAAAAAGTTGGTAATAATGATTTTAGGCTTACATTTCAGCAAGTTGATATATATAAGTTCTCCATATTGGTCATACAATAAATGATTATGGAGATAGATAAATTCACCTTGAAGCTAAAGTAAAATTGCCTAGCCCTCTTGCCCACTTTAGGATTGGGGTGGGATTGAAGCTTTTCGTACATCGCACGTGCTTCATTGTGTCTGTAATGCAGTGTTTCATATATCAGTATATGATGAGTATCAAACTTAAGCTTCAACTCCTAAAGCTAGGTTCTAGAAGGAAAGAGACATAAGAGACAAATATTTCCTATTAACTGCTTGGACATGATATTGGTTAAAATGTAAGTTCACCTGGTTAGTGAGTCCTGACATATAGACCATTGCAGAGCTGCTAATCCATGAACTTCGGTCTGTAGAAAAGGAAAACGTTAATATAGTTTTAGTAACAATACATAGCTGAAAACCAATAAAGAAAAGACCTGGTATGGCAACTTCTCCATGACTCTTTCGTAAAAGGGTAATGCCTCCTTCAGGTTTCCAAGATCCATCAGTGCGTCACCCTCCTCCAATACCTAAGTATCATAACACTATAAATAAGAAGAGAGTTATAATTATAATTCCAACTATGAAACAACACTCAATATATTCACATGAAGACTCTCTTGAGATATGCATGCTTTCAAGTGCTATTTATATACGAAATCATCAAGGCTTCCTGAGGAAAACTAAATGAACTCAATTATCAACATCTTTCCTCGTATGAAAATTGTAAATCCAAATATGTATCGACTTTAGGCATAAATCAGACATCTATGATGCATGTACTTTGCTGACTTTCATATTGAATGGTTTAACATAATGCTGCTATTAATATAACAACCAGAAGTTTCCCCACAGCACAAACCATACAAAGCTGAAATTAATGTTGCTTGTTCAAACTTGTGATATCAAATTCATCTCTTCAAATTTATAATATAAAACTCAAACAAAAGAAGAAAAAAAAAACCCAGATATGTAAGCATAATTACATGAAATATGATAATTGTGTGAAAACATGTTAATTTTTAGTAATATTCTGGAGAAGGAAAACTCCATCAAATCATACCTTCTCACATTCAGATTTGAGCTTTGGGTCAATGTTTAGGCCGATTTTAGTCTTGTAGGCAGCTACCAACTGCTTTGTACGCGCCTCTTTGGAAGCCCTCTCCTCTGTCGTTTCAAGCGCCTCCCCAGGCCGTAAAGTTCTCCCCCCACCATACTAACATCAGTGAACACAGCCACAGTAAGTAAATACAGAGTACACCACCATAAGAGTATTTGATTAAACTTTTGAATCCAACTTAAGGCATCTTACTGTTTTAGAAATGTCGGTAGGTCTAGGAAAAACTCCCCAAGTGGAAACCTTTGGCTTATACAGATCATCATCATTCTCATTCTCTCTACTTGGTGTTGCATTTAACATAGTATCATCAAACCTGCTCGTATCTCCAACAAGAATCTCCACTTCAGGTAACTCCCCTTCAGGAAACGGGTCCGACAATGGAACCAAACCGGCAGGCAAATCTCTACCACTCTTCTTATCCGCAAAGCCAAGCCCCATAAAATCAATACTCGAAATTCTCAATTCATCCTTCTTACCAGAACTATTTATTGACTGTTTATACCCACCACTTTTCTCATCCCCTCCTTTAAGTCCTATAATTGAACAAAGATATAATTTCAGATCCAAATGATACACAATTATCCTCAACCTAGACACTTGGTTTGAACAAATAAAATCACTAATTTCTGCTGATAAATTCACAAATAACCCCATCAAGCAAAAAAGCATAATTCCATAAATGCTCTTAATATAACAACAAATTGCATATAATTTAAACTAATGAAGAATCATCTAATCAACACAATCCAAAGGTTGATAAATTATCCAGAAAGAGTACCTGAAACTCCCTTAATATCACTACTATCCACCACACCTTTGTTCTTCTTATACTCCTTAGCTTTCTCCATTGCAAGTTTAACAGCTGAAGGAATTTCCTTCTCCTCTCCATCATCATCCTTATCCATGCCTGAATTTTGAGCAATTCTTGAAACAACCCCTTCATTCTCTGCTACAATTCTACCCTCTTTATACTCCTTTGCTTTCTCCAATGCTAGTTTAACAGCCAATGGAACCTCTTTATCCACATCATCGCCGTTCTCTTCAGTGACATCTGCTGCATATGGTTCCTGAGGTGGGCTCTGGACAATATTTGGAGTTTGAATGCCGGATTCTGTGGAGTTTTTGTATGCCCTAGCTTTGGCAAATGCGAGTTTAACAGGGTCTACCTCATCCGGTGGTGGATTTTCTTGAAAATTTGATGAAGATTCTGCTTTTGCGGCTGAGATTTTGGAGTGCTTGAAAGTGAGGAAAATCTTGGGCTGTTGAGAGAAAGGAAGAGTTTTGTTGTTGATGGGAATGAGGGAGGAGAAGAATTGGGGTTGTGAGTACGAGGCCATTGAAGGAGATGACTTGCTTCTTTTTCTGCTTCGTTTGCTACACAAATAAATATTATATTTTTAAGAAATATATCATTTATAATTGCGATTATTATATCGCGTCTCTGAATACATTTTTACTGTTTTTGTTTGAGTGACATTTTTTTGTACAGTTCAGTATAATGGTTTCAATGATAACTTACAAATAATTTGGGGGTGTATTTAGTATTTTTGGGCGTGAAAAATTATCTAAAAATTATGTGTTGTGTTATAAAAAATATATAGTTGAAAAATCTTAAAATTACAAAATAATTGTGCTCATTCTTAGTACTACAAATTATGTATTGTGTTATAAAAAATGAGTTGAAAAATCTTAAAATTTCAAAATAATTGTGCTCATTCTTAGTACTCTGTTATTTGATCTGTATACTTTTAGAATTTCTAAACTGACTACTCATAAATGTTTGTGTATTGTATTATTGAAAAAATATCTTTCTTTACATACAAAGTTACATGAAATGTGTTATTTTTTCTTTACTTAGGATTATCACAAACAATCATATAAGACGTTCTCAAGATATATTTCGTGAGATAGAATCTCATTACCTGACAACAAAATCAATTTTCATAAATTTATGTGAATTGTGGATTGTCAATTTTCGCATAATAAAATCCGTGAGACGGTCTCATGAGATGAGAGTCCTACTCTATCATTATTGGCAATGCCAACTTGTAACATAAACATGCGTTCATTTTAGATTAAAAAGTGAAAATCTTCTTAAGCATATATACAATAAAAATAAGGGCCCGGCTATCCGCACCCCGGTCTTTACTAAACACACCCCACAAAATTAAATAGAAAATAAATGATTTACTTAAAGACATATATACCCTTACTATTAATTTTTTAAACTCATATCAATAAATCAAAACTATACTATACACACCCCACCAATTAAAACAAACCCCATTTGCAACACACCCATTTCACAATCTTCTTCTTCCTCAAAACAAAAATCTTGCAAAACCACACAAAACCCTAATTCTCCCAACCCTCAACTCACTCTTTGTTTGTACTAAAAAAAGATCATGGCACAAGAAAGAACACCAGAGAAGGACAATGTAAGTTGTTTAGATGTTTTTTACCGATCGTTTTTGAGTATTTTGCGGTTTAAAAAAATCTGGATCTTGCGCGATCGGCCATTACAGGCCGAACGTAACCTAGTGTGTTCGACCAACAATGGCCGAACATAATTGCGTGTGTTCGACCTCTTCTGGCCGAACAGTTGCGTATTAGTTCGACTAGTGGTCGAACATTATGTTATGTTTTCGGCCATGATTGGTCGAACAGGTCCGTTTTTATAGGTTCTTTTGTTTTTTTTCAATGTATTTACTCCCATTTCATGCATTATAGGAAATCGATTCAAATGAATCTAGACTGAGCATTGTGAACACAAACGTCATCGATCCCATGTATGAGCAGATTGATTTTTCTGAAGAATTTCGAACGAATGAATTATTTGACGATCGTCAAGCGTTGGTGAATTGGGCAAATAGGGTTGGAATTCGTTTGAACATGGTTGTGTTGGTAAGAAGGTCAGATAGTGGAGACAGTGGTAGGAGAGCTAGGGTATTTTTGGGGTGTGAGCGTGGTGGTAAATATCGTCCATCAACATCAAAATGTAAAGTAGACACTTCTGTCGATGTTGAGAAGAAGTCGTTTAAAGGACGGAATACCGGCATGAAAAAGTGTGATTGTCTTTTTATGCTGAAAGGAGTTGAGTTGAAAGAGACTAGCCAGTGGTGTTTGGTCGTTCTTTGCGGATCGCATAATCACCCAATGGGGGTGAACTTGGTCGGACACTCATTTGCCGGACGACTATCAAGTGTTGAAGATCAACTTGTTCGTGACTTGTCTATGAACAATGCCAAACCGAAGGACATATTGAGTACTGTCAAACTTACATTTCCAGAGAATGAGTCGACCTTGAAGACCATTTATAATGCCCGACAGAAGCATAGAGTTATCGAGCATGGAGGTCGTAGTCAATTACAATATTTATTGGGAAAATTGGAGCAGGAGAAATACTACTACTTGACCAGGAGATGTGGTCAAACGGATAGTGTTATCGATCTGTTTTATGCTCATCCGACCTCCATAGAGTTGTTACGTGCATTTCCTTGCGTTATATTGATGGATTGTACCTATAAAACGAATAGGTATAGTATGCCATTGTTGGAAGTAGTTGGTGTCACGTCTACAAACCTGACTTTCTCAATTACGTTTGTGTATCTATCCCACGAGCGTGAGGACAACTACAGCTGGGCCCTAACTACGTTGAAAGGATTAATGAACGAAGGATGCACACCGAAGGTGATTTTAACCGATCGAGAGCTTGCACTCATGAATGCTATCTCGGTTATTTTCCCCGACTCGAAGTCGTTGTTGTGTCGGTGGCATATCAACAAAAATGTCCTGAGCAATTGTAAGCCGGTTCTCGGCCGGAATGAGAAATGGGAACAGTTCAACCAATCTTGGAATGTGTTGGTATTAGCCGAGGATGAACACAGATTCAATGAGTTGGCTAGGAGACTTGAAACTGACTACAAAGATTATCCTAAGGCTGTTAACTATGTTATGAAGAACTGGATCCACCCGTATAAAGAGAAGTTTGTCTCGGCTTGGACTGACAATATCATGCATTTTGATAACACCTCTACTAGCAGGTACAATCTTACATAGATGAATGACTACAGTTATTGAAGTTTTGTATTATAATTTATGTATGTAACACATCCTTTTATTGATAGGGCCGAGAGTGCACACGCCAAACTGAAAAAACAATTGGGATCGAGTCAAGGAAACTTTGAGACATCGTGGGAAAGAATCCACCATCTGCTCATCACGTCGCATACGAATGTGAAGGCCTCTTTCAAACAAAGTCTTCATGTGGCTCCACATAGGTATGCTTCCCCTTTGTTCAAAAACATTCGAGGATTGGTGTCTCATCATGCACTTAGTAAAATGTTTGAGGAGACGGGTGGCGTGGATAGTTGTGGTGTAGATCCCCTCATTTGTGGCTGTGTGTTGAGAAGGACGTGTGGCTTGCCTTGTGCCCACGAGCTGGGGGAGTTGATTAGGGATGGACAAGTTGTCCAACTTGATATGATTGACTACTTCTGGAGAAAGTTGGATTGCGAACCTGCAAGGTGTGAAGGCTCAGTGAATGTTGATGTTGCCAATCGTTGGGTAGAAACAGTCGGTGATATCAACGACATGTTCGGTTTGGCGTCAGAGTCTCATAAATTGTTGATGCTTAAAAGACTCCGCGAGATATCCATCCCGTTAACAAGTTCACTGCAAGAACCCCAAAGGATCACACGTCCCCGTGGCAGGCCTAGCAAAGCGAAGTTGAAGAAAGACTCGTCGACAAAACGTGATCCTAGTAAGTTTGAATATGTTGAATCGTTTCACGACAGTTGCCCCTCACCTGTCGAATCAAATACTTACATAGGTGACTCCGCAAAGGCCACGCCACTGTTCTCGACCTTGAAGAAGAAACTGCTTCCAATGAGGCGAAAGTCTGTTCGCAAAGGTGATGATGAAGTCTTCGTTGAACAACTGCCTCCTATCATGCGAGACCACGTCTTGGGAATAAAAAATCCATTGGGAGACGGCCATTGTGGTTTCAGGTGCATAGCCTACGGACTCGGATTGGGAGAGAACTCATGGGTACAAGTTCGTAGCGATCTAATCGAGGAGATAACAAATTTTGGATGGTTATACAAGAATATCATCGGTATGCACGACCGGCTTGATCAGATAACTACGAACCTGACTTGCTACGAGAAGCCTGTTTACGTGATCAATCATTGGTGGGCATTCCCCGAAATGACATACTTGGCCGCCAATGCTTACAACATGGCCATTGTACACCTCTCCAGAAACCTATCGGTAACTGTTCTACCCATGAGGACACAAATGCCAACCAAGCCTCGACTTATTTTCATGGCCCTAGTTGCCAACGATCATTACGTTCAGGTGCGTTTTGATGGTTTTTTTTGTTTTGTTTTACTTGATGATTAAGTTTAATGACTGTGCCTCTTAGATAGAATTTTTTTTGCATTGTTTGTAGGTAAAATTGGCCCACGACGCACCATTACCACCAATTATTGATCGGTGGTTTGAAACAAGGCTACCAGCTACAAACGGATGGTCCGAATTTTTTAAAAGACGAATCATAGACTATGCTCTTCAAAGTCGTAGTGGAAGCTCGTCGTTGGGTATTGTGTCAATTGACATAGATGATGAGTAGACATTTGGAATTTTATGTATGAAACAATATTCGATAACTCAATTTTTGGTCAGACATATTGATAGGTTAATATTGAACAATGGTTGATATATCTAGAAGTGACTGCAGGTTTGGATCACGTTTTGATGTTTTGGAATGTAGTGTTATTGTTCAATATTGATAGGTTAATATTGAACAATGTGTTGGAATGAAGTGATATATCTAGACGTTTTGATGTTTTGGATCACGTTTTGATGGTTTGGATCACATATTGATAGTTTTCCTCCTGTTCGACCATCACTGGCCGAACACATAGTGCTATGTTCGACCATCCCTGGTCGAATAGATTCAATTAAAATTCCAATTTTCCTCCTGTTCGACCATCAATGACCGAACTTTGATAATTTGTTCGAACACTGTTCGAACACTTTCAATGTTGTTCGAATGAAGTTCGAACAGGCGAAAAACTGTTCGATCTATGATGCTCGAACGGAATGAAATTTACTATGACAATGTCCTGTTCGATGGATAGAGGTCGAACAATAAATGTTCTGTTCGGCCACTACTAGTCGAACAAGAGCCGAACATGTACGTATCTAGCATGTTCGCTCAATCATGGCCAAACTATTAATGTTTTGTTCGGCCAGTGTTGGTCGAACAGACTTTAAATTGCCTCCTAAATCGAGCCATAACAAAACCATAAGTCACATTGAAATACTAATATGTAATTGACATAAAAAAACCATAATAATTAGTTAATTTGTCAAGCGAACATTTAAACTTCCAATTCAGGTTTTAACACAAAACATAACAACAAAATCAAAATAAAGTGTATCGAAATATAGAATCCCCAACACTAAACATAACACCCTCATCTATCCTCTACGACCTCGACAAGACGGACGATTTGAGGCCCTTCGTGACGACTCGGGTTGATCGTTGTTATCGAGTCGCAACGCACGGTAGGCCTCAATGACATTTGTAATGAACGGGTTTGCATCGAAACTAGTCTGGTCAAAAAGCCACTGCTGGTGGAACGACTCGAGATGTCCAACGGCAGTGTTGATCATCTCCCACGGCTGCGAGCCCCGAGGTCGAGGGGGTGGGACACGATGCTCGGGCACATTATCCGGGTTTTGAATCCTCGGATGCGAGACCAGATTGTACCACTCCATGTAGTCTTCCGAGCACTCCCAGTCTGGACACGCACGTCTCCCTCGACTCTCCTCGGCCAGAACATGATTCCTCCAAACTCTAAAATATGCCCCCAACGCGTCCCAAGTAACTTTGTATTGGAGACCATTCTTTCCTCGTCGGGCCAGCATCGGACATAGTGGGTCATTAGGAATGCGTTGAACATACCCAAATTGCCGAAGGACACGATCAGGATGATACGGCTCAACAATGTCGAACGATCTTATGCATCCTTCATAGAAACTGACCGCTTCCCGAGGATGATGATCTCTATATTCACTATATGGCACCCAGTTAACCTACATGCACAAACTATTTAAACCAACAGCTGTATATACGTAGAAGCTCGTCGTTGAGATAAATTTAATGATAAACATAAATTTTATGCCCTTAATTACTCACGTTTGTTGCCGACATCATGTCCAATTGTTCGTGAATAGCCACCACCCGATCAAGGGTCCCACCAGGATGTGATCGGTTGATCCATTTTCTTGCTAGGGGCTCTCGGGCCTGATAGTTCACATTGTGTGTTGGCGGGAAGACTGGAAAATACTCGTAGATCCAAGCCTAATACAATTAAAACCAAATTAGATAACATGTTCAATTGATTATAGATGCAAGAAACCTATACAAATACGTTACCTCGAGAATGGTCAGGTAACCACTCATTTGGCGAACCCCACTGCGAGAGACGAGTCCAAGTTGTTGATACATGTACGCCAATGCAGCTGCTCCCCAGGCATATGTGTGGATACGGTCTAAACGCTCCAAAAGTCGTAGGATCTTCGTATCAGCTCTTGTTCCAGTTTTGTCAGAAAAGATTGTGCATCCCAAAACAAACCACAGATATGCCCTCGCTGATGCCACCAACTCGTCTACATCAGTCGACGAAGTCTGTCCTTCAAACTTAGACCGTAGCCATTCGAACTTGACACTGCTTCCTCGGAGCCCGGCAAGGGCATCAAGTACGATGCTCTCGGACACTCCCAACAACCGTCTAATCAAATTAACGGCCAACTCAGGTCTCTCCCGACTTGTTGGTAACATCACCGACTGTCCACTCACCGGGAGGCCAGTGATACAACGAACATCATCCAACGTGATCGTCATCTCACCCCACGGCATGTGGAAGGTGTTAGTTTCTGGCTGCCACCTCTCCATGAATGCACAAATGAGGTTTTTATTTGGCGTGTTATATGACAAAACCCTCAGATTTGGAATGCTCTCACACCGTTGGAGTAATAGCAGGAAGTCTCTGGACACATTGTTGAAATTCCATGTGTCCATCTTCGTCGTGTGACACCAACACTTCAAAATAGGCCGCTCTGATCCATGCCAAATCGAATATGCAATATGAGTTTTGAAACTCGGAATGAGGGTCCAATCGACTGGCCCACCGGGACAAGAATCCGTTAATAGCTCCTCCTCAGCCAACGGTTCACCTTGTGCCTCCTCGGTATTCATTCCGTCATCTTTCTCCTCTTCTCCATCATCATCAACCTCCGCTTCTGGCTCCACTTCCGGTTCGACATACTGAACTATGTCAAAACCACGCCCAGGTGCAATCGGTTCCTATTCTTGTTCGGGTTCCGATTCTTCATTTCGACGCCTCCTGTTTGATGCGGTGGGTCGTCGCCTTTCATAAATTATATCCTGTCCTGAAATTTAAATGTATCGAAATATAAAATTTCAGGTAAGAAATAAAATACATGTGTAAAAAAAACTACAAAACAAATCTGTTCGACCAATGTATGTCGAACAAATTGTTACATGTTCGACCTTCGATCGAACAATCTACAAGACGTTCGACGATGTTCGAATCTGAAGAAATTTGTTCGACCAATGTATGTCGAACAATGTGAAGGACGTTCGAACAGTGTTCGAACATTGCCAAACTGTTCGACTAGTAGTCGAACATTAGAAGTGATGTTCGACACACCAGGGCCGAACCGAACCCTCGACGAACTCCCAGATTCAACATCGCTACACTACGTTTTCCGGCCTAAATCTACCACAACTATACTCTTCTATGTCACAATGTTGGTCAATTTCACCCAATAGAACAACAAATTTCACTCAAATTCATCACAAAAATTTGGAAAAAATAAAAAATTGAAAACTTACTTGAAACTTCATTGGCATTGAATGGATCCATTCTATGGAGATGCTTGGATGAATGTGATAACACTTTAGTTTGTTCGAACTTACACCGAACAAATTCGTTGGAAAAAATTGAAATCTTGGGTTGAAATGGGTTTGAATGTTGAGAGGGTGGGGTGTGAATTACATTTGGGGTGTAATAAGTAAATTTCAATAGTTTAGGAAGAAGGGTATTTTTGTAATGTGTAGGGGTGTGTTTAGAAAAAATTAAGTCAAATTGATTAAAATGTGGGTGTAATTAGAAAATGGGGTGTGTTTAGTAAAGACCGGGGTGCGGATAGCCGGCCCCTAAAAATAACCTTCTAAAGTAATGAATCTTAGATTGATGTTCTATACTTTCATATCATAATCTTAAGAGATCTGTAGTGAAAATAAATATTGGCATAAATATTGGTGTTTTAAACAATAACGATATATACATTTAAAATAAAAGGCATGTAACACATAAATCTATGTAGATGTAATGATATTTCTTTTCCTCGGTATGTAAGATACAAAAGTATAAAGACTAGTTGATGTTCTAAAATTCATTATTTATAATGTATGTAATTTTATTACAAATTATTTATAATGTATGTAATTTTATTACAAGGACCATGTTTTATCTAATGTGAAATTCTTTAGTATTAAGTAGAACTTCTAAGCCTATCTTTGACTTCATGGGACTGTCTGATCTGCATTATACATAGATATACATCAATATCAAAAGAAATTGTAAGAGTTACATAACAAATGATTCTTAAAAATTCTCACTTGTTCACTAATTTCCAATGAACATTTCGATATCAATTAAATCAATTTCGAATAAATAAGTTTGTTTAAAAAAAAAAAAATCTCTAAATTTCCCTTTAGTGTTCTTCGTTGTCGCGGACAAAAACTATGAGTCTTAATCTATAAAAATAGTAGTAGTTTTATAAAAAAATTCACTCACCCATCCAATATCGTGAAATAAATCACCTCATAATCAACAATCTATATATACATAAAAATTCTCATGAGATAGTCTCATGTGATATAATCCAATGAGACTGATGACCACTACTTTGAAATGAAATCTGAGTTGTAGATTGTGAACTGACTCATTTCATTAAATCAGATTTATATATAAGTTTTGTGTGAATGAGTTTAGTTCGTGGATAGTGATATATATGAATATTATTTTGTAATAATAAAAAGTTAAAAAACTTACTTCCACACTTTGCACCACTTGGAAGGGAAGCACCACAGCGAAGTGCAACATCCAATAATCCAGCGAATTATACATAAGTTCCTTTTCTGATACGAATTTCTTGCAGAAGAGTGCAATGTCAATTTTGCGAGCATAATCACAACATTTTTTGCTTGGTTTATTTGTAACTTTATTAGATGGTAATCTATGTATATTTGCAGAACAATATGCTACAAAATTGGCAACATCCCAACACGATTTTACGACATGGGATGATGGAGGGGCCAACGACTGTGTTCATCTTCATCATCTTAATTCCAACTTTCAAGATAATTAATAGGACAACATAATTGGTATTAGATTTAGCCATTTCTTGTATGACTATGTTTGTGTTGTTTTTGGGGTTGGATAATATGGTGGTTTTGTAATGTAGGAAGGATGCTGTGTTTTATGCATGGAAAGATGAATTAAAAGGCAATATTTAAGTAGCTTGTCTTGAATTTGGACTTGATTGTTTAAGTTATTGAAGTGGCTGATCCTAATATGCTACAATTTGAATCAAGAAAACTTTAATTAAAGATTGTATAGAGCTTTACAAACATCATTGCCAATACTTCATTTTCTTTAGAAACAATGTTATCTACTTATCTTGTGTTTCAACAAGGAGCATTTGAGAAAGGAATTTCAGATGAATTTGGATTGTATTTGAATTGAAGATTTGAAATTTATATTAACAAATCCATTTAATATTTGAATGACTTTATTCCATAAAGGATAGATTTGAGACGGTTGCTTTTATTTTAAATTATTTTTATGATTTTGATGGATTTGATCAAATCTTTATATAATTTTTTTTTTAATCAGACTGTTTTAGTGATTACATTTTGTGAGATGAGACACACATTCCAATCAATTCTTATCTACATGTGAATTTTTTAAATGAGGTTTTACTCAATGGACGACCTTATAAGAAAATACCTCTTATAAAATTTCGGCTCAATTTACATTTATCGATTCAAATTGATGCAATGTAATTGATTTTAAGAGGCAACCACAAATTATCTTTGTTCAAATAAATTAACTGACAAAATATCTAATTAAATATATTGAATTCGAGCAAACACGACATAATAATTAATAACCTAGAATGGTTCTTTCTTAAATAAATATTTTCGAGGAATCATTTGATTGAATTGAGGATCATACAAATTGAGAAACAAATAAAGTCCCACTCTCTTTGTAATTTGAATTTGAGAATACTCCATTAAAATAGTGCTACTGAATTTAGCAAAACTTAATTTGGCGCAACCATATTAGCTTATAACAACATCTCCAGCAGCACCTAAATCCCTAATATTTTAAGAATTTTTTATTAATAAATGATCACATTAAACTATTTCAACTATCATCCTCGCTTTCAATCTAAAGTAGGTCAACACTTGCAAATGTTTTCTTTTCTTTTTCATTTTTTTATTAATTTCTTATAATAATAAGAAATATTATGAAATATTTCATTTTAATGCAAAAGATAGTGCAAAATTGCTTGAGATGAATGACAACTATTATATTATAATGGTGTAAATTTTATATATATTTTTTATTATGAACAGCTGGAGATGTCCTTTGGTAAGTGGCAAAAGACTCAAAGAAAAGAAATGAACGTTAATAAATCAAATAAAATTAAGTACAAAGATAAACAGAGTCATATGTAGTAACTTGCATCAAATAATGTAAGAAAAAAAAGTCATATAACCAAAAAAAATCCAAACCTATATTGGTTTTTGTTATTTTAACCAATCCTTTTAATTTTATCAATTTATCTATAATTTTATAAATTAATTGTAATTTTAGGCAATTATAGATTTAGTCAAAATTGGATGATGTGCCACTTATGTGAATGTGAGCCACGTACTCCACTACACATCATCATCATCTATCTAACTCATCTCTCCAATCTAAGGCTAATGTAGTTGGACTCATCTTTCAAACTTAAAACCCTAGGGGCTATCTTATTTTGCAGAGATTTGGGCATAAAAATTTGAGGTCTTTTACATGGCTTCGTGAGGTTATGCTATTTTGCAGAGATCTGGGCATCAAGAATTTAGACTTCTTACATGGCTTTTGGATGATTAATTTGAGAATATGTTGAGGGTGGTTGCCCAGACAATGGTGGCAATGATGGCGTCCTCCATCTGACATTGCTGGATGAAGAGTAGAAAGTGGAAGTCTTCGGGCTTTTCTTTGGTCAATTCTTCTATTTGCCTCTTTTCATTTTCACAAGTCCAAACCATAGATTTTTTGCAGGTCAAATGTTTGATGAAATGTAATAGAGAATATTTTCAACTATTGTGTTTCCATCACAAAAAACAGAGAATATTGTATAATGTTTCATAAAATCTAATAAGATGTTGTAAAAGATGGTGGAGGAGGCATAGCCACGGGCTGCTACTGGAAATCTGTGGTGTTGCTTATGTATTATACCTTCATAAATTATTGTTGGTGAAGGTGTATTTTCAATGTATAAAAAAAATAAAGATAAACTATGTTTGGTGATGTGTTATACACAAGGATGAAAATATCGGTTTCGGTGAATATATCGGTGTCTTGATTTTACGGAAATATCAATGGATATATCGATTTCGGTGGAAATATCGGACATTTTTTAAAACATATGAAAATTTTGTATAAAAATTGGAAAATATGTGTAGTAATGTACAAAATATTATAGCTAACATTAATACATATATTGAACTTAAAATTACAAATAAAACGATATATTTACAATAAATATAAAGATACACTAATATTATATTGTAACACCCCATTTTTCATAAAACTTGCATTTCATAAAACTTGCATTTCATATTTTTATATAAAAAATTCACTCTTTATAAAATAAATTATAGCATAGGATCTTTTCGAGTTTAAGATGAATTTTACTCTTTATCAAGAATAGATGAGCTAATGTTTCTTTAAGTTTAAAAGTCTTGCAGGATAGCTATCCGAAGAGACCAAGTTCGATCGTGATACACTCAACATGCACGAGAAAAAGAATGACCAAAAATAGATAAGTTACACATAAAAATGATTAATATAAGAAATGTGACTTATGTGTTTAATTATAGTTAGGTAGATTTTTATTATATAGTTTATGTGCAAGGAAGTATATGACTATTATGATGAGTTAAATTAAATATATCTTCATTCATAATTATGTGGCTTGTATGATGTATTAAATTGGAAATAATTATCATGATTAAAATTACTTATGCATGTCACATTAGATAGGGCTACACTCAATCTTCCGTACCCCCATCAAATCCACCTCAAGTTTTAATGCTACTAATCATCACACCTCTAGTGGATAAATACTACAAGAGATGATCTACTTGTATAATACATGTATCAAGGTATAATTGAACCTCATATATATATATATATATATATATATATATATATATATATATATATATATATATAGCTAGGGGCTACATTAAATCTCCATACCCCCATATGAAGATCTCTTTCTCTCTCTTTCATTCTAAACTTCCTTAGTGAAACTCATTTCTCTCCCTTCTCTCTACCATTTCTCCCCTCCCAAAAGCCTTCATTCCCACCTCAAAACAAGCTGCAAATTCAAGTCTTAACAAAGAAAAATAAGTTTTCAAAGCAAGGAGAAGAGTTAAGCTCAAGAGATAGTCTCCATTCAAAGAACACTCAAGAACTCCTAATTTTGTGTGAACCCAAGAGGTATTATTTGCTAAATCTCAACAATCTTCTCTTTAGAGTCATGGTTAGGTTCTTAATATTGAAATGCATGTTGAAGAAAGTATTGCATGTTTGCTTTCCCTCTCCTAAATCCATTGCATGTGTGATCTAAGAGATAATATGTGGTTGATCTTCAAAATATGTCATTTTGTATGTTTGATTTGACAAATACATGTTGAATTAAGCTTTACATGTTTGATTCCCTCACCAAAACTCATTGCATGTGTGATCCAAGAGTGATTCCCTACAATTGTGGTGAAATTATTGGATATTTTGTGCTATGTGATTGATCTCCAAAATATGTGATCCTTGAGTGTTGATTATGCAATTGCTTGTTGAAATAGACTTTGCATGTTTGATTAATTTAGTAAAACTCCTTGCATGTGTGATAAATTGAGTTATGATGATCATATTGAGGTTAATATAGTTATTAAAATTTGAGTTATCTTTTAATTGATGGAATAAGTGAAGTTAATCAACTTGTGAAAAACTTGAGTATTACAGTCCACTTTATCAATTTTTATAAAATTACACACTTTGAGTTTCTCAAAACTGTTTTAGTATGTTATTCTACATGGAGTTTTGAGCATATAGTTAAATTTTGGTAATATTTGGAGTAATGTATGAATTATAAGGATTTTTCAAATATGGTCCGATTTTGAGTTAAAATTATGCAGTATCAGACCCTAGAAAATTATTTTTATAAAATCGTACACTTGGATTTTTTTTTAAAACTGTTTCGGTATGTTATACTACATGAAGTTTTGAGTTTATGGTTAAAATTTGATAATGTTTGGAATAGTTTATGAATTATGATGAATTTTCAAAGATAGTCCAGTTCGAGTTGGAATTATGCAGTTTCAGACCTTAGAAAATTAATTATAATTTACGGTGAATTTTATAACACAGACAGGTTATTAGAGCATTTTCGAACAATTTTTGATTATATTAAATAATTTATTAAAGCTTTTGTGATTATAATTTATACCTAATATTTTAGCATGGATAATTAAGGGTTGTTATGTAAATGCATGTTTATTTTCATGAATTTTGGATGATCGTTTAAATTATGGAAATTGTTGTGGTAAAGAGTATCTTTCTTCCTACATATTACTAACTTCAAATCAAATTTTTCTATGATTTAAGAATACAATTTGACCATATTTTGAACCTGATATTATGTGATTAAATGTGTTCTTTTGTGTGAAGTGTTAAATAATTTAAGTCTTTAGCATATCAATTATAGTTTTATGAGTTAAGATGTAAAATACGTTTTTATTTTATTTTATTTCCTTCAAGGTACAATTGATGTTTGTTTGAAAGTATACTTTAAAGTTTCTCCTAAATCAATAATTATGTTTTTGTGATATACATATGTTATATGTACGATAAGCATAATATATTAGATAGGTATGATACGATTGAAATACAACTTAAAGACTAAGAATGTATGAACGTGCTAATTAGAATACTTCAGGAGCTATCCCAACTTTCGAATCAACGTCAAAAGTAGGTAACATTTATTTACGGTTATGTTGATTAGAATAACTTGTATGTTGTGCATGATGAAATGAAATGAAATGACACCTTCGGGTGAAGTGCCAAGTTGACGAACCTTGGATGCCAGGTCTTCGGACCTTGGATGTTTATGTCAGGTCTTCGGACCTTGGAAGATGATGTATTAAGAGTATTGGTTAATCTCTTTAACGTAATAGTTTATAAGTGTTATCCACTAAGATTTCTCAAATCTTATGTTGCTATGTTTAAACGTTTTTAGGGCCCCCTTACGACGAAGCGGATGTGTAGCCAACTGTACGAACCCCTCTCTAGAAGCATGTATTATATGTTTTTAATATATGTTAATATGTATGAAGTTAAAATGCTTAATGCCCCCTTTTGACACTTCTGATGTTGGCTTAAGTAAATTTAAAAAAAAAAAACGTCTTAAGAATGACGAGGTTTTGATTTACAAATGTGGGTGGAACACGAGTTCGTTTCTTGCATGCTAAGCTTTTCGTTTTAAAAAAAAAAGGGAGTACTCGTGTTTAATAAAGTCTTCCGCTGAGTTATTTACGAAAATCATTCATAAAGAAAAATTATTATCTCTTTTATGAAATCATTTGAGCATATAAGGTTAAGGTAGTGCCTCAATCCTACTAAGATGGGTTGGGGTGCTACATATATTCATCATAATCCTTTTATTAAATTTCAAAAAAATTAATTAAACTTAATTAAATTATGAGAGGAACCTAAATGCTAGAGTACTAATTTATTTTAAATAATGTAACTAAATTTATATAAAGTAATTGTTTGCTCCACTTATAGACAAAAATATAGATATATAAAAAGAGAAAGATAAATAACTCAATTTTAATAGATATCCTCCAAATACACTATAAAAAAATTCATAATAAAAAAGGAAAAAAAATTCAATTAAACTAAATTCATAATGAAAGGGAAAAAAAAAAAAGGAAATCAACATCATTTTAGGAAGGAAAAAAAGGGGGGGAAAAGAAAAAAAGAAAAACACAGAACAGTACAATACAGCGTGAGGAAGAAAAAATGATAAAAAAAAGAAAGAAAAAAAAAACTGTAAGCGCGTGTAACTGCATCATGATAGTATCGCGATATTTTGACCAAAATCGATATATTAACGATATTTCGGTGATATATCGCGATATTTTGATCGAAATAAATTTGCAGCCCGTTATTATTTCGGTACCTTCATTTTCGCGATATTTCGCCGAAATATCGTGATATTTTCTTCCATGACAATTATGCTTACGTGTCGATCATGTCATTTATAAGTTATTTATTTTTAACTAAAATTTAAAATTGGCTAATAGTACAACTAATTTACAAAATCATGGATAAATTGATAAAATTAAAAGAATTGGCCAAAATAGAAAAAACACATAAAATTTTAGATTTTTTTAACTATTTAGCCAAGGAAAAAAAATGGTGTGTAAGGCATACATGTATAGGATTCCAAAAATGAACGATTTTGACTTAATTTTTATAATTAAAGTATAATGATCTAATTTCAATGCATTTAAAAGTACATGAACTTAATTTTAATGTAAATAAAAAATACATGAACTAATATCTATAATTTTTAAATTTACATAAATTCAACTAAAACAAACAAAAATTAAATAAAAAATAACGTTACTAATAGACGAATATAAGGGGTTGTGAGTTGAAATCAAAATTCCCCTTGAATACCACATTCCAAACTAAAGAAAACCTGAAAGATAGGAAATTTTAATTCATTGCTACAACCTAAATTCGTCTCATTTACTATGGATCCAACTCCAATAAGATTGAAATAAACACAAAACGAAACAAGTTATTGTATTTGGATACAAAACAACTATAAATATAAAATATTGTTATAAATTAATTTAAATAAAGTGAATATTTATTTACTCCTACAACCTTTCATATTGTAAACCTTAATTTGGTGTCCATTAGCTTGTATAGAGAGTAATAAATTGTATGAAGATGAGTAAAATTTTATATTCTTAATCTTACATTCTTTCTATTTTTTATTTTCTATTATAAACGTATGGATTCATAGAATGTGGTGCATTTGAGATTCATATTTTACAACAAATACAACACACATACATGTTTTTCCTAACAAATACACATATCAAACCGTAAAATAAATATGTACTTATTTTCCTACTTATTAAATTACTAAAATTAATCTTGTTAACCTCCGGAAGTTTAACTAATCAATCTGATTGCTCTAATTTGAAGAGTTTTCAATTCATTTTTTAAAATAGTATTATAATTGGTAATCTAATAATAAGATTAAAAAAACGCATGCTTAGTATGACTCTTAAAATGCATACTGCCAAAAGAAACTTGTATGATCTATACATCAATAGCATATACAATATTCTTTAATAAAATAATAATAATTATTATTATTCCTTTTTATTCAACATCAAGTTCCACACATTTACATGTCCCTCGTCTTATTTTGTTCAACTTATTTCACCACCAACTAATAAGTAACTCTATTT
The DNA here is from genome assembly GCA_946896805.1 of Scutellaria galericulata. NCBI lineage: Eukaryota > Viridiplantae > Streptophyta > Magnoliopsida > Lamiales > Lamiaceae > Scutellaria > Scutellaria galericulata. The sequence goes on along the minus strand of OX335798.1, from coordinate 7,452,517 downwards.
TTCAAATTTAATTCATATTTTATTTTATATCACCCAACAGATACTTGTAAAATACGAAATTCAGAAATACAAATTGCAACAGACATTTGGGATTTCAGCCAAACACCCGAAAGGAGTTGTTGACGGCGGTGAAGCCACCATCAACCACCAGATTGGCGGCGCTGACGTACCTGCCCTCATCACTCGCCAAAAAAAGCACTGCATTAGCAACATCTTCAGTCCTCAACTCCACCCCCTTCAGATTCGCATTACTTTCCACAGCACTCCGAACTCCAGCCGCCACCTCACTCCGATTCTCCTCCGGCAACCGATCCACCACCAGCCTCGTCACGATCACGTAAGGCGACACGCAGTTCACGCGTATCCCGTGCTTCCCCACCTCCGCCGCCGCGCTCTTCGTCAACCCCAACACCCCGTGCTTCGACCCCGAGTACGCGTGGGACCCCACTCCGGCGACCACGCCGGAGACACTGCACAGGTTTATTATCGATCCTTTCTTGGCCGGAATCATCACGCGCGCCGCGTGCTTCATTCCTAGAAACACGCCTTTGACGTTGACGCTGAAGACGCGCTCGAATTCCGAGATCTGGCAGTCGCGAATGTCGAGATCCGATGGGCCTATGTAGGCGGCGTTGTTCACGATTACGTCGAGGGTGCCAAATTTGGCGACGGTGTGGTCGACTGCCTGTTGGACGTCTTCTTCGATGGAGACGTCGCAGTGGAAGTATACGACGTCGTCGCCGCCGCCGAGGCTTTGGAGGAGGCGGTGGCCGGCGTCGTCGAGAATGTCGGTGATGCAGACTTTGGCGCCGTGTTTGAGAAACAAACGGGCGGTGCTCTCTCCGATGCCGTTAGCACCGCCGGTCACCAACGCCACTTTGCCCACTAATCTGAAATTGTATATAAATAGCTCATGAATTATTCTTCTAGAAGAACCGAATTTTGCAGGGAAGTGAGTAATATTAAAAGAAATGAAAAATGTTTTTATTAGTTGAGATAGCATATGGACAATAATGGACACGAAATTTACATTTGGGGTGAATACATGTAAATATACGTTTAAAGATGTAATTCAACACACTATTTATAAATGTGTTGGCTAAATATTAAACATTATTTTCATTATTATTGTAGGGATAAAAAGACAACCTTCCTGGGAAAAAAGAAGATTGGGGTGATGCCATAAGCCCCGTTGTGTTAACCTACAACTCCAACCTCACTTTTAACACACTTTGCACATTATTTCTTGTGTATTATATAGTTGTTAGTGTATTAAATGTCATAAATTATAAAGTAATGACTATCCCTATTATTGTTAGATCCTACTCCACTCGTAACATAATTAGAGTTTTCGCCTATGACTTTTAAAATAAAAATGATGAGAAAAATGAAACAAATACAAAAATCGTGTATTACATTATGCTTGTTTGTTTCATGAGTAAATGTAGTGAAGATGGGATTTAGATTAAACAAATTAAAACTTATATACATCTGATGCTTCAACCTAATCCGTATCCATTTTACGTGCTCACACGCATCTCCACACCCCAATTATCTGCGCTCAATCTTTCTTCCATTTGTTCGAGTTTTAACAAATATGCAGTACATTTTAATTATGTCAGTGATACTTTTTAATTATGACAGTGATACATTTATGTTGTGTTAATAGTACCCTTACATTATATTCATGTTCGTGTTTTGACAAATATATAATACATTTAAATTATGTTAGTGATACCTTAATTTTAGTTATGCTAGTGCTACCTTTGTATTATGTGAGTGATATTCTTACATTATATTACATAAAATGATGTAATACCTTTACGTAAATGAAGTAATATATTTTTGTGATACAACTATGTGGTACACTCAATAAATTATAAAAATACCTTTAAGTAGATGTATTGATACATTTCTGTTTTATTATTAATACATTTACGTGATACAAGTAATACTCTTACATTGTATTTCAATTAAAGCTAATACTTTTATGTAAATAAAATATAACCTTTATGTGATACAATTAATAATACATTTACATCACACCTCAATAAAATGAACTAATATTTTTATGTAAATGAAATGATATATTTATGTAATATTAGTTACACATTTATATAATAGTTGTTGTTTTTTGATCAAGAAACACAATATGCAAATACTCTACTCACATAAAATCATAGAACAACCAAGAACTAAACTGAGAAAATGAGGAAGAATCAAAGAAGGAAATGAACAACAAACGATTTAGAGTGGTTCGGGTTGAATATCCCTACATCCACTATAGAGCCACTTCACTAGAAAGAATCAAGAATTCGAGTTACAAAGCAAGAACAACAAAATCAGAAAACAGAAACTATCTATACAACTTTGCAGGGATTTATCTCTCTCTCTAGTGCTCTGATGATCTCAACTCCTTCTAAAGAAATGATCTACTCCTTTTATAGAAAACGTAGAAGAAAACCGCTTCAAGATTCGTTGAGAAACGAGAGAGTTATCTACCCCGCAAGCTTACCTGTTAAAACAGATTCAAGAAATCAGCTGTGCAAAGCTAATGAACATAACCGTTTTTAACTTCCTGAAATCGCATTTACCAAGTGCGATTTTATAAGTGAAATAACAACTTATCCTATACTTAGAAAAATAAATGCTGGACCGTTTTTTTGCTTCCTTTTTTTTTTCTTCTTTTCCAGCTGATTGCATGCTATATTTTCTAACAATAGTGATATCTTTATTTATTATATTTCAATAAATTAATAAAACTATTTTTTATCCTTATAATCTTTTTCATTTTTGGCAGAAAAGTGGACATGAGGAGAATAAAAAGAACTTAACATACATCGCAATATGAAAGAGAGAGAGAGAGAGAGAGAGAGAGAGAGAGAGAGAGAGAGAAGAGAAGGAGAAACCAAAGAAGAAGAATAAGAGAAGAAATAGGAAGAAGAAGATGGAAGAAAAAAGGAGAAGTAGACGCCATAGAAGAAGACGCGCTCCCTGAGAAGAAAAACATATCCAAATCTTTAAAAAAATCTTATTTATAAGATGAGTTCATGTATCGGGTCGGGTTGAGTTGCACGTATCGTAAGATCCATGCAATTGATGTACATGAGTGTGATAGGTAGGAAATATATGCAATTCTAATGGTCAAATATATACATTTATGCATATTTCATGTTTAACAGGAGTGTGATTCGGTTTAACAGAGCTGTTCTTAGAGTAGGGGTGATAATTCCAAAATAAATTGAAAGAGAGATATTACATTAATTAAGGGATAATTGAAATGATAACTAGAACACCTTCATCTATTGGTTTCTTGTTATGTATTTTACTTTCTAGTTGTTTTGTTAATTTAGCAATAATTATTAATTAAATTTGAAATCCTCTTGTTTTCTGTTTTGTTGAATTGAACATAAGAAGCATAATTAATTCATCACTTTTCGTAGGATTGACTCCAACTTACCCTGTCTATTAATTAGTAAAATCAAAAAGAAAATTAGTTAATTTTTTGATGTCGTGCTAAATAAAAAGAATATTAGTTAATTTTATCAACGACATCACAGTCAAAGTACAACTCTTAAATTTTAGATATCACTACCTACTTATCCCTTCTACTAAAAAGAATATTAATTAACTTTATCATATCACAACATCAAAGTTAAAGTACAACGCTTTAATATTAGATGTCACGACCTACTTATACCTAGAAGATGCCAAGAGAGTGTTTGCCCAAGTATCCCTGGTGCTTACAATCTAATTTAATATTACATCTTACTTTGTTTTTTTTTTTTAAGATAATAAAAATTATATCTTGTATTAAAATAATGAAACTTTTATTTGTTAGTAATAATAATTTAATACTTGAAAACGTATTTATAATATTTAAAAAATGTGTGTATGTATCACACACACTCCTAATTAACAACTTATTTTGTAGTAAATCATAAACTTTCAAATATAGTTACAAAATCTTATATAATATTTCTATTAAAATTTATAAACTTAGTTAAATGCCCTTTAATCAATCATTTTGTCTGTTGAGCATAGGGTTTGAAATCGGAACGGAATTTCCTATATCCGCCGAATCCGATCCGAAAATTTCCAAATTTGGAATGAATATTTTTAATCCGAAATTCCGGAATTCCGATTTTTGATTTTTCCGAAAAATTTCGGATTGGAATTGGAATTAGTTTTAAAAATTTCAGAAATTCCGAAATCCAATCCCAAATATTTCCGAAATTTAATTTTCGGAAATTCCGATCCGATTTCCAATCCGATTCTCTTGGAATATAAAATGTAGAATAGAGGCATTTAGAGAATCAAACTCAAGACCTCTCATACTCAAAGCAACAAACTTACCACTATACCAATAGATCATGTTGTAAATGATTCAAACATTTTCGTAATAGACAAAAGATAATAGGCAGCATTTCTGATTTTTAAGTAACAAAATATAATAAGTAAATATATCATATATATTTTATATAAAATAAAAAGTGAATATCTAATTTACATAGGTAAATATATCATAAATTTCACTAAAAATGATAACATTTTATATAAATTTATTATTTTAATGATAAAATATATGGATAAATGAGCCTAAATAGTTTACGAAGTTATACAAGCTGAACTATACTAAGCTTGAGTTCGGCTTCTTTATTTTATGAGTTTTATAATTGAGCTCGAGTTTAGTTCGTTAATGTTAGTAATAAGTAGCAGTGTAGTGCAGTTAATGAAATAATATGAATAATGATAAAGAAAATTATACAAATTATAAAACAAGTATTTTAAATATCGAAGGATCTCGAACAAAGCATTATCATAAATCATAAATCATGTTGGGATATTTTAGTAATTATCTTGATAAGACAAAACACAATAACACAACAAGATAAGAACAATTTGCTTAAGGTATTGATACCTAGTTTCCACATTACATGATCACAAGCTTATCGATACTGAAGGAAAGATCATGTAATGGTTTTCCAAGATACAAGGAAAACCAACCTTAGAAGAAGTAAGAGAACACTTCTGAGGATCAGCATGCTGTAGGGAACAGCAAGCTAGAAGAGGTATCCTTAGTAAAAAGGAGATAGGATACTGAAAAAGTAGTCGGCAGGTTGTGAGAAAGCTGTTCTGAAAGAAGAACTCAGAAAGCAAGTAACTGCTGCAAGAAACCAACAGGAGCTGCAATAATCCATTCTTGCAGCAGAGACTGTCGAGGATACAGGACCCGCTGAGGAGACGGGTCCTTGTTGAAGACCTCAGGCGAGGCTGTTGTTCTAACAACACTCTGAGGATGAGAAGACCTCTGAAGGGGTGGCTGTTGAGACAGTACTCTTAGAGGATGTTCGAGAAGAAGCTGAGGTAACCGCTAAGTAGCTAGAGACACCTCATGAAGAGGTTGATGTTGTTGCTGCTGCAAGCTCAAAAGAACCTATCCAGGTTACAGCATCAGAGGTTACTGAGGAAGTTGAGTATGCGGAATTCCTCCGGATGATGGCTGATCTCTGAAGGGGCGGAAAGTAGCTGCTGCAAGAAAGCAGTTGCAGGAAAGTAAGAAAGAATGGCATGCATCATCGCTGCAAGAAAAAGTTATAGGAATACTACTAGAAAGAAGATACAGCAGTACTGTACGAAGATACTGCAAGAAGGTCTAAGTTACAGCAGCGCTGTAAAGAACAAACAACTGCAAGCAGACCTAGGATACAGCGCGAAGCTTTCTACTCAAACAGTCAACTGAAGAAGTATCCTGCAATCCGAGGAAGGATAAATGCAGTACGAGGAACGAAGATTCAAGCAAGAATAAATAGAGTCGTTCCAGAGAAGATCAAAGTTGCAGACACGGAGCCAATGCCAAGACGCCACGTGGACTGACGCGCTGCAGAAAGCTACGAGCCGCAACCACCGCATTAAATGCTCCAGAAAGAAAAGTCAAGTCACATTAAATGCAAGCCATGCATTTGATCAAGAACACTTTAATTCAAAATGGGAGATATCTCCTTCAACGGATATCTTCTCTACAAGTATAAATAGAAGGAGTGGCTGATTGAAGAAATTGTTGGACAAAGTCAAGAGGAAACTCACATATCATCCAAAGTTTTTCAAGCTTTCACATGTTTAGCCACTCAATCTTCTAGGAGCAGTCTACAATAACAAAGGAGCTCTCAGAGATCAAGACTGCTTCTCAACAGCTGAAAATTTATTTTCTTTTTAACCTTGTTGCTGTATGGTTAGGTTGTTTTAGGTGTCGAACAGTTGATAGGAGAGATCCTTGCTATCTGTATAGTTGTCTAAGTGTTAGGAAACTTCTCTGTGTGGGAGTGTGAAACCTTGTGTGGATTTGCCTTTAGAGTTTGCAGTTGTTGTGTGATCATTGGACTCTAGTAGGTGTTTAGCTTTGTAAGTTGATAGATTGTTAGGGGTGTCCTATAAATCAATCTTGCTTAAACAAAGTTTCTGCTCGAGGTAGCAGTAGAGTGGACGTAGAAGGGTTACACCACCTTCGAACCACTATAAGCCATAAGTGTTTTATTGATTTCTTATCTGCGCTTTATCATTCATATCTATCTCTGTCATAAAGCATAAAACGTTTTGAAAAGGATCATACTTGAGAAAACCAGCCTTGTGTCTTAAAACCGTATTTTTCCGCTGCATATAAAACTCTAAGTTACAACTTGCAGCACTGCATCCTAGTGCTGTAAGCAGTAACTGACTGGCGCTGCAAGTTCAAGTAACTTGCAAAACAGTAAGTTTTAAACATATTTTCAAAATCGACCAAGGTTCATTCACCCCCTCTGAATCTCGGACACCATTTGGGACCAACAAATCATAAATTCATAATACATATCAAAAAATAACTATCAATAATTACAATATGACAGAATCAAATATTCATTTGATTTGAGCTTCCTGGAAGAAAAATAACCTAATAAGTAAGTATGAATTAATAAGCATGATTATTTACAAAATGATAAATAGTTTATAATATAGTTTTATAGTTTTATTTTATACTATATAATATATACTATATACTATAATATGACTCAAAAAATTTCATATAAATTTTATAGTTTTAGTTTATACTATGTACTATAGTATATATTAAATATATTATATACTATATCCCTCATCTCTAAAACAATGTGAACTATGAGAATTAGAATCTGTTTTATGTTTGAATTTATTTTATTGTTCTATAAATGATTTTCATAATTTCCGAAATTTCCGAATTTCCAAAATTTCCAAAATTTCGGAATTCTGAAATTTCCGAAAAATCGGAATCGGAATGGATTTTACAATTTCGAAAATTTCGGAATTGGAAACGAAATTGGGTTTTCAATTCCGAAAATTTTAGAAATTTTTCCGAAACACCCTATTTCCAATCCGATCCGTCCGATTTCCACCCCAGTTGGGCATAAACAAAGCAGATGAAAGGATACTTTCAACGAAATAATTATAGCTTTGTTATAGGCCATTTAATGGCTCCATACAGTAGAGTAATTGGGCATGGGAGTACGTATTAAAGTCTAACCAAATTACTAGATGGTTGATTTGAGATTTTTTGTTTGAAAATTCATTTGAGATCAGTTCATTATATCATATATGTGTGAACATACTTTTAGTTTTGATAAAATTTAAAGCTAAACCCAAACTCAATCTAGATAAACATAAAAAAGAAAACCAAGTATAAAATGTCAAACTACTTGAGCTCGACTCATATTCGACTAGATTAAAATTCATTCAAACGCGACTCGTTTATTTATAAACAAGCTCAAATATAATTTATGAAGCTCGATACATTTCAAAAGTCAAAATTGAACAATTTTCCGTTTAATTCAATTCGATTCATTTAAAACATCAAATGAGAGTAGACTTGTAATACGGAAGAATCTCTATCCTCCCCAGCCCTATAAGTAGATATGCAATTCTAACTGTATTACTGTTCTGGTCATTTGAGAATCCCCATCTTCCAATTTTTTTTTTTTAAATGCAAAACTAATAGATTTTATTATATGTGATAATTACTAAAATGTACACATAATTTACGATTTGAGATATGATATTAGAAAAAAATTGTCTGCACTTAGTATTTTCGTCATATACTACACTATCTGCAATTTGTGAATATTTCAGGTTTATTGTAGTTGAGCTGTACTTATAGTAGATTGGACAAACTTGAGCTTGAGAAAAAAATTGAAGTGTACTTTGGGTCTACTTTTGCAGGATGGGCCCAGCAAACCCAACATAACACACATATTCGATATCATGGTTTGCTGTAATTTTTTTGTCTGTCATAACACTGTGAAGATAAAAAGAAGAGGAGAAGAGAAGATTAAAAAAAAAACAGAAAAATAAATTTAAATAGTTGGCTGTAAGTTTTAAGGGTAATATAGATAATTTAAATTGATGTTGGTTTTAGTGAGTAATATCTTGGATGCGAATAGAATCAACCTTAATCAAAAGAGCAACATTAAGGCCTATCGCCTAACTCTTTCTTCTTATATGTAACAATTCCCTCTCCCTCCAAAAATAGCTTGTCCTCAAGGCAAAAGTTCGAAACTTCATAAGAACTAAACTGTATTTCATCCACCCACGTTGAATCGTCTTCTGACAAACCAGCACAAGTAACCAAAAACTGACCTACATGATCATTACCCCGCCACATTTCCCGGTATTGCAAAACCCGAGATGGAATAAATTCGGGCACCTCATCGCAATCTTTATCCAGAGCCTCTAAAATTTAATCCATGGAGATGGCTTGTTAGTTATTTTATTATACAAAACCAACTATCAATCAACTTAATTAATTGACAAAAATACTTCAAAGTATTTTCTATGACGTTTAAATGAATGTGTTGGAAAAATTGGTTTTGAGTCAATTATAAGTGTGGGTCAATCGTTGAATTTTGTAAGAAGTCTTAACCACACATGTTTGACCATTATTTTGAGGTGTCAAAGTTGGGCAAATGGTCATTCTATGTTTCGAGTGGATGATCGAAGTGCATTTCCGCTTTTAAAACCGATTTTCAGTGAGTGAAAATTAATGCACGAAGTTTGTTGCCGAAACTTGTCTGGTGGCCAGATGTTGTGTCCATGTTGGCAACATTACGAGCAACATTGCACGTTTGCGAAGCCTAAAACACAAAAGCCCATTGGGTAGTTCATTTGGGGAGGCTCATTTCGTAGCCCTCGTGGCTAATGGCCTTCCAAATACTCATAACTTAACCTTCCAAATACTCATAACTGATGGTGTAAGGTAGTGGAGAGCTCTACTTACTTAGTGGGCATAAATGCCTTTAAATGCATATTAACGTGATGAGTCCCTTCACTATATTGGGGTGTCTATAAATAGGACATGTTTTTCATATGATTGGAAGCACGAAATTATCTTTGCAAATATCATAAATCTCATAGCATCTTTGGAAAATCAAACTTGCATCTTAGAGCATATAAAGTACGATCTAGTCCTTCCACCATTTTAGTTTGTTGGTGCTTCTAGTTTAGTGGTGCTACTAATTAGAAGACGTAAGTCGTTTTACCTTTCACTACTAATTAGAAGACGTAATTCGTATAATATATATAATAATATAAATTCATATAATATATATAACAATATAAATTCATATAATAATAATAATAATAATATATATATATATAAAATTATAAATTCGTATATATATATATATATATATATATAAATTTTCAAAATAATATAATAGTATTTGGATATATTTACTCATAATTTAAATAAAATTAAAAAGCCACCCCAATCAAGAAAACCCTAAAAATATGTGATAATATTAATTGTTTTTTTAATTAAATTAAATTTGAAAAGTTTAATTATTTTATGATGTTATTTTATGTTAATTAGTCATTAATCTTCCAATTATATATATATATATATATATTTTGTTAAACTTTTAAAATATATGTGATAATAGAAAATTGAAAATATAAAAAATACTTATAAAACAAATGTATGTAGAATATTATTACATAAAGCACCAATGGTCTAATAGTTAGAGTACCACCATGAGTCCTGGGTTCAATTCCCAGACAACGCATAATATTATCGTGATGACACGTGTCGTGATGACGTGTCGGTGGAGTGATGGGTGTGATGACACGTGTCATGATGACATGTCGGTGGTGTGTTGACATGTCATCTTTACACGTCAGTACTACGAATTTAGTGACGGAATTTTCCGTCACACAATTAGTGACCGATAATTTCCGTCACAACATTCCGTCATTAATTTAGTCACTACTCAACCAGACCGATAATTTCCGTCACAACATTCCGTCATAATTTCCGTCACAACATTCCGTCACAACATTCCGTCATTAATTTAGTCACTACTCAACCAAATCTGGTGACAGATTCCGTCACACAATTAGTCACTACTCAACCAAATCTGGTGACAGATTCCGTCACACAATTAGTGACCGATAATTTCCGTCACAACATTACGTCATTAATTTAGTCACTACTCAACCAAATCTGGTGACAGAAATTTTCATCTTAATGATGGAAAATTCTGTGAGAAATTTAGTCACTACTCAACCAAATCTGGTGACGGAAATTTTCATCTTAGTGACGGAAAATTCTGTCAAAAATTTAGCGACGGAATAAAATCCGTCACTAAAATTTAGTGACAAAGCTCATTTTGACAGAAATTTTCCGTCACAAATCCGTCACTAATACATGTTAGTCATAGAATTTTTGGTTTTAGTGACGGATTTTTCCGTCACTGTCGGGCAGTTTTCTTGTAGTGTTTGGAAACGTCATGTCGTACTGTGAGCACTAGCCAAGACGTGTTTGTTTTTTAGGGGAAATGTCTCCTTGACTCGACTTTCCAATCTGCATTCTCGGTGCATTCCAAAGCTCTTATTCGTTGTAGGGAAGTTGTTGTTGCTGCTCTCTGGATCGTGTAAGTAGCTAAATCTTGAAGATCCTACTTGAATTTGAAGATTCGAAGGCGTTCGAAGTCACTGCAAGAATTTGTTGTCGTTGTGTTTTCTGCAGTATTACAACATCACTGCAAGAATTTGTTGTCGTTGTGTTGTCTGCAGTATTACAACATCACTACAAGAATTTGTTGTCGTCGTGTTGTTTGTAGTATTACAACATCATCGGCAACATCCATTCCAGAATCAGTTGTGTCCAGTGTTACAATAATTTTGATAACATTTGTATTCTGTAACAGTTTTATTTTCTATTTTCCCATTATAATTGATTGTTTTGGTGCACTATAAACCAACAGAACTTAGGATGATAAGAATATAACTATTACTTGTTGTTTGAAGGAGGTAGTTGGATGTGCACTGGAAAGCATGGGCGGATACAGGGGCTGCCCCCCAAAAATTTTGTCAAAAAATACCTATCATATATTTTCTTATTATATATCATATATTTTCTTATATCCCAAAATATTAACTGTGAAGAAATGGGCCATATTATATATGTTATTCCTGGCCCAAAACTTATATCCTCGAAGGCCCAAGTAGAAGCCCATCAGGAACCCAGGCCCAGCTCCTTTAGTAAGCTGGCTTTTAATTTGAGCCCTTCATCTCGTGCCCCCTGATCTCACCCGTTGGCTTGGTATATATATATATATCTCCCTGATCCTTTTCTCTCTATAACCCAACCCTCTCCTCTCCCTCATCTGCGGCGCCACATCCTCCCTTTCTCTCCTCTGATCTTCATACAACCATGTCTTTTTCGGCTGTCCTTGTGCCCGACGGTCCTTCTCGACCTCGGGCTGTCCTTCCCTGGTCTCTTGGTTGGTTTTTACCGTTTGTTTTCTGTCCTAGGGCTTGGGGTAGAGAGAGAGAGAGAGCGATGTGGCTCACCCTATATATATGCTCCTGCGTTTTTCAGAAAAATGAGAGAGGAGAAAAAGAATGAGAGGCTAGTTTTTTCTTGTGCTTATGTGTTCTCTGTGAATTGCTGAGGGAAAAAGGGGGTTCTTTGAGCCGATCCCTAATCAGTTACATGTGTTGATAAACTGATTAGGGTTTTCTTCGAGGTTGGGTTAGATTAGGGTTGTGAGGGGGTTCTCTTTGTGGTTCCTAAGGGCTCCTTGGTGCAACCGGCTCGATTCTTGGTGTCTTTGTGGTGCTGGACTGTGAAAGGGGACTGAACCGTTCCTCGAGACTGAGTTGGCTCTCAACTCACTTATATCCATCTGTTGGTTCCCTTCTGGTGTTTTCTATACCTCAACTTTTGTATCTGTTTATTTTAATCTTTGTAATAGATACTTGTATGAGTGTTTCACTCAGTGTTATAGCATGGTAAGTTTTGTTACACTGGATCGATGCCCAACAGTAGTGGCATCAGAGCCTTGTTGTTGATAAAATCGATCCAGTAGGTGCTGTGGTAGTCAAGTATCAAGGCTATAACTCTCCTCTTTTATATTTCTGTTGGTTAGATCCTGTGGATCAGTTTCTTGGAGGTCTGACTTCTGGTATAGTGTCAGTATGCTTAGGTCTTCTCTTTGTGTTTGATCTGCTGCTTGAGTGTTGATCCCTCCTATGTGTTTGTGATCTGCCTATCTTGTTTCCGCTGCCTATCTCTCTGGTTCCCCACTAAACTCACCTTGTCCGGTCCATCTAGTGACCTTGGAATCTGGGCTGAGGGGGTTAACCAGGCTCTGTGTGTTATCTTGTTTGATATCCTGTTTTTTCATCTTGTTGTTGTCTTCTTTTGTGTGACCCTTGTCTGGTTTCTTGCTCTCTGTGATCATGAATGCTTATCCAGTTGCTTCTTTTGATGGGAAGGGTGACTTTTCAATTTGGCAACAAAAGATGAAGGGGGTTCTTGTGCAACAAAAGTGTTTTAAAGCTATAACTTTAACTTATGATGATAAGACCACTGATGATGTGAAAAATGAACTTGATGAACTGGCCTATTCTTTGATCATACTTAATCTGTCTGATTCTGTGAAAAGGAAGTTAGGAAAGCATGACTCAGCTAAATCTCTGTGGGACAAATTAGAGGAATTCTATACTGAAACATCTCTGCCATCTAAAATGTTTTTGCTTGAAAATTTTTTCAGATTCAAACTTGATTTAAGCAAAGATATTGATGCTAATCTTGATGTTTTCACTAAACTTGTTCAAGACATAAAGCTGACTGGTGATAAGAATATTGATGAATATACTCCCATTGTGCTCTTAAATGATATTCCTGATTCCTATAATGATGTTAAATCTGCTATCAAATATGGTAGGGATAATGTTACTCTGGATACTGTTATTAATGGTCTAAAAAACAAAGAGTTGGATTTAAAAACATCTAAAACCAGTAGGTCCCTTGGTGATGTTAATTTTGTGAAAGGAAAGCCTAAAAACAACTCTCAAAATAGACCCTCCACCAGTAACCAAGGTAAACCTAATCAGAATCAGAATCAATCTCAAGGTCAAAATCAGAAAAAGGATGGTTTTAAGCCAAAGTTTAAAAACAGAAAGTGCTATAATTGTGGAAAACCTGGCCATTATGCTAATAGATGTACTGAACCTAAGAAGGAAAAACCTAATGAACAGGCTAACAATATTTCTGAAAACATGGGTGATGTGTTTATGATTTCTGATGAATTTGTTTCTGGTCATGCTAACTCTGTGCTTGATAATCTAAGTGAAAATCACTGGCTTCTTGATTCTGCATGCTCAAATCATATGACCCCTCATCTAAGCATGTTTTCATCCTATGTGAAATTGGAAAAAGGTTCCGTCTCTATGGCTGATAACAGCAAAAGTAATGTGCTAGGTGTTGGCTCTGTTTGCTTAAAACTTGAAAATGGAAATGTGATTAATCTGAAGAATATAAGGCATGTTCCAAATCTGAGTAATAATCTGATGTCTTGTGCTATGCTTGAGGACTCTGGTTTCATAGGAGAATGAGGAAGAGGAAAAATGAATATGATTAAAGATAATGTTGTTGTGTTTACTGCTGCTAGAATGCATAACATGTATGTTGTTTGTGCTGAACCTGTCTCTTATGCTAATTCTGTTAAACATGATCAAACTGATCTTTGGCATAAAAGACTTTGTCATATAAGTAGTAAGGGACTAGGAATCTTGCATAAAAACAAGTACATATGTGGTGACCTTGTGTCTGATGTGCCTGTGTGTAAAACATGTATTCTAAGTAAACAAACAAGATCTGCATTCCCTGTTTCCCCCTTCCCCAATCCATCTAAGTGTTCTGAAATCCTTGAGTACATTCATGCTGATGTATGGGGATCTGCATCTGTTGCTACTTCTGCTGGAAATAGATATTTTCTGTCTGTGATTGATGATTATTCCAGAAAAGTGTTTGTGTTCCTTCTTAAGAAAAAATCTGATGTTATTGATAAATTCAAAACTTGGAAGGTGCTAATTGAAAACCAAACTGGAAAAAGGATTGAGGCTTAAAGAACAGACAATGGAACTGAGTTTTGTAATAATGAATTCAATGCTTTGTGTGCTGAATATGGAGTTAAAAGACATAGAACTGTAACCTATACACCACAACAAAATGGTATTGCTGAGAGAATGAACAGAACTCTCCTTGAAAGAGTAAGAACTATGCTATGTGCTTCTGGTTTACCTAAATTGTTTTGGGGTGAAGCTGTCTTGACTGCAGCCTATGTGATTAATAGATCTCCCTCTATTCCTTTATGTGGTGAATTGCCTGAAACTATGTGGTCTGGAAAACCTGTGAATCTATCTAACTTGAGAATATTTGGATGTTCTGTCTATGTGCATCAGAAAACTGATAAGTTAGAACCTAGATCCATAAAATGTGTTTTCCTTGGTTATCCTGAAGGGGTTAAAGGTTACAGATGTTGGCTAAAAGGTGAATATGGTTTTAAAACCATAATTAGCAGAGATGTTATCTTTGATGAAACTGATTTTCCTTGTTTACCTGTTTCTGTGCCTGTTATTCCATCTGCTACTCCAAATGAGGTGGAGCAACCTGTTCCTATGTCTGATTCTTCTGATATGCATGATATTTCTATGTCCGATTCTACTGATATGCATGATATGCCTGTATTTGACCAAAGTGTTGATGAATCTGTTGAACCTGTGTGTGATGATTTAAGTGATTATCAATTGGCTAGAGATAGAACTAGAAGACAGATTAAAAGGTCACAACACTTTGATGATTACCAACTTGCTTCTTTTGTGTATAATGTGTTTGAATCCTTGGATGGCAATGAACCTAAATCTGTTAATGAGGCTATGAAATCTAAAGAATCTGCTGTTTGGTTAAATGCTATGAATGATGAGATTAAATCCTTGCATGATAACCAAACTTGGACTCTTATTCCTAAACCTGATACATGCTCTGTTGTGGATTATAAATGGTTATTTAAGGTTAAAAATTAGGGTGATTCTGTTAGATATAAAGCCAGACTTGTTGCAAAAGGATTTACACAAAAGGAAGGTATTGACTATACAGAAATCTTTGCACCTGTTGTTAAGTTCACTACTATTAGATTGATGCTTGCATTAGTTGCACATTATAATTGGGAATTAAAATAAATGGATGTAAAGACTGCTTTTCTGCATGGTGATTTAACTGAGAATATCTACATGAAACAGCCTGAAGCTTTTATTGATAAGAAACACCCTAATCATGTATGCTTGCTGAGGAAATCTCTCTATGGCTTGAAGCAGTCACCTAGGTAATGGAACAAAAAATTTGATGCCTGCATGCTATCTTTGAATTTTAAAAGAAGTGCCTATGACCCATGCATGTATTTCAAAAATGCTGCTCAAACTCCTATGTTCTTGCTCCTATATGTAGATGATATGCTTCTTGCTAGCCCTTGCACCCAATCTGTCAATGATGTTATAAAATGCCTAAGTGATGAGTTTGACATGAAACTGCTTGGTGATGCAAAGAAAATCCTTGGTATGAATATTGTTAGGGATAGGTCTGAGCGTTCCCTATTTCTAAATCAATCTGCTTATATTGAAAAGATTCTTGAAAAGTTCTCTATGACATCTGCCAAGTCTGTTTCTGTGCCCCTTGCTGCTCATTTTGTGCTAAGTAAGGATCAATCCCCTAAGACTGATTCTGAAATCTCTGTGATGAAGAATGTTCCCTATGCTAATGCCATAGGATCTATGATGTACTTGATGGTCAGTACAAGGCCAGATATTGCTTACTCTGTCAGTTGCTTGAGCAGATATATGTCAAATCCTGGTGCTCCACATTGGGAAGCACTTAAATGGTTGTTGAGATACCTTAAAGGTTCTATCAATATTGGTTTGCTGTTTACTAAGTGTTCCAAAGGTGTTGAATTATGTGGATATGTTGATTCTAATTTTGCCAATGATAGGGACAATAGAAAATCTTCAACATCTTATGTGTTTACTTTAAATGGTTCTTGTGTGAGCTGGAAATCCCAACTCCAGCATGTTGTTGTCTTATCCACCACTGAATCTGAATATGTTGCTACTACTGAAGCTATTAAAGAATCTATTTGGTTGAAAGGCATGCTGTCTGAGATTGGTGTTCTTAAAAAGAATGTGACTGTTTTTTCAGACAGTCAATCTGGTATTCAATTGTGTAAGAACCCTGTGTTTCATGACAGAACTAAACACATTGATGTCAAGTTCCATTTCATAAGAGATGTTGTTGAAAAAGGCATTATTGATCTTGATAAGATACCATCTGAGTTCAATCTATCTGATATGGGCACTAAGTGCCTACCTTATGAAAAGTTCCAATCTTGTTTGAGAATCTTGAACATTGTTTCAAGATGTTGATTGTGCTGTGTGCTTGGGTCTTTGTGACTCTCTTTCCCCTGTGCTTTCTTTGTGATTGATGTGATGTGTGATACTCAACCTGCCTTAACTTTGTGTTTTGCTACTCTGTGTTTGCAGATGAGTGAAAAAACGGTGATGATGACCCCTTGTCCCTTAGAAAAAGACCACAAGACCCATAATCTGGCCCAAGGTGGAGGATGTGAAGAAATGGGCCATATTATATATGTTATTCCTGGCCCAAAACTTATATCCTCGGAGGCCCAAGTAGAAGCCCATCAGGAACCCAGGCCCAGATTCTTTAGTAAGCTGGCTTTTAATCTGAGCCCTTCATCTCGTGCCCCCTGATCTCACCCGTTGGCTTGGTATATATATATCTCTCCCTGATCCTTTTCTCTCTATAACCCTAACCCTCTCCTCTCCCTCATCTGCGGCGCTACATCCTCCCTCTCTCTCATCTGATCTTCATACAACCATGCCTTTTCCGGCTGTCCTTGTGCCCGACGGTCCTTCTCGACCTCGGGCTGTCCTTCCCTGGTCTCTTGGTTGGTTTTTACCGTTTGTTTTTTGTCCTGGGGCTTGGGGTAGAGAGAGAGAGAGAGCGATGTGGCTCACCCTATATATATGCTCCTGCGTTTTTCAGAAAAAGGAAAGAGGAGAAAAAGGTTGAGAGGCTAGTTTTTTCTTATGCTTATGTGTTCTCTGTGAATTGCTGAGGGAAAAAAGGGGTTCTTTGAGCCGATCCCTAATCAGTTACATGTGTTGATAAACTGATTAGGGTTTTCTTCGAGGTTGGGTTAGATCAGGGTTGTGAGGGGGTTCTCTTTGTGGTTCCTAAGGGCTCCTTGGTGCAACCGGCTCGATTCTTGGTGTCTTTGTGGTGCTGGACTGTGAAAGGGGACTGAACCGTTCCTCGAGACTGAGTTGGCTCTCAACTCACTTCTATCCATCTGTTGGATCCCTTTTGGTGTTTTCTATACCTCAACTTTTGTATCTGTTTATTTTAATCTTTGTAATAGATACTTGTATGAGTGTTTCACTCAGTGTTATAACATGGTAAGTTTTGTTACACTGGATCGATGCCCAACATTAACTATGATACTTGCCCCCCCCAAATATTTTTATTATTTTCTTACCTATGAATCTATGATATTCGCCCCCCAAATGTATAATCCTGGATCCGCCACTGTTGAAAAGGTACTTGGAATGGTTACAGTTTCGACGTTTTTGTACTACTTTGTAAATACATACAGGTAACAAAGTATTGTGAAATTGCCATAATTTTTTCACTGATTATTTTATGATATTTTTCTAGTTGGTTAACAAAGAGTGGTTTTTTATTTTGATTGCAGATGGAAAGAAATGGGGGGGGGGGGGGGAGATCTTGCAATTTCCAAGAGTGGAGCGTGGCACCAAATGGATATCACATTAATGATCTTAGACTTATTAACTATATAAAAACTAGGTCGATGAGTTTTTATCAAGATCATGCACAATTAAGCTACATTCAAATGTTTAGCAATGTTTGCATGGTACTTTTTTTGTTTTTCTTTTTGGGTTTTTCTATAATCAGATTTTAATGAGGTGGAAATATGTATTTTTATCCAATATGCATACCAAAAAATGAAAAATACTCACTTCATAAAAAATCATGTTTTCTATCCGAAATTAAGACAAAATGACATAAATGCATTTACCCACGCTCTTTAATGATTTCACCCACCACATTTATCACCTTTATCCCCTCTCATATGTAAGTTTAAAAATTCATACTTTCATCTCTATATCTATATTAATTCCTCCAACTATTTTTTAAATCAAACAATGTAGTGAAATTTCATCTCTTTAATATTGCTCAAAAGAGGTAAGATAAATATTATTTTCAAGTGTAGTATTATGTAATTTATAACTTTTGAATCAAGATATATGTTTTTTGATGTAAATTGGAGCTTAAAAAACTAAAAAAAATTGCGAAAGACCAAAAAATGTATACTAAGAATAGATCACGATACTGAACTTAGATCATGATGGTGTTTGAGCATCATGATCTAAACACCATCGTGATCTATAGATTATGATGCTCGAACACCATCGTGATCTACAAGGAGTATCGTGATCTAAGTTGTTGAGAAAAATAGATCACAATGCTCAACTTAGATCACGGTGATGTTTGAGCATCGTGATCTATTTCTAACACTGTGATCTGAGTTGATGGGAAAAAATAGATTACGACACTCAAATCCACAATGATTTATCTTGAGCATCCTGATCTACAATGGGCACCATAATCTATTTTTGGAAAAATTTGAAAAAAAGTACAATAGATCACGATGCTCAACTTAGATTAAGTGGTATTTGAGCATTGTGATCTATTCCACCGTAATCTAAGTTGAATTTTTCAATTGCTTAAATCACGTTGGTGATGAGCATCGAGATCTATAGATCACAATGCTCAAACACCACCGTGATCGATAATAATATCAATTATAATTAAATCTTAAAAAAATTTCATAATTTTATTTTTGAAAATCTAAAATATTGTCTTACATTTGTAAGTATTTTTTATAAATCAAATATTATATCAAAACTTCAAGAAACATTTTTAAAAAAATTATTTCTAAAATCTAAAAATAATAGTTTTAAAATACTATTATTTAAAAAATAATAATATTTTTTTAAATATTTATAATAAATATTACAAGTATTCATAATTAGTTTTAAGATACTATTAAATATAATAATAATAATAACAATAATAATAATAAATCGTAAAAAAATCATAGTTTTTTTTATAAAAATCTGAAATATTATCTTAGAATAGTAACTAATTTTTATATATAAATTTTAAAAATAATTATAATACTATTTGATAGTAATAATAAAAATACTTGTAATTAATCTTCTAAAATCTTAAAATCATAGTTTTTTTCTATGATTTTATATCACGAATTTTTTTCCTAAAATCTTGGAAAATAGTTTTAATGTATTACTTTATATTGATAATAATAATAAAAATCATTATAATAAATCATAAAAAATAGCTTAATATATGACAGTGAATTGATAATTGTCACGCCCATATTTCTAACATAGCTAGACTTGTAATAAATTTTCATATTAAAAGACCTGTAGAATGTAATTCTTTTTTCTTTTAAAATGTAGTAAGATAAATAATTTTTCTTGCCCCCAAAACTAGTTAAGAAATATATAGTATGCTTCATAACATTTACCATAAGGTCAAACCACACTCACTTATATATTTACATATCTATTCCCAACATAAAATGAAGATAAAACAAAAATCTATGTTCTTTATCAAAATATTGTTTAAACCAAAATAAGCTCATAGTGTAGCTGAACAGGTCGTCATGTATGTACACCATCTTCAAACCCGTAGGAGCTCAACAACACAGTCAGTAAGTCCATGAGCTTATGCATCATCAGGTTCACCTACAATGCATGATTTATATGAGCTAAAGCTCAGTAAGCAAAAATTATGCACATAACATTAATAAGACGGAATGATGTTGATGATGCATGCTAATGAATGAAAACATTTTTTATCAAAATCATTTTCCTTCATTGGGCCCTTGACCACTATCTACTAGGCACTGCCTAGAGCTCAACATAATATCATTCATCATAGTCATATCCATGTCTCACATGCCACCAGCTGAACGAATCAAACTATATCCATGTCTCATATGCCACTAACTAAGCATATAGTATTGGTAGCCATATTCATGTCTCACATGCTACCGACTGAACAAATCAAGCCATATACATGTCTGACATGTCACCGACTACCCATATAATATATATATATAAGCATATTACATACCTCGGTGCATTAGTAGTGGTCAATAAAATATTTTTCATCTTGAAATCATGTCTTGCATGTAGAATGCAATAACTTTCATTATTTACGTATGCACGTAGTGATGCTCGTGAACGATATTTTTAAAGCAACTCATATATTTTCACATAACATCACTCAAACTCGTCAATTCTCAAGGATAAGTAAAATCATGTAATATCACCCAATCAATATATCTCATAAAATAATATGTTCATACATTGTAGTTGCAAATAAATTTCTACTTACCTGAATTCGAAAGTTAATGTTATCTTGAAGTCTGGAACCACCAATTAAGCACTCCTATATGAAGTGAAAATTAATTAGAAATTATAAAACTAAGCTATGTGATCAAAAGTAGTAATAACTTATGACTCTTATCCATGAATTCATAATTAGTCCAATGAAAAAATATATATTATTATTATTATTTAATTTCACTTGTTTTCGTATTTTACTTTTCTTTCTTCATTTTCCCAATATCATTAACTAACTTTAGTAGCAATATTAATGTATTACATGCAATTTAGATACTCAGTATATCAGTATATGTATAGATAAAGTGCATATCAATTTTAATATTATAAAATGGATACAAAGTTAAATTAACATGTAGTTAGAGTTTTAATTAACATTTCCCTATATTTATTGTTATCAACACAATTAATTACTTCCATTTAAAACGAAGCATTATGATTTTATTAAATTCATCACTAACATGTATACAATATATTTAGTAAACTAGCCAGAGGATAAATTTAAAGATACAGAACTTGAAATCAAACTTCAAATTGTAACTACGTACATCTGTTTAATTCTAACTATATTTCTTTTCCTTTCGTTTTCTGTGTTTTCCTTCTCTATTTTCTTTTTTCTTATTCTTATTCTCCTAAGGTTAGAGGTCTAACCATATGATTCAACATTTAGAGTAGACACACGTCCTCTTCTCTGTTTATTCCTGTCACTCATTATATTATGATCTAAATCACTACTAATTTCCTCCTTTTTAAATACAGTATAATATATAATATTATTTTAGCTGTCATATTAATAATTACACATATATCATGACACAGTGGCACACATCATATATATTAATAAAGTTTATGGAGGATATAAAATTTTATTTTCCAAGAAACTAATATTAAATATAAAAATACTAACACCTGACTTCTCATTTCTAATATATATTTTTAGCACATAAGTTGGGGACGTTCAATTACTAATAATAACAAACAAGCCCAAAATTTAACAAGTTTAAATAAGCATATAAATATATAAATTAACACATTATATAACATCAATATAAATTCAAATATCACATGATATACATGCAATCCATGAAATGCACGGATGCATGAACTATGATGGTTAGAGAGTAACGTGAGGTTCGGGTCTCACAATAATAATATCTAAAATCATTATAAAAAATCTTAAGAAATTCATATCTTGATTTTTAAAATTTTGAAACATTGTCTTATAATTATAATTTAATTTAGATCAAATAATAGTTATATATTCTTAAAAACTATTGTTTTAAAATATTAAATGTAAGAATACAATTGTGAAATCATAATATTAATTTGATAATATTAAATCTAAAATTCAATTATTTGTAAAATATTTAATACTTTCATAAACACTTAATGTGTGGATCAAGTTTTTTCTTTTCGCATGAAATTTATCATATCTATTTATGTTTTTCAAAAAGTTTATATAGGATTTAAATTGTTCTTATATGTATTATTATTTAATTTTCTAATTAAAGTCTAATAATAATAATTTTTATTGTAGATGACAAACAATGAAATCATTATAGTTCATCGTAGATATTGGCATGAATCGAAGTATAAAAATGGAGAGGATGGTTTGATATATGCATATTGTATATAATTTCTTATGCAAAACTATTGGATGAAATTCATTATATTGTCCGAGCAGATCGTAGGACTTGTGATTATGCATTGCATTGTTTAATGCCTACGAAGATTTCTAGAGAAGTGAAATTTAAAATCAAGACGGATGTTGATTTGAGTAGAGTTATTGAGGTGTATGATTACCCCAAATTATTTGTTTCTATTAAACCAAAAGAGCATGATTTGAATATTCCAATCTCATATGCGAGTCAATGGGTAGTTTTGTTCAACTTATGAATTCTCAACAATAATATATTTATCAGAATTCAAATATATATGGAGGTCAGCTAGATTATGTGCAAAGTCTGATTGAACACCAAATTTCTTCCTTTTATCCAATCCAAAATTTCAAAGCTTGTTCTACAAATCCATTGGAGGAGCTTAGACCTAGCTCTTCTTCCAA
This sequence comes from Scutellaria galericulata, assembly GCA_946896805.1. Classification (NCBI taxonomy): domain Eukaryota; kingdom Viridiplantae; phylum Streptophyta; class Magnoliopsida; order Lamiales; family Lamiaceae; genus Scutellaria; species Scutellaria galericulata. Next base: position 7,429,581 of record OX335798.1, on the reverse strand, counting down.
ACAAATATCAGAGATATAGCTCCCCACCACACCACTAATTTTATGATTTCAACAATTTTTATGAATTTAAATATATAGATCACAAAGATGTTGAAAAAGATGGTGGTGAAATTGAAGTAAATAGATATGCTATATTTTAAATGAGTTCAAAATTGGAGGCTGTGATTAATGGGTGAAAATTTTCAATTTCACAATCTATATCTAAGAACCCTAATTTTCAGAAAAGATTTGGGGATAAAAGCGTAAAGTCTTTTTCCAGTTACATAAATTCTTATTCTTTCTTATATAACACACTTTGAGAAAATCTTGTGAGCCATATAAAAAGAGCAGTCTTTAGCTTCGAAAACTCACTAAAGAATCCATTTTTATCTTTAAAAGAATATGTTGCTGGATTTTCTTAAGTTTGTATTTTCTTCATCTTATAAAATCTCTTCATTTTAAGTTCCCAAATAAAATTTTTGTATTTGGCTTAGAAAGTCAACATTTCTTAGAAAACCAAATATTTTTAATCTTTGTTAGAGTTTAAAAATATGAATCTTATTTATTTTCCCTAAAATTAAACCTTAAATGACAGATATACCGTCATAAGTGTAGGGTGTGCCTCGCATGTTATTTGATTTTGCGGAAAATGGTGTTATGATGGTTATTTGCAATTCGGGTAAAAATGGGATGGTCAATTGCAATCGTAAAAAGTTTAGGTAGTTAAGTGCAAAATTTGATATAATTTAGATGCTTATTTGTAATTAACCCAAATATCAAACTCGATGTACGACTTCCCTTAGTCCATAACTATTCATATTATTTTAGCACAATTTGAAGATCTCAAGGACATTTGATAATTAATGTGCATCTAGATTTAGTATTTGGTGCAATAAAATAGTGTACATTTTTTCATTTTTTAAAACAACCTTACCTTTTAACTTAGTTTTATCCGGAATACATTAGAAGAATGCGGCGATTTACCAATGAAAATTACCGATGGAAGGCTTCCGTCAGTATTTATTGATAGATTGAATTTTGTCGGTAAACTTGTTAATTTTTTTTTTTTTTTTAAAAGTCAAAGGTTTTCCGACGGAAAGTCGTTGCGAGTTATTTTACTAATAGAATGTTTTTTCATCGATGTAATTATAATTCCGATAGAATTCCTAATGAAATTCCATCAGTAGACTGCCGACCGAACATTTTGTTGGAAAGAGGATGTAAAACGATGTTGTTTTCAACCGCATCAATGAGTACTATAAAACGATGTCACTTTGAATTGATTTGCTAATGGAATTTCTATTGGTAAACCTGGGAAACACAAACGACGTCGTTTGTGCCTGAATTATCGATGAAATTTTCATCGGTAAATTTGAACAGTATGTTTTTATATTATATTAATTATGTATATACTAATTAGTTAGTCGAGCTAGCTAGCTTTCTTAATCTAACTAGTAATTCACCCGCATAATGCGTGATTTATTATTTATTACATGCATTGGATTACATTTAAAGTACAGAAATACATTATAAAAAGTAGAAAATTCTTTAAAATCTTTCATTCCTATGAATAAGTGACCAAACTTAATATTTTAAATAGAGTTAATTACATAAAAAAAACACGAATTTAAGGTTCATTTTCATTTACAACATGAACTTGGATGTTAACACCATAAACTCTCCATTTCATATCCGTGACAAATTGACATATGATCGGGCTTTTCGAACTCCAATCAGTGATGTGGAGCGCGAAATCTTTGATCACATCTCAATAATCAATCAATGTGTAATTTTATATCCTAGTCATTACTTACATAAAATTTATATTTTTAAATAATTACTTACAAAAAATTAAAAGAATGAAACCCTAGGTGGGATTGCTGTTGTCGTCGTCAGAAATCTCTATATTAGGCTATGTTTATCGGGGGGTCGACGCCCAGAGCATAGCAAGAGTAACAAAAAAAAAAGAAAAATGTAAATGAAATCCATGACCAAGTTTGTGGGATGACCATGGTCATGAGATTTTGGTTACTCAATCCACATGACACGTGTCATCGTATGATTCGTCGAGTGTATTTTATTTAGATAATTATATATTTCGATTTATCCACTTAAAAAAAATTAAAATTATACACCAAAATTCATAAAATAAAATTCTCTATAAATAGATACCAATATTGATATATTTTGGATCACAATCTCATAAAATAAAATTCTCTATAAATAGATACCAATATTCATATAAAATTCTCTATAAATAGATATCAATATTAATTAATGGGGAAATAGGCCTCTGTACCCAAAATAATATAGTCAATAATAAAAATACCACCTCAAAGATAAAACTTACAAAAATACCACAAATGTGGTCAACTTTTGAGTTGATGGGATTGAAACAATGTTTGTGTAACTAACAATCAAATCATTAGAATTAAATAAGATTAAAAGAAATACACATGGAAATGTCATCAACCATTAAACGAAAAGTTTGGTGAAGCAGCATACCATTAAACGAAAAATTCATATAATTATATGCATTAAACGAAAATGATTCAAGTTTCGTTTAATAGTATATAAAACGAAAATAGATCAATATTAAACGAATTCATGTGAAAATTATCCACTATTAAATGAATTAATTACACGAATTCTGGTAATTTTCGTTTAATTGTGTTTAAATTTGTAATTTTCGTTTAATATTGTTAAAATTTGTAATTTTCGTTTAATAGTTCATGTGAAAATTAAACGAATTCATTTTCCACAATTAAACAAATTAATGTTTCAAATTCCACAAATTTTCGTTTAATAGTGTTAAAATTTGTATATTTTCGTTTAATATGGGCATCCATTTTAATAGTGTTAAATTTTCCAAATTTTCGTTTAATAGTTCATGTGAAAATTAAACCAATTCATTTTCCACAATTAAACGAAATTCAGACAAAAGAAGAGCTTGACATTAAACGAATGAAGACAAAAATCATGGGCTAGGTTTAAATGAAATGAAGACAAAAAATGAGCTTGAATTCAGACAAATTGAAGTGATGGAGCAACTATTAAACGAATTCTAACATTGCCACCATTAAATGAAAATTTGGTTGGCTAATATAAGCACCTGAAAATAAATTGTATCATTAAACGAAAATGTCATGTGAAGCAGCATACCATTAAACGAAAATGCATATAATTATAAGCATTAAATGAAAATGTGCATATCAATTATATGCATTCGTTTAATGCTTATAATTATATGCATTTTCGTAGAAAATGTGAATTGGAATGTCGACATTCATTTAATGCTTATAATTATATGCATTTTCGTTTAATGGTAGAGGAAAGCTATTATATGCATTTTCGTTTAAACGAAAAATTGGTAGAGGAAAGCTATTAAACGAAAATTGTGTATGAAAGCATGCCAACGAATTGTTGTGAAATGATAGCTATTAAACGAATTTTGGAATGAATACCTATTAAACGAAAAATTTGTCTGGCACCTATTAAATGAAAATTGTGTACTTCAACCATTAAACGAAAATTGTGTAATTCAACTATGAAACGAAAATTTCGAGCACCATCTATTAAACTTGAACTTAATGTGGACTACAAATTTGTAATGCCTATTTTGGACGATTTTTTTTTCACGAAAAACACAAATTAAACCTCCATTTGTAATGATTTTATTACTATACCAACAAAAACAGTGTCTTACATGTTTAAATGAATCGAACTTTGATTTTTCGGAAACTAGTGCACTTGCAAATAGTGTATTTCATGTTTTAGTTTAATATTAGAACTAGCACTGACATGATTATTTTTGGATAACACTATTAAACGAACTAATACCTTATTTTGGCACATTTCTGTGTGTTCGTGGTTTTCAGCTAAAAAATCTGCCAAGTTTCGACATTCAATGCCAAATAGGATAATTATATGTTTCGTACATGAGATGCCAAATAAATTGGACATTTTCGTTTCGTATGCTCTATTGACCCACAAATGGAGCAATGTTTCTTCTTCCTTCGTCTAGTTTGACCCTCATGCTGGATAGCATTTTCATCATCGAGCTCCTCATCGAGTACTTGATATTCCAAAGGTAGGAGTTCAGTACATCTCGATTTATTATGACCCGGTTTCCCACAACGACTACATGCAGCGGGTTTGCGTGTAGGTCCGACATGCTCACCGGTCCAGGGCATACGTGACGATCTCGGACGACCTGCTTGTTTTGATTTGTCTGGAGGAATACATTGTGTGTTCGTCACATTGTCCGCCACATCCCACTCTTGCGGGTCAGGCACGGGATTAACCTCAGCGGCCCACATCCCTCTTAACCATTCTGTTGTGTAATAGGCAACGACATAAGAAGTGATTGTTTCATTTGCAAAACTGCACCCAGTAGGAGATGGAAATAAAGTGTTAGTTTGGCATATTACAGTTGCATATTCTGAAACTTTTAATGGTTGATCTTGCATATATATTACCTTATTGCTGCACATGTATGTGAACACGGTATCAACACTGCCTGATAAATACCGCAAGAGCAGTCGTATCGGGAGAGATCAACGAGAAAGATCTTACTACCATCAATGACTTTGTACGTGAATCGTGAGAGTGGTTCTACTTGCAAACGCCGTCCAAGCTTTGAGTATTCTAACAATATCTCATGGGCGGACTTTGTCAGTACGTTTTGTCTTTCGATTGCAGCTGTCCTCCTCTCGAAAAACCACCTTTCTATAATCCGTCGAGAACATTCTAGAAATGAACAAACTGGTAGCTTTCTCGCCCAAAAAAGGTGAGCATTCCATATCTCAGCAGCATTGGACGTCATGAAATTGAATCTCAGCAGCATTGCACGTCATGAAATTCCATGTCTCACCTACTTGTACCTGCTTTTCGTAAGGTATCAAGTGCACCTTCTATGTTCGACTGCTCGATGACGGAGGCGTACCTATCAAAATTAAAGTTAAATGTTGTGAAATTTTCATACAACCAAATATGCTCCACTCAAATGTTTTGACGGCATATAAGCTAATGAAAGGTAAAATTACCTATGGAATTCACGGAGTTGATAAGAATAGGCTGCTTTGTGGAATAGTCCAACGAAACGTGACCCATATTTGGCCAAATTTTGTTGCAGATGAAAACAACACAGACCATGAATGGCTTCTGGGTACACTGCTTTGATAGCATTACCGATGCTGGTGTGTTGATCAGACACGAAAAACAGATCATTGGGGCATCCGAATGCTTCACGAACTTGAATCAAAAACCAGGTCCACGATTCATCATTTTCCACATCACCTATCCCAATTGCTAGAGGGAAGATTTGATCGTTTCCGTCTTTCGTCACAGCGACAAATCCGATTCCCTTATATTGCCCTTTCAAGTGACAACCATCCAAGACTATCACCGGACGTGAATATCGCTGGAATCCGTGAATAGATGCACCCAAAGTATAAAACACATATTTAAATTTACCGGAAGCATGTGTCTCCAAATTCATGTATGTACCGGGATTTGCACCTTTCAATGCTTCCAGATACAGTGGCAGCATTGCAAATGACTATTTGGGATCTCCGAACACCTCCCGCATTGCATGACGTTTCACACTTGATGCAACCCTATAACTGAGCTTCAAACCGTGATGCTGGCTCATTTCCTCAATTATGGTCTTGGGAACAAGCATTGAGTTCTCTTTTCGAGCTATATCAACATAATACTGACCTATCAAAGCAGATGGAAGTCGCCGTTGGGCAGCCGGATTCAAGTGAGTTGAGCATTCATGTGGCAATACACTTTTGGTTATTTTCCAATCGCCAAATTTCTCCGTAGCGTGGAGAATGAATGGGCAGTTACTTAATCTGCATTTCACGAACCACTTGTGCCTGTCTGAACGGTCAACACAATATTCAACTTGATTCTCCAAATGGTAGAAACCAACAGCGTTCTGCAGTGTAGTTTTACTACAAAACGTGGCTCCTTTGTGTAGACCATGTGTGGAGGACTCGTTATCATCTCCATATGCTATACGGGGCTCCTCGAAGGTTGGGATATCCGGAATGAACCAGTTTCGTCTATCAATATATGTCATAAATTCCTCAAGAGCGATTCGTTGGTCTACATCCAAAGTCTCCTCATCTTCTTCATCCAACTCAAGGTCAGCTTCTACATTGACACGGGCTGATCCGGATCCTTCTTCGTCATTATCCGAATCTATACACAAGGTAGACTTAAGTTAAATAAAATAAAATTTTTAATGAAGTAACTTGATTGGGTTGGTTAAAAATGAAAATTAATTTTTTACCATTTCGTTCATCATGTCGCTGTTGTAGTCCAACGTCTTCACCAATGCCAAGTTGCAATTCATTGTGATGTATTTCTTCATATTGCCTAGACGTAGTCGGAGACCTATTCAAGTCGAACATGTCAAGTCCCGAAGTCACTGTGACGTAGTCTACACGCCCAACTGACGATGTCCCAACCTGTCCCATATGATCGTCATTCGATAAACCAAATCTTGCATAAAATGATTCATCGTTTTGTAGTCCATAGGGAACACTTGGATTTTCCAAATTCCTCCCAAAATAATCATTCCAATTTGGCATATCTACAGCACCAGTAGAAGTATGAACAATTGGAATGTGATCCGGTGCATGTCTTCCATCCGAGTACAAGTTTACTCCACCATCCATCCTTTTAAGCGAAACAAAAACGATGACGTCCTCATATCCCATTTGCGCTAAGAGTTCCAAATCAGAAACACTCTTTATTTTCATCTTTTTCACAAAGCCACCGGTCTCAATTAACGCATGGATCACATATCCCCAACCATTCATATCAGCACGTACAACGTGATGAATTGAGTCGAGTAAATCGACATATCCGATTCTGGGAAGGTGAATCCGCTCCCGAGAACCATTTATATACTCTAACCCTTCCCAATACCCTTCAAACCAAACGACAACGGATATAGAACTCATATTTTCGTTTCACTATAAAAAAACATAATATTTATGAATATTTATACAAATACGAACAATATTAACAATTTAAAATATATAACTATTAACAAAGTGAAAAACAGTGAACAATACATAAATGTTGTAATCGCCTATAAAGTTTCGTTTATGTCGTAATTCATTTATTTTCATTTAACATGAACAATTTATCAAACAAATATAATTCTGCATGCTAATCCTTTATGAATTTAACGAAAATTTCAAGAAATCAAGGTACTAACATAAGGACAAATTTAACCAACGTCAACGAATTAAATTACTCAAGTGAGTAAGTGCTAATGTCTATTAGCATAAAAAGAGAATCATATAGCATATAATATACACATTTTCTAGAACAATTGCATTGTTTGTTACACTTGAAAATGATATGCATACCTTATTATTGAAAAATTGTCGTCGTTTTACCTCAAGCTCTCAGAATCTGCTTCTTAGTATTTCGTTTAAGTGTACGTAAAATGAAATGAGAATGTAAATATATAAGCCGAATGATGGTGTCTTCAAATGGGTATAGTAATGGTTGTGCATGCTTCCATTATTTTTTGCAACATGTGATAAATTAGGGCTTAGGCTTAGGGCTTAGGATGTTACAGTGTCAAAGTTGCACTGAATCACTGACTTGGATTACAGGCTTCCACCCCATCCTACAATAAAACAGTGATACCACTGCAATAGTATTGATTGAAGCGAAATTTACATTCAATGTTCCACTGTTCTGAAGAAAATGTAATAGTGTAATAGTGTAATAATGCTGAATAATATTGTACTATTAAACGAATTGATCTTACAACTTTGAACTTTGAATGAAATGCAATGGTGTATGCTTTTTGCAAAAATAACTATTAAACGAATTGTCAAAAAATAACTATTAAACGAAAGATAACCTAATTAAAACCTACTTCTAACACATTTTCGTTTAATGCTTACGGCTTTTTAGACTTTGTTTAATTAGTGAATTCGTTTAATAGTGCTAGGTTCCTAATATACACCTTTTAGTTTATTATTATAATATAAAACATGATGTTCATTGTTTTTCTAACCAATTTTTCGATTTAAGTTTCATATTACACACATACACACATTTTCGTTTAATTGAATGTGTTCGCAAATGCTCATTGCAAATCCACTACACAATTTTCGTTTAATTTTGGTTTAATTTTTGTTTAATGTTTATACATGTGAATTATAATATCATAATATGCATGTTCATAATACTCGCAAATTGAATTATAATATCATAATATGCATGTTCATAACAGAAGTTCCGAACAATACATAATCAACTGTCCAAATCATCGGGCTCAACGGTCTCAAAATCCTTTGAGAACCTATACAACGAAAAAGCAACCATTCGCCTCATTTCAAAAATATTCTCCGTTATATCGGGCATGGGAAAAATGCAGCTTAGACAACTCTCAATCGCCTTTAGTGCGTAAACTCCACAGCTAGTCGGCTCGTCCTGTCGATAGCATAGTTCTGTCGGCGCAGACTGGAGAGCAAGCATCGCTGGTTTGAATTGAAGATGGTCTAACTGGGCATAGTAATCAGTGTACTCAAACAAACGAGGTATTATCCTCCTAATGGGTAGGGTCTGTCGATATCTAAGTTGTTCCACCTCCGGAGTCCACTGGTGACGTAAACTGTCGAATATTATCAATGTCATCTTGCCGATGTAGAGCTCTGCAGCCATCCAATGACGATCTAAATTCAGAATGAGAAGTACCTATCAACAAATAAAAAAAACCAATAATTACGAAGATAACAAAAATGGGTAAACATAGCAAATTGTAAATGATGAACACATATGTCGTAGAATATCTTTTATTGATGTACCCTTTGGATGTCTTTCCAGGGCTTGATTTTATGCCAATTTGGTTTGTCACCATTTATATAGGGGACAAGTCGATCCAAATCCGAGGGATCAAACCTCTCAGGAAATTCTTCACGATAAGTTGCATCTGGTAGATCGTTCGCATGTTTTCTGTTCCAAATATCATTGCAAATTTCCTGCATGAACAATTCAGTTAAAACTTATTTGAACAAAACTCAGTGACATAATATCATATTTTATACAAATTCGATTTACATTAAACATGCAGTCCATTATTTGGATTTGGTTATTCAAACGCTGATCAACTCTGACATTAAACACTCTTGGAACACTTTGTAGAACCAGTAGATATGCATCGAGGACCTATAACGAATAATATTACATGAATTTCAGTAAATGATTTCTTAAACCTATTCAGTTTGTAAAGAAAAAATACCGAAAATTTCAGCTCTATTACCTGACTATCAAGTTGAATGTGTGGTTCCACAGCGAAATTGAAGAATGCTGGGCCAACTCCATAACCGAGTCCTACATTGCGCCTGCTCAATAAATTATATATAAGCCGTGTTGAAAATGAACAACATATTACAAGCATTGTAAGATAAACATTGAAAATTATGGACAGATAAAACTCACAGATCAGTAGCTTCCCCAAGCGACATCCACGCTTCAAAGTCAACGTAGCTATGATCACTTCTTCTCTGGGCCCGAGCAGTTGTAAATGGACTTCTCAAATACTGTGACCGACCTCTCCTTCGAACTTGACGGATACCTGTACTCGTTTCAGGTATGGCACCACCAAATATGCCTGAAGTCTCGCCGGTAACAAAGCAGGGATCAAGTACGCGAGTCTGTCCTACGGATGACTGCGGTGTACTCATCTCGAATGGTGTCTCTAAATAAGGAACCATAGTTGTTCCTGGGTCAATGTTGTCTGTCGTCTGATCAGCGAGCTGATAGGTCGATGGCTACGGAGCGTATCGGTCAGAATGATCCGCCTCAGTGTAATGATGATCTGAATGCCTGAAGGGCGAAACATGTGGAGTTGAGCGATGTTGTTCCTCATCAGGCCAAGTACTCCACTGCGCACCTTCACCACTGTAATATGTTCTGAGCTGATCTTGGATAATCACGGGAAACTGACGCTCCAAACGATCACCCTCATCCCTAATATCATGTCTCAACTCCTACGTCACTTGGTCAAGCCTACCATCGAAGTAACTCTTGACTGTACTGAACAGACGGTCAAACAGGCTATGCTGCTCACTCGTTTGTTGATCAGCAGGAGGTACCTCCGACGACGAATAATGCTGGTATGCATAATCCTGATCGGGCATGTGAAGTGGAGATGCAGCCTCATGCGCTGTAGTGTAATCTGGGATAAAATCAGGATGACTAGATGGAAACACATTCTCGCAGGAACATATGTATCAGCTTCCAAATTCGAATGTGGGCTACGGCGGCTCGTCACACGTGTCGACTGATGTGTAGCCGACTTGATGGATCGAGAAGTGGGCTCACCTCTCGATGGACCAGGTTCCGCTCGAGCGCTAACACCACGGCTAGACTTACGAGGCTGAACACCAAATGAGAGGTCCTGATCTATTCCCTGCCAATAAATCTGTTGCGTCTCCTCAGGACTCGGCTCAAGCGTCTCGAAACAATCAACCTACACAAAACAATCAAATAAATTAAGTTTCCAAATCATTTCATTAATTCGCCTAAAATCACAAATAACTATATTGAAACAAAAAAAGCGAAATTTCATACATGTTGAGCAAGTAGTCCCGTGATATCATCTATAGCCCTCTTAGTAGACCAACACAAACATCTAGGTAATCGTTGCGGGACATTTTCAATTGGTCGAGCGACAAATGTACGAGTCATAGGTATGGCCTCGTAAGCCCAGATCTAGACAATGAAGTTATAATGTTAGTATTCAAGATTACAAATAAGTGAATACACATTGCATCCATATTAGTTAAAAAAGACTCACCAGCAGAGCAGTTGTGAAACCGTAAAAGTGGAAAGTGGGTGGTCGGACACCCAAAGGGGGCAGAGTGGTGGGGTACTTATCTATATGTCGCAACAAGTTGAGGTAGGAGAACTTCCCCCATGGAAAGCTCTTCCAGAGGTCATCCTGCTCCACTAAAACCCAGACCCACTTATCTACTTTAGTCTTTCCGACGTCGACCCCCAATACAATACAATAGAGGATGAGAATTTTAGCAATCTTAATTGCATCATCCATACTATGACGCCACTCCCCATTCACAAATCGGTGACGAATATGAAAAACGGTCGTAGATGCATGTCCGGCAACCACTCTATCGTATAATCCACCTTCAGGTGGTTCCTATCGGCAATGGGGATTGAATTCTGAGTCACCAAAATGCAGACCCGTGACGAGAGCGAACTCCCTCCTCGAGAACCGACAAAAACGGTCGGGCCCGATGCGAAACCATCTCTCGTACTCTTCATCGCCGCTAATCTGAGAAACCTCACGAGACATTAATAAATGGAGAAAGGCTTTGCACGAGTCGTTACCAGTGAACCACAAAATAAAATGCCTGAAACAAGTTCGTCTAAATTGTCTCATGCACTCCATACCAATATGGTTAAACTCGACTCTTATATCGTCCAATATACTAAGACGGGTATATCCGTTAATATAAGACGACCGATCCTAAAGATCTCTTCGCACCCATACACGATCCAACTAAAATGTGTACAAGAATTGTAAATCACTAAATGATTAAATGACATCAATAATTCAATACCTAAATAAAATATATAAAACAATAAATTTGATTTTAATATTTGAAAACATAATTTAGTTTTAAATCTTTTACAATTGTAATTAAATACTTGGATATTTGTTTACAAATAGTCAACAACCTTATTTTACACGAAATGTAATAGATAAAACCAAGTCCGCTTTTATTGATATACCAAAAAAATATTAACTATTAATCAAAGTGTCCAGAATTTTTTTTAGCATTTGGTTTTCGTTGTTAACCGGGTCAAGAATCTTTTCTTACAAATAATTTAAGTTTACCGAAAACATGTGATAGTCTACTTTCTTTAAATTAAAAAAAGATTTTATTATTTTAGTTTTAATAATAAGAATCAAATATTACATCTTACATCTTAAATCCTACATCTTATATAATTCAAATCACCATCTTATTGGATAATTCAAGGGTATCGGTCAAAAGAATTAATCAACATATTACATCTTATTTATTACATTTAGTTACATTTAGTTCCTTTATATTCTTACATCTAATATGATAAAGTTATGTTTTAATTTTTCTTCTTAATATTTTTCCGACTACAAATATTTGGATATGAATTCTAATTTATCATTATAAATTTATCGAGGTGAATTAATGTCACATTCCACAAACACACATTTTCGTTTAAATCAAATCCAATTACACGAAGAAGAAGATTTATCAATATACGAAACATGCTAAACGAAACACCCCCAAATTTTGACAAAATGAAACATGCTTCAACGAAATTCATGGATTTAGGAAAATAACCTGGTTCTCCATGGATTGTTCTTCTTCTTCGTCGAAAATCTATCCGATTCCACGAAAATTTCCCAAATTTCTTCGTCTTAGCAAATCCATGAAAACAAGCAAATCCACGAAAATTTCCTCCTTGTTTCCACGAATTTCAAACCCCCCACCCTCAAATTATGTTCGTACCTTGAAGTTCAACAAAGAAGAAGAAGATTTTGAAAGATTCTAAATGGTAGCTTGTGCTTAAACGAAAATGGAGAACGCTTGTAGGGTTTGAAAGATTCTAAGCCAAGGACTATCAAACAAAATTGGAAGCAATATCAAACTCAACTCGTGAACTTTGTTTGGAACATACACTATTTCGTTTGAAATTAACTGAATTGGAATATTGTACTATTAAACGAAATTGGAGCACACTATTAAACGAAATTGGTTGCATGAACTATTAAACGAAATTGTATTAAACGAAATTGGTTGCATGAACTATTAAATAATTGGTTGGAAACTACATGAACTATTAAACGACATTGGTTAGATGAACTATTAAACGAAATTGGTTGAATGAACTATTAAACGAAATTGGAAGTACATGAACTATTAAACGAAAACCAGCTATTAAACGACATTGGAAGTGCACTATTAAACGAAAAAATGAATTTCGTTTAATAAGTCAAATTGAAACATTTTTGTTTAACACTCTCAAGTTCAAATTCGTTTAATGCATATAATGACTTTTCTTTGAAAAAATCGTTTAATAAGTCAAATCCGTTTAAATATAATGTCTCTTGTGTAACAAATTCGTTTAATAATGTCTCTTGTTTACCATATTTTCGTTTAATAGTACTAGCCATTTCTATCTCAATTCATGCAAGTATTTTTTTTTAATCTTATTTCATTAATGGGATTTGATTGTTAGTTAACCCAAATAGTATTTCAATCAAATCAACTCAAGAGCCGTAAAAAATGTGGTATTTTTGTCACTTTTATATCTAAAGTGGTAAAATTGTCCACAACTATATATATTGTGGTACAGTAGGCTGGTAACCCATTAATTAATTGTATATATTTCTTAAATATTTAAAATATAATAAAAATTAATTATAGATATAATTGTTAAATTATAAAAGAAATAATTTATTAAAGGTTGATTGTGGTTGTGGGTGGTTATTGATAAAGTATGAAAATGATGAGATTTGGTTGTAGTGTAGAATGTATATGTGGAGGAGAGAGAAATGAATTGTTTATTAATTGGTTGTGGGTATGGTTGGACATGGATAAACATAGTCTTACAATCTGATGAATTTATACCCTTAGCCCCAAAACTGCAAGATCCATAAGAAAAATTCTGCAAATTAATGTAAATTTTGACAAGAAATTGATGAAGGTTTTGAAGCATTTAACCCAAAATGATCTCTCATCCCCAAGATTCTAGCTATAATTGCAAATCCAAAATCCTCTAAGAAAATGGGAGCTCTATCAACATTTCCAAAACAAATGAATTTTTTAACACCATGAACACTCAATCTTATGTCCATTGTTGAGTTTTAAATTATGCTGTTTTTTTTTCCAGTTTGATAGTCGTTATAGCTTTTCGAAACTTGTTTAAAAGTTTGAAAAAAATGACGGTGAAGTACTGGTACAAAAGGAATAAGGGGGTGTTTTAGAGAAATTTTGACAGTTTTTAATCACCTATTTAAGCTGAAAAAGTAAGGGGAATGCTGCTTTTAACAGCTTATTTAAGTTGTCAGAATTTTTCTAAAACACCCCTTGAATCCTTCTTGACTTTGTGATTTGTTCTTCCTTCGGCAACCACCCTCTATTTCCCAAAATCCAAAACTGAAGAGAAAGCCACTCTGCAGCCTTCCGAGAAAGAAGGAAGCAACCACTGGAATTTCTCATCTTCTTCAAAATGACAAGATTAGCCCTGTAAAACTGCCTGCAAATTGTGGATTTATCTTTTTAAAATTGTGGATTTTTTTTATTTCATGTGGGTTTTAACTGGATTAAATTGTACATTTCGGACTCCATATTAATAATTGGAATATGAAAAGCATGAACATATATCAATTTGTTACGAACATTAAATTAAAAGTTTATAATGTTAACGTCTAAAATTCATATTGTAAATGAAAATGGACTCTAAATTTGTGATTTTATGTAATTAACACTTTTAAATATAATTACTTATATTAGAAATTAGATGGTTATTCTTATCATTATCATATATAAATAATATATATGCTAAATAAATTAAAAAAAGGATGCCTGCCAAAAATACCTACAGGCCAAGCGGTCTAGGCCTGTCTTTGACGGATTCCTAAATTCATAGTCCGACAGAAGTGAACCAAACAATTACTACAGCTTTACCCTTTACCACAGCGATAGATATTAAATTGGGAGAGTCTAAAAGCACCCCATTGATTTTTAAGGGCACCCCATTTTTTTTTAAAGAAAAAATTAAAAATAAAAAAATTCTGATTTTACCCTTAGTGTTAGAAATCCTAATTCCATTCGGTCGAGACGGCCGAACGGCCTTCAACATGTTCGGTCAAGACAACCGAATGGCCTTCAACATGTTCGGCCAACACGGCGGATTTTCATACGTTTTGTCGAGAAAAGTCAAATATCTCGGAATGTGTTGAAATTCGCACACGATTTGCAAAACGGTGCGAGAAATCAAACACAGGTGCTGATGAACGATGGATTTTGGCCATCCAGGGTTGTTTGAGGGGCAACAAAGTCAATTTACCGTTTTTCGATTTTTAAACGTTTTTTTCGGATTTTTCTAATTTTTGTTTTAAGTCGTTTAGGTCATACATAATGCCAACATAATGACGAACATTCTACGGATTTTTAAAATGTGCGAAAATCGTGTGAAAATTGTAGGAAAAAAGGTAAAAAAACGATTGAATTCAAGCAGTTCCGTTCGATCGTGTTTGACCGAACCCGTAGAAGCCCGTTCGGCCAACACGAACATTCTTCTATATGTTCGCTCAATACGACCGAACGAAACTAGTTATTCTACTCTTAAGGGTAAATTCGGAATTTTTTATTATTTTATTTTTTAAAATGGGGTGCTTTTAGAATTCAATGGGGGTGTTCTTAGTCCATCCCTATTAAATTTTGGAGGACTAAAAATGAAAATAACCTAAAGTATGTCAATTGAAATTATTTAAAGGAAGGTTTGCTCAGAAAGAAAGGAAATAGCAGCAGGCAACGATACGAAACCAGTAAGCCCGCGAAAATCAATAATCAAATCCCTCTCTGTTTCTCTCTCTAATTCACAATCAAATTTATTTAGCTCGAACTTCTGGTTGTAAGCATCGTCGATTTCGACCGTCATAAGGTATGTAGTCTACTGATAATCACTTAATGGTACCCCGCGACTTTTTTTTTTCTTCTCTTTTGTCATCATTGGTTGCAAGAAATCTCATTTTTTCTAAGGAGATTTAGTTTAACCTATATTTTTCAGAGGAATGGCATTTGAGAAGCTAATGAACTAAATAGTGTTTGATGCTTTCAATGAAATGGATCACCAGCTGTTCGACGAAATGTTTCTTAGGGCTTTTAATAAACTTCGATCATATGTCCCATGATTTTGATGATCTAAATTTCATCAGATTACTAGATATTGGGTTCAATTTTCTGGAAGGTATCTGTAGTTGGATATCTATTTAGGAATGCAGGTGATGTAGTTTTGATAGAATAAGCCATTTTCTAGATAATTGAGAGTAAACTTTGGGCTTGGATTAAAACATGTCATTTTGCTAAGTGTTATGAGTTTTGATTTGCGATTAATGCTTGCAAAGTAGAGTTGCTTATTGCCTTAGAGTTTTGTGAAGTTACTTCTTTTGCCTAGCCTGGAGGCTCAATAATTTTATGTCCGAAACTGAACGCTAAACTATTCAAGCTCTCTCGTTACTTGATGCCTTCGAGCATAGTATCTCGCACACTCAGTGATCACGTGATTCAGAAAATCATTTCTAAACGTAAATTTCTGGAATGACTATCACAGAATAGATAAGATGTGTAACTATAGGCATCCCTGTCTTTTCTTAATGGGGGTAAGGATTGCATGATAAGGGAAACTAACTGCCTCAGATTTTTTGATACATGTTGGCATTATCATCTTTCCAATTAACTGGTGCAAAAATGTAAGATTATTTTATTTGTGTTGAGAAATTTTTGTCTCAGGATCACCACTTGTTGGTTTGTATTGTATCTTTATCTTGTATTGGAAACCACAAAAACCTTGTTATCTAAATATATGGTGTATAATTAAATTAAATATCCAACTTTTAATCGACACTAAATGGCCTTTTTGCAAGTCCTGAATCGCTGATAGATTCCCCCACCCCATCTCCACCTCCCTAGCCAAATGAAGTGACTTTACCTTTTTCCTCTGTCTGTCATTTCCTGATGAACTATCTTAAATTTATTCGCCACCATAGTCCCAGCTGTGCCCTAAAACCTGTGTCAGCAGCTGGTTATGATGGTGAAGAATACAGTAGACCGACTCTGCATTTTGCAGGGAAGGCAACGTAGGGGTTTGAATTTTGGCTAAAAGTATGAAACTTATCCTTACTGTTTGTGGAAGTCTTAGTTCCTCTTCAATTAAAAATCAGGATTTACTTTTAATTTCAATGTTTCTGCATAGAACTGGTAATATTTATTTCTATTTTTGAAAGTTGGACAGTTTAAGTATTGTGTCCCACTGAATTAAGAATTTCAATATATTTTGTGGTACCTCAAACTGCACATATCTAACTTTTAGTTTCTGCATATTATATAATCATCAAACATAATATTCATCCCAGTTTTCATCTCATAAGATTTGGCTAAATTTTGGAAGAACTATATCTTTAGGCAATATTAATTCTTTTCAAAGTTCATCCATCTAATTTCAAACTTGGGGACTTAATAACACAACAATTGGCCAGACCATCTCTGACTCTAAGGATTAGTCATTCTCTTCATCATCACAATCTTTATATGTGTCATTGCTATTTGGGAAAATATGTATTTATATCTAACTTCAGCCTTTTTTGAGTTTTAGTCATTTATCTGTTCACTCTCTAAGTTTAGTCCTATAATTTTTAAAATTTTAATAAAAGAATGTATAGATAAAGGACTAAGAATTTAAAATAGTAAAGTTAAGAGGATTAAAAAGCTATTTTTCCCTTGCTATTTCTAGTATTCAATTATACATGTTTATTTCTATAGATTTGCCGAAGAAGAAGCTTAATATTTGAGGTTGATAATGGGGCAAGCACCAAGTGCTGCAGCTACAGAGAATCAAAGTATCCCAACAACCCCAACTCCCCATTCAACAGAGGATTCTGCAGAGCCTTCACTTGATTCTTTAATTGCTGAAGCTGCTGCATACGGTGATGAGGATGATACTCAATCTCTCGAAGCTAAGGCTCAAAGAGCACTAGAATGCCCTTGCATTGCTCACTTGAGAACTGGTCCATGTGGCGTCCAATTCTCTGATGCTTTTGTTTGCTTTCTCAAGAGCACAACTGAAGAAAAAGGATCGGACTGTGTGAACCCATTTGTGGCTCTTCAGAACTGCATAAAAGCCAATCCTGATGCATTTTCTAAGGATGTTTTAGAGGATGATGACGCCAAGAAAGAGGAAACTCCAAGCCCGAGTAAAAAAATCCGGCCTCCCCTTTGGTCTGAAGAATCAAAAACTTCAAAGCTCTAACCTTAGGGTAATGCATATTTCTCTCCTTACTTTGAGGCAACTTTATATACTATATCTTCAAGTTGGTGGGTTCTTTTAATATCATTTGCAATAATAAGTTCTAATTCAAGGACCCTCTTCTTTAACATGTGAAATGCAGTTTGGGACATTGGACATATTTTTAGTGAATCCTATTCTTTTATAGGGACATCTAAATTGAGTTGAACAAAGCTTGTCATTGTTCGAGTTTGTTTGAGTTTTATCGAATTGAGCTGGAGTAAAATGAAAATTACAATTTACGCCATTTTTGTTAGTCAATTAATTAAATTCAAGTTGAGCGTATATGTTTTGTTTAAAATAAACGCTTAAGTTCGAATATAGAGTATCTTATACACAAGACTGTTTCTTCCCAAATTCGTTTCTTCTGTGTCTTTTGGACCATCCCAATATCCCATAATGTTTAGTTCATGATTTAGATTTCCTTTCAAATTTACCTTCTAAAGTAATAATGTGACCCCTTTATATCTTTGTATTATTAAATACAAATATCCCAAAATGTTTCAGATTTTTATTTTAGTTTGGATCCATCATCATAAAGTATTAGCTTTGTGATGGTGAGAATGTATAATGAACTCTAGAAGAGAGAGTAATGTTATCGTTTGTATTTTTATTTAGTACAATTTGTTTTTGCAGTGAATTGTATGGAAATAGAATTAAGGAGAACAAATAATACATCTATTACAAAAATTTATATGAAACTGTCTTACGAATATAATTTTGTGAGATGAAGTTCACTATCCACAATATTAATTCATTTTAACTAGTAGTATAACATTTTTGTTTGGACTGGGACTAGCCCATCCGGATTTGGGTTGAGCCAAATCTCAATACATGTTTATCATGAGATGTCAAAAATCCTATAACTCTACCCTATTTTTCTACTTTTTGCAATTCTCAATATCTACCTTTTTAAAATAAAATAATACAACATCATCTACTTTTTCTACAACTAGTAGTTTGTACCTGCGCAATGTGCGGTTTATTATCTACTATTTTAATATTTACAATTGAAACTAAAATGTTATTCATTACATCATTTATTATATCAAAACTAATATCAATTATTTTATAATACAACATAATTAATTTTATGCAAAAAAATATAAATGGAATTTTTTTTAGGGAGAATATAAATGGAGTATTAATAATTAGAAAATTTTAAATTTACGTGCATATGTTTTAAATATTTGTTTCATTTTACATAATAGTATTTTTTTTAATTAAAAAAAATTGTATTAGAAATATAAATAAAAAAAGTATTATTCAATCAATTGAAATAATTGTAAAAATAGAATCAAAGTCTTAAATGATTGTTTCATTGATTATTTTGACTTAAAAGAAAAAAAATGCAACAACTGTATATGTGAATGTGCTAATACGAAAAATAATTTTTTCTATAATAAATTATCTTATAAAGATGTAAAATAATTAAATTTTTAGTGGCTGATCATTTCATTCTCCTCAATGACTGACATTGAACATCAACCAAATTATTCTTCAAATAGTATATTCGGTCACTATTAAAATTCATTTATCCAATTTTTTTTCGACATAAACTTGTAGAGGTCGATTCTCAATTCACCCACCCAAACCTAGACTTCATATCTCGCTAAGTTTTATTTCTCATTAATTTCCTGTCATGTACAAACAAATATATTTGATTCCAAACATTTAATGTTTAAAGGATTGAATTTTATTATTTTTTATTCTGGATTTCTTTATCAAACTCACCCTCAGTCACTTCTGAGTTTTATTTCAATTGTTTTCACATATTTTTTTTCGTCTTTAAATAGTATAATATTTTTTTTAACTTTTTTTCTTGATAAAATATTTTTTCTATAATTATCATTTTATTGAAGGATCATTGAGATTTTATTTTGTGTTATACTTGAGATTTCCTTTATTTTATTTTGTTGTTAAACTTGAGATTTCATCAGATTTTTAAATATGTTTTTCCACATTTTTCGTCGTTTTTATGTATATAGTTTTCATAATTGATATCAGATTTTAAAAATATTTTCTAATTTATCATCTTAATTTTGTAAAATATCTTTCGATACTATTATTTCATTTCATTATTTAAAAAGGCCTAAAAAAAAAAGGAAATCTTTGTTTTTTAAATCCTAGCATCAAAACCCAATAAAAGAGGAAATTTTTTTTTCTAAATCCTACCATCAAAACCCAATTATGAGAGGCCCAATCTTGTTAGATTATATTAACTTTTTATTACCCCACACACACATCTATATATGGAAACGAAACTCTAATCCACCATCGTCTCTTCAGTCTTCACCACCGCCTCCACCTCCTCCTCTTCTTTTTCGCTACCACTGCCTCCTCCTCTCTCCATCACCGTCTATTTCCATCGATCGAGATCATCTGTCCACGACCACCAGACTCTAAAACCGCCACCGCACTCCTCCTTCACTTCTTTACCTGTTATTCTTCTATTTTCCTTCCCTTTGATTCTTTCTTTTTGCCTCCTTTTTTTTTTTTTGTTTCTACATCACTCTCTCTTGTTGGAAATGAACAAAATGTTTTTGTTTCTTACTTTCCGCAAGTCTGTACCATTTATTTTGTATTCTTATATTTATTTAATGGAATTTTGTTTTTTTTAGGTTTTAATTTAATTCTTTAAAGCTTAGAAAGAAATATATATAATTTTTTTGTACATTTATGACAGAATACTTCGTATTCGAATTCATGTTATAAGTTTTTAGAGATTAACTTTGGTTATATACATCATTAACTTGAAAAAGAAGTCAAATCAAGTCAAGAGAATTGAAAGATCATAAAAATCAAAATTTCATTTTTATTGGATAAAATTTTCATTTTCATTGGATTGCAAAAAAAAAAAAAGTGTCATTATATCTCCCTTCATTAAAATTCCAAAAATTGTTGTAATGCATTGACAATTTTAATAAAAAGATTTGGGTGTCATAATTACAACCAAGAAAAAAAAAAAAGAAAGAGAAAAAATATTTTTGATGTGATGTTTTTTAGTGAGAAAATGACAAAAGTGTAAATTTTGTCAACTTCTCTGCTTTTATATAAATATATTCTACATGTGATTGTGACATTTTAACTATAATTATATCAAAATCCACATTTTTCAAAATTCACTTAAATATCAAATTCAGATTCACTAAATCCATCTAAATTCCAGTCCAAACAATTGACCTCCCTGTCTTACATGATTAAATTTTTTAGATAGTGTTACATGAATTATATTCTAGTATCTAGATATGCCTTTTGTTTTCTCGGACAACGATTGGATTTAAAATGAATTTAAAGGAAATTTATAAAAATAAAAAATAAAAATCACAACCAAACGAACTCTAAGTATAGTGTTTTATTTTTGTTATTATACCAAATTAGTTTGTACAATATTTGAGTAGTGTTTCTGTGCATCAATTGCACCATGCAACTGGGCGAGTGTGGGTCGGATTGGGTTGGATTCGATCCGGATCCGTGCTCAAATTATTTTTTATTTTTTCAACTTATGCGGTAACATTTATGTTATATTAATATAACTTTTATGTACAAATATCATAACTTTTAAGTGATATTACTTAAACTTTTTTCAATATAAAAATTCATGTAGTATAATTGTACATTTATATTATAATAATTTAACATTTATGTTATATTAGTACAACATTTATGTACAAATATAATAGCCTTTTATTTTTTAAAGTACTACATAAAGGTTATATTATTATAACATAAAAATTAAATTGTTATAACATAAGTGTTATATTATTATAACATAAAATTTAAAAAGTATTATATATTTGTAATATAATGTAAAAGTTACATTACATAAAAGTTACGCGAACATAACATAAATGTTACACGAACATAACATAAAGGTTATGCACATGGGACAAGAGTGTAAACACAGACATGGATGCACGTGGGAACGTGTGTGGACGTGTGAACGTACGTTTGGAGTGTAAAAATCACATTTTGAATTATATGACCTGAATTGCATGGATTATGACCCGTGCACCCGGTGTATGTAAATATTCGTGACAATATATATTATCGATTTCATATAATACCCTTGCAACTTATGTAAGTTCAATTAAAAAAAAACCTCACATATATGAAAGGAAAAAAATAACTAGCAAGAATTTTAGTTATTTTGAAATCATTGAAAAACACATATTTCACCATCTATATTTTCATATAATTTTACTTTTACCCAGTATATTTTATTTTCTGACCTTTTTATTTTTTTTTATTTTTACCTTTGTACGTTTAGTCTTTTGCACTTGTATAAAAATTAGAATAAAAGTGTACCAAATGAATGAATTAGAAATATGTACATTATATATGTATTTAAGTACTTTTTTATTTTACAGTATACATATATTAAATTTTACATTTTTAATATTCTTCTAACAATTATATATATATATATATATATATATATATATATATATATATATATATCTTGTAACAATAACAAAATAATCACATTATTTTCCAAAAATATTAAAATTCATCAAAAGTCATACTTTCAAGTATCTATTTTAGTTTCATTTTTAAATCACAAATATGTTTTTTCCAAATGGAAATTCTTAAATTGTGGAATGATCTTTTTTTACTTTATTTTTCTCTCTTATTACACCTATCATACTTTTAGGAGATTTCCATTAATCTATTTAAATATCTTGTTGTTGTATCTCATATCTCCTATCAACAATCAACAATATAACATTCTCAATATTTAAGGATTAATTGATATGTTATAGCCGAACGGATGTTTTTAAAAACTTGATATTGAATGATTTTATCAATTTTTTATTTATCTAGATTTTGATAATATGAAACAATAACGGAAGTCTCTGATTCTATGGATCATAATTGAACTATTTTATTTACTTTGCCACCAAACAAAAATCCTATTTATTCTATTTGAATTTAAAGTTTATTAATTGATCACAAAACTAATCGATTATAAAAGGTAATTGATCATTAATAGATATTTATAGTAAAGTCTAACTTTGTAGATTGAAATATAACTATTTTATTTACTTTACTTTACTACAAAATATATATAAAATTTATAAAATCAAACCTTTCAACCTTTTTTTTTTATTCGCAATTATATTTTTTCCATATAAAATTTATAAAAATATGGAATGAATTTTTTCCCCCTTATTTTTCTCTTTCTACTACCACATTTGTAGGAGATTTTAATGAAACTATTAAAATATCTTGTTATATCTCATCTTCCCCCATCAATAATCAACAATATCACATTCTCAATATTCACAAAAATTTGCGATCTCACGGATAGTTTTCGTGAGACAAATCCTTTTTACTCATAAACTAAATCCATTTTTATTAATTTACATGTGAATTGTGAAGGGTGGATTGTACGTATCATAATCCATGAGATGGTCTCACATAAGACTCACTCCTCAATATGTGAGACGGTCTCAAGAATAATTACTGCATGTGAGACAGAGCTCCATCACCCATAAACAACATGTGAATAGTAGAGTTTGGATTCTAAGTAATTAGGTTGTGGGTTGACTCATCTCACACAATGCAATAAAAATCCATTAGACGGTCTCACAAGAGACTCTCTCTTTAAGGATTAGTTTATCACAAAAACTCAAGTGCAATTAGTGCATGGACCCTAAATTTGTGCAATTTGGGTCGACCCAATCTAGCATAGACTTCACGCATCGGAACGCATCTTCACGTGCAGGCATGCGCCCCACGCACCCTAGAGAGGGCACCATACAGTTAAATTTCTACATTTTGTGGAAAAGTATGTATACTTTTTGGTTATAACTTTCATATATTTATGTTATTACATTCATACATTTATATTGTGATTCATACGTTTACATTTTTTTATCAAACATTAATATTTATCATACATTTTAGTTATGTTAGTCATATTTTTTAGTTATGTACTCATACATTTTAGTTATGTTAGTTGTACATTTATATATTACATAAATATATGAATATATTGATTTAAAGGTATAGAAATATCACATAAAAGTGTGAATAATATCACGTAAAGCTATATATGTACAAATTATGCTGAAATTCTTTTTTTTTAAAGTTAAAATATTACATAAGGTAAGAATATTTGTACATAAATGTCATACTACTATGATATAAAGATCACATTAATATAATATAAAAGTAACACATGAATTTAAAAAAAAAACATGGATTTGGGTCGATCCCCTAGTCGACCTGACTGCACTATGAACCAGTTGTACAAAAGACCCATTCTTAGTTGATATGTTATAGCAAAACGGATTTCTTTAACAATTTGACATTGAATGATTTTATCAAATTTTTTTATTTATCTAGAATTTAATAATATAAAATAATAACCGAAATCTGATCTTATGGACCATAATTGAACTATTTAATTTATTTTGCCTACAATCCTATTTATTTTCATTGAATTTAAAGTTTATGATCTACAATAGATATTTATGGTAAAGTCTAAATTTGTGGACTGAAATCTAATTATTTTATTTACTATAGTGCCAAAAAAATAATCTCAAATCCTATTTATCTTAATTGAATTTAAAGTTTATGAAATCTATTATTCAATGTTGTTTAATATAAAACTATATTATGGTAAATTAATGAATGAGTGAATAAGATGATTTCAACCGAATTTTTAAAAAAAAGGCATTAATAGATGTTGATTCACTGGATGGGACATGTAAGTCACATATTTTGCTTTAATTTAACCCAAAATAAATATTTTAAATTGTATTTTGAAAAATTCTTCACTTATAGAGTGAATCTTATGTGAGACCGTCATACAGTGTACTTATGTAAGACAGGTCAATCCACAATCCATATTTCACAATTCATATGTAAATTTGTAAAAATGAGTTTGATTTGTGGGTAATAAGAATTCATCTTACGAAAATTATTCGTGAGATGATCTCACGTGAGTTTTTGTGTAAATTTTGATGTGTAATTTGATAAAGGACTTTAAGTTTGTAAATTTAAAAAGTTATAGAGAATTTTTTTTATTTTATATTTAAACTCTATGATTTATGATGAATTAGAATTAGAATTCCACCAATATAAAAGTCAAATTGGTACATGGATGAGTATGAGGAATTAAGGAGGGGGAGGGTTGGATAAGGAAAGAAGGGCATGCAAAATTCATGCAATGGCGTCGAGTGGAGTGGCCACGTTTCCTCCATCTGTTGTGTTGTATTACCAGACTAGTAACCAAAACTAGAAATTGAAAAACAGATATGAATGCAGTGAGCTTGTTGGTTTCAGCTTCCATCAACATTGGCTTCGCTTTCTTCATTCTCTCTCTCTTTTCCATTCTCCGAAAGCAGCCTTCCAATGCTCCCATCTACTACGCCCGCCGCCTCTCTCAGCACCACCACCTCCCCCTCCACCGCCACTTCACCTTCCGCCGCCTCCTCCCATCGCTCGACTGGATCCGCCTCGCTCTTCTCGTCACCGAGGATGAAATTCTCGACTCCTGTGGCCTCGATGTCTTGACCTTCATTAGGCTGCTTAAGTTCGGGTAACAATAGCAATATGTCTTCCTTTTCTATTCTAATTTCAATCCACATTCATCCTTGGATTCAATTGAGTTTGGGAATTGGCTATCCATTTTTATGCAATTTGATCATCATCAAAATTGTCTGAACCCTAGGAATGAAGTAATTAGGGGAAGGGATTAATTGATGATTGATTAGAGATTTTTTTAGAGATACATATGTTTGAGTGATGGATATCGTACTCTTATGATAATTCAATTGCAGGATCAATTTCTTTTTGGTTTGCTCTGTAGTTGGACTTTTTTTATTGCTCCCGCTTAACTATGCAGCCGGTAGTGGAGAGCAATCTGGACATTTTTATTCCATGGATGCTTTCACCATATCCAACATTACCAAAGGCTCTAACTGGTAAGGTTTTGAAGACGTCTAGTTATCATTTTAATCAAAATTTCGTTTCGTTATGCCTGAATATTAATGCACTCACAGAGTACTTAAACAGTTATTCACTATTCGTAGGGTATGAAATAGGTATATGTACTTACCGTCACTGAGAAGTGCCTGTTCAGGACACTTATTATTCATTTGATCGATTTGTTAAAGAAAATCTATAAGAACCAGATAATTTACGTACATTATCTTTGTTTTAGCATGAAATAGATGTTTCTGGTGGGTTGGAGAAGTTCCTTAATTTGTTTGGCTTCTATCAAATCTTTGTTGCTCTCTTGGCATTTAATATTTGGCAATCTTATTCAATGAATCAACTGGGGTATTTGTGCTTCTAGTGAATACATTATCGCAATTACAATGGCTATGATCTTGATTTCTATTATCAGTACTCATTATCATAGAAAATGGTGATATTATGAGTATCACAAATACTCATTATCATACAACTGTTTTTGTTATTATTATTTGCTCCTCGTAGAAAATGGTGATAAACAAATGCTTTTCTATCTAGTTCAGTTTACCATGTCATGGGCAATATATAATCATATAATTTTGAAATCGACGCTTATCTAATTAATTAATGTTTAACAGGCTTTGGGTACACTGTTCATGCTTGTACTTCGTGTCTTGTTACGGATTATACCTACTGTACAAGGTAGTGTTTTTCTTAGATACTCACTTTGTCATGTGGATTTTATTTTCAGAATTACTGCCAAGACTACTATGTCAGTTTGCTGTAATAGTATTGTCATGCTTGAATTAGAAAGATATATGCTTAAAATTCCAGATCAGAATCTCAGGATAACACAACAATATCAGCAAAAAAGTTGCAACTTTTTTGAAAATTGATTGGGACAATAAACTTCAGAAAGTATGAATTGTTTCATTGGTCCATCCCAGGAATACAAAGATATTTTGCTCAAGAGGATTCATCAGCTACATAATATGAGGCATCAGCCGAATCAGTTCACAGTTTTAGTGCGAGAGATTCCATTATGTGATGAACACAGAGTTCGTGATTGCTCTGTTGATCACTTCTTCTCTAAGTATCATCCACATTCATATCAGTCTTATCAAATCCTATATGATGGAAGGGATCTAGAGGAACTATCGGTAAGGTCACTCTGGCATACTAATTGAGTTCATTTCAGGGCTTTTGCTATTTTTTGATCAATAGCAGGAAATTCAGTCTTTTGAATGCCTTGTCTTTTAACTACACGCAGAAACAAGCAAAGTCTATTAGAAGTAAAATTGAGAAATTGAGGCATCATTCCCCAACTAGGAAAAATGATGCAGAGATGGAGCAATTAAAGGAACTGCTTCAAGAGATTGGCCATAGAATACAGCATACACAGAGTAAAGAACAACTTCAAGCAAAGGTAGAATTTATCTTAACGCCAGTTGCTGGCCTTAATGTTAGCTAAGATGTAATTGAACCTTATAACATACTTTGTTGACTACTCATAACCACCCTTTTTTCCTCAATGCTAGTCATTGACTTCAAGTTGTCCTAATTTTTTTGGATTTCATCCTTATGTTTTTGTAGGAACTGCCTGTTGCTTTTATCACATTTAAATCTCGATGGGGTGCTGCTTTAGCAGCTCAATCTCAGCAGATCTCCAACCCTCTTCTATGGATAACTGAAATGGCTCCAGAACCAAGAGATGTACTATGGAGAAATTTGGAAATTCCATACAGATACTTGCCTCTTTACAAATTTGGGATATACGTAGTAGCAGCATTATTTACAATCTTCTTCGCTGTACCTGTCACAGCCGTACAGGGAATTGCAAAATACGAACGTTTGAAGATATGGTTTCCTCCTGCCATGGCTGTGCAGTTGATGTAAGACTAACTTATCTTACTGAAGTAGTCTATACGCTCTAATTAGTTCATATCCAGCTTAATTGTTGTTCAACTTGTGTTGCCTTTTGCAGACCTGGACTAAGCTCAATTGTAACAGGATATCTTCCAAGTGTCATTCTCAATGGTTTTGTTTACCTTGTTCCATTTGCTATGATAAGAATGGCACAGTTAGCAGGTTACATCTCCAGGAGTAGAAAGGATATAAGAGCATGCAACATGGTTTTCTATTTCCTCGTAGGAAATGTTTTCTTCTTAAGTCTGTTATCAGGATCATTACTTGATCAAATTGGGGAATATATCAGCCATCCCAAAGATTTCCCTGGTCGTCTTGCCAGTGCTGCTTCTGCTCAAGTAAGTTAATATGTGCTGCTCATGCTGACTCTTATGTTTGATCTATTTTATTTTCTTTGATGTTTAAACAATTTAGTTTGCAAAAGGTATGCTTATGAAGAGATTTTGGACATTTCAACTTTTGATGTGGTCTAGGATTCCCATTCCTTAACCTCTTCAACAAGATGCAGACAAGTTTATAACATGCTTGAAATGTATAAAATTTTCTAAACTAGGGGTATGATACTTGGTTTTTCCTCTCTTTTCTCTTTTTTTGTTTCAGGCAGATTTTTTCATGACGTACATCTTGACAAATGGGCTATCAGGATTTTCTCTGGAGATTCTTCAGCCTGGATTGCTCATCTGGGATGCAATGAAGTCACATATATGGGACCGTGGGAAGAAGACACAGCCTTATCTTTATTCGCTGCCTTATTACCGAATAATTCCTTTTGTTGCTCTTTGCATTTTGATTGGCATGGTATATGCAGTTGTGTCACCATTGCTTCTCCCGTTTCTGGTAGGCTATTTCTGTCTGGGCTACATTGTGTTTATAAACCAGGTTAACTCTCTCTCCTCAAGTACAGATATAGTTTTCATTCACAGTGATATACTGTCCAGCATTAGATAATGTTGTTTCATGCGTCAGTAAAACCTAGTATTCATTTCTTTTCTATTTGTTGTGCCGTTCTCTATCAACTAATTAAAGACACTAGCATAGGCAGCCCCCTTAATTTGTATTTGATTCATAGCTGCTGTTTTATTTTTTTTCCACAAACTTCAAAAGAAAAGTTACGATATCCCACATGAAAGTGTGGAAGGGTATATAAGTGGGAGTCAACCTTTTAACTTTAATCATGGTTTTGGGTTAAGTTGTTAGGCATACAAACAAGGGAGACCTAACTTAACCCAAAACCATGGTCAACGGTGAATGGTTGACTCCCCTTATATACCCTTCCACGCTTTCATGTGGAACCGATATGGGATATCGAACAGAAAAATTTATGAGATTTTCAATTTATTATCTGCTTTAGAAAAAAATGAAAGTAGCAGATTGTTACCAATAAAAATCTCTTCTTTCTTTTTCCACAACTCAAATCATTTCCTGCTATTTATGGTATTTTTCATAGTAAAAGAAAACTTCTATCTTGCTCTATCTGTAGATATATTTACTAGAAGTATAAGTAAGAATTATATTTCAATTTCCATAACAAGATATCCTGAACGTTTAGTCTATTTAAAACAAACAACTGAAGTAGACTTAATTTTGTTGACATCATTATTTTTTCCTTTTTTGCTGGTCATGTTCTTAAAATTAGGAATATTTGGAAGTATGTTATGTGAGAGAAATTGGATTCATAGGCAGAGTAGATGTGGAGGTCTTCATGTTTTTTTAATTGATTTTTAGATATTAGATGAATATTGGTTATGCCAATGATTCAGATTATTGTTGCACCTTGCAGATTCAAGATGTGTACATAACTACTTATGAAACATGTGGTCAATATTGGCCGTACATTCATCACTATATTCTCGTTGCAATCGTCATCATGCAAATTACAATGATTGGTCTATTCGGACTGAAATCAAAGCCTGCTGCTTCTGTTTCCATAATACCTCTCTTGGTATTCACTTTGCTCTTCAATGAATACTGCAAGGCTCGTTTCCTTCCTACATTTTACCAGTGCTCTGTCAAGGTAAAGTGTATTTTCTGATTTCAGAAGTAAGCAAATCCTATTCAACTAAGACTTTGCACTTGTCTTGATAATGTACACGTTACTACGCTAGACATTAAAATGCTTTTGGATTATAATTTCCGTTCTTTATGTATTTTCCAAAAATTTTGTCCTCTCTTCGGAAGCGTTCTTTTTGTCTCCAGGATTTGTAATAAGTGTCTTAAATAAATCAGTACTTCTAAAAGATAAGTTGAATGAAGTAGATAACAAACCATTTCTGAAAGTCTTCGTCTAGAATCTTTCAGTTTTGAAAGTACAGGTGATACCCGGATTAGACCCAGTTTCTAAACAATAAGTAGTGAATATTTGTATCAAGAAAATACTGATATATTGATAATAATCTGTAGCATCTTTTTTTAGCCTATGATAGTGAAGGAAGAGACGAAAAATCGATCACACTAGATTTTTCTGTAATAGGTTTGTGATGGACATTTTTTGTTTTTAATCGTCTGATCCCACTTCTTAAAACCTACAGTGCTTGTATAGGGGTGTTAGTAGTTTTTATCTGAAACAAGCATAGTGAATGAATGATATCCTGATTTCCAGTGTTTGATCTCTACATTCAGTCTGATAATCACTTGTTTTTGGGTGAGACGAAGGGTAGATTTGCTTAAACTCTACAAAACTTTAACTAGTTGACTCTCACTGCAAAAGTTTTGCTCATGTTGCTCGAACTTGACTGTCTTCTACTCCTTTCCAGAATTTCTTGATAACCTATCTGGTTCACTTACTATTACATTGTGTGTCAAAACTTACATCAGATTGACCTAACAATGAGAAACTATAGATTTTTCTGAAGTTTGTTTTGTTGGCAGGATGCAAGAGATAGAGATGATTTTGATGAAAAAACTGATTTGTTGGAAGCGAACCGACAAAATGCAATAGAAGCATACAGTCCTCCGTGTTTGCGACCACCTGATATCGAAGAAGGAGAATCGAGTTTGTCGGAGCCATTAATATCTTCCATGTAGAATAACATTTGTTTCCCCTTTGCAATTTCATCTACTCTGGTTTAGCTTTAGCAGATGAGCTCATTTTTATACTGATGCTACTTTGTGGAAAGCGAGTCTCATTACTAACTTGTAAAGAGAATTTTGAAATATATTGTTAGCTTTAATCTCAATTTCAAGTGTCCCGGGGATTTTCTACCTATTTTTACATAGTAAAATGTTTCTTTATATCCATAAATATAAGAAATTATATTTTTGGATTAATTATATTAAAAAATCATAAATTTATGGTTCAATTTCAAAAACACTCGACTTAATATTTGTTTCAATTCATAACGTTTAAGATTTTTGGGTTTCATTTATTAGTTTGAAATATAAAATTGACACTCAATTATCATCCTAATCATCAACCCACATGGGAAAGAAAAAAAAAAAACAAACGAAAATTGAAGAGGAAAAGAATAGAAAAATAAAAAAAATAGAAAAAGAGAAGGAAAATAAAATTGAGGACAGACGCGCGTTACCCATCCCCTGCACCTTCTTCCCCTTCCCTCTCTCGTGGCCACTCTCCGCCCCTTCCGCTGCTGCTTTTTTTCACTCTTCACCGTCCCCTTCCTCCTTCCCTTCTCTCACCACTGCCATCTTTTAAAATTAAGCCCCAAAATTAAAATCAAAATTTAACTAATAAAGATAAAAATTGAAGTGTCCAAAATAAAAGAAAATTATAAATAAAAAAAAATCTTTTGAAAGCTTATATAATGGAAATCAAAATCCCTAAAATAAATTTGTGAAATCGTATGTTAAAATGAAAAATCAAGCAAATGAGTTTTGCTTTTGATTACCGAATGAGTTTCAATCCATTTGCCTAAAAAAACGAACAATTTTATGTAAATTGACATGAGTATGTCAGTATGTGTTTGGTCTTAAGTAAATGATCGTTTTGGTATAAATTTCGTGTATTTTTGTTGAAAAATGAAAGAAATAGAATTTTGAAAGTTTGGTGCCCAGCGATTGAGTTTTTCGTTTGAAATTTTGAGGGGAAAATGATTTTGGGTTTATTGTGATTCTATTTGTAAAGTTTGGTAAAAAAATGAGAAAATTTTGAGATTTTCCTTTTTCTATTTTCTTTTTCAATTTTCTTTTGCAATTTTTTTTCAAGTGGGTTGATGATTGAGATCCAATCTACAATTCGAACTCCATATCAACAATTGGAGCTCGAAAAGCCCAAATATGTTCCGAATTGAAATACGTGTTAAATTAAGTGTTTTTTGTGTTATAGTCAAATGTTCATGTTACAATTAAAATTAGATTTTAAGTTCGTATTTTTTTATGAAATTAATTCTATATTTTTTTAGTCACTTTCCATTTTTTTGGATAAAAATACTCTTCAATTTGACTTTAAAATGTATACAAGGAACTATCTTTTTAGTCACTTTTAGGAATAATTTGGTCTCTTGATGAAAAGTGGATAAAAATATGTTTTGATGAGTAGTGTTCTTATGAATCAGGTGCACCGGTCATGATTCGTGCAACTTGGCACGAGCGGGCCGGATCGGGTCCGATCCAACTCGAATTCGCAATTTTTTTAATTCATGTCATAACATTTATGTTATATGAGTATAAATTTAATGTTATATTAGTATAACTTTTATGTACAGATATCATAACCTTTAAGTGAATAACTTAAATTTTATTCGGTATAAAATTTCATTTAATATAGCTGAACCTTTAAGTTATAATAATTTAACTTTTATATTATATTATTATAACATTTATGCATTTAAAGAATAACATAAATGTTATATTATTAATAATGGAAATGTTAACTTATTATGCATAAAAGTTATATTATTATAACATAAAGGCTTAAAAAGGTATTATAGGTTTGTAATATACTGCAAAAGGTTATGCGAATATAACTAAAATGATAGACTACCACAACATAAAGGTTAAACAAGCGGACTAGGGTTTGAGCGTGGACCTAAAAGGGCGTGTGGGCACATGAAGTGCGCGTG
The DNA here is from genome assembly GCA_946896805.1 of Scutellaria galericulata. Taxonomy (NCBI): domain Eukaryota; kingdom Viridiplantae; phylum Streptophyta; class Magnoliopsida; order Lamiales; family Lamiaceae; genus Scutellaria; species Scutellaria galericulata. The sequence goes on along the minus strand of OX335798.1, from coordinate 7,396,612 downwards.
GAGTGCGTGAAAAACGCCGTCGAATTGGATCGATCCAATTACACGTTTCCTGACCTGTGTATCTAGTATATATAAATAATTGTATTTTGATACGTGGAAATGAGATAAGCAAATATTTCTCATTGATTAATACATTTTATTTGTTTCAACTTTTTGCAGCTTTATTTGCTTCAAACAATGAAGCAAGAAAATTACGGTAAAGTAGACCTTTTCCTAGAACTATGAATGGTTTTGCACTTTTATCATTCTTTTTTTCCTTTTTTTTTTCTTTGTTACACTTTGAATATATGTTTTGTTGAACTTTGCTATTTAGAGCTATCTTCAACAGAGATGTGTCAGATATATTGTTGAACCTTGTCATCTAAACAAATATGTTTTCTTCATGTATCAGTGCTCAATTATTGAATGAAACAAGCATGCAGTTCAAGGATACAACGCAACCCCGAAAACCAAATTATTTGGTCAAAAGCAAAAATCACATTTTTAATGGCAAAAAAATATTTTCCCTTCAAATTTTGTATAGATTATTGCAATCTCACACCAACTTTTGCTGCTTTATTCGCTTAAAACGATGAAAAAGTAAAATTTTGTACAATGAAAGCAATTATTCCAACCTCACCCCAACCTCCTGCATTCTAATTTAAGTGTAGTGTCAAACATTCAAGCCAAGAAATTACAGGAAATATTCGGACAAAGAAAAAGAAGAAGAATCAAATATTAGCTCCTAGCAAAGTCATGAGAAAGTCCTTGTAATCCCCTGAAGTGTCTCCAATCACAGCATTGTCTAAGCTACCTTTGTTGGCATTGAAATATTCAGCTCTCACTTTCATCATATCGATTTCTGCTCGAGCCACGATGGCTCTAGTCAGTGAATCCTCATCAGTTCCTAGTCCTATAATTGCAGCTCTTACAACCTGTCTTGTTTGAATCATAGAACATTGTCATTTCTACAAAAAAAACGAGTCGTAAACAACGAAAGGATAATATTATGATCAAGATTTTCGATCACCTCAGCAAAGTGTTTCTCAGGGGCATCTATACACCAAATAACAACTTTCATGATCGACTCAACGAGGCCCTTTCCACAAGACAGAATGTCCTGTGAAGTTGGATTTCTCAGTCACTGAATCGAAACCAAAACAAAAAAACTTTGTAATAATCATGGATGATAAAAACAACCTTGTCTATGGATACCCCATAGCTATCCTTGTAATGCTTGAAAGTTTCTCTGAGCTGAAATATATTCCTGGTACTTAGTACCCTTAAGAGCTCATCATCATCGAACTTCTTTGCTAGAATCGTTTCACGTAGCTTAGCTGCCTCCATATTGGCTAAAGAAGAATCCACCACTTCTTTATCATATCTATAAGATCTCACTAAACACACCAAGATCTGTTCTGACACTCATCAATCAGTGAGAAATTAACAAGATTCTTATTATCTAGGAAAAGTGAAAACACATACCTTTTGAAGAGGAAGAGAGACATTTGATATGATATCTTCTTCAAGTGAAGAGTCGAACAACGAGCAATATGCCTGTCTTACAGCAACCAGATGATGAGGTGAGGTGGCACATGCTATCTCCACTATTACTTGTAATTGTGTTATGTTTTTCTTCTTCGATTTTAATACTTCGTTTGCAAGCCTTGCGTCTCTTTCTGGGGGATCATATGTCCATAAAATCACAGCTTTCTACCATTTAGAATCAACACAAGTAAACATCCATGAGCACAAGAACAATAACAAAAACTACATTCTGCAGTTTCTCAAGGAACATCCATGAAAATCACATCTTTCTGAATCATTTCTGTTAAAATATGTAATCATAGAAGACAATTTGCTTTAGCAAAGTTATGATCCACAGTCTAAACAAATGCACACAGTGATATTCAAGTATAACATATCATTCCAATTCTTTTTGTCTCTTCTTCTCCTCTTAACTCGAGTTTAAAGGTTTACTAAGCACATGTTCAAACAATTTTAAGAGCGTTTCCCTTATTATTTATCTATTAGGAAGGCCATAGAATCAGTCTAATTCACATTAATCTGGAAAAAGATGTACCCTGAAATCACCAGACAATTCAGAGAAGAGAGCATCAATGAGAGAGTTTTTGTAAAGCTCTTTATATGTGTCTCTGATCTTCTTCCTCTGACTCGCATTTCTGCGTCCAATAATTCGTATAATCGCCTTCTCATCTGTTCCAAACCCTAAAAACCAACAACAAACATCTAATCAATGATAACTGATTCTCTATTCTCTTTCATTACAAATACAATCAAGAACAAAATGTTGTGTAGAGAGAGGGAATTCCATATGGTACCTTCGAAAGCTTTGTAGAGATTCTGACAGTCTTGAGCTGGAGATGGAACCACATCTGGAATTCTCAATGTCGCCATTTTAATCTCTAATTTTCAGAATTTTGATGAAAACTGAATGAAAAATGGAAAGCGTTTAAGTTTGGAGGAGAAATTGAGTTTCAGTTTCTTTTGATCCCTCACAGGGGCTAAATAGTAATTCTGTTATTTATATTTCTTGTTAGACCTTTATGCCCCCTCCTTCACTTCCTCATTATTATTTCCTTAAATTCCTTTCAACTCTCTCTCTCTCTCTCTCTCTCTCTCTCTCTCTCTCTCTCTCATTTTGATGATAGCTTAAGCAAATAAGAAAAAGAATTTGATATTCCATTTCACTTGACTTTACTGATTTAGATAGAATTTACTCAGTATTTTTATTATTACTTTCAAAAGTTGAGAACCTATGATGTTACATCATTAATTTTTGATTAATATGATAATTAAAAGAAACGTTTGAAAAAAAATAAAGTATTATAGTACAATTTAAATCATCATTGCAACTATATGAATGTTATGCTTATGAAATATATAATTTTATGGATTCTAAAGATAAAAACTACTAATTAAGGATTTGAAAATAAAGCTATTGATTAAACTTTCACAAAGGTAAGATTGTTTAGCATCTTACAAATCCTAAATTTTTTAAATGAATCAAATATTAATTAATTAATTAATTTTATGTGTATGATAAAAAAGAAAAATAATAATAATAAGAAAGAACAAAAAATATAATAATAACACCACTAGATGTTTAACATGTCTAACTTTTGTAGGATCTCAAATTGGTAGTTTTCATTTTTCATGTCTTCAATTGATAATTAACATATTTTGTGAGCATTATGTCAATAAAACGCCATCTATTTGCAAACACATGGTCAGTATCATGTTTGCAAAATAAAATACGAGTTTATGATACATTGTTGGTGTGTTGTGAACAAACACTAATTTGAGGTTATATATTTATATGGTAAGATTAAACTATATTACATTTTTCTATTATTATTATCATTATTATTATTATTATTATGTTTAAAAAACGTTATTTTCTTATTATTGAGGTTTGATTAGTACTTAATTAAAATTCCTTATTGGGTGACTAAAGATACATTGTCCAAGATAGATAGACATGTTTGTAAACTTCCAATTATGTCTACTTTCAATATAAAAATAATATTTATTTAGCTTATTTATTAATATTCTTTTGTTCTATTTACTTTTTTTAGTCTTTAAAATATAAAAAATAATACTCTCTCAAATCCCAATTACGCAGCATGGAGTTTTTGTTATAAATTAAGAAATGTAAAAATTAGATTAATATATCCTTAACCAATAAAGAAATTTAGAATCCAAAATTGGAAAGAGAATCATATTAATTCCATAAAAATTGTTATATCAAATTCATAATAAATTTCAACTAAAAAATATTAATATGGATAATTTGGTAATAAAATTGTATAAAAATTTTAAAAGACAAATAATTTCAAAAAAAATGTATCCTCTAAAACGACATTTAATTGAGAACAAATGAAAAATTAAATTGTGTATTGAAGAGTATAACATTTATTAAATATGGCAAGAAATTAACTAAATTAATTGACTTTTCTAATCACTTTTTAATTATTGTAAATCGTAGAATAAGTTTACATATTATAATGGAGGGAGATTGAAAGACAAAATCTTTTGGTTTGGAAAAGATTGAAAGACAAAAGTCGTTTTCTGTGGACAAGAAAACGTACGTAATGGAGCCCAAAAGTTTTAAGGAAAAAAAGAAAAGTAGTTGGTGTTGAAGCAATAATTTATTATTTATACTTTATAGTTATTTGAGGCACGTTTAATTTTCATATTCTGTGTTGGAGAGAAAATGCATAGAAATTAATAATTGATGGATACATCTAATCTTATCATCAACACCATTATTTCTGTTCCCATGTGATTCATCATCCCCTCCACTTTATCCTTTATTATCAATCCTTTCAATATTGAGTTGGTCTTGTGTGCACTTGGTGCACATGCAATCCGGGTCGACCCGGTTTTTGACCCGAATCCGCGTGTTTTTGAATTTTCCTTTTTTTTTTTTTTTTTTTTTGCTTCAGGTTGTGACCTTTATGTTGTAAATGTGTGACATTTATGTTATAAATGTATGACCTTTATGTACAACTATCATGACCTTTAGGGACTGTAACTTAGAAAAAAAATGAAGATTTTCAATATAATTTGAACTTTACACCTTTATGTGATATCAATGCGACCTTTATGTTATATTATGTCACCTTTATGTACAAATATTCTGACCTTTATATAATATATAAAGATGCATAAAGGTCAGAATATTTGTACATAAATGTGACATAATATAACATAAAAGGTCACATTAATATCACATAAAGGTACATAGTACAAATTGTGTTAAAAATCTTCATTTTTTTCCTAAGTTACAGTGCATAAAGGTAGAGACAGTTGTACATAAAGGTCACACATTTATAACGTAAAAGTTATTTATAACATAAAGGTCAGGACAAAAATTTGGAAATAAAAAAATAAAAACTCGCGGATCCGGGTCGGATCGACCCGGATTGCACGGATCTTAGATCCGTGCACCTGGTGCACAGGAGTGTTTGCCTTCAATATTTATGATATTGTGTCCCATAATAGTTGCCACTATTATAATTCTCATTTAAATATATGAATCTTTAACAAATAACTTCTAACAATAATTAGCCTTTCCAGAGTTGATTGATTAATGTTGGTAGAAATATAAAAGAGATTGTTTAAATTTATATAAAATTGTTTCATGGATATAATTTTATATGACAGTATTTTACTATACACAAATTCATTCTTAAATAAAAGTTGTTTTTATTAGATTGATTGACTTGTCCAATAAATTAGATTTATAAAATAATCTTAAAAATCATATTTAATGAGTTATTGCTTAGTTGTTAAAAAAAAAAAAAACCGACCTTTTTATAATATGAGGATTCACGTTTATCACACAAATAAGGTAGGTCCCCCATTTCGCTATTACATGTCATTTCCAGATTAGCTGGTGGCCTCAATGAGTCAATATCTTATAAACTTGTACAAACTCATGTATTATTTATTCTTTTCTATAGGTTGGTTTGAAATTTAGAATTTAAAATAAATTAATTCATTTTTTTAAAAATTAGAATGAATTTTATATTGCTTAAAAATTAGTTTAAAATGAAAATTATTGATTTCAAATTCACATCTATCAATATATTAATAGATTTGTTATTATGGATTTCAAATCCATCCTCAAATTCATACATTCAAAAACAACATTTGAGTTGTTATGATAGATTAAAGTGCATAAAATTTGAACATATATATCCTTAATTAATCTAAAAATTTAGGATTCAAATTTGAAAAGAGAATCACATAATTCTTTAAAAAAAAAAAAGATCATATCAAATTCTCAGCTAAGGAAGATTAATATAGATACTTTAGAAAAAAAGTTGTATATAATTACATGACACTTCATTGAAAACAAAGTTAGACATTTAAAACGATATTTAATTGGGATCAGGTTTAGTATAAAACTTCAAATAAAAGTAAAAATAATTTAAATACGTAATTTAAATAATTTTAAAGAATTTTTCTACTATAAATTATTGACGTTTTGCATAAATAGATTAATATATAGTTCAAACCTACTTGAAATGGATAATGTAAATTATGTGTGGATTCACATCCAAAGAAACTTGAACCCCAGTAATAGAGTTGACAACGAATTAAGTATTGATCAAAATCAACTGTGCTTGTTAAACTCCAGATTTTTGTCCATGAGTCACAACCTAACATGTTGTACTGATGTTATAATTTTCAAAGCCACGAATATCACTTGACTTGCCATTATTAATAATTTAATCTCAGATTATTGTTAAAACGTTGCATTCAAACTATGAGCTGGATGGAACATTGCATTCTTTTTTCACTATTTAATAACAAATAAAGAACGAAAGACAATGTGATATCAAGACAAAAATAATACATTTTTTAAAGAAAGTTTGAATGATTTGTCTGAAGAAATTCAAACAATAGACATTGGTTGAAAATTATTTATGTTAATAAATTCATCTCACCATGGATAAGTGTGTTCATAAACATAGCTCCTTTTTTTTTTAGGTATATCTACCTCATTATTTATTATTCCTGCCTTTTCTTTTTATATATTTATTATTACTGCTTTACCAAGAAGATAAACGGACAAAACACTACGATGCCATCAACATATATGTGTACAAATATTGATGTGGATAGGACGAAGGACCCATTAGATATAAAGATCTAAGAACCCAACGTATAAAGATAAGCAGCGGATCTTCCCAAATCGAATCTGGTTTGATCTTACTTAGAGCAAAAGAACCTTGACCCGTTGGCTATATATTCAGCCAAGAACCTCGGTATGTTGAACGCCACAAGATCTTGCTCGATGATCTTGATAAGTTCTTGAACAATCGAAAACCTCACAAAGAGAGAATTCAATGAAACAAGCTAAAACCTTCAAATTCGTTTTTCATCCAAGGTATGATTTACAAGTGATCCATACACCTATTTATAAGCTAAAGAAAGATAGTAAAGCTTAGCACCTAAGTAATCAAAAAGTTGATTTGACTTCTACTTTATCATAAAGTAGATTTAACTACTACTTTATCCATACATTAATGCCTTTGGTTGAAGCATGTGCTAAATGATCTCCAGTCTAATATTATTCACCATCGGGCCTTCCTTGGACTCTTCGTGAATATTTTCTTTAATTTCTGCAACAAGGATCATCAAAGCGTCTTTTAGTTTCTTAGCTCTAGCTCTTGTAATTGGACCTTCTTGCACGATCAAAGGGTCTCTCTCGAGTCTATGGTTTTGAATGGTTGGTTCTCCATCATTCCCCTCTTCTTCAAAAGGATTCGTCCTCGAATCTGTATCACCTAGATAATGAGAAAAATCAGAAACATTGAAAGTTGCACTTACATTATATTCACTCGGAAGGTCAAGTTTGTATGCATTGTCATTGATTCTAGCAACCACTTGAAATGGTCCATCTCCTCTTGGCTGCAACTTTGACTTTGTCTTACTTGGAAACCTTTCTTTTCTCAAGTGTAACCATACCCAATCACCGGGTTCAAAGACGACTTTCTTTCGGCCTTTGTTTGCTTGCTTGACATATTGTTCGGTTCTCTTCTCAATGTTGAGTCTCACTTTTTCATGCAGCTTCTTGATCAGCTCGGCTTTGGCTTTTCCATCAAGACTCATACGCTCGTCAATAGGTATTGGTACAAGATCAAGTGGACTCAATGGATTGAAACCATAAACAATCTCAAAAGGAGAATGATTAGTGACAGAATGAACACTTCTATTATAAGCAAATTCAGCAAATGTCAAACAATCCTCCCAATTTTTCAAATTCTTTTGTATCAAAACTCTTAGTAATTGAGACAAAGTTCTATTAACAACTTCAGTTTGTCCATCCGTTTGTGGATGACAAGTAGTAGAAAATAGAAGTTTAGTGCCGAATTTACTCCACAATACACGCCAAAAGTGACTCAAAAACTTTGTATCTCTATCACTCACAATGGTTCTTGGAATTCCATGCAAACGAACAACTTCCTTAAAGAATAAATCAGCAATATGAGTAGCATCATCACTCTTATGACATGGAATAAAGTGTGCCATTTTTGAAAATCTATCAACCACAACAAAAACAGAATCTTTACCTTTTTTTGATCTTGGTAAACCCAAAACAAAGTCCATAGATATGTCTATCCAAGGTTCATTAGGTATAGGCAAAGGTGTGTATAACCCATGTGGTTGTACTCTTGATTTAGCTAGCTTACAAGTTATGCACTTTTCACAAATTCTTGCAACATCAACTCGCATTTTAGGCCAATGGAAATGATCACACAAGACACTCAAAGTTTTATGTACTCCAAAATGCCCCATTAGTCCTCCCCCATGTGCTTCCCTAACAAGCAACTCACGCATAGAACATTTAGGAATGCATAGTTTACTTTCACGAAACAAGTATCCCTCATGCCTATAAAACTTCTCAAATGCAGCATGCTTACAAGCCAAATAAATAGAAGCAAAATCAGAATCATCAGCATACAATCCCTTAATTGATTCAAAACCAAAAAGTTTAGAACTCAAAGTAGAGATTAAAGCATACCTTCTAGATAATGCATCAGCAACAATGTTCTCTTTCCCCTTCTTATATTTGATCACATAAGGAAAAGATTCAATGAATTCCACCCACTTGGCATGTCTCTTACCAAGCTTACCTTGTCCCTTGAGGTACTTGAGAGATTCATGATCAGTATGAATAACAAACTCTCTTGTCCACAAGTAATGCTGCCACGTCTCCAAAGCTCTCACCAAAGCATATAACTCCTTGTCGTATGTAGGATAATTCAATTGAGCTCCCTTCAATTTTTCACTAAAATATGCAATTGGTTTTCCTTCCTGCATCAAAACAGCTCCTATACCCACTCCACATGCATCACATTCAATCTCAAACATTTTATCAAAGTTAGGTAATGCAAGAATGGGTGCGGTAGTTAGTTTCTCTTTAAGGAGATCAAAAGCAACTTGTTGTTTTTCTCCCCAAACAAAACCCACTTCCTTTTTTACAATCTCATTCAATGGTGCTGCTATAGTACTAAAATCTTTCACAAACCTCCTATAAAAACTAGCAAGTCCATGAAAACTTCTAACTTCAGAAATGTTTTTAGGATTTGGCCAATCTAAAATAGCCTTGACTTTATCCTTTTCCATTTCAATTCCTTTAGCACTTACAACAAAACCAAGAAACACAAATTTATCCATGCAAAAAGAACACTTTTTAAAGTTAGCATACAAAGATTCCTCCCTTAAAGTGTCCAAAACAGCATGTACATGATCAAAATGTTCTTCCGTGCTTTTGCTATAGATAAGGATGTCATCAAAGTACACAACGACAAATTTCCCAATAAAGTTACGCAAAACATGATTCATTAATCTCATGAAAGTACTTGGTGCATTTGTTAAGCCAAAAGGCATAACTAACCACTCATACAAACCATATTTTGTTTTGAAAGCACTTTTCCATTCATCACCTTCTCTTATTCTAATTTGATGATATCCACTCTTCAAATCAATCTTAGAGAAAATGAAAGAACCATGCAATTCATCAAGCATATCATCTAACCTAGGGATAGGATAGCGATACTTTACCGTGATTTTGTTGATGGCACGACAATCAGTGCACATTCTCCATGTTCCATCTTTTTTTGGTACAATAATGACCGGTACCGCACAAGGATTCATGCTTTCTCGAACCTTGCCCTTAGCCATTAGCTCCTCTACTTGTCTTTGGATCTCTTTTGTTTCCTCTGGATTCACTCTATAAGCTGGTCTATTTGGAAGTGTCGCACCCGGAATAAAATCAATTTGATGTTCGATGCCTCTCAGAGGTGGTAAACCATTTGGTTCTTCCTTTGGAAAGATATCTTCATACTCCTGTAAAAGAGTCACAAAAGAACTTGGCAAAGAAGAAGTTAGTTCGTTAGTGTTCAAATAACATTCCTTGTGTATCAACACTAACACAATTTTTTTTTCTACTAAGGCTCTCTTTATTTCACTCCCTCTTGCATAGAAATTCACTCTTTTTGAGTCCTGATTTCCATCCAATTTATTTTCTCCCTCGGAAACACTCACATCATCCTTCTTGTTTTTATCTTCACTCTTTTTTTCTCTTGGTTTTTGTCTCTCATTCTCATCTTTTTTTCTCTCAATCTCACTAGCTTTCCTTGCTTGAGACAAATTGAGTTGATCTTCATGAACCTGTTGTGGAGTTAAAGGTACAAGCATGATGGTTTTGTTTCGATGTTTCAGCGTATATCGATTAAGATAACCATCATAGTTCACTCTTCGATCAAATTGCCACGGTCTGCCCAAGAGTATATGACTAGCATGCATCGGCACTACATCACACATAATTTCATCTTTATAGTTTCCTATAGAGAATGAAACCAAAACTTGCTTAGTTACCCGAATTTCTCCACATTCATTAAGCCATTGCAGCTTGTAAGGATGAGGGTGTTTTGAAGTAACTAAGTTAAGTTTCCCCACCATTTCAGCACTTACCACATTAGCACAACTCCCACCATCAATGATTAACATGCATACCTTACCGTTAACCAAACATCTTGTATGGAAGATGTTCTCTCTTTGTTGTTCAGCCTCATCAATCTTTGCTTGCATGTTTAGAGCTCTCATCACCACCAAAAGTTCTCCTCTTTCGGGTACCGTCTCCTCAAGTTGCTCATCATCACTTGATTCTTTCTCACTTTCAGATTCGATCTCACCATTGTCTCTCAAAACCATCACCCTCTTGTTTGGACAATCAGATGCAATATGTCCACGACCTTGACAACGAAAACACTTAATATCTCTAGTTCGTAAAGAAGTTGAGATATTACCTTTCCCTTTTTCAGCCTCAGTGAATCTGGTCTTGGGCATCTCATGTTGAGACCTTGAAGTTGCCCCATCGTTTGCTTTGGATGCAGCTTCCTTGGCTTTGCTTGAAAACTGAAAATTGGGTGTAGAACTCCTTTGGAAAGAACCCTTCTTCTTAAGTTGCTTCTCCACCTTCATGGCTGTATGTACCATGTCCTCGAGCTCCACATAGTGTTGAAGCTCCACAACATTGGCAATCTCCCTATTCAGCCCATTCAAGAAACGTGCCATGGTAGCCTCTCGATCTTCCTCTACGTTTGCTCTAATCATGACAATCTCCATCTCCTTGTAGTACTCATCAACAGATTTGTTGCCTTGATTCATAGATTGAAGCTTTTGATACAACTCACGAAAATAATGAGAGGGTACGAACCTCTTACGCATGATGGATTTCATTTCAGCCCAAGTAGCAATAGGCCTCTCTCCGTATCTCTTTCGATTTGTAATGAATTGATCCCACCAAACTATAGCATAGTCGGTGAACTCAATTGCAGCAAGCCTCACCTTCTTCTCCTCGGAGTAATTATGACAATCAAAAATCAAATCTACCTTCTTTTCCCACTCCAAGTAAGTCTCCGGATCACTTCTCCCATGAAAACTAGGTATGTTCATCTTGATGCTTCCCAAGTCACGATCAACTTCATCATTTTGTCTTCTCCTTCCTCTTCGTCTCTGAACTTGGTGAACAGCCCCAACACCTTCCTCTTCTTCCTCCGATTCCCACTCTTCATGTTGCCTCCTTTGAATTGGATTATTATTCCCACGCTCTCGAGTGGTTGGTTGCTCCAATCTGTCCAATCGTTCAGCCATGCTCTCAAGAATATTTCCCATCCTAGCAAACTGTTGTTGCATAGCTTGAAGGTTGAAAGCATCTCCTTGATTCGTAGATGTGTCATCCATGATGTCTCACAAAACACTCGTGTATCACTCAAAGATATACCTCACAAAACACTCGTGTTTCACTCGTGGGCTTTTACCTCCCCTCTAAAGAACTCACCACTCTAGCCTTTTACCACTCAAATCAAGAACAAATCAGGTTAAGCAATTTTCCAGCAACGTTGAACAATCCCTTAGTCCTATAGATGAAGGAAACAAGGAACTATTGTGTAGATGTGCAAATTGGATTTTCATTTTTTTTACGAACACTTCCTTGCTATGAAGGACAACAATGAAAAGATTAAAAAAATGATAAGGAACTTGGAGTTTTTTTTTACGTAAACAAGAAACGAAAGATAAAGCAAATCAGATCAATACCATAAGAAACGAAAGATAAAGCAAATCAGATAAATACCAGATGGCTCTAATACCAAAACTGATGTGGATAGGACGAAGGACCCATTAGATATAAAGATCTAAGAACCCAACGTATGAAGATAAGCAGCGGATCTTCCCAAATCGAATCTGGTTTGATCTTACTTAGAGCAAAAGAACCTCGACCTGTTGGCTATATATTCAGCCAAGAACCTCGGTATGTTGAACGCCACAAGATCTTGCTCGATGATCTTGATAAGTTCTTGAACAATTGAAAACCTCACAAAGAGAGAATTCAATGAAACAAGCTAAAACCTTCAAATTCGTTTTTCATCCAAGGTGTGATTTACAAGTGATCCATACACCTATTTATAGGCTAAAGAAAGATAGTAAAGCTTAGCACCTAAGTAATCAAAAAGTTGATTTGACTTCTACTTTATCATAAAGTAGATTTGACTACTACTTTATCCATACATTAATGCCTTTGGTTGAAGCATGTGCTAAATGATCTCCAGTCTAATATTATTCACCATCGGGCCTTCTTTGGACTCTTCGTGAATATTTTCTTTAATTTCTGCAACAAGGGTCATCAAAGCCTCTTTTAGTTTCTTAGCTCTAGCTCTTGTAATTGGACCTTCTTGCACGATCAAAGGGTTTCTCTCGAGTCTATGGTTTTGAATGGTTGGTTCTCCATCAAATATTAAACATACCTGTGTACATAAATATGTACTATGTAAATACATGAAATTTAAAAATAGCAGATTGATAAATATACGAAAATGTGTGTGTTGATACAATAGAGAGACATATACCATATTCATAATTTTAGGGGTGATTTTATGGCACATCTGGAATACCAATGCAAACCTCTATATTTTTACTTTTATATATTTAGTTGTTTTTTATTATTTACTTAATCTAATGTGGAAAAATAAACTAATATGATCTAATAATCTTGATTGAATAGGAGTGGGTGCAGGTAGCGGTGCCCACCGGTTCGAAACCCGGTTCTGGTTACAAACCGAAACCGTGAACCGGTTTCAACTGGTTCGATTTCGGTTAGGGGTATTAGAAACCGGAAACCGGCGGTTCAAAATCAGAAACCGGCGGTTCCGCCGGTTTCCGGTATTTTTATTTTATTATTATTTTTTAAAATCGAGAAATCGACACGTGTCCGTCGGAGCTCCGACGAAAAGTAGCTGTTGTCGCTAGAGTCCGACAAAAACTAGTCGTTGTTGCCGAAACCGGCGGTTCGCGTTTTTTTTTTAAATTTGAAAAATGCCACGTGGAGGGCCAGGATCGCTCGACCGTTGCAGATCAACGGTCAAGATTTCATGACCGTTGGAAACCGACGGTTCGAACCGGCCAGATTTTTTATTTTTCCAGATTTTCCTATAAATACCCCCTCCCTCCATTCATTTTCTCATACCATTCCAACACTTCTCTCTCAATTCTCTCTCGATTCTCAAGTTTCGATTCAATTTTTTGCTTAATTTCAATTTCAATTCTATTCTATTTACTTTTTCTCGATCGAAAATGTCTCGAAGAAGTTCTTCTTCCGTCGGTTCTTCTCAAAGAGGAAAGGAGCCTATGCCACCACCAAACGATGTTCAACTCAATGAAATTATCGATCAATATACTCCTCACAATGAGAGTGAGGAGTACGCCAATTTAGAGGAAGCTCTCGGACCTAATACCGCCGCCGCCTTTGCTGAGCAAGAAGAAGAAGAGGAGGTGGCGAGGAGGACAACTCAAGAGAGTGACACACGTAGCCGATCCGCTTCGACATTTCGAAGTGATATTTTTTCCGTACATTTTAAAAAGGAGAAAGTATCATATTTGAATGTGGACTACACGGTGACATGCAACTACTGTGGAAAGAGCTACAAATTCAAGCACGGAGGGGGCTACGGAACGTTCACCAACCATGTGCTAAAGAAGCATCCGAACAAGATGGGTAATGACCGCTCCCAAACCCATCTTCCTCGATAAAATACCGATTCCAGTTTGGGAACCGATAGTAACGACCCTTATTTCCTTTTTAAATTTAGTCAATTAAATCATTGGAGAGGAGTAGCCGAATTTGTTGCTAAAAACATCTTCCTTTTCGATTTCCAACCGACGATGATTTTGAAGAATATACTAGTCAATATTTACAACCCACTAGTAGAAAAATATCTAGGAATACCGTTACATGTGACATAAAAAAAATTGTGGGCGAATATAAATATGTTTTAATTCAAGAATTAAAAATTTAACACAACTAGTATCTATTTGTTGTGATGTGTGGAAAGATCCTTACGGAAACCATGATTATTTAGGAGTAACATGTTATTGGATAGATGATGCATGAAATATGCAAAAACGATTAATTGCCTATGCCGAATTTGATGAAAAACATAGTTCCGTAGCAATTAGTAGAAAAATAATAAAAATTGTTAATGAATATGATATAGTTACAAAAATTTATTCGATTGATTTTGATAATGCCGCTCCTAACACTGCTAGTATGCCTACATTAATAGAATTTTGTAGGCCTCCAATAAATGGTAAGCTTTTTCATATTCGTTGTGTACCCCATTGTTTGAATTTATGTGTACAAGATGGTCTAACTGTTTTGCATGATCAAATTAAACCTATTAAGGATGCAATTCATGAAATTGCTAAATCAACGGTATGGCATAAAAAATGGGCCCGATTTTATAAAAATAATGGAATGGAAGTTAAGAAATTTATGTTGGACGTAAAACATAGATGGAATTCAACATATTATATGCTTCAAGATTCTTATAATTATAAAGAAATGTTAATTAATTTTTATGAAGAAAACCCACATGAATATGTATATTTGTATAACTCTTGGGATGCATGTATTAATTTAATTCAACAATTAAAATTTTTTGAAGAAGCCACTTGAGAATTAAGTGACACTTATTACCCTAATTCTCCATTGGCCTTAGATCATTATGTCAAAATTGCTTTAATTTTGAATGAATATTCTACATGTCCAATTTTAGGTGATATTATTATAACCATGAAAGTAAAATGGTTAAAATATTTTTTCGAACTTCCCGATTTATTTTTAATAGCTAAATTATTAGATTCTAGGATTAGAGAAGATGGTCTAACCGAATTATTATGAATGTATTATAGTGCTTTGTTCCCCCATTTTGTGTTATCCGAATATGATGCATTTGTCACACCCCATTTTCTTTCATAAAAATTATCAGAGTTTCTTTGTGGGCGTGAAGAAAGAATGGATAAGAGACGAAAAACAGATGAAGAAAATAGGAGACGCCAGAAGAAAGAGGTAAGGGACGATGTGATTCAATCACATGTCAAAATCGGTTTCAACCGATTATCATATCATAGCAGCGGAAAATCAACATCAGGATCCAACATTCAAAACATGTACAAGATTATATGTTACAAAAACATGAATTAATTTAAAATATTGTTTAAGTGTTGTGATATATCAGTTTTACATATAAAAGTCCAGTCAGAGCACCAACTCTCTCCATCTAGGGTTCTTCATGCTCATCATCTCCTGTAACGTGAATTACAGAATAGGGAGTGAGTGCGTGAAATACACTCGTGGGGATGAAATCCACCTCTTATAACAATCAACAGATATAAAATACCGGAATGGTAACATTCAGTCATGTTATCACAACACATAAAATGCATAACATGTATTTCGTAACCCAAGCTCAGGTGCGGGTATTTCCCGACTTACCCCTATAAATCTCAGGTGCGAGTATTACCTAACTTACCCCTACAAAACTCAGGTACGGGAATCTCCCGACCCTACAAATCTCAGGTACGGGAATCTCCCGACCTTACAAATCTCAGGTACAGGTATCACCCAACCCTAAAAAATCTCATGTGCGGGTAACTCCCGTCTTACCCCTACAAATCTCAGGTACGGGTATCACCCGACCCTATTGTGGGTAACTCCCGTCTTACCCCTACAATCTTAGGTACGAGTATCACCCGACCCTACAGAATCTCAGGTGCGTGTAACTCCCGTCTTACCCCTATAAATGAATGTATGTGGACCTACGTCCTTTCATAGTATAACATGACACATAAACATAGCATATAAACACAACATTTAGTATTCCGCCAATCATGCATTAAATAGGGAAAGCTATAAACAGATAAAGAGATAAAAATTACCCCCACCTTGTTCGGTGGTTACCACGTGAGTAGCTAGGACCAAATATATCAAGACTCAATCTAACGAGTAGCCTACACAAGTTATGATGTTTCTTAGATCCTTAATAAATATAATTAAAGCTATAAAAGTTCCCGGTGAAAGAAATGATCGTAAAAGCCGCGACGGATCGAGAGACCTAAAGATTGAGGTCAAAGAAACGAGAGAGGATGATCAGTTTCAAAGGCTGAGATGATAGAGGATTGAATTTGGGTCACGATGGAAAAAGAATGAGCTCGATCGGAGTTGAAACGAGCTCGAACAGAGCATTTTAAGATTTGTGGGGTATTTTGGTAATTTTGGTCAAAGGTTGACTTTGACCGGGACCCCTGACTCCCGACGACCCAATGAAAACATCCAAAACAGACCGACAATCGAAAACGCTCACCGGCGTGCGCATGTCGCGTGCGCGTACGCTCGCGTACACACCCGTGCGCTGCATTTCTCAGCAGACTTGGCAGCACCCGGGCGCCCGTGCCGTCACGCACGGCCGTGCGCCATCTTCTAGACGCGCGCACGACAGCACGCACCCCGCACACGACCGCACGCCCCCGTGTGCGCCTAACGTGCCCAGCAGCCTACTCGCCCAGCCACCTTCCCGCAACCACCTGCTGCGGTGGCGCCGCCCAGCTCCGGCCACCACCTGGTCCACCGACAAGCCTGCACCTCCGGCCATCCCTCGCCGGAATCCGGCCGTGAATAGTGCCAGAACACAGCCCCAAAAACCCTTCCTCACACACACATGCACAACCAACCCTAACCTTTCTAGCTCTGGCGGGCAACTTTTAGTCGCCGACGACCCTTCCCAGACCCCCGGCCGGCGACCTCTCATCGCCGGCAACCTTTTCTGACCACCCCCTCACCGAAACCGGCGGTGAACAGTAGCAGCACCCTAAAAAACACACACACACACACACGAAAAACACCAAACACCTCTTAAAACTACTTCGGTCGACGACTTTCCGGCGCCGGTCACCACCCTAAAACCAACCCAACCTCTTCCTCAACACCCCAACTTACCCCAACAAAAGAAAAGAACCAAAACCACCAAAAAACAAGAGAGAAACGGGAGAGAGAAAAAGAGTCAAAATTAGGGTTTAGGGTTTGGAGACCGAAATTCACCATTTTCTGGCGAACGGAAAATCAGAATTGAATTCCGGAAGTTGTCCTAGACTCGTCTCGACGAGGCCTACATTATGTGTGAAAATTGGCTGAAATCGACGAAGTTGGAATTTTCCAGTGAACTCCGGCGGCGGCACGTTGGAGACAGAAAATAGAGATGGGAGAGAGAGAGAGAAGAGAGACTTACTTGTTTTCGTTGCGTTCGGCTTGCTCGGGAAAACGGTAAATTTTTGAATCGAATGAGCCCCTATTTATAGATTTTGAAAAGTTACTATTCACCCAAAATATCACAGATTACTATTCATCGATTATGACTTAAGTTACTGTTCATCAAGAATATCTCGTATATTCTACTCTTCGTATACGTCGTATTCTTCGTTTTCACTATTTTCTTCGTTACTTGAGCTACGGGTCTCCGATTAACCTCTAGTTTGTTTCTATCTTCTCATTTTCCCAATACGCATCTATTGGTGTAATAAAATCCTATGTTCCAAGACTAAATCATAAATCTGTCTAAAACAGGCTTTAAACACGTATTTGAAATGCACGAAAATAATTAAACAATCAAGACATACACACATAATTATTAAATTATGGGTTTAAATATTTAATTAACCAATTATGCTTCATTTTTGATTCGAGGCGCTACAACTTTTGACTATGTTCCAAATTATATAGAAGTTGTAGGTAGAGCTAGAACAACTTTGACCGAATTATTTAAAGAATATAAAACCACATTAGAGGATGATTGTGGGGATAATTTAGGTGCTCAAAATGTAGGTGGTAGTAGTAGTTCTTCACAAAATCCATATAATATTAGTGGTCTTAATGCATTTTATGATTTTTATGATAACCGAACACAAAAATGAGATTGGGGGTCTAATCCCACGATAGAATTAGATACATATTTAAGTTGTACATTTGAATTTATTTCTTTTGAAAACTCTATGGATCTTTTGAAGTGGTGGTAAAAAAGGACTACCACTTATCCTATTTTAAGTAGTATTGCAAAGGAGATCTTTGCAAGTCCCGCCTCCAACATCTCCGTTGAGTGCGCCTTCTCCAAAGGACGGCATATGTTGAGCCCAAAAAGGGCAAGATTGACTGTAGAGAATGTTCAAAACATTACTCTACTTGAAGATTGGGTTCGAGCCAAGAAACGTCAACAACATCTAGATTTGTCAGTCTTAGATGATGATGGCCCCGACGAGTAGGGCTACAATTCCAACACATCCTCCTCCACCGGGACCAACTTTGAAGGGTAAGCGAGGTAAGAGAACTATGTGAGCTTTGATTCTCTAATTCAATTTAGGGATACGTAGGCAATTTCATTCTAAGTTTGATATTCACTTTCAAACTTAGGATGAAACTCTAGCTCTTTCATTTTTTTTTACTTCTCTTACTTGTAATGAGCAAAGAATGCTTTGTAGTAGATGGTGTGTCTCAAAGAAAAGATGAGATAATAAGATGTGTCTTAGATGCACGTCTTATTATGTCCTCCTTTCTTTGAGACATATCATCTACCACACAACATTCTTTACTCATTACAATTAAGAGAAGTAAGAACTATGTGAGCTTTGATTCTCTAATTCAATTTAGGAATACGTGGGCAATTTCATTCTAAGTTTGAAAGTTAGAATGAAACTCAAGCTCTTTCAAATTTTTTTTTTCCTCTTTCAATTTGAAATTTGTAAGTTGTAATTTTTTTAATTGTTTGTAAGTTGTAATTTTTTTTTAATTCAAACTTAGAAGTTTGATGTTTGTAAGTTGTAATTTTTTTTTAATTCAAACTTAGAAGTTTGATGTTTGTACTTTCTAAGTTGTAAATTATTGGATATTTATACAAATTTGTTTATTTTTTAACATAGATATATTGTTTTATATTGTCATATTGTATGATTGAAAAAAATTGAGTTAAACAATAAAAAAACAAAAAAAATTAAAAAAAAAAAAGAAAAACCGGAAAACCGGCCGGTTCAAACCGAAATCGGAACTGAACATACCCCGGTTTGGTTCCGATTAGACCTCCACTGGTTTTCCAAACTGGCGGTTCGGTTAAACCGGGCACCACTAGGTGCAGGTACTCTTGGTATAGTACAATAAGACCAATTGTTTTACATGTAACTAATAGTGCACCTGTACGATGCACGTGATTGAATATGAGAACTGTATATTATAATATTAGTATATTTAAATTATTTAATTTATATTTAGTTGTTTCAAGGCACGATAAAACAAACAAAATAAATGGTTATCAAACTAAAGTAATACGATAAATTGAGAGTAATACATTGTCGTTTACAAATTTTGAATTTCTTTTAACTATATTTGTCGCTCTATTGTTTTGTCTACCCTCCCTATCACATATCAAAAGTTTAAGTTTCCTATGATTGGTCACTCTGAAGACTGCGACATACAACTATCCTTGACTGAATATTGGTTTTTTTTTAAATATAATTGTCCACCCGTGCAATGCACGGTATTGTTTATTTATTAAAAAAATTAATAATATAATTTTTTTTGAATTATGATTTGTTGAATCTATAAATAAATAATTTATAGACAATATATAAAACTTGATGTAGTGTGATTTTAAAAATTCATAGCATATATAGTTTTTGAAGGGTTCGGGTATTTAGCGAGACTATAAGGTGACACTGGTTGAGAATTTAAATATGGTAGAGCAGAGACTTGAACCATGATAAAGGAAGTTGTTTATAAAAATCAATTAATCAAATTGAACCTATAATTTCGTAAATACTTCCTTATAATCACCATTTGTTGTTGAATTATTTTAATTGTGATCGTCTCCACAAATCAAAATATTCAATAAATGAATTGGCTAGCTTTTGCAAAAATTTTGGGAATATATCTAAATTTTTTAATACTACTGATAATTTATATAGTAGAAACAAATTCTGAAATACATCCTTTTATACAAAATTATTTGTAGTCGGGTTATTTTGTTTATTATCAAAAATCAGAATTTTCAATCCCTTACCATTAGTAACTCATAAATGACATATTTTATAAGGAAAATATGTCTGCTTTAAATATAATTATGTGTTTTTATTGTTTTTGAAAAGATCAATGATATCATATTACAATAAAATATTTTAACGGACTTTTTTTTTGTTATTATAGTTTTATAAAAGAGAACAAAAATTTAAACCATACAAATATTATTTATAAGTGATTAGTTTTATTTAACAATATGATTATAAATTATTTAAAAACAATTCAAATTTTCTATCTCAAGAATAATTCAAGAAAATTCTAAAACAAAAGAAATTACAAATTATTATTTAAAACTATTTAATAATTACGATCGAATTACAAAACAATTTTCGTTTGAAAAAACAAAAAAAATTAAAGTAAAGAATAGAAAACGATTGAATTACAAAATTGGTATTAAATTAGGAGTGGGGCTGGTGTACACCATTTGCACGGATCTTAAGATCCGTGCACCACTATCCGACCCGGCCCAGTACAGTCATGACCCAGCCCAATACAGGCCTGACCCAATTTCTTCCCTCAGGTATTAACAATCCGGCCCAATTTCTTCCTTTTTCCCTCAGCTGCGCGATTTCTTCCCTCAGGTCGCGTATTCCATCGAGTTTCTTCTATCAAATTTCTTCCCTCAGGTCGCAATTAACAATACTTCATATCAATCAATCAATCTTCATGGAAATTGCAGATGAAATCGCATCTGGTAAATTAGTAATTCATCTGCTAAATTTTAAACTTTTCAATTTGAAAACATTAATGAAACATGATGGTCATCTTATGAAAACGTAAAGGTATAGTTAACTATATGTGAAGGTCTCCGTATTTAAAGAAACTGAATGACTTGTATGTATATAGTTGACTTATTTTAGTTCTGTTTATTCTGGTATGCTTAAGAATACATGATGGTCATCTTATGAACACGTGAAGGTATACTTAACTAAACCTAAAGGTCTCCCTATTTTTTTCCAGATGACACCATTCAATTAAATTACAAAAGGTATGTCTAACATAAGTAAAAGGTATGTCTAAAACTACTAAAAGGTATGCTTAACATAACACTAAAGGTATGACTAACATAACTAAAAGGTATGTCTAACACAACTAAAAAGTATAGTTAACATAACATAAAAGGTATGTCTAACATAAGTAAAAGGTATGTCTAACACTACTAAAAGGTATGCTTAACATAACATTAAAGGTATGACTAACATAACTAAAATGTATGTCTAACACAACTAAAAAGTATAGTTATCATAACATAAAAGGTATGTCTAACATAAGTAAAATGTATGTCTAATAATACTAAAAGGTATGTTTAACATAACATAAAGGTCAGGCTCATATTTGGGCGGATTTCATCCGCGACCTAGAGGCGCGTTCAAGCGCGTGACGGGCCGGGTCAGAAGTGGTGCATGGACCCTAGATCCATGCAAATGGTGTATATAAGTTTTTGTGTTAAATTAGATAAATCTTGAAGTCAGAATTCTATTACATATGCTATAGGCTGTCATCGGCTAATTAGATAAATTTTGAAGTCAAAATTTCTTATTTTGCTACTATAGGCTGTCATAATAGGTAACCGAAGCGATGGAGGTGGCCATAGTGGAGATGAAACATCCCACTACCCCAATTCCATACTTGACCACAATCCATGTTCCATTCTCATTATCCATCCTCAAATCTTTGCTTATCAAGGCTCCCTTACTAATAAATATTGTTAAATTGTTAAAAATTTGATTTTGTTTTTCTTGTGTTAGAATTATGGTTTGTTGGATTTATAAAAAATAATTTATAGAAAGTATGGAAGATTTAATGTTATGTGAAATTGTCATGTCCCGTTTTCATACATAAATTATCAGACTTTACTTTGTGGGCATGTAGGAAAAGAGGGAAAAGAAACATACGTTTTAAAACTTACAGATTTAACGGACAAATAAAGGTTTAAGACAACATTTGAAACAGAAACTTCGGAAACTAATATACATACATTTTATACATATTTAAGATCCTCAGCATCTAGTCGGAAGAAAACATCGAAAGATAAAGCAGCGGAAAAATCAACAGGATCCATAACAGGGAAAATAGTTTGACCCTACAAACAGTTCAAGACATGTTTAGAAAAAATCTGATTACAAAAGGGAAAAGGCACAACTTGATAGGGCACCCCTCTCGCTACACTTCTCCACTTTCATTGTTTCCTGTAGTGTGAATACACGCGGGGGTGAGTGCGTTTGAGTACACTTATGGGAGTAATTTCCGTATTTAGAGTTTTATAAACAGTTAAGCGAATTAAACATGTAACAGAACAACAATTAAATCACAACACATAATATGCATAGCACATAACATAAGATAGGTGCGGGTACTCCCCGTCTTACCCTATGAACGGTTTTTATACCGTTTAGTGATTTTTATGGACCACCAGTCCCTCCGTAGCTTTTTTTACTGACCATTAGTCCCTTCGTAGCATGATAGTGGACTTTCGTCCCTACATAACATATCTATAATGCATGCATAAATCATAGAAGTCAAAACAAGTATCTCAAGGCACATAGGTGCACAACTCATAGCATTAAAAGGTCGTTTCCTAAATCCTAGATTAACATATCATAACGATTAGGGTTCATTTCGTAAGAATAAGTTCACATATCATACATTCATTTATCGTCATTCATGCATTCATTACCGGAAATATAAAGATTAGGGTTTAGAAGTTACCCCCACCTTGTTCGGTGGTGTTTTCCTCATGTAACATGAGTACTAAGCCTACGATTGCTCCTTAACGTGAAAGCCTACACATGTAACGAGGTTTATTAGATTCTTGTTACATTAATTACGTATACTTTAATATAGAATCTCTCGAAGAAGAGGTGTTGAAGGAAAGGAAACGAAATGAAACAAAGGCTTGAAACTTGATCATAGGATGTAAAGGGATCGGTTAGAGCTTTAATGGAGGAAAAACGGGGTTAAACGGAGCCTTTAAAAGTGTAGGGGCATTTTCGTAAATTCTGGAAAAAAGTTGACTTTGACCAAGGGTAAATTGTAAAATCAGAGTTTTGGGGCCTTTTTGATATTCTTAAAACCTTTGGGGTCAAAATACAATTTTCAGAAGATTTGGGGGTCAAAGTCTAAAGCTTGGAAACCTTTGGGGTTAAAACATAATTTTCAAAACTTTGAAGGCTTAAACAATATTTTGAGGAAGCTCAAGGATTAAATTGCAAATACACTTAAAACCTAGGGTTTGCACCCAAGTCCCGGGACTTTCCGAAAATTGCAAAACAACCCCCGCCTCTCCAAACCCCACCCCCGTCGGCCCCCTTGCCCGGAAACCTCTGCCAAACCACACGCCGGTGACACCTCATCGCTGGCAACCACCACAGCACACTCACACACACGCCGGCGAACCTCACGTCGGCCACACACACCCCTGACGCACGACGGCGCTTCTAGCGTCGCCCCCCACACACGCACACACCCACACTGCTATGCCCACCATGCGCGCTCTGACACAACACGGCTCCGCCATGTACGGTGGTACCCCAACACACACCTGACAACACGGCGGCAACGGCAGCGGAAAAGGATTGGCGAGAGAGAGAGAGAGAAATGGGGAGGAAGAGAGAAGAATGGAGAGAAGAGAGAGAAAAGGAGAGAAGAGGAGAGAGAAAGATAAAGGCCGTGCCCGTGGAGGCGGCGTCGGTTTGGCGATCTGAGCCCGAATCTGGAATAGGCTCGGCGAGGGTTACGTTTTGGCGTAAAAATCAAGCGAAATCGAGGAGGGGGAGGGCGGCGCCGGCGGCGGTCCGACGGCAGCCGGCCGGAGCAGGAGAGAGAGAGAGAGAGAGAAACCTTTATCCAAAAAGTGATTCAAACTTATTCCCTTGTGTTCCAATATATCGACTTTATACACTTCGTTTTAGACCACGAACCCTTAATGGGCCATCCTTTAATGCATCATCTTTTGGGCTTCGACTACGATACTTTTTAATAAATTATAACCTATGTTTTTCTATTAAATTATACATCCGATAAATAAATCATGCATTATATCATTTTTCTGAAACGCATGTAATTAAATCAAATAATTAGGAGTTTAATTATTTAATTAGCCAATTATGCATCGTTTTATCCTAGGCGTTACTGAAATAATTGTTTCACAAATTCATAGCATAAATAGTTTATGAAGAACTGAGAAAACAACTAACTAATTAGGGATGTCAATTTCGACCCGACCCGCAGGTACCCGACCTGACCCGTTATATTTGGGGCGGGTAAAACCCGCCCCATGCTAGACATGGGGCGGGTCCACGGGGCGGGCGGGTCCGGGTATCACAAAAGCCCCGCCCCGCCCCGCCCCGCCTAGGGTTTACTATTTATTATATTATTATTTTGATCTTGAAAATAAGTTATAAGTATACAAATATATGCTTAATAAATATTGTAGTTTTCTTTGAATATATTGTATTTTATATGCTTTGAATGATATTAATTATGTTTGCTTAAAATTATATTTAGAAAAAAAATATAAGAACAGTGCGGGGCGGGGCGGGGCGGGGCGCGGGTCGTTAAGTAAGACCCGCGGCGGGGAACGGGGCGGGGACGGGTCCACGGGTCTGTGCACGGGGCGGGCCCGGGTAGTCAACTACCCGCCCCGCCCCGGCCCCGTTGCCATCCCTATAACTAATAGGACCTACAAATTCTAAAACACTTCCTTATAGTCATCGTTTGTTGTCAAATTACTCTATATATCATTTCCGCAAATAAAAACTTTCAATATATGGATTGACTATGATTTGCATAATTTGATGGAATATCTAAACTCTCTACTTCTTCAAACTTTTTCCACAACTATTATCAGAATTGAATTTAAGGAAATATCAAATGTTGATATTTTGAAAATTTTGATATATTTTTTAACATTTACATTCTCCATATTACCAATATCAAATCGATTATGATAATCATGATATAGATGATAAATATATTTTTTTTGAAAAATTCATAACATTCAAAAGATATTGATTTATAAATATTAGCAAATGAGGAAAATTCAAGTAACTATCAATATCTTTTTTTTTTTTTGTCATATATCAAAAGATATTTGTAGCTCATGCTCATCTGTTGATATCCAAAGCATTCATCACAAATGCTAATGTATTGATATTTATAATCATGAATACTAAAAATTTCAATGAAATATTTATAAATTAGAAACATAACTAATTTATAAACCAACCAAAAAGTTAGATTACATTTGTCATCATAAATTAGAATTTAACATTGACATTATGCGAACAAAATGTAATCAAATAATGACACATTCATAAAATTAACTCAAGATTAAATTCTAATGAAACTTTCTTAAACATCAGAGAAGCGTTGTATGAAATTTTTTTTTTAAAAAACAACAAATAAAAAGCGTTTTATAATGTAATTCATTATAAAACAATTTAATTTGAATACATGTATGCACAATTTTGTTTTCATAATTTTCTAAACAATATCTACATTCAAAACACATCAATTCATATTAATTAATACGATAACTATTGGAAACGTACTTTTTTCATTAGTCATTTTAATTAATTTTGATGTCAATGCAAAGAAGTAATATTTATTTTCCAAATTTTCAGTCTCCGAAGAAAATTAATTTAAAGTTAAATTATAATAAATATGAAAGTTATTGTTATCATATAAATTTAGTGAATCAGACTAAAAATTTTTTTGTTGATAATTAATACTCGACAAAAACTTCTATACACCTATTACACATATCTGGAACCGTGCATTAGATCCACTATGCGCCTGCACGCGCCACAAGGTCGCGCACAAATTCGTCCAAATTCGATCCCAAGT
Source organism: Scutellaria galericulata (assembly GCA_946896805.1). NCBI lineage: Eukaryota > Viridiplantae > Streptophyta > Magnoliopsida > Lamiales > Lamiaceae > Scutellaria > Scutellaria galericulata. Next base: position 7,370,292 of record OX335798.1, on the reverse strand, counting down.
GTATACCTTTATGTAGTGTTAAATATATATTTATATAGTGTTAAACATACATTTATGTTATATTAGTCATACCTTTTAGATTTTTAGTTGTACCTTAACATATTTTCAGACAACTATTAGTACCTTTCAAACATTTTAGTTATATTAGTTGTATCTTTATATATTATATAAAGGTATGATTATGCTGATATATATTTTAAAGTATAAGTAATATCACATAGGCAATTTTTAAAGTATAAGTAATATTAAAGAGCAATACTTCTGTGCAAATGGTGCACATAGTTGCACGGATACCTTTATGCTATAAATGTAGTACTTTTATGTACAAATATTTGTACCTTTTAAAATGAACATGCATAAAGGTATTACATTTACAACATAAATGTACTACATTTATAACATAAATGTATGAATTGCACGGTGCAACTGATGCCCAGAAGTTTTTGCCAATATTATATATTATGGCGATTATTTTTTTTAAGTTAAAGTACTTCACTAAGGTAATTAAATTTGGATATAAAGGTATGACTAATATAACATAAAGTCAGGACAAAAAAAAATCACAAATTCATATCGGATCCGGCCCGACCTGACCCGAATACATGGATTTAAGATTCATGCACCAATTGCATTGGAGAACTTCTCTTAATAGTCAGCGATCTAATTACATCGATTCACACTTGATAAACGTCTATGCAGATTTTAAAAAGAGTCGGTGGTTAAAAATAGGGAATATGGTTTTGCTTATTAGGTTACTTGAATATCATGTAACTTGGTACATTGCAAATATCTCTCATTTTTATAGGGAAAATAGAAAATGTGTTTAGCAATCTCAAAATAGAATTGGTAGGTTAGGTTGTGTTTTGGGATTTCTGACAAGAAAATTTTGTGAAAATTAAATGATATAAATAGAAAAATATTATGTATTATGTATGTATATAAAGAAAAAAAAAAGTAGAGAATCCGTCTAACTATATTTGAGAGTAATAATTGGAAAAATAATTAAAAATTAGAAAGAAAAAAAATCATAAATAAGGGTATTTGTTCAATAATTATGGAAGCCTAACTTAGATGACAATAAGCGGTTTTGGGATAGTAGTGACAATCCCCAGGGACGAACGTCACGGACCCATGTGTATTGGGAGAGTGGCCTTTGCCCCTTTCCCCCAACTTAAAAAAAAAAAAAAAAATTTATCCCTTACAAATTTTTATTTTATTTTTCAATATATTTTTTTAATTCCTTCAAAACATTTCCCCCTCAACTTTTATTCCTGATTCCGCCACTGGCAATACCATTCCCATACCCAATAATCATATAAAATATCGTCTCTGCTGCCATCTCCATTTTGAAAATCTGGTATGGAGATGGAAATTTCCCGTGGAGATTCAGGTTTTCTTAATTTATTTTTCTACCAGTTAAATTTTATCATACTTTTAGACAATTTTAAAGAAATCTATCTATATATAAAAACAAAGAAGTTGGTGATAATTTCAGATTTGTCATTTTTCCTCCCAAACTATCAACCAATAGAAAAAAAGAAAAAAAAAACTAAATAGTTTTTAAGTGTCTTATAGAATAAGCTTCACATATATCTTACACAATAAGCTATCTTATAATTTATATATAGGAGTAGAGATAAAATAAAAGAAGCTATCTTAAATGATATGATTATATTTTAATGATATAATTAAAATTTGAAAATGATGAAATTTAAACATTGTAAAAAATTAAAAATTTTGAAAATTAGTTTATAATTTTAATATATAAATGTGGAAAATAGTTTTAAAATCTAAATTTATTTTATGATGGGTTGTAAAATTTTTAAAAGTTTGAAACTATTTTAAAAATATTAAAATAATAATAAATCTGAATTTAATGATAATAATAATAATAATAATAATAATAATAATAATAATTATTATTATTATTATTATTATTATTATTATTATTATTATTATAAGGTTGTGAGAATAAGTCTAACAATCTTAAATCAGCAAATAAAATTTAAAAATTAATTCAAGTATATATGTAATATTAATTGTGTAAGATATAAAAATCAATAAATTGAATAAAATTTTTTAAATAAAAATAATAAAAATATTTGATAAAATTTATTCAAAATTATTTCAAATGAATAGATATAATTAATCTAAAAATTGTTTTACAAAACTATAATATGTTCCAAAAAAATCTGAAAAATGGTTTAAAAAATCTAAGAAATATTGTTTTAAAATTTAAAATTAATTTCAAACCTAAATTTATAAATATAAACTAAATTTTCTTGGAATAAATATAATGCTTTTTGAACAAATTCATCTAAAAATGAATGCAGAAAATTATTTATAAATTCTGAAAATAATTATAAGATATAAATGAACGAAAATATGAACAAAATATATAGCAAGTATAATTATTAATCACTTCTTAATTATTCATAAATTAAAACTCACAAACACAAAACTATTATTATATTATGTTCAATTTTATTTTCATATTTAATTGTTGAATATTGATGTTATCAATAAAAAAATACGGATTTTTATAAATTTCGAAATAATAAGATGCCATGAATAACCTTTTAATATAACAACGTCATTATATTATTACAAATCGTATATATTATCATAATACATAATAAACCGCGAATCCGCGGGTGTACTACTAGTAAGTATAAAAACAAAACAAATCATAAATTAAATTTTAACAACAATCCAACATTAAATATCATGAGATCATAAGTTATTTGATACCAAGTCGCTAATTATTTGAAAATTTGATCCATGGTTTCCCATATGGAAATATAATTTCCATCCCCAGCTGGTTTTGTCATTTTGTATTAAAAATTTAAAATGATGAGATTGATTGTGGTACACCAAGTCCATGGAGCATGAGTTACACGAGTGGATGATGGAACACCACCTGTCTTTTTCCAACAACCAATCAATATCAAACTGTTAGCTAGAATGACAGATAATCATTTCCAACGACTAAATAATAGCATGACCAAAAAGATCATGATCACCTAACATAGAGTGTGTAAAAATGTAATTTATCATAATTTTATGTAAATATACTATCAATGGTCACTATAGTAGTGTAAGACTATCATTTCGCATGCAATCATGTTCGACTATATATAATCACAATCATACATCACAATTTTTTATAAAATTAGTGATAAATGTTTGTATCCATATCCCAGACTACAGTTCGCCTTTTTTTTTTTTTCCTTCGTTTTTGTTGTTGAGTTATGCCGAATTTTCACATAAATTTGTGTTTATCTGTTATTAATTTGTAAATAGCACTTCCAATGACATCTTTTATGAACCCCAATAGAAGGACGCAATAATACTGAATGAAAAAGCTTATAATCCTCTCTCAAGGCCAGAATGAGCTGGAAGAAATTCGAATAGTTTGGTTACATAAAAAAAAAAAAATCTTAAATGAAAGTAAATAGAAACATGAAAAGTTACAATATTAGAATATAATTATAAATAATTTATTAAAAAAGGCTTGTTACTTTTAAATATAAACGAGTCTATATATATATGACAAAAAAATTTTGTGCACCTGATGCACGGATCTAGGGTCGACTCAGCCCACCACGGGTCCGTACGCGTCTGCATGTGCCTGCACGTGCCACCAGGTAGCGGATAAAATTCACTCAAATATGCTCCCAAATGTCAGACATTTATGTTATGTTAACCATACATTTTAGTAGTGTTAGTCATACATTTTAGTTATATTAATCATATCTTTTGTAAGGTTAGCTGTACCTTAGCATTTTTTTAGACAAACATATTAAAATTTTCATTCCTTTTAATTATAACAGTCATACTTTTTAGTTATATTAGATATACCTATTAGTTATGTTAGTTGTATCTTTATATATTACATAAAGATATGACTATGTTGATATACAAGTATAAATAATATCACATAAATGTACATAACGGTAAACATGTACAAATTGTGGGGAAATTAGGATTTTTTTAGAGTTAAAAGTATTAAATAAAAGTATGATATCTGGACATAAAGATATGACTAATATAACATAAATGTATAACTAATATAACATAGAGGTCAGGACAAAAAAAAAAGAGTAAAAGTGCGCGGATTCGGGTCAACTCGCACCCGGACCCGACCTGCGTGCATGTGTGCATCAGGTGCACAAGAGTGCTACTATATATATATATATATATATATATATATATATATATATATTGAAAAAAATAATAAAATATGATTAATATAATTGATCTTAGTTATTGGAATGAAGAGGTATTTTTTTTTTTTTTTTTTTAAAGGAATGAAGATTTAGTATTTGTATAAGTAGTATTGTCCAGCCTTATATTTGTTTGCTAAAACAGAGTAGTATTAATTATTTGGAAAAACAAAAACATTTTTTTCCTGGTGCACATAGAGTTGGCATAGATGAACTCCGAAACAGTTACATTAATTTCAAAAAAAATGTTTCAGATTGTCAATTCTTCTATTTTTACTACCTATATGACAGTCACATTTATTCACATGAATGTTTCTCCACCGGGCGTGGATTAGTAATTGAGATATAACAATAAATTGAGATGTAACTAACGCAAAATATTAAACCTCACTAATTAATTCTTTTATGAAAAACATTATTAATTAATTAGCTTTAAAAATTTGGAAATTTACCAGATTTTTATTTGAATAAGTGGGTCATAAAACTGAATTTTTGGCGTTACCTTTGGGGGCATTTTTGTACCATCAGACATTACATGATCCAAGTTGTAAGCAAAATGCCTAAAATAACCTTACAATGTGTACATATAAATGTGCATCACATTCTCTTGAAATCAAACAAAATAAAAAGCTCTGAAAGAAATACAAATACACAAAAGAAAAGATTGTTGAATGGCAGCCTCGGACGAGCTTGGATCTCTCACCAGAGCTTTCTCAGGTTTTTCATTTTTTCAATTAATTAATTAATATTTATGGTAACTAATTTCACGATAATAATATTAGGTTTTGGGGTGGACGAGAAGACATTGATATCGATATTGGGGAAATGGCATCCACATGAGAGGCAAAGTTTCAGAAAAGAGAAGCGAGATTTCTTTATTGAAGATGAACGTCAGTTTGAGAGATGGGATGATAACCATGTTTTGCAGCTTCGCCATGAGTTTCTACGTCTCAAGGTATTACCTTTAATTATTTTTTTATTTCTTTTCAAAAACTCTTAATGACAAATTTATGGATCTTAAGTAAATATATTTTAGGGAAATTATACTCTTTTAATTTAAATAAAATAAAATAATTTGAGACTGAGAAAAATGTATAATGGACTATTTTTAAGGAATGGAGAATAACTCTTAAGTTTTTTTGTTTCATTGAAATTTAAAGCGTTTCTAGTAAAGCTTTACACTCCGAAAGCTTTGTCGAATTTCTCGTATCCCAAATAGTTGATTTTCTTTAAGCACGCCTTTGTGAGATTACAGTACAATTATAGCAAATTAAAAAGTTATCCTTGAGAACTAACTATATATAGATCATTGTGAGATGTTTTTAACATGAATCAGTCTATAATTCATATAAAAATGAATTTAGTTTTGTGAATAATTAAAAATGAATTTAGTTTTGTGAATAATGAGACTGCATATCATGAAATTATACTTAGAAATCATTTCACATAAGATTTTGTGATAATGCTTATATATTTTTTTAAATTATCACTGTTTTCTTAATCTCTATTTGAATGTATCCTGAAAAGATTTTATATTTGCATAATGCAAATCACTTGTATTGAAAAAGGTACACACTTGAATTAAAAAAAAAAAGGTACCAACTTATAAAACAATGATAAATTCCAATATATGATTAGCCAAATTTAATTTGTATAACTGACCCTAATAGTGTTGGATTTTCTTATATTTGTTTGATTGAATTTACGGGCGTAGAAATAAGCCCAAAAGTAAAAGAATCTTTTGTAAGTTGTGGATCTTTAGAAAATAGTACTCCGGCCCAATACAAAAGGAATGAATGATGCCCTTAATAATTAAAAAAAAAAAGGCTACTTTCAGAATTGTTTTTAATCAAAACCTTATACTTTTGTTTACAAACTTTACAAGGATATAATTTCTACATATTTATACACGAAACCAATTAAAAAATTTCAATTATAGGGAACTCATTAAAAGAATTTGAAAGTACAGGATCTAAATATACAATTTCCAGTTATTAATATAAAAGTTATAAGAGTTGTTGAGTTAGATAAAACATCATATAAAGAATTGTTAAAAAATGGTGAAAATAAAATTGCAGGATGCAATTGTACTTTGGACGATGCATCCATGGGAAAGAGATGCTCGATTGTTGAAAGAGTCATTGTACAAGGGACCTCAATACAATGTACTCGTAGAAATTGCATGTACAAGATCGTCGGACGAGCTATTGGGGGCCCGTAGAGCCTATCACTCCCTCTTTAGTCACTCCATCGAGGAAGATGTTGCAGTCCATGTTCATAGTCCTGATAGAAAGGTCTGCATCAAAATCAATCCTGGCCCGTATATATCTTTTTACTAGCTAGAATAAACAAATCAATGTAAAGAAAATTAGATGAAGTATTTATGAATCTCATCGACTTAATATTGTTTGGACAGCTTTTGGTGGCACTTTTGAGCTCTTACAGGTATGAAGGCCCAAAGTTGAATGAAGAAATCGCGAAATTAGAGGCGAAGATCATTTCCGACACGTTAAAGGGAGGTTCTCCTACAGAAAATGACGAGGTTGTGAGGATTTTATCCACAAGGAGCAAGCTCCATGTCCTGGCTGTTTACAAACATTACAAGGAAATTACGGGTAATTACTTGGATGAGGTATGATATTTTATTTTCATTTTCTAAGTTATTACATTGAAAACCAATTTTATGAAGCAAAAAACTAACTTCTTTGTAACAAATCCAATCTATTTTGCCTTTTCTTTTGAAGGACTTTGATGGCCTCTTTCTTTTGAAAGAAACAGTCCAATGCTTGTGCACACCTCAAGCATACTTTAGTAAGGTGAGATTTAATATTCACTCTGAATATAATAGAATAATCATTTTTGTTATTATTTTTTACAATTAGTTTTGACGTATAAAATATTAATTTTAGGTTTTGGAAGCGTCATTGAAATACAATGTGGACGAGATAAGCAAAGAAGCAGTGAGTCGAATTATAGTGACGAGAGCGGATGAGGATATGAAGCAAATAAAAGAAAAATTCAATGAAAATTATGGTGTTGATCTTGGCAAGAAGATTGAAGAAGTAGCCAATGGAAATTATAGAGATTTCTTGCTCACTTTAATTGCAAGAGGAGATTAATTCGAGCTTTCAGTCCTTAATAAACATGTTGTTTTTGTTACATTTATTTTGTGTTTCATAACATTTGGATGATTTAATTAAAATTGTTTATTTTCCGTGTGAGGTGAGTAAAATGACTTGTGGAAATTGCTTTCTGAAAGTTTTATGGCTTGTCAATTATGTTTGTAATAGGGAATATTCTAGAGATAATAATATCCCTAAATTAGATGAGAGCAAATCAATCTAAATCCCTTTTGATTTTTTGTAACTATCTTTGTAAATTTGTTGTGATCCTATTTTCTTGAAAGTCTGTTGTACAATAATTATTAATAGTGAAAATCATCTCAACAGTATTCACGGTGAACAAATTAAATTCTCTACATGGTATCAGCAGAAAAATATCGACAAACCTTTCTCTTTTCTGGCCGTTGTTGTCCTTCTTGCCCTCTATTCTTCTTCTTCTTCTTCTTCTTCTTCAATCTCTCACCTCCATTACTCTCATTACACTCATCCATATGATAATAATTAAGTTAACCTCCGCCAACTATAGGTTGGAAAATTGGTTGTTGAAAGTGGTGGGTGACACTACATTGACCAATAGTTAAGTGGCTAAGAGTTAATTTTTTTAAGGATTTGATACCAAAAGATGAATCTATGTTTGGAGTAGATAATCGGGGCATTTTGAATCACTCAAAACCAATTTTTGGTGAGTGAGAAATTAAGCATCAAAGTTGGCTACTTGAAATGAGAATGAAAAGTCTTGGATATGAGAGGAGTGTTTAACTATCCCACATAGGAAAATAGACCTTGAAAATGCAAGTATAAGTTAAGCCATGAAAAGAGGCTTAGTAATTAGTATACTATTGGAGTAGTATGCTTGTGCAACATACGTGTGCGGCTCGGCCCGGCACATCCCGACCCGATCCGATCTCGTCCGTGGTCCTTGGCAATTGGACATTGGGCTGGATTTGGGCGGATGGGGTTCGGGTTTTACCCGACCCGTGTTTATATTTTGGACAAAAGTTACGGCGCCGAGTAAGTGTGCGCCTGCGCCAGGATGCAGTGGGAGCAATATGTTGATGCTGATGCAACGAGAGCAAAATGTTGAATGCAGTATGCAGTAAATACTGTAGCAGAAAGCAGTAGTACTGTAGCAGAACGCAGTAAGTACTGTTGCGCCCAGTAACGTGCTCAACAGTAACGTGTGCTTGCTGTTGTGCCCAGCATACTGAGTAACGTGTCCAGAATACTGAAAATGTCGTGTTGTAGAATACAGCGCCGTGAGCATTTTTTGACCGTTTCTTATTTTTGAATGGGGCTTTAACTTGCATTAAAAGACTCGTTTATGGGCAGCAAATTCTCATAAATTTCAGGTGTAACCCCCCATGTTGGAGACTTATATATAGAGGTCATCATGCATCATTATTTATAATCAAAATCGAATCTCTTGCATTATTTTTCATTTTTGCATCAGCTCAATTCTCAAAGCACTAAACTTCACCGGAGCTCTCGAGTTTGTGGTGTTACTACTCTAGAGACGAAGTCATTTTATCTTTGGGAGATGATACGCATGGTTCCAGTGTGCACTACCTTGGGCATATCTCATATTAAGGAGAAAGGCCTCTTTGACTTGACTTTCTGTTTTACTTGTTGTTGGTTTCTTTTTTGTTCGACATTCTTTACCAATTATCAAGTTATTTTTTATAACAATCTTGAGACAAGATAACAATGTCGGAAACCAGATTTCTCCTAGCGAGGTTCCTCCTACTATTACCACCAATGCAGCAACTACGCCTACTATTACTGCATCCTTCACTTCTACTGCTACTGCAACCATGAGTGCAGCATTGCGCCCTATAATTTTGTCTACTACTGAGAAGCGCGAGAGGTTTACGAGCGAGAACTTCAAAAAGTGGCAACAGAAGATGCTGTTCTACCTGACCACCGTTAGAGTGGTGATGTTCCTGAAGCAGGATACCCCAATCGTTGTTGAGGATGACACGAACATGGAAGCACATACTGCGCTTGATGCGTCGTTGCATAGTGACTTCCTATGCAAGAACTATATCCTGAATGAGATGAGCGACACGCTGTATAGCATGTACGCGGGCCGCAAGACGGTCAAAGAGTTATGGGATGCTCTTGAAAAGAAATACAAGACCGAGGATGCCGGTGTGAAGAAATTTATGGTGGCTCAGTTCTTGGAGTATCAAATGGTGGACTCACGTCCAGTGATGGACCAAGTGCAAGACTTCCAATTGGTTGTGCACGAGGTTCAAGCCGAGGGCATGAACTTGCCCGAACCTTTCACTATTGCTTGTGTGATCGAGAAGCTCCCACCTAGTTGGAGGGATTTCAAGAATTACTTGAAGCACAAACGAAAGGAGATGACCCTCGAGGACTTGATTGTCAAGCTCCGAATCGAAGAGGATAATAGAAAGGCTGATCCTAGGCCTCGTATGCCAATGGCTGCTAAGGCCAACCTATTGGACGACAACAAAAGAAAGCGCCCTAACCCCAATCAAAATGAAAAGGAGAAGAAGTCAATGAAGAGATTCAATGGCAATTGCTACAATTGTGGTAAGCCTAACCACATGGCTAAAGATTGTAGGCTGCCTAAGAAGAACAAAGGCAAGCAAGCAAATTTGGCCGAGCACAAGAAAGACTTGGATGACAATGATCTTTATGCGGTGGTGTTTGAAGCCAATATGGTCGATAACCCAAGAGAATGGTTTGTGGACATAGGAGCCAATTGCCATGTGTGCTCGGATAAAGAGGTATTTTCCTCCTACAAGGCTGTGAGTGGAAGAAAGCTCCACATGGGCAACCAAGCTTCATCCGAAGTGGTTGGAGTGGAGAACATGGTTCTAAAGCTAGGCAAAAAACTCATGTTGAAGGATGTGTTGTATGTCTCGGACATTCGCAAGAACCTAGTTAGTGGGTCACTACTTGTAAACCATGGCTTCAAACTCATTTTCGAGGCTGAAAAAATCATTCTCATGAAGCATGGTGTATTTTTGGGTAGAGGTTATTTGGTCAATGAGCTATTTAAAATAAATGTAATGGCCAAGCACCAAGTTGTACCCTAAAAGATTAATGAAAATGCAACAACTTCTTATATTATTGAGTGTTGTGATTTATGGCATAATAGATTAGAACATGAAAATCTAAATGCTATAAAAAGGTTAGTAACCTTGTACTTGCTAAAAGTCGATGAAATTAACACACAAAATAAATGTGAAGTGTGTGTTGAAGCCAAAATGGCTAAACTACCTTTTCATAATGTTGAAAGGAGCACAAACCTCTAGAATTAATTCACACCGACGTGTGTGATTTGTAGTTTGTGCAAACTAGAGGTGGGAAAAAGTATTTTATTACTTTTATAGATGATTGCACAAAGTATTGCTATGTCTATCTCTTGAAAAGTAAAGACGAAGCTATAGAAGCTTTAAAGAATTACAAGAATGAGGTAGAGAATCAATTAAATAGCAAGATAAAAGCTATAAGAAGTGATAGAAGTGGAGAGTACGTGGCACCGTTTGAGGAGTTGTGTTCATAAAGTGACATAATTCATCAAACGACGGCTCCCTACCCGCCTCAATCAAATGGTATGGCCGAATGTAAAAATCACACTCTAAAAGAGATGATGAATGCCATGCTTATTAGCTCGGGGTTACCACAGAACCTATGGGGTGAAGCCGTTTTAACGACGAATTATATTCTTAATAAGATTTCTTTGAAAGGAAAGAATGAAACCCCCTACGAAATGTGAAAAGGACGTAAATCGTCGTATAAATACCTCAAAGTGTGGAGGTGTATGGCTAAAGTGGAGGTACCACCTCCTAAGCAAATAAAAATCGGTCCTAAGACGATCGATTGCATATTTGTGGGTTATGTACTAAATAGTAGTGCTTATCGCTTCCTAATCCATAAGTCGGAAATACCCGACATGACGGAGGGAACAATGATAGAATCAATGAATGTTGTATTCTTTGAAAATGTACATCCTTGTAAAGAAAGGATAGAAACGAGCTCTAATAAAATAGTGTTAGATCAAGCTACAAGTAGATCTAGTCCTCTATAAGAGGAACCAAGAAGTAGCAAAAGAGCAAAAGTTGCTAAGAACATCAGTCCCGTTTTCATCACTTATATGTTGGATAATGAACCGAGGTCGATCAAGGAAGCTCTATCGAGCCCTGATGCTCCACTTTGGAAAGAAGCGATCAATAGTGAGATCGATTCCATCATGCAAAATAACACATGAGAGTTGGTTGACCTTCCTCCCAATTGTAAGCCCTTTGGATGTAAATAGACCTTAAAAAGGAAATATAAGGCTGATGGAAGCATAGACAAGTGTAAAGCTCGTCTAGTAGCCAAAGACTTTAGAAAGAGAAGAAGATGATTTCTTCGATACGCTTTCGTCTGTGACGAGAATTACGTCGATACGTGTGCTTCTAGCGATTGCTGTTTTGCACAATCTTGAAATTCACCAAATGGATGTGAAAACAACATTCTTAAAAGGTGAGCTAGAAGAAGAGATATATATGGATCAACCCGAAGGGTTCATAGCACCTGGATAAGAAAAGAAGTGTGTAAACTTGTTCAGTTATATGGACTTAAACAAGCACCGAAGCAATGACACGTTAAATTTGATAATATATGTTGTCAAATGGCTTCAAGATCAACGAGTGTGACAAATGTGTCTACATTAAGGGCACACCCGAGACTTATGTCATCGTGTGTCTTTATGTAGATGACATGTTGATCATGGGTAGTAACCATGAAGTCATAGTTGAAATGAAGCGCATGTTGAAACAAAACTTCGACATGAAAGATATGGGTGTGGCAGACATGATTCTTGGAATCAAAATTCTAAGTACGTCTGAAGGATTAGCACTAACGCAATCTCATTAAGTTGAGAAAGTGTTAAGAAAGTTCAATGCTTATGATGATAGGTTGCTTATGACGATCCTATCACCAAAACACCTTTGGAGCTCAACATACACTTGAGTAAAAACCGAGGTGAGCCTGTAGCTCCGCAAGGGTTATAGGAAGCCTAATGTACATAACAAATTGTACGAGGCCTGACTTGCATGCTCGTTGAACAAGTTGAGTAGATTCACGAGTAATCCAAGAATGAGCATTGGAAAGCTCTTGTGAGTCTTGAGATTGGAAAGCTCTCGTGAGTCTTGAGATACTTAAAGTATACTCTCGACTATGGTTTGCATTACTCGAGATACCCCGTCGTGCTTGAAGGGTATTGTAACGTCTCGTTTCTTTTACGTTATTATAGAACATCAGAATTTAATAAATTTTTCGTTTGGGCGTCCAGAAACTCAATAAAACATGCATTTCCAAGGTAATTTAAACTTGCAAATAAAGATAAGTGAGTTCAAACATCTCTGTTTTATAAAACATGAATCATACACAATGGAAGAAAAAAAATATTTTTCTTTATAATCATACCGCTAAAACTGTACAGCTTTGCAAACTAAGTTTTTCCCAAAAAGGTTTCAAGAGTACTTTCTATACAATTAAATAATATAACACATCTTTCAAATCCAGTAAAACTCGTTTGTAATCTTTAGAACATCGGCTACCAGCATCCACCGCTTGTACACCACGCTCAAGGTTTCCTTAAGCTGAAAACATTTTTGACATAAATGGGTGAGTGCATGAAGACACTCAGTGGGGTGGGACTTGTGAGCAGTTAAAACATAACAGGAAACATAGACATATAATTCATCAAACACATGGTTGCGGTCTGAGCCGCCTTAGAAAACTTTATGGTTCTGAGCCGCCGTGAAAACGTTTTCGTCTTGCGGAACTTACCACTCTTTTTACATATTTAACGAATGGAAACATATCACTCAATAGCACATAAATGCGGTTTTGAGGCCGCCTTTGAAAATACGGTTCTGAGCTGCCGTGAAACCATTTTTTGTGGCTTTAAGCCACCATGAATACAATCTGTGGAACTAAGCCACCATGAATACAATTTGTGGAATTAAACCACCATGAATAAAATTTGTGGTTCTGAGCCATTGTATTGCGTTTCTGGGCCGCCGTGAGTACAATTTGTGGATCTGAGCCACTATGAATACAATTTGTGGAACTAAGCCACCATGAATACAATTTGTGGAATTAAACCACCATGAATACAATTTGTGGTTCTAAGCCACCATATTGCGGTTTTGAGCTACCATGAATACAATCAATTACATAACATCTTCTTTCATCTTGCAAATATTGCACCAACACCCTTGTCACGAAATAAGGCACAAAATACCACATTTATAAATTAAACTACTTCTTCTCACATCAATCAACTATCTCAAGTTATAGCACCTGATCACGTAAGTGGGAAATCAAAGATTTCCCATACCTTTCACCATATATCATCATTCATGAAGCATACCACATTTCACTTTGCATATCACTTTTTAAACCTCAATGTTGTTGGTCCCAAGTGTTCAGAGGTTCAAATGGGGGGTGAATGAACCTCTATCGATTTTGTAGATTTTGCAATCTCTTTTTCTAAACTTTTCTGTTATAATAGGTTCCTGACCTAGGGACAACAACCTGTCTCAAATCAGCAACCTGGCCTAAGACTTAATCAGGTTCCTGACCCGGTATCAGAATGTAACGCAATGGAATAAACTTGATAGAGTTCTTTTTGGAAAACCATTTCTTTTTGCAAGTATGCTTTTTGGAAAACTTTTAAGCTTGGTGCTAAAGATGCATGCAACAGAATATATGTGATTATAGAGAGCAGTGCAGTAAGTGAATTTAAAGCATGTAAGCACACAAGATTTATAGTGGTTCGAAGGTGGTGTAATCCTTCTACGTCCACTCTACTCCTTAACACTAGGAGGATCTTTGCTAGGTCAGTTCGATTTACAAGCCTTGCTTTACAAACCTCTTCCTAACAAACTATGCCTACTAGAATCCCTGACTCTAGTCGAAGGCCACAACCCACAAAGGGTAAGTAATCTATCTCTATAGATTACACACTTAGCAAAGATCTAATCCTCTCAACTAAGACACACCATTAAAACAACCTAGCGCACATAGCACAATGGTTAAAGAAAACAAATGGTTCTTCAACTGGTGTGAAACAGTCTTGATCTTTGAAGGCTCAGATGCTGTTGTAGACTGCTTCTTGAAGGTTGAGTGCCTGAGCTCGATGGTAGGCTTTGAATGAAAGACTTGTATGAATATGTAGTGTTCTTCAAAGCTTTAGGAGATTTTTTGTTCAGAGCTTCAGTTCTTTTCTTGGTCACTCCTTCCTTCTATTTATAGATTTTTTTATAATATGCCTGTTGAAGAGAGACATTATTCCTGTTGTAGTTTGAATGTGATCCTCCATATCTTTGCAATTAATGCGATTGACAACTTGAAAGAATAGGGCATGTCCTATTTATATCCGCAATAATGGCACCACACCCTGGTTACAAACTTTTTGCAGAGCCGCAGTTCCAGGTGGCATCTTCTCATTGGTCTGGCTCAAACTTCTGTCCAAAGACACTTTGTTAGCAACCTTCCTCCTACTGCATTTTATTGTACATTTCTCGTACTGTGATAACTGAACGAAGATTGTCAGCTTGCTGCTTCTGTTTTTCAGTACTGGTATCTTGGATGTCAGCTTCCTGATGTAGGTCAGCTTCCTCTCTTGACTTCTCATTGTCAGCATCCTGTTTCCGTGAAATCTTCTTGGTTTAGTCGTCTGTTTGGCCTTTCTCTTTTCCTTTCTGATCTTCTGTTTGCTCGATTCTCCTTTGATCATGAGTGTTCTTTGAGATTCTGTTTCAATCATTTTTCTTTATTTTTCTTAAGACCTATTTATAAAATCATGATCATATGCTTATAGGTCTTATACTTCCACTTACGAAATGTGGAGTATGGATACTCTAATTTTCTATCAGATTATTACATTGTCTCATCAAAACTATCATGAGATTTTCCTAACAATTTCCCCTTTTTTGATGATGACAAAACCCAAAAACAAAAATAAAGATAATTGTACGACAAGATCAGATTTCTGATAAAATATGATGTTAGCTGCGTGAAGACTCAATGATCTTTCAAGGTAAAGAATGTAGAGATTTTTTTACAAGAGAGATGTGAACAAAGATTTTATTTAAAACAGCTTCCTTGGAATTTGTGTCTTTTGAGCTCTTCGTTGATGCTGTTTTGCTCTTCCTCATACTTCGTGCCTCTCCACTAGTTTGAGATAGAATCCTGATAAGACTTTTCAAATTGTTTGACAATTCTGGGATTCTGAATCCATCTCAGCCAAAAGTCTTCACAGTAGAAGAGTTGTTCTCATTTCTTCACTCTTCTTATCAGCACTTCTTACCATGGCACTTCCCTTCTCTAGCCTGATACTGATATTCCTTCAGTGCCTTTTCACATGAGGAGAAATTTTTGAAGTAGCCAATTTTGTGTAGATCCCTGAAATATCTCATGTAGGCTGATCTTTTGTAGTTTCGGATTTCTTCAAACTTAGGATTCCTATCCTGAGGTAGAGTCACTTTTTCAAAAATTTCCATGTCCCAAAAGGCAGGGTCAATGATGTTTTCTGGCTTCTGATCGAGTAATACTAGGATGGGAGATGGAACATTATCTCCATTAAAATCTGGAGCTTCCTGATCTGGATAGGAGTGTCTCTCAGTGTTGTAGACTCCATTGCCAATTACTCCTAGCCTTGAAATCCAGTTCGACTTCAGTTCTGTTCGATCAGTAGGTGTTTTGTACACATCAACCTGTTGTTGTTTTCCCTGTCCTTTTTCTTTGTCTCCTTTAGTCTGCTGCCTTTGTGTTCTTTGCCTTGTTGTGGGGGCAGCAACTTGAGTTATTGCAATTTTGCCTACTGCTTGTAGGGCAGTATTTCCAGCGTCTGCGTCATCGTCGTCATTCTTTCTATTCTTTTTCGAGTCAGCATCCTGACCAGTTCAGAGTCGGATCTCTTTCGTTTTTGTCTTCTGGTCAATGGAATCTGATCCTGATCTTTTTCTTCTTTATCATCAACAATCTTCCTTACTGTTGATTCAATGATTTCTTTATCAGGCTCCTGCTGCTGCTTTCTTTTCCCTAGCTTTTTTCACTTTCCTTCCCCCTTTTTGGCAATATCAAAATCAACATTCTGATGGTTGGCGGCGGCAGCAGATTCAACAGGATAAACTTTTCCCAAAATATATCGCATCTCTCTTAGTAGCATTCCTAGGGTCTTGTACCCATCTTTGAGCTCAGCAATGTCTTTGCTTTGTGAGGAGGTGCTTTCTTTGAGATCATTCAGGACAAGTTCATGAGCAGCCTGAGTGTCCTTCACTTCTTTTAAGCCGGTTTTTAAATCAGCAGTGGCAGTCTTCTGTCTTCCTTCAAATGCGGCTCTTGACAAAGTTTGAGCGGTGAATTCATTATTGAGCTTGTCATTTATAGTGCCAGGAAGTTCTTCAATTGTCTTCTTCAAATCTTCCAGAGACGATTTAAACTAATTGTCATCAGTAGCCACTTGATTAGCCAGATGCCTGTTAAGAGCTCTTGCCAGTTCCTGAACTGCATTCATCACACTTCTTAGTGTCAGCTCTTCAGTGTTAGTAGGAATCTCAACCATTGGTTGAGGGTTTTATGAAGTAATCACGACCAGGGCTTGACTTGTCTGTCTTCTGGCTTCCTCTTCATCTTGCTGTTTTGACTGTTCTTGTTTGGTAGCAAGATACTTAATCATTTCTTATTGAGTAAGAGGAATCTTTCCAGGCTCTTTGAGTGGAGGAGTGTTTAACTCATCATCAGTGTCACTTGATGAATCATTACCATTGTTGTTGGGTGGTGGAGCGGCCGCTGAAGCAGGCTCTTTATTTCTTAACTGGAGATCAGCATTCTTTTCAGCAGTATGATGTGAAAGTGTAGCATGGACTGTCTCATCAGTAAGTTCTGGATTAGCAACCTGTTCTTCTTGAATCTGACTTTCTTCAGCAAGCTGTTCAACCACAGCATTTGCTTCCTGGGAGACGACTATCTCCTGCGTCTCATTTTCAACTGTTGTTTTCTCAGTGATTTCAACTGCTAGAGTTGGTGGAGTTGTAACCACCTTAGCAATCTCCTCAGTTGTATTGTTAGCAACCTGTTAAATCTTATTGTTGTGTGCTGTGTCATTGGTTGCTTTAACAACTGGTGCTTCATTAATTTCTTCATCCCCAGCAACTTCTTTATTTCTACAATTTCTTCTAGCTGATTCCCCATCTGTTTGTGCATTTATTTCAATAATTCCCTGAGGGTCTTCATCAGCTATCCGTGTTGCTGCTTCTGCCAGCACAAGGAGTCCCACCTCTACAACTTCCTCCTGGGTTGCTTCATCGGCACCTTGAAAACAATGATCAGGGTCATCAGTGATGGGGGTGTTGTAGAGTAGTCCATCAGATGTTCATCCAATTCTTCAACATTAATCTTTAGGAAATCTGTGATGCCTGTAAATGTTGGGGATACAGTTCGTTCAGCAAATGTGGAACTGGATTCTCCTTGTTGCAGTTCTCTTGGTGATAGGAATTGTTGATCTCTGCTTATTTCAATTCCTTGTTGCAGCATCCTCTTGTTAACTTCTTCAACTGTGCAGGTAGTTAACTGAGCTCTCGCCAGCTCAACTTCATCCGACGAGATCCTTACAGTCTTAGTGCCTGAAGATAGTGTGATATCTTCCACTACTGTCACTGACTGATCTGTCATTAATCCACCATCTCCTTGTTTATTTGACCAGTAGGTAGAGAGTTGGTTCAATATCTCCTATATGAGATTAACAATTTCATCAGTATGTCGGATCAAAAATCCCAGTTTGAAGTATGGTAGCAGTCCCAGTCCATCATCTTCAGATTGTGCAAAGTTCTTAATCCAAGACAGGATTGCATCTTCAACTTGAAACCAGTCACCCCATCCAGCGAGCTTCCTTGCAGGACTCAGTCTCATTTCTCTCCATTTATTGTAAGTGTGAGTGAATCCTTGGAAGATTGAGTCCGATGTCATATCCAGTGTAGTTGCTGCATCATCAGCACTGATTGACTCAATGAAATCTTCTATTCTGTTGAGAATGTCAATCTTCTTCCAATTGATCATTTCTACGCCGGGTGAGGTAGCACGTTCTTCTGCTATGATAACTTCCTCATCATGGGGTTCCACAGTGTGATCAGTGTCCTGTTCTTCATTGGCTACTGTTGGTGGATCTTGGTCAAGTATTGTACCCTCCTAGGAATAATTTCCTCAATTGTTGTTATGACAATAGCATCAGTTGGAACAGTAAGTTCATATTCAGGATCAGAATCCTGTAATTTGAGGGTAGCTTTCTTCTTCTTGGGGGCCGGGGCTTCTTTCTTCGACTTCCTCTTCTTCGAGGGAGTAGCATCCTTTTGTTTGTGCCTTTTCTGTAGAGCAACTCTTTTCTTTGCTCCAGCTTTCTTTACACCCAGGTACCATCCTGGTGCATCGACAACACTTCTCTCCAGGGGAATGTTTTTGTAGCACAGGATTGAGGAAATAACAATTCCAAATCCTCTGTCTGTTGATGCTTTGACAACTTCTTCCCAAATTCTTTGAAACACAATTCCTGCCCAATCAACTTCTTCTTCACGGATTACTGCAATCATCATCCTGAATCTAGTTGATGTACACTTGTCAAAGGTTCCACATCGTCCCTCAATGGTGTGGACTAGAATGTCATGAAGAAGTTCATATGCAGGTTTCAACTTCTTTTTCCCAAAGTTTCCAGTGGAGGTTTCTTCTACAGAGTCCATCTTGAATTGATTCCAGCTTTCTTCTAAGTATTCTGACCCGTAGGTAGTAAGGTCAGAATATGTCATTCCTGAATCAGAGATGCTAAAAGTCCTGGCAATGTCTTCTGCAATTAGGGTTTGGACTTCTTCATCATCTTTATCCATCTTAAAGGTGATTGTCTCTCTATCATTTGATAGTGATGCAAACACATAAAATTTCTCAACTGATGAGGCAGAGTATCTAGTGTATGTTGTAGTCAGTAGTCCATCTAATCTACTGTTGATGATGTGATCCCAGACTTCGTTGGGAAGGGTTTTGTCTTCATAGGGGGACTCATTTCCTAGAAGTGTGATTGCGTTTACCAATCTTTCTTCGACGACTTTGGTTTCTTTTGCAGATGCCATTGTAGATGTTTTGATGACCTTGAGATTGATCTACGAAGAGTTATGTGCAGAGAAGATTTGAGGGTGAGAGAGAGAGATAGATGAATGAAGAGAGGCTCAAGTATTTTTGGCGGTTTTAAAACTTTCCATATTTTGAAATTGATCAATGGATAAGATTGAGAATTTTAAAGGACGGTTTTGATCAACGGTTGAGATTTTGAATTATAGAGTGGCAGATCTGTAATTATTGAGATCGTGTCAGACGAAAAACATCACTTTTCTCCCTTTTTCTTAAAAATGTGGTTTTTGCATTTAATGCAGTTACAAAATTGTCACCTTTAATCATTATCCAAGGTTACTATTGATGATACGAGGTTGTAAGTTACATAATGTTGTACATTCAATGTTGTTCTCAGCAACCTCTTCTCAGCAATCTGAGTCAGTAACCTGCGTTCTTGTAGCTTCCTGTGTAGTAGGTTTCTGATGTAGGATACTGTTTTTAGCAAACTGTTTCTCTTGAGAATCAGTATCCTGTCACCATGATGTTAGTAGGTTCCTCCTTACTTTACGGGTTCTTCTCTTCTTCATTCTTCAAAGCTTGATGATTCCTAGTTCAGATCTTAGAGTAGAAAACCTTGATTCACATAGAGGTTTTGTGAAGATATCAACAAGTTGAAGATCATTATGTACTTTCTCCAATGTGATGTCCTTCTTTTCCACATGATCCTTGATGTCTCACATCAATATGCTTTGTTCTTGAGTGGAAGAGTGGATTGTGGGTTATGACAATTGCTCTAGTGTTATCACAAAGGATGAGAGTTTCCTTTTCAGTTATGTCATAGTCCTTTAATTGTTGCTGAATCCATAAGATCTATACACAGCAGCTTCCAGCAGCTAGATATTCTGCTTCAGCTGTGGATGTTGCAATAGGTGTTTGCTTCTTGCAGAACCAAGAGACAAGTCTTTGTCCAAGAAACGGATAGGTACCACTTGTGCTCTTCCTGCCTGCAACCTGCAAAATCTGAGTCTGAGTATCCTTTGAGATTGAATCCTTCTTCTTTGGGATACCATAAACCGACATCTTGAGTTCTTTTTAGATATTTAGTGATCTTTTTTACTGCTGTAAGATGTGATTCCTTAGGAGCTGTTTGAGATCGTGCACATACACCAACTGCAAATACTATATCTGGTCTGCTTGCTGTGAGATATAGTAGGGATCCAATAAGTCTTTTGTACTTGGTGACCTCCATATCTTTTTCATTTTAACCTTTTTCCATGCTGGTATATGTGGCCATTGGTATGCTTACCGATGATCCACTTTCCATGCCAAACTTCTTTATCAATTCCTTGGTGTACTTGGCTTGATTGATGAAGGTTCCATCCTTAAGTTGTTTGACTTGTAATCCAAGGAAGAAACTGAGTTCTCCCATCATGCTCATTTCAAATATATTTTTCATGAGTGAGGAGAACTTGGAACAGAGTTCTTCGTTTGTTGATCTAAAGATGATATAATCAACATATATCTGTACGAGCAGTATGTTGTACCCATCAAGTATCCTGAATAGAGTTTTATCCACTGTCCCTTTCTGAAATCCATTTTTCAATAAGTATAGAGACAGTGTATCATACCAGGCTCTGGGTGCTTGTTTCAGTCCATATAGAGCTTTCTTCAATTTTAGTACTCTGTTTTTTCCTTCTTCTTCAAAGCCGGGTGGCTGTTCCATATAAACTTCCTCTGATAGGAGTCCATTCAAAAATGCACTTTTCACATCCATTTGGTACACTTTGAAGTTTTTATGAGCAACATAGGCCAGAAAGATTCTGATTGCTTCAAGTCTTGCTAAAGGAGTGAATGTCTCATCAAAATCTATCCCTTCCTACTGGCAGTATCCTTTTCCAACCAATCTTGCTTTGTTTCTGACCACTGTACCAGATTCATCTAGCTTGTTCTTGAATACCCATTTGGTTCCAATGGCTCCTTGATGACCAGGCCTTAGAACTAGGTTCCATACTTGATTCCTCTCAAAACCACTTAGTTCTTCTTGCATGGTCTGAATCCAGTTACTGTCTTGGAGTGCTTCTTCAACATTCTTAGGTTCTGTTTGTGAGATGAAGCATGCTAACAGTGTCTCTTGAGATCTTGACCTTCTTATTCTTACTCCTTCATTGATATCTCCAATCACAAGTTCTCTTGGATGATCTTTGAGCCACGTTCTGTCAGGTTCAAAGGTAAATGTAGGTTGTTGATCGGTATTCTGTTGTTCAACAACATCCTGTCCTATGTTGCTGTTTGTTTGCTAATTCCTGTTGGCTTGCTGATCAACTTCCATTATCACTTCATTTCTTGTATTAGTATGTTGTGAATTGTTTATTGTAGCTTCTTCAGTGGGTACTGAGATTCCATCAACATATCTTACTGTTTGATCTTTGATTTTTAGTTTGGATGTGTCTTCTATCAGTTTCTCCAGTTCAGCAGTATTACAATATGGTTCATCAAACACAACATGAATTGATTCTTCAACGACCACACTTCTTTTGTTGAAGATCCTGAAAGCCTTGCTTGTTGATGAATATCCCAAGAATATTCCTTCGTCAGATTTTTCATCGAAGGTCTTGAGGTATTCCTTTCCATTGTTCAGGATATAGCACCTGCATCCAAAAATGTGGAAATATGAGATATTAGGTGTCTTCCCATACCATATTTCGTAGGGATTTTGTCGTGATCTTTGTTGATTAGACATATGTTCTGCGTGTAACATGTTGTGCTGGTTGCTTTAGCCTAAAATCTCTTAGGTATTTCAGCATCAGCAATCATTGTTCTAGCAGCTTCTTTCAGAGTCATGTTTGTTCTTTCTGCAACACGATTTTGTTGTGGAGTCTTTACTACATAGTATTCGTGACAAATTCCATTTTCTAAATAGTAGACCTCGATAAACTTGTTTGTAAACTCGGTTCATCTGTCAGATCTTATTTTTACTATGCTCAAGTTTTTCTCATTCTGCACTCTCTTCATGAATTCTGGAAGCCTTGTTTGAGTTTTAGATTTCTTGACCAGAAAGATAGTCCAAGTGAATCTTGAGTAGTCATCCACGAT
The DNA here is from genome assembly GCA_946896805.1 of Scutellaria galericulata. Taxonomy (NCBI): domain Eukaryota; kingdom Viridiplantae; phylum Streptophyta; class Magnoliopsida; order Lamiales; family Lamiaceae; genus Scutellaria; species Scutellaria galericulata. Next base: position 7,347,728 of record OX335798.1, on the reverse strand, counting down.
CACAAGAGACTATTTATTCCCACTCACACCGACAGGCTCCACTGGTCTAAACAAATCCATATGAAGAAGGTCCAGTGTCCTATTTGAGGATCTCTGAACTTTGTCTTTGAATGAGCTTCGAGCTTGCTTTCATTTCTGACATGGTCCACAAACACCTTTTTTCTTGTAAGCAACATCTGATAGTCCTCTGACTATGTTCTTCCTTGCTAGCCTGTTGATTGTCTTGAATTTTAGGTGACTCATCCTTTTGTGCCACAACCTGCTTAGTTCCGGGGTACTTTTTGTAATGAAGCAGGTTGGTTGTAATGTTGAGTTCTAATCAGCAAGGTAGATATTGCCTCTCCTGGTTCCAGTGAGCTTAACCTTTTTTGTTTTGATGTCTTTGATCAGACATTTGTTGAGGTTGAACTCTACTGAATATCCTTTGTCACAAAATTGACTAATACTCAGGAGGTTATATTTTAGTCCTTTGACATATGAAACATCACTGATACCTGCGTTGCCTTTGATCAAGCTTCCTATACCCTTCGTGCGTCCTTTGGAGTTATCGCCAAACACCACTTTAGGGCCTTTGTGTGGTTGGAAGTCTCTTAATCTGGCTTTGTTGCCAGTCATATGTCTGGAGCAGCCACTATCAATGTACCATTCATTACTGTTGCTTCGTGGCAACTGTACCTGCAAGTTCATCAGACAGTTTTAGGTACCCATACAAGTACGGGTCTTGCGGGGTTAGTGCATTTCGGAACCTACACTTGCCTTATGGTAATTAATTTACCAGAGGCTATGTTGGTTCTCATTTTATAAGAATTCAGGGCAGGGATCTGTTTAGGAGCTTGTTGTCTCCAGGTCCTATGCTTTTTGAAAGGTATTCCTTTATACTTTTCTTGAGCATAGACTTGGTGGAACCTTGACACGAATGCTTTGGTTCTTAGGGAGCAAGACTCTTGATTTAATTTAGAAAACTGCTGCTTTCTTCTTCTTCTGACAGCATCTTGATTATGCTGTTTTCTGAGACTCCTTGCAGGCTTATTGTTTTCCTCCTACTGAATACTTATTTTGTTCAAGCTTTCATTAAAGAGAGCAGGTTCTTGAGCAAAAGATTTTTGAGCTTGAACAAACTTTCCAGCTTTGGGTGAGCTGGCTTCATTCTGAGAAGAGCTAGCACAGTATCCTAAACCAACTCCTTGATTGGTGATCTGAGTTCTTTGAATACATTCATGTGCTTTCTTTGCTGATTTGCTATACACACTAATTGTGTTTTGAAGCTCAGTTTTCTCAGTTTCTAGCTTAGTGACTAGCAGTTTGAACTTAGAGACCTCAGCTCTCAATTCATTACATTGAGTATTGAAATATTCCAGGCTAGCAACCTGTTCTTTCAGTACTGTCTGTTCACTTTTGAGCTGATAGTTCTCATTTTTAAGTTCTTTGTGAGCTGAATTTATCTGCTCAAAGTCACTCATGATTTGTTTAAAAGATTGAATCATGCTAAGCTTTTCAGAATTTGAAGAGTCAAGTGATTGTGAGGTTATCTCTTCTTCTTCATTATCCTTGGCCATGAGACAAATCAGTGTTTTTTCTTCATCAGATGAGGAGCTGTAGTCGTTTTTTGATGAGAGATCATCTTTGTCTACAGTGTTGGAGATGCTTGTTGCTTTGAGTGCTTCATTTTCAGTGAGAAGTGCCCTAAGCTTTTGTTTTTCATTTATCTTTTTATCGCTTCTCCTTTTCATCTCTTTCTCTGTATACTACTGTACTTGTGGATGAGGGCAGTTTCTGATGAAGTGGCCAGGCCTTTTGCAGTTGTAACATAGATCATTGGATCTTGTGTCAGCTTGCTGATGTGATTTGACTTGAGGATTTCTTTCTGATGATTGATGTTGTCTTTTGAAGTTGTTTCCCTTGTGATTATTCTTTATAAACCTTCGGAATTTCTTCAATATGAGAGTTATTTCTTCTTCTGCATCCTCAGTAGGTACTTCATCTTTTTTCTCTTTTAGCTTGCTGTTATTTGTGCTGACAGCAACCTGACTACTTGCGATGAGTGCTGCAATCTTTGCGTTTGTTCCTTCCATCTTCTGTCTCCTTCTTTCAATATCATGTTCAAAGGATTTTAGATCGGAGAAGAGATCAAATGTGCTCATTGCATTGAGGTCCAGCGACACTCTCATTGCAGTCTCCTTGCTGTGTCATTCATAAGGTAGGGCTCGTAGCACCTTCATGTTTTTCTCCTTCTGGGTGTATGTTCTACCCAAAGATTCAAGCTCACTCACAATGGGTGTGAATCTTTGATCGAGCTGTTCCAGGGTTTCTCATGTCTTCATGTTGAACTGCTCAAACAGTTGGATGGCTTTGGAGATCCTGTTATCTCGTGCAAGTTCATTGCCTTCACATATCATTCCTAGCATTACCCATATTTCTTTGGCTGTGGAGAAATTTTTGACTTTGCTGAACGTTTCTTTGTCCAATGTGAGAAATAAGGCATTTTTTGCCACATTGTCAAGGTTAGATCTTTTTCTATCTTCAGCGGTATATTCATGTCTTTTCTTGACAATATATTCCATTGTGGTGGTGCTCTTCTGAGTCTTGGTGCAACTTCTTGTGGTCTTACATCTGGCAGTACGTCATCATCAACACTAGCAGCGCCTTCTACTTCAACGCCTGCTGCCTCAACTACTGCTTCAGCACGTCTGTACTCACGAAGTTGCTCAACATATGGAGTGTTAGCTTTGTAGATCACAGGTGGTCCTTCAGTGATGACGAACCACATTTTGTCATACATAGTTGATAAATGGGCTTGCATGCGTATCTTCCAGTCATCATATTCGTCTATAGAGAACATATGAAGCTTATGATGTGAGGAATCCATGCTTATGCTAAGAGATGAGTTTTGGTCTTTTGAAAGTACGTAAAAACAGTTAATCCAAATGCAAAAGGCTGATGTGGGTTGGTTACCAGTCAAGTCGGCTTTTAACCTAACTTGCTCTGACACCACTTGTTGGTCCTAAGTGTTTAGAGGTTCAGAGGGGGTGAATGAACCTCTATCGATTTTGTAGATTTTGCAAATTCTTTTTTTAAACTTTTCTGTTATAACAGGTTCCTGACCTAGGGACAACAATCTGTCTCAAATCAACAACCTGGCCTAAGGCTTAATCAGGTTCCTGACCCGGTATCAGAATGTAACGCAGCGGAATAAACTTGATAGAGTTCTTTTTGGAAAACCGTTTCTTCTTGCAAGTATGCTTTTTGGAAAACTTTTAAGCTTGTTACTAAAGATGCATGCAACAGAATATATATGATTATAGAGAGCAGTGTAGTAAGTGAATTTAAAGCATGTAAGCACACAAGATTTATAGTGGTTCGAAGGTGGTGTAATCCTTCTATGTCCACTCTACTCCTTAACACAAAAATGATCTTTGTTAGGTCAGTTCGATTTACAAGCCTCGCTTTACAAATCTCTTCCTAACAAACTACGCCTACTAGAATCCTTGACTCTAGTCGAAGGCCACAACCCACAAAGGGTAAGTAATCTATGTCTATAGATTAGACACTTAGCAAGGATCTAATCCTCTCAACTAAGGTACACCATTAAAACAACATATCGTACACAGCACAATGGTTAAAGAAAACAAATGGTTCTTCAACTGGTATGAAACAGTCTTGATCTTTGAAGGCTCAGATGCTGTTGTAGACTGCTTCTTGAATGTTGAGTGCCTGAGCTCGATGGTAGGCTTTGAATGAAAGACTTGTATGAATATGTAGTGTTCTTCAAAGCTTTAGGAGATTTTTTGTTCAGAGCTTCAGTTCTTTTCTTGGTCACTCATTCCTTCTATTTATAGATCTTTTTATAATATGCCTGTTGAAGAGAGACATTATTCCTGTTGTAGTTTGAATGTGATCCTCCATATCTTTGCAATTAATGCGATTGACAACTTGAAAGAATAGGGCATGTCCTATTTATATCCGCATTAATGGCACCACACCCTGGTTACAGACTTTTTGCAGAGCCGCAGTTCCAGGTGGCATCTTCTCATTGGTCTGGCTCAAACTTCTGTCCAACGACTCTTTGTTAGCAATCTTCCTCGTACTGCATTTTATTGTACATTCCTCGTACTGTGATAACTGAACGAAGATTGTCAGCTTGCTGCTTCTGTTCTTCAGTACTGGTATCTTGGATGTCAGCTTCCTGATGTAGGTCAGTTTCCTGTCTTGACTTCTCATTGTCAGCATCTTGTTTCCGTGAAATCTTCTTGGTTTAGTCGTCTGTTTGGCCTTTCTCTTTTCCTTTCTGATCTTCTGTTTGCTCGATTCTCCTTTGATCATGAGTGTTCTTTGAGATTCTGTTTCAATCATTTTTCTTTATTTTTCTTAAGACCTATTCATAAAATCATGATCATATGCTTATAGGTCTTATACTTCCACTTACGAAATGTGGAGTACGGGTACTCTAATTTTCTATCAGATTATTACATTGTCTCATCAAAACTATCATGGGATTTTCCCAACACATGTTATAATTAGAAACATACAATAACTGCACATAAGAGCACCCATAATTCACAACATGTGATTTGCAAGAATTTACCCCTACCTCAAACTCACTTAGAAACATAAACGTGGAATTATAGAAATTACCCCCATCTTGTTCGGTGGTAACCCTCGTGAAGCTCGATTCTTTAAATCCTAAGTTTGTCCCTTCACCTCAACCAAGTGGTATCCTGGGAATATAGCTACGTTTCAGGGAATTAACGTGGTCCCTCGCTTGCATTTCCTACAATATATATATATATATATATATATATATAAACCTGTCTTAACGGCTAAAAGTGACTATTTATATCTCTAATTAGAACCTTGAATTGAGAACATTCTTAGACAGGGTTCGATGGCATAAGTCTGTAAAATTAAACTTGCAAGACAATAAATTAAGTTTGCGAAGAATATTAATCTTGAAAGGGAAACTAATCTTGCAAGATAACCTTCTCTTCCAAGGTAATTAATCTTGAAAACTAAACCTCTTGCACATTAAAAAGAAAACTCTTACCAATTGGAAGGAAAACCGACATTTTTACTTTATCGTCGTCTCGCCACATTTTAGTCGTCATTGTGTATCTTCCTCATCTGAGCTCCGAATTGTGATCCAGAAAGCCCGTAGTGAATTTCTCGATCTGAATATTAACTCCATGAAATTTCAAGCCCATCCGATTTTCGATTGTTTGGGAATTACCCTTGCAGTAGGCTGAAAATTGATCGTTGTACAATGCACTGCCACTCTGTGCCCCGATGCACCTTAGGCCTCTCAAACGTACTCGTCTTAAGGTGAAACTTGGTAGGATTGCTCTCAACACAATGAAGAATACCCCATACGAACAGTTTTAGAAAACTCTTTCGTTAAGACCTTCTGCTCTACGACTATTACCGGTTTGGGTGCAGAATCGTAGCCCGACTTCGTAAAATTATTCCTCAGTCGTCCGATCTCGGATGGCCACCAAACTTGGTGGAGGCCTTCCCCAAACATCCTAGAATTAGCCATAAAAACAGTGCCTGAAACGGCATGTCAAATACTGCCTGCGCGCAGTCTTCGACGCAGGCCCGATCACCAAAATCTGCTGCGACCAGCCCCTTTCCGTGGCTGCTACCACCGACTCTGGCGACCCACGTCGCCGGCTACTCATACCCGACTGACCACCAGACTTCCACCTATCCAGACGACCCACAACCCCATACATAACTACACTACAATTCCACCAAAAACAGCACGAAGGTCGCCCATCGGTCACCCCCAGCGCAGACTTGGCGCGCCCTACTCCCGGCGCCCGACAGCAGCCCCCACCACCAACCAACCTGTCAACACAGCCCTCTTCTGCTGCCCATCTGCTGCCATTGGCGACCCCTTTCGCCTATGATTCATACCCCACAACCCTCACACCCATACACAACATCACACACACAGCCACACTTCAAAACACACACACATACCCTACAACACACATGCACACTCCCTTCATACACACATGCACACACCCTGCAACACACACGCACACACCCACTGTCGGCGCCTTTCTCGGCGTCGGTTTCTGCACAATTGCCGCCGCTCACGACGGCCGCACTTCTCCAACCCACTTGCTGGTGTAACCCTGCGCCGGTATCTCCAAATAAAAAACAGCAATTGAACGATGAAGGGAGCAGGGAAAAGAGAGGGAGAGAGCGCGAGAAAGAGAGAGGAAAAGCCGTGAGAGAGCTTGAAAGAGAGAGATGGAGGGTTATGTGTTACTTTTGCTTTTCCTTCACACTTACAGTGTGAAACCTATACTAGACTAAGTGTGTGTCTTAATGTTATGTGGAGAGAGAGAAAAGAAACACCATGAGGTGTCTAGGGAAGGACACGTATCATGAGTGATGGATGCACATGGTTGCAACCTTACTTTATTAATTTCTTATGCTATTAGTTATTACTTGTGCAATATTATTTAATAACCAAAATTAAAACATTAATCTTTAGTTAATTGATTACTTAGCATAATTAATTAATTATTAGCTTAATTAAGATTATCACTTAATTAATTAATTCTTAGCTTAATTAATTGTTTGCAACATATAATCTTAATTAATTATTTCTTAGGCTTAATTAATTAATTCTTGTATATAGTTAATTGATTAGCACAACATATATATATATATATATATATATAACATTACACCTTATCTAATTATTTTGGGGTGTTATAGGTATAGTGATGCAAATTAGATTTTGGATACGAAAGACTCCTTTTCCACGAGTGGATACGTATTCACTATAGGTGGTGGAGCAGTGTCATGGAAATCCATAAAACAAACGTGCATAACACGTTTCACCATGGAATCTGAGTTTATAGCCTTGGATAAAGCGGGAGAAGAGACCGAATGGCTTCGTAACTTTCTCGAGGACATTCCATGTTGGAGTAAGCTGGTTCCAATCGTGATGGTACATTGTGGTTGCCAATCGTGATGGAGAATGTCTTCTTAATTCTTCTAAGGTTGATTTTCCTTATCATTTGGAAAACCATTACATGATCCTTATTCATAGAGAAATAAGCTTATGATCATGTAATTAGTGGAAACTTTCTTTTAGCAAACTTCATTATCTTATTACGCATAATGTTCTGTCTTATCAAGATAACTATTGAAATATCTCAACAATTTCCCCCTTTATCTTGATGATGACAGAACATAATAAGATCAAGAGTCGTTAAATAAAATTGCTCTTTTATTAGAAACTTAATGATTGTACAAGTACAATTACATTTTAGTACAAAAGTAAGTAAGCTTCTACTACTCCATCTAGCTTTACTTCTTTCTTCAGTTTCTTCAGTTTGTTGTTTCCACATTTTTCCACCAGGGAGTTCTTCTTCTCCCTCTCTACCATCTCTGATCTTTTACATGCCTTTTTCAGCATGTTTTAATCAGCTTGCTACACCCTTCACATCTTCTTGGATGATTAGCTTGCTGCCCTTTGTTGCTTTAAATGGTAGGTGACTCCTGATCACCATTATTAACTGCTTCCCCCTTACAATAAGGCTTCAGCAGTGGCTCTTTAGTGACTCTTGACTTGTAACTCTCTTCCCCCTTTCTGTCATCATCCTCAAGTTTGCTGCTCAGGGGTGGAGTTACAACACCAAGATTGGCTATTAGGTTCCTCCTGTCTGTCAGTTGTTGCTTCAAAGCCAAGGTAGCTTCCTGTCTCTTCTCGAAGTTCCTCATTCTTATTCCTACCTAAGGGAATAAGGCCGAGAGAGAGAGAAAGAGGTGTCAGGAGGTCAGGTACCTGATCGGTGGATGATCATTTACCCAGACAGCTTCGTCAATGTCCAGGTATGTTCACCTTGGATCCTTGACTGCTGGTCTGGTTTGTAATTTTGTCTTTTACTTTGCCTAGAACCCAACTCGAAGCTGCTGACACTGGATCCTTGGATAGACTGTCAGTATGCCGACAGCCTTGTGAAGCACCTACTATTTTATTTTATCTCCATGAATGGCAACATGTGTCTTCTCTGTCCAAGGATTGGTCCTGAATGACTTCCTCGGTCTCATATCTTCCTCGAAGTTGAGGAAGTCTGACCTATGTCATCTGAATGGAGGACGAATGCCTACTCTTTGGCACTCATCTCTTAGAGGCCGTATTCGTTTCTGAAGACCTTCTCTGCTTCTTGGCAAGTAGAGCCTCAATACTCCATTCTTTTGAAGACCTTCTCTACTTCTAGATTAGCAGAGATTTGTCTTCATCATCGTCGTCATCTCCATTTCCATCTCCATCTTCTTGTGTCTCCATCTTCTTCTTTTTGACGGTAAGTATGACTCACATGAGAAGATATTTTGATATGTCAAGCATTTAGTGAGTATGAATGTGTGGAAGAATGGTGAAGAGTCGGTTATATATAGACGGATGATCAGTTTCTTCGATCAACGGTTGGGAGATGAAATGCACGATCTGACAGTTGTTCTAAAAAGGTGGAGGGACCTTTTTGTAAATATCTGATCTTCTGGGATAAAATTTTGCCACCATCTTTTTAACTTCGGAAAAGTTTGATCTTGGAATTGCTGTGATTTGATTGACAGTAGCGTCTATTAGTCTTCTGTGCATAGCTAGCTTTCTGGAATCGAGGTCGTAGACATTCGTCACTTCTTTTGTAGATAGCATGCTGATTCATAAGTATCGATTTGTTGAGAGTATGCTGATGTCTTTGTTAGGCTTTCTCCCGTGATACTATTTCTCTTGATAATCCCTTCTATATCCTCCGCAGGAGTTGTCTCAACAGCATCCTTACCCGAGGTCTTCGCTTGATATCCCATATGTAAAAGTATCACATTATCCTTTAACGCCACGTGTTGGTGCTGATACCACTTGTTGATATTACTTGTGATACCATCACTTGTTGTTCAGTAATCCCGTTATGTGGTGATATTGTTTTGATATTTTCTTTCCTTTGCAGTATTTTTCTTCTGTATGATTTCTCAGCTTTCTGATATCTCTTGTTATATTATGTCAGCTTTCTGATCTTCCTGATATTGGTGCATGACATAACATGTTTGACTTTGTTCCTTGGATATCTTTCCTCAGATGAGCTTTTGTTGTTTACTGTTATGCTTATTGTCCAGATGAGCACTTGTTCAGACTTGTTGATCCCATACGTAATCTGTGTATACTTATTGACCTGAAATTGGATACTGTTAGAAGAAAAAAAATATGTTCTATTAGAGATGCAGCATCCTGTTTCAGAGACTTGTACAAGTTCCCCCTTACTTAAGGAACTCATACTTTCTTACTCATGAGAGCTATCTTAGGCTCTTATTCCTGTAAGAGTATTCTTCACAGTTTCTTGGTATGTGCTCAGTTATAATAACTATTTCCTTAGATACTTGATTTCCCTTGGCAATTTCTTCGTTTGTAGTGCTTGCTTCATTGGGAATGAGAGTAGCTCATACTAGTGTTGCTTCCTTAGTGATCTTCTACTTACTCTAATAGTCGTAGCTTTAATCACCTCAACAACCTGCTTAGTTGCCTTGTTCAACAACTTGATCATCAGGGTTTGTAGTTTTTTGTTGAAGTCTCTCATTTGTTGACACCATATCTAGTTTCTTCTTTTGTAAAGATCTTGTCTTTACGAATACCCCACTTTTTATACCACTTGTTGGTCCTATTGATACCACTTGTTGGACTTTACTAATTTCTGAGAGTGCTCGTTTATCTGAGTTAGTAGTGGTGTATGTAGGAATTTGCATACTGTGAGGTATAGTATTCCTCTTTAGATTGTGAATTATTCTTCTTAGAGCGATGCTTTTGTTGATCTCTTGTTGACTTTTTCTGGGTATCTGAGACTCCTTCTGATATTGTCTTCTTCTTTTTTGATACTCTTTAGGATGATCTTTGCTTGTTTGCTAGTAGAGTACTTCTTCAGCTTTCTGCTTGATTGTGTTGACTGTACTACTTTGTAGTTTACTGCTACTTCTTTGTATGACCAAGACAGTTGTTTCCTTAGATTTCTCCTTGAAACTGGATTATGATCGGTCTTGTGTGATGCAGCTTGCTGATCCATTTATTAATCCTGGTAACCTGAACTCAGGTTACCGCTGTCTTTGGTTTGGGATCAAGGATTCAACTTTCATCGTGAATTTATCTTTAATCATCATGCACTCAATCTGCAGAAGTATACATCGAAAAGAAAAGAAAAAGAATTGTGAGAAGTTGGGATTATATGAAATGTATGCTCTGTGCTCAAACGATGATTTTGGTGTCATAAAAATGAAAACGTTTTTTTTTCAAATGCAAAACGGGTGGATCTAGGTTGGTAGCCTGATACGATGGCTTTTTAACCCAACTTGCTCTGATACCATTTGTTGGTCCCGTGAGTCCCAAGTGATCAGAGGTTCAGAGGGGGGTGAATAAACCTCTATCGATTTTACAAACTCTTTTGAAAACTTTTTCTATCTAACAGGTTCTTGACCAAAAGACAGTAACCTGTCTCGAATCAGCAATCTGACTCTACGTTCAATCAGGTTACTGACCCGGTATCAGAATGTAACGCATCGGAATAAACTTGATAGAGTTCTTTTGGAAACCAGTTTTCTTTTGTAAGTATGCTCTTTGCCAATAAGTTAATGCACAATGCTTATGATGTATACTACAAGATATATGATGATGTGGGATGCAGAGCAGTAAGTAAATCAAAACATATAAACACATTTTGCTTATAGTGGTTCGAAGGTGGTGTAAGTCTTCTACGTCCACTCTACTCCTACTCAAGGAGGAACTTTGTTAGGTCAGTTCGAATTACAAGCCTCGTTTTACAAACTTCTTCCTAACAAACTACGCCTACTAGAATCCTAGACTCTAGTCGAAGGCCACAACCCACAAATGGTACAATCCCACAAAGGGTACAATCCACAAAATGAAGATTTAGCAAGGATCTAATCCTCTCAACTAAGTTACACCATTAAAACAACCTAGTGCACACAGCACAATGGTTAAAAGAAAATAAAAGGTTCTTCAACTAGTCTTGATCTTTGTGGTCCTAAAAACTTTTGTATGCTGCCCCTAAAAGGTTGAGTAGCTGAACATGGATAAGCTTGAGACGCTTTGGAATATGTCTGATATTCCTTTCGACTCTGTTCAGCAATTTTCTTTAATCAGCCACACCTTCTATTTATAGGTCTTGAGAATATATCCGTTGGAGGAAAGTATCCGTTGAAGGAAGACACTTCCCCATTTTGGATGTGAACTCCAATTTCTCAAGATCTTCTTCTGTAGCCGCATTAAATGTTTCTGAGTTGATCTTGACGTGTGCATTTAATGCGCCTACAATTTGCTCTTGGACCTCTCTGTCATTCCTATAGACCTGTCAAGTCGGTATGGGTCCAAGGCTGAAGTTCATGAACGGCTGCTTGAAGTCAGCTAGTTTTTCTCTTCTTCTTACTGCATGATCTTCCTGATGCTGCTTCTTGCTGTCCTCAACTTGCTACTTCTCTCCAGCTTGCTGGCTTCTTTAATCTACTAACTTTCTGTTTCCGCAGCTTGCTACTTTTTTCCAGCTTGCTAGCTTCTTTAATCTGCTGACAGCTTCCTATTTCCTTCGTCGACAGCTTTCTGTTCGAAGCTTTCATCTTCTTTTTCAGCATGCTGTTCCTTACAGCTTGCTGTCTACTTCTTGCAACATCGTATCTGCTTCCTATGCAGATACTTCCTCTCAGCTTGTTGTTTCCTATAGTTTGCTGACCCTTAGAAAATGTCTTCTTAATTCTTCTAAGGTTGGTTTTCCTTATCATTTGGAAAACCATTACATGATCTTATTCATAGAGAAATAAGTTTATGATCATGTAATCAGTGGAAACTTTCTTTTAGCAAACTTCATTATCTTATTACGCATACTGTTTTGTCTTATCAAGATAACTACTGAAATATCCCAACACCCCCTTCCCCCAATCTTTTCAAAAAAAATATATATATATTATCCCTTACAATTTTTTTTTTTTTTCAAAATATTTTTTTAACTCCTTTAAAACATTTCCCCAACTTTTGTTCCTGATTCTGCCACTGGCAATACCATTCCCATACCCAATAATCATATAAAATATCTTCTCTGCTGCCATCTTCACTTTAAAAATCTGGTATGGGGATGGAGATTTCCCGTGGAGATTCAGGTTTTCTTGATTTATTTTTCCAACAGTTAAATTTTATCATACTTTTAGACAATTTTAAAGAAATAAATATAAAAACAAAACAAATCATAAATAAAATTTCAACAACAATCCAACATTAAATATCATGAGATTATAAGTTATTTGATACCGAGTTGCTAATTATTTGAAAATTCTGAGATAAATTATTAAATTTATATACATATATAATATTAAAAAATGGTAAACGAAGAATCCTCGTTCTATATAAACATAGTCAGTTTTGGGATCGAATATTGAATGAGAGACATAAATACCATCCTCATATAATTCCACAATTTTTAAACGAGGAATTACCGTTTCAGTCACATTCCCCATTTCAACTGGAAAATTCCCGTCCCATTAATTTTGATCCCCGAGAGGAATGGTTTCCCATATGGAAATATAATTGCCACCCCTAGCTGGTTTTGTCATTTTGTATTAAAAATTTAAAATGACGAGATTGATTGTGGTACACCACGTCCATGGAATGGAACACTACCTGTCTTTTTCCAACAACCAGTCAATATCAAATTGTTAGCTAGAATGACAGATAATCATTTCCAATGACTAAATAATAGTATGACCAAAAAGATCATGATCACGTAACATAGAGTATGTAAAAATGTAATTTATCATAATTTTATGTAAATATACTATCAATGGTCACTATAGTAGTGTAAGACTAATCATTTCGCATGCAATCATGTTCGACTATATATAATCACAATCATACATCACAAATTTTTATAAAATTAGTGATAAATGTTTGTATCCATATCCCAGACTACAGTTCGCCTTTTTTTTTTGTTCTTCGTTTTTGTTATTGAGTTATGCCGAATTTTCACATAAATTAGTGTTTATCTGTTATTAATTTTGTAAATAGCACTTCCAATAACTTCTTTTATGAACCCAATAGAAGGACACAATAATACTGAATGAAAAAAGCTCATAATCCTATCTCAAGGCCAGAATGAGCTGGAAGAAATTCGAATAGTTTGGTTACATAAAAAATAAAAAACATCTTAAATGAAAGTAAATACAAACATGAAAAGTTACAATATAAGAATATAATTATAAATAATTTATTAAAAAAGGCATGTTACTTTTAAATATAAATGAGTTTATATAAATGTGTGTGTATATATATATATATAATATGATTCATATAATTGATCTTAGTTATTGGAATGAAGAGGTGTTTTTTTTTGGGAAAACATCAATTTTAGTCCCGTAAGTAAGGCCTATTCCAATTTTGGTACCACCGCTTTTCACTTTCCAATTTATTACCTTTAACTATTTAATTTTTCCAATTTACATCCAATTTTGACCAGAAATTCTTTTCGGGCTGATGTGGTAGCCGGACTCGCCTACGTGTCATCCAAATTGTAAATCCCCAATTTTTGAAGGGAAAATCGATGAGTTGGACTAAAATAAAATTTCCATGTCATTAAAATAAAAAAAAATTAAAATCAAAACAACTACATATACGATTCATTTCACTACTTGTCCATTCCAGCAATTCCAATACAACTACATTCTGCAAATGCATTCCAACAATTACATTATCCAATTGCATTCCAAAAATTCAAACAATTCCAATCCTATTACATTCTAGAAATGCATCCCAACAACATCTAACTCTATTTTTACTTCAAATGCATTCTACCCTGACACAATAAATAAACTAGGACAAACAACAACCATGACAGCACCAACAAAAACTTCAATATCTGATTCTTCCACTGTAAAACTTTCACCTCATCACCCAACTTCACCTTCTTTCGACTTAATTTTGCAATGAGTTGGACTGCGTTTGGATTTATAGGTGGATCAACCCATCGAAAATAGTTACATCCAATAGTTGGATCCTACAACAAACAAGAAAGAAACATGAAAAAATGTATTCAAAATTTAGGAAATAGAAATAGAAATAAACAAGCATATAAACACTCCAGCTATTTGTTCTTTCGAATTTGGGAAAACAGTGAGTATACATGTATTCAATTGGTGTAAAAATGCTCAAATAAACTCATGTTGAACAACCCATCCAAATAACTAAGGATAAACAACCCATCAACCTGCCAATCTTCACTACCATAGAATCTTCGACCAGGATTGTCAACAGTCTTCGATGTCCGAAGTTCAGCTTCCTTGCCACAATTACAGAGACGAACCATAACAGGAGACCCATGGGAGTATGAATTCGACATTTCTTTGTGTGTGGGTGGGAGAGAAGACAAGGTGCAGGTGACGTTTTGCGCTTAGGGTTCGAGCTTTTCAATTTGGGAATTTTGTTTTCAGAGCTTCAAAGATTATATGTGTATCGAGCTGCCTTAAATTTGTTCAATCTGCCCTAATTCTTGAAGCCTTCGATGGTGATTATGTTTTGATTTTAAATTTTTATTTTATTTTAATGACATGGAAATTTTATTTCAGTTCAACTCATCGGTTTTCCCTCCAAAAATTGGGGATTTACAATTTGGATGACAGGTAGGCGAGTCCGGCTGCCACGTCAATCCGGAAAGAATTTCCGGTCAAAATTGGATGTAAATTGGAAAAATTAAATAGTTAAAGGTATTAAATTGGAAAGTAAAAAGCGGTGGTACCAAAATTGGAATAGGCCTTACTTATGAGACTAAAATTGATGTTTTCCCTTTTTTTTTTTTTTTTTTAAGGAATGAAGATTTTGTATTTGTATAAGTAGTATTGTCCAGCCTTATATTTGTTTGCTAAAACAGAGTAGAATTAATTATTTGGAAAAACAAAAAACACTTTTTTCTTGGTGCACATAGAGTTGGCATAGATGAACTCTGAAACAGTTACATTAATTTCAAAAAAATGTTTCAGATTGTCAATTCTTATATTTTTACTACCTACAGTAAAACCTCTATAAATTAATAACCTTGAGACCATGAAATTTTATTAATTTAGAGAGATATTAATATATCGATAAATTAATATTTTATTAATTAAAAGAGAGACTTTTTAAATTCAGCAAATTTAGTACATATGTATTGAAAATAAATGAATTCATATACATGTTTCATTGATTATATTCATGCATCAACCAATTCTTTGTAACTAATTAAATATATTCATGTTTAATATCAATTCATTGTATACAATTAACTATTATATTCATGGACGCATGTATCAATTCATTGGAATTACTTAAATATACATGTTTATATTAATTCGTTGCACTTAAATAACTATTATAGCCAATTAAATATATTCATGAATTGTAATATTTATGAATTATTAATTTAGAGTTTTAATGGGACCTAATATTTATAAAGGGATTTTCCAAAAAATTATTATCTTATTATCTTATCGAATTTGATGATTTTTTACAAAGGCCCAAGTCGGGACCAGAAGATTTTATTATTTTAGAGAGTTTATTAATTTATAGAGTATTAATTTATAGAGGTTTTACTCAGTAAAACCTTTATAAATTAATATTATTGGGATTGGGAAAATTTATTATTTTAGAGATGTATTAATTTATCTATTAATTATACTTTATTACTTTAAAGAGTGTTACTCCAGTACTATGAATAAAAATGTATTTTTATAAAAGAGACTGCATTTAATTAATATATGCATTATATTCATTGAACAACTAGTATAACAAATATATTCATCATACATAACATAATAAATTTATATTCATCATGCATCATATCCATCAATGTACATACAAATTTAGAGATGAGATCCAAGTAGATTTGAAGTTTAACAAGAAGTAATCAACGATAGATTCTTATTTTACTAAATTGTCCTAATTATATTTTTTAATTTGAAGAAATTATTAATTTATGATATTGATGGGACCACTAATTTATATTGTGATTGTTTTGAAAAATTATTATCTTATTATCTTATCAAAATTGATAAATTTTTTAACTGACCCAAATTGGCACCGAAGAAAATTATTATTTTAGAGTTTATTAATTTATAGAGTATTAATTTAGAGAGATTTTACTGTATATAACAGTCACATTTATTCACATGAATGTTTCTCCGCCGGGCGTGGATTAGTAATTGAGATATAACAATAAATTGAGATGTAACTAACGCAAAATATTAAACATCAATAATTAATTCTTTTATGAAAAACCTTATTAATTAGTTTTAAAAAGTTGGAAATTTACCAGATTTTTATTTCAATGAGTGGGTCATAAAACTGAATTTGGGGTGGACGAGCTTGGATCTCTGAAAGAAATACAGATACACAAAAGGCAACAAAAGAAAAGATTGTTGAATGGCAGCTTCGAACGAGCTTGGATCTCTCACCAGAGCTTTCTTAGGGTTTTCATTTTTTCAATTAATTAATATTTACACAATATATTTATGGTAACTAATTTCACCAAAATAATATTAGGTTTTAGGGTGGACGAGAAGACATTGATATCGATATTGGGGAAATGGCATCCACATGAGAGGCAAAGTTTCAGAAAAGAGAAGCAAGATTTCTTTATTGAAGATGAACGTCAGTTTGAGAAATGGGATGATAACCATGTTTTGCAGCTTCGCCATGAATTTCTACGTCTCAAGGTATTACTCTAAAGAAGAAGAGGTTATTATTAAAAGTTAATTAGTTTTTTCTGTTTGTTTAGCTTGTTGATTAATTAGTTTTAATTAAGTCAAAGATAATATTTCTTCCTCAGAACAATTTTGACTATTCCATTCATTTGTAAACTTCACAAAATCTGATTGTAACCTTTCCTCTGATTCAAGATTATCAATAGAACTTTTCTACAATCTTCTATTCAGATTGTTAACATGGTATCAGAGCGATTCTTGGTTACATTGTTGATCCTGAAGTTCTTCCGCTGATCGATTATTGGTTTTTTTGTCTTTGTATCTTTTCTCTGATGGATTCGTCACAAGGGGCGGGCTGATCTGCCATCGCCGACGCCAGCTATGGATTTTTCTTCGTTAAATCCGCTCCTTAATCCACTTTCTCCCCTTTTCTTTCATCCTAATGATAATACGGCTATTTCTATTGTTCTTGAGCCTTTGAATGGCTCCAATTTTCTTTCGTGGAGTCATGCTGTTAAAAGAGCTTTGAGTATTAAGAACAAACTTCCGTTGATTGATGGTTCTTTGGTGCCTCCATCTGAATCTGATGTTGGGTTATTTTCTACTTGGGTTAGGGCAAATGATCTTGTTCTTCTGTGGATTTTGAACTCTATTGCTCCTCATATTAAGCCTGGAGTTTTTCACTTCTGCCCAACTACCAAAATATCACGATATTTCGGCGAAATATCGCGAAAATGAAGACAACGAAATAGGAATAGGCTGTCATTTTTTTTCGGTCAAAATATCGCAATATTTCGAAATATTTCACCGAAATATCGTCAATATATCGATTTCGGTCGAAATATCGCGATCTCCAAAATATCGAGCATGTTGGTATGCACGCGCTGACTTTTTCTTTTTTTTTTTCTTTTGCAGTGCACTGTGCACGCGCTGATATATATTATATACACTGTTTTTTCTTTTTTTTTTCTTTTTTATTTCTCTTTTTCCCTTTTTGTTCCTTCCTAAAATGATGGTGATTTTTTTTTTTCCTTTTCATTATTAATTTAGTTTAAGTGAATTTTTTTTATGAATCTTTTTATAGTGTATTTGAATAATATCTATTAAAATTTAATTATTTATCTCTCATTTTATATATCTATATTTTTGTTTATGAGTGGAACAAACAATTACTTTATATAAATTTAGTTAAATTGTTTAAAATAAATTAGTACTCTAAAATTAAGGTTCCTCTCATAATTTAATTAAGTTTAGTTAATTTTTTAGAAATTTAATAAAAGGATTATGATGAATATAATATTAGTATATCTCTATATTTATTATAAATATATCATTTTATTTGTAATTTTAAGTTCAATATATGTATTAATGTTAGTTATAATATTTTGTATATTACTACACGTATTTTTCAATTTTTTTACAAAGTTTCTATATTTTAAAAAAAATGTCCGATATTTCCACCGAAATCGATATATCCATCGATATTTTCGTAAAATCAAGGTACCGATATTTCTACTAATACCGATATTTTGGTCCTTGCTTTTGCCAAAGATGTTGGGATGAATTACATGTTAGATATGCTAGGTCTGATGGTCCTAGAGTCTATCTTTTGGAAAAGACTTTGAGCACTATCATAAAGGGTTCTTAATCTTTGGTTTCTTATTATAATTCCTTTAAATCATTGTGGGATGAATACCTTAGTATGTAGAAACCTCTCTGCATATATAGAAATATAGTATGTAGAAACCTTTATGAGTTTTGAGTGGTATTGAAACTAGAACATTCTTAGTCTAGATGAGTGGAATTGAGATAATTTAAGAATATATCACACATGTAATATTTTTTTAAAGTTGTTTTTTTGCCTCATTATGACAGTTTTTTGAGTAAATATTCTTTAACCATTGTTTACACTTCCTTACAGATGAATACATTAAAAAACTTTTCACATCTAGACTCTTTGAGGCTAACTTTTCACATCTAGACTTTGAGGCTTCTCTACGAGGATCTTGATGCAGATTTTAAGGAAGATTTGCAGGATCCTAATGGCCAGAGAAGTTTTCTACTTAGGCTTATGTTGCTGCCGACAACCAACATGATGTACCCTCTATTGGCTACGCTTTTGAAATTTTATGATAGTGCAAGCCATGGCACTATCATTAATAATATTCAAATGGGCATCACATTACATGATGTCTTTTTAAGGTGATTATTTGTTTCTACCTTTAATCAACTGCTATCTTTCATTAGATATTTGTTTGATGATTTTATTGATTTTATTAAGGACAAAACCGTGATCCACCCTACTAATCGTGACCCAGAGGCCTTTCATCGGGTGTTCGGGAAACTGAATACAACAAAGCTGAACCTGAAGGAGTTCAGGAACATAGTGAAGGATACGATGCTAACTACTAATCAGAGGAAGATCGCCGTGGTCCTCACATTAATCTCGTGCTTCATCGCTCCTCCACAAACGGGCAATTGGTCTATACCACATTTGTCCGTTTATAGAAAATCTGGAGGAGGTTAATTCATATGCTGGCCTTTCTGTACCATGGAGTCCAAAGATGGAAGGCTGAGGTAAATCCTAAAAAAAATATTATTGGCAACCTTTGGGTGCTTCTGGTAAGTCATATCTATAAAGCAGTGGAATGATTTCTGTATTTATTTTCTACTTAATTTTGTTTCTTATATATTTTTTGTTTTGATCTTATTCTCTTATTTGACAGGGTTTCTTTCTGATCCGCTATTGGAATTCAGTTGGAGCTGGCAGATTGCAATGCATATAAGCCCTCTGAGTTTGGTTCTAGAGTGGTTGAAAGGAGTCTACTACAACATTAGATCCAAGTACGCTGATGGTCTGGATCAGATATTTGAGGAGCTCAGTGAGGAGGTAAAATTAATAATATTTTATTTGATTATCCCCCTTTGCTTCAATAAATAAAGTAGAAACAAATACCTGATTAGCTTCATTCTGATCAGTATGGTTTTCCACTCAATTGTTTGTTGTATCTCTTTTTGACTAATTTGGGTTATTGTTTGTATTACAGGATATCATTTGGAGACCATACTTGCCATTAATGTTGCCGCATGCATTGAAAAGACAGATCATGTCTTATAGCTCCACTGTTCTGCAACAACTATATGGTTCATCATAGACCACATCTTGTTGCAGAACAATTTGAGGTGTTTGATAATTACAGAGCGAGTTTGGGTTGACAGTAATATCAAGGTGAAGTGTGCAAAGCAGAAACTTCTTGAATATTACCCGCATGAGCTGTCTCTTTGGAATTTGCAAAAGAAGCAGCTAGCGTAGAAGTTCATGCCTCGTGCCGAAGGCACCTTTGATGGCAGCTCTGATGGCACCAGTTCTGCTGACCACATCGCTGAAGACAGCTTTGGTGGCACCCCTCTACAAGAGAGCATGGAGATACCTTCCCATCACCTCAATGACGATGATACCTCTCATATCTTCTCTGCTCACGCCCTCTACAAGAGAGTATGGAGATACCTGCTGAAGAGAGGGTGGAGATACATGCTGAAGAGAGTGCTGTAGAGGTTAGGTCGAGAAGGATTAGAAAGACTCCTGATCGATATTCATATGAGCAAGGTCATGTAAGGGCGCAAAATTACATGACCTTGCTCATATGAATATCGATAAGGAGTCTTTTTTGCGCCCTCACATGACCTTGCTCATATGAATATCGATCAGGAGTCTTTCTAATCCTTCTCGGCCTAACCTCTCCAACACTCTCTTCAACATGTATCTCCACCATCTCTTTAGCACCATCTTCAGCAGGTATCTCCATGCCCTCATGTAGAGGGGCGTGAGCAGAGAAGATAAGAGATGTATCATCGTCGTTGAGGTGATGAGAAGGTATCTCCTGCTCTCTTGTAGAGGGGTGCCACCAGAGCTGTCTTCAGCGATGTGGTCACCATACCTGCAGGACTCATCAAATGTGCCATCAAAGGTGCCTTGGGTGCGAGGCATGAACTTCTGCGCTAGCTGCTTCTTTTACAAATTCCAAAGAGACAACTCATGCACGTAATATTCAAGAAGTTTCTGCTTCGTGCACTTCACCTTGATATTGCGTTCGACCCAATTCACTTCGCTCGCTTTGTAATTATCAAACACCTCAAATTGTTCTGCAACAAGATGTGGTCTATGATGAACCACAAAGTTGTTGCAGAACAGTGGAGCTAGAAGACTACCATACTTGATCTGTCTTTTCATGCGGCAACATTGATGGCATGTATGGTCTCCAAATGATATCCTGTAATACAAGCAATAACCTAAATTAGTCAAAAATAGATACAACAAACAATTGAGTGGAAAACCATGCTGATCAGAATGAAGCTAATCAAGTATTTGTTTCTCCTTTATTTATTGAAGCAAGGGGGATAATGAAATAAAATATTATTAATTTTACCTCCTCGCTAAGCTCCTCAAAGATGATCCAGACCATCCGTGTACTTGAATCTAGTGTTGTAGTAGATTGCTTTTAAGCTCTCTAGAACCAAACTCAGGAGGGGCTTATCTGCATTGTAGTCTGCCAGCTCCAACTGAATTCCAATAACATTTTGTAGCTTTGGAATGCGGATCAGAAAGAAACCCTGTCAAATAAGAGAATAAGATCAAAACAAGAAATATATAAGAAACAAAATTGAGTAGAAAATAAATACAGAAATCATTCCACTGCTTTATAGATATGACTTACCAGAAGCACCCAAAGGTGCCATCAATGTTTTTTTTAGGATTTACCTCAGCCTTCCATCTCTGGACTCCATGGTACAGGAAGGCCAGTAGCGCTGCTTCCACGCATATGAATTAACCTCTTACAGATTTTCTACAAACGGATATAGGTGGTATAGACCAATTGCCCGTTTGTGGAGGGGACGATGAAGCACGAGATTAATGTGAGGAGCACGACGATCTTCCTCTGATTAGTAGGTAGCATTGTATCCTTCGCTATGTTCCTCAACTCTTTCAAGTTCAACTTTGTTGTAACCTTCAGTTTCCCGAACACCCGATGAAAGGTCTTTAGGTCACGGTTAGTAGGCTAGATCATGGCTTTGCCCTTAATAAAATCATCAAAAAGATATCTGATGAAAGATAGCAGTTGATTAAAGGTAGAAACAAATAATCACCTTAATGGGCAAGCCGGTTAAGAAAAAGACGTCTTGTAATGTGATGCCCATTTGAATATTATTAATGATAGTGACATTGCTTGCACTATCATAAAATTTCAAAAGGGCAGCCAATAGAGGGTACATCATGTTGGCCGTCAGCAATGTGATGCCCATTTGAATATTATTAATGATAGTAACATTGCTTGCACTATCATAAAATTTCAAAAGAGCAGCCAATAGAGGGTACATCATGTTGGCCGTCGGCAGCAACGTAAGCCTTATTAGAAAACTTCCCTGACCAGTAGGAACCTGAAAATCTTCCTTAAAATCTACATCAAGATCCTCGTAGAGAAGCCTCAAAAAGTCTAGATGTGAAAAGTTCTTTAATGTATTCATCTGTAATGAGATGTAAACAATGGTTAAAGAATATTTACTCAAAAATTTGTCTACACAATGTTAATGAGGCAAAAAACAACCTTAAAAAAATATTACATGTGTATATATTCTTAAATTATTTCAATTTCACTCATCTAGGCTAAGAATGTTCTAGTTTCAGTACCACTCAAAACTCATAAAGGTTTCTACATACTATATGTCTATATATGCAGAGAGGTTTCTACATACTATATTTATATATTTACCTAAAGGTTTCTATATAGAAATACATATTGTTAACAATTACCTTTATTTACTGACAAAGTCTCTTGTGAGAACATCTCACGAAATTTAATGCATTGTGTGAGATGAGTCCACCCACAACCCAATTACCCACCATCCAAACCCTACAATTCATCCGTAAGACCGTCTCACATGAGTTTTTCTGTTATTTATTTATTTTGAAAAAATGTTAATGACAAAAATATTGTATTCTTCTCAAACTTAATTCATACAAAATTTATGGATCTTAAGTAAATATATTTTAGGGAAATTATACTCTTTTAATTAAAATAAAATAAAATAATTTGAGGCCGATAGAAAATGTATAATGGACTATTTTTAAGGATTGGAGAATAACTCTTAAGATTTTTGTTTCATTGAAATTTAAAGCGTTTCTAGTAAAACTTTACACAACGAAAGCTTTGTCGAATTTCTCATATCCCAAATAGTTAATTTTCTTTAAGCATGCCTTTGTGAGATTACAGTACAATTATAGCAAATTAAAAAGTTATCCTTGAGAACTAACTATATATAAATCATTGTGAGATGTTTTTACGATGAATCTGTAGCACCTAGGACAAAAATGAAACATAATTGATTAATTAAATAATTAAACCCTTAATCAATTTATTTTATTATGCGCGTTAACTCTTGACTGTTTATTTTAATTATATGTGTTTCAGAAAAATGATAAATGTATGTTTAATTAAATGATGATATGATTTAATCAAGAAACATAGATTATAATTTTATTATAACATGCGTATTTGAAAAACGAGAAGATAGAAATGAATTTGAGGTCAATCGGAGACTCGTAGCTCAAATGATGATGAAAATGGTGAATGCGAAGAATACGACGTATATGAAGGATCGGAAAATATAAGATATTTCGATGAATAGTAATCCGAGATATCTCATTGAATAGTAATCAAGATATTTCGGTGAATAGTAAATCCAAGATATTTCGATGAATAGTAAGATTTTTTTGAAAGTCTATATATAACGTGAAAATGAGTCATAAAATCACTATTTTTTTTCGAACGAGGTAAAAATCGAGAAAAAACATAAGACCCTCTCTTATCCCTCTTCTTTCTCTCCTCATTCTGGTCGCTGGTGCCGGAAAAATTTTCTCGGTTTCGGCCAATTTTCGCACGCTTGTAGGTCTGGCCGAGACAATTTTAGAACAGGTCTCAGATTTTCATTCTGATATCTCCTTCGCCGAAAATCGGCAAAACATTGCCGGAAAAACCCTAAACCCCTATCTTTCCACCCTTTCTCTCTCCTCTGATTTCTCTCTCTCTCCTCCTTCGCCGGAATGGTGGCTGACCTTCCCGGGGTGTTGGGCTGTCGGTTGGGGGTGGTGGCGGCGTCGTGGGCGGCGGCGCCGGAGCTGAAATGGTGGTGGAAAAGGTGGTGGTGCAAGGTGTTGTGTGTATGCATGTGTGTGTTGATGTTTGAGGGCTGTTTGGAGGGGTACTGTTCACGACCGGAGCTGGTGGTGGCCGGTGCTGAGTCGCCGGTGGGTCAAGTGGGGGCGGCGCCAGGCTAAGAGGGGGTATTTTATATATACGTAATTAACGTATTAAGGATCTAAGAAACCTCATTACTTGTGTAGGCTATCAATCGGATCATACGCTTTAAGTCTTATTACTTGACAACTCACGTGGTAACCACCGAACAAGGTGGGGGTAATTTTTCTAAATCTTTATATGTTTACGGCTTTCCCTATTTTGATGTATGATTTGTGGAATACTAAATGCTGTGACTATATGCTATGAATTATATGTCATATATACTGTGAAAGGACTAAGGTCACATTCATATTCTGAGGGACTTATGGTCCGTAAAAAACAACTGTCTCTTACCCCCTCTACTACTTGAAAGGTTTGATGATTCTGTAAATGCACCAGCGGTATATGAGACCATTTTATAGGGTAAGACGGAAAATACCCGCACCTAAAGGATGAGTTACGAGCTATGTGCTATGCATTTTACGTGTTGTGACTAAATGCTGATTTTACATATTTCTGATTTATTTATCTGTCAAAACTTTTAAGATGCGGAGTTTATCACCACGAGTGTATTCCACGCACTCACCCCTATTCTGTAATTAACGTTACAGGAGATGACGAGCATGTAGAGCTATAGAGAGAGATGGTGCCATATCCGGATATTTTCCTTTTGTTCTATTTTATATAATGATGAAACAATGTTTTAATTACCTCTCGTTTGTAAAAATTAATTTCATACTTTCGGTTGACGATGGATCCTGTAAAGTTTAAGTTATGCTGTTTAATGTTTTGAAATCGGTTGTATCCAATGTCTTATATGTAATCTTTCTGATCGTCTCATATCGCATTCTTCTTTAAAGTAAACGTCTTTTCCCCTTTCTTCTTGCACGCCCGCAAGAAAAACTTTGATAACTTTAAGTAAGAAAACGGGGTGTGACAGAATCAGTCTATAATTCATATATGAATTTATAGAAATGAATTTAGTTTTGTGAATAATGAGACTGCATATCATGAAATTAAACTTAGAAATCATTTCACGTGAGATTTTGTGATAATGCTTATGTATATTTTTAAAAATTTACTGTTTTCTTAATCTCTATTTGAATGTATCCTGAAAAGATTTTATATTTGCATAATGCAAATCACTTGTATTGAAAAAGGTACAAACTTGAATTAAAAAAAAGGTACCCACTTATAAAACAAAGATAAGTTCCAATATATGATTAGCCAAATTTAATTTGTATAACTGACCCTAATAGTGTTGGATTTTCTTATATTTGTTTGATTGAATTTAAGGGCATAGAAATAATAGATTATTTTTCCCAAGTACATTTTACATAACTTTTAACCCCTTAAATCACCCCAAAAATCTTTGTTTCTCCTAAGTACATAAACATTCAAATTATATTCTATTAACTACATGTTCTTTTATCATTTTTTTATTATTAATTTACATTCCATATATATCACCATGTCTGTTATATTCCCTTTTTTTCATCATTTACGTGATCATCGGATGATCACATAAAACATCAGTTTTCAAAATATCTTTCTTAATTAGTTTTTCCCTTTTTTACATTTCAATGAAATAATTCATTTTCCCCATTTGATTTCCATTTTTTCCCGATCAAATTCACGAACTACAAATTCAGACTGGTGTAATGGAGCGCGGCTGCATTTTAATGGTGAATTTCAAAGAAGAGACTCTTGTTCTGAATGTTGTTCCAGGTTTTTTTTTTACCAATTTAATTGAAGCTTTTTGTAATAATTGGAGTAATGTTAATTGTGGTGACGTTGCCTTTCAATATTCTATTGAAGGTCACCATAAATGTTGTTTAAAAATGACTTAGATTTGAGAAATATGTTGTTGGTGGGTGAGATGCTCGGTTTGAGGATGATTAATGCGAATGTAGCAGAGGTTCATATAAATACTTACTCTGGTTCACAATCTATAACACGTGAACCGTGAGTTGTTCATGAGCTTCGTAGAGAAGATTTGTTCATCTCTAGTTTAACTAATCATAATAATGATCATTTGACTACATTAAGTCAGCACGCTGATCGTGAATCAAATCTTATTGGTTTTGATAATTGTTCGTTGCCGAAGAAAAAAGTCATGTTGTCTGATTCATGGTCGTCTCTTATTAGGGGTGTTGGTCAGAAGTTTTTTGGAGGCGTGACCGAGTATAGATCGTATTTAGTCAAATACACTACTAAGTTAGGTTTTGAATTTAAGTACACGAGAAACGACGGGAGGTGAGTGAATATTGTCTGCTCGAATAAGTTCAAGGAGGGTTGTGGATGGTTCATCAATGGAGCTGTGTCAATGGCTGATGAATGCTTCTATATAAATAAGTGGAATAATTTCCACACCTGCTGTGTATCCTTATTGAAGAACAAGACCAAGAGGATTGGTTGCCATGTGTTGTCTGAAATTGTTCTTGATAATGTTTGAATCAGGCCAACGTTTTCTCCGGGAGATTTGAAAGACTTACTGCTCAATTCTTATGGCATGAAAATTAATTATAGTGTCGCATGGAGAAGTGTGGAGAAATCTCGGGATTCGATATTTGGGAACTATAGTGAATCTTTTCAAGAATTGTCATGGTACCTAGAAGCGATTAGAAGGACCAATCCAGGTAGCCATGCGGATATCGAAGTTTTGCCCGATAATGATGAATTTTATAGATTTTTTGTTTCATTTGGAGCATGTATCGAAGGATTTAAGTTTTGTCGCCCAATGCTATTTATAGATGGAATGTTTCTGAAATCCAGAGTAAAATTAACTCTTTTGGCTGCCACCAGAAAGGATGGTAACAATGGTATAGCTTTATTTATTGTCATTTATTTATTTATCTTTTTTTTTTGCATTCTCTGATATGGAATTTCCATTTTTTCTCTACACTGGATGACCATGCATTGTGTAACCGATTTGTACTTCCCTTTTGTAGCCAGTACATGTTGTTTATTTAAGTATAATGACTGAACCGGATCATGCTCATTGGTGTGCCGGGTTAAGATTTTTTATGTTATCATTTTCTTTTCATAATTTCACAAGCTGAACCGGCTCATGCTTACTGGTGTGCCGGATCATGTTTTAATGTTGTCATTTTTTACCTAATTTCACAAGCTGAACCGGGAGGAAATTGATGTATGTACTTTCATTACTTTTTTGTTTTTTTGTTATTTTTTTAATCTAATGGTGACATAGTTACTAATCTCTTTGTTTTGTTTTTTATGATATTTTTCCTTCTTGCAGGACTTTTCCCTTTATCATTCGTAGTTGTAACCATTGAAAATCATGATAATTGACATTGGTTCCTTACTCGACTTCATGGAGTTTTGGATCATGAAGTAATTTTTGTTTCCGATCGTAATGTTGGTTTGATGGAGGTGTTGCCAAAGGTCATAAAGCAAAGCATTTATTTTGCTTGCAACATTTGAAATGGAATCTTTTAGATAGGCTTGGAACTAAAAGATTTTCTCCGGAACGGCGTGATGGATTGTCTTTTTTGCTGTCAAAGTGTGCAAGGGCACCAATTGTTAGGTTATTTAATGAAAATTTTGAAATCTTAAAAGGTGAGGGTGGGCCTATTGTTCGTTAGTTTTTGCAGGAAATCCCCCCTAAGAGATGTGCATTATCTCACTCACCGGTTACTAGATATGGTGAGATGACTTCAAGTGCTGTTGAGTCATTCAACAAGGCCATTAAAGGAGCTCGTGGGCTGCCAATTACTCATATGGTTGATTCAATTCACATAATGTTCATGGATTGGTTCGTGATACGTAGGAGTAAAGCGGAGAAGTGGAATTCTCTTTTGGCTGAGGAGTATGTAGATATATGAGAGAAACTTTTGCCAGTTGGTGCTCGTTGGGATGTGAAGAGTTGCGTGGCGGGTGGGATGCTTTTTGAAGTGTTTTCTAAGCTATCTGTTCAAGTTGATTTGGGGAGGCAGATATGCTCTTACCATCAGTGGCAGATGGATGGGTTTCCATGTGCTCATGTTGTCGCTATTCTTCAGAGGTCTCTCAATCTCGGTGTTGATAATGTCGTTTACTCATAATTCCAAGTTAGTACATACCGTCGCTGTTATGATGGTGCAATATTACATATCCCGACCACTAAAGGATTTGAGGTTTTGACTATAGCGCCACGGATCAAAATGAGCATAATTGATTAATTAAATATTCAAACCTATAATTTAATAATTATGTGCGTATGTTTTGACTGTTTAATTAATTACGTGCGTTTCAGATACGTGTTTAATACATGTTTTAGATCGATAATTTTCTTGGACATATTATATAGAGTATTTTTATACCACGCGATGCGTATTTGAAAAACGAGAAGATAGAGACGAACTAGAGGTCAATCGGAGTTACGTAGCTCAAGTAATGAAGAAAACAGTGAAAACGAAGAATACGATGTATACGAGACGTATACGAAGAGTATAATATACGAGATATTTTGGATGAATAGTGTTTTCCGAATTCTATAAATAGAAGGCTCAGTCAGTTCATTTTTCACCATTTTTTCGAACGAGCCGAAAATGAGTAAGTCTCTCTCTTCTCTCCCTCATTCTCTCTCCTCTATTTTCTGCCTCTGGCGCGCATCCGCCGGAGCCGCACGCCGGTGGCCGGAAAATCTGACATTGTTGGTTTCGGCCAAATTTGACACACGACGTTCGTCTCGATGAGACGATTCTAGAATAGGTCTCGGAATTCAATTCCGATTTCTCGTTCGCTGGAAAACGGCGAAAAACAGTCGCAAACCCTAACCCTCACCACCCTTTCTCTCTCCTCTGTTTCCCTCTCTCCTCTTCCTCTCGCCGGAGCAGTTGCCGGAGAATCTGTTGGTGGTGTAGTGGTGATGCCGGGGTGGTGGCACCGCCGTGGGTGGCGGCGCTGGGCCGGAACAGTGTGTATATATATTGTTTTCATGCATGTGTGTGTCTTGTGTGGTGTATGAGTGTGTGTGTGGATGTGCATGCTGTTGGAGGCGGCGCCGCCGTGGGGGAAGGAACGGCCGGCGACGGGAGGTCGCCGGCGAGGTGGAGGAGGAGGCAGCCGGCGGCTGGTGGCCGCCGGCCAAGCTTGGCAGTAGGGTGTATGTGTGTTTACACCTTGCGATGTGTGTGTGTGTGCTCCTGTGTATGTGTTTTTACGGCGGCTGGAGGTGGCCGGCGACTGGGGGTCGCCGGCTAGGGTCACGGCGAGTGGTGGTGGTTGCTGGCGGCAGGTGGTCGCCGGCGAAGGAAAGGAGTCAGTGTGTGTGTATATGTGTGTATGCGTGAGTGTGTGTGGGTGAGGGGTTGTAGATATAGGCTGTGTGTGTGTTTGGTTGGTCGGGAAAGATTGCCGGCGACGAGGGGTCGCCGGCGGAGGTGTTGGGTGTGGTCGCCGGCGACGGGAAGTCGCCGGCCGGAGTTTTGAAGTTTGGGTTTAAGTTCGGAAAAACTGAGCATCGAAGGATTTTGCGGTGAGATTTCGGGCACTATTTACCACCGGAATCCGGCGAGGGATGGCCGGAGGTGGTAGCCGGCGATGCGAGGTTTCCGATGAACTTGACGGCGGCAGCGGAGGGCGGCGCTACCGTGCTGGGTGGTGCCGGGAAGGTGGCGCTTCGGTCAGCCACGGCGTCGGCGACTTGGGAAGGTACTGGCCGAGAAAACTAGGCTAGCTTGATCGAGCCATGCATGGCTGTCGAGTTTTCTCAGCAGCCGTCGAGACGCCGCCGAGACCTGCCGAGAGCTGCCGAGCCACGCTGCCGAGGATGCCGAG
This sequence comes from Scutellaria galericulata, assembly GCA_946896805.1. Lineage (NCBI taxonomy): Eukaryota > Viridiplantae > Streptophyta > Magnoliopsida > Lamiales > Lamiaceae > Scutellaria > Scutellaria galericulata. The sequence continues at coordinate 7,317,918 of OX335798.1, read as the reverse complement.
TGCTGCCGAGACCGTCGGGTGCCGCGCGCGCCCGTCGCGAGCCAACGCGCACGCGACGCCGTGTTTTTTATCCGAACCCCGTTTCATCCGTCGTTCGTCTTTTTCGAGTCGTCACCGACGAGACGTCGTTGACCCGGGTCCGTGGCCCAGTCAAAGTCAACCCTTTGACCAAAATTACCATTTTACCCCTAAACTTAAAATGCTCCGTTTGAGCTTGTTTTAACTCCGTTTGAGCTCATTCTTTCTGCGTTGCGATCCTTATTTCATTTCCTCTCATCTCAGCCCTTTGGGTTGAACTTTCAGCCTTGTCTCCAAAATTTCAATCTTTAGATCGTTCAAGCCGTCGCGTCGTTAACGAACGTTTTTCTGTTGGAACCCTTTAAGCTTTATTTATATTGTATTTAAGATCTAAGAAACACCGTAAATGTGTAGGCTACTTGTTGGACTAAGCTTTGAGGTGTTGGGTTATCAGACTTACTGTTCTAGCTACTCACGTGGTAACCACCGAACGAGGTGGGGGTAAACTCTAAATCCAAATCTTTATATTTCAATTGACGTATGCATGTAAACTGGATATTATTAGAATGCTATTGATTGATATGACTTGGTCGAGGTTTATGTGTCTTAGGTTATGTGCTGTGATTATATGATGTGTTCGGTGGGGGTAACTTCTAAACCCTAATCTTTATATTTCCATTAACGAACGCTATGAATCGTGAACTTATGTGCTTGAGATAAATGTTGTGATTATATGTTGATCTGTGGGGGTAACTTCTAAACCCTAATCTTTATATTTCCATTAACGAACGCTATGAATTGTGAACTTATGTGCTTGAGATAAATGTTGTGATTATATGTTGATCTGTGGGGGTAACTTCTAAACTCAATGTGTTTACTGTTTTCCCTATTTGATATATGAAATGTTGAATCTTATTGTTGAACCCTATTTACTGTGAATGTTGTGTGCGTATTGTTTTATTGTGGGGAAGGGACAGGGTGGTCCGTAAGTACACCGTTAGAGATGGACAGGGTGGTCCGTGAATACACTGATAGGTAGGGACTGTGTGGTCCGTGAATACACCGCTAGGAAGGGACTGGGTGGTCCGTGAATACACCGATAGGCAGGGACTGGGTGGTCCGTGAATACACCGCTAGGAAGGGACTGGGTGGTCCGTGAATACACCGCTACCTGAGAATGGGCTGGGAAATGGCTAGGTCGTTCGTTAGGGAAACGATTACATGTCATGCCTTATATGTGATGTGTTTATTTACCGAACATATATATATGATTGATTTGTGTATCTGCTTAATAATATTAAAACTTGGAGATTATATCCACGAGTGTATTCAACGCACTCACCCCCCACCTGTACTCACACTACAGGAGAAGACGATAACCTTGACGCGTAGAGAGAGGGGTGCCCTATTAGCTGTGACCATCTTCTGGTTTTGTCTTTTAAAGATATGTTGTTCATTTGTAAAAGAAAACTGTATTTCTCCATCTTTGTAAAAGATCCTGATGTTTTTCCGCTGCGTATGGTTTCAAACATTCTTTTATCGGTTGTATCCGATGTTTTAATTGTACCGCTTCTTATCCTCTCTTATTTCTTTCTATTTTATATCATGTACGCCTATTTCCCCTTTCTCTCTTAACGCCCAAAGAAGAAAAACTCTGATATTTTGACCGAAAGATTTTGGGGCGTTACATTGACAATGGGCAACAATCAGCGTATTGTGCCACCAACAATGAAGAGGTTTCCTAGGAGACCAAAGAAGCAGAGAATCAAATTGAACGGAGAAGAATTACGCTTGATTATGTGTGGTCGTTATCATAAGTTAGGCCATCACAACAGGAGGAGTTGCAGGGAAGCTGTTAGTGGTGGAGATATTCATTGATTAGATTTTTTATTATTGTTTCATATTTCTTAGATATTTGTTTTCAAGGTTTAAGTACCATTTGTTTACGAACTTTTTTTTTCTATCACATGTTGTAACCATCTTTTAGTTTAACTGTGTCTGTTGTTTCACATTGTATTTTATTTTGTTATGAATTTTTCTCTCCAAAATATAGCTAATGCAATGAACCGTTGATGTCTACTTTATGTACCATGTTTATTATATATTTTTTACACTTTTTGTGGTGTGGTCGCAGACTCAATTTTTTGGAAGTGTACCGGCCGCTTCTTTATAGTGTATCAGATATTATTCTATAATGAACCGGAGTACCCCTTAATTTACTATTACATCCAAATTTGGGAACCGACACAACGTTTTTCATGAGCTGGATGATCTGAGCAATTAAATTTTTCTCACACAAGCCATCCAATATCAACAAATTACTAGGTATAAAATTTTAAGCAAAAAGGAAAAATCATCAACCAAAATCACATTTAATCTAATTTAAATGAAAGCAATTCACATATCTAAATCTAAATGAAAGCAATTCACAGAATACAAGTGTTTTCATAATACTATTCAATCCCAATGACCACAAGTGTTTTCAAAATACTATTTGTAAGGTAATTATCATATGAAAGTTTCCATCTAAACGGTTGCTCTATCTTGGAGTATCCATTTTATCATCTTGGCCCTATACGCATTTGCCTCTTTATTTGCTATGACACACGGTGTTAGCTTGCTCATAATGAATGTCTTAATTTCACACTTAAAATCCATCTGACTGACTGGTGTGCCAAAATTCCATAAGTTAGCTTCAAGGTTCTTTTTTATTTCGTGCTCCACAAATTCCACCTATTACAATTCAGTGAATATATTTTACGATACTTGTATTCAGTATGTTTATATATGCAAATATATATATATATATTGAAGTATTGTAGTATTGTACCAAAATTTTGGCACGTTCAAGGTGCATATCCTTATTTCCTTTTGGAGGTCTCGCAAAGTTGAAAAAAGTCCACTTTCTATCCTTTTGTTCATATACGAGTAGCGTCTAATGGTCAAGTTTCCCTTTCAAGGTGTCTTCTTCACCACTTGTGTTTATTGGAAATAATAAGAATTCGAAATGCAATGCTTCGTCCAACTTTTCCTTGATCTCTATTACTTGTAATGTTGCAAATTCAGGGACAATAGTATGTCGTGCAACATAACTCTATTTCATGTTATAAATTGCTGGTTATCTAAAATGTATTTGTTATTTGTACTGTAATCTTAAACTAAAAATAGATAAATCACTGTTTTACCCAGCTCTAGCTATGAAACACGGTTGCTTTTTGTTTTTTCTTTTATGCTTCAGCATTCCTTTGAACTACTTCTACCCATGCATTGATATGCTGCAAGTGGATATAACTTTATCATTATAATTGACAACACACCCTTGATTTTTGCAAAATATTGAAAAAACACCAATCAAACATACTTGGCATTCCAATCCATGATTTTCTAAAATAAGCTTTGCATCACTTAAAATTAGCCTCTTATAGGTATCCATGCATTTCCACATTGGTGTGCTGTTGTTATAAAGAATAAATTCTTTTCAGCAAAAAGTTATTGTAATGAACCGGATTAATTATTTTCATGAACCGGACCAATTATTTTCATAAACGGAATTCAATATAGTATTGAACCGGATCACTAATTGTCATGAACCGCATTCGAAATTGATTTTATAAACACAAAATGAAAGGATAATTAAAGACACTATTTAAGTGATGAGTTCAAGGAACTTACTCATATCCATTTTTATCAAAAAGTATCTGTAGCTTTGATTTGTAGACGGTTTCCAACAACTTCACTGGCTCCTTTGAGGTCGCTAATTGAAATCTTCGATGACTACTACAATTTGTTTTTTTACTTCTTTGTAGGTGGATCAATCGAGTCGCACGGTTCACTGTGCTTTCTTCCTATTCTAGCTCTTACTCTTTGCGTAACAGTACTTGATGGTTCTACAAGGTTCTGATCTTTTCCATCTTTTCTATTTCCTTCTCCTTGTATATTTTTATCAGGAGAATCAATGGTAGCCTTCATGTTTCTAATTTCATTTTCTAACCTGGCGTTGTCATTCCTCAACTCTCCATTTGCCATTTGCAAGTGACAATTGTCCTCTTCAGCTTGATCTATTATCTTTTGAAGGGATTTAATTTCAGCAATTCTCATGGCCACTTGATTAAGAAGTTCAGAATTTGTTGATTCAACTACTTGCGTCATAGTTGGTTGTGTATTTTCCTTTTCTTCATCAAGTTCTTTGTGCAGCCTCTTTATTTCACTTTTAGCTTCAATCTATTTGTGGATTAATTTTTCATTTTATGATTCCAGCCAAGATGCTCTTTGTTGCTATCTGTGTTTTCCTCTGTAAGTTAAGTTATTCGAAGTTTCTACTCCTCCCATGTGTCAATTAAGGTTGATTCCAATACTATAGACATTAGTGTTGTCGCCAGCATTTCCATTGGATCATGAAACCCTTGAGTCAGATTGTTGCACGTTTCATCGTCTAGGTCGATGCCGATATCAACAAGGGGGCTTGATTCTGGATCAGAGTTTTCATTTGGATTCAGTCTATGTGGCCATAGCTCTTTGATAAAATCATTGGCTTTCATGAACTGTGAAACAGTATCCAAGCCCCCTGCCTCTTCATTATCAGCCTGGTTCTCACAAATGTCCCCCGATGATTGCATGCCCTTAACTTGTTCATCCACAGTGCTCATTAGTATAATGTTGTTGGCTGCTTGTGCACTATCACTCGATATGGCTTCCATTTGTTGGTTTGTAAGGAGTGGAGGTTGCAATGATTGTCCATGTGCCCATGATCTATTAACAACCTCTTTTCATCTTCAGTGGTATTAAGAAATTTCACGACGTCCTGCACCAATATTTCAAAGCATGTTAACTATTAACACCTCACTGTTTTCTCCTGTACCGGCTGCTCAATTTCTATGAACCGAAAAGCAAAGATATATCAACGAACTAGATTTTACAACAAAACAAACTCACATCATTTTTCCAGATATACGAGTGTTATTACAACAAAAAGGAACATAAAGATATGAATGTCAAAGCACTGGAATAATATACTCACATTTCTAATATCCATTTCCTTCAAGTCACCACCTTGAATTTTTGTATATAGTTGCCACAAATCCCACTTTAGAAATCAAGGGAAGGTGTGGTTGGTAGATGGATCCTCTTACATAAAATATACTACAATTTTAAAAAATTCAATATTTATTTATGTTGCGTTTATAATATAAAAGTCATGCCATTGTAATGGACCAAAGAGGTACGTACCGGGAGCAGTAGTAAGCATCTATCAGCATTTCCATCCTTGTTGTGTCCGAACTGTCTGGCTGAAGATTCAATATATGTCCACACCAGTCGTATGAGCAAATATTTTCAAAGTCATCAACATGGGATGTATATGCCCATGGAATATATGTGTTTTTAGTTGTAATGAAAATTCCTAACAATAGATGCAATGTCACCATCTTAGCTACGTTTCTCACATCCTCAAATCTTATGCTTTTTACCTTTTCGAGAAGCTTGGTATATATATATTGTTTTCCCAACCGAAAATCCTTTCTCACTTCTGCGGTTGCTCTATCTGAAAAACACTGGTGCAGGAATTCTGTCTCCTGAAAATTAATTTTTTCAATCACAATTTCCTTATCGCCTCTCCTAACACCAAAAATCAGTCGGACATCATCCTTATTAGGCTTTATTAGTGCTATACCAAATATGAAATCCTTGTGTGTCTTGTTGTAGCACTTGACAATCTCTCTTATTTCATCGTCGCTCTTTTTGCAATTGTCCGGGACTATTTTTCCATTGAAGATTGTTTGTAAGAACAACCAAAATGATGTTTTTTGGAGCTCAAGTTTGTGATCCTCTCGGAGCTCTAATGATGTGATATCCATCTCCACCAATTGTATATTACACCTGTAGGGTATTTTAGTTTGTGCCCCCTACCTGCCACATGAAAATTGCATCTGTACTTTTGTTTAAAATTTTCATGAAACATAAATACACATTTATGGAACCGTAGGAAGCATAATATTTTTTGTTCAAAGCATGATTTGCACAATGAATCGGAAGTAAATAAATAATGAGCTAGTAAATAATTAGAGAACTGGCAACACAGATATATGGATTCAGTCCAAGCACACTATATTTTGTTCAAAAAAACATGAAGTGCACACTGCACCGGTAGTAAACGATTGATGTGCCGACTACATTGTGCAAATTATAAAATTGTTCTAGTAATTACATTAACAAATAACCCCAAAGCATGATTTATACAATGAACCGGATTTAAACAGGTGATGAGCCATGAATACATATATATTGAACCGGGAAAACCAATATTTTTTATGTTCAAAGCATGATTTACACAATGAACCGGAAGTAAATAATTAATGAGCCGGTACAATTACATGGTCAAATATTCCACAAAATTACCAGAACCTGCATTTAGATTATACGACGAATTAATATGCATCATTTAAGCAAATTACTCATCTTTCACCAACAACACCACATTCAGATTGTAAGGCCCACAAATTTTCCTATTTCTAATCATCATATAATCATTCAAAATTCAAAACAACAAATTCTAAAAAAGCAAATGAACACCAAACCCATTTCTAAACCGGCTATGGATTCTTAGTGTACCGTAATGACTATTATGCCACAACAATGAATTAACACTAATGTGAGACCCGAGCCCCTCGTGATTCATTGGCGAATATAGTTCATGCATCCATGCATTCTATGAATTGTGTGTTGTTTATTATGTGATATTTGAGTTTACATTGATATCATAGAGTGCATTTACTTTATTTATTTATTTATTTAAATTTGTTAAATTTCATGTTATTTATGTGTTACTTGTGAGCTTGCATGATTATATTTTCTTTTAAATATTGAATTATTTATATGCTTTTACATAACTCCTGTTGAGAAAACTCTATCATAATTGGTTGAGTCTAGTGATATTCAAGTGCACAATATGAATTAATTAATTATTGATGGTGTAAGTTATAGAAAGGAAATTAATTAATAAAAATAAATGAATAAATAATAATTGAATTGGTTATGGATATATATATATATATAAGTGCACAACATAATATATATATATATATGTACTTGCAAGTATTGACAGTGTGTATGTGCATATTTTATAAAGTTGACTAATATTATATATATATAGATAAGTAGCAAATGTATATATATTGGTGTGTACGCATATATGGATATATATATATATATATATGTGGGTCATTAGTAGTTTATGTATATTTAATTGCATATTATAATAACAATGTTAGTATAGGTGTGTGATACGTGTTATCACGGAAACTTGCCACCATTTGATACATAAACAATAATTTAATAATAATTAGAGTGTTAAAATAAAAAGGAGAGAAAAAGAATGATACAAAGAAGAAAATTAGGGGAGACGGGGAATTAGAAAAAAAAAGAGAAGAAAAAAAAGGGAAAATAGAAGAGAAGACTGAGAGGTAAATTAGGAGGTTACACACTTAAAATCCTCAGCAATTCAGGTTAGTAGAAATTCATTTGCAACTACAATGTACGGATATAGCATTTCATGATATATATATATATATATATATAAGTATATATTGATTAAGTGATATCATGTTATTTTACATATCCTTGAGAATTGACGTGTTTGAGTGATGTTATGTGAAATGATATTACGTGATTTCATGTATCCTTGAGAATTAAAGTGGTTGCATAATGTTATGGGAAAATGTATGTGATGTGTTACGAATGTTAATCACGAGCATCAACACGTGCATATGTAAATGATGAAAGTTATTGCATTCTGCATACAAGACATGATTTCAAGATGAAAAAGATTTTATTGGCCACTACTAGTGCATTGAGTGTTCAGTGTGTAAAATACACTCAATATACATGATCGTAAGCACGTTTATCGTGTTATCGTGGTAAAAAATGAATCATAACTGCAAAAATATTGGTTGTTATAGGTACAAGAGGAGAAAACGGTATGATGGAGAAAAAGAGTGCGAAAAAAGGAAGAAAATGGAAGAAAAAGGGTCAGTACCACGGTACCCGAAATGGAGAGCCAAAGCACTAATTTCTACACCTCAGTACTGCGGTACCCAGATCTTAGTACCGCGGTACTCGTATCGCATGTTGTTAGAAAATACGATTTTTGTGCTTCCAACGAATTTAGGACTCCTCTTCCTTTTGGTATCTGTATTAAACCATGTCAAGACCTAGAGAAACAGACCTTTTACCCCATGAGAGAACCAAGATGATCTAGCGAAGAAGCGAAGATTAACATCAATTCAAGCAGAGTTTATTTTCCTTCGTTTCTTTATGAACTTCTCAGTTTTTTTATGACAATGAGTAGCTAGAGTTTTCCTTTCTAGGGTTTTATTCGAACCCTATATGTTGAATTATGAAACCCTTATTTCGATTTTAAAGCGAGTTTGATTTATGATTCTTTCTTCTACTTGTTGTTCATTAAGTGCATGAATTTGGCCAATTTGTGTATCTTTATATTATTGTCAAATTTATATCGGAAGATTGGGTTGATAATTAGAATTGTGGTAGAAGATCCTTCGAGTTAATTGAACAAGATAATGTTTAATTGCATGTGAAATCGTAGGAATATAGATTTCACCTTAGGAAGCCATATTTGAGATTTATGCTTAATGCTTTGTTATGAATTTAATTGCGTAGGAATACAGTAAATTGTTCATAGCATTAGATTCATACATCACGTGGAAATGGGGTATGATTATGTTGGTCCCAAGTGGTCAGAGGTTCAGATGGGGGTTGAATGAACCTCTATCGATTTTTGAACTTTTTAAAACTTTGGTGAACAGGTTACTGATTCAAGGAGGAATGCAGTAACCTGACTCGATTTAGAAACCTGGCAGAATGCTGATTCAGGTTCTTGACTCGGTATCACTCGGAAAATACTCGATATAGTTTATGTTTTGGAAAACGTTTTCTTTCGTAAGTATGTTGTTTGATAAAGGGTTTTAGCAGAATGCTTATGATGTATGTAGCAAGAATATTAATGCAAAGCATAAAGACAAAAACAAGTAAACACTGATAGCTTATAGTGGTTTGAAGGTGGTGTAATCTTTCTACGTCCACTATATTACTTTTCCATTTTGAATTTGAGCTCTGATCTCCAAAGATCTTCTCTGTGGCCGCATTAAATGCATCTAAGCTGCTCCTGACATGAGCATTTAATGCGTCTGACATCTCTGTCCTTTATGCAATGGGTAGCTACTCTAGTTGATAAATAACTTTGCTCTCCCTAGAGTTGCATGGTCTTCCTCGTGCTGCATGGATGAGAGTAGCACTTATCTTTTTGCAAAAGATCCGTTGGCTACTTTCTGATCTCAGCAAGCTGCTATAGCTCTTAGCGTGTTGCTTCCTCCAGCTTTCTACATACTTCAGCTTGCTACTTTCTGCATCCAGCATCCAGCATGCTGCTTCCTGCTTCTAGCATCCTGCTTGCTGCTTCCTTCATCTTGCTGCTCTTAGAAGATATCTTCCTATTTCTTCTAAGGTTGATTTTCCTTAACTTGGAAAACCATTACATGATCTCTTATAGATGAAGAACTAAAGATCACGTATACAGTATGGAAACTAGGTACTGATACCCTAAGAAAACTGTGTTTGTCTTATTACGCATACTGTTTTGTCTCATCAAAATAACTACTGAAATATCCCAACAAATTATATAAGCATCTCAGGTTAGGAATCAGGAATTGAATCTTGCATGAGAAAAGAATAAAGGGGAGTTAAAACACACATGGGGAGATAAAATCCTAGGTTTGTTTATTTTGATAAATCTTCGTTCAATTCTTCTTTGTGTAATTGCATTTACTATTTTCTTGTTTTTCGTAGTGTAAACAATCAACTCTCAAAAATTGGATTCACTGGATATGATCATAAGTTGTAAGAATCTAGTACTTAAGAATAGATAGTTAGTATTTTCCCTACGGGTTCGATATCTGGACTTTTCAGTCCACTATATTACTTGTCACGATACGTGCACTTGCGTAGTGTTTGTTTTTGCACAACACCGTGACATGTAATCATGCTTACGGTATATTATATGGGTAGCCGGGGACATGTGAGACATGGATATAACTTGATTCATTCGGCCGTGGGCTTGTGAGACATGGATATGGCTACCATTACTATATGTTTAGTCGGGGACATGTGAGATATGGTTATGGCTTGATTCGTTCAGCCGGAGGCCTGTGAGACATGAATATGGCTATAATGATGAATGATGTTATATTGAGCTCTATATGGTGCCTAGTAGTGAGGTGGTCAAGGGGCCCAATAAAGGAAAATGATTTTATAAATAAATATTTTCATTCATTAGCATACATCATTGACATCATTTCATATCATTAATGGTATGTGCATAATTTCTGCTTACTGAGCTTATTAGCTCATATAGTTCATGATTATAGGTGAACCTGCTGATGTATAAGCTCATGGACTTACTGACTGTGTTGTTGAGTTCCTACGGGTTCGGAGATGGTGTACATGGATGACGACCTGTTGGGCTACGCTATGAGCTTATTTTGCTTTAAACAATGTTTTGATGAAGAACAATGTTTTTCCAATGTTTGGGGATGCTATAGATCCCACTGATGCCGAAGACTGGCTAAGAACTATAGAGAACATGTTTCAATATATTAGAGTTCCAGATGAGGAAAGAGTAGTGTGTGCATCTTTCATGTTGTGTGGAAGCGCAAGATACTGGTGGGACATGATAAAGAATATTGAGAATGTTGTAACCATGGGTTGGGATAGATTTAAGGAGCTTTTTAGGAACAAGTATTTTACAGCTCTTGTTCGTATAATGAAGATGAATGAATTTATACAGATAAAGCAGAGAGGTATGACTGTTTCAGATTATATCTGTAAATTTGAACAGTTATTAAGGTTTGCCGAGCATATGGTTAGTACAGAAGTACTGAACGAAGAAAGATTTCTCGAAGGCCTAAGACCCGAGATTTATAGGGATGTGAGTATCTCAGGAATTCAAGAGGCCACTTATTCACAAATTACTGAGAGGGCACAAGTTACAGAACAAGCCGAACAACGAATAAGACATGCACAGGAGATGCGACGTCAATTCACACAGATAGAGACAACGTTGGGTTGGAAATGAAAAGAAGGGTCAGCCTTAATTTCAGAACCCAAAACCCAACTTTCAACCTAAACAAGGAGAGGGTCAAGAAGATCCAAATAAACGCATCAGGGTTGAGCAGGATAAAGTTCCAATACCAGTACCTCTGTGTCGCACTTGTGGGAAACCACATAAAGGGGCTTGTCTGTCAGGTATGAGAGCATGCTTTACTTGTGGTTAAGAGAGACATTTTACCAGGATGTGCCTGAATAAGCCAAGGTCGAGGACACAAGATAGAGTTCCTACCAGAGTTTTTACCATGACTAGAGAAAATGCTGAAATGAATCCATCTGTGGTGACAGGTAAACTCTCTATCCTCGACACTTTAGCATTTGTATTATTTGATTCTAGAGCTACACATTCATTTGCATCCACTGGGTACATGAAAAGGTTAGATAGGATACCTGATACAACATAAGCTAGTTATAGTGTAGTAATTCCTTCTAAAGATCTAAAACAGACTAATCAGGTATTGAAAGCATGTGTTATTCCAATTGAAGGTCGGGAATTATGTGCAGATTTGATTGTATTAGACATGAATGACTATGATATAATTTTGGGGCTGGATTGGTTGTCAAAATATTGTGCAACCATAGACTGCCAGAGAAAGGTAATCACATTTCAACCACCTGGAGAAGAACCTTTTTCCTTTATCGGAGTAAGAACAAACTTTAGAATTCCAGTAATATCAGCAATGAAAGCACAATGACTATTGGAAAGTGGTTGTGAGGGTTATCTGATAAGTGTAATGAATTTGAAAAAACGACAAGGTCCGACAGTCAGCGAAGTACCAGTAGTTCAAGAATATCCTGAAGTATTTCCAAATGATCTCCTAGGATTACCACCAAATCGTGAGATAGAGTTTGTTATTGAACTACTTCCAAGAATTGCACCACTATCTAAATCTCCTTACAGAATGGCACTGGTGCAGTTGAAAGAGCTGAAAATACAATTGCAAGATTTCTAGACAAAGGATTCATTAGACCTAGTTTTCACTATGGGATGCCCAGTTTCATGGATTTAATGAATCGGATATTCAGTGACTTCCTGGATAAGTTTGTGATTGTTTTCATTGACGATATCCTTATTTACTCCAAGACTAAAGAAGAGCATGTCATGCATTTGAGAAAAGTGTTATAAATTTTAAAGGGGAAACAATTGTATGCTAAGTTCAAGAAATGCAAGTTTTGGTTATACCAAATGGTGTTTCTTGGCCATGTTGTGTCTAGAGCAGGAATTTCAGTAGATCCAAGTAAAGTTGAAGCAATTATCAATTAGCCACAACCAACAAGTCCCACCGAGGTACGAAGTGTTTTTGGTTTAGCGGGATACTACCATAGATTTGTAGAAGGATTCTCCAAGATTGCTTCTCCATTGACACTGTTGACAAGGAAGAGTGTAACCGTCAAGTGGATAGAGTTTTGTGAATGAAGTTTTCAAGAATTGAAGAAGCGACTGACATCAGTTCCTATCTTAACGATCCCAACGAGAACTGTAGGCTTCAAAGTATACAGTGATGCTTCGAAGAATAGTCTTGGTTGTGTGCTGATGTAAAATGGTAAGGTGATTGCATATGCATCCCGACATCTGAAAGAATATGAGAAGAACTACCCTACCCATGATTTAGAGCTTGCGGCAGTGGTATTTGTACTGAAAATTTGGAGATATTACTTGTATGGGGAACATTGCGAGATCTACACTGATCATAAGAGCTTGAAATATATTTTTACCCAAAAAGAGTTGAATATAAGGCAACGGAGATGGCTAGAACTTGTGAAAGATTACGATTGTGTTATCAATTATCACCCAGACAAAGCTAATGTGGTGGCAGACGCATTAAGCCGAAAATCAGTAGAAAGACTAGTAGCCATGACCTTAATTCAGAAACCCGAGCTGCTTGACCTGTGTAGAATGAATGTGGAAATTGTTGATCACGAGCTAGTGGCAGCAAAACTTGCAGCACTAACCCTCAAACCTACTTTGATGGATAGAATTTATCAAGGGCAACAAATTGATGAATATTTTGCTAAAGCGAAGAGAGACATCATTTCGGGAGAACCATCTGACTTTCAGTTAATGAAGAATGATGTACTTCAATATAGAAATAGATTATATGTGCCTAATGTGGATAAGATTAGTGAAAATGTGATGACAGAGACACATTCGGCACCAGGAGCTACTAAAATGTATAGAGATTTGAAACAATATTATTGGTCGCCAAGTATGAAAAGAGATATCGCCAAGTATGTGGAACAATGTTTAACTTATCAACAGATAAAAACAGAACATCAAAGACCAGCAGGAACTTTGCAACCCTTACTTATCCCGGAATGGAAGTGGGAGAGAATTACTAAGATTTTGTAATAGGATTGCCAAAAACAGTTAAGGGTCATGATGCTATTTGGGTTATTGTGGATCGGTTGACTGAATCTGCCCACTTTCTTCCTATTTGCTCTACTTATTCTATGGATAGATACACTCAAATATACATACATGATATTGTCAGACTTCATGGTGTGCCACTATCTATTGTTTCTGATAGAGACTCGAGATTCTTATCCATGTTTTGGAAAAACTTACATAAAGCATTGGGAACTCAGCTATCCTTTAGTACAACGTATCACCCACAATCCGATGGACAATCAGAAAGAACAATACAAACTCTAGAGGATATGTTTCGAGCTTGTGTATTAGATTTCCAGGGTTAGTGGAGTAAATATTTGTCTTTGATTGAATTCTCGTACAACAACAGTTTTCAGTCCACAATCGGAATGGCTCCTTATGAAGCACTATATGGAAGAAAATGTCGATCTCCAGTGCATTGGGATGAGGTTGGTGAAAGAAAACTTTTAGGCCCCGACATGATTCGAGAGATGATAGAAATGGTAAAATAGATTCGGAAAAATATGAAAACTGCTCAGAGTCGACAGAAAAGCTATGCAGATAAAAGAAGAAGAGCACTGGAATTTTCAATGGGAGATAAAGTGTTCTTGAAAGTTTCTCCAATGAAATGAATAATGCGATTTGGCAAGAAAGTGAAGCTTAGTCCGAGGTACGTTAGCCCATTTCCTATCATAGAGAAAATTGGTGAAGTTGCCTATAAACTTGACCTGCCAGCATCAATGTCTCAAATCCACAATGTATTTCACATCTCAGTGCTAAGAAAATATGTGGCGAGCCCATCTCATGTTCTGAAGAGTGAACCAGCTAAAATAAAGACATATCTGAGTTATGAAGAAAGACTTGTAAAAAAATTTCTACGAGAGAAAAAAGAACTCACAAATAAGAAATCCAATTAATGGAAGAAGCCACTTGGTAAAAAGAGGACGATATGAGGTCTAGATATCCAGAACTTTTCAGGTAAATTAAATTTTGAGGACGAAATTTTTATGAGGGGAGGATGTGAGACCCGAGCCCCTCGTGACTCATTGACAAATATAGTTCATGCATCCATGCATTCTATGAATTGCGTGTTGTTTATTTTGTGACGTTTGAGTTTACATCGATATCATAGAGTGCGTATGCTCTATTTATTTATTTAAATTTGTTAAATTGCGTGTTATTTATGTGTTACTTATGAGCTTGCATGATTATATTTTCTTTTAAATATTGAATTATTTATATGCTTTTACATAACTGCTGTTGAGAAAACTCTATCACAAATGGTTGAGTCTAGTGATATTCAAGTGCACATATGAATTAATTAATTATTGATGGTATAAGTTATAGAAAGGAAATTAAATAATAAAAATAAATGAATAAATAATAATTGAAATTGAATTGGTTATGGAAATATATATAAGTGTAATATATATATATATATATATATATATATATATATATATACTTGCAAGTAATGACAGTGTGTATGTCCATATTTTATAAAGTTGACTAATATTATTATTATATATATATATAGATAAGTAGCAAATGTATATATATTGGTGTGCACGCATATATGAATATTTATATATATTATATATATATATGTGGGTCATTAGTAGTTTATGTAGATTTAATTGCATATTATAATAACAATGTTAGTATAGGTGTGTGATACGTGTTATCGCAGAAACTTGCTACCATTTGATAAAAAAACAATAATATAATAATAATTAGATTGTTAAAATAAAAAGGAGAGAAAAGGAACGATACAGAGAAGAAAAACAGGGGAGACGGGGAATTAGAAAAAAAAAAGAATAGAGAAGAAAAAAAAGGGGAAAATAGAAGAGAAGACTGAGAGGTAAATTAGGAGGTTACACACCCAAAATTATCGGCAATTCAGGTAAGTAGAAATTCATTTGCTACTACAATGTATGGACATAGTATTTCATGATATATATATATATATATAAGTATATATTGATTAAGTGATATCATGTTATTTTACATCTTGAGAATTGGCATGTTTGAGTGATGCTACGTGAAATGATATTACGTGATTTCATGTATCCTTGAGAATTAACGTGGTTGCATAATGGTATGGGGAAATGTATGTGATGTGTTACGAATGTTAATCATGAGCATCAACACGTGCATATGTAAATGATGAAAGTTATTGCATTCTGCATACAAGACATGGTTTCAAGATGAAAAGGATTTTATTGACCACTACTAGTACACCGAGGCATGTAATCATGCTTACGGTATATTATATGGGTAGCCGGGTACATGTGAGACATGGATATGGCTTGATTCGTTCGGCCGGGGGCCTGTGAGACATGGATATGACTATCATTACTATATGTTTAGCCGGGGACATGTGAGCCATGGTTATGACTTGATTCGTTCAGCCGGAGGCCTGTGAGACATGGATATGACTATAATGATGAATGATGCTATATTGAGCTCTATCCAGTGCCTAGTAGCGAGGTGGTCAAGGGGCCCAATGAAGGAAAATGATTTTGTAAAGAAATGTTTTCATTCATTAGCATGCATCATTGACATCATTTCATATCATTAATGTTATGTGCATAATTTCTGCTTACTGAGCTTATTAGCTCATATAGTTCATGCATTGTAGGTGAACCTGCTGATGTATAAGCTCATGGACTTACTGACTATGTTGTTGAGTTCCTACGGGTTCGGAGATGGTGTACATGGATGATGACCTGTTGGGCTACGTTATGAGCTTATTTTTCTTTAAACAATATTTTGGTGAAGAACATGGATTTCTATTTTATCTTCACTTTCTGTGGGGAATAAGTATGTAAAATATAGAAGTGAGTGTGGCTTGACTTTATGGTGCACGCTATGAAACATATTATAGTCTTACCGGGTTTTTATGTGCAAGAAAAGTTATTTATGTTATTATGATTTTAAAAAAAAGTCACTCACTTACAGGTCTTTTAATATGAAAATCTATTACATGTCTAACTATATTAGAAATGTGGTCGTGACAACTAAACCCATTTTGGAGTTTTGAAATTTTTATTTTAATTTCAAATTTTTTTGAAAATTTAATTGCAAAAACTGAAACCCTGTTGTTTCTTTACAAAATCGAGAATTCATCAAAATGCTATATCATAAGAAATTAACAAAATTCGAGTACTTAATTACCTTTCTTTTGTTTCTCCGGTTGTTGGATTTCATCTTCTCGTGTAGTTTTGCCCTTTCCGGCTCTAGGTTTTACCGATTTTGGTGCCATCGTTTCCAGCCTGATAATCTATGTGGCATCGAAATCACATGTAGCGGCTGAACTTAGAGAATTTTTGGAGAGTACGGTTCCATGCAATTCTTTAGGAGAAGTAATTTCATAGAATATGGTAAGATCATGAATTTTCTGGACCATGAAATCAGAGAGAGTTTTGTTTCCTTTTTTTCTGTATATAATATAGGCATTTATTATTTTGATTGGATAATATGTGAGTTATATAAGCAGCTGCTTTTATAAAGTTTGGTGGAGAGAGTACTATTTATTTTATGGTTTTATGGGGTTAAAAGATCTCTACTATGTATGGGCCCGTTATTATCCATAGAAATAAGCCCAAAAGTTAAGAAAAAAATTGTAAGTTATGGATCTTTAGAAAATAGTACTCCGGCCCAATACAAAAGGAATGAATGATGCCCTTAATAATTAAGAAAAAAGCTACTTTCAGAATAGTTTTTAATCAAATCCTTATACTTTTATTTACAAACATTACAAGAATATAATTTCTACTTATTTATACATGAAACCAATTAAAAGTTTTGAATTATAGGGAACTAATTAAAAGATTTTGAAAGTACCGGATCTAAATATACAATTTCCAGTTATTAATATAAAAGTTATAAGAGTTGTTGAGTTAGATAAAACATCATATAAAGAATTATTAAAAAATGGTGAAAATAAAATTGCAGGATGCAATTGTACTTTGGACGATGCATCCATGGGAAAGAGATGCTCGATTGTTGAAAGAGTCATTGTACAAGGGACCTCAATACAATGTACTCGTAGAAATTGCGTGTACAAGATCGTCGGACGAGCTATTGGGGGCCCGTAGAGCCTATCACTCCCTCTTTAGTCACTCCATCGAGGAAGATGTTGCAGTCCATGTTCATAGTCCTAATAAAAGGTCTGCATCAAAATCAATCCCGGCCGTATATATCTTTTTACTAGCTAGAATAAACAAATCAATATAAAGAAAATTAGATGAAGTATTTATGAATCTCATTGACTTAATATCGTTTTGGACAGCTTTTGGTGGCACTTTTGAGCTCTTACAGGTATGAAGGCCCAAAATTGAATGAAGAAATCGCGAAATTAGAGGCGAAGATCATTTCCGACACGTTAAAGGGAGGTTCTCCTATAGAAAATGACGAGGTTGTGAGGATTTTATCCACAAGGAGCAAGCTCTATGTCCAGGCTGTTTACAAACATTACAAGGAAATTACGGGTAATTACTTGGATGAGGTATGATATTTTATTTTCATTTTCTAAGTTATTACATTGAAAACCAATTTTATGAAGCAAAAAACTAACTTCTTTGTAACAAATCCAATCTATTTTGCCTTTTCTTTTGAAGGACTTTGATGGCCTCTTTCTTTTGAAAGAAACAGTCCAATGCTTGTGCACACCTCAAGCATACTTTAATAAGGTGAGATTTAATATTCACTCTGAATATAATGGAATATTCATTTTTGTTATTATTTTTTACAATTATTTTTGACATATAAAATATTAATTTTAGGTTTTAGAAGCGTCATTGAAATACAATGTGGATGAGATAAGCAAAGAAGCACTGAGTCGAATTATAGTGACGAGAGCGGATGAGGATATGAAGCAAATAAAAGAAAAATTCAATGAAAATTATGGCGTTGATCTTGGCAAAAAGATTGAAGAAGTAGCCAATGGAAATTATAGAGATTTCTTGCTCACTTTAATTGCAAGAGGAGATTAATTCGAGCTTTCAGTCCTTAAAAAGCATGTTTTTTGTCACATTTATATTGTGTTTCATAACATTTGGATGATTTAATTAAAATTGTTTATTTTCCGTGTGAGGTGAATAAAATGACGTGAAAATTGCTTTCTGAAAGTTTTATGGCTTGTCAATTATGTTTGTGATAGGGAATATTCTAGAGATAGTAATATCCCTAAATTAGATGTGAGCAAATAAATTTAAATCCCTTTTGATTTTATGTAAATACCTCTGTAGATTTGTTGTGATCCTATTTTCTTGAAAGTCTGTTGTACAATAATTATTAAGAGTGAAAATCATCTCACCAGTATTCACGGTGAACAAATTAAATGCTCTACATGGTATCAGCAAAAAAACATCGACAAACCTTTATCTTTTCTGGCTGTTGTTGTCCTTCTTGCCCTCTATTCTTCTTCTTCTTCAATCTCTCACCTCCGTCACTCTCATTACACTCATCCATATGATAATAATTAAGTTCACCTCCGCCAACTTTCTTCTTTGGAAATCACAAGTTGAACCCATGTTGCAGTGTGACAATTTATTGTCGTTTGTTGATGGATCTGTCGTCGAGCCACCATCTATGGTGAAGGATGTGAGAAGAAAAATGAATCATTGAACTTAACTTTTCTATTCACTTTACCTTAGCATTTATACAGTTTACATGATAAGGTTTACAAGATTTAAAATACATAAAAAGAGGAACAACCTCTGTTGCCGAACAAATATGAAGATAAAGATAAAAAACAAACTAACAAATGCTAAGATATTGGTAGATAAAGCTAACAGATACACTAACTAATGACCTAAAAATATGGGATAATTATGGCCTCATTTATCACGTCTAACACCCCCCCCCAACTTGCCAAGTAGTCGGCGATAAGCATCACCTCCAAGTGGCTTGGTAAAAAGGTCCGCCAGTTCCTCTGTAGAACATATATATGAAGGAGCAATAAGTCTTGTTTGAATTTTTTCTCGAACAAAATGACAGTAAATCTCAATATGTTTGGTCTGTTCATGGAATACAGGATTTTCAGCGATATGAATAACAACTTGACTATCAGAATGAATAACAATTGGTTGGGGATGTGCGAAACCAAGAATTGTCAAAATAGATTTTAACCATTGCAACTCAAAAGTAAGTGCATGAAGGGATCGATATTCTGCTTCTGCAGAAGAACGAGAAACAGTTGGTTGTTTCTTGGTTTTCCAAGAAACAGTACTAGAACCTAAATGAGGCAACGATAAGTTGTTGGATCGGGAAGTGGAGTGCCATCTATTGGGTGTAAATGAAGGTGCGGCTCCATTGGAAAATCAAATGATTGAGAACCGGTCATGCTAGAGTCGATTAAGATATCAAGAGTATATTTTTCGTTGGCATAGAAAAAATCCTTTATTGGATCGAGATACTTCAATACTTAAAAAATATCGAAGATTGCCAAGATCTTTTATGGAAAAAAATTGAGCTAGAAATTGTTTGATGTCAGAGATGACATCATTATTATTTCCAGTGATTATAATATCGTCAACATAGACAAGGACATAAATAGAAGTCTGACCATTAATATATGTAAAACGACTATAGTCAGAAACAGATTGACGAAAACCTCGACGAAGGAGTGTTGTTGAGAATTTGAAGAACCACTGACGAGAAGCTTGCTTAAGGCCATAGATAGATTTATGTAATTTGCACACATAATTCTCTCCTTTACGGGAGAAGTCGGGATGAAGTTTCATATAAACCTCTTCATGGAGATCTCCTTGGAGAAACACATTGCTGACATCAGGTTGATATAACGACCAATTCTTAGTGGCAGTAACGGAAAGAAGAAGACGAATAGTAACTAGTTTGGCCACAAGCGTGAAGGTGTCATGATAATCGATTCTTTCAACTTGATTATAAACTCTGGCAACTAAATGGGCTTTATATCTCTCGACAGAACCATCAAATCGATATTTTATTTTATATTCCTTTTGGAAGTAAGCATAAAGACCAAGTGTTATTTGATTCAAGGGCCTGAATTTCTTTAGCCATGATGACATCACGCCATTCATCATATTTTATAGCTCTAGAATAAGATCGTGGTTCTTGATTGTCAATGATATTAGTTAGAAATGCAGAATGAGAAGGACTTAGATGTGACAAAGAAAAATAATTTGCCAGGGGATAATCAGTTGAGGATGAAATATTATTACAAATATAGTCCTTGAGATGCACTGGTGGACGACGAAGTCATTTAGGATGATTATTATTGATGATTGGAGAAAACTCCATTAAAGGAGAATTAGTTGAATCATTATCTTACGGAATAGATGGAGAATTATTGGAATTATCAACTATATTCTGTAGGATATAATCACTCGACGAAGCATCAATGGAAGCCAATGGTGGTGTAGTGTTGTCAAAAGTTCCATCATCAATTATTGGATTTACGGTGATAGGCTTTTGAAAAAATGATGATGAAGGATCATGAAATGGAAAAACAGACTCATGGAAAATGACATCACGAGATAATGAAAAATGAATCATTGAACTTAACTTTTCTATTCACTTTACCGTAGCATTTATACAGTTTACATGATAAGGTTTACAAGATTTAAAATACATAAAAAGAGGAACAACCTCTGTTGCCGAACAAATATGAAGATAATGATAAAAAACAAACTAACAAATGCTAAGATATTGGTAGATAAAGTTAATAGATACACTAACTAATGACTTAAAAATATGGGATAATTATGACCTCATTTATCACGTCTAACACCCCCCCTCAAGTTGGAGTTGGGATTGAAATGTCAATAACACCCAACTTGCCAAGTAGTCGGTGATAAGCATCACCTCCAAGTGGCTTGGTAAAAAGGTCCGCCAGTTGCTCGGTAGAACGTATATATGAAGGAGCAATAAGTCCTGTTTGAATTTTTTCTCGAACAAAATGGCAGTCAATCTTAATATGTTTGGTCTGTTCATGGAATACGGGATTTTCAGCAATATGAATAACAACTTGACTATCAGAATGAATAACAATTGGTTGGGGATGTGCGAAACCAAGAACTGTCAAAAGAGATTTTAACCATTGCAACTCAGAAGTAAGTGCAGCAAGGGATCGATATTCCACAAAAAACTCCTTCAGCAAGCACGCATGTATGAATTGAATGATCGTACCATGGCTGCCGATAATCCTCCTTCGGTGGCTTTCTATGCCTATGACAAGGGTAGTCGCGGTTCTAATGGGGGTTCGTAGTAGTAAGGGGCTTCGTCTGGTGGCTCATCCCATGGTCGCAGACGTGGCTTCATTGGTGCAAGTAATATTCATGGTGGTTCTGTTTTTTCAAGTAATGGTACTATCAACAACCAATCTTGATGGATTTGTGCCCTAAAGTGGTAATGGTTGCGTCATTGTTGGTAACGGTGACGCTCTTTCTATCTCTCATTTAGGCTCTCGATTTGTCAATAATAAATTACCCTTGTTGGATGTGCAAGGTTGTTCATCATATTACAAAGAATTTGCTTTCAATTAGTAAATTAACAATAGATTTACCTATTGATGTCTTGTTTTCTAATCAATTCTTTGTAATTCAGGCGACAAAGGAGATTTTAGAAAAGGGCAGGTGTAGAGATGATTCATATTTTTTAGAACATGACACTTCGACTTTAATTGTTGCTTTATATTATGGCATAATCGTATATGGCATATTCTCGTCTCTATCATTCAGTTGTTGAATAAATTAGGTTACTTGGCTGTTACCTCTGTTTTGCCAAAACCTACTATGTGTTCTTCGTGTCAATTAGCTAAAAGTAAACAATTCTTTTTCGTTGAATGAAAAATGTGTCTTGCATGTGTTGGATTTGATTCATTATGATCTATGGGGACCTGCTCCTGTTGATTTTTTTGATGGTTTTCAATATTATGTTGTTTTTGTTGATGATTATATGCGGTTCTCTTGGTTATATCATTTACATGCAAAATATGAATTTTTTACGTACTTGAGCAATTTACTAATCTTGTTTCAAATCAATTTGACACCAAAATCAAGGTTTTTCAAAGTGATTGTGGTACGGAATTTAATAATACTCGAGTGCGTGATTTTTCTTTGAGCATGGAATTTTGCATTGTTTTTCTTGTCCATACACACCACAACAAAATGGTGATGTTGAACGAAAACATAGACACATAACTAAAACAGATTTATCCTTGCTTTTTCATTCTTATGCTCAGACACAATTTTGGCTCGCTGCTTTCTTGACAGTTGTTTATATTATCAATAGGTTGCCTTCTCCCTTGTTAGACAATAAATCTCCTTTTGAGCTTCTTTTTGGTTCAATATCAAATTATGCTAACTTTAAGGTGTTTGGATGTCGTGTTTATCCTTATCTTCGTGATTATGCTCCTAATAAATTGGCTCCACGTAGTCATCCGTGCATTTTTCTTGGCTATAGTAGCATGCATATGGGATTTCAATGTTTTGATCCTATCGCTTCTCACTCATACAGTACTCGTTATGATCAATTTGATGAGTCTAATTTTCCATTTGCTGGTGATAATTCTGATTTAACTAATGCTTCCATTTCTGATTTTCACAAAAATTATGCGATTTACCGATCGAAAAATCCATCGGTAATCTTGAATTTCCCATTGGTAAGCAGTTTACCGACGGAAAATAATCCATCGTTAATTCGCTCGTCGGTAAATTTTACCGACTAATTTTTTTTTCCGTCAATAATTACCAACAGAATTTTATATCGGTAAAAATATTATCGACGACATCAAATATTGATTTTGTGGAAAATTTTCCAAAAAATTACCGACGGAAACAAAAATATTACCGACAGAGTATTCCATCGGTAAATTTGTCGAAAAAATTAAAAAGAAATTAAATAAAAATAAATAAATAAAAATTACACATTCCTGACGAAATTAGACGGAAAATTCCGTTGGTAATCTGCAAAAACAAAATATTTATATTAAATTATTTTAACTAAACTAATATGCTAATTAAAATGATTAAATAAGTAAACTAATTAAACTAATTAAAAAAATAAATACATTTACTATCAATTATCATAACTCTACTATCATTACATTAAACTTAAACTAACTTAATTACATTCAAACTAACATTACATTATTAAGAACCTATGTTGACATAATTACACAAAAATCAACATTAAAACTAACATTAATATAACAATAGACTAACATAATTAAAAACAAACTAACATTATCACAACTATACTAATAAAACATAATTAAACCTAAACTAACCTAATTAAATTGAAACTAACAATAGATTAACATATAACATAAATTAACATAATTCACACAAAAGTCAACATTACAAAATTCATCATCAATTCAACACAAAAATGAACAAAAATTTCATCATCAATTCAACACCAATATAAAAATATACATACAAAAATTTACTAAAAATAAAAAGAGAGAGAGTCAATACCTTTCGACGGAGACAACGGTGGCGGTTGGACGACGGCTTCGATGGTGGTGGAGGTCAGATGGCGGCGCCAGTGATGGTGGGCAATGGGGTGGAGAGTGAGAGAAAGAGAGGGATAGAATGAATGGGGGAGAAAATGAGAGAGAGAGAGAGAAAAGAAGAAGGGCTACTGACTTTATTATACTTTGAATTTACCAATGGAAATTTCCATCAATAAATTTTCCAAATTTTTTTTGGGGAAAATATTTTTGATTTACCGATGGAATTTCCATCGGAAATTTCTTTCATTTTTTTATTTTTTTAACATAATTTACCAATGGAATTACTGACGGAAAATCCTGTCGGTAAATTTTTGTGCGGAAAAAAAATAAAAAAAATAAGAATATCATTTTAAAAAATAATTTAAAAATATTTACGATGGAATTTTTGTCGATATAATTACAATTATTTATTTAAAAAATTAAAAATAAAAGGTTTAAAAAATACCGATGGAATTTCTGTTAGTAAAAAATCTCATTAGTTTCACTACATTTTTTATGATATTTTATTTCCAAACTTTGTTCCAATAACACATTTTGAATTCTGTTTACAATGTTATATGAAAAGTTCAATTTCATAAATGAGTTCAGTTGAATCTAACACAAAGAACTTATTAAATCTATCAGTAATATGTTCGAAAATGAAAAACAAATATGTAAAATCATTTGAACAATATAAATAATAAAATTATATATTGTCGATTGATAAAAATGTCATTTAATTATTAATCACGGATAACCATTTAAATGATAAGTTATATGTTATTTGAATTATAATAAAGCTAGCTAGACGAACGTGGACTTATTGATTATATATACATAAGAACGTCACATACGTAATTATTATAATATAACAACATTATTCAAATGGTATGTTATGATTATTAATACAATATAATAGTCACTAATTTTAGATTCTTGGAAAAAAAATATTAAAATAAAGACGGATTCACCGACAGAATAGTCATATTTCATAGGTCAATTTTTAGAAAAAAATAAAAAAATAATTTTTTATAATTTTAATTAATTATAACGATGG
Organism: Scutellaria galericulata; assembly: GCA_946896805.1. Lineage (NCBI taxonomy): Eukaryota > Viridiplantae > Streptophyta > Magnoliopsida > Lamiales > Lamiaceae > Scutellaria > Scutellaria galericulata. The sequence continues at coordinate 7,292,817 of OX335798.1, read as the reverse complement.
ATTTTTATCGGTGATACTTTAAAAAATTTTTAATTTTTTTTCAATTGTTTTTAAATTTATTTTTTTGCAAAATTTACCGATGGAATTTCCGTCGCTAATTATGTCGGTAAATTTGCAAAAAAAAAAATTTAAATTTAAAAAGATTTAAAAACTTATTGACGGAAATTTTGTCGGTAATTTTGCAAAATAAAAGAAAAAATATTATTTTATAATTTTAATTTGTTAAAAAAGACGGGAATGTCCGTCGACGAATCAGCGATGAAATTTTCATCGGTAAACCTAATTGATACGTAGGAAAGTTGCGTCTTCTTATGTGTTTAGGCGTCTGGTTTTAGTTGCATATTCGTGCTATTTTGTTATATTTTCCTACTTATTAATTCTTCTTGGTAGATCTCTTCGATTCCTTGTTTTTGTGTATTTTAGGGGCTTAATTGAGCTGTTCCGAGGATGAATCCTAAGTGCACGTATTGGAGTGAGGCATAGGAGAGCAAGGAATAAAGTTGCTGGATTTTGGAGTTGAAAACGCTGAACGGTACATTGACACAAGTTGCGCCTGTGTTCACCGCGTTGGGCCACTTCGCTGAAGCTGTTTAGAATTTCTTGGAGGCCAAGTTTTGGCCCAAGACTGTAGGTCACGGCCAAGACATATTGAGACCTATCTTAGACGTATTTAAGGAAGATTTGTCATGGATGGAACAAGAATAATCTGGACGCAAGAATAAGGTTTTCCATCTTTTCTTTTGGGAGTTTTTGAAGCCGATATGCAAGGCTAGACTACTTTCGATTGGTTCGAAGGGATGTTGAAACCCAAAACCTCTTTTATGCTTTGATTGATTCCAGTAATATATTCTCTAATTTATTCTCGTGAATTGATTGTGTTATTCTATGATGAAAGTTTATGATTTGTGTAACTTTGGTTTAGCCTGATCAACTTTATTGAATTTGCACATGTCTATTGCTAGAATTGAGATTGCAATCTGTAATTCTTGTTATTCTTGATTTGTAGTAGCGAACTAGTGGTCGAGCATCACTAGGGATAACAGACCGAAATTAAACGAATCGTCGTACGTATTTGTTGCTTAGACTAACCTATTTTCCTTGATTCTAAAGCTGTCGTTGCATTAAATTATCTAGTTTATTAGGTTGTCCAACAATTAGATCTAATTAACGATCGTATCTTAATTAGATATACTTAAGGGAAAATGCGAATAACTCGTCGTACTTGTTATTTAGGGTTAGTAATTCATGAGGAGAGAAAAGAATATTGCTATAATCAATTTCACATAGTTGAGTGAGGATGGAAACGGAACTAAGAATTGAGTGCTTTTTTAATTGATTAAATTCCATTTTAATTGCTTGCTTTATTCTTGAAGTTTTCTCTAGAACTTTAAATCCAAAAAACCCCCTGTCTTCTTGATTGAACTCTAAATACAAGATAATTAGTTTTGCCCGCTCTCCATGGGATCGACATTTGCTTATCACTTCTATGTCTTTGTAGTGGTTTGAGTAGAGAAATAAATTTAATTTTATTGTGCTTGGCGATAGCATGGTCACTAATTTTCCAACGGAATTTTTTCCTTCCACTAATATCGATGGAATTACTGTTGGTAATCCGTCGGTATTTTGTTTTTTCAAAAAAAATTTTTACCGGTGGAAATCCGTAGATATTCCATCGGTAAATCGCAGCAGTTTTATAGTGATGTTCTTATTTTATCATAAAGTCCAGTTTCAAATGATTTATTCCAGAGAAAATAATAATATCCCTAAAAAGTCTGTTGTACTATGATTATTAATAGTGGAAATCATCTCATCAGTATTCACGGTGAACAAATTATATTCTCTACAGTTTGTTCTCTAAATAAGTTTCAAATTTGTTATATGTAAGAGATTGAGTATTTTGTCACGCTTTTACGACAATTATTATTATTATTATTATTATTATTAATTATTATTATTATTTTTATTATTATTATTATTATTATCAAAATATTTTCTCAGGTATATCGCCCAAAATCTTCAAGAACTCAATTGATCACTCAAAATGCAATGCCAACACAAGAGATCAAAAAATCAAGAACAAAACAAAAATAATAAAACACAAAACCAATCTTACATGGTTCTGCTCAGCCTATATCAACGGAAAAACAAGGGGAGGGATGATCTTATTAATAACGAAAAAAATACAAGTTCTAAACAGATCACTCTCAAGGACTACTACAAAACAGTGACTATCACACTAACTTCCCTCTCTCTCTCTCTGTCTCTTGAGCTCTAAAATGAAGATTGAATACTAATACATTTATGTTTGTTTTTAAGGTTTCTGTTGGTTTAGATTTCATTTAAATATTTTTCTATCTAATAGAGTGTTAGTTTCTTTGTTTAACTATTTCCTAGTTATTAATCCCACGTTGTTTAGTAGAGTAGAAGTGAGCTGCAATTTCTCTTTCAATTATTATCTTGTAAAGGCTATTTGACCCCCCATTGGGCCTAATAAAGTAGTCTTGAGTGACTTGAAAGAGAGAGATGAGTAAAGAAAATGAGTTCACGCAGCCTGCCATATTACAGTTCAAGGTCATTATGACCACTGGGCTATGCTTATGGAAAATTTGCTAAGATCTAAAGGATATTGGAGATTGGTTCAGATGGGTTACGAAGAACCAGCGAAAGAAACTCTGCTGATAGAAGCAGAGCAGAAACAATTCGAGATGTAGAGCAAAAAGTCCAGAAAATAAAAAGTTACCTGTTTCAAGCTATTGACAGTAAAATTTTGGAGTAGATTTTGGAGAAACGAACCTCGAAGGATATATGGGATTCCATGAAGAAGAAATTTGAAGGGAATGCAAGAGTGAAGCGTTCGATCCTTCAATCATTGAGAAGAGATTGGGAGATCATGGAGATGAAGGTGGGTGAAACCATCACTGAATATTTTGCTCGAGTTATGAGTCTGGCAAACAAGACGAGAAGCAATGGAGAAGATATGACGGATGTCGTCTTTGTGGAGAAGATTCTCAGGACTCTCATTGAGAAGTACAATTATGTAGTTGTTTCAATTGAAGAGTCTAAGGACATTGATTCACTCACGATCAATGAATTACAAAGTTCATTAGTTGTGCATGAGCAAATGTTCAATAGAAGCAGTAGAGATGAGCAAGCTCTTAAAGTAACTATGGATGAAAGGAACGTTGGTAGAGGTCGAGGCAGAGGTAGCTTGAAAGGAAGGGAAAGAAGAAGAGGTAGACAAGGTTTTTCGAAGGCTACGGTGGAGTGTTTTAAATGTTATAAACTTGAACACTATCAATATGAATGTCCTGGTTTGTATAAGGAAGCCAACTATACAGAGCTTGATGATGCTCCTTATGTCTTATGTGGAACTACAAGAGGCCAAACGAGAAGATGCTTGGTTCCTTGACTATAGATGCTCAAATCACATGTGTGGGAATCAAGCCATATAAGTTTCATCATTCGGTGAAATTGGGAAACATTAGCAAGATGAACGTGAAGGGGAAGGGCAAAGTCAAATTGGTGATAAACGATGTTAATCTTATTGCAGCTCATGTGTACTATATTCCAGAGTTGAGAATAATCTCTTGAGCATAGGACAACTGCAAGAAAGAGGACTGACAATTTTGATTAAAGGAAGGACCTGCAAAATCTATCATCCTGATAAGGGCTTGATTATCCAAACAAACATGAGCACAAATAGGATATTTATTTTGTTTGCTCAATCACCAGTGTTGTTTCAAACACAAATAAGTATCTTTACACGAGCTCACAAAATCTGTCTTATCTATTGTTGACGTTGATTTACGGCTGGTTCGTAATCTCAGTCAAACACTCGAATTGATTGTTTTTTCTAGCCCAACTTAATTAGCCAAGTTAAAAGAGCTAGGTCAATTGAGGTAAGAAGTTCAAGGGAATGTAGAACACTTGTCTTTTTTTCCCCCCCCTGTCAAATGTTTGAAGGGTCTTATTTATAGACCCTTCACTTGGACAGCATCCCCCGCGTCAGGGGATCTTGTCCCTATAGGGCCAGGGCTAGATGCTCCCTGTCCCATGCTATTACAAACCGAGCCGAGCTCTTTTTATATTCTAATTTTTAGACATATTTCTAGGTAAGGAGACTTTATCAGTCGCTATCCGAGCTGCAATCAGGTCGGTTAGGTCAGGTCGGCTTTGCCTCTGATGAGATGCGGAAGGTCGGTCATTCTGGCCGAGCCGGTCAAATAAGGTCGGCTTTTGCTCACGTTGGCGTTTCAGGAAGACTTGATTCGAGCTCTCCCTCCATTTTGAGTCCTAGGAAGCTGGTTTCATTGAAGTATCAACAGGCCGGTTAAGGGGTTCCTGGACGGCCATGTTCTGCTCGGCTCGGCCATGTCATCCCTCTAATTCATCCGAAACATAGGTCGGCAAAATAACCGAGCCGGGCTGGAAGACCGGTCACAGCTGCGGAACGGTCATATCAGTTCGAACGGGGTCAGGCCGGGCCGAACAGGGTGACTGGACTGGGCTGTCAGGTGATGGGGCTGGTCCTCCTCGGTGCATTGGGTCAGATGGTCTTTAGTTCGGGTCCGAACTCGATCCATGCGTGGGCGGCCTAATATTGAGGGCCCAATATTAGCCCCTCGGACCCGAGCAGAACAACGGAGGCTCGGGTTCGATCGATGGGCCCTAGTCTGTGCGGATACGTCCCGTGGTGATTTGAGACACGTGTGTCGCCACGTGGCGCATCTGGGTCCCACCACCTATCCTTAATCCGATGGCTGGAAGGCGAACGGTTTCTTTCCTTAACCTATAAATAGTGGTCCCCTCCGCCATTTGTGCTCCATTCTTCTCTCCGCGCTCTCAACTCTCGCAACTTTCTCTCTGAATTCCGAGCTAAATCGCCCGAGCTAATTCCACCGCCCTCTTCATCCTTAGGTAATTATGTCTGCCGTAACCATTTCTTCATCTTCTGAAAATGACCAAGGTTCATTGGGGCGGCTTGAACGACAGGCCTTTACTCCGAGCCCTAGCCCCAGCTCCTCTCCGTCCCCTGGCGACTCTTCGGAGTCTGCTTCGGAGGAGCGGCCTCTTCCAGATCTGGCGGACGGCGACGACCAAAGCGAGCCGAGCACTTCGGGCCGAGGCGATATTCCTATGGGGATTCCGATCACCACTTTGGGCGAAGAGGATTTGAGGCCGTTCCGTCCTTCAGTCGGTAAAGACGAGCTGTCTAAGTGGCGTGCGCGGTTCAAGATTCCGAGCTCGGTGACATTCGAGGAGCCGGTCAATCTTGCCCGACCAGATCAGCCCCCTCCTGGTCATGTTGCCGTGTCCCTCCGAGCTCTCGAGGGCGGGTTGAGGTTTCCGCTGGCACCGGCCATAACCTCGTATCTGCTCCATTGGGGGGTGGCCCCGGCCCAGATTCATCCAAACGGTTGGGCGTCCATCATAGGACTGCTCAGTCTGTTTTGGGAGTTCGGCTTTGGAACGCCGAGCCCCGCGGACATGGAGTGGATCTTTGTGCTGAAACAAGCGCCGGGCTCGCCTCTACCGATATATTATACATCGGTTCGGTCTCGGCGTCCGCAATTGGTCGTCGCCGTCCCGTCCTCCGTGAAGGAGTGGAAGACGAAGTGGTTCTGGGTGGGCGGAGATTGGCAGAGCCCTTTTGAGGTGGACGGCCAACTCACTCGGGTTGCCTGCCCGATCATTTTTAAAGAGGCTCAACAAGGTGAGCTTTGTTCCGAACCGAACACATTTTGCATTTTTCTGATCGTTGATTTCTTTTTATTTATTTCAGTTCGGCATCCTCGGGAGAGCCAGACATCTGGGCTCATCTCTCGCCAGCTCGCCTACCTACGGGACCAGGTATCCGAGGAGGATAGGAATTTCAAACGGTTGGTGGCCCAACGTCGTTTGGAACAGGTCGGACTTACCGTCCCATTCTGTCCCGTACCGAGCCCCCGAGCAGGTATGTTTTGATCAGCTGGGCTCGTTTTCCTTGTGTATTATTTTTGGTAACTTTGTTTTTCTTGGCAGTCAGCAACCTCCCCGTTCTTGGATTGATGGCGGACCCAGCGAGCCGTTTTGAGGCAATGGGTGCTGCTCGGAAGAGGAAGCAGCCGCCGCCTAACCGATCTGAGCGGGCCGACCCCCCGGGCTGAACAGCCACCGCGTCAAAGGATTCGGATCAGCCGATCCGGGTCATCTCGTGACCAGGAGGAGCCCCGTCGCGCTCCTTCCGACCGATCTGGGGCTGATGTTAGACCGGCGGTCTCCACCAGCCCGCCAGCCCGCCATGCTCCGCCGGCCACTAACATTCCTGCCGGGCCCTCGCATATCTCCTCCATCCTTGGCGACGATCCGGAGAGGGTGGAGGTGACTCGCCGCTATGAGGGGAGGAGGCCTTCTTTCCAGCTCGCCTTTGCCCGGGCACGGGAGCCGTTCACCGGCCAGGAGCTCCCGCCTCACGTGGCTGCTGCCCAGATCAACCTTCCCAAATCCTGGACCCAGGATTTGGAAGAGCACGTTCAGAGGATGACTAACCCGGTCGACCTCCAATGCAGCGCCGCGGTGTTGGCTGCCCAGGCCAGCGTCCTCCAGTGGCAGTCTTATGCTGTCGCTGTCGAGACGGAGGAGCGGTTCCGGGCTTGCCGGACCGAACTGGGTAAGTCTAGGGCCGAGGTGGACCGGCTGAAGGCCCAACTGGAGGCCGCCACTGTTAAACAGGAGAGCCTGGCCAAAGATGTTCAGAGCGCCCGGGCAGAGGTCGATCGGAAGAGGGACGAGCTGGGTAGGACCCGGGCTGAACGGGACGAGGCCCGGAAGACAATCACTTCCGCCCAAGCGGAGGCCGTCCGTCTTGGGAGGGAATTGGAGGCCGCCAGGAAGGCTTCGTCGGCCTCGGCTTTTGGGGCTTATCTCCGGGCCTTCTTCCGGTCGGCGGAGTACAAGGCCAGGAGCTCGGTGGGGTACCTCTTCGCCTTCATGGACGTCCTTGAGAAGGTGAAGGCGGATGAGGGGAACATCGCCCCCCTTCAGGACGCCCTGGCCACGTACCTCGCCCAGAACCCTCTTCCGCCGGACTTCCTGGACGTTCTAAAGGAGAGGCTGGAGGTAGGCTGTATATATATATATTTTTTTATTTTCTCAAGTATTTTTACTTCGGCTCGGTTCTGACCAATTTTCATTTCAGGCGGCTCTTCCTGCTGATCGCCATGATGTCCTCCAACCCGGGCCGGAGATAGACATGCCCTCCGAGGCCGGTCTCGAGGATGAGGAGGAGGTCGCCGTGGAGGCAGATGAGGATGGGGTTCCTCAGGCCGCTGGCGAATCATCCGACCCTCCGCTCCCCTCAACTGAGGTCGGTCCGGAAGCTGGCGAGCTCCAGGCGGATGAGGTGGTGAATGTGGTGGATTGACCGCTCTCATTTTTTTGTTTTTAGATTCCTTTTTGTTTAATTCCGAGCAGGATTTGTTAATACCATCCCTGCTCGGGGCCCGAGCAGAGTTTGCTCCACTATCTCTGCTCGGGTCATACACTATTTTGTAAGAGGTTCCGGCCTCCAAACCGGTTTTCTTCTTGAATTTAATATATATTTTGTTCACTTTCAATATTCGTGCGTTATTTCAGTTTGTGTATGCTTTGTGCTCGGATGTCTTTTAGCTCGGCCATTATGTCTGATTTCCTTGAACTTATTTTTCACCAAGTAATTTTAGATCGCCCTTTTCAGCCCATGTCTTTTAGCTCGGTCCGGCCCACATAAGTCGGACCATTTGGTCGGCTCGGACTGGACAGTCCGTCCCTCCCCTTTTTTTTGTTTTGTTTTTTTTTTTTTTTTTTTTACCGAGTCAAGCTCGGGGGGTCGAAGCTCTATCTTTACCGAGACAAGCTCGGGGGGTCGGAGCCCCATCGTTGCCGAGACAAGCTCGGGGGGGTCGGAGCCCCATTTTTGCCGAGACAAGCTCGGGGGGTCGGAACCCCATCTTTACCGAGACAAGCTCGGGGGGTCGAAGCCCCATCTTTACCGAGACAAGCTCGAGGGGTCGGAGCCCCATCCTTGCCGAGACAAGCTCGGGGGTCGGAGCCCCATCGTTGCCGAGACAAGCTCGGGGGGTCGGAGCCCCATTTTTACCGCTGCAATTCAAGATAGATATTTTTCATTTCACTGAAGTTTCTTGTACAAAAAGCACCTATTACAATTATCCTAGCTAACGAAAGTAACGTTTGAGGAGCTCGGCGTTCCATGGCTTGTCGAGCACCCTTCCGGCCAGGCTTTCCAGTTCATATGCCCCTCGGCTCAGTATCCGAGCTATTTTGTAGGGTCCTTCCCAGTTCGGTCCTAGGCACCCCGCGTTTGTCTCTCTGGTGTTGAGGACGACCTTGCGGAGGACCAGGTCGCCGACCTCAAACTTTTGGGCTCAGACTTTGGAGTTGTAATACCTCGCACTGCGCTGTTTGTACACCGCATTTCTGAGCTCCGATTCCAGCCTCTTTTCTTCTACGAGATCGAGGCAGGCCAGCGTGGCGACCTCGTTTCCTTCCTCGTCCCGCTGTGTAGCTCTCCAGGTCGGTATTCCGACCTCTACTGGGATGACTGCTTCTGCTCCGAAGGCTAGGGAGAAAGGGGTTTCTCCAGTGGCCGACCTGGCTGTAGTTCGGTAGGACCACAGTACTCCGGGGAGTTCGTCCGCCCACGCACCTTTGAGCTCATCCAGCCTGGCCTTCAGGGTGTGCTTGATTATCTTATTGATGGCTTCTACCTGGCCATTGCCTTTGGGGTGGTATGGCGTGGAGAGCAACTTTTGTATCCCCAGGTTGGAGCAGAATTGTGCGAACTCCTCGCTATCGAATTGCCTCCCATTGTCGGTTACCAGGGACTGGGGGAGCCCGAACCGACATATGATTGACTTCCATACGAAGTCTGTGATTTTGCCCGAGGTGATTTTTGCAAGGGGTTCGGCCTCTGCCCACTTCGTGAAGTAGTCCACTGCGACTATAGCATGCTTTACACCTCCACGTCCCGTCGGCATAGGCCCAATTAGGTCTATGCCCCATTTTGCGAATGGCCATGGTGTGAGCACCATGTTCAGCTCTTCTGGCGGGGCCCTAGTGAATGGAGCATATCTTTGGCATTTGTCACATTTTCTGGCGAATTCTATTGCCTCTTTTTTTAAGCTCGGCCAGAAATAACCCATCCTGATTATCTTGAAGGCCAGGGCCTGTCCTCCTGTATGATTCCCACAAATTCCCTCGTGAACCTCCCTCAGCGCATATTCGGCCTCTCGTTCGCTGAGGCACCTCAGCAAAGGTAAGGAAAAACCTCTCTTGTATGGAATGCCGTCTTTCAACGTGTACCTGGCCGCCCTGATTCTCAATCTCCAAGCCTCCACTGGGTCATCTGGCCTTGTATCTTCTTGCAAGTATTTGATGATCGGACTCATCCACGTGTCCTCTAGGTCGATCGTGCATATCGTTTGGCTCTTCAGGGCCGAGTTTTCCATAAGGCCGACATTAACCGACCCGATATCCTGGGCACCCTCGCTTGTGGATAGTTTGGCGAGCGCGTCGGCCTTAGCGTTTTGTATCCTAGGAACCTGTTCGGCCCGGGTGCTTCGGAAGCCGGCCAGGGTGACTTCCACTGCTTGGAGATATGCGGCCATTCTTTCGTCCCGGGCCTCGTACTCGCCCGAAATTTGGTTGACCATCAGCAGGGAGTCACTGAAAATCTCGAGGTCATCGACGCCGAACTGCTTGGCCATCTCGAGTCCGGCCAGCAGGGCTTCATATTCGGCCTCGTTATTGGTGGCCTTGAATTTGAATCGGAGGGCCGAGCAGAAATGCTTGCCTAACGGGCTGATGAGGACGATTCCGGCCCCGGCTGCAGTGACGGTGGACGAGCCGTCCACGTACATTTTCCATGGCTTTTCCTGGCTTTCCTCCTGGATGGGCGTAGTGGGGGTGAACTCAACGATGAAATCGGCCAATGCTTGCCCCTTTATGGCCGTCCTGGGGGAGTATTGCACGTCGTACTGCCCTAGCTCCACTGCCCACTTGAGAAGCCTTCCTGAAGCGTCTGGTCGGCCTAGGACCTGTCTCAATGGGAAATTGGTCAGGACCTCAATCCGATGGGCCAGGAAGTACGGTCGGAGCTTCCTGGCCGAGGTGACCAGAGCGTAAGCTAACTTCTCCATTGGCGGGTATCTCAACTCTGTATCGTGGAGGGAATGGCTAACATAGTATATGGGCTATTGGGAGCTCATCTCCGTTCGCGTCAGGACGGCGCTTATCGCATAGCTGGACACGGCCAGGTATAGTTGTAGCTTCTCTCCCTGGAGGGGCTTGGCGAGGACAGGTGCGGTCATAAGGGACTTTTTCAACTCTTCTAGGGCCGTCCCACATTCCGAGGTCCATTCAAATTTTTTGTCCTTCCTGATGAGATCGAAAAATGGCCGACATTTGTCGGTTGAGTTTGAAATGAATCTATTGAGGGCGGCCACCTTGCCTGTCAGACACTGGATGTCCTTGACCCGCCTTGGTGGTGTCAGGTCGATGATGGCCTTGATTTTCTCAGGGTTGGCCTCAATTCCCCTTTGGCTAACCATATACCCGAGGAACTTGCCCGATCCGACCCCAAACGTGCACTTCTTAGGGTTGAGCTTCATTCGATACCTTCTCAAGATGCCGAACATTTCGGCCAGGTCGGCAACGTGGTCCTCCTTTCTTTTTGATTTGACCAACATGTCGTCCACATAGACCTCCATTGTTTTACCGATCTGGGCGGCGAACATCTTGTTAACCAACCGTTGGTATGTGGCTCCGGCGTTTTTTAGTCCAAACGGCATCGCCTTGTAGCAATATTGAGCTCGATCCGTCACGAAGGTGGTGTGCACCCGGTCCTGCTCGGCCATTGGGATTTGATGGTATCCTGAGTATGCGTCCATGAAACTCATCAGCTCGTGGCCGGCCGTGGTGTCCACGAGCTGGTCAATGTTGGGGAGTGGGAAATAATCCTTCGGGCATGCTTTGTTGAGGTCGGTGAAGTCGATGCACATTCTCCACGACCCATTCGATTTTTTCACCAAGACCGGGTTAGCCACCCATTTCGCGTATTGGGTCTCCTCGATGAAACCATTGGCCAGCAGCTTCTGGACTTCCATCTCCAGGCCCTCGTACCTATCAGGGCTGAGCCGCCTCCTTTTCTGGACTACAGGTTTCGCGGATGGGCTGAGGTGGAGGTGATGACAGGCGTCTTCAGATCGGATGCCCTCCATGTCCTCGTGGGTCTAGGCGAACACGTCAGTATTGGAGCCGAGGAATTTGATGAGCTCGGCTCGGATCGGTTCCTCAAGTGTCCGCCCTATGTTGAAGGTCACGTCCGGGCGACTCGGATCCGGGCTGATGAGGTCGAGCTCCTCCACCGGCGAGGCCCGGACCTCGTGTTCCCCTCGTGGGTCTAAGGTCTCCAATTCCTGGAAGGGTTGTTCCAGGTCGTTTTGGGCAAGCTCATCGCTTTGGGATTGGCTGGCCTCTCCAACCTGGTTGATCTCCCTCGGTCTAAGCCCGGCCTCGCACTCTCTTGCGGCGAGCTGGTTGCCCTCGATGACAAATATTTTCTCCCCGACGGGAAATTTGATGGCCTGGTGGTAGATGGACACTACGGCCTTGAGTTTGGCCAGGAGGGGTCGGCCCCATATGGCGTTGTACGTTGAATGTGGATCTACCACCCTGAATTCCGTCAGGGTATATACTTTCTCTCCTTCCATCTCGAAAGCCACCTTCAGCAGGCACTTGCCTAGTACCTTTGTGGTCTACCCTCCGAACCCTACCGCGACCTCCGACGTGGGCTCGAGGTCGGCTTCTCTGAGCCCCATCCTCCTGTACGTGTTAAGATATAACACGTTGGTGTAGCTTCCCGTATCCACCAGGACCCTATGTACCCTGATGTCCTGGATGTCCAGGACAGCGATCAGTGGGTCTTCGTGGGGGTGCACCAGGCCCTCCGCCTCCATACTATAGAAAGTGATAGCGTGCCCCCCCGCGGTATGTTTGGGCGGGTCGCACCTTTGGTAGGCATTTCTGGCCTCCCGAATGTATTGCCGCCGGGCTCGCTTGGATCGCCGGTCCTCCTCGAAGTTGTGATTGATCAGTGTGTTGATCTCCCTTATCGGAGGGTTTCCGATGGGGGGAGGGGGTAACCGCTGTGCTGGCGGAGCTACTTGCTCCTTAGGGGGGCCGGGTCTCTTCACGAATTGGTCGAGGTGCCCCCTCTCAATAAGCTTCATGAGCTCGGCCAATAAGTGTTGGCATGCGTCAGTACCGTGGTCGGAAGCTCGGTGGTACTCACAGTATTTTTTGGAGTTGGTCCAGCTCGGGGATGGCCTTTGAGGGCGCGGTTCTGGCAACAAATTTTGGTCCTGTATGGCGGCCAGGATCTGTCGAGGAGATACCGTTAGGATGGTTCTCACTCGCTCGGCTGAGTCGGGCTGCTTGGGCCGGTCTCGGCTTGGTTCGGTCGCCTGGTATGGCCTGAAATTACCGGGCAGCCGGAAGCTTGGCTGGCGCCTCGAATCTTCCTTCTCCTTCTCCCTCCTCTCTGGGTGTTCCCTTGCCCCTTGTTCCTCCTGGATGGCCTTCTCGGCGTCCACATACATTTCTGTCTGTCGGAGGAACTTGTGGTAGGTTTTTGGTTTGAATTCCCGAACTGACCACCACACCTTTGAATTGACCCGGAGACCTGTCATGGCGGTCATGAGTTTGGTCTCATCATGGACATATTCCATGCCGAGTATTAGCTTGTTGAACCGCTCGAGGTAAGCTTTTAGGGACTCGCCCTTGTTTTGTTTGAAATTCAACAATTTTTCCTTCGGCGTCCACCTTTTCTTCGACCCCATGAATTGTGTGAGGAAGAGCTCCGACAACTCCTTCCATCCGTTAATGGAGTAGTTCGGTAGATTGCTGAACCAACTTTTAGCCAGGTCTCCCAATGTCAAGGGGAAAGCCTGGCACATGAACATTTCATCGGCCTTTTGGAGGCGCATCCAGGACACGTAGTTGTCTAGATGGTATGCGGGGTCGGTCTCTCCATTGTAGGTGCCGATCGGTGGTATTTTAAATTTGGTCGGCAGGTCGGCATCACTTATCCTTTTGGAAAACGGGGTCGGTCCGGGCCAATCATCAACGGAGTTCTGATTGTCGTTCTCTCCTTCATTTTCTTGGGCCTCGAGTTCGGCGAGCCTTCTTCTCAGGCATCGAGCCTCGTCCTCCTTCCTGGTTCGTTGCCGAGTGGATTCATTTCCCTCAGCTGGCTCATCATGATAGTCGAGCCGCTTGGCCAACCTTAATGCTTCCTTCGCCTGTTCAGACCCGAGCTTGGTGAAGACGCTTCCCACTTTCCTTTGTCCTTGTGGGGCTGCGGTCCGCGGGCGCTTCCTTAGCCGGCTCGGCCAGTCCAGGTCGGCCGATATGTCCGTGGATGACTCATCGTCGACTTCGAGTTCGGCTCGGGATTTCTCCGAGGCCCTCTGAATGGGCTGGTCGGCTCGGCAATTCACGGCTTCCTCGCGGGGGGTCCCTTCCTGTAACTCTGCCTGGCCACGCTGTCGAGCCTGGTTGAGCTGTTCCGTCAGCTGGTGGATCGCGGCTTGTATCATCTCGGGGGAGAGGGTCGTGGTGCCGCCCTCCATGACCATTTGGTAGGTCATGTCTCCCCCTGTTGATATGCCCCTTGTTAGGTTTCTATTTTCGTTACCAGTGCTCCTTCCTCCCTTGGAGTTTTCGCTTCCTGTCATTAATTGATAGCTGAGTAGAGCTGAATGCAACCCCCCTCCTTCTAGCGCCAAAATGTTGACGTCGATTTACGGCTGGTTCGTAATCTCAGTCAAACACTCGAATTGATTGTTTTTTCTAGCCCAACTTAATTAGCCAAGTTAAAAGAGCTAGGTCAATTGAGGTAAGAAGTTCAAGGGAATGTAGAACACTTGTCTTTTTTTTCCCCCCTGTCAAATGTTTGAAGGGTCTTATTTATAGACCCTTCACTTGGACAGCATCCCCCGCGTCAGGGGATCTTGTCCCTATAGGGCCAGGGCTAGATGCTCCCTGTCTCATGCTATTACAAACCGAGCCGAGCTCTTTTTATATTCTAATTTTTAGACATATTTCTAGGTAAGGAGACTCTATCAGTCGCTATCCGAGCTGCAATCAGGTCGGTTAGGTCAGGTCGGCTTTGCCTCTGATGAGATGCAGAAGGTCGGTCATTCTGGCCGAGCCGGTCAAATAAGGTCGGCTTTTGCTCACGTTGGCGTTTCAGGAAGACTTGATTCGAGCTCTCCCTCCATTTTGAGTCCTAGGAAGCTGGTTTCATTGAAGTATCAACAGGCCGGTTAAGGGGTTCCTGGACGGCCATGTTCTGCTCGGCTCGGCCATGTCATCCCTCTAATTCGTCTGAAACATAGGTCGGCAAAATAACCGAGCCGGGCTGGAAGACCGGTCACAGCTGCGGAACGGTCATATCAGTTCGAGCGGGGTCAGGCCGGGCCGAACAGGGTGACTGAACTGGGCTGTCAGGTGATGGGGCTGGTCCTCCTCGGTGCATTGGGTCAGATGGTCTTTAGTTCGGGTCCGAACTCGATCCATGCGTGGGCGGCCTAATATTGAGGGCCCAACATCTATGACATCAGAGATATGAACATCTAAGTTTCAAAGGTTTAACATTACAAAATAAGTACATGGTACGAGGTCTTCCTCAGTTTTCTACATCAAATAACTATGTATTGATTGCGTTATTGGAAAAAACCATCGTGATCCCATACAAAAAAGGAGTTTTTGGAGAGCAAATCAGAAATTGGATCTAATTCATACAGACATTTATGGCTCGATCACCCCCTTATCCAACAGCAACAAAAGATACATTTTGTGTTTTATTGATGACTACAGTAGAAAATCTTGGATGTATTATTTGGTGGAAAAGTTAGAATTGTTGTATCCCTTTATGTGCTTTACGAAAATGGTAGAAAATGAGATAGGTTTACCTATCAAATGCTTGCGTGCTGATAGAGGGATGAGTTCATCTCCTTCGAATTCAATAATTTATGTATGCAAAATAGCATCAAAAGACAATTGACAACTGCATATACCTCTCAACAAAACGATGTAGCTGAGCGGAAAAATAGAACGGTCAAAACATAGTTCGTACAATGTTGTTCGAGAAGAAAATCCCATATTGTTTTTAGCTGGAGGCAGTTAATTGAAGTAATTATGTGTTAAATAGATGTTCGTGTTGGGTATTTGAGATAAGGAATATGGTAGTGAGAGGAGTATATGGGGCAAGAGTAGTGGTAGTAGTATTGAAACAAATGCTTTTGATAATAGGGAGTTGAGTTGTTGTTTTTGGTACAAGTAGTGAGTTGTGTTGATGCAGATGGCATAAGATTATTCTAGAACTTAATTAGTCTAGAATAATCTATCCTATTTTAGAATACTTTAGAATGATTTATACTTCTCTAGATTATTACATATTTCTACATAATTCTAGAAACTCTATAATAATTAAGCTTTTCAATAATGCCTAGAATATTCCGGAAATGTGTAGCAATTTCATCACTCCCCCTTGCTACTCATTTGGATAATCCTAAGCTTTTTCCGCAAGGTCTCGAATCTTGGTCTTGGTAATCCCTTTTTGTAAAGATGTCTGCCAATTGATCTTCTGTCCCGATATACTTGAGCTCTATTTGTTTGTTATTGGCTGCCTCCTATAGAAAATGATACTTGATAGCAATATGCTTAGTCCTGCTATGATGGATGGGATTTTTTGCCATAGCTATTGCAGACTTATTATCGCAGTAAATCTCCATAGGATTTTCTTGGTCTTCTCCCATGTATCCAAGAATGCGTCTTAACCAGATAGCTTGACTTGTTGATAGTGCTGCTGCAACATACTCGGCCTCAGCTGAAGATTGTGCCACACAATCTTGCTTTTTTTACGACCATGAAAATATTCCTGAGTAAAGTGAGAATGTGTAACCTGATGTACTCTTCATATCATCAGTAGATCCGCCCAATCACTATCAGTGTAGCCAATCAGTATTGATTCGTTTGCAGGCTCGTATGATATTCTGTAATCTTTGGTGCGTTGCAAATACCTCAATATTCTCTTTGCATCAGTAGATCCGGCCCAATCACTATCAGTGTAGCCAATCAGTCTTGATTCGTTTGCAGGCTCGTATGATATTCCGTAATCTTTGGTGTCTTGCAAATACCTCAATATTCTCTTTACAGCTCCATATTGGACTTGGCTTGGATCTTGCATGAACCTTGATAGTAGACTTGTTGCAAACATGATATCTGGTCTTGTAGCTGTAAGATATAATAGACTCCCAATGAGACTTCTGTATGTAGATTCATCTGCTTTCGGCGTCCATCTTCTTTGCTGAATTTTTGATTTGTAGCTAAAGGAGTAACTACTGGTTTGCATCCTTCCATTTTGAACTTTTCAGTAGATTCTCTGTATACTTCTTTTGTGAGATAAATATCCCATTTTTTCCTTGATGTACCTCTATACCGAGGAAATAGTGCATCAACCTAATGTTAGTCATCTCGAAGATCTTCATCATATCCTCTTTGAACTTCTTGATCATCTCTTCATATCCTCTGTGTAGATAAGATCATCGACATATAGAGAAACAATAAGTCTGTCATTAGTACCTTGGTCTTAATGTAGAGTGTCGGTTCGCTTTTGCTTCTCCTGAATCCCTAGCTTATGAAGTAGTCGTCAATTTGACTATACTAGGCTCGTGGAGCTTGCTTCAATCCGTAGAGCGTCTTTTTCAGCCTTAGAACTTTGTTTTCTTATCCTTCTATCACGAACCCTTGAGGTTGCTCGACATATATCTCTTCTTCAAGATAGCCATTGAGAAAAGCTGACTTGACATCCAATTGATAGATCTTCCATCTCTTCTGAGCGGCTAGTGCGATAAGAGCCCATATAGTGTCCAAGCGAGCGACTGGAGCAAATGTTTCGTTATAGTCGATTCCTGGTAACTACGAGTACCCTTTAGCAACTAGTCGTGCTTTGTATTTTTGAATTGAGCCATCTGGGTTAAGTTTTGTCTTATAGACCCACTTAACTCCAATAGCCTTTTTTGTTGTTGGGTAGATCTACCAACTCCCATGTTTGATTTTTCTCGATCATCTTGATTTCTTCTTCCATGGCTTTTACCCGTTTTTTTTATTTGATGGCAGCTTCAAAGCTTTCGGGCTCCATAATGACGAAGTTGCATGTCTCGTAGATCTCTTTGAGTGACCTTACTTTTCTTGGTGGTGAATCTGGAGATGATTGCTCATCATTTGAAGATGATGATGATGGTGTCCTTGAGCTTGAAGGTTTTGCTTCTTCTGGAGGCTCTCTACACTTCGTAGACGTGGTACCATGATATTTTGTTTTTCCACCATTTCTTCTTCCCAGTTCAATGTTGCATTTTCGTCGAACTCGACATCTTGGCTGATGATTATTGTCGCATTTTCATCGAACTCGACATCTCGGCTGATGACTAGTTTCTTGGTTTTAAGGTTGTAAATTCTGTATCCTTTAAATTGAGAGCTGTAGCCGAGAAATATTCCTTTCTCTATCTTCTCCTCCAGTTTGTGTCTTTTCTCTTTCGAGATGTGTACATAGCAGATACTCCCAAAAACTCTTAGATATTGTGCTGATGGCTTTCGTCCACTTCATGCTTCTATTGGTGTTTTATTTTGTATGGATGTTGTTGGACATCTGTTGAGTAGATATACTGCGGTGTATACTACTTCAACCCACAACTCCTTTGGCATACTTTTCTCAGCTAGCATGGTCCTGGCCATCTCCATCACCGTCCTATTTTTCCTTTCTGATACGCTGTTCTATTCTGGAACATAGCCGACAGTTAGTTGATGGTTGATTCCTTCATCCTCACAGAATTTGTTGAACTCCTTAGAAGTGTATTCGGTTCCTCTATCGCTCCGCAAGACCTTGATTCTTCGTCCACTTTGGTTCTCGACCAGACTCTTGAATTTCTTGAATATATTGAAGACCTCTGATCTTTCTTTCATAAAGTATACCCACGTCATTCTTGTATAGTCATCAATAAAGAGGATAAAGTACCTGTTTTTCTCAAACGTTGGAGTCCCACATACGTCTGTATGTACCAGCTCCAAGATTTGTTTAGCTCTCCATGGAAACGGCTTCCTGTGTTGTTTGTCTTCCATGCATCTCTCACACACTTCATCGTCCATTTGAATTGCTGGAAGACCTCTCATCATATTTTTCTGATGAAGTTTCTTTAGTCCGTGGAAGTTGAAGTGTCCAAACCTCCGATGCCATAGCCACGATTGGTCTTCTTCAGCTTTTAGTGTTGCTTCAATGTACTGCCAACGGAGTGGGAAATTTTTCTGTTGCTGTATTTTTACTACAACTATCACGACATTTTTATTTTTATTACCATATATTGTGCAAGTGTCTTCTTTGAACACCAACTCATATCCCTTCTCCATCATTTGTTCGACACTTAGAAGATTAGTGTCAAGGTTGGGAACTAGCAGTACATCGTGGATAAGCCATGTACCTTTTTTAGTGTTGACTGCAATGGTACCTTTTCCTTCGACTTCCACGAGATCTCCATTCTCGAGCCTGACTTGAGATTTGATTGATCTGTCAATTGCTTTAAAATTCTTCTCATCTCCAGTCATGTGATTATTGCAGCCGCTGTCTAGGAACCATGTGTCATTCTTCAACATGACAAACGTAGAATAGGTTGTCTTCTTTTTCATTTTCTTCTGAGAAATTTGCCTGATGCTTTTGCTTAGAGCGACAATCTTTCTCATATGACCAAACCTCCCACAACTTTTACATTGTGGTTTATCTCGGTTCCAACAATCTTTTTGAAGATGGTTGGTCTTTTTGCAGATTCGCATGGTGGATATTTTCCATTTCTTTGATTTTTATTATTATTTCCACCATAATATCTATTTTTAAAATTTTCTCCATTTCTTCTCCCCCATTTCTAGAATTCTGAGACTGTATATTAGTTTTAGACTGGAATGCATTTTCCATAGACTCAGTTTCCCGCATACTCAATCTTTTCTCATAGGCTTCAAGTGAACCTATTAATTCTGTTACTGACAACTTATCTAAATCTTTAGTTTCTTCTGTTGTTGTGACGATTGGATCATATTTAGCAGGGAGAGAAATTAATATTTTTTCTACCACCCTCTTATCAGTGATATGTTCATCATGTGCTTTCATTTGATTAACTACTTCACGTAGTCGAGTATAAAAATCTTTTACGGTCTCAGATTCTTTGATCTTCATATTTTCTAAATCTTTTCTAAGAGTTTGTAATTTGAGATGGCGTACCTTATCACTTCCTTGATATTCCTCCTTCAGAGTATCCCAAGCCTCTTTCGATGTTTTAGCTCCACTGATTCTTGGAAACAAAGACTCCGTCATAGCCATTTGTAGTGTGTAGAGAGCTAAGTTGTCCTTCTCCATATTTTTGTCTAGTTTTTCTTTGTCCGTTGCAGACAAAGTGGATGTATCTTCAGGGATAGTGTATCCTTTATCAATGATTTCCTATAGGCCTTGGGACATAAAATATGTCCTCATTTTGATAGCCCAATAGTTATAGTTTTCTCCAGAAAAAATAGGGATTGGAATTTGGTGGTTATTTAGTGAAGTGGCCATAGTAGAAGTTTAGAAATGTTATTAGGATAATTTAGTGGATGTGTGAGGCTAGGACAATATGTTGGATATATAAAGATAGTATAGCGAAAGCTAGTTTCACCTAATTAGAAATCGAACCGGGCTTTGATACCATTGTTGGGTATTTGAGATAAGGAATATGGTAGCAAAATATTGAGAGGAGTATATGGGGTAAGAGTAGTGGTAGTAGTATTGAAAAAAATGCTTTTGATAATAAGGAGTTGAGTCGTTGTTTTTGGTACAAGTAGTGAGTTGTGTTGATGTCATATTTATAGATGACATAAGATTATTCTAGAACTTAATTAGTCTAGAATAATCTATCCTATTTTAGAATACTTTAGAATGATTTATACTTCTCTAGATTATTACATATTTCTACATAATTCTAGAAACTCTATAATAATTAAGCTTTCCAATAATGCCTAGAATATTCCAGAAATGTGTAGCAATTTCATCAGTTCGACCTCGGTGGTCAAAGATATCACTCCAGAAGAAGCTTGGAATGGAGTGAAACCTTTTGTAGAGCATTTTCATGTATTTGGTTACTAGCACATGTCTATGTGCCAAAGGTATGAAGAATTAAACTTGATAAAAGAAGTTTTACATGTGTATTTTTGGGTTTTAGTGAAGAATCCAAAGGCTATAGATTATTTGATCCTGTTGAAAAAAAGGTTGTTGTGAGTAGGGATGCCATTTTTTAAGAAGACAAACAATATGATTGGGATGTGAGTTATGAAGAACAAATTGAGGTAGATTTAGAATGGGAAGATGATGGTGCTGAGAAAGTACGTGATGACACTTACGAAGACAAAAATAATGAAGGAGTTGAAAATGATAATGAAGTTATAAAAGAGACTAGCAGTGGTGAGGAAGATGTCTCTCCAAACATTGGAGGTAGTGACGATAGTGAATCTAGTGAGGATGATGAGAGATTGAGGTAGCCACCACGATGGATGAAAGATTATGTTAGTGTAGAAGGTCTTGGCTTATCTGAAGATGAAACTAATATGACACTAATTGAGTCAAGTCATCCTTTATACTATGAAGAGGCTGCGTAGGGCACACATTGGAGATTGACCATTGACAACGAAATTAAGTCTATAGAGAAGAACAAGACATGGACGTTGGTTGAGTTGCCTGTTGGAGACAAAAAGATTGGAGTAAAATGGGTTTACAAGACCAAGTGCAATGAGCATGGGGAGATTGTAGAAAGTAAACCCTAGCTAAGATATGTAATTAGCTTGGGGAAGAAGAAATATAGAAAGAGTAATTTTTATTGATATGTCAATCAAAATTACTTTATAACTGAGTAATACATCTCTATTTATAGTGTTTCACAATGCCTTGTCCATCTAACTAAAACATCTATGCTCACGTATGCATATGCCACGTGTGTGTGTATTCTATCATCCCCCCTCAAGCTGGAATGAGAGAAAATTCCCAGCTTGGACAAAAGAGTCTAAAATTGAGAAGCTTCAAGTGATTTAGTAAAGGTGTCCGCCAACTGTTGAGTGCTTGGTATATGAATCAAGCGAAGGAATCCATCTTTGTACTTGTTACGAACAATATGACAGTCAATTTCAATGTGTTTGGTGTGCTCGTGAAAGACTGGATTTTCCACTATGTGCATTGCTGCTTGGTTATCACAAAAAAGATCAATTGGTTGTGGAATAGAAATCTGCATATCAAAAAGTATGTAGTTGATCCAAATGAGTTCACAAGTAGTAGCAGCTAAGGCACGATATTCTGCTTCCGTAGAGCTACGAGAGACAGTATTTTGTTTCTTGGTTTTCCAAGATACAAGGCATTTACCAAGAAAAACACAATACCCTGTAATAGATTTCTTAATGTCTTTGCAAGAGCCCCAATCCGTATCTGAATAACTTGTTAAAGAAATAGAAGAAGACTTAGGATAAAAAAGGCTAGAATGAGGATTACCCTTGAGATACTTTAGCAGGTGAACTAAGGCAGTCCAATGTGAAGAATAGGGTGCGGATACAAATTGACTAAGCTGCTGCAGAACATAAGTAATATCTGGTCGAGTGAGATTCAAGTAGAGAAGTCTGCCAACTATCCTCTTATATTGCTCAGTATTTGAAAGAGGTGTACCATTATGAGCATAGGCTGTAGACCTGATGGCAAAGTAATATAAGTAGGTTTACACTCTATGATGCCTGCATCTGTGATCACATCAAGATTATATTTCTGTTGACAAAAATGAGTACCTTGATCAGTATAAGAGATTTCCACACCCAAAAAATACTTAGCAATGCCTAGATCCTTAATGGTGATATGATGATGTAAGCCTTCAAGGAAGAGATAAGATCATTAGATGTGCCAGTAATAAGAACATCATCTACATAAACAATCAGGGCCAAAAAATCATTGTTCTTCTTATAGGTGAACAAGCAGTGATCATGGCTTGATTGATTGAAACCAAAATGAAATAGATTAGAACAAAACTCATTATTCCATTGTCTAGAAGCTTGCTTAAGACCATAGAGGCTTCTTTATAGTTTACAGACCTGGCCATTAGTAGCAACTTGATAACCAGGAGGTGGCAACATATAAACCTCCTTATCAATGTAACCATGCAAGAATGCATTGTTGATATCAAGTTGAAAAATATCCCATGCTTTAATTGTGGCAAGATCAATAAGCAAACGCACTGTAACAGGCTTGGCAACAGGTGCAAAACTGTCCAAATAGTCCTTTCCAAGGACATGATGATATCCTTTGGCAACCAACCTTGCCTTATATCTTTCTACCATGCCATTGGGATTTAATTTGGTTTTGAATACCCATTTACAACTGATAGCCTTCTTATCAGAAGGCAAAATAGTTAATTCCCATGTATGATTATCCTCCAAAGCTTGCAATTCCTTGTTCATGGCATCAACCCAATGAGGGTGTTGTTTGGCCTGTTCATACGTGGAATGATCCTTGATACCAGAAAGATTAAAAAGGAATATGTAGAAATCAATGTCTAAATGACCAGAAGTAAGAGGAGAGACTGAGTTGGTGACAAAGTCTTGAAGATAAGAAGGTTTATGAGTGGGTCGAGAACTTTTTCTGACAATAGACAGTGGTTCTAAAGTTGAAGAATCTAAAGAAAGAAAATCAGGGCTAGGTGAGTGGGTACCATCAGTATGAGGGAAAGAAATGGATTCACTAGGTAAATTAAGATCATCCATGAATGGTAAAGGAAGAGTGGGATCAGAAGGAGAAGAAGGATGTGTATGAAAAGGAAAAATGGAATCCAGAAAAACCACATCCCTAGAAATAAGGACTTGATGAGTTATCAAATCATACAATCGATATGCTTTTTGTCCAGGTGTATAACCAATCATGATACATTTATGAGCCTTTGATGTAAATTTATCCTTGGCAGGAGAGACATTAGTGGCATAAGCAAGACACCCAAAAGGCTTGAGGAAATCATATGCTGGTAGCTGACCAAAAACTACTTGAAATTGAGATTTCCAATCTAGCAATGAGCAAGGAAGTCTATTTATAATGAAAGCAGCAGTCAGAATAGAATGAGGCCATAGAAATTTAGGAGCTGCAGATTCAATCATAAGTGCTCTAGCAATCTCAAGTAAGTGTCTATGCTTGCATTCCACAACTCCATTTGTTGGGGAGTATACACACAAGACTTATGATGTGTAATGCCCATAGAAGAGAACAAAGATTGACATTCTTTGCTTATAAATTCTGATCCATTGTCTATCCTGATAACCTTGACAGAGGTATCCATCTTGTTACAAATCATTCTAAGAAAAGTAGATAAGGATGAAACAACTTGTTTCTTAGATGAAATTAAGCATATCCAAGTGTTTCTGCTGAAATCATCAACTAATGTCAGAAAGTATGGAGTATTAGTGATACTTGGATGACTACAAGGTCCCCATATATCCACATGTAGCAGCTCCAATGGTCTTGAAGAGTGACTGGTACTGAGAGGAAACACAACTCTGGTTTGCTTGGAAAAATGACATGTATCACAGGCTTTATAAGCCTGAACCAAGGAGGGTGTACATAAGTGTTTCAAAAACTCCAAGTGTGAGAGAGTGGAAGGAGCAGTATTTCTGATCCTTTGGTTTATGATACCAATCGGGATAACCTTTCAACTTAAAGCAATTAATTATCTCATGCCCTGGTGCACCACAATGATCACATATGAGTTTGGCCTTCTCTTCTTTAGATAAGAATTTTCTAATACCACTGTCTCAACCATTAGAAGTGCCATTTTGACCACCATTATGGAAACCTCTTCCTGATGTCATTCTGCGATGAGAAGAAGTTCTAGAGAACAAAGCAGAACTATCTAGTGAATCAGGATATGTAGAATGAATATCTTGTTGTCTCTCAACTCTCAAAATCATAGAATAAGCTTTGTCCATACTAGGCAAGGGATCCATAACTAAAATTTGGCTTCGAATTGCATCATAAGAATCATTGAGACCTATTAAGAACTATACAAGCTTTGAACTCATGTCAAAAGACTCCTACTCAGCAGCAGCAGTACAAGAGCATAGAAGTTTTGGTAAAACTAAAGCATATTCATCCCATAGCTTGTGAAGATTAGTAAAGTACATAGCAATAGATAAATTGTCCTGAGAAAATGTACTAATTTGTCTCTATAAATGGTATAAATGTGGACCATTGCAATCACCAAAACATCTGATAATGGTATCCCATAAGACCTTAACAGAATTTGCATATAAAAAAGCATCAGAAAGCTCCTTAGAGAGTGAATTGAGTATCCATGATCGAACCATAGAGTCCACTCTATCCCATTGCTTAGCTAAATGTGGATCAGTTGGCCTAGTCACAGAACCATTGATGAAGCCAATTTTATTCTTAGCTAGGAAAACCATTTGTATGATCTTGTCCAAGGTAAAAAGTTATCGTTGCCTAGCTTTGTGGAGACAAGGCACATACCAGGAAAATCGGAATTGTTAAGCGAAAATGGATCATGATCTCGAATCTGATACTGAATTGCAGAAGTATTGGAACAACTCAGATTGTCAGATGCAATCAGAGCTCGATTATCATCGGCAGCAAGCGCGGGCCATACATCGGAAAGGGGAACCGATCTCTGATTACGCGGTGCCATTCCAATTGAATAAAAAAAACCCAATCAGTCAATTGATACCATGTAGAAAGTAAACCCTAGCTAAGATATGTAATCAGCTTGGGGAAGAAGAAATATAGAAAGAGTATTTTTTATTGCTATGTCTGTCACGCCCCGTTTTCTTTTCATTAAATATCAGAGTTTTCCATTGGGTGTGAAGAAAGAAAGGGGAAAAAGACGTGCATGAAATAAAACAGAAATCCTTTGGAAGAGATAGAAGACGATTTTACAAATACAAACCCTCGGCATCTAGCCGAATAAAACATTTTACAATAGCAACGGAATATACATCAGGATCCTTAAAGAAAAGGAGAAGATTTTATCTTTTACAAACATTTAAAATTAAAACAACGTTCCAACAAAGGAGGAGACTTGATATGACACCATCCTCTCTGTGCATCTTGTATCTCGTAATTTCTTGTAGTGTGAGTACAGGTGGGGGGTGAGTGCGTTGAATACACTTGTGGCGAATACTTTCTTAGTTTAAACAGATACACAAATCAAACATATATAACGCACAACACATAATTCGGTTCTTTAATGCCACCCAACTCATGACTCACCAATGGACACACCACACAGCCTAATGAGCACATAGCCCATAACTCGCTAATGGACACACCACACAACCTAATGAGCACATAGCCCATGACTCGCTAATAGACACACCACATAGCCTAATGAGCACAAAGCCCATGACTCGCTAATGTACACACCACACAGCCTAATGAGCACAAAGCCCATCACACGACACACTAGTGGACACTTTAAACAAAAGTATATAAACACAACACATAAGGTTTAACAATTCATTTAATATCTCAACACATATGACAAACATCGAATAGGGAAAACTGTAGATTGTTCGGTGGTTACCACGTGAGTAGCGAGTACAAAAGATCAAGTATCACAAGCTCCTTCCAACTGATAGCTTACATAAGTCACGGTGTTTCTTAGATCCTTAATAAACATAATTAAAGCTATCATAACTTCTGGTGAAAGAAATGATCGTAAAAGCCACGCCGGATCGAGAGACCTAAAGATTGAGGTCAAAGAAACGAGAGAGGATGATCAGTTTCAAAGGCTGAGATGATAGAGGATTTAATTTGGGTCACGACGGAAAAATAATGAGCTCGATCGGAGTTGAAATGAGCTCGAACGGAGCATTTTAAGGTTGAGGGGTATTTTGGTCAAAGAGTTGACTTTGACCGGGACCCCCGACTCCCGATTGATGACATCACATCGCCGACGACTCGATGATAACGTACGATGGAAAAAAATGGGATTCGGATCGAAAACACGGAGTTGCGTGCGCGCGCGACACCCGACGTTTCGGCATGCTGCCGAGTCTCTCTCGACAGCTGCCGAATTTTCTTGGCAGCGGGTCAGCTCCACTCGGCAAGGGCCGAGATTTCTCGGCAAGCGCCCACCCGTCGTGCGCAGCCTCGCGCCCAGCGCTCCTGGCGGCGGTGAATAGTAACCGAATCCTCGCCGCAAAAACCTTCGATACCCTGTTTTTCGAACCCAACCCCAACTTTCAAAACTCCGGCCGGCGACTTTCCGGCGCCAGTCACCACCCCAAAACTGTCTCACACTCTTCCCCAACACCCCAAATAGCCCCAGCAAAAGGAAAGAACCAAAACCACCAAGAAGCAAGGGAGAAACGAGAGAAATAAAAGGTGACAAAAATAAGGGTTTAGGGTTTAAGAGGCTGTTTTTTGCCGTTTTCCGGCGAACGGTAGGTCAGAATTGAATTCCAGAAGATGTCCTAGACTCGTCTCGATGAGACCTATGTCGTGTGCAAAAATCGGCCGAAACCGACAATATTGGTATTTTCCGGCCATCGGCCACCAGCGACGGCTCCGGCGGCAGCACGCCGGAGGCAGAAAACTGGAAAGAGAGAGAGAGGAGGGTCGAGAGAGAACTTACATGTTTTCGTCATGTTCGGCTCGCTCTAGTTCGTTTCTATCTTCTCATTTTTACGTTACACATCTAATGGTGTAAAAATATTCTATGTTCCACATCTATGAAAATTATCGATCTAAATCGTGCATTAAACACATATCTGAAACGCACGAAATTAATTAAACAGTCAAAACATACGTACATAATTATTAAATTACAGGTTTAAGTATTTAATTAATCAATTATGCTTCATTTTTGATCCTGGGCACTACAACGTCAATCAAAATTGTATTACAACTGAGTAATACATCTCTATTTATAGTGTTTCACAATGCCTTGTCCATCTAACTAAAACATCTATGCTCACGTATACATATGCCACGTGTGTGTGTATTCTATCAAAGATTGATAAGCACAAAGTACGTTTGGTTGCTAAATGGTATTCTCAAAAGCATGGAGTTTATTACACTGAAGTCTATGCACCTATTGCAAGAATGGATACTGTGAGGATGATCATTGATTTAGCTGCTCAAAAGGGGTAGAATATTATTTAGTTAGATGTCTTTCTACATGGTGAGTTTAGTGAAGAAGTTTACGTAGAGCAGCTAAGTTTACCAAAAAAAAGGCCATGGAAACTTGGTGTATAAGCTTCACAAAGCTTTATATGGACTAAAACAAGCTCCACGGGCTTGGTTTAGTCAAATTAAAGCATACTTTATTAGAGAAGGTTTTCAAAGATGTGATAGTGAGCAAACTTTATTCACCAAGAAAAACAAACAAGGAAAAATTATCATTTTCTTTCTCGGCATTGAAGTATTACAAATCTCTGATGGAATTTCCATGTGCCAAAGAAAATATGCAATGGAGATATTAAAAAGGTTTGGCATGACAGACAGCAACTCAGTTAGCAATCCGATAGTTCCAGGTTGCAAACCGAGCAAGGATGAAAATGGTGTTGTTGTTGACGATATCAAAGAAGATTCACCTTAGCAGATTTGTAGGGATATTTTCGTTTGTAATTAATGTGTAAATCCTTTCCTTATTCTTTACAATTGTTTGTACGTGTATATTAGTTGGGCTTGAGACACTAATACACTTGGAAAATTCCCAAATCAGTCTTTTCTATATGGTATCAGGTTTTGATCCTACAAACTTCACGCTTCCTTCTCTTCTTTTCTCTTCTCCATCATCAAACCCTAACTATGGTGGAATCTGCTCCATCTTCCACACCACCCACTTCGTCCATTATCATTATCTCTACTCCCTTTCCTACATCTCATAAACTCACTCGAACGAACTTTCCGCAGTGGCTCTCTCTCGTGACTGCGATCTTGAATGGTCACGATCTTCTGGGTTATGTTAATGGCAATATCCCCACACCCGCCTTCTCATCAGCCGAATACAAAAGCTGGTTTCGCCAAGATCAGTTAGTCTACGCATTTATTCAAGGTTCTCTCACAGATGAGGTTTCTCCATACATGACGTCCTATACATCGTCAGCGGCGGCCTGGAATGGTCTTCATTCCATATTTGTAAGTAAATCTTGAGCGCGTATGATGCAATTGAAAGAAGATTTGCAACACGCTAAAATGGGGTTCAAATCAGTCTCTGAATTTCTTCACACTCTCAAGGCAAAAGCAGATGAGCTCTCGCTAATTGAATCACCGGTTTCAGATGATGATTTCACTTTGTATGTTCTTGGTGGCCTCAACCCTAAATTCCGGGACATTGCAGCCTCTATTCGCGCTCAGTCCACCTTACTATCGTTCCCACAATTGTTGGATCTTCTTGTTGCACAAGAACGATATATGGATGGTTTGGAAGAAACTCACCCAGACCTGGCTATATCTGCGAACATGAATCAGTCCAGGACTCCTAGCTCTTCTCGTGGTGGACGATCTGACAGGGGTCGTGGTAATGGTGGGCAAGGCCGCTTATCTTCTCGCAGCCCAAATCAGCAATCCAGTCGGCCTGGTGGCTTCAACATGTTCCAATCAAAAATGGTGTGTCAATGATGTAAAGCTCCAGGACATTTTGCTCGTACGTGCTGGCAGATCCCTATAAATACTGCAGCCAATATGAATCGTTCTCCGACATCGCAGCAATTGCCGAATGCATGGCTATTAGACTCTAGTGCATCGCACAACCTCACACATGATCTTGGTAATCTTTCACTGCATTCTGAATATGATGGAACGGAAGAGGTCCATCTCTCCGATGGCTCTTCTATGCCTATTTCAAATACGGGTATATCTCATTTACATTTTCCATCAAAAACTTTTTTATTATCTGATGTTCTTCATGTACCAAACACAAGGCAAAACTTATTATCGGTGCATCAGTTTACAAAATCTAATGGTGTTTCTGTCGAATTCTTTTCGGATTGGTTTTCTGTGAAGGATCGTCGCACGGGGGCGTCTCTGGCCCAAGACAAGTGTAGTGATGGTTTATATTATCTCCAGCAGCCTACGCATATCTCGGCCAATTTCCATACCGTGGGGCTGCAGACAGACTTTGCTACCTGGCACTCAAGGTTGGGACACCCGTCTCGGAAGATCAGTAGTTTAATTATTTCTCGTAATGCTTTACCCCTATCTCAATCCGGTATGTCGGAGACTCATTATGACTCATGTTTGAGCTGTAAGACTCATAAATTACCTTTTGTTGATACTTCTTTGGTTGTTTCTCACCCATTACATTGTGTGTATATGGATGTGTGGGGTCCTACGATGGTTTCTGTGGATGGTTTTCGGTTTTATTTATTGTTTGTTGATGCATATACTCGATACTGTTGGTTTTTCCCTTTGCATCATAAATCTCAAGTCTGTGAAATATTTGAAAAGCTGCATCCTTTGCTTGAAAGCCAATTTAGGTTGAAAGTGACAAATTTCTATAGTGATAATGGCGGTGAATTTTATGCTCTTCATCACTATCTTGCTAAGCATGGTATTCAATGGCTGACTACGGCACCTCATACGCCGGAACAAAATGGTCTGGTTGAAAGACGACATCATTATATTATTGAAACAGGGAAGACGCTCCTACATCATGCTAAATTGCCATCTACATATTAGACTCATGCATTTCAGACAACGGTATACCTTATCAATAGAATGTCGAGTGCTCCGCTTAACAATACGAGCCCCTTTGAAATGTTATTCTCGTAAAAACCAAACTACTTGAAACTTCGAACATTTGGGTATATATGCTATCCATGGTTGCGACCATATGCTTCGCATAAACTTGAGCCCTCATCTCGTGCTTGTGTATTTATTGGGTACTCACCCTCTCAAAGCGCATACAAGTGTCTTGATCCGGTTACTGGCCGAATATATGTTTCACGTCATATGCCTTTTGCTGAGAATGCAGTTGCAGACTTCCATCTACCAAAACCAGCGAAGACCTCCATAATGGATGGTTCGACCATGCCGCTATCTATACTTGGTCCACCATCTATGCACGCCCCTATACCTGCCACGACACCACCTTTGCCTACACAACCGGATACTTCAGACATTCAAAATCCACAGCACAACTCTCGAAATCGCTGCATATCGAGCCGTCTCGATGGTCACATTGCTGATATTCCACCTTCTCTCCAGCACCAACCTACAACTCATACATCCATGAAGGACCAATTGCCACCGCTAACAATTCCCATAACGGTTATACATGCTAAATCTCCAAAGTGGCGGAAAGCTATGGATGATGAAGTAACTGCTTTATCCACTCATGGCACGTGGGATTTAGTGTCTGTTCCACCGGATCGAACAATTGTGGGCTATAAATGGGTTTTTGTATTAAAACGTCGTCCGGATGGCATAATCGAAAGATATAAAGCTCGATTGGTGGCCAAAGGTTTTCATCAGAAATCGGGACATGATTTTCATGAGACCTTTAGCCCGGTGATAAAGCCCATCACAATTCGCATTATACTCTCTCTTGCCCTCTATCATAAATGAGAAATGCGTCAATTAGATGTGAGTAACGTATTTCTACATGGGACACTTACTAAACCTGTGTACATGATGTAACCACCGGGATTTATTGATCCTAATCACCCTTCACATGTTTGTCGTTTGAAGAAATCATTGTATGGCCTTCGCCAAGCACCACGAGCTTGGAATGATACTCTTTGAACTGCCTTAATTTAGCATGGGTTCCGTCAATCATGGGCTGTGTTGGTCCCAAATGGTGTCCGAGGTTCAGAGGGGGGGTGAATGAACCTTGGTCGATTTTGAAAATCTGTTAAAACTTACTGTTCTGTAAGTTACTTGAACTTGCAGCGCCAGCCAATTACTGCTTGCAGCACTAGGATGCAGTGCTGCACGCTGTAACTTAGAGTTTTATACACAGCGGAAATTAAGTGTATTGACACAAGGCTGGCTGGTTTTCTCAAATATGCTCCTTTTAAAATCGTTTTACGCTTATGATATATGAAGATATGAATAGTAAAACGTAGATAAAAAAGCAATAAAACACTTATGGCTTATAGTGGTTCGAAGGTGGTGTAAGCCTTCTATGTCCACTCTACTACTACCTTGAGCAGGAACTTTGTTAAGCAAGATTTATTTACAGGACTCTCCTAACAATCTATCAACTTACAAAGTGACCACCTACTAGAGTCTAGTGTTCACACAGCTCCTACGAACTCTAAAGGCTAACCCACACAGGGTTCACACTCCCACATAGGGAAGTTGCCTAGCACCTAGACAACTATACGAACAGCAAGGATTTCTCCTGTCAACTGTTCGACACCTAAAACAACCTTCGCACACAGCACGGTTAAAAGAAAATAAAAGGTGCTTCAACTGATGCGATGAAGTGAGCTTCTGAATCCTTCAAAGGATTTTTCTGCTTTGAACTTTGCTTCACTTTACAGAGGTTGAGTGACTGAAACTGAAGAACGACTTGGAGAAGATATAGCTTGAACGCTTGAGAGTATTTTTGCCAATGTTTGATTCTTCTATAGCTCAGCTGTTTAGTTTCTTAATGGTTTAGTAGTCCAGTAGTCTCTTCAGTGTTCCTCATCCTCTATTTATACTTGTAGAGTAGATATCCGTTGAAGGAGATATCTTCTCATTTTGAATTTGAAAAAGTCCTTGATCAAAGGCATGGCTTGTATTTAATGCGACTAGACTTCTCTTTCTGGAGCATTTAATGCGGTGATGGATGGTCGCAGCTTTCTGCGGTGCGTCAGTCCACATGGCGTCTTGGCATTGGCTCCGTGTCTGCCACTTTGATCTTTTTGAACGGCTCTTGTTTCCTCTTGCATGAGTCGTTGATCTTCGTACTGCATTTATCCTTTCTTCGGATAGCAGGATACTTATGCTGTTTGTCGTTAGCGCTGTTAGCTGTCTGAGCAGTGTACTTAGCGTTGTATCCTAGGTCTATTTGCAGCTGATTGTTCTTCGTAGTGCTGCTATAACAGAGACCTTCTTGCAGTATCTTCATACAACACTGCTGTATCTTACAGCAGTGTCCTTGTAAACTCTTTCTTGCAGCGACTCTGCATGCCGTTATTTCTCACTGTGCTGCATTGTAGTGACTGCTTTCTTGCAGTATGCTATATCTGGTTCTTTGCAGCAGCTTCGTTCTAAATCTTTGATGCAGCATTTGTATGCATGTGTACCTTCACTTTTCAGCTTCTATCACAAGACTCAATTCTAGTCTATGTTATCACGTAAACAATATGAAAAATGGGGTACTCAAAACTTCCTATTATAAGCTTGGTTTGTCTCATCAAAATCTAAACATTGAAATCCCAACAATTTCCCCTTTTTTTATGATGAAAAAACCATTACATTATTTCGTTCATGAAGGAAATTTTTTTTATTACATGCATCAAAACATATTACATCAGGATTACATACATGATAAGCAAGGAAAATACAATCCTGGATATAATACTTACTGCTGAAACAGTGACCTTTTTGTAGATGTTCCATCTGGTCTACTTTCAGCATTCTTTCCTTCTTGCTATGCTCTTTCTCTTGAGCCTTTCCACCAGTCTCGAATAGACTCCTGATAGGATTCTTCAAGTATTTCCTTAATCTTTGGAATCTGAATCCATCTCAGCCAAAAGTTCTCACAGTAGGGCACTACAAACCCTTACTTCACTTGGTCTATGTAGTGATTCTGAATTTCAAGCTCTCCAGCCCTAGTAAGCTCTTCATATCTTCTCAGTGCAGTTTGACAGGATTGAAATCTACTGAATTTGCCCTTTCTGCACAGAAATCTGAAGTTTCTGAGATAGTCGGATCTCTTGTACATCGTGATTGCTTCAAAAGATGGATTCCTATCTTCAGGCAACTTGATTGCCCTGAAAATGTTCAAGCTCCAGACTATGTTTTCTCCATCGGGCCTTTGATCCATCAATACTGAAACTTCAGCAGATATGTTGTCTGTGTCGAGACGTGGAATTTCTTGTGGGGGATATTAGTAGAGGTCTTTGTCAAAGATCCTCTCTCACCAATCACTCCAAGCCTTTGCATCCAGGCATATTTTTCTCTTTCAGCTCTGGCTTTCTCCACCCTTTGAGCAGCCATTTTCTCATTGTAATATCTTTCAGCCTCGGCTCTGCTCACTCTTTTTCTTGAGTCTTGCTGCTGGCTTTCTCTTCCTCTCTTTATATGATGAGAAGAGGAATGTGTTGCATATTTGCTTGCAGCACTGCTATATGCAGCGCCTGCTGCTGATCTGCTTGCAGCACTTGCTCCTGCACCACTAGCTCCTCCTTCATCATCTTTTCTTCATCTTTTTGGAGAAGGAACGTCAGCGGCAACAGATGATCCAGACCTCTTCCTCCTCCTACTTAGAGGTCGTTCATCATCTTCTTATTCACCTTTATTGTCCCTAGAGCTCCTGTATTTGTCTGGAAACTCTTCCCCCTTTTTGGCATCATCAAAAGCCGGGGGTGGAGCAGGGGCACTCGGAACCACTTTAGACCGTGGTCTATATGAAGGTGTTGGGGCCTCCCTAGAACCGTGGGCATGTTGGGGAAAAGCATTCATCAGAATCGTTTCCAGGTTCCCTAAACGATCGTCAATGGTTTTGGACCTTCTGGATTGGTCGGCTATGTGCTCCATAAGTGATTCCAGCATCATGGAGTGAGTTTTCAGTCTTTCCGATGCTGTTTCTGCATGAATCTTGCAGATTTTGACTTCAGCTCGGGTGCTTACAGTTTCTTTCTTTAATTCTCCCTCCATTCTAACCCTGTCCATGTACTGCCTGTTAGTGTTATCATTCAGAGATTTCTGTACCATTCTAGGCAGTGCTTCAATATCTTTCTTGAAGTGGGACATGGTTTCAGTGTGGAATTTGGCACCAGACATCCAACTGTTATGCATGTTAGTCTCATGATCTTTAAAGACACGAATTAGGTGTCTAACAGCAGCAACTATCCTGTCAATCGATTCATCTTCTGTCGGCCCAGTATTTCGTTTATGAGAGGCAGCAGCTGATGCATCATAAGATCCTAAACATCTTGACGAGTGTGCTGCATCCTGCCTCGGTGCCTCTTGCTCAACTTCCTTTGTAGCTTCCTCAGTAACCTCTGTTGTAGTAACCTGGATAGGTTCTTGCAAGTTTGTAGTAGTAGCAACATCAACCTCCTCATGAGGTGTCTCTAGCTGCTCAGTGGTTACCTCAGCTTCTCCACGAGTGTCCTCTGAGGGTACTGTCTCATCAGCTGCCCCTTCAGAGGTCTTCTCTCCCTCAGAAGGTGTTGTCTCAACAACGGTTTCTGAAGTTTTCTGCACAGACCCTGTCTCCTTGGTTGGTCCTGCAGCTTGGACAGATTCTACAAGAATAGTTTCTTGCAGCTCTTGAAGGCTCATTGCAGCTTCTACAGTACTCACCACTGAGAGCTCAATTGCCGCAAGGATATCTGCCTGTACTTGTCGGTTTCTTGCAGCCTCCATTGTGTTCAGTATGGAGACTTCGATTGCTGCAAGAATTTCAACATCCACCTTTACTGTGTTTTCAGCTGCTTCTGATAAGGTGGCTGCTTGCTGTACTGTTGTCTCTGCCAGTACAGGGAGTACCGCCTCTGTAACTTCCTCCATAGTTGCGTCATCGGCAATCTCAGCGATGTCAGATAAAACATCTCTGATAATGGTGGTTGGTTCCCCCTGAGAGCCTGCATCCTTATCAGGAACAATGTGCACTGGGGAATCGCCGTAGTCCACCAGTTGAGGCTCCTCCTCCTCTAGAGAATCAAGTATGACTATGTTGGAAAGGCCTTCCACCATTTTCTCAAATGCAGGAGAGTCTGAGTTGTGACGACTTGTGCTTCCTTCTTCCTGCATTTTCCTTGGAGTGTGTTGCATCCTTGTTTCCCTGACACTTGCTTGCAGCGACTGTTGCAGCATGGCTTCCTC
Source organism: Scutellaria galericulata (assembly GCA_946896805.1). Classification (NCBI taxonomy): domain Eukaryota; kingdom Viridiplantae; phylum Streptophyta; class Magnoliopsida; order Lamiales; family Lamiaceae; genus Scutellaria; species Scutellaria galericulata. Next base: position 7,257,683 of record OX335798.1, on the reverse strand, counting down.
GGCCTGTTCCACTCTCAAGGTGTTGATTTGTTCTTATGCAAATACAACATCATTGCCCCTTCTTACAGACTCTACAGCCGGGGTAAGGAGGGTTTGGGCATCCTCCGTTGCTGCGTTCATCGGTTGCTCTGCAGAGTGGAATTCTGCAACGGCTTTGCCCTTCCCTTTATCCAGTGTTTCCTGAGCAGTGATGTACACCTTCTCTGCATACTCAGGTTGCAAGAGTGCTCATATATCTTCTGAGTTGGCCCACTCTAGGATTGCTTTTTCCACAGAGAGAAAATCCTCCCATTGCATCAAGATTTCTCTCTTTGAAAGTCTCATCTTTCTCTTGAGACAGTACTGCTGCTCCATATTTCTAGCAGCTGGGAAGGTTGGATCGAGCACAGATTGGGTTGTTTGATGAATAGCTTCTTCATCTGGCTGAACTCTTTGCTGATGTGACTCATTCGCGACAGCATCTGTTGGAGGGTTAGCAGTAGAGAGTTGGGTGTTGGCAGCTGTTGCAACAATCTCCTTGCCGTGCGGGGCCCTCCTGCCCAGGGGTGTATCATCATCTGAGGACGAGGACTCAGGTTCAGTCTCGATCCTCCTTGGCGTTCCCTTGATGATAGGGGTAGAATTTTCACCATCACTATCATCTTCACCCCCGCTGCCTGTCACTTCATCCTGCAGTGCTATGGTTGCTTTTTTTTTTTTGGTTTTCTTCTTCGCAACCCCATCAGCAGTTGTCTTCGGTTAGGTTTTACCCTTCTTCTTCTCTCCAAGATACTTCCCAATGGGAATAGGAATAGGAGCTATAAGCTCAAGCCCTAGTTTGCAGAGCAGAGAGCAAATCGTGATTCCATAGCTCCTTCTTAGTGTGTTCTTCTTTGCTTCTTCCATTATCCTTTTCAAGATGAACCTTGCCCAGTTCACCTTTTCTCCAACCATGATGGCAGACATGATCCGGAACCGGAGATCAGTGCATTTGTCGTAACTCCCTGTTTTACCTTCAATGGAGTATGCACAGATATCATGGAGTAGTTCAAACTCCGGTTTGAAGAGTTTCTCAGGGCGTTTCTCTTGATCTCTGCCCCTGCAGTTTCAACTCTAAAGAGATCCCACATCTCTTTAGCGTTGCTCTCCCCATATGTTGCAAGTTGACTGGGGCTCAGGCCTTTAGCCGAGATGTTGAAGGTGTTAGCAATGTCTCTGATGGATAGAGACCTTTCTTCATCATTTGCATCCATCTTGAACATGATGCAGATTTTCTCCTCAGAGGTCCTAGCAAAAACGTAGAACTTCTGAACCGACTTCACTAAGAAACCAGCATAGAAGGTGGTTAATAACCCTAGAATTTGGGTTCGTTCGAGAGCATCAAAAATTCTTCTGATAAGAGAGTCGTTGTACAACCCAGAGGTATAAACATGCTCTTGGTTAATCAAACGCCCTTCCAACACTTTGGTTTGACGAGTTGCCATAGATGATTTGAGAGATACGAGAGATTTGGAGACTTAGGGATTTTGCAAAGAGTAGGAAAACTTCTCGTTGTGATGAGGGCGAATAGAATTTCAAAAAGAGAAGGTTATGGTGTTTAAGGGAAGATCAAGGGACGTGTAGTAAGATCAACGATTGAAATGAAAAAGATGAGAGTGATCTTACGATCCTTAGAAAAAGACGGAGGGGTCAAATCGTAAATAATCATGACTTGCACAATTGTCGATTCTGACCGTGCCTCTTTATCTTCTGACTGGGTTTACCTTCATTAAATGATGATGATTTGCCATCCAATTTATTGTCCTTTTAAGGTTGCAACATCCTGGGTACGAGGTTGTAGTAAATGTTGTAACCAAGTGCTGCTTACACTCGTCTTTTCTTCATTGTACTATAAGTAAATGATGCAGCGCTGTTTGAACCCAGCGATGTATGTAGGCGTAGCTTACAACACTATACTTGCAGCTTTCTTGCAAGCATACAGACATTCCCCCTGGATTTCTGCATCTCTCTTCTTCCTCATATCTTCAGGATTCCCAGCTCGTTTCTAAGTGTAGAGAATCTCAATTCACTCAGTGGTTTGGTGAATATATCTGCAAGCTGGAGATCTGTATGAACTTTCTCAAGCACGACATCTTTCTTTTCCACGTGATCTCTGATGAAGTGATGTCATATATCAATATGCTTTGTTCTTGAGTGGAAAATAGGATTATGGGTAATTGCAATTACACTCGTATTGTCATAGAGAATTGGAGTCCCTTTTTCTTCAATCCCATAATCTCTTAGTTGCTGTTGTATCCAGAGAATTTGTGCACAGCAACTGCCTGCTGCAACGTATTTTACTTCTGCTGTAAATGTTGCAATCGATGTTTGCTTTCTGTAGAACCATGAGACAAGTTTATTTCCCAGAAATTGGCACGTTCCACTAGTGCTCTTCCTATCGATCTTGCAGCCTGCATAGTCTGAGTCAGAGTAGCCTTTGAGTTTGAACCCTCCTTCATTAGGATACCATAGGCCTACTTCCTGAGTTCCTTTCAGATACTTGATGATCCTTTTGACAGCTGAAATATGTGACTCCTTTGGTGTTGCTTGGAATCTTGCATAGATTCCAACTGCAAACATGATGTCTGGCCTACTTGCTATAAGATATAGCAAGGATCCTATGAGTCGTCTGTACTTTGTGATATCTACATCTTTACCATCTTCATCTTTGTCAAGACTTATGGATGTAGACATAGGAACAGATGTTGCTGACCCATTTTCCATGCCAAACTTTTTGATAAGTTTCTTTGTGTATTTGACTTGGCATATGAAGGTTCCTGCTACTAGTTGTTTTACTTGGAGTCCAAGAAAGAAACTTAATTCTCCCATCATGCTCATCTCGAACTTTGATTGCATCAGGTTAGAGAATTTCTCACATAGTTCTTTGTTGGTGGATCTGAAGATGATATCATCCACATATATCTGTACGAGAAGTATGTTATTTCCATCCTGTATCCTAAATAGAGTTTTGTCTATTGTTCCTTTCTTGAAGCCATTTTTCAGCAGTTAGAGAGATAAGGTGTCATACCAAGCTCTTGGTGCTTGTTTGAGTCTATACAGGGCCTTGTGCAGCTTGTACACCTTCTTTTCTGCTTGATCTTCAAAACCTGGTGGTTGCTCAACATATACTTCTTCTGTAAGAAGACCATTAAGGAATGCACTCTTTACATCCATTTGGTATACATTGAAATTCATGTGAGCTGCATATGCCAGAAAAATCCTTATAGCTTCCAGTCTTGCCACCGGAGCAAAGGTTTCATCAAAATCAATTCCTTATTCCTGGCAATATCCTTTAGCAACCAGTCTTGCTTTGTTTCTCACAACGAGTCCAGATTCATCTAACTTGTTCTTGAAGACCCATTTTGTTCCAATAACTCATTGATGAGTTGGTCTTGCAACTATTTGCCATACTTGATTTCTTTTTAATCCGTTTAGCTCTTCTTGCATGGCTTACACCCAGTTGCTGTTTTGTAGAGCTTCTTCAACATTTTGTGGTTCTGTTTGAGATATGAAGCATCCGAACATTGCTTCATGAGGGATGGTCCTTCTTGTTCTTACTCCTATGGATGGATCTCCAATGATAAGATCCCTAGGATGATTTCTTAACCATGTTCTGTCGGGCTCAAAGGCTTATACTGGTTGAGGTTGCTCCTCTTCTTGCTGTAGGATTGAAGGTTCTGCTGCTGTTAGATTATCTGTTGTATCCTGTGGTACAGTCTCTTATTCCTTGTCTTCTCTTGTATACAAAACTCCTTCAATGTATGAGACATCACCTTCTTTTCTTACAACTGTATCCTTGGCAGTTTCTTCTAGTTCCTTCGTATCACAATGTGGTTCATCGAACACCACATGAATTGATTCATCAACCACTAAGGTTCTCTTGTTAAAGACTCTGAAGGCTTTACTTAAGGCAGAGTACCCTAAGAATACTCCTTCGTCTGATTTAGCATCAAAGGTTCTTAGATATGCCTTTCCATTATTGAGGATATAACACCTACATCCGAAGATATGCAGATGTGAGATATTTGGTGTATATCCGTTCTAGACTTCATAAGGGGTTTTTTCTAGATCCTTGTTGATCAGACATCTGTTCTGTATGTAGCACGCAGTGTTGGTTGCTTCAACCCAAAATCTTTTAGGTAAATCTGCATCTGCTATCATTGTTCTTGCTGCTTCTTTGAGGGTTCTATTCCTTCTTTCAGCAACACCATTCTGTTGAGGTGTCCTAGCAGCAGAATACTCATGGCGAATACCATTGTCAGAACAGAATTTCTCGATGAATTTGTTTGTGAACTCAGTTCCTCTGTCTGATCTGATCTTCACAATGCTCACGCTCTTTTCATTTTGAATTCTTTTCATTAGATCAGGTAACTTGCTTTGTGTTTCTGATTTCTTGGCAAGAAAAATGGTTCATGTGTATCTGGAGTAGTCATCTACTACCACAAGTGAATATTTCTTCACACTTATGCTTGTTGGCTCTACTGGTCCAAAGAGGTCCATGTGTAGAAGATCTAGAATCCTTGTAAGATGACCTCTGTGACTTGTCCTTGAATGATTTTTTCACTTGTTTTCCCTTCTGACAGGCTCCACATACATTTCCCTTTTTATATGCCACATCTGGTAGTCCTCTCACAAGGCCTTTTCTTGCTAACTTGTTGATTGTCTTGAGGTTCAAATGACTTAATCTTTTGTGCCATAACCAGCTTAGTTCTGTCGTGCTTTTCACAATGAAGCATGTTGGATGAATAGAAGAGTTCCAGTCTGCAAGATATATGTTTCCTCTTCTTGTTCCTATAAGCTTGACCTTATTTGATGTGCTGTCCTTGATTAAACATTTGTTGAGATTGAACTCCACCGTGTATCCTTTGTCACAGAATTGACTGATGCTTAGAAGGTTGTATCTGAGTCCTTTTACGTAGGATACGTCTTTGATTTTTATGTTTCATTTGACTAGACATCCACTTCCTATTGTTCTTCTTTTGGAATCATCTCCAAATATGACCTTTGGTCCTCGGCGTTCCAGAAAATCTTTTAAAGCTTATTTGCTACCTGTCATGTGCCTTGAGCAGCCATTGTCTATATACCATACATCGCTGCTACAACCTGGCACTGAAGCCTGCAACAAACTTAAGCAGATTTAGGTACCCATTTCTGTAAGGGTCCTTTGGGGTTAGTTTCTTTGGGAACCCATACTTTCTTAACAGTCAATGTTTTACTGTAAGATTTGTTGGTTCTCAGAATGTATGCAGCTTTGTTTTTAAACTGCGTAAAAACTGTGTGTGCAGAAACTAGATATGTGTTACCAATACCCTTGTGGTGTGGTCTTCCACCATACTTCCCTCGAGTATATCCTCTTAGAGGTTTAGACATGTAAGTCTTAGTGTGGGTGGGGAATTCTCTTCTGTGCTTCAACTTTGTGGGTTGCTGCATCTTCTTGCTGCTTACAGCAGATATCTTTTGTTGCAGCCAGTTCTTAGATGCAGGGTTATTTCCTGTAGCTGAGCACTGAGGTTCTTTCCCCTTATCCATCAATGCTGGTTTGTTCAAGATCTTTTCTGAGTTACTGGGTAACTCATTCTCCATTGAAGTTTCAGCTTAAACAAATTTTACAGCCTGGGATGGATTTGCTGTATCCTGAGAAGTGTGAGTGTTGTAGCCTATACCCGATTTTTCAAATGGGCTTCTGTTCCGACTTGTACACTCTCTTGCATCCTTAGCTGATTTACTGAAAGTTTTGATTGTGGACTGCAAGTTCTCCTTCTCAGTTTCTAGCTTAGTGATCAGCAGATTTAGCCTAGAGATCTCCTCTTGTAGCTTACTGCATCTTGAGTTATCAGACTCACATACAGCGAGCATTTTAGCAATGTCGATATTTTTGCTTCTAAGGATCTCATTGTCAATTCTTAGGTTTTCATTCTCAACCTTTAGCTCCTTATGGATTGAGTTAATCTCCTCGAAATCACTCATGATCCTTTTTACAGAGTGGATCTTGTTCAGCTCCTCTTTAACTGAAATAGACAGCGGTTGAGAGGTTACCTTTTTTTCATCATTGTCCTCGTAGTTGTTTGCCATTAGGCATATCAGTGCTTCTTCGTCAGAGGATGAGGTTTCAGTGTCGCTGTCAGAGGATTCTTTAGCTTTCAGTATCTCCTTTGAAACTACTGTATCCTTTACTTTCTCCATCTCTCCAATGAGAGCTCGAAGTTTGTTCCTATCCTCTTTTTTCTTTTCTTTCACCTATTCTCTCTCTCTTTTTGGATATTTGTGAGCTGTTAGGTGTGGACAGCTTCTGGCAAAATGTCCAGGCTTCCTGCAGTTATAGCACAAATCAAGGTCAGTCATATTTAAGTGTGGAGAGGGGGATATCTGAGGAGGTGGTTGACTTCTTCTGAAGTCACTTCTTTTGTTGAGGTTGATATTGTTGCTCTTTACGAATCTTCTAAATTTCTTCAGAAGAAGAGCCATATCCTCTTCAGCGTCTCTAGTTGCAGCTTCTGATTACTTGCTGCAACTGGTAGTTGCTGTATCTTTAGGTCCTCTGGTTGTTAGCGCTGTCACTTTGGAGCTTGATTCTTCTGACTCATTTATCTGTCTGTTGATATCGTATTCGAATGCTTTGAGGTCGGAGAAGAGATCAAATGTACTCATGGATTTGAAATCCATCGACACTCTTATGGCAGTGGTCTTGCTATCCCACTCCGCGGGTAGGGCTCTAAGCACTTTCATGTTCTTCTCCTTTTGAGTGTAGTGCTTGCCCAGAGCTTCTAGTTCATTCACAATGGATGTGAATTTTAAGTCTAGTTACTCAAGAGTCTCTTCATTCTTCATCTCGAAGAGCTCAAACAGTTGGGTGGCGTTGGAGATCTTATTATCTTTTGTAAGCTTTGTCCCCTCACATATTTGTTGCAACTTTTCCCAAATATCCTTGGACGTTCTGCATGTTTTGACTTTGCTGAAGGTGTCTTTGTCCAAGGTGATGAATAGTGCATTTTTGGCCATATTGTCAAGGTTGGCTCTCTTCCTATCTTCATTGTTCCATTCTTATCTTGGTTTGACCAGGAAGTTTGGTGGTGGTGGAGCTCATTCTTTCATCTCTCTACCGAGCATGGGGTTCACCTTCATCGGGATAATCGGTCCTTCGGTGATGACCGTCCATATTTCATTATTCATCGCTGAGAGATGTGCATGCATTCTTATCTTCCAATCGTAATAATCCTCTATGGAAAACACGGGTAATTTATGATTAGAAGAATCCATGTTATGCTTAAAAGGATGAGATTTTGAATGCAGAGAAAAATAGCGAGACAAAGGTGGATCTGGGTAGGTAGCCAGACAAGTTGGCTTTTAACCCAACACGCTCTGATACCATTTGTTGGTCCCAAGTGGTGTCTGAGGTTCAGAGGGGGGTGAATGAACCTTGGTCGATTTTGAAAATCTGTTAAAACTTATTGTTCTGTAAGTTACTTGAACTTACAGCGCCAGCCAGTTACTGCTTGCAGCACTAGGATGCAGTGCTGCACGCTATAACTTAGAGTTTTATACGCAGTGGAAATTAAGTGTATTGACACAAGGCTGGCTGGTTTTCTCAAATATGCTCCTTTTAAAATCGTTTTACGCTTATGATATATGAATATATGAATAGTAAAGCGCAGATAAGAAAGCAATAAAACACTTATGGCTTATAGTGGTTCGAAGGTGGTGTAAGCCTTCTACGTCTACTCTACTGCTACCTTGAGCAGGAACTTTGTTAAGCAAGATTGATTTACAAGACTCTCCTAACAATCTATCAACTTACAAAGTGACCACCTACTAGAGTCCAGTGTTCACACAGCTCCTACGAACTCTAAAGGCTAATCCACACAGGGTTCATACTCCCACATAGGGAAGTTGCCTAGCACCTAGACAACTATACGAACAACAAGGATTTCTCCTGTCAACTATTCGACACCTAAAACAACCTTCGCACACAGCACGGTTAAAGAAAATAAAAGGTGCTTCAACTGATGCGATGAAGTGAGCTTCTGAATCCTTCAAATAATCTTTCTGCTTTGAACTTTGCTTCACTTTACAGAGGTTGAGTGACTGAAACTGAAGAACGACTTGGAGAAAATATAGCTTGAACGCTTGAGAGTATTTTTGCCAATGTTTGATTCTTCTATAGCTCAGCTATTTAGTTTCTTAATGGTTCAGTTGTTCAGTAGTCCAATAGTCTCTTCAGTGTTTCTCATCCTCTATTTATACTTATAGAGTAGATATTCGTTGAAGGAGATATCTTCTCATTTTGAATTTCAAAAAGTCCTTGATCAAAGACATGGCTTGCATTTAATGCGACTAGACTTCTCTTTCTGGAGCATTTAATGCGGTGATGGATGGTCGCAGCTTTCTGTGGCGCGTCAGTCCACATGGCGTCTTGGCATTGGCTCCGTGTCTGCCACTTTGATCTTTTTGAACGGCTCTTGTTTCCTCTAGCATGAGCCTTGATCCTCGTACTGCATTTATCCTTTCTTCGGATAACAGGATATTTATGATCCTAGGTCTGTTTGCAGCTGATTGTTCTTCGTAGTGCTGCTGTAATAGAGACCTTCTTGTAAGATACAGTACTGCTGTATCTTACAGCAGTATCCTTGTAAACTCTTTCTTATAGCGACTCTGCATGCCGTTATTTCTCACTGTGCTGCATTGCAGTGATTGCTTTCTTGCAGTATGTTGTATCTGCTTCTTTGCAGCAACTTCGTTCTAAATCTTTGATGCAGCATTTGTATGCATGTGTACCTTCACTTTTAGCCTTCTATCACAAGACTCAATTCTAGTGTATGTTATCACGTAAACAATGTGAAAAATGGGGTACTCAAAACTTCCTATTATAAGCTTGGTTTGTCTCATCAAAATCTAAACATTGAAATCCCAACAGGCTATACAAGCCTATTTTTCCTTAAGAGAAAGTCTTTTCAACTGATGGTACTGGTGTACATAGATGATATTATCGTCACGGGCTCAGATCCTACGGCAATTCGGTCTCTTATCTCTTCCTTGCAACAACAGTTTGTTCTCAAAGACCTTGGACCCCTCCACTACTTCTTGGGCATTGAGGTATCACATTGTCGAGAGGGACTTTTGCTTTCTCAACACAAGTATACATCCGACCTTCTCCATCATTTTGATATGGCTGATGTGAAATCAGTCAGCACTCCCATGTCCACCTCGGCATCATTAAATATTTCTAGCAGCGCTGATTTATCACAATACCAGAGTGCAATTAGAGCTTTGCAATATTTGACCTTAACCCGGCCGGATATTTCCTTTACGGTGAACAAATTGGCCCAATCCATGTCTAACCCAATAGCACTGGAGTGGGTTACCGTGAAAAGATTGTTGCGTTACCTGAAGGGCTCGATTCATCATGGTCTCTTGTTACGAACTCCCAAGACACTATCTATCACGGCTTACTCGGACGCTGATTTTGGGGGAGACGTGAATGACAGGAAATCAACATCAGCCTACTACATTTTTCTTGATCACTCACCTATCTCTTGGCGATCTAAAAAAAAACGAGGGGTGGCTCAGTCATCCACGGAAGCTGAATACCGTGCATTAGCTTTTACGGCGTTGGAGGTATGTTGGATATATAACTTATTTCGTGAGTTGGGTATCTCTCTTCCTACTGCTCATCGGCTATTATGTGACAATCTAGGGGCTACTCGTCTTGCTTTAAACCCTGTCTTACACTCACGAATGAAACATATAGCTCTGGATCTCCATTTTGTGAGGGAAATATCCAACAAAGGCATTTTCAATGTGGCTTATGTAAATACTTTGGATCAACTGGCAGATGTGCTAACAAAACCACTAGCGAGGAAATGGTTTCTGGACTTGAGATCCAAAATTTCCGTAGCTGACAGCACATCAATTTTGTAGGGGCATATCAAGGATGATTCACCTTAGTAGATTTGTAGGGATATTTCCGTTTGTAATTAATTTGTAAATCATCTCCTTATTCTTTACAATTGTTTGTACGTGTATATTAGTTGGGCTTGAGACCCTAATACACTTGGAAATTTCCCAGATCTCTCTTTTCTATAGACGAAACCTATCACAAGCAGTTAGTAGGGAGCTTAATGTATATCACTGCTACGATACCTGACATGATGTTTGTCACATGTCTCATAAGCAGATTCATAGCAAGACCCACAAAACTTCATTTACAAGTGGCAAAGAGGGCACTTCATACTTGAGAGGAACTACAAACTATGAAATTCACTACAAAAAGGATGGAGCTAGTGGGTTGTTGGCATTTACAGATAATGATTATGCTGGAGATTTGGTGATAGAAAGAGTACGTCTGGATATGTATTCTTGTTAAGTTCGGGAGCAGTTTCATTGTATTCCAAGAAGCAGGCTATTGTAACTTTATCCACTCAGAAGCTAAGTTTGTAGCAGCTGCAGTTTGTGCTTGTCAAGCTGTTTGGATGGGAAGAATTTTAAAGGAGTTAGGATGGCATAATGGGGAGTGTATTTCCATAAAGTGTGACAACACTTCCGCTCTTAAGTTGTCTAAAAATCCAGTGATGCATGAACACAACAAACATATAAATATGAGGTTTCACTTTCTGAGAAATCTTGTAAAGGAGGGTACAATTGGATTGGTGCATCGTGGGAGTCAAGACCAAGTAGCTGATTTGATGACAAAGTCTTTGAAGCTTGATGTGTTTCTAAAACTTCGAAAGTTGTTGGGAGTGTGTTAAGTGTTTGATAAACTAAGCACTTGAAAGGGAGGGAATGATATGTTTATGCTTGTTTTTAGGTTTTCTGTTGGTTTAGATTTCATTTAAATATTTTCCTATCAAATAGAGTGTTTGTTTCTTTGTTTGACTATTTCCCAGTTATTAATCCCATGTTGTTTAGTGGAGCAGAAGTGGGCTGCAATTTCTCTTTTAGTTATTACTTGTAAAGGCTATTTGAGCCAAACTTTGCCATTGATATCACAAGTCATTCCTTCAGTTTTGTTGTGTTCTTCTATTCTTGTGATTTAAAGGTCCCAACAAATACAACCCTATACAGTATTATATATATAACCTGTTGGAAGAATTTATAATAATGTCATTTTCCCACCTAAATTACAAGGCTAATTTTGGAATTAAAATTTTAGATTTTTCTGACCCAGATTTATTTAATTATTTGCTAATATCACAATTTTGTACATTAGTGAGTTAGTGAGTTACTTTTCAGTATTTGCTAATATCACAATTTTCTGCATTAGTGAGTTAGTGAGTGGGTTACTTTTCAGAATGTTCAGCTACTTTTTGTATAATTCAATAAAGGATATATTTTTTAGGAGAAATTATGTGGATCGTTATCGATTTGAATGAAAGAATGGGTCTGAAACTCATCTTCTTGGAATGGTGGTTCAGTAGATTCTTCTATATTATTTGTAGATGAGGAAGGAACGTCCACAACTGATCTACACTTTGCAAACAGCCCACCAGTCACTTTTTTATATTTTCTCTGTAGGGTATGTGCAGTAGTAGACTTGACTAGCTTGAATTTCCAGCACAAATGGTTCATATTTATTGAATCTACGTTTGTGGTTAACTTCAATGAGTTTGTAGTCTTAATGAATTCTAGTGCCCAAGTTGGAAGGATCAAACCACTCACACTTGAACAATACCACTTTTTTTTCTAGAAGACCTGGATAATCTAACTAAACCACCTCTTGTAATATACCATGGTAATCGGACTCATCTATGCAATAATTAGTCTCTTTTATGCACACCCCACTGGTTGTGGTAGATTTTGATGAATCATGGGCTATTGTGTGAAATCTGTATCCATTCACATAAGAGCCATGATACGTTGTCACACGATGGAGTGGACCAAGAGCAAGATCTCTAATAATTTGTTTTGAACATTATTTGATGAATTGCGTACCTATATGTATTAGACGTATACATATAAATAAATTGATATGAGACGGTTAGACGTGTAATTAGCTAGACTGTTATTATTTCAAAGTAAAAAATGAAGGACCTCAAATATAATACAACATACATATGTGTTGAACCAAATATGAGAATCTTTTTCTAATATGTCATTGTTGTTGGCCGATGCAAATATGGTTGAGTTTGAGCAATCTCATCCAAGAATATACTTTACATGAAGAAACAAATTATTTAGAAAAAAATATGTATAGAATTTTCTCAAAGAAATGAAACGATAATAATTATAATTAAATTTATCACTCACACAATGTAAGGTTGTACTTCATCACAATTGAACAACACATATGAATGTGCCGCTAACTGCTCTTGTTTGGTTAGAAATCTTCTTTCTCCTCTTCCAAATGCTCAACCTGGATACTTGAATATATATAGATTACCTTCGATATCATCCGAACAATTGATTCGAGCATCATCATTTCGAGGCACATTGGTTTGTCTGGTCAGAACATGATGTGGAAAATAGGTGGTTTCTTGTACCAAATATGCAATACATATTGATCCTTCCACTCTTGTTTGATTTCTCACATTGGTTTTCAACTTGCGAAGATATCGTTCAAACGGATACATCTACCTATATTGGACCGGTCCAACAATCTTTGCTTTATATGCCAAGTGGATCGGTAAATGTTCCATAGAGTCAAAGAAGCTTGATGGAAATACGTGCTCAAGTTTGCACAATATCACTGGAATTTCTCTGTCAAGACATGCCATGTCTTCAGTTTGAATGGACATAGAAGTCAAATCTTTGAAGAACAAACTGAGTTCAGTTATAGGCTTCCATACATGATCTGGGAGCATATCCTTAAATGCAATTGGGAGTAATCTCTGCATAAATACGTGGCAATCATGAGACTTAGTGTTGAAGACATTATGGAACACATTTTTCTCGATATGCATCACATATAAATTATAACGGATGAGATGTGAACTCCAATAGGAAAAATCCCAAAATATACTTTTTTTCCTTCCAACCACTTGATAATCTCTTATTCACAACATCAACGTCCTTATCAGTCACTCTTTGTAATCCCAATTCTTGTATCTCTTTAAATATTTTGTACCCCTCTCGATAGTGTGGTGGTTGTCGTATAACCATTTTGTTCTTTGTGAACGCAGTTCTATTTCGATGAAAAGGATAGTCATCCAATAAAAACTTTATGTGATTGTTGAACCACGATTGTTTTCTATTCTTCAGAAGTGTGAATGCATTACTTTTTTCCATACAGTGCAGACAAACAAGTCTTCCAACAGTACTCCACCCAGACAACATTGAATACGCCGGTAAGTCATTGATTGTCCACATTAGCTCTGCTCGCATTTGAAAATTTTGTGACTTCGACACATCATATTTATCCACACCCACGTCCCATAATTGATTTAATTCTGATATCAATGGTTGAAGGAAAATATCAAGACGCTCTTTTAGATTTTTGGGACCAGGAACCAACACAGTGAGATACATGTATTATTCTTTCATACACATCTAAGACGGCAGATTGTACACAGTCAAAATCACGGGCAAATATGTGTATTGTTGTCCTGCTTGTCCAAATCGTTGAAATCCATTAGTGCAGAGACCCAACCTTACGTTTCTTCCCTCGTATGCAAAATTAGGAAATATATTGTTGGAATGTTTCTAAACCAAAGATTCGCAAGGATGTCGCATTACCCCATCATTTACTAATTGTGTGTGTCATGTCATGTCTCCTGTTGTAGCATTAGTACCTTTGCAGTCGAGGAGTTAAAGGAAAGTAATACATCTTCCGAGTAACAAACTTTACTTTTTTGAGAAGTGGTTTCACTACAAGACTGTCTATATCAAGATTCTCCACAACACTTGCATCTCACATGATCGGTGTCTTCATCCCAAAATATCATGCAATTGTTTACGCAAAAATCTATTTCCTCGACCGTTAAACCCATTCCTCGTAAAAGTTTTTTGCTTTCATAGAAACTTGTCATCTCCATATGATCTTTTGGTAGGGTCTCTCCTAACAATTGAATTATCCTATCATATAACTTTTCAAACATATGATTTTCGGCTTTTAATGACATTAGATGTACCACAACAGATAGCTGAGAATGTTTCATACACCCGGGCCACAACTCTTGATCAGCAACATCCAACATGTCATAAAATCTTTGCGCTTCAAGGTTTGACGGTTCATTTTCTTGGTGATTGTAGTTGAACGATGGACCTGCAACATCCATCACCATGGTATGGTATTCCCCTGGCCTATCGTCATTCCACGTTACAACATTCTCAGTTGGTTCGAATGGAATTTGAACTTCTTCATTCAAATTTTTGTCTTCACTATGGAAGATCCAATTTTCATAATTTGGTTGAAATCCATATCTACAGAGATGATATCTCTCTTCATTGGGTGTGAAAAATATCTTACTTTGACATTTTTTCTTATTACAGGGAGACCTAATTTTTTCTCCACTCATCCACATATGTTTAGAAGTTGCAAATTCGATCAACTCGTCGAGACCATTATAAAATTCAGCATTGACATGTCTGTTGGTTACTCTATTATATATCCACTCACAATTTGAGGACATTGTGTTATTTCTGAATGTCTATTAGCTGTTGAGATTAAATTATAGATAAAGATCAGGATACATTTTTTAGTATATATTCATTATTTATACATGGGATGAATTAAAGAGAGATTCGACTAGCTATATATTCTAAAAATATGAGAATATATACAAACATAAATAAATAAATAAATAAAAATAAACAAAACAATAGTAAATATAAGAAATTTTAAAGAAATTTCGGCAGTAATTCGACATGCATTAAAATCCCAAGTTTTCGCTCTCTTCGTCTTTGCACAAGATCAACATGCAATTCTCAACAGTCAATATTCTCCACAATAATTTATCAACATTCAATGATCCTCGAATTCTCCACAACATTCTACGATACTCAAATTTTATACAAAGTTAAACATTTAACAATCTCCAATTCAATTAATATTAAATTCAACTTTGCACAATCTCTAATTCAATTCATGCTAACTACAATCTCCAATTCAATTCATGCTAACTACAAATCTCCAACATTGGATTATCATTTTATTTAAAACATCACTTACAAGCAAAAAAACAATAATTTATTTAATTAATAAAAAGATAGATGTGATATATTTGTACCTTACACCGACGAAACTACCTGCACAAAGGACGCCGGAGGTATATGGGACAACAACTTAACCGATTCCTAATTTTTTTTTCGTAAAAAAAGAGGTGGGTGGTGGGGGTGGGGGCTGTTGGGGGTAGGGGAGATGGTCGGCGGCGGTGGTGGGTCAAGAGAGGGAGGGAGAGAGGCGGTGGTGGAGGGGGTCGGCCGGTGGGGGACGCCGGTAGTGAGGGGGAAGAAAGAGAGTGAGACAAAGAGAGAGAGAGAGACGCGCGGCGAAGAAGAAGAGAGGTGACCTAATTTAATCCGTTATTACCGACAGAATTTCCATCGGTAATTTAGTCGGTAAAAGGTGCATAACCAATGCCGTTTTGTGCCATTTCCGAGTAAAATGACGTTTATTTTCTAAAATTTTGGGGGGAACAAAACGACGTCGTTAATTTTGAATTTTAGCAACAGAATTAATTTTCATCGATAATAATAAATACAAATTAAAATAATATAAATTTAACGATGCAATTTCCATCGGAAAATTAAAATAATTCAAAAAATTATCATTTTAGCCTAGAAACGACATCGTTTTACACTTGTTACTGATGGATTTAGTGACGGAATTCAATTAACATATTTTTCCAATTTTTTAGTCATTTTTTCCAAATTTTTGTGCAAAAACATATTTTGATTCTTAGCTAGCTATGTTATATGAACAATTCAATTTTATAAATGATATGAATTCAATTAATCTAACACAACTACCTCATTAATTAAATCGGTTCATGATATATATACTATATATTATGTACACGTAATTATTAATTATATAAGTTCACACATCATGTATGTATATAAATACGTTTAATGCAACAACTTTAATATTCCTAAATTAAAAAGTAATTAAATTAAGATCATTGGAGGTAAATTATCAAAAAATTATATTAAAATACCCTAAATTTAGGGCTTTTTGATGGAATACCAACAGAATACCGTCGGATATTTAATTTCAAGGTTAGCGATGGAATTCTGTCGGCAGTAAAAGAATAAAATGATGTCGTTTACTTCATTGACGGACTCCACCGTCGTCATTTTTAAACAAAACGACACTGTTCCTTCTTGGAATTCGATGGCAACAAAAACGACATTGTTCTTACATCTATTTGCGATGGAATATTCCGTCGGTGACTGTGTTGGGAAATGTAATGTCCCGACGGATTTTCTATCATCGGTAATTACTGACAGACTTCCGTCGGAGATCCGTCGGCAAATCTTATACTTTTTTCTTGCTTCTAGCGATGTATTTTTGTCTGTAATCACCGATGAAATTCATCTATTTGTGATTTCCGTCAGTATATCACATGTTAAATTCATCTATTTGTTATTTTCATCAGTATATCACATGTTTTTTTGTAGTGATATATGTAGGATTAACATATTTATAGTACGATACTAAACATAAAATATTATCAATGCAATAATTTTCAACAAAATTGTATGTGTGAGATTGTTTATTACATGTTGCAGTATATATAGGTTTAATTCTGCCGGCAATGGAACTGATGAAGGATATGGTTTCGCTAAGGTTCAATTTATGATGTATGTTCTGATTCTACAACACTTTCGCTATGATTAACATATTATACATTTATTATTGTTCTTAGTACTACATATTATAGTTCTCCTACTTAAATCATTTATAAGATATAAAGAAAATTCTATCCTTATTCATCATTTAATGTCATACTATTGATGAGTAGGGTGTTAGGTGGATATAAAGAAAATTCAATCCTAATTCATCATTTAAAGTCATCCTATGGATGAGTAGGATGTTAGGTGGAAATTTAACAGAACTCGCAGTGCAAATGTAACAACATAATGTCATACTATAAATAAAACAACCTGAAGACTAAAGTATCAATGTCTTTAACGTAAGTTATGCTGAAATTTGAAGAAGGCAAACTATTCAGCATAGATAACAAAATAATTTGCACAGACCTTCTGTATTACTTGAGATCAATACATTTGCAAGCTTAAAGGGAGCATATGCTTTGACTGTTGACTTGTAAGTTCCATCCTCTGCTCATAAGTTTTGTGTTTAAAGAACTACAAACACCACATTATAGTACAAGTACACATGAATCATTTAGAACAATGGTGAGGAGTATCAAAACACTTAAACTTAGCCAAAAACAACTCATTACAGAATTGTTAAAGGGCAAAAGAAAAGAAAACCAAAACTTCATGTAGAGTGGCACTGATAGAGCAAACAAATTCTAAGCCCACTTGCAAAAGTCCGATCAAATACCCTTCTTCACATAAAAATTCACATAATTAAAATCCACCAAAATAAATTTACAAATTCGAATGAAGCCGACTTCACTAAATCATGTGATCAACATGAGAGCTACATGGAATGGTAGTCAAGTGATCCCCGGAGAGACTACAAATCATTGTTCTTTATCAATTTTTCTTCTTTTATTTTTTCAAAACAGAAACAACACTTTTAATTTCTTAGAAAGAAGAAGAAATGGTTTAAAAGCTATGAAAAATCTACAGATTATACATATAATTATTTCTTTTCAGAAAATTAAAATTACATGCAGAATTACACTCTACAAAAAACTTATAAACTCATAAATGTGTAAAATATCATAAAAATACAGTATTTTTATTTTTTCTAAATCATTGTGATATTTAAAGATTGATTTTTTTTAAGTTCAAAGAATTTTAAGAAAACGACTTACCCATCATCAATGAAGTTGTTCATCAATGGGTATCGAAATGTATGGGTAAATCGTAGAAGAAATATTGAAAAAACAATGAATTGAGTGTAGATCGAAGTTTTTCTTCATTATTTCTGTGTTTTGACGATTTTTCAAGGGAAATTTTGTGGGAAGTGGGGAAGATAAGTCTAGATGACTTAATTCAAGAAATCAAGTCTTCTCCCAAAGACAGCAATTGACGACCATCTAAATTGTGAAAAATTCCACCAATAGCAAACCGTCCATGTCTCACATCGAATGTTGTATCAACATCTATTCTCCACCATCCTTTAGGTGGTTTCCTCCACACTACCTGTTTTGGACTCTAAAGAATTTGATGTGAAAAACTTCAATCTTGCATAATGAAAAGAGTCCAAGAAGATTTCTTCACTAGATGATAGGAGACCAATAACTTGAGGTTCTAATCCATGACATATTTTCTATTTACTGTTCCACCACATCCAGATTTCAGTTGATAGGGTCTCAAAATCCTTGCTATCCAGTTGATATTTAAACCAAAAATAGTAATCCAAAGTAGATCCCCAACCCATGTGTTTAAATAACCATGCAAACCTTGATTTTTTCAACCATTCACGGGCCCAATTACAAAGAAATAGAGCATGGACAGTAGAATCCAAAAAAATCCACATAAACAACAACAATCATTGGAAGGGACATGGTGTGAAAGAATATTTACCTCAGTCGGTATGATGTCATGAGAAAGTCTCCACCGAAACACTTTAATCATCGAGGGATGTTAAGACTCCACAAAAATTTCAACCATTTTTCGAGTGAAAATGATGACTGATTTGTTAGGGGATCATGGGCACTAGTTTCTGGTTTGTATCCTTCCTTAACTGAGTATTACCCTTTTGAGTCATATTTTTTGAGATTGGAATTGAGCATATTTCATCCGCAATAAATTTAGGAAAATGTGTCCTAATAAGCTAAATGTTCTAGCATCCATCTTCAATTAGATGAGCAACTCGAAAATCACCATCCAAACTTGAGAGGTTAGGAGAAATAGGGGTGCTAGGATGTGATCCATTTATCTTTGAAAATACTAACATTAGACCCATCTCCAATGCACTATCGAATGCCTCGATTTAAAAGATCCCGACTTCACAAAAGTGACCTCCAAATATAGGAGGGATTATTACCCAAGTTAGCCTTTAGGATATCAGAGTATTTGAAGTATTACCCAATAAATGAGTCAGGTTTGCAGATCATTCTCCAGACTTGATTCACAATGAGTCATTTATTAAAGCTGCTGAATTGACGAAAACTCATGCCACCTTTGTCTTTTGAAAAGCATCTTCGAATGCATTTTTTTCTTTTCATTCCCTAAACCTCACCAAAATTTAGCACATTTATTTTAAATATCATCACACAAAGATAAAGGAATTTTAAAGCAAGACATAGCTAAAGTTGGGATAGCTTGAATTATCGATTTGATAAGAACCTCTTTACCACCATAAGAGAAACAATTTCCGCTTCATCCTTGCATTATTTTGATGATTCTATCTTTGATATACCCAAATTGAATCCTCTTATGGTGAAGGGAAAATGTGGGAAGTCCTAAGTAAATAGAGTGGTTTTACACAACATGAATTTTGATGGAGTCAATCTGATGTTGCTTAGTATTCGGGCTAAACGATAAGACACATTTATCAAAATTAATTAGCTGACCCAAGACTACTTCGTACAATTTATGACACCACTGGATATGCTTGCACTAATCAATTGTGGCTTAAAAGAAAACTAGACTATGATCAGCAAAAGAAAGATGGGATATTGCTGGGCATGATCAAGTAATTCTAACCCCACGGAACAGATTCTAACTCTCAAGGGACACCAAAGCTGAGGAGAGTCCTTGTGCGAACAAAAGGTAAGATGACAGAGGATCACCTTGTCTGGTTCCTCGCTTCAGTTTTGTAGGTATTTTTAAATATTAATTGGGGTTTTAGTGGAGTGTATTAATTTAGATGATTAGAATGGATGGGAATATGTTTAGTATGAAAGTGGAAGGCTTTTTTTTTTATTGTATAAATTACAATCATGAACTTATATATATAGGAGTGTATTGAAGCTTCTAGACTAGTAATCATCTAGATTATTCTAATGATCTAGATTTTCCCACATTCTTCCATCTTTTAGATATTATATATCTTAATTATTATTATATATTCTAGAGTATTCTAGCTAATGCATTTATTAATCAATGCTAGATTTTTCTATAATGAACACCAATTTTCTAATACTCCCCCATGGTGTTCTTTCGGATAATTCCAAGCTTTTCTCGCAAGGTCTCGAATCTTGGTCTTGGTAACGCCTTTGTGAAGATGTCTACCGGTCTTCTGTCCCGATATACTTGAGCTCTATTTGTTTGTTATTGGCTGCCTCCTATAGAAAATGATACTTGATAGCAATATGCTTAGTCCTGCTGTGATGGATGGGATTTTTTGCCATAGCTATTGCAGACTTATTATCGCAGTAAATCTCCATAGGATTTTCTTGGTCTTCTCCCATGTATCCAAGAATGCGTCTTAACCAGATAGCTTGACTTGTTGATAGTGCTGCTGCAACATACTCGGCCTCAGCTGAAGATTGTGCCACACAATCTTGCTTTTTTTACGACCATGAAAATATTCCAGAGTAAAGTGAGAATGTGTAACCTGATGTACTCTTCATATCATCAGTTGATCCGGCCCAATCACTATCAGTGTAGCCAATCAGTCTTGATTCGTCTGCAGGCTCGTATGATATTCCGTAATCTTTGGTGCCTTGCAAATACCTCAATATTCTCTTTGCAGCTCCATATTGGACTTGGTTTGGATCTTGCATGAACCTTGATAGTAGACTTGTTGCGAACATGATATCTGGTCTTTTAGCTATAAGATATAGTAGACTCCCGATGAGACTTCTGTATGTAGATGCATCTGCTTTCGGCGTCCCATCTTCTTTGCTGAATTTTTCATTTGTAGCTAAAGGAGTAGCTACTAGTTTGCATCCTTCCATTTTGAACTTTTTCAGTAGATTCTCTGTATACTTCTTTTGTGAGATAAATATCCCATTATTTTCTTGATGTACCTCTATACCGAGGAAATAATGCATCAACCAAGGTTAGTCATCTCGAAGGTCTTTATCATATCCTCTTTGAACTTCTTAATCATCTCTTCATTGTTCCCTGTGTAGATAAGATCATCTACATATAGAGAAACAATAAGTCTGTCATTAGTGGGGTCTTAATGTAAAGTGTCGGCTCGCTTTCGCTTCTCCTAAATCCTTTGCTTATGAAGTAGTCGTCGATTCGACTATACCAGGCTCGTGGAGCTTGCTTCAATCCATAGAGCGTCTTTTTCAGCCTTGGAACTTTGTTTTATTGTCCTTCTATCACGAACCCTTGAGGTTGCTCGACATATATCTCTTCTTCAAGATAACTATTAAGAAAAGCTGACTTGACATCCAATTGATAGATCTTCCATCTCTTCTGAGCGGCTAGTGCGATAAGAGCCCATATAGTGTCCAAGCGAGCGACTGGAGCAAATGTTTCGTTATAGTCGATTCCCGATAACTACGAGTACCCTTTAGCAACTAGTTATGCTTTATATTTTTGAATTGAGTCATCTGGGTTAAGTTTTGTCTTATAGACCCACTTAACTCCAATAGCCTCTTTGTTGTTGGGTAGGTCTACCAACTCCCATGTTTGATTTTTCTCAATCATCTTAATTTCTTCTTCCATGGCTTTTACCCATTTCTTTTGTTTGATGGTAGCTTTAAAGCTTTCGGACTCCATAGTGACGAAGTTGCATGTCTCGTAGATCTCTCTGAGTGTCCTTATTTTTCTTGGTGGTGAATCTGGAGATGATTGCTCATCATTTAAAGATGATGATGATGATGGTGTCCTTGGGCTTAAAGGTTGTGCTTCTTCTGGAGACTCTCTAGAACTTCGTAGACGTGGTACCATGATATATTGTTTTTCCACCTTTTCTTCTTCCCAATTCCATGTTGCATTTTCGTCGAACTCGACATCTCGGCTGATGACTAGTTTCTTGGTTTTAAGGTTGTAAATTATGTATCCTTTAGATTGAGAGCTGTAGCCGAGAAATATTCCTTTCTCTGTCTTCTCCTCCAGTTTATGTCTTTTCTCTTTCGGGATGTGTACATAGCAGATACTCCCAAAAACTCTTAGATGTTGTGCTGATGGCTTTCGTCCACTCCATGCTTCTATTGGTGTTTTATTTTGCATGACTATTGTTGGACATCTATTGAGTAGATATACTGCGGTGTATACTGCTTCAGCCCAGAACTCTTTTGGCATACCTTTCTCAACTAGCATGGTCCTGGCCATCTCCATCACCGTCCTGTTTTTCCTTTCTGATACGCCATTCTGTTCTAGAGCATAGCCAACAGTTAGTTGATGGTTGATTTTTTCATCCTCACAGAATTTATTGAACTCTTTGGAAATGTATTCGGTTCCTCTATCGCTCCGCAAGACCTTGATTCTTCATCCACTTTGGTTCTCTACTAGGTTCTTGAATTTCTTGAAGATATTGAAGACTTCTGATCTTTCTTTCATAAAATAGACCCAAGTCATTCTTGTATAGTCATCAATAAAGAGGATAAAGTACCTATTTTTCTCGAACGTCGGAGTCCTCATAGACCCACATACGTCTGTATGTACCAGCTCCAGGATTTTTTTTAGCTCTCCATGTTTGTCCTGATGGAAACGGCTTCCTGTGTTGTTTGCCTTCCATGCATCTCTCACACACTCCATCATCTATTTGAATTGTTGGAAGATCTCTCATCATATTTTTCTGATGAAGTTTCTTTAGTCCGTGGAAGTTGAAGTGTCCAAACCTCCGATGCCATAGCCACGATTGGTCTTCTTGGGCTTTTAGTGCTGCTTCAATGTACTGCCAACAGAGTGGGAAATTTCTCTGTTGCTGCATTTTTACTACAACTATCACGACATTTTTTTTATTATCATATATTGTGCAAGTGTCTCCTTTGAACACCAACTCATATCCTTTCTCCATCATTTGTCCGACACTTAGTGTTGAGTTTAGGAACTAGCAGTACATCATGGATGAGCCGCGTACCTTTTTTAGTGTTGACTGTGATGGTGCCTTTACCTTTGATTTCCACGAGATCTCCATTTCCGAGCCTGACTTGGGATTTGATTGATCTGTCAATTGCTTTAAAATTCTTCTCATCTCCAGTCATGTGATTACTACAGCCGCTGTCTAGGAACCATGTGTCATTCTCGCATACTCAGTCTTTTCTCATAGGCTTCAAGTGAGCCTATTAATTCTGTCACTGACAACTTATCTAAATCTTTAGTTTCTTCTGTTGTTGTGACAATTGGATCATATTTAGCAGGGAGAGAAATTAATATTTTTTCTACCACCCTCTTGTCAGTGATATTTTCATCATGTGCTTTTATTTGATTAACTA
Source organism: Scutellaria galericulata (assembly GCA_946896805.1). Lineage (NCBI taxonomy): Eukaryota > Viridiplantae > Streptophyta > Magnoliopsida > Lamiales > Lamiaceae > Scutellaria > Scutellaria galericulata. The sequence continues at coordinate 7,234,308 of OX335798.1, read as the reverse complement.
CTTCACGTAGTCGAGTATAAAAATCTTTTACGGTCTCAAATTCTTTCATCTTCATATTTTCCAAATCTCTTCTAAGAGTTTGTAATTTGAGATGGCGTACCTTATCACTTCCTTGATATTCCTCCTTCAGAGTATCCAAGCCTCCTTCGATGTTTTAGCTCCACTGATTCTTGGAAACAAAGACTCCGCCATAGCCATTTGTAGTGTGTAGAGAGCCAAGTTGTCTTTCTCCATATTTTTGTCTAGTTTTTCTTCGTCTGTTGCAGACAAAGTGGATGTATCTTCAGGGATAGTGTATCCCTTATCGATGATATCCCATAGGCCTTGGGACATAAAATATGTCCTCATTTTGATAGCCCAATAGTTATAGTTTTCTCCAGAAAAAATAGGGATTGGAATTTGGTGGTTATTTAGTGAAGTGGCCATAGTAGAAGTTTAGAAATGGTATTAGGATAATTTAGTGGATGTGTGAGGATAGGACTATATGTTGGATATATGGAGATAGTATAGCGAAAGCTAGTTTCACCCAGTTAGAAATCCAACCGGGCTCTGATACAACTGTAGATATTTTTAAATATTAATTGGGGTTTTAGTGGAGTGTATTAATTTGGATGATTAGAATGGATGGGAATATGTTTAGTATGAAAGTGGAAGGCTTTGTTTATTTTTTTTTTATTGTACAAATTACAATCATGAACTTATATATAGGAGTATATTGAAGCTTCTAGACTAGTAATCATCTAGATTATTCTAATGATCTAGATTTTCCCACATTCTTCCATCTTTTAAATATTATATATCTTAATTATTATTATATATTCCATAGTATTCTAGCTAATGCATTTATTAATCAATGCTAGATTTTTCTAGAATGAACACCAATTTTCTAATAAGTTTCTAGAATAAATTTTCTCTTAAGCCATATTCATCAAGAACATCCCGGAAGGCTGTTATTTGGGCCGGAGCCCTGGAATTCCCCTCCCAATTTTTCAGAGTTGAAACAAATTTCGTTAAAATCCCCCCAATAATCCAAGATATATTGGCTGCAGAACTATCTTACTTAACTTTTCTAATAAGTTCCCATGAAAACAACCTTTTTTCCACTTCGGATGCCCATAAAAACCTGTAAACCTCCATAAATTTTTCCGAGAACTTAACATTGCAATCAATATGTCTTGCCGAGTAAGATTCATAGACACTTTAAGAGGCTACTTCCATAAAAGTACAAGCCCTCCACTATGTCTACAATAGTCCACCCAAAAACCACCTTTGAAGCTAAACATGTTTTTCCAATATTGCCATTTATTTTTATAAGTTTTTGTTTTAGATATAAACACCAAGTTGGGGTTATGTTCAGCGACCAACCGTCGCAATTCATTGAACGCCCTAGAATTCCCCAATCCACGGGCATTCCACATTAAGAAACTCATTTAAGTCGGTGATGGTTGCCTAACAACCACCACCAATAAATTAAGTTCATGTTCACTTGAATCATCCAAATACACACCTTTTTTAGGATGAGTGTCATCACATATTTCTTCGTCTTGACCAATTTGTCTCTTTCTTTTGGGGCATTTTGTAACCCCCTCCTCCTCTCCATTCACAGTTTGTTTGCTTCCCTTCTTCTCCCAAACCTCTTCCACTTTGATGGGCTTCTTGCAGTTGAGACCAATGAGGCAGGGAGAGAATTTCCAATTGTCATATCCATGGGTGTGTTCTCATTTGTTTCTTTTGTATCTAAGAAGTCCATGGTAAAGCTGATATACTTTTCAATTTCAATCGATGCAGTTGAGTTTTTTTTTCTTTTCCTTGAATCTTGCTAGCACATGTCTGTTCTTTGATCATCATCTCTAGATTTTGAGAAAAGTCATCATTTTTACCTCTTCTCTCTACATTGTGGAAGAAGTTCGATGGCCATCTAACAATGCTCTTCTTCTATCTATGGTAGATCTAATTTCACACAAAAATAGATTTTCGCCAACACTCTTAATCTTAACAATCTTTGCGGCAACAAGAATATCTGGCATTTTGAGCTTAAAAGTATCCTTGTGAATATACTTCGTGGCAAAGACCTTTGTTGTCAAGAAATTACTAAGTCTTTCAGTGTTGGTATCAATTTTTTCCTGATTAATAAAGACTCTCTGCTCATCTCTAATCACTTCAAGCCTTATTGTGTTTACAAGCTTAGCTAACTTCTCTGGATCCATAGAAGCCAACACCCAATTCACCAAAGCAAATGAGTGAAAAAACTGGCACCAATATAGAAACCTAGACCATCACTAAGCTCTCTCACAGGGGAAGAAGCTCAGAAGGGAAGATAATTATACCAAATTTAATATTGGTATAATGTAGCGAAATAGATATCTTATCATATTTAGTATTAATTTTTTATTTAATGACGTTAAACTTTTAACATGGTGACCTTTTTTCGTCATTAAAAAAACTACCGACTTTTTAAAAGTCTCTTCAATTGCATCCTTAAATTTTCGTCAAGAAATGGTGACATTGTTTCGTATGTGTAATGAAATTAAAATGACGATGCTAAATTGTGTCACATATCTTTGAAGACTTAGGCCCCGTTTGGTTTGAGGGTTTGGGTTGGTTAAAAATTACAAACCAACCCAAACCCCCGTTTGGTTTGGTGGTTTGCAGAAAGGATTATAATTTGGGCCCGGGTTATTCTAATTTGGGCCCGGGAAATTGTGTGGGTTTAGGCTTGATAAATGGGTGTTGTATAATCCGCCCATTTTGGTGGGTTTCATTAGCCTCAACAGTAACTCTATTTTTTGGACTAAAATGTCCTCACTTTTTCCATGGCAATTACTAGTATGCCCTTACTATTCATCCATATTACATCTGTGCCATCGTCTGAAAATGGGAGCACCCATCGAGGATTGCACAAAACAAACCCTAGGGACAGACATCCGCAAGACACCAGAGAGGATCGAAGGTATGAGTTAAATCGTGATCCCAATCTGCACATTTCCCTTTCTGATTCTTATCTAATCGTTGGATTTTTTTGCTCAAAACGTTTGTAAGGTGAATCGGATGAAACGGCGAGGAGGTGGGTGTTGATGTTTATCGATTAGCGAGGTACCTTCAAACGCACCTGTAAAGCATCGGCAGAAAAAGGGCACTTCAAGCAGGTATGAAATCGATTTTTCTTTGTACTCCTTCCTTGTTGAAATCGATTTTGCAATTGCAAGATCTTCTTTCTATTTTCTCAACGCTTTTGAAGGGGTTTTTCCAAGTAAAAGCAATACCACCAAACTGAAGTACATAGATGTAGTCTTATAATCGTGTTTTTTCCAGTATGAACCAAATACGCTCTACTTTTGTAAGGGTTTAGAGTATGTATTATTTAGGGTTTAGTGAATTTTTACTGTGGAATGGCATCTCTGAGTGGGTTGAGTGACTTTTATTAACGCCGGAACCAACTTTGTCGTGAAATACTCAGAGTCCATTTCACTCATGACGCAAATCTGGTGATGCTTATAATAGTACTGCTTTATGAATATTGTGTGAATTTGGTTTGAAGCCCCACAGGAAGATTTTGTAGGGAAGGTATGTTTTTAAGTTTATTAATAATTCAAATGTTACCTTTTTTCAAAAGTAAGATTCACTATCAGTAAATTGAATTACTCAAACTTTAATTGTGGAAGGAATTCGTTTATGCTGATGAGAGCCTTGTTATAACAAATATCATGTGGACTTTTTAGTAATTTTGTGTATGTTTATTACTTCATCAATGATAAATGGGTTGCAAGATTGTTAAGCTCATCCCAGTTGTTGTACGTATTTGGATTGTTTCATTTAAACGATATGTTATTGTACGCCATTTTGCCTTGGGTTTGTTGAAGCACCCAAATTTAAAAGGCCAAAAGTTGTAGATGTTTGGATCACTAATAAAACTGATCTTCGTTTTTTGCTTTTTAAGTGAATGCAGATTAATATCATCCCGCTAATATCAAGATATTATGTGTGAATGATTAACCAGTATTAGTTCTGGCTTTATCCTGTGGCCCATTTTAACATTTATCTGTTTAAACTATTTTCATGACATTGAGTTGATATGCCGAAATTGGAAAAATAACTATTACGTTTTTTCCAACTTCAATCTAACTGGTAAACCATGATTTGCAATGCACCTGTTAACAATTGAGGTTTATGTGCCCTTTATATGTATATTTTTAGTTGTTGAACTTTGTTCGTGTAAAATTTTGGGCATCTTTAATTACATCATTAATTCAAAATCTGTTTTCTGATAAATGGAATATATAATCTATTTCCTAATTAATTTCTCATGCTGTACTGTTACTTGGATGCAGTTTCGAAGTAATTGGAAGGAATCCAGCTCGCTTATAGCGTTGATATCGTGGTTATTTGCAAGAGTGAACAGGTTAGTGATGTGTTTTGATCAGTAGGAATACTTATTTACTTACATTTCAGTTTTACATAGACAAACGTGACATCATTCAATTAGGATTGGGTTTGTTGCTGTAGTTCTAGGACATAATTGCGAGGTCAATCACAATGTGCATACCTGCTTTTATTTGATAGTCTTCATGCCATGATTGAATAAAGTCTTCGTCAAATAAGTAATACAACAACACACTAGGAGATCCTAACTGGATGATTGTATAGTTAATAAATTGATAAAAAATACATGTCACATAATATCTAGTGTCTAATCTTCTTAGTATAGGAGATCCTAACTGGATGATTTCATTATAAATTTTGCCACATTCATGCTTAATTAAATTGATCGTCAACATACCGGCACATGTGTGGTTTCTTTCGTTTATATGTTTTTCTTAACGTCTAGAGTTAAGTTGCCACCTTTGTAGATTGACCTTTTTATCAATATATTATACTTTTCCAAAAAGTCTAACAAAATGTGGTATGTTGTGAGAGTTTTAAAATTATATATTGATGTCGCCCCTAGTAGGGGCGACTCCAACAATTCTCTGACAAGATCTGGCATAGGGAGGAGAGAGAGGAGATGGTGCATTTATGTGATATGCTTTGAAGCTTGAAGATCGTTATCTTGTTTTTTTTTTCCCCCAATAATTGATTTTACTATAATAATGGATTTAAAAATTAAAAGTCAATGACATCGCATATAAAAAATTATTTAAAACCACAGCAAATTATAGTTTTTTATGATGTTATATTTGTAATATAATAAATAGATTTAATTAGATGGATAAGAATTTTTGACACAGAACTATATCATCTTTGATCTTTTTTTGGGTAAACTTTAAATCGTTCCATTTCTCATATATAAGTAAAATATAGGCAACTTTTAAATTTATGCATCAACACTAAATTGCAGCCATATAACTGAAATTATATTTTATATGTTAATACTTATAATTACAAATATACTAAACAATTTATTCCCATTTCTTCTAAAAATAAATCTAAATACATGTCGGAATTATACATATAACTCCACAATACACTAAAATAAGTTTATCAAACAAAATGTAATATATTTTATATTTCTAATTTTGCAGTATATTTTAGAAATATATAACTATAAAAGTTTACTATTCTTTTTATGAATAAAGACATATTTTGCTTATGAAATATAAAAGAAATTATGTCTAATCCTCCCCCTATGCATGCTCTCCACTTCTATCTCACTCCTCTCCTTCTCCTATTTTAGAAAGATTCAGCCGTATTATAAGTTGCCAAACACCACAAGCGACTTCACTCATAATATTAACAATTTTGGTACACATCACATTTTGTATAAATAATCTGAAAACTCTGCATGCTCTATTAAAAATGCCTCGTAGATTCCATAAGGAACTGATCAGCCAATTAGGACTCTGACTAGAACGTCTTCCTCTTGGGTTAGATAATTAACCTGAAGTTGTGAAACGCTCGTTTAATTAGGGTCTGCCTAAGGGCTCCATCTGGATCATGACATTAAGATGGATACAGATTACTAACCCTTTTACATAACGCATATATCGATGTTTACGAAAATCGCAACCTTCAACTCTCAAATTATGCAAGTGTGCATACTTCATCTCATTCTAATGTGAGATTGTTTAGACAAGTGAATTATGATTATGTGTTGACCATGTTTTCTATGCCAAGTAGCCTATGGACATGGACGATGACATTGAGCTTGAGATAATAGTCGGTGCTATAGAGGCAATCAATGCATCTATCAAAGCCTTTCTCATGCTCATGACTTTCGCATACATAAGGTTCTACCGTCGAGGTAGACATAGAGAAAACCGTCCAACGAGGTTTAGAAACTATAATTTATCTTCAAACGTGAGTCGTCAATTAGAGCACGTTCGATCTCTAACACGCACCACTGACGTTGCCTGCATCAACCATCTAAGAATGAGCCGTGACACATTTCACCGTCTGTGTTATTTGTTGGAGCACTTAGGTGGGCTAGAACCAACGAGACATCTACCTATTCCAGAACAAGTTGCCATATTTCTTTCCATTCTTTCACATCACAAGAAAAATAGAGTTGTGAAAGATGATTTTATCAGAAGTGGCTACACGATAAGCAAGCACTTCAATAGTGTTCTCAAGTGTGTGTTAAAACTACACACCATTCTTCTAGTTCAACCAAAGCCTATCGAAAGCGGTGAGCAAGAGGAAAGATGGAAACCTTTTAAGGTAACAATCCCATTGAATGCTTTAAAAGTAGTCTGGTATCCTTTATTTCATTGTATTCGGGCTTGAAACCGATTATTAACACAAGTAATAACAATTAGTAATCTATTTGAAATATAGGGTTGTGTAGGTGCCCTGGATGGTACGTACTTCCCTGTGAAGGTAAGTCTCCATGACAAACCGAGATACAGAAACAGGAAAGGTTTTGTTTCCGTGAATGTGTTGGGAGTATGTGACCGTAACATGAATTACTCATTTGTTTTGGTTGGATGGGAAGGATCGGCAGCCGACGGGCGAGTCTTGCGTGATGCTATATCCCGACCGAATGGATTAAAAGTCCCAACTGGTATATATTATCAACAAATTCAGATTTTTCACACAACACTCATAATTGTTTTTCCTTTTCGGTCTTCAATTTTGAAGTAATTCACACGAATAATCTAAATCCGATTTGCCCGCTTTTTTCCTCAACTACACAACTTTTGTTTCAATGTGGCAGGCTATTACTATTTGTGTGACGGAGGCTACACAAACGGGAATGGTTTTTTGGCACCATATAGGGGTGTAAGATATCACTTACAAGAATGGAATCATGCATCCCAAGGACCCCAAACACCCCATGAATACTTTAACCTCAAACATGCTAGAGCACGTAATGTGATTGAGCGGTCATTTGGTGTTCTCAAAGCCCGTTGGGGCATTCTTAGGAGTAACTCGTACTATCCAATCAAAACGCAAAATCATATCATCTTGGCATGTTGTTTACTTCATAATTTCATTCGTACCACTGCTACCATCGACCCGATGGAGAATGAGGTACCCGACCTTTGTAGTGATCCCAATTTCGAGCCCGACATGGACGTGAGCTATATCGACCAAGTACAGTCATCCCAAGCCTGGACCCAATGGAGAGATACCATTGCCCAAGAAATGTGGAACACTCGGGACTGATCATATAATGTTGTAATCCCATTATGTATCATTTAATAACATTCCTGGATATAAAATACATTGTCAAGGCATGAAATATGTACAAGGATTATGTGTGAGAAATACTCACTTTTTTATATCTCCTTCAAATGTTGTAATTTCCAGAAATGTAACAAATGAAACGTTTGGATACTTAGAACCTTTTACAGCATGTTTTTGAAATGACAGGGTAACAATCATTCAAAACTACAACATTGGTGCGTGTGTTATCTGATGAAGGTTGTCCTTACAAAAAGTCTCGTGCCAAAGACAGATTGTTTCGTTCTCATAAATTTGGAGTCCACATTGATGCAGTGCATAAAAAACAATTTTGCAGATGGTAGTCAAACACCTTTTGTGCAGTCTACAAACAATATTGGACAATTTACAGTAACAGAAAATTAAATGCAAAAAGGTTAGGATAAGATAGTTAACTTAACAGACGGTTGGTCCAGTTTAGGAGATGAGATCTCTCATCTTGTCTTTACACCAAACATTCAATTATCTGTTAAGTTCTTCCACATCACTATATGTGAAGGAATCGTATCTGAATATGGCTTTTTATTTTAGTTATGTCTTTTTGCTAGTTAAATTCTGCGAAATGTGTACCAATGTGTAATGACATATGTTTTATACAATAAACAAGTGAAATTGTTTTAATTTAAATCAATCATGATTGTTCGAAATGATGATATTATTAGAATTACTCAATCTCATAGACATGAACAACAAGAGTCTGAAGGGTAACAATAAAGGCCCAACCCAGTCACGAAGGTCATGGAATTTCATCGAGGAGCAACAACTCATAGAGTCTTTGAAGGAGTTGGTTGTGCGAGGATTTAAGAACGACAACGGTTTCAGGACAGGTTATCTTCATTTATTGGAGCAATCATTGGCTGCCCGTTTTCCTGGCACTGACCTGAAGGCCGAACCACACATTGCTAGCAAAATTCATTCGTGGAAGAAAAGTTACAACGCCTTGTCCCTAATGTTTGGCACAAGTGGTATCGGACTCAGCCCCAACTACATGATAGACGTGACTGATGAAGTATGGGATGCTTACGTGAAGGTTTGTGATCAATGTTTATTTATTTATCAACAAATTACATTTTAAGTGAGCGTCCATTTTTGGATAGTCGGGCTAATTTCTCATTTAGTGTCAATTAATCTCAACGCTTGACATGTATTTCTCCATCCCTCAGTGTGCGGAGCCATCCGTTCGTACAATGCGATACAAGACTTGGCCCTTGTTCAATGATTGGGTCGAGATTTTTGGTAAGGACCGTGCAACCGGGGAACAAGCTCAAGGGTTTGCAGATGCCATGCAAGATTTTCTCAACACCGGCAACACCGACCCACAACGGACTACATCCATGCCTACTCCAAAGGTGACTGTGGAGTCTTCCCAAGATCGCATATCGAAGGATATTGCAGAAAGCTCTAGCACATCCAAAAGAAGTGGGAAGTCGAAGTATAGAAGGATTGAAAATGAAGATTCAGACCCTTTCATTGTCAAGGTTGGCGAGTATTGTAGCAAAAGTGATGATCACATGGGTGAGATAGCAAGCAAGATAGGTGAAATCGCAAAGAAAAAAATTTCAGCAATGGATATAAGTGAGAAACGCAGTAAGGTTTACAAGATGCTTGACGGGTTCGAGTTCCCATGCTTGGAAGCAAGAGTGATGTTGGCCGGTACTTATGCAACAACGAGAGTGATCTCGATTACTTTCTTAGCATACCCGATGATGCAAGAATCATTTTGGTCAAAGACATCATGGATAAGATTTAAGTCTTCCTCCAACTGTTGTTGTACTGACCTTTTCAATATGTAGTCTTAGATACACCCTTATATGTAATATGCTTAAACTTGCAATTTTGGTATGCGCATATTAACCCTCATTCTATTTTGATAGGGATCCTATCTGGTTTTTTAAGACACCCACTACTGAGTAAACCTTATTAAATACAACTTCAACATGCAGTTAACACATATTTAAGAACATTAAACATAACGATCTAATATATTCTTGAACAACAATAGGACTTGCCTTATACAACTGTTAGGCTGGAAATTAAAAGACACAAAAGGTTGTTGTGGCTTCAGTACAGCAATAAGGTCAAAAGGGCAAGTCATGAAGCAAGAAAGGGCTAACAGTTATGGAAACCCCTTACAAAACACTAAAAGGAAAAATTACATAAAAACACATAATACACTAGGCATCATTTTTCACAGCATAAGATCCATCCAACTCCACTCCCAACGGGCCCAACTTAACATCTCATTTCTTTGAATTCGGCGTGGTTGGCACCGAAGAAGAGACGTATTTGGCCCCGTACAAGTTCATGCATATTCCATCGACAATGTTCTTTCCTTTCCTTGTGATCGGTTTAGGAGGATTTGACGAGCTCATTTCCGTCTTGATTGAGGGTGAGCGAAATGAATCCTCGTCATCTGATGCATTCCCAATGGGGCCCAGCTCTTTCCAGAAGTTGGTGGAAATAGTTCCAGTCTTGTCACTGGAGATCTCAATAACCTGGTCCAAAGGGGTGAATTTCGCATTCACCTTTGTCGAAGTGCTGCCGTCTGAGATCACTATCATACTCGGTTCGGCTGCGGCGTCCGGCATGGGCGGTGAATGAACACCGGGATCCCTGAAGATAATTTTGAGGTCATCCCAGTGTGGGTCACCACACATTGCGTATGCACATGCAAACGGATTTGCCTGGATATCATCATAAAATTAATGCTATCTATGAAACGATTGCAAGGGGACAAGCTATGATGAAGTTGCGGCGCTACAATAGGCCAAATTTATAAGCACAAGAGTTCATTAAATATACTTACCCTCACTATCTCGTTCCATGTCTCGGGCATGCAGTCTATCGTATTTTCCTCTAGGGACCAGCCAACGTCATCACGCATCATGATAGTAGAAAACGTTGAATGCCTTTGACGTAGCAAGCGCACCTGCTTCGCACAGTCCTTCAAGTCAAGGTTCTTGTTGAAAAACTTGTTCACGAAGTACTGTGCCGTACTTATTGCGTGACCGTTGCCTCCGTTAGGGTTGAACTTCCCCATTCTCGCTTGATCGGCTAGCACTTCAATGAAAAGAGTCACAACATTGACATCCCATTCTACTCCATATAGGTAGTCCTCCTGCTTCAAACTCAATTCTTTTGACAACTCCATTTTTTTAAACAAACTAGTGTGTCTGCTATGATGAAACTTAGTGCTCTCAGCTCTCACACCTCCTAGACTTTATACATCAAAATGTAAACAATCCACACTTGGAAAGAGATGAAATTTCAGACCAAAAACATTAAATGCACTGGATTGAGTAGGTGAAATAAGTGACTTGCATTCATTCAAACTGAAACCACATTAAGTGAGAGATGAGTCTGATGCCTAAATAGCTTAGTCTCATATATCGATTCCAATAAATAGCACATGGGCCCAACATAATAAATATTTATTTTTTTATGATGTATTAATTGGACCTCCTACCAATTACTTCCCTACAAATATCAGAGGCCCGCTGTTGTCACCCATGTGCATCTTTCCAAGTCAACTCCATTTTTTTAAATTGTATGATCATTCACCTGTTATCTTCATGTCTTTCCATATCTACAAGTGTTCAGGACATAAGGCTCATAAAACTTAATGACTTCTAAAGAAGTTGTCCAGTCATACCAAACCGTAATAATGTAATTCCATTGGATTAAATATTTATTGATCATTGATGTAGACATCTCACATCTATCAGAACATTGGCGTGCAATTTTACAGATAATGCATCATTTTTTAACATTGCAATCGAAGTGCAATCTGTGCAGTAAACTTTTACTAAATGTGCATACTAAACCTCACTACACACATCTCACCACCGAAGACACATTTTAATTTGTTGACTTAGATAATCATCAAAGTTGCTCAATTTGTTTTGCAGGAAGATGCCTAAGCGCCACCGTGACATGGAATGCTTCTTCGGGGAATTCACCTACGAACAAGCGGATGAGCTCATTTCAAAGCTCAATGTGAGGTGCGTGAAACGCACAGTATCCGACCCGATGACTCTTGCGACGGTGTTAACAGAACTTGCCAACGAAATGAAGGCTTTGCATGGGGATGAGGTATTCTATCCTGATGCAGTGAAGACATTCGTTGCACAGAATATAAGGCTTTACAAGGAGTTCATCAACTACGTGAACACAACCACGGGAGTGAAGTACAACCTGAACAAGAACCGGATCGTGGTCAATGTCAAGTATTGGCAGGTCATTAGCAAGGTATGGTTGTTTTCAGATTCGATTTTTCTAGGTTTGATATCTCCATAGATAGCGCATTACTCATCTTGTATTTTCATCATTGATGCAAAATAAAAAGAACACTATTTGATAATATTATGGCCATCTTTATGCTAGACATATGATATAAATATTTTAGGGTAACAACATCCATTTTTATCCCCATGCAGGAGAACGAGATGCAAAGGTTGTTTAGGGAATGTGGATTCCCAAACTTTGCTGTGTGGTCGTTGATCGTTGAAGGGCACCGACCGGGTGAGGTGTTGTTTGGCGATGTAGGGTCGTCATGGCAGACCCCGATCGTCATAAAGGAGGAGCCATTTGATGCAGACGCGGTGGATGACTGGAATCGGCGATTGCATATGGCGAGGATCCAGCCCATCCACCCAAGCAGATTAACAACCCTCTAGATTCACTAATATTCGAGATTTTGCACCCATCTATGTAGTCATGTTTTGCTACGGTGGCGTATTACTTCTAGATACATTCCCCCTATGGTATTTTGCTTATCTTCGTAGTCATGTTTTGGCTACGGTGTTGTTTAACGTTTGGATACTTGATAGGCACGTCGAAGTCTCGTACTTTGTATTAGAAGATTTGTAATTGTTTACAAGGACATCAAGCGGTTTAGAACCTTGCTGCTGTACAGCCGTGTTTTGCTAGGTAGACATGAAGGTCAATGATTCTTAGGACTCCACCCAACATGTTATGGTCAACACTAAATTAATATTATGGAAGCCTTAGAAGATGCTTATTTCAGTGACTTGTACAATGCAAACAATTTCACTCTCTTTCAGTAACGCAATGTATGTAACAATTTAATTCAACATTCAAAACATACTAGGTCATCAAATTACGCGAAACAACATATGGAACATGTTATCTTCAAATTAAAAATCCATGAAAACAAAGGGGTACATGTACTTGCCTTGCCGGGAACCCTACATAGAAGAACTTGCCTTGCCAAGGAACGATACGTAGAAGAACTGTCTTTCATTACAAAAGTAGCTCATGCTTGAGCTCAACTAAGTAGCAAGTCATGTTGAAAAATTCGCCAAACTACTTCCACTTCTATCATACCCGTTCCAGAAATACAACTACATTGATAACTAAATAATTCATTCGGTTGAACAACTTGCTGAAACCGTAGTCATGATATCCTACATCTTTCGATAACATTTTGACGTGATGTTGACCTCTGCAACAACCAGATAAATGCGAGAATCACTAACAAACACACAACGCCCATGGTTCTTATAAGTTTTTTATATTTTGCTTCTCTGCCTTTTGCTATTGCAAGATCGGCTTTCAATCGATCAATCTTATCGATGCATTCAAGAGCGACATCTCTAGCACGACCCTCAAGCTGCGGCTCAACCCAAATGAATACCCCACACCCTTCCTTCTGAAAGTCACAAATATACACAATGTGGTTAATTACAAAATATCTACAACAAAAAGTCAGTAAACACAACAATTTGATCACAGATGGAGATGCATTCGTGTGAGATAACTAACCCCTCGAAGAGGACAAGACATGAAACGCCGCATCGGATTTTTTTTTGTCTTAGATGTTTGGATTTGCATCGGAATCGAATGTCGACAACGGTCCATTTCATCCCGGCTAATCTCATATCTTGACGTTGCAAATACTTTTGTATGAGTACGTACAACAAAACACATTATGCATCGAAAACACATTATTAACTCCTCAATTTAGTGTCATAAGATAACAAAATTAGACCCATACAACCATTTTTCTAGGCCCCTCAGTTACGAAACGGAGCTATCCCGACATGTTTCTTTCAGAAATCGACCATGCTTGTCCAAAACTTAAACCCAGTATTATACATTAGATGGTAATTCACTGCACATACTACACAACTATAAACATGAGAAACCAATCAATACCGATTCGAATTACAAACAAAATATGAACCAAAATCAAATGACAATACAACAACCTATTTAGTGAAAATTACAAAAAAGTAGATCTCAATGAAGGAAGAAACATAATACCTGTAGGACATAATATTCACGGGCGAGTGGGAATCAATTCAAATTAATTGTAACTAATGTAGTCTCAATTGGGAGAATCGTGCTGGGTTTAGGAAGAAGGTTAGCCACTGTTTCTTATCTCAAGTATGTTGCTATACCAGAAATTGTTTTCGTTGACTGTGAGACGAGCATGTGAGAATCCCTTCCCATTGCATAGTCTGGTTTTTCTTGAGGCCGAGGTGTCTTCGCCAATTTCTCGTTGCTCTACTTTGTTAAAGAAATCCTCAAAATTTTGGTGATCTACTGTTCTTGCCACCCTAGCTTCTCAAGTACAATATGTAATATTAAAAAAATTCAAAATTTGGCTTTCTAGCAAACTTATTAATACAACTCAGGGGTAGTTTTGGCATTTCACGTATTCCACCAAAGTAACCTATAAACCAAACAAAGGTTTATAAACCATTCCCATTTACAAAAAATATAAACTCTCAAACCAAACACAAAATTTAAATATAAACTAACCTAAACCAACAAACCAAACACCAAAATTAACACATTTTTTGTCTTCGATGAACAGTGATTAATCCCATTTTTAAACAAACTAACCTAAACCCATCCTCCAAACCAAACGGGGCCTTATAGTGCCCTAATTACAACTTTACTGACACTTTTTTGAAGTCATGCTAATATTGTTTACGATTTTCTATTGTTGCATTACTAACTTTACTGACAATTTTTTAAATTGCATCAACATCTTCAGTGACATATTTTTATAATTACGTCACGAATTTTAAAAACACTTCTTTTTCAATGCATCACTAATTGTATTAACGTTTTTTTAAAACAATTGTGTCACCATCTTTAGTGACACTTGATTTAATGTCTCACAAATTTTAGCGATACTTTTTATTGAATGCGTCACTAATTTTACTAACCAATTTTCATGAATGCGTCATTAATTTAAGGACATATTAATTTTAATGTTGTTAATTTTATGACCTTATAAATATGAGTCATAAAATTTAAGACACACTTAAAAAAAATGTCACTAAAGTTGTAATACATTATATAATTAGTATCTCTAAATTAGTGACTGATTTTTTATGCTTCACTTCATTATTTCCAATTGTATTCCATGAATTGATGACACTTTCTAGTATTATATCAAAAATTCAAATAATATATGCTAAAAAAAATAAAATAATTGAACATATATATATATATATATATAAACAGAACTGATATCTCATCATTCATTAATAAAAAACTAAATTTATACTAAGTTGTCTTAATAAAAAAATTAACTAGAAAATAATAAAATTGTCTTTGATTAGAGGTCTTGACTTTAAGATGAAGATAGTTCATATATGCTCATTGTTTCATTGTACATCCACATATGAGCCATTGTTTCAATCTATCAAGAAAAATAAGTTAGTACATGTGAATCAATATCAACTCAAGCATATAAAAAATATTAAATTACACAAAATCTCCAAAGTGTGAGAATAATATCCAATATATATATATATATATACATTAATTAAAATATGAATATCGACACTATTATTGAAAAGATAATTACAAACTCTATATTATAGAGAATATTAAATCACACAAAATATCTGTGAAAATGATATCAAATATTTATAAAGATGTAATTATAATATGAATATTACACTATTATGAAATATACAAAAATATTATGATTTTAAATCTTTATAAATTTTATGTATAAATATCATAACTTTTATGTAATATTTTAACTTAAAAAAATAATATTTGCCACAATTCTTACATATATTCCTTGATGTGATATCACTCATATCTTTATGTTATATTACTTATACTATTATATCAACATAGTTATATTTTTTTATAACATATAAAGGTACAACTAGCATAACTAAAATGTATGGCTAACATAACTAAAAAGTATACAAGGTATTACTTGTCTGTCTAAAATAATGTAAAGGTACAACTAACATAACTAAAATTTATAACTAATATAACAAAAATGTATGACTATATAACTAAAAGGTACAACACGCGGGGGCAAGTTGGATGTGGACACCTAGGCTTGTGGGGGTGCGTGGAAGAGCATAAATGTCACGCCCCGAAACTTAACCCTAAATTATTATAAAAGTTTAACAAAGTTGAGAAAAACATTTTAAAATTATCAGAGTATCCTCGACAGGCGTGCAGGAAAGAAGAAAAAGAAAAGAAGGAGAAACAAAGAAGATATATATAAGACTATATAAGTTTAAGATTTATAGCAGCGGATTATAAATACACAGGTTTAAGCAAAAGAGAAGCGTAAGTGTGTGTCGTTCCAAAACAGTTTAAAAAAATATCGTAACAACAAAATCTTTAACAGACAGGGCACATCTCTCCCTTCAACTCCTCCTTCTATAGCCATCACCTGTATTGAACACATAAGCGGGGTGAGTGCATATAAATACACCCCGTGGAGATAAATTCATAAATTAACATAAAACTTTATATCAGATAAGCAGTTAAACACAACAAGTACAATGCACAACATATATATGATGTGGGTGTATGTATATTCCGCCTTACCCCACCACCTTATCCACCGGGTGATTATTTGATAAGGGGGACTTCACCAATCCTCCATATCCCTAGTGATTATTTGGTAAGGGGGACTTCACCAATCCTCCGTATCCCTGTCTTCTCAAAGACCATGCATCATGAACACATATCCTTATCTTTCTCCCAACAACATATTTAAATCACAGCACGTAAGACATAGCACATAAACACAGACATGTACAATATTTAATAGCATACTAATATCATCAATATATCTCATGCTCACGATCTCATATCATAAATCATATAACATCCATCATCATATCATAGCTTATCGAAAATCCTAGCATAAGACTATACAACATAACGCATAAAGTTAAATGTTAATTCAGAAGTTACCCCCACCTCAGCCTGGGAGGTGCGACTTTCACGTTCTTTTCCTTTTAGTTTTGAGATGAATTTGGTGAGTTCGAGCCTACAAGCATACAACGTAAGTTATTTGGTTATTTAGATTAATTAAGCATTTATAATTAAACTCTCGAAAGAAACAACAAACTGAAAACAGAATATAATCCAACTAGGTCATGAAATATAGAGGATTCAAAAAGGAAGCTTTAGAAACAAGAATGGGTTAAAACGGGTGAGAAATGAAGTCTAACGGAGTGTTTTAAGGTTTTGGGGATAAAACTATAACTCAGAATAGTTTTGGGGTCAAAATGGAGTTTTTGGAATTCTGGGGGGTCAGAATGTAATATACAAAAGTCTTGGGGAGGAAAGTCAAAGTCTTGAGAAGTTTTGGGGTGAAAAACAAGGAGTTGGAAACTTCTGGGGGTGAAAATATAATTTTCCAAAAGCTTTAGGACTAAACTGCACCAAGTAAAAGTTTGGGGGACCAAAGGAGATTAAACATAAACTTAGAAATTGCAAAGAGGTCCCTGAAGATAGTCTAATTCTCAAAATCCACCCTACACCCAAACCACCCTTTGCCCCGCCACCACCGTCACTGCAAGCCACTGTCGGTGACACCGTGTCGCCGACCACCACCCGGAGCCACCACCACACTCCGACGCACCGAGCACCGGTCTCCTCCAATCACGGCGGCGCCAGAAACGCCGTCCCCAAACACCACTCCACCACCACCAAATTCAACCAAACACAGCCCAAACTCCACCCAAACATATGTATTGTCGGCGCTCCTTGCGCCGGCCGACCACTCGCACGGCGGTGCTGCATGCGTCGCCTTGACCACCTAAACTAGGTGAGAGAGACAAGGGAGGGCAGAGAGATCGAGAGAGAGACGAGAGAGGGGGAATCGAGGAGAGAGAAAGCAAGAGAGGAGAGAGAAAACATTGCATGCAGAAACTTTGACCGGTCGTTGCTGGAGATCGGCCAATCCGATCAACGATCCGAGCCCAGAATCGAGACTGGCTCGGCGAGAACTTCAATTTAGTCTCAAGAATCACTCCGATCGGTGGCCGGATGGCCGGAAACGAAGAGAGAAAAAGTAATGGGTTTTTTAGAGAGAGAAAGTCGAAACTTCTCTAGCCAATTGCCGGCGAATGCGGCGGTGGATAGTGATTCCAAGCCCGGAGTTGGAACGGGCTCGGCGAGAGCTTTAAGATGGTATAGGTTTCGATAGGTTTCGGTCGCAAAGAAAATCCGACGACGGTGGGTCGTCGGCAGCGGCGACGGCGGCGCTCAGGTCGGCCGGCCGCCGAAAAACAAGAGAGAAGGAGGAGCAGCTTATAACATAATTACCTTAGGTTAAAAATGATACACTATTTATACTTAGGTTAATTATGTCATTAATCTTAAACTTTATATTAAACATTCTTATGATATTAATTAATTTGAGATATCATTCGAACTTCGATTTGATTCATTCTTTCGGCGTTTTGTTCGATTTTCCGTTCTCGTTCATCTCGTCTCACTTACGAATTATTTTATCTACTTGCTTTTTATGAAATAAATCTCTAAACATTAAACTTAATTTAAAGCATAGTTATAATTAGATTTTCTGAGACGCACATAAAGTAAATCAAATAATTAGAGGTTTAAATATTTAGTTATCAAAGTATACATCGATAAAACCTAGTCGTCACACCCCTTACCCCTTAAAAGAATTTCATCCTCAAAATTCAGAAACGTACCTATGAATGGAAGATCTGGAAACTTCGACAAAATCTTGTCTTCATACTCCCACATTGCTTCTTCTACTCCGTGGCAACTCCATTGGACCTTTACTAGAGCCATCTCTCGGTTTCTCAATGTACGAACCTTTTGATCTAGAATAGCCACTAGAACTTCTTCATATGATAGATCTTCCCTAACTTCAAGGTTGTTCTGATCGACCACATGGCTTGGATCGAAAACATATCTTCTCAACATCAATATGTGAAATACGTCATGTATTCCTGCAAGATTAGGCGGTAGTGCTAAGCGATAGGCAACATTTCCGACTCACTCCAGAATCTCGAATGGTCCCACATATCTTGGCCTTAGCTTTCCCCTTTTTCCGAATCGATATATTCCTTTTGTAGGGGATACCTTCAGAAAATTTTTTGTTCCTACTTCGAATTGTAACTCCCTACGTCTTCTATCCGCGTAAGCCTTCTGTCTGTCTTTAGCTGCTTTGATTCGTTCACGGATTTTCCCAATTACTTCGACTGTTTGCTCCACCAAGTCAGTTCCTAGCACCTTCTTTTCACCGACTTCATCCCAACATAATGGAGATCGACATTTTCTTCTGTATAAGGCTTCGTATAATGTCATGCCGATTGTTGATTAATAGTTGTTATATGCAAACTCCACCAAGCAAATGTGTTCTTCTCAGCTCCCTTGCAAGTCTATGGTGCAGGCTCTCAACATATCTTCTAGAATTTAAATCGTCCTCTCTGTCTGTCCATCTGTTTGAGGATGAAAAGTAGTGCTAAAAGCTAGTCGAGTTCCTAGATCCTCCTAAAGCCTTTGCCAAAATCTCGATGTAAATCTTGGATCTCTGTCGAAAACGATGGATACTGACACTCCATGTAGGCTGACAATTTCCTCGAGGTAAATCCGAGCTAGCTTGTCCATTCTGTATGTCATTTTGACTGGTAAGAAATGAGCGGATTTAGTCAGCCTGTCCACAATCACCCAAATGACGTGGTTTCCGCATTTAGTTATTGACAATCCGACAACAAAATCCATGGCGACGTGTTCCCATTTCCATTCGGGTATCTCCAATGGGGTCAGAAGTCCCACTGGTCGTTGGTGTTCAGTCTTCACTTGTTGACATGTCAAACATTGTTTTACGAACAATCCGATGCTAGACTTCATGTTATTCCACCAGAAGTTTTTCTTCAAGTCTTTATACATCTTTGTGCCTCCTGGATGTGCTGATAGAGGCGAGCAATGAGCTTCTTCTAAGATCTCCTTTCAAAATTCCTCGTCCTCTGGTACGCATAGTCTACCTTTAAAAGTTAAAGCTCCGTCTGGTGTCAGGGTAAATCCTTCTTCTTTTCCAGTATCCATACGAGTCTTCTTCTTCTTCAGGAACTCATCCTTTCCTTGAGCTTGATTATACGTTCACGAAGTTTGGGTTTCAGATACAGCGTTGAGAGTATGGCCTGGATGCTATCTGGTGGTGTGATTATTTCCAAGCTTAGCTTCGACATATCTTCGATTAGTGAGTCTTGAATTGTAATCATTGTTGCTATAGACCCCTTTCCTTTTCTGCTGAGTGCGTCGGCTACCACATTTGCTTTTCCTGGATGATATTGAATCGTACAATCATAATCTTTGACCAACTCTAACCATCTTCGTTGCCTCATATTAAGCTCCTTTTGTTCGAAGAAGTACTTCAAGCTTTTATGATCGGTGTAGATTTTGCAACGTCCACCATAGAGATAATGTCTCCATATCTTGAGTGCATGAATGACTGCGGCTAATTCCAGATCATGTGTCAGATAGTTCTGCTCATGGGGTTTCAACTGCCTTGATGCGTAGGCCACTATTTTTCCTTCATGCATTAGAACACACCCTAAACCTTGTTTAGAAGCATCACTGTAAATCACGAAGTCCTTTGTGGTGTCTGGAATGGTCAGAACTGGTGCCTCCGTCAATCTTTACTTCAATTCTTGGAAACTACGTTCAAATTGTTCTATCCATTGATACTTTACGCCCTTTCGAGTTAAGTGAGTATCGGAATAGCAATTTTCGAAAATCCTTCGATGAATCTGCGGTAGTACCTAGCTAACCCCAGAAAACTTCGTACTTCATTAACGTTTGTCGGTGCTTTCCAATTGCTAACGGTTGTTACTTTTTCTGGATCTACTTCAATCCCTTTAGAAGTTATTATATGTCCAAGAAAGACCATCTTTTCCCAACCAGAATTCACATTTCTTGAATTGGGCATAGAGCTTCTCCTGACGCAAGGTTTCCAATACGATCCTGAGATGTTTTTCATGCTGAAGTTTGTCACGAGAATAAACTAGAATGTCGTCTATGAAGACTATGACAAAGCGATCGAGATAACGGTGAAAAACACGATTCATCAAATCCATGAAGACGGCGGGTGCGTTGCTGAGTTTGAAAGGCATGACCACAAATTCATAGTGCCCGTATCTCGTTCTGAAAGCCATTTTCAGTACATCCGTCTCCTTTACTTTGACTTGATGGTATCCCGATCTGAGGTCGATCTTTAAAAATACACTGGTATCCCTTAGCTGATCGAAAAGATCTTAAATTCTGGCCAGAAGATACTTGTTCTTGATGGTACACTTGTTAAGCTCTCGATAGTCAATACACATCCGAAAACTTTCGTCCTTCTTTTTCACGAACAACATTGGAGCTCCCCAAGGTGATACGCTCGGACGGATGAAACCCTTATCTAAAAGTTCTTGGAGTTGGATCTTTAGTTCCTGTAGTTCTTTTGGTGTCATTATGTATGGTGCCTTCGTCACTAGAGTTGAACTTGGAATGAGATCGATCCCGAAAACAATCTGACGATCTGGTGGAGGGCCTAGTAAATCTTCTGGAAAAACATCAGCGTACTCCCTTACGATAGGTACTTTCTCAATAGGGTTCGTCTCCCATTCAGAACTCATAACATTCACTATCCAAGCCTTACATTCATCATTCTTGAGAATTTTGATCGCTTTCATTGCTGATATAACTCTCGGGTTGCTTTCGACTGGAGTCCCAGCAAACATGAATTCTTTGCCATCTAAGGTTTGTAGAATAATCTCTTTTGCATGACATCTAATCATCGCATGATTTGTTTTTAACCAATCCATTCCTAGGATGACATCAAAATCTCTCATATCCAGCACATGTAGATTGGCAAGCAGGATTCTGTTTCCGAAAACGATCCCTAGATCTCGGTATGAATGTTTTGTTTTTATCACTTTTCTAGAGAAAATGCTAACGTCTAGGGTTTCAGCGGCTATCCTACCGTTCTCATGCTTTAATAGATCGCAGAACTTAGTAGATATAAAGGAATGAGATGCTCCAGTATCGAACAAAATTAAAGCAGGCACTCCACACACTGACAACATACCTATCATTGTTTCTGGTCCTTCAGCCGCCTCTGTTCTGGTGAGAGCGAAAGTTCTTGCTGGTCCGGTTACGGATCTAGGTCTTGGTACAGTATTTGTTCTTTTAGGCTTCGAGCAGGAGTTCGTTTAATAGCCCGGTTCTCCACAATTGAAACAATTTGGGCAAGAGCCCGCGATATAGCCTGGTCTTCTACATCTGTAACAAGTCGGAGGCGTCTTCATGCAAGGCCCCACATGGATCCTTCCACAGCTATAACAGGGGTTTCTTGGGTTAGGATTCTGAAGGAGAGAAATATTGTTGGATGGTTGTGGTCGGTGTTGAGCAAAGTTCCGATTGGGACCCGTCCACTTCCATTTTACGAGTCTCGTATCTACCTTCTTGGGAGGCGCGATATCTAACCATAGTATTGAGGAGATCTCCTGAGCTCGTTCTACCACCACTGAATATGATGTTATGCCTTGTCCGGCAAGAATGGAGCTGATCTCGAGGCGGAGGCCCCTCTTAAATCGCCGAGCTTTCTTAATATCAGAATCCACTAGATGAGGTGCATATCTGCTCAACTAGTTAAAACTCTTTTCATACTCTCCTACATGTGAGGTCCCTTGTGGTAGATGCAAGAACTCGGTTTCTTTTTTGTCTTTGTATGATTGTGGCACGAAACCTTGAGTAACCCTTTTCTTTAAAATTCTCCCAAGTCAGTTCTTCCACTTATCCCTGCGTCAGAGTTCTGGCGTGCGATTCCCACTAGTGACTGGCTTCTTCTACAAGTTGAAAGACAACGCAAGAGACTTTCTGGGTTTCAGTACACGACAGGTGTCCAAACAGGCGATCTAACGCCCTCAACCATTCTTCTGCTTCGGCTGGACCTCATTTCCTTGAGAAGATCGGAAGGTTAAAACGTCGAAACTGTTCTACTACTTGGTTTATATCGCTTCTATTAGATGTCGTTGGAGCTGCTTGAGTTGCTTGAAAATGTTGAGTTAGACCTCGCAAAACTGATACGAGATCCTCCATGGTGTTGTTCGTGCTCGTTGAGGGTGGGTCTGCCATGGATGCTGGATTCTTCTTGGGTCTTCCACGGGGCATATATATCTAATAAGAAACATGGTATAAACGTGACACACGAGGCACCAAGTAGAAGTCTTCGAGAAATACGATAAATTCCATACATTCATCGTAGAGGAAGAAATAAATTAAAAACATCATGGGAAAATGAAAAAAAAGAAGACATGCGAGTAAAGGAGATAATCGGCCGTCCTGTCCAAATGTCGTAAACTACTTTGTTCTAATGTACTCTGCGGGCAACCTCGGTCCACTCTCCCGGTAGCATATTGATCACATGCTCGCTAGCATTGGTCTCAGAAATTCCTCCGTGTGTCCTCCTCCAAAGAGTAAGCAAACGTGCTAAGAACATACCCACCGATTCCCCTGGCTCCATCCTAGCTCCGTAGAATGCCATCCAAACTTGTGTTGGAATTACCTGTCCACCTGTGCTCTTAATAGCCGTAAGTTTTGTCCTTACAATCTGTGTCGTCACAACGTAACTACTCGACTATACGCAACTAACTTAAAAGGAAAGCATAGAACAGAAACTACATAAATTCTCAACTGTCACATAAACAGAAACACCACTACAATACAAACAAACAATACTCATAATATCAATCTCAGGGTGGAGGAGTCATGTGGAGAGAGAGGTGTTTGTCCCTGTTTCAAAATATATGAAAAAAAAAACGAACAGGATCTTAAAGGGCAGGATCTTGCTTTGATACCATAGCTGTCACGCCCCAAAACTTAACCATAAATTATTATAAAAGTTTAACAAAGTTGAGAAAAATATTTTAAAATTATCAGAGTATCCTCGACAGGCGTGCAGGAAAGAAGAAAAAGAAAGGAAGGAGAAACGAAGAAGATATATATAAGACTATATAAGTTTAAGATTTATAGCAGCGGATTATAAATACACAGGTTTAAGCAAAAGAGAAGCGTAAGTGTGTGTCGTTCCAAAACAGTTTAACAAAATATCGTAACAACAAAATCTTTAACAGACAGGGCACATCTCTCCTTTCAACTCCTCATTCTATAGCCATCACCTGTATCGAACACATAAGTGGAGTGAGTACATATAAATACACCCTGTGGAGATAAATTCATAAATTAACATAAAAATTTAAATAAGATAAGCAGTTAAACACAACAAGTACAATGCACAACATATATATGATGTGGGCGCAGGTATATCCCATCTTACCCCACCACCTTATCCACCGGGTGATTATTTGATAAGGGGGACTTCACCAATCCTCCATATCCCTGGTGATTATTTGGTAAGGGGGACTTCACCAATCCTCCGTATCCCTGTCTTCTCAAAGACCATGCATCATTAACATATATCCTTATCTTTCTCCCAACCACATATTTAAATCACAGCACGTAAGACATAGCACATAAACACAGACATGTACAATATTTAAATAGCATACTAATATCATCAATACATCTCATGCTCACGATCTCATATCATAAATCATATAACATCCATCATCATATCATAGCTTATCGAAAATCCTAGCATGTGACTATACAACATAACATATAAAGTTAAATGTTAATTCAGAAGTTACCCCCACCTCAGCCTGGGCGGTGTGACTTTCACGTTCTTTTCCTTTTAGTTTTGAGATGAATTTGGTGTGTTCGAGCCTACAAGCATACACCTTAAGTTATTAGGTTATTTAGATTAATTAAGGGTTTTATTTAAACTCTCAAAAGAAACAACGAACTGAAAACAGAATATAATCCAACTAGGTCATGAAATATAGAGGATTCAAAAAGGAAGCTTTAGAAACAAGAATGGGTTAAAAAGGGTGAGAAACGAAGTCGAACGGAGTGTTTTAGGGTTTTGGGGATAAAATTGTAACTCAGAATAGTTTTGGGGTCAAAATGGAGTTTCTGGAATTCTGGGGGGTCAGAATTTATTATATACAAATGTCTTGGGGAGGAAAGTCAAAGTCTTGAGAAGTTTTGGGGTGAAAAACAAGGAGTTGGAAACCTCTGGGGTGAAAATATAATTTCCCAAAAGCTTTAGGACTAAACTGCACCAAGTAAAAGTTTGGGGGACCAAAGGAGATTAAGCATAAACTTAGAAATTGCAAAGAGGTCCCTGAAGATAGTCTAATTCTCAAAATCCACCCTACACCCAAACCACCCACTGCCCCGCCACCACCGTCACTGCAAGCCACCGCCGGTGACACCGTGTCGTCGGCCACCACCACACTCCGGTGCACCGAGCGCCGGCCTCCTCCGGTCACAGCGGCGCCAGAAATGCCGCCCCCAAACACCACTCCACCACCACCAAACTCAACCAAACATAGCCCAAACTCCACCCAAACACATGCATTGTCGGCGCTCCTTGCGCCAGCCAACCACTCACACGGCGATGCTGCATGTACCTCCCCGACCACCCAAACCAGGCGAGAGAGACAAGGGAGGGCAGAGAGATCGAGAGAGAGGCGAGAGAGAGGGAATCGGGGAGAGAGAAAGCAAGTGAGAGGAGAGAGAAAACATTGCATGCAGAAACTTTGACCGGCCGTTGCCGGAGATCGGCCAGTCCAATCAATGATCTGAGCCCAGAATCGAGACGGGCTCGGCGAGAACTTCAATTTAGGCTCAAGAATCACTCCGATCGTTGGTCGGATGGCCGGAAACGAAGAGAGAGAAAGTAATGGGTTTTTTAGAGAGAGAAAGCCAAAACTTCTCCAGCCAATTACCGGCGAATGCGACGGTGGATGGCGATTCCGAGCCCGGAGTTAGAATGGGCTCGGTGAGAGCTTTAAGATGGTATAGGTTTCGATAGGTTTCAGTCGAAAAGAAAATCCGACGATGGTGGGTCATCGGCGGCGGCGCTCCGGCCGGCCGCTGGAAAACAAGAGAGAAGGAAGAGCTAACATAGTTACCTTGGGTTAAAAATGATACACTATTTATACTTAGGTTAATTATGTCATTAATCTTAAACTTTATATTAAACATTCTTATGATATTAATTAATTTGAGATATCATTCGATCTTCGATTTGATTCATTCTTTCGACATTTTGTACGATTTTCCGTTCTCGTTCATCTCGTCTCACTTACGAATTATTTTATCGACTTGTCTTTTTATGAAATAAATCTCTAAACGTTAAACTTAATTTAAAACATACTTATAATTTGATTTTCTGAGATGCACATAAAGTAAATCAAATAATTAGAGGTTTAAATATTTAATTATCAAATTATGCATCGATAAAACCTAGTCGTCACAGTAAACGTGTTTGGAAGGTGGTCCTGAATCGAGTCGACCCGACATAGATGTATAACGCCCCGTTCCTTTTTCAATTAGAAATAGGTCGTCACCCTTTATATATTTAAGAATTAAAGAACTTATAATTACTTTATAATATACAGCGGAAGACTTAAAAGTGAAGACACGAGAGTTATTAATTTTTTTTAAACGTAACAATGTATATATATATAAATCTATCTATAAACCAAGTTTAGTCGTGTCTCACCCACGTTTCTAGGAAAAATGTTCAAAACAAAGACTTACATGAATTACACAACAATGCATATATATAATAAGATACGAGTCTAGGCCTATAGTTTATCATACTATACATATTTACAACATATTATTCTCAAAAGAAAACATTATACTAGTACAATTTTATAGATACAGTGAGAAGTCAACCCAGTCTGCTACACGTCCACATCATTATCTGCCGAGCCTGAAAAGTTTCAAAAGTAGCATCATGAGACACCTTCGGAGAGGGATCCTAGTGGGATAACTTTACTATATAATATATTGAAGCAATTAAATTATTAAGCAAGTACTACATGTTATCATAAAGGAATGTGGGAATTTCTTGCCCACTAAACCTTACATCATCATCATCATAAAGGAATGTGAGGGTCGCTCGCCCACTAACCTTTGCTTTCATAGACCAGATATTTTTGCCCTTATGGTCGTCGCTGAGTATGAAAGTTACATACTGGTTATAGCTACGGACTTCAGTCGTAGATTTTCATACATAACTTATCAATTCAATTAACAACACATAATAGAGAGTAGACGTTATCCACTTGTACGTTGATAGTGCAAGGATTGCTTCTGGATTCACCAACCGTCTTGACTGTACTCGACATACTTAACTGATTAGCCTCTTATGTCGTATAACATAATCTTTTGTATTTTATATTAGGTTACTTTAACCTAAAGTGTAATCATTAGTAATTTAATGTATACACTTCGTCCTAAATGCAAATATTAAAATGATTTTATACACATCATTCAAGTGTTTATAATAATCATACTTTTATTCAATACATACTTCATTTATATATGAAGCTTTAAAGATGAACCTATCATACATAATTCATCTAAGTGAGTTTAGAACATTAAATACATCATCATACTTATAACTTAATTTTTAAGCATTTAAACTAGTAATTTGAAGGATAAAATGACACATAAGTTTGCAACAATTTTAATAACTCATAGGTAATTCCTAAAATCACAACATTATTAATATAATCACATATCTTCTTTTAGTATAACATACTGAAAATTAATAAATTTTAACATCTTGTACAAAGAATTAAAAATCTCACATTTAACTAGTTTTTCACTTCAATTCTAGCTCCAAAACAGTCCGATTTTGAAAAATTAATTAAACCCTATAGAATTCATAAAATCCTTCCAAATTTCTATATACTATAGATACCTTACAGAAATATGAAGTATAAAAATATTAACTGAAAATAAGATTCACATAATTAGTTATGAATTTTCTAAGTCGGTAGAAAACAGGACATAGTACATGCTGAAAACAGAATTTCTTGTAAAAATTATCATAAATCGTACAAGGTTCTAAAAATTACATGGTAAATTTCTACATCTCTATACGAACGTGTACTACAACATAATGAATTATGGCTTATAAATATGCTTTTAATAAATAGTTATGAATTTTAGAACAAGACTGAAAACAAGACATGACCTACACAGAAAACAGGCTATGTTGTAAAATTTGGCATAAATCGTACATAACTCAAACAATTGTATACTAAAGTTCTGAACGTACCTAAGAACTAGTCCTAAAACGTAATAGTAGATCATACATAAATTCAAAGTATACTGTTCAATAAAATTGTCTAATACAGACCCAAAAACAGGACGAATTTGTCACAGAACAGGGTCATGTTTAAAAATTCATAGTAAATTGAATTCAAGTCCAAATATTATGAAACTTAACAGAAATGTTCTTCACCTAGTATTTTACAATCTGTTAAAAGGATTTAGTCCAATTCATTTTCTAAGTCTTTCGAACAGTTCCAAAACAGAGCACATCCTTAAGTATATTCTAGAAACAACTTATTTCTCCATTCAAGCAACATAAAATTCCCAAGAACATCTTTGGACTTTCTAAACTAAGATATTAGTCATGAAGCATGAGATTTAATGAAATTATTATGAGAGTTTAGCCAAAAATACCTTTAGGGTTTGAGGAAATACTTTGACGTATTTTTTATCTTTTCTTCCTTTTGTTTCTCTCCTCTTCTTTGCTTGCTATGTTCAATTACTTATGGCTTATTTTTGTTCCCTTCATACTGTATGGACGGGAGAGAGAGGGAGTATATATTCAAGTAATGGTATGATGCATATCATGAAGTGAAGTAGGATGGTGAGTTGGCTAGTCTAGATGTCTAGGCTATAGGTTGTTTAGTCATAACCATAGTCTAAAATATCACGATATTTCGGCGATAAATCGTCGAAATATCGCGAAAATTGCACAACCGATACAAAAATGCACTGACATTTTTTTTCGTCAAAAAATCGTGAAAAATCGGTGAATTTTCGGCAAAAAATCGTTTTTCGATCAAAATATCGCGATATATCTCGATATATCGCGATATTTTGTATTACTGTTCACGCGCGTACTGTTCACGCGCATGCTTTCCTTTTTCTTTTTTTTTTTTCCTTTTTTTTCTTTTCTTTTTTTCCTGCTGATTTCTTTTCCTTTTTTCTTTATATTTTTTCCTCTTTTTTTTTTTTTATGAATTCAATTTAAGTGAATTTTTTTTATTATAAATCTTTTTATGGTGTATTTGGAGGATATCTATTAAAATCGAATTATTTATCTCTCTTCTTATATATCTATATTTTTTTATTTGAGTGATTAGTAGAGCAAACAATTATTTTAAACAAATTTAGTTAAATTGTTTAAAATAATTAGTACACTAGCATTTAGGTTCTCTCATAATTTAATTAAGTTTAGTTAATTTTTTAAAATTTAATAAAAGGATTATGATGTATATAATATTAATGTATTTCTATATTTATTGTAATATATCATTTTATTTGAAATTTAAGTTCAATATATGTATTAATGTTACTTATAATATTATATAAAATACTACATATTTTTTTCAATTTTTTTTACAAATCTTTAAAAATTTTTGCGTAAAAAACCGATATATCCACCGATATCGATATAT
The DNA here is from genome assembly GCA_946896805.1 of Scutellaria galericulata. Classification (NCBI taxonomy): domain Eukaryota; kingdom Viridiplantae; phylum Streptophyta; class Magnoliopsida; order Lamiales; family Lamiaceae; genus Scutellaria; species Scutellaria galericulata. Next base: position 7,204,765 of record OX335798.1, on the reverse strand, counting down.
CGGTCGATATATCCGTAAAATCAAGGTACCGATATATCCGTCGATACCGATATTTTAGTCCTTGGTCATAACTTAGCAAGTAAGTTTTTGATTAAAAAAATAAAAAGTTAAATTTAACTAACATCTTATCTTTTTACTCCATATGTGTCGAGTGAGTGGAGATCGAGTTCGGTTTTCTCCATGAATTATCCTGCAAAAATCCTTAAAATCTCGAAAGAAATATTAGATCATACAAATTTTAAATCATCGATCATAATATGATTCGTAAATCATAACTTTAAATAATATAAGAATTTGCACTTAAATCATTTATACTTGAACGATAAAAGAAACTTTATAAAATATGCAATGCATAGTGTTTTCTTGAAATGGGGTGTCACAAGATGAATCTATGATCCATGCATAAAAGTTTTGGTGAATTATTATAGAGGATATTGATTCTTTTATTGATTTGACTCTATCAACTTTATCACAAAACTCCATTAGTAACATACAAATGAAAAGTATTCATAAAATAAGAAATCATATAATTTTAAAGTTATTGTTAAGGATAACTTACCGTTAGTTTAAATATCAAGAACCTCAAATTCCTTGACTATTCTGTAAAATCTGAAATATTTTGTATCATATAGCATATACATTTATTCAAGTATATATGTAATTGAGTAAATTAATATACCTATAAAGAAATAAAATATATGTAATGAAAATATATTACAAATTTTAATTTTTTAGTATATAATTGAGTAAATTAATATACATACTTGTGAAAAAACATTTTTATATATATTAAAGAACAACAAATGGTGAACGGTCACTATTTCATCATCATAGTCCTAGTTGAAGTATTTTACCTTCATAACTCGATTTCAAGTTCACCATCTATGTTTCATTGCATATATATTACACTTGATTACATATATGTTGGTACATATTACACTGATTTCACAAAATATAACTCATATATGTCGATATTTAGTGCAACTTATTTCACAAAATATAACACACACATATATATACATAGATATGTATTGCACTGTAAATGTAGGAAAAATACGTTAGAAACTATTTCTAGGAATTGAAGACACAAAATACATGATATTAAATTATTGTGTTTATCCAAAATACAAGATATTTATACAAATACAGTTTTAAATTGAACTAACGACACGATATATACATGTCCATATATATTTCAAACATATTACACTGATTTAAAAAAATATAATATCTATATATGTCCAGATATCACATTGCAACCAAATTAAGATATATATATATATATATATATATATATATATATCTTAATTTGCATCTTGATCTACTTAAGTGTTATCTTGATCTTTATCCAGTTTAATGTTAGATATATTGTATCTGGTGATTGAGTTTCATCATTCGAGTTTGCCGGTTCTAATTATTGTGCATCATTTTATTCTTCACTAATCAAAACATACAACCGTATTTTGTTGGTGTATTTACTCAATCCTACAGTTAGAAAACCATAAGTATCACATAAATGACTTCACCACGTAAATAAATAAAATTGTAATCAAATATAAAATAAATTCACATCTAACAAGAATTGAGAGGAGCAGTAACCAAGATGCACAATCGGAGAAAAAGAGAAAGAGGGGATGAGACGATAGAAGAGTAAAAATAAATGAGTAAGAAACATAATTGGAGAAAAAAATATAGTGGGAGAAAGAGATGACCGTGAATGAAAAAAATATAGAAATGAGCGGGAATAGAGAGAGAAGGGAAATGATATGTGAGTGAAAAAAAAGAAGAAATATAGAAAGGGGTAAGAAAAAGTCAAATATAAAAAGGGGTGGGAAAAAGAGTGACAATGGGAAAGAATACGTGAGTGAAAAATCAGAAAAAAAAGAAATGTGAAAGGTGATATGGTCGAATTAAATCGAACCAAAATCGAACCGAACCTTCATATAAACCGAAATAAATTCAGGTGAAGAGTTTTGAAGAAGCGAACAGTTCGACACTATTAAAACGAACTGAGAAGACGCGAATTAATATAACCTCGAAGTGCGATGATGAATTGATTTGCAATAAATCGTGACGAACTATTTAGAATCTAACTAATCCCTACTTTTGAGGAATCGATAGCCCAAATCCCATGTTTTGAGGAATAAAATCTCAACTAACTCACGATCCAGGGAGTATGTATATATCTTTATATTCATCCTTTATTTTTTAGGCATAAGGAGATGAAACACACGTCTTTTTCTCTGATATCAATTATTCTCTTGACTGACTTGAGCGTCGGAGTCCCGTCACCGGGAACCCCTCCCGGTGTTTGTTTTGCAGGTATCAAAGATTCGATATTTCGAGTTTTGGGATCGAAGAAGAAGAGCATCGGATCAGAGCAACATCAATTGGCGCCGTCTGTGGGAAACATCTGAGCTTTTAAGACGTTGAGAATTGAATCGAATCCATATACAACTGTTTTGGAAATGGAGCCGTAAAGAGAAGCATCGGTAAATTTCTCAGATTTGACGATTACGTCGGTAATCGAGAGAGATGAAAGCCCTGACAAGGTCTACAAAGTCATCGATCACATCACTGCCAAAACCTATGCTCTCTCCCAATCCCTTTTCAGTTTATGTTTCCTTCTGAAAATTCTAGTGAAATTTCAGACCACTTCGCTTAATTATTGCGCTCAATTCTTGTGCGGGATGGTTATTTTGCATCTCTTGGTGGTGTAAATACTTTTCCGCCGGTTCTCTTGTGTGTGTTCTGTGTTATGAGTTTGAATCGCGCTTTTATGGGAAAATTAAGGTTTATTTCGATTGGGATGCAAAATTGAGATGATGATGGTAAAGGCGGAGGAGGGATCTTAGGAACTACATTATTATTAAGATCGAAATAAAACCTAATGTTCTTCCTCGTCTTGCATCAGGGAATCTTAGGAACTACTTTATTCCATTGAAACCCTTTCTATTTTTCAGGTTTTCAGGTTTGATGTACAGAGATTGTCGGTGTGTACCAATATTCGATGGCACTTGATTGGTTTCATGGGAAATTGTTTCAGATTAGAAGGGAGTTATTTTCCTTGAACTTTGATATGTTATTTTTTGAGTTCTAATTATGGGTGGACGATAATGAATGATGTGGATATTTTTCTTCCTCATCGAATGTCAGGAAATCCCAAGGAATAATGATTTTCACCCATCTAAGCATATGGAGGTGGTGTTACTTCACTGAGAGTTTGGAGAATTTGGTAACTATTGGTATCACTCGTAAATTTTTCCTCATGATTCCAGGTTTTCAGGTTTGATGTACAGAGATTGTGGGTGTGGACCAATATTCGATGGCACTTGATTGGTTTCATGGGAAATTATTTCGGTTTGAAGGGGGTTATTTTCCTTAAACTTGGATGTTGATAACCAGTTTATCTGCTACTTTGATATCTTGGATGAAAAAATTAAGGTTGATATTGGCTGAATTGTTGATGAATGTTGCTGTCTTTCTGCAATTTTGAATTCTACTTGATAATTGTTACTAGAATCCTGAATTTGAATTGTGCTTTGGAGCATTTTTCAGTTGTTGTTTGGTTAAGATCAGAGTTAGTAGCAGCAAATTCAATTTGCAGTTGTGATCATTCCTGTATTAAACTTGAAATAGATTTTGCTTTTAGAATCTATATACCTTCATCATTTATGTGTCTATGTAAAAGCCCTCATTCTATTCAATTGCTGATAAATTTTATTTGTCTTTTTCAGTCTCATTGGCAATACAATATACTAGCTATTGCATTCAATTTCTCAGAAGTCTTGATCTGAATCTGAGCATCGATGATTATCTATAAGCTCGACTCGTATAATTTGGAAACGTGAAAATAGGGAGAGTAGTTGTTTAATTTAATCAGTCAGCCTCCAAAATTAATAGCTTTTACTCATATATGTTGATTATAAAATTTATATTTGTTGATAAGAAGATATGAAGCTTGTAATTCCGATTAAGTGTGGGCATTGATGTTATCTTTCAGTTGTAATTATTGGTGGATGATAATGAATGACATACATATTTTTTCTTCATCACATCATCGAATGATAGGATTTCCGAAGGAATCATGGTTTTCACCCAGCTAAGCATATGGAAGTACTCTTACATTACCAAGGTTTTCCAGATTTGGTTGTACAGAAATAATTGGTGAAGCTTGCATTCGGAGTATTTTGGATAATAATATTTGGTGTTTCTCGTTGCTTCGTCATGATGCTTTCTCCATTTTCAGAGAGAAGACTTTTGGGTTATAATCACTTGGATACATGAGAATTTCAACACATTTACCGAATATACTTCTGGTATCACTTTGATTTATTTTACCCATGGTTTCCTGTATTGCTTTCTTCGACCCATGGTTGACTTGCGGAGTGGAGTGATTGAGCAACATGATGGAGTCTTTTGTCATCGGCTTGGTGTCTACTGAGGTTCTTGGTTCTTGCACTCGCATTGATTTTATATAACTTGTGTGTTTCATGTCGTGTGGATATCTAGAAGAAGTAGAAATAATGTATGAGGATTAAATGAAGGTGATATCTGCTGATTCTGGAAGTCGATTTCTTCATTTGTGGTGCCACTGTCCTGAAGGTCTCATTGTTTTTAAGGGAAGGTATAGGCCATTTGCATGTTAATGATTTCTTGTAGAAGTGTGAAAAAATATCTGACTGTCACATATTCTGATGACATTTGCTTGAGATATCGGTTGAGAAGTATTGGATTACACCTTATTCCTTTCTCATCCTTAATACACTTCAGATCTGTTTTTTTTTTTTTTTTTTCTCTATTTCCAGAAGCTCTGTAATTGATTCCTGCCAACCTTGGTCACAAATCATGCCATGGGGCAAACATGCTAATTTAGCCGAATCACGTTAAATTGCTGTGTTTTTCTTTTTCTATTTGATTTCATATGATTGCTGTTATGCTTCCTGATTAAGCGAACTGAAACATTCCCTCGGAATGTAAACACTCCCTCGGAGTGTCCTGATTAAGCGAACTGAAGCATTCCCTCGGAATGTTTGATATGGCGAACTTACACATTCCCTCGGAATGTCCCGATATGACGAATTACACATTCCCTCGGAATGTTTAGATATGACGAACTTACACATTCCCTCGGAATGTCCCGATATGATGAACTTATACATTCCCTCGGAATGTTTGATATGACGAACTTACACATTTCCCCGGAATGTCCCGATATGGCGAACTTACACATTTCCCCGGAATGTCCCGATATGGCGAACTTACACATTCCCTCGGAATGTCCCGATATGACGAACTTATACATTCCCTCGGAATGTTTGATATGACGAACTTACACATTCCCTCGGAATGTCCCGATATGATGAACTTATACATTCCCTCGGAATGTTTGATATGGCGAACTTATACATTCCCTCTGTTTGATATGGCGAACTTACACATTCCCTCGGAATGTTTGATATGACGAACTTACACATTCCCTCGGAATGTCCCGATATGATGAACTTATACATTCCCTCGGAATGTTCGATATGACGAACTTACACATTCCCTCGGAATGTTTAAATATGGCGAACTTACACATTCCCTCGGAATGTTTGATATGGCGAACTTACACATTCCCTCGGAATGTCCCGATGTGGCGAACTTACACATTCCCTCGGAGTGTCCCGATATGACGAACTTACACATTCCCTCGGAATGTTTAAATATGGCGAACTTACACATTCCCTCGGAAAGTCCCGATATGACGAACTGAAACATTCCCTCGGAATGAAAACACTCCCTCGGAGTGTCCTGATTAAGCGAATGAAACATTCCCTCGGAATGTCCGAACTGAAACATTCCCTCGGAATATAAACACTCCCTCGGAACTGAAACACCCTCAGAGTGTCTTGATTAAGCGAACTGAAACACTCCCTCGGAGTATCCTGATTAAGCGAACTGCAACATTCCCTCGGAATTTAAACTCTCCCTCGGAGTGTCCTGATTAATGTAAACTTACATCTTTTTTAAGTCATGTGGATCATTTACGATTGCGAACTATTTGCGATTACTGGAAGAACAGTTTCAAAAAAGAAGATATACATAGTGTGTTCAAACAGAAAAATACAACGAAATTTCACCAAGTACGAGTAGGTGGTTCCTCGGAGGGAGCTGGGAAAGTCGAAGTATCAGTAAAGGAGCGTCAAGTGTACGGCAAACACATTAGCGAACTTCACTAGTGTGTGTAAACACACACTTTAAAGGGGGGGAGTAATTGATATGGTCGAATTAAATCGAACCAAAATCGAACCGAACCTTCATATAAACCGAAATAAATTCAGGTGAAGAGTTTTGAAGAAGCGAACAGTTCGACACTATTAAAACGAACTGAGAAGACGCGAATTAATATAACCTCGAAGTGCGATGATGAATTGATTTGCAATAAATCGTGACGAACTATTTAGAATCTAACTAATCCCTACTTTTGAGGAATCGATAGCCCAAATCCCATGTTTTGAGGAATAAAATCTCAACTAACTCACGATCCAGGGAGTATGTATATATCTTTATATTCATCCTTTATTTTTTAGGCATAAGGAGATGAAACACACGTCTTTTTCTCTGATATCAATTATTCTCTTGACTGACTTGAGCGTCGGAGTCCCGTCACCGGGAACCCCTCCCGGTGTTTGTTTTGCAGGTATCAAAGATTCGATATTTCGAGTTTTGGGATCGAAGAAGAAGAGCATCGGATCAGAGCAACATCAAAAGGAGTGGGAAAAAGAGAGAGAAATGAGAGGAATATATAGATAGATAAAACAATAAAAAAATGAAAAATATAGAAATGAGAGGGAAATAGAAAAAAAGGAAAAGAGAGATATGTGATTAAAAACATCAAATAGAAAAAAATAGAGAGGGTAAGGAAAAAGATAGGAATATATGTGAGTAAAAGGAAATTAAAATCAAAAAAAGAGGACATATGTGAATAAAAAAAATTCAAAACAAATTCTAAGCAGTACATAAAAATAGAGAAATTGAGATAAACGGATACAAGGTGAAGAAAAAATTAGAGAAGTTGAGATAGACAGATGAAAAATATCAAAATATATTTATACGCGCAATATAATAGTTCTGATATTTTTTTTTAGAATTATGATTTTTTATACATTTTATGATGTCTATAAGTTGGAGAATGAAGGAATATTGGAGGTCGGTCGTCAGTGGTGGAAGGATGAAGAGGGGGAGGATGAAGGAGTATTTTTTTAATCTATCTTTATTTCCCTTTTATTTTAATTTTTTTTAACTAGTATATGACCCGTGTGTTGCATGGACAAATAACTTTCATATTTTTATAAAACAAAATAAGTATATTTTTGTATTAAAAATATATAAATAATAATATTTATATAAATATTATACGCATAATTAACATAATAAAAAACATATTAACTAAAAATGTTATTGGGGTTTAATAAAAAATGTTCATGTTTCATTGCAAATATATAAACTACAAATTCTTAAAAACTTCTTTATACACAACATTAGTTGATGAGCTCATTCCTACACTACTATCGTCATAAATTAGGATTTTCAAACCCTCTCGATTTGTGACTCTGGAAACTGCAATGTAAAGTTGACCGTGACAAAAAACCGGTTTCTTTAAAAAGAGACCTACATGAGATAAAGATTTACCTTGACTTTTGTTAATTGTCATGGCATATGAGACAATCAAAGGGAACTGTCTACATTGAAACCTGAAGGGCAATCTCTTATTAGATGGAATCAATGACATTCTAGGAATCAAAAACTTGTCACCAGAATTATTTTCTGATATAACCTTCGCTTCGATCACATGATCAACAAGCCTTGTAACAACCAATCTAGTTCCATTGCATAATCCAATAGAATGGTCTATAGTCCTCAACAACATCACTAGAGTGCCTACTTTCAAATTCAACTCATAATTCGGCACACCAGAACATTTGATTCCATTTAAGAATTCTGGTGTGTGAACATCTTCCAAAATATCAACATTAGAATTCGACTTACATGGTGTATCGGAACTTAGGAGGTCCTAATTTCACCATCGCTGATAAAAGTTATATAATCATTGATTTTCTCCACCACATCAAGTGTTGGAGCCAATATAGCTCTATCATGCAGATAAGTCGAATCATTCGAAGCACTATCGAATTTAGATTATGACTTTGAACGACTATAGTAATAGGATCACCAGAGTTCTTCAACAAGATGTCATCTGGGATATCAATGTTGTCTATACCATCATTATCAATTCCAACTTTGTCATCGCCTATATTAGCAATCTACTTTGAAAACATCTTTAATCTAGCACGTTCATCATCAGACACAACAGAACTCTGAAGTCTCACATTCTTTGTAAGTCTCAATATCTTGCAGTGTCTCCAAAGATAAGACAAATTGATTGCTAAATTTACTATATGTTGTCTTGTTCCTTTCGGAATAACTAGTAGTATTTGTCGAAAATCTCCTAAAAAACAACAGTCTTTCCACCAAAAGGCAAATCATAGCTTTTAGGATTGGTGAACCTTAGGATATCATGCATGTTTCTATCAAGTGCTTCAATGCAATGCTTATGCGTCATCGAAGCTTCATCCCATATTATTAATTTACATATCACCAGAAGTTCAGCTAGTGGACTTCCTTACTTGATATTGCAAGTCGAATCCTCAGTCAGATTAATTGGTATCACAAACCTAGAATGAGTAGTTCTTCCACCCGGAAGAAGAAGAGAAGTTATACCGTTGGAAGCAATATTCAACATAATATCTCTTTTAGATCTAATAGCCGCTGAAACTGTTTTCCAGACAAATGTCTTTCTTGTATCTCTGTAACCATAAACAAAAAATAGTCATCCCTAATTTGACTCCACAACACTCATTATTGTTTGATAAACATGTGTTGTTCATCATTCAAATTATGCAACATCATATTATGTTCCACGGCCAATGCTTTAAAATTGTATTGGAGTTCATTATTAATCAATTTGTTTTGATAATTTGAGGAACAATCAACATCTAGAACGGGCATTGAATCAAATTCCTTCAAGCTTCTTCCACGATATCTAAATAATTTATCGAGCTCCAACAACGTAAGATTTTTTTATCTCATCATCAGTCAATATCAAATTTGCAATATTACACTCAAAAATTAATTAATAAAAAACATATTTTCTACATATCTAAATCAAGTAAAATAAAATCACTTTTATTTTGTAAATAAAAAAAACAATTGTTAAATCATATTGAAAATATAACACATAACATCAACTTGATTGTGAAGTAACGCCCCATGTTTATACAGTATGTCATCTGATAGATATTTCCAACAATTTTCGCAAACAATTTCTAGACGACTCATAGAATCAGATGCCAACAGTGTCATTAATAATACTCGCAAGGATTGTGAAGATGCCCAAAAACTTACATCAATGATTCCACCGATATACTCTTTGTCGTCTTCCAACAATCCTAATGAATAACATGCATCCCTGTATGATGCATGTTATTACCAATTCACCTTTTTCAAATCATCATAGCATGTTGTCCCTCTTACTATGTTAAGAAGACACCTGAGGTAGTAAGAATCCCCACATCCAGGAGGGACGTAATGAATTCTTCCTAATGAAAATTGTCTTTGCTTCGGAACCCACTCTCTAGTGGCTTGTTTCCATACGAACTTTTGTGGGAATTCAGAGTAAGTAAGACTTCTTGCTTCCATATACTTCTTGTTAGCCTCAAACCAAGTTAAAAACATATTATAATTTACAGATTCACGACTAAGAACGTTTTCCAACGAATCATTATCAGCAAAGATTATGTTCTGTTCATTAGGAAGATGAAAGTTCAATCTCTCAACGGGAGGGTATCTGTACTGTATTTCAAATCCATATGTACTCCAGGCCGCTTCACATGGTGAGATATACCAACAATCATAGTACATTTTTATCTCGTCAACTTCTGCATGTTTATTTTGATCAATTGCACTCTGGTAGAATGTCATTGTCACACGATCATGTCATTTGTTCACATGTTTGAACACATACTTGATAGAACGTGATTGGTTGCACCATTCAACATTCAAGTGAGCACCATACTTAATCAATAGGTAACGATTGTGTGGAACAACATGTTTATTACCAAATACACACCTTACATAATACGTAGATACGTAGATTTATAGAAATGTATTATTATAAGACAATATTTTATCATGTATATATATAGTATCTATATATCCATATTACATATTTGAGATGTTAAATATTTCGTATATATGATATTAAAATCATGCATGTTAAATATCCATTAAAAAAATAGTTTATCAATTTGGTATCTAAATCATAAAATAAATTTTATTTATGTAATATATAAATTTAAGATCATAGCATGTCAATGAGAAAATAAATTCAATTTTGTTAACTAGTGCAATGCGTACACATTCATATGCAAATTTCAATAAGTGTCTAAATATAGACAATATTTTATCACACACACATATATATATATATATATATATATATATAAAATATCTATTTATACATATGGTAGTAGTTTAATAATATAACCACAAGTGTCATAACAATGAATATCTTATAAGCAACATACAAATTTTACAAGAAAATATTGAAAAATATATAATATAAATAGCCGACATTAACTTTGAGTTATATATTGTAAATATATTCAATATTGACTTATTAGTAATTTTATTAAAAATTTCAATTTATTTCAAAAAAAAATTAAATATTGAAAATTTTCTTCTATTATGATAATATTATATTCATAATAGTATTAATTATTACTTACTTAATCAGATTTGAAAAGATTACATATTAAAAATATGTTACCAATCTTAATTAAGAACCTTCCTCTATGGACATGTCGACCCTCAATAATAATAATAATAATTATTATTATTATTATTATTATTATTATTATTATAAATGAACTTAATAAATAAACTATAAATAATCATACTATATATCGTAGTTAATAAAAGCTTGCAACACTTTGAATAAATTAATCTTTCAAGTCAATGAATAAAATAGTAATTTATTGATAGATAATGAAAATTACATTAGAAGATTAAAGTTTAATACCTATACAACTTCACAGATATGAAGGATTGATTATTATAGTTAATTTAGGAAATATTTAATATAATTAATAAATTAAAGAACTCAATAAATTCAATGTAATAATTATTCTTTATTTATTGAATAAATAAAATCTAAAAAAAATCAAATTATCATCAAGCAATAGTGGTACATGAAAATAAAAACAAACCATCAAACGATAGAATCCAAATAACACAAATTATAACTAAAACAAATAACTCTCAAAATCTCAGTCATCGTCACGTTCAATTTTGACGATCGCTTTTATCTTCTTATTAGTTGTTGTTGAAGAGAATGCATCCACAAGTTTAGGCTTAACATGCACATCATTTTTGTCTTTGTCATTATTATCATCTTACTTCAAAAATAGCTTTTTAGGAAGGGAAACCTCATCACCAGATTCTCCCATCTAAAAAAATTTGAATAATAATCAAAATAAATAAACTCAAAACAAACAATACTAAATTTTGAATATAAAAAATATATATGCATACCTTTTCAACATCAAATTCAACGTTAAAAGTTAAATTTGACAACAGTTTTTCTTTTCACAACAGCTTTTTCATAAAAGTTAAATTTGTACTTGAAATTCGTTGTGCGATATTTCAAAGAGGGGTAGGACTAAAGGCACCCTATGAAGTTCCAAGGGCACCCCATTCTTTAAAAAGAAAATTCCAATTTTACCCTTAGGATTTGTGCAACTACTTCTGTTCGGTCATTATGACCGAACGTACTTCATGGTGTTTGGTCAAGGTGACCGAACGTCCTTCTATGTGTTCGGCTAACCGGGACCAAACGAAACTGCTCCGGTTCAATCATTTTTTTACATTTTGTCTTATGATTTTCACATGATTTTCACACGATTTTCACACATTTAACAAAATTTGTAGAATGTTCGTCATTATGTTGGCATTACATTCTTAAAAAAATTAAAAGATTTAACATAAAAAAAGAACATAAAAAAATCGATCAAACCGACATAATTTTTTGCGATCGGGTTTGATCGATTTTTTTACGTTCTTTTTTTATGATAAATCTTTTAAATTTTTCAAGAATGTAATGCCAACAAAATGATGAACATTCCACAAATTTGTTAAATGTGTGAAAATCGTAAGAAAAAAACGTAAAAAAACGATTGAATCGGAGCAGTTTCATTCGGTCCCGGTTGGCCGAATACATTTCTACCTGACCAAACACATAGAAGGATGTTCGGTCACCTTGACCGAACGCCATGAAATACATTTGGTCATAATGACCGAACGGAAGTAATTGCACAAACCCTAAGGGTAAAATTGGAATTTTTTTTTAGCAACAATGAAATCAGAGATTATATATTAATCTCCCTCATTCAGTAGAGGTTTGTAACGATCCAAATATGTTTACAAACTGAACCATGTATCGTAGAACCCTGAAAAAAAAATATAACAAAACTTTTAAAAAATAATAGAAAATAGATCATACAATAAGATATATAATCAAATAAAATTTTAAGCATTACCTCTTGAAAACACACTCATAACTGTATACAACTCTATTATTTCCATAAGCAGGTGTATCATAAGTTCTCACCAAATAAAGTTTCAAAGCCCATAATGTCTTTGAGGGATTGATGTCATTAACCACATTGAATACGGGAGCCATGATGATTTTTCAAAATCTTTTGCTACTGTACGTGAGTTTTGGATGTGGTATTGGAGATTCCTAGAATGATACCTATTTATAATATATAAAAAAAATTAATCTTGTCAATGATCTTTGCAATTTTAGTCACAATATTATTAAAATGGAAAGTAGTTAACAAATTGAGTATATTCTCACTGACATATGCTAAGATCTTAAATCTATATATTAGATAAATAAAATTGATTTTATGATTTAGATAACAAATCGAGAGATTAATTAATATTGATACATACTCTATTATATATCCGGAAGAGATGATATGGGTAAATCTATATGATATTTAATATGTATAAGCATTAGTATTTTAAAATATGATATATTATATTGCTCCATTTATAATTTTTTTTTAAAGATTTAGACTATGCAATAACTATATATAATAATTACATATGAATCAGTAGCTATTCACATACGTAAAGATATTTAACATTTCATAGGAATTTGGTGTTATTTTTTTAGTGGATATTTAACATGCATTATTTTAATATCATATATACGAAATATTTAACATATCAAATATGTTAAGTTTTTTGTTGCTCAAATTGTATCCATATAGAAATATTATATATATATATATATATATATATATAAAAGCAAAATCCAATATTTATTACTTTAAAGTCAACTATAGAATAATAAATAATTGTATTTCTTCTTTTAGCAAGTGAAATGGGTGGGAAAACTTTTGGCATTACTATTTTTTGGGTAAGCAAAATCCAATATTTATTACTTTAAAGTCAACTATAGAATAATAAATAATTGTATTTCTTCTTTTAGCAAGTGAAATGGGTGGGAAAATTTTTGGCATTACTATTTTTTGGGTAATTGTTATTATATATATAGATATAGATATAGATATTATATTTCTTTTAATATATTTTAATATTCTTTTTTGATGTTTTTTTGTCCACATCAACCATTTCATGTCAAAATGGACATCCACATATACAAGCATATAACACAGTATAAAATGACAGTCATATCAACAACTTGGACCGAATAACATGAAATTGAAGTTGCACGTGTGTTTCACGTGCTATTTCATCCCAATTAAGCGATTCAGGTTGAAATTGGGCAATATTTTCGAATTTTAAAAAGTTAAAGTTTTAAATTGTCAGTCCAAAAACTTATTATTCTAAATTACCAAACCCCCCTAAGTTACTAGCCAATTCAGATAATAACCTCTTAGATGATATGTGCATATTGTGTAATCCTATGAAAATCATAGATATACACACATAGAGATTAAATGATTTGTGCATATCGTGTAACCTTATAAAATACACACGGTGTAAAGTCAGAATGTGTCGTTAATTTTTTTTTTTATTAGAAGGACACTTTGTCAATTTTCCTGATTTTGTGGTACTTAGGGTAGCATTAAACACATATGAACTTATATGAAAGGGTATTTTTATAGTACACCAGTGTATTAATGCACAAAAGTTTTCAACCATTAAATCTTAAATGATTACATCTTGGCCCTTCATCTTTGTTTTAACTTTTTAACTTGTCTTTAAAATTATCACTATAAAAACAAAAAATTCCTTCAGCAAGTCTAAAAGCATTTCCATATCTATCTTCTCTGTTTATCATTTTTAACAACCAATTGAATATATAAAACTTGATGTAGCGGGTGTATATAATGAATAAGAAAATCTTCTATCAAGACATTGATTCATAAAGAATACCTGTCACGTTCCTTTTTACAATGTTATAAAATAAAAGAGTTTAATAAATTTCCATAGGGCGTCCAGGAAAAATATAGGTCCAAAAGATTAATTTAAATTTGCAAGAAAAGATAAGACATCTCAACTAGCCATGTAATATAAAACGTACATCGTTAACAGTGGAAGAGAAATTCTTGTGTATCGCTAAAAGGCTTTACTTTACATAATTGTATAAACTAAGTGTTGGTCCCAAGTGTTCAAGTGTTCAGAGGTTCAGGAGGGGGTGAATGAACCTCTATCGATTTTACAAACTCTTTCGAAAATCTTTTATGTTATAACAGGTTCCTGACCAAGGGCAGTAACCTGTCTCGAATCAGCAACCTGGCTCAAAGCTTGATCAGGTTCCTGACCCGGTATCAAAATGTAACACATCGGAATAAACTTGATAGAGTTCCTTTTGGAAAACCATTTCTTTTTAGACATGATTTGGTAGAGTCTTCTTTTCACAGGATGCTTATGATGTATGCAACAGTTAAACATATGCAGTAAGTAAAGTGCAGCATACAATCAAAGCATATAAACATTTTTTGCTTATAGTGGTTCGAAGGTGGTGTAAGCTTTCTACATCCACTCTACTCCTACTCAAGGAGGAACTTCGTTAGGTCAGTTCGAATTACAAACTTCGCTTTAGTCGAAGGCTACAACCCACAAAGGGCAAGTAATCTATCTCTATAGACTACACACTTAGCAAAGACCTAATCCTCTCAACTAAGTTACACCATAAAACAATTTAGCGCACACAACACAATGGTTAAAGGAAAATAATAGGTTCTTCAACTGGTGTGGAGCAGTCTTGATCTTTGTAGACACATATCTGTTGTATGCTGCTCCTGGAAGGTTGAGTGGCTGAACATGGATAAGCTTGAGAAGCTTTGGAATATGTGTGATTTTCCTCTCGACTCTGTTCAGTAATTTTCTTCAATCAACCACACCTTCTATTTATAGATCTTGAGAATATATTCATTGGAGGAAAGTATCCGTTGAAGGACAACACTTCCCTATTTTGAATGTAAGCTTAGATCTCCCTAGATCTTCTCTGCGGTCGCATTAAATTCTTCTGAGTAGTTCCTGACAAGTGCATTTAATGCATCTACAATTTCCTCCTGGACCTCTTCTAACATTCCTGCTGACCTGTCAAGTCGGTATAGGTCCATAGCTGAAGTTCATGCAGTTGCTGCTTGATGTCTGCTGATTATCTTTTTCTCCTTGCTGCATGTGCTTCCCGATGCTGCTTCATACTGTCCTCAGCTTACTGCTTCTCTTCTAGCTTGCTGGTTTCTTTCATCTCGCTGTCAGCTTTTTGTTTGTAGCTTTTCTGTCCTTGTAATCTACTGACCAACTTCCTGTTTCCTTATTGACAGTTTTCTGTTTGGAGACTTTATATTCTTTGTCGCTCTTTTAGCTTGCTGTTGTTTTCAGGTTGCTGTCTACTCCTTGCAGCATTCTACCTACCTTTTGTACAGATACTTCCTTCAGCTTTGCTATTTCCTACAGCTTGCTGACCCTTAGAGAATGTCTTCTTAATTCTTCTAAGGTTGATTTTCCTTAGTATTTGGAAAACCATTACATGATCTCTTCTAGCATTCTGATCATGTAATTACATGGAAACTTGCTTCAGCAAACTATGTTTTCTTATTAAGCATCCCGTTCTGTTTTATTAAGATAACTCTTGAAATATCCCAACAATTTCCCCCTTTATGTTAATGATGACAGAACATAATAAGAATCAAGAGTCATTAGAAGAAAATGCTCTTTTATTTGAAACTTAATAATTGTATAAGTACAATTATGTTTTAGTACAAAAGTAAGTAAGCTATTCTACTCCTTCTAGCTTTACTTCTTTCTTCAGTTTGCTGTTTCCACGTTTTTCCACCAGAGAGATCTTTTTCTCCCTCTCTACCGTATCTGGTCTCTACATGCCTTTTCAGCATGTTTTCATCAGCAAGTTGCATCTTTCAATCAAATCTCCTTCTCCTTGGATGATCAGCTTGCTGCTCCGATTGTTGCTCCAGATGGTAGGGTGACTCCTGATTGCCATTATTAACTATTTCTCTCTTACAATAAGGCTTCAGCAGTGGCTTTAATCAGTGACTCTTAACTTGTAACTCTCTTCCCCATTTCTGTCATCATCCTCCAGCTTGCTGCTCAGGGGTGAAGTCACAATACCAAGATTGGCCATCAGGTTCCTCATGTCTGACACTTCCTTCTCTCTCCTCAAGATTCCTCCTTCTTATTCCTACCCAAGGGAATAAGGTCTCGAAAGAGAGGTGTATGGAGGTTAAGTACTTGATCGGTGGATGATCAGATACTTGTACAACTTCATTAATTATCCAGGGCACGCTCATCACCTTGGATCCTTAATTGCTAGTCTGGCTTGTAATTTTATCTTTTACTTTGCCCAGAACCCAGCTTCGAAGCTGCTGACATAGTATCCTCGGACAAGTAGCCTTTGCCCTTTAGCTTGTTTGGGTTTTGGCTCCATAAATGGCAGTAGATGTTGTCAAAGTCCGAAGAAGGGCCCCATGAAATAATAACTTCCATCTTGTGAGAATGGAAGCTTTCTCATGATCCTCAGTACCTCATCTCTCCTGTTGAGATGAAGTCGGCCCTGTGTCAACCTTGAATGGAGGATGGACGCCTGTTCCTTTCTTATAGCGTCCATTCCGTAGAGACCTGTCTTCTCTTCTGAAGACATTCTCTGCTTCTTAGCAAGTAGAGCCTCTACACCCCATTCTTCTGAAGACCTTCTCTGCTTCTAGATTAGCAGAGAATTGTCTTCATCAACGTCTTCATCTCCATCTCCTTCTCCGCATTCTTGTGTCTCCATCTTCTTCCTTTTGTCGATAAGTGTAACTCACATGATGGATTATTTTGTAATGTCAAGAATTTAGTGAGTCTGAGTGTATGGAATAAGGGTGAAGAGTCGGTTATTTATAGGCTGAAGAATGTGAACGGTTCTTTTGGATCTATGGTTAGAAGATGAAACGCATGATCTGACGGTTGATTCTAAAAAGATGGAGGGGCCTTTTAGTAATGTATTACCGCCACTTATCGGTTTAACTTGGAAAGTTCCACAACCGCTCTTTTTACCTTCTGAAAAGGTAGATCTTGTTTTTTGTTGATTTGATGGTCAGCCGCTTCTGTAGATTTTTTGTGCATAGCTTTATCTCTTGGATCAAGGTTGTAGATGTCCATCACTTCTTCTGTAGATAGTATGCTGATGCATGCATATTGACTTGGTGAGAGCATGTTGACATCTTGGATAGGCTTTCTCATGTAATACTTCTTCTCCTGATAATCCCTTCTATATCCTCCGCAGGAGCCGTCTCAACAGCGTCCTTGCCCGAGGTCTTCGTAGAATCTGTCATTCGAGTATCAGCATCCTTGTATGTTTCTCCTTGTTGATCAGTCAGCTTTCTTGTCTGTTTCTCCTTGTTGATCAATCAGCATTCTTGTCTGATATACTTGTTGGTTGATGCTGATTTCTTCCGCTTGTTGATACCATAAGAGAGAAACGACTTGTTGATATCTTTTGTTGACAAAGCTGATATCAAAATGTTACATCGTCTCATTTGATGGTTCTAATGAGACATGTAAGACTTTTCTTCTTTGATGACTTCTTTTGATCTTTCTCTAGGTTCCTATCATCAGGTTGCTCATTTTCCTGTTCATGACTTAACAGAGAATTTTTCCTTTTCTTCGTGAGTTGAGCTATCTTTTGATGATTGTTGGAATTTTTCTCGATTATTTACCGGAGGCAACTTGTGTAGTCTTTACTTTTGTTGATACTACTCATTGGTCGACCCTATTAGATTTTGTTTTATACGGGCATGATTTTGTATACTACGATGTACAGTATTCCCCTTTAGATTGTGCATACTTCTTCTTGGGTCGGTACTTCTCTCATGTTGTCTTTTTAGGTATCAGTTTCTTGTCTGTTGATGAAAGTTACTGCCTCTGTCTCTGTTACGTATTCGTAGTATAGCCTAGACAGTTTTCTCCTTGCTTCCTCCAAGTATTCTTTACTCATTCGTCAAGACATTTGAACTATCTGAATCCTGAGTATATGTGAGATAAGATTAGTGTGTACTCCTTTTGGATTCTTCTGCTTTTGCTTGTCATATGTTCCTGTCTATTCTTATCTGGTTAGTATTTTTGATGATCCACTGATTGGCTTCTCAGCAACTTGATTTCTAAATGTTTGTGTTCGTCTGAGTCAGTGAGTTCTTCATCACTTGTTTTAGATAAGGTTCTCCCTATGTTTATGCTATGTTGATCACAAAGTTAATTAGAAAGACTTCTGCTATGAAAACTCTTGGTCATCAAGTAGTTGATTCTGCAAAATAAGATCTTATAGAGAATATGAGATACTTGAATGGTGAGTTATCCATGCTTAAGTTAAAATCATGAATTTTGGTCTCGTGAAAGTGAAAACGTTTATCCAAATGCAAAACGGTGGATCTAGGTTGGTTACCAATCAAGTCGACTTTTAACCCAACTTGCTCTGATACCACTTATTGGTCCCAAGTGTTCAAGTGTTTAGAGGTTCAGAGGGGGGGTGAATGAACCTCTATCGATTTTGCAAACTCTTTCGAAAATCTTTTCTGCTATAACAGGTTCCTGACCAAGGGCAGTAACCTATCTCGAATCAACAACCTGGCTCAAACCTTTATCAGGTTCCTGACCCGGTATCAGAATGTAACGCAACGGAATAAACTTGATAGAGTTCCTTTTGGAAAAACGTTTCTTTTTAGACATGATTTTGATAGTCTTCTTTTCACAGGATGCTTATGATGTATGCAATAGTTAAAGATATGTAGTAAGTAAAGTGCAACATACAATCAAAACATATAAACACTTTTTGCTTATAGTGGTTCGAAGGTGGTGTAAGCCTTCTACATCCACTCTACTCCTACTCAAGGAGGAATTTCGTTAGGTCAGTTCGAATTACAAGCCTCGCTTTACAAACCTCTTCCTAACAAGCTACGCCTACTAGAGTCCCAGACTCTAGTCGAAGGCCACAGCCCACAAAGGGCAAGTAATCTATCTTTATAGATTACACACTTAGCAAGGACCTAATCCTCTCAACTAAGTTACACCATAAAACAACCTAGCACACACAACACAATGGTTAAAGGAAAATAATATGTTGTTCAACTGGTGCGGAGCAGTCTTGATCTTTGTAGACACATATCTGTTGTATGCTGCTCCTGGAAGGTTGAGTGGCTGAACATGGATAAGCTTGAGAAGCCTTGGAATATGTTTGATTTTCCTCTCGACTCTGTTCAACAATTTTCTTCAATCGGCCACACCTTTTATTTATAGATCTTTAGAATATATCCGTTGTAGAAAAGTATCCGTTGAAGGAAAACACTTCCCCATTTTGAATGTAAGCTTAGATCTCCCAAGATCTTCTCTGTTGTCGCATTAAATTCTTCTGAGTAGTTCCAGACAAGTGCATTTAATGCACCTACAATTTGCTCATGGACCTCTTCTGACATTCCTGCTGACCTGTCAAGTCCGTATGGGTCCATAGCTGAAGTTCATGCAGTTGCTGCTTGATGTCAACTAATCATCTTCTTCTCTTTGTTGCATGTGCTTCCTGATGCCACTTCATACTGTCCTCAGCTTGCAGCCTCTCTTCTAGCTTGCTGGTTTCTTTCATCTTACTGTCAGCTTTCTGTTTGTAGTTTTTCTGTCCTTGTAGTCTACTGACCAACTTCCTGTTTCCTTGTTGACAGCTTTATGTTTGGAGACTTTATATTCTTTGTCACTCTTTCAGCTTACTGTTCTTTTCAGCTTGCTGTCTACTCCTTGCAGCATTCTACCTGCCTTTTGTATAGATACTTCTTTTAGTTTTGCTGTTTCCTACAGCTTGCTGACCCTTAGAGAATGTCTTCTTAATTCTTCTAAGGTTGGTTTTCCTTAGTATTTGAAAAACCATTACATGATCTCTTCTAGCATTCTGATCATGTAATTATGTGGAAACTTGCTTCAGCAAACTATGTTTTCTTATTATGCATCCTGTTCTGTTTTATTAAGATAACTCTTGAAATATCCCAACACTAAGTATTTCAAAAGATTCAGAAAAATGATTTCTTTAGATAATCAAAAGGGTAGGGCATCTCTTTTCATTCCCCTTCTATTCGCCTGCCACCTGTGAAGTAAAATCACTTAAGAGGGTGAGTGCATAAAGACACTCAATGGGGTTAGACCGGTAACCAGATAGAACGTAAAATAAACATAAATAATTCAATCATCAAGCATAGAGTTGCGGGTCTTAGCCGCCATATAAATATTTTGCAAGTCTTAGCCGCCTTGAACATTTTGCGGTTTAGCCGTCATGTAAACGTTTCGTTAACATAAACACATTCATTCACTTTTGTCACGTCCCGTTTTCTTTCTTAAAATTCATCAGAGTTTTCTTTACGGGCGTGAAAAAAGAAGGGGAAAAAGATGTGCATGATACAAAATAGAAACATTTGGAAACTGATAGGAGACGATTTTACAAATACAAATCCTCGGCGTCTAGCCGAAATAAAAACATTTTACATAGCAACGGAAAAACATTAGGATCCTTCACAAAGAAAATGAACAGTTTAATTTTACAAATGATCAACATGGTTTTAAAAGACAGAACCAG
This sequence comes from Scutellaria galericulata, assembly GCA_946896805.1. Classification (NCBI taxonomy): domain Eukaryota; kingdom Viridiplantae; phylum Streptophyta; class Magnoliopsida; order Lamiales; family Lamiaceae; genus Scutellaria; species Scutellaria galericulata. Next base: position 7,183,569 of record OX335798.1, on the reverse strand, counting down.
AAAAAGACAGCTGATAAGACACCCCTCTCTCTGCGCATCATGATTCTCTTCATCTCCTGTAGTGTGATTACAGAATAGAGGGTGAATGCGTTGAATACACTCATGGGGATAAACTCCAAATCTTATCATATGTTAAACAATTTAAATAAATATCACATATATGAGTTTAGCAATTAGTCACAACGCATAATTACCAATAGGTGTGAGTGTAACCCGTCTTACCCTACATGCATGAAGAAAGATAGTAAGAGACAGTTGTTAGAGAAGAAATGAGGTAAGAGACAGTTTATAGAAGAAATGAGGTAAGAGACAGTTTATCGAAGAAATGAGGTAAGAGACAGTTTATTGAAATGAGGTAAAAGACAATTTATTGTAGAAGAAAGAAGGTAAGAGACATGAATGTAGACCTTAGTTCTTTCACAGCATAATATGACACATCATTTAGTATTTCACAAAACATGCATCAGATAGGGAAAACCGTAAACATATAAAGATTTAGAAGTTACCCCCACTAATCAAACATATACAAGTTCATAAGCATGCGTTCATTCATCATCATAGTATGTTAAATACAAAAATGTATAGTTACTAGGGATTAGAAGTTAGCCCCACTAATCAAACATATACAAGTTCATAAGCATGCATTCATTCATCATCATAGTATGTTAAATACAGAAACATATAGTTACTAGGGATTAGAAGTTACCCCCACCTCATTCGGTGGTTACCACGTGAGTAATGAGTAACAAGTGTCAATTATCACAAAGCACCTTCCAACAGATAGCCTACACATGTTACAACATTTCTTAGATTCTTAAACATGTATAATTAAAGGTTTAGACGATATCGGATAAGATACGATCGATAGAAACGAGTCGAAACGGAAGACCTAAAGATTGAGTTGAAGAAACGAGGGTGAAAGTTCAGTTCAATAATCTGATAAGAAAGAGAAAAGGATTTGGGTCACACCGGAAAAAGAATGAGCTCATCGGAGTTAAAACGAGCTCGAACGGAGCATTTTAAGATTGACGGGTATTTTAGTAATTTTGGTCAAAGGTTTGACTTTGACCGGGACCCATGACCCCGGTCAACGACATCTCATCAGCGACGACTCGATGATAATGTACGACTGAGAAAACAGGTTTCCGATAAAAAACACGGCATCACGCGCGCACCTGTCTCCCGACGCCGCACGCACGCACGCACCCGTCCCCAGCGCGTGCCCAGCGTAAGACAACCGCTGCATCTTCTCGGCAACTCTTGGCCACATGCGCGCGCGGAACTCGACCCTTCTCGGCAGTCTCAGCGGCAGTGTGCCCAGCGCGTGCACGTCGCGCCCAGCAGCCTGTTGTCCTACTAGCAGCCGCCTGCTACAACGATGCCGCCCAACACCACCGCCACCCTGTCCGCCGGCGACCTAGCTCCGGCCACCCCTCGCTAGCTCCGGCCATGAACAGTAACACCCCCAAACAATCAACATCCAACACATACATCCCATGCATGCACCCACATACTCCATTCTCTACCTAACTCTGGCCGGTGACTTCCAGTCACCAGCGACACCACCAGAACGTCTGGCCGGCGACCTCCCATCACCGGTAATAGCCAACACCGCCCAACTCAGCCTCCAACCACAACACATCAGCAATACACACACGCACACATGCTCACACCCAAACCCCATACAAACCACCACATTTCAGCCCAATTCCAGCTGTCTAGTCACCGACCACCACCTCTAACCCATCATACACACACCTAACCACTGTCTCTGCCACTTTTCCGGCGAGAGGAGGGAGAAAGAGGGATGACGGGGAGAGAGAAGAGGGAGAAATGAGAGAAAGATTTAGTCGGATCTTTGATCGGTGATTGCCGGAGGAGGAGCGATCCGTTCAGAAATCCGAGCCTGGATTCATGACGAGCTCGACGAGAGCTTCAACTTAGAGTATGAGTTGGTCCAAAACGGAGAAGAAACGAGGTGGAGAGGAAGAGAGAAAAAAGGGTTTTCCGGCGATGTTTCGCGTTTCCCAACGAACGACACATCGGAATGGAATTCCGGAAACTATCCTAGATTCATCTCGACGAGACCTACGTTCTGTGTGAAAATCGGCCAAAACCGAAAATGTTGAATTTTCTGGCCATTGGCAGCGCATCGTAGGTCAGAAAACAGTAAAGAGAGAGAGAGGAGGGAGGAGAAAGAAACTTACGTGTTTTCATCGCTTTAGGCTCATTCGGAAAAATGGTGAAAAATGAATTGAATGAGCCCCTATTTATAGATTTTCCGAAAAACACTATTCACCAAAAAAATCTTGGGTTAGTATTTATCGATTATGACTTGAGTTACTGTTCATCAAGAATATCTCATATTTTCTACTCTTTGTATATGTCTCGTATACGCCGTATTCGTCATTTTCATTGTTTTCTTTGTTACTTGAGCTATGAGTCTCCGATTGACCTCTAATTCGTTTCTTTTTTCTTATTTTTCCATTACGCATCTAATGGTAAAATAATATCCTATGTTCCATGACTAAATAATATATCCATCTAAATCATGCATTAAACACGTATCTGAAATGCACGTAATTAAATTAAACAGTCAAGATTAACTCACATAATACTTCAATTAAGGATTTAATATTTAAGTAATCAATTATGCTTCGTTTTTTGTCCGGGGCACTACAACTTTGCAAACACCACACATTCGAATGCATCATATAGTAAAACATATAATACAACGCTCATAGAGTAAAACATACATTATTTACATAGGCACATATCTTCACATCAAAATCATAAGGAACGTAAACGTGGAAGTAAGTAAATTACCGCCATCTTAGCTAAAAAGTGTCTCGGGAAAGCTGCTACGTGTTCAGGGAAAGTAGTGGGGTCTTTCGCCTACATCTCCTACAAGACACATAAAACTCGTCTTAGCGGCTAAATAAGATTATTTATAGCTTGAATAAAAACTTCAATTGAAATACTCTTAAGTAGGGGGTCGTTGGAATAGGTTCGTAAAAAGGACTTTTAAGTGTAAAAGAAGATAGCTCATGTCGTTTGGAAATAAAGAGCGTTGGTAACAAATGGTGGCTTATAAAGAGAAAACGACAGCTTTAAATATAGCGTTAGAAAGTTCAACTTTTGCGACTAGGGCTTATGTAGCCCAAAAGGTTGAAACTAGGGTTTCATACCCAAGATTAGGAAGAAAAGGGACTGAATTGTGCATTTTCAAAAGTTCTTTTGGAACCCTAGGGGTCAAACTGCAATTCTTGAAAGTTCTATGGTTAAAATTATTTATTTGGAGAGTCATAGGGTTGCACATGCAAATCTTTAAAAGGGCAGGGGCTTATATGCAAAATTCAGTCAACCAAGGGTGGAAGTGCTATTTCATTAATTATTTAGGGTTTGTATTTATGTCCTTGTATTATATCTAATTTACAAAGAAAGCCCATTTTCCCTCAAACCCCCCCTCCAGCCGCACCCCCATCATTTCTTCACCATCGTGACTGCTGCCCGCGATGATATGTCGTCGGCGACTCAAACTCAACACTACAACCCACGCGCACACACACACGCCACTGCACACACACTAGAACACGGCGCATCATATCGGCACACGCACACAACGCCCAGCACACACATGCGCACACACACACTCCACTTCACACACACCAGAACACAACACATCCTCCTAGCGCGCGCACACAACACCCAGCATATACACGCCACTGCACACACACTAGAACACGACACACACACACAGTGCCCAACACACACACGCCGCTGCACACACCCTAGAACATGACGCGTGCACACAGCGCCCAGAATGCACACGCCACTACACACACACTAGAACACGGCGTGCCCTCCCGGCGCATGCACATAGCGTGTCCATACGGTGCACCCACCCGACGTACCCACCTGGCGCCCACACACCCACACACAGCTGCGCACGCAGCGGCAGACTCACTGGCGTGTCCACTGCACCGGCCAAAACATGGCGAAGCCTCGGCTTCGCCACCACAACGAGGAGATGACAATGTAGACGAAAACCACAACCGGAGAAAGAGAAAATGGGAAGAAGAATGAGGGAGAGATAGGGAAACCGGCCACATCTTTCTGGCGATGCACGTGGCAACGGGTTGGAAATCCGAGCCCGTACCCGTGACGGACTTGACGAGTTCTATCTTTTGCTCTGAACTTTTCGTCGGAAAAAAGTGATCACCGGCAGCGAGGTGGTGGCCGGTGGTGGAAATGGAGAGAGAGAGAGTTCTTTGCCTCTTTTTCCTTTACTTCATTTTCTTTTCCTTCCCAAACTTGAAGTGAGGACTCATCACATAGCCTAGGTGTGTTGTCCATTTCTTGTGAAGATAGAGAGTATTGAGTGTCAAGATTTTAGCAATTTTGGTGATGACTAAACCTTCTCAATGCACCTTGCGTAAGACTTAATATATAAATGCTTATGTATAGTTAAATAATAATTAAACAAATAAAGCATGAAATCCTAATTAGCCCTTAGTTAGGGTGTTATAATACTGACAAGATAGGAAAATAAGGAAAAACCCTAAAGTTTATTCATCATCAATTAAATCTTCAAAATAACAATACATCTCAAATAAATACTCAAGCTATAGGCCAAATAACAAAAGCTCATGTCTGAAATAAATAAAATCAAAGTAGTCTTAATAATAAAACTTAGAAGCGGGCTTTTTATATGGTGGGCCTCGGGCCGCCAAACCCCAACCCACCGGTGGGTCGTAGGTTGGGTAGGGTAGGCCAACCCACTTATTTTTATAGTTTTTTGCATGTTCTTATATGCTTTATAAATATTCTAAATAGCTGACAAAAATATCTAATTAACAAAGAATTCAACTACTAATTATATTGTTAATTTGTTATGTCAAGAACATCAATATTAACTGGCTCAAGAAACTCATAGTTTTTCACCTCATTTCCATTTTTCATTTCACGAACACCACTTATATATCCTAGCATGTAAATGAATAGAAGCTAAAGTCTTTTGGTACTTAATTACACTCCCCAACATCAAATATGTTGAATTCCATCGAGTGCAAACATCCAACCTCAAGTCAACACTAGTATCAATGTCACTAATTGATGCCACACATTCTTTAAATTTTTTCATCCTACTCTCTGAACCTTTCACATACTTCACAGAATCTCCAATCTTATTCAAAACGAAGTACACAATTTTAATCCATCATGGATTCAATATATGAGCCGAACAACGAATATGAAAAAATTCACCACCATACAACAAACTATCATTAATAGAGAGTTGGTCTTTCAAAATATTTTGTATACAGTCGTTATTTGTTGCATTATCCAATGTCAAAGAGAGAACTTTTTTCTCAATCCCTCATTCCTGCAAAAAAAACCAATTGTTTTTGCAGCCAATTCAACTCCGGAGTGTGGAAGAGGCATTTGATCAAAGTTAAGAATTCTGCTATTTAACTTTCAATCTTCATCAAAAAAATGAGCAGTCAACCAAATATAACCCTCACTTGTGCATGCAGTCCACATATCAGAAGTTAAGCACACTCTATGACGAATATTAGCTAAAATTGTCTTAAGTTTTACTTTCTCCTTCAAATACACTTGGTTAATATTGTTAACAAGAGTGTTTCTTGAAACAGATGGAAGAATAGGACTTAAGTACCTCTGTCATGCTCTAAAACCATCATACTCAATAAAAGAAAAATGAACGACCATATTGAATAACTGCAGATGTTAGTAACTCACGTGCAACTTTTGGCTTTATATTTTTGTTTTTTAATTTTCCATCATGATCAACAAACATCTGTCCTACATCATGAAACTTCAACATCTTGCAACTTTCCATATGTCATCTTAATGTAGAAGTGTAGCGCCCCGGATCAAAATGAGCATAATTGATTAATTAAATATTTAAACCTATGATTTAATGCGTGTGCTTTGCCTGTTTAGTTAATTTCATGCGTTTCAGGTATGTGTTTAACGCAGGTTTTAGATCGATAATTTTATTATTTGTGAAACATAGGATATTAATTTACCACGCGATGCGTATTGGAAATACGAGAAGATAGAAATGAATTAGAGGTCAATCGGAGACTCGTAACTCACGTAATGAAGAAAACAGTGAAAACAAAGAATACGACGTATACGAGATGTATACGGAGAGTAGAAAATACGAGATATTCTTGATGAACAGTGAAATGGGATATTTTGGATGAATAGTGATACGGATATTTTCGGTGAATAGTGATTTCCGGAATTCTATAAATAGAGGCTCATTCGCTTCGAAAATTCACCGTTTCCCGAGCGAGCCGAACGAGCCGAGCGCGACGAAAACACGTAAGTTCTCTCTCCTCCCTCCTCTCCCCCTCTCCTCTCTTTTCTGCCTCCGGCGCGCCGCCGCCGGAGCAGCCGTCGGCGCGGCGGCGCCGCCGAGGAGGGTCGCCGGAAAATTCCGACGTTGTCGGAATCGGACGATTTTCGCACACGACGTTCATCTCGACGAGACGAGTCTAGGACAACTTCCGGAATTCAATTCCGACTTACGGTTCGCCGGAAAACGGCGAATTTCAGTCCCAAACCCTAACCCCTCACCCTTTCTCTCTCCTCTGTTTTCTCTCTCTCCTCGCCCTCTTGCCGGAGCAGTGGCCGGATAAGCTGGTGGTGGTGTGGTGGTGATGAGGAGGAGGTGGCGCCGCCGCTGGTGGCGGCACCGGGCCGGAACAGTAGGTATATATATGTATATGCATGCATGTGTGTGTGTTGTGTGGTGTGTGAGTGTGTGTGCTTGTTGCTTGCTGTTGGGGCGGCGCATGGTGGCGCCGCCGTGTGTGATCGGTGGGCCGGAGACGGGAGGTCGCCGGCGAGGGCTCAGGTGGTGGTGGCCGGCGGCAGGTGGCCGCCGGCGAGGCAGTGGGTGTGTGTGTGTATATTCGTGTGTTTGTGTGTGTATAGGATTGGGAGCATATGTATGGTTAAGGGTGTTGGGCTGGCCGGGAAAGGTTGGGAGTGTTCGCCGGCGACTGGAAGTCGTTGGGAGTTGGGAGTGTGTTGGGAGTGTTCGCCGGCGACTGGAAGTCGCCGGCCGGTGTTTTGGATTGGTGTTGGATTATTCGAAAAACAGGGCTTCGAAGGATTTTGCGGCGAGATTTTCAGGCACTATTCATGCCGGAATCCGGCGATGGATGGCCGGAGGTGGTAGCCGGCGGTGCAAGGTTTCCGGTGGACCAGGTGGTGGCCGGAGATGAGCGGCGCCGCCGCCTGCGGAGGTGTCGGGAAGTGGGCTGGCGAGCAGGGGCGACGTCGGGTGACCTGGGCATGCAGCGCGCGCCCGTGCGCGCCCGTCGGGTGCCGGGAGCCGCGCGCGCGTCCGTGCGTGCCCGTCGGGTATCGACGTGCACCCGACGCCGTGTTTTCGATCGGAACCTCGTTTTCTTTCCGTCGTTCACCCGTATCGAGTCATCGTTGACGAGATGTCGTTGACCGAGGGTCGTGGGCCCGGTCAAAGTCAACCCTTGACCAAAATTACCAAAATACCCCTCAACCTTAAAATGCACCTTTCGAGCTCGTTTCAACTCCGATCGAGCTCATTCTTTTTCTGTCGTGACCCAAATTCGATACTCTATCATCTCAGCCTTTGAAACTGATCTGTCCTTCTCGTTTCTTGGGTCTCGATCTTTAGGTCTCTCGATCCGTCACGGCTTTTACGATCAATTCTTTCACCGGGAACTTTTATAGCTTTAATTATATTTATTGAGGAACTAAGGAACATCATAACTTATGTAGGCTACATGTGGGATTGAGCTTTGGGATACAAGATCTTTGGTACTTGCTACTCACGTGGTAACCACCGAACAAGGTGGGGGTAATTGCTATCTCTTTATATGTCTACGGTTTTCCCTATTTTGAAGCATGATTGAGAAATACTAAATGTTGTGATCTTATGCTATGATTACGTGTTCATGTTATACTGTGACAACGTGACTGAGTGCTATATTTCCGGTATTTTATATCTGTGGACTGTTATAAGAGGGGGATTTCATCCCCATGAGTGTATTCAACGCACTCACCCCCCACCTGTACTCACACTACAGGAGATGAAGAAAGTGAAGACGCGTAGAGAGAGGGGTGTCCTATCAGCTGTGTCCATCTTCTGGTTTTGTCTTTTAAAGATAGGTTGTTCGTTTGTAAAAGAAAACTGTATTTCTCCTTCTTTGTAAAAGATCCTGATGTTTTTCCGCTGCGTAAGGTTTAAAACTCTATATTATCGGTTGTAACCGATGTTGCGAGTGTAACACTCATTGTCCTTTCCTTATTCTTTCTTTTAAATATCATGTACGTCTCTTTTCACTTTCTCTCTTAACGCCCAAAGATGAAAAACTCTGATATTTTGACAAAAAGATTCTGGGGCGTTACAAGAAGTCCCATATTTCTTACCTCCATTTTTATATATTTTATTAGATCTCTTGCATTGACAAAGTGCATCTTTACCAACCCCTTTCTAAATAAAATATCTATAAACATTAGAATGCTCTCTAGATTTTCTGGCTTGATCTTCACCATCAAAATTAGTATTTCCAGTTTGATCTTCACTGTCATCTAATTTAATACTTTGATTCATTGTACTAGATCTTCCAAAAGTATCATGTAATCCACATATTACATTAACAAACAGGATACACACCACAATATGAATCACATATTGAACTCTGCAGGACAGTAATTCTGATACTAGTTAAACCGGATTTAATTTGCTACCAAATGTTAGAGCAACTACACATGTAATATAACTAACCACAAAATTCATATTGACAAACCAATATATAAAGTGATGACCACACATGTCTTTCAAAACGTCTTTGTAGACAAAGATCAATGTCAAGTAGTAATATCCATGTTAAGCGAAGATGTTTGGAGCATGTAAATCTAATACATAATATGAAGTATTAGGTGCAATATATTAGAACTTACAAATTTCATTCGTCTTTTAGAACCTCGACGTTTGCATACACCATATGGAGAGTATCAAAAATAAGATACACACAAAAAAGTAAATCTTGATTGCTTCTTATATTTTTATTCACAAGCTTTCGTCATTGCAAGTTTGGCCTTCAATCATCCAAGTTTTTCAATGCAATCTAGAGCAACCTCTCTAGCACGACCCTCAAGCGGCGACTCCATCCTAATGAATACCCCACACGATTCGTTCTATATCAACAACACCATAACAAATTTCATACTTCAAAATAAAATGACATTAATCATACTTGTAAAATCACAAATGATGGGATGTATAGGAAGAAGGATTTATAAATTAGAGATCATCATACCCCTCGAAAAGGACAAGTCTTAAAACGACGCATATGATTTTTTTGTCCCAGAAGTTTGGATATGAATTGGAATGGCATATCGACAACTATAGCTCACGTCATTGGATTGAGAAATCCTACCACAATCTCTTTGATAATATGAACTTGAACTACATACCGGCAATACAATGTGCGTGAATTACGATCACAAACACTTGTTTCCACCATTGTAAAGGACAACTATATAAAATGTCATGCATATATCATAAAACTTCCATATCTTACAAAATCTATGACTCGATAATGCATTCACATATGAAAGAAACATGTAATTATTCCTAAATCATAAACACGAGAAATTGAACAAGGAAGCCTATGAAGAAATGATTAAAGAGCAACAATTGAAAAATAAGATCAACTTCACATGTAAAAATTTCTCAACTACCAAGTAAGAAGACTCTTCCCTAAACCCGGCTCCGTCATGTTATATTCGACAATTAAGTAAACGCACATTGAAGTAAAATTCTTGATTTATTCAGCATTTCATGTAATACCTGCTCGATATTCCGTGACAATGAGTATAAGACCAATCGATTTCCGGAGACGGACCAAAACTTACGAATTTCACCCTCTTCCCAATTCTAGAAATCAAGCAAGCCTTGAACCTAATATGTCATCAAATGAACGCACAAAGATTTAGCACTCATGAATGGTTTTGAAGTACATGGCAGAGAAATGCATGAAAGTCATCGACAATTGCACATGATAACATCTCCACAACATAATCTACACTTCATCTACCAAATGGTCTCTCTTCTTGTATCATGATCGTCTATCCTAATACATGACACTACCAATTTTTTGGCAGACAAGTGCTTGCTTTCTCTGTTTCAATACTAAACAAAAAATACATTTCTACAAAAAGAAAAACACACTAAACTATCAAACAACAAACAACATTATAATGAAGAAAAAACCCGTCGAAAACATGAAGCATATAGGAAGTAATAATGCTTATTATGTTTGGCTGTATGAATTCATGTTTGGGTTGACAATCTATCTATAAGATTTGCATCAGACACATTTACATTATTACAATAATAGATGGAAGAAGATGTGCAACTATTTGTGTTTCCCATAATAGAGTAAACTTTAATCCATTCACACACATTCTGTAAATTCACCCTCTCATTCGAGTCTTTACATGAATTGAATCTATTCTCAAGAAATCGAAGAACCCATACTTAGATCCACATATGTTGAAGATCATATTGATCAAAACAAGCTTCATACATACCTGGAAAGTCTCAATTCGTTCATTAATTCGAACCCTAGGTTTTAAAACAGTGAAGCTGCGCATAAACTCATTCGTTCTTCCAGTTAGCTTTTCCAGTGAATAAATTTGATTTCTGGATAATAAATTATGTTTTAATCTTTTATTTAATTCATGGTTTTTGAATTCGAACCCTAAGTTTATTTAATTCATGTTTTTTATCAGTCCTAACTGCAAAACAAACACCAAATTTAAATTAAACCCATATTTGCGAACGCATAATCCTTCAAACTAAACATCAAATTTAACTCAAACCTACCACAAAACCTACATACCAAACACCCAAATAACACAATTTTTATCTTTGATGAACAGTAAAAGCCCACCATTTTTAACAATCTTAACAAACCTAACATACAAAGTGAACGGGCCCTAAGGCTCCATTTACTTTGGGGGATGACTTAGGATAGTGACATTTTATCTAGCTTTATCTAGTGTTTTCTTTGATGGAAATAAAAATTCGGGTTATCCTTCCGACCCGGGATAAAATGTCAAACCTGGATAATATCTTGGATAATAATCTAGCCCACCCCTCTATGATAGTTTACCCAAAACCTGGGATAACATTAGCAAATTACATTTCTATCCCTAGTAAACATTTAACATTTACATACAATGAACATTTAGGTAATATCACTCTTATCCTAACCTTCATATATTACATAGTAAACGATGGATAAGGATAGTTAATATTCTTATGCAAATATTATATGTTAGAGTATACATTGGAAATGGAAAACGATTTATATCTTATCCTATAAAATTATCTCACTGGCATAGATAATTAACCTATCTTTATTTGCCAAAGTAAACGGAGCCTAAAGGTAAATATGTAATATCTTAAATGTGTGCATATGTAATACCTTATTAAATAAGGATCAATACCTTAAAGGTAAATATGTAATACCTTAGAGATACATATCTAATATTTTATACTATAAGCATTAATACCCTTAAGGTAAGTATGTAATACCTTAAATGTGCACATATTTAATACCTTATACAATAAATGTTAATACCTAAAATGTAAATATGTAATACCTTAAAGGTGTGTATGTAATACTTTATACAATTAGCATTATTACCTTAAAGGTAAATATATAATACCTTAAGAAGTTACAACTGATACCTTAAAAGTATACAATTGATACCTCAAGAGCATACAACTAATTTTCTGCAAATCATGATTTCATATTACTTGAAATAATTAATTTTCAATGTCTTAAATTATTGTGATAAATTGTGAATTGAAATCAATTATCATAATTCTGAACATGAGTAAAAGAGAAAATGAAGAAGAAAAAAAACCACATACATAATTCCATGGTGATTTGAAGAAGAGAATGAGAAAAATAAGAAGATAGAGAAGAAGAAGAAGAATGTACAATAAGAAAGAAGAATAGATTGAGACGAAGTAGGGATAGAAAACACAAAAAAAAAAGATGAAGATGAAACACCTCAATCTTAGCGTGTAAAAAATGAAAAAAATGAAAGGAATAAGCTTCGCATGTAAGAAAAAGGCAAAAAAGAAAAAAAAGAAACATGAAGCGTATAAAAAAAGAAAAAAAAGGAATTGGGGGTTGGGGGCATGGTACCCGGGGCATACAAATTTTTGCCTTTTTAATATTAGAATACTGGCTTTCTATTTATTCACTTTCTCTTTTTTTTTTAAAAATTTTAAATTGAGTATAAAAATAAAGAAGTTAATATATATAGCTATATATATATAATATTTTATGTAAATTAGATTAAAATCAAATGGATATAAAAAACATATTCTTAGAAGTATTATTGTTGATAAGAACTCAATATATTATATTTTGATGTATTTTTTGTATATAAAATTATTATTTAAACGTCATAGATGTTGGTCACAAGTGGTCAGAGGTTCAGAGGGGGGTGAATGAACCTCTATCGATTTTGAATTTTTTTAAACTTTTCTGTAAAACAGGTTTCTGATTCAGGAGTGAATGCAGCAACCTGTCTCAGATTAGTAGGCTGGCAGAATGCAGTATCAGATTCCTGACCCGGTATACAGTATGCACAGCAGAATAAATAGGATAGAGTTTCTTTTTGGAAAACTAGTTTTCTTTTGCAAGTATGTTGTTTTGACAAAAGCCTTATGCAGTATGCTTATGATGTATGCAACAGAATATAACAAAGCAAAGTACAAAGATAAAAGCAAGTAAACACTTATGGCTTATAGTGGTTCGAATGTGGTGTAAGCCTTCTACGTCCACTCTACTCCTTCTCAGAGGAGGAACTTCATTAAGTCAGTTCGATTTACAAGTCTCAACTTTACAAACCTCTTCCTAACAAGTTATACCTATAGAATCCCAGATTCTTAGGCCACAAACCCACACAGGATACACAATCCTACATAGGGCAAATAGCCTATACAAAGATTATACACTTAGCAAGGATTCAATCTTATCAACTAAGTTATACTAACACAACCTAGCGCACACAACACAAATGGTTAAAAGAATAAAAGGTTCTCCAACTGTTGCGGTGAAGACAGTCTTGAACTTCAGAGATCGAATGCTTGAGTAGACTGGCTTTGAAGGTTGAGTGACTGAGCAAAGAAAAGCTTATAATAAGCTTTGGAGTATTTCTGATTTTCCACTCGGCTATTCTTAGCAGTTTCTTCAGTTACTCCGACCTTCTATTTATAGAGGTAAGAAAAGTATCCGTTGAGGAGAGATACTTCTCCATTTTGAATTTGAGCTCTGATCTCCAAAGATCTTCTCTGTGGTCGCATTAAATGCATCTGAGTTGTTCCTGACATGAGCATTTAATGTGCTTGATATCTTTGACTTTCATGCAATGGGTAGCTACTCTAGTTGTAAGATAGTTTTGCTCTTCTTTGAGTTGCATGGTCTTCCTCGTGCTGAGATGAAGGTAGCACTTGTCTTTCTGCAATAGATCCGTTGGCTACCTCCTATCATCTCATCAGCTTGCTATAGCTTCTTCATGTTAGTTGTTACATGCAAGTTGTTTCTTGCACGCTTGCTGTTCTGCTTGCTGCTTCATTCAGCTTACTTTTCCTTTCAGCTTACTGCATGCTTCTCTCTTCAACTTTCTGCAACAGCATGCTGCTCTTAGAAGATTTTTTTCTATATCTTCTAAGGCTGGTTTTCCTTATTACTTGGAAAACCATTACATGATCTCTTATAGATTCATGTATACAATATGGAAACTTAGGTACTTACATCCTAGTTAAACTATTCTTTTCTCATTACGTATACTGTTTTGTCTTATCAAGATAACTATTGAAATATCCCAACAATAACTATCAAAATGCATTAAAATACATCAGTTATAAGTCATTTTTTTTGGAAGTACAGAACTCTATGGTAGGATTTGACATTAAATAAAGAGCAAACACAACCAAACCCAAAAATTTATTTTCTATGTAGTCTAGTTTAACATCGTGGTTATATTTCTTAATGAGTTTCTCTAAAAACTCTTAAATTCCTGCAAGTTTCTCGAGGAAAATGTACAATATGTAGTATGATGTATGAAGTCATCGGATAAACACAATTAAAGAAATAAATGACGGATAATGATATACTACGATGCTTGTTCCTAGCTGAAGAACTTCACCGTTGAATTCGGGACAATACAAGCACAATTTGTGGTATTTCCTTTAAGCAATCCTCTAAAGCTCTCTGTTCAGTACATATACATTAAGCTTTGAATAGTAACATAATATTTTATGTTATATATAATTATACCTCTTTGATACACCCGTAAAGTAGTAAACCAGAACATACTCATTTTTTTACTGTTTTCAATAATATCCAAACATACATCTAAATAATTTAGTAACTTCACTCTCTATACCCCTCAAAGGTACAACCATCCTCACAAACTTCAAATCCTTACCTGCATACTTGAAATATCCTCATATCCTATGCCTCTAATAAAAACATCGAATGAGATTTTCATAAACAGATTTGCATGCTAATTCCTCATACAAGGCTTAAGCCATCAACGTCTCATCAGATATAAGGGTTTAGGGTAAAAATACTCGAGTAAGTGGATGATCTACTTCGTGAGCAAGTGGATGATCTACTTCGTTAAGGGCTCATCCATGAGAGTGTCTTCGGGTTGTCCCAATTTTGCTTATTCCAAACAAAAGTGGTGAGTAGCGTATGTGTGTTGATAGTCGGGTTATCAATAAGATTACTATTTGTTATCGATTCTCAATATTTTTTTATATCAATTGAGTTGGGTTACAATTTTTAGAAAGCTCGACTTTAAGAGTAAGTATCATCATATTCATTTTTTGTGCACACTTTGGTTCTTTGCTAACACAAATCTTAATTTTAACAACACTTATCATCCTCAAACGAATGAACAAATAGAGGTTGTGAATCATTTTTAGAAAATATGTTACATTGTTTAGTTTATGATAACTTGAAAGTTTCGGACGTCAAGCTCAGTCAAGCTGAATTTGCTCATAATGTGGCAGTTAATCAATTTACCGTGTATTGCCCATTTCTAGTCATGTATGGTCTAATTTCGAGAGCTTTAGTGGACTTGGTTACTCTCTCTTCCCCATAATAGCCGAACAAACGAGTTATGGAGCTCATTAAGATTTGTAGTAGCTCTATAAAATGACCTAGGCCCGTCTCATAGAGTCGAATGCAAGGTATAAAATAACTTGATAATCAACGACGTGATGTGCATTATGATGTGGGTAGAGCTGTCAAAACAAATCAAGCATGTTGGGTCAACTTGTCCTACTATATATAAAAGATGGGTTAGGCTGGATATTCAGAACCTAATAAAAAAATGGGTCTAAATGGGCTAGCTTATTTGGGACGCAGGCTGAGGCAGGGTGGGATTTAGCAGGCTAGCCCACTTTTATTTTCATTTAAATAATAAATAAGAAATCTAAAAAAGCCCAAATTTTCTAACTTGCTACTGTGGGTGCCTCCCTCTATTCTCAATTTTTTTCTTTCATTCCCAATCTAATTTTGAATTTTTCAAGTCCCACCTAAATATATCTCTCAAACTCTTTCAATTTAACATCATTCAAACTTTAAAGCGACGACAGAGAAGGAGCAGCCCGATGATGAACAAGTCTAAAGACTGAAACCATGTTAATGCGCAAGTCTTTACTCTATTTGAAACTCTCTTTATATCTCTCTCTTCATATGTTTTTAAGATCTGGTATGTTGCTTAGCAAAATTTGTTGTTAAAATTTACATTATAAACTTTATAGTGAGGTATGCAAGCAAAATAATAATAAAATCTTCTTGTGGTGCTACTTGGGTTCATTGTTTACTTCGTTGACACTTGACAACATTATAAGAAACTATCTCTAAGGTATAATCGTTAATTATGCATTTTCTTCAATGTCACAAAATAAATATGTCTTAGTAGTTGTTAAAACATTGTCACTTTTGTTACTTTTATTTCAATATTGTATTATGCTTAATGATCTGGTCCTCATGAATTGTTTCAATCTCTTTGTGGGCTTCTCGCAATAGGAATCTTTGAATCAAAGATTGAGGGATTGATTTTTTTTGTACATGGCTTCGAGAAAATTTGTTTAAAACATAGCAGCGGAACATCATCAAGATCCATAAAAAATGGAGAAGAGATTATCTTTTACAAACGTGAATTTTTAAGACAACGTTTCAACAAGCTTTGAAAGAGAGACCAAATGAGAAGACTTGATATGGCACCATCCTCTCTATGCATCTTGTATCTCGTAATTTCCTATAGTGTGAGTACAGGTGGGGGTGAGTGCGTTGAATACACTCGTGGAAGAAAATTTCATACATTAAAGTTCATTAAGCAATTATGTCATTTTAACATTTACGAATGCAACAATTAGACACAGCTCATATAATGCATTGTACATAAAATACGGACACACAACTCTAAGAGTACTCAACTAACATATGGTGCTTTTATGGGCCACTAGTCCATTGGTGCTTTTTACGGGCCACCAGTCCATCCAGAACGAGATCATAGACCTCCGTTCCGTTGGTGCTTTTTATAGGCCACTAGTCCATCCCAGAATGAGATCATGGACCTCTGTTCTGCTAGTGCTTTTTATGGGCCACCAGTTCATCCCTAACATATTAGTGCTTTTATGGGCCACCAGTCCATTCCTAACGTATGGTGATTTTATGGGCCACCAGTCCATCTTAACATGACTTTAGACTTCCGTCCACATATATCATATTCATAAAGTATGCATGTACATAGTAATCACAACACATAGAGTTCAACAGTTCATATATCAAATATGGAAAACATTAAACAAATCGAGTTTAGAAGTTACCCCCACCTTGTTCGGTGGTTACCACATGAGTAGTAAGTACCAAAGATCTGATAACTCAGAGCTCGAGTAGCTAGTACCAAAGGTCAGATAACTCAACGCTCAGTCCAACAAGTAGCCTACATAAGTTATGACGTTTCTTAGATCCTTAATAAACATAATTAAAGATATAAATGATTTCGGAGGAAGTGCGATCGTTAAAGACGCGATGGATCGAGAGATCTAAAGATTGGGGTCGAAGAAACGAGAGGGACAGAGCAGTCTAAGTGGCTGAGATGATAGGGAATGAAATTTGGGTCACAACGGAAAAAGAATGAACTCGATCGGAGCATTTTAAGGTTGAGGGGTATTTTGGTAATTTTGGTCAAAGGGTTGACTTTGACCGGGCCCACGACCCTCGGTCAACGAACTCTCATCGGCGATGACTCGATGTTGACGTACGGCGGAAAAAACGGGATTCGGATAAAAAACACGGTGTTGCGTGTGCGTCGTCACCCGATGGGACGCATGCATGCGCGCGAGGCACACGGCGTCTCGGCATGCTGCCGAGTTTTCGGTATCGTGGCTCGGCAGCTGCCGAGTTTTCTCGGTAGCATGGGCAGCGCATCTCGGCAGTTGCCGAGTTTTCTCAACAGCTCGCGGTATCGGGTCGGCACTTCTCGGTAGCTACCGAGTTTTCTCGGCAGCTCGGCTCCTAGCACTCGGCAGGTCTCGGCGGCTGCCGAGTTTTCTCGGCAATGGGTGCATACGTCTCAACAGCTGGCCAAGTTTTCTCGGCAGCTAGGCCAGGCTCGCGCCTGGGCTTCCTTACATCGATCCTGCTCGACTGCCACTCTTCCCGACACCGTCCTGTGGCGCCGCCACCTCGTCCTCCGGCGAGAATGCACCGTCGGCTACCACCTCCGGTCATCCCTCGCCGGATTCTAACATGAACAGTGCCGGAAAAATTCGCCGCAAAACCTTTCAAAATCACATACGCAAAACCAAACCCGGAAGTGAGAAAAGTTGACAAAAATAAGGGTTTAGGGTTTGGAGACCGTATTTCGCCATTTTCCAACGAATAGAAACTCGGAATTGAATTTCGAAAGTTGTCCTAGACTCGTCTCGACGAGACCTACGTTGTGTGCAAAAATCGGCCGAAACCAACAATGTTGAAATTTTCCGGTGAACTCCGGCGTCGGCACGCCAGAGTCAGAACTCAAAGGGGAAAGAGAGACTTACTTGTTTTTGGCGCTTTCGGCTCGTTCAGAAAAACGGTAAGATTTTGAATCGAATGAGCCCCTATTTATAGAATTTGGGAAAGTTACTGTTCATCTAGACTAGGTTACTGTTCATGTTGAATATTCCTTTCACTATTCATCAAGATTCCACCCCTCGTTTTTCCGAAACTTTATATATTGCCCTTTTTGTCGCAACTTGAGCTACGGGTCTCCGATTGACCTCTAATTCGTGTCTATCTTCTCATTTTTCCATTTCGCATCTAATGGTATAAAAATCTTCTAGGTTCCATATCTAGAAATTACATCCATCTAAAACCGACGTTTAACACGTATCTGAAACACACGTAATTAAATTAAACAGTCAAGATTAGTGCACATAATAATTTAATTAAGGGTTTAATATTTCATTAATTAATTATGCTTCGTTTTGGTCTGGGGCGCTACAATATATGTATATGTATACACATTGAGGCTCAAATTTTTGTTCTATCAAGTTTATAATGTTAAATTTGTTTGTTTCCCTAAGTCTTTGTTATATTGCAACATTTTAAGTAAATGATTGCAAGAGTGTCAGAACACTGAACATAGATAGATATATATATATATACATATATCAATATACTTAGTATTTCACAACAACAAGAGTCATCACTGTACATGTTCCACATTTGTTCCAACTATATATCTGAAGGCAGCGTCCAAAACAACTAAGCTTTGATGAAAACTTGCACAAAACGACTAGGAAGATGTTTAAAGCTCCTATGGATACAAAATTGGATGCTCTAACAATGTTGTTGTATTCAGCGAAGCTTCGAACTATATAAAATAGTATATGTATCAATAGATAACATGGTGAAATGAAATGGATAGTATATAAAATGGACGATTTAGCAACATCGATAGGTGGCTTCTTGGTCCTCGATGGGAAATGACAATCCCAATCATCCACAACATCCACATCGAAGGGCTCTTCCTTCATGATGATTGGAATATCAACGCTTGATCCAATCTCTCCAAGTAAAACATCACCGGGTGCATGTGCCTCAATGATGGTGGACCACACCTCAAAGTTAGGGAACCCACATTCCCTAAATAGCCTTTGACACGCATCTTCTTATGAGAGGCATAATTATTGAGATTACTGGTCAACGTAATTAAATATACATATATTATATATATAGTCTTCAAAGTGTTAAAAAATAATGCCATGAATAAATCATGTTCAATAATTACCACGCTATTATCAATGAATCATGAAAAGTCGGCATATGTTTTGAAGATGTGTATAACATGATACATAATACCTTCTTAATGAAGTGCCAATACTCAACACCTACTACTATGCGGTTCATTTTCTTGTTGTACTTTACGCCAACAGTTTCATTCACATAGGCGACGAACTCTTTGTATAGTGTGATGTTGTTGGATATGAAGGTCTTGATGCTCAAATCATTGAATCGATCTGAGCCCGTATCGATCCTCATTTTCATGGCCAAATTATAACATGCAGTAGTAAGTATCTTCAAGTCTGAGACATTGCATTTCATACAATTAGTTGAAAATCATCCTATGATGTCCGCCGTCTCCTCATAGGTGAAAGTATGATAGAAGTTTGTGAGAGATGGATTTCTTTTAGGCATGATCCTATGCAAAAGGTTAACGCAATTTAAATATAACCAAAATACATTAGATTTTCATGCATTTAATTTCATTAATGTATTGTGAAAAAGACTTGCTAACAAAATTTAATGAAGAGATATTAACAGTGACTATATATGATTTGATTTTGTATTTGCCATTATTGGGTGTAGCATGTCAGCTTGTAGTTATATATCAT
Source organism: Scutellaria galericulata (assembly GCA_946896805.1). Taxonomy (NCBI): domain Eukaryota; kingdom Viridiplantae; phylum Streptophyta; class Magnoliopsida; order Lamiales; family Lamiaceae; genus Scutellaria; species Scutellaria galericulata. The sequence goes on along the minus strand of OX335798.1, from coordinate 7,163,558 downwards.
GCTACGCTTTCACATTAATAAAATCAAATGTTCTTATAGTTTAAATTCTTGCACCTTCGAACTTCACGTGAAGACTACATATGCAGTGTGATGTAGGCTTGTAATTCTAGTTACTTAGTATAATGACATGTGTATGAGCCTACATAAATGTTTCCAAGGTTTGAATGAAATTATTAAATCATAAAATTTTTTTATCTTGCATAGCTTTGAGTCATATTGTTGGACCATCAAGCGCTTACCGCTACACCAAAAGGATATCCAGTGGACATAGGGCGCAACTTTAATGTCTTATACTTATATAGTTTTGCACTCATAGATTCGAACCTAGCAGAGTCGCGCCTCGCGCCAATTTAAACTCCAACCCAAGACAGAATGCTGGGAAAATTCCCAACAATCCCCCTAGCACCTGCCAGCCTCTCCACTCCAGTAACCTTGGAAACCTCAGGTTTCTCCATAGCTTCCTGTTCAGCTTACTGACACGGCTTCCTGTTCAGCTTACTGACACAGCTTTCTGCTTCCTCAGGTTTCGCACACAGCACCTCCTCAGGTTTCGCACACAGCTTCGGCATCTTCACTCAGTTCCCTGAACTTAGCTACTACAGCCCGACATCTCCATGACTCGGCATCGACATACCTTCTCACCATCCTCGATGTCACCGTGACTCGGTGTCGTCACACCTCCACACCACCACCATGACTCGACGTCGTCACGCCTCTGCGCTATCTTCTGCTACACCAACATTTGTTCCAGGTCCGTTCACCTTTCTCAAGTCCCGACCATCCTAGTAATCTGCACTCTGCGTCAACATCCTCAATTCCAAGGCCCTGGCAGCTCCCACTGCAAAGTGCTCCCAAGGGGATTCGAACCCATGACCTGCTCTGATACCAAATGTTGGACCATCAAGCGCTTACCGCTACACCAAAAGGATATCCAGTGGGCATAGGGCACAACTTTAATGTCTTATACTTATGTAGCTTTACGCTCACGTATTCGAACTTAGTAGAGCCGCACCTCACGCCAATTTAAGCTCCGACCCAAGGCAGAATACTGGGAAAATTCCCAACACATGTATAAGAGGAATACACATGTTAGTAAACCACCCTTTTGATATAGAATGCAAGCTTATCCAATAAAAAGGTGTAGCCACCGATAAACCAACAACTATTTCAGTCAACAAAAGTGGTCTTTGGGGACCCATAAATATGATAGGTGACAATTCATTAATCTACCATGTGTGTAGATTCAAAACCCTTTTGTATTCATTAATGTGCTTATATTACACATGGATAAATTGAGAGTGTGAAAGAATATCCTTTGTTGCATAGATAGTATATTAAAAGTATTTAGAAATATTATTCAATTCATACTTTGTATGATTGTTATTCATCCTATAACCATGGTGAGGAAAGAACATTGCTTACGGCAAGAGGTCTACATTTATGGTTTGGAATGGGATGTGAACGTTGTAACTTTTTTCATTGAGGTCCTTGCCGATCAAGCAAGGATGGAAAGTTCACCATCGGAGGTAACAACAAACAGACACTTCAAATGGCTCAATATATTGTTAACAAATTTACGAACAAACAGTCTAACTTAAAGGAATGTATGGAGCAAGTGCATTTGCTCCGACAAAGACATTCTACTTTCTCAACTATCATGCTTCGTGATAACGTAGGATGGTCCTTGGAGACCAACTCAATCGACTGCAATGACGAGACTTGGGAAAATATTATCAATGTAAGTGTATATTATAACATACTCAATTCATGTGTTATACATCATCTTGCTCCTACTATTCACTTCTAACAATAATGAGTTGTTGATCATAATTTTATCTTTTTAAGGCCGGTCTATTTGCATGTACACAAAATCGAGTGATCCTCATTGGGAGGATTTGCAAGTCATTTTTAGAGCTTCGAAGGTAACCATTCCTGTCCCACCTCGAGTCGGCCCCAATCATGAAGTGATTGTCATCGATGATGATATCCCTCTTCAGGCCTTTTCTAATACATACACCCCGTTAAATGAAGTGATTGAAATATCAAGTGACAAGTCTGGAAGCCTATCAACCAACTTTTGGAATGAATTGGGATCTTGTGGGAATTTTTCGGATGATAATGGATCCTTTTTATCACCGTCTTTGAAGATGGAGATGAGCTCATTCAACCCACCATCTAAATCGAGAGGCAAAGAGAAGAAGTTTGGTGATAATCTTTGCATGAGCTTGTATAGAGCCTCATATGTTTCATCTTCGTCTCACGCCTTCCCGAATTCAAAGAAATGAAGTGTGTTGTAAATGACCACAAGTGATTTGGGGTGAATGCAAGTCGGATACATGGTGGGTTTGTTTGACGTTTTGAATGTGTGGTAAAATCTTGAACTTTTTGTAGTTTCATTTTCAGCTCTAATTTTTTTTTTTTCAAAAGTATTTTCACTGAGGTTCAATGTTTTCCAAGTAGCCGAACCTTATCTATGTTAAAACTTTAGCAATATGTGTTGTTATAGTTTGTACTTCTATTGCAATTTATTTTTATGTTATATTAGTTTGTTGAAAACTAGCTCAATGCATTGATGTTACTTTGTTATTCTTGATTTATGTCATTCTTGATGTAGTAAACATGTGGCATGACATTAAGTGATAGTCAATAACTTTGGAAGAAAAACCTGTTTGTTATGCAATATGGGCCACGTAGCCATTATGCTTGTATTTTGCATGACAATTTGATGTTGGTATACGACTGTCAATAATTTTTCCAAAATTTGAATATTTTTATTGAAAGTTTTGGTGACTAAATCAAATTCATGTATATATGCTTCAAGTAAATAACAAAATTAATATTACACTTCATATCTTCAAATAGTTGTGAGTATTTCAACAAAGGGTTCTTTCCTAATATTTAACATGGTCTCATATTGACTAAGCATGTCTTACATTACAAAGTTTAACAATAGTAATTAAAATATTACAAACTTCATGTTACTAATTAAAATATTACATTCATATTCAAATTAGGGCAAATATATCTCAGCAAATGCCTCATATCTTGTCCATAATATCATTACCCAATACAATTCTTGCATCGTCAGGTATGCTCATAAATAAAAACAAGTCACATTCGTTGTTGCATAAGTACCGAGCAATGTGCACTCGAGCCTCTAAGCATGGGAATTTGAAACCTTCAAGCATTTTGTATACATTTTTTCATTTCTCAGACGGCTCTAAAATTGTTTGTTTCCAATTGGAAATCTCTCCTATCTTGCTACCAATCTCACCAAATTGCTTATCATTTTGCTCACAATACTCGCTCACCTTCAAGATGAATGGGTCTTCATCCATAGTTTCAATTCTTCTACACTTGGACTTCCCACTTCTTTTGGAGGTGTTGGAGCTTGAGGCATTACCATGGGATGTGAAAGTGGTTGACGACTCCTCGTTATTTGGAGTTGGGATTGGTGAGACTCTAATGGGTGAGGTGTTGACGGTGTTCAAAAAATCCTTCATTGCATCAGCAAAACCTTGAGCATCAGCTCCAATTACCCGATCCTTCCCAAATATCTCCACCCAGTCATTAAAAAATGGCCACGTCTTGAAACACATTGTTCTCATATTAGGGTCAATCTGAGTAATGAAAGTTTGGTAATGACGTTTATATATTTCGAATGATATTAAAGTTTTAAAAGATTGAAGTGTATATAAAATTGATATTGTAGGATGATTACAATACCTTTATGTAGTTCACCCAAACATCATCTTGTACGTCTATCATGAAATTAGGACCGAGCCTGATACCACTTATTTTGAACATTAGAGACAACGAGTTGTAACTTTTCTTCAATGAATTTTGCTCAAAATATGTGGCTCGGCCTTTAGGTCTGTCCCGAGAAAATGCTGGCCAAAGTAATGCTCCAGGAGATTTATATAACCCATCCTAAATCCATTATCGGACTTATAACCTTTAGCAACCAAGTCTTTCAACGCTTCGATGAGTTATATCTCCTCATTGATGCTCCAAGTCCTTCTTGATTGGGTGTGCGCTTTACCTTTTGAGATCGAAGTCTTGTTGTTCATGTCTAAGTATAAGTTGACATGTTCAATATATGAGCAAAAAGAGTTATATTATTATGTGTTATATCAATTGTCATAGGTTCACCATATGTTAATTGTATGCAAGTACAAAGTTGAAGGCAATGTGTGACTAATAAGTGATCAAAAACACACATAGATTACCCTACAAATTGAAAAAGTCGTAAGATTAACAAACCACAAGTTCCCTAAATTGTTTGTTGACTCATTGATTGTTGAAGATACATACAAGACTACAAATTCGTAATGTTCCACATTTTCGATGCTATGTTATCTCTCCATAATGTCCAACCCAATGAAGACTCAACTTGGTAAACGTAGCCAATGTCTGTAATAGGTTCAAAATTTGGGTTACTGACAATGTCAGGCACGTCAGTTTCAAATGGGTTGATGGTTGCATTGGTACGTATGAATTTATGAAGCAAACAACAAGTCAAAATGATGTGATTTTGTGTTTTGATTGGATAATAAGAGTTGCTCCTAAGAATGCCCCAATGCACTTTCAAAACACCAAAGACACGCTCTATAACATTACAGGCTCTAGCATACATCATGTTAAAATATTCTTAAGGAGTTTGAGGTGTGTGGGATGTATAATTCCATTCTTGCAAATGATATCTCATACCCCTATAGGGTGCTAGAAATCCATTCTCATTTGTGTATCCTCCGTCACACAAATAGTAGTTGCATGTTATACAAAAATAAACATTTGGGAATAAGACGATGATCCCAACAAAATCAAAATTGTGGGAACCTTGCATAATATATTCAAGTACATAGCTGAAGGAAAATGTGATGTTAAGGTATGGTGATGAATTTAAGAATATACCATTTGGGACTTTCAATCCATTTGGTCGGGAGATGGCATCACACAACACCCGACCATCGGCTGCTGATCTCTCCCATCTAACCAACACGAACATAAAGTTCATGTTACGGTCGCAAACTACCAAGACATTTACGGAAACCACTCTCTTTCTGTTCTTATATCGTGGTTTTTCAATGAGGGTTACTTGCACAAGAATGTAGGTGCCATCCAGGACACCTAGACAACCCTACAATTTGAACGAATACATTAAGAGGAAGATATTAATGTTAGTTTATAATACAATTTGTAGTCATTTTTGTTTGGTATATATTAATCTTAATAGGTGAAGAATGTTACCTCAAAATATTTCCAACATTCAGATATTTCATCGGCTTCAATAGGGTTGGGTTGTATGAGAAGAACAGTGTGTAGGCTTAACAAAGACTTGAGTATATAATTGAAGTGTTTACTAATTGTACATCCACTTCTGTGGAAATCATCCTTAACCACTCGATTTTTCTTGTGATGAAACAGAATTGAAAGAAATACGACAACCTGTTCAGGTATTGATAGATGCCTAGTTGGTTGAAGACCCCCCAAGTGCTCCAAAAGATAACATAGTTGACTAAATGTATCGTGACTCATTCGTAAGTGGTTGATGCAAGTCTCATCGCTTATGAGAGTGAGGTTGCGAACGTGGTCCAATTGATGGGATATTTTCTTTGACAAATTGTATTTTTTGTATATTCTAGTAGGGGTCTTTTTGGTCCTATTTGAAGGATGAAACCTTAAGTAGGCCAAAGCCATGATTTTTAAAAATGTCTTAAATGAAGCATTGATTGTTTCGACACCATGACTAATAACCTCGAGCTCTGTGGCTTCATCCATTATTTATGGTTTATTAAAAAAAACAAAAAAGTGATTACATATATAACAGTTTAGTAATGTGTAAAAAACAACACATTATCGGTGTATTTACAATATTTTATCTAACGGAAATGGAAATTTGCAGTTGGTTTTTGGAATCCAAAATATTATTGATATACCCTATCATGGTGTCTTATTGTGGCATTTTGGACCCAATCGGCATTGTTTATATACCTACTAGTTGGTTTATTCTTATGTTCTTATTAGTGAACATCACGTAGGTTTGGTACTAGTATTAAGGACCATTTTTTACGCTACTTATGTGGAAGTTGTCACTTAAATCTTACCAACGAAAAGTGATGAAGTGTAACTCACTATACATGGTGTAGGCTTTATTATGTTGTTGGTAATTCATTACAAAGTTTTGTTTTACTATCAAATGCCAAATCATGATTATTTGTACATGCTTACAATTACCGATAAAATGGACAATTTCGGGCAGATTTACCATTATGTAGCCTAAGGGATATTTTACATGTTGTAGGTTTATTATTTTTGGGGCATAACTTGAAGACAAAAGGATGACAATTATTGACAGTTTGTGTCATTAAATAATTTAATATGGTTTGGTATCTCACAAATTTGTTTTTAGAGGAATATGACGGGCAGTAACAAAGAAGGTAATTGTGCAGTTATAATTTCTTCAATTAAGATTTACACAAAGTTCAGGATGTTAAGTGTTTGATTAAGGTCTGGCAAATTCAAATACGCAAGTCCTAGATAAACCTCAAACTTTACAAGTAGTCTGAAAAAAAACACGCAACATAGCTAAGTTGAACCAATTTTAAATTTAGCATCAAATTGTAAATATTATCATAAATCATCCAGTGAGGATCTCCTAAACTAATTGGAAAACCATATTTTGAAGGGCCAATTTTTGTATTAACAATTTTACAATCATCCAATTAGGATCTCCTTGTCTGTAGCGCCCTGGACCAAAAACGAAGCATGATTGATTAATTAAATATTAAACCCTTAATTAAATTATTATGTGCGTTAATTTTGAATGTTTAATTGATTACGTGCATTTCAAATACGTGTTTAACGCCGGTTTTAGATGAATATATTTTTCTAGACATGGAACATAGAATTTTATTTCACCATAAGATGTGTATCAGAAATACAAGAAGATATACACGAATTAGAGGTCAATCGGAGACCTGTAGCTCAAGTTACGACAAAAAGGGCAAAATACGAGTTTCGGAAAAAACGACAGGTGGAATCTTGATGAATAGTAAAAAGAATATTCCGATGAATAGTAACTTTTCAAAATCTATAAATAGGGACTCTCCCGATTCATTTTTCACCATCTTTCCGAACGAGCCGAAAGCGCCGAAAACAAGTAAGTCTCTCTCTCTCCTCTCTCTCTCTTTTCAGTTTTCTGCCTCCGGCATTGAGAGGTGTTGGAGTGTGTGTTTTTTGTGTGTGTGTGTGTGTTTTTTAGGGGCTGCTACTGTTCACCGCCGGTTTCCGGCGAGGGGATGGTCGGAAAAGGTTGTCGGCAATGGGAGGTCACCGGCCGGGGGTCTGGGAAGGGTCGCCGGCGACTGGGAGTCGCCGGCCGAAGTTGAAAAGGGGTGGGGTTTGGTTTTGTATACATGATAACGAGGGGTTTTGCGGCGGATTTTTCCAGCACTGTTCATGCTGGAATCCGGCGAGAGATGGCCGGAGGGGGTAGCCGGCGGTGCGGGCTTGCTGGAGGATGAGGTGGCGGCGGCAGGGCAGCGCTGGGCGCCGGGAAGGTGGCAGGTCGAGCAGGGCAGCGTTGGGCGCACGGGCACGGGCGCTGGTGTGCGGTCGTGCGCTGGGAGCCGTGGCCGTGCGTCGCCACTGGATGATGGCGCACGACCGTGCACGAGCTGCGTGTGGAGATGCGCGATGGGTGCGCATGCTGCCGAGAAATGCCAAGCGCGGGTGCGCAAGCGCACGCACCGGACGCGCGATGTCGGGTGCTGGGTGCGCGGGTGGTACGCGCGCCGGGAGCTGCCGTGCGCGCCGGTTAGTGTTTTCACATGTCGTTCCATTTCAGATGTTTTCATCGAGTTGTCGAGAGTCGGGGGTCCCGGTCAAAGTCAACCCTTGACCAAAATTACCATTATACCCCTCAATCTTAAAATGTTCCGTTCGACCTCGTTTCAACTCCGATCGAGCTCATTCTTTTTCCGTCGTGACCCAAATTCCATTATCTATTATCTCAGCCTTTGAAACTGATCATCCACTCTCATTTCTTCAACCTCAATATTTAGATCTCTCGTTCTGTCGCGTCTTTAACGATCGTTTTTCCGCTGGAAACGTTTATAGCTTTAATTATACATTTTAAGGATCTAAGATATATCGTAAACTTGTGTAGGCTACTTGTTGGATTGAGCTTTAAATTATCCAACCTTTGGTACTCGTCACTTGAGCTCTGAGCTATCGGATCTTTGGTCCTTGCTACTCACGTGGTAACCACCGAACAAGGTGGGGATAACTTCTAAACCCTAATAACTTTATGCTTCTATATTTAACACACGATGATGATAAATAAACGCATGATTATAAACTTGACATTAATTGAATGGTTGAACTTTATATGTTGTGATTACATGCTATGATTAATATGTCCGTACATGGTTTATGATAATGTTAAGAAAGGACAATAGTCCATGTTTATATGAAGAGATAAAGGTCCACATTCGTGATGAATGGACAAAGGTCTACTTCCATATTTTTGTGAAAGGACGAAAGTCCATGTGTATATGAAGAGACAAAGGTCCACATTCGTGATGAATGGACAAAGGTCTACTTTCATATTACGGGAGAACAATGATACCCGTATAATAAGTCGGGGAGTACCCGCACATGGGGTCAATAGGGAGTACCCGCTCTCACTGCAAATATGAGCTCTATAGGACTAAGTGTGTCCGATATGGATCTAAATTATATGTTGTGTTTAATTGCCGAACCTATTAATGGTCGATTTGTTATAACTCTTTAATAATCGTTAAAACATGGAAAGTATCCCCACGAGTGTATTCAACGCACTCACCCCTTATTCTGTACTCACCCTACAAGTGATGGTGAACTTGATGAACCCTAGAAAGATAAAGGAAGGGCTATATTTGGATATGTAATTTTATGATGATGTTCTCAAATGTTTTTCAAATAATGATTTAAGTAATTCACGTTTTGTAATAATATTTGATATATGTTTCGGATGTGAGGACCTGATGGTTTAATTCCGTTGTTTTGTTATGTTGTAATTATCGATATTGAGACCGATTTTTTTATCGGCTGAGGCCATTTGTTAATATGTGAATGTTTCACATCATCCTTTACCTCTTTCTTCTATCGTCTCCTACTACTTCTTTTTGTATTTGTAAAATGTCTCCTTCTTTTTCTTTCTTCACGCCCATGTGAAAACTCTGATATTTTATGAAAAGAAAACGGAGCGTGACATTGTCTTTTGCCAAGTAGTGTATAGTTAGAAACCATTATTGAATCATGCTTGAAGACAAATATTTTAACCATGTATGTTCTTATTGGGTTAATTCGTAGAGCACGTATGTCCTAAAACTACAGCAACAAAACCCAAGCCTAATCTAATGAAAATACATTTTTCTATACATAACACAAAAGACACTAGACACTTGAAAACTATCAAAGGACAACACTAACCTGATGGAGCAAGCAAAGAATAGCAAAATCACCAGTCTTATCAAAGAGGAGTTTCCAAGTACAACCCAAACTGCATCCATGTCACATATTACACATTGCAAGTCAGTGTATGTTTATAGAAATAAATATATATATATACATAAAACTTCAATATATATTGTATTATAACATGTATGGAAGATGCAAGAATGTTGATTAACTTGCATGTACTTTGTTCTGCTGTCATTAACATGATTGCAGACATGCCATAAGTGAGGTGGTCTTTATCCAATAATGTTTAGACATGATCAAAATTGGCAACTGTAAAATGACCTATATATTAAAGTAGATGTGTACATCAAACAATAAAGGTTTCATTAGAACATATAGATATTAGAACAGTTCTAAAATTTATGTAATATGCTTTCAAAAATAGTAGGGTGTATATAAGTAAAACAATCTAAGAGTAGCATGATTGACTAAACCATTATGCAATTCCACATAGATAAGAAAAGCATTTTATTGTCAACTACAACAAGGTCAATGCATATCCTATACGACGAATAATACCAACATACCAGTCTATTTTTCAATCATCTTAATAATGCATATGTAACTGCACATTTAAGAGTATTTATCGACTAAAACAACAACAACAGACTGATACAGAGTTCAGTGGGTTTTAAATGTTTATTTTACATTCCTCCAATTTAAGTAATTAATAGTAAGTTCTAATATATCATTTTTTTCTTCTAACCTGACGGAGGTTGCAAAGGGCAGCGATATCACCAATATATCCGAAGAGGAGCTTCTAAGTTTACTAAAACTGCATCCAAAGGTGAATTACAGATGCAATTAATAGTGTGTTCATCTATATATATATATATATATCCCTCTCTATCTATATCTATGTATGTATATATATATAAACGACTACATTTAGTGTGATATATTGTTTGCTTAATTGTATGGAAAGTATAAGGCTACGTACCTGCTGCAAGAAAATCCGATCTATTATTTTAATTGGAATGCTTCCAATTACATGACTATGGTCTTGTTTCGATAATGTTTCCACATGTTAATTCATGGCAAGGAAAAAGACGTATATATTAATGTTGATGTAGCTTGTAAGAGAAGACATGAAAATTACTCCATAACATATAAGATAATTGTTTGTAAGGCATTCACAACAATTTAGCATGTGTTATGATGCTCTAATATTAAGAGTGCCTTCACGACAACTAGCATGTAGATAAATTATGCAATTAAACAGAAAAATGTTACTTAATTCAGGGTCACTTACAAGCTTGATAAATTACAATATGAGCTATAATATCTTGCATAGGACATTGGGAAAATTCTCCATAATATGTATCTTATAAAACAATATCATCTTTATATTATGTTCCCTAACAAGTATCCCTTAATGAAGCACAAATATCCAATATTATAATCTGATTTTGCATTACTGGTATGCAGATTTTGATGGGAATATTTAAGTTTTCAAAATAAGAAAAGGTAAAAACATATATCAAGCCAATGCAAACCACTCTCATCAACATGAAAAGTATATTTGGTTTATAATGCTATTTAAAACAGAATTAGTTTATATGGAATAATGGATTTCTCAACAGATGTAATAATGTATGTACCTTTAGTTCCTCAAACTTCTTCAATAAACTCCCACACACAATATCTGTATCAATTTTTTTTTAGACAGAGCATTCTTATAAGAATGAGAAACTTGTCATTTTTCCACTAAAATATTAAAATCAAGAGACCTAAAGGTTCACAAAGTGCAGTTCATTGGGGCATAAATAGTAAAATATTTAAAAGCAAACAATGTTATTACAACACAAGTGCAGACAAAATCATAAACAAATGGAGACGTCCAAAACTTTGATAAATAATAGAAAAAAAATTACGGCTCAATATGTCTTCGTCAACTGTTTCTAATAACAAAAATTCAAGAACCCTAAACCCTATGTGTCAGATTCAACATATTATCGAACAATATTACAATTGATATCATACCTATCTTATTTCCTCAGTCGATGGTTAGAGATACTCCAAGACTTGCGAAATATTCCAAGCTATATAGGTTGAAGGTCGCGAAATAAGAACAATATCATTTACGGGGCGGTGATTAATCTTCCACCATCTGTTGAAACAGGTCGTTGCTGAGAGTGATGGGTTTGAGAAGAAGCATCAATGGTGAGGACTTGCAGATGAGGTGAAGATTCAATCGTGGAAAACCAGAAATTGCCTAAGATTGTAGACGTGAAGGTTTCGAATGGGAGGATAGGGCTTGGTCCCCGATTTGGGGGATCTTATTATATATATAATGGCAGTCTTGTAATATGGTGGAAAAGTAAGGGTATATCAGTTATTTTACGAGCAAAAAAAAGGGTATTTTAGGCAATACGAAAATACAAGAATAAACCCACCAAAAATGGTGGGTTTATAAACCCATGGTTTATCACACCTACTCCCATGTGTAAGACCGGGCTGAAAAATAATATACTTGGGCCCAATTCTTATATCCGGGCTTTCAACCCATGAAGAGAACATAGGTTTAGGTTGGTTTATAAACCCAAACCAACCTAAATCTATGAAGTGAACGCCCCCTTAAGGTATAAATGATATAAGTACAAGGTATTAAATATGCATCTTTAAGGTTTTACATCCTTTAAGATATTAATGTTTATAGTATAAGGTATTACATATGCACATTTAAGTTATTACATATTTACATTCAAGTTATTAATGTTTATAGTATAAGGTATTACATATTCACCTTTAAAGTATTAATGCTTATAGTATAAGATATTATATATACACCTTTAAGGTATTACATATTTACCTTTAAGGTATTAATGCTTATAGTATAAGGTATTACATATGCACCTTTAAAGTATCACATATTTACATGTGTAGTATTATGTAATTACATTATGAGTTATTACATGAATATGCATATGCATATTACTTCTCTATTGTCTATTGTCTATTTTTGTGCTGATAATTTCTATAGCATCATAATAAGTGCATATTGTTCTGTTGACATGTTAAAAACCTTAAAGTTTATTTTAAGAGTTATTGAAATGTAAGGTATTACACATATAACTTAAGGTATTACTCATATAACTTAAAGGTATTAATCATATACTTCAAAGGTATCAGTATAAATTTTCACACTCTTCATTGTTTGAAAATACAACCATTGATTCACCAGGATCAAATGCTTCATATGTCTTCTTCTTCTTCATTATGATCATGGTCATCATCATCATCATCATCCTCCTCGTCCAGCTTCTTCGTCATTTCGGTAAAGAAGTTAACATTTTGTATAACCACTTGCTCCAAATCTAGAGAGTATATGGGAAGTTAACATCCTTGTAACTTTCCGATGGTGAAAGAAAGAGATTTGAGACATGGAATAATCAATAATCCACAATGAAACACTTAATCCATGAAGATAAAAAATATAAAAGATCTAGAAGAGAAAAAAGAGAAGAAGAATAAATCATAAATATAAAATCATGATCTAAAAACTAAATCACAACCATCAAATCATTAGTTGAAGAATGAGGTGAAGAAAATCGAAAAGAAGACGATGATATCATTCGAAGAAGAAGAATGAGGAGGGGGGAGTAGGTATGCAGCGTGAATGGGGAGGATGAGAGAGAATTAGGGTTTAATGAGGAAAAATGGAAAAAAAAATACAAGTGGATAATGTAGCGCCCCGGATCAAAACGAGCATAATTGATTAATTAAATATTTCAACCTACAATTTAATAATTTTGTGCGTATGCTTTGACTGTTTAATTAATTTCGTACGTTTCAGATATGTGTTTAATGCACGATTTAGATCGATAATTTTATTAAACGTAGAACATAGGATATTTTTACACCATTAGATGCGTAATGGAAAAACGAGAAGATAGACACTAATTAGAGGTCAATCGGAGACCCGTAGCTCAAGTTACGACGAGAAGGGCATAGTACGAAATTTTGAAAAAACGAGAGTTGGATATTTTCGTGAACAGTAACCAAGTCTTATCGTGAACAGTAACCTACCTAGGATGAACAGTATTTTTTCTATTTCTATAAATAGGGGCTCTCCCAATTCATTTTTCATCGTTTTTCCGAACGAGCCGAACGCGACGAAAACAAGTAAGTCTCTCTCTTCTTTCTCTTTTTGGTTGACTGTCTCCGGTGCGCCGCCGTCGGAGCCGCCGCCGGCGGTTGCCGAAAAATTTCAAAGTTGTCGGTATCGGCCGATTTTCGCACACGATGTTCAACTCGACGAGACGATTCTAGGATAGGTCTCAGAATTCAATTCCGACTTTTTGTTCGCCATAAAACGGGGAAAAACAAAAGCAAAACCCTAACCCTAACCCTTGCACCACCTTCTCTCTCTCCTCTGTTTTTCTCTCTTCTCCCCGGAGTTGATCACTGGAGACCGCCAGAGGTAAGGATGCTGTGTTGGAGGGCCTGCGCCGCCGTGGGTGGCGGCGTCGGAAAAGGACAGTAGGTATATATGTATGTGTTGCATGTGTGTGTAGTGTGTGTTGTGCATGTGCTTGCTGTTGTGATTGGTGGCCGGGTTTGGGTGTTCACCGACGACGGGAAGTCGCCGGCCGGAGTGCTAGGAGGTCCGAGGAAGGGTGGCCGGAGTTTTGGGGTGGGGTTGGGTTTTCGAAAAACTGAGTATCGAAGGTTTTTGCGGTGAGGTTTCAAGTACTATTCACAAACGGAATCCGGCGAGGGATGGCCGGAGGTGGTAGCCGGTGGTGCAAGGTATCCGGCGAACAAGGTGGTGGCGGCGCCACCGCACTGGGTGGTGCCGAGAAGGTGGCGCGTCGAGCAGGCCCGACGCCGGGAACCTGGGAAGGACTTGGCCGAGAAAAATCGACCATGCACGCAGGCTGCCAGGAGATCCGTTGAGGCTGCTGAGAGCCACCGAGCCACCCACCAAGTCTGTCGAGAACCCGCTGCCGAGCTGCCGAGAAAATTTGGCAGCTGCCGAGGACGCCGAGACCCGCTGCCGAGAAAACTCGGCAGCTGTTGAGCCACCGGGTGCCGCGCGCGCCCGTCGCGTGCCACGTCGCCCGCAATGCGGTGTTTTCGATCCGAATCCAGTTTTCTCCGCCATTCGTCGTTTTCGAGTAGTCGCCGACGAGACGTCATTGACCGGGGTCCGTGGGCCCGGTCAAAGTCAACCATTTGACCAAAATTACCAAAATACCCCTCAATCTTAAAATGCTCCATTTGAGCTCATTTTAACTCCGATCGAGCTTATTCTTTTTCCGTCGTGACCCAAATTTCATTTCCTATCTTCTCAGCCATTTGGACAGATTTGACCCTCTCGTTTCTGGGACTCCAATCTTTAGATCTCTGGATCCGTCGTGTCTTTAACTATCGTACTTTCACCAGAAACATTTATAGCTTTAATTATACTTATTAAAGGATCTAAGAAACATCGTAACTCATGTAGGCTACTTGTTGGATTGAGCTTTGTATTATCTGACCTTTGGTACTCGCTACTCGCTACTCGAGCTCTGAGCTATTGGATCTTTGGTCCTTGCTACTCACGTGGTAACCACCGAACAAGGTGGGGGTAATTTCTAAATCTATATCTGTTTACAGCTTTTCCTATTTATGAAGCATGATTGAGGAATACTAAATGCTGTGAATATACGTGATGTGCCATACTATATACTGTGAAAGAACTTCAGTTCACATTGCATGTTCGGAGAGTCCAATGGACTGTAAAAAATCGTCTCCCCCATTTCTACTACTCTGTTGAGGTTTGGTGGTCCTCTTGAAATGCATCAGCGGTATTGAGACCGTTTTATAGGGTAAGACAGGTTGTTCCTGCACATATCCTTCTTATCATTTCTAATATCTGCTATGCATTTTACATGTTGTGATTGAATGTTACTTTCCTGTACGATATAACTGTTGCATGTTATAAGATGCGGACTTTATCCCCACGAGTGTATTCAACGCACTCACCCCCTTATTCTGTACTCACACTACATGAGCTGATGAGCATGTTGAACCCTAGATGGAGAGAGGCGGTGCTGTTTCTGAACTTGTGTTTTTAAGATATTGTCGTACAAACAGTTTCAAAACAATGTTTTATTTAAATCACGTTTTGTAATAATATTTTATATATGTTTTAGATGTGAGATCCTGATGGTTTATTCCGCTGCTTTGTTATGATGTATATATATATATATATCGGTATTGAGATCAAATATTGTCGGTAGTGAGACCGACTGTTGATATGTGAATGATTCATATCATCCCTTACCTCTTTCTTCTGTCGTCTCTAATCCCCTTCTTCTGTCGTCTCTTGTTATTTCTTCTTCACGCCCAATGGAAAACTCTGATATTTTGTGAAAAGAAAATGGGGTGTGACAGATGGTATCAGAGCCTAGTTCTACCCTTTGTAGGACTTTGCTCGAACTGGTCTGATAAACAGAAAATGACAAAAATAAACGTGTTTTAAACATGAAAATCTTTTTGAAAGAAAATGGATAAGCACCATCCTCTCTCCATAGGTGTCTCTCCTTGATCATAAGACTTGAGAATAAGAGTGTCTACTTGTTATGTGTTATTTGGTTTGCAAGATATAAATCGATAAGTTTGGATGAGTGTTTATCTGCTTTGTGTTTCTTATTATCTGATATAAACTGTTTGGGTTTGGCGGAGTACCAAGGATTATGTATCACGATAAAAAGATCTTTTGAAAACCTCTTGATGTCACCACAATCAACATACTACTCTGAGTCACCGCCACAAAGCCGCTGACTGCAGCAGTGTGAGCTCGTGTGCGAGTATGGTCGTTCGCAGGAGTTGATGTTGTGTGACTGATAGTTGAAACTACCATTGGCCCTTGTTTACAACAAGACGAGCCAGTTGGTGGGTTTTTCGTCGCTCGTAGTCGTGATGCATACATTTTGTTTTGATAATCGAGGTTTATGAGGACCATATGGAGAAGTTGATGACATGTTCCATGATGTATTTGTCACGCCCCAAAATCTTTTCGTATTTTATCAGAGTTTTACTTGCGGGCGTGAAGAAAGAAGGGGAAAAGGACGTGCATGAAATAAAATAGAAATCTTTGGGAAAAAGAACATACGATTTTATGTATACAAATCCTCGGCGTCTAGCCGAAATAAAACCATTTTACATAACAGCGGAAAAACATCAGGATCCTTTACAAAGAAGAAGAAATATAGTTTTCTTTTACAAACGAACAACATATCCTTAAAAAGGTAAAACCGGAAGATGGACTCGGCTGATAGGGCACCCCTCTCTCTACGCGTCAAGATTCTCTTCTTCTCCTGTAGTGTGAGTACAGGTGGGGGGTGAGTGCGTTGAATACACTCGTGGAATTAATCACCAAGTTTTTAACATTATTAAGCAGATACACAGATCCAACATATATAATAGTTCAGCAATGAGACACAGCACATATAATGCATTGCACATATAATACGGACACATAACTCTAAGAGTACTCATCTAACATATGGTGCTTTTATGGGCCACCAATCCATTGGTGCTTTTTACGGGCCACCAGTCCATCCAGAACGAGATCATAGACCTCCATTCCGTTGGTGCTTTTTACGGGCCACCAGTCCATCCCAGAACGAGATCATGGACCTCCGTTCTGCTAGTGCTTTTTACGGGCCACCAGTCCATCCCTAACGTATGGTGCTTTTATGGGCCACCAGTCCATCTTAACATATGGTGCTTTTATGGGCCACCAGTCCATCTTAACATGACTTTGGACTTCCGTCCACATATATCATATTCATAATGTATGCACGTACATAGTAATCATAGCAAATAATCACAGCACGTAGAGTTCAACAGTTCATATATCAAATATGGAAAACATTAAACAAATAGAGTTATTAGGGTTCAGAAGTTACCCCCACCTTGTTCGGTGGTTACCACGTGAGTCGCTAGTATCGAAGACTTGGTATCTTGATTCCCACTCCAACTGATACCAACCCAATGGATAGCCTACACAATTTTACAATATTTCTTACATCATTAATACGCTTAAAACTTATATTTAAAATGTATAAAGATAGCCGTAGAGAAGAATCGTTCGATAGAGACGAGACGGATCGATAGACAAGAGATTGAGGTCGATGAGACAAGGGAGAAAAGATCAGTTCAGCAACTGATATGATAGAGGAAAGGATTAGGGTCGCTACGGAAAAAGAATGAGCTCGATCGGAGTTGAAACGAGCTCGAACGGAGAGTTTTAATATCGAAGGGTATTTTGGTAATTTTGGTCAAAAGGTTGACTTTGACTGGGCCCCGACTCCCGGTCGACCCGACGTACAAAAAGACTCGGTCGGGCGGGTACAAAAACTCGACGGTGCGCGCTCGGCGTGCACGACGGCACCCGACGCGCGCACAGGATCCCCGTCGCCCGCGCCCGCGCCCGCGCGCCCGTCGCGCGCTTGCTGCTTCCGTCGCCCGTGCGCGCAGGATCCCCGGCGCCCGCGCCCGCGCGCCCGTCGTGCGCTTGCGGCCCCCGTCGCCCGTTGCCCGGCGCCTCCCGGCGTGCACACCCGGCGTCCGGCATGCGCACCCGGCGCGCACAACCGAGACCCGGCGCGCCCAGCAGCACCAGCCACCACCACCGACGGCGGCGGCGACTTTTCCGGCGACGGTGGCGGCGACTCCGGCAACTTTTCCGGCAACGGCGGCGACGGTGGCGGCGACTCCGGCAACTTTTCCGGCAACGGCGGCGACGGCGGTGGAGGCTCCGGTGAATTTTCCGGCGGCGACGGCGGCGGCGGAAAATAAAGACTTAAAGAAAAAGAAAAGAAAGAGAACTTACGTGTTCGCGTCGCGAGCGTCGCTCGGGTCGTCGGCTTTGAAAACGTATAAGTTTTGAAAATTATGAGCCCCTATTTATAGATTTTGGAAATTACCTTTTTACCGTTGAAAAGTTACCATTTACCAAAAATATCTTAATTTACCTTTCATTAAAATATTATTTTTATTTTTACCTTTTATTGTAATTTTACCCTTTCCTTCGTCAGTTGAGCTACGGGTCTCCGATTGACCCCTAATTTGTTTCTATTTTCTCTTATTTCTGATACGAATCTCTTGGTAAAATCGTATTCTAGGTTCCATGTCACGAAAAAAAATACCCATCTAAAACTAAAACCGGCGTTAACCAAGTATCTGAA
Source organism: Scutellaria galericulata (assembly GCA_946896805.1). NCBI lineage: Eukaryota > Viridiplantae > Streptophyta > Magnoliopsida > Lamiales > Lamiaceae > Scutellaria > Scutellaria galericulata. The sequence continues at coordinate 7,144,869 of OX335798.1, read as the reverse complement.
ACGCACGTACTAAATTAAACAGTCAAAACATACGCACATAATTATTAAGTCGGGGTTCAAATGTTTAATTATTCAATTATGCTCATTTTGACCCGGGGTACTACAGTATTCTTGCGGATATACGCTATCCACATGACAAGATCATGAAGTGCTTATAAACGAATGACAGAGAATCTATTGAGACTGTATATGAGTTGTGGAATAAAGTTTGTCGGTGCCATGTAACCTGTTGTTTGGTTATCGGTGGTTATTATCTGTTGTTATATATATTGTGGAGTTATATGGGATAGATTATAAGAGTTAGTTTTGTATGTCGTCCTTAGAACATTATGGATGCCGTGAGAAGAGACTTAGTGACTGCACTAAGAAGCTTGACCCGATATTTCGAAACCACACAAGCTGCACCGCCACCGTTGTTAAGAAACGAAGCGAGCTCAATCCATGAATAGTTCCGACGTTTCGATCCACCGACCTTCGACGGAATAGGAGAACCGATCAAAGCGGAAGAGTGGCTAAAGTCGTTGGATCGACTCTTTGGACTTTTGGCATTCACAGAAGAGTAGAAGATCTCATGTGCTGTGTTACAACTCACGGGAGAAGCCAGCCACTGGTGGGAGTTATAAGAAAGGACTATGACACCAAAACATAGGAGTGCAATGTCTTGGGGAGTCTTTAAAGAGGTGATTAGACAAGATTTCCTACCTCAGTCATACCGTGACCAAAAAGAGATAGAGTTTATACATATTCGTCAAGAAACCGCTTCCGTAGAAGAGTACGAGCAAAGATTTAACCGGCTGAGTAGGTATGCGCCCCATCTGGTAGATACGAATGACAAAAAGGTCAGATGCTTTGAAAATGGTCTTCGTTTGGAGATCAGCTATGTCCTGGCTGGCCAGGGTGACATGCCTTATGCCACAGTTGTCGAGAGAGCTAAAGAGATCGCTTCTCGTTACCACTTAGACAAGGCTCCACCCAAGAGAATGGAAATTGTGATAGGAAAGAGGAAATGGACCGGTCCAAGTCAAGACTTCGACCAGCACAGGGTCCCACAGGTTAATAATGCTCCGCTTCTTCCTACACCCAAGCCAGGGAACTCATGTTTCAGGTGTGGAAAACCTACAGATGTTGTGAGAGACTGTCTCAAGTTTAGAAATCCATCAGCTTCGACATCGAGACCAAGGTCAGGGGGAATTCGGAAATGCTACAGATGCAGAGAGCCAGGACACATCTCAACTAACTTTCTGAGGTCTCGAAACTCACCGCTAGAGACACGAAGTTGCTACCGGTGTGGAGAATCGGGATATATTACGGCTAATTGTCAGAGGTTCAGAAACCCAGCAGCTACAACACAAAAGCCAAGGTCAGAAGCAGAACAGGCACGAACATTCACCCGCCCTCCCTAGCTAAGATACTACCAAGAGATAGATTAAGGATGATAAACTCTTAGTTTTATATATGTAATAGTTAGGTAATAGCTCGTACCTTGTAGTAGTGTATGTAATCCTTTTGTATAATATGCGAGCTGCCCACATTTTGCTTATATGCACATATATATATACTCGTTCGTCATTTGCTATTTGATGGAACCCACAGTTACTTCTCCCTTCGTGTTTCGTATTTTATTTCTTCATCTATAGTATTACTATGACACAGGATCTGCTGAAGCATATGGACGATTAAGTAGTCGCTAAAACTTTAGAAGTTAGTATTCCATCGGGAAGAACGATATGAACGATATACATTTGTTTAAGACTTAAGATTCACGCTTGGGAGTAGAATTCGATAGCCGATCTGCATGCGTTATAGAGGAAGGACTTTGCTATGATTATGGAAACGGACTGGCCTGAGTCCAATCACGTGGTAATCAGGTGTCGTGCGAGGAAGATCGTTCTTCAAGCACCAAGAGAACTGGAGTTCACATTCCATGGAACACGAGTTAAAGACAACTCAAGGGTTATCTTGACCATGAAAGCAACCGAGATGCTTAGCAAGAGAAATTGCGAAGCTGGGTTGGTCAACATGGTGAACTTTGAGAGAGAACCGAATACTATCAAGGAGCCGGGGATCAGGAAATGCATGGTCATGTTTCTAGAAGAGTTACATGGTCCTCCGCTGGATCGACAAATAACATCCTAGATTTATCTTGTTTGAAGATCAACACCGGTGTCAAGAGTTTCTTATCAGATGACACCGAATGAATTGTAATAGCTGGAGGCCAGTTACAAGAACTTTCGGACATAGGCTTCATTGGACCAAGCGTATCGCTTGGGGATGCCCTAATGCTCCGTGTGAAGAAGAAGTTGTCGCGTCCAACAAAAGTATCAGAGTGCTATATGACAACTTTTTCCCCGTCTCTTCATCCCTATTTTTCTCTCACATTCTCTTTCTCACTCTTCTTCCTCTTTATCGTAACCGTACCTACTTCTTCGACTGAGAGGATACGACTCTCTAACGCTAACTACTCCTCACTTCACTTCGCAAGAAAAATGGTGAAAACGAGAAGTACATAAGATGATTGTCATAACAACCAGTAATATGAGTTGAAAAATGAGGAAAATGAGAAGCAGAAGTGCGATTTGGTTAGGAAGGTTCGAGGAAGAATTGGAAAAGCTCAGAACCGACCAAAAGATCAGAACATCGAGCTTAGCCAAATAAGCAAGGCTTGCAAGTTCCTTGATGAGAAATGGAAAGAAAGAAGCAATAAGGAAATAGGAGGACGAGAGTTTTGACGAAGTATCTAGTTACGACGTTCTTAGTATGCGTTCAATTTCGAGGACGAAATTATTTTAAGGGGTAAGGGATGTAGCGCCCCGGATCAAAACGAACATAATTGATTAATTAAATATTTAAATCTATAATTTAATAATTTTGTATGTATGCTTTGAATGTTTAATTAATTTCGTGTGTTTCAAATATGTGTTTAATCCACGATTTAGATCGATAATTTTATTAGACGTGGAACATAGGATATTTTTACACCATTAGATGTATAACGGAAAATCGAGAAGATAAACACTAATTAGAGGTCAATTGGAGACCCGTAGCTCAAGTTACGACGAGAGGGCAAAGTATGAAATTTCAGAAAAACGAGAGGTGGATATTTTCGTGAACAGTAACCTACCTAGGATGAACAATAACCTACCTAGGATGAACAGTACTTTTTCCATTTCTATAAATAGGGGCTCTCTCGATTCATTTTTCATCGTTTTTCCGAACGAGTCGAACGCGATGAAAACAAGTAAGTCTCTCTCTCCTCTCTCTCTTTTCAGTTTTCTATCTCCAGCGCACTACTGCCGGAGCCGCCACCGGCGGTTGCTGGAAAATTTCAAAGTTATCGGTTTCGGCCAATTTTTGCACACGACGTTCGTCTCGACGAGACGATTCTAGGATAGGTCTCGGAATTAAATTCTGACTTTTCGTTCGCCGAAAAACAGTGAAAAACAGAAGCAAAACCCTAACCCTTGCACCACCTTCTCTCTCTCCTCTGTTTTTCTCTCTCTTCTCCCCGGAGTTGATCTCCGCCGGAAGTAAGGATGCCGTGCTGGAGGGCCGGCGCCGCCACCCACGGCGGCGCCGAAGAAGGACAGTAGGTATATATGTATGTGTTGCATGTGTGTGCGTGTAGTTTGTGTTGTGCATGTGCTTGCTGTTGTGATTGGTGGCCGGGTTTGGGTGTTCGCCGGTGACGGGAAGTCGCCGGCCGGAGTGCCAGGAGGTCCGAGGAAGGGTGCTCGGCGACTTCCAGTCGCGGGGCAAGTGTGGACAGAGGGTGTGTGTGTTTTTTTTTTGTGTGCGTGTGTTTTTGCAAACCGATGAGTTGGTGGCCGGAATTGGAGGTGCCGGCGATTGGGAAGTCGCCGGTCGGTGTCCTGGGAGCGAAGGGGTGGTCGCCGGCGACTGGAAGTCGTCGGCCGGAGTTTTAGGGTGGGGTTGGGTTTTCGAAAAACTGAGTATCGAAGGTTTTTGTGGGGAGGTTTCGGCTACAATTCACCACCGGAATCTGGCGAGGGATGGCCGGAGGTGGTAGCTGACAGTGCGAGGTATCCGACGAATTAGGTGGCGGCGGCGGACGGCGGTGCCACCGCGCAGGGTGGCGCTGGGAAGGTGGCGTGTCGAGTAGGCCCGACGCCGGGAACCTGGGAAGGACCTGGCCCAGAAAACTCGACCATGCGCGTAGGCTGCCGGGAGATCCGCCGAGGCTGCCGAGAGCCGCCGAGCCACCCGCCAAGTCTGCCGAGAACCCGCTGCCGAGCTGCCAAGAAAACTTAGCAACTGTCGAGAACGCCGAGACCCGCTGCCGAGAAAACTCGGCAGCTGCCGAGCCACCGGGTGCCACGCACGCCCGTCGCATGCCACGTCGCCAGCAACGACGTGTTTTCGATCTGAATCCCGTTTTGTAACGCCCCGTTCCCAATTTAATTGGAAATAGGTCGTCACCCTACTTACTTGGAAATTAAAGAAATTATAATTACTTTCTAATATACAGCGGAAGACTTAAAAGCAAAGACACGAGAATTATTAAATTTTATTTTTTAAATATAACATATATATAATTATATATCGACTATTAATCAAGTCTAGTCGTGTCTCACCCACATTTCTAGGAAAAATGTTTAAACCAAATACTTACATGAATTACACAACAAAACATATATATATATAATAGAATATGAGTCTAGGCCCATCGTTTTTCATATAATACATGTTTAAACAACATATTGTTTTTTAAAGAAAAAGAAACATAGTTCTTGCATATCTATTTAAAAGTGACAGTGAGAAGTCAGTCCAGCCTGCTACACGACCTCATCATCATCTGCCGAGCCTGAAAATATAAAAAGTAGCATCATGAGACACCTCCGGAGAGGGATCCCAGTGGGATAACCTTACTATCTAATATAATGAGGCAATTAAATTATTCAGCATGTACTACATGTGGTTCTTAGCCACCCTGAGAAACATTGTGGTTCTTAGCCACACCTGAGAAACATTGTGGTTCTTAGCCACACCTGAGAAACATAGACCAGACATTTCTGCCCTTAAGGTCGTCGCCCAGTATTGAAGTTACATACTGGTTATAGCTACGAACTTCAGTTGTAGATTTTCATACATAACTTCTCAATTCAATTAACAACACATAGTAGAGAGTAGAAGTTACCCACTTGTACGTTGAAAGTGCAAGGATTGCCTCCGGATTCACCGATCGTCTCCACTGCACTCGACACACTTAACTGATTAGCCTCATTATATCGTATAACACAATCTTTTTCATTTATATTAGGTTACATTAACCTAAAACACATTCATACTTATAACCTAATTGTTAGGCATTTAAACTAGCAATTTTAGACCTAAAGGACATATAAAGGTGTAACAATTTTAATAATTCCTATTGAAAAAATCCTTTGAGGATTTGGAAAGTTATTAGCCACATGCAAGGTCTTCGAATGGGCCTCCCCAAATGGGCTACTTAATGAGTTTTGTGTTTTGAGCTTCACAGACGAGTGATGTTGCTCGTCATGTTCCGACATCGAACGCAACATCTGACCCCAAACAGGTTTTGGCCACTAATTTCGTGTATTAATTTCCACTCATCGAAAATTGATTTTGAGAGCATAAATGCACTACAATCGTCTATTAAAAACGTAGAATGACCTTTTACCCTTAACTTGCACATTTGCCCAACTTTGACTCCTCAAGATAATAGTCAAATATATGTGATTAAGACTTTCTACAAGAATCAATGATTGACCCATATTTAACCAATTTTCTCCAATATAAACAAAAACTTGTTAATTTATACAACTTTTGGTATGATAATAATGTTTGATAATGACAAGAATTTTAACATCACCAAGACTAGTCCAAAGGTAGAGGTCATGCCTCGAACAAGAAAGTTGAGATACCTATGCAACAAATCAACCTTACAAAAATCACTATTTAAGTGGTGATCATAAAAATTCGCAATAGTTTAAAAATCTGAGTTGGTTGTTCTAAGATGTTCCATCCAAAATAAAGATGATCAAGATTAATTTATATATATCAATTTATAACTAAGATTAGATCAAGACCTAGTTTAATAATCTTAAAGTAGTTTGTCGGATCTTGATATATATATATATATATAAACAAAAACTTATATACACATGTTGCACAAATCTAAAACTGTGCATTTCATGTGCGGACGTGCCACAAGGTTGCACACAAATTTACCCAAATTTGATCCTAGGTATCATACATTTATGTAGTGTTAATCATACTTTTATATTATGTTAGTCATACCTTTTAAATTTTTAGTTGTACCTTAACATATTTTCAAACACCTATTAATACCTTTCATACCTTTTAGTTATATTAGTCATACATTTTAGTTATGTTAGTTGTACCTTTATATATTATATAAATGTATGATTATGTTGATATAAAGGTATAAATAATATCACATAAACTTATGAGTAATATCACATAATGGTATACATGTACAACTTTTGCTGAAATTAGGGTTTTTTTTTGAGTTAAAGTATTACATAAAGGTATGATATTGTATATGAATGTATGACTAATATAACATAAAAATATGGCTAACATAGTATAAAGGTCAATGATTTTTTTTAAGTTAAAGTATTGCACTAAGGTTATGAAATCTGAACATAAATGTATGACTAATATAACATAAAGATAGACTAACATAACATAAAGGTTAGGGTAAAAACAAATGTGTGGATCTGGGTCGGATTCGGCCAGACCATACCCGAGTGCATGGATCTAACCAGTTGCACAAGAGACCTACTCAATATATATATATATATATATATATATATATATATATATTATAAAGTAAGAGTATTGTTTGTGTGCACCAAGTGCAAGGATCATGATCCATGCAACTTAGCGCGCGCGAGTCAAGTCGGGTCGGGTCCGAGCTAGACCCGCACCCAATTTTTTTTTTAATTTATGACATAACCTTTATATTTACAGAGTATAACCTTTATGTTATTGTCTTTATAATAGTAAAATATTGGCTTTATCATATTTATTTTATCCATAGATTCGCAAAATTCAGAAAGAAAGATAAAATAAATAAAGCAAACCTTTTACGAATAGGTCCTTCTAATGATAAATTAAGGATGGATGCATTTTCTCATGGAAAGTGGTATCAATCCACCATTGCGTATTGGTACTTATCGAGTATAGAATAAATCTGCTTCTCTTTGTTCTTACGAACAGAATTCTTCCATTATTTTGAATTAGTATAACATTTATGTACATATATCATAACCTTTAAGTAAAATTACATAGACTTTTTTTAGTATAAAAAACATAATTAAAAGTTATGTAACATTTATGTTATATTAGTATAACTTTTACATACATATATCATAATCTTTAAGTAATATTACTTAAACTTTTTTCACTATAAAAATTCATATAGTATGGTTTAACCTTTATATTATAATAATTTAACTTTTATGTACAAATATCATAACATGTATGTACTTACAGAATCAATTAAGGTTATATTATTATAATGAAAATGTTAGATTATTATATATAAATGTTATATTATTACAACATAAAGGTTTTGAAAGGTATTATAGGTCTGTCATACAATGCAAAAGGTTATGCGAATATAACTAAAAGGTTAGGTTCGACAAATTAAAAGGTTTGGTTCGCCAAACTAAAAAGTTAGGCCAACATAACCGCGAAACTAGGGTTTGGGCTAAGGTTTGGGTGCGTGAGGCGCGCATGGGACGCGTGAAATGAACCCTCGGTTCAGATCAACCCAGTTGCATGGATCTAGGATCCAAGCACCTGGTGCATACAGATATTTGTGGTAAAGTAAAAGTAATTAATAAACCTTATAATCTTTTAGTTTCTAAATGACGTGATAATCATTTAATTTCTAAAGGATGTTATACCACGAGCTTTATACCTCAAGTGGTTTTCCACCTTTATAGAGGTTTTAATTTCATTAAAAAAAATTCAAAATGACGTGATAATAATTGGATTTTAGTCTTTTAAAAACTACATAAAACATAAATAATTAGAGAATTAAAGTAAAATATGATACGAATCACATCACTCATGAAAATGTTTCAACACACGTACATCAAAAAGAAACGAAATAAGAAACATTGTAAATGAATCACAGAGCAAACAAACTTAAACCATGAAAAGAAATAAAAATCTCCAAATTAAGCAAATATTTAATCATGATTTCCAAGTAAAGTGAGGAGAAAGGCTTTGTAATCCCCGGAAGTATCCTTGGCAATAGCAAGATCAAGCCCCACACTGTTTCTTTTATAGAATAGCTCTTTTATGCCCATCAAGTCCTTCTCTGCTCGCGTTACTATCACGCGCGTCAATGACTCTTCATCAGTACCACTTCCATTTAGAGCCTCACGAATTACCTATATTAATTCAAACAGCTCTTTTTCATAAGAATTTATATGTTGTAGATTATGAATTGTGGGTGGAATAACAATTACCTTCTCATAATACTTTTGATGGTCAGTGATGCATCGAATAGCGACGCGTAAGGCCGATACATAGTCACTAGACGGGTCATCTCTCAGATACTGTCAAAATTTGATGTTACAAACAACATTGATGCAAAATTTTCAAATCATTTTACCAAAATGTCACTTAAACATAGCACTTTAGCAAAAACCACTCAATCATTAATTTTATCAATTGTGTGATTACACTTTTTTGCTCAAATGTTTATGTCAATGTGGCATTTTGTGAAATTTTCCTATAAATCTTGTACTACTTACCTTGGTAATTGATGAGCCTTGTTCATCTTTGTAGTGATTCAAAGTAGCTAGAATTTGAGGTTTGCTCCTCGTTGTTATGATTCTAATAACTTCTTCGTTATCAAAAGCCTTTTCTTTTATGGCATCATGGAGAATATTAGCCTCAGAATTTGCTAACTTTAAATTAATCTCTTCACCATTGTACCTATATGTGCTCACCAACCCAACCAGAAGCTATACAAACAATGGCATATGTGTTCATTAGAACAAATTTATGAAAACACAAAAACTCATAAGTGTACAGTTGGTTGACTGTTCTCACTAAATTAGATCCACGAAATAGTCTCACAAGTAGACGAATATATTACACTCACCTTGCGTAAATCGTCTGTGGTGTGTTGAGCCAAGTCTTCTTCCAAAGAGTGCTTGTAGCGATTTTGGTAAGCCCGCTTGATAGCTAAAAGCTCATCAGGTGAAGAAATACACGCAGCTTCCACAACTACACGATAATCGAGTTTCGGTTTTTTTGTGATAGCGACATTCAATATCACACCATCCCGATCTTCTGGATCCAATATCCATCTATACACAGCTTTCTGTAGTCGTTCAAATTAATACATATTCATTATTGTCATAAACATTGAAAATAATGTATGAAAGATGGGTGGGTAAATATACTTGAAAAGATGATGTTGGTCAATTCTGATATATATATATATATATATAACCAAAATCATATATACCTCAAAATCTCCTTTGAGCTCAGACTCAAGTCGGTGGACAAGATCTTCTTGGTACAGATCCTCGTAGGCTTGTCTGATCAGCTTTCTTTGAATTGCATTTCTCCTTCCCAGTATACTAATTATGCCTTTCTCATCAGTTCCCCATCCTATTTAATCACACACACAAATGTCTATTAAATTTCCCATATTACAAAAAAGATCTATTTAATTTCACAAAAGAAAGTAATAGGTCGACTTTTCTAATTATATTATTTAGGTAAAGTATCTCTAGTATTTGTTTACAAAGAAAAAAAAAATCTACATAGCAAAGGCAACACCTAAAATTTAAAAAACAAAAAAAAGTAAAAAGAACATAATCTTAAAGCAAAAATAATCCAAAATGTATAAAAACACAAATATTAGCAACATATACGAAGTCAGCAAAACAGAGAGGAAAAGATTTTTAGAAGTTGGGGGTTTTAGGTAGCTTAGTTTATAAACTTAAAATCATTACAAATAAATACATAAATTTTTTTTTAAAGAAAGTACTTTTCTCATTTAATTTTTTGTCCAATATATATATATATATATATATATACACACACGTGTTTGTGAAGCCTGTGTATCACTAAAACGCGATTCTTAACTAATAATTAGATATCTCAAAAAAAAAAAAAAAAAAAAAACTAATTGTTGGATGTGATTAAAAGAAAAGGAAGCAAGGCAAATATAAATATAAATTAAATGACCTTGGCAAGCCTTTCTAAGAGCTTCAGCGTCTGCAACAGGAGAAGGGTGCTCGGGGAAAACTATGGTAGACATTATTATACTTCACAAAATGGTACATAATTTTCTTCTAATCTTTTCTCCTATTTATAATCTAATAACTCACTCCATATAATGTTGGAAGTAACGCCTATACATCTATATTTAATTATTTTATGTTTTGGGTATGTCGCATTAAATTTGATTACGTGGTTTGGATGAGGACAGCTTTGGTAAATATTCCTAGATTTAGAGGGTACGTGTTTGGTTAAGCTAAATTTTTAAAACAAAATTATAAATTAATTTTTATATTTTATAAAATATTTTTAGAGTTTATAAAAATGTTTTTATCTTTTTTTTTTTTAAATAAATTGTGGATTTATAAGATATTAGTAATGACAATTGTATAATTCAAATGATAAAATTTTAAAAAAAAATTCAAAAACAAGATGTTATTAGGATCATATTATCTTAATTGAAAAAAAAAACATATAATTTTCTGTCATTTTATTTATATGTAATTGTCTTTTTAGACTTAGTATACATTTTTATTCTAAAAATATTCCAACCCTCCTTGAAATTTAATTGATTCTTTTCAAATTTGAATCTTATATTTTTTGATTGGTTAATAATATATATTAGTAAAAAAAATTATCTTACTCAATTTTTAACAAAACTCTGAAACAACATTTAAATTTGAGATTTTTAATTTTCAATTATGACAGTTTTTGTCATTACAAGGATATGGTTATGTTACCCCACCCGCCATGGTATATATTAATGTGTCCATTGTCGATGTGTCAAACATTTAAAATATCTATTTATTGGACTTTTCATATAATGAGGGGATGAAATCAATACACGTTAGCGATTGGTATATTAAGAATTGGCCACGTGTAAGTTTAATCATTTTCATACAAGGAGATTGATTGGAATATTCTATATATGTACAATGGATGAGCTGTAATTAAATGCTAGTTTGAACCCATGTATATTCCTTAATTTGTAGGATCGAGATCGCATAAACTTTATTTGTTCTTTCTATTTTTAAGAGAATCAGAGTTTGTGATTTTGTGTAATGACTTAGGTGAGCTAATCAGATTACGTTCGAGGTGGACTATATTTTCTATATACTATTTCTTCAAATATAGTTGTTGTTGTTGTAAATAATCAATAATGAACACGTGTATTGATTATAGTTTTTTGATGAACTAGTAATGTAATCACGTGTTGTACGATCTCGTATAATATTTAATAATTCTAAAACTACAGTAATATAATGTAACGATATATTATTTTATCATAAATATATAATTCTTACAGTATTATATTAATAATGTTTTAACTTTAAATTAATTTATGTCATTCTAAATCATTACATTTGATAATATTTGGAATTTGGAATATAAATAATAATATATAAATATATAGAACACACAAATTAAAAGGTCTACACTCGAAAAATTGAAAAATTTCGTTAATTTTTTATTCAAATTGAGGTTGAATCGAATAAAAATAAAATACATTGTTTGGGTTTTCGTATGTTTTGAATGTGGAATGGCTTGACTTATACACATCATGTATTTTGGTTTTAAAAAAATCAAATTCGATTTTGATTGGAAAGTGATTGAAAAAGATTCTAGATTGTAAAGTGAAAAAAACTATAAACTTGAAAGGACAATCGAAAGAAAAAAGATTAAACTAAAAATTAAGAAAATACTCACTCAATTTCAAAATAAGTGTCGTTTGAAGAACATAAAAATTGAATAAATATATCCCTTACTAATCAAGGAGTAGCTCAAGTGGTATCTCACCTTTATTAAAGTGCAAATTGTGTGACGATTAGGGTTGGAACCTGGGTCACGCAAGTTTTATAGTTTCTATTGTCTCCCCTCCTTTCCGCTCCCCAAAATTCATTAAAAAAAAATCAAGGATTTTTTAGAATTAATTTAAAATTAGAAAGAGAATCAAAAGATATCATATTAAATCTCTAGCTAATGAATATTAATAGAATAGTTTAGAAATAAAATTACGTAAAAATCTAAAATGATACTTCATTTCAAATAAAATTTGAACTACAAAATGATAAATCAAGGATTTTAGAATTAATTTAAAATTAGAAAGAGAATTAAATTAATTGCATAAAAGATATCATAATAAATCCCTAAAATTTAGTTAATGTATATTAATAATAATGATTTAAAAATAAAATTATGTAAAAATATAAAATGATACTTAAAATCAATGATAATTATTTTCAAATAAATTTTGAACTATGAAATCAATGATAATTATTTTGGAAAGGTGGAAGGATTATATTTGAAGTTGAGTTTTGAAAAAGTTCTACTGTTAGATGATTTCAAAGTGGGGATATCCTACTATTAAACATACCGGCATTAGCAAAATTCAGGTAAAATCCAGTCAGCAAATCAACAAATTCTTCATTTATATTTGAAAGAAAGAGTGGTGTTTGTGTGCATCAAGTATATGGATCATGATCCATGCAACTGAGCACGTGTGGGTTGGGTTGGATCGGATCTGACCCGGATTTGCGCCCAGATTTTTTTTTTTTTTTTAAATTTATGTCATAATCTTTATGTTTACCGAATATAACCTTTATGTTAACCGAATATAACATTTATGTAAAGATAACATAACCCTTAAGTGAATAACTTAGACTTTTCAGCATAAAAATTAGTGTAATATAGCTGAAACCTTTACGTCATGATAATTTAACTTTTTTGTTATATTAGTATAACCTTTATGTACAAATATCATAACCTTTAAGTAAAATTACTTAGATTTTTTTCAGTATAAATAACATAATTAAAAGTTATGTAACTTTTATGTTATACGAGTATAACATTTATGTTAATTTAGTATAACATTTATGTACATATATCATAACTTTTAAGTAAAATTAATTACACCTTTTTCAGTATAAATAACACAAAAGTTATGCAACATTTATGTTGTATGAGTATAACCTTTATGTTATATTAACATAACCTTTATGCATAGATTTCATAACATTTAAGTAATATTACTTAGACATTTTTTCAGTAGAAATAACACAAAAGGTTATGCGAACAGAACTAAAAGGTTAAGTTCGCTAAACTATAAGATTAAGTTCGCTAAACTAAAAAGTTAGGTTAATATAACTGCGAAATTAAGGTTTGGGTTAGGCTTTGAGCGCGTGTAGACGTGTGAGGTGTGCGCGGAGTGCATGAAATGCACCCCGGATCGGATCGATCTAATTACACTAATTTAGAATCCGTGTATGTAAAAGAAAACTTGGCCATGAAAGCGACCACCGATGTACTCCTGTCCACAAACCTACTTTGATTACCAAACACCACTTCTTTATTATTATTATTATTTTGGCTTTTAAAATTAGCATTTCAATTATCAATGGAAAGTTTAAGAGTTGAATTCCAAACACACCCTTGAAACTATGTAAAATTTCAAGGTGTGCTTATATTATTACATCGGAGTTTTACAAGGGATGTAAATAATGTGAATAAATGATGTCAACTTGAATAAACGACAGTTCTTCACATTTGTTTATTTATTTTGAGAAGGTGTTCGTATTTCTTTATTTAATTATTAAATATGTTTTATAGTTTTTTATAAAAATAAAATTGATCATGTTCATGTAAAAACTAAAAAGAAATGTTACTCAATTGAAAGTATATGAATAATATATTAAATTTAAATACAAATGAATTACATTAGAAGATATTAAAATCAAAAGAAACATAAATGAGTATTGAATAATAATAATATATAATAATAAACAAACAATATATAAACACTAAATGAAGATGTTCGTAAATATTTTGTTGTTCGTTTATGTTCATTAAGACTAAATGAACACTTATCGAGCACTACCCCGATTCCGGAATAGTTCATTTAGACTCTTATTTTTATCGATTTGGATTAATATATATCATAGAAAATAAAAGCTATGAGTTTGGGAATTGGAAAATGGGATTTGAAAATTTAAATTATCAGTTAAAATTTTATAAAAATTAGATTTAGTTTAATATCTTATAATTTTAATTAGAGTAAACTACTTTTTTTGCCCGTTAAGAATATCGATTGGCAGTTTTGCCTTTTTTTTTTTCGGGCTTGCAATTTAGGACATTAAGTTTTAAAATTTAGCAATGTTTGCCCAATTTCAGCCCGAATTACTTATTCGGGCTGAGATTGCACGTGTTTTGCACGTGAGGCCCCTAATCGGGCTCGATTTGATGATGTGGCTCGTGTTTTTCTGACGTGGACTTTTACAATTAATTACGGGGTGCCATGTGTATTTTAAATAGGGTCCACTTATTAAATATTATTAAATTCAAAATTAATTAATTAAATTTAAAAAAAAAAGAAAAAAAACAAAACGTCTTCTTCCCCAATATTCTATTCCGCTCTGCGCCGCTGCTCCACCTTCGAACTCCTCACAGCCTGCCTCTGGCGCTGCCGTACAATCGCGATTTCTCCAGATCCTAACGTAGAGGTAAGAATCCTCTGCATCGCGAATTCTCGAAAGCGATTTAATCCCCCACTCCCCGAGGGTTTCTACGGCAACGCGTTCGCTTTCCCCATCGCCATCGCCACCGCCGGAGACTTATAGGAAAAACCATTGCACTACACGCTGGAGCTTGTGAGGAAGACGAAGGCCGACGTGACGGAGGAGTATATGAAATCGTTGGCGGATCTGATGGTGACCAGTGGCCGGCCACATTTCACGGCAGTAGCAGTGGATAGGATCGTCAGAGTGGTCGGAGAATTGACGAAATGCATCGGATCGGAGGGTTTGTTGACGGGGCAGGTGGTGAACATCTGCTCGGAGGGGAAGGCGGAGGTAGGGCTGGCGGATCTGGAGTTCATTCACCACCACAAGACGGCGGTGGTGCTGGAGGGGACGGTGGTGCTGGGGGCGATATTGGGCGGAGGAAATTATGAGGAAATTGAGAGGCTGAGGAAGTTTGCGAGGTGCATAGGGCTGTTGTTTCAAGTGGTGGTGAATTTGGGAGAATGAAGAAGAACGTTTTGGGAAGAAGAAAGTTTTTTTTTTTTTTTTAATTTGATTAATTAAATTTGAATTTAATAATTTTTAATAAGTAGGTCCCATTTAAAATATACATGGCACTCCGTAATTAATTGCAAAAGTCCACGTCAAAAAAACACGAGCCACATCACCAAATCGAGCCCGATTAGGGGCCTCACGTGCAAAACACGTGCAATCTCAGCCCAAATAGGTAATTCGGGCTGAAATTGGGCAAACATTGCTAAATTTTAAAACTTAATGTCCTAAATTGCAAGCCCGAAAAAGAAAAGGGCAAAACTGCCAATCGATATTCTTAACGGGCAAAAAAAGTAGTTTACTCTTTTAATTATTTTAAAATATTTTAAAATGATGGTCCAAGAATTTCACATGTATGAAAATAACGGTTAATTACAAAAAACAACCATAAATTATAGATCAAAGTGTCAATGTTATTATTGGTGCTTGTGATATTAGTGGTTATGTTGTCGTTATATGTTAGAAAAATGAGGTTGATATTGTAAATTGAAATAATTTAATAATTCGTGATTAATATTGATAATTTTTAAAATTTATATTGCAATTGAAAAATTGCTCAAAGTATAAGGTTTTTTTTTTTAATTAACCACAAAAAATGAATAGGTTATAAAAATAATTATATATATATATATATATATTAATAATACGGTTAAAGATTTGATGTATGTCAAACATAATCTTACTTTTGTGAGGATTTTAATTGATATTTATATATTTCAAGCTTTGAATTGTAATTAGTATTTGTCATTCATGTTCAAATTAGTAGAGAATCTATTTTTCGAGTCCTAAGTTGATATAACTTCTTTTGCATTTGTGGCAATGATTAGTACTTGCAATGTTAAAATCACATAATACAAGTGTTGATTCTGTTATCTAAAATATGTTAAGTGGAATATGCTCCTCATTTAGGATAACAAATATTTCCTTTAAAAAAAAAAAAAGGACTACAAAATAATCATTAGCGATTATGATAAAAATTAGGAGGCATGTTTTAGTAATTAACACATCACTAAGACATCATAATCATTTGCAACTATTAGTTCATAAGCTTGGAAAGATATTTATTATCAAGTTAATAATTTTGATTTCAAATATTACTTGCTTGATGCTGCTAAAACTAAAGCAATGTTTGAATAGAGTCTGCTTACACGTTTATTAAGATAATAATTATTAATTTTATCGTTGAAGTTTTATGATTAATTGTTTTACCGAGTTGAATTGAATTTCTATTGGAAGAGTGTTGAATGTATGCTGCTTTCCGGGCATGCTTGGTATACAACTTTACAACTAAGCAATGAAAAATGAATGCATTAAGAGAATACTAAGCAACTTTCCTACTACAGTTGTTTCAAATCCTAATATTAAGGAATTTGAGATTCCTCGGATTTTCTTAAGAAATGACTTTCATTCCACAACTGTATTAATAATATCTTATTTCCCTCTATTTCTTTATTATCAACCAAACAACACAAATTTGAAAGAGAATATTATTCCATTACTCACTACTATCAATACTTAGACATGCTCAACCGGTTCGGTTTGAATCGGAACCGGCCGGTTCGAACCGACGGTCAATGGTTCCGGAACCGTTGACCCAACCGCCGGTTCAAACCGAAACCGGGAACTGGGGAGAAGCGGTTCGGTTTCGATTCCAAATAATACAAACCGCTGAACCGGCGGTTCCAACCGTCGGTTCACCCTATTATTTATTTATTTTTTTAATTGATTAATATGAGTACCGCGGTATCCAAACCGATACCGCGGTACTGAGAACCTCCTGGAAGTCGATACTGCGGTATCCAAAATGGGTACCGACCCAAAACACAAAAACAATTGAAGCCTATACCGCAGTATCCAGAATGAGTATCGCGGTACTAAGATGCAGAACCAAAAAAAAAATTGAAAAAATCGGAAACCGAACCGGCGGTTCCGATTTAACCGCCAGTTTGGAATCGAAACCGAAACCGTATCCCTACGGTTCGGTTCCGATTTGGGGGTTGGCGGTTCACGGAACCGGCGAACCTTAAATCCTCAAAGTGGATTATTTAAATAATAATATTTTGTGTGTATATTTTAAATTGTAAAAGAGGTAAGGGCATTTAAGTACTTTGAGCATAAAAATAAATGGAGACCAATGAGAAGGCAGAAATAGATCCGGCATTCCTCAGCCACTACTTATGATACGCGACCTCGCACGAGTTTGAATTTCGACCCTCAAAAACACTACCCCTTCACGTGTGAGTGGCCCCCACCCCGGCCACTTGCCCCCCTCTTCCCCTCTCTCTCTCCAACTACTCTCTCTCTCTCAATCTTGCTTGCTTGTTGTTTTTCACTGTCTTCCTGTTGCCAGCCAAGAGAGGGATTCTATCTTTTTACCGTTCACAAACAGTATAAGTTTTGGAATTTTGTTGATTAATGCTCTCATTTTTCTGGTTCACCGGTGTTTTTTTGGAGGAAACTTGAGCGGGAAAGAAGTTGGCGATGTTTGGGCTACATTTGAAGCAATACCTGTTGTCATTAAGTTTGTTTGGATTTGGAGATTCCATTTTTTCTTTGTTTTCTTCTAGCCATGTTTGATTGGAACGACGAGGAGGTATGTGTTTTTCTTTGTGTGTTATTTTTATTAAAAGGAAAATTCATTTTACTTTGTTGGTGAAATCAACGGTCTGTGTTCTTTGAGATCTTCTGTTTTTAGCATTTCTTGGGGGTTTTTGGTGGTGGTATTTTGAAATTGGAAATATGATTTGATATGATTGTAAGTTCGAGAATGAGAATATGCTTGACTGTATATATTTTTTATTGTGGAAGAATATGATAAACTGGAATTATTTGTAGTTGCATGTTTTGATTGACATAATTTCCATGACTTATGTATGAAATAATTTGTGAAGCTGATGGTAGTGTGTCCTATTATGATGATATGATTTGAAAATTAGTATTTATAAATTGATAGTTGTAGAAACCACTTTGAATATGCATAATCAACACGTATTGAATATTTGGAGTTCTCTGGTGATGCTCCATAGAGAGATGAAGGCAAGTACAAGTCCCACTCTAATTCAAACTAATTTACTTAAGTTGGGAAACAACATCCAACTAAAATTGAGTCCCAACTGGTCGAGGGTTGTACACCGAACTCGATTTTTGACAAATTTTTACCAAAACATATTCCACTTGATTTGTATTGAATCTTGTCCTTATATAATTTATTAATCTCATATTATTCCCTCCAAACAGGAGTTGATGTTTGTGACCAATTGGTAAAAGATAGGTGAAGAGAATTCTATTTTCTGAGTTAAGGACATATAATTAAGGAACTTGCATGGCATTTTAAATGTTTTTCTTGCAAATATTTGTAAAACATAATAAATCTAGTATGCGTTTTTTTTTAAAAACTATTGACAGACATAATAACCACATAATTAGTTTAGTTGGACACAAGAATGAGAATCTGTTCTCAAACATAATCAGAAGTGTAGATATTGTTCTTTTGAATTAATAGTAATTGCTTTTTTCTTGGTAAAATTACAAATGGGGAGGAGTGAACAGAGTTTGTAACATTGTTCCACCAGTCTCCTCTGTCTTTCGTTGGTTCTCTTAATAATTGAATTAACATATATTTTTTCTTCTCATGTTATCAACATCTATTCTTCCCTATTCTTCTTTTATGAAGAGCTAACTTTGTGAGGTTTGTTTTGGTATAAATAAATGGAGAGTGAACGGAGTTCGTACTATTGTTCCTCCTATCCCCTCTGTCTTCCATTAGTTCTCTTTGTAACTGAGTTGAGCATTTTTTTTCGCTTCATGGTTTTTAACATTTATTTGTTCCTATTCTACCTTTGTCATATGCTACCTTGGTTAGATTATCTGAATAAGTTATGTACTTGTGTTGATGCCATGGATAATAGTTTCCAATACATACTGAGGAATCAAATTTAAGTTTAGGTTTGGCAAGGTAGGAAGAGAACATTCATAGTAGGAATCCTCCGGAGCCTCTGTGAGTGTTTCGACCAACCAGCTGAGTGGGAGATACTGTAAAGGTAAGAGAGTTTGGAAATTCAGTTCCCAGAGCTTACTAGCATCATCTAGGTAGTATAGGGAGATGTGGTGCAACTTAAAACAGAATGGATGGCAAAGTTAAGATGTGGTACATCATCTAGTGCTGAGCTGTTAAGCTCTTATGAGAGATCAGTGTTCTGATTTGCAGAATTCATTTCAAATCTCTGATTTGAATACACGATGCTGGTAATCCAAACTGAGTGTATGTAATAATGAGATGGTGATCTTAAAATAGGAATTGTACTAGGATGAATGGGAAAAGTCCAATGATTCTAACTGGAATCATGATAGGAAAAAAGATGGTGACGTTATGATAGGCATTGGGCTAGGATGAATGAGAAAGGTCCAATGATTCTAAGTGCGGTTGTGATAGGAAAAAAGTATGATAATTTCCATATAATAGGAAATAAGATGATAAGGTTTACATGCTACTTTTCTGGTCTTTCATGAAATTTAGTTGAAATGAGGAGATGAATTTTAGTAATGTAAGGAAAATCATCGAAGTCTGATCTTTCCCGGAGTAAACACAAGTATTTAAAATGTGTTTCATCCCTTTGCTCACTCTATACCTGAAAATAAGGTAAGTGAGTTTAACATGTATGAAGTTGAAAGAGGAAAGCTGAAGAGAAGAGATATCTGTAGATTCAAGATTGAAACTTTCTATGATATGCCGCATTGCATGACACAAACACATTGAAGATCAATTTTGTTAACTACCCTCATTTACAGCTTGAGCTTGGCTTAAGTGCCAATACTGGTAAAATTTTTGGTATGTGACTCTTCATAACTTTCAATTAGTCATTTCTTTGTATTCTTATGGATATGTTATTGTATCTCAAACAAGTCCTAATAATGACATGATTTTCTTCATTTATTATTTATGGCATGATTTGTTTGGCGCAGCTTTTCGTGATTTTGTTCATTGTTGTGAATTGTGTGATCACAAGTTTGAACAATCCAATGCTGATATATCTTTAATTTTTTTCAAATTCCTTTGTGTGTTTGTGGCAATTTTTTTTTCTTTTTCATGTTGTTTCTTGTAATAGCATAGACTTGAGAAAGTTTATGCAGTTTAAGTTCATGGGTTCTCATGCATCATTAGTGGACTCCTGATACAGTTATCTTGTTGAATTCTGCAAACTTGGCTTCCATCCAAGATATATACTCCTACTTGCCACTAGGTGACTCAAGGGCTTACAGTTTTCCTTCTTTTGTATTTCAGCTAACAAATATCATATGGGGTGAGGCTGGAGAAAATGATGATCACATTGTTCCTTATCCTGATCAAATTGAGGAGAAACCTCCAGTTATATTTGGAGATCCCACTAAGAAAGAAACAAATCAGCAAACTTCAACTATTAGCATTAGTGAACAGAAAAATCCTATCATCAAAGATGAACATGGGGTTGAACTAGATAGCAATGCCAAGTATGATTCTGGTGATCCTGCAACAGCATTTGGTCATTCGTGGTCTGATGGCCCTGATCCATCCTCATCAAATGGTGCAAAAAGTGATCAGAAATCTGAGGGCACCACTCCGTCAAAAAATATAACAAATAGCTCAAAGAATGGCTCCTTAACTGGTGATGCATTATCTTACTTCTCTTACCATTTTATGTCGCTAATGCATGCATGTGTGTGCTAATATTTTTCAATCTTTTACCAGAAGAGACAGCTCAATTTGATAAAAATTCTGAATTACTTAAGAATACACCCGAAGATGGAGAACAAGGTGATTTTGTTGACTATGGCTGGGCAAATATTGGAAGTTTTGACGATCTGGATAGAATATTTAGGTAATTCAAACTCTTTTTATTATCTGTATGTTTTTATTAAGATCTATTTCCTCAACATATATTGTATGGTTCTCCAAGTTTTATTTGTCAGGGATTTGTGATGACAGTTCGGCCTACAATGCCACATGATGTATGACTAAGATAGGTAGAACTTAGCTAGCAGACCAAGATTACTGTATATAATATCAGTTTACATGGCAAAAATACTCATATTTGTTCCATTATTCCCCTGTTCCGTTTTTTTATAGTTGTTGAACTAAAGACACTCATTGTTGACACGTCTGCTTGGTGAAATCACATGCCAACAAGAGATACTGAATCAAATACCATTTTTCTTAGTAAAATTTCTCATACTTGTTCCATTACTCTTCCATCTATCTTTGATAGTAGTTAACCCACAAGACGTTCATTGTTGACATGTCTACTTGGATTATATCAAATGTTAACAATTACTACTACAACTAGTAATATCATATTGTTATTATTATTATTATTATTATTATTATTATTATTATTATTATTATTATATAATAGTAATAATTATTGTTATTTAAGTATTAAATAAAACTTAATACTTATTTAGCTAATCATTTTGACCTTAAATTTGCAGCTGGGAGCCAGGGCTTCACTTTTCCATGTCGAGACAGAAAACATTTTTTTTCTGTTTTCATGGCAATGGAACAGAGTTTATCGACTCGACTTATCATCATTTTTTAAATGTGTTTTATGGGATTGATTTGCGTAATTATTCTTTTAAATGCCAATAAGCTACTCAAGGAAAGTTGAGACTATTTCTTATTAAACAGAACTTCATTAATTGTTGCCTAGTAGAAAATGGACATTTATGGCAGATCTTATCGATGAATTCATTACCACAGAAATTTGAGCTTTTGTTTTGCTTTTTTTTTTTTTTTTTTTTTTTTCCGGTTCTCCATCTTTTTTTATAACCATTGTCATTTTTATTGTTCAATATGTATGTCATAACACTCGCCATCCTATGATTGGATTGTCTATTCAGTCTGTGGCATGATTGACCATTTTACAATGATCAAGGATACATACAATTACATGGTGATGAAAAAATGTTGTGTATTTAGTGTGCTTTATAGAGCTCTGTTAATGTTTAGTGTATCTTAGATTCCAGTGTTTCCCGACTATGTCCATCTGACTTAGTATCCTCACAAGTGCTATTTTGCAGCAACCATGACCCAATATTTGGAGACACAAGTGTTGGATGTGCTGATGAGCTATGGTCACCTTCCAAAGACGCAACAAGCAGCCCTTTACGGCCTATTCCTTTGTCTGAAGATTCTTCTGATTTGCCACTAGGACCTCTAAGGACCTCAATTGATCGATCTGAAATTAAGGCTCAATACATGCTAGATCCTGGCCAGTCCTTCATTTCTGGATTTGAAAAACTGAACGAGATCACATCTCATGCTGCACAGGATGTACAGGCAAGCTTAAATACTATTGAACATTATGGAGGTAAAATAGTGAAAGAAAAGGTACAAATCACTAAAGCCTGTATTATTATTTAGTAATTCTATTTTATTTTCCTTATGAATTCCTCTGTTTGGTGATTTAAGCTTGTATGCTTACTCATAAGTGAATTGTGGATTGAGTTTTTGTTTTTTACCTCGTTTCCAGACTCCTATGATAGGTGGGAAAACCCAAGCATGCCACAAGCAACTTAATGATGGAACTGCTGCGACCCATAATGAATTCCCTGGCAAAGTAATTTTCTCCACCATTTTTTGTTGGAATGAAACTTCTTTAGTCCACCAAGACTTTATTTTATTTATTTAAATGTTTTTGGTGAAGCTAATACTCCCTCCCCCCCCCCCCCCAAAAGGATTTTTCCATACTCTTTACTCTTTGAACATTTTCCTACCATTTGAAAAGGCTTGGTTGGTAGAATTGGCTGTTTGTTGTGTTCTCCACACTGCATTTTTTATCCAAATCTTCTATTGTGCCTCATCCATCACACTGCTCTTTCCATCCTAGAATCTGTAACTAATATGGCTTTACCTAAGTTGATATTTTCAGCTTTAGGATGATCTTAATCTGTAGAAAGTGTAAACAATTATGCTGATAGGAGAAACAAATAACAATTTATTGTTTTGAAGGAGAATAACATCTATATCTTAAAAAATGACCATAAATTGGCTATTTATACTTTATACTTGATTATTTCTGATTTAAATACATGAATCATTTAGTTGAGTTATTGATCCTCAAATAAGCCCATTGTTTCCACATTGAAAATCAGCAATATGATATTTCTGGAAATTTGCATTGTATAATATATATCTTATTCTGCTTGTAGTTTCCTGCCATTATTGCACTCAAAAGTTCTTCAATATTTGGGTACTAGAAATCAGCTACCAATTATATGCTAAACTTCTCTTTTTCAATTTCTCTGGGAGAAAGGAGGAGATGAGAAATTTGTTGACAAAGGCACTGATGTAAATTTGTTGTTCTAAAAAAGACTGACTTTATTCAATGATTTGACTTACATACTTTTAGAGTAAGATCCAAAAGCTGCTGAACAACATACTGTAGTGTTAGAGACCTTATTTTCAGCTTTCCCCTTCTATTCTGTAAACAAGCCTACTGATCAAGAAACACAAGTTACTTATCTTTTAAGTGACTTGTACAGAAGTCTATGATATGCAATAGGATTTCCATCTAATCACAAAGCTCCTTTATAATTTTCTGAGCATTTCCTGAAGAGCAACTACAAGATATTGTCCTGTATAAATTCAGCATGTTAGTTTCTTCTGAATACAGAGCAATACCTTAGATCTTATATGAAAGACAGTCTTTGAACTGTGTGTTAAAACCATTTCATGAAATGATAACAATAGATTTCAACTAATTTGCTAATATGAATTTCCGGATCAGAAACATCGAAATATGAATTTGTATATCATCTCCTTAAAACTAATTCCTAGATTGTCAGAATTTTTTTGAGCATGCTCAATCAGTGCTCTTTCCTTGTTGAGTGCTGAGACAAGCACACACAATTTTAACGTTTCTTTTCCATGTTTTTAAGTTTGAACATCAAACTGTGGCTGTAGTTGTTTTCATGTGTTCAGGCTAATAGGCAAAAGAGGTTATTAAAGGGTCAGAAGCTAGACAAAAAGAGTGAAGTCAGACAACTTCAAGATTTAAGTGGTACCTGGACCTCATCTGGGAGCACATTACAACAAGATAACAGTCAGTATGCACCATCAATGATCAGCCCAGGTTCACCTTTGGTGCTCACTCAGCAAAGCCCGCTTCAGAGGCCCGAGTCTTTTCAACAAAAGCACTATACGTGTGTACCTGTGGGATCTCCTTTGTATGGGAATATGATGAATCAGTATCCTGCAACTTCTGTCTTGCCACAGTTTCATCCTGGGGAAGGAGACCACGAACGAGCGTCCTCTAGCTTTGAAGTTCCTCATGCCAGTACAATTTCTGTAAAGAATTCAGAGGATGCTGCATTGAAACCTCCAGCAATGACACCAAAAGAAAAGATTGAAAAGTTAAGGAGGCGGCAGCAAATGAGAGCAATACTTGCAATTCAGAAACAGCAGCTGCAATTTGGTAATCAGGCATCGGTTTCTGAACATTCTGGTGTTGAAGGAGCAAAAATAGATGTTAATGAAAGTCTTGGCAGTTTTCCTTCCGTTGAACCAAGCTCCCCCATTGAACAGTATGATTCAAATACAATCAGCATGACCTTTGATAATTGCTCAGTGGAGGAATCAGTGCTCTTTCGTCTTCAAGATACCATAACTAAAGTCAGTCCTATATTCTGGTTGAATACTTTGTCATTTTTCCGACAAGTTAAGATAACTTGTTGATGATAATTGATTCTTTTATAGTTGGACATGCGGATAAGACTTTGCATCCGGGACAGTTTGTTTCGACTAGCCCATAGCGCTGTGCAGAGACAATATCCTTATGATTCAAGCTGTACCGGCACAAGCAGCAGAGATGAAGTCCTCAATAACAACGATGTTATTGGCCATGAGAGGTCAGTAACGTATCATAGCACTCATCTGAAAGCATGCCAACTTTTGGTGTAAGTGGGTTTTGTAATACTCCCACATCAATATTAAGCTTACGGAGTTTATCTTGATGATGAAAACATTTTAGATATTGCAAAAAAAAAAAAAACAAGAAAAAAAAGTGTATGGACCACTTTTCTTCTTTCAATGAATTTATGAGGTAAGAATGAAAGTGGATACTTGAAAGTTGAAATTGACAGCGTGTGAGCACATTTGGAAGTAGTGAGTGCTTATCCAGAGATTTTCTTTCAATAAGAGTAATGTTTAATAACTTTCATTAGTGCATCTGATAATTATAAAGTTGGTGAGCCAAAGGGCTTGATACTGCTGTAAGACATCCATTTAGGCTGCTGTTATGGATAATTTTTACACCTATTTATACAAGATTATACAAGAAGCAATCAACAGAAATACATAATGAAACCGTGATCGTGTATCAAATAAAATCTAAGAACTAAGAAATCAAACTAGCAATTCACCACTAATTCTAGAATAAAATCTTCTGGTTATCTAGCTTTGTATATCAAGCTGTCCATACATTGTCTTGACAAATTGATGTCCTTGAGATTATTTGAAGTCATAAAGTCATTTTTATTCTTTATTTTTTGGGCAGCACTTTACTCCTAATGTGAATAAATAAACCTAAGTCATGAGATCAACAAATAATGAAAAGTATAGGTTCTATGAAATTCCTCCAGTTGAAGTTGGAATGAATCAACTACTACTAGAAGGTTAGTTCTATTTTTATATCACTGGACGCTAGAGCATTTATGCCTCGTAAAATGACAAGCTTATAGGTAATGAATGTTTTGCTGTCTGCTGCTGTGTCAAATGATGGATAATGCCAAATGGCTTGTGTTTGTAGGTAGCATAGTACTGAACAACGTATGATCTGATGAAATTATTTTCATTTCAAAGGCCAATGTAATCCATATATGATATACTCACCCTCATGGAAAGTTATTTTGAATTAGCCAATATCTTCTGTTCCTGACACTATATGAACTTACCATCCTCACTATTTGACCTGAAACTGCATATTTTCCACTTTCAGTTACTTTTTGTTGGTTTTTCCAAGTTAGCTATCCCCTATATAGTTTGTTAACATACAACTAACGGGCAGGCAATGATGTTTGACATATGAGTAAATTTAGTTGGTTGCTTTAAGAACTTCGTTCTCTTATTCCTTCATTTCTATCGCAGGTTTGTTGGAATGCCTGATATAGAGACAGACACCAATCCAATAGATCGGGCGGTGGCACATTTGCTCTTTCATAGGCCTCTAGAGTTATCTGGAAAACCTGCTGAGGCTCCTGAGTCACCATTATCTGCCAACCTCTCGTATGAAATGAAACCAACCTCGTTGAAAAGCCTAACCAAGGAGTACTTTCCAGAGAGATTTGAGAACACTCAGATCACAACTCCACAGGGATCGAAATGCACAGGCTTAGGCGATCAGTCCAAAAACTGCACCTCTTTCCTCACTTCTGAGAATGCGTCAAATTTTGAAAATACAGATGGGGTACAGACGAAGGATGAGACCTCCAAATGAAGATAAACCCTCTCCAACTATTCGTCTGGGTAAATTCCTTTCTTTATCTATTCCATCACTTTTAATATGAAAAACATATCATTTTTGTATCGGTTACTCTAGTAATAAGAAGCTTACTTTTCTTTGTCAGCCTTGGATCATGTAGTAAGCACGAGGATATCTATTTCTTGTCTGGAAGTTTTTCCGTCTGTGCTTTCATGTTCGTTCATCAAGAAACTTGTATCTATAAAACGTGGCTTGAATATCTTTTGTTGTGTGCTTGTCTTTAGTTTGTGTGTCGTCAGGAAAGCTTTGATATGGTGAAACTACTAAATTATCAACCATATTGTTTATGTTATTTGCAACTTCTATGATGTGGAGTGTGAATATCTATCTGTCTCTGGACTCTGCTAAACCTTAATAGACATCCTTCATTTCCACATGGTGTGTGGAGCATTTATCTTTGTTATTTCTTGTGCTATTCCAAACTTCTGGTTATCATCCCTGCTTTTCTGGTACGACAGTTTTTTGATATCCTAAGATGCATCCTTTTATGTTCATTTCTAGATTGAAAATTAATTTAATTGGACTGGATCTGTTTTTAGTGCTGATGTTGATGTTAATATGCGTCTTTTTATTTCTTTCGAAATGAAATCGTTTTGTGATTCATTGCATTAGTCTATATGTAAGTTGATGGGGTTGTTGATAAGCATTTGACGTGCGATATGGGTAAAATGCATATTTTGCCCCATTGTGTTTGAGATTTCTGTTGTATACTTTAATTCCTTGCCTTGTGTGTGTGTGTGTGTGTTTTTTTTTTTTTAAACTTGACCTGTTTCTTAAAGCAGCGATAGGAAGCATAAAGTAAAAATGAAATTTGGAAAAGGTAAATATGCAAAGGGGGAAACTAACAAAAATGTAATCTTTTCAAACTTTCTGCTATTTAACCATTGGGTCTTCCTTGAACTTCTTTGAGTTTTTTTTCATTTTTTATTTCAAACATGAGGATCATCATTAAAGCCTCTTTTAATTTCTTAGCCCTTACTCTTGTAATCTTTTCTTACGCGATCAAATGATCTCTCTTGTTTGCATGGTTTTGCATGGATGAATCTCCACAGGGTCGGTCCTCACATTTTGGGGGCCATGACGAAAAAGAGAAAATGGGTCCTATAGAGAAAAATTAAATAGTCTTGCGCAAACGATAAATATAACTTAAAAACTGAAAATATGAAGAATAAAAACTTCTTTCATTCAAAAAATTGTGCACATAGATCAAGTTTTAACTTCCGAATAAATATCAACTTTCAACAACTCGATTGAAAGTTTTAAACTTTTTTGTCCTTTCTAAACTTCCGAACAAATATCAACTTTCAACAACTCGATTGACACAAAGTTAGACTTGAAATCCTCCACTTCTTTTCTACTGTTCATATTCTTTTCTACTGTTCATATTCGTATCATAATTATAGAATGATGATCTGGTTTATAAAAAAATTGGGAATTGTAATTGGGAGATGTAATCATAGAAGAATTTGAAAATGTAATCACAATTAATTTGCAATTTATTGTATCCATCACTTAATAACATGTAGTAGTGCTCTTTAAATATATTGCAGCTTTTACCGCTAGAAGCTAACCTAGGCATTTTAATTTGGAAAAATGTTAATCAATCAAACTATCTATTAATTCGATTGCACATGTACATGGTCGAAATTTTGATAATTTATAACATAAATATTTGATTTTGACATTTTAGTTATTTAATTATAAATGGGCTTATTTTAATTTCAAAATATATAAAATTGGATCATAAATAATTTATTATCAATTATATATTATATTGGACAAAATACAAAAATGTTTTAACTATCTTATACTATTATATATATATAAATTTGGGGCACCTTGAATAATGGGACCCTAGGCAGTTGACCTTCTCGCCTAACTCAGACCGACCCTAAATCTTCATCATATATATATATATATATATATATATATATATAAAAGAATTAAACAAAATTATATACACGCATATTTGTGGTCCATCAACCCTATCTACTAAATTCAAGTTGAAATTCAACTAGGTACAATTTTTATTTTATAAAAAATCGAGATGATCTTACAGATTAAAAATATGAGTTTTACTATCCATAAATTAAGTATATTTTCATAAATTCATGTATGTTTTGATTATGAATTGGCTTGTCTTATATAATTAAATTCTCGAAAAAAATTTCATAAGTCCCACTTTTTAATTTTTTATTTTTAGTATTTGGTTTCGAGGTTTCATTTATCAAACTGTTGTTTGAATAAAGACTTAAAATAAAATGTTCAGATAGGGCACCATCATCTCTCCCTTTAAGGTTCATCATGCTCGTCGTCTCCTGTCAACGTGAATTACAGAATAAGGGGTGAGTGCGTGGAATACACTCGTGGAGATAAACTTGTTATAAATGAAGTTCATTAATTCGTTAACCGATAAATCAAGCAGTCATAAATCAAAACAACAGTTAAATACGTTACTTATATTGCACAACACGTAAATCGGCTCCTTAACATACCAACGGAAAAATAGGTACCTTTACGGACGATCCAGTCCTCAAATAATATCGGTACCTTTAAGGACGACCCAGTCCATTAAAAATATCGGTACATTTAAGCACGTACCTTTAAGGACGACCCAGTCCATTAACAATATATTAAAATAATGCAACAAGTTCGTATGATCACAGTAATTAAACACAACATATAGATCATAAGGCATTTCATCAAAAGTTCACAAATTCATCATGCGTTCATATAACATAGCAAATATGATTCATTCCATCATGCTTAAATTCATATTCGAGCATCATACATCATCATTTCTACTCATTTTGATATAACACAAATATAAGGTTTAGAGTTTACCCCCACTTACAACATATAATCACATCATTTATCTCAAAGCATATAAGTTCACAATTCATAGCGTTAATTTATCATCATTGTGCGTTAGATATAGAAGCATAAAGTTATTAGGGATTAGAAGTTACCCCCACGTGAGTAGCGAGTATCAAATAACGAGTATCTCAAAGCTCAATACAACTGATAGCCTACACAAGTTACGGTGTTTCTTAGATCCTTAATAAGTATAATTAAAGCTATAAATGATTCCGGAGAAAGAACGATCGTTAAAGACGCGACGAATCGAGAGATCTAAAGATTGAGGTTGAAGAAACTAGAGTGGATGTTCAGTCCAATAGGCTGATATGAAAGAGGGTAAGATTTGGATCGCAACGGAAAAAGAATGAGCTCAATTGGAGTTAAAACGAGCTCGAACGGAGCCTTTTAAATTTGAGGGGTATTTTGGTAATTTTGGAAAAAGGGTTGACTTTGATCGGGACCCCCGACTCCCGACGACTCGACGAAAACATTCAAAACGGCCGACGTATGAAAACGCTCACCGGCGCGCACACGGCGCGCACGACAGCTCCTGGCGCGCGCCCAGCACCCCTCGCCGCGTAAACCAGCATGCACACCGCGTGCGTCTCTTGCACGCTCGTGCGCCATCGTCCAGTAGCGCGCACGGCCACGGCGACCCCAGCTTCGGCCGCTACCACCTCCGGCCACCACTGGCTCCGGCGGCCGTGAACAGTACTTCCGGCAGCCCCAACAACAACACACACACACACCCACAAACACACACCTCACCACCTTCTTTTTCACCACCATCACGACTCCGACGCCACAACCCACGGCGGCGCCACCACCTCCGGCCGACAGCCCAACACCTCAGGAAGGTCGGCCACCACTTCAACGAAGGAGGAGAGAGAGAGAGAACAGAGGAGAGAGAAAGAGTGGAAAAACAAGGGTTAGAGTTTTCCCGAAGAACGACACATCGGAATTGAAATCCAAAACATATCCTAGACTCGTCTCGACGAGACTTACGTTCTGTGCGAAAACCAGCCAAAACCGGGAAAATCAAATTTTTCCGGCGACGGCGCCAGCGCCGGCCGACCGGAAAACTCAGAAAGACAAAGGAGAGAGAAATAAGAGAGAGAAGAGAGAGACTTATGATTTTTCCCGGTTTGCCTCGTGTGGAGAAACAGTGATTTTTTATTTGAAAACTCTCCTATTTATAGATTTTTTTAAAATCACTATTCATCCAAAAAATCTAAGTCACTATTCATCGAAAATATCTCGGGTTTACTATTCACCGAAAATATCTTTCGTTTCTCCGAAACTTCGTATTTCGCCATTTGAGCTACGGGTCTCCGATTGACCTCTAGTTCGTTTCTATCTTTTCGTTTTTCCATTACGTATCTAATAGTATACAGATGTTCTATGTTCCATGTCTAGAAAATATTTCCATCTAAATCATGCATTAAACACGTATTTGAAACGTACGTAATTAAATCAAACAGTCAAGATTAGTGCACATAATAATTCAATTAAGAGTTTAATATTTAATTATTCAATTATGCTTCGTTTTAGGTACGGGGCGCTACAAAAATATTTAAAAAATTAAAAAGTATTTAAGCAGACCAACTTACTAACCCACGAGCCAACCCACAAAACATAAAATAAAAATTGTTAGATTGAGTGAATAAGTAGGCCAAACCCCCTTAGGCCCATTTTATCACAGGCCTATAATTACTCAACCCACCCTCCGTTTTGGCATTGCAGGGTGGGCCGACCCAATGGGCCTAGTCCATTTTGACAGCTCTAATTGTTGGTACGTTTCTCTATCCCTTCCAATGGTAGTGTGGATTGACTCAATCATCATTTTGTTGGTATCTGTTTTGACCTCCATAAGATATTTGAAGGAGTGAGTAATGATAAATATTTTAATTAGTCGAATCAAACTGTGAACTCATGCACGTATGAACATATAATTCTTGAGACATATTACTTTGATTGGTAGCACTATTTTGAAAGAACTAATACCATTACACATTTTCATTAAATTTTAGATCAAATTTAGTTTTGATCTAATAAATTTAAATTCGGAAAAATCTCAATTCTTAGAAAAAAATATTGATATTTTACGATAGATATGTGATATATCCGTAATATTTCTAATTATTTTTTCAATTTTATACTGAAACCAATTGATATTGATATCGATATTTTGCAATATATCCACAATATATTCAAGATATTTTGGAAAAAAAATTACCCTCATATCCATATTTCACCCTCTGAAAAATGGATATATCACGGATATATCTCACAAATATCGAAGCATTTTGATATATCTGTGATATATCCGGAATATTCTGGAAATTTTTTTTACCCCTATATCCATATCGCACCCCCGAGAAACAGAGATATCACGGATATATCGCACAAATATTATGATATTTTCATCCTTGCCATACATGAAATTTTGAAATGTGTCTGATGGATGTAGTGAGTGCATATTTATACCATAATCTAGAAAATAATATCTACATGAAAATCCCTGAAGGATTTAGCATGTCTGAAACATGTAAGTCAAATCCAAGAGAAGTTTATTCTATCAAGTTGCAAAGGTATTTGTATGGATTTAAACAATCCGGGCATATATGGTATAATCGTTTCACTGAATGTTTAGTTTAAAAGGCTATACCAATGACCCAATACCTCCATGCATTTTTATAAAGAAAAATGGGTCAAACTTTGTGATGATAGTAGTGTATGTTGATGATCTCAATTTAATAGGAACTCCTGAAGAGATCCAAGAAGCGGTTATTTTCGAAAGACCAAATTATGCATTGGTTTACAAATTGAACATCTAGAA
This sequence comes from Scutellaria galericulata, assembly GCA_946896805.1. NCBI lineage: Eukaryota > Viridiplantae > Streptophyta > Magnoliopsida > Lamiales > Lamiaceae > Scutellaria > Scutellaria galericulata. Next base: position 7,112,335 of record OX335798.1, on the reverse strand, counting down.
AGTGGATTTTTTGTTCACTAAAGAGCTTAATCCCAGAAGGTATCACATCGATTTTACATGGAAAATACACATCCATTAAGTACTCTAATGGTCGTCCAGTCACTTGATCCTAATAAGGATCCTTTTAGATCGAGAGAAAAAGGTAAAGAGATACTTAGTCCTGAAGTACCATATCTCAGTGCAATTGGTACACTAATGTATCTTGCCAAATGTACAAGACCTATTGCAATCAATTTATTGAAAAAATTTAGTTTATCTTCCACATGATGACATTGGAATAGTATTAAGCATATTTTTCGCTATCTCCAAGAAACAATTGATCTTGGTCTATTTTATTCAAATATGTCTCCACCTGAATTACTTGGTTATGCTGATGCTGGGTATTTATCTTGTTGGAAATAAGACACTCAACAATGGACAATGACCTATCGAATTGAAACAAAACAAACAAGTAGGAAAATAAGAAATAACTTGACTTATAAAAGTCCTACACTATTACAATGATACTACAATGACAAGTCGAGTCGAGTAAAGCCCTATTTCCTTAAGACGAGATACGCCTAGGGTAGTGAACACTGGATCGTGTAAATCGTCTCGCAAAGATAAAACGACTTTGTCTCTTGAAGTAGCAGCACTGCAAACCTCGAGAGCTCCGACAAATTTTAGGTGTTTGAGAATTGAGCCGAAATGTACGTATGAGAAAGCTATGCAAATTCTTACTTAGGTGTATCAAAATGATGTATGATGACCCCTATATATAGGTCTCCTACATGGAGGTTACACTTGAAATTTACTGTCCAAAACGGGTCTTTTAATGTAAGTTAATGGTCTGTTCCAAAATTTAAAACGGTAAAAAAATGCTCATGGTGTTGTATACAGCAGCACAGTGTTGCATCCTCGGTCTCCGTGCTGCTGTATTCTCGTCCTTATTGTATGTAGCACTCATCCCTGAATAACTGCATTCTTGACCCGACGCTGCAGCACCTGTCCCCGACGTGTTGCATTCTGGACTTGGTGCTGCAATGCAGCAACCTGTACCCGGCACTGGAATGCAGCAACCCATCCATGGTGTAATAATGCATCAACCCATCCCGGTGCTGCAACCACGACCCAAAAGATAAAGTGGGTCGGGTTAAACCCGATCCTCGTCTGCCCAACGTCCAATTACTAAGGACCGAGGTTGGGTCGGGTCCGGGATCGGGTTGGGTAGTGTCGTGCCGTGTCGAGCCGCACGCGCATGTGTTGAACAAGCATACTACTCCAAGAGTATATTAATTACTAAGTCTTTTTTCATGATTTAACTTATACTTGCATTTTCAAGGTCCATCTTCCTATGTGGGATAATTAAACTCTCTTTCCACACTCAAAGACCTTTTCATTACCATTTCAAGTGGCCAACTTTGATATTTAATTTCTCACTCACCAAAAATTGATTTTGAGCGATTTAAAATGCCTCGATTATCTACTCCAAACATGATTAATCTTTTGGCATCAAATTGTTAAAAGGATTAAATTTTAGCCACTTAATTATTGGTCAAAGTGGTGTCACCCACAAGGAAGAGCTACAACACTCTACGAAGAAAATAGGAAGTAGCCAACGAATCTATTACACAAAAATAAGTGCTACGTCCATCCATGCAGTGCGAAGTAGAGCATGCAACTCAAACGGGAAGAAATCTATCTTGCAACCTGATTAGCTAACTGTTGCATAAAAAGTCAAAGAGTGTGGGCGCATTAAATACACATGTCAGGAATATTTCAAAAGCATTTCATGTGCACACAAAGAAGATCTTGGAGAACAGAAGCTTCGACTCAGAACGGGAAAGTGTTCACCTTCAACGGATACATTTCCAATGGATATATTTCTCAAGATCTATAAATTGAAGGTGTGGTTGAACTAACAAAGATGTTGAACAGTGTTGAGAGGAAAATCAGAAATACTCCAGAGCCCTTCAAAGCTCATGCCTATTCAAGCCACATAACCTTCAAGGAGCAACATACAACAATTATAGGACTTCATAAATTAAGATTGCTCCACACCAGTTGAAGAACCTTTTATTTTCTTTTAACCATTTGTGCTGTGTGCGCTAGATTGTGTTTGGTGTACTTAGTTGATAGGATTAGATCCTTGCTAAGTTTCTATATGTGGGAGTTTGTCCCTTGTGTGGGAGTCTAGGAATCAGAGGATTCTAGTAGACGTCTTTGTTGAGGAAGTAGTTTGTAAGGCTCGGTCTGTAATTCGATCTCTCCTAACAAAGTTCCTCCTATGTGAAGTAGAGTGGACGTAGAAGGATTGCACCACCTTCGAACCACTATAAGCCATAAATGTTTATTTGCTTTAACTGCATGCATAGTTCTGTTTATCGCATATCTATCTTGTTGCATCTGTCATAAGCATACTGGTCAAAATAACTTTGCTAAAATCATATTGCGAAAAGAAAACGTGTTTGCAAAACAGGAAACTCTATCTTAGTTTAATCCGCTGCGCACTGTGATTCGAGACAGGAACCTGATCAGCATCGTGCCAGGTTACTGACTCAAGTCGGGTTGCTGTTTCTCTTTGGAATCAGGAACCTGTTTGTAAAAAGAGTTTTGAAAAGATTTTGTGAAAATCGATAGAAGTTCATTCACCCCCCATTTGAACCTCTGACCACCACTTGGGACCCAACAAGTGGTATCAGAGCAAGTTGGGTTAACAACCAACTTTTCTGGCTACCTACCCAGATCCAACTGTTTTGCATGTGGTTAAACCGTTTTTCTTTTCTTGAGAACAAAATTATAATTTTAGCACAAGCATTCATCTCTTGTAATAGAAACATCTCATATTAATCCAAATATATGTTTTTGCAAGGAAAATGATGAATTCATTTTTTTTCAAACAGATGTCTAGGAATCCCCAGCCTAGATCAACTACTGGATGATAACAACCAATAAGTGGTTGAGAAGAACGCATAAGCTGAGGGGGAATATCATCTTTTGAAGGAGTCAAAAAAAATATACTCAAAACTTAAGCAAGACAGCAAACTGTCTCAAACCATCAAACAACAAAGAAAACAAAGAAGACTGCTGAAGTAACTGAGAGCTACACATTTTATAGTAGCTCAAGTTACTAAGGAAGCAAAAACAAGGATTGTTGAGATAATTCACAGTTCTACCTTTTATAGTAGCTATAATCACTATCTCAGTAACTTGTAAAAATGGCTGCTGAAAGATCGAAAAGAAGAAGTGTTAGTGTTTGAACAGGTTGCTGTAGCTATCACAGCAGATCAGTCGTCCAAGAAGTGTAGCAAACACTTGCAAGGACAAGCTTCTTCAAAAAGGATTCTAAAAAACGCATACTGGCTAACTCAAATGAGTCATTCAGGATTCATACAGTCCAACAACTTGGATCTATGAGTGAGAAGTATAAGTTCCTTAAGTAAAAGGGAACTTATACAGATTTTAAAATTGTTAATCATATTGCCCATATATTTAAGTGCTCTGAAACAGGTTGCAATATTCTCGATAAAACAGATCTCTTAACAATGTTTGATTTCAGAACACAAAAATGAAAGCAACCTGATGACGGGAGATAGGTCATCAAAATATATCATGCATGATCACAGGAGCAAATACTACACGGATTCTCAGAATACTGACTGGATACAGATAGTGTCAGAAACCTAGAAGATCATCTCAAAGAAGGATATTGGATGAAAAAGGATCCAACAAATAGTATCAACGAGTAGTATCAGAAAAATGATTCAACAAATGGGAGATGAAAGAGAGAGATCAATCGAAGACCTTAGGCAAGGATGTTGTTGAGACAGCTACTGCGGAGGATATAGAAGGGATGCTCTGTCACGAAAAGGAAAACTTGACAAGTATCAGCATGCTCGCAAAATGAGAAGTTATGGGTACCTACGACCTTGGAAAGTGTAAGAAATCTAATAGGCTGCTACCCATCAAATCAACAACAAGGCAAGATCTACCTTTTCAGAGGGCAAAAAGACGGTTATGAAAATCTATCCAAGAGAAACCATCAAATGGTTTCATCAAATTACAAAAAGGCCCCTCCACCTTTTTAGAATCAACCGTTGGATCGTGCGTTTCATTTTACAACCATCGATCCAAAGGAACCATTCATATTCTCCAGCCTATAAATACCCACCCTTTCACCATTCTTCAAAGCATTCACTACATTACTAAAATCCTCATCAAAAGCAACAAATTCCCATGTGAATTGTTTTGATTATAAAAAAGAAGGAGATGGAGATCTAGGAAGGCGGAGAAGGAGATGGAGATGAAGATGATGATGAAGACAAATCTCTGCTAATCTAGAAGCAGAGAAGGTCTTCAGAAAAATGGAGTGTAGAGGCTCTGCTTGACAAGAAACAGAGAATGTCTTTAGAAGAGAAGACGGGCCTCTACAGAATGGACACTATCAGAAAGGAGCAGACATCCATCCTCCATTCAACATTGACACAGGGCCAACTTCATCTCAATAGGAGAGATAAGGTACTGAGGATCATGAGAGAGCTTCCATTCTCACAATACGAGATGGAAGTTACTATTTCATGAGGTCCCTCTTCGGACTTTGACAGCATCTGCTGCCATTCATAGAGCCAAAACCCAAACAAGCTAAAGAGTGGAGGCTACCTGTCTGAGGAAACTGTGTCAAGCAACTTCGAAGCTGGGTTCTGGGCAAAGTAAAAGATAAAATTACAAGCCAGACCAACAGTCAACGATCCAGAGTGATAACAGTGTCCTGGAGAATTGATGAAGCTGCACATGTACCTGACGATCCACCGATCAGGTACATGGCCTCCAAACACTTCTCTCTCTTCGAGGCCTTATTCCATTGGGTAGGAATAAGGAGGAACCTCGAGGGAAACAAGAAGTGTTAAGCAGGAGGAACCTGATAGGTCATTCTTGGCGTTGTAACTCCACCCTTGAGCAGCAAGCTTGAAGATGATGATAAAAATGGGGAAAAGAGTTCTAAGTCAAGAGTCACTGCTGAAGCCTTATTGTAAGGGAGAAGTAGTTAATAATGGCGATCAGGAGTCACCTACCATATGGAGCAACAATCTGACCAACAAGCCGATCATCCAAGAAAATTTGAAGGATGCAGCAAGCTGATGAAAACATGCTGAAATAGGCATGCAGAGATCAGATATAGTAGAGTGGGAGAAGAAGATCTCCCTGGTGGAAAAGTGTGGAAACAACAAACTGATAAAAAAGTGAAGCTAGAAGAAGTAGAGTAACTTACTTACTTTTGTAATAAAAGAGAACAGGTTGCATAATAAGAAAGCATAGTTAGCTGAAGTAAGTTTCCATGTATTACATGATCAGAAAAATAGATAAGATTATGTAATGGTTTTCCAAATTATAAGGAAAACCAACCTTAGAAGAAACAGGAAGTTATCTTCTAAGAAGCAGCAAGCTGGAGAAGCCAGCAAGTCAAAATGACTAAAAGGCTTCCGGAACAGGAAGTTGTGCTGAACAACAAGCATGGAAGAAACATCAAGATACTGTAGCAGAAAAGATGGATTGAAAAGAAACAGGATGCTGAAACAGAATCCTGGCAGCAAACAGAAAGCTGAATAGAACTACATCCTAAAAGAAGCAAGCAAGGAAGAACTACAGCATTCTACGAAGAAAATAGGAAGTAGCCAACAGATCTATTACAAAAAAATAAGTGCTACGTCCATCCATGCAGTGCGAAGAAGAGCATGCAACTCAGATAGGAAGAAAGCTATCTTGCAACCTGATTAGCTAATTGTTGCATAAAAAGTCAAAGAGTGTGGGCGAATTAAATGCACATGTCAGGAATATTTTAGAAGCATTTCATGCGCACACAAAGAAGATCTTGGAGAACAGAAGCTTCGACTCAGAACGGGAAAGTGTTCACCTTCAACGGATACATTTCCAATGGATATATTTCTCAAGATCTATAAATTGAAGGTGTGGTTGAACTAACAAAGATGTTGAACAGTGTTGAGAGGAAAATCAGAAATACTCAAGAGCCCCTCAAAGCTCATGCCTATTCAAGCCACACAACCTTCAAGGAGCAACATACAACAGTTATAGGGCTTTATAGATTAAGATTGCTCCACACCAGTTGAAGAACCTTTTATTTTCTTTTAACCATTTGTGTTGTGTGTGCTAGATTGTGTTTGGTGTACTTAGTTGATAGGATTAGATCCTTGCTAAGTTTCCATATGTGGGAGTTTGTTCCTTGTGTGGGAGTCTAGGAATCAGAGGATTCTAGTAGACGTCTTTGTTGAGGAAGTAGTTTGTAAGGCTCAGCCTGTAATTAGATCTGTCCTAACAAAGTTCCTCCTGTGTGGAGTAGAGTGGACGTAAAAGGATTATACCACCTTCGAACCACTATAAGCCATAAGTGTTTATTTGCTTTAACTACATGCATAGTTCTGTTTATCGCATATCTATCTTGTTACATATATCATAAGCATATTGGTCAAAACAACTTTGCTAAATTCATATTGCGAAAATAAAACGTATTTGTAAAACAGGAAACTCTATCTTAGTTTAATCCACTGCGTACTGTGATTCGAGATAGGAACCTGATCAGCATCATGCCAGGTTACTGACTCGAGTCGGGTTGCTGTTTCTCTTTGGAATCAGGAACCTGTTTGTAAAAAGAGTTTTGAAAAGATTTTGTGAAAATCGATAGAGGTTCAGTCACCCCCCTTTGAACCTCTAACCACCACTTGGGACCCAACAATTAGATATACCTTTTAGTTATGTTAGTTGTACATTTATATATTATATAAAGGTATGACAATGTTGATATAAAGGTATAAGTAATATCACATAAAGGTAAACATGTACAAATTGTGGTGAAATTAGAGTTTTTTCAGAGTTAAAAGTATTAAATAAAGGTATGAAATCTGGATATAAGGGTATGAATAATATAATATAAATGTATGACTAACATAACATAGAGGTCAGGACAAAAAAAAAACAAAAAGGAAAAATGCGCGGGTCCGGGTCAACCCGCACCCGGACCCGAGCCGAGTGCATGTATGCATCAGGTGCACAGGAGTGCTACTATTTCAAATCATGCTGAAATTTTAGCTATTCATAAGACTAGTTGAGAATGTGATTGACTAAAATCAACGACCCATCATATTCAAAGGAATTGTGGGTTATCACATGACAATGAAAATCCTCCAAAAGTATTATATGAAAACAATACGGCTTGTATAACACGATTAAAAAAAATATATATTAAAGGAGATAGGACCAACCATATTTCACTAAAATTCTTCTTTACTCATGAGTTACAAAAGAATTGTGAAATCGATGTGCAACAAATTCGATTAAGTGAAAATTTGGCAAACTTATTTACCAAGGCATTACCAACTGCAACATTTGAGAATTGGTGAAACATATTGGAATACGTTGGTTAAAGTATCTCAAGTGATGTTTGAATCAAGGGGAGAATCAATACATAAAGTAATATCTTTTCTCTTATCTAGGTTTTTTCTCACTATGTTTTTCTCGAGCAAGATTTTTAATGAGACATATTCATTATGTAATGACAGACATCCAAGGGAGAGTTATGAAATAATCATATGAAAATGTGGTTGTCCTTTGGCTCTTCATCTTCCATGAGTTACATTCCCCCATTAAATTCTCTATTGCATCCTCCCATTATGATTTCATTATTACACATGTATTTTTGACCTATAAATCGGTGTTTTGCCACTTTATTCGTAATACAAGAAAGAGCTTGAGTATACATGAGTGAGTAAATAATCTTTCTCTACATCTTGTCTTCTTTATATTCTGTTTTTATCTTTACTATATATTTAGTTTCACAACAATATATGGATTTACATTTATTATTTATTTTTTACTTTTTACCACGCCTCAAACGTGTTTTTCTGATACATTGTTACTAAAAATTCTTCTATTATATTAACTAATTCATGTCAAGATTCTTTGATAGACACAATTCGCACAATTCATTTCGAATATTTAGAGAGAAAAAGAAACCTCTGGCAACTATATATAAACATTTTTCTCTAATATTTGATGGTAGATTTCCTCAAAGGATTTCTTTAATATCATAGCGAAGTTTTCGTTTCGTAATTCTTATTTGAATCTGTGAATTTATGATCTGATAAAGAAAGGGAATAAATGCCGAACATTAGAGCCTGCGTGCTTTCAAACCTATGCTTTTGAAGAAAATGTCCAATCATGGTGATTCTGTCTGTATTCATGATATTGATTCTGATTCTTTCATATTCAAGAGACTGTATCACCTGTAGTTATCTTTTCGTATGTTAGTTTACATAATTTTATACACTAAGGTTTTTCAGTTTACAAGTGAAGTTTATCTTCTTTTGGATGACGAGGTTTATCAGTTTATAATGCTGATGTATAATTTAATTATGATAAAATAATCCATTATAAGACAGAAATAAAGAGAAACTTGAATTCCGCTTTGACAAAGTATTCTTGTATTGGTTTATAGTACACCAAATAATGTTAAGTTATAATGATATATTACAGAAAAGTAAATGTATTACAGAAGCAAAATATTTCAGGAAATGTGGGAACAATATAGACTACACTAAACTGCAGAAAATATTTCCAGAAATGTTGGAACACTGCAGACAACACAACAACTGCAGAAACTTCTTCGAGTAGTCTTCTGCTTCCTCTTGCTCCCTCTTTACAACAGCTTTTAGCCACAAATAGACCTTCAACACACAAGAACAACACACGAACTGGGAAAAAGTTGAGTCAAGGTTAGACCTTTTCACTCAAAGACAAACAAGTCCTGGCTAGTGCTTACAGAATGGCGTGACATCCCCAAAGGTAAAACAAATTTTCTTCAAGTTAGTAGCACTATAAAACTGTTGAGTGTATGTTCTTGAATAGAAGAAGGACTAAAGTGTATGTTCTATATGGAAAACGAATGCACTTGCACTTTGATTTTGCAAATATGCTATAAACTTTTATACAATAAAAATGAGAGAAAAAAGGTGCTCTCAAGTGCTTTCAAATGTGTATGAATGTGTATTTTTTTATGCATAATGAATGTCTTAGTTATACTTTATTCCATACCCTTGGAGATCATGGGAGGGGCATAACTACCTTACTAAGAGAGAGGTCAATCCACCTCTCCATCATTTGAAACCACCACTGCCCACTACTCCATTCTAGGCTCAAGGAGTCAAGGCTTCTACCATGGATGACCATGGGCCTCATAGAAATGGGCCACAAATCTGATGGGCCATGCGCTACTGGACTAGGCCGAGGTGTTAGCAGCAATGTTGCAACATCTCAGACAACATTCGATATGGGCCAACCTAATAGGCCGAGCCTATTTTGGTGCTCGAAAATATATCATTTGTTGGGCGTGTTTTTGGAAGCAATCAAACGCGTTTTTCTGATACATTGTTGCTAAAAATTCTTCTATTATATTCACTAATTCATGTCAAGATTCTTTGATAGGTATAATTCGTGCAATTCATTTTGAATATTTAGAGAGAGAAAGAATCCTCTGGCAACTATATATAACTGTTTTTCTATAATATTTGATGGCAAATTTCCTCAAAGGATTTCTCTAATATCATTTTGTTTTGTAATTCTTGTTTGAATCTATGATTTGCTAAAGAAAGTGTATAAATACTGAACATTAGAGTTTGTGCATTTTTCAGATCTCTACTTTAGAAGGAAATTTCCGATCATGGTGATTTCATCTGCATTCGCGACATTGTTTCCAAATATTTCATATTCAATGTACTACATCACTTGTAGTTATCTTTTCGTATGTTAGTTTACATAATTTTATATGCTGAAGTTTATTAGTTTACAAGTAAGGTTTATCTTCTATTGGATTATGTTACGTCCCGTTTTTTTTTTCATAAAATATCAGAGTTATCACACGGGCGTGAAGAAAGAAAAAGCAAGTGACACATATCATAAACAGAAAGAAATAGTAAGAGACGATAGAAGAAAGAGATAAAGGACGATGTGAAACATTCACATATCAAAAATCGGTCTCAGCCGATTATCAACATTCACAGCGGAACCCATCATCAGGATCTCACATCCCAAATATTTACATCGGGTAATACAAAATGTGAATTACTTAAAACATTGTTTGAAAATGTTTGAGAATATCATCATAAGATTACATATCCAAATATAGCACTTCCTCTCTCCTTTTAGGGTTCATCATGTTCACCATCACTTGTAATGTGAGTATAGAATAAGGGGTGAGTGCGTGGAATACACTCGTGGAAATAAAACCCACATCTTATAACATACGACAAATGCTTATAACAGAAGGATAATAACGACAGAAGAAAATATGTTGTCACTGCATGTAAAATGCATAGCAGATATTAGAAATGGTAAGGGACAGATAGGTGCGGGGGTTTCCCGTCTTACCCTATTAAACGGTCTCAATACCGCTGGTGCATTTCAAGAGGACCACCAAACCTCAACAGAGTAGTAGAATGGGGCAAGGGGCGAATGCATGTATAGAGTGGGCCGTAGCCAGATCATAGTATGAAGCATGGCACAACAATTATATCTTCACAACAATTATATCTTCACAACACTTAGTATTCCTCAATCATGCTTCATAAATAGGGAAAACTGTAAACATATAAAGAGTTAGAAATTACCCCCACCTTGTTCGGTGGTTACCACGTGAGTAGCAAGTACTAAAGATCTTGTATCCACAAAGCTCAATCCAACAGGTAGCCTATATAAGTTATAGTATGTCTTAGATCCTTAATAAGTATAATTAAAGCTATAAACGATGTTGGATAAAAGACGATCGATCGAGATGAGTCAGATTGGTAGACTAAAGATTGGAGCCAAAGAAACGAGAGCGACAGATCAGTCTAAGAAGCTGAGATGATAGGGAATTGAATTTTCATCATGACAGAAAAAGAATGAGCTCGTTCGGAGTTGGAACGAGCTCGAAATGAGCATTTTAAGTTTAGGGGTATTTTGGTAATTTTGGTCAAAAGATTGACTTTGACCGGAACTCCCGACTCCCGACAACTCGATGAAAACATCCAAAATGGAATGACGTGTGAAAACGCTCGTCGGCGCGCATGGCGGCTCCCGGTGCGTGGCGTTCTCGGCAGTTGCCGAGTTTTCTCAGCAGCATGCGCAACGGTACTCGGCCGTCATGGCAGCTGTGCGCGCCCAGCGTGCGCTTATCTCGGCAGGTCTCAGAGAGTTGCCGCTCGCGCATACGTCTCGGCAGCTAGGCCAGGCTCGCGCCCAGGCCTCCCAGCATCGGGCCTACTCGACCAGCCACCTTCCCGGCTCGCGTAAGCATACACACACCCTACACAAGCTTAGCCGGCGGCCACCAACCACCGGCCGCCACCACCTAACCTCGCCGGCGCATTTCCAGCACCGGCTCACTGTCCCCACATGGCGGCGCCACCTGCGCCGCCCCCAACAGCAAATAACATCAACGCACACTATCACACACCCTAAACACACACACATGCACGACATACATATATATACTAGTGTTCTGCTCCGGTGCCGCCACCCACGGCGGTGCCGGCCCTCCAGCGACACCCCCTCACCTCCGATGGTCCTCCGACAGCAGCTCCGACGAGGTGGAGAGAGAAAAATAGAGGAGAGAGAAAGGTTGGTGCAAGGTGAGGGTTAGGGTTTAAGAGGCTATTTTTCGCTGTTTTCCGACGAACGGTAGGTCGGAATAGAATTCCGGAATATGTTCTAGACTCGTCTTGATGAGATACGTTGTGTGCGAAAATCGGCCGAAACCGAGATGTTTGAAATTTTCCGGTGACCTCCGTCGGCGGCGCGCCGGAGGCAAAAAAGAGAGGAGAGAGAGAGAGGAGGGAGGAGAGAGAACTTACGTGTTTTCGTCGCGCTCGGCTCGTTTGGTTCGCTCGGGAAAAACGATGAAAATGAACTGAATGAGCCCTCTATTTATAGAAATGGAAAGTACTATTCACATAGGCTAGGTTACTATTCTCTTAGGGTAGTGTTACTGTTCATCGGTTGATTTTTCCATGTTACTATTCATGTAAATATCCTTGTTACTATTCACCGTAAATATCTTCCGGTTTTTTCCGAAACTTCGGGTTTTGCCCTTTTTTGTCGCAACTTGAGCTACGGGTCTCTGATTGACCTCTAGTTCGTGTCTATCTTCTCGTTTTTACGTTACGCATCTAACGGTATAAAAATATTCTAGGTTCCATGTTCTATGAAAATTATCGATCTAAATCATGCATTAAACACGTATCTGAAATGCACATAATTAATTAAACAGTCAAAACATACGCACGTAATTATTAAATTATAGGTTTAAATATTTAATTAATCAATTATACTTGTTTTGATCCGGGGCGCTACATCCCTTACCCCTTAAAATAATTTCGTCCTCGAAATTGAACTCATACTAAGAACGTCGTAACTATGTACTTCGTCAAAACTCTCGTCCTCCTATTTCTTTATTGCTTATTTCTTTCCATTTCTCATCAAGGAACTTGCAAGCCTTGCTTATTTGGCTAAGCTCGATGTTATGATCTTTTGGTCGGTTCTGAGCTTTTCCAATTCTTCCTCGAACTTTCCTAACCAAATCGCACTTCTGCTTCTCATTCTCCTCCTTTTTCAACTCATAGTTCTGGTTGTCGTGACAATCATCTTATGTAGTTCTCATTTTCACCATTTTTCTTGTGAAGTGAAGTGAGGAGTAGTTGGCGTCGGAGAGTTGTATCTTTTCAGTTGAAGAAGTAGGTACGTTTACGATAAAAAAAAAGAAGAGTGAGAAAGAGAATGAGAGAGAGAGAAAGAGAGGGATGAAGAGATGGGGAAAAATTTATCGCATCCAATAGGAGGATTTAGCTACTTGCGCATTTTCTTTCGCTGAATTTCCAACGCGTTCTTGAGATATGATTCGTGGTGCGTTCTGTCGTACGAATTGATGAGAACATCATCAACGAACACGATGACGAAACGATTGAGATATGGGTAGAAGACGCGATTCATCAAGTCCATAAAGACAGCTGGAGCATTACTCAGTCCAAATGGCATTACTACAAACTCGTAGTGGCCATATCTCGTCCTGAATGTTGTCTTAGGTATATCCGTATCTTTGACTTTCATCTGGTGGTAACCAGATCTTATGTCAATCTTCAAGAACACACTAGCACCTCTTAATTGATCGAAAAGATCTTTGATCTGAGGCAGTGGATACTTGTTCTTTATAGTTTGCTTGTTCAGCTCTCGATAATCAATACACATCTGAAAGTTATCATCCTTCTTCTTCACAATGAGCATTGGAATTCCTCAGGGCGACATGCTCGGTCTAATGAAGCCCTTGTCCAAGAAGTTCTCGTAACTGAACCTTCCGTTCTCACAATTCCTTCGGTGTTATCTGATAAGGAGCTCTTGGCACCAGTGTTGATCCTAGTACGAGATCAATTTTGAATGTTACTCGTCGATCCAGCAGAGAACCAAGTAACTCCTTTAGAAACATGTCCATGTATTTCTTGATCACCGACACTTCTCGATAGTAGTCGGTTCTTTTTTGGGGTTTGCCATGTTGACCAACCAAGCTTTGGAATTTCTTTTGCTAAGCATCTCGATTGTCTTCATGACCTATATAATCTTTGAGCCAACTTTGACTCGTGTCCCATGAAAGGTGAACTCCGATCCTCCAGGTGCTTGAAAAATAATCTTTTTTGCACGACACTTGTTCACTGCGTGATGGGACTCAGGCCAGTCCATTTCCATAATCACAACAAAGTCCTTCCTCTATAACGCATGCAAATCGGCTAACGAATTCTACTCCCAAGCGTGAATCTTAAGTCTTAGACAAAGGTATATCGTTCATATCGTTCTTCCCGATGGAATACTAACTTCTAAAGTTTTAGCGACTACCTAATCGTCCATATGCTTCAGCAGATCCTGTGTCACAGTAATACTATAGATGAAGAAATAAAATACGAAACACGAGGGGAGAAGTAACCGTGGGTTCCATCGAATAGCAAAAGACGAACGGGTATATATATGTGCATATAAGCAAAAGGTGGCAGCTCGCATATTATACAAAAGGATTACATACACTACTACAAGGTACGAGCTACAACCTAACTATTACATATATAAAACTAAGAGTTCATCATCCTTAATCTATCTCCTGGTAGTCTCTGAGCTAGGGAGGGCGGGCGAATGTTCGTGCCTGGCTTGCTTCTGACCTTGGCCTTTGTGTTGCAGCTGCTGGGTTTCTGAACCTCTGACAATTAGATGTAATATGTCCCGGTTGTCCACACCAGTAGCAACTTCGTGTCTCTAGCAGTGAGTTTCGAGACCTCGGACAGTTAGTTGAGATGTGTCCTGGCTCTCTGCATCTGTAGCATTTCCGAATTCCCCCTGACCTTGGTCTCGATGTCAAAGCTGATGGATTTCTAAACTTGAGACAGTCTCTCACATGTCCAGGTTTTCTACACCTGAAACATGGGTTCCCTGGCTTGGGTGTAGGAAGAAGCAGAGCATTATTAGCCCATGGGACCTTGTGCTGGTCGAATTCTTAACTTGGACCGGTCCATTTCCTCTTTCCTGTCACTATTTCCGCTCTCTTGGGTGGAGCCATGTCTAAGTGGTGACGAGAAGCGATCTCTTTAGCTCTCTCAACAACTGTGGCATAAGGCATGTCACCCTGGCCAGCCAGGATGGAACTGATCTCCAAACGAAGACCATTTTCAAAGTGTAACACCCCGTTTTCAAGAAAACCTACATTGCATATTTTTTAAAATTTCTTTTAGCATTCAATTATAAATGATTTAAGTGTGAGATCTTATATTATTTAAAGTTATGATTTATGAATTCCGTTGTGCTTGATAATTTTCAAAGATTTTATGATATATATTTCTTTCGAGATTTTAAGGGTTTTGCAGGATTGCTCACGGAGGAAACCGAGCTTGATCTCAACTCACTCGACAAACATGGATGAAAGTAAAAAGATAAGATAATAAATAAGTTTAAATGAGGAAAAATAATATTAGGTTTTTATGCTAAGCTTATTCATTTGTGTGGAGAATGCTTTTATTTTATGAAATTTAATTATGATCTTTATGTATAATTTTATGTGGTAAAATATTTTGCTTAAACATGCATTCCTAATTCATTATGTATCGATATATCTTCTCATCACACAAGTAAAATTATAACACCCTACTTAATTAACTAAAGTGTAATGTATATATGTTTCTAATTAATTAACTATGTATAAGAATTAAGTAATTAAGATTATATGTTGCTAATTAATTAATTAAGCTAAGAATTAATTAAGTAAGTAATAATTTTAATTAAGCTAAAAAGTAATTACTTAGGGAATAATCTTAATTAAGCTAAGATCTAACTAAGTGATAATCTTAATTAAACTAAGAATTAATTAATTAAAATCTAAGTAATTAATTAAGTATAAGACATGGATGAATTAACTAATTAAGTATAAGACGAATTAAGAAGCCATAAGGGCTAGTCATCACCAAATCCACGCCATCTGCCACCAAACCCCCTCTCCCCTCACCAACACACTACATCCTTAATCCTTTTCACATTGAGATGGAAAGGAAAATAAAAGAAAAAGTATGAGGCAATTCACACAGACAACTTCTCTCCCTCTCCATCTCTCAATCTCACGACTCTCTTTCTCTCCGGCCTTCTCTCTCGTCTCTCTCTCTGACATCTTTCCCTCTTTTGGTATCTCTCTCTGTCTTTCTCTAGCTCTGCTACTGCCTGCTGCTATTGATTTGTTTGCTATTGCTGTGTTTTATTGCTGCTGTGTGTATTTCGCTGCTGTTCGGGAATTTTCTGTGTATTGAAGAAATCGATTTAGGCTAAACCCTTTTACCACAGTCTAGTATATGAAGTGTAGAATATGCATGTTAAATTTCAGAAGACTCGGAGTTAAACCCGATTTTTTATGATTTTTCTAAGATAAGCTGTTAGAGACAGTTTTTGCCCCGTTTTTAGGTCTGAATCAGATAATTTTCTGGAATTTTATCCTTCGAATTTGTGTATACTATTTTACTATATTTTAGAACCAGTTCTTAGGTACGTACATAAATTTAGTATACATTTTTTGGAACCTTATGCGATTTATGGTGATTTGTGCAAGAAAGTCTGTTTTTAGCATATATTATGTTCTGTTTTTAGCCTATTTAGATAATTCATAACTAATTATGTAGATCTTATTTTCAGTTGATATTTTTATACATTTTACTTGAATGTATTTTCTGACTTCTGTAAAAATATGAAAGGTTTCTATCAATTCTATAGGGTATGGTGAATTTTTCATTGAAGGCTGTTTTTCAGCTGAAATTGAAGTGAAAACCTAGTTAAATGTGTGATTTTTAATTCTTTGTACAAGCAGTTAAAATTTATGAATTTTTAGTGTGTTATACTAAAAGAAGATATGTGTTTATAAAAATAATTTTGTGATTTTAGGAATTATATATGAATTATTAAAATTATTACATCTTTATGTGTCATTTTATGTCCAAAATTGCTAATTTAAGTGACTAAAAAGCATATCATAAGCATGTTTTGATTTATATGTTTAAATAATTTATCTATAATATGATCATATTTATTTTCCATATATGAAGTAATAGACTGAATAATTATATATATGTCGAGCGTAGTTGGAGACGGTCGGTGGATCCGGAGATATCCTCGTAATGTCAATCTATCGGTTACAAGTGGGTAACTTCTACTCTCTACTATGTGTTGATAATTGAATTGATAAGTTATGTATGAAAATCTACGGCTGAAGTTCGTAGCTATAACCAGTATGTAACTTCCATACTGGGCGACAACCATGAGGGCAAAAATGTCTGGTCTATGAAAGCAAGGTTTAGTGGGCGAGCGACTCCCACATTCCTTTATGACAATGTTCTCAGGGTGGCTAAGAACCACAAAATGTTCTCAGGGTGGCTAAGAACCACATGTAGTACTTGCTTAATACTTTAATTGCTTCAATGTATTAGACAGTAAAGTTATCCCACTGGGATCCCTCTCCGGAGGTGTCTCATGATGTTACTTTTTATAATTTTCAGGCTCGGCAGATGATGATGTGGACGTGTAGCAGGCTGGGCAGACTTCTCACTATCACTTTAAAGTAATAGGCTAATGTATGAAAAACGATGGGCCTAGACTTATCTCCTGTTATATATATGTATGTTTTGTTATGTTAATTCATATAAGTCTTTGGTTCGAACATTTTTTCCTAGAAATGTGGGTGAGACACGACTAGATTTGGTTTATGGATAGATATATATATATATATAGGTATATGTGTTATGTTTTAAAATAAAAATTTAATAAAACTCATGTCTTCACTTTAAGTCTTCCGCTGTATGTTAGAAAATAATTATGATTTCTTTAGATCCTAAATAAGTAAAGGGTGATGACCTATTCCCAATTAAAAGGGGAACGGGGCGTCACACAAAGCATCTGACCTTCTTGTCATTCGTATCTACCAGATGGGGCGCATACCTACTCAGCCGGTTAAATCTTTGCTCGTACTCTTCTACGGAAGCGGTTCCTTGACGAATATGTATAAACTCTGTCTCTTTTTGGTCACGGTTTGACTAAGGCAGGAAATCCTGTCTAATCACCTCTTTAAAGACTCCCCAAGACATTGCACTTCTATGTTTTGGTGCCATAGTCCTTTCGTATAACTCCCATCAGTGGTTGGCTTCTCCCGTGAGTTGTAACACAGCACATGAGATCTTCTGCTCTTCTATGAATGCCAAAAGTCCAAAGAGTCGATCCAACGACTTTAGTCACTCTTCCGCTTTGATTGGTTCTCCTATTTTGTCGAAGGTTGGTGGATCGAAACGTCGGAACTGCTCATGGATTGAGCTCGCTTCGTTTCTTAACAACGGTAGCGGTGCAACTTGTGTGTTTTCGAAATATCGGGTCAAGCTTCTTAGTGCAGTCACTAAGTCTCTTCTCACGGCATCCTTAACGTTCTAAGGACGACATACAAAACTAACCCTTATAATCTATCCCATGTAACTCCACAATATATATAACAACAGATAATAACCACAGATAACCAAACAACAGGTAACATGACACCGACAAACTTTATTCCATAACTCATATATAATCTCAATAGATTCTCTGTCATGTAGGATAGTGTATATTCAGCCTGTATACACTATCCACAAGAATACATCATGGAACATGTCATCAACTTCCCCACATGGTCTTCATAAACCTCGAGTATCAAAACCAACTGTATGCATTACGACTACGAGCAAGGAAAAACCCACCAACTGGCTCGTCTTGTTGTAAACAAGGGCCAATGGTAGTTTCAACTATCAATCACATAACATCAACTCCTGCGAACGACCATACTCGCATACGAGCTCACGCTGCTGCAGTCAGCGGCTTTGTAGCGGTGACTCAGAGCAGTATGTTGATTGTGGTGACATCAAGAGGTTTTCAAAAGATCTTTTTGTCGTGATACATAATCCTTGGTACTCCTCCAAAACCAAACAGTTTATATCAGATAAATAATAAACACTCATCCAAACCTTAACGGTTTATATCTTGCAAACCAGATAACACATAACAAGTAGACACTCTTATTCTCAAGTCCTATGATCAAGGAGAGACAACTATAGAAAGAGGATGGTGCTTATCCGTTTCCTTTCGAAAAGATTTTTTTTTACGTTATAACACGTTTGTTTTCTCATTTTCTCCTTATCAAATCAGTTCGAGCAAAGTCCTACAAAGGGTAGAACTAGGCTCTGATATCATCTGTCACGCCCCTTTTTTTTCATAAAATATCAGAGTTATCACACGGGCATGAAGAAAGAAAAAACAAGGGACGCATATCATAAATAAAAAGAAATTGTAAGAGATGACAAAAGAAAGAGGTAAGGGACGATGTGAAACATTCACATATCAAAAATCGGTCTCAGCCGATTATCAACATTCACAGCAGAACCCATCATCAGGATCTCACATCCCAAATATTTACATCTGTTAACACAAAATGTGAATTACTTAAAACATTGTTTGAAAATGTTTGAAAACATCATCATAAAATTACATATCCAAATATAGCACTTCCTCTCTCCTTCTAGGGTTCATCATGTTCACCATCACCTTTAGTGTGAGTACAAAATAAGGGGTGAGTGCGTGGAATACACTTGTGGGAATAAAATTCGCATCTTATAACATACAACAAATGCTTATTACAGAAGGATAATAACGACAGAAGAAAACACGTTGTTACTGCACGTAAAATGCATAACAGATATTAGAAATGGTAAGAGATGGATAGGTGCGGGGGTTTCCCGTCTTACCCTATTAAACGGTCTCAATACCGTTGGTGCATTTCAAGAGGACCACCAAACCTCAACAGAGTAGTAGAAGAGGGCAATGGGCGAATGCATGTATAGAGTGGGCCGCAGCCAAATCATAGTATGAAGCATGGCACAACAATTATATGTTCACAGCACTTAGTATTCCTTAATCATGCTTCATAAATAGGGAAAACTGTAAACAGATAAAGAGTTAGATATTACGCCCACCTTGTTCGGTGGTTACCACGTGAGTAGCAAGTACCAAAGATCTTGTATCCTCAAAGCTCAATCCAACAGGTAGCCTACATAAGTTATAGTATGTCTTAGATCCTTAATAAGTATAATTAAAGCTATAAATGATGTCGGATAAAAGACGATCGATCGAAACGAGTCGGATCAGTAGATCTAAAGATTGGAGCCGAAGAAATGAGAGGGACAGATCAGTCTAAGAGGCTGAGATGATAGGGAATTGATTTTGGGTCACAACGGAAAAAGAATGAGCTCGTTCGGAGTTGAAACGAGCTCGAACGGAGCATTTTAAGTTTAGGGGTATTTTGGTAATTTTGGTCAAAGGGTTGACTTTGACCGGGACCCCCAACTCCCGACAACTCGATGAAAACATCCAGAACGGAACAATGTGTGAAAACACTCACCGCTCGTGCGCACTCGTCCTTGGCACGCGCGGTGCCCGCGCACCCGCGCCCAGCGTGCGGCGTTCTCGGCAGCACGCGCAACGGTACTCAGCGATCTTGGCAGCTGCGCGCGTCTCAGCAGGTCTCGAAAGCTACCGAGTTTTCTCGGCAGCTCACGCATACGTCTCGACAACTAGGCCAGGCTCGCGCCCAGGCCTCCTGGCGTCGGGGCTGCTCGACCAGCCATCTTCCTGGTGCCACCAGCCGCGGAGGCGCCGCCCTTCGCCGCCGCCACTTCGTCTGCCGGAAACCTCGCACCGCCGGCTACCACCTCCAGCCATGCCTTTCCGGATTCCGGCGGTGAATAGTACTTGAAATCTCGCCGCAAAAACCTTTGATACCCTGTTTTTCGAACCCAACCCCAACTTTTAAAACTCCGGCTGGCGACTTCCATTCGCCGGCGACCACTCCCAACCCTTCCGCCGGCGACCCCCCGTCACTGGCCACCTTTTCCGGCCAACCCAACACCCTTATACATACATATACACTCACACTTATACACACACACACTCGCGTAAGCACACATACCCTGCACAAGCTTGGCCGACGGCCACCAGCCACCGGCTACCACCACCTAACCTCACCGGCGCATCTCCAGCGCCGGCTCACTGTCCCCACACGGCGTCGCCACCTGTGCCGTCCCCAACAACAAACAACACCAACACACACTATCACACACCCTAAACACACACACATGCACGACATACATATATATACTACTGTTCAGCTCCGGCGCTGCCACCCACGGCGATGCCGGACCTCCAATGACGCCCCCTCACTTCCGATGGTCCTCTGGCAGCAGCTCCGACGAGGTGGAGAGAGAAAAATAGAGGAGAGAGAAAGGTTGGTGCAAGATGAGGGTTAGGGTTTAAGAGGCTGTTTTTCGCCGTTTTCCGGCGAACGGTAGGTCGGAATAGAATTCTGGAAGATGTCCTTGACTCGTCTCGATGAGACCTACGTTGTGTGAGAAAATCGGCCGAAACTAAGAAGTTTGAAATTTTTTAGCGAGAGAGAGGAGAGAGAACTTACGTGTTTTCTTCGCGCTCGGGAAAAACGGTGTAAATGAACTGAATGAGCCCTCTATTTATAGAAATGGAAAGTACTATTCGCATAGGCTAGGTTACTGTTCACTTAGGGTAGGGTTACTGTTCATCGGTTGATTTTTCCACATTACTATTCATGTAAATATCCTCGTTACTATTCACCGTAAATATCTTCCGGTTTTTTCCGAAACTTCGGGTTTTGCCCTTTTTGTCGCAACTTGAGCTACAGGTCTCCGATTGACCTCTAGTTTATGTCTATCTTCTCGTTTTTACATTACACATATAACGGTATAAAAATATTCTAGGTTCCATGTTCTATGAAAATTATCGATATTAATCGTGCATTAAACACGTATCTGAAACACACGTAATTAATTAAACAGTCAAAACATACGCATGTAATTATTAAATTATAGGTTTAAATATTTAATTAATCAATTATACTCATTTTGACCCGGGGCGCTACAGATTATGAGGTTTATCAGTTTAATAATTATATAGTTCTTTGATTTAAATGGTTGATTTTTTGGTTCTTTGATGATATATAGTTCTTTGGCCTCTGCAAGCTATAAAAATGAGTAAGAAAAATGTTTAATGAGAATAAATTCTAATAAACTATTTTTAAGTATTAATAAGGCATACACTTACCATGCTTTCAGCATTGCCACCACTCTGATTTCAAGCTGTAATTTGAATAAGTGCTGCCCGGAACAATGAGCTCGAAGAAGCTATTTTCTCGAATCGAGAACATAATGACCTCATGTTTCTACGCTCAAATTTGTTTACATCAACAGCTTCATGGTGATAGTAGCTCTCTATTTTCGACCACAAATCATCTTTGCTCTGATATGTCCCAATCGCACTATCAGATGAATGATGTACATATGCATTACAAAGAATTTCATCCTCAAGTATCTTGAATCCAAGACCTCTTTGACTCATTTTTCAGAAAATTACTAATATTATTTATCAGAAGTAAAATGTGATGAGAGTAAGATTTTGAGTGAGAAATAATTGAAGCTATTCAATCATATATATATATATATATATTATAGTGAATAGTGATGGTATGGCAAATAGGCCCCCCTGAGTTGAAGAAAGTAATTGAAGATATATATCATATAATTGAAGAAAGTAACATATTTTAAGAAACCCGTGAGTTGAGGTGATGCAAAGCCTGCAAATAGTGAATAGTGATGGTATGGCAAATAGGCCCCCCTGAGTTGAAGAAAGTAATTGAAGATTATATCATATAATTGAAGAAAGTAACATATTTTAAGAAACCCGTGAGTTGAGGTGATGCAAAGCCTGCAAATAGTGAATAGTGATGGTATGGCAAATAGGTCCCCCTGAGTTGAAGAAAGTAATTGAAGATTATATCATATAATTGAAAAAAGTAACATATTTTAAGAAACCTGTGAGTTGATGTGATGCAAAGCCTGCAAATAGTGAATAGTGATGGTATGACAAATAGGCCCCCCTGAGTTGAAGAAAGTAATTGAAGATTATATCATATAATTGAAGAAAGTAATTGAAGATTATATCATATAATTGAAGAAAGTAACATATTTTAAGAAACCCGTG
The DNA here is from genome assembly GCA_946896805.1 of Scutellaria galericulata. Lineage (NCBI taxonomy): Eukaryota > Viridiplantae > Streptophyta > Magnoliopsida > Lamiales > Lamiaceae > Scutellaria > Scutellaria galericulata. The sequence continues at coordinate 7,089,664 of OX335798.1, read as the reverse complement.
AGTTGAGGTGATGCAAAGCCTGCAAATAGTGAATAGTAATGGTATGGCAAATAGGCCCCCCTGAGAGTGTGAACATGGGTACTGATGCAAAGCCTGCAAATACTATGCTTTCTGTCGGTAAGTAACATGGCCACTTGGTTGTGATACGATTTAATTTATAGATAAGTTTCTCATATACATTCAAGTAATATGTCTATAAATAATATAAAGTAGTAACATTACTCATCAAACATAGATTAGTACTTCTGCATCTTCCCAGTTCAAGTAACACAATGAGTTACGAAGCTGGACCATCTCACCATATTTCAAGTCAATCCTCATCTTCATCATCTTCATCCAGCAATGAATCTAATCTTGAAGATTCTTCAAACGAGTTTGATATTCAAACAAGAAACACAAAGCAATGGAATCATATCATCCAACAACAACAAATGATGCAACAATATTATTTATCGCAATCTCATGGTAATTGGGGCGGGGCCGTTGTTGGCCATGAATATAAACATCGTGAAAGAGAAGCTGGTGCAGACCAACTCAAAAGTGACTATTTTGGTGAAAATTCCACATATGGTGCACAATTTCGCAGGCGTTTTCGAATGAGTCATGAATTATTTCAACGAATTAGAAGGGGTTTAAAAGACCATTCTAATTCATGGAAGAAATCCTACGACATTACAGGACGACAAAGTTTTACTTCCTATAAAAAATGTGTGCGTCTATCCAATTTCTTGCTTATGGTACTTCTGCTGATTCGTTTGATCAATATTTTCGGATTGGTGAGTCAACTTTAATTAGATTTGTTAAAGAATTTTGCCGAGATATCGTCACGGTATTTGGTGAAATTTATCTAAGAAATCCAAATGCGGAAGACATTGCAAAGTTGTTACAAGTTGCAGAATCTCGTGGTTTTCCTGGGATGTTGGGGAGCCTAGATTGCATGCACTGGAAGTGGAAGAATTACCCAACAGCTCATGCAGGGGCATACTGTGGACGCAACAAGAAGTGTACTATCATACTTGAAGCAGTAGCGTCGCATGATACTTGGATATGACATGCATTTTTTGGCCTCCCAGGTACAAATAACGATGTTAATGTCCTACAAAAATCGACTCTATTTCAAGCATTGACCAATGGTATGTCTATACCTGCTAATTATTCGATTAAAGGTAAGAATTATAATGTCGGTTATTATCTAGCTGACGGTATTTATCCTAAATGGTCAACTTTAGTACAAGCCATTAATGTGCCCAAATGTGTCAAAGAAAACTATTTCATACAGAAACATGAATCATATCGCAAAGATGTAGAACGAGCATTTGGAGTTCTTCAAGCTCGGTTTGCAATTATTAGAGGAGCAGCTCAATTTTGGAAGAAGAAAGACTTACATGAAGTCATGTTTGCATGCATTATTATGCACAATATGATAGTTGAGGAAGAACGTAGTGGATATCAAAACGCCAACCTTGACTATGAAAGTTCACCCACTGTCCCATTTGCTGAGTTTTCAAGAGATTGTAATAATACGAATTATGTTAGTTTTCTTGGTCGACATCGAAATCTGATAAATCAAGGAGAACATAATGAACTAAGAAGAAGATTGGTAGCACATTTGTGGGGCAAACGTGGTCAAATCGATGATGTTGAAGATGATGATGATAATGGTGAATGAGATTTTTTTTATGATTTTAGATTAATATATGTTGTAACGTTATTTATTTGAGTTAATTTTCTTTCATGTTGTAACGTTATCATGTTGTAATATTTTTATGATTAATTTATGTTGTAATGTTTTATGCAATAATTTATGAAATTATTGTTTATGTTTGATTTAATTATATGTATTATAATTTAAGTTGATTTGCTTTCATGTTGAAATAGTTTTTTGAAATTTATCATCATTGTTGAAATTATATAGTTAAGAAAATTAATGTTTAAAATCAGATCTATAATCAATATTTTGGAAATAAAATAAACCAAAATTATGATTAACATTAAATTTATAATTTTGTGATATATTTGGTGAAATATCATGGGAGACCAAACCAAATTATATCTTTATAAATGGTGTAATATGATGAAATTGTGACATATTAGTATTTTATTATTTGGTGGAAGATTTGATGAAATATGTGGGAGATCAAATACACTAATTTTTCATCAAAAATGGTGAAATAAGGAAATTGGGTGCTACTGGTGGGAGATAAACCCATTTTTTCACCACCAAAAATGGGATTTGGTGAAAAAATGGTGTCAACGGTGGGAGATGCTCTAATAATGTTATATGATTTAATTATGACAAAATAATCCTCTATAGGACATAAAGAGAGAAAGTTGAATTCTGCTTTGACAGAGTATTCTTGTTATGGTATATTGTACATCAAACAATGTCATGTTACACAAGCAAAATGTTCCAAAAAACGTGGGATCAATACAAGTATATTAATACCCTTGTTAGTACTCTCCAATGCTCGTTGCTTGGATTGCTTGTGAATCTACTTAACTTGTAAGATCAGGACATGTACAATTCGTTATGTACATCACACTTCTTATGATTCTTGCATACTCCACTTGAGACACAAAGTCACCTTTGTTCTTTCTCAAATGAATGTTTAGTTCTAAGGGAGTCTTAGCCGGTGGATCATCAAATGCGTTAAATTTCTTCAACACTTTTTGAATATTGTCATAAGAAACTTCTAATAGACATCCTTTAAATTTTGATTCCTAAAATCACATCCGCTAATCCAAAATCTTTCAAGTTGAAGTTTCGTTTCAACATGCGTTTCATATCAAAGATAATGTCATGGCTACTACCTATGATCAACATGTCATCAACATAGGGACATACTACGATAAGGCATTTGATGTACCTTTTACGTACACACACATGTCATATTGGTTGATCTTGAAACCATTCGACAACATCATGTTGTCAAATTTGACGTGACATTGTTTAGGAGCTTGTTTAAATCCATACAATGACCAAATGACCTTGTACACCTTTTTTCTCATTGTCGGGTGATACAAACCCTTCAGGTTGATCCATGTATATCTCTTTCTCAAGTTCACCATTTAAAAATGTAGTCTTCAAATCCCTTCAGTGAATATCAAGATCGTGTAAAATAGCAATTGAGAGAAGTACACATATAGAAGTGATCCTCATTATAGGCGAATATGTATCGAAGAAATCATATTCTTCCTTTTGTCTAAACCCCTTTACAACCACATGAGTTTTAAAATTTTCAATCAACCCATCAACTTTATACTTTCTTTTTAGGATCCATTTACATCCTAAGGGCTTGCAACCTTTCGGGAGGTCAATCAACTCCCACATATGATTTTGCATAATCGAGTCGATCTCGCTATTAGTAGCTTCCTTCCAGAGTGTAATGTCTGGACTCGACAAAGCTTCTTTGATAAACTTAGGTTCATCTTCCAACACATAAGTGAAGAAATCTAGACCAAAAGACCAGCATCTTTAGCTCTCTAGATGCGTCTTGACTCATCTTGAGTCGAATAACTTGCAGTCTTTTCAAATGTTCTCTTGAATGTGCCAACATTCTCATTATCCTTGTAAGCAGAGATGTCTTCAAAGAATATCACATTCTTTAATTCAATAATGGTGTCGTTCGTCATATCGGGCAATTCTGATTTATGAATCAGAAACCAATAAGCACTACTATTGAGCGTGTATTGTAGGGATATTTCAGTAGTTATATTGACAAGACAAAACAGTATGCGCAATAAGACTAGAATAGTTTGCTTAGGGTATATGTACCTAGTTTTCATACTGTACGTGATCTTTAGTTCTTCATCTATAAGAGATCATGTAATGGTTTTCCAAGTTATAAGGAAAACCAACCTTAGAAGAAATAGGAAGATATCTTCTAAGAGCATCAAGCTGGCAGAAGCAACAAGCTGAAGGAAGCTGTAAGCAGGAAGGAAGAAGCACCAAGCTGAATGAAGCAACAAGTAGGAAGGAAGCAACATGCAAGAAGCAGCAAGTGATATGAAGCAGCAAGCTGCTGTAGTAGAAAATTGAAGGAATCAGCAAGCAGGATGCTGAAAACAGGAAGCAGCATGGAACAGCATCCTGAGCAGCAAGCAAGAAAGAGTTACAACAGTCTATAGAGATAGTAGGAAGTAGCCAACGGATCTCTTGTAGGAAGATAAGTGCTACTCTCATCCATGCAGCACGAAGAAGATCATGCAACTCAAGGAAGAGCGAAGCTATTTGACAACTAGAGTAGCTACCCGTTGCATGAAGGTCAAAGATGTTAGGCGCATTAAATGCTCATGTCAGGAGCAACTCAGATGCATTTAATGCGACCGCAGAGAAGATCTTTGGAGATTAGAGTTCAAATTCAAAATGGAGAAGTATCTCTCTTCAACGGATATTTTTCCTACCTCTATAAATAGAAGGTGGGAGTGATTGAGAAAATTGCTAAACATAGTCAAGTGGAAAATCAGAAATACTCCGAAGCTTTTCTTTGTTCAAGTCCTTTGTCAAACAACACATTTGCGAAAGAAAACGTTTTCCTAAACAGAAACTCTATCGAGTATTTTCCGCTGCATACTGTGATACCGAGTCAGGGTATCAGTATACTGCCGGGTTTCTGAATCGAGTCAGGTTACTGCATTCCTCCTTGAATCAGTAACCTGTTCACCAAAATCTTAAAAAGTTTAAAAATCAATAGAGATTCATTCACCCCTCTAAACCTCTAACTACTTGGGACCAATAAGTTGTATCAGAGCAAATTGGGTTAAAATCCAACTTATAATAGAATTACCCCAATTCAAATATCCCTCGTAGTTTCCTTACATTCACTAATTCATCTCTAAGATTTTGACTGACAATTCGCAATTCATTTCGAACAATAAATATTGAGAGGACATAATATTATAGAGAGAGTACAAGAGGCACGGTTCTATAACTTCAACCCATACATAAACCTTTTCTCTGATAATTGGCGGGAGAATTCGCTGAAAGCCTCGAAGGATTTGAAGTCTCTCTCTACATTACATACATTCATATCGCGCGAGAATTTGAGGTAAGCTCTGCAATTGAGGCGTTCATGACGTATTTTCATTTCATAATTCATGCAAATATAAGGTTGGGAACAAGCTCCTAATCGGTGTGAACCTATGTGAATCTGTGATCTGCTAAAGGAAGAGGACAAATGCGGAACATTAGAGTCTGCGCGCGGTTCAGACCTCTGAATTCGAAGGAAAGGTCATGGTGATTCCGTCAGCATCCGCGGCATTGATTCTGAATCTTTCGTATTCAAGGTAGATCACTTGTTATCTTTTCTGTGGAAGCCTTAGTTTACATAATTTTAGACGCCAGGTTTATCAGTTTACAAAATTTTACCATTGAGGTTTACCTTTTTTTTTGCCTAGAAATTTAATCAAATTCATGTTATTCTAATTTTACATTAGTGAATTGGATGATGAAATTACTTAGAACGCTGTTGTATGATCTAATTATGATAATATGGACTTATTACTTAGAATGAGTATATATCTTCCTTCAATAACGTTGTGGATAGGAAGTTTAATTAATTTGAAAAAATTGGAAATATTTCCAAAATGAAAACGAGAGTCAAGTAGCTGGAGTGTAAAGCTTATTTAAAATAATCCTCCTTAGGACGGAAAGGAAGAGGAAGTCGAATTCCGCTATGACAGAGTATTCTTTCAAGGATCAGAACAAGCTGACATATATCAATTCCTTGTTTTGCCTATTGTAATCTGAGAAGTTTTTATCAGCATCCATTAACATGTTCAGTTTGAATGGATCAATTAAAGTGTAAGTGAATACTCAACTTCTAAGACTTTCTGTTAACCTACTTTCACTATTTATAAATATGGTGAAGCATACTTGAGGAAGTAGAACACCAATGTATGATTCTTAAATTGCCAGAACTTTAATTATTTGATTTATTTTGCTGAAAAAGTAATACATGTATGTCAAAATCGATCTAATTGTATCTGGATATGTGGAATAAGTAACAACAATCTGAACCTGAGACCTCATAGCCTAGGGATTCAACCTCACCAAAAGTTCAAGGCCTTGTTGGGATGACCAAAAAGCATTTATGGAACTTGAGAGTTCTTCTGGGAGCCATCACAAGGACAACACCTACTAGTCTTCACTTGAGTCCTTTTAGTACTTTATCTCTTCTTGATAAGGTGAATCAGCATTCACCTGATCTAACTATTTGGTTCTAAGGTACACATATTTGTATTAGATACTAGAGTAGAAAAACATAAAAAAAGCAACCTCTTATTTTGTATACTGTTGTCATCACTGCTCTCTCAGAAAAGAAGTTAAATGTTAAATTTAATCGGTCAATTTCAAAGATCTTTTTTGTATCTGCCAGTGTGCATGTTATTGGTTTTCAGATTTCTTATTCTTTTCTGAAATATCATTTTATTTCTGGTTGCTGAGATGAGTGGCCATGCTTTATGTACTTGTTGTCCAACTCAATGAATTTCAACCCTTCATATCGTTAAAAGTACAAGAAAGTATGGTATGTTTTGTTTGTATATTGCTCACTTGCAAAACTCTTTCCGTTCAACCTATTGCTCATCTTGAACGAAAACTTGTGTGGCTAAGTGTATGAGCTCCTTCTCTTTTTTATCCTTTTACTGGACTTGTTATATTGATGCTATTTCACCCATCTCAAAAACTTATTTGCTTACGTGTTACCAGACAAGAGCAGGGAAGACTTACAGTATGGAGGTAATATGATGACGATGTACTATGAATTTAATATTGTTATATACAGTGCTTACTCTCTCTCCCTTCCACCCCCCTCCCCCCCCCCCCCCAAGGGACCAAGCATCATAGAGTGATGAAAAACAGAAAGGTTTATTACCAAGAGTGGTGGATGGGCTTTTCAAGGCTATTAAACATTCAGATGGTACGACCAAGTATACAATCAAACTATCAATGGTATGAAATCCCAATTGAACAATTTCTCCTAGTACTTCATGTTTTCTGGTAATATTACTCATGAATTACTCACCTTTTCCAATTGAACTTACAGGTAGAAGTATACATGGAGGGAGTAAGGGTTGCATACTTAACGAAGCATCAGTAATTACACTACTTGCTATCCTGAAGCTGGATAATAAGTATATTGAGAAATCAGCATTCATTCTGAGTTAACAGGAACTTTTGATTGCTTAGGGACCTTTTTGATATATCTAAAGACAATTTACAGATAAAGGAGAACAAAATGCAGGGAATATTTGTGAGTGGAGTTACAGAGGTAGTAGTCCCTCCTGCCTTCCTCCTCCTAACTGTTTCAGCTTAAAATTAGAAGAACCTTTGCTCTAGCTACATATAACTGGACTGGAGAGTAGCAGCATCTGCTGTCAATGTCTGTATGTAAACTTCTCTGGTTGTTCAGGTATATATATATATTTGGAAAGGTATGACATTCACGTTGTTGAATGGTAGAATTGGTGATATTCAAAATATTTAATATACATGTAAATCTCAATCAGATTACCAAGCACGTAACAATCAATCCAAATTAACTTTGCGGTAACCAGGATTGAGTAATGTGTATATGCCCATTCTTCAAATAAATAAGATCTGCTTTTAATTTGCTCTGCTGCTATTCATATTCCTGTGGATTTTCTCCTTTTTCATTGTACATATTCCATTGTTTGATATCATAATTTTCAGAAGCTTCATTTTACTCTCCAGATTTCCATCTCTGATTCCGCAGAGGCATTGTGAAGTCTTTCTGTAAGATAAAAAGTTCCTTCAATTCCTTACCAATTCTTTACCAATGTTATTTTACATCTGAAACATTTGAATTGTTTTGCAGACTGGAATAGCAAGCAGAGCTGTGAGAGAAACTCGTATCCTTACATCTGTGCTTAACTCAGTTCTCATATGCATGAGCTTCCTTCCCCCAAATTTCGTGGTCATCTAGCTATTTGGAAGTAGGTTTGTAAATCTAAACATATCCAGAAATGAATATGGCCAGCAGTAGAAGTCATTGTATGTATATATTCGTGATCCAGCAGGAGCTAAAGAAGGAGAAAAGGTCATTTCTCCTCAAAATCGATATTTTTTTAGATAAAAGGAACGAGTTGACAAAGTAAACGGAAGATTTAACAGGTACGGAAAGTTGATCCTTGTGGACTTGGCGGGATCTGAGAAAGCAGAGAGAACAGGAGCTGAAGGCAAAACCCTTGAAGAGGCCAAAACTATCAATAAATCATTGTCAGCTCTTGGGAATGTAATAAATGCCAGGGAGGGGGAATCACATACCTTATCGTGACTCTAAACTTACACGTATCCTGCAGGATGCTCTTGTTAGTTCCTCATGTTAACCTTGAATTATTAAAATTCATTGAGTCACATAAACTTAACTAGTAATTCACAGGGAGGAAATTCCCACACTGCATTGCTTTGTTGCTGCTCCCCTAGTCCCTCAAATGCATCAGAAAGCCTCTCAACTCTCCGGTTTGATGTCAGCACAACCATCAATGATTATGAATCCATCTCATACTCTTATGTTACATGCATATTTCTGATATCATTTAATATATGACTATTTGAAATAGAGATCTCGTAAGTTGAATTCTTATGTTTTTTATCATCTTTGAGCAGAGCAAAGCACATAAAGGCATCACCACTACCACATGTCACTCTCAAAGAAGAGGAAGATAGCAGCAGTCCTGGGGGCGTGGTTTCAATCAAAAAACGAGTCTGCTGAGAGAATATTAAAACAGGTTGGATTCATGTTGCCTACAAATTCAAAATTAATTATATCTAAACAAATTCTTTGTTCATAGTTGAGGGAACGAATGAAGCAAGAAGACGTGGATCTACTTGAGCAATTATTCATTATAGAAGGAATTTTCTTCGACCCCAACTCAGTGGAAGAAGTGGAGTCAGCTTACCAAGATGTTACTTCACGAACAATTTCATCAATCCAAAAGGCCGTTGAAGAGCTCATTACGACAAATGACAAGGTTAGCTTACAAATTTCCAATGTCTTTTCGTCAAACTTATTATTGCACAATCTGATGGATATTTTAATTTATTAAGCTCCTAAACATATAGAGATTTCTTGTTTTAATCACAGCTTAAGAAGGAGAACCAGATCTTAAAAGCCTCATCAAGAGCTGCTGAAACCAACATTTGCCTACTTCCACAATATGCCATAATTCTTCTATACTTCATTGGTATTCTTCTGCATTATTGGGTTACCCATTCTCCATATTGAACAACTTTGTAGTTTCTTATATGGAAATATTTTGTTTAGACGTCAACTTTATGTTGTTTTGGACTCGCCCCAGGTATGTAGAAGAATAGTGATTTGAATTTTAATAATGCGTGCTTTTTTTATTTAATGAAAATTGGTTGTTAATAATTGTTAACAAAAAATTATTTTTTCGAAACCACAATTTAATTTGGAGGGTCTAGTGATTTGATGATGGATTTGTAATTTATCACCCGTTTTGATTGTTTTTTTTTTTTTAAGTAATTTGAAGATTTAAAATAAACTCAATTTGAGTAGATTAAAAAAAATCGTTTTATTTTAAATCTCAATAGATTTGAAGATTAATCAAGAAAAAATAAAGCAATTTTTATGGTTTCGGGGGAAGGAGGTAGAACTAAATATGAAGGGATTATCACTACATTACATTAGCATCAGATCTCTGAGTAACACTACTTACAAGCAAGATGTGGGAAATAAAGGTTCTCATATATTGACAAGCTTTTCATCAACCACAGCAAGCATAGAATTCTTGAATACAGATGCAATTTCTAACCAAGTTTTTCCATCCAATTTCAGCACCAGTAGACAAAACACAAAGACATCAATGAATTAAGTAGGTAAAACTCAGACGACGCAGCAGTAAGTTTCCATATAATCAGTGATGCCACCAGAATAGGACACCTTCACCACCTGCCCTTTCTCGAATCCATAGTACCTCGCAATCGCATCAGTCTCTTGCATCATAGGAAGCTGCAATCCATAGTCTAAATGATCAATTTATATAAACATATTTACTCATAGGTGCATCAAGAATTTATAACTGACTTAGATATTTCTTAGCTAATAGCTAAGGACTTGAGGTGTAACGAGCAGCTCGACATACATGAATAGTTCCTTTGTCGTTATCTTCTTTATTTATATTGGAAACACAGATTTAGGACTAACATTGAATATATCTCACAAGTAACCAAAGTTGTTACATCTATCAATCCAAATGGCCTGAATAACTTCCTAAAGCAGGGTTGAGTTCTGTTCAAACTCAATTAGGAAAGTTCAAATTTGAGTAACAAGAAACAGTAAGGAATGTTAATGTAAAATGAAAAGATTATGTAATTCTATTTATTTAATCCTGATCATTCAATAAATAATTAACCTGCTTGTCTTGAATGTTGAGCTTCCCCAAAAGCTTACCCTTCTCCTTAGGAGTGAGAAGCTTATACTTAGGCTGGAGAAAATGCTTGGTGATGTTAACCACCAAATCAGTTATCTGAAAAGAAAAGGGCAATGAATCGTATATGTCTCAAGAAAACACAATCACTTGAGGTATCTATTCAAGAGTTAACTAACCAGAAAAGTCTCAACTTTAACAGGATACTCATCCAAAACCTTTTGAGCATGAGAATTGAACTTGTTTTGCAGGATCAAGATCACCTTATCCAGCTTTTCTTTGTCCATTATCTGACTCACTATACCAACCATATGTTGTTTTCTGGTTTGAAAATCCTCACAGAATATCACCAGAATCTGCAAATGAAATCAACAATTAATGACCACCAAGGAGAAGGATCATCTCTAATAAACCTCTCTTTCTCTCTCTCCATACATAAAATTTTCATTATACATAACATCATTATTCCTAATCAAAATAGAAAGGTCTATATATACAATGGACCCCTTTCAACATTTTTTTTTTTTTTTGTATACATGCTTAAGCAACATCATATTCAGATCTGGGGTTATTAGGCAGAGAGTGAACAAAAAATGTCAGATCACAAATAGTAACAACATATCCTTCTTTATTCTGTACATTATACTGGTAAAACCCATACAGTGACGCATCAAATACACTTCACAACAGAGTAAAAAGCGTAGAAAAAGAAGAGGAAGGATAGATTATAGTTACCTTTCTGGAAGAGTCAGAGGCACGGGAAGCAGAGAGGCGCAGGGTTTGCGCGTCCGGCTTGTCTCCGAAGAGGGCGCGGAAGTCGGCGAGAGAGCGGCGGAGCTCCGATTCCATGTCGGGGAGGAGGTAACCTCTGTCATGAAGCATTTCGATAACAGTGCGGCGGGCCAAGTAGTAGCGCCGGCTTTCAACGCTGCCATTCTCCACCAAGCTTCTTACGCACGCTTTCCCCATTTTCTCACTCCTCTTCTCTTCTCTCTTCTTCTTCTGTGTGTTTTTTTTGAATGCAGAGGAAGGAAGGTATGTCAAGGGACGTACGTCTGTACGAAGAATCAACGTCGGGATTGAACAATATTCTTTTTTTCTTTCTTTTTATTTTTTCTCTTTGGTAGGGGATTGAATATTAAATTGAGAGGGACGCTACTATGCACCTTGTGCATCCGTGCACAACAATCCGGATCTGTTCAATCCGGATCTGTTCAATAAACACGCGCTGCAAAGGACGCGCACCAAACAACTAGCGTGTGTTAATACGCGCCACTAAATAAAAAAAAATTACTTTCTCTATTCATCATCTTTGCGCGCGAGGCTAGGGTATAGAATTGCGAGATAAAAAATTACCTTCTCGATTCATCATCTCTGCGTGGCGGCTAGGGTATAGAACTGCGAGATAAAAAATTACCTTCTCGATTCATCATCTCTGCGTGGCGGCTAGGGTATAGAACTGCGAGATAAAAAATTACCTTCTCGATTCATCATCTCTGCGTGGCGGCTAGGGTATAGAACTGCGACATCCATCAAAAAATCACTGATACAGTGATTCAAGGTTTGAAGTACGCGTAGGAGAAGAAAAGGATACCAAGATTTGAAAGAGTGGTTTGGTTCTCTCAATACAGCTTCTCGAGTTTTCAAAACTTCAGTGAATCGCGAGGGTTTTCAAAAAGGGGAAAAGATGATACAGTGTTCGATTAACCATTAATTCGAGGTTTAAAACTACTCGAATCGGGAATTCTTTAAACTCTGACCTACAATTATCCTTAAACTTCTGTGCTTCGTGGAGAAGAAGCGAACAAAGGTACTCTCGCTTCTGTCTTGTTTTCTATCGCAAACTGGGATCGCTCGCCAGCTAGATCAGATTGGAGCAAGAATGGTCGACAAAAAATATGCTAGAAATTACTGCTAATTTAAATTTAAATCCATGTAATTTAATACAGTTATATTAAGTTATGTACTATCATATTAATTTATGTAGAACTGTTATGTTAAATTAGTAGTACTGTTATGTATAAATTATATAGATCTGTTATATTAATTTATGTAATACTGTTGTGTTATTTTAATCATACTGTTGTGTTCATTGAATGGTACTGTTATGTATAAGTTAGTGGTACTGTTATACTGTTTGAATGACACTTCACTTACAATTGCAGAATTTATGAGTGATATTATTGTAGAAGATGAAACAACAAATGTTGAAGTTATTACTGCAACAATTGAAATTGATTCACAGAGTATTCAATTGGTTGATCACACTGAAGATATTGAAGCCCTATCTGGTTCACTTATTGGATATTCAATTGTTATGTTAGTGATACGGTTGTGTTGATTAAGTGGTACTATTATAACTTATAGTATTGTTATGTACACTGTTATATTAATATTTGTAGTACTGTTCTGTTTTTTACTGATACGGTTATGTTCATTAAGTGGTGCTGTTAAAAATAAGTTACTAGTACTGTTGTGTTATTTTTATGGTACTATTGTTTTAATTGAGAAGTACTATAATGTATAACTTATATAGTACTGTTTGACTAATATATGTAGTACTGTTTTGTTATTTTAGTGATACGGTTTAGTTCATTAAGTGGTACCGTTATATTAATATATGTAGTACTATTATGTTATTTTTGTGGTACTATTGTTTTCATTGAGGAGTACTGTAATAGTATTCATTGAGGAGTACTGTAATGTATAACTTGTATAGTACCGTTGGACTAATATATGTAGTACTGTTTTGTTATGTTAGTGATACGATTGTGTTGATTAAGTGGTACTATTATGTATAACTTATAGTATTGTTATGTATACTGTTATATTAATATTTATAGTACTGTTCTGTTATTTTTCGTGGTACTATTGTGTTCATGTAGTAGTACTGTAATGTATTACTTATATAGTACTGTTAACTAATATATGTAGTACTGTTCTGTTATTTTTAGTGATACGGTTGTGTTGATTAAGTGATACTGTTATGTATAACTTATATAGTACTGTTAACGAATATTTGTGATATTGTTCTGTTATTTTATCGATACGGTTGTTTTCATTAAGTGGTACTGTTATGTATATATATATACATAGTACTGTTGTGTTCTTTTAGTGGTACTATTGTGTTTATTGAGTAGTACTGTTTTGTTACAAGTAGGGGTTAAAAATGTGTACAAAGAATACAAAACAAATAGTCTTTTGAAGTCATCACCACCATCAGCAAACCTACTTACAATCAAATCAAAAAGAACTTTATATTGAACACCGGCATGCACGCCCATATCCCTAAAACGCTGAATTAACAAAGAATATTCATTCTTGTTATATTTAATAACTGCACAACCAACCTTCCTAGGTAACATAAAGACATCACGCACATCATCATCTGTAACGACAAAACTTCTACCTTTACCTACGGCTAACATCCTACTAGCACTATTAAAGTTCTTCACCAACCAACGCATCATATCAAGATTAGCACACTTCGTAATAGATAAACATAATAAACCTCCAAAACCAATATCAGAAATCTCATTCTTCTGTTTGTCAGATAACTGACTTATTAGACTGTGGAGACGATTAGGCCTTGATTGTGTAACAAAATCACTGCAAAATAAAAAAAAACAATCAACATTATAATTTTTTTAAACTACTAACATGTTTTTAACTGAAAAAAACAATAAAAAAACAAAAGAAAACATACGAAACATCATAGTAAGACTTATCGATGGACTTCTTCTTCACTTTCTTGTCGACAACTTCCTTCTTCGGAGCCTTAGTTTTATGAGCCATCTGTTCAAGTAATACTGTATACCAATAACAGTAATACTGTATAATAAATCTACTAATACTGTGTAACTATAACACTAATATTATTGAGAGTTCTTTACACTGTTATTTAACTATTTGAACTTCAAACAAACCATAATAACAAGAAAACCACTTGCATCCATAATAACTTGCAGCAGTTAAACACTATGATTATCATCATCAGGTTAAATCATCTTATGAACAAATCTCTTAGCAACATAAACACAGAGATTAACAGCACTCAACAACATAAATATACTAATACTACATGATTTCACTCAACAAACAACCATTTAACACAAAATTCACACTATTTTCCAACTCTAAACCCTATCCCTCTCTCCACCTCCACGATTTGGATCAGAGACAAAAAAATTCTTCATAATATGTCTCACAGTGTTACTAAGTTCATAAAATTTCATCACAAACAAAAAAAATACCAAACATGCAGAACAATATCAAATCTTCGATTCCACCAGAAAATAATTTAGTCAAATTCAGAAATGAAAAAACCACATCAAAAAATACACAAAAACAACGGAAACGATCACGCACTGGTACTCACTCACCTCGAAATCAAAGTTCACGACGGTTTTGGCGAGGGTTTGGCGAATGAGGAACTATTCACGGCGATTATGAGACGCGAATGTTTTTCCAACAAGCACTGTGTGCGAATCTTCTTCTTCATGCGATTCTTCTTCGAACAAGCACTGTGTGCGATTCTTCTTTGAACAAGGAAAACAGAGGAACCGTCTTCAAAGTGTGTGCGAGAGGGAGAGACGTGTTTTTCTTCACGTCGTGCCTGTTTTGCAATTTCGAGCGTGGGTGTGTAGGCAAAAAAAATAGAAAAAATTGTTGGGCTTTCCTTTCTCAACATTATTGGGCCGAAAACTTAATAATATTTGGACTATATGTTAATTGGGCTGGATACCAAATTGTGGTGCATGGATCTAGGATCCGTGCACCTCGTGCATAAAAGTTTTTGCCTTAAATTGACTAGTAGTACACCCGCGCGATGCGCGGTTTATTATGTATTATGACAATATATACGATTTTTAATAATATATTAAAGTTGTCATATTAAAAAGTTATTCATGGCATCTTATTATTTCGAAATTTATAAAAATCCGTATTTTTTTATTGATAACATCAATATTCAACAATTAAATATGAAAATAAAATTGAACATAATATAATAATAGTTTTGTGTTTGTGAGTTTTAATTTATGAATAATTAAGAAGAGATTAATAATTATACTTACTATATGTTTTGTTCATATTTTCGTTCATTTATATCTTATAATTATTTTCAGAATTTATAAATAATTTTCTGCATTCTTTTTTAGATGGATTTGTTCAAAAAGCATTATATTCATTCCAAAAAAAATTAGTTTATATTTATAAATTTAGGTTTCAAATTAATTTTAAATTTTAAAACAATATTTCTTAGATTTTTTAATCCATTTTTCAGATTTTTTTGGAACATATTATAGTTTTTTAAAACAATTTTTAGATTGATTATATCTATTTATTTGAAATAATTTTGAATAAATTTTATCAAATATTTTTATTATTTTTATTTAAAATTTTTTATTCAATTTATTGATTTTCGTATCTTACACAATTAATATTACATATATATTTGAATTAATTTTTAAATTTAATTTTCTGATTTAAGATTGTTAGATTTATTCTCACAACCTTATAATAATAATAATAATAATAATAATAATAATAATAATAATTATTATTATTATTAATTTCAGCTTTATTATTATTTTAATATTTTTAAAATAGTTTCAAACTTTTAAACATTTTACAACCCTTCATAAAATAAATTTAGATTTTAAAACTATTATCCACATTTATATATTAAAACTATAAACTAATTTTCAAAATTTTTAATTTTTTACAATGTTTAAATTTAATTATATCATTTAAAATAGCTTCTTTTGTTTTATCTCTACTCCTATATATAAATTATAAGATAGCTTATTGTGTAAGATATATGTGAAACTTATTCTATAAGACACTTAAAAGTTATTTGGTTTTTTTTTCTTTTTTTCCACTGGTTGATAGTTTGGGAGGGAAAATGGCAAATTTGAAATTATCACCAACTTCTTTGTTTTTATATATAGATAGATAGGTAAAAAAAAAAAATTAATGGCCATAGGCAATTGGTCGAAAAACTTTTGGGAAGGACTAAAGGCCCTACCCCAACTTCTAAGGGTACCACACTATTTTAAAAAAAATTCCAATTTTACCCTTAAGGTTTGTGCAACTACTTCTGTTCGATCATTACGACCGAACGTGCTTCTCAGTGTTCGGCCAGGATGGCCGAACGTCCTTTCAAGTGTTCGGCCAGGGTGGCCGAACACCGAGGTGATGGTGGGCGCCGGGTGCGCACACAACGGGAGAGTTGTGCGCGCGCAGACGAAGACGGGGGCGATGTGCGCGCGCATGACGGGTGATGGGGGCTCGGTGCGCGCGCGCACGATGGGTGACGGGTTGCGTTGTTTGTGATCGGGTTTGATCGATTTTTTACGATTTTTTTATATTAATTATTTTAATTTTTTGAAGATTATAATGCCAATATAATGATGAACATTCCACAAATTTGTTAATGTGTGAAAATCGTAGCAAAAAATGTAAAAAAACGATTGAATTGGAGCAGTTTCGTTCGGCCCCGGTTTGCCGAACACATAGAAGAGTGTTCGGCCACGGCCGAACACATAAAAGGATGTTCGGTCATCATGACCGAACACCGTGAAGCCCGTTCGGCCATCTTGACCGAACAGAATTAGTTCAACAACCCTAAAGGTAAAAGTGGAATTTTTTTTTAAATAGTGTGGTGCCCTTAGAAGTTGGAATAGTGCCTTTAGTCCTCCCCAAAACTTTTTGGGTGATTCTAAATCAACTCATCAATTTCCTTACACACCTCAATTATTTTATGGGTATATACATACCTAATTCATTACTAAACACATCTTATTCAAAAGTAAATTAAAAATAAAATATAATAAAAAATAAATATCCTTACTATTTATTATTTATTTAATCTATATAGTATAATTGCAAAGTGAAATGATAATATTATGGGGGTGTGTTTACAAATTTGACAATATCAAATATTTTAAAATGGGTGTATTTAGTAATTGGGATGTTTAATAATAGGTTATTTTAAGGGTGGGACTATCCACACCCCAAATTTAATTAATTCAAAAGTAATTATATATTAAATGTCTAAAATACCCTTTGACTACACCCCACATATAATTTAAACTACTAACCACACCCCATAATTTCTAAACACACCCCATAGTCCTCTTCTTCTCCTTCATGTTGGAAAAGCTCATTTCTTCTCCACCATTATCAAAGATTTCATCTCATTTCTAAACCCTAAAATATCACCCAATAAGAATTCTCGATTGAAATGTCTATGGAACGGGAAGATACATTTGAAACGAGCAATGTAAGATTTCTACTACATTCTAAACTGTTTTTAGTAGTGTATTAAAAATCGAGTTTTAATTTGAATGTTCGAAAATCCCGCTAGAACAGTCCCGTTCGACCTGGAATAGTCGAACGGGCTGAAGAGTGTTCAACACACAGGATTCGCACAAAACTAAGGGTGTTCGACTTATATTGTTCGAACACAACTAAGGGTGTTCGACTTCTATTGTTCGAACACTACTATGAGTGTTCGATTTTTGATTGTTGAACATCTTTTGTAGTGTTCGATTTTCTGAAGTTGAACATCCTTTGTAGTGTTCGATTTCCAAAGTTGAACAATCTTAGTAACGTTCAATTTTTTAAGTTGAACAGTAGGTTTATTGAATTTTTTTTATATTTATCGTTGAACAATATGTTTATTATCTTCTATTTGAATTTTTTATTAGGAAAATGGCTCAAAATCCACGGAACTAAGTGTGGTGAATCCTATCGATGAAAATAAGATAGATGATCATGAGAATGATCCAATGTATGAGGGAATAGATTACACAATTGAGTTTTCCACGGCCAACCTTTTTGATAGTCGCACTTCTTTGGTGGAATGGGTAAGAGGAGTAGCGCATAGGCTTAATATGGTGGTTTTAGTAAAACACTCAGACGGAGTTGAAAGTGGTAGGAGGCCTAGAGTGTTTTTGGGATATGAAAGAAGTGGCAAGTACAAGCATCTAAACCAAAATCGCAAAGAAATAATCTGGTGTTTGAAAATCATGTTGTTGAAAGGACAAGCTCTAGAGAGAGACTTATCGGTACGAAGAAGTGTGACTGTCCATTTCTCTTGAAGGGGACTCAATTGGATGAAGGCCAATGGTCACTTGCAGTTTTATCGGGTGTTCATAATCACCCGATGGGGTTTTCCTTGGTTGGGCAATCTTACGCCCGTCGACTTACACCTTTTTAAGATCGGTATGTGTTTGACTTGTCAAAGAATAACACAAAACCGAAAGAAATTTTGAGCAGTTTGAAAGAAACATTTATTGATAATCAGTCGACGCTGAAGACCATTTACAATGCTCGTCATAAGCATCGAATTGTTGAGCACGGAGGTCGTTCTCAGATGTAATTTTTATTGGAGAAATTGAAACACCATGAATATTACTATTTCGCCAATAGATGTGAGCAGACGGACAGGGTGAAGGATTTATTTTATGCTCACCCGACCAGTGTCGAGTTGTTGCATGCATTTTCTACTGTTTTATTGATGGACTGTACGTACAAGACCAACCGGTACAAGATGCCTCTTTTGGAGATTGTTGGGATTACATCCACTGATATCACATTCTCGGTGGCATGTATATATTTGGAGGCAGAACGTTAAGAAAATTATATTCAGGCGCTCACAATTCTGAAGGGTTTAATGGATCAATCAACACTACCTTAAGTGATTGTTACTGATCGGGAGATCGCATTGATGAATGCGATAGAGGTTACGTTTCCGAGTGGGAAACAATTGCTATGTCGGTGGCATATCAGTAAGAACATTTTGACCAAGTGCAGACCAATGTTTCATATGAAGAAGGATAAATGGGATTCATTTAACAACTTATGGAATTCATTGATACTTGCTGAGGACAAAGTGAAATTTGACGAGTTGATGCGGAGATTGAAGGAGGATTACACCGACTACCCAAATGCCGTTAATTATGTCATTGACAATTGGATAACACCGTATAAGGAGAGGTTTGTGTCATGCTGGACCAATAATGTCATGCATTTTGACAATACAACAACTAGTAGGTACGTCTATTTAAGATAATAAATTCGTATGTCAATTATTTGTAGGTAATGTCATGCATTTTTTGTACTTGGTAAATCTTATTAGACGTACTTGGTCTCTCAGGGCGGAGAGTGCACATTCAAGACTGAAGAAACAACTTGGTACGAGTCAGTCGAATTTTGAAATATCTTGGAAAAGGATTCACGGCTTGTTGATTGTATCTCACAATACAATCAAAGCATCTTTTGAGAAAAGTCTGAATGTGTTACACCACCGTTATAAGTCATTCGTTTTCAAGATTATTAGAGGTTTGGTCTCACATGCTGCTCTGCAGAAGATTTATGAAGAGCTTGAGGGTGCAGATTCATGTGGTGTTGATTCGTTGTTGTGTGGATGTGTTTTGAGAAGAACATGCGGTTTGCCATGTGCACATGAACTTGATGTATTGAAACTAAGAAGTACACCAATCACCCTGGACATGGTTGACAGGTTTTGGAGGAAATTAGATTGTGAGCCTTCAAAGACAGATGTTCATATTGCTCATGATCTTGGAAGTCGATGGCATGAGACTGTGGGTGATATTAACAACATCTTCGAGTCTGCAAATGAATCTCAAAGATTACTGATGCTCAAACGACTACGAGAGATCTCAATCCCTAGGACATCATCGTTGCTTGAACCTGAGGTTCACACCCGTGTTCGGGGTCGTCCTAGCAAGGCTAAAAGTCGTAAGGAGAAGTCCACCAAACGAGATAAAAGTGCATTCGAGTATGTGGGTTCAGTTATTGATAGTTGTTCACCAGTTGAGAATACTACTCAACTATCTGGACCTTCGTCAGTTGCTCCGATGTTTACTAAATCACGAAGGGATAAACAACCTGTCCAACGTCGATCACTGCGTAACCCATCCAGCACTCCACTTGTGGAGCTACTCCCAACTCAATGGAGATCTTACGTGTCAAAAACAATTGATGTGAAAGGTGACGAACATTGTGGCTTTCGGTGTGTCTCACACGCCCTAGGATGGGGTGAGTACTCGTGGGGAAAAGTTCGTGATGATCTGATAAAAGAGTTGGAGGAATTTACATCGTTATATGCAACTGTTTGGTTGGATGCGACAAGGGTTGAGAAGATGTTAGAGATGTTGAGGTGTTTCCATGATGAAGTATACGACACGAAGTATTGGTTTATTTTTCCGGAAACTTACAACTTGGCGGCATCAAGATATAATATGGCTTTCGTGCATATTTCTCCCCAGCAAAGTCTGACATTTCTACCTTTGAGAATCCTCAATTAGCATGCATGACACTTGTTGGAAACAACCATTTCATCAGGGTAATTGTTTCATCTTATAGCTTCTTTATTAAATCTAGTGCATGTTTATCCACTAATATTGTGATTTTTACAATGTCGATAACAGGTCGAAATGGTAGATGGTGCACCGATACCTCCTATTAGTACCATATGGTACGGATATCACTATCCATGCGCTGATGGATGTGCACTTATCTACCAAACACAACTAACGAAATACAACGATATGGTAAAATGTGATAGTGAATCCATTGGTGTTGCGAGTCTGGATATTATTGACAGTGACTAGATATTATGATGTTGTGAATCTTATGTATTATGAACTATTGTCTTGGGAACAGTGGATCAAGTTGATTACGATGTATTATGACGTAATTTTGGTGGTCGATGATGTTTTGTTTGTGTTTTAGGGTTAATCACATGTGTAGCTTGATCTTGGATTTGTGTGCTAGGTTATTTCATTGATATGCAATTTTTTCCCTACTGTTTGAACCAACAAGTCGGAAAATACACAAAGTGTTCGACAAATAAAAATCAAAATTTATGAGCAACGTTCGATCTTGGAAATCGAACACACTTACCCACGTTCGAATTCATGGAGTCGAACACATCAATCAGCGTTCGACGTATTATATTCGAATACAATGACTTCTGTTCGACTATAAAGTTCGAACATAGTGCATAATGTTCGACTTTGGGGTTCGAACAGTACAGTATCCGTTCGACAAATTAAAGTCGAATTCAACACTAAGTGTTTGATTTTTTCAATCGAACAGTGTCTAAAAAAGCCTATAACACTTGTTCGAACAGTGTCTTTAATTTGTGTTTTAGCATCAAGATTCACAACCTAATTTCTTTCATTCCTAACTACAAAATTCCGACATCAAACATGCGTTTTTACAAATATCCCGGTTCAATCATACTAACCAATTCAGTGGAGATTCACAGTCTGGTACATCACATACCAAACCTCAAACATATAGAAAGGATCAAGTGTTACAAAGTACATCAGTACGAGTACATATGGATTACAGTACATATGGATCAAGTGTTTCATCTTAAAATGTCAGACTAACTTCTACGACTTCTATTACGCCTAACTTGCGGCCTTTGTGAGGGCTCGGCCTCAGAATGGTCATTCAAACTCATAGAAGTGTACACACTCTCTACAATCGGCATCACAAAGTCAAGGGATAAGTCGGGGTCACGACGTGCCCACCTGACCAATGGATGAAGTTGGGCACATGCCGAGTGTAAAATCTCCAAGGGTTGCTGAGGTTGAAAAGGTGTGGCACGTGCGACACTGGAAACGTTGTCAGGATTTTACACCCTAGGATGAGACACTGTATAATACCACTCCAAGTAATCTGGCGAGCATTCCCATGTAGGAGCCGCAGGTGCACCAACACGATCCACTGGCAACAAATGATTGCTCCACGCCGAGAAGTAGTTGCCCAACAAATAGAAGACAACCTTGTATCGTGCACTCGTACTCCCTCTTTTCACGTTATTTGGGATCAGTGGCATGTCAGGAATCATTTGCACATAACCGAATTGTCGCAGGACACGATCGGGATGGTACGGCTCGACGATGTCAAAGGCACTGATGCATCCAACATAGAATGTAACATTATCACGAGGGTAGACATCTCTTATCCCAGCATAGGGAGTCCAACAAACCTGCATTACATTGAAGTACACAAACATCCACAAACATTTAAGACTAACACTTAAGTACACAAAGATTCACAACAATAAAATATGAACCACTTACATTACTCGGTGACAATGTGTCTAGTATCTCCCTCCATGCAACTACACGATCAATGGAGGGTCCGACAGCGGATTGTTAGGCCCACCTAGATGCTAATGGATGGCCGCTTCGAAAGGCAACATTGTGAGTTGGTCGCGTCATGGGGAAGTATTCATATATCCATGCCTACAACACAAAATGTAATTGAAATATTATGAAAATGAAATAAATGCTAAAACGAACTTAAATCAAAGCTAAACGATTCTTACCTCTAGCAATGTGAAGTATCCTGATATCTGTTTCATGTCGTAGCGAGATGCCAAACCCAACTGACGATAAAGAAAAGCCAGTGCAGCAGCCCCCCATGCATACTTACGTACTCTACTAACATTACATATCATTCTCAAAACATTAGTCGAAACTCTGTTGCCGCTTTTATCTGAGAAAACTGTGCAACCAAGCACAAACCAAAGATATGCTCTAGCTACACATAGTCTGGTGGCCTCGTCTGTACTACTCATGCCCGGACTAAATTTTTCGTGCAGCCACTCAAGCTTCACTGACGAACCTCTAATAATTCCTAGGGCCTCCTGCGCCTCATCCACTGATATCCCCAGGTACGTAGACATCAGGACTGGAGAGGGTTCTCTCCTCACATCAGGTAATACTACCGGTAGGCCTGTCATTGGAAGTCCGGTAATGCAGGAGACATCATCTAGCGTGATGGTCATCTCACCAAACGGCAGGTGAAAGCTATTGGTCTCCGGATGCCGACGCTCTATGAAGGCACATATGAGATTCTTGTTTGGATTTTTGTAAGATATAAACGGGAGACCATAAAGCTTGGTCCGAGATATCAGACGACTCCACTCATCTGATACGTCATCTAGCTTCCACGACTCCATCTTTGTTGTATGACACCAAAACTTGAGCACAACTCTTTCCTGATTGAACCAAATCTTTGACGCAACGTGGGTCTTGAAACTTGGAATCAAGATAGGGTTCATGGGTCCACCAGGATGGGGACCGGTTAAAACATCACTCTCGTACTCTTGCTCATTCATAGGCTCATTCATATCTGCATCTTGTTCATTCACAACCTCATTCATATCTGCAGCTGCCTCTTCAAGTATATCTGGATGATCCACAATCGGAGGGAAATCGGGTTGCTCAGTCACATGCTCTGGAAATCGGTTTGCTCCGGCACGTGTTCAGTAGTGGCAGCAAGCTCTTCATTTCGACGTTTTCTTTCAGAAGCCGTTGGTCGGTTCTTCCTCCTCATGTATATTTTGTAACCTGCGAGTAGTCAACAAGATCATGTAAATAAAAAAAAATGGATGTAACTGGTCAACAAAAGTACTAATGTTCAACTCCTATGCTTCGAACACTTTTAGTTATGTTTGATCCAACAATTCGGAAAAAATAAGCTCTGTTCGATATACGAAGTCGAACACAATGAGTGGTGTTCGAACTGTCGAAGTCGAACACAATGAGAGTTGTTCGAAGATTCTAAGTCGAACATAATAGTTGTGTTCGAACAATCCAAATCGAACAAAATTAGAGGTGGTCGAACTGTCGAAGTCGAACACAATGGGAGATGTTCGAACAGTCGAAGTCGAACGCTATACAGGGTGTTCGACTTTCCCTAGTCGAACGTAAAGTGAAATGTTCAAACGCTATAAGTCGAACATACTGTAATTTGTTCGACTTTTATAGTCGAACACATGGAAGGTTCACGACAAACCAGATTTGAACATCCCTCGATTTCTTCTTCGGAATTTTTTCGTTTTTCAGCATGCAAACATTAAAATTTTCAAACAATAGAATACAATTACATGCTCACACCATAAGACATACAAAGTGATTCGATTTTACCCATCAATGAATCTAATCTAATCTACATAACTTCTATTCAAGATTCAACATAGCCCTAAAATTTTGAAAAATGGGTGTAAAACGAACCTCCCATTGAAGTTGAGCAATCTCTTGGAGTGTTCATTCCTTCGTGTTCGATTTCTCAAGTCGAATTTAGCAAAATTTGTTCAACAAATTTTCTCCCCTCACAAGTCGAACAAACTGCTTCTTCTCGATTTTTTTTTTGTTTCTTTTTTGTTAACTTTTGATTTGGTTTGTTTTTTTGGGTCAAAGAGTATAATAGGAAAAGTTTGGGGTGGGTTTAGAAATACTTTAAAATGTTAAAATTAAAATTGAGGTATAGTTAGAAATTGGGGTGTGGTTAGAAAAGGGTGGGGTGTGGATAGTGACACCCTATTTTAAACACCCCGTAGAAATATAAAAAATTACATCATCCTCTTAGAGCATTTGCAACCATATTTTAATAAGTGTTTTTAGATTATTTTATTAATAAGATTTCTGACGTGTTTTTGCAGAGCTGCCGTATTAAACTGTAGAAATGTTTTTATGAGGAGATAGAATGAGTGGAAGATATTTATTATTTCTTTTATTTCTTTCATTTATATATCTTTTTATTGTATTATTATTATTATTATTATTATTATATATATATATATATATATATATATATATATATATAAAAGCTGCAGAATAGTCAGCTATAAATATCAATAATAAATTTCTCATCCATTTTAACATTCTATTTTAAGAAATTCTATTTATTACTTTTCACATTGAATTTAAAGTATATTAATATTTTTCACCAAATATTTGACGTATAATATCTATTTCATTTATAACAAATTAATCTCTTCTTAATGATCGATCTTTCCTTTGATATCCACATGCATAAAAAATATGAAATGTACAATTTGTTGGTTTGAATGATTTTATTTACTTTAAACATTTGCGTGAATAACAAGTGTTTTGAGTAGTTTATCGCAAGTTTATTTTAAAATATAGAAATAAAAAAATCACAATGATTATGTATTTTAAAAATTTTAATTAAAAAAAAAATAAATTAAATCAAATAATATTTAAAAAATGAGTCAGTTGTGAAATTATAATTTCAAATTAAACAACTTCATTTGAAATTTTTTTTTAATGCATATGCATCATATTTAACATTTTTAATTGAAATTTTATTAGTTGTCATTTTTACTTCGTATTTATAATGTGATGGATGTTGGCCCGTAAAGGGTGGGGGCGGGTGAGTTTTTTTAATCATAATCTCAAAATAAATAGTTTCTAATAATATTTGTTCATGCATGAAATTTATCATTCATATTTAATGCTTAGTTTATTGACATAATTTTTATTTTGGATTTGTAATTTTGATCGTGCTGGGTGAGGAGATATGAAATATTTTTTACTAAATTATAATTTTAAATTTAATAACTTCTTCATTTAAAATTTATTTTCAATGCATTATATATCAAACTTATCATTTATTATAATAATTAATTTGATATTTACATAGCAATATATCAAATATAATATTTAAATATGATATGTATGTAGCGCCCCAAATCAAAACGAGCATAATTGATTAATTAAATATTTAAACCTATAATTTAATAATTATGTGCGTATGCTTTGACTGTTTAATTAATTTCGTGCGTTTCAGATATGTGGAACCTAGATGATTTTTATACCACGCGATGCGTGATTAAAATACGAGAAGATAGAAACGAACTAGAGGTAAATCGGAGACTCGTAACTCATATAATGAAGAAAACAGTGAAAACGAGGAATACGACGTATACGAGACGTATACGAAGAGTAGAAAAATACGAGATATTCTTGATGAACAATAACTCCAGTCAAATCGATGAATAGTAATCCAAAATATTTTGGGTGAATAGTAACTTATCAACTTCTATAAATAGGAGCTCTTCCGATTCATTTTTTTTTACCGTTTTCTCGAGCGAGCCGAACGAGCCGAAAGCGACGAAAACGAGTAACTCTCTCTCTCCTCTCTCTCTCCGGGTTTCTGTCTCCGGCGGGCCACCGTCGGACAGTGGCCGGAAAATCCAACATTGTCGGTTTGGGCTGATTTTTGCACACGACGTAGCCCTCGTCGAGATGAGTCTAGGACAACTTCCGAAATTCAATTCCGAGTTCCCGTTCGCCGGAAAACGGCGAAAGACCGAAGCAAAACCCTAACCCTTGTACCACCTTCTCTCTCTCCTCTGTTTTTCTCTCTCCTCTCTCCGGAGTTGATCGCTGGAGGACGCCGAAGGTCAGGGTCAGCCGCTGGAGGGCTGGCGGCGCCGTGGGTGGCGGCGCCGGAGATGGACAAATTGTATATATGTATGTTCGCGCATGTGTGTGTGTGTTTAGGTGTGCTAGTGTGTGTGTGTTGTATGCTGTTGTGGGCGGCGCCGGGTGGCACCGCCGTGCGGGAAAGGTTGGCCGGCGCTGGTGATGCGCCGGCGCTGGTTCATGGTGGGTGGCCGACGACGGGAAGTCGCCGGCCAAGTGAATCCGATGGGGTGTGTATGTGTGTGCGTAACCATGCGTGTTTATGTGTGCCTGCGTGTGTGTGTGCGCGGCGGTTGGTGGTGGCCCGCGACTTCCAGTCGCCGGCCAGGGACACGGTGGAGGTGGTGGTCGCCGGCGGCAGGTGGCCACCGGCCATGGTTGAGAGTCAGTGTGTGTGTATATGAGTGTGTGCGTGGTGAGGGAGTAGATATATAGGTTGTATATGTGTGTTGGTTTGACCGGAAAGGGTTGCCGGCGACGGGGGGTCGCCGGTCGCCGGCCGGAGTTTTGGATTGGGGTTGGATTTTTTGGAAAACAGGGTATCGAGGGTTCTTGCGGCGAGATTTCAGATACTATTCACCACCGGAATCTGACAAGGGATGGCCGGAGGTGGTAGCCTACGGTGCGAGGTATCCGGCGAACTAGATGGCGGCGGCGGAGGGTGGCGCCACCACGCCGGGTGGCGTCGGGAAGTGGCCTGGTCGAGCAGGCCATCGTCGGGGAAGCTGGGCGACGGGCTATTTTTGTAGGTGTTTTGCCGGAGTTAGGCGGCGCCGTCGTGGCTGCCGTTGGCTGGAGTTGGTAGCCTGAAGTATGGGAAATCCGGGGGTGTGGTCGACGACCGTTGGTTCGCCGGCTGGCAGCAGCTGGAAGCCCGTTTAGGTAGCATGTTCGCGCAGGTGCGCGGGCGTGACGACGGGTGCTGGGCGCGCGCAGTGTGCGCGCCGGGAGCCGGGGACGGGAAGCGCGCGATGCCGTGTTCGTGATACGAATTCCTTTTTCTTTCCGCTGTACGTTATCATCGAGTCATCGCCGACGAGATGTCGTTGACCGAGGGTCGTGGGTCCGGTCAAAGTCAACCCTATGACCAAAATTACCTTTATACCCCTCAACCTTAAAATGCTCCGTTCGAGCTCGTTTCAACTCCGATCGAGCTCATTCGTTTTCCTATGTGATCTAAATTCCTTCCTCTTTCATATCAGAGGCTAAACTGATCTGTCCCTCTCATTTCTTCGACTCCAATCTTTAGATCTACCAATCCGTCTCGTCTCGATCGATCGTCTCTTATCCGAAACGTTTATAGCTTTAATTATACATTATTAAGGATCTAAGAAACATTATAACTTATGTAGGCTACCTGTGGGATTGAGCTTTGGGATACAGGATCTTTGGTACTTGCTACTCACGTGGTAACCACCGAACAAGGTGGGGGTAAACTCTAAATCCAAATCTTTATATTTCAATTGACGTATGCATGTAAACTGGATATTATTAGAATGCTATTGATCGTTATGAATTGGTCGAGGCTTATGTGTCTTGGGTTATGTGTTGTGATTATATGATGTGTTCGGTGGGGTAACTTCTAAACCCTAATAACTTTATGTTTCTGTATGAGCGCACACTGATGATTTGTGAACTTATGTGTTTTGAGATAAACATTGTGATTATATTGTGTGGGGGGATAATTACTAAACCTCTGTGTGTTCATTATTTTCCCTACTGGATATGTGAACTGTTGAGAATATTGTGTGCATATTTATATCTTGGGGAGGGATTTGATGGTCCGTAATACATCGGGATTTGATGGTCCGTAATACATCGGGATTTGATGGTTCGTAATACATCGGGATTTGGTGGTCCGTAATACATCGGGATTTGATGGTCCGTAATACATCGGGATTTGGTGGTCCGTAATACACCGGGATTTGATGGTCCGTAATACATCGGGATTTGGTGGTCCGTAATACACCGGGATTTGATGGTCCGTAATACATCGGGATTTGGTGGTCCGTAATACATCGGGATTTGGTGGTCCGTAAATACATCGGGACGTGTTGTGCCGTATTTGTGATGTGTCTAATTGCTGAACTATTATATATGTTTGATTTGTGTATCTGCTTAATAATATTAAAACATGGAACCATGAGTGTATTCAACGCACTCACCCCCCACCTGTACTCACACTACATGAGATGCAGAAAGTCAAGATGCGTAGAGAGGATGGTGCCATATCCAGACTTCCCTTTTCCTTTTCAAAACTTCATATTCAAACGATGTTTTATTTAACTTCACGTTTTGTAAAAGTATATTGTCCTTTTCTGTAAACGGATCCTGATGTATTTTCCGCTGCTATTATAAAATGTTTTTATTTCGGCTAGACGCCGAAGATTTGTATTTGTAAAATCGTCTCTCATCTCTTCCAAAGGATTTCTGTTTTATTTCATGCACGTCTTTTTCCCCTTTCTTTCTTCACACTCAATGGAAAACTCTGATATTTTAATGAAAGATTTTGGGGGGTGATGATGTATTTAAGTTTTTTCTTATTGATTTGTAGTAGACTAAAATATGGGAGTTAGAAATAATTTTTAAGTTAAAATTATACCTGAACAAAAATTAGAAATATGAAATAAAAATGATAATAATTAAAATGACAAAATTAGAAAATGTTGATTATTTCGGAAAAAATTACAAACAATCTTCTGGTATAATGGTTTGGTTTATTTTCAAATAATATTATTCAAATAAACAGTAATAGATTTTGGGTATTTGTTGAGTTGATATATTTTTAATAGATTTAGAATAATCGAGTTATTTGTATTGTTGTAACTAAAACTTTCATTAAATTATATGTCTATTTATAGTTATGAACACTAATTAAAGATAATATTTTATTAATCTCAATTCTTATATTTATATCATTTCCATTACACATATCATATCTTACAGATTAAATATATTTTTCAAAATTTCAGTTACCATGTAATATTATGACAAAAAGTTTTTTATTTTTTCAATACTAAATTAATTTATATGATTTTTAAATACTTCTTTTTTATGAGTTAAGGGGAGTTGAAGAGAGAATATATCAGTACTAAATTTAATTTAAGTGCTTCTTTTTAATGAACTAGGAAACTGGAAGTTTGAGTGACAATAAAAACTAAAAAACTTGGGTGATTCAGGTTCAAACCATAATTATCACAATCTGTACCTACAAATTTAGTCAAAATAGACATTTTTTTTCTCATTCTTATTTCAAATATATACTTTTCAATTTGTTTGTTTAACTTATCTATACATTTGTATATTATATAATTATATTATGTTATTATAATTTCAAAATTATTAAATATTATATGACAAACCGTGCAACGCACGGGTATACTACTAGTATTATTAATAATATGGTTGCAGATGCCCTTAACACACTCCCTATTTGAACAAAACTACTCTTATCGTCAAGTAAAAATAAAAGTAGCTAAACAAAAAATAAGAAAAAAGAGAATTATAAGATGTCTTCTTGCCGAACGACCACCATCGTCCTCGTTAGGCGCCTAAAGAAATGGATTTGCCATCAAAATCTCGATGGGATTTGTTCTTACTAACATATTACTCGTGTTTTTGTATATTTATTCAACAATTAAAGTTTATAAATATGTTTATATGTCTTTAGGGTTTAAATTGTATATGAATGATTTTTTATGTTTTCCGCCGGCAGTATTTCAGCTCTACTCTACCAAAAATATTGCTCAAGGTTGACGGCTAGAGCTCGAAATTTCTATACTATTTCGGTGTTTATTTGACGAAATAATGATATGATTTCAGCACTTACCTACCAAAATGCAAAAACAATTTCAACACTTATCTGCCCGAAAAATTGAAATAATTTCAGCACATGGTTGTTGAAATGATGAACTTCATTCGACATTTAACCACCAAATTACTTTTTGAATTTTTTTATTGTCCTCTAAAATCACTAATTTTGATTCTTGTATATTGTTTCTATAAAATGTTTTATGTTGCCAATCAAAAAATGAATTGGAAATATTACAGGCAACATGTGACGTTGAGGCAACATGTGACGTTGAGGCATTACGACGTTGAGTAGCAATGCCCCCATGTTGAATATAAGGCTGATTTGATTACCTCAATTGAGGATTTGATAGAGTCAATCCACCATATAATATTTACAATAACAAGAGTATATTGTTATCGTGCTATCTTGGTCTTAAATGAATCATAACTGCGAAATACTGGTTGATATAGGTACAAGAGGTGGAAACGGCGTAAAGGAGACAAAGCGTGCGAAAAAACGGCAGAAATAGGGTCAGTACCGCGGTATCCATATCCAGTACCGCAGTACACGAAGTGAAGATCCAAAGCTCGGAGTTCTGCACCTTAGTACCGCGGTATCCATATCTCGGTACCGTGGTACCCGACTCCAGAAAGTTCAACACGTTGTCTCAGTACCGCGGTACTCACATCTCAGTACCGCGGTACCCGCTGCGAAGTTTGTTAGAAAAGTGCGATTTTCATGCTTCCCACGAGTTGAGGACTCTTTTTCCTTTTGGTGTCTATCAAAACCATATCAAAGACCTAGAGAAAGTCAATCTTGAACCCCAAGCAAAGGCAAGAGAAGAAAAGCAAGACGATCGAGCGAGGAGTGAAGATCGGCATCAATCCAAGAGTTTATTTTCCATTCGTTTTTCTTTATCAATCAAACAATGAGTAGCTAGAATCTTTTTTGTCTAGGGTTTTATTCGAACCCTATGTGTGATTTATGAACCCTTTATTTCGATTCTAATGCTAGTTTGATTTTACGATTCCTTCTTCTTCTTGTTCTTGATCAAGTGCATGAATTTGGCCAATTTGTGTATCTTTCTATTATTGTCGAATTTAAATCGGAAGATTGGTTTGATAATTAGAATTGTGGTAGAAGATCCTTCGAGTTAATTGAACAGGATAATGTTTAATTGCATGTGAAATCGTAGGAATATAGATTTCACCTTAGGAAGCCATATTTTGGGATTTATGCTTAATGTTTTGTTATGAATTTAATTGCGTAGGAATACAGTAAATTGTTCATAACATTAGATTCTTGCATCACGTGGAAACGGGGTATGATTATATTAGCATCTCAGGTTAGAAATCAGGAATTGAATCTTGCATGAGAAGAGAATAAAGGGGGATTAAAACACGTAGGGGAAGATAAAATCCTAGGTTTGTTTATTGTGATAAATCGTAATTTAATTCTTCTTTGCTTAATTCGTAGTTTAACAAACATCTCTCAAAATTGGATTTGCTAGATAGGATTATAAGTTGTGAGAATCTGGTACTTAGGATAGATAGTTATTATTTTCCCTGTGGGTTCGATATCCGGACTTTTCAAATCCACTGTATTATTTGTCACGATACGTGCACTTGCGTAGTGTTAGTTTTCGCACAACAAGTTTTTGGCGCCGTTGCCGGGGAAGATAATTAACTGTCTAATTTTTCTTGATATTAGATTTAACCAACTTTTCTTAATTTAGCTATTGTTTTGTTGAATTTCAGGTAGGAGGTACAGTCTATGCGAAGAAGAGACGTACAAAATCTAGTGACGTTTGATCCCGAGATTGAGCGAACACTCAGGCGAGTCAGAAGAAATCAAGTTGAGAATCAAGCAAATAACAATGAGCTGAACGAGGTGAATAATATTCCACCTCCGCCAGTTCCACCTCGTCCAGCTGCTCCACCAGTGGATAATAACACCCGACCCATCCAGGATTTTTATGTCCCGACTATGGACGGATTCCGGCCAAGCATCCTTTACCCATCCATCGATGCCAACAATTTCGAAATCAAGGCAGGGTTACTGACGATGCTGGCAAACAACGGGTTATTCAGTGGATTAGCTGGCAAAGATCCATACATTCACCTGGTGAATTTTCTGGAAATCTGCAACTCTCACAAGCAAAATGGAGTCTCTCCTGAAGCACTCCAACTTTGCTTATTCAAGCACTCTCTGCAAGGCCAGGCTCGTCTTTGGCTTACATCATTAGAGCCCCATTCCATCACTACATGAAATCAACTTGCGCAGCTCTTTATGACCACATTCAGTTCTCCTGCAAATGAAGAGAAAATTCGGAATCAAATTCACACATTCTTGTAGGAGGATGGGGAAGAGTTATATGAGGCATGGGAACAATACAAGGCGTTGTTGAGAAGATGCCCAAATCACGGAGTAGAGAAATGGCGTCAGATACAGTTATTCTACACAGGGCTGAAAGAGAATGCTCAAATTGTGCTCGATGCTGCTGCATATGGAAATTTTTTGGGCCTTAGTATTTCAGATGCTACAATTTTGCTGGATAATCTCTCAAAGAACCGACATGCAAAGCTTCCTAGCCGAAACACAAACGGCACAACAAAGGTTCCTGGGATGTTCGAGGTCGATCAGATGACAGTCCAAGCGCAGATGGCACAACTAAATCTACAAAATCAACTCCTCGCGAAGCAATTTGCAGAACAGAACAAGATGATTTTGCAAAAGTTGGAGGAGGGATCTCGAAACAACAAGTTCAAGCTGTATATACTCCAGCAGCCACTACAGTGTGCTGCGAGATTTGTGCTGGAAATCACTACACTAACGAATGCGTCGCTGAGCCGGCAGCAGTGAATTATGTGAACAATGGAAATCGTCAATTCCAGCAGAGATTCACAAGGAACTAGCAGGGCCAGAATTACTATATGCCGCCAGGTCAGTTTCAGCCACGTCCACAACAAGGTCAGTATCAGCCGCGTCCTCAACAGGGATTTCAACAGCAATAAGGTTCTCAGCCATCGAATTCAGTGGCACCAATTCCAGCTGAAGATTTAGGTTCGGTGTTAGCGCAGTTCAACGCGACGACACAAGCCTCTTTCAGAAATTTGGAAAACCAAATAGGCTAGATCGCTGCTGAAAGAAGCAACAGGCCACCGGGATCTCTACCATCTAACACAGAAGATCCTAGGAAGAATGAGTAATGTCAAGCCATTAACCTGAGGAGTGGAAAACAGTTAGAAGAAGTTTCTCGGAAAGGCGACACAAGCAAGGGTAAGGATAAGATGCAAGTAGAGGAGACTGAGAAAGAAGTGCAAGCAGAATCGTCAAACTTGATGGGTGACCCTACTGAAAACCTAAGCCTTCCCCACAGGTACCTTTTCCCCAACGTTTGAAAAAGGCTAAACTTGATGATTCATATCAAAATTTTCTAAAAAAATTGAATAAACTGCATATTAATATCCCTTTCACTCAAGCTTTAGAACAAATGCCTAGTTGGGTTAAATTCTTGAAAGATATTTTATCCAAAAGAAGAAGACTAGGTGAATTTGAAATGGTTGCATTAACTGAACAGTGCAGCTCTATTCTCACTCGTCCACTTCCTCATAAGCTTAGGGATCCTAGAAAGTTCACTATTCCCGTCACTATAGGGGATAAACATTTTCAGAGGGCACTTATCGATTTGGGGCTAGTATAAATCTCATGCATTTGTCTGTCTACAAAAGTTTAGGTTTAGGAAAAATTAAGCCTACTTCTGTGACCCTTCAGCTAGCGGATAGATCTCTTTCTTATCCTAAGGGTATTGTAGAAGATGTTCTTGTGAAGGTTGATGAATTTATATTTCCTGAAGATTTTGTAGTTTTTGATATGGAAGAGGATAGGGAAGTTCCTCTCATTTTAGGGAGACCATTCTTAGTTACGGGGGGAACTCTAATAGATGTTACAAAAGGGGAATTAACCATGTCTGTAGGAGATCAGAAAATTACTTTTAATGTGTATCAAAGTCTTAAGCATCAAAGTGATTCCCAAGAAGTATTTTCTGTTGATGTTATTGACTCTTTATTTGATGATACTCTGTTATTAGACGTGCATGGGTAAGTCCCGTTCAATGTGTGCCTAAGAAAGGGGGAATGATTGTGATAAAAAATGCAAAAAATGAATTAATTCCCTTTAGAACAGTCACAGGTTGGCGAATATGCATGGATTATAGGAAGTTAAATAAAGACACTAGGAAAGATCACTTCCCTTTGCCTTTTATTGATCAAATGCTTGATAGGTTAGCCGGGAAAGAATTCTACTGCTTCCTTGATGGATATTCGGGGTATAATCAGATTGTTATTGCACCGGAAGATCAACACAAAACCACTTTACTTGTCCTTACGATACATTTGCTTTTAGACGTATGCCTTTTGGTTTATGTAATGCTCATGCTACTTTCCAGAGGTGTATGATGGCTATTTTCACGGACATGGTTGAATGTGGATTAGAGGTGTTTATTGATGATTTCTCTGTTTTTGGTGATACGTTTGGCATTTATCTCCATATGCTAACTAAGGTTCTTCGCAGGTGTGAAGAGACAACTTTGCTGCTCAATTGGGAAAAGTGCCACTTTATGGTACGAGAAGGGATTGTGCTTGGGCACAAGGTTTCGAAGATGGGACTTGAAGTTGATCGAGCAAAGATTGAGACAATTGAGCGTCTCCCACCACCGACCTCAGTGAAAGGAATCAGAAGTTTTTTAGTGCACGCTGAATTTTATAGGCGGTTCATCAAGGATTTCTCCAAGATTGCCAAGCCTCTGTGCAACTTGCTTGAAAAGGACATCAAATCGAGTTCAATGGTGAGTGTCTTAACGCTTTCAACGAGCTTAAGAAAAGGTTAGTCACTGCTCCAATTATTATTGCACTATAGTGGGATGAACCTTTTGAGCTTATGTGTGATGCAAGTGATTATGCTGTGGGCGCCGTTTTGGGCCAACGAAAGAATAAAATTTTTCATTTTATCTACTACGCAAGTAAAACCCTTAATGATGCACAATTGAATTATACCACTACGGAAAATGAGTTGCTTGCTGTGGTATTTTGCCTTTGAAAAATTTCGATCTTACTTAATTGGCACGAAAGTCATCGTCTACACTGATCACTCTGCATTGAAATATTTGATTGCTAAGAAAGATGCTAAGCCTAGGTTAATTAGATGGGTTTTGTTGTTGCAAGAATTTGATTTAGAAATTCATGATAGGAAGGGCACGGAAAATCAGGAAGCGGACCATTTGTCTAGGCTTGAGAATGAGTTAATAGTGAAAAACAAGCTGAGCATTAATGAAAATTTTCCTGATGAGCAATTGCTTGTTATTGATAACGAAGTCCCTTGGTATGCTGATTATGTGAACTATGTAGTTAGCCAGGTACTCCCACCAGAGTTTTTGTTTCATCAAAAGAAATTTTTTTTACATGATGTTAAGTTTTACTTTTGGGAAGAGCCGTTTCTGTTTAGACAATGCAGTGATCAGGTTATCAGGTGATGTGTCCCGGAAAGCGAGCAAGACGATATTCTGCAACATTGTCATGCCTCAGATTATGGAGGACATTACGGAGGTGAAATGACGGCTCCAAAAGTTCTACAATCAGGTTTCTTTTGGCCGTCTCTCTTTCGTGATTCTTACATTTTTGTTTCAAAATATGATCGTTGTCAACGTGTTGGCAACATCTCAAAGTGCCACGAGCTCCCACTAAACACTATGATTGAAGTCGAGCCCTTCGATGTATGGGGAATTGATTTTATGGGACCCTTTGTCCCATCCTTCAATAACTTATATATCTTGGTAGCAGTAGATTACGTGTCAAAGTGGGTGGAAGCGGCCGCATTCCCTACTAACGATTCTTCTGTAGTTTGTGCCTTTTTGAAAAGACAGATTTTCACATGTTTTGGCACACCAAGAGCAATTATTAGCGACGGAGGAACACACTTTTGCAACAAGAAATTTGAGACCTTACTAGCCAAGTACGGAGTCAAGCACAAGGTCGCCCTTGCCTATCATCCTCAAATGAATGGCCAAGCCGAAGTTTCGAATCGAGAGATCAAGAACATTTTGGAAAAGGTGGTGAGTCCAACTCGAAAGGATTGGACTAAGAAGTTAGATAATGCACTGTGGGCGTATCGAACCGTATACAAGACTCCACTTGGAATGACTCTGTTTCGTCTTGTTTATTGAAAAATGTGTCATTTGACGGTAGAATTGGAACATAATGCATATTGGGCGATCAAGAAGTTGAACTTTGATCTCGATGCATGCAAGGAGAAGCGAATGACTCAACTCCTTGAACTCGATGAATTACGCTTGAACGCGTATGAGAGCAACCGCATCTATAAGGAAAAAGACCAAGAGATGGCATGACAACAAGATCCTCCACCGCGAGTTTCAAAAGGGGAAACTCGTTCTGCTTTTCAATTCGAGACTGAAACTTTTCCCCGGAAAATTGAAGTCTCGATGGTCGGGACCCTTTACGGTTGCAGAGGTGTATCCACACGGCGCTGTTGAGATAGTGGATACCGATTCCGGAAGGACTTTCAAAGTCAATGGGCAACGTCTGAAACATTATTATGGTGGCAAAGTGGAGCGCCACCCAACTTCGATCGCTTTGACTTAGAAGAGTCAACAACAAGTCTGGCTGAAGACTATAAACTTAGCGCTTCTTGGGAGGCAACCCAAGTTTTATTTTTTTCTTTTTCATTTTTTTCCTTTGTTCGTTTCAAGGTTTTTGTGTTTTTTTTTGAAGTTTTTAAAGGTTTCCGCATACTAGCATGTTCTCTTTTTAACCAAGTTGTGTATTTTTACAGGTATGGGATGGATGTAGACCGATACCGCGGTACCCAAAATTGGACACCGCGGTATGCGAGAGCAGATTTTCGGAGGAATTTTAACTGGTTGTCGATACCGCGGTAAGAAACACTGGATACGGCAACCCTCTCGATGTGTTATCTTACATTTCATCGTTTCCTGTAGTGTGATTACAGATAGGGGTGAGTGCATTTGAATACACTAGTGGGAGTAATTTCCTTTTTCAATATTATATAATAACAGTTGAAATATATAAGCGATAAACAGTACATCAAGTAATTCATAGCATGTAAGAAATGCATTGCACATATATATATCCTCTTCGGTGCGGGTAATCCCCGTCTTATCCAGTAACGGTTTCAGTATCGTTGGTGCGTTTTACGGCCTACCAAACCCTTCGTGAAGTTTTTTACGGACCATGTGTCCCTCCGTGATGAACGTGGACATCTGTCCGCGTATAACATAAATCATAATATGCGTGATCATGTAATAACACAACAGGTAATCTCAAGGCACGTAAGTTCAAGCAATTCATAGCATGCGATTGTAGATATAATAACATTGATTGACGTATTAGCATATCATCAGCATAACAAGACATAGTAAATACGGAAACGTAAAGGTCGTTAAGTTCAGAAGTTACCCCCATCTTTTTAGGTGGTGTTCGACTACGTGAGATGCAAGCTTTAAAGATAAACACGAACGCTCCTAAACGCGATAGCCTACACATGCAAACGTAATCTATTAGTTTCGTTTTATGATCATTGTGTATATTAATTAAAGAAACTCTCTCGAAAAGAAACGATGATGGAAATAAAAATGATTAGAAAGGCTTAGAACTTGATCTCATATCGAAGGGGATTTGATTACGGTTCTATAGGCGAAAGAATGAGCTTAAATGGACGAGAAATGAGTTAAAACGGAGCGTTTTAGGGTTTAGGGGTACAAATGTAAATTCTGGTAAAGGTTGACTTTGACCAGGGGTAAAACTGTAATTACAGGAAATTTTTGGGTCAAAGAGAAGTTTCTGGAATTCTGGGGGTCAAAAAGTAATATACAGAAGTCTTGGGGGTGAAAATCGAAGACTTGGAAAGTTCTGGAGGTGAAAGTCAAAGGCTTGAAAACTCTTGGGGTGAAAATATAATTTCCAAAAGTTTCAGGACTAAACTGTACAGATTGGAAGTTTTGGGGAGGAAAGTGGAAGACCCCAAACTTTCTAAGGATTGCGATTGGGTCCCTAGGGTTTCGAAAATTGCAAGGAGGCCCCTGCCTCCTCACCCCCATCCCCCCGACTGCCCCCGCTCCCCGCCGCCGCTGCACACACACCGCCGGCGACACCACGTCCCCGGCCAACACACCACACCACCACCACTTGCCGGCGCTCCTCGCGCCGGCCACCACGGCACACGGCGACGCTGGATGCGCCACCCACCACCGCCCAACACACGCACACACACAACACTCACACACACACACAC
Source organism: Scutellaria galericulata (assembly GCA_946896805.1). Classification (NCBI taxonomy): domain Eukaryota; kingdom Viridiplantae; phylum Streptophyta; class Magnoliopsida; order Lamiales; family Lamiaceae; genus Scutellaria; species Scutellaria galericulata. The sequence continues at coordinate 7,050,847 of OX335798.1, read as the reverse complement.
TTCGCCGGCAAGCTTCGCCGGCGACACCAAGCACGGCGCCGGCCCTAAACACCGACAACCACACCACAACTCCGGCGACGGCGGCGGGATAGGCAGCGAGAGAGAGAGAGATCGCGAGAGAGAGAGGGGGGGAAGAAAATGACAGTAACTTTAGACGGCGATTGCCAGAGATCGATGATCCGAGCTCGGAATCGTGACGGGCTCGACGAAGGCTTCAAGTGCATGTGTAGATCGGCTCGATCGGAGAAGAAACAGAGGAGAATTGAAGAGAGAGAAAATTGGAGGAGAGAAGGGGGCGGAGCCACGGCTTCACCGGCCGATTTCCGGCGAAGGCGGCGGCGGCTCGGTGAACCGAGCCCACATCCATGACGGGCTCGGTGAGGGCTACGTTTGGTGTGAAAATGGGTGAAAAACGTGGAGGAGAAGCGGCGGCGCCGGCGCCACCCCCGGCACGGCGGCGCTCCGACCGCCGGAAAATAGAGAGAGAGAGAGTGAAATTATGTTTTTACCTTAGTTAATTTTTTTGCAAAGGTGGTAAAGTGTTTTCAACTCAAGTGTTTTAACCACATTCTATATCATTGACTTGGGTCTATCCTGGGCCTCGGAACTCCGATCGGCCCGATTCTCGTTTCATACCCTTTATCTTTCGATAATGATCGTTCTCATATCATGCATACTTCATTTTCAATTACATTAAACCCTTGATAAACATAAACGTAAGCTCTTTCAATTAATTACGTTTTCGATAAAATTAATCGTACGTTCGATAAATTAAATCATGTATCTTTCGATTAATCTGAAACGCATATAATTTGAATCACTCAATTAAGGTTAAATTATTTAATCGTCAAATTATGCATCATTTTTCCTAGGCGCTACAATTTGGTTGTGTTTTCATTTTATATTTAATTCTATTTTGAATGATTGTATGTTTGAACAACCGACGCCAAATATAAATGACGTCAAAGGAAACTTGTTGGACAAAAGAGAAGATATGTAAATCATAATGATGCTAAGAAAAAAAACTATGTAAAACATGTTTTGCAGAATCGTAAAAAGAGATAAGCAACAAGTAATTTACAAGTTCAAGCAAATATAAGTAACTCTGAAGGTATATTTTTTTAATATTCTTTAAACTTTGTATTAAAGTACATCTTTCATTTAAAATTGAAAATTTTATTTTAATAAATTTATCTAATTATAAATTTTAATGTTAGAAGAACATAAACTAAAAAATATACAAAGTTGCATTCACTGTGGAGCAACAAGATTTGAGTATGAGTCTCCCACGTTTTGTTGCGATAATGGAAAAGTTAAATTTGCAGCTTCAGAAGTTCTAGAGAAATTTTACGAACTATACACTTCTCAGTCGGAAGAGTCTGTTGATTTTCAAAAAAATATATGTTCATACAATTCCATATTCTCATTCACTTCATTTGGAGTGAAATTGGATAAAGAGCTTGCTTCGATATGACGAGGAGTTTTCACTTTTCGAGTATAAGGAATGATTTATCACAATCTCCTAAGTTTGAGTCTTAATGAAAACAAACCAGCTAATTTTCAGTTATATTTTTTTAATACTGAAAATGAAACTGAGAATAGAATGTGCCTTAATTCACATGTATCAAAAGGAATTGTACAAAAATTCACTGAAATACAAGAGGAGAATCTGTACACCAAAATCTTTAGAAGACTAACAGAGTATTCTTCTTTAGATGATGTGCAATTTTGTATCACAAAAGATATGAGATTACATCAGCGAGTTTATAATGCTCCGACAGCAGATCAAGTTGCAGTTGTTTGGATTAAGGGAAATAATGATAATGTAGGGTTTGAACGAGATATTATTGTTAGTGCTCAGTCCGGGGACCAATATAGAATAATGCATTATTCTGAATGTTATGACCCTTTACAATACCCTCTTCTATTTCCAAGAGGTGAAACAGGATGAAACCAAAATATTCATATGGTTCACATACAAGAACATGTGCATGAAAAAGAGTAAGGTACATATTTATGTTATAATATATTTCAAGAACATATATATTTTAAGAAATAATTAACTTTTTTCAAAATTTAATTATATTGGATTTTTTAATACACATACAATTGCAGCAAATATATCAAATGTCCTGAATGCTTCTTACTTCAAGATCTACTCTAGAGAAAATTATCTCCAAAGAGCAAGAGGGTATGTACTACAACATATGTATTCCTAAAAAATCTGTAAGCATACTTTTTTTTAAATAGTGATAAATTCAAGGAACCTATCACTAAACAATCTAATATTGTTTGTGAAACTGTTTTAGAAATGTGATGTTTCTAATTAGTATTGAAGTTGAGGGCGTGTCAACGTCTGTATTTTTTGTGATTATTAATCCCTCTAAAAAGGACCCTATATATTGTTTGCAGATTTAGTTAAAATTTATAGAATCATTACATTTAAGAAAAAAAAACTCAAATAATGTGTAAATCATATAAAAATTACATACTTGTACACTCGATTAAAGGTTTTCTCACAACTCATATTGTCATGAAGAACGCTTAGACTTCATGGTTTGAAGCATATGAAAAATCCTCCATCCATTATAAGCACCCTTTAAAGCTTTTCCTGAATGCTGCAAAGAAAGCCATTTATCTTTCTTCACGATTTTGTCTTAGTGCTGAAGAACATTTTGCAATGTTGATTTTAATTTCATTTTTATATCACCAATTCTCGAATAATTCTTCTTCATTTTTTTATTTTTTGGAGAGCCTTCATTTATATATTAGTTTAACTTATTAATTCAATAACATTTACTTATTTTGTTTAAATCACAGATTTAAAATTTGAAATTTTGGTATTTAATAGAAAATTAAAAGTTTATGTTCATTCTAATCATTCCAACCATTGTTTCTCATATTCAGCTATCGTAAAAGGAAATGCAAAAAGAGTCTCTTGTAGAGAATACAGTTGTTATAAGTTGCAAATTAGAGATCCAAGACACTCTACTCTATTAGTTGCGGGAGGATGGAAGATTGTTGCAACAATATGCAATTCATAGTTATATAAAATTGGAGACAACAAGATTATAATACTAAAATTGTTGTCTACCCACACGTTATACCAAACTCATTTTCTACCTTTTCTTATACATTAAAGACTAATATACCTTTTATAATCTTTTTTTTTTTTGCATTCAAGATTAAAATAACCTTATTAAAGGATGGACAGGATTAACGCAATATGACATGATACAATTTATGTCATACAATATGAAACGAGGTTTGATAAGATTGTGTCATAGATCTTTCATCATTTGTATCATGTCTTGATAGGATTTGGTAGCCCTATAGTATGAGCAAAATATTAAAAATGACTAAAAAATAATTTTGAGTGAAAGTAAGTAGAAAATTATAATGGTTTGATTAGTCAAAAAGGATACAATATTTTTTTTTCATATGAAGTACATATATAATTAAGTGTAAGGACAATTACATTTTGCTATCTCAATTATACATTACTTTACACTTTCTTTATAATATTTAATCATTCCATTTTATTAAATATACTTTAAATTTGATGCATTTTATCATATTAAAAGAAAAATTAGACTCGTGTTAGAATCCATAACTATGATTTGTTTGATACATAAAATACATCAAATTTAAAAACTATAAGTGGAAATTATATAGTTCAAAGTTTATATATTGAAAAATGTTAAATCATGTATGATTTGGACGAGAAAATAATTTGAGATATCTATACAAAATGTTTCCAGAGCATTTTGTGTGGGATAGACAAAACAAATGTTGGAGAGAGGAAAAATGAGAAGTGATTGGACATATTAATGCAGCAAATCTCACAGAAGAAGAAAGATACTATCTTCGATTACTCTTGAATCATGTGAGAGGGCCAACATCTTTTGAGTATTTGTTGACTGTAGATGGTATGCAATGCTTAACGTTTAAAAAATATTCACAAAAAAAAGGATTACTTGAAGCAGATCAAAGTATTTTTGAATGCTTAAATGAAGCAATAACATTTCAAATGTCACATGAGTTGCAAAGACTTTTTGCAAAAATATTTATATTTTGTACACCAACAAATGTGAGAGCTTTGTGAGATACATATTTCAATGTAATGTCTGAAAATTTCAAAAAAGAAGCAGACACATCGACATCTTATATGGTATCGAAAACCTTGAAGAGCGTTAATTTTTTTTTTTTGAGAGTATGAGAAAAAGTATAAATTTATATGATCTTCCAAACACTGTTATGGAAATTAACGATATAGAAGTAGAGTGTGGAAGAGAATTAAGAAAAGAATTGCCTTATGAAATTCCTTTTGAAGTTCAGGAAGCTAAAACAAATTTGAATGTTGATCAACATATGACTTTTACCTTCATATTAGAATCTACTGAAAAAGGAAATGGGGAAATTGTCTTCATTGATGGAATAGGGGGAACTGGCAAGACATTCTTTGTTTGAATTGAATTTGTTTAAATTTTTATTTTATCTTCATTTATTATTATTTAACTTTCTTTACTTTTACTTGGTTGCATTTTCATTATATATTTAATTCTTTTTTGAATGATTGTATTACTTTTATTTGGTTGTGTTTTCATTTTATATTTAATTCTTTTTTGAATGATTGCATTACTATTATTTGTTTGTGTTCTCATTTTATATTTAATGCTTTTTGAATGATTATATGTTTGAACAACCGACTCCAAATATAAATGGCGTCAAAGGAAACTTGTTGGACAAAAGAGAAGATATGTAACCTTAATGATGCTAAGAAAAAAAATATATAGAGAGCATGTTTTGTAGAATCGTGAAAAGAGACAAGTAACATGTAATTTACAAGTTCAAGTGAATCTAAGAAACTCTAAAGGTATATTTTTTTAATATTCTTTAAACATATTGGGTTGAGAAATTTTCTTCCTGCATCATTTATTGGTGGCCTAAGAGATATGCGATAGAGATATCTTGATACATTTGCTTAATCCAAAGATATGGAAAACTAGATCTATTTATCATCATGACTTGCAATCTTGATTAGATAGAAATACAAGAAAATCTATATGAAAGTCAAAAAGCTCAAGATCGTCAAGATTTAGCTGTGAGAGTTTTCCAAGCAAAATTGCATGACTTGAAAGATCAATTATTTAAGAACCAAATATTCAGAAAAGTTGTTGCACATGTTCATGTGCTCTAATTTCAGAAAAAGGGACTACCACATGCTCATCTACTTATAATTCTAAAGGACGAATATAAAATTCACACAGCTGACCAGTTTGATAGGTTTGTATGTGCTGAATTCCTAATGAAGAAAATAATCATCAAATATATGAATTGGTGAATAAACACATGTTACATAGACCGTGTGGTGAAAAAAATTCAAAAAATTCATGTATGTTGAGAGATAAGTGCAAATATCATTATCCAAAAAAAAAATTTAGAAACTCAGTAAAATATTTGTATCAAACTATGTTAGTGACAGATTCTAAGAAATCATTAGTCCAGTCTCTAATTTGTAGAAAATTATTATCTCTATTGACTGAATTTTCATCTCTAATATGGAATTGAAGATCCATTAATATTATATACAATTAGAGATGCATCATGCATGTACGGATGATGTCTGTCTCTAATATTCCGTTGTTAACTTGTTAGTAATCAAATGCTAATGTTATAAAAATTTACATCATTCTCTGTCTTTATTTTGATTATACTTCATCAACTTTTAGTGCCTTATTTCCACTCTAATCTGTAGCTAAGTGCAAATGTCATTATCCAAGATCTTTTTATGAAAGCACTATACAAGGTAAAGATAGTTATCTAATCTACAGAAGATGAAAAAATGAGTTGGTTGTTCAAATTCACAATGCTGAATTGAATAATCAATGGGTGGTTTCTTACAATCCATATTTGTTGTCCAGATATAACTGTAACATCAATGTTGAGATATGTTCGGGATGACAGTTGTGGTTACAAGTATATTTACAAAGGTCATGATAGAGTGTCAGTTAATATAACCCAAAATGATGGTGATAGAGATGAATACAATCCGAATTAATATATTTTGGTGAGGTAATGAAACTCAATATCAATATAAAAAATAATCCCCTGTAGAACTATAAAACAAACAAATGATGAATAGAAGAAAAAAAATTAAGAAGACAAAAAACAAGGAATGCATCCACGTATCCGGCGATCAGTAAGATAATATAATCAAAGATTTATTAACCAAACCATGAAGAAAAAAAGACTAAGACAGAAAAGAAGATCAAATAAGGTTTAGTTAGTGTCCAAATTAGAATTATAATCTTTCGTTTCCGAAATTCGATACTTATTATTATTTTTTAATATTTTAATTTATAGGAATATAGGAATTAGAATTTATAATCGAATACAATAATATTTTTTAACATTTTTTGACGACTCTCAAAACAATATTTTCGATATATTTGGATTTCACATTGAATTATACTCATACTTAACTACACACAATTTCGAGGATCTCATGATGTAGCGCCCCGGATCAAAACGAGCATAATTGATTAATTAAATATTTAACGTATGACTTAATAAGTATGAGCGTTTACTTTGACTGTTTAATTAATTACGTGCGTTTCAGATACGTGTCTAATGTGTGATTCGGATTGATATTTTTCTTGGACATGGTATATAGAATATTTTTATACCACGCGATGCGTATTTGAAAAACGAGAAGATAGAGACAAACTAGAAGTCAATCGGAGTTACGTAGCTCAAGTAATGAAGAAAACAGTGAAAACGAAGAATACGATGTATACGAGACGTATACGAAGACTATAAAATACGAGATATTTCTAACCAAGATCTTATCATGAACAGTAACTTAGGATATTTTCGATGAATAGTGTTTTTCGGGATTTCTATAAATAGGAGAGTTTTCGCGCTGCCGCCGCCGGTGGCCGGAAAATCTCGACGTTGTCGGTTTTGGCCGATTTTCGTACACGACGTAGCCCTCGTCGAGACGAGTCTAGGATAACTTTCGGAATTCAATTCCGATTCTCCGTTCGCCGGGAAACGGCAAAAAACAGTAGCAAAACCCTAACCGTAACCCTTGCACCACCTTCTCTCTCTCCTCTGTTTTTCTCTCTCTTCTCGCCGGAGATGGTGACCGGAGATCGCTGGAGGTAAGGGTGATGAGCTAGAGGGCCGGCGCCATCGTGGGTGGCGGCGCCGGAGAAGGACAGTGATGTATATATACATATCGTGCATGTGTGTGTTTAGTGTGTGTTTTGAGTGTTGTGTGTGCATGCTGTTGGTGGTGGCAGCTGGTGGTGCCGTGGTGGCTGTTGGTCGGCGACTGGAAGTCGCCGGCGAGGTCAGGTGGTGGTGGTGGCCGGCGAGCCGCCGGCCAAGGCTGGAAGTTGTTGTGTGTATGCGTGTGTATATGTATGTGCGTGTGTGTGTGTGTTGCTTGATGGGTGTGTGTGTTGGTGGCTGGAATGGTGGTTGCCGGCAACTGGAAGTCGCCGGCCAGTGTCTCAGGTGGTCGGGGGAAGGTCGCCGGCGACTGGAAGTCGCCGGGCCGGAGTTGGGGAAGCTGGGTATATTTTTGGATTTGTGATCTCGAAGGATTTTGCGGCAAAGATTAAGGTACTATTCACGGTCGGATTCCAACGAGGGGTGGCCGGAGGTGGTGGTCGGCGGCGTGGACTCGCCGGCGGACCAGGTGGTGGCCGGAGCTGAGCGGTGCTGCCGCAGCAGGTGGCGCCGGGAAGTGGGCTGGCGAGAAGGGCCGACGCCGGGTGCCTGGGCGCGAGCCTGGCCGAGCTGCCGAGAAAACTCGGCCAACCGCCGAGTGGTGCGCGCCCGCTGCCGAGAAAACTCGGCAGCCGCTGAGACCTGCTAAGACGCACGCGCGCTGGCGCACGAGGCCGTCGAGTGATGCACGCCCACGCTGCCGAGAAAACTCGGCAACTACTGAGACTGCCGAGTACCGCACGCGCCCGTCGGGTGCCGACGTGCACGCAACACCGTGTTTTCGATCTGAACCCCATTTTATCCGGCGTTCATCTTTTATCGAGTCGTCGTTGACGAGACGTCATTGACCGAGAGTCGTGGGCCCGGTCAAAGTCAACCCTTTGACCAAAATTACCATTTTACCCTTGAAACCTAAAATGCTCCGTTTGAGCTCGTTTTAACTCCGATTGAGCTCATTCTTTTTCCGTCGTGACCCAAATTTCATTCTCTATCATCTCAGCCATATGGATTGTATATCCACTCTCATTTCTTCAACTCCAATCTTTAGATCTCTAGATCCGACACGCCTTTAACGAACGTTTTTTCGCCGGGAGTTTTTATAGCTTTATTCATACGGTTTTAAGGATCTAAGAAACATTGTGACTTATGTAGGCTATCAGTTGGAAGGAGCTTTTGATACTTGATCTTTGGTCCTCGCTACTCCTCACGTGGTAACCACCAAACGAGGTGAGGTAACCTCTTAACCTTTATCTGTTTACCGTTTTCCCTTTTCCAAGCATGATTGAGAAATACTAAATGTTGTGATTATATGTTGTGTGTGGGGGTAACTTCTAAACTCTATGTGTTTACTGTTTTTCCTATGTGATATATGAATTGTTGAACTCTACATGTTGTGTTTATATACTGTGTTTATTTTACGATGGTGATGCTACGAAGGGACTTCGGTCCATATTTGTGCTACGAAGGGACTTCGGTCCATATCTATGCTACGAAGGGACTTCAGTCCATATTGATCTACGAAGGGACTACGGTCCATTTCTATGCTACGTGTCTCTATGTTATGTGTTGTGGACTTCGGTCCATATCTATGCTACGAAGGGACTACTGTCCATTTCTATGTTATGTGTCTCTATGATATGTGTTTGTATAATACGTGATGGGTTTATTTGTTGGACATATATACAATTGATTTGTGTAACTGCATAATAATATTAAAACTTGGAAAGTATTCACCACGAGTGTATTCAACGCACTCATCCCCCCCACCTGTACTCACACTACAGGAAAGAAGAGACTCAGGATGCGTAGAGAGAGGGGTGCCCTATCAGCTGTATCCATCTTCTGGTTTTGGCTTTTAAAGTTATGTTGTTTGTTTGTAAAAGAAAACTGTATCTCTCCTTCTTTGTAAAGGATCCTGAGGTTTAAAACTCTATTTTATCGGTTGTATCCGATGTTTTAAGTGTATCTCTTCTTACCCTCTCCTTTTTCTTTCTTTTATATATCATGTTCGCCTTTTTCCCCCTTTCTTTCTTCACGCCCACAAAGAAAACTCTGATATTTTTAACGAAAGATTTTGGGGCGTGACACATGATATTTTTCTTAATAAATTATTGTTGTTATGATACCTATTTTAAATTGAAAAAACATTAATTTATAATAATAAAATGTTAAGTAATTTGAATACACTTCAACAAAATATTAAAGAACAAGTTAAGGGGGGAAAAACCACGAAATCAACCAAATAATAGGTCTCAAAAATTTAACTCTCCACGTGCAACGCACGTGTTCTCAACTAGTAACTAAAAAGTATGAAATGTATTAATAGTTGTTTGAAAATATGTTAAGATACATGTAAAAATCTAAAAGGTATAACTAACATAACATAAAGTATGTTTAACACTACATAAAGGTATGACATCTGAAATCGAATCTGGACGAATTTATGCGCGACCTTGGGGCGCGTGGAAGGCAAATGCACAGTTTCAGAACTATGCAACGAGTGTATAATTTTTTTTGTCTTGCATCAGATATATAAGACAGCGACGGGTGACGGATAAAAACTAACTTGTTGACTTATAGATCAACTCCAACAAAATAATTTTGAACCAACAACTATTTTATTCCCGTTTCCTTCCTCTTTTAGGTCGAAAGGTGAAGTTTCGTGAGAATAAAAGTTGATAAAAAGAAGTTAATAGTTTTTGTTGATAATTTACGAAACTCAGTAGCCTACATCTGTGAAGAAACTATCCAAGTAAATAAAGAAATTAAATCTTTGAGATAAATGAGAATGATAGAATGTGGTCCCCTAACCAACATTTCAAGGTAATATATGATAGCTAAATTTAACATTCAATTCTGCTATGAAAACAAGAAAAAATATCTTGCAAGTCAAAAAACATTAGAAGATTAAAACAATTTCTGAGTATGTTTGGATTGGGATGTGTCCATCTGCATTTGGGATGGACAAAATCTCAATCCTTGTTTGTTGTGGGATGCGAGTGGATTTGCAAATTCTATCTACGTCCTACTTTTTTTAAAACTCCCAATAAAAATATTTACTTTTTCTACAATTCCCTAAAAAAACATATTTTTTTCTACAATTTCCAATGTGATGATGACATCTTAACTATAATTCTACCCTATAAAATCTCAAAACAAACACAAGATTTTCAAAATCCACTCAAATCCCAAATTTAGACTTGCAAATTCAACTCAAATCCCAAATCCAGACTTGCAAATTCAACTCAAATCTCAAATCCAGACTTGCAAAATCCACCTCCACTTCGATCCAAACATACTCAAATCCCAAATCCAAACTTGATCTACTCAAATCCCAAATCCAGACTTGCAAATTCAACTCAAATCCCAAATCCAGACTTACAAAATCCACCTCCGCTCCAGTCCAAACATACTCAAATCCCAAATCCAGACTTGGTCCACTCAAATCCCAAATCCAGACTTGCAAATTCAACTCAAATCCCAAATCCAGACCTACAAATTTCACCTCCGCTCCGGTCCAAACATACCCTTCAGTGTTTAGAAAGATAAAATGAATCAATTCTCAGTGTTTTAAGAGTCCAAGGAACATTCCAGGTCATATTACACATATGCATCAAAGACTATTTACAAAAATAGACTGTTTTGTTAGTCGGGGCTTCTTTTTATACAAATATTCTTCAGCATCTGTGTCAGAATAACCTAAAATCTGCAAGACACTAGAATCCATAAATTAGTTGTTCAATTCTATCCTTTTCAGGGATGAAAATAATTGATGTCACAAACTCAGAACTAAAGACTTATATAATATTTGTAGCACAATCAAACAGGAAAAAAGATGTGTGCTAATCTATCAATATTATAATACTTGTTAACTTCTTTAGAAATTGTCGTAAAACCACTGTTTAAGATGTGGAATATAAATCATATATACACTGTCTCAAGCTTGATAGCATCCAAAGAAGTTTGGAAGTTCAAAAGGAGAAGGCTTCCTCAACATCTTCTCATTTGAAGTACAAAGATTAGTCGAAACTCCATAAACATGGGCCAATTATAATGAACAAACCAATATCTATCTACCAAATATGGAGGGATTATAATCAAACCAATATACACCATCCTTTAACCTATATCTGAACCAGGGCCCATCATCAACATGGGCCCTTAAACCCAACCCAACCATGATACCAAACGAGGCCTATATATATATATATATATATATATATATATATATATATATATATATCAAATTTGTGCCCCATTTTCCTTGTGATGTTATATATCAAATTTGTGCCCCATTTTCCTTGTGATGTTATTTAATGTTAAGATCATTTTAATTATAAATTTATAACTCAATTTAAAATCATATCTTGCATTTATTTTTATTTTTAATTTTTAGCTATTTGAAATCAAAATGAGTGAGATAGAAAATTAGAAATTTCATTAAATTACATCATTTTTCATTTAATTTAAAAAATGCAGTACATTAATTTACACTACATAAAAGAAAGAAATACTGTAAAAAGAAAACATTCCTACTATTTATTATTTTGTAGCTGAAAAAATAGTAAAGAAATACTATCATTTTATATTATTTTATCACGTCAATTTTTAAAATTCCCTATGACATATATGAAATTTATTAGTACTTAATAGTTGGATTATACAATAATAATAATTATAATAATAGTTTTTATAGTATTCGTAACAATAATAGTTTTTCTTAATTAAAGCATATAAATTTGTAGTTAAATATGGTTGTTATATGGATTTATTTCTAATGAACCTCATATTATAATTAAAGCAATGATTGTAAAATATCAAAATTATGAAAATACATGAAATTGTTCAATTTTATTATTAATTGAGATATAACATAAGGGTATTAGTTGTATCATGTAAATGTATTAATAATATAACGTAAAGATATTAACACATATACTTAAAGATATTGGTTGAATTTTACTTAAAAATGATTTTGTTATTTCACTTAAATATATTAGTAGCAGTTTATTACATAAATGTACTAGGTACCACATAGAGGTATTAGTTGTATCACATAAATGTATTACTTCATTTACGTAAATGTGTTACCTCATTTTATGTAATATAATGTAAGAGTACTATTCATATAGCATAAAAATATTATTAGCATAGCTAAAAAATATTACTAACATAACTAAAAGTTATTATATATTTGTCAAAACACGAACATGCATACAAGAATGTGTGTGCAAACAGTTGACAAATGTGAGCGTGTGCATGCGCATGTGAGCGTATAAAAATGGGGTTAAATGCCCCGGCACCCCTTATGATTTGGCAATGTTGCGTCTGTTCCCCATTTGTTAAAAGAATGACAACATTTACACTTGTGATATGAATAAGTCTGCACGAAATCTCTTATTCCGTCAAACTTAACGAGAGTGTGCATCACTCAACCCATGTGCGGCCTGTGCTCGATTTTGCTTACCTTTTGACATGTATATTGACTATAATACCCTTTACATTATATTTAAATTGTTATTCATTGATTTATTTCACTATATAGCATAACCCCCCCCCCTCCAAAATTTCAACTTTTTTAAATTAATTATTTATGTTATTTTATTTATTATTAATTTTTTCTATTTGAATTTTGCTATTTTGTTTATGTGTGATGTTTGTTACACATTTTAAAATTATTCTCTATACTTTTTTGAATATTTTTTGCAACCTTAATTTAAAAATGAATTTATGCTCAAAATACTTTCACTTTGATTTAATTTTTCTTTTAAACTTTATATATATATATATATAATTTATTTCTCAATAAATTTCAAAAATAATAAAATAAATCTTGGAAACAATAACATAAAATTTTGAATTTAAATTTATTTTAAAATGAAAATTCAATGATTGTTCACATCTTTGAAAAAATTAAGTAAATCTAACATTTATGAAAATTATCAAATAAAACAATTATAAATTAACAAAAAAAATATGAAAGTTTACAATATATATACACATATATAATATATAATAAATATATATTTCAGGAAATTAAAATAACTTTACTAAATCAAAAAATTCAAATTAAATTGAACTATGAAGATTGTTAAGTATTATAAATAATTCAACTATGATTGAAAAATTATATAAAAATCTCATGATTAATAAACAAAAAACAAAAATACAAGTATTCAAAATAAAATAAGAAAAAACTAGAATAATAAATAATAATTTTACTAATTCAAAAAAATTCAAAATAAAAATAAAACTATTAAGATTGTTAAAACTATTAAGTAAAATTTGAGAATTAAAAAAAAATCTTAAGATTAAATAATAAATACAAAATTACAAGACATATATTTAAAATAAACAAATACAAGAAATTACATAAGATTTTAAATATTAATCTAGAAATTCAAAAAAATAAATTAATATGCATATTATTAATATAATTAAAATTTTCTAAAAGTTAGTCTTAACATTTCTTTAAATTTTTTTTATTAAAATTAATGTAAGAATTAAAATATAAATATTGGTAATATAATTAAAATAAAAACTAACTAAATCTCAAAAATTTATATATCTTATTTGGAAAATTATTTTAAAAGTTAATTTCATATTTCTGTAAATGTTTATGTTTATTTAAATCAATTCGCAAATCCTTTTTAAATGTTTGGATTTATTATAATCAAAATTTCAAAATTTAATTAGATAAATCTACTTCAAAATAAATTATTAATTTGTTAGTTTCAAATATTAATGGTGAGTAAATAATATTTATCGTCCATATTTGTGAAAAGATAAAAAGTATAAAGAAAATATTTAAAATGAAAGTACTAAGGTTAAAAAGATATGAATTATTTAATGCATAAGGGTATAATTGGAAATTTAGTAAAAAGTTAACACCATTAACACTGATTTGACGGAGAGGGAGAGTGTGCAACATTTATTAAATTACACATGTAAATATTGTTATTCTGATAACAGAGGAAGAACAGATGCAAAATTTCCAAAACACAAGGGGATCCATCATATTTTAACCTATAAAAATGTACCAATTCGAGTTGCACAAAAGTTTTTGCATATGGTAGATTGGTAGAAATACACGTGGCCTAATTTAACTTAATAAAGTTGCAAGCAACAAGGTTTTATTAGCATATATCTCCATGAACTTATATGAAAAAGGCAATGGCTCGGAAAAATTAATGCAGATGCACTTCAGAATAATGAAGAGTAATGAACAGCCTTCACATGTGCCAGTGTTTCTGAATAAATCATCTTTCAGCTCTATTTAAACGAGACCAATTCGTACAAAAAATTTCGCTAAAGCAGAAAGATGTAAAAACCCGATGTCCATATACAGTACATAAAGTTGTTTCTACAAGTAACATGCTAGGTGCTCCTCATCTTGTGCAATATTATCAAGGAAAGAGTAAGCTTACATATAAGAAACTTTGGGTGCTGCAATGTGTCTTGGCAATGCAATTCATCACAATCAAAACACAACCCAGAATTCGTCCCATGTTTTCAATTGTTTACTCTTCCTCTAAGCATCAGTTGTTTCCAGCAACTAACAAGGAAAACTCTTTCCCATCCTGGCTCTAGTTGATACCTTTTCCCATTGCTAAATCTTTAGATACCACTGGAAGATTAAATTCAGGATCAGTTTAGGCACTGTAATAACCAATTACTAAACAGAGTTCAGTGTTCTTTCAATAACATATGACTAGAAATTATACAAATGTCAAATCTCCCAAAAAAAAAAAAAATTGGTTCATGAGAGAGAGAGAGAGAGAGGCAGAGAATAGAGAGAAACTATTTATGAACATCTCTATGTTCACATACCATTGAAGGGCCAATTTGCTTTTTCCCATAATAGTACATGATGAAAGACTAAAATAAGACTTGTAAGGAATATTCCTAAAATTGATTAAATTGTGAACAGATGCAAGTGGAAATATAGATATAAAAGAACACGAACCCGAAAAGAGGCCTTTGACCAAAGGCACAAGGTGAAGCTTCAGAGCACTTTGCGTCAAATTAAACATGCCAAATCAAGAGCAAGTTGATCTATAATCTTGACTCTAAAAAATACAAAACTCAAATCCACGGAATTGACATGAGCTCAGGTACACCAATAAGAAATTCCTTCTAATATTCTATACAATCTTCCTGGATTAACCTAAAATCTTGCTTAGTCAAAATATTCTTTCAAAACGACAGAAGTAGGAAAATCACCAACTAATCAAGGATTGTTGGAAAAATATTAGTAGGATGAGCAACGTGAAGTTAATAGGTCATTTAATTCATCGAATACTATGAATGGATTTTTCCCAATAATATGTTGGTTTTTCCAAAAAAATAAAAAGCTCATTTACTTCATCAACATTCAACCACCTACAAGTAATAAACTTGGGATAGGATACATTCAAGGAATTGCAACTTACGTAATCCATATATGAAGCTGCTTAAAAGATGAGTCAGAGGCGACTTTACGCCAACAGTGGCACTTTCACTTCTTGTATATACATAAAGTAAGTGCATTTTAATTTCTAGCATGCACAGAAAATTTCCAATCAGCTCATTGAGAAAATATCTTCATGAAACAGATATTAAGCAATCACAAAATTCAGTGAACTTCAATTTAGTATTGCAACTTGCAAGCTTCACGAATAGAAGTCAAGTAGATTTTCCAAATGAGCCCAACAAATTCATACCACATAGATTCAATGAAGAAGAACCAGAGTTTTGGTCAACTCCTTCATAAAATTAAAAGTTAGTATTAGTTTTCTCTTAACATGACTAAGTCACTGTCTCAGACATCCAATGAAATTTGTTCTAGTGAATGCTTAGCACACACTTGAATTAGTATGTCTAGCATTCAAACAGACTGCAATAGAGGCAAAACAAGTTACTTAGGTACCTATATTTCTAAATATCCAAGAGTCCCAATATCATGTGATTTCCTTCGGTAATATCTCCGCTACTAAATTAATAGCTCACAATACCATGTATTCATGTAGAACTCCAAATCATTTTGCAATACACAATTATATTAGCATTCAGCTTCTACTACATCCAGATTCAAGGTCGCAAGCCAAAAATCTTCCTAGAGTCTGGTCAATCGATCTCGAAGCCACTTCTAGAGAACAGCTCAACTGAGAGTTCAATATTTGAGCAAATTTGTTTATTTGGGATAATTAGATACAATTTTTTGCCCAACAGCAGAAATCAAAACCATCAAAACTTTTACAGTTTGGGTTTTCCTAATCAGGCGATTACACTGATTTTTTCCATTATCATTTCAGACACTGAAATTATTAGCTTTACAACCAGTAAGATAGAACGGAAGACTTACCAACATGTTGTCAAAACAAGGCTAGTAAAACAAAACTTCAAGAAGCTGATTTTCGTCGCACAACTAAATCATCAGGAGAGTAATAATCAGCAATGAGCCGGTACATGTATGAAGGGTTGTGACCACCTCTGTATAACATAAGTCATCAATATAAATATCTTTACCACCCAAATATTCCATAAAGTAACATGATGAGCATCTAACTTATCACATTAAAGCTTCATGACTTAATATTTGTGAATCCCATTGTTTAAACTAGTTAAACTGAAGCATTACCATCCACTTATTTAATATTCAAATTCAAAAACTTGAGACATAATTGAGTAAACCAATTTAGGTGGGATGAACTTACGTGTCAGTAATAAATAGGCTAACAAGATTTGGTGGCACATAATCAAATGCAGGATTAACAACATGAATAAGAGGTGAACCATTGCCACTCCCAAAATCCAAACAATCAGAGAATTCTCCAAAGTCCAGCAGCTCAGACGGAGACTTGAGTTCGTTAAATAGGACCTCTGGGTTGTGAGGGTATAGAGGGCACAGCTGTATAATTGGACAAAACAATTACTGAGGAAGCAGATGCGATTTAAACTAATATACCTATATATTAAACCAGGACTATAATGATAAAAAAGCAACAGTACATGTCAACAACAAATAGTACCATGAAGTAGATAAGCTAATCATCAACTAGATTGTTATATGGTTTTCAATTACTTGTATGAGTTGGCAAATTATTGCATTCAGTGAAAAAGGGAAGGCAGCAAGTGGGTACCCCATCCTTTAAACAAGCTTCAAGATACCAACTCATAATGATATACATAGTGACAGGAAACACCTTAAGAGACACTTGTTGGAGCCCCAGCTTCATCGAATTATGACTTCTTTGGTTTGGGGTGTGATACCATATCATTGGTCCATCTACTGATAGAACCAGAGAGTGTTTACTATATGCAAAGAAAGCATCAAAGAAGGGACTCAACTAAGTGATCACTCAAATAATTCTCATTCTTGAAGTCTCCCTTAAACATAAAGAATATCGGATACCATTAATGTATTTAGCGTAGTTTAAACAAACATGCCCTTTTGTAAACATCTTCATTGAGCAGCTAGCCTCTAGCATGGAGATCATTCTTGACTTCCCGAGTAGGATTATCATTCTTTCGAAAATGGAAAGATGTACTGTCAAAGGATATTATTCATCCATTAATGCTGATTCAAGTTCTTTGCTTTGAAGCAAAGGCTTCAAGCTGCTTTTGAAGGAAAGTTTCAACAGAAGTACCAGAGGAATTTATATTTTATTGATATATCATGATCAAGGCATCTTGTCGGAATCAAGGACGGAAATTTCGGTTTCAGTAGAAATTTCGGTATCTTGATTTTACGGAAATTTCGGTGAAAATTTCGATTTCGATGGAAATTTCGGTAAAATTTAAAAAAATGACGGAAACTTTATTAAAAATTGGTAATTCGGATTTGATATTGCACACAATATTATAACTAACATTAATACATATATTTTTACGGAAATTTCGGTGAAAATTTCGATTTCGATGGAAATTTCGGTAAAATTTAAAAAAATGACGGAAACTTTATTAAAAATTGGTAATTCGGATATGATATTGCACACAATATTATAACTAACATTAATACATATATTCAACTATTTCAAACAAAATGACATGTTTACAACAAATATAGGAATTAACTATCAGATAAATGTTGTCTGTATAATAATTATCATATATACGTTATCTTGTATAATAACATAAGAAATTCAAAATAATTGAATACATTGTTACAAATAAAAAAATGAACTTCTATGAGGTAGGAAATGAATAAATTGGCATGTCATCTTGATTTAGACAATATTAGTATCAGCTCATGACATTAAATTGTTTTTGAATGTAATCATAAAATAATTTGATTGTATTATACACGTTACAATTATAAGTGTAAGTTATAATATTATTTGAGTACAAAATACATTCCCCCCCCCCCCCCTTTAAAAATTGGTGTAATTCATTATAAAATTCTATTATAATTTTTTGGAGTTAAAAAAAAAATTTACTAAAATTTCACCGAAATCAAAATTGAAACGAAATTTACCGAAATTTCGATATTTTCAAATATTTTCTACTATGATTTCGTCGCAATCGAAATCGAAATTTACCAAAATTTCTGTGAAACACTGACAAAATTTTTACAACCCCCGTTTCTATTTCGATAACTCAATTTTACCAAAATTTTGGTAAAATTTCTGTAAAATTTCGCGAAATTTTTATCCTTGGTCAGAATCCCCATCTCTCTACCAGAAAACTTTACCAAAATAATAATAATAAATATAAATAAATAAAAGAACAAGCTCATGATATTGTTAGTCAAGATCTTTCTATGGTCTAGCCAGCTCTAATTCTTGCAAACTAGTAATACTAAAGATGGCTGAAAAGACCTTATTGAATTATCTGCAAAAGAGACTTGTGTATATTTTTTCTAAGATAAAGACTTGTGTATATTTTTTCTAAGATAAAGACTTGTGTATATTTTTCTAAGATAATTATGCAAATGATAAACCCTACTACATGGAAATGATACTGATCAAATAGCTATATTCCATTTCTTTAGCAAAAGTATGACAATTACTCAAAATCAATGTACCACCAAAAAAGGGAAGGAATAAATCTTAGAAATTGAGCCTTGCAACACAATACCTTGTGGACCCCAGCTAGTACAACAAAAGGGACAGCATGCCTTTGAGCTGCTAGGGCAACCATATACATCCCCACGGGTGCTATAACCCCTCCGTTAGCCATGACAGCATGTGCTCCCACTATAACCTTTAAATAAAGGATTTTTCAACCAAAAGCAAAAAAATAAAAATTTCAATGTTTAGATGCAATCATCGCATACCATGTTGACTCGAGAAATCATGGCAAAAACAGCAGAATCAGTAGTAACTGTAGTTTGTAGCCCCCTTCCAGCTAATTCTTTTGCAAGAGCATGCCCCTGATATCTGATATAATAATGAAAAAACCAGAAGATTTAGATTTGCATATAAAACAACTTTTCAAAGGCCAATATTTACACAATCAACCTTGGAGCACCCTCAGCGACAAACACACGAAACGACCTCTTTTTCTCCTTTGCAGCAAATAGAAACTCTGCTACTGTCCGTGAACTGCCCAATGTCAAGATCACCTCACTGGAACATGATAAAAATAAAAGGAGATAGTCACACTGCAGTAGTTCAACCATTAAAATTGACAAACATAACGATGTGGTGAAAAATACATTCGTACTTCTTTGGATTGTGATTGGCATGTTTTCTACATATAAAATACCAAAATTCTTTAGATGGTAAATGGCTTAGGGCAGACTTCACATTTCACAGGTCTTTCTCGAAGTTTAATACAGGATTGACAAGGAAAAACCATGAACTGGAGAACATGAAGAGATGGAAGGAAAATCAAAAGTCTTGATCTTGCGAGTTATATGAAGTAGCAAGTGGGTTTCTGACATTGGTTTCTTAACATTGAAATTTGAAAATTGATATCTAGTACTTTACAAGTAGCACAATTTGATGCATCATACATTCATCCAATCATTGATATAAAATTAAAGAGCTTTGTGCTTTCGTATCTTATTTGAAAATCTACCAACTGCTAATAATATTTGCTTGTTTTGCTTTATATGTCCAATTATTTCAATTTTTCACTTTGAAGTCATAAATTCATTCATCGATACTAAAAATCTAAGGTTGCATTTGGATTTAAAGGTTTAGAAGATGAAACCACAAAATAATATATCCATATAGGTTGTCTGGACTAGTTCATTCTAAAATTAATTTATATTCCATAACTCGACTTCTGAAATATTTTTTAGTGACTTTGGTGGGTTCGCAACCCACTTAATATGGAGGGATGATATCCTTCCCTCAATTTTCCTCAAATCAAAGTATTCAATCCAAATGCAACATATATCCACTTGAGAGTGCTCAATAGAGAAATGTCATGTTCAAGTTCATTTCAGACCAAAAGTTGTACCACAAAACCACACTTCTAATAACATCTTCAACTGTTCTGGATTAATTTCAAATTCTCAACCCTGATACAAGGAAATAGAAAGGACAAGTTTTTCAAAGTTGAATTGCTTAAATTTTCACATAATACAAAATCGAGCTGCGAGGTCAGGATATCTGCAGAACACTGAACAAGTAACTCCCATGAGCTAGGTATGAAGATTAGTCTATGTCTATGATAATACAAAGCTAAGCCCATTTCAAATTCGTCATGACAGAACAAGAGCATGTCGAAAATACTCCATCGGAGCCCCATTTTATATTAATTACGCACCAGTGTTAAACTACGTTAATAAACAAACTGAAGCACCAAAAGTATCGCAAATCATCTAAATCTGAATACAAAGGAATTGAATAACATGCATTGTACGGAGCTATGAATGCATACTTTTGATGTATGTGTTCCACTGCTTGTTCAGCAATCTGTTCATGGCAAGTGGAGATTTCTTGAATTAGTTCAGTAACTGCCTCAATGACATTGTGCTTCAGTTTCCGAGTCACTGAATTTTTATCAGCAGCTGGAAGGCAGAAACAGTAAAATGGACTTAGAAGACAATACCCTTCAAAGAAATACATAAATTAAGCCTATTAATTTAGTCCAAACTTAAAGCATAACTAAGAAAACCATCATCACCATTTGTTAGCAACACATATGTGTTAAAAAGATAAGACACATTCTATGTTCTCAAGGAAAACTAATCACACATCTTGCAACTGGATGTAACTATTGTACCCAATGAGTGTGAGAATTTACATTTACTTTTCCCTTCAGAATCACCCCCAGAAGAAGAGGTGTGAGGAACAGCCGCTGAATGAGGTAAGTCCTCAAGGAGAGTCTGCAATGAAGGTGGCCTTAAAGCACTTCTAGCAGCAGCAGCTACAGCGGAAGCTGAAAGAACTGGATGATCATCTTGCTCGATTCCATCTTCGTCATCACTTTCAGTAGCCAAATTTAACCCACCAACAGCAGCAGTAGTAAGAGAATCATCTTCTTCACGTATTATATGCAGAACACGCCTCAGAACATTGCCAACAGCCAACTCTGAAAACAAAGTTGAGCAATACCATCAGGCCATTAACACTGAGAGCATTCAAGGAGAAAACAGAATTGCAAGATATTTTAAGACCTTAATAGAGCTTTCCATGTAATCATAAGAAACAGTAGATGTTCATGTTGTTAGGAATGAACTTCTATGACAGTATTTTTCTGTCACTGAAATTATTTTATAAATTCCTGTAGCATATCAATTGTTGATTGCAACACCCTTCGAAATATTTGAATCCAAATAATTCATAATCATTTGGATGAGAAACTCTCAAGGTTCAAGAGCGCTTATTCTAGCAGTACGCTTGATAAGTAATCACCTATAAGAATAAAGAAAAAAAATTCATAGGTAGCTAATCCAAATAAACCAAGATTATATTCCAAGAATTCCAACTCTAGCAACAGAAGATGATACGGACCAAATAATGATGGATTTATTCATGCAGGAACCTCCAAAAGTAAAAAGTAGTATATAACTTGTCTGAGGAGCCAGAAAGTCAAACTAGAAGAGACATTCCTGACTCATGATAACTAGCTGCTTTCATAGCCATAAAACCATTATTCATTACTTAAATTGGGAGTCTTACCCTCAATCACTAAGGCCAGGAAATATTCTAGGATAACTTTTTTAATAACCTCAGAATAATTTCCTATTCTACTCAAATCATTCCAACTGAGTCCTTTTCAATCAAGTTATTAAATGACAGCCTTTCCATAAAGTTCTATTGCAAGGAAGCAGAACTCTCATGATCGGATAAATTAACCAAAGATTAATGCATCTGCTTCTTTACAGTCAAGGACTACTTTGATTTCGCAACTCCACTTAGTAAGGGCCTTAGTGAATTCTCCAAGTGAAAGTCATTCCAAAAATATACCAGTAAAAGTAAGACTAAAACACAAAATTCCAGATTCCCAAGAACTGCACAAAAACTGAGCCCAATAAAATAATTGCAGAAAGTGCAAATTGGGGAGTGAAAAAAATAAAGAATTCGAGTGATTAAGTTATCAGGTAGAAAAAGGAATTAGCTTCACCAATCGAATCATAGAAGTTTAACATACCAACAGGTTTAGCAGCGATGAGCTTCTCTCCAACTGCCTTGACAGCGTCAATGAGAGCCCCTGCTTGGTTACTGCGTGGTAGCCTTTGCTGAGATATGAATGTACGAAGCAATTCCGCCGTTTGTTTCGCCGTTGCCTTCGACCCCTCGATTTTACTGCAATTATCAGTACCAAAAAGAAGAAGAAATTGAAAAACGTAAAGAATTGTATCATATGAATCACTCAAATTTATTTACTGCCACAGTACCGTTTTCTGAGCTTGATTACGAAGTCATTCACAAGGGAATGCACGTCGGGCATGATTTTCTCTGGAAAAAAGAATAAAAAAGAAATCGATATAGTAGCTGAGTTAGCAAAGATTTAGGGTTGGGAGTTTGTTTATAAAATTGAATCAAAACAGTCGCATTATTAGGAAGGGATTTGAGAGCTTGTGTGTTTGGAAATGGAGGAATTGGGGAATGAATGTAAATGAGGTTGAGCACTGTTGTTTGTCTATGAGGCTTACAGTTAAAACAAGGGGTAGGTTATCCGCACCCCATATATTCTAAACACACCCCAGTTTTTATTTAAAAAATTCAAAAAAAAGGCAAAATGATAAATTTACCCCTCTTAATTTAAAAAAAAAAAAAACTGAAATTGAATACATAGGATTCCCGTCTCCTGCCTCTCTTTTTTTTTTCTCTTTTTTTATTTTTTTTTCCTTTTCATTCCTCAAACCTTGAATCTCCTTAAAAATATCATTTTATGAGTTACAAAATATATAATAATCGTGTGAAATCGTGTAAAAAAAATGAAAAAATAACAACAAATCTGAGGACCCGTTCGACCCTGATTTGTCGAACACAAAGAGGTGTGTTCGACCATTGGTCGAACACATTATAGTGTGTTCGAACAATGGTTGAACACATAAGGGTAAAATTGTCTTTTTATTATTTCTTGAATTTTTTAAATAAAAATAAATAAATAAATGGGGTGTGTTTAGAATATATGGGGTGCGGATAGCCGGGCCCTAAAATAATCGCCTCATTTAATCTGTTGTCACCTCCATCGGGTTTGTCATTTAAACTAAAAAAAAAACTCATTAAATTTAATAATATATGAATATTTTCTTAGGAAAATGTATTTTTAATTTCCTTATATTTTATTCATAATATTATAGTTGTCTCACATAAAATATATACTAAAAAATATTAGGATTATAGTAAAGTGTATAAGTTTATATTAAAAGTTGTTCCACATTGAAATAAAACTAAAGAAAGTATGAGAGATTGTAGTATAAAGTGTAAAAGTTGTTCTACATTAACTGTTCAATTAAGTTGAAATTAAAGTCATCCACTGTAAATAATACTAGTGTATGAGTTCTCCCACATTGAAACAATGTATTGTAAATGATGCTAGTATTAATCCCACATTAATTGGGAATCAAAATTAACATTGAGAGCAACGTCTCTTATAAATTAATGCTAGTGTTTGTTTCACATTGGTTAGGAATCAAACTTAGTATTGAGGCAATACACTATAATGGGATGATAAGAAGTTCAAATTTTTAAATTAAAAAGGAAAAAAAACAATTAAAAAATAATAAATCAAGTTGATTATTTTTTGACTGATTTTTAACCGATTGGACCGATTTTAACCGATCTAAACAATTAGCACCGCATTTTTTATTATTTAGGGCTAAAGGGGCCAGATCGAGGACCGATTCGCAGTTGAACCGATCGAACCAGTCGATCTCACAAACAATGCCTAGTATAACTGAAAAATTATAGATTGCATAACCATTTAGGTTGGTGTGGTACATCAAATTTTATAAAAATTAATTGTAATTTGGTAAATTTTGAAAATTTTAAATATTATTTATATATTAAAATTGAACATTAATATAAAATAATGTGATTAAATAATTATTTAATTGTCGAAATATAAGTTGTATGTGTAGAGGATCATAAATAATTTTTTATTATTATTATGAAATATATATAGTGTTATATCTATTATATTATTCTATCCACCTAACATTTTTTTTAGTTTGTTCTTTTTATTTAACGTCTATAACAACCCTCAAGTTTTCTTTTCAATTAAATGATAAAAGAATGAAAGTCAAAATTTAAGTTGAAAACGATACTTTTTACAAAGTTTTAATAAGCTTTGACCGAACTGTTTGACTTTTGACTTGACGTTTGCACTAAAAAGTTTAGCACAAATCTTATATTATAAATTAAATCTAATAGAACTTACGACTAAACACAAAGACAAGACTATAGTAAACGAATTCATAACTAAACTTATTCAATCTAGTTATAACTTGGTCAATTAATGTTATAAAACACATGATTAAGAGTTGTAACAAGTTTTACTTGGTTAACAAGTTTTCAATAATCGTTACACTTAGAGTTATGGATTAGCTTTATGTTGAGTTTGAAGATTAATCAAGTACAATTAACTCTTTAGAAGATGATTCGAGTACAATTAAGTCTTAAGAAGTTGAAAACGATGCTTCTTACAAAGCTTTAATAAGCTTTGACTGAACTATTTGACTTTTAACTTAACATTAGAATTTAGAAGTTTAGCACAAAACTTATATTATGAATCAAATCTAATAGATATTACGGCTAAACACAAAGACAAGACTATAGTAAACGAATTCATAACTAAAATTATTCAATCTAGTTATAACTCAATCAATTAAAGTTATAAAATGCAAGATTAAGAGTTCTAACAATCTTTACTTGGTCAATAAGTTTTCAATAATCATTACACTTAGAGTTACGTATTAGTTTATGGTGAGTTAGAATATTAATCGAATGCAATTAACTTTTGGGGAGGACTAAAGGCACCACTCACATTTCTAGGGCACCACACAATTTTAAAAAAATTCCAATTTTACCCTTAGGTTATGTTTGGAAGGGATTTTAGTGGGTTTGGGCAAATCCTGACTTTGAAATCCTGGTTTATGTAGTAAAGGTGAATAGTATAAATGTATGTTTCTTTGAAGATTTTGTAGGGTAGGATTATATGTAGATGTCAAATAAATATTGGAAAAAGTAGGTTAATGTAATATTTTATAATAAAAATGTGAGTTTTGTAATGATTGGATGATTGTAAGATAATTAATTTGTTATATTGATAAATGTATAACTGTATTGAGTGTTGTGTAATTAGTACACATGTGAGTGTATATACTTTGTAATCTAATTTTGCATCTATTGATACATATGAATATATATATATATACATATATATTAATTAGTGTTGGATTCATAAAAATTTAATAACAAATTTACTGTGAGAATTTATTTATTTATTTATTCATTCATTTATTAAACTTAATAATTGTATATAATGAAATAAATGGTAAAATAATGAATATATGACATATAAAATATTTGCAGTTACTTATATTATATTATTGAAAATTTTCTACACGATTATTTTGACAATTTTCACTTACCAATATCATATTACATCACCCACTTGCTATTCGTTTTGATTTTCCATATGCAACCATCTCATAATTATTTATCAACGAAAATGCTTATAAGGATAACAATTATGTTAAACAAATTAATGAGGACTGAATTTTAGCCAAGTAAAATGATTTTTAGTCAGTCGAAAGTAAACAAAATAATAAAATATGTAACAAATGACATTTGCATGTTAGGAGAATGAGACAATTTAGCATCTCAATTGTTGAATAAGTGAAGACAAATGTTGTGACACGATTTCTTATCATATTACTACAAATAAAACTACATACATTTGTCCCAAATGTTATAAACTGCTTCAAGAATTCCTATTGGCCCAAATTGCATTAGCAATGTCATCACGAAACTGAGATTGCGTATTTATTTCTGGTTGTGTCGCTTGATGATTAGAGATTATATGCTCATCATCGGTGTTATGCTCAGATGTGCCCTCAAATATATCATCTGAAAGTCCTGATTTTCGGATAAAGTTGTGAACAATGACATGCAATTACAATCTTGACCTGCGTAAGAATCGAGTAAGATGGCATGCCCCACTTAAGCATTGTAAATCGACTTTTCAACATGCCAAAGCACCGCTCAATGACATTTCTCAAACGCGAATGACGATGGTTAAATAATTCAGCTGGTGTACGAGCTTGTTGTCCACTACGTATGAACTCGTTTACGTGGTACCGTGTCCATCTGTAAGGGGCTAGGAATGGTCCATAGTTTGTATATCCAACATCAACTAGATAATACTTACCTATTTAAATGAGCACAATTCAAATAATAATAACAAACATGATGACAATTATAGACAACATAATAAGGTTTAGAAAATTAT
Source organism: Scutellaria galericulata (assembly GCA_946896805.1). Lineage (NCBI taxonomy): Eukaryota > Viridiplantae > Streptophyta > Magnoliopsida > Lamiales > Lamiaceae > Scutellaria > Scutellaria galericulata. Next base: position 7,023,769 of record OX335798.1, on the reverse strand, counting down.
ATATATCCTACTAAGTGGACAACAGAAGTACCTGCGGGGGCCAAGGAAACTTTTGGTCATTTTGTACGGCATCTTTAAGAACATTTGCATCGCATGCACTTCCCTCCCATCCAACATATACATATGTAAACATCATATTGAAATCACATATGGCAAGTACGTTCTGTGATATTGATGCTTTACGAGAACGAAAAGCATTTTGTCGTGATATTGGAACCCATGCTGGGACTAATGTTTCATCCATTGCACCAACTGCGCCCTGATATAGATTCATACAACACAATTGAGATATTTAATATATTTAATTAACTAGGAGTATAAGAAATGATATTTAAGGAATCGTTACCTCAAAATATGGAAAAAAATCTGTGTTGCTTGATATTTTGGAAGGAATTTTGTTGAAGTTGGGGTGACACCAGATACACAGGTGCTAGACTAATTAATGCATCTAGAACCTTATGAAAATGTCTAGAGACTGTTTCCAACAAATGTTGGAATCGCTCCATAGAATCACGATGACGGGTGTGCATTGCAACTGTACGCATAAAAATAATGACCTCTTCTACAACTGATACTCGAGCATACATCCCTTGTGAAAGCAATCCCCGACCCATTAACTCATCCACAAGTGTGTGAAAACATGCCCTAGTCATTCGTACATTGTCATAAAATCGACCGTCGGTGCCCATTAGAATCTCTCCAACCCAGTCAGCTCCTTGGAGTCTTGATGTGTTTCTTGGTACTTTACATTTTGATATCATTCGTGACAAAGTTAAAACAAACATAACTGCAAATGCTTCTTCTTCATCAAAGCTTCCACTCAATGTGTCATCTTCAGACTTATCGGTCGAAGAATGTGACATGATTCTATCAAGTATGTTAATGAAATTAAATTTTCCATGAAGAAACAAAACTTAAATACATTATATAAAATTACCAAACTTAAAAAAGAAAAAAAAAAGAAACACACAAGTATAAAAACATTACACGTTAAAATTATATATAATAGATGTAGGATTTAAAGTCCAACAAAAACATTCAATTACAATAGTCATATGAGCATACACAATCCATGGAAAAAGATGTGATAATGTCATAAATGTAAAATACATAAAAGATGCATCTAGGAACATAAATAAAAACATTCAACACAAACAACATACAGATACTCAATCAAGGTCCAAGCAACCTAATCCATTCACGACGTTGTTCGTCGTTCATCCTCAAGAACATATGGCAAGTGGAATGACTCCTAAAATGCTCGAAAGCCATAACTTTATTGGTAATCAAGATATCATTCATCACGTTAACGATTTCAGTGCATGTGTCATACGATGAATTAATATCAGAATTCTTAGCCCGCTAATTATCCATAAAATATCCCTCGATGATGGATATGGCACGAGCTATGTCTGCATCTCGCTCAGCTAAAGTTGAGGAACGCTTCTTTCCAGATGACTTGCTTGAATCGGGTGAATCTTGGGATGTAAAGTCAGGAGTGAAATTGTAGGTCGAATGGCTGCTTGAAGAGTTACCAAGTGGAGAAGGGCCAACATGTGGTAGCTGTGGCGGCTGCATGATATCCTCAGGTTCATCCTCATCAAAGGTCAACTATTATCTAGAGGAGCGGGCATAATCTCTTGTGGCAATCTTCTTATCAAACATCTCAGTACACAAATCGAAGCGTGGAAGACTGCGATTGATGATCAAACGATTCTCCTTAGACTCCTAAATTGATATAGTTTATTTAAATCAGATTGTGCATATGTATAAATTAGTGTTATTGTTAAAAACATTAAAATGTAAAGTGAAATTTTATTACCTTATAAATGGAATTCAATTGGTCTTCACAGCCAATTACTGTTTCTTTATCAGGATCCCATCCCAACCCCGAGCCTTTTTTATGTTTAAGGTTATACAACAACCTCCAAACCCTCTTAATATTCTTCCATTTTTTCAAACATTGATCGGCACTATAAAATATCGACCAATCACTAGAGCATTGAGTTTGTCACGAATTTGATTAGGGATTGGCCTACTAAATGAAGTGGTGAGCAAATGACCGTTGAGATACTCTTGATGACAAAGAACAATAAATTGAGCCTCATTCTCTCTCAACCAAGTTACTTTTTCAGCACGACCACCTTGATTGTTCACTCGTTGCATCTAAAGTGATAAATAAAATCATTTTAATCATAAAATAAAATAATAACTAGAAATATTATTATTATAACTTGAATTAAACTAAAAGCACTTCTCCTAAATATAATATTAATATTTATGATAAATATACAATTGTGAACTTGAACTACTTTATAATATTTAACTATTTCTTGAACACAATTTCGTATTCGTGTGAAATTGCTTACCTTTCCATGAATTTGGTTACATGCAAGATTCTTGATATTAGTGTATAAGAATGTACCTAATACTATTTCTGTTTTTAAACTATATCCTTAATTTGATTTCACATTAATTTTCAAATATTGAAAAATGTAATTTGCAATTAATATTATATCTTTATCATGTAATATTGGATAAATATTGATGACATTGTCAAAATAATGTATGTATGATTTTATTTTTGCTAATATCATTTAAATTGAATTGTTGTTATTAATGTAAGTGTTATATTCATTCTCAGACAAATATCAGTTGAATTGCTATTTTGAATATTTTGGTTTTCCGTTTGTCTTATTCAAATTATTATTAAAAAAAAAACTTAACTAAAACATATATCCAAATTATAAAATTTATATTTATAAAAAACTATACAGTTAAATAAAAATAGTGTGTAATCTCAACTTAAAACAAAATTAATAACATATTTATAAAATCATTATAAGAACCATGGAAGTTGTATTAGGTAACATTTATGTGTATAATATTAATCATAGTTAAATATGAACAATCATCACCTAATCTTTGAAAATTATACATACATGAGCATCATATTTTTTTAAACACATGAACAAATTATCATAATCATAATAAACATTATATTAGAACAAACTATTTTCAAACAAACTATACATTTAACCAAATCACATAAAAAAGACAAAACTGGCGATTTAGTGGATATAAGCCTCAAGGGCAAAAAAAAGACAACTGAGGTTTGTACTTGAAGTGAGACAACCCAATACACACACTTCTACCAATCAATATCTTCAACTGTACTTCTATAGTTCTCTATGTGCAAATAAGTCCATGGCTAAAGTTTATTGGATTTGAAGTTCACCTGAACTAGCCTGATTACTACTAAATTATTTGCTTTCAGATTCTATCAAGATTTAAGGAAAAAAAAAACGATTTAGTGGATGTAAACATGCATTTTGTAAGTCTCTTGGACACGGATGTATGCTACTCCCCACAGATTCTCGACTCGATTCAGTTGAAGATGAGTGCTTCCTCTTTCGATCTGTATCACCGATCCTCAATAACATCCGACGATCTTCAATGAACATTCCCGATTTGCTGATTTTTCAATCTCTTTTGTGCACAGTGTGTGAGGAATCCCCATCTTTGATAAGGTAATATATATACACAAATAATAACCCAACTTACAAAAACTAATCATACCTAGAAAATAAATTAATACAATGTACGGGTGGTAGATATACAATAAATAGAGCCCTTCAACTGCAATTGAGAAGTTATATCAGACATAATACACAAAAATCTTTTAAATCGAATCTCTGAATATCAGATAAAAGATACATATATACACATAATAGATACATATATATATATATATATCTCAGATATAACAGTCAACCACATGTGCCAACGAACATAAGCAGAGATGTTTCATGAGTCAAAAGAGAACAAAAAATCGAATAAAATCTGCAAAAGTAGATCTATATCTGAAAAACTCAGACATAGCCACAGTCTAAGAAATCCACCTCTTTCACAGTATTTTTGTAGAGGGAGTAAGCAAATAGATAAATTAAAATTGAGAAAAAATCAGATCAGACCTAACTCTTCTTATGTAGAGAGAAAAATTTAACACAATTTGATGTAGTTGAAGAGAAGGATTTTTGGCAATTTTTCTTAAGAAGAATATACATATGACTAACTGGTATCTTCATAAAAATGAATGCAGGTGAAATAATAGAAATGAGAGATAAGGTGAGAGAGAAGATGAATGTATTGAAAGAAGAGAGAGAATATGGATGAGAGAGGTGAGAAAACGTGTAAACATAGAAAAGATGTTCTTTAATAAAGTTAGTTGGAGTTAACTATATTGAAAATTGGAAATATAGAGATTAAATAAAATATAAATATATATTGATAGGTGCAGATCCTATTAACATAGGAGAAGATTTGTCCGGATTTTGAAATCTCTTTCAATTCGTAAACAAACAATTTGGGAAAACCCAAATCCTGACTGCAGAAAACCCTCCCAAACATAGCCTTAGGGTTTGTGCAACTACTTCCGTTCGGTCATTATGACCGAACGTACTTCACGATGAACGGTCAAGGTGACCGAACGTCCTTCTATGTATTCGGTCAGGGTGGCCGAACACTCTTCTATGTGTTCGGCCAACCGAGACCGAACGAAACTACTTCGGTTCAATCATTTTTTTACGTTTTTTCCTATGATTTTCACATGATTTTCATACATTTAACAAATCCATAGAATGTTTGTCATTATGTTGGCAATACATTCTTAAAAAAAAAGATTTAACATAAAAAAAAAGCAAACAAATCGATCAAACCCGACCGCGGTCACGCGCCGAGGACGGGGTGCGGTGCGTGCGCGCACGACGGGTGATGGGAGAGTTGCGCGTGGGTGGGGATGGGTGATGGGTGCGCATGCGGGGACGGGTGACAGGTGCACTGTTCGGCCACCATGGCCGAACATATAGAAGCGCGTTCGGTCGCAATGACCGAACATATAGAAGCGCGTTCGGTCGTAATGACCGAATGGAAGTATTTGCATCAAACCCTAAGGGTAAAATTGGAATTTTTTAAAAAAAAATTGTGTGGTACCCTTAGAAATGTGAGTGGTGCCTTTAGTCCTCCCCTTAACTTTTTAGAAGATGATTCGAGTACAATTAACTCTTAAGAAGTTGAAAACGATGCTCTTACAAAGTTTTAATAACATAATTTTCTTGCCTTTGGGTCCTCCTCTTTTCCTTCTCTCTCTACTTTGAGAAATTCATGGGTTTGTGCAGCAAAATGCATCTGAAATATTCCTAGCCCTCATAAAAAAATCGAATCTTTTGGTGAAATAAATCAAGCATTCTCCGATTTGCAGTGTGATTTGGTTAGTTTGAGGTAATTTGCTTTTTTATTTTTTTGAAATTATTTGAAGTATCTCTTTTGTGTGTTTTGCTTTACTGGATGTTTCCATATTCTGAGTCCTTTTTTTGTATTTGTTGTTTGCAGAATTGAACTGAAAAGAGAAGGAAAAAAAAAAATTAAAAAAGATTTTATTGAGAATTGAGAATTAAGAATGAAGGATTTTCCATCTTGTTTTGGGGAAAATGGGGTTCAAGCTGCTGATTTCATTCAAATAGTGGTAGAGGGACTCAGAATCTGGTGAGTTGTGTTTATCAGTGTAGATTTCATGGTGAATCTTGTTGGATTACTGTTAATTGGAGCAAAAACTTGATGGGTCAAGGGTTTAGTGTTGGAATTGATAATAGCACCAATGAAATATTAAACCATGGTTGTTCTCCAAAGAGCTTAGAAAGATTTGTGTAGAGCAGACATATATTAGGACCTTTCTTTAGGACCTTTCTTTAGCTAAATTTGGATCTGGGCCAGAGCCAATAGGGGGTTTCTATGTGGGAATTGTGTTTGAGAAGCAAATGGTTCTTCTTCTTGGGGATATGAGGAAAGAGGGTTTCAAGCAAGGATGAAAATATCCCGATATTTGTGCGATATATCCTCAATATATCCGTTTTTCGGAGGGTGCGATATGGATATGGTGGTAAATTTTTTTTCCCGAATATCCCGGATATATCAAAATATCCCGATATTTTGCAATATATCAGCATATATCCATCTTTCGAAGGGTGTGATATGGATATGAGGGCAAAACTTTTTTTTTTTCCAAATATCTCGAATATATCGTGGATATATCGCAAAATATCGATATCAATATCGGTTGGTTTCATTATAAAATTGAAAAATAATTGGGAAATATTGCGGATATATTGCAGATATATCGCAAAATATCGATATTTTTCTAAAAATCGAGGGTTTTCCAAAATTTGAATTTATTAGACTAAAACTAAATTTGATTTAAAATTTAATGAAAATTTGTAATGATATTAGTTCTTTTAAAATAGTGATACCAATTAAAGTGATGTCTCAATAATTATATGCTCATACGTGGGTTCACATTTTGATTCGACTACTTAAATATTTTTCATTACCTATTTCCTTAAATGAGACCAAAACACATACCAACCAACTGATGATTGAATCAATCTAAACTACCATGGCAAGGGATAGAAAAACGTACCAACAATACATACATAACTATATACACAATTAGTCAATTGGGATGAGTTGATACCTATATATTGTTTGCACTTCCTATTTTTTAACCTCATAAGTCTCATTTTGATACTTGTTAGAGTTTACACAAGTAGTTTTGAATAAATGTCAATTATTATAATGTCTATATAAAATTAATTTTATATATATATATATATATATGTTTGTTGTAAACCTATCATTTTGATGAGATTTTAAGTTAGATATATGATTTTAAGTTAGATATATGTTTCTGTCATTTTTTAAATTTTTTGCGATATCGATATATGATATCGATATATCCATCAATATTTTCGTAAAATCAAGGTTGCGATACGTGTTGCGATATCGATATTTTCATCATTGCTTACGTCTAAATTTTCTAGAAAATTGATCTTTGTTGTTATCTCTTTATCCTTCAATAATTGTATTTTATATTTGCGAAAAACAAAAGAAAAAAAAGAAAGAAAATAGAAAAAAAAAGGCAAGAACAGGAACCACACAGCTTTGTTGGAGGAAGGATTTTGTTATAAATTTTGGAGGAGAAAGGGTTTTAAATTTGATGTTGGCTGGTTTCATAAAAAAAAAATTCATAAAAAAAATTAAGTGATTTGGGTTGTTTTCCATAAAAGAAAAAATTAAGTAATGTGAATTGATTTCAAAAGGGAATGGGCTTATCTATTTTTATTGAATTGGGCTAACTCAAAATAAAAGTTTTGGACCTATATATATATAAAGAACTTTTGGGCTTGACTGGGCTAGAGCCCAGTGTTGGCTATATTAACCGCCCATGTCTGCATGCATATGTTGTGTTTTGGTTGGATTGGATCCCAATTTTTTTGTTCTGATTATTTTCTTCTCCAAATCCTGGGTCTGTTTTTCATACTATCTTGAAGCAGTTTCTTCCATGTAATAGAAATTCTCTAACATTCTAGATGCTGAATTGCACTAAACTACTGTTCTTGTTCTTTAATTTTTCATGTTCTGTTTTGATAGGGCATCAAGTTATTCTTTGTTGCAGTAGGACGAGAAGAATGGAAATTTGATACCCTATGTGATTCATACGATACCCTTACCATTACCCAGTCTGTTATATTCTGTAACATAAAGTGGAAGGTAAACTTTTTGACTCCATTTATGTTCACGTTCACATTCACATTCACATTCTTGCTATGTTAAAACTACTACTACTACTGAGCTAGTAAACTTCATTTCATCATGAATCTGTTTACTATATTATGCCTAGCTACTGCGTATTTCTGAATCTGATCATATTTGGAATATTTAGTATGAAGTATTGGGAACATAATCGACCTGATTGCATCTGTACACTGGTGCACAGGAGACTAACTCCAATATTAATCACATACTATGAAAACTTATTCGATTGCAACATCAATCTCATATTTTGGGAACCTCATTACTATATTGCTGACTAGGGTTGTAAACGAATCGAATCGAATCGAATATCATGATATTCTATTCGTATTCGTTTATTATTCGAATATTTGTATTCGTATTCGTTTATTATTCGAATAATATACAAAATTCGTATTCGATTCGAATGTTTCATTCGAATATTCGTATTCGAATTCGAATTCGAACTTGAGCTTGGAAGTTTCACTTTTTTTTTTCTTTCAAATATTTGTTTAATTCCAAATTAATAATATCAAAATTGCATAGAACTAACATATACATATATGATACAATACCTATATAATACTTATAATAAGCAATACAATCCATCAATTCTTTATATTAAATGCAATAATTCATAAACCAATAAATTACAAATTAACATCCAAAATATTTATCAAATACATGAATATAGAGCTTTGGGCCAAGGCCCTAAAATTAAACCAAAAAGGGCCCATGAAACTCGTGATTTGTGAATTTGGGAATATGGCCCTGGGGACTGGGATTGAGAATATATATACTTATAAATAAATATTTATTAACAATTTATTAAAATTATATATATATATATATATATTTATTTAATATTATTCGAATATATTCGCGAATACTCGAATCGAATATGATTATATTCATATTCGTATTCGGATAATATTCGAATATAAAAAAATATTCTTATTCGAATTCTTATTTGGATTTTTCGAATTCGAATCAGTATATTCGAATTTGAATATCGAATCGAATCAAAAAAGTTCGATTCTTTTACAACCCTATTGCTGACTCACTATTATTATTGAACGTGACCCAACGATGCTATCTCAAATCCACCACCTATTTTAGCCTTTCGTTATCAACATTGACAAATTGATCATATATATGGGTCAAGTGGAACACTACCCCTTCAAAAAACACTTAGGGTATGTTTGGATTGGGGGAGGTGGATTTTGCAAGTCTGAATTTGGGATTTAAGTGGATTTTGCAAAAAGGTGGATTTTGAAAATCTTGTGTTTGTTTTGGGATTATAGTTAAGAGTAAATGCCCAAGACTACCAAAAAACATATAAAGTAAATCCTTTTATACCACATGATATAAATTTTAGTCTCTTTCTACCATTTTTGTAAGTCAAAAAAGTCACATGTCATTAGATGTGAAGTGATGGCTACATGAATTTTGTCGGTCAGAATTGACGGCTGACTCACAACACACACAATTTTCGTGTAAGCTTATGTTTTATATGGTTGTAAGATCAATTTTCGTGTAAGAAATAATTTTTTTTAATTTTTTTGGGGTTACACAAAAATTGTGTATATCACTGAGCGCGCCGTTATTTTTGATTTGATGTGGAGTAGGTGGGCCCATATATGTTTCATCAAATGGAATAAAGTGAATGGTAAAATAGTATTCGTTATAAATTAAGGTTGAATAACATGATTAAATTCTAATTTTCATCTTGAATCCACAATTGCACATGTGTATAAGATTTCACAAAAATCTATGTTACTGTAAGTTTATTCATTGTAAGCTTATTATAATTAATTACAAGTTTGTTGTAATGACATTATGGAAATTTCAACAAAAAACTTGGGCTTTTCAAACAGATATCTCTTTTTGGGACAAAAAGAGTTTTAGAAAGTTGAGACATGACTCTATTTTTTGGTGACGGAGGGAGTATATATTACTGCATTGTTTATGCAAGTTGTATGTTAGTTTCATTTATTGTATGTTACATCCAATATGCACCAGCATTGAAAAGTATGCATAGGACTTAGTGCCAACTCGATAGCATTTGCCACATTTTTCAATCAATTATCCTATTTAACTTTGGTATGAGTGTTTGGTACTGATATGATCTCCATATTGAAATTACTAGCTATCAGCTTTTTGACATAAGAACTGCAGTAATGCCAACTTTAATGGTTTCATAAATTGTCATGATCAAACCACTACTAGAATGTTGTACTAACGAGGTGTGATACTCTTGATATGATTAATGATAGTAGAAGATTAGCAATTTTGACTTGATCAGGAATTTTATCTAATGTTTTTGGTTAATTCTAACTCATAAAGGTACTTGTTGAGGAAGCTTAAGAAGGTGAAGAAGAGCAACGGTCAGGTTCTTACGTTTTAAACAATGATACGATTTGTGCTCCTAAATGAAGATATACAAGCTTATGATGATATTTTTTACTTAACATGTTTCCTGCTTTACCCATCTGCCCTTAAGCTATGATATTGATACTCTGGGTGGATGGCTTAAACACACCCTACTTATGAATGCTAGTAGAAACCATTGTGATTATAGTTGCTGCAGAGAAAAAAGCTAGATAAACATAATGAAGCCAATGTGTACATCTGTTGTTTGATAGATGGGGATCTAACATTGTTAGTGCTCCCCATTAAAGTTATTGTTTACTTCCTTAGCCTTGTATTCAATGATCTTCTATCTTGGCTCTTGAGATAACCCATGGATCATTCCTTATGTTTGTTCGCAGATATTTGAGAAGAATCCAACTACAATCAAGAACTACGGGATCTGGTTGCGTTACCAAAGTAGAACAGGCTATCACAACATGTGCAAAGAGTACCGTGATACAACCTTGAACGGTGCTGTAGAACACATGTACACTGAGATGGCTTCTCGTCACAGGGTGCGTAGTCATTGCATCCCAATTATCAAAACAGCCACCATCCCAGCTAAGCTTTGCAAGAGGGAAAGCACCAATCAGCAATTCCATGACTCGAAGATCAAGTTCCCATTGATGTATAGAAAGGTGAGGCCACCAACGAGGAAGCTCAAGACGACGTACAAAGCAACCAGGCCTAACTTGTTTATGTAATTTCTCTGGAGGTAGAACAAACTATCCAGGTTCTGTTGTCTTATCTTCGAGATAGCTTATTTTTTTGAGGTGATCATTGTAGAATTATTATTTTTATTTTTGTTCGATTCTAGCTGATTTTCACCAGCACGGGAGATTATATGATGGGGTTTAAACCTTTTTGGAGAGGGAAATCGTTCTATTCACACCCTTTTTCTATTGACACATCCACTGACATCATAACATTAATGCTTATTACTTGTAGGTCTCATTATCCACAGACATTTTTATTTATATTTTACATCAACTACATATATTTAAATATATCCAACAACTTTAATTTTAGCATTTTTACGACAGTGGCACTTCTTGTTACTATACCTTAAATTTAAAGTTTCTTCCTTTTTTTGGACATTGATGGCCTAAATGTGGAAGACATTTCTCCTACAACAATTGGTACAAAATTACAATATACAAAGTGTTAATGAAATTAAATAATAAATAATATTAAACAATAATTAAAATAAAATAAAAAATGTTAATTAAATTAGCTGAAGATACAGTACAGTAAAATGAACTAGCAAAAATTTACCTTGCTTTGTTGTGAAAGGGTGCAATTTTTACAAAAGTGTTTTATAGCCAAAAGGTAAGGTTATATTTGTCTTTTAACACTTAAAAAGTGCTCAAATAGCAACAACAGGCGCATTACTGGCGCGTGCACTGCACTCCTGTTAACTTTCACGATTTAGGGGAAAACGCGTTGACTTTTTGTTAACCCATGTGTAAATCTTGTCATTTTGAAAATAGGGGGAAAGCGATGTCGATTTTCCATAACACAGAGGATTTCATGCATTTAACCCGATGGTAATGACCGATGTCAAAGTTGATGGTAGAATATATGATAACATTGTAAATGGACATTCAAATGCAATCAAGCATTAAATAAAAACGATGTTTTAATAAAAAAAATCATTGATACTTTTTGATGATATTCCAATTAAAAGTTAACCTATAATTTATTTCTATATTACATATTTTTTTACTATACCATAAACTAAATTGCAGGTGAAACTAAAATATAATATTTTATACAATCTTCTATCCAATAAAATAAAATAACATAACATTAAAGTTTTTTTATATTAGATGATGGAAATAAACACCAATCTCATAATAAAAGTGTAAAGTATAAATTATATATTTATTACATATTTCTTTACTATACCATAATTTAAATCACAAGTAGAACAAAAATTAATTTTTTATAGTTTTTAAAGTTTTTAACTGAACATTAATGTTTTCTAAAGAGGAACAAATAAATTAACTGAACATTAAAGTTTATATATTAGACTCAACAAACGCCAACTTCATAATAAATGAGTAAAGTTTAAATAATATATTTATTACATATTTTTTTTACTGTATTATATCTATAATATATTCCATATAATAAAAAAATTTATTAGTGATGTTCTTCTCTTTATTATAACTATTGCTATTATTACTGATGTTGTTGGTGTTATTGTTATTGTTATTCTTATTGATCTGATATGAAAAAGGAAGGAATTTGGATCACATAGGAAAAAGAATGAGCTCGATCGGAGTTGAAACGAGCTCGAACGGAGCATTTTAAGATTGAGGGGTATTTTGGTAATTTTGGTCAAAAGGTTGACTTTGACCTGGCCCACGACCCTCGGTCAACGACATCTCATCGACGACGACTCGATGTTGACGTACGGCGGAAAAAACGGGATTTGGATCGAAAACACGGCGTTGCGTGCGCGTCGTCACCCGACGGGACGTGCGTGTGCACGCGCGACACCCGGCGTCTCGGCAGCTGCCGAGTTTTCTCGGCAGCATGGGTGCGTGTCTCGGCGGCGGGTCAGCTTCTCTCGGCAGCCTCACGAGCCAGCGCGCGCGCGTCTCGGCAGGACTCGGCGGCTGCCGAGTTTTCTCGGCAGCCTCGGCCAGCTCGTGCCCAAGCTCCCCAGCGTCGACCCTGCTCGACGACCACTCTTCCCGGTGCTGCCGCCATATGCCACCACCACCAGGTTCGCCAGATACCCTGCACCGCCGGCTACTACCTCCGGCCACCCCTCGTCGGATTCCGAAGGTGAATAGTACCCGAATCCTCGCCGTAAAAACCTTCGATACCCTGTTTTTCGAACCCAACCCCAACTTTCAAAACTTCGGCCGGCGACTTCCAGTCACCGGAGACCCTTCCTAGACCCCTGGCCGGCGACTCCCCGTCACCAGCAACCATTCAAACCCAACCTAAACCCCCTAGCAATACACAACACACCCACACATATACACCCACACACGCATACACACACTCACAACCCTCAGCCTTGGCCGGTGACTTCCAGTCACCGGCCACCCACCGGAGCACCTCGTCGGCGCATCAACAGCGCCGGCCATCACTTCCCACATGGCGGCGCCATCTGCGCTGCCCCCAAACAGCGAACACACATGCACACACACTAACACACCCTCACAACACACACACATGCACGTTTACATACATATACCTACTGTCCATCTCCAGCTCGACACCCTTACCTTCGGTGGACCTCCGGTGGATCTCCGGTCATCAGCTCCGGCGAGAAGAGAGAGAAAAACAGAGGAGAGAGAAAGGTTGGTGCAAAGGTTAGGGTTAGGGTTTGAGCTACTGTTTTTCGCCATTTTCTGGTGAACGATAAGTCGAAATTGAATTCCGGAAGATGTCCTAGACTCGTCTCGACGAGAGCTACGTCGTGTGCGAAAATCAGCCGAAACTGACAACTTTTAGATTTTCCGGCAACCACCAGCGGCAGCGCGCCGGAGGCAGAAAAGAGAGGAGAGAGGGAGAGGAGGGAGGAGAGAGAACTTACGTGTTTTCGTCGGGTTCGGCTCGCTCAGGAAAACGGTAAATTTTCGAAGCGAATGAGCCTCTATTCATAGAATTCCCGGAAGTCACTATTCATCAAAATATCCGAAACACTATTCATCGGTTGAAAAGTCCAAGTTACTATTCATCAGAAATATCTCGTATATTCTACTTGTCGTATACATTTCGTATACGTCGTATTCTTCGTTTTCACTGTTTTCTTCGTTACTTGAGCTACGAGTCTCCGATTGACCCCTAGTTCATTTCTATCTTCTCGTTTCATCAATATGCATCTTATGGTATAAAAATATTCTATATAACATGTCCAAGAAAAATATCGATCTGAATCACACATTAGACACGTATCTAAAATGCACGTAATTAATTAAACTGTAACGCCCCAAAATCTTTTCATAAAATATCAGAGTTTTACCCAGGCGTGAAGATAGAAAAAGCAAGGGACACATAACACACACAGAAAGAATTAAGCAAGGGACAACAGAAGAAAGAGATAAGGGACAATGAGAATCCATCTCATAACAACATTCGGCCTCAGCCGATAACATTCGGTCTCACACCGATAATATACATCATATGCAGCGGAAACTAAACATCAGGATCTCGCATCCTTACAAGTACCCAAAAATATATACAGATCATAAACTGTTTGAAAATGTGTTTGGAAAAGTTTTAACTACAGCATTCTATCTGAAGAACCAACAGCTAGCACTAACTCCCTCCGTCTAGGGTTCATCAGCTTCCTCATCTCCTGTAGTGTGAGTACAGATTAAGGGGTGAGTGCGTTGAATACACTCGTAGGTTAACATTCGCCTCATAAGACTCAAGACAGAAATTAAATACCGAAAAGCTAACTTACAGTCACGTTGTCACAGCACATATATATGCAAAACAGATATTAGAAATGGCAAAGGATGAATAGGTGCGGGATTCCCCCGTCTTACCCTATATAACGGTGTCTCACCGTTGGTGCATTTCAAGAGGCTCACGACACCTCCACAGAGTAATAGAAAATAGTAGGAGACGAATAGAATGCATGATCGAAGGACCTCGGTCCCTTCACAGTTATAATATGGCACAGCAAGTATAAACACAACACTTAGTATTTCTCAATCATGCTTAAAATAGGGAAAGCAGTAAACAGATAAGAGGTTAGAATGTACCCCCACCTCGTATAGTGGTTACCGCGTGAGTAGATAGAACAGTACGTCCGATGACCCAACTCCTCAAAGCTTAGTCCAACAAGTAGCCTACACATTTACGATATTTCTTAGATCTTAAATACAATATAATTAAAGCTGTAAAGGGTTCCGGCGGAAAAACGTTCGTTAACGACACGACGGATTGAACGATCTAAAGATTGGAATTTTGGAGACAAGACTGAAAGTTCATCCCAAAAGACTGAGATGATAGGCAATGAAATAAGGATCGCAACGCAAAAAGAATGAGCTCAAACGAGCTCAAATGGAGCATTCTAAGTTTAGGGGTAAAATGGTAATTTTGGTCAAAGGGTTGACTTTGACCGGGCCCACGGACCTGGGTCAACGATGTCTCGTCGGCGACGACTTGAAAAAGACGAACGACGGATAAAACGGGATTCGGATCGAAAACACGGCGTCGCGTGCGCGTTGGCTCGCAATGGGGGCGCACGGGCGCGCCCGGGACTCGACGGACTCGGCAGCTGCCGAGTTTTCTCGGCAGCATTCGGCGGTCTCGGCAGCGTGGCTCGGCAGCTTCCCAGGTTTCTCGGCAGCACTCGGTGGTCTCGGCAGCGTGGCTCGGCAGCTCTCGGCAGCTGCCGAGTTTTCTCGGCAGCACTTGGCGGCCACGCACGCCAGCGCGCGCGCGTCTCGGCAGATCTCGGCAGCCATGCGCGGCACGACCAAGCTGGCCGAGTTTTCTCGGCCAGTCTCCTCCCAGGTCACCGGCGTCGCGGCTGACCATCGTGCCACCTTCCTGGCGTCGCCCGGCGCGGTCGCGCCGCCCTCTGCCGCCGCCGTCAGGTTCTCCGGATACCTTGAATCGCCGGCTATCACATCTGGCCATCCCTCGCCGGATTCCGGCATGAATAGTGCCTGAAAAATACGCCGCAAAACCCTTCGATACATTAATTTTCCAAAAATTCCAATTCCAACCAAAACTCCGGCCGGCGACTTCCAGTCGCCGGCGACCACTCCCAACACCTCCGCCGGCAACCCCTCGTCTCCGGCAACCTTTCCCGTCCAACCCAAGCCACACACACAGCCATATATACATACATGCATATAGACACACACTCACGCACATGCATAAACCCACGCACACACACACATGATTCTCAGCTTGACCGGCGGTCACCTGCCGCCGGCCACCACCGCCCAACACTCGCCGGTGAATCACCAGCGCCGGCCAACAGCAGCTCACGGCGGCGCCACCTGCGCCGCCTGTCAACAGCACACAACACACACCAAACCCTTATGTATCAGCCCCCTTCCCAACCATTTTCCGACGCCGGCACCGCCCCCCACGGCGGCGTCGCCCCTCCAATACGTAGCTTGCAACACCAGCTGCCCCCCAGGAGCCTGCAGTCGCGAGGAAGAGAGAGAGAGAGAGAGAGCGAAGAAACAGGAGAGAGGAAAGGGTTCAAGAAATAGGGTTTAGGGTTTGGAGACCGTCTTTCGCCGTTTTCCAGCGAACGGTAAATCGGAATTGAATTCCGGAAGTTGTCCTAGACTCGTCTTGTCGAGACGAACGTCGTGTGCGGAAATCATCCGATTCCGACGACTTTGAAATTTTCCGGCGACCTCCGGAGGCAGAAAAGAGAGGAGAGAGAGAGAAGGGAGGAGAGAGAACTTACGTTTTTCGTCGCGCTCGGCTCGCTCGAGAAAACGGTAAATTTCGAATCGAAAACTCTCCTATTTATAGAATCTGAAAAAGTTACTGTTCACTAGGCGGGGTACTGTTCACTAGGGTAGGTCACTGTTCATGATAAGATCTTGGTTACTGTTCACGCAAATATCTACCCCTCGTTTATTCGAAACTTCGTACTTTGCCCTTCTCGTCGTAACTTGAGCTACAGATCTCCGATTGACCTCTAATTAGTGTCTATCTTCTCGTTTTTCCGTTACGCATCTAATGATGTAAAAATCTTCTAGGTTCCATGTCTAGAAAAATTATCGATCTAAAACGTGTCGTAAACACTTATCTGAAATGCACGTACTAAATTAAACAATCAAAATATACGCACATAATTATTAAGTTAGGGTTCAAATATTTAATTATTCAATTATGCTCATTTTGATCCGGGGCGCTACATAAACAGTCAAAGTAAACGCTCATACTTATTAAGTCATACGTTAAATATTTAATTAATCAATTATGTTCGTTTTGATCTGGGGCGCTACATCATAATAAAATATTAAAGTTTATATTATTTATGTATTACATATTTTTTACCATCCCATAATTTAAATCACAAGATGAACCAAAATCAATTTTTTTTACTTTCTTCTATCCAATAAAATAACTTATTATTAAAGTTTTTTATATTAGATGATGGTAACAAACACCAACTTCATAATAAAAGTGTAAAGTAGAAATTATATATTTATTACATATTTTTTTACTATATCGTAATTTAAATCACAAGTGGAACAAAAATCTATTTTTTTATAGTTTTTAAAGTTTTTAACTGAACATTAAAGTTTTTAAAAAAGAACAAATAAATTAACTAAACATTAAAGTTTTTATATTAGACGCAACAAACACCAACTTCATAATAAAAGAATAAATTTTAAATAATATATTTATTACATATTTTTTTACTGTATTATATCTTTAATATATTCCAATTAAACTTACATATAATAAAAATATATTATTATTACTATTGTTATTATTATTATTATTATTATTGTTGGTGTTATTATTATTCTTCTTATTAATATTATTATTCTTCTTATTAGTATTATTATTGTCATTATTAATAATTATTAATGTCGTTATAATTATTAAATCCCTAAATATATTTTAAAATTTAGAAAATATAATTTAACGCAAAAAATTTAAAATATAAGTGGCACTAAAATCCAATTTTTTGTACTTTCTTTTATCCAATAAAATAAATTAACTTAACGTTAAAGTTTTTGATATTAGAAGATAGTAACAAACACCAACCTTATACTAAAATATTAAAGTATGAATTATTTATTTATAATATATATTTTTACTATACCATAAATTAAATTGCAGGTGAAACTAAAATATAATTTTTTATACAATCTTCTATCCAATAAAATAAAATAACATAACATTAAAGTTTTTTATATTAGACGATATAAAAATAAACACCAACCTCATAATAAAAGTGTAAAGTATAAATTATATATTTATTACATATTTCTTTACTATACCATAATTTAAATCACAAGTAGAACAAAAATCTAATTTTTTATAGTTTTCAAAGTTTTTAACTGAACATTAATGTTTTCTAAAGAGGAACAAATAAATTAACTAAACATTAAAGTTTTTATATTAGACGCAACAAACACCAACTTCATAATAAATGAGTAAAATTTAAATAATATATTTATTACATATTTTTTTACTGTATTATATCTATAATATATTTCAATTAAACTTAGAATACAATAAACATAATTATTATTGTTGTTCTTCTCATTATTATTACTATTGTTATTATTATTGTTGTTATTGTAGTTATTGTTATTCTTATTTTTGTATTATTATTAATTTATTATTATAATTAATATTATCATTATTAAAAATTATTATTGTTGTTATAATTATTAAATCCCTAAATAAGTTTTAAAGTTAAAAAATATATTTTAACGCAAACATTTTAAAATATAAATGGAACCAAAATGCAAATTTTTTGTACTTTCTTTTATCCAATTAAATAAATTAACTGAATATTAAAGTTTTTGATATTAGACGATAGTAACAAACACCAACCTCATAATAAAATATTAAAGTATATATTATTTATTTATTACATATTTTTTATTATACCATAATTTAAATCACAAGAAGAACCAAAATCAATTGTTTTTACTTTCTTATTGCGCTTTCAATTTTTCTTAACACAAATTGAAAGCTCAATTTAAAGCAAAACCAAGTTGGCCGAGATACAAAGTAGAAAATGTGCAGCTTTGGGAGAAAAATGATATCTTGAGCTCTAGAAGTTCAAATTCAATGATTTTTATCTTGGTAAAAAAGATAAGAAGAAGATATACAACTTTCATGTTGAACACCTTTTCCAATTCTGAAAGCAGATATTTATAAGAAGGTGAAAGTTGTGCAAAAATTTCCTGATTTTCCATCATGATAGGACTTGAATATTTTGGGGATAATTTGGTGTTGGGAATTGATATTGGGCTGAAATTTGTGGTTAACTTCAAGAATACAACTTTCATGAAAAAACCAAAATCAAATTCGAAACATAAACGGGTCAAAATAAGACTGGAAGTTATGACCCGGGTGAGGCCGGGTCTTAGTGCACGAGTTGAAGGAGCAGCACAGTGCTTAGCTTCGACCCGATCCGGGTCGCCCGTGATCTGGCCGGATCTTGTGTTTTTCTACCCAAATTTACGTCCAGTTTTCCAACAGAATCCGGGTGGCCCGTAACCCGATCCGGGTCACATGTTGTTGCCCGTTCTAAACTCTTTTTCAACTAGAACTCTTCTCCAAATCCAATTTTAACCCTCTTAGGTATAAATTGAGACTTTGGGACTTAAAATAAACACTTTTGAACATCCATATCCATACAAGAACATCCATATACACGAAATACATCTTGAAAATAAACAAAAGATTAAGAACTTGAAGATTCAAGATCAAAGAAGCAATCAAACACGTATTTACTAAGTTTTCTATGATTTTATTTTTAGTTTTTATCATGTTGTATTATAATTTAATATTTTTCAAACTTATGCATGCTTTAATTTATTGGATTGAGATCGAGAGATGATGCCTAATTATAGATTTGAGAATGCATGACTTAATTAATTGCTAGATCGAGAGACTGATAATAGTTGGGGTGATCTTTGGAGTTTTTGGGAGTTGGTTATTAACAGTGAGGTAGAGATACATACATTAATAATCAATCTATGAGTTAAGTTGCTCGAGAGAGAGGTTAATTTATAATTGATTTTGCTAGATTAGTAAACTTGATTGAAGTAGAATGAAATTGTAGTCTTAGGATCCTTGTTTGAATCTTGATTTTTCTTAATACTTGTTTGTTTGATCTTTGTTTTCATTGTTTTAGATTTAGGTTAGTTAAAATAAATTCTCTCAATTCGATCACTTAGATAAAATTAGGTATATTAATTGGGTAATTAATATTGTTCTAATTCACTAGTCTGTGTAAGTTCGACCTTACTTATCTTATCTATAGTTGACATTGTGCACCTGCGGTATAAGAACTAGAAAATAGGTTTCGAACAGAGCCTTGATGGCCCATGATATCAAAATGAAGTATATAATTTAATATTTTTTATTTTCTCACAATATAAATTCAGACCAGGACCGGACCTATAAATAT
Source organism: Scutellaria galericulata (assembly GCA_946896805.1). Taxonomy (NCBI): domain Eukaryota; kingdom Viridiplantae; phylum Streptophyta; class Magnoliopsida; order Lamiales; family Lamiaceae; genus Scutellaria; species Scutellaria galericulata. The sequence continues at coordinate 7,003,620 of OX335798.1, read as the reverse complement.
TGTGGCCTTAGTCGAATTTATAAAATCATCCTCTTCAAATTGTACAAACTCAATGTAAAAAAAAAAAAGAAAAAAAAATTGAAGTCGTTATAATATTAAAGATATTAATATTTTTGTTAAAATAAAAGAAGAAATTAAGTTTTAAAAATGAGTAGTGTGTGTGCACCAAGTGCATGGATCATAATCTATGCAACTGGGCATGCGGATCGGATCAGATCACCAATATGTCATAAGTTTTAATTTATGACATAACCTTTATGTTTACCGAATATAACCTTTAATTATGTTTAGCACGTATAACCTTTATGTACAAATATCATAACCTTTAAGTAAAATTACTTAAACTTTTTTCAGTATAAAAACATAATTATAAGTTATATAATCTTTATGTTAACCGATATAACTTTTATGTTATATTAGTATAACATTTACGTATACATCATAACCTTTAAGTGATATTACTTAGACTAATTTTTTTCACTATAAAAAATCATATAGTATGGCTTAACCTTTATGTTATAATAATTTAACATTTATGTTATATTAGTATAACTTTTATGTACAAATATCATAACTTTATGTACTTAAAGAATAACATAAGGTTATATTATTATAACGAAAAAGTTAAATTATTATGCATAAAGGTTATATTATTACAACATAAAGGTTTTGAAAGATATTATAAGTCTGTCATACAGTGCAAAAGGTTATGTGAGTATAACTAAAATGTTAGGTTAGGTTAGGTTCGTCAAACTAAAAGGTTAGACCAAATAACTGCGAAACTAGGGTTTGAACTAGGGTTTGGGCTAGGTTTGGTGCGTGTGGGCACGAGTGTTCCACGATTAGCATCTGTGCACCTGATGTACAAGAACATTTGTGTTTAAATATAGTTACTTCAACCCCAATTTGACTTAAACTAATTTCTTTATCCTTGATTTTATTTTTATTTTCAAGTATCCAGGCTCTAAGATATTATAAAATGATACTAAAAATAAAAATTACATTAAGTTGGAAACTTAAATTAACAAACAATGAGTTATTTTGGCAGTAAAAATTTATAAATAAAAACATACATATATGAATATAGAGAAAACAAATATTTTACAATGATATCATAAATACAAATTAAAATTAAAGAATTAAATAAACAAATCATGAAATTATATTATTCATACAAATTTATAAACAAAAACATTAATACAAATAAGACATTATACTAATACTAGAAATATAAAATAAAGTTAAAATCTAAATTAATGAGGGAAAATATCATTTTTGGTCCTATAAGTTAGTTCATGTCCAATTTTGGTGTAGTAATTATGTGTTTTTTCAATTTTGATCCTTTAATTGTCGAATTTTTCTAATTTACATCCAATTTTCGTAGAAATTTTTTCCAAGCTGACACGGCCGCCAAAATGCTTATTTGGCACCAAAATTGAAAAAATCCCCAAATTTTGGAGGGAAAATCAAGCTTATTTGACATTGTACCTCATAGCGTTATTAAAAAATAATTAATTAATTTAAAATTAAAAAATATTTAATTTTTATGAAAATAAAATGAAAACAAAATCTAAAATTTAAAACATTATTGAAAATATAAAACAAAATAGAAAGTGAAAATTCTTCCACTGCCTCTCTCTTTCTTCCTCCTCAATCACCAATCTCTCTTTTCATTTCTTCAGTTTCTACCACTGTCAATCTCTCTCATCTCCATTGCAATAGACATACAGAACCAATTGAACTAATTTCTTCACCTCTTTGCCTATTTTCAACCTCGTTTGTATCTCTCTTGCAACTGCCATCATCAATCCAAAAAGCTTAATTCGAATTAAGCCCATTTAAACACAATTCTCACTCTTTGCGTGGTGGACATTCTTTGTTTTCAAAGCATATGTATGATACTTACTAACATGTTTTCTGTTAGAAAGGTATGAACATGTACATGTGTATTATCATTGCATTTGCAGGTGTCGATATGGTAGCACATATAACCTTGCAACACGGGAACATCATCTAATGTCCGGTTAAAAGTGAATGTTAAACATTTATTCTCATTTAATATTTGACTATTATATCTCTTTATTTCGTAATAAACATAGAACTGGTCTACTTAAGGGTGCATATGAGAAGGAAGATTATACAAAGATCTGAAATTTTCAGTGCACTGGAGGTGGAGTCTTTCATCATATTTTATTCAAATCTCCATCACCAGCAATCAGATGATCATATATGCTGCTATTGGGCAATTGTCATCATTACAGGATGACTTAATGTCGAACAGGCAATTGATCGAACAATTAGTGTGCAAGTGTGATTGCCCATAAATACAGATCATACTGGTCTGGTGGGTTACACATTGATCAACATCGATCATATTTTTGGGAGCAAATGGTTTATAGTTATTGGTCTAATGGAGTGAACCGATACTATGCAGTCATGCTTGATTTGTTGCTGCTGCTTCTCTCTCTTTCTTGTTTCCTTTCTTTTTTATGTTATTCATTCATTGGGACACTGAGAGAGAGAGAGAGAGAGAGAGAGTTATTTGTGTTTTAATATTTTATTATTCACACTTGAATTTGATTTATTTTCTCATCGTTTGAAGTGGGGACATCATATTCTGGTCAATCTATTTATGCGAATTGACTTAGCAAACCGCCTCTACTCGACGTCCCTATGTATCCTAGTTGACCTTTTCTGTTCTAAACTATGTGGTTTTTTAATTTAAATCTTTTCAACATAGATTAAAATCATTAATTTATACAAGTATGTTATTATGGTGATGTATCAGAATGATTATTAGGGTATATTGGTAGTACTGTTGTGTGCCGTGAGGCTTGTAAGTAATATTTAATAATTATATAGTTTTGGTAACATAATGTAAAAATATATTACCTTAACTTTAATATATATTATTAGTATTTATATAAATAGAAATTTATATATTTTAAAATTCACTCTATATAATTCTAAATTATTGCATTTAATAATATAAGAAGCTTGAACAACAACATACAAATTTTAGAAAGGTATATTTTATGAAAGAAGAATTAATAATAATAATAATAATAATAATAATAAATAAGAAGAAAAAGAAGAATTATAATGGAAATTATATATGTTTAAAATTTTGAAATAAAAAAATTGAAATATCATTTACTAAATATAAAAATATAATAAATCAAAAACGTTTATTTTTAAATATTTACCTATCATTAAATAAACAGGTAATTGTCGCAAAAATCACGAACATTCCCAAAATTGCAATTTTAACATGACTTTTGATTATTATGAAAGAGTAGTGTTCTTGTGAATCAGGTGCACAGATCATGATCCATGCAACTGGGCGCGCGCGAGTTGGGTTAGGTCCGGTTCAGTCCGGATCCGCGCCCATATTAATTTTTTTTTTAATTTATGCGGTAATCTTAATGTTATACGAGTATAACATTTATGTACATATATCATAACCGTTAAGTAAATAACTTAAACATTTTTCAGTATAAAAATTCATGTAGCGAGACTTTGAAAGTCATGTTAAAATTTGATATCACAATTATTTTTATGCACTAGGTGCACGGGTCGGGACCCGTGCAACTGGGTCGACCCAACCCGACAGTACTTTTCACGCGCTCCACGTACGCTTCATGTGTCCTAGATCCGCGCTCAAACCCTAATCTCACACACCTAACCGTTTAGTTATTCGCCCAACCTTTAGTTATGTTCACCTAACCTTTATGTTTCTGTTAGTTTAACATTTTTACAATGTATTACAGACTTATAATACCTTTTAAACTTTTATATAATAATAATATAACATTTATATTATAATAATTTAACCTTTATGTTATAATAATATAACTTTTATTTTATTTTTAAGTACATAAAAGTTATAATATTTGTACATAAAAATTATGGGCGGGACTATCCACACCCCACCCTTTTCTAACCAGACCCAATAATTAAATAAATCAAAAGTAATTATATATTAAATGTCTATAATACCCCTTGACCACACCCCACATATAATTTAAACTACTAACCACACCCCATAATTTCTAAACACACCCCATAGTCCTCTTCTTATTCTTCATATTTTCTAATCTCTTATTCTCCACCATTATCAAACATTTCTTCTCCTTTCTAAACCCTAAAATATCACCCAACCAATTGAAATGTCTATGGAACGAGAAGATTCATTTGAAATGAGCAATGTAAGATTTCTACTACATTTTTAACAGTTTTTAGTAGTGTATTATTACAAAAAATCGAGTTTTAGTTTGAAAAGTCGAAAATCCCACTGGAACAAACCCGTTCGACCTGGAATAGTCAAACGTACTAAAGAGTGTTTGACTCATAGAATTCGAACATTTGAAGAGTGTTAGACTTCAAAAGTCGAACATGTTTAAAGGTGTTCGAACACTCTTATGTATGTTCGATTTTAAGTGTTCGAACACTCTCATGTATGTTCGATTCTGAGTGTTAGAACACTCTTATGTATGCTCGATTTTCATTGTTCGAACAATCTTATTTATGTTCGATTTTGATTGTTGAACAGCTTAAGATGTGTTCGATTTTGTGAAGTTGAACATTCTTAGTAGTGTTCGATTTCTAAAGTTGAACAATCTTAGTAATGTTCAATTTTTGAAGTTGAACAGTAGGTTTATTTAAGTGTTTTTGATATTTATCGTTGAATAATATGTTTATTAGCTTCTATTTTAATTGTTTATTAGGAAAATGGTTCAAAATCTACGGAACTAAGTGTGGTGAATCCCATTGATGAAAATAAGATGGATGATCATGAGCTTGATCCAATGTATGAGGGAATAAATTACACAATTGAGTTTTCCATGGCCAACCTTTTTGATAGTTGCACTTCTTTGGTATTATGAAGTTTCGAAAAGTGGCAATTGATGTATTATGATGTAATTTTAAGTGGATGTTGTATAATGTTTGGTTTTGAATATGTTTGATGGTAATTGTTGGTATTATGATTTGTTATGGGCTTCTTGTGTATGATTTTCGTGGTGGTCGAACTCAAAAAATCATGTAATGTACAAGACGTTCGATTACAAAAGTCGACCAAACTAGTGGGCGTTCGACTTTCAAAATCGAACATTATACAAGGCTTTGGACTTTAAAAGTCGAACAATGTACAAGGCGTTCAACTTTAAAAGTCAAACATTGTACTAGGAGTTCATTTTTAAAAGTCGAACATTATACAAGGCGTATGATTTTCTTGATCGAACACTATCAACGATGTTCGACATATTGGAATCGACCAATGACTAAAATGTTTGATTTCTAAAATCGAATGGTAAGAATTAAGTTCAAATTTTTAAAATCGAACAACCCTGTAATTTGTGTTTAAGTACGATCGATCAAAATGAAATTGGAAACAACACATACCATCTATCTATGTTTATTAACAACATAATGGAATCTCACAACTCAAACATCACATATTAATAAATACCATACCTCAAAATCCAATAGATATGCATAAGTTTCGAAACAAGACAACGAATCCATCAAGTAATACAAAGTATCTCAAGCGTATTTGTTTAACAGGGAATGACTAACTTCTACGACTTCTATTACGTCTAACTTGCGGCCTTCGTGAGGGCTCGGCCTCAGAAGGTTCATTCAAACTCATAGAAGCATAAACACTCTTGACAATCAGCATCACGAAATCGAGGAATAAGTCGGGATCACGACGGGCCCACCTTGCCACCAATGGATGGAGTTGACCACGTGCCGAGTGTAAAATCTCCAAAGGTTGTGGACCCTGAGAAGGTGTGGCACTAGCGACACTGGAAACATTGTCAGGATTCTGCACCCTAGGATGAGACACTGCATAATACCATTCCAATCGGTACAAGATGCTCATTCACAGCCTCATTCATATCTGCAGCTACCTCTTCAAGGATATCTGGATGATCCACAATCGGAGAGAAATCATGTTGCTCAATCACGTGTTCAGTAGTGGCAGCAAGCTCTTCATTTCGACGTTTTCTTTCGGAAGCTGTTGGTCGGTTCTTCTTCCTCCCGTATATTTTGTCACTTGCAAGTAGTCAACAAGATCATGTCAATAACAAAAAAATAATGGATGGAACTGTTCGACAAAAGTACTAGTGTTCAACTTCTATGCTTCGAAGAAACTTACCTGCGTTCGATCCAATAAGTCGGGTAAAATTAGATATGTTCGATCGACGAAGTCGAACACAATGAGCCATGTTCGAAATGTCGAAGTCGAACACAATGAGCAATGTTTGATGCACAAAATCGAACGCCATAAGGTGTGTTCGACTTTCCCTAGTCGAATGGGCTTAAGAATGTTCGAAATGTCGAAGTCGAACACAATGAAACAAGTTCGATCCAAGAAATCGAATGCCATAAGAGGTGTTCGACTAGCCCTAGTCGAACGGGCTTATGAATGTTCGACTCTCCAAGTCGAACGTGCTGCGTTTTGTTCGACTTTTCTAGTCGAACATAGGGTAATATCGTGACAAACCAGAATCGAACACCCCTCGCCACTTCTTCAGAATTTTTTCGTTTTTCAGCATACAAACATCAAAATTTTTAAACAATAGACTACAATTACATGCTCAAATCATAAGACATACAATTGATTCGATTTTACCCATCAATCTAATCTGCATAACTTCTACTCAAGATTCAATATAGCCCTAAAAAATTGTGGTTTGGGTGTAAAACGAACCTGGCACTGAAGTTGAGCAATCTCTTGGAGTGGCCATTTCTTCGTGTTCGATTTCTCAAGTCGAATTTGGCAAAATTTGTTCAAGAAATTTCCTCCCACTCTCAAGTTGAAAAACAACAGTTCTGGGTTTTTTTATAACTTTTGATTTTGTTTGTTTTTTGGGTCAAAGGGTATAATGGGAAAAGTTTGGGGTGTGTTTAGAAATATTTTAAGATGTTGAAATTAAATTTGGGGTGTGAATAGAAATTGGGGTATGGTTAGAAAAGGGTGGGGTGTGGATAGTCCCACCCAAAAATTATATTAATATAACATAAATGTTAAATTATTATAACATAAAGGTTCAGCTATCTGAAACCAACATGTATATATTACACAATATTGTAAGGATATCAATATTATTCTACAAACTATATATATATGAGTAGCGCTGGTATGAACAAGTTCCGTGCAACACTATCCGACCCGGCCCAGAACCGGCCCAAACAGAAAAGTATATATACATGATTTTTCTTTTTTTTTCTTCACTTTCACACTAGGGTTCAGCCTCTCTTCTGCACAGCCTCTTCTGCATGCTCTTCTTCTTATCTCTTCTCTTCTTCTTCGTATTTTGTCTTTCTTTCTCGAAGCACGGCGTTCTCAATTTCTCTCAAACCTCTTCTTCTCTCTCAAACCTCCTCTTCTCCATATCGCGATGCGAGACTATTGTTTTAAAAGTAAAAAATCCATCTTTATCAGTTCGAAAAATATAAATTTGTATCTGATTTCGTGTTCTTAATGTTTTGTGATAGATGATCATTCAAATACATATGCAATAGTTGAGTTATCTACTGATGAAGATGTCTGATATAATTTTTGAAATATTGTATATATAACTGACTTATTTTAGTTCTGTTTATAAATGTATTCTTAATAATACATAAATGTCACCTTATTGTTTATAAAAGGTATTCTTCATAATACATAAAGGTCACCTTATTGAGACAGAAGGTATAAGTAACTTAACATAAAGGTCGCTTGGAATTTATACATAATGTGCCTTAAATAGTTGACTTATAAAGGTATATTTAACTAAATCTAAAAAAATGTTAAGGTACAACTATATAAAAGGTATGACTAACATAACTAAAAGGTATGTCTAACACTACTATAAGGTATAGTTAACATAACATAAAAGGTATGTCTAACATAACTAAAAGGTATGACTAACACTATTTAAAGGTATAGTTAACATAACATAAAAGGTATGTCTAACATAACTAAAATCTATGTCTAACACTACTGAAAGATATACTTAACATAACATTAAGGTTAAACACTTGGGAGCATATTTGGGCGGATTTTGTCCGCGACCTAAAGGCGCATGCGGGTCGGGTCAGAAGTGGTGCATGGATCACAGATCCATGCACAATGTGTATATAAGTTTTTGTCTTTATATATTATCTATATGGGAGGCGTTGTTGTGCAACTTGTGCACGGATCCCCTGATTCGTGCACAACAATCTGGAACCCTTTTCCTGCCCCACTAACAAACATGTCAGGCGCGTGTTATCACGCGCATTAAATAAAAAAAATTTACCTTCACAGTTTCACTGTTCATCATCTTCTCACGCGACTTGGTGGAAAAACTATGACAACCATTGATCGAATCACGAAGGTAAGCTCTTCTTTGATTTCGATCCATAGACATAATGTCCAACATTGATCAAATTTCGACCATAAACATATAAATACTGTTTCTGAAAAATAAAATTTCCATCATTGATACAGTGATTGAAGTTTTGAAGCAGGCGTAGGAGAAGAAATGGATCCCAAGAGTGTTTTGGTTAACCATTAATTCAAGCGATTAACGATTCGAAGTCTTAATTCGAAGTCTTCTTAGCAATTTGTGAATCGCTAGGGTTTTCAAAAATAAGCTGATACAGAGTCTTTCAATTGAAGATTCAAAGACGAAACAAAAAAAATATGGGAGAAATTACTGGTAATTTCTTTGTGAATCGCGAGGGTTTTCAAATCTGATACAGTATTCGATTAACCATTAATTCAAGGTTTGAAACTAATCGAATTGAAGATTCAAAGACAAAACTGAAAAAATATGGGAGAAATTACAGATAATTTAAATTTAAATCCATGTAATTTCATACAGTTATATTAAGTTATGTACTGTTATATTAATTTATGTAGCACTGTTGTGTTATTTTAGTGATACTGTTGTGTTTATTAAGTGGTACTGTTATTTATAAGTTAATGGTACTGTTATACTGTTTGAATGACACTGTACTTACAATTACAGAATATATGACTGAGATTATTGTAGAAGATGAAACAACAAATGTTGAAGTTTTTGCAAGTACTACAATAATTGAAACTGATTCACGGAGTAGTCAATTGGTTGATGACATTGAAGATATTGAAGCCCTATCTGGTTCACTTATTGGATAAAAACGGAAGACTATAGATGAAATGTATGAGCTCTACAAAAAACATTCTCGTTTGATCAGATTTGTAGTACGGAAATCCAACAGTAGATACTCTACAATTGATACATCTATACTACTTGGGAAATATTGTTTGCTCATCTGCTGGATGCAAAAATAAACAAAAATAGGTCATGTAGTACTGTTATGTATAAATTATATAGAAATCTTATATTAATTTATGTAATATTGTTGTGTTATTGTAGTGATACTGTTATGTTTATTAAGTGATACTGTTATGTATAAGTTAGTGGTACTGTTATATTGTTTGAATGACACTATACTTACAATTGCAGTTTTCAACAAAGAAGTCAAAAGCAACAAGGACAAACTTCAAGGCATCACTTACAGTCAAATTGAATTATGAAAATGAGTACGAGGTAGTAAAACATGAGATTATCCATAATCATGAACTGACAAGAAAAGAGTGGAGTCATTTGCATCGTTCAGAGAGACGTATAACAGATGAAAAACATGCAGCGATTCAGACAATGCTAGATTCAGGAATGAAACCGTCAGACTCTTATCGTTACATGGCATGTGATTTTGGTGGAGAGGAAATAGTTGGGCATACAATGAAAGATCACTTGAACTTGGTGTATCGAATGAAAATGAAGAAAATTGAAGCAGGTGACGCACAAAAAAATTTAGATATGATACAAGAGCAAGATGCAGAGGAAGATGATATCTTTTATAGAGTAAAATTGGATGACGAGGGTAGATTATCAAATATGTTTTGGAGGGACTCTATGATGAATGAAGATTATGCATTATATGGTGATGTGATGATATTCGACACAACATATAGGACAAACAAATATAATTTGATTTGTGCCCCCTTTGTTGGTGTCAACAACCACATGAAAAATGTCATGTTCGGTTGCGCATTCATTTCGGATGAGAAAATAGAAACATTTGAATGGTTGTTCAATGTTTTCAAGAAATCAATGTGTAGACAAAGTCCCATCACAATTTTCACAGACTAAGATCAAGCAATAGCAAATGCAATTGAGAAGGTATAACTAAAATTGTACTATTTATTTTTTTACTGTTTTTTTGTCATCATTCAATACTGTATAGATTAGTAAGTAATACTGTATAGCATATTTAGTAATACTGTATAGCGTATTTAGTAATACTCTTTAGTATTACAAATATAACTATTCAGTAATATTTTTTTTACTGTTTTTTTTTCATCATTCAATACTGTATAGACTAGTAAGTAATACTATATAGCTTATTTAGTAATACTCTTTAGTATTACAAATATAACTGTTCAGTAATATTGCTGCATTACTAATTTTGTCTTGACAAACAGGTTTTTCAGCAACAAGGCATAGATTGTGTATATGGCATCTTCAACAAAATGCAATAACCAGATTTGCAAAGTTGAAATCGGATAATTTGTTTAAGAGTAATTCAACAAATGTTTAACTGGATGTGATGATGAAGATGAATTTGAAATCTGTTGGAAAAACATGGTGCAAAAATATAATATCAAAGATCACTCTTGGTTCACACGACTTTACGGATTAAAGGAAAAGTGGTGTACAGCTTTAAACAAGAATTACTTCTCAGCTGGTATTCTTTCATCACAAAGAAGTGAATCGACAAATAATGCAGTTGGATTTCATGCTAAGAAGACAACAAGTTTGACAGATTTCTATACATTTTTTAGTAACACAATAAAATGTTGGAGGATGACTGAATAGCAAGATGAATTCAATTGTGCAAGGTCACTTGCGGAAAGTCAAATGCCTATGGATAGAATATTGAAACATGCTTCTAAAATATACACGATCAGTGCTTTTAGATATTTTGAAGAGGAGTTTAGAAAGTACATTGTTTGTCTTTCAAAAGTCATTGGAATGGAAGGTAGCACAATACTTTATGAAGTTTCCAATCCTGGTAAAACTGCAAATAAGCAAGTAATATTTGATTACCAGTTGATGATGGTGACATGCTCTTGCAAGTTGTTTGAGAAATGGGTATTTTGTGTTGTCATTCCTTGAGAATACTCCACATAAATTCTGCACAATCTATACCTGAAATGTACATTAAAAAAAGATGGACATAATTGGCGAAGTCGATGGTGTGAGACAAGGTCAATAACAATGATAACAACATAGCAAGGGGAAATGAAGGGGTTCTTTGGCGTCACACGATGATAAGAAAATACTATAATTTAGTCTTGAAATCACAAAATAATAGGAATACGAGAAATCTGTTGGAAAAAAGCTACAACAAAGATAATATTATTGTTGATTCTTTAACAGTTTCTGTTAGTGATGCAGGTGTCGGACAAACTGAAAACGACACAAATTCTTCTACTTCTATTCTTGATCCAGAACGTGCAGTCACTAAAGGTAGAAGTAAGAGACTAAATAGACATTTTCAGAAAAAGAAGAAAGGAGGAAGTTTATCAAAGAATAATTCAACATCAGAATTTGGAAGTTTAACACCATATGTACCAAAAGAAACTTTGTTTTAGATCATAACTTTAATTAATACTATTCAGTATTTTTTTTTTCAGTAGTACTGTTACTGTTCAATGTAATAGAAAATTTTGTTTATATTTTATTTTAGAGCTAATTATGTTTATGTTTATGTTTGATACTAATACTGTTAAGTGTTGTAGCTAATACTGTTAAGCGTTATAGCTAATACTGTTTGTGTTTAATACTAATACTGTTAAGTGTTATAGCTAATACTGTTAAGTGTTGTAGCTAATACTGTTAAGTGTTATAGCTAATACTGTTTGTGTTTTATACTAATACTGTTATAAAACATATAGAATAATATTATAGTAATAAACTAAATTTATGTAAAACCAATCTGTATAGTATATCAATAAAACTTGCAATTTAGATGGAATTTTTTGTATCTAATAGTGTTTAGTGTTGTAGCTAATACTGTTAAGTGTTATAGCTAATACTGTCTGTGTTTATTACAAATACTATTAAGTGTTGTAGCTAATACTGTTAAGTGTTGTAGGTAGTACTGTTTAGTGTTGTAGCTAATACTGTTAAGTATTACAAATACAAATACTGAGACTGTTATACAAATACTGTTAAAAAACATGTATTACAGGTTTCATTGATTACCTTATTTTTTATTTTATACTTTTCCCATTGTACACCTACATTAGAAAAAATATAATATAAAGTTACAACCAATATAAATATATTTTACAAAAGATAATTAATTCAACACCACAATTGATTTCAAAAGACAATTAATTCAACACCATAATTGATTTCAAAACACAAAAATATTGTTGTTGTTTTCCACCACTCAAATAATTCAACACAGATATTACTTCTTCTCAACACAGTTTCTCTTCGGTCTAACATTTTGTTTCATCGTAGCTTTTGTCTTCTTCATATTTGCAACAACCTCTTGTCTCCTAGCTACAATGTATTTTGGTTTCGCCAAATAGAACCTTGTAACAGTATCAATCAAACCTGTCCTTTCCTCATTCAACTGTGACATAAGAATGACAGCAGCAAATTCTGCCCTCAGCACTTTCCTCAAAATTGGCTGCAATGAGAAGAAAATAGATTAAAAACTAATAATACTGCATAACAGTATTCACTGTACGATTTAGTTACATAACTAATTCTGTTTATATATTGTCTTTGTCACGCCCCAAAATCTTTCGGTCAAAATATCAGAGTTTTCTCTTTGGGCGTGAAGAAAGAAGGGAAAAAAGACGTACATGAAATAAAATAGAAACATTTGAAAATAGAAAGGAGACGGTTTTACAAAATACAAATCCCCGACGTTAAGCCGAAATAAAACATTTAACATACCAGCGGAAGATACATCAGGATCCATCATCCCAAAATCAACACAAGATTGTACTTTATATAACGAGTTTTACAAAATCATTATTTAACTGTTGTGAACCAACAAACTTAAAATACAATAGCCTAGATAGAGCACCATCATCCCTCTCTATAAGGATCACCCTGCTCGCCATCACCTGTAACGTGAGTTACAGAATAGGGGGTGAGTGCGTGGAATACACTCGTGGGGATGAAATCCACCTCTTATAACATTTGACGGATAAATGAAACAGAATATACCAAATCGGCATTTAGTCACAACACGTAAAATGCACAGTACATAATTCATAACCCAAACTTAGGTGCGGGTATTCCCCGACTTACCCCTACGAATCTCAGGTACGGGAATCTCCTGCCCCTACAAATCTCAGGTACGGGAATCACCCGACCCTACATATCTCAGGTACGGGAATCACCCGACCTTACTCATCTCAGGTACGGGAATCACCCGACCCTACTCATCTCAGGTACGGGAATCACCCGACCCTACTCATCTCAAGTACAGGAATCACCCGACCCTACTAAAGAATGTATGTGGACCCACGTCCTTTCACAGTATAACATGACACATAAACATAGCATATAATCACAATATTTAGTATTCCGCCAATCATGCATTAAATTGGGAAAGCTGTAAACAGATAAAGAGATAGAAATTACCCCCACCTTGTTTGGTGGTTACCGCGTGAGTAGATAGAACAGTATGTCCGACGACCCAACACCTCAAAGTTTAGTCCAACAAGTAGCCTACACATTTACGGTGTTTCTTAGGTTTTAAATATAGTATAATTAAAGTTGTAAAAGGTTCCGGCGGAAGAACGTTCGTTAATGATACGACGGATCGAACGATCCAAAGATTGGAATTTTGGAGACAAGGCTGAAAGTTCAACCCAAAAGGCTGAGATGATAGGCAATGAAATTAGGATCATTTTACGCAAAAAGAATGAGCTCGATCGGAGTTAAAACGAGCTCAAACAGAGTATTTTAGGTTTAGGGGTAAAATGGTAATTTTGGTCAAAGGGTTGACTTTGACCGGATCCACGACCCTCGGTCAACGACATCTCGCCAAAAACGACTCGATGTTGCTGTATGGTGAAAAAGACAGGGTTCGGATTGAAAATACGGCATCATGTGCGTCGGAGCACGCGAGCACCCGGTATCGGGCGAAAAAGAACCCGACGGCTCGCGCATCACCCGACAGCTGCCGAGTTTCTTCGGCCACCCGGTCCCCGTCCCCTGCACGCGCGCCCGCACAGCGTGCGCACCCCTGGCCCCCGGCGCGCACACCCGGCACCGACGCACAACCCGGCACTCGACCCGACGCACTCCCCGACGCCCAGCACACCACCACCAGCTCCACTGCTGGCCAGCGGCGGCAACGGCGGCGCTACGGCGGGGCTCCGGCGGCGGCGAAAAAAAATAAAAACGTAAAGAAAGAGAAAAGAGGGAGAAACTTATGTGTTCGCGTCGCTCGCGTCGTTAACTTTGAAAACGTATAAGTTTTGAAAAGAATGAGCCCCTATTTATAGATTTTGGAAATTACCTTTTTACCGTTGAAAAGTTACTATTTACCAAAAATATCTTAATTTACCTTTCATTAAAATATTATTTTTATTTTTACCTTTTATCAAATTTTACCCTTTCCTTCGTCAGTTGAGCTACGGGTCTCCGATTGACCTCTAGTTTGTTTCTATCTTCTTGTTTTTCAAATGCGCATCGCGTGGTAAAATAAAATCCTATGTTCCACGTCTAGGAAAATTATCGATCTAAATCGTGCATTAAACACATATCTAAAACGCACGAAATTAATTAAACAGTCAAAATATACGCACATAGTTATTAAGTCAGGGTTCAAATATTTAATTATTCAATTATTCTCGTTTTGATCCGGGGAATACCCGCACCTGAGTTTGGGTTATGAATTATGTGCTGTGCATTTTACGTGTTGTGACTAAATGCCGATTTGGTATATTCTGTTTCATTTATCCGTCAAATGTTATAAGAGGTGGATTTCATCCCCACGAGTGTATTCCACGCACTCACCCTCTATTCTGTAACTCACGTTACAGGTGATGGCGAGCAGGGTGATCCTTATAGAGAGGGATGATGGTGCTCTATCTAGGCTGTTGTATTTTAAGTTTGTTGGTTCACAACAGTTAAATAATGATTTTGTAAAACTCGTTATATAAAGTACAATCTTGTGTTGATTTTGGGATGATGGATCCTGATGTATCTTCCGCTGGTATGTTAAATGTTTTATTTCGGCTTAACGTCGGGGATTTGTATTTTGTAAAACTGTCTCCTTTCTATTTTCAAATGTTTCTATTTTATTTCATGTACGTCTTTTTCCCCTTCTTTCTTCATGCCCAAAGAGAAAACTCTGATATTTTGACCGAAAGATTTTGGGGCGTGATAGATGGTATCATCCACGAAGACCCTTCTCAAAGTGTCGGGCTTTCTTGGCATTTTTGTCCACTAGATAGGGCGCATATCTACTCAGTCGGTTAAATCTTTGCTCGTACTCTTCTACGGAAGCGGTTCCTTGACGAATGTGTTTAAATTCTGCTTCTTTTTGTTCACGGTATGACTGAGGCAGGAAATCCTCTTTGAAAACTCCCCAAGACATTGCTCTCCTATGTTCTGGTGCCATTGTCCCTTCGTAGTTCTTCCACCAGTGGCTGGTTCCTTCAGTGAGTTGTAACACAACACAGAAGATCTTCTGCTCTTCTGTGTATGCCAAAAGTACAAAGAATCGTTCCAACAACCTTAGATTCTCCACAATGACATCCACATTGTTTTCAGGTAGATTCTCCATTGGTGGTTGATCTTTACGCGGTCGACCTCGTGACTTATCGTTCTTAGGATTACACACGAAAACTAACCCTTATAATCTACCCCACACAACTCAACAATATATATAACAGCAGATAACCAAACAACATGTAGCATGGTACCAACAAACTTTATTCCATAAATCATTTATAATATCAATAAATTCTCTGTCATATAAGATAGCGTATATCCAGCCTGTATACACTATCCACAAGAATACATCAAGGAACACGTCATCACCTTCCCCACATGGTCTTCATAGACCCCGGGTATTGACAGCGGTGCTACATATCGTAACCACGAATTGGGAAAACCCACTTATTGGTACACCTTGTTATCATCAAGGGCCCATGGTAGATTCAACTATCTGTCACATGACATCAACTCCTGCGAACGGTCATACTCGCACACTAGCTCACGCTGCTGCAGTCAGCGGCTTTGTGGCGGTGACTCGGTGCAATGTATCGAGTGTAGTGATATCAAGAGGTTTTTAAAAGATCTTTTTATCGTGGAACAATATCTGTAACACCCCATCAAACTTATACAGTTTATATCATGCAAACAAGAAGCACAAAACAGATCAACACCTCTTCAAACCTTAACCGTTTATACCATGTTAACAAGGTATCACATAACAAATAAACACTTTTTCTGCATGTTTTAAAGTCAGGGAGAGGCTCCTATAGAGAGAGGATGGTGCCTACCTATATCTTTTCGAAAACATTTTCACATTTCAAACACTTTCTTTTTATAAAACCAGTTTGAGCAAAGTCCTACAAAGGGTAGAACTAGGCTCTGATACCATCTGTCACGCCCCAAAATATTTCGGTCAAAATATCAGAGTTTTCTCTTTGGGCGTGAAGAAAGAAGGGAAAAAGACGTATATGAAATAAAATAGAAACATTTGAAAATAGAAAGGAGACGGTTTTACAAAATACAAATCCCCGACGTTAAGCCGAAATAAAACATTTAACATACCAGCGGAAGATACATCAGGATCCATCATCCCAAAATCAACACAAGATTGTACTTTATATAACGAGTTTTACAAAATCATTATTTTACGTGTTGGTGGTTGCATCTATCGATTTGTCTCGTCTGGTTGCTGGTTGTGGTGGCTGGTGCATCTATCGATCTGTCTCGTCTCTATCGAACGATTCTTCTCTACGGCTATCTTTATACATTTTAAATATAAGTTTTAAGCGTATTAATGATCTAAGAAATATTATAAAACTGTGTAGGCTATCCATTGGGTTGATATCAGTTGGATTGGGAATCAAGATATCAAGTCTGTGATACTTGCGACTCACGTGGTAACCACCGAACAAGGTGGGGGTAACCTCTTAACCTTTATCTGTTTACAGTTTTCCCTATTTATGAGCATGATTGAGGATTACTAAGTGTTGTGATTATATGATGTAAGTGGGGGTAATCTCTAATCCCTAATAATGCTAAGAATTGTGAACCTATGTGTTTTGAGATAAATGCTGTGATAATATGTTATGCGTGGGGTAAACTCTAAACCTTATGTGTTGTGTTTATATGCTTTGGTTTAGTGTGTCCTTTGGGTTGTGTGTCTGTGGGAGAGTTATGGGCTTTGTGCTCATTAGACTGTGTGGTGTGTTCACTAGTAAGTCATAGGCTCGGTGCTCATCAGGCTGTGTGGTATGTCCTTTAATAAGTCATGGGCTTTGTGCTCATTAGACTGGGTGTCCATTAATGAACCGAGTTATGTGTTATGCATTATATATGATTTTTTTGTGTGACTGCTTAATAATTGTTCGAATTTGGAAAGTATTACCATGAGTGTATTCAACGCACTCACCCCCCACCTGTACTCACACTACAGGAGGCAAAGGAAGCCGAGATGCGTAGAGAGGGCGGTGCCATATCCAGATTTGTCTTTTTGCTTTTCAAAACTTCATGTTTGTAAAAGATAAACCCTTCTCTCTTCCTTTATGGATCCTGATGTTTTTCCGCTGCTGTTGTAAAATGTTTTATTTCGACTAGATGTTGAGGACTTGTATTTGTAAAATCTTCCCCTATCTCTTTCAAAGATTTCTATTTTATTTCATGCACGTCTTTTTCCCTTTCTTTCTTCACGCCCAAAGATAAAACTCTGATAATTGTACCAAAAGATTTTGGGGCGTGACATGTGCACCTCGTGCATAAAAGTTTTTACGTATCTATATATATTGATATATATATATATATCAATATCTTTACATTATACTCAACATACATTGTTGTGGATCCCACATGACATATTTCCAATTTAATTACATCCACATTTTGAAAATATATTCACATCACTTGAACATTAATAATCATTATTATGTGTGGATCCTATTATCCACTAATCTATTTTTTTAATATTTACATCAATTGATTGCCAATTATTTTTTATAACAAATTTTCAATAATGAATTATTGAAAATTGAATTTAAATTAATTTTTAAAATGTAAACAAAATTTACCTATTAATCATGAGATTAATAGTTTTTAATTGACATTAAAATACATTCGACATTTAATAATATTATTTATATTTTAATAAAAAATTATTTAATTAGTCTCCAAAAAATAATTTTAGTTAATTAAATATAATAAAGAGTCAACTTCATTTTATATGTGTTTTCATGAAAATAATACCTTTTGTACTATATAATATGACCATAATATAATTGAAGTGATATATATATATATATATATGTATTTTATATATAAATTAAAAAAATTAAAATGTAAAAATATAAAAATTAGAATTTACTTGTAAAAATTGAAAATAAATTCTCAAACAAAGCATAATATTTAAAAGTGAAAAAAATTAAAGAAGAGTTTTGAAAATACCAAAAAAATTTAAATGCAAAACAATTATTCCATTAAATACAAAATAAAAGAAATCAAAGGAAATAAGGGGAAAAACAAAAATAAAAGTTATTGGGTGACTTTCCCACACATATCCATTTTAGTGTTTTGGGTGTAAAACAAAGTTAAAAACACCTCATAAACATCAACTAAAAACACACTCAATGTAATAAATTATTTTTTGTTAATGTGATTAACATGTGAAAAACATCATTATGGATGCCCTAAAGACATCCCACAATTTACTAAATAAATAAGCACACTTCAATTTATACAAATTTCAAATAAAAAATCAAAAACTTAAAAAATACTTAATTTACCATTTAGAACATAGAATTTAAAAAAAAATTGAAGTCCTACCTTGAGGGATGACAACAGGTCAGGTATCCTATCGTTTAGCGAATTTCAAATCTAACTCTATTAATTTCATACTTCTCAAACTTGTCTCATCATTACTGTTATAAATTTATTAGTTTTAATGGACATTACTCTAGTCTTTTGGCTTTTCATATGTAATGATCCTTCATATTCAAGGACAATGTATATATATATATATATTGGATTCATTATTAATAAATTAAATGGCTTTTTCCTTTGGTTGCCACTATTATCTACTTCATATTATAATTTTATATTCATTTGAAAACTATTGTATATGTTGATGTGTTGATTCTCGTGGGCTAAGAAGACGTTCGTGATAATTCATTTTACAATAATTACCATTTAGAATTACATGTATTTGTCACGTTCTCAATTACCATTACTTCGCAAATACCAATACCCGTTTGCTAGACATAATTTCTTTTAATCTAAACGAGCATTTGAAGCGGATACCTACCCATTTTGAAATTAAATAACTAATCATATTAATAATTCAATGGCAACCTCTTAACTTTCAGGTTTCAACAAAAATATGACATGAATTAATAAAAATAAAAATAATGCATATTATACACAATTATTATATGAGTTTTAAATGGACGGTACTTGTGGGTACCAATGCCCACACCCTATTATAACGGGTTCGACTAGAGGGTACCCGATGGTGTCTACCCGAGCCCTATTCGAATCCTAATGAGATTTTTTTTCCCAAACTCGTCTCATTCTCATTTAACAGTATCCGTACCCTTCCAATTAGGGTTTGGACGGTTCAGATATATGCATTTACTTGCAAAACTATTATCCCTACCCTCCATCTCTCCCTTCACTTTCTCTTTCTTTTTATCTTTCTTGCTTTGTTGGTGTGTGATAAGTGTTGCTTTTTACATATTTTTACGTATATTTATGTATTCTCTTGAGTACATTTAGGTACATTTTCATAGTGATTTATATGATTATCAATGTATAAGTTTATTTGATGGCTTTTATAGTTAATTTAAATTTTGTATAAGTATGCCTCTTACATCTTTAAGTATGTGATTTATGCACATAAGTATGTGATTTAAAGACTGATGCTATTGATTGATTTAGTCGGTCGAGATCAAAGAATTAAGGGATTTGTCCCCGGAAAAGCGGATTCACCTCTCCCGCTCCTCAAAAGCCCACAGGAACGAGCGGCGGATCGGTTCTCCTGCTCTCCTAGCTTCGGCGGCTACTTTTCTTGCCCTATATACCTCGTAGCCAGAAGCTCAAAGTTTATGTTTTTATGTGATCGCAGTATTTCGTCGTTTATTTGGTTGAGTACATACCAACCACTTGGATGCTGCACGAGTCGTCCCGTTTCTTTTTTCCGTTGCAGAAAAGAGATCCCTTACCCCCACTTTCAAACAAAAATGATCCCATCCGCAAAGCTAAGGTGGGATAAAGAAAAGATCGAGAGAGTCCGGGTAGCTTGGCTAGACTGATTTGTTATCATAAGACGGAAATCTTGGGTCTTGCTGGGCCTTCTGCAACATAATTTTCTTGAACAAAATATGCTGCTTTCTCTTAGTACGATGGATCTATATATTAATTCGGTACACTTAACTTTACTGCCTGAAAGCTTTTCTTGGCACGAACGAGAGACAACTTTTTAGCTTAGCAGCCCTTGAGACAGTTCATTGTATCATTCTTTCTTCTTGTTTTAAACCCTAGAAGCCCAAGTTTTAGCTTACTGCATATTAGTATGTGATTTTATGACTAGATTTAAATTTATGTATAAGTATGCCTCTTATAGTATGTATAATTTCTTGATATATGTTCGTGACTCCTGAACATAAGTATGTGAATTTTTGATTTAATTTAAGTGTAAGTATAAGTATTCCTCTTGCATTATTCAAGTATGCCTCTTACATATTTAAGTATGTGATTTATGCATATAAGTATGTGATTTCTGTTTAGAATAAAGTTTTTATTCTCGACCGATATATTTTTAAAGTTTAAGTCATGTATAAAATAAATAAATAAAATTGAAAAAAAAATAAAAAATTGAACGACCCGACCGGGCACCATGTGACCCGGACCGGGTCGATCCCACTAGAAGGGACACATCACGCCACCCGGCCGGGCGCCGTGTGACCCGGACCGGGTGGCGCTCACTGTAATGGCAGGGGGGCAAACACGTGACCCAATCGGGTCACCCGTAACCTAGCACGGGTTGCGCTTAGGTACGTTTTTTTTCTTATTTTTGTTGTGGGCTGGGCTGGATTTGGGTCGGATAGTGGGTCAAATAAATCCGTCTCACGGAAGGAGATCCGTGAGAATCACAAGAGACCTACTCATATATATATATATATATATATATATATATATATAAACAAGAATATTGCCAAAAATAGATTGTCAATAATTTCCCACCCAAATACCTCATTCTAAATATGTAAATAAAAATAAGTATCAATTAATATATTTATATATAATGAGATTTTATGTTAATTTAATTGTTAAAATGTTTAGCATATATATATATATATATATATATATATATATATATATATGAGTTGGTCTTGTGTGCACTTGGAGTACATGCAATCCGGGTCGACCCGGTTTTTGACCCGGATCCGCGTGTTTTTGAATTTTCCTTGTGACCTTTATGTTGTAAATGTGTGACCTTTATGTTATAAATGTATGACCTTTATGTACAACTATCATGACCTTTAGAGACTGTAACTTAGAAAAAAAATGAAGATTTTCAATATAATTTGAACTTTACACATTTATGTGATATCAATGCGACCTTTATATTATATTATGTCACCTTTATGTACAAATATTCTGACCTTTATATAATATATAAAGATGCATAAATGTCAGAATATCTGTACATAAAGGTGACATAATATAACATAAAAAGTCACATTAATATCACATAAAGGTACATAGTGCAAATTGTGTTAAAAATCTTCATTTTTTTCCTAAGTTACAGTGCATAAAGGTAGAGACAGTTGTACATAAAGGTCACACATTTATAACGTAAAAGGTCATACATTTATAACATAAAGGTCAGGACAAAAATATGGAAAAAAAAATAAAAATAAAAATAAAAACTCGCGGATCCGGGTCGGATCGACCCGGATTGAGATCCGTGCACCTGGTGCACAGGAGTGTTTGCGATATATATATATACATTAACGTAAATTTTGCAATTTGTTTTGATATATTAGGTAAATTTGATATCACAAGTTATGTTAGGTAAAAATATATTTGGAAATAAATATTGATAAATCATAAATATTACCTCAATGTAATAATTTTTAAGAGAATACACATGGTAAAATAAAATAAATTTTATTAAGACAACATCAAAATAAAATAATTGTTTACACACTACACGTGACAAAGAGAAAAAAAAAAGAGGAAAAATTACTGCCACAATATCATCACTCTTGGCAGGCTTGGACTAAAACAAATTTCACTATCAACGTCTTAAATTGGTTACCTTAGGAGAAAATAGATATTTTGGATTTGCAGGAAAAAAAGGATATATAGAGAAGGAGTGCTACGAGTTGATTTTTGCTAAATCGAATATTTTATATGGTTTATTTTAGTTATGTTCGATAAATATTTTTAGAAACATAAATCCTTGGAAAATAAAGCAAATAAAATTATTATCCAATTATTTATTAAATATTTTGATTATTATTAATAATTTGTTTTTTTTTAGTTTTTGTATTTATGAATCAATTATATTTTTAATTATTATTATTACTTTTAGTTTTTATTATAGAAATATGTAAAGATTTTTTTCACTATTGATTTATAAATATAAATTTTTTAAATCCTTAATATAATAATTCTTATAATCTAACTATGATACTAAAACACCCATGCAATGCATCAGAAAAATATTAGTTTTGGTTATAAAATATGAATTCAACTGTATGTAATTATTTGATTAATTAAATCAATAAATAGGAACACACATAAAAAAATCTAAAAAAAAAGATTAATAAATTGACTCAATGAAAATAGGAACACACATTAAAAAATAAAAAATAAACATATTATTGGATGATTAATAAATTGACTCAATGAAACTCAATAAAATAGGAACACACATTAAAAAATCAAAAAATAAAACTCAGAAATAATTAATAAATTGACAACACACATTAAAAAATAAAAAATAAAAAATCAGAAATAATTGTTAATTTGACTCAAATGAAAGTCGAACCCTAAGTCCATTATTGGGGGCAGCCCAACAGACAAATAAAGCATTTTGAAAGACTTGAAGCACAAAGTAGCTTTATTTACACGCCGTTTTTCACACAAAACCCCTCTCTGATACTCTCTCTACGATCGAATTCTCTTTCTGATACATTCAAAACTCACGATTCTACCGACGGGAAATTGGAGGCCGGCTTTCGACGCCCTTGGTGGTTGGTACTCATTTTCCGGTGGCAATGGTTACATCTCCACGTTATATGAGGCACACTCTTTCTTCATTGGCCAAAAGACGATCGGCGCTTGCTAGGCATGGGACCGGTCGGGGCCCTTTCCCCGAATCATCCAAAATTGTACGTTTAATTTGCGATTCATATCTGAAATGCAGATTTGGGGGTTCAATGGATGTTCTTGCGGTTTTTGGGTTTTGCATGTGATTGGGGTTTTAATTAAGGGGTGTATTGGTTTAGGATTTTACAGGATTTTAAAAGACTTTTTTTTTTTTTGTAAAAAAATCCGCTGGTATTCAATCAGGATTTTATGTCACTTAAAAACAATCCACTGGTATTCAATCTGGATTTTCAAGATTTTTTAAAGAGTCCATTCAAATCCATTTGTATTCATGCAAGACTTTTTACTATTTAAAAATAAATCATTGGTATTAAAAAATATAAGGATTTTACATGATTGTTGTGTTAGATGGATTTTGAAGGACTTTTTAGTGGTATCTATAAATACCAACAATCTCATCCAAACTCATCAGATTTTAGAGGACTCTTGAAGTGACTGTTGAAGAACTTATTAATCGGTGGGGTCGTGAATTTTTCCTAAAGAAGAACCTATAAATTCATATAGAACTTGTCCATATTATTGACATCGATTATATCAATTACAATATCTATATATCAATATTTAACTTATTTAGAACTTGTTAATATTATCGACATTAATCATATCAGTTGCAATATCTATATACTAATATTTTAACTCATCGTTATCGATCATATCAGTTGCGATATGTATATGTTGATATAAATTATTGATATCACTATCGACTACCATATTTATATGTTGATATAAATTATCGATATCACTATCGACTATCATATCATTTGCGATATCAATATGTCGATACACATCAATTTTTATAATTGCTTCACATTTATTATAATAAATAGGCCACCTATCTCATTCCTCAGAAATCAAAATCAAATTATCGATATCACTATCGACTACCATATTATTTGCGATATCAATATGTCGATACACATCAATTTTTATAATTACTTCACATTTATTAAAATAAATAGACCACCTATCTCATTCCTCATAATTCAAAATCACAATTTATATTCAATGTGTAAAGACTACCATATAATTTGCGATATTAATATGTCGATACACATCAATTTTTATAATTACTTATAAATAGGCCACCTATCCCATTCTTCATAATTCAAAATCACAAATCAAATTTTATAATTACTTCAAACCCAAGAGCAAGAGCGTCATGCTTGGAGGACTAGTATAGCTATGGATATGTGGATGAATGCTTTTTAGGAGGACTAGTATAGCTATGGATATGTGGATGAATGCTTTTTAGGAGGACATGATATTATGGAGAATTATTATTATTATTATTTTTTGTCTTTGATTCTTTTTAAATTCGAATGTATGAAAAAAATCTTGAACTCTTATGGTATGTCATAAATGCATGAAGTTCTGCAAAGTCCACAAAGTCCTACAGAATCCATTAAAATCCTGATTAAAAAGTCTTTACAGAATCTTGCAAAATCTTACAAGTCATAAAAATCCTGCAAAATCTTTTAAATCCGCATGACTTTTTTCAGCTTAAAAAGTCCTTTAAAATCCTAATCCAATACACCCCCTTAGTGATCTTAATTTTATTTCATCGTACTAATTGTCGCCATAAAGATTTCATCTACATCAATTATCTACAATTGTTAATTGCTAGTTCAATTTCATGCCACATTATCCTTTGACTCGCTTTTGTGTAACTTATATATCTCTAGGGAGAAACAGGAAAAATGTCCGCCAGTGATCCCAATTCGGTTATATATGTGACCGATTCTGCTAAGGATATAAAGAATAAGATTACACTTCAAAAGTTCCCGAACTCTTTATATTTTCCTTCTCTAAGAGTTCCAACTTCAATGATCTCATTAATAGACAGCTTTGCTAATGATGACTTTCTTCATTGATTTTTCAGCTTCTGATTTAAGTATCTTTTTGGTGCAGATAAATAGATATGCGTTCTCAGGTGGGCAAGATTCGATTGAAAATCACCGGAAGTATGGAGCAAACCTTGAGGTATTTAACAGTTCATCTTTCCTCTGTACTGATTGTTTTGGCTCTAAATTTGGCAGTTTCTATGGCTAGTAAGTGTGATCTGATGTTGATTTTCACTACCCACAGGAGTCTTATAGACAATAAAGCTTTCCTGGATGACAGTGTGTTGTAAATGTAATATCTAATTCTGCGAAGTGCTCTTTACTGGATATCTGACATCTGCATAAGAATTATTAATTGTACATATTATTTATTTAGAAGATAGTGTTAAAATATTAGCACATTAATTGTCATCAAATTGCTGAAGTGATGTAGTCTTTGTGCCTGTTATGGTTAGTCATTAACTGTGGTTCAGTTTTGTTCTTTAAGCAATTATAAATGCTAGGTCATATCATTATAGCGTCACAAAACTATTGGAGCTCTCTATGTATTAGATTCAGTCTATTTCGGATCAGATCCACCCATCAACTTTTTTGTGTTCTTTCATATTTTTACACTGTTATATGACCCCTCTCCCCCTATAAGTGGATATACCCATCAAATATCATGACTTTTTCTTCGAGGATGATGCTGAACTTGAACACATCAGAACAGTAAGTATTAGTGATCTGTTTGGTAGTTGTGCACAATAGTTTTTCTTCTGTAATGAAAATATTTTCCTACATAATCACACTACCAATTTTATGATTGAACAAGAATACGGGTCAGGCCATATGCTAACTGGAGAAGTGAAGAAGCGGTTTACTGAAGTTTTGACTGAGCTGGTTAAAAGACACCGCAGGGCCAAAGCTGCTGTGACTAATGAGGTAAAGTGGATGATCTTTTGCCTTCGAAATTGTTTTGCTTTAGTTCAAATTGTGAGATCTATCTCAAATTTAATCTAGACATATAATGAACTAAGTTAGGAGAGACTTTCATTTTGTGTAGTATTAATGAGCACATGGCAAACAACAGTAGGTCCAATGTATTTAAAGATTCTAATATCTCGTCATGCTATCATTGCTATGACAGAAAGCTTGAGTAAGAGAAACCACAAACATATCTAATCTATGATGAACGAGGCTCTGCTGCTTCATGTCCTTCAGCTTAATACATGTTCATCCAATCAGATCAAGTTTCATCTAGTAATTCGTGAGTACTAAAGTGATTATGTTGGTAGTCTTGTGGAGGTGGTGTTTCTTAGAAGAAATATTACTGATTGAATAGTCGATCTCAGTTAGAACTACAATATTCTCAAACAGTTTTAGCACAATATTCTCAAACAGTTTTAGCACAATAAACTCTTAAAATCTATCTCAGTTAGAACTGCAATATACTCAATCTTTGTGTGATCGTGATGTTAGCACAATCATTATCTGGTGACTGGTTAGATTATGATATCTTTGTCTTCCTGCAGATTGTTGATGCGTTCATGGAAGTAAGGCCACTTCCAAATTTGTGAAATTTTCAATCCACCTATTGAAAGAAAAAAATCATCTACGAAACTAATCGATCAATTTAAAAACTCTAAACGTTTTGTTATCGGAACATGCAATCAAAAGAAATCATCGGTTTCAAGTGCTTTGTTGATTATTTTGTTAAAATCTTTATATATATAAAAACAAGAACATTGCTAAAAATAGGTTGACAATGGTTTTCCCACCCAAATGTCGCATTCTAAATATGTAAAGGAAAATAAGTATCAAGTAATATATATATATATATATATAGTTTGCATTGATTCTGTTATTTTCATTTGATTGATAAATTGTCATACATTTTATTTACCATCTTTATCTTACGTCCCTTGCAGCTTGATGCTGCATGTCGGGTTATTACATGGCTTAAGAAGGAAAGAGACGAGGCAAGGGCATTGTTGGTGCAGGCTGAAAGACGAACACTCATGGCAGTAGCTTCTTCAGATGCAGCCAATGCTGCTGCTTTAAACAATGGAAAACAAGGTTCTTGATCTTTACACATTGAAGTTCATTATATGTTGAGTTCTTCTGCAGGGATGTTGATTCACGTCTCCATTGTCCTTGCAGCCAAAGAGGATGGTGAGATAGGCCCTAATGGTAAAAGAATTCAGGCGGGGATCTCAAGCGGTATTATTTATGAACTTACAGATTGTAATGTTGTCCTTTCACAACAAAGGAAAACGCGGCAGGTAAAACCATGGGAATTATATCTCTAGTGAAACAGGGTGGCCCTATATCTTATTTTTATTCAGAAACTTCTCTTCTTAAGCTCTTCGATGTATAATTTATGCCAGATACCCTCAACGTTAGCGCCTGTGTATGCTCTGGAGCGGTACACACAACTCACTGTAAATCCTCTTCATCAAGCTAACAAATATGGGATATTGCCTTTGGACATCATGTATTCCAAGGTATGCAAAGTTTACTTATTTGTCTATATTTGAGTTTGAGGGTGTTTTCCAAGCAAAGTTCATGAGTCTCACACACAACACTTAGCTTTCTTCCTCTGAATTTTTGATCCATTTAAGAAGTTATAAACTTCAGTACTATTTAAGAAGTTGTGGGCTTTAAAGCAATATATTTAGAATGATTCTCTTGATAATGAAAGACACTATACCATTAGTAAATTGATATCATACAAGGATGTGGGGTCTTTTGTAATTTAATGATATGGCTTACTTCTACTCTCACAGGTCAAGATAATAACATGATATTGTTAGTGATTTAAGAGTTTATGTAACAGTTTGGTTTTCATTTTTCTCATATTGCGGGGTGTGTGTATATATATATATAGTATCTTAATGTTTATGTTGCATTCAAATATAAACCATAATTTTAATGAGCCTGAAGACAAGCTTCTTGAATTAAATATGGAATTCCATGAGTTAATTTTGCAGTTTCTGATCATGTTAGGTGGGCTCTTTTTGACTAGCTCTATTGTTGAACTTTTACAGGTTCCTTCAGCTCCTTTAGGGGTTGGCTCATTTGTTTTGGTGGAGGATCCTAATGCAGCCTAGACAGATGGAGAAGTTGTAGAGCCCCGGATCAAAACAAGCATAATTGATTAATTAAATATTTAAACCTATAATTTAATAAATATGTACGTATGCTTTGACTATTTAATTAATTTCGTGCGTTTCAGATATGTGTTTAATGCACGATTTAGATCGATAATTTTCATAGATGTGGAACATAGAATTTTATTGTACCATGAGATGCGTAACGGAAAAATGAGAAGATAGAAATGAACTAGAGGTCAATCGGAGTTACGTAGCTCTAGTAGTGAAGAAAACAGTGAAACGAAATATACGACGTATACGAGACGTATACGAGGGGTAGAATACGAGATATTTTTATGACAAATACTAACCTTTTGGAGGAGTATATATAGGTTAGTTTTTAAGTCGAAAAGTCAAACGAGCTCACAATCGAAAAACACGTAAGTTTCCTCTTCTTCTTCTTTTTCGTTTTCCGGTCGCCGCCGCCGGTGGCTGGAAAAGTCAACTTGCTTGGTTTCGAGCGGTTTTCGCATAGGTTGTAGCTCTCGTCGACCCGAGTCTAGTGTTGGTCTCGTTTTTCCATTCCGATGGCTAGATCGCCGGCAAATCACCGGTCAACCGCCGGAAAACCCCATGTTGGAGTCAACCAACCTTTCTCTCTCCTCGTTTCCCTTGCCGGAATGGTAGATAGCCATCCTGGAGTGTAGGGCCACATGTTGGGGGTGGTGGCACCGCTGGAGTTGTGTGTGTTTGAGTTTTGGTGAAAAACATGTTTTTGTGCGTGTTTTCTTGCTTGGGTTTATTGTTTTTGGATGTTGCTGGCCATGGTGACAGAGGTATCGCCGGCGACGGGAGGTCGCCGGCCGAAGCTAGAGGGTTGTGGGAAGGTGGTGGTGGTTGTTGGTGTGTGTTTGTGTGTTTGGGGTTTTGAAAAATCTGGAAAAATGGGGAAAATTACCGTTCATGCCGGAAAGTCGCCGTAGATGGCGGCCGCCGGAGTTGGGTGGCCGGCGGGACCGGTGGGGGGCGGCGCTGCCGTAGTAGGGGCGGTTTGTGCGCTGGTGGCGCGCAGGTGGCGCGCTAGGGCGCGGGTGTGCACTGCGGCCGTGCACGGGAGCGCGATCGTGCGCGAGTGCGCGCGAGACCGTTTGCAGCTACCGGATGTTTTCGCACGGGCGTGCGCGGGTGAGCACGCAATACGTGCTGGGCGCGAGCAGGCGCGCACGCGGTGCGCACGCTGGGCACTTGTTGTGTGCGTCGTGTGCACACCGACGAGCTTTTTTGCGGGTTGGTCCGAATCGTTTGTTTCCATCGGGTTGTCGGGAGTCGGGGGTCTCGGTCAAAGTCAACCTTTTTACCAAAATTACCATTTTACCCCTCAATCTTGAAACGCTCCGTTTGGGCTCGTTTTAACTCCGTTTAAGTTCATTCTTTTTCCGTTGCAACCCAAATTCAATTCTCTATCATATCAGTCTTTGAAACTGATATGTCCCTCTCATTTCTTGGACTCGAATCTTTAGATCTCTCGATCCGCCGCGTAGTTAATGATCGTACTTTCACCGGAAACGTTTATAGCTTTAATTATACATAATAAGGATCTAAGATATATCGTAAACTCATGTAGGCTACTTGTTGGATTGAGCTTTGAATTATCCGACCTTTGGTACTCGTTACTCGAGCTCTGAGCTATCGGATCTTTGGTCCTTGCTACTCACGTGGTAACCACCGAACAAGGTGGGGGTAATTTCTAACTCTTTATCTGTTTACAGTTTTCCCTATTTATGAGGCATGATTGAGGAATACTAAGTGTTGTGAATATATAATTGTTGTGCCATGTTTCATACTATGATATGGCTGCGGCCCACTCTATACATGCATTCGTCTCCTATCTCACTTCTACTACTTTGTTGAGGTTTGGTGGTCCTCTTGAAATGAACCAGCGGTATTGAGACCGTTTTATTGGATAAGATGGGAAACTCCCGCACCTATCTGTCCATTACCATTTCTAATATCTGCTATGCATTTTACGTGTAGTGACAACGTGTTTTCTTTTGTCGTTATTATCTTTCTGTTATAAGCATTTGTCGTATGTTATAAGATGTGGATTTTATCCCCACGAGTGTATTCCACGCACTCATCCCTTATTCTGTACTCATACTACAGGTGATGGTGAACATGATAAACCCTAGAAGGAGAGAGGAAGTGCTATATTTGGATATGTAATTTTATGATGATGTTCTCAAACATTTTCAAACAAGGTTTTAAGTAATTCACGTTTTGTGTTAACAGATGTAAATATTTGAGATGTGAGATCCTGTTGATAATTTCCACTGTGAATATTGAAAATATCGGCTGAGACCGATTTGTGATATGTGAATGTTTCATATCGTCCCTTACCTCATTCTTCTGTCGTCTCCTACTATTTCTTTCTATTTATGATATGCGTCCCTTGCTATTTCTTTCTTCACGTCCAATGGAAAACTCTGATATTTTGTGTAAGAAAACGGGACGTGACAATATGGCATCAGAGCCTAGTTTTACCCTTTGTAGAACTTTGCTTGAACTGGTTTGATAAAGAGAAAATGAGAAAAACAAACGTGTTTTACACATGAAAATCTTTTCGAAAGAAAACGGATAAGCACCATCCTCTCTCTATAGGTGTCTCTCCTTGATCATAGGACTTGAGAATAAGAGTGTCTACTTGTTGTGTGTTATCTGGTTTGCAAGATATAAACCGTTAAGGTTTGGATGAGTGTTTATCTGTTTTGTGTTTCTTATTTATCTGATATAAACTGTTTGGGTTTGGCGGAATACCAAGGAAGTATCACGACAAAAAGATCTTTTGAAAACCTCTTGACGTCACCACAATCACCATACTGTTCTGAGTCACCGCCATAAAGCCGCTGACTACAGCAGCGTGAGCTCGTGTGCGAGTATGGCCGTTCGTAGGAGTTAATGTTGTGTGACTAATAGTTGAAACTACCATTGGCCCTTGTTTGCAACAAGACGAGCCAGTTGGTGGGTTTTTCCTCGCTCGTAGTCGTGATTCATACTTTTGGTTTTGATACTCGAGGTTTATGAAGACCATGTGGGGAAGTTGATGACATGTTCCATGATGTATTCTTACGGATAGTGTATACAGGCTAGATATACGCTATCCTACATGACAAAAATCATGAAGTGCTTATAAACAAATGACAGAGAATCTATTGAGATTATAAATGATTTATGGAATAAAGTTTGTTGGTGTCATGTTAACTGTTGTTTGGTTATCTATTGTTACTGACTGTGGTTATATATATTGTTGAGTTACGTGGGGAAGATTGTAAGGGTTAGTTTTCGTATGTCTTCTTTAGAACGATAAACCACGAGGTTGACTACAACCGATAGATAAAGGAAAATACGCCTAAACACGATATGGACGTCGTAAGAGGAGACTTGGTGACCGCACTGAGAAGCTTGACCCAATATTTCGAAGCCGTACAAACTGCACCACCACCGTTGTTAAGAAACGATGTGAACTCAATCCTTCAACAGTTCCGATGTTTTGATCCACCGACCTTCGATGGAATGGGAGAACCAATCAAAGTGGATGAGTGGCTAAGGTCGTTAGAATGATTTTTTGTACTTTTGGCATGCACAGAAGAGCAGAAGATCTCTTGTGTTGTGCTACAACTCACTAAAGGAGCTAGCCACTGGTAGAAGAGATACGAAAGGACTATGGCACCAGAACATAGAGAAGCAATGTCATGGGGAATCTTCAAACAATTGATCAGACAGAATTTCCTGCCTCAGTCATACCGTGCCCAAAAAGAGGCAGAGTTTATACATATTCATCAAGGAACCGATTCCGTAAAAGAGTACGAGCAAAGGTTTAACCGATTGAGTAGGTATGCGCCCTATCTGGTAGACACAAATGCCAATAAGGTCAGATGCTTTAAGAAGGGCCTTCGTTTGGAGATCAGCTCCGTCCTGGCTGGCCAGTGTGACATGTTTTATGCCACAGTTGTCGAGAGAGCAAAAGAGATCGCTTCTCGTCACCACTTAGACATGGCTCCACCAAAGAGAGTGGAAATAGTGATAGGAAAAAGGAAATGGACCGGTCCAAGTCAAGACTTCGACCAGCACAAGGTCCCATGGGCTAATAATGTTTCGCTTCTTCCTACACCCAAGCCAGAGAACTCATGTTTCAGGTGTGGAAAACCTGGACATGTTGTGAGAGACTGTCTCAAGTTCAGAAATTCATCAGCTTCGACATCAAGACCAAGGTCAGGGGGAATTCGGAAATGCTACAAATGCAGAAAGCCAAGACACATTTCAACTAACTGTCCAAAGTCTCGAAACTCACCGTTAGAGACATGAAGTTGCTAACGGTATAGAGAATCGGGACACATTATGGCTAATTGTCAGGGGTTCAGAAACCCAGCAGCTACAACACAAAGGCCAAGGTCAGAAGTAGGCCAGACACGAACATTCGCCCGCCCTCCCTAGCTTAGAGACTACCAAGAGATAGATTAAGGATGATGAACTCTTAGTTTTATATATGTAATAGTCGGGTAGTAGCTCGTACCTTGTAATAGTGTATGTAATCCTTTGTATAATATGCGAGCTACCCACCTTTTGCTTATATGCACATATATATATATACTCGTTCATCTTTTGCTATTCGATGGAACCCACGGTTACTTCTCACCTCACGTTTTGTATTGTATTTCTTCATGTATAGTATTACTGTGACAGAGGATCTGCTGAAGTATATGGACAATTAGGTAGTTGCTAAAAATTTAGAAGTTAGTATTCCATCGGGAAGAACGATAAGAACGATATACCTTTGACTAAGACTTAAGATTCACGCTTGGGAGTAGAATTTGTTAGCTGATCTACATGCGTTATAGAGGAAGGACTTTGCTGTTATTATGAAAATGGACTGGCCTGAGTCCAATCACGCAGTGATCAAGTGTCGTGCAAAATAGATCGTCTTTCAAGCACCCGGAGGATCGGAGTTCAACTTTCATGGGACACGAGTCAAAGGTGGCTAAAGTTGGTAAAAGATTATGACATTACGATCCATTATCACCCTGGAAAAGCAAATGTGGTGGCTGATGCACTTAGCAGAAAAGGAAAAAGGATTGTGACGTCTATGATCACCAACCAACATCAACTAGTCGAAGAAATGTCAAGGCTGAATCTGGAAATAGTCTCACCTCCGAACAGCTTCGAAGCCATGATGGCAACTTTGGTTGTGAAACCCATACTTTGTGAGCGAATCATTGAAGCTCAAAAGAAGGATAACTTCTTAAAGAAAATGAAAACTCGCATAGACAGTGGAAGAGTTGAAGGTTTTTCCTTTGCAACGGATGGAGCCCTTGTCTTCAGGGGAAGAGTATGCGTGCCAAAGGATGAGAAATTGAGAGAAGAAATCCTTGAAGAAACTCATTGCACGCCGTTGTCAGCACTTCCTGGAGGTACAAAAATGTATCGAGATTTGTGGAAAAAAATTTTGTGGAGGAATATGAAAAGGAGCATCGGACTATTCGTAAGGAAATGTCTGGTTTGTCAACAAGTAAAAGCTGAACATCAACGACCAGCTGGATTGCTAACTCCGCTGGAAATACCGGAATGGAAGTGAGAGCATATAGTTATGGATTTTGTGGTCGGTTTGCCTAGAACCAAATGAGGGAACCACGCAGTATGGGTAATCGTGGATAGATTAACAAAGTCTGCACATTTCTTACCAATCAAGATGAATTTTGGACTAGATAAGTTGGCTCAAATTTATCTCGAAGAAATTATCTGATTGCATGGGGTACCGATTTCCATAGTGTCGGATAGAGATTCTCGTTTTACATCCCGATTTTTGGCAAAGTTTACAAAAGGAGTTAGAGACCAAGCTAGCTTTCAGTACAACTTTTCATCCTCAAACAGACGGACAGTCAGAAAGAACAATACAGATTCTAGAAGATATGTTAAGGGCTTGTGCTTTGGATCTTCAAGGGATTTGGGAGGAACACTTGTGCTTAGTAGAATTTGCCTACAACAACAGTTACCAATCCACAATTGGGATGACGCCATATGAAGCTCTTTATGGAAGGAAATGTCGTTCTCCTACTTGTTGGGACGAAGTTGGTGAAAAAAAGGTGTTGGGACCCGAATTGGTGGATCAGACAGTCGAGGTAATAAAGAAAATTCGGGAAAGAATAAAGATAACACAAGATCGACAAAAAGCATACGCAGATAAGAGACGACGGGAGCTGAAATTCGAGGTGGGAGACAAAGTGTTTCTGAAGGTGTCACCCACTAAAGGGGTTCGTCGTTTCGGAAAGAAAGGAAAGCTGAAACCGAGATATATAGGACCGTTCGAGATTTTGGAACGAGTTGGAGAGGTCGCATACCGTCTAGCTCTACCACCGGACTTCATAAGAGTACACAACGTTTTTCATGTATCTATGCTAAGAAAATACATATTCAACCCAAATCACATTATCGAACAAGAAGGCATAGAATGGGAGAAGGATCTAACCTATGAGGAGGTCCCCATAGCCATCCTAGATAGAAAGAATCACCAGTTAAGAAATCTAGAGGTGGCTATAGTGAAAGTTCAATGGAGCCGTCATGGAAGAGAAGAAGCAACGTGGGAACTAGAAGATCAAATCCTGAAGAAATATCCCGACTTGCCCTATCTAGGTACACATCTGAGTAATCAAGCATGAGCTTAATCTTGATAAACAGATTGGAATTCTTTGTAAATACGGTTTAACTTTAGTCTTGAAGATTAGATATGTCTTATCCTACTGACTTAGACCGCTTACAGTGAAAGAGTTTGATACAATCCTAAGAGATGGATGCAAACTAAAACGAAAGATAGACATAAAGTTGGACCACTAGCTAACAGATGGACTACAACCTAGTGGTTGTTACATGTAACCATCTCATTTGTGTATATCCGGCACTGCCAGAAAAATCTAAGAATCGGCTTTGAGAAGAGGATTCAGCTTTGCCGTTTCTAGTTAAGTTTTAAATTTCGAGGACGAAATTCTTTTAAGGGGTAAGGGATGTAGAGCCCCGGATCAAAATGAGCATAATTGATTAATTAAATATTTAAACCTATAATTTAATAATTATGTACGTATGCTTTGACTCTTTAATTAATTTCGTGCGTTTCAGATATGTGTTTAATGCACAATTTAGATCGATAATTTTTATAGACGTGAAACATAGAATTTTATTGTACCATGAGATGTGTAACGGAAAAAAGAAAAGATAGAAACGAACTAGAGGTCAATCGGAGTTACGTAGCTCTAGTAGTGAAGAAAACAGTGAAACGAAATATACGACGTATACGAGACGTATACGAGGGGTGGAATACGAGATATTTTTATGGCAAATACTAGCCTTTTAGAGGAGTATATATAGGTTATTTTTTAAGTCAAAAAGTCAAACGAGCTCACAATCGAAAAACACGTAAGTTTCCTCTTCTTCTTCTGTTTCATTTTCCGGTCGCCGCCGCCACCGCCGGTGGCCAGAAAAGTCAACTTGCTCGGTTTCGATCAGTTTTCGCATAGGTTGTAGCTCTCGTCGACCCGAGTCTAGTGTTGGTTTCGTTTTTCCAATCCGACGGCTAGATCACCGGCAAATCGTCGGTCAACCGCCGGAAAACCCCATATTGGAGTCAACCAACCTTTCTCTCTGCTCGTTTCTTGCTTTCTCTCTCTCGTCTCCCTTGCCGGAATGGTAGATAGCCATCCCGGAGTGTAGGGCCACATGTTGGGGGTGGTGGCGCCGTCGGAGGGGCGGCGTTACCGGAGTTGTGTGTGTTTGAGTTTTGGTGAAAAACATGTTTTTGTGTATGTTTAGTGTGTGTTTTCTTGCTTGGGTTTATTGTTTTTGGATGTTGCCGGCGATGGGATGTTGCCGGCAACGGGAGGTCACCGGCCATGGTGGCAGAGGTATCGCCGGCGACGGGAGGTCACCGGCCGAAGCTAGAGGGTTGTGGGAAGGTGGTGGTGGTTGTTGGTGTGTATTTGTGTGTTTGGGGTTTTGAAAAATCTGGAAAAATGGGGAAAATTACCTTTCACGCCGGAAAGTCGCCGGAGATGGCGGCTCCGGGCGGTGCAGCCGCAGCAGGGGCGGTTTGTACGCTGGTGGCGTGCGGGGGCGCGGGTGTGCGCAGCGGCCGTGCGCGAGGGCGCGGTCGTGCGCGAGTGCGCACGAGACCGTGCGCAGCTACTGGATGTTTTTGCACGGGCGAGCACGAGTGAGCACGCGATGCAAGCAGGGGAAATATATTGATTGCTGTGAATCCTTTCCAAAGTTGGCCTCATCTCTATGATAGTCATATGATGACACAATATAAAGGAGCAGCCTTTGGTGAGCTGAGTCCGCACTCATTTGCTGTTGCAGACGCTGTATACAAGCATGTATTACCTTTGGTTGATGACTTTTTTCCTATACGTATATGTTGATAATAAGAAAACAATGTCATGGTCACAGGCTTATGATAAATGAAAGAATAAGTCTATCGATTTTGGTTAGCGGTGAAAATGGGGCAGGTAAACCAGAAAGCACCAAAATGCTTATGTGGTATTTTGCTTACATGGGAGGACGATCTGCATTATCAGGAGGAAGTACAGTGGAACAAAAGGTTTTTGAGGTAATAATTGACTTAATAGCATTAGATACCTCATACATTAGTGGTGGTCACTTGTTTTATGTATTATGGTTATCTTTGTTGCAGTCAGATCCTGTTCTTGAGGCGTTCGGTAATGCAATGACAGTGAGAAATAATAATTCTAGGTACTAAGATAGTATAGACTATTTTTGTCATAATATCTATGCTTAAATTCTGACAGCTTTATTTATGTATCGATGCAACTAATTCACAAATGATGATGATTGTAGTCGTTTCGGTAAGTTTATCGAGATTCAGTTTGATCAAAACGGTAGGATCTCTGGGGCTTCCATCAAAACTTACTTGCTTGAGAGATCTCGTGTTTGTCAATTGTCTGATCCTGAGAGAAACTACCATTGTTTCTATATGCTTTAGGCTGCACCTCCAGAGGTAACTAGATTACCTGATCTCTTAAACTGAAATTTTTGCTTAGATTACTATTTGTTAGTTCCCTAATTATATTGCATGATAAAGTGCTAAAATATTAGGTTGACCCGTGCATCACAAACTTGCATTTAGAAGTCATGTATTGATAATCTATTTTCTTTGAATTGAATTCTGTTTGCTTCCATTTCATTATCAGGATATTGAAAAATACAAGCTCGGAAACCCTAGAACATTTCATTATCTAAACCAAACAAATTGCTATGTGCTTGATGGGGTTAATGATGCCAAAGAGTATTTAGCGACAAGAAAAGCAATGGATACAGTGGGAATCAGTATTGAGGAACAGGTATTGATTTAAGCATTTAAACACAACGAATTGCCTAAGACCTATTCTTGTTAACTCTCATTTTTATTATTTCAGGATGTAATATTTCGAGTTATTGCTGCAGTCTTCCATCTTAGGAGCATTGAATTTATGAAAGGAAAAGAAGTTGATTCATCCATGTGGATAGTATCTAATGATGAAAAATCTTGGTTTCATTTAGAAATGATAGAAGGGCTTTTCATGTAAATCGTTTTACTAGGGCATTCTTCATCTGTTGATAACAGTTGTGTCCTTGCTCTTTGTTGTTTAATGTATCAAGGATTTTCTTTTCTAAACTGAATTCAACATTTTGTAGGTTCAATGCAAAGGCTTTGAAGGATTCCCTCTGCAGACATATAATTGTGACCCGTGATGAAGTCAGCAACCGAAATCGGCAGTTCTTATTTCGGCAATCACATGTTGGACTATCCAAGGTCAAAGTGAGTAGAGAGAACTTGACCATTGTAATGCTTTACGTTGTTGTGTTCTAAGCTATTTCCTGATATTATTTGGATAAATGTTTGACTAGGTTGCTCATGATGTAATGTTGAAATGTAGGCGTCACATCAACATTGCTCCTGATATCATCCCTCTTTTACTCTACTTTAGAACAATTTTTGTTTCTTCGAAAAAGAAAAAGAAAAAAAAAGAAAAAAAAGGCTATCAAAGTGCTGCGGAATGATGTCATAAACTACAGGTGGGTATATCATCTATACTACATTTGCTCAGATGCATTGCTCCTTGGTTGGTTAAATATTTTTTTTTAAAAGAAGGTTGAATTCAAGTTTGAGACAGAGTAATTACCTCTGTTTTTTGTTTGTTGTAAAGGATGACTTATATTGTCTTGAGCAACCTAGGGTGGAGAATATGCTTCAAAGCAGGTAATTTGACATGTTTCATTCCTTTTGCTAGTGAAACATGACATGTTTTGTAGAAATTTCAAAATTTTTAATACTATTCCAGAAATATTTGACTGTATTGATGCATGTACATGCATCTATCTGTTGATGTTGTTTGTTATTTAAATGATCTTCTGATTGATCTTTTGTCAACTCTTTCTTCATTGACTTTTTAAGTTGTTAATATCATAAATAAATATACAAAACAGTCCACCCCTTCGAACCTCTCTGCTTGCTGTACAGGCCTATCATTGTCATGCCACTTTTTATTTACTTCGAATTGACCAATAATAAGATTTTTCTTCTTTTTCCTGTTTCTATTATATGGATAAAAGTAGTTTAAGTTTGCTAGACTAGTGTTATAGGCACACTTGTTGATATTTCATTTGGTATGCATAATTTTCTACCAATTCCAATTTTTGTTTTTCTCCATTTTGCATTGTTCTAATTGGTTATTGGATTTTTTTATCTCTGTGTTATTTTGTGTGTTCCCTTTATTATGAAGTTCATTTGATTTGCCTAAACAAGGTTACTGTCCATTTTTTTGCAAAAGCAGGAAGAACAAAAGGCGACGGTTAATAAGGATGAGAAAAAAAAATGACGGAGATGGTAGAGAGAACATGGTGGATGAAACAAGAGAAAACATTGGTGTGTTGGTATTTAGGAAGAATGTGAATGACTCTAAATACGTGCTAGAGTAGTTACTGGACTCCGGGCTTTCTGATCTTGTTTTAGAATTTTGCAAGACATTTTTCGTTTAATTCTCAAAAAAAAAAAGAAAAAAAAAGTAAAAAAAGAAAAAAAGGATAAAAAAGAAAAAAAAAAGTAAGAATGTTGCGAGACATTTGATAAGCCATTGCCAATTCAATCTCATTCTTGGCCTTTTCTCCTTGATGGCCGCGATTTTATTGGCATTGCAGATTCTGAATCTGGTGAAAATGCGTTAGGTAATTCCTCTTAGCTGTAATATTGCTTTATTTGCTTTTGCAATGTGTGATATTTGTATCAATGTATTTATCAATTGATTTGTTTAGGTAAACACCTGGAATCCCTACTATTTAGCATGTGTTGAGCAAGCTGTCGAATGGTTCGATCTCTCCGTCACCCCAGAATGAAGCGGTCGAATGGTATGATCCCTCGGTCTGCTAAAGAGTAAGACATCTAAGAGAGTGAATCCAACTTGTCTGGTTCTATCGCCTACGTGGGAGCTAGCTCTACAAGTATGATCTTTATTTGTTTATAGATTTGTATGTGATCTGTCATCTATAGTGGACCGTGTACTAGTCTTTGGTTTACTTGATCTTGTTTTGTATATGTATCATTATATAGTGACGATTTGCTGGGATATTTTTTTAAGTTCTGCTTAAACATCTAAGTATTTCACTTGGTATCGAGAATTTTATGTTTGTTTATGAAAAATTTATGCAAGTATGTATTTTGGAGAGAGAAGAAATTATCACATGCTATAGCAGTTGGTTCGTAAAGCAGGATTTCAGTTTCCCGTTGGAGCTGAATATGCATGTAGCTTTTTTTTCATATAAGGAAATTTCTACATACGGTTTTTAATTATTGATATATAGTAAATGCTACAATTCATTTTTAATTGATGCGAACAGTATGTAGAAGATGAAAACCGTCGATACTTTTCCAAAATGATCATACTATTAGGCTGTTATAGTAGTTTAGTAGTAGCCTTTTGGAGGATGTTAAAAATGTATATAGTAATTGAATAACTAATATATTTCTCACTGTTGCATCTTTATTCCCAAAGCATGTTTAAAATCTTACTGAGGTAAGCTTTATGAGTGATATGGATTGATGACGATACATTACTATGTTTGATTTCAGATGTTCTTTGTGATGCTGGAAAGCCTAAAGGAGTGAAGTCAATTTATATTTATGGAGGAACTTCAAAAGGACCCCAGATATCTTCTCTAAAATCGAGTGTGGTAAGTGGTCCAAAATCTTGATCTCTGAGTAAATTTGAACATGGTTTCTTCTATTAGAAAATAACTTGGATGGCCGGTGTATAGATAATACCATAATGGTAGTCCCCTCTGTGATCCAATACACATGGATACAATATCACCCAAATGTTTAGTGATTTGGGTTTCTTTGTCTTCTTTTATCTAAATGTTTTATTTCCTAATCATTGTAAATATTTTGATATTAGAAGTTATCTGAATCTTTCTGCTTTCTTATTTTGCCCATCTGATTCCTCTCACATCTTATCCTCTCTGGGTTTTATAAATCCTTTGCAGGAGCAGAGTATTGGTAATTTGACATAATTTATTCCTTTTTCTAGTGAAACATGAAATGTTTTGTAGAAATTTCAAAATTTTTAAATTCCAGAAATATCTGACTTTATTGATGCATGTACAAGCAGCTATCTGTTGATGTTGTTTGTTATTTAAATGATCTACTGATTAATCTTTTGTGAACTCTTTCTTCATTGACTTTTAAAGTTGTTAATATCATAAATAAATATACAAAACAACAGTAGGTCCAATTTATTTAAAGATTCTAATATCTCGGCATGCTATCATTGCTATGACAGAAAGCTTGAGTAAGAAACCACAAACATATCTAATTAACGATGAACGAGGCTCTACTACTTCATCTCCTTCAGCTTAATACATGTTCATCCAATCAGATCAAGTTTCGTCTAGTAATTCGCGAGTACTAAAGTGATTATGTTGGTAGTCTTGTGGAGGTGGTGTTTCTTGGAAGAAATATTACTGATTGAATAGTCGATCTTAGTTAGAACTACAATATTCTCAAACAGTTTTAGCCTAAAACTCTTAAAATCTATCTCAGTTAGAACTGCAATATTCTCAATCTTTGTGTGATTGTGATGTTAGCACAATCATTGACTTGTGACTAGTTAGATTATGATATCTTTGTCTTCCTGCTGATGGTTGATGTGTTCATGGCAGTAAGGCCACTTCCAAATTTGTGAAATTTTCAATCCACCTATTGAAAGAAAAAAAATCATCTACGAAACTAATCGATCAATTTAAAAACTCTACACATTTTGTTATCGAAACATGCAATCAAAAGAAATCATCGGTTTCAAGTGCTTTGTTGATTATTTTGTTAAAATCTTTATATATATAAAAACAAGAACATTGCTAAAAATAGATTGACAATGGTTTTCCCACCCAAATGTCGCATTCTAAATATGTAAAGGAAAATAAGTATCAATTAATATATATATATATATATATATTGATTCTGTTATTTTCATTTGTTTGATATTTTGTCATACATTTTATTAACCATCTTTATCTTACGTCCCTTGCAGCATGATGCTGCATGTCGGGTTATTTCAAGGCTTAAGAAGGAAAGAGACGAGGCAAGGGCATTGTTGGTGCAGGCTGAAAGACAAATACCCATGGCAGTAGCTTCTCCAGATGCAACCAATGCTGCTGCTTTGAACAATGGAAAACAAGGTTCTTGATCTTTACACATTCAAGTTCATTATGTGTTGACTTCTTCTGCAGGGATGTTGATTCACGTCTCCATTGTCCTTGCAGCCGTTGAGGATGGTGAGATGGGCCCTGATGGTAAAAGAATTCAGGCGGGGATCTCAAGCAGTATTATTTCTGAGCTTACAGATTGTAATGTTGTCCTTTCACAACAAAGGAAAACACGGCAGGTCAAGCCATGGGAATTATATCTCTAGTGAAACAGGGTGGCCCTATATCTTATTTTTATTCAGAAACTTCTCTTCTTAAGCTCTTCGATGTATAATTTCTTCCAGATACCCTCAACGTTAGCGCCTGTGTATGCTCTGGAGCGGTACACACAACTCACTGTAAATCCTCTTCATCAAGCTAACAAATATAGGATATTGCCTTTATACATCATGTATTCCAAGGTATGCAAAGTTTACTTATTTGTCTATATTTGAGTTTGAGGGTGTTTTCCAGGCAAAGTTCATGAGTCTCACACACAACACTTAGCTTTCTTCCTCTGAATTTTTAATCCATTTAAGAAGTTATAAACTTCAGTACTATTTAAGAAGTTATGGGCTTTAAAGCAATATATTTAGAATGATTCTCCTGATAATGAATGACACTATACCATTAGTAAATTGATATCATATAAGGATGTGGGGTCTAATGTAATTTAATGATATGGCTTACTTCTACTCTCACAGGTCAAGATAATAACATGATATTTTTATTGATTTAAGAGTTTATGTGACAGTTTGGTTTTCATTTTTCTCATATTTCGGTGTGTGTGTGTGTGTGTGTATATATAGCATCTTAATGTTTATGTTGCATTCAACTTATATTATAAACCATAATTTTAATGAGCCTGAAAACAAGCTTCTTGAAGTTAAATATGGGATTCCATGAGTTAATTTTGCAGTTTCCCATCATGTTGGGTGGGCTCTTTTTGAATAACTCTATCGTTGAACTTTTACAGGTTGCTTCAGCCTCTCTAGGGGTTAGCTCATTTGTTTTGGTGGAGGATCCTAATACAGCCTGGATAGATGGAGAATTTGTATCAGTCATTAATGGTGAAGACTTCAAGGTCCTTTGTACATCAGGGAAGACGTTCAATGATATGAATGAGATATATGTAAGTTTAATGTTGTTTATTAATCATCTCTTGTAATCTCATTGCCTATGAAGTCTTTAGATATCACCGACTCCATTCTTCTCATCCTAATGTTCAGACTTACACTGGAATTATATT
The DNA here is from genome assembly GCA_946896805.1 of Scutellaria galericulata. Lineage (NCBI taxonomy): Eukaryota > Viridiplantae > Streptophyta > Magnoliopsida > Lamiales > Lamiaceae > Scutellaria > Scutellaria galericulata. The sequence goes on along the minus strand of OX335798.1, from coordinate 6,960,011 downwards.
GATTGTTGTGAATCCTTTCCAAAGTTGGCCTCATCTCTATGATAGTCATATGATGACACAATATAAATGAGCAGCCTTTGGTGAGCTGAGTCCGCACTCATTTGCTGTTGCAGACGCTGTATACAGGCATGTATTACCTTTGGTTGATGTCTTTTTTCCTATACATATATGTTGCTAATAAGAAGACAATGTCATGGTCACAGGCTTATGATAAATGAAAGAATAACTCTGTCGATTTTGGTTAGCGGTGGAGAGTGGGGCAGGTAAACCAGAAAGCACCAAAATGCTTATGTGGTATTTTGCTTACATGGGAGGACGATCTGCATTATCAGGGGGAAGGACAGTGGAACAAAAGGTTCTTGAGGTAATAATTGACTTAATAGTGTTAGATGCCTCATACATTAGTGGTGGTCACTTGCTTTATGTATTATGCATCAATTGGTGATTTGTTCAGGTAAACACTTGAATTTGGAATCCCTGCTATTATGTGTGTTGAGCAAGCGAAAGAGTAAGATGTCTAAGAAAGTGATGGTTCTATCCCCTACGTTGGAGCTAGCTCAACAAGTATGATCTTTATTTGTTTATAGATTTGTATTGTGATCTGTCATCTATAGTGGACCGTGTATTAGTCTTTGGTTGATTTGATCTTGCTTTGAACATGTATCATTACATATGTGATGATTTGCTGGGATTTTTTTTTTTGCTCTGCTTACATCTGAGTATTTTGCTTGGTACCAAGAATTTTAAGTTTGTTTATGAAAGATTTATACATGTATGTATTTTGGAGAGAAGAAATTATCACATGCTATAGGACTGGGAAGGCTGGTTATTGGTAGGGTATTTCGGTGGCTGGTGGATATTGATGTTGTTCTGATCCAAAGCTCCGGTTCTTCAACCCAAAACTCAAAACCTTGAACCTTGATGTTGCTCCGATTCAATTCTCCAACTTCCCGATCCAAAAACTGATGATCTTGAATACGAAGACCTGCAAAATAAACACCGGGAGGGGTTCCCGGCGATGGGACTCCGACGCTCAAGTCAGAAAAAGGAAGAGGATATTTTTGTAAGTGTACGTGTGTGTACTTTGAATTTAAGTGTGCATAAGGAAAAATAAAGAATGAACACAAGAGGTATATATAGACTCCCTGGAATATGAGTTGGTTGAGATTCATCCCTTATGGGATACGGACTAACCGTTCCGCTGAAATAGCGGTTAGTTAGGTTCAAAGTCTGTTCGTCACATTCCACGTTAATCAGTTCGTTGTTATGACTCCGAGCTAAATCAGTTCCTCTTTCGTTAGTTCGTTCATAGGGCTGTAACTCAGTTCGTTTAACTTCGCCGCATACCAGTTTTTCCTCGCATCTTATAACTAATTTAGTTCGTCATCGTACTTCCCGACTGCACTGGCTCGCGCTTCCTTAGTTCAATCAGAAAATGGCCGAACAACTTGTTTCTCCATACTTCAAATGCCTTGACTTTGGCCTCGGTTCGGTTTCTAAGAGAAGGACTCAGTTCGACTTGGTTCGACTAAGTTCGGTTTCTAAGAGAAGGACTCGATTCGACTTAGTTCGACCATATCAGATATGTTAATGGTTGGGGATGTGACCAGGCCAGGTTCATTTTTTGAGGTAAAATTGGGTTTTCACAAGAGATTTATGATGATGTTAGCATTTATTTCGTTAGGGCAATTGATGGAAGTAATTTTGAAATATTTGTTCACCCAATTAGTAGGCTAAACCTTTCGGGATTGTTCCCATAATTTATTATCTGATGTAAACTACAGAATTATTTGACCTTCTTTATTTCAGTTATGTTCTCTTCTGCCGCTCACTTTATAATCTGGATGCAACTAGGTTCATGCCTTCAATAGTCGGCCTGTGAAGAATTTGAAGAGCTTGGCTAGCATGGTAGAGAGCTGCACCGAAGAATATTTCGACTTGGAATATCAGTAAGTCAGTTTTCTCGGTTTTTGTTGCCCTATGGTCGTTCTTATCTAGCCAAGTACATTTGTAACTCCAATCTTTTCGTTTGTACAGATTGTGTTCTCCAAACCAAGAAAGCAAAAACAACCACCTTGAATGGTATACCATCCAACATGTCAGACGATCTCAATCCCCATCACCCCCATCTTTAATAAATGGTGTAGATTCTGGTTGTGGGTTTTTGTGGTGGTATAGTTTGGTACGATGAATTTTGGGATATTTTTAAGAAGCACTTGATTATTATTATTACTATTATCATTATTATTATTATTATTATTACTACTGTTTTTCTTGTTGTTGCATCATCATCATAATCATAATTATTTTTATTATTATTTCCCCTAACATAGTGAAAATCTTACTGAGGTAAGCTTTATAAATGATATGGACTTTGTGAATAATATGGACTAATGATAATACATGGTATGACTGATTTCAGATGTTCTTCATGATGGTGGGATGCCTAGTGTAGTCTGTCTTTTCTAAACACTGAACCCTCTTGTGTGTTGTGCTCTAATGCCCTTGTAAATGCTCCTCATCTCTTCTTTGATTGTAGGTTCATAACGGAAGTATGGCAGTCTATTAGGGTTGTGGTGGTTGTGTTGTCAAGGCTTATCTAATGGAAAAGCTTTGACGGTGGCCTGGTGCATTTAAATTTGGCAAGGGCATATGTCCTTGTCTAGGGTTATTTGCTTGCTTCTTCTGCCTTGGGGTTCTTATATTTTTTGTCTGAGCTTAGTTTGCATCTATCCTGTGCCACTAATTGTGTGCTAGTTCTAATATTTTTAATGGGTTAGTGTTGATTGGGCGTCTCTAATTTTCTCTATATATTTCTTTTGGGCTGAGATTTGGGCCTCAATGTTTTCTAGTTGGGCTCAAAACTTGGGTCCTCAATTTATGCAGGAAGCTAGCTCGGGCGCAATTCATTGGGCCTTATTTCCTAAATGTTTTGTTTGGATGTTTAGGGCTTTTATTATTATTATTATTATTATTATTATTATTATTATTATTATTATTATTATTATTCTATTTTTTATTTCTTTGTTAGTTAATTATTATTGTTATTATTAATATTGTTAAATTATTTTTATTATAAATATTATTGTTAATTTATTAATATTATTATTGTTGGTGTTGTTATTGTTATGGTTATTAATAATATTTTTATTGGTATTATAATTTTTGTTAATTAAATAATATTTATTATTATTATTATTATTTAATTATTACTATTTGAAATACTATTGTTGTTAATTAATTATTGTTATTATTATTATTTTATTGTTATTGTCTTATTAATATTATTTTTGTTATTCTTATTATTGTCATTGTTATTATCGGTATTCGTATTGGTATTATTATTATTATTATTATTATTATTATTGGTTATAGTTATAGTTATTAATAATATTGTTATTGGTATTTTATTTTTTGTTAATTAAACAATATTTATTATTATTATTGTTGTTTTGTTTTTGTAGTTGTTGGTCTCATTATGATTGTTATAAATTGGATAAAAGAAAGTACAAAAATTGGATTGATGATGATACATGGTATGATTAATTGGATAAAAGAAAGTACAAAAATTGGATTTTGGTTCCACTTATATTTTAAGTTAAATTATATTTTCTAAATTTTAAAGCATATTCAGGGATTTAATAAATATAACGTCAATAATAATTATTAATAATGACAACAATAATATTAATAAGAGGAATAATAATAACACCATCAACAACATAATAATAACAATAGTAATAATAATATTTTTTTTATTATATTGTAAGTTTAATTGGAATATATTAAAGATATAATACAATAAAAAAAATGTAATAAACATATTATTTAAAATTTACTCTTTTATTATAAAGTTGGTGTTTGTTGCGTCTAATATAAAAATTTTAATGTTTAGTTAATTTATTTGTTTATTTTTAAAAACTTTAATGTTCAGTTAAAAATTTTAAAAACTATAAAAAAAAAAAATAGATTTTTGTTCCTCTTATGATTTAATTTATGGTATAGTAAAGATATATGTAATAAATATATAATTTCTACTTTATACTTTTATTATGATTGGTGTTTGCTACCATCGTCTAATATAAAAAACTTTAATAATGAGTTATATATTGCATAGAAGAAATTAAAAAAAAAATTGATTTTGTTCTTCTTGTGATTTAAATTATGGTCTAGTAAAAAATATGTAATAAATAAATAATATATACTTAATATTTTATTATGATGTTGGTATTTGTTACTACCGTTTAGTATCAAAAATTTTAATATTCAGTTAATTTATTTAATTGGATAAAAGAAAATACAAAAAATTGGATTTTGGTTGCACTTATATTTTAAATTTTTCGCATTAAAATATATATTATTTAATTTTTTAAAACTTATTTAGGGATTTAATTATTATAACGACAATAATAATTATTAATAATGACAATAATAATAATAATAATAATAATAATAATAATAATAATAATAATAATAATAATAACAACACCACCAACAACAACCACAATAGGATGAAAAGTTTCAGATGTGCAGCCCTCAGCATATCCTACAGTGTCATCTACCTAAAAAGACTGCAAATCACCCAATCAGAAATGAAGTTTTAAAACAAAGAAAAAAATTGGCTGGTGCAAGATCTGCAGGAGTTCTTCCTGAAGGGTGTATAGAACTGGGGTCTGTCAATAGTCCAGGTGCTGCGCCATAGGAGATGAGAAAGTCCACTGAGCGCTATCTAGCATTGCAAGTAGCATGAGCAAAAGAATAATAAGTAAATAGATAAATTTGGCAAGAAAATCAAGGATTTTGATGGATACTAGAGATTTCCAACCTGCCACAATATGCTGCCAGTGAAGTGCAGTCCATCCATTTGCATCCCGGAAATTGACACTGACCCTGCAGCAATTGTTGGGGAAATAGCCCAATCATAACCTAGGGAGGCTGCAATAATAATAATGATGATGTGATAATTATAATAATAATAATAATAATCAAGTGCTTTTTAAAAATATCCCAAAACTCATCGTACCAAACTATACCACCAAAAAAACCCACAATAAGAATCTACACCATTTATTGAACGAAGAACATCTGACATCAATCATACCATGTATCATCATCAATCCAAATCATTCACAAAGCCCATATCACTTATAAAGCTTACCTCAGTAAGATTTTAAATATGCTGCCCAGTAAAGTGCAGTCCATCCATTTGCATCCTGGAAATTGACACTGACCCAATCAGAACCTAGGGAGGCTGCAAAATGCATCACGCCTTGGCCATCCTCATCTAGTACATTAGGGTCATTCCCACCTTCAACAATCTTCTAGAGAAGCCAATTATGCAACTTCTACTTTAAAAGCTTTTGTATGAGCTGGTCTATTGCCTTACTGGCTGAAAGATGATCCTGTTTACAAAGGTTCAACATTTGTTCCCACTCAGTATCGTGTTTCAGCAACTCACTGATTTTACTGCATAAATGAGAGGTTTCAGCTGCAGCACTCTGGATTGAGATTTGGGGATTGCCTGATCCAAGAGACAACAACTTTCCAAATCTCATGCACATAAGAGTTTCTTTAGAATTTACATCTTCAACAGAACTAGAACAGAATTCAAATTCTTACACTTCACTTGCTAACCTATTGGAACATGTTATACGTAATGGAACCCTTCCAGCCCCATATACAGGCGTATGGCAATGAAGAAGACCATCTCCTACAATCTCTGCAAGAACTTCAAGTTCACCAAACATGCAGGCCCATTTACAATTCTCCAACTCCTCTTGACTCCTTAGGAATTTTCCCGTAATATGCACCTGATCAAGATATAGAAGCATAAAACATATATTCACTAGTGGGATCGACCTGGTCCGGGTCACACGGTGCCCGGCTGGGTCGTTCAACTTTTATTTTTTTTTCAATTTTTTTTATTTATTCTATGCATGACTTAAACTTTAAAAATATATCGGTCTTGAATAAAAACTTTATTCTAGACAGAAATCACATACTTAAAGATGTACTTGAATAATGCAAGAGAAATACTTATACTTATACTTAAATTCAGTTAAAAATTCACATACTTATGTTCAGGAATCACATATTTATATCAAGAAATTACATACTTAAAGATGTAAGAGGCATACTTATACATAAATTTAAATTCAGTCATAAAATCACATACTAATGTGCAGTAAGCTGAAACTTGGGCTTCCAGTGTTTAAAACAAGGAGAAAGAAGGATACAATGAACTGTCTGAAGGGCTGCTAAGCTAAAAGGCTGTCTCTCGTTCGTGCCAAGGAAAGCTTTCAGGCAGTAAAGGTAAGCATACCGGATTAATAGATCCATCGTAATAAGAGAAAGCAGCATATTTTGTTCAAGCAAATTATGTCGCAGAAGGCCCAGCAAGACCCAAGATTTCCACCTTATGATAACGAATCAGTCTAGCCAAGCTCCCCGGACTCTCTCGATCTTTTCTTTATCCCACCTCAGCTTCGCGGATGGGATCATTTTTGTTTGAAAGTGGGGGGAAGGGATCTCTTTTCTGTAATAGAAAAAAAAACGGGACGACTCGTGCAGCATCCAAGTGGTTGGTATATACTCAACCACGTAAACGGTGGAATGCTGTGATCACATAAAAACATAAACTTTGAGCTTCTGGCTACGAGGTATATAGGGCAAGAAAAGCAGCCGCCAAAGCTAGGAGAGCAGGAGAACCGATCCGCCGTGCGTCCTTTGGGCTTTTGAGGAGCGAGAGAGGTGAATCCGTTTTTCCGGAGACAAATCCCTTAATTCTTTGATCTCGACTGACTAAATCAATCAATAGCATCAGTCTTTAAATCACATACTTATGTGCATAAATCACATACTTAAAGATGTAAAAGGCATACTTATATAAAATTTAAATTAACTATAAAAGCCATCAAATAAACTTATACATTGATAATCATATAAATCACTATGAAAATATACCTAAATGTACTAAAGAGAATACATAAATATACGTAAAAATATGTAAAAAGTTACACTTATCACATGCCAACAAAGCAAGAAAGATAAAAAGAAAGAGAAAGTGAAGGGAGAGAGGGTGGGTAGGGATAGCAGTTTTGCAGGTAAATGCATGTATCTGAACCGTCCAAACCCTAATTGGAAGGGTACTGTCACGACCACATTTCTAACATAGCTAGATGTAATAAATTTTTATATTAAAACACCTGTAGGTGAGTGACCTATTTTTTTTTCAAAACATAATAACATAAATAACTTTTCTTGCACCCAAAAATAGATACAAAAGTATATAGCATGCTCCGTAGTGTATACTATAAAGTCAAGCCACACCCACTTCTATATTTTACATATTTATATACATCAGATGATCAAACAACAGAACTCCAAGTACTTTATCAAAACATTGTTTAAAACAAAATAAGCTCATAGCGTAGCCCAACAGGTCGCCATCCATGTACACCATTTTCGAACCCGTAGGAACTCAACAACACGTTAGTAAGTCCATGAGCTTATACATCAGCAGGTTCACTTACAATGCATGAACTATATGAGCTAATAAGCTCAGTAAGTAGAAATTATGCACATGACATTAATGATATGAAATGATGTCAATGATGCATGCTAATGAATGAAAACATTTCTTTACAAAATCATTTTCCTTCATTGGGCCCTTGACCACCTCGCTACTAGGCACCAGATAGAGTTCAATATAACATCATTCATCATTATAGCCATATCCATCTCTCACAGGCCTTTGGCCGAACGAATCAAGTCATAAACATGTCTCACATGTCCCCGGCTAAACATATAGTAATGGTAGCCATAACCATGTCTCACAGGCCCCCGACTGAGCGAATCAAGTCGTAACCATGTCTCACAGGCCCCCGGCTACCCATATAATATATCGTAAGCATGATTACATGCCTCGGTACCGGTAGTGGTCAATAAAATCCTTTTTCATCTTGAAATCATGTCTTGTATGCAGAATGCAATAACTTTTATCATTTACATATGCACGTGTTGATGCTCGTTATTAATATTCGTAATGCATCACATATATCTCCACATAACATCACTGAAACACGTCATTCTCAAGGACATATAAAATCACGTAATATCACTTAATCAATATACATATATATTATGAAATACTATGTTCATACATTGTAGTTGCAAATGAATTACTACTTACCTGAATTGCCGAGAATTTTGGTTGTGTAACCTCCTAATTTACCTCTCAATCTTTTCTTCTATTTTCCCCTTTTTTTTTCTTTTTTTTTCTTTCTTTCCCCCGTCTCCCCTTTTTTCTTCTCTGTCCAGGCCCTTTCTTTCTTTCTCTGTTCAACCCCTTTCTTCATTTCTCTGTTTTAACGTTTTGATTATTATTATTATTATTATTATTATTATTATTATTATATAATAATTATTATTATTACAATATGGTGGCAATTTTTGGCAACTACACGTATTACATACCTTGATATTAACATTGCTTTAGACTTATATATATATATATATATATATATATAGATAGATACGCATCACCTCCATTTTATCAATAGCATTTACATATTTTAATATTAATTTAACCAATCTTCTTATATGTATATGCACACACACGGCTAGCTACTATGCATGTACTATACACATGCACTTACCACTAATTATTATAATATATTATTATAATGTGGAACCCATTTCTTATATATATCACATATATACGTGTACTCCCATATATATATATAATATTACCCACATTTATATATATATATATATACAATTAATATAAAATTATATAATTAATTATTAATACTATTAATTAAACAATTTACATTATGAACTTGAACATTATTAGCATCTCAACCAATTATGATAGATTTTTCGCAACACCACTAGAGTCTCAAGCAATTATAATAAAATTCTCTCCTCTCCAATTATGTAAGAGCATATAAATAGTTTTATCTAAAAGTAAATTATAACAATGCAAGATCACAATTAACACATAAATAATAAAAAGATGCATGTAATGCATGCAATGCATGAAGTTCATGAGAAACTAGGGTATCAGATTCTCCCCTCCTTATAAAAATTTCGTCCTCGAAATTTCACTTACCTGAAAAGTTCCAGGTATCTAGACTTCATTTAATCTTCTCTTTCCCAAGTGGCTTCCTGTACCAGTTGATTTCTCCATAACACTTTGACCAATGTAATTTCTTTATTCCTGAGTCGTTTCACATCTCGTAGTAAAATCCCAACTAGTACTTCTTCATAGCTTAAATCGGCTTTCAGCTCCGGTGGCTCTTTGTTTAAAATGTGAGATGGATTTGCGATGTACTTTCTCAGCGTAGACACATGGAACACATTATGTATTTGGGACATTGATGCAGGCAAATCAAGTTTATAAGCAACATCACCAACCCTTTCAATAATAGGAAACGGTCCAACGTATCTTGAACTAAGCTTTCCTTTCTTGCCAAACCGCATTATACCTTTCATTGGAGACACTTTCAGAAATACTTGATCTCACACTTCAAATTCTAGTTTTCTTCTTCTTTTGTCTACGTAACTTTTATATCGGCTCTGGGTAGTTTTCATTCTTTTTTGAATCTGGTCCACTGCTTCACTCATCTCCTGAATCATATCTGGACCCAAAATTTTTCTCTCTCCAACTTCGTCTCAATGTACTGGAGATCGACATTTTCTTCCATATAGTGCTTCATAAGGAGCCATTCCGATTGTGGACTGAAAACTATTGTTGTATGAAAATTCAATCAAAGGCAAGTACTTACTCCACAGACCCTTGAAATCCAATACACAGGCTCTTAGCATATCTTCCAAAATTTGTATTGTTCGTTCCGATTGCCCATCAGACTGTGGATGATACGCCGTACTGAAGGATAGCTGAGTTCCTAATACTTTATGTAAGCTCTTCCAAAACATGGAATCTCGAGTCCCTATCCGAAACAATAGATAGTGGCACACCATGCAGTCTGACAATATCTTGTATGTATATTTGAGCGTATCTATCCATAGAGTAAGTAGAGCCAATAGGAAGAAAATGGGTAGATTTAGTCAACCGATCCACAATAACCCAAATAACATCATGACCCTTAACTGTTTTTGGCAATCCTGTTACAAAATCCATAGTAATTCTCTCCCACTTCCATTCTGGGATAAGTAAGGGTTGCAAAGTTCCTACAGGTTTTTGATGTTCTGCTTTTATCTGTTGACAAGTTAAACATTGTTCTACATACTTGGCGATGTCTCTTTTCATACCTGGCCACCAATAATACTGCTTCAAATCTCTATACATTTTAGTAGCTCCCGGATGTACTGAGTATGGCGTCGAATGTGCCTCTATCATCACGTTTTCACGAATCTTATCCACATTAGGCACATATAATCGATTTCTGTATCGAAGCACATCATTCTCCATTAACTGAAAGTCAGATGATTCTCCCAAAATGATGTCTCTCTTCACTTTAGCAAAATATTCATCAATTTGTTGCCCTTGATAAATTCTATCCATCAAAGTAGGTTTAAGGGTTAGCGCTGTAAGTTTTGCTGCCACTAGCTCGTGATCACCAATTTCCACATTCATTCTACACAGATCAAGCAGCTCGAGTTTCTGAATTAAGGCCATAGCTGCTAGTCTTTCTACTGACTTTCGGCTTAATACATCTGCCACCACATTAGCCTTGCCTGGGTGATAATTGATGATACAATCGTAATACTTCACAAGTTCCAACCACCTTCGTTGCCTCATATTCAACTCTTTTTGGGTGAAAATATATTTCAAGCTATTATGATCAGTGTAGATCTCGCAATGTTCCCCATACAAGTAATATCTCCAAATTTTCAGTGCAAATACCACTGCGACGAGCTCTAAATCATGGGTAGGGTAGTTCTTCTCATATTCTTTCAGTTGTCAGGATGCATATGCAATGACTCTACCATTTTGCATTAGCACACAACCAAGACCATTCTTCGAAGTATCACTTTATACTTTGAAGCCTCCAGTTCCCGTTGGGATCGCTAAGATAGGGGCTGATGTTAGTCGCTTCTTCAGTTCTTGAAAACTTCGTTCACAAGCCTCTGTCCATTTGAAGGTTATGCTCTTCCTTGTCAATTGTGTTAATGGAGAAGCAATCTTGGAGAATCCTTCTACAAATCTACGGTAGTATCCTGCTAAACCAAGAAAACTTTGTACCTCGGTGGGACTTGTTGGTTGTGGCCAATTGATAATTGCTTTAACTTTACTTGGATCTACTGAAATTCCTGCTCCAGTACAACGTGGCCAAGAAACACCACTTGGTCCAACCAAAATTCGCATTTCTTGAACTTAGCATACAACTGTTTCTTCTTTAAAACCTCCAACACTTTTCTCAAATGCAGGACATGCTCTTCTTTAGTCTTGGAGTAAATAAGGATATCGTCAATAAAAACAATCACAAACTTATCCAAGAAGTCACTGAATATCCGATTCATTAAGTCCATGAATGCTGCTGGAGCATTTGTTAAACCAAACGGCATCACCAAAAACTCAGTGTCCATACCTTGTGCTAAAAGCTATTTTGGTTGTATCTTCCTCTTTGATTTTTAGTTGATGGTACCCCGATCGTAAATCAATTTTTGAAAATATAGCTGCACTTTGAAGTTGATCAAACAAATCATCAATTCTAGGCAAAGGATATTTATTCTTGATGGTAACTTTGTTAAAGTCTCGGTAGTCTATACACATCCTCATTGTACCATCCTTCTTACGAACGAATAAAACTGGTGCACCCCATGGTGAAAAACTAGGTCTAATGAATCCTTTGTTCAGTAAATCTTGCAATTGTATTTTCAGCTCTTTCAACTCCACTGGTGCCATTCTGTAAGGAGATTTAGATAGAGGTGCGGTTCCTGGAAGTAGCTCAATAACAAACTCTATCTCACGATTTGGTGGTAGTCCTGGGAGATCATCTAGAAATACTTCAGGATATTCTTGAACTACTGGTACTTCGTTGACTGTCGAACCATGTCATTTTTCCAAATTCATCACACTTATCAGATAACCCTCACAACCACTTTCCAACAGTCGTTGTGTTTTCACTGCCGATATTACCGGAAGTTTGTTCTTACCCCAATAAAAGAAAAAGGTTCTTCTCCAGGCGGTTGAAATGTGATTACCTTCCTCTAACAATCTATGGTTACACAATATTTTGATAACCAATCCATACCCAAAATTATGTCATAGTCATTCATATCCAATACGATCAAATCTGCACACAGTTACTGACCTTCAATTGGAATAACACATGCTTTCAATACCTGATTAGTCTGTTTCGGATCTCCAGAAGGGATTACTACACTATAACTAACTTATGTTGTATCAAGTATCCTATCTAACCTTTTCATGTACCCGGTGGATGCAAATGAATGTGTAGCTCCAGAATCAAATAATACAAATGTTGAAGTGTCAAGGATAGAGAGTTTACATGTCACCATAGATGGATTCATTTCAACGTCTTCTTTGGTCATGGTAAAAACTCTGGCAGGAACTCTTTCTTGTGTCCTCGACCTTGGCTTATTCGGGCACATCTTGGCAATATGTCCCTCTTGACCACAAGTAAAGCATGCTCTCGTACCTGATAGACAAGCCCCTTTATGTGGTTTCCCACAAGTGCGACACAGAGGTACTGGTATTGGAACTTTACCCTGCTCAACCCTGATACGTTTACTTGGGTCTTCTTGACCCTCTCCTTGTTTAGGTTGAAAGTTGGGTTTTGGGCTCTGAAATTGAGGCGGCCTCTTCTTTTTATTTCCAACCCAATGTTGTCCCTGTTTTTGCATGAATTGACGCCGCATCTCCTGTGCATGCTTTATTCGTTGTTCGGCTTGTTCTGCAACTTGTGCCCTCTCAGCAATTTGTGAATATGTGGCCCCTTGAATTCCTGACATACTCATATCCCTATAAATTTCGGGTCTTAAGCCCTCGAGAAATCATTCTACCTTCAGTACTTCCGTACCAACCATATGCTCGGCAAACCTCGATAACTGTTCAAATTTGCGAATATAATCTGAAACAGTCATACCTCCCTACTTTAGCTGAATAAATTCATTCATCTTCATTATACGAACATGGGCTGTAAAATATTTATTCCAGAAAAGCTCTTTAAATTTATCCCATCCCATGGTTACAACATTTTCAATGCTCTTTATCATGTCCCACCAGTGTCCTCTTTCTTCATCTGGAACCCTGCTATATTGAAATATGTTCTCTATAGTCCTCAGCCAGTCTTCTGCATCAGTGGGATCTATAGCATCCTCAAACATTGGTGGGTTCAGTTTTCTAAATCTTTCTCCCACTACTTCAACATGTTCTGCTCGATGCGGTGGTTGATTCATTTCACCCTCCAATTGTCCCCCCATATGTCTTTGTTGGACAAGTTGTTGAATCTATTGGGACTGTCGTTCTATTAGTTCTGTTAAACTAGTAATGACAGCATCACGGTTATTGTCTACTCCTCTAGGGATGCCTCTTGTTCTTGGGATCTATCTCCTCCACTACTCTCTCCCCGAGTTCTTACCATTGTTACCAACTATTATATGAAATCCTAGATCACATGTCAAGTATGAATCATGAAATATATAAATATGAAAATAAATAAATAAAACAAAACTTACTGACATTGGGTCGCGTTCCATAGGTTCTAAGATCAAGTACATGGATAGTCTACAGAATCATCAGCTGGGCTCTGATACCACTCTGTCACGACCACATTTCTAACATAGCTAGACGTAATAAATTTTCATATTAAAATACATGTAGGTGAGTGACCTATTTTTTTTTTCAAAACATAATAACATAAATAACTTTTCTTGCACCCAAACATAGATACAAAAGTATATAGCATGCTCCGTAGTGTGTACTATAAAGTCAAGCCACACCCACTTCTATATTTTACATATTTATATACATCAGATGATCAAACAGCAGAACTCCAAGTACTTTATCAAAACATTGTTTAAAGCAAAATAAGCTCATAGCGTAGCCCAACAGGTCGTCATCCATGTACACCATCTCCGAACCCGTAGGAACTCAACAACACGGTCAGTAAGTCCATGAACTTATACATCAGCAAGTTCACTTACAATGCATGAACTATATGAGCTAATAAGCTCAGTAAACAGAAATTATGCACATGACATTAATGATATGAAATGATGTCAATGATGCATGCAAATGAATGGAAACATTTCTTTACAAAATCATTTTCCTTCATTGGGCCCTTGACCACCTCGCTACTAGGCAACAGATAGAGCTCAATATAACATCATTCATCATTATAGTCATATCCATGTCTCACAGGCCTCCCGCCGAACGAATCAAGCCATAACCATGTCTCACATGTCCCCGGCTAAACATATAGTAATGGTAGCCATAACCATGTCTCACAGGCCTCTCGCCGAACGAATCAAGCCATAACCATGTCTCACATGTCCCCGACTAAACATATAATAATGGTAGCCATAACCATGTCTCACAGGCCCCCGGCTGAGCGAATCAAGCCGTAACCATGTCTCACAGGCTCCCGCCTACCCATATAATATTTCGTAAGCATGATTACATGCCTCGGTACTAGTAGTGGTCAATAAAATCCTTTTTCATCTTGAAATCATGTCTTGTATGCAGAATGCAATAACTTTCATCATTTATGTATGCACATGTTGATGCTCGTAATTAATATTCGTAATGTATCACATATATCTCCACATAACATCACTGAAACACGTCATTCTCAAGGAGATATAAAATCACATAATATCACTTAATCAATATACATATATATCATGAAATACTATGTTCATACATTGTAGTTGCAAATGAATTTCTACTTACCTAAATTGCCGAGAATTTTGGTTGTGTAACCTCCTAATTTATCTCTCAATCTTCTCTTCTATTTTCCCCTATTTTTTTTCTTTATTTTTTCTTTCTTTTCCCCGTCTCCCCTCTTTTCTTCTCTGTCCGGGCCCTTTCTTTCTTTCTCTGTTCAACCCCTTTCTTCCTTTCTCTGTTTTAACGTTTTGATTATTATTATTATTATTATTATTATATTATTATTATTATTATTATTATTACAATATGGTGGCAAGTTTTGGCAACTACACGTATTACATACCTTGATATTAACATTGCTTTTGACTTTATATATATATATATATATATATATATATATACACGCATCACCTCCATTTTATCAATAGCATTTACATATTTTAATATTAATTTAACCAATTTTCTTATATGTATATGCACACACACGGCTAGCTACTATGCATGTACTATACACATGCACTTACCACTAATTATTATAATATATTATTATAATGTGGAACCCATTTCTTATATATATATATATCACATATATACGTGTACTCCCATATATATATATATATATATATATATATATATATATATATCAAATCCGGGTGTCGCCTGATCACCAAAAAACTCCCTTTGAGCAGTAACGAGGAATCCATTGAGATCGATTCAAATTGCAGCCCCAAGATGAGTGCTCTCCTATTCCGACTTCCCCAGAGCTTCCGGTAGCACAGCCGCAGCGAAAGCGAGTCTTCATAGGGCAATGTTTGCCACAGGGGGTCGTGTGAACCAAAACCCTATTAATAGATAGGAACACATCCCAAATCGTACTCTGGCAACTTTACGCTTGGCTACCCAGCGTTTACCGTGGGCACGATAACTGGTACACCAGAGGTGCACCGGTAAAACAGCAGTAGCCACAGATACGATTCTCAATCAACAAGGAAAATTCAATTGAATTAATCATTTTGACTGAGGGACATGGGGACGTAACAAAGGGGATGGAAAGGAAGAAAAAAAAATTTTAGCACTTCCTTTTGATACTGATTCAAATCGCGTTGCGGGTTGGTTATTTGTCAGTACCGGTTAATAGTGTTCGATCGATTACGTATTAATCAATATTCGATTGATTGGTCTGAGGTTATCGAATCAACTTCTTGGCCTAAAAAAAAGTCCAAAAATATCTTTTAATGACAAAAATCCTAATTATTTTTGTAATGGCAATTGGAATGATATTAACTCCTATTTATTTATTATCTATGTTACGTCAGATGTTCTATGGATACAAGATATTTAATGGTCTGAACTCTTCTTTTTTTGACATCCAGAATAGTCCTAAGAAGACATGATCCCAAGCCGATAGCCGTTTATCATTACGATAGGTGTCAAGTGGAAGTAAACTTAGTCTATAAACTTAGTTTATAAAGTTGTAATTTCCAAAAAAAATCCCAATTGTGTCGAACTTTCCATTTTTGGTAGGGTTCATTAAATGGTTAAAATGTTGACTAATCTGGCTAACATTGAACTTGGTAAAATGAAATGGTTGAATAATTGAAAAATGAGATTATTCAGGAATAAACATTGAATGTTGAAATTACGCATTGAATTTCTGGTAGTAGATCCAGAATCAAAAAAGTGTTTGTGATTGTTCCAGAAGAAATGAAACAAAAGATATGGTAGAGCTAGGACAGTTATTGTATGAGGTCTACCCAATGCTAGATGCAGAGGCGCATAATAGATCGATATGAACATCATGAGTTGTCCCGTAATAAAATATATATATATATATATTGCACTGTGATGTTAATTTTATAATTACACGCAATACTTACACGCATATGTATATAATATTACCCACATTTATATATATATATATATATATACAATTAATATAAAATTATATAATTAATTATTAATACTATTAATTAAACAATTTATATTATGAACTTGAACATTATTAGCGTCTCAACCAATTACGATAGAGTTTTCGCAACACCACTAGAGTCTCAAGCAATTATAATAAAATTCTCTCCTCTCCAATTATGTAAGAGCATATAAATAATTTTATCTAAAAGTAAATTATAACAATGCAAGATCACAATTAACACATAAATAATAAAAAGATGCATGCAATGCATGAAGTTCATGAGAAACTCGGGTATCACAGGTACGGATACTGTCAAATGAGAATGAGACGAGTTTGGGAAAAAAATCTCATTAGGATTCGAGTAGGGCTCGGGTAGACACCATCGGGTACCCTCTACTCGAACCCATTATAATAGGGTGTGGGCATCGGTACCCACAAGTACCGTCCATTTAAAACTCATATAATAATTGTGTATAATATGCATTATTTTTATTTTTATTAATTCATGTCATATTTTTGTTGAAACTTGAAAGTTAAGAGGTTATCATTGAATTATTAATATGATTAGTTATTTAATTTCAAAATGGGTAGGTATCAGCTTCAAATGCCCGTTTAGATTAAAAGAAATTATGTCTAGTAAACGGGTATTGGTATCTGTGAAGTAATGGTAATTGAGAACGAGACAAATACATGTAATTCTAAATGGTAATGAGACAAGTTTTGAGAATCATGAAATTAATAGAGTTAGATTTAAAATTCCCTACACGATAGGATATCCCGCCTGTTGTCATCCCTAAAGGTAGGACTTCAATATATTTTTTTTTAAATTATATGTTCTAAATGGTAAATTAAGTATTTTTTAAGTTTTTGATTTTTTATTTGAAATTTGTATAAATTGAAGTGTGCTTATTTATTTAGTAAATGGTGGGATGTCTTTAGGGCATCCATAATGATGTTTTTGTACATGTTAATCACATTAACAAAAAATAATTTATTATGTTGAGTGTGTTTTTAGTTGATGTTTATGAGGTGTTTTAAACTTTGTTTTACACCCAAAACACTAAAATGGATATGTGTGGGAAAGTCACCCAATAACTTTTATTTTTGTTTTTTTCCCCTTATTTCCTTTGATTTCTTTTATTTTGTATTTAATGGAATAATTGTTTTGCATTTAAATTTTTTTGGCATTTTCAAAATTCTTCTTTAATTTTTTTCACTTTTAAATATTATGCTTTGTTTGAGAATTTATTTTCAATTTTTACAAGTAAATTCTAATTTTTATATTTTTACATTTTAATTTTTTTAATTTATATATAAATACATATATATATATATTACTTCAATTATATTATGGTCATATTATATAATACAAAAGGTATTATTTTTTATGAAAACACATATAAAATGAAGTTGACTCTTTATTATATTTAATTAACTAAAATTATTTTTTGGAGACTAATTAAATATTTTTTTTATTAAAATATAAATAATATTATTAAATGTCGAATGTATTTAATGTCAATTAAAAACTATTAATCTCATGATTAATAGGTAAATTTTGTTTACATTTTAAATAAATTAATTTAAATTCAATTTTCAATAATTCATTATTGAAAATTTGTTATAAAAAATAATGGGCAATCAATTGATGTAAATATTAAAAAAAATAGATTAGTGGATAATAGGATCCACACATAATAATGATTATTAATGTTCAAGTGATGTGAATATATTTTTAAAATGTGGATGTAATTAAATTGGAAATATGTCATGTGGGATCCACAACAATGTATGTTGAGTATAATGTAAAGATATTGATATATATATATATATATATATCAATATATATAGATAATATATATATAGTTTGTAGAATAATATTGATATTGATATCCTTACAATATTGTGTAATATATACATGTTGGTTTCAGATAGCTGAACCTTTATGTTATAATAATTTAACATTTATATTATATTAATATAATTTTTATGTACTTAAAAATAAAATAAAAGTTATATTATTATAATATAAAGGTTAAATTATTATAATATAAATGTTATATTATTATTATATAAAAGTTTAAAAGGTATTATAAGTCTGTAATACATTGTAAAAATGTTAAACTAGCAGAAACATAAAGGTTAGGCAAACATAACTAAAGGTTGGGCGAATAACTAAAAGGTTAGGTGCATGAGATTAGGGTTTGGGCGCGGATCTAGGACACGTGAAGTGTGCGTGGAGCACGTGAAAAGTACCGTCTGGTCGGGTCGACCTAGTTGCACGGGTCCCGACCCGTGCACCTAGTGCATAAAAATAATTTTGATATCAAATTTTAACATGGCTTTCAAAGTCTCGCTACATGAATTTTTATACTGAAAAATGTTTAAGTTATTTACTTAACGGTTATGATATATGTACATAAATGTTATACTCGTATAACATTAAGATTACCGCATAAATTAAAAAAAAAATTAATATGGGCGCGGATCCGGACTGAACCGGACCTAACCCAACTCGCGCGTGCCCAGTTGCATGGATCATGATCTGTGCACCTGATTCACAAGAACACTACTCTTTGATAATAATCAAAAGTCATGTTAAAATTGTAATTTTGGGAATGTTCGTGATTTTTGCGACAATTACCTGTTTATTTAATGATAGGTAAATATTTAAAAATAAACGTTTTTGATTTATTATATTTTTATATTTAGTAAATGATATTTCAATTTTTTTATTTCAAAATTTTAAACATATATAATTTCCATTATAATTCTTCTTTTTCTTCTTATTTATTATTATTATTATTATTATTATTATTATTATTAATTCTTCTTTCATAAAATATACCTTTCTAAAATTTGTATGTTGTTGTTCAAGCTTCTTATATTATTAAATGCAATAATTTAGAATTATATAGAGTGAATTTTAAAATATATAAATTTCTATTTATATAAATACTAATAATATATATTAAAGTTAAGGTAATATATTTTTACATTATGTTACCAAAACTATATAATTATTAAATATTACTTACAAGCCTCACGGCACACAACAGTACTACCAATATACCCTAATAATCATTCTGATACATCACCATAATAACATACTTGTATAAATTAATGATTTTAATCTATGTTGAAAAGATTTAAATTAAAAAACCACATAGTTTAGAACAGAAAAGGTCAACTAGGATACATAGGGACGTCGAGTAGAGGCGGTTTGCTAAGTCAATTCGCATAAATAGATTGACCAGAATATGATGTCCCCACTTCAAACGATGAGAAAATAAATCAAATTCAAGTGTGAATAATAAAATATTAAAACACAAATAACTCTCTCTCTCTCTCTCTCTCTCTCAGTGTCCCAATGAATGAATAACATAAAAAAGAAAGGAAACAAGAAAGAGAGAGAAGCAGCAGCAACAAATCAAGCATGACTGCATAGTATCGGTTCACTCCATTAGACCAATAACTATAAACCATTTGCTCCCAAAAATATGATCGATGTTGATCAATGTGTAACCCACCAGACCAGTATGATCTGTATTTATGGGCAATCACACTTGCACACTAATTGTTCGATCAATTGCCTGTTCGACATTAAGTCATCCTGTAATGATGACAATTGCCCAATAGCAGCATATATGATCATCTGATTGCTGGTGATCGAGATTTGAATAAAATATGATGAAAGACTCCACCTCCAGTGCACTGAAAATTTCAGATCTTTGTATAATCTTCCTTCTCATATGCACCCTTAAGTAGACCAGTTCTATGTTTATTACGAAATAAAGAGATATAATAGTCAAATATTAAATGAGAATAAATGTTTAACATTCACTTTTAACCGGACATTAGATGATGTTCCCGTGTTGCAAGGTTATATGTGCTACCATATCGACACCTGCAAATGCAATGATAATACACATGTACATGTTCATACCTTTCTAACAGAAAACATGTTAGTAAGTATCATACATATGCTTTGAAAACAAAGAATGTCCACCACGCAAAGAGTGAGAATTGTGTTTAAATGGGCTTAATTCGAATTAAGCTTTTTGGATTGATGATGGCAGTTGCAAGAGAGATACAAACGAGGTTGAAAATAGGCAAAGAGGTGAAGAAATTAGTTCAATTGGTTCTGTATGTCTATTGCAATGGAGATGAGAGAGATTGACAGTGGTAGAAACTGAAGAAATGAAAAGAGAGATTGGTGATTGAGGAGGAAGAAAGAGAGAGGCAGTGGAAGAATTTTCACTTTCTATTTTGTTTTATATTTTCAATAATGTTTTAAATTTTAGATTTTGTTTTCATTTTATTTTCATAAAAATTAAATATTTTTTAATAACGCTATGAGGTACAATGTCAAATAAGCTTGATTTTCCCTCCAAAATTTGGGGATTTTTTCAATTTTGGTGCCAAATAAGCATTCTGGCGGCCGCGTCAACTTGGAAAAAATTTCTACGAAAATTGGATGTAAATTGGAAAAAAACGACAATTAAAAGATCAAAATTGAAAAAACGCATAATTACTACACAAAAATTGGACATGAACTAACTTATAGGACCAAAAATGATATTTTCCCTCATTAATTTAGATTTTAACTTTATTTTATATTTCTAGTATTAGTATAATGTCTTATTTGTATTAATGTTTTTGTTTATAAATTTGTATGAATAATATAATTTCATGATTTGTTTATTTAAGTCTTTAATTTTAATTTGTATTTACGATATCATTGTAAAATATTTTTTTTCTCTATATTCATATATGTATGTTTTTATTTATAAATTTTTACTGCCAAAATAACTCATTGTTTGTTAATTTAAGTTTCCAACTTAATATAATTTTTATTTTTAGTATCATTTTATAATGTCTTAGAGTCTGGATACTTGAAAATAAAAATAAAATCAAGGATAAAGAAATTAGTTCAAGTCAAATTGGGGTTGAAGTAACTATTTTTAAACACAAATGTTCTTGTGCATCAGGTGAACGGATGCTAATCGTGGAACACTCACGCCCACACGTGTCACGCCCCGTTTTCATACATTTAAAAATATCAGAGTTTGCCTTTGGGCGTGCAGGGAAAAGAAAGACAGAAACGTACTTTTGAATATAATATAAAGCGAGTAAACAAAAGATTTTCTTAAAGATCGTCAAACAAATCAAAACATCAAAGGCCGGACATACAAGTTTAGAAACAGTTAAGTTCACCAGAAGCATACTTTTAAAAACCTACGATTAAGATGAATAGGTAACGTTTTAAATTAAAAACCCCAAATGGAACAACGAGTGAAAATACGTTTAAAAGCGACAACAGGTTCAAACATCCAGACCTGTGTTAGAAAATTAGAGATAGCTAGAAGAAAACGTACAACTCCTTTACATTAATCTCTTTTAAAATAAAAAATATACGAGTAAGAAAAGAATCGTGTGTTTTAAAGCTTTCCATTGAAATAAATAAGAGAAGACGTAAAATGACATACAGATCAGGCACGAACGAAAACAATTAAACATGCGAACGAGTCAAGGTTTACAACGATATCTAAAAATGAGGACTTCGATAAATCAGTTTAGAAAGATGATCTTTTCACATTTTAAAAGCATCGACGACAAGCTGGAAGAAAGCATTTTAAACCAACAGCGGAAAATAAACAGGATCCATCATAGGAAACAAAATAGTTTTACAAACATGAAAAGTTATAAGGTATCGTTTTATATCGAACATAAACTAAAACAGAAGAGACACTGGATACGGCACCCCTCTCGCTGCATGTCTTATCTTTCAATATTTCCTATAGGGTGAGTACAGATAGGGGTGAGTGCGTTTGAATACACTCGTGGGAGTAATTTCTGTATTCAGGCTTAATTAACATACGAATTACATAAAACAGTTAAATAACACAGCAAGTAAACACAACACATAATAAATGCATTGCACATACTTTTCCTTAGGTGCGGGTATTACCCGTCTTACCCCGCAACCGGTTTTAAGACCGGGGGTGCCTTTTACGGATCACCAATCCCTTCGTAAAGTTTTTTACAGACCATGAGTCCCTCCGTGATGAATGTGGACTTATGTCCCTGTATAACATTTATCATTCTATGTGATATGGTCGAACTAAGTCGAACCGAGTCCTCTTAAAAACCGAACTTAGGCGAACCAAGTCGAACCGAGTCCTCTTAGAAACCGAACTGAGGCTAAAGTCGGCATTTGAAGTATGGGGAAACAGGCTGTTTGGCCATCTTTTGATCGAACTAAGGAAGTGCGAGCTAGTGCAATTGGGAAATATGATGACGAACTAAATTAGTTAAACGAACTATGAACAAACTGAGTTACAGCCCCATGATCGAACTAACGAAAAAGAAACTGATTTAGTTCGGAGTCATAACAGCGAACTGATTAACGTGGAATGTGATGAACAGACTTTAAGCCTAACTAACCGCTATTTCAGCGGAACTGTTAGTCCGTATCCCATGTTTTGTGGGATGAATCTTAACCAACGCATATTCCAGGGAGTCTATATATACTCTTGGTTTCATTCTTTATTTTTCCATTATGCACACTTAAATTCAAAGTACACACACGTACACTTACAAAGAAAAAATATCCTCTTCCTTTTTCTGACTTGAGCGTCGGAGTCCCATCGCCGGGAACCCCTCCCGGTGTTTATTTTTCAGGTCTTCGTATTCAAGATCATCAGTTTTTGGATCGGGAAGTTGGAAAAGTGAATCGGAGCAACATCAAGGTTCAAGGTTTCGAGTTTTGGGTTGAAGAACCGGAGTTTCGGATCGGAGCAACATCACTATGCATGAACATTTAATAGCACAACACATAATCCCAATGCACATAAGTTCAGACAATTCATAACATACGAACATGTATCGGCATTTATATGTTTATAATAACATTGTATTACAATTTAACATATCAAGGCATATGATAACAGAAACGTAAAAGTCGTTAAGTTCAGAAGTTACCCCCACCTTAAAAGGTGGTGCTTGACTTCGTGCGATGCACTTAAAACACGTATGATCCTAATCGTGATTGCCTACACATGCAAACGTATTCTATTAGTTTCGTTTATAATCATTACGTATATTAATTAAAGAAACTCTCTCGAAAGAAACGATGATGGAAAGAAAAGCAATTAGAAAGGCTTAGAACTTGATCTCATATCGAAGGAGATTCGATTACGGTTCTATAGGTGAAAGAATGAGCTTAATCAGACGAGAAACGAGTGAAAACGGTGCGTTTTAGGGTTCAGGGGTAGTTTCGTAATTTTTGCAGGAGGGTTTGTAACGCCCCGTTTCCCTTTATTGGAAATAGGTCGTCACCCTTTACATACTTAGGAAATAAAGAAATTATAATGATTTTATAACATACAGCGGAAGACTTAAAAGCGAAGACACGAGTTTTAAAATTTTTACTTTTTAAATATAACATATATATGTAATTATACATCGACTATTAAACAAGTCTAGTCGTGTCTTACCCACATTTCTAGGTGAAATGTTTGAACCATAGACCAACATGAATTTACACAACAAAACATATATAATATAAGATAAGTCTAGACCCATCGTTTCATATAATATACATGATTAAGACAACATACTGTTTTTAAAGAAAAAGAACTTAGTTCTAACATATTTATTTAATGCAACGGAGAGAGGTCAGTCCAGCCTCTACTCGTCCACGTCATCATCCAGTGAGCCTGAAAATATAAAACGGTAATATCATGAGACACCTCCAGAGAGGGATCCCAATGGGATAACTTTACTGTCTAATATAGTGAAGCAATTAAATCATTAAGCAGGTATTACATGTCATAATCGTAAAGGAATGTGGGAATCGCTCGCCCACTAAACCTCGCATAAACCAGACAGTTACGCCTTTAAGGTCAACATAAAGGAATGTGGGAGTCGCTCGCCCAATAAACCTTGCATACACAGGCAATTAAGCCCTTATGGTCGCTTTCATAGACCAGACAGTTACGCCCTTAAGGTCGTCGCCCAATATGGAAGTTACATACTGGTTATAGCTACGGACTTCAGTCGTAGATTTTCATACATATCTTATCAATTCAATTAACAACACATAGTAGAGAGTAGAAGTTACCCACTTGTACGTAAAAGGTTCTAGGGTTGCCTCAGGTTCCACCGATTGTCTCGACTGCGCTCGACACACTTAACTGATTAGCTTCCTTATATCGTATAACACATACTTTTACATTTATATATTAGATCACATCAATCTTAAACATATTCATACCTTTCACTTAATTATAAAACATATAAAAATGTCAACTACAAATAAGATTCACCTAATTAGTCATGGATATTCCTAAGTTTTCCGAAAACCGAACATAACATATCCCGAAAACAGGCTTTCTCGTAAAAATCCCCATAATTCGTACAAGGCTCCACAAATGACACAGCAAAATTCTACATACTCATAAGAACACATACTACAACATAGTAAAACATGGCTTATAAATTCGATCCCAATAATTAGTTATGAATTTTAGAACGAAGATGAAAACAGAACATTGTCTACGTGAAAAACAGGTTTTATTGTAAAAATCGGCATAAATCGTACAAGACTCGAAAAAATTCATACTAAAATCATACACGTACCTAAGAACAGGTTCTTGAACATAGTAAAAGATTATGCACAAATTCGAAGTATATTATTCCAGAAAATTATACGAACCAGACCCAAAAACAGGGTGAAAACTGTCTCCGAACAGTTTATCTTAGAAAAATCATATAAAATTGAATTTAACTCCAAACCTCATGAAATTTTACAGGAATATTTTTGACTTCATATATTTCAATATAGAAAAAGGATTAATCTTAATTCAATTTGTAAAATTTTCGAACACAACTAAAACAATAACAAAACAAAGCATATCCTTAAGCCTATTCTAGAATCAACTTATTCCTCCATGCAAACAACATATAATCCCAACAAATATGCCAAAGAACATCTTTGGACTTCTTATCCTAAAGTATTAAGCATAAATTATTAGTTTTAATGAAGGATTCATAAGGGTTTAGCCAAAAATACCTTTAGCTTTGAGAAGAAGAACTTGAAGGATATATGATCTTTGCTTTCCTTTATCTCTTGTATTAACTTATCTTTGAATTTGGCTCTATTATATGAAGTGATCAAGAGAGGGAGAGAGAGAGAGAGAGTGATCGAGAGAGAGGGAGAGAGAAGAAATATCCTCAAGCTAAGATGTATTGCATGTTGCAAGTTGATGGTTATTTGCATGATGCTATTAGATTAGTGAGGTGGCTAGGCTAGGTTACTTAGTCATAGGTTAGCAAACTTATCTTGGAAGATTTGGATTAAAAATAAAGGTTAATCTAATTATTTATCTTGATATTTCATGTTTCATATTACACATATATATACAAGTATATGTATACCTTATTAAATGGACTAGTAATCATAATGTGATGTATATTTCACATAAGTGTGGAATTTGCTTAGCATTAAATTAAGTATTAATTAAATTAATAATAAATATAATAATAAGCATTTTGGTTATTTCAATAATTACCTATAATGCATGCTCGTTCAAGTAAGACGTCTTATTTCATAAATATACATGTAAGATCATAAGTAAAACTTCCTAAAAAGAAAGAATATAAACCTAAATCATTTTATTCAATTAATTTAATTACCATCTTATCTTTTACTTCCGTTCATGTGTGTCAAGTGAGTGGAGATCGAGCTCGATTTCGTCCGTGAGCAATCCTGCAAAACCCTTAACATCTCGAAAGAAAATCATATCATAAAATCTTTAAAATAATTAAACATAACGTATAATCATAAATCATAACTTTGCATCATATAAGTTCTCTCACTTAACTCATTCTTAAATAAACATTAAAAGTATTTTTTTTAAATATGCAATGCAAGTTTTCTTGAAAACGGGGTGTTACAGGGTTGACTTTGACCAGGGGTAAAACTGTAATTACAGAGAAGTTCTGGGTCAAAGTGGGATTTCTGGAAATCCGGGGGTCAAAACGCAATATACAGAAGTCTTGGGGGTGAAAAACAAAGGTTTGGAAAGCTTTGGGGGTGAAAGTCAAAGGCTTGAAAACTCTTGGGGATAGAAATCTAATTTTCCAAAAGTTTCAGGACTAAACTGCACAGATCAAAACTTGGGGGACTGAATTAAAAGAACCCTAAACTTTCTAGGGTTTGCAAAAAGGTCCCTGGAAGTTTGGATTTTGCAAGGAGGCCCCTGCCTCCTCACACCCACCCCCGCTGCCCCCCTTCCCCGCCACTGGCGACACCACCGCGCCACCACCACTCGCCGGCGCTCCTCGCGCAGGCCACCACAGCACATGACGGCGCTGGATGCGCCGCCCACCACTCACACACTCAACGCACACACAACACACACACCCCAACACACTCACGCACACTGCCGCGGCGGCGCACCAGGTGTCGCCCCCAACCCACGCACGACAACAACCAACAGCGGCAGCTCAGGCAACGGCGAGAGAGAACGAGAGAGAGAGAGCGTGACAGAGAGAGAGAGAGAGAGATCGCGAGAGGAGGAAAGAGAGAGAGGAAAAAGCAGAAACTTCGAACGGCGATTGCCGGAATCGTGACGAGCTCGGCGGGGGCTGAAAATTCATGTATAACTTGGCTTGATTGGAGAAGAAACAGAGGAGATCGAAGAGAGAGAAAGAGGGGTGGAGAGAGAGAGTTTTCACCGGCTGTCTTTGGCTGATTCACGGCGGCTCCGGCAGCGGAGTGGAAATCCGAGTCCGGAAACGGAACGGGCTCGGTGAGAGCTTCGATTCGATGTAAGGTTTGAATGAAACGGGGAGGAGACGCGGCGGCACCGGTGGTGGTGCCGCCTCCGGCACGGCGGCGACGCGGCGGCGCTCCGGCCGCCGGCCGCCGGAAAAACAGGGAGAGGGAGAGAGAGTGAAAAGCATTTTTACCTTGTGTAATATTTTCCAAAGTGTAATATTTTTACCTTGTGTAATATTTTCAACATAGGTGTATTATATCCATCCTTATTCATTTTTTTCAATTGGGCCTATCTTGGGCCTCGGGCCTTCGATTGGGCCGTTTCTCGTTTTATTCTCTCCGTCTTTCGATTACGATCGTTTTTATATCATGCATACTTCGTTTCTCAAATCAATTATGCCTTCGATAACTATAACATATGCTTTCCAAATAAATGATGATTTTCGGTAAAATTAATCGCACATCCGATAAATTAAATCATGCATCTTTTGTTAAATTAAATCGCATAATTAAGGTTGAATTATTTAATCGTCAAATTATGCGTCATTTTTCCTGGGCGCTACAACACGCGCCCAAACCCTAGTTCAAACCCTAGTTTCGCAGTTATTTCACTACAAGAAAATTCACCGACTGTGACGGATTTTACTGACGGAAATTTTCCGTCACAAATTTGTTACTGAATAGTGACATAAAAGATTTTGTGACGGAAAAATCCGTCACTACATGAATTATGTCAAAACAACGTTTAGTGATGGATTTTTCCGTCACAAAATTGTGACGGATTGAAATCCGTCACAAAATTCAAAATTAAAATAAAAGAAATGTCAAAAATACATGTTAGTGACGGATTTTTCCGTCACAAAATTGTGACGGATTTCAATCCGTCACAAAATTCAAAAGTAAAATAAAAGAAATGTCAAAAATACATGTTAGTGACGGATTTTTCCATCACAAAATTGTTAAATCCGTCACAAAATTCAAAATTAAAAAAAAAAATCAAAAATACATGTTAGTGATGGATTTCAATCCGTCACTGTTTTGTACATGAATTCAAAATTGAAATAAAAGAAAAGAATGCAATATATTATTACATAAGCACCATTGGCCTAGTGGTTAGAGTACCACATCAGAACCTGAGTTCGATTCCCATACAACACACTCTATTTGCATTGCGGAAGTGGCGGTGATGTGGCGATGACGTGGCGGTGACATGGCAACGTGGCGATGACGTGTGCTAATGTGGCGTCATAGTGATGACGTGACGATATGGCGATTGGCGGTGACCTGGCAATGCAGGTGGCATGGCGACACGTCGATGACTTGTGCTGACGTGGCGATGATGACTCACTTCCATGAACCATATTTGCACTACTGACGTGGCGGTGACGTGTCATGATGACGTGTCACCTCCATGATGATGTCAAAATAATGACTAAATGTTAGTGATGAAATTTTTCATCTAGTGACAGAAAATTCTGTCAGAAATGTAGTGACGGATTAGTGACAAAGCTCCTTTTGACATAATTTTTCCGTCACAAATCCGTCACTAATACAAGTTAGTGATAGAATTTTTTATTTTAGTGACGGATTTTTCCGTCACAGTCAGTGAATTTTCTTGTAGTGTTTGGCCTAACCTTTTAGTTTGATGAACCTAACCTTTTAGTTATGTTCACATAACCTTTTGCACTGTATAACAGACTTAATTATAATATCTTTCAAAACCTTGATGTTGTAATAATATAACCTTTATACATAATAATTTAACTTTTTCGTTATAATAATATAACCTTATGTTACTCTTTAAGTACATAAAGTTATGATATTTTTACATAAATGTTAAATTATTATAACATAAAGGTTAAGCTATACTATATGATTTTTTATAGCCAAAAAAATTAGTCTAAGTAATATAACTTAAAGGTTATAATATATGTACGTAAATGTTATACTAATATAACATAAAGGTCATACTCGGTTAACATAAAGATTATATAACTTATAATTATGTTTTTTATACTGAAAAAAGTTTAAGTAATTTTACTAAAAGGTTAGGATATTTGTACATAAAGGTTATACTTGCTAAACATAAAGGTTATATTCGGTAAACATAAAGGTTATGTCATAAATTAAAACTTATGACATATTGGTGATTCGATCCAACCCGCATGCCCAGTTGCATGAATCACAATCCATGCACTTGGTGCACACACACTACTCATTTTTAAAACTTAATTTCTTCTTTTATTTTAACAAAAATATTAATATCTTTAATATTATAACGACCTCAATTTTTTTCTTTTTTTTTTTACATTGAGTTTGTACAATTTGAAGAAGACGATTTTATAAATTCGACTAAGGCCACAATATTTATAGGTTCGGTCCTAGTCTAAATTTATATTGTGAGAAAATAAAAATATTGAATTATATACTTCATTTTGATATCATGGGCCATCAAGGCTCTGTTCGAAACCTATTTTCTAGTTCTTATACCGCAGGTGCACAGTGTCAACTATAGATATGATGAGTAAGGTCGAACTTACAGAGACTAGTCAATTAGAACAATGTTAATTATCCAATTAATTTACCTAATTTTATCCAAGTGACCGAGTTGAGAGAATTTATTTTAACTAACCTAAATCTAAAACAATGAAAACAAAGATCAAATAAAGAAGTATTAAGAAAAATCAAGATTCAAACTAGGATCCTAAGACTACGATTTCATTCTACTTCAATCAAGTTAACTAATCTAGCAAAATCAAACTCAAATCCAAATTATCTTATGTGAGCAATAACAATTATAAATTAACCTCTCTCTCGAGCAACTTAACCCGTAGATTGATTATTAATGTATGTATCTCCACCTCGCAATTAATAACCAACTCCAAAAAACTCCAAAGATCACTCCAACTATTACCAGTCTCTCGATCTAGCAATTAATTGAGTCATGCATTCTCAAATCTATAATTAGGCATCATCTCTCGATCTCAATCCAATAAATTAAAGCATGCATAAGTTTGATCAGGATTCATACATGGAATAAGCACGAAGAAGCGTGAATAAGATATTATGGATTTAGAGGAAAGATTAAAACTAGAAATTTAACAAAATGTCCATAGAACTACTCTTGTCCTAGCCAATAATCATGTTCGTAAAGCAAAATACATTATAATACAACATGATAAAAACTAAAAATAAAATCATAGAAAACTTAGTAAATTCGTGTTTGATTGCTTCTTTGATCTTGAATCTTCAATTTCTTAATCTTTTGTTTATTATCAAGATGTATTTCGTGTATATGGATGTTCTTGTATGGATATGGATGTTCAAAAGTATAACACCCCAAATTAATTTTGACTATGTAATATATGTTAAGAATTTTCAATAATTGAAAATTAGATTTAAGTAATAATAATAGTAAAATATATAAGTCAAAACCATTAAAGAAAAATAAAAAAATTCATTATATACAAGTATGTAACACACGCACACATCCCATATATGTAACATATTCAATAAACAGGCTATATATATTAAGTATGTTAATTAACTAAGACTAAGTACAAATTAATTAATTAAGAAAATGAAAAGCATGACATGGCAATTCATTTCCTTTTCTCGCCACCACGTGCTTCTGTTTTCTTTACTGCATGACACCAAGCACACCAAACTAGTTAGTGTGTGAAAGGGGAGGGGAGGGTAATAAATAAAAAGAAAAGCAGGACAACCCTCACCCTCTTCGTCTCTGTTTCTCGCTCTCTCAATCTCTTTCTTTTCCTCCCCTTTCTCCTGATCACCGCCGACCATCACTCTCATCGCCGGAGTTCGCTTTCGTTTTGACAGGTACCTCGGTTCTCCCAATCGCCATCGCTAGCGGTACGGCGACTATATATTTCTCTCTTTTTCTCTCTCCCCCTCTCTCTCTGTTTTCCTTCTCTCTCGCTCTTTGTTTCTCTTGCCTCTATCTTCGCTGCCGTCTGGGAGAAGCCAGCACGAAGGTCGCGCTGGTGAGTGCGTATATAATCGCTGCCGAGAGCGGCGGTTTCCGCCGGCAGTGGGAGTGTGGGATTTTATGTGTGAATGAGTGTGTATCTTACAGTGGGTGTGTGTATGTGTTGGATTATGTTGAGATGGGTTGGTGTTGTTGGGTGTAGGTGGGTTGGTGAGGATAAGGGAATCGCCGGCGGTG
Organism: Scutellaria galericulata; assembly: GCA_946896805.1. Classification (NCBI taxonomy): domain Eukaryota; kingdom Viridiplantae; phylum Streptophyta; class Magnoliopsida; order Lamiales; family Lamiaceae; genus Scutellaria; species Scutellaria galericulata. Next base: position 6,928,306 of record OX335798.1, on the reverse strand, counting down.
ACAGAGGAACAGAAGAGTGGCGGCAGTAGGCGACGGGAGCACGGCTGGGCAGCGACGGGAGTGTGCGCGGGCTGGCGCCGGGTCTGTTCTGGGGCTGGTCAGCAGCTGCCTTTCATGCTGTGTTTACATGAGTTGTAGAGTTGTTGTAGGTGTTTGGGTGGGTTGTCTTGATAGGTGGTAGTATGGTGGTCAGTCGAGTGCGGGTCGCCGGCAACACGGGTCGCCAGAATTGGTGGTAGCAGCGACGGAAAGGAGCTAGTTGCAACAGATTTTGGATGACGGGCCTGCGCCGAAGACTGCGCGCAGGCAGCGTTCGACACGCTCTTTCAGGCACTTTCGGGGATGGAATCGGGAAACTGTTTTTATGGCATATACCAGGGTGTATGGGGAAGGTCTCCACCAAGTTTGGTGGCCATCCGAGGTTGGATGACCGAGGAATAATTTTACGAAGTTGGGGCTGCGTTTATGCACTCGAATCGGAAATAGTCGCGGAGCAGAAGGTCTTAATAAAGGAGTTTTCTAAAAACTATTTTTATGGAGTGTTCTTTAGTGTGTTGGGAGCATTCCTACCAAGTTTCACCTTAAGGCGAGTCCGTTTGAGGGGCCTAAGATGCATCGGGGCACAAGGTGGCAGTGCAGTTTGCAATGGTGAATTTCAGACTATTATTGCAAGGGCAATTTCTAGACGAACGAATATCGGATGGGCTTGAGATTTTACGGAGTTAATATTCACACCAAGAGCTTCGTTACAGGATTTCTGGATCATAAATCGGAGTTCAGACGAGGAAGATAAGCAACGACGATTTTCTTCCAGTTGGCAAGAGATTTTACATTTGCAATTTACTTTGCAAGATAGTTTAATTTGCAAGATTAGTTTGCCTTGCAAGTTTGATTCTTTCCTTGTAGGAAACGTAGACGAAGGACCACACTCGTTCCCTGAAACGTAGTAGTTTTTCCAAGAGACCACTTGATTAAGATGAACGAACAAATTAAGAATTTAAAGAGTCGAGCTTCACGAGGTTACCACCGAACGAGGTGGGGGTAATTTCTATACTTCCATATTTAAGATTCTAAGTGAGTTTGAAGTGAAGTTATGTGTCTACGTGAAACGTATGTGGTTATTAAAGTATAGATATATGCCTACGTGAAACGTATATGATTTTTATTGAAGATTGCATTTTATGTTTTACTACGAGGTGCAACGACAGTGTGCTATTTGCAAAGTGAATGAATGGAATTATGATGGAATGTGGTGAAGGTTATGGGGAAAATTCTTGCTTTCCCATTTATGTGACCAAGTGCTATAACATGAAGATGTTGGTTGATATGAGTTGGGTATGATTAAATTGTAAAAGTGGCATTATGTGCCTGATATGTGACAAAAGTGACAATGAAATGGTTGCAAGATGGGTGAAATTATGATGTGTTTGCAAGGTGGCTCAGTTCCACACTAACTCTACGGTGGCTAAGAACCACACTAACTCCACGGTGGCTAAGAACCACATTAACTCTACGGTGGCTAAGAACCACAAAATATTTTCCACGGCGGCTAAGAACCGTATTTTCAAAGGGTGGCTAAGAACCACATTAACTCCACGGTGGCTAAGAACCACATTAACTCTACGGTGGCTAAGAACCACAAAATGTCTTCCACGGCGGCTAAGAACCGTATTTTCAAAAAGGCGGCTTCAAACCCGCATTTATGTGCTATTGAGTGATGTGTTTATGTTTGTTAAATATGTAAAAATGGTGGCTAAGTTCCGCAAGACGTATTTGGCGGCAAGTTCCACAAGACGTAAAATGTTTTCATGGCGGCTCAGAACCGTAAAGTTTTCCAAGACGGCTCAGACCCGCAACTATGTGCTTGATGAATTATATGTCTATATTACCTGTTATGTTTTAAATGCTCACAAGTCCCACCCCACTGAGTGTCTTCATACACTCACCCCTTTTTATGTTAAAACGTTTTCAGCCTAAGGAATCATTGAGCGTGGTGTGCAAGTGGTGGATGTTGGTAGCCGATGTTCTAAAGATTACGAAAGAGTTTTACTTGATTTGTAAGAGGTGTATATTATTTAATTGTATAGAAAGTGCTCTTGAAACCTTTTTGGGAAAAACTTAGTTTGCAAAGCTGTATAGTTTTAGCTGTATGGATATAGAAAAAAAAATGTATTGTTCTTCCGCTGTATATGATTCACGTTTTATAAAACAGGGAGGCTCAAATTGACTTATCCTTATTTGCAAGTTTTAAATTACCTTGGAAATGCATGTTTTATCGAGTATCTGGACGCCCAAACGAAAAATTTATTAAACTCTGATATTTTACAATAATTTACAAGAATGGGGGGTTACAAAAAGTGTTTATTTTAAGTCTCAAAGTCTCAATTTATACCTAAGAGGGTTAAAATTGGATTTGGAGAAAAGTTCTAGTTGAAAAAGAATCTAGAACTGGCAACAACATGTGACCCGGATCGGGTTACGGGCCACCCGGATTGTGTCAGAAAGCTGGACGTAAATTTGGGCAGAAAAACACAAGATCTGGCCAGATCATGGGTGACCCAGACTGTCACGCCCAGAAAATCTTTCATTAAAAAAATATCAGAGTTTTACCCGGGCGTGAAGATAGAAAAGCAAGGGACGCATAACACATACAGAAAGAATTAAGCAAGGGACAACAGAAGAAAGAGATAAGGGACGACAAGAAACCATCTCATAACAACCTTCGGCCTCGGCCGATAACATTCGGTCTCACACCGATAATATACATCATATACAGCGGAAGCTAAACATTAGGATCTCCCATCCTCACAAGTACCCAAAAATATATACAGATCATTAACTGTTTGTAAACGTGTTTGGAAATGTTTAAACTAAGACATTTTAACAGAAAAACCAACAGCTAGCACTATCTCCCTCCGCCTAGGGTTCACCAGCTTCCTCATCTCCTGTAGTGTGAGTACAGATTAAGGGGTGAGTGCGTTGAATACACTCAGTGGGGATAACATCCACCTCATAAGACTCCAGACAGAAATTAAATACCGAAAAGCTAACTTACAGTCACGTTGTCACAGCACAGATATATGCAAAACAGATATTAGAAATGGCAAGGGACGAATAGGTGCGGGATTCCCCCGTTTTACCCTATATAACGGTATCTCACCGTTAGTGCATTTCAAGAGGCTCACGACACCTCCACAGAGTAGTAGAAAATAGCAGGGGACGAACAGAATGCATGATCGGAGGACCTCGGTCCTTTCACAGATATAATATGGCACAGCAAGTATAAACACAGCACTCAGTAATTCTCAATCATATTTCATAAGTAGAGAAAACTGTAAACAGTTTAAGAGTTAGAAAGTACCCCCACCTCGTATAGTGGTTACCGCGTGAGTAGATAGAACAGTACGTCCAACAACCCAACACTTCCAAGATTAGTCCAACAAGTAAGTAGCCTACACGTTTACGATGTTTCTTAGATTTTAAATACAGTATAATTAAAACTGTAAAGGGTCCCGGTGGAAAAACGTTTGTTAATGATACAACGGATTGAAAATACGGCATCACGTGTGCCGGGGCACGCGAGCACCCGACGTCGGGCGAAAAAGAATCCCGACGGCTCGCGCATCACCCGGCAGCTGTCGAGTTTCCTCAGCCACCCGGTCCCCGTCGCCGTGCGCGCTAGACCCCCGGCGCGCGCGCCCGCGTGCGTGCCCGTCTCCCGGCGCCCGCACAGCGTGCGCACCCGGCTCCCGACCCAACGCGCACACCCGGCATCCGACCCGACGCACACCCCGGTGCGCACCCCGGCATCCGACCCGACGCACAACCCGACGCGCACCCCGACACCCGACCCGACACACAACCCGACGCACACCCCGACACCCAACCCGAGGCACACCACCACCAGTTCCACTGCTGACAACGGCGGCGGCGGCAGCGCTCCGGCGGCGGCGGAAAATAAAAACGTTAAGTAAAAGAAAAGAAAGAGAACTTACGTGTTCGCGTCGCGAGCGTCGCTCGGGTCATTGACTTTGAAAACGTATAAGTTTTGAAAATTATGAGCCCCTATTTATAGATTTTGGAAATTACCTTTTTACCATTGAAAAGTTACCATTTACCAAAAATATCTTAATTTACCTTTCATTAAAATATTATTTTTATTTTTACCTTTTATCAAAATTTTACCCTTTCCTTCGTCAGTTGAACTACAGGTCTCCGATTGACCTCTAGTTTGTTTCTATTTTCTCGTATTTCCGATATGAATCTCTTGGTAAAATCGTATTCTAGGTTCCATGTCACGAGAAATATACCCATCTAAAACTAAAACCGGCGTTAACCAAGTATCTGAAACACACGTACTAAATTAAACAGTCAAAACATACGCACATAATTATTAAGTCGGGGTTCAAATATTTAATTATTCAATTATGCTCATTTTGATCCGGGTTGCTACATCCCTTACCCCTTAAAATAATTTCGTCCTCGAAATTGAGCACATACTTAGAAAAATAAACAAACGTATACCTAGGATCGGTATGTTGGGGTACTTTCTCAAAATCTCGTCCTCCAACTCCCAGGTTGCCTTTTCCCTTCCGTGACGGCTCCACTGGACCTTCACTATAGCCATCTCTCGGTTCCTAAGTTGTCGTTTCTTTTTTGTCCAAGATGGCTATCGGGACTTCCTCATATGTCAAATCCTTCTCCAGTGCGATGCCTTCTCGATCGATTATATGATTTGGATCAAAAATATATTTCCGTAGCATAGACACATGGAAGACATTGTGCACCCCAGCAAAGTCCGGTGGTAGAGCTAGTCGGTACGCGACCTCCCCAACTTGATCCAAGATTTCAAACGGTCCCATGTACCTTGGTTTCAGTTTTCCCTTCTTTCCAAAACGGTGAACTCCTTTAGTGGGAGACACTTTGAGGAAAAATTTGTCCCCAACTTCAAACCTCAGCTCTCTTCGTCTCTTATCTGCATACGATTTCTGTCGATCTTGGGCCACTCGTATCCGGTCCCGAATCTTCTTTATTACTTCTACTGTTTGCTCCACTAATTCGGGTCCTAGAATTTTCTTTTCACCAACTTCGTCCCAGCATATTGGTGATCGGCATTTCCTTCCGTAGAGGGCCTCATAAGGTGCCATACCAATGGTTGATTGATAGCTATTGTTGTAGGCGAATTCTACTAAGCATAGATGATCTTCCCAGTTTCCGGGAAAATCTAGAACACAAGCCCGCAACATATCCTCTAAGATCTGTATGGTCCTTTCTGATTGTCCGTCGGTTTGTGGGTGAAAAGTTGTACTGAAAGACAGCTTGGTCCCTAACTCCTTCTATAGACTCTGCCAGAATCGGGAAGTGAACCGTGGATCCTTATCAAATGTGATAGAAACTGGTACACCGTGTAGTCGGACTATCTCTTCCAGGTATATCTGTGCCAATCTGTCAGTCCAAAAGTCATCTTGATCTGCAAGAAATGGGTGGATTTCGTTAACCTGTCCACGATCACCCACACGGCGTGGTTTCCCCGTCGGGTTGTCGGCAAACCAACCACAAAGTCCATGGTTATATGTTCTCATTTCCATTCTGGTATCTCTAATGGAGTTAGCATCCCAGCCGGTCGTTGATGTTCTGCTTTCACTTGTTGGCAGATGAGACACTTCTTGACGAACTATCCTATGCCTCGCTTCATGTTCCTCCACCAGAAATTCACCCTCAAGTCTCGGTACATCTTTGTACCTCCTGGGTGTGCAGCCATAGGTGTGCAATGCGCCTCTTTGAAAATCTCCTCTTTTAATTCCTCGTTCTTAGGCACGCACAACATTCCTCTGAAGATTAGAGCTCCATCCGTAGCCAAAGAAAAGTCTTCAGCTCTTCCATTATCCATCAGAGCTTTCATCTTCTTTAGAAACTTATCCTTCTTCTGAGCCTCCACAATTCGGTCCCGCAGCGTGGGTGTTACTAATAATGCTGCCATTCTGGATTCAATACTGATCGGAGGCGAGAGTATTTCCAAGTTAAGTTTTGATATCTCCTCGACTAGTTGGTGTTGATTGGTGATCATCGATGTTACCACTCATTTCCCTTTTCTACTAAGGGCGTCAGCCACCACATTCGCCTTTCCGGGATGATAGTGGATTGTGATATCGTAATCCTTCACCAACTCTAGCCATCTTCTTTGTCTCATGTTGAGCTCCTTCTGTTCAAAGAAGTACTTCAGGCTTTTGTGGTCGGTGTAGATTCCACATTTTACGCCGTAAAGATAATGTCTCCAAATCTTTAGGGCGTGTACCACTGCTGCCAGTTCCAGATCATGAGTCGGATAATTCTGTTCATGGACCTTCAGCTGGCGTGATGCATATGCCACCACTTTTCCTTCCTGCATCAGTACACACCCCAAACCTTCTTTGGATGCGTCGCTGTAGATTACGAACTCCTTGGACATATCTGGAACTACTAAGACTGGTGCTTCTGTCAGCCTTTTCTTTAGTTCCTGGAAACTACGCTCGCATCGCTCATTCCATTGAAACTTCACATCTTTTCTCGTCAAGCGTGTCAACGGAGTGGCGATTCTCGAGAACCCTTCTATGAATCTTCGGTAGTATCCAGCTAAGCCGATGAAACTCCGAACTTCCTTCACATTCGTTGGAGTTTCCCAATTGCTGACAGTTGCCACTTTTTCAGGATCTACCTCGACCCCTTGCGCAGAAACGATGTGGCCCAGAAAACCAACTTTGTCCATCCAGAATTCGCACTTCTTAAATTTGGCATAAAGCCTTTCCTTCCTCGGTACTTCTAGTGCGATTCTGAGATGTTGTTCATGGTGCACTCTGTCGCACGAATAGATGAGAATATCATCAATGAACACTATAAAAAAAAGGTCAAGATAAGGATGGAAGATGCGATTCATTAGATCCATGAAGACAGCCGGAGCATTACTCAACCCGAATGACATTACTACAAACTCGTAGTGACCATATCTCGTTCAGAATGCTGTCTTGGATATATCAGCGTCTTTGACTTTCATCTGGTGATATCCCGATCATAAGTCAATCTTCGAGAACACACTAGCACCTCTGAATTGATCGAAGAGATCTTCAATCCGAGGCAGTAGATACTTGTTCTTTATTGTTTTCTTGTTCAGCTCTCGGTAGTCAATACACATCCGGAAGCTGCCATCCTTCTTCTTCACGAACAGTACCGGTGCTCCCCAGGATGACACACTCGGTCTGATGAAGACCTTTTCCAACAGTTCCTGAAGCTGAACATTCAATTCCTACAATTCTTTCGGCGCCATCCGATAAGGAGCCTTTGACACTGGCGCTGATCCGGGGATGAGATCTATCTCAAAGGTTACTTGTCGATCCGGTGGAGGACCTGGTAAGTCCTCTGGAAATACATCTGTGAATTCTTTTATCACCGGTACATCCTCGATAGTAATTGGTTTCTTCTCGGGGTTTACCATATTAACCAGTCATGCTTCGCATTCTCCTTTGCACTACACTTGCTTACCGCGGGGTTGAGCTCCAGCCGGTCTATCCCCAAGATATGTCAAAACCCTTCATCTCCAAAGCATGGAGATCAGCTAGAAGAATCTTGTCCTTAAGAGCAATCCTAAGGTGACGGTATAGGTGTTTTGTTTTCACCGTCTTCCCTAATGGGATGCTAACCTCTAGGGTTTTAGTGACTATCTTACCGTCTTCATACTTCAACAGATCCATCGTCATATCAACACTATATGTAAAGAAATTAAACATGAAATGCGAGGAGAGAAGATAACGTAGATTCCATCGATTAGCAAAAGTCGAACTGGTATCTTGTACGCATGAGCAAAAGATGGGTCGCTCGTACATTATACAAAAGGATTACAGGCACTACTTCAAGGTACGAGCTACTACCTAACTATTACATATATAAAACTAAGAGTTCATCATCCTTAGTCTATCTCTTGGTAGTCTCTGAGCTGGGGAGGGCGGGCGAATGTTCGTGTCTGGCCTGCTTCTGACCTTGGCCTTTATGTTGCAGCTGTTGAGCTTCTGATCCTCTGACAATTAGCCGTAATATGTCCCGGTTCTCCACACCGGTAGTAACTTCATGTATCTAGCGGTGAGTTTCGAGACCTCGGAAAGTTAGTTGAGATATGTCCTGGCTCTCTGCATCTGTAGCATCTCCGAATTCCCCCTGACCTTGGTCTCAATGTCGAAGCTGATGGATTTCTAAACTTCAGACAGTCTCTCACAACATGTCCAGGTTTTCCGCACCTGAAACATGAGTTCCCTGACTTGGGTGTAGAAAGAAGCGGAGCATTATTAGCCCGTGGGACCTTGTGCTGATCGAAGTCTTGACTTAGACCGGTCAATTTCCTCTTTCCTGTCACTATTTCCGCTCTCTTGGGTGGAGCCATGTCTAAGTGGTGACGAGAAGCAATCTCTTTAGCTCTCTCAACCACTGCGGCATAAGGCATGTCACCCTGGCTAGCCAGGACAGAGCTGATCTCCAAACGAAGACCCTTCTCAAAGCATCTGACCTTTTTGGCATTCGTGTCTACCAGATGGGGCGCATACGTACTCAGTTGGTTAAATCTTTTCTCGTACTCTTCCACGGAAGCATTTCCCTGATGAATCTGTATAAACTCTGCTTCCTTTTGGTCACGGTATGACTGGGGCAGAAAATCCTGTCTAATCACCTCTTTAAAGACTCCCCAAGACATTGCACTCCTATGTTCTGGTGCCATAGTCCTTTCGTATAACTTCCACCAGTGGCTGGCTTCTCCAATGAGTTGTAACACAGCACAGGAGATCTTCTGCTCTTCGGTGAATGCCAAAAGTCCAAAGAGTCGATCCAACGACTTTAGCCACTCGTCCGCTTTGATTGGTTCCCCTGTTCCATCGAAGGTCGGTGGATCGAAACGTCGGAACTGTACAAGGATTGGGCTCGCATTGTTTCCTAACAACGGTGGAGGTGCAGCTTGTGTGGTTTCGAAATATCGGGTCAAGCTTCTTAGTGCGGTCACCAAGTCTCCTCTCACGGCATCCATATCGTTCTAAAGACGTCATACGAAAATTAACTCTTATAATCTACCCCTCGCAACTCAACAATATATATAGCCATAGATGAATAAATAATAGGTAGCAGGGCACAATTAACTTTACTCCATAAATCATTTATAATCTCAATAAATTCTCTGTCATGTAGGATAGCGTATATCCAGCCTGTATACACTATCCCCAAGAATACATCACGGAACATGTCATCAACTTCCCACATGGTCTTCATAGACCTCTAGTATCCAAACCAACTGTATGCATCACGACTACGAGCGAGGAAAAACCCACCAACTGGCTCGTCTTGTTGTAAACAAGGGCCAATGGTAGATTCAACTATCTGTCACACGACATCAACTCCTACAAACGGTCATACTCGCACACTAGCTCACGCTGCTGCAGTCAGCGGCTTTGTGGCGGTGACTCAGTGCAGTGTGTCGAGTGTAGTGACATCAAGATGTTTTCAAAAGATCTTTTTTGTCGTGATACATAGTCCTTGGTACTCCGCCAAACCCCAAACAGTTTATGTCAGATAAATAAGAAACACCAAGTAGATAAATAATCATCCAAACCCAATGGTTTATATCTTGCAAACCAGATAACACACAACAAGTAGACACTCTTATTCCGCAAGTCTCATGTCCAGGGAGAGTCACTTATGGAGAGAGAATGGTGTCTATCTGTGTATCTTCAAAAACCTTTTCACATTTTCAAATCACATTTTGCCAAATAAATAAAACAATATTTTGCCACGTAAGCTTGCCACATCATCACACACGTCATGCCACATCATGCCACATCATCATCAAAAGGATGACATCATCACTGATATCATCATAATTAATATTATGTGTTGCGTGAGATTCAAAGCTGGGAGGCCCGGTGGTACTCTAACCACTAGACCATTGATGCCTCATGTGATTATGTCTTGCATATATTTCTTTTATAATATATTTTTGATATTTTTCAATTTTCTATTATTACATATTTTTTGTTAACTTTTATAAAGTACCATTACTTATTTTAATATAAGTAATTGATTTCCAATTTTGATATATTAATATATATATATATATATATATATAATTGAATGATTAATGACTATATTAATAATAATTAATATAATTTTCAAATTATATATATAATGAATATATTTATAAAATTAATATATATTTCAAATTATATGTATAATTAAAATATTTATAACATTAATGTATAATTCAAATTAATATATTTATAAAATTAATAATCTATTGTACATATTTTCTAAAATTTCTTTATAATGAAATAAAATTTAATTCTCAAAATTAGTTTATTTCATCAATTTAATTCAACAATATATAGCATTTCTTCTTTCAATATTTAAAAAAAATATTGTAATATTTGACTTTTTTTCTAAATATTAGTCTACGACAACGCTTCTACGAGGCTACGACAACGTTAGAAAATAACTCATGTGACAATGTCTTACATATATTTCTTTTATAATATATTTTTGATATTTTTCAATTTAATTTTTATTTTTACATTTTTTTTGTTAACTTTTATAAAGTACCATTACTTATTAATATAAGTAATTGATTTCCAATTTTAATATATTAATATATATATATATATATATATAAATAATTGAATGATTAATGATTATATTAATAATAATTAATATAATTTTCAAATTATATATATAATGAATATATTTATAAAATTAATATATTTTTCAAATTATATATATAATGAATATATTTATAAAATTAATAATCTACTGTACATATTTTCTAAAATTTCTTTATAATGAAATAAAATTTAATTCTCAAAATTAGTTTATTTCATCAATTTAATTCAATAATATATAGCATTTCTTCTTTCATTTAAAAAAATATTGTAATATTTGACTTTTTTTTTACATATTAGTCTACGACAACGCTTCTACGAGGCTACGACAACGTTAGAAAACAACTCATGTGACAATGTCTTACATATATTTCTTTTATAATATATTTTTGATATTTTTCAATTTAATTTCTATTTTTACATTTTTTTGTTAACTTTTATAAAGTACCATTACTTATTAATATAAGTAATTGATTTCCAATTTTGATATATTAATATATATATATATATAATTGAATGATTAATGACTATATTAATAATAATTAATATAATTTTCAAATTATATATATATATAATTAATATATTTATAAAATTAATAATCTATTGTACATATTTTCTAAAATTTCTTTATAATGAAATAAAATTTAATTCTCAAAATTAGTTTATTTCATCAATTTAATTCAACAATATATAGCATTTCTTCTTTCATTTAAAAAAATATTGTAATATTTGACTTTTTTTTTAAAATATTAGTCTACGACAACGCTTCTACGAGGCTACGACTACGTTAGAAAACAACTCATGTGACAATGTCTTACATATATTTCTTTTATAATATATTTTTGATATTTTTCAATTTAATTTCTATTTTTACATTCTTTTTGTTAACTTTTATAAAGTACCATTACTTATTAATATAAGTAATTGATTTCCAATTTTGATATATTAATATATATATATAATTGAATGATTAATGACTATATTAATAATAATTAATATAATTTTCAAATTATATATATATATAATGAATATATTTATAAAATTAATATATTTATAAAATTAATAATCTATTGTACATATTTTCTAAAATTTCTTTATAATGAAATAAAATTTAATTCTCAAAATTAGTTTATTTCATCAATTTAATTCAACAATATATAGCATTTCTTCTTTCATTTAAAAAAATATTGTAATATTTGACTTTTTTTTAAATATTAGTCTACGACAACGCTTCTACGAGGCTACAACAACGTTAGAAAACAACTCATGTGACAATGTCTTACATATATTTCTTTTATAATATATTTTTGATATTTTTCAATTTAATTTCTATTATTACATATTTTTTGTTAACTTTTATAAAGTACCATTACTTATTAATATAAGTAATTGATTTCCAATTTTGATATATATATATATATATATATATATATAATTGAATGATTAATGACTATATTAATAATAATTAATATATTTTTCAAATTAATATATGAATTTTCGGGCTACGACAACGGTTTCAAACGTCTACGACAACGGTAGGTTAAAACCGTTGTCTATGTGAGAATTTTTCGGGCTACGACAACGGTTTCAAACGTCTACGACAACGGTAGGTTAAAAACCGTTTTCTATGAGAGATTTTTTTGGGCTACGACAACGGTAGGTTAAAAACCATTGTCTATGAGAGAATTTTTTGGGCAAAGACAACGGTTTCGTCTACGACAACGGCATTTTACCGTACGACAACGGTTTTTTTAGGGGTGTTGTCTATGAGCATTTTTCTTGTAGTGACAGTCTTCAGAAGTTCACATGTGATAACAGATGCTGAATTGAAAAGAGGAAGAATGGTGAGTAAATTTAGTTGGTTAATTTATTTTAAATATTATTGAATAAAATTTTATATATTAATAAAGTGCAATTTTTTGTTTAAATAATATTTGTTTGCAGCAAGTTCCAATTGATATTTGGAGACTTCATCTGAATACAAGAACAAATTCAAGATTGAATGAAGTGATATTCATAGTTAAACGATAAAAAGTGGACTGTTGGATTGAAGAATTATGTTGGTAGAATTATGCTTCAGGGTGGACTAAAAACACTTTTAGTGTTCCATGAAATTTGTAGTGGACAATTGCCCACTTATGATTTGATCGATTCCGATGATCTTATGTTCAAATTATCGTTTAGCTCTTAAAGTTTTATTTTGGTATTTGATTCTAAACTACTTTTACATTTTGAACAATAATAAACATTTGAATTTTTTATCGTTTTATTTAATATAATTTCTTTATCTTTATCTTTATTATTATCTTTATATATATATAAACAATAACATTGCCCAGAAAAGTAAGGTAAGAATTAATTTTTCTGTCTAAAAGCCACGTTCTACTTCTAGAATTAAAATTATATGTATTATATTTAATGTGAATGAAATTATTAAAATACATGATATATAATTTATATGTATATATTTATACATAATCGAGAGTTCATGTGATTGACTAAGAAATCTCTGCAATTATGTTAAAAAGATTCAATTAATTGACCTAAATCATTATATGTCTTTTTTTGGAAAGAAGTTGTCACGCCCCGTTTTCTTTTCATAAAAATATCAGAATTTTCTTTGTGGGCGTGAAGAAAGAAGGGGAAAAAGACGTGCATGAAATAAAATAGAAACCTTTGGGAAAGAGAACATACGATTTTATATATACAAATCCTCGGCGTCTATAAAACATCGTTTGAACATGAAGTTTTGAAAAGTAAAAGGGGAAAATCTTGATATGGCACCGCCCTCTCTACGCATCTTGACCTGCTTCATCTCCTATAGTGTGAGTACGGGTGGGGGGTGAGTGCGTTGAATACACTCGTGGTGATAATTATCATGTTCCAACAAGTATTACGCAGTTACATAAATCAATCATATAAAATGCATAGCACATAATTCGGTTCTTTAACGGACACCCAACCCATGACTCACTAATGGACACACCACACAGCCTAATGAGCACAAAGCCCATGACTCACTAATGTACACACCCTAATGAGCACAAAGCCCATGACTCACTAGTGTACACACCACACAACCTAATGAGCACAAAGCCCATGACTCACTAATGGACACACCACCCAGCCTAATGAGCACAAAGCCCATGACTCACTAATGGACACCACATAGCCTAATGAGCACAAAGCCCATGACTCACTAATGGACACCACACAGCCTAATGAGCACAAAGCCCATCACTCTACAGACCCTAGTTACCTCGTATTGTGAAACTAAACCCTTTGCCTCTTCCCATGAATGTGGACTTTCATCCTCTCACAATATGATAGAATGGACACAGTAATCGCAACATATAATCACCGTACGTAGGTTTCAACAGTCCATATACCACAAACAGAAAGCAATAAACACATAGAGGTTTAGCAATTATTCCCCACAGATCAAACATAGAGTTATTAGGGTTTAGAAGTTACCCCCACTTTTAACATATAATCACAACATTTATTTCAAGCACATAAGTTCACAATTCATAGCGTTCATTAATGGAAATATAAAGATTAGGGTTTAGAATTTACCCCCACAGCACATAAGCACAAGTTCACATAACATGTAACAATCATACAAGCATTTATTAATGGAAACATAAGGGTTTGAGTTTAGAAGTTACCCCCACTTTCAGCATATAATCACAAAATTTATTTCAAGCACATAAGTTCACAATGCATAGCGTTCGTTAATGGAAATATAAAGATTAGGGTTTAGAGTTTACCCCCACCTTATTCGGTGGTTACCACGTGAGTAGCGAGTACCAAAGGTCAAGATTCACAAGGCACCTTCCAACAGATAGCCTACACAAGTTATGATGATTCTTAGATCCTTAACAATTATAATTAAAGATATAAAAGATTTCGGAGAAAGTACGATCGTTAAAGACGAGACGGATCGGTAGATCTAAAGATTGAGGTCGAAGAAACGAGAGGGGAATATCAGTTCAATAGGTTGATAAGAAAGAGGGTGAGATTTGGGTCGCAACGAAAGAAGAATGAGCTCGATCAGAGTTGAAATGAGCTCGAACGGAGCGTTTTAAGATTGAGAGGTATTTTAATAATTTTGGTCAAATATTTTCTGACTGGGACCCCCGACTCCCGATGACTCGATGAAAACATTTGAAACGGAACGACGGATGAAAACGCTCGCCGGAGCGCACGGCGCTCGCCCGTGCGCGCACCGCGTGTGCGCACAGCACCCGGCACCATGCCCCCGCGCGTGCTCCTACGCCCAGCGCGTGGCGTCCTCGGTAGCTCACGCCCAAAGCCTACGCACCCGCCTCGGCAGCTGCAAAGTTTTCTCGGCAGCCAGCGCGCACCCCGCATGTAGCGCCCCGGACAAAAATAAAGCATAATTGAATAATTAAATATTAAATCCTTAATTAAATTATTATGTGTGTTCTTGACTGTTTAAATTAATTTCGTGCATTTCAGAAATGTGATATATGCTTGTTGTAGATGGATTATTTTCTTAGACATGGAACATAGAATATTTATATACCATTAGATGCGTATCGGAAATACGAGAATGTAGAAACGAACTAGAGGTCAATCGAAGTTCCGTAGCTCAAGTTACAACAAAAGGGCAAAACCCGAAGTTTTGGAAAAGCTGGAAGATATTTTCGGTGAATAGTAACCCGAGATATTTCGATGAATAGTAACGTGGGAAAAGTTAACCGATGAACAGTAGCGAAGATATTTATGAGTGAATAGTAACTTTTAAAAATCTATAAATAGGGGCTCCTTTGTTTCATTTTTACCGTTTTCCCGAGCAAGCCGAACACGATGAAAACACGTAAGTTTTCTCTCGACCCTCTCTCTCTCTCTTTCCAGTTTTCTGCCTCCAACGCGCCGCCGCCGGCGTGGCTACGGCGCCGGTGACCGGAAAATCTCAACGTTGTCGGTTTCGACCGATTTTCGTACACAACGTAGGTCTCGTCGAGACGAGTCTAGGACAACTTCCGGAATTCAATTCCGATTTACCGTTCGCCAAAAAACGGTGAAATACGGTCTCCAAACCCTAAACCCTAGTTCTTGACCCCTTTTTCTCTCTCCCGTTTCTCTCTCATTTCTTGGTGGTTTTGGTTCTTATCTTTTGTTGGGGCAAGTTAGGGTGATGGGGAAAAGTTTGAGTCGGTTTTGGGGTGGTGACCGGCGCCGGAAAGTCGTCAACCGGAGTAGTTTTTAGAGGTGTTGGAGTGTGTGTTTGTGTGTGTGTTTGGAGGGTGTTGCTATTGTTCACCATCGGTTTCCGGCGAGGGGGTGGTCGGAAAAGGTTGCCGGTGACGGGATGTCGCCAGCCGGAGCTGGAAAGGAAGGATGTGAGTTTTGCATACGTGGGTATCGAAGGGTTTTGTGGCGAAATTCTGGGCACTATTCACGGCCGGATTCCGGCGAAGGATGGCCCGCGTAGGGTTGCCAGCGGACTAGGTGGTGGCCGGAGCTGGGCAGAGCCGCCGCAGCCGGAGGCTGTTGGAAGGTGGCAATGCGAGCAGGCGCTGGGCGCGCTAGCCGCTCGCGGGTGCGCGCGCGCCTTGTGAGGCCGCCGAGACCGCTGAAGAATGCGCGCGCAGGTGCGTGGGCGTGCGCGGGCGCTGGGGCGCGGGCGTGCGCGGGTTGCCGCGCCCGTGCGGCACCACTGGACACCCGCGCACGGGCGTGCGCGTGTTGCGCGCGGGGATGCGCGCTGGGTGTGCATGCTGCCGAGTTTTCTCGGTAGCTGCCGAGTTTGTCGTGCTCTAGGCGCGCATGCTGCCGAGTTTGCAGCGCGCTGGGCGCGGGTGCGCGCGCGGTGTGCACGCCGGGATCCGCCGTGCACGCCGGCGAGCGTTTTCGAGCGTCGAACCATTTCGGATGTTTTCATCGAGTCGTCGGGAGTCGGGGGTCTCAGTCAAAGTCAACCCTTGACCAAAATTACCATAATACCCCTCAACCTTAAAATGCTCCATTCGAGCTCGTTTCAACTCCGATCGAGCTCATTCTTTTTCCGTCGTGACCCAAATTTCATTCTCTATCATCTCAGCTACTTAGACTGATCTGTCCCTCTCGTTTCTTTGGCCCCAATCTGTTGATCTCTCAATTCGTCGCGTCTTTAACGATCGCACTTCCTCCGAAGTCATTTATATCTTTAATTATGTTTATTAAGGATCTAAGAAACGGCATAACTTATGTAGGCTACTTGTTGGGCTGAGCGTTGAGTTATCTGTCATTTGGTACTTGCTACTCGAGCTTTGAGTTATCAGATCTTTGGTACTCGCTATTCACGTGGTAACCACCGAACAAGGTGGGGGGTACATTCTAAACCTTTATTTGTTTACAATTTTTTCCCTATTTATGAGCATGATTGAGGAATACTAAATGTTGTGAATATATTTGTTTTGTCATCCTTTAAACTGTGAACGGGCTGCGGTCCACCTCTTACACATGCATTCGCCCCTTACTTCTTTCTACTACTATGTTGAGGTTTGGTGGTCCTCTTGAAATGCACCAACGGTATTGAGACCGTTTTATAGGATAAGACGGGGATTACCCTCACCTATTCACCCCTTACCATTTCTAATATCTGCTGTGCATTTTACGTGTTGTGATTGAATGTTACATTTCCTATACGATATAACTGTTGATTGTTATAAGTTGCGGACTGTATCCCCACGAGTGTATTCAACGCACTCACCCCCTTATTCTGTACTCACACTACAGGTGAAGACGAGCGGGTTGAACCTTAGAGAGAGTGAAGATAGTGCCCTATCTGGATTTTATATTTCAAGTCTGTGGTCTCACAGCAATTAAACAATGATTTTTATAATTCACGTTTTGTAAATACAATTTCGTTTGTGTATCGAATAAAGGATCTTGATATTTTCCACTGCTTTGTTAAATGTTTTTATTCCGGCCAGACGCCAAGGATGTGTACATGTAAAATTCATCTGTTATCTTTTCAAAGGTTTTCTATTTTATATCATGCACGTCTCTTTCCCTTTTCTTTCTTCACGCCCAAAGAGAAAACTCTGATATTTTATGAAAAGAAAACGAGGCGTGACACCGCGCGCGGCCAGCACCCCCAACGCGCACCACCGCGCCCAACCCACCTGGGAACAGCTGCTCGACCAGCCCACTTCCCAGCGCCACTCGCTGCGACGGCGCCGTCCTATGCTCCAGCCACCTTGTCCGCCGGAAAGCCTGCACCTCCGGCCATCCCTCGCCGGATACCGGCATAAACAGTGCCGGAAAAACAGCCGCGAAAACTCTTCATCGTCACGCATACAAAACCAACCCCAACCTTTCCAGCTCTGGCCGGTGACTTTCCAACACCGATCACCACCCCAAAACTGACCCAACCTCTTCTCCAACACCCCGTCTTGCCCCAGCAAAAGAAAAGAACCAAAACCACCAAGAAACGAGAGAGAAACGGCAGAGAGAAAAGGGTTGAAAAACAAGGGTTTAGGGTTTTGGAGGCGGTTTTTTGCCGTTTCCTGGTGAACGAGACATCGGATTGGAATTCCGGAAGCTGTCGTAGACTCGTCTCGTCGAGATCTACATTGAAATTTTCCGGCGAACTCCGGCGGCGGAGCCCGGCGACGGCTCCGGCGGTGCTCCGGCGGCGGCTCCGGTGACGGCGGCAGCCGGAAAAAGAAGAGAGAGGAGAGAGAAACTTACTTATTTTCATCGCTTTAGGCTCGTTCGGAAAAATAATGAAGAATGAATCGAATGAGCCCTTATTTATAGATTTTGAAAAGTTACATTTTACCGTTAGAAAATTACTATTTACAAAAAATATTTAAGTTATCTTTCATTAAAATATTCTTTTTATTTTTTACCGTTCATCAAGATTTTACTCTTTTCTTTGCCATTTGAACTACGGGTCTCCGATTGACATCTAGTTTGTTTCTATCTTCTCGTTTTTTCGATACGGATCTCATGGTGAAATAATATTCTACGTTTCGTGAATAAATTATTCTTCCATCTAAAACATGCATTAAACATATTTCTGAAATGCACGTAATTACACTACCAGAATTTCGCTGAATCCGTTGTCTTTCCAGAAAAAAAAGCGTTGTCGTATCCAGTGTTGTCGTAGGTGGGTGCTGATAGACAACGCACTAAAAGCGTTGTCTTTTCCAATACGACAACGCATAAAACCGTTGCACGAAAGCATTGTCTTTTGTAATAAATTATTAAATAGGACACGACACGTCACATGACACATCGTCTGCCACGTCACCATATAGCCGCCACATCATCAAAATTGCCAGGTCACCATATTGCCCCTGCCACATCGTCTGACGCGTTATCAAAGTTACCATATCATCGGCCACGTCACCATATCACACAACCACATCGCCTGCCACGTCATCAAAGTTGACACGTAATAGGTCAAGTGATCCACCACGTAACCACATAGCCGCCACATCGTCTGCCACCTCATCAAAGTTGCCATGTCACCATATTGCAATATTGTGTGCTAGCTGGGATTTGAACCCAAGTGCCTTGGAGTGATGGAGACTCTCCGACCACTAACTAGGCTAGTGATGCTTTATGTGTTAATATTTTGCTTGTATTTCTTTTAAATACAATTTGTGATATTTTTCAACTTTCTATTATCACATATTTTTTTGTTAATTTTTATAAAGTACCATTAATACTTATTAATATAATTTATTGATTTCCAATTTTGATATAAAATGTAACTCAATTAAATACATATATTGTTACGTATATAAATTTATTCAATACCTAATATAGGAAAATTTGGGAAAAGCACATAAATTGTACTAAATATCTAAAAATCAACAAATAAAGACAAAAAAAAAATTATTTTTATAAATTTAAAAGTAAAAAATATTATTTAATATAATATATAAAATCGGAAAATGTCATTTAAATAATTAGAAATTTTTTTAAATTATCTAAATACACATAAAAAATCTAGAAAAAAAATGTTAAGATCATAACACAACAATAATCTTATTATGAAATTATGAAAATTAATTTTCAAATTTTCAATTTAACAAATAAAATTTATAATACTTATTAAGTAAATATAATAAATTCAAAATAAATATTTCAAAAATCATAACTTATCTTCAATTACTAAAACTTATGTATAATAATAATAATAATCATAATAATAATAATGATAGCAACAACTTATGTTTACATTATTAATTAATTAATGACATAATAAAATTTCATAATAACAAATAAATTATTTATTATAGTTATTAATTTTTTTATAGTATTTTGAAATATTTATAAACCAACAATTAAAAAATCTAGCATCATAGATATTTGTTGGAAAATTATATATATCTCTAAATATCAAAAAAAATATCGATTAAATGGTGAAAAGTAAAATAATTAATAAAATCATTAAAATTCTTAAAAAGGAAATTGAAGTATTAGTAAAAAAACTTTATAATTAGAATTTTTAATCTTAAATAACAAGATTTTTTTTGTCATTATTTGTTGATTTTTAGATATTTAATATGATTTATGTTATTGTAAATAAAATTTCTAATTTTAATATATTTTTATATTTAATTAAATAATATTTTAAATTTGGAAATATATTTTTTTAGAATTTCTATTATTATTATTTAAATAATATTCTGATTTTTTAAATAATATTTTAATATAATTAAACTTTTCAAATATAATTTAATTAAAAAACAATTAATTTAATTAAATTTTTTTAATAAAGACAACGCTTTTGAAAGACAACACATAAAAGGGTTGTCTTTTAGTTAATAAATCCGCTGAAAGACAACGCATAAAGAGCGTTGCATAAAAGAGTTGCATAAAGACAATGCTTTTTTAAAAAGCGTTGCAAAAAACCGTTGTCTATTAGCGAAATAAAAGTTGAAAGACAACACATAAAAAAGCGTTGCAAAAAACCGTTGTCTATTAGCGAAAAAAAGCACTGAAAGACAACACATAAAAAAGCGTTGCAAAAAAGCGTTGTCGATTAGCGAAAAAAAGCGCTGAAAGACAACACCTTGTGAAAAGCGTTGTCTTTTCAACAAAAAGTGTTGTCTTTCAGCGCTTTTTTCACAAAAAGACAACGCTTTTCACAAAAAGCGTTGTAAAATGTTCAAAGACAACAAAAAGCGTTGTCTTTCCAGTGTTGTTGTTCAGCGAATTTCTAGTAGTGTTAATTAAACAATCAAGAATTAATGCACATATAATATTTCAATTAAGAGTTTAATTATTTAATTAACCAATTATGCTTCATTTTTGATATGGGGCGCTATAGAAGCTATTCTTTATGACCAATTAAAACAAATTATATGTATTATATTTAATGTGAATGAAATTCTTACAATACATGATATACATATATGTATGTACAAAGTTAATTTCATGAGATTGAGAAATGATGGAATGATTTATATATCGTCTATAATTGTTTTTGCACTTGTTTTTGCATGATTTTTGGAAGTTGCATAAATGTTGGATCGATCTAAATAAATTTCTTTTATAAATAATTAAATTAATTAAAACATCAATTCATATCATACCATATTTTGATATATATATTACTCTATAAATACAAGAATAACGATAATCTTACAATTACGTGCATCCGAGATTTTCATTGTAACTTCATTGGTATTTATCATGTACTCAATGTTCAAAGAAATTGGATGAAGAAAGTGTTGACTTCTATTGTCTTAGGTTTGATAGTGTACTATTGTTTCCGAAAGTTATAGGTAATTTTTAATTGTTTATAATTCATTATGATTTAAATATTTTCCGTTTTATTTGTTTATATTTATATTTGAATATTTCTTAATATACTAGGTAAAAGGTTGTCATTCATGTGATTCAAGTAGAGATCTCAAGTATGAAATCTTTTACTGTTCAAGTGTAACATGTGTTCGTGTGTGTGTTTGATTGTGGTGTTTCTTTTTTCTTCCAAAAGAAGAATTGAAATTTTTTCAATTAGTTTCGTTGTTTGATACTATTTGGTTTAGTTTTCATCGTATTTTGATGTGAAATGTTTGTTTATTTGACAGAGATCAATGAGAACATGTTGGTCCAACGATATAATGCGGTGGAAGAACCTTGCCCCATGAAGGATAATTTAATGTATTATTCCCGCAAATTATGTTTTTTTTTATTGCAAATTTTGCTATGTTAGAATTAAAAAGATTTTTGGTCAATTTATGTAGATTTTGGCTACTCCATTGTTGGGTGGAATATCAGTGTGTCGATATTTTAATTAAAAAAGTTAGATAGTTATAGAAATTTCAAATAAAATCAATTATATCCCACAAATAGAAATGACGTCAAACCATTTTATCCCAAATTTTTTGATACATGGCCGTTTTTTTTAATTAAGGCTCATCAAGATAATTGTTTTGAATTATAAGGCTTATCCAAATCTTGATTTTTTATTTCTTTCACATTAAATTGAAATAGTTTTCTATTTTTGTTAAATCAATTTTTTTTATATAAAATCCAATAATTGAAATTGAATATATATTACAATTGAATATAAAAATATTACAAGATGAGAAAAAAGTTAGATGGATCGTTTCGATATTATCTTCAAAATCTCATAATCAATGCCATAAAATCTTATAACATAGAGTTGGGCTGGCATGAACCAATTGCACGGATCTTAAGATCCGTGCACTCATACCCGACCCGGCCCAGACAAAAAAAAATATATGATGTGTCTTTTTTTTTCACTTTCACTCTAGGGTTCAGCCTCTCTTCTGCACATCCTCTTTTCTGCACGCTCTTCTTCTTATCTCTTCTCTCCTTCTTCTTCGATCTTCTTCTTATCGCTTCTTCTTCTTCTTCTTCTTCTTCGTATTTTGCCTTTCTTTTTCGAAGCAGACTTTTCACTTTTTCTCTCAAAGCTCCTCTTCTTCATATCACAATTTCTTCCGATGTTCTATAGATCCGATCATGACCTACTTGATTTTCAAGATGGCGATGCGATACTCGTAGATAATCCTTGTTACAATTATTTTAAAAATTAAAAATCGATCATATCAACAAGATTAAACATAGTAATCATTTACAGAAAATTTGCCGATGTAATTGATACAATTTCTGGAATAAACGAGACTATATGTATACTTAAATGTCATCTTCTTAAGACATAAAGGTATAGATAACTAAATCTAAAGGTCATCTTATGAACACATAAAGGTATAGTTAACTAAATCTAAAGGTCATCTTATCAACACATAAAGGTATAGTTAACTAAATCTAAAGGTCTCCGTATTTAAACAAAATGAATGCCTTGTATATATAACTGACTTATTTTAGTTCTGTTTATAAAGGTATTCTTAATAATATATAAAGGTCATGTTATTGAGACATAAGGTATAAGTAACTTAACATAAAAGTCTTGAAATTTATAGGTTAATATGTCTGTCTAAAATAAATGTTAAGTCTTACAAAAGGTATGTCTAACATAACTAAAAGGTATGACTAACACTGCTAAAAGGTATAGTTAACATAACATAAAAGGTATGTCTAACATAACTAAAAGGTATGTCTAACACTACTAAAATGTATAGTTAACATAACATAAAAGATATGTCTAACATAACTAAAAGGTATGTTTAACACTACTAAAAGGTATATTTAACATAACATAAAGGTCAGGCACCTAGGAGCATGTTTGGGAGGATTTTGTCCGCGACCAAGAGGCGCGTGCGGGCGCGTATGGGCATGTGATGAGTCAACCCAACCCAAGTGCACGGATCTAGAGTCCGTGCACCAAGTTTATATAAGTTTTTGTCTATAACATAACTAGTATAGGTCCCGTGCGATGCACAGACATATATAAATTTTACCATTTTAATGTGAAAATGTTGAATATGAAAATAATAAATTGTTTTAGAGTAATTTCAATCTCTTTGTTAACCATGTGATGTGCGATCATAAAATTTAAATATTTCCAAACTGATGTAAAATGTTAATTTAAGAAAAAATTTAATGTCAATCGGTACCATATAATGCATGGGCATATAAATTTATATGTGTCTGAACAAAAAAATATTGATGATAAAATAATATAGTTATTCAGAGTTATTTCAATTTAATTTATTGCATATGTGATTTACGAATTTTAAATATTTCTTATATTCATCGTACGTTGTCAAACTATTTTATCAAAGATAATGCTCACATGCCCACCATGAACATATCATAATATGTCCACCACTGTTCTGTAAATATTTCAATCCTTTAAAATTTGAGATATAAAATTAATAGTTGTGTTAGATTTTTTACATTAATGGTGATCACATGTGCCCAAGGTGGGTAGGTTAGCTAAGCTAGTTTTATTAATTGTATTTGTAACAATTGGTCTGGAAAAAAATTATGTAAATATATGTTCAATAAGATACTCATAATGAGTATATAAAATGGAGATATTATTGTATATTATTCAAAAATAAAAAATTTAAATTTAACATACTTTAAAAAAAATTATGTTAATTTGTTTAGATGCCATAGAAATCAAAATTTCTCAACTACAGAAGTTTTTTCAACAAAAAATATGGATCAATTTTCTTGAATTTTGTACATTATTTAAAATGAAAAGGTGTAAAAGATAAGTTAAAAAAAGTCAATACAAAAAAGTTTTTAAGATAAATTTTAAATTAGTACTTTTTGTTTAGAAAGAACATCATATATTATAGGGTTAATTGTTGGAAAAATTACGATATTTACTTTAATTACAACTTTAACTAAATTTTTTGGTAATTTTAAAACAAAAATAACATTTGATACATTGTGTAATTATCATCATTGGGTAAACTTTGACTTTAATTATCCTTGTTGATGTTGATAACTTGATAAATAACTTGATAAAGTAAATTTAAAAAACATATAAAAATATTTCGATCAAATTTTTGCGAATTTTATATTCGAGATTGATCAAATATTTAGATCATTTTTTTATCATTTTTAATTTATAATTCTTATTAAAAATAATAAATTATTGCATTTCTACTTTTAGACAGTTGACATGAGCAATAAAATAGTTTCATTTCCACTTTTAAGAAGATAATTGTCATCATATGGTAAGTATTACCATAATTACTACATAATTAATTATACCAAAGTCGTATATCATTTGATTACCAAACATATTTGTTTACCTTTATCGATTATCAACAAAGTGTTAATACATTTTAAAGATATAAAAAACACAATTATGTATGATTCTATAAGATACTTTAAATTTCTTAATGAATTAAAATTGAAAATCGTTTTTCCATATTTTGAAGATTTTGATTTCGAAAATTCTTTGTAGTACATAATATGTTACATAAAAACACCCAATTTCAATAATCATATATTAATTTTGACAAATATTGAAAAATATAGATTAACTATGCAAAGATTTATCATTTTAAAGGATTATATCACTTGATGCATTACAAACATAATGTTAAAATATAAATCAAGTTATATACAGATATCTATCTAATCATGATGACCATTATAAAAATCAAAAGTGCGTGAATTCAGATCAGATCGACCCAGTTGCATGGTGATACAAGTAATATTCTTACGTTATATTTCAATTAAATGAGGTAATACCTTATGTAAATAAAATAAGACACTTATGTAATACAACCAGTACATTTTATGTGACAATTTTAAGTAATACTTTTAAGTAAATGAAGTGATACATTTACATTTAACCTTCTACAAAAAAAATTTCTTATGCTATTTGTGATGTTCTTCATTTCTACAAGAGATCGATGAATATGGTTATTGAGTATTTGTTGGTTATGGAGATTTTTTCTTACATATGAAGGAATATTCGTGCATATGGAAAAATGTAAATTGAATTAGTTAAAGCAAAGAAGACGAAAGAAAAATAAGATCACTTAAAAAAAGATGACGAAGAAAAGGAAGACCACACCAAAGAGGAAAAAGAAGAAGTTGTTTATGAGGGCGAAGAAGAGGAACTAGAGGAGGTGGGCAGAGTGGAGCACGCACAGAGGGTTTTTGACTTACTACGCAATTAAAAAAAGAAAAAACAATCTTATTTATATGTGGATGCGGATTCGGAAGAACTACTCCTGCTCCATTGTCATCCCATGTGATATTTCAACTGCAATTCAATCAATTTATTAAGAGTTGATCTTGTGTGTACTTGGTGTACATGCAATTCGGGTCATCCAATTTTGATTCGGATTCGCGTGTTTTTGAATTTATCTTTTTTTTTTTTTTTGCTTCAGGTTGTTACCTTTATGTTGTATTAGTGTGACCTTTATGTTATAAATGTGTGACTTTTATGTACAACTATCATGACCTTTATGTACTATAACTTAGAAAAAATGAAGATTTTCAACATAATTTGAACTGTATACCTTTATGTGATATCAATGTGACATTTATATTATATCATGTCACCTTTATGTACAAATATTCTGACCTTTATGCACTTTTGTATATTATATAAAGGTTAGAATATTTGTACATAAAAGTGACATAATATAACATAAATGTCACATTGATATCACATAAAGGTATACAATACAAATTGTGTTGAAAATCTTCATTTTTTTTTTCTAAGTTACAAACATAAAGGTACGGATGTTTGTACATGAAGGTCACACATTTATACATAAAGGTCACACATTTATAACATAAAGGTCAAGACAAAAATTTGGAAAAAAGAATTTTAAAAAAAATAAAAATTCGAGGATTCGGGTCGGATCAACCCGGATTGCATGGATCTTAGATCCATGCACCTGGTGCACAAGAGTTTTTGTGATTTATTAAAGGTTAATTATAAAGTTGATGTAAGTTGTTGATATAAGACGCTAATTTTTAAATATACATAATATATTAACATGTAACTAATTAAAACCTTATGTAATAAGATTTGAAACTTATATAATCATAAATATATTTCTATGTCTTTTAAAACACAATCATTTAGCAATGTCAACCTTACATTCAATTCATGAAAATTTTTAATATAAAAAGCAAAAAATTTATACAATAATAAAAGGTAACATATAACCCCCTAATAAAAAACTATAACCTAACAATTCCAAACCAAAAAAAATTCGACCTTGTGAAGAATCTTCAATTCTTGAAGAAAGATTGAATTGATGAAAGATTGGTTTACAAGGGAGATAAAGAAGAAGATTACAAAGTGAGTGAATAATCAGCTAATCTGATTATTTATACTAAGTTGCTTAACAAACTATAACAGACCAACTAATTAACAAGGATAAAGTGCTATTCACTTATACTTAAAAGTGCTACTTTACTTTAGTTGAAGTTGCTGCTTCATCTTTTATTTGTTTAGCTTGAGACCCCCCCTCTAAATGGGAGTGTATATCAATAAGTCCCATTTTGCACTTGAGCTCTTGAAATAAAGATGGAGGAAGAGGCTTTGTCAATATGTCTGCTATATTCTGTTCAGTGGAAATTTGAATGAGCTTGATGACCTTTTCTTGGATCTTTTCTCTGGTAAAGTGATAGTCTATTTGAAAATGCTTGGTCTTCTCATGTAGAACTAGATTATGAGCAATGCAGAAGGCTGATCTGCTATCTGTGTACAACATGGCAGGTTGTGGATGAGGAATTTGCAAGTCCTTTAAGATGTATAACAACCATTGTAATTCACAAGCTGTGTGAGCCATAGCTCTATATTCTGCTTCTGCAGAAGACCTGCTGACTGTGCTTTGTTTCTTGGACTTCCAGGAGATCAAAGATTCACCTAGATAAACAGCATAACCACTGATACTTCTTCTAGTGAGTTCACACCTTGCCCAGTCAGAATCTGTGTAAGCTTGAAGTTTGAAGCTGCAAGCTGAGGAATAGAATAACCCTTGTCCAGGATGATTCTTTAAGTACCTGAGAAGTCTATGAACAGCTGATAAACAAGCCTCAGTAGGCTTGCTCATATGTTGTGTTAATGCTTGTACAGCATAAGATAAATCAGGCCTGGTAATAGTTAAGTATAGAAGCTTACCAACTATTTTCCTATATATGGTAGGATCAGTAAGTAAATTAGATTCTTGAGTAGTGAATGACTGTTTTAAGTCCATAGGTGTTTGACATGGCCTGCTGCCTAAGTAACCAGAATCATGTAAAAGGTCTAAAACATATTTTCTTTGACACAAATGAATACCTTTATCAGTTCTTGCAATCTCAATTCCAAGTATGTATTTAAGCTTACCAAGATCTTTTATAGTGAATTTCTTGTCTAGATATGCTTTGACAAGTTCAATTTCCTTTAGATTTGTACCTGTCAATATAATATCATCTACATATACTAATAAGACAGTAAAAGAATCAGCAGTAGATTTAGTAAATAAGGAATTATCTGAAATGGATTGACAATAACTAAAAGAAATTAGAGAATCTGTCAATTTACTAAACCATTGTCTAGATGCCTGTTTTAGGCCATATAAACTTCTATTTAGTTTACACACTCTTGTATCAGAAGGAAGACAATATCCTGGAGGTGGCAACATATAAACCTCTTCATCTAATTCTCCATGTAAAAAAGCATTATTCACATCTAATTGATGTATACACCAATCCTTTGCAACAGCTATGGCTAATAATATTCTCACAGTTGTGATCTTTACAGGAGAGAAAGTATCAAAATAATCTATCCCTGCTTCTTGTGTATAACCTTTAGCAACTAATCTGGCTTTATATCTTTCTATTGACCCATCTGCCTTATATTTAATTCTATATACCCACTTACACCCTATACAGTGTTTATCCTGTGGCAAATTAACAAGAGACCAAGTATTAGTTTTCTCCAATGCCTGTAATTTAGCATTCATAGCTTTCTGCCAATTAACATCTTTTACAGCTTGCTTATGAGTTTTAGGCTCTTGTAATTGAGTAATAGATGCAATAAACACTTTATGTTGACTAGACAATCTTTCAGTAGTTAAGAAATCTGATATAGGATATTGTACACCTTTAGTTGATACCACCAGGTTCACATCAGTTTTATTAGGCAGAAGAGACTTAGGTAAATCTATCTGATAAACATCTAAATATGCAGGAGGATTTCTATGTCTAACAGATTTCCTACAATGTGAAGTTGCTACTTCATCTTCTTGCTCAATAAGTGTGTCATGTAAAGTGTGATCTATAATTTCAGCAGGAGTAAAAGTTTGAGGTTCAGACAAACAATCATGTATTTCTTCTTCAAGAGCAGGATGAGAGTATTCTTGCACCTCATTAGTAACATGTATATTCTGTGTAACAAAAGGATTAGGCACAGTATCAATAACAGTATTCTCTTGAGTAGATAGATCAACACTAATATCAGATAGATCTAAAGATAACAAGTCAGATTTCAAAGTACTTTTATCAGAAAAAGGAAATATGTTCTCATAAAATTTGACATTTCTAGAAACAAATATCTTGTCATTAGCAACATCTAACAATTTATAGCCTTTAACACCAAAAGAATAACCAATAAACACACATTTTGTAGCCCTAGGTTGAAATTTATGCCTATGTGCAGTAAGGGTGCTAGCATAACATAAACATCCAAAACTTTTCATATAACTATAATCAGAAAGCTTGCCAAATAACAACTCAAAAGGTGTTTTATTTTTAAGAACAGAAGATGGTGTTCTATTGATTAAATGTGCAACAGTTAGAATGCACTCATCCCAAAATTTTATAGGTAAACAAGATTGAAAAAGCAATAACCTAGCAACTTGCAAAATATGTTGATGCTTTCTTTCTACTAAACCATTCTGTTGTGGAGTTTCCACACATGATGTTTGATGAATGATGCCATAAGAATGATAAAACTCAGACAATAAAAACTCAGTCCCATTATCACTCCTTAAGATTTTAATAGATGAGTTAAACTGATTTTTAACCAAATTAGCAAAATTGCATAGAGAATGCTTTACTTCAGATTTAGCTTTCAACAAATAAACCCATGTAACACGGCTAAAATCATCCACAATAGTCAAGAAGAACCTATTACCAGTATGAGATGTAATTGAAAAGGGTCCCCAAACATCACAATGGATCAAATCAAAAACTTTCAGAGAATGAGTATTCTTATTAGGAAAAGGTAACCTCTTTTGCTTAGCAAAATGGCAAATATCACAATGTGAAACATCACTACAAGATATACCTAATTGCTTAAGAAAAGACATATTCTTAACAGACATATGCCCCAATCTAGAGTGCCAAACTTTGAAAGAATTATTCGTAGTAGCAGAATAAGCAGAAACATTAGGACAAGAATTTTGCAAGTAATATAAGCCACCTTCTTGCTCAGCAAAACCAATCATCTTCTTGCTTTTGTTGTCCTGCAAAATGCAATGTGAGGAAACAAAACTAACAGTGCAATCAGAGTACTTAGTTAAATGAGAGACAGACAATAAGTTGAAAGAGAAATTAGGAACAAACAACACATTATATAAGACCAATCCATTCCCTAAATGAACCTCACCAACATAAGTTGCAACAGCAATTTCATTATTAGGCAGATTGATCTTAATGTTAGAAGTTGTTGGAGGAAAAGTGAAAAGATCAAAATTACTTATCATATGGTCAGTTGCACCTGTATCTAATATCCAAACATTAGAAGAAGAAGAAGAGGTTTTAAAAGAACAACAGTAATGCAAACCTTTGAGCTGAGATGTATTCATATCTGAATCAGTAACTGCTAAAGCAGCATTGTGAGAAACTTCAGCCCCTCTTTGCAGTTTAGCAAAAGTCAGAAATTGCTCAAACATCTCTTGTGTAAACAGAGGATTTGATTCTTGAATCTGATCCTTACCATCCTTCTTTGGAGAAGATGTAATGTTATTTGCAGCAGAAGATTCATTAATAACTCTAGGTCCCCTGGGTCCTTTCCAGCCTGGAGGGTAACCTATGATTTGAAAACATCTATCCACAGTGTGTCCTGGTGCTCCACAGTGAGAACACTTCAACATTTTCTTCTTGTCTTTAAACTTTGTGTAATTAGCATTCCTAGCTAACATAGCCATTGAATCACTTGAAGAACCAACAGTAGAACGAGTAGATAAATTCCTTTGAGTCTCTTCTTGCAAAAGAAGAGAGTAGACCCTGGCTAAAGATGGAAGGGGGGAACCAAGAAGCAATTGGCTACGAATAACAGAGTATGACTCATCTAAACCAATTAAAAATTTCATAACAGCATCTTGCTCTTGGATTTTAATCATTGACTGCATAAGATTGCAAGAACAAGAAACCATCGCCCCACAAGAACACTTAAGAATGGGCCTAAAACTGAGATACTCATCCCAAAGAGCCTTGAAACCATTATAGTAAACCACAAGAGATTGAGTACCTTGCGCAATTGAACTAAGAGATTTCTCCAAATGATACACCCGTGGGCCATCTGAGCGCGCATAACGAACATGAAGTTCATCCCATACATCTTTAGCTGTTGAAAAATACTCCAAAGTCTGCTTAATTTCAGACTGAACCGAATTCAAGATCCAAAGAAGCACCAAGTCATTAGCGCGAACCCATGCCGAATAGAGAACAATATCATCTTCAGGCGGAGGAATCAAAGAACCATCCACAAGCGGCAATTTATTTTTCACACTCAAAGCCCTTTTTACGGAATGACTCCATGAAACAAAGTTCGAACCATTTAAAGGTTCCAATACAATCGAGATAGCAGTATTGTCATTCGGATGTAAAGCAAGAGGAGAAAAAGGATTAAGAAGCGGATTCAAAGAAGTATAAGAAGGATTAACCGGCAGAACATCATCACTGGACCTCTGTGAAGAATCCATGAATTAGGTCGTGATAGACACGAAGACAGAAATCAATGGTGATAAACACCCAAACACAGCGGAAGAAAGCTTCAGGATCGTTTAACAAAACCAGAAAAAACTGATACCATGTGAAGAATCTTCAATTCTTGAAGAAAGATTGAATTGATGAAAGATTGGTTTACAAGGGAGATAAAGAAGAAGATTACAAAGTGAGTGAATAATCAGCTAATCTGATTATTTATACTAAGTTGCTTAACAAACTATAACAGACCAACTAATTAACAAGGATAAAGTGCTATTCACTTATACTTAAAAGTGCTACTTTACTTTAGTTGAAGTTGCTGCTTCATCTTTTATTTGTTTAGCTTGAGAGACCTTCCAAAATAAATTGTTGTTCCATGTATTATCTATATCAGTTTACATATATTATTTGAGTTGGTCTTCTCTGCAATTGATGCACATATACGTGGGTTGGGTCTAGGTCGATCCGAATCCCACCTTTTTTTTTTGTCCTGACATTTATACTATATTAATCATATTTTTATGTTATATTAATCATACATTTATGTTTATTAATCATACATTTATGTACAAATATCATACCATTTTATGTAATACTTTAACTTAAAAAAACCGTTGACCTTTAGACTATATTAGTCATACATATATGATATATTAGTCATACTTTTATGTTATATTGGTTCTACCTTTATTTACAAATTATCATACTTCTATCTAATACTTTAACCTAAAAAAAAAAACCAATTTCGTCACAATTTGTACATATATACCTTTATGTGATATTCGATAGGTAGAAAATAGGTGCATTTTATAGTTGATAAATTTTGGTTTTTATGCACTTTGATGTGATTGCATGCATCTTTTTCGTACCTATGTGTTTTTGGTCTCAAAATACTTCATATATTATTTTCACAATTATTTCAAGAATTTTCTGAGTATTTTTGGGCCAAGAGACTTGTTCGTGGGCCGTGAAATGAAGGCGAAATGAAGTTGGGTCAGTTTGGTTTCAAAAAGCCTAGTACACTGGGTAGCCCAATACCGGTCCACTCTGCCAGTGTGAAGCCCACCATGGCCCAGTGAAATTCTGAGCGAGTTTTGATCCTAAAAATGAAGAAAGCTTATCTCCTTAGAGTTTAAAACTCGCCCACATGCCTAGGATGAAGTCATAACATAATTTTGGAGTGTTCCTCCAGCCACAATAAGCTTTCTTACTTTCTTTCTTCCCAAGTTACATTCTAGGGAGAGAAAGAGACTTGGAGAGCAAGAAACACCTCTAGATTAGTTTTTTCTCATGAATTCTTCTTGAATTTTCATTGTTTTGATTTCAAGGATGCAATGCTAGACTCCATGTTCCGGTTAGAATGTATGTTTGAACCCCATGTATTTATTTATGCTTTAATTAATTTCGTAATTCTCTCTTGATGTTTTGATTGGAATTGTTTATGCTATATGATTGACATGATTTTGATTACTTGATGCTTGATTTGGATTGACCACCTAGATTAAGTATTTGATAATTGATTGCTTGAATTTTATATCATGAATCCTAATTGTTGTGATTTTATTTTCATTAGAAGTAAACTAGAGGCCATGCATCTTTAGGGTAGCATAATCCTAGATTATCGAATCGAGCTTGTGTATTCGAAGTCTAGTTCATCCTATCGTCTTGGCAATTAATGTATTTAATGAATTAAATCTAGAGAGTTTATTCTAGGTTATTCAATTAAATAGGGTTAATTAGTGATCTTATCCTAATTTAACTAATCCTAAGAGACGATTCGATTTAACAGAGCTTGTTGTTAGATTAGGGGTGATAATTCCATGATAATCTGAGAGAGAGATATTATATTAATTGGGGATAATTGATACCGGTGGATAACTGAACTGATAACTGGAATACCTTCATCTATTGATTTTTTATATTTAATTTACTTTCTAGGTTAGTTAATTAATTTAGTGATAGTTAATCAATCCAAAATTCCCTATCTTTTCTTATTTCATCGAATTAAACATAGGTGACATAGTTAATTCTTCACTCTTTGTGGGATCGACTCCGACTTACCCTATCTACTAGTTAGTAAGGTTAGGAAGGAAAATAATTAATTTTATTGCGTCGCAATAACGTGGTCAATATTACTTATACCTTTATATCAACATAGTCATACCTTTATGCAATATATAAAGGTACAACTAACATAACTAAAAAGTACAACTAACATAACTAAAAGATATGAAAGGTTAATATGTCTGTTAAAAAAAAAGTGAATGTACAACAAACATTACTAAATTGTATGACTAATATAACTAAAATGTATGACTACCACTACTAAAATGTATGACTAACATAATATAAATATATGACATTTAGGAGCATGTTTGAGAAAATTTATGCGCGACCTGGTGGCGCGTGATGGGTCGGATCGACCTGAGTGCATAGACCCTCGATCTGTACACCAAATGCAGAAGAATTTTTTTCATATTATTTTCATGTGTCAACCTTAAATACAATTTAAGAATGTAAAGTCTACAATCATATATTTATAATTAATAATTTTCATCAATCAAATTTTAAAAAAAAATGTGATGTATACACATGATTCGAACATTACTAAATTTAATCATGATTTACGATTATCTGTTAATCATCCATCTATATCAGAGACTAATTCAACTTGATTATTGTTTTTTTAACTGTTGGGGAATGCTCTTTGATGAAAGAGTTGGTCTTTTATGCACAAACTGTAAGGGTCCTAAGATCCCTACAACTTAGATCCAACCTGGGTCTATCGAGTCGTACCTTCCATATTCGGCAATCATATCTTTTATATACAATAGTCATACCTTTAATAGAATATAAAGAATCCAACTATGCAAAAAAAAAAAAAAAAAAATTCATGCAGTAGAGTATAAAAACAACAAATAAACATCCATTATACAAATCACAAAAAACAACAAATTATGTACCTATTCTTATCAATAAAAGGGGTGTCGAATGCCTTTTCCGATCTCATCTTCACAATCTTCTCAGATACATCCACACACTTTCTCTTTGAATCCATCTAAAACATACAAACATAATTTTTATAACACCCCAAATTAATTAGCCAAGGTGTAATGTTTTATATATATATATATATATATATATATATATATATATATATATATATATATAAAAGTTGCTAATTAATTAACTATGTATAAGAATTAATTAATTGAGATTAATATTACTAATT
Organism: Scutellaria galericulata; assembly: GCA_946896805.1. Classification (NCBI taxonomy): domain Eukaryota; kingdom Viridiplantae; phylum Streptophyta; class Magnoliopsida; order Lamiales; family Lamiaceae; genus Scutellaria; species Scutellaria galericulata. The sequence goes on along the minus strand of OX335798.1, from coordinate 6,893,605 downwards.
AATTAATTAAGCTAAGAATTGATTTAATTAAGTGATAATCTTAATTAAGTTAAGAAGTAATTAATTAAGGGGTAATGTTTTAATAATTTAATTATTAACTTATTTCATACAAGTATTTACCCAAAATGAGGAGCAAGCCACACGCATGGGAAGAGAAAGGAAAAGGGGCTAGTCATCAATTCTCTCTCTCCATGCAAGCCACCTCAACACTCTCTCTCCACCAACAGTTAGACACACACGTGATGCCTCCCCATCCAATTTGCAAGTGGGAAAAGGAGAAGATAAGCCATCTCTCCCTCTCCATCTCACTCTCTCGCTGAAGATCTTTCTCTCCAGCATCTCACCCATCTTCTTCCGTAAAGGTATTTTTGCTATTCCTCACCCATCTTCTTCCGTAGCAGCATTTGATTAGGTATTTAGGTTCGAATTTTGAGTTGATTGTAAGATCCAAGTGATATTTTCTTTTAAATTATGAAAATTGTTGGATACCTTGTTCTAAGTGGTGGATGTTCAAAAATATGTCATTTTTAAGTGTTGATTGAGCAAATGCATATTGGATCAAGCATTTTATATGTGATAAATTGAATTAAGATGGTTTATTTGAGGTGGATAGAGTTTTTGTAGTCGAATCTACATTGTAATTATGAAAATAAGAAGGTTTAATCATTATTTTAGGAAAATGCATAGAAATATCAGTCCACTTTGCCGATTTTTAAAACAATATATACTTGGAGTTTTTCAAAACTGTTTTGGTATGTTATACTATATGAAATTTTGAGTTTATGGTTAAAATTTGGTAATATTTGGAATAGTTTATGAATTATGATGATTTTGGAAAGATAATCCAGTTTGAGTTGAAAATGTATAGAACTATCAGTCCACTTTGCCGATTTTTAAAACAATATATACTTGGATTTTTTCATCACTGTTTTGGTATGTTATATACTATATGAAATTTTGAGTTTGTGGTTAAAATTTGGATATATTTGGAGTAGTCTATGAATTATGATGATTTTTCAAAGATAATCCAGTTTGAGTTGGAATTATGCAATTTCAGACCTTAGAAAATTAATTATATAAAATCACGGTGTTATACGTTTTCAAAACTCTTTTACTATATTTTAGTACATGATGTTATAAGTCCAAATTATTAATTTCACAAGGTTTCGGGAAATATACAATTTACGGTGAATTTTATAACAACAATTGGTTTTAGAGCATTTTCAAACTAGTGGGAGACATAGCGTGAATTCATTTCCAAATGATGCTGGGTACCATGATCACAGATATGGATCTTCTAGTTATACTAGTGGGAGACATAGCATGAATTCATTTCCTACTAGTGCTGGGTACCATGATCATCATTATGGATCTTCTGATAGTACAGGATATAGAGGATTTGGATATTATCGTCATGATCAAGAACTACCGTCACACACAAGTTCAACACGATATGTTGATCGAGATTTATCCAATACATATCATGAGTATCCACGTGAACAACCTAGGCCTTATCTAACCCATTATGATTATTCACATCTTCTTATTCATCCTGAAATGGAAGATAATGATGATTTTGAACCACATCGACATTCCACGTGGTATTAATTATGTATGTAATTGTATGTTTTATATGTTAATTCTAGTTTTAATATTTTTTTTATGTTAATTTAGTAAAAACATAATATAAATAATGCTCATAAAGTTCTAGAAATTTTAGAGTTTTATTTTTTTTAAATTGTCTGTTACGGCCGTTATAACGCCGCGTTTTTGCAATGTAACCTTAACGATGGTGTCCGCGATGACCACCGCGACCGTTACTGCGAACCATGGCTTTCACACTAAAACGGGAAGGGGAAAAGAAAGGAAAGGAAAGCAAGAGAAAGCAACGGCAGTACACTCCATCTCTCTCTCCCCATCGGTCTCTCTCTCTCTCTCTTTTCTTTCTCTCTTTCTCTTGTCCTAGGAATACTGCTGTTCTTACTCTGTTTCTGCTGCTCGCTGCCGTCGGGAGTCGTCGGGAGTAGCTGGGCTGCAGGGTGCTGGTGCACTGGGCTGCAGGGTGCTGGGCAGCCTGCTGTGTGAGTTTTGCTGCTGCAGTGGGTAAGAAAAATTCTGCTACTGTTGTGTGTATTTCTCTGCTGTTCGAGAGCTTTCGTAGACTTGTAGAAGTTGAATTAGACTAAACCCTTTTACCAACATCAAGTTCATCGAGTCAAGATTATGTGGGTAAATTTTCAGAGGATTGGGAGTTAGATTCGATTTACTATGAATTTTCTAAGAAGATGCGATTTTCTGACAAAACGTGACCTGTTTTCAAGTCTGATTGGAACCTTCTCCTGAGTTGTAAACTTCACCTGTGTGTACAATATTTTACCAGCTTATAGTACAAGCTTATAAGGACATGTAGATATTTACCATGCAAGTTTACGAGTATTATACGATTTACTACAAATTTTACAAATCAGCCTGTTTTTCTGTGCGTTTGGTCTGTTCTGGGGCTGGTCAGCGACCACCCTTTGTGCTGTTTTTGTTGGAGTTGCAGAGTTGATGTGTGTGTTTGGGCGGGTTGCTTTGGTAGATGGTAGTAGGGTGGTCTGTCGGTGGTGAGTCGCCGACAACGCGGGTCGCCGGAGTCGGTGGTAGCAACCACGGAAAGGGGCTAGTCGGAGCAGTTTTGGGGTAATGAAAAGAGGGTTTTCTTTTATAGTTACAGGGCTATTTTTATAGGTTTAGCATTTCTTTGCAAAGTGCAATTCAAAATTCAATTCTTTTAGCTTGGCAAAGATTTATTTTACTCTGCAAGTTTTATGCCAACCTTGCAAGATTAAATTTTATTTCTATTTTGCAAGTTGTTTATGTCATTTTGCAAAGTTAGCTAACTCTTGCAAGATTAATTTACCTAGCAGTATAAAACTTCTTCTTTGCAAATTAAGCTTTTACTTTGCAAACTAAGTCTCAACCTTGCAAATTGAATTTCTACTTTGCAAATTAAATGTAACTTTGCAAGATTGAAATATTTTACAAAATTGATTTAATTTCGCAAGAATGAGTTATTTTGCAAGATTAATTTATTTTATCAAGTAAGTTTAATTTCGCAAGATTTAGTTATTTTTAGAAGATTTATTTATTTTGCAAAATTGATTCATTTAGCAAGATTTAATTTTTGTTCTTGCAAATTTATCTTTCTCTGTTATACGTCCCAACTTGCACAAAAACCCGTTTTCCAAATAATATGAGTCATCTTCCTTATTATTCAAAGTTCTTACCTATAGACCCCGATTATCGACCTTAGTTAGGAATATCTTAATTCATGTTTTAATTTAAATAGTCTCTTTAAGCTGCTAGAATAAGTTTATATTCATATATTTTTGTAGGAAACGTAGACGAAGGACCACGCTAATTCTCTGAAACGTAGTAGTTTTTCCAAGAGACCACTTGATTGGGGCGAAGGAATGAACTTAGGATTTAAAGAGTCGAGCTTCACAAGGGTTATCCCCGAACAAGGTGGGGGTAATTTCTATACTTCCATATTTAAGATTCTAAGTGAGTTTGAAGTGAAGTTATGTGTCTACGTGAAACGTATGTGGTTATTAAAGTATAGATATATGCCTACATGAAACGTATATGATTCTTATTGAAGATTGCATTTTATTCTTTACTACGAGGTGCAACGACAGTGTGCTAGTTGCAAAGTGAATGAGTGGAATTATGATGAAATGTGGTGAAGGTTACTTGGGGAATTCATGTGTTCCCATTTATGTGACCAAGTGCTGAATGTGAAAATGTTGGATGATGTGAGCTGATTATGATTAATTTGTAAACGTGGCATTATGTGCCTGTCACATGATGAAAGTGAGAGTGAAATGTTTGCAAGATGAGTGCAATTGTGATGTGTTTGCAAGGTGGCTCAGTTCCACATAAACTCTACGATGGCTAAGAACCACATTAACTCTACGGTGGCTAAGAACCACATAAACTCTACGGTGGCTAAGAACCACATAAACCCTACGGTGGCTAAGAACCACATTAACTCTACGGTGGCTAAGAACCACAAAATGTTTTCCACGGCGGCTAAGAACCGTATTTTCAAAGGCGGCCTCAAAACCGCATTTATGTGCTATTGAGTGATGTGTTTATGTTTGTTAAATATGTAAAAATGGCAGCTAAGTTCCGCAAGACGTATCTGGCGGCAAGTTCCGCAAGACGTAAAATGTTTTCATGGCGGCTCAGAACCGCAAAGTTTTCCAAGGCGGCTCAGACCCGCAACTATGTGCTTGATGAATTATATGTCTATGTTACCAGTTATTTTTTAAATGCTCACAAGTCCCACCCCACTGAGTGTCTTCATACACTCACCCCTTTTTATGTTAAAACGTTTTCAGCCTAAAGGAATCATTGAGCGTGGTGTGCAAGTGGTGGATGCTGGTAGCCGATGTTCTAAAGATTACGAAAGAGTTTTACTTGATTTGTAAGAGGTGTATATTATTTAATTGTATAGAAAGTGTTCTTGAAACCTTTTTGGAAAAAACTTAGTTTGCAAAGCTGTACAGTTTTAGCTGTATGGATATAAAGAAAAAAAATGTAGTGTTCTTCCGCTGTATATGATTCACGTTTTATAAAACAGGGATGCTCAAATTGACTTATCCTTATTTGCAAGTTTTAATTTACCTTGGAAATGCATGTTTTATCGAGTATCTGGACGTCCAAACGAAAAATTTATCAAACTCTGATCTTTTACGGTAATTTACAAGAACGGGGCGTCACAATTTTAGTGTCCGTAATAAAACAAAAAAAAAATACAAAAATACAACAACTAAATATATACACAATAAAATCACAATATACGCACTGATTTGACAAGGAATCGAAAGTTAGAAATGAAGAACCAATCAGAAGAGAGAACTAGACGAACAAGGATGTGAAATAGAGAGAAGAGAGCAAATAAAAAAGATAACGAAATATACAATAAAAGTACATATAGTGGTCTCCTCGTAAAAAAATGCAAATTAACTTTGCTTGAAAACTAGGATTTTCAACCGAAGGTAGAAGACGAAGAACCAAGCAGAAATCGAAGAACACTTGAAAGTAGAAGTGAAATACACTAGAGAATAATTTTATCCAAAAAAAAAAAAAAACACTAATTTGAGAAGGAATTGAAAGTTAGGATTGAAGAACCAAGCAAAAGAGAGAAGAAGATGAAGAGAGAGGAGCGCTTGCAAACTGCAAATCAAAAATTGAAAAGAAAAGGAAAAATTCTATTTATATTTTTCCCCTTGGGTCGGGTCTAGGTCCGGATCAGGTGGAGTGCGTGGATCTTAGATAGATTCATACACTTGTTACATAAATTTTTTTGTGTTGACGAAACTAGTGATGGGCCCATCCGATGCACGAGTTTTTATTTTAATAAATTGTAATGTTAGAGTTTTTGATACAACCATGATGATTGTTTAAAAGTAAATAATTTATGAATTTAAATAGTTAATAAAAAAATATTATTTATCAAAAATAGGAAAATTAAAATATAAAATTGTCTTTTACGATTAGTTTTTGTACGATGCACAATTTATTATATAATAATTAAATAAATTTAATTTAATTTTTTTTGTATAATATAATTGTTTCATCATCGTAACTATTATTATTATTATTTAAGATATGAGTGTGTGTATATATATTCTTTTTGAATAGTGAAGTGATGTGTGTTCTTTCTTTCTTATTGAATATAATATAATATAATATAACTTCATAGTGTTCGAATTGCATACATAATAAGAGTAAAATTGCTATGTTTATTAATTAAAATAAATAAATGGTTATTTAGAACTCAACATCCACAAATCTATATTATACTAGGCAAAAACTTTTGTGCACAAGGTGCACGGATCCAAATCTGTGCACAATAATAATATTATATTATATGAAGTAATACTATTATATTATGAGTGATACTGTTATATTATATATAGTTTTAGCAGTATTACTCATATAATATAACAGTATTACTTCATATAATATAACAGTATTATTGTGCACAAATCTGGATTTGTGCACCTTGTGCACATGAGTGTCACTCACTATACTAATAGCAGGATCATTGGAAATAATTATAGGAATGTCATTTTCAAGCCCAAATTGTCCTGCAATAAATGTTGTATGATTTTTTAATTTATTGATTATTTTATTAGTTTCCAAGAATAAACATTTTTTGTTGACTTTTGGAATTCCAATACATCACCTTTTCACTATCCAATGAAATTTTGATTTTGATCAAATTATTTTAATAAATTAAATGACTTTTGGAATTCCAATACATCACCTTTTTACTATCCAATGAAAATTTGATTTTGATAACATTATTTTAATAAATTAAATGTGTGTTCTTGATTTTTGAATTTGGCTTCCTACTCAATCTATTGTCGTGGCTTCTTCTTCAAGATATTGATGTGCATATATATAAGCAAAACTCATTTCTAATACATCAAAATTTAAGAACCAATACAATCTTAAACAGTTTCTCTAATTTCATTAGAGCACATGTAGCGCCCAGGACAAAAAACGACGCATAATTGATTAATTAAATAATTAAACCCTCAATCGATTTATTTTATTATGTGCGTTAACCCTTGATTGTTTAAATTTAATTATATGCGTTTCAGAAAAATGATAAATGCATGTGTAATTAAATGGAAGTATAATTTAAATGAGAAACATATATGATAATTTTACCATAAGATGCGTATTTGAAAAACGAGAAGATAGAAACGAATTTGAGGTCAATCGGAGACTCATAGCTCAAATGACGAAGAAAACGGTGAATACGAAGAATACGATGTATACGAAGGATCGGAATATACAAGATATTTCGATGAATAGTAATCCGAGATATTTCAATGAATAGTAAACAAGATATTTTGATGAATAGTAACTCCAAGATATTTTCGGTGAATAGTGAATCCGAGAAATTTAGGTGAATAGTAAGATTTTTCGAAAGTCTATATATAACGCGAAAATGAGTCGTAAAATCACTATTTTCGAACGAGACAAAAATCAAGAAAAACGTAAGTCTCCCTCTCCTCCCTCTTCTCTCTCTCCTCTTTCTGGTCGCCGGCGCCGGCACTGCCGCGCCGCCGCCGGTGCCAGTGCCGGTGCCGGAAAATCATTTTTCTCGGTTTCGGCCAATTTTTGCACAGTTTGTAGCCCTCGTCGAGACGAGTCTAGAATATGTCTCGGATTTCAATTCCAATATCTCCTTCATCGAAAAACGGTCGGTCAATCGTCGGAAAACCCATACCCTTGTTTTTCCACCCTTTCTCTCTCATGCTCTCTCTCTCTCTCTCTCTCCTCCTTCGCCGGAGTGGTGGCTGACCTTCCCGAGATGATGGGCTGTCAGTTAGGGGTGGTGGCACCGCCCTGGGTGGCGCCGCCGGAGCTGAAATGGTGGTGCAAGGTGTTGTGTGTATACATGTGTGTGTTGATATTTGGGGGCTATTTGGAGGGGGTTACTATTCACGTTGGAGCTGGTGGTGGCCGGTGCTGGGGTCACCGGTGGGTTAGGTGGGGACGACGCCGCCGCAGCTGGGGGCTGCTGGAAGTTGGCTAGAAAGCTGGGCGCGCGACGGGATTGGCGTGCGCGCGCGGTCGTGCGCGCGTCTGGACGCTAGTGCACGGGTGACGGGAGCGCGCGTGCGCGGGGAGAGAGCGACGGGAGCGTGCGTGCGCGGGGAGCGAGCGACGGTTGCGCTGCGCGCATGGCGCCGGATTTGCGGTGCGAGTCGCGTTTTTTCCGTCGTATATTTTCATCGAGTCGTCGGCGACGTGATGTCGTCGGCCGAGAGTCGGGGGTGCCGGTTATAACACCCCATTAATTAATTAAGGTGTAATGTTTTAAGTTTTTGATTATTAAATCAATATTGCATGAGTAATTAACAAAGCTTGCAAGCCATGTGTATCCGTCACCAAGGTGCATGTTCTTTATTTGACACCTCAAGATGCTCTCTCTCTCTCTCCTCATAATAATTGGGCAACACATCTACCTAATCTAAGTCTCATCTTGCAAAGTGGGAAGAAGAAAAGAAAACAAGAGTCAATACTCTCCCACTTTATTCTCTTCCTCTCAGAAATCTCTGTCGGTCTCTCTTTCTCTCCCTCACTCTGTCACTCCTTTTCCTTCTCTCTTAAAAGCCATTGCCGACGATCTCCAACACCGGAGGAGCTCGACCGTCGCTGCTCTTTTCCGGCAAGTAACCTATGTAAGTCGTAGCTCTCATCGAGCTCGTTGCAGATACGGGCTCGCTTCGACCTCCGGCGTGGGCCGCGCGTGCCGGAGCCGGCACTGGGGGGCGCCAGCAGTATGTGCGTGTGTCAGTATGTGTGTGTGCAGCGCCGGGAGCCTGCTTACCTGTCTTTTTGCCGCAGCGTGCAGACAACGCTCGACACACCAATTGAGGCATTTACGAATATGGGATCAAAAACCTGTTTTTTTGGCATATATTAGAGTGAATGGGGAAGGTCTCCACCAAGTTTGGTGGCCATCTGAGGTTGGAGGACCGAGGGAGAATTTTACGAAGTCGAAGCTGCGTTTTTACGTCCGAACGGGAGAAAATCGCGGAGCAAAAGGTCTTAATGAAAGAGTTTCCTAAAACTGTTCATATGGGGTGTTTATTAATGTGTTGAGAGCATCCCTACCGAATTTCACCTTACGGCGAGTCCGTTTGAGGGGCATACGATGCATCGGGGCACAGAGTGGCAGTGCAGTGGCGCGACGATGAAAATCAGCCTATTGCGAGGGCAATTTCCAGACGATCAAAAATCGGATGGGCTTGAAATTTCATGGGGTTAATATTCACACCGAGAGCTTCACCACGGGCTTTCCGGATCACAGTTTGAAGCTCGGACGGGGAAGATACGCAACGACGGTTTTCTTTCTGTTTGGTAAGGGTCTTCTTTCTAGTGTGCAAGAGGTTTATTTTTACAAGATTAGTTGCTTTGCATAATGGGTTGATTTTGCAGTATTAATTCTACTTTGCAAGATTTGTTTCCCTTTCAAGATTTAATGTTCTTAGCAAGCTAAATTATTTCCTTCTTCGCAAGTTGCAAGTTTAGCATTCGTTGCAAGCTCAGTTATTTTTCTTCGCGAGATCGCAATTATATACTCCCTGCAAGCTTAATTATTTAAAATGCAAGTTTGCAAGCTTAACTCCTCTTTGCAACTTTGCCAGTTTAATTTCGCAAGCTTAGTTTCTTCTTCGCAAAGTTTAATTTTTTCTCGTAAGACCAATTCTTCTTTGCAACTGCAAGTTTAATTTCGCAAGTTTAATGTTTTCTTTACAAGTTTGAGTTTAATATCTTTTTTGCAAGTTTAATCTTTCTTGCAAGATTAGTATTTTTTCTTGCAAGTTTATGCTTTCTTTGCAGGTTTAATTAAATGTGCAAGGGGTTTTCTTTGCCACCAAAGTCGAGCCTTCAAAATGCTATATTTGGAACTCTCTTTTTTTTCTCTTTTCCCTGATAAACCATTATCTATTGCTAAACGCTCATTTTTCCAAACGATACGAGCGATCTTTCTTTACATTCAAAAGTCCTTTCGCGGACATTTTTCCATTGACCTTTGTTTAAGAATGCTTTCAATTCGAAACTTAAGTGAAGTTATAAATGGACTCCTTTAATACCAGAGGTGGGGGTAATTTTCGCGTTTTCTCTTATGCGTCTTTTACGATTTAAAGTGCAAATTTGAGTCATTTGAAATATATGTTTCTGAGCAACGCGGTGTATGTGTGGTAATTTACCCGCTTTCAAAGTTAAGTTTTTACGTAAATTCGATGAAAAGTGATGTGCTTATGTGAAGCGTACGTGAAAATTATATGAAATACACATTACATGCTTGACGAAATGTGAACGAATATGTGTATTTGGCAACGTGTACGAATATTTTAATGGTTCATGAAATGCTTACATGGCGGCTAAGACCTGCAATTGTTTACATGGCGGCTAAGACCCGCAAAATGCTTGCATGGCGGCTAACACCCACAATTGTTTACATGGCGGCTAAGACCCGCAATTCTCTGAAATGACGATGTTTGTACTTGTTTTGTTTTCCTTTTTCGTTATATTTTGCTTACCAGCCTCACCCCACTGAGTGTCTTCATACACTCACCCCATTGTGTTAAAAATATTTTCAGCTTGAGGAATTTTTGAGGGAGGTGCGCGAGCGGTGGATGCTGGTAGCCAGGTTTTTATAAGAATGTGGGAAAATCACGTTTTATTTCATGTATTTTAGAAATGTTTCTGATTTTAATTGTCTTAATTATCATGAAAATTTGAAATTTGTACGTAACGTCTTAGTCAAAAATTTCCTTTATTATAAAGAAACGGGGCGTTACACCGGTCAAAGTCAACCTTTTACCAAAATTACCAAAATGCCCCTCAATCTTAAAACGCTCCGTTTGAGCTCGTTTCAACTCCGATTGAGCTCATTCTTTTTCCGTTGCGACCCAAATCTTCCCCTCTTTCTTATCAGTATACTGAACTGAACTTTCACTCTCGTTTCTTCAACCTCAATCTTTAGATCTTCCGTTTCGTCTCGTCTTTATCAATCGTTTCTTCTCCGAGAAGATCTAAGAAAACATCGTTACTTGTGTAGATTATCAGTCGGATCGTACGTGGTGATACGTTACGATACTTGATACTTGTTACTCGACAACTCACGTGGTAACCACCGAACAAGGTGGGGGTAATTTCTAAACCTCTATGTGTCTATTGTTTTCTGTATGTGATATAGGGACTGTTGAAATTGAAACTTATATATTGTGATTATATGTTGTGAATACTGTATTCATTCTATCATATTGTGAGAGGATGAAAGTCCACATATATGGGAAGAGACAAAGAGTTTACTTTCACATTACGGGGTAACTAGGGTCCGTACTGTCATGGGCTTTGTGTCCATTAGTGAGTCATGGGCTTTGTGTCCATTAGACTTTGTGTCCACTAGTGAGTCATGGGCTTTGTGTCCATTAGGTTGTGTGTCCATTAGTGAGTCATAGGTTGGGTGTCCATTAATGAACTGAATTATGTGTTATGCATTATATATGATTCATTTGTATAACTGCTTAATACTTGTTTGAACATGGAAAGTATCCCCACGAGTGTATTCAACGCACTCACCCCCACCTGTACTTACACTATAGGAGATGAAGATAGTCAAGATGCGTAGAGAGGGTGGTGCCATATCAAGATTTCTATTTTTGCTTTTCAAAACTTCACGTTGAAACGTTGTTTTAATAATTCACGCTTGTAAAATATAAACTCTTCTCCTTTTCTTTATGGATCCTGATGATGTTCCGCTGTTATATTTTAAATGTTTTATTTCGGCTAGACACCGAGGATTTGTATCTGTAAAAGTCGTATGCTATCTTTTCCAAAGGTTTCTGTTTTATTTCATGCACGTCTTTTTCTTTTCTTTCTTGACGCCCACAAAGAAAACTCTGATATTTTAAAGTACGAAAAAACGGGGCATGACAACACAAAAATGAATACAAACTTAAAGAAAAAAGTCCCAAATTTCAATATCTTGAAGAAAAAGATCTCAAAGGAAATCTGCAATTTAAAAAAAAAAGAATCGAACAAAAAATTTGAATATATATATATATATATATATATATATATATATATATACAGTGTTGATCAGGCACGCACCTAAAGAATGCGCACCGTGCGCACTTCTTTAAGATTTCTTTTTTTTTTAATTTTTAATATATCATATTATTTCTTTTCTCACGCTACCCTCCACATACGATATCTTTAAGATTTCTTTTTTTTTTCTCTAATTTTTCATATCTCATAAAGATTTCTTTTTTTTTTTCTCTAATTTTTCATATCTCATATTATTTATTTTCTCACGCTACCCCTCCACATACGATATTCTCATCTCACACATAAACATAACACATAATCAACCTATACAATTTGCATCCCACATATCAACATAAATCTTCTTCTTAATTCTCATCTCACAGTACACCATGAACATATACAATTTGCATCCTACATATCAACAGAAATCATCTTCTCATCTCACATATGCTACACCATGAAAATATTTGGTTATCATCAAAAGTCATTTGTTAAAAATTACAAAATATGAATTGGTTAATAAATAGCCCACAATTAAAGAAAAGAACGAAAGATATTCAATTAGTCAATTCTCAAGAAAAATCATAATCAACGTTCAATAAATCCTGAAAATGAATAATAAAAATTGAAATATGAATTAAGTAACAAAGAGAATAAATTCTCAACAAATCCTTAAAATCGACAAATCAAATCCTCAAACTCAACAAATCCTTAAAATCAAGGAATCATATCCTCCAACTCAATCATCAATTATCAAGAAGTCTTCAATCAATTCCCAAAATCCCAAGTCTCTTTCATTACTTGTCTTTTGCATCGTCAAATATAATGGATCTACACATGTGAGAAAAAATTAAAACAAATCAGTACCATAATTTTTTTAAATGTAAAAACTTTCAAAAAACATAAGAAAATATTATACCATTCCAAGGATGTGATACAATTTCTCCTGTCATGTCCACTAATCCCACAACCATGACAAACTCTTGCTTTTGAAATTGTTTTTTCCTTAGATAATTTATACCTTTTACCACATCCTTTTGCTCTCACTTGTGAAGGGTCATTAATCTCAGGCATATTCTTTTCTCGTATAGAAGATCGTTGCGCTCTTTCACCAATATTCATTAATTTATACCTTTTACCACATCCTTTTGCTCTCACTTGTGAAGGGTCATTAATCTCAGGCATATTCTTTTCTCGTATAGAAGATCGTTGCGCTCTTTCACCAATATTCATTTTCTTTATATCATTGTACACATGTTCTAATTGTTGCATTAGCAAGTTAGAACCATCTTCAGTGAGACATGCACCATCTACTACAATAGAAGCCATTTGTGATAATTTTGAATGTCTTATCAGAAGAGATTTATTATGAACATCACAAATGTCAGCATCATGATTATCATTCACTCTTCCACTCTTTGCACTTACTGTCCATCTTGGTAGAATATATGTAGATGGAAGTTCAAAGATATGTTTCACACGAAAATATGCCAAAATGTGTCTACAAACAATTCCTTTGAACTCAAATTGTAGACAACTACATGTTAATGCATTTGAACTCTTGGTGTATGTAAGCTCTCGTTGTCTTGATGTTGAACTTGTTTCAGCTCTTAATATGGTATAGATTATTTGCAACTCATCATCACATTTCAAATTCACAAAATAAGCATGACTTTGACACATTTCTTCTTGGAAAAAGTTAAAACTTTTCCTTGTGTATATCTTTGCCATTTGTGCTTCCATTGGCCAAAGTGTCTTCAGTGTTGGTTGCTCGTTAATATCAGCATGATCAGCTTCTAATTCTTCCGTATATAAAGTGGTAGGGTGAGAAAAAATTATGTGTATAATAATATAAAATATTAAAAATTACATTGATTATGAGAATTGAGAAGAAGATTTATGTTGATACATGAGATGCAAATTGTATATGTTGATTATGTGTTATGTCTATGTGTGAGATGAGAATATCGTATGTGGAGGGATAGCGTGAGAAAAGAAATAATATGAGATATGAAAAATTAGAAAAAAAAAAATCTTAAAGATATTGTATGTGGAGGGGTAGCGTGAAAAAAGAAATAATATAATATATTAAAAAAATTTTAAAAAAAATCTTAAAGATATCGTATGTGGAGGGGTAGCGTGAGAAAAGAAATAATATGATATATTAAAAATTTAAAAAAAAAAAATCTTAAAGAAGTGCGCACGGTGCGCATTCTTTAGGTGCGTACCTGATCAACACTCTATATATATATATGCGTACCTGATCAACACTCTATATATATATATATTCAAAGAGATTGGAGGAGGCATATCAGTTTTGAAGAAAAACCCCACTCTATATATATATATATATGCGTACCTGATCAACACTCTATATATATATATATTCAAAGAGATTGGAGGAGGCATATCAGTTTTGAAGAAAACATGGATATTCAAAGAGATTGGAGGAGGCATATCAGTTTTGAAGAAAAACCCATGTTTTCTTGAGGAGACGTAGAAAGCAAAAAATAAAAAATAAAAAGAAGGAAAACTACTACTCTCTTTCAAGAAAAGAGAGAAAAATAAGAAAAAGAAAAAACTACAAACTTAAACTATCGAGAAGGGAAACATCCACCACACACTCATCTATCTCTTTTTTTATATGTGTGTATATATATAAAGTACTCAAAATATATATTAATTTATAGCTATATTAGAACATATCATCTCGTTTAATTATCTCTATATATATATATATATATTTTTTTTTTTTTTCAAAAGAAGATAATAAGACAGAATAAATGAAGGAAAGGGAAAGGAGAAGACACAAGTGGTGATTGTGAAGAGAAGGTCGTGGGTGGTGACGAAGAAAAGTAGGAGGCAGCGGCGAGTGATGGCAGCTATGAGACGGCGGCTGGAGGCAAAAAGATGGCGGCCGCCGACAGGAAAGAGGAGGTGGTGGCGGTCGGTAAGAGGGAGAGTTGGTGACTTAGGTTATGCTCAAATGTCATATATATATATATATATATATATCAAATTATAAAGAGTTCATTTGGAAACCTAATAACACGTGGGCTTTAATTGGTTTAAAGATGATTGTGGGCTTTAATGGGTTTAAATATAATTATCTTTTTAATTGTGCTTTTATGAATAATGAGATGAAATAATAACTTTGAAAATTATTTTATACTACTAAGAAAAAAAATCAGAAAATAGAAATTAATTTTAAATATCTTTAATAAATTATTTTAAGGATAACAACTAATATATCTATTCATGAACTTATCTCTAAATTAATATATGTACTCAATAAATGTTTATGCAAAAAATTAAAAACTATTTTGAAATATCTAAAAATCTAAAAAAGTTTAACAATAAATTTAATAATAAAATGATATTAGAAATTTAAGAACAAAATTACATAAATACAAAAGTGGACTAAAAATTAAAAGAATATTTGGAATATACCTATTATAAATATCTCAAATATACTAATAATAACAAAGTCACAAGATTAACAATGAAATAAATTTTAAATTATTTTTAATATATTTAAACATTAACTTTTAAACAATATAAATATCAACAAACAAATAAGATCTTCAAAAATGTTTAATAATAATAATGATAATACTAATGGGCTTTTTTTTTTCAATTTTGTTGAAATAAATAGAAATAATCTTATTATTTATTTTGTGTTTGGATGCAATAATTTTTTTTTTAAGATATTCGATCTTTGTTCAAATATTATTTTAAAATTTAAATTTTATTTTAAAATATAAAAATTAAATTTTATAAATTTTTATATAATAGTTTAAATCTAGAATAACTACAATTATTAAATATTTTATATCTTCAAAATGCTTATGATTAGTTACATTGTATTATCAAATTAATGATATATACCACATATTATATGATAATACGCGCAATGCGCGGGTACACTGCTACTTTTTGTAAACTAAACAAAACAACAATCAAGAAAAAATGTTGATAACCCAAATGCACCTTAAAGAAATAAATTTGAATTATATATATATAGATATATATATATATATATTTTTTTTTTTTCAAGTCTGATAAACAAAAAACCCAAGAAGCAGCCGAAATCCATGGTATTTTTTATTTAAATTATATTACCAAATATTTCAAATTCGAAAGCATATTTGATTAAGACAAAATTCATTCCAAATCAGTAAACATTTCTTAATTGACATTTTTTTTATACAAATTGATATGTTAAATATAAAAAAATTTATTCATTTTTTTAAGTATAAACAAATTTCTTAGCGATTTCAAATTTGTAGAAAAATGAAATTATTGATTGATGTAGATTCGAAATTCATTATTTCATTTTAAACTAATTTTTGAGCATTTAACATTTTAAATGGATAATTAATGCATCAATTTCAAATCCTATATTCCAAATTAGCCAATTGAAGTACAACTTTAAAATATAATTTCTACAACTAATTTAGTGACTTCATGTCATTGAATGAGAGATATAAGGTATAAAGAGATTTTCTAAATTACTTGTAAACCTAAATTTAATCATCAATAACTAACATCACTCTGAATGTTTAAAGTGGCAAGTTGTAATATCAATGTGTTGTTAGGGAAAAAAAACACTATATTATGATTATTAAAAAACATAATCTTTATGTGTGTGTATAAATATATATATATATATATATATATATATATATATATATAAGTATGATTATTTTTGACACTTGACAAAATTACAATGTTTTCATATTAAATGTGGCTAATTAATGACTTCTAATTTTATGGTGATAAGAAATATTACTAAATAATAAATAATAAAAAAATATCAATTAGATTTATCTAAATAACATATGCTAGACTTCAATAATATATATTATTTACATATTTGAAAATTTGTTAAATTTAAAAATGTAGAGAAAAAAATATAAATAAATGAAAAAGAAAAAACCTAAAATAAAGGTCAGCAAATTGAAAAGAATTGTTCAAACTTATTAATCAATGAAATTGAATAATTTTTTTCAATATATATTTTTAAATAAACAATGAAATTTATTTATGAAATTTGACTCTAATATTTTTTTAATCATTTAATTGAAAGAAAATTTGAGTGTTGTAGACAGTAACAATAAAAAAGCAAACTAAAAAAATGATGGGTGAGTTGAATAATATATATCTTTTATATATAAAATGTCGTGTATTACACAGGTCCTATACTAGTATAAATATATATATATATATATATATATATAAAAGTATGACCATACGTGCCACATGTCAACTCTACATTTTTTAACATTAATTTTTTTATATAGATTAAATCTATAATAAATAGAATTTTAAAGTTAATTAATATGGTTAATCAATATATCATATTTAATGTTGATACTAAATATTACTAAATAATATAAAATTTTTAACTAAAATTGATAGCACATGCTAGACTTCGAATACAAAAATCATTTATATATTTTAATTTTTTTGGTTAAAAAATAAGGAGACAATATAAATAAATAAAAAAGAAAAAATTAAAATAAAGGTGGATTGGTTAAAAATGATTATTCAAACTATTCAATCTTTTGAAACTTATTAATTTATGTAATTAAATTTTTTACGAATATGTGTTTTAAAATAAACTATGGATTTTTTTTTTGGGAAATATTGATTTTCATTTGTTTATTAGTAAATTCAAAATGAAATTTTAGGGTTATTCTAAACCTTAACAATAAAAATCAAACTAAAATAATGGTGGGAATGTTGAATAATATAACAGATATAATACTACACATTTTAAGTTTGAGGGGTATTTTGGTAATTTTGGTCAAAGGTTGACTTTGACCGGAACCACGACCCTCGGTCAACGACATCTCGTCGGCTACGACTCAACGCGTTCACACGACTCGGACCGACTCGCGAAACGACTCGTCGGCGCACACCCGACGCGCACTGCACTCGCCCACGCGCGCATAGCCGCGCCCCCGTGTGTGGCCATCCTCGGCAGCCGCCGAGTTTTCTCGGCAGCATGTGCATACGTCTCGGCAGCTGGCCGAGTTTTCTCGACAGCTCGGCCAGGCTCGCACCCAGGTTCCTGGCGTCGGCCCTGCTCGACCTGCCCACTTCCCGGCGCCACCAGCTGCGGCGCCGCCGCCCTGTGCCACCGCCACCTCGTCCTCCGGCAAGCCTGTACCGCCGACTACCACCTCCGGCCATCCCTCACCGGATTCCGGCATGAACAGTGCCGAAAAAATCCGCCGCAAAACCCTTTAATACTCACGTATACAAAACCAAAACTAACCTTTCCAGCTCCGGCCGGCGACTGGAAGTCGCCGACGACCACCACCAGTCACCTGAAACATTGGCCGGCGACTGGAAGTCGCCGGCCACCACCCTCACAGCCACAAACACACACACAGAGCAACCCAAACACACACGCACATGCATATATAAACACACACGCACACAACAGATATCAGACCTGGCCGGTGGCCACCTACCGCCGGCCACCACCTCCCAACACTCGCCGGCGCATTACCCGCCCCGGCCAACAGCAGCTTAGGCGGCGCCACCTGCGCCGCCCACAACAGCACACAACACACACACGTTCAGCACACACACACACAAAACCCTATGCAACAGCCCATCTTCACAGCCCGTTTCCGACGCTGGCGCCGCCACCCACGGCGGTGTCGCCCCTCCGGCGGCTAGCCCACAACCCCGGCTGGCCCCCTCGGTGCCTGCAACCGTGAGAAAGAAAGAGGGAGCGGGAGAAAATGGGAGAGAGAAAAGGGGTCAAGAACAAGGGTTTAGGGTTTGGAGACCGTATTTCGCCGTTTCCCGACGAACGGATAATCGAAATTGAATTCCGGAAGTTGTCCTAGACTCGTCTCGACGAGACCTACGTTGTGTGCGAAAATCGATCGAAACCGACAAGATTGGAATTTTCCGGCGATCTCCGGCGGCGACGGCGTGCCGGAGATAGAATACAGAGGGGAGAGAGAGAGAGGAGAGAGAGACTTACGTGTTTTCATCGCGTTCGGCTCGTTCGGCTCGCTCGGGAAAACGGTAAATTTTTTAATCAAATGAGCCCCTATTTATAGAATTGGAAAAGTACTATTCATCATAGGGTATGTCACTGTTCACTAGGGTAGGTTACTGTTCACGAAAAGATCTTGGTTACTTGGTGTGCTGTCGCCGGCACCCAAAAATAAATATTCACCTCGACTATCCACCTATGTAGTAGGATAAGTAAGGGGTCGAATCCACAGGGAATAGTGTAATTCAATTGACGATTTCGTGTATAGAAAGCGATAAAAATATGGGGGGTGATTGGTTTGTTGAGCAAAAATTGAAATCATGCACCATAAGAATTTGCAAGAAGAAATAAACAAGAGAGATATCAATGAATTAAATAATCTAGCCCTTGGATAGCCTCACCTAGACGATTCTTCCACTTTTAAAGATAGCCCCGATTATCTACACCCTATCTCGAATCTTGCCCCTAAACCAGCGGTACGACCGAACTAGTTCGAATTATTTCTTAAGTTCATTGATTAGAAAGTACGACCCCTAATCAAACTATCTCAATGAATAACCTCAAAACATGTATTCAAGATTCAATCCACAAGATGCATTAACGATCCAAAATAATAGAATAAACTAGACTATGAGACCTAGGTGGAAGAAAATATAACCAATCCTTTGCAGTGTTCTTTAGTGCAAAGGGAAATGCACTTAGCTTCACATGTTCCTCTGAGACCCCGGTTGGTTTCATGCTGGAGCATACGACATGAAATTCCTTCAGAAACGTATGTGGGTTTTCTCTTGCAAGACCATGGAAAGAAGGTAATAAGTGAATTAATCCAGATTTAAGCTCAAAATTCACATTAGGAGTGAGAGCAGGAATAGTAATGCAAAGTGGTTGATGGATTATAGTTGGGTTTGCCAACTCAAGCATTGTTCTCTCTTCACATCTTCCTGCTGCATTCCCTTCAACTCCATGTTCTCTGTCCATGTTTTCAGATTCTGGTTCAAAGTTCAACCTTCCACTAGTATCAATCCCTTCTTCACTACTCGTTTCTCTTGTCGGTATAAAGTTGATATGTCGACGTGCTTGAGTCTCTTTCCTGAGTCGTCTGGCTGTTCTCTCTATCTCTGGGTTCAATTCGAGTTGTGCACTACGATTTGACCTTGTGATCATTCACTGAAACAAGAACTCAACAGACACTGAGGGTGTCAGTGTTAGTGTAGACTAGAAATAAAATAATCAAGAGCAGAACAGACGCAACTTAGAACTCTTTTTAAAAAAAAAATATATATATATATAAAACACGAAAAAAAAATTCAATCGAATCAGCGACTATTCCCCGGCAACGGCGCCAAAATTTGGTGTGCTGTCGCCGGCACCCAAAAATAAATATTCACCTCAACTATCCACCTATGTAGTAGGATAAGTAAGGGGTCGAATCCACAGGGAATAGTGTAATTCAATTGACGATTTCGTGTATAGAAAGCGATAAAAATATGGGGGGTGATTGGTTTGTTGAGCAAAAATTGAAATCATGCACCATAAGAATTTGCAAGAAGAAATAAACAAGAGAGATATCAATGAATTAAATAATCTAGCCCTTGGATAGCCTCACCTAGACGATTCTTCCACTTTTAAAGATAGCCCCGATTATCTACACCCTATCTCGAATCTTGCCCCTAAACCAGCGGTACGACCGAACTAGTTCGAATTATTTCTTAAGTTCATTGATTAGAAAGTACGACCCCTAATCAAACTATTTCAATGAATAACCTCAAAACATGTATTCAAGATTCAATCCACAAGATGCATTAACGATCCAAAATAATAGAATAAACTAGACTATGAAAACGAAACGTTCGTATCATACGATCTAGACTTCGTTATTTCAATTGCTACTGTATTCTCACAATTTAACAATTACGGATTAAATCATGCGAATTAGCTAGAGTTGATCAACAAACATATTAAGGTGGCCAATCTCAACAAATTCATCAATCAAACATGCAAAGCATAAAATCAAATACCGAAGAAATCGAGATAAGAGTAAGAAATCGTTACTACTCAATTAAAAACGGGCGAATCATTCAAGGTTTGGCATCTCCTCGGACTAGAAAAGGTGAATTAGCCTCTAAGCATCATTATCCAAAAATACAAAAGATAAAATAAAAGTGTTTTCTTTTTCTTCTCTCTAATTCTTTTCTCTGCTCTCCTGCCTGCCTCTGCAGCCTGTTGCAGTCCTCTTTTTCCAGCTCTTTTACTCTCTCCTTTAGATCCCCAAGTTCAGCCTCTCTCCTTTACTCCTTCCAAAATTAAGTGCTTGAATCTCTCCATGATGGACAACAAAAATGGAAATAATTAATTCCTTTCTTTGTTCACAAGGCTGGATTGAGAGGAAATGGGCTTGGTGGATTGGGCCTCCAACACGTCAACAACAATTAATATTCTCATTCTCAACACTGAAGGCCTCAGTGTTGGGCTTCTTCTTCTCGTTCGGCCACGCGACTGCACCCTTTGTATTCTCACTCTCGATTTGTCTTTCAAACAACCTGGAATTCATATAAAATGCAAAATCAAAGTCATCGAGACGAGTATGACAAAAATCAGGTTAATGCAACAAAGTAGTGATAACTTAATTACAAAAACGATCACATTAAGCATAAGAAACGCACACAAAACCCGACTTATCAAACCCCCCACACTAGACACTTGCTTGTCCTCAAGCAAACTCTACACAATGGATCAAGCAAGGATAGTTAAAACATTCTTCTATATTCATTTGCTACTGAGTTTTTGAGCCGAATTCATAAGCCATATGTCCCTTCAAAGTAATTCACAACTCTTATCCATAGTCAATCACAAAGTTTTATCAATCGCTAGTCACTCATGTCATATCCATAACTCCCTAACAACTTGTTCTCAATTCATTTGATTCGGTCTTTCCTTTATAACACTAATTTGAGTGGTGCCCCTCTTCAACATTCCTCTTTTTTTTTTTTTTTTTCAACCTTATTTCTTCACCAATTTTTTTTTTCAAGTGAGGTCTCGCAGCTCCACACTACTTTTCGGGTTTTAGCTCTTTTGTGTTGATTTGTAGACGGTTGGCAATTTGAAAACACTTGAGCCCCCGAAAGTAGGCAGCTGTTTCGGCCCCTCACTATTGTTTTTACATTTTTTTTCGACTAAACTCCTTTTCTTTTTCCTCCAATCCACAAAAATTCAAAATTTTTTTTTTTTCAACTTGGGCACCAACTCAAATTTTTCTTTCCCAAAAGACCAAACAAACCACCAAGAATAAGTAATCAAGTTGCCACTTCAAGACTAAGTAAACCAACAATCAACTCAACTCTATGACCAACACATGGATTCAAGTTCAATCACCAATCAAGGCATACAATTCATGTTTTCAGCATTTTTAACAAAAATTCAGCAACTAGGAATATAGCTAAATGTCCAACTATCATGCTTAAACTCCACAAAAGGTGTGCCAACATATCAGATAATATCAGATCATCACAACACAGCATAGATAGAATCATAGATCAACCCCCCCACACTAGAACAGGTGCTAGTCCCTAGCACATAATGCCACATATATATAAACGATTCAAGCACCAAAATGAAAAACACGGTAAGTGGAGCGGAGTTACCGGGTGCTAATCAATGGGAGTCGCGACTGAGTACACTGACACTGAAGGGGTCAGTGTCTACTTGGAATGGCTGAGTGGGTGTCGTGAGTAGTGGAGCGACGCCGAGAGCTGGAAAGGCCGACAGAACGAAAGGTGAGCAAAAATAAAATATTGGGTTGCCTCCCAACAAGCGCCTTTGTTTATTGTCGTTGGCTCGACTTAGGAAATCTTTATGTTTTAAAGAGTTGGATCCTCGAAATCCAGTAGTGACTCTGTCTCTTTGGCCCTCTCCATGTGACTAAGATGGTTAGCCACCAAGTTCTCGGTGCCCTTATTATCTTTAGTTCCGGGATCAAACACTTGATACCGATTTTCCATCCCAATGGTCTTAGCACCCTTATTCTCTCCTTCCAAATTTTGCATGAATTTTTCCTCCAATTTATTCCTGCAATCAAGCTCAAAATTTTCCTGCACAATTGGCTCAATAATACTCAAAGCACAAAGAGAGTCAGATTCATTAGGAAATTTCACAGCATCGAGTATATTAAATTGAATGATCTCTCCATCAAACTCCATCGTAAGGGTT
This sequence comes from Scutellaria galericulata, assembly GCA_946896805.1. Classification (NCBI taxonomy): domain Eukaryota; kingdom Viridiplantae; phylum Streptophyta; class Magnoliopsida; order Lamiales; family Lamiaceae; genus Scutellaria; species Scutellaria galericulata. The sequence goes on along the minus strand of OX335798.1, from coordinate 6,870,744 downwards.
CCCTCACGTACATCTATTTTTGTTTGGGATGTATTCAAGAATGGCCTCCCTAACAAAATAGGTGTGGAATTTCCATCGTTACCATCCATATTTAATACATAGAAATCAGCAGGAAAAATTAATTGGTTTACCTTTACGAGAACATCCTCAACAACTCCAGTTGGGTATGTGAGGCTTCTGTCTGCTAACTGAATAACCACCCCAGTTGTCTTCAATGGCCCAATACCTAACTGCTCATAGACGGACCAAGGCATAACGTTAATAGCGGCCCCAAGATCTAGCATGGCTTGCTCGATCTTGTGATCACCTATCATGCAAGGAATTACAAACATGCCCGGATCCTTCATTTTAAGAGGTAACTTCTTCTGAAAAACCGCAGATACAGTCTCTCCCATGATAACCCTCTCATCACTGGCCAACTTACGCTTGTTAGTACACAATTCCTTCAAAAACTTGGCATATCTTGGAATTTGCTTGATTGCCTCTATTAGTGGTATGTTGAGTTCTACTTTCCGAAACACTTCGAGTGTTTGTTGATCCTTGATGCTTTTTTCAGTTTTCTTCAACCTGGAAGGAAAAGGTAATGTATCAGTAATAGTAGGTACTGAGTTACGAGACTTTACCTCATCTTTCTGTTCTGGAATGCAGACACTGAGGGGTTCAGTGTCTTTCTTAACGTCCAGACTTTTCTTCTCAGACTCAACCTGCTCGTTCTCAACCTCCAATTGATCTTTGGGTATCACAGTCTGCTCTGCATCCTTCTTGGGTTGTGAAACCTCTTGTAATTGCTTTCCACTTCTCAAGGTGACCGCACTCACATTTCTCGGATTGATCTCAGTTTGGGAGGGTAACTTACCGTTGTCACGTGCTTGCAATTGGCTGAAAGCAATAGCCATTTGGCTCATTTGTGTTTCCAAGTTCTTTTGCCCTGCTTGTAATGTTTGCACCGCTGTTTGGGTGTCTTGCTGAAACTTTATTGAACTTGATGCCAAAGTCTTCACCATATCCTCTAAGGATGATCCAGATTCCCTCTCACCACCATTTTGTTTAGAGTTTCCAACATTTCGATCATTTCCTCTAAACAATTGGAACTTTTGATCTTGATATTGAGGCCTTTGATTCTCCCCATACCGATTGTTCTGCTGATTCCCATATCGAAGATTAGGATGATCTCTCCACCCTGGATTGTAAGTGTTAGAGTATGGGTCATATTTTCGATCTTGATAATTTCCAAAACCAACTGCATTTGCATGCTGCTCTATCTCATCATTCAGGATCCGACAATCATCCGTAACGTGATCAGTTGTATTACAAAGTCGGCATGGTCATGTTTCTGGAGTCTTACCCTTCATCATACACTCCATCATACTAGCAATCTTCTCCAAAGCATCATTTTTCGATTGATCAACGGGCCTAGCCATAGCATCACGTACACCAAACTGTTGAGTATTCGCTGCCATATTAGAAATCAGCTCTCTTGCAGCTGTTGGTGTTTTTCCCATCAAAGCTCCTCCGCTAGCCGCATCAATCATACTTCGATCCGTGAGAGCAAGTCCCTCGTAGAAATATTGAATAAGCAACTGATCGCTAATCTGATGTTGTGGGCACGAAGCTACGAGACGCTTGAAACGTTCCCAATACTCGTATAACGTCTCTCCTGAACCTTGCTTAGCACCTGAAATCTCCTTCCTTAACACCGCTACTCGAGTGGCTGGAAAATAATGTTGGAGAAAAAGTCTCTCCATCTCATTCCATGTATTGACAGTCCTAGGTGAAAGAAAATATAACCAATCCTTTGCAGTGTTCTTTAGTGCAAAGGGAAATGCACTTAGCTTCACATGTTCCTCTGAGACCCCGGTTGGTTTCATGCTGGAGCATACGACATGAAATTCCTTCAGAAACGTATGTGGGTTTTCTCTTGCAAGACCATGGAAAGAAGGTAATAAGTGAATTAATCCAGATTTAAGCTCAAAATTCACATTAGGAGTGAGAGCAGGAATAGTAATGCAAAGTGGTTGATGGATTATAGTTGGGTTTGCCAACTCAAGCATTGTTCTCTCTTCACATCTTCCTGCTGCATTCCCTTCAACTCCATGTTCTCTGTCCATGTTTTCAGATTCTGGTTCAAAGTTCAACCTTCCACTAGTATCAATCCCTTCTTCACTACTCGTTTCTCTTGTCGGTATAAAGTTGATATGTCGACGTGCTCGAGTCTCTTTCCTGAGTCGTCTGGCTGTTCTCTCTATCTCTGGGTTCAATTCGAGTTGTGCACTACGATTTGACCTTGTGATCATTCACTGAAACAAGAACTCAACAGACACTGAGGGTGTCAGTGTTAGTGTAGACCAGAAATAAAATAATCAAGAGCAGAACAGACGCAACTTAGAACTCTTTTTAAAAAATATATATATATATATATAAAACACGAAAAAAAAATTCAATCGAATCAGCGACTATTCCCCGGCAACGGCGCCAAAATTTGGTGTGCTGTCGCCGGCACCCAAAAATAAATATTCACCTCGACTATCCACCTATGTAGTAGGATAAGTAAGGGGTCGAATCCACAGGGAATAGTGTAATTCAATTGACGATTTCGTGTATAGAAAGCGATAAAAATATGGGGGGTGATTGGTTTGTTGAGCAAAAATTGAAATCATGCACCATAAGAATTTGCAAGAAGAAATAAACAAGAGAGATATCAATGAATTAAATAATCTAGCCCTTGGATAGCCTCACCTAGACGATTCTTCCACTTTTAAAGATAGCCCCGATTATCTACACCCTATCTCGAATCTTGCCCCTAAACCAGCGGTACGACCGAACTAGTTCGAATTATTTCTTAAGTTCATTGATTAGAAAGTACGACCCCTAATCAAACTATCTCAATGAATAACCTCAAAACATGTATTCAAGATTCAATCCACAAGATGCATTAACGATCCAAAATAATAGAACAAACTAGACTATGAAAACGAAACGTTCGTATCATACGATCTAGACTTCGTTATTTCAATTGCTACTGTATTCTCACAATTTAACAATTACGGATTAAATCATGCGAATTAGCTAGAGTTGATCAACAAACATATTAAGGTGGCCAATCTCAACAAATTCATCAATCAAACATGCAAAGCATAAAATCAAATACCGAAGAAATCGAGATAAGAGTAAGAAATCGTTACTACTCAATTAAAAACGGGCGAATCATTCAAGGTTTGGCATCTCCTCGGACTAGAAAAGGTGAATTAGCCTCTAAGCATCATTATCCAAAAATACAAAAGATAAAATAAAAGTGTTTTCTTTTTCTTCTCTCTAATTCTTTTCTCTGCTCTCCTGCCTGCCTCTGCAGCCTGTTGCAGTCCTCTTTTTCCAGCTCTTTTACTCTCTCCTTTAGATCCCCAAGTTCAGCCTCTCTCCTTTACTCCTTCCAAAATTAAGTGCTTGAATCTCTCCATGATGGACAACAAAAATGGAAATAATTAATTCCTTTCTTTGTTCACAAGGCTGGATTGAGAGGAAATGGGCTTGGTGGATTGGGCCTCCAACACGTCAACAACAATTAATATTCTCATTCTCAACACTAAAGGCCTCAGTGTTGGGCTTCTTCTTCTCGTTCGGCCACGCGACTGCACCCTTTATATTCTCACTCTCGATTTGTCTTTCAAACAACCTGGAATTCATATAAAATGCAAAATCAAAGTCATCGAGATGAGTATGACAAAAATCAGGTTAATGCAACAAAGTAGTGATAACTTAATTACAAAAACGATCACATTAAGCATAAGAAACGCACACAAAACCCGACTTATCATTACTGTTCACGAAATTCTACCCATCGTTTTTCCGAAACTTTGTACTTTGCCCTTTTTGTCGCAACTTGAGCTACGGAACTCCGATTGACCTCTAGTTCATTTCTATGTTCTCATATTTCCGATACACATCTTATGGTGAATTAAAATTCTACATTCCGTGAATAATTTATTCTTCCATCTAAAACATGCTTTAAACACGTATCTGAAACGCACGTAATTAAATTTAAACAGTCAAGAATAGCGCACATAAGAATATTTCAATTAAGGTTTAATTATTTAATTAACCAATTATGCTTCGTTTTTTGTCCAGGGCGCTACACCTTTATATCAACATAAACATACATTTATGTAATATATAAATGTACAACTAACATAACTAAAAGGTATGACTAACATAACTAAACGTATGACTAATATAACTAAAATGTATGAAAGATATTAATAGCTGTTTGAAAATATGTTAAGGTACATGTAAAAATCTAAAATGTATGACTAACATAACATAAAACTATGTTTAACCCTATATAAAGGTATGCTTAACAGTAAATAAAGGTATAACATCTGTGATCGAATTTGGGCGAATTTTACACGACATTGGAGCGCGTGGCTGCGCGTGGAAGACGAGTGTACAATTTCAGAATTGTGCGACGGGTGTACAAAAGATTTTTTGTTTTATATATTACTTTTTATAATTACTTGTATATAGATTTCGTATCTATATACGGAATACATTATTATTATATCTCTAAATTTATTAATTTATCTTAGTACTTTGGGCTTATTTGTAAATAATATACATAGAGATATACTTACAATTACTATCTTAATATATAATTATATATATATATATATATATACACACACACTAAGAAAATAACTTTATAATTTTATTTATCTATGTAGAGGTTTCTAGTAGAAATAGCCGACTATACCACTTTTATTATAACAAATAACAAAAATACCACAAAATATAAGGAAGTTACCCAAATATCACAAAATATAAGGAAGTTACAAAAATACCACAAAAATTGACCGGTCTCCATTTGAATAGTGTTTGATGGGATTAAAGATTGATATCATGTCATTCATTTAGTGTACTTTAATATAGGCATTAAATAAAAAAGAAGTACTCTATTACACGAATTTTTTTGTACATTATTACACGTATTTTTTTATGTTATTACACGAATTTTTGATTTAACATTATTACACGAATTTTTTTATGTTATTACATGAATATTTGATTTGTACATTATTACACGAAATTTTAATTTTCATTATTACATGAATTTTTTTTCATTATTATACGAATTTGAATTTTGTAAATTATTACACGAAAATATCATTATTATAGGCTTTAATATCATGGTTCATTGTTTTAGACCTAATAATTGAATTCTTATGTGAATATTTACACGAACATTACACCATTACACTTTACACGAATTTTTAATCAATTTTCCTTAAACGAAAATAAGAACTTGATTTAAAACAATAAAATGAGCATTAGTGCATTACACGGAAATGAACATTACACATTACATTTTGCTTTACACATGAAAATGGACAATACTTCATGTAAGATAATTATTAGCATTACACGAATTTTTATAAATGTTATTAAAGTAACTTAACTTAAGTGTCTTACACGAATTTTGGAAAGTTTTATGTATTAAAGAAAAAATTTCATGGAATTGTTTAGCAAAAATCAACACAAAAGAAGAGTAAATGGAATTGTTTAACAAAAATCAACACAAATATAGAAAATTTTCTATAATATTAACTATAGAAAATTCGTGTAATAATGTTAATATTATAACATTATTACACGAATTTAGGAAACTTATTAACATTATTAATATTATAATATTATTAACATATTATTAACATTATTAATATTATAATATTGTTAACATTATTACACAAATTTAGGAAACTTATAATATTATAACATTATTAACATTTATTAACTTACAAAAATTTTAAAAGTAAAAAAATTACAAATTGTTTAAAAATTCGTGTAAATATTTGTAATTTTTTTACTTTTCAATTGTTTACAATAAAACATTTTAAATCATAAATTGTTTACAAATTCGTGTAAGTATTGTTTACAAAAATTTTAAAAGTAAAAAAATTACAAATTGTTTGCAAATTCGTGTAAGTATTTGTAATTTTTTTTATTTTCAATTGTTTACAAATTTAATCTGATGTTGACATAAGACTAAAAAAAATGCTTGGTAATAATATAGGCATTAAACGAAAAAAAAAATGTACACTATTACACAAAATTTTTTGTACATTATTACACGTAATTTTTTTTTTTTTTTTACATTATTACACGAATTTTTGATTTATTATAAACTATAGAAATTTAACATTATTACATGAAATTATTAACATTATTAATAACGTCTTAACATCTTATTAACATTATTACATGAAATTTAACATTTTATTATTACACGAAATTCAACATTATTAAATTATTATAAATTTAACATTATTATAAACTATAGAAAATTATTATAACATTATTACACGAAAATCAAAGATTTGGATATAGGGAAAAGTACAAATTTTCTATAGTTTATACTCCCGCCATCCCAAATTATTTGTCGTTTTAGCTTTTGAGATTTGTCCCAAATTATTTGACATTATAGGAATTCAAGGCATATTTTCCCAAATTCTTCCAAATTTACCCCTATTTATTATTCCTTACTAAATGCTCTATTATTTCAAAGTAGGCATTGGAAATATGTATTAAATAGGGATAAATCAGTCTTTTTGTTAGTTTCCTTAATCTGCGTAAAAAGTGTTAAAACAATAAATAATTTGGGACGGAGGGAGTAACATTATTACACGAAAATCAAAGATTTGGATAACATTAATTAAGAGCCTCAATGTTATAATAAATTTGATTATGTCTATTTTGATTATTATTTATGTGAATATTTACACGAATTCTTATGTGAATATCAAATGTAATAATATTTACACGAATTCTTGAAAACATTATTAATCAAAATAATAATATTTACAGGAAGAAATAATAATGTTTTCAAGAATTCGTGTAAATATTATTACATTTGATATTCACATAAGAATTCGTGTAAATATTCACATAAATAATTATAAAAAAAAACATAACCAAAATATTTTAATGTGATGTTGACATAAGACTCAATATATAATGTTTGTGTAAGTATTGTTATTTTAAATCTATAAACAACTTATTTATTTAATTAATTGTTGGAATATAAAATTTTAATGTTCGTGTAAGCCTATTTTGTTTAATGATATTAAAGCCTATAATAATGACATTTTCGTGTAATAATCTACAAAATTCAAATTCATATAATAACGTAAACAAATAAAAATTCGTGTAATAATGAAAATTAAAATTTCGTGTAATAATGTACAAATCAAATATTCGTGTAATAACATAAAAAAATTCGTGTAATAATGTCAAATCAAAAATTTGTGTAATAATGTAAAAAAAAAATACGTGTAATAATATACAAAAAATTTCGTGTAATAGAGTACTTTTTTTTTTTTTTTTTTTTCCGTTTAATGCCTATATTAAAGTACACTGAATCAATGACATGATATCAGTCTTCAATCCCATTAAACACTATTCAAATGGAGAGTGGTCAATTTTTGTGGTATTTTTGTAACTTCCTTATATTTTATGATATTTGGATAACTTCCTTATATTTTGTAGTACTTTTGTTATTTGTTATAAAAAAAGTGGTACAGCCGGCTATTTCCCCGAGGTTTCTATATATTATGAAAATATACATTGATTTAATCTAAGGAGGCTCTGAGCTCGAAGATTTGGAGTGATACCGCATTAAACTAAGAAACAAATTAGAACAAACGTGTTTTTCACTTAAAACATAATTTATTGTTGTTAAAAAAAGAAAAAATCGTATGTATTTACATTTCTACCCTTCATTGATACTGAAAATCAAACAAAAGGCCAAAAATGGAGAAACATTGGGACAAATTTAGTGTCACTGTCAGGCTAACCCTTGCTGCTCTCACGCTATTACAATGTCAGCCCCGCCACCATCACCACCAACAATGGAGTCTCTTATCCTGCAGCTCCACGACATCGCCGCCGTCAAATTCGGCAACTTCAAGCTGAAATCCGGCATCTCATCTCCAATCTACATCGACCTCCGCCTTATCGTTTCATACCCTTCCTTACTTCACCAAATCTCCCAGACCATCGTCGCCACCGTCCCTTCCTCCGCCCACTACGACGTCGTATGCGGTGTTCCCTACACCGCCCTCCCCATTGCCACCTGCATTTCCGTGTCTTCGAATATTCCGATGCTCATGCGCCGCAAGGAGGTCAAGGATTACGGCACCGCTAAGGCTATTGAGGGGGCGTTTGAGCAAAATCAAGTGTGTCTTATTGTTGAGGACCTTGTTACTAGCGGTGCATCCGTCCTTGAGACTGCTGAGCCGCTCCGTGCCGCCGGGCTGAAGGTCACCGACGCCGTTGTTATGATTGACAGGTGAATATACATGATTAAGCGATTGTGTAAAGCTGCACTCCTTTTCCTTAATATTACTTGGTTAAATATTAGTTTATATGAGGATCCATTACAAATGTTTTCAGTGTCAATGTAAGTTCAGATCAATGTTATTAAGGCAAAAACAATACCTTTAGACTTTAGTAATATTGTGCTTTTCTTAACTGTTCAGTTTATGCATAATGGAATTCAGGTTCTCTGTTGTGTGGTTACATTATTTTGTTGTTATGTGCATTTGTGGCGGTGAACACTATTTTTAAGGAGATTCCATTCACCTTGGTGCATGTCCAGTGTGGTTGTGAGCAATTGGATTCATTGATCACAAGTCTTTTACTTTATGATATCTTGATTTGTATATCAGACTGTTCACACATTAAATTGAGCACTATCCTATTGACCGAGTAATATGAAATTTCCCTAAAATTTTATGGAAGTAACAATTCTCAAACATAATGGAAATTTCCACCATTCTAATTCTGCTGGATTTCTATTTCTCATTCTTGTGTTACAGTTGGTGCGGAGACTAGATATAGACAATGCTTACTCTGTATACAGAAAAATATAATTGCTGGATCATAGTATTCAAACCGTTCTTTGTGCTACTTAGTGTAGCTCTGTTTGCCTGAAGCAATCTCTTCCCAAAGTAGTATACCAAACCCAATGCTTCTGAATAATTGCTTAATTTGCTTGTAATTTTTCTTGTCCTTTTGGAGGCCTTAAGAGAATGATGCAAGCTTTTGGGCATAAGGTTCAATCTTTGGATATCAACATTTGCTTCTATGCATGAGATTGTTCTGCCTTGGTTATTATGTAATCAAAGGATGAATGAAGTATTCGACTGTGATACTGCCATGTTACTGACATTTATTTTGCCTGTGTTGGAACTTTAATCAGCCTGATTGTTTGTGTATTCACGATGATTATGGATGCAGTATTTAGTTTTCCACCTTTCATTTGTAAATTTGTGTATTACCACCCCTCATGTATGTCTTCCATTTTTGCATGCTAAAACTTTTGTTCAAATATTTTTGTTAATTATTCTTGCTAATTATTTGGGAAAGGGAACAAGGAGGACGGGAAAATTTGTCACAAAGTGGGATCACACTTCACGCAATGGTGAAGCTGAGTGAAATGGTGAGGATATTGAAGGAGAAGGGAAGAGTATCAGAGGAGACAGAGAAGATGGTCATGAAATTCCTAGACGAAAACCGAAAGGTGTCGGTTCCTTCTGCTGCAGCAGGCAAGAAGTTAAGAGTCAGACTTCCTTATGAAGAGAGGTCAAAGATGACAAAAAATCGAACAGGAAAGAAGTTGTTTGAGATTATGGTGAAGAAAGAATCTAACTTGTGCTTGGCTGCTGATGTTGCTACAGCTGCGGAGCTGCTTGACATTGCAGACAAGGTGAGGAAAATAAAAGTGAATCGTTATTTTTTTTCTTCCATTTTCTAATGTGGTTTCTCGACTTTTGTGCATGAATTTTTAGTGAATACCGAGTCTATAATATAAAGTTTTTCAAGTGCACCGACATATAAAATTCAGACTTCTTATGGTTGAACTCATAAGAAAGACCAAATAGTCTTGGTCCCCATTTATATTTAGATTCGTGACTGTGCCTTCTGTTGTGCAGTTCTATCAACTGAGATGTGCAATATTCTGCTTATTAGCTGATCTTCTGTTGGTGGTTAAATTTACTCCATACTCCATAGTCTGACTATGTGCATTGAAAATCTTCCATATTCTAGAAACTATTGGGATGAACAATAAGAAAGAGTTCGCAATGCAAATAAGTTTGAATATCTCTACAAACTTCTAATTTAAGTATTTCATTATGTGGAAGCTAAGACCCACATCAGTCTTCAACACTTTCTTATAAAAGATGCCTCATGCTATGATAAAATATTAGGCTGTGAGCCTGTAACAGGTTGATGACTGTAATTTTTTCTGTGTTCATATGTTGCAATTGTATTTTTGCCAAGTATTGGTATTTTTGGATTATATATTATGATCCCTTAGAAACTAAGTTGATATTCTCTAGCATGATTATTCTTACCCATAGTCTCACTTACCTTTTGATTGGATATTTCTGCAGGTTGGACCTGAGATCTGCATGTTAAAAACCCATGTCGATATATTACCTGATTTCACACCTGATTTTGGATCTAAACTTCGCTCGGTATCTCCCTGTTCTCTGAATGTTATTGCTACCATTAGCATAATATATTAGCTATCACTGTTATAAACTGCTACATCCATTTGGGAGATGTGTTTTTGTTGTTCATGATATTGATAAGGTGATGGAGTATTTTTCTTGCGTCGAAAGGTTTTTGTCTTATAGGATTAAATTCTTCACATGGGCATGCCAAAAATAGAATTGAATTTTTCTCATTCATGATAAGGTGATAGAGCATTTTCCATACATCGCAAGCTTTTGTCTTCTAAAATTAAATTCTCTGCATGGGCATGGATTGCTTCACCTCTCAACAGAATAGATTCATGGTTTGCATGTTGCCCCTACCTCTTATAAGATGTTTCAAAAGGTATCCTGATATATATGGGGATCTTCATTATAAAAAAGCTAAGAATCTGTGGGGAATTATAGTCTAAGCCTTATGTTGGTCTCTTTTGTTGGAAAGGAATAAGAGAGTTTTTGAAAATGTTGAGGAATCGCTAGATAAAGTGTGGGAAAAATTTAAGTTTAGGGTTGCATGGTGGATTTCAGGATATAAATGTTTAGGGGATTATGTGTATCTGATGTTTACCGAGATTTAAATATTGTAGTTTAGATAGATCTTCTCCATACTTGGGGACACCCCATCCCTTTGTAATCTCTCTTTTATTAATAAAATTATTGTTTCCTATCCAAAAAAAAAAAAAAAAAAAAAAAAAAAATATATATATATATATATATATATATATATATATATATAATCATTGTAGATGCTGTTAAAATTCTGGAAAAGATCCCCTCAGCCCGAAGTCCAAGTGGTTCAAAAGTTTTGGAAATTCATTACCTTGTAGTGAATTTTAGAACACCTGGAAATGAGTATGACGTGCCCTTTTCTATGACCCTTGCATACATTGGGTTTTTTGAATGGCTGAGGTGGCTATAGTGGTTTATATCGTAGAACTTGTTAAAGAAGTACCTTTGGGCCATCAAAAAGGCATTTTGCCTTAAAAAGTACTGAGTTCTTCATGTGTTGAATAACAACCAATTGCATATTATCTTCAAACTCTAAATCTGAGTACATATGCTGCAATTTTCCTTATTAAAGGTGTATCTGATGAACTTTTGCAAAGATTACTGGTTTCTTATACTTGGCATTCGTTGTTACATATCCCACTTCGGTTCCACATGAAAGTGTGGAAGGGTATATAAGAGGGAGTCAATCCTTTACCCTTTTGATCATGGTTTTGGGTTAAGTTAGGGCTCCCTAGCTTATATTCCTAATAATTTGGTCCGACCAGCCGGATTCGGGTTGGCTGCGGAAAGGGGCTACCCGATGGTGGGCCCAAGGGGGGTTGCCACCCGGGAAGTCGGCCTTGTTATGTGGGTTGCCACCCGGAGTGTGCCGTCCGTGGACGTCCATGGGCTCCCTGGCTTATATTCCTAATATTCTTCCTCAATTGGCAAACACCTGCTTTAAGAACTGCTTTGATATATATTGCTTTTATGGTTTTGACCTCTATCGGTGATAGTGCGAGTTAACAATTATAGTTTTGTTCTCTCAGAGCTTGTATTGTTTTCTCCAAATTCAGTTACCCAAATATGTAGCCCATGAATTTTGCAAGCTATATAGTTCTCTGAGCAATGGTTTTTGTGCAATTCTTTTACTTGTGTGTAATACAAGGTTGTGCAAGCATACCATCAAAAGGGGAACATCTTTGTAATAAACTACTTCTCTTCAAACCCTTGATTAATTTCTTAGTGAAGGTACTCTAGTGTTCACTTTACTTTCTTTCCTCTCCTTCCCCTTTTCTGTTTTTGAATGCTAATGAGTTTCTTGGATTTATTTCGTTTTTGATTATGCCTAAAAGCTACTTCTACCTTGCTTCGATGAAGATTAAAAGTGTGGTTTTCCTAGTGGCTATAGTCTTTTACTGATCAAGTAAATACTCAGATCATCTAATTATGCTTAACCTTGTGAAGATTGCAGACAAACATAATTTCTTAATCTTCGAAGATCGTAAGTTTGCTGACATTGGTAACACAGTCACTATGCAATATGAAAGGTGAGAAGTTTTTCTTGCTTTGAATTTGTCAAGATTGCTCTGATGTTTTTCGTTTTGAAATCTCATTTGGTTTGTACAGTGGTATCTTCCGTATATTGGACTGGGCTGATATTGTAAATGCTCATATAATTTCTGGTCCGGCTATTGTGGATGGACTGAAATTGAAGGTCTGGATCTTTAATTATTTTCTTCAAATTTGGGCCATTAGATGCTTCTAAAATTTTCCATATTTAATGTGACTTTTATGATGCGATAGGGTTTACCACGTGGCCGAGGTCTGTTGCTGCTTGCTGAAATGAGTTCCTCCGGCAACCTTGCTAAGGGTGACTACACAGCCGCAGCCGTGAAAATTGCAGAAGATCATCCGGATTTTGTTATTGGCTTCATATCTGTCAACCCAGCTTCATGGCCTGGAGGACCAGGAAATCCGGCTCTTATTCATGCAACCCCTGGGGTTCAAATGGTAAAAGGTGGAGATGCTCTGGGTCAACAATACACCACCCCTCTTTCTGTAAGTATTGTTTGGTTTATGATATGCTACTTTTTTCTGTTATAAGCAGCATCAAAAGCACTGGAAAGTGATCTAACTGAGTGACAAAATATTTTTAATCAAGGATTTCCAACCTGGTTCATTTTTTTCTCAAGATTTTAACGCAAATGCTTTTGATGACAATATAAACTACAAATTGTTGGTATTAGTGCCTTCTTATTCTTAGAGGGACCTAATCTGGTAAGCAATACAATGCTCCATACTATTTAGGCAAATAACAACGACCTCTGAAGGCATCTGTGAGGCTTGTGAGTCAGAAGGCAGCAGTGTTTGAAACTCAAGCTTTGATATATTTTTCTTAAAAACCCATTCTTGATAAAGAGTAAAGAGTTCTAGTTGGATTAGGACTTCAAGACGTCATGAGGCCTATAGGTAGACTTGTAATCTTAAAGATCTTGACAGCTTTCTGGAAACTTTTACTGCATTTTAACTTACCTCCACTTGTTCAAAGGCTTCTAGGTTTGTTCTTGGATTTAATTGTTTCATCTTTTCTCCTAATTTTCTGCTTCCTTGCCTCTGTTCATAATACTCTGAGATTCCACTAGTCTTCGAGAACCTTTAAATTGCATTTGGATGGAGGGATCTGAAGATGGATGGTGCTTGTTTGGCTTGATTTATTTTCTGATGGAATTGATTTATGTTTCTTATTAAAAAAAAAAAAAAAATCTAATGGAATTGAAATCCATCACTCTCACTTTTAACTATTTTTTGCGGATTTTGGTTGGGATCTGAAATCCACTCTAATTTGAGTGGATTTGAAATTAATTCATTTCAAATTCTTGAATTTTAAATCCCAACGCAACCTTATATTAGCAACGTGTCTGTTTAATATGATTTGTACACAATTTATCCTATTGCATTAGAGGAAATTCTGATACTAGACTTGTTGCTTATAGAAAAATTTCAACACTGTTGCTACATGACAAGATGTAATGATTGTACCTAACAAACAATTTTATTGCTTGCTTAGTTATAACAGGCTTGAATATATTTATGAACTATAGGATATCTTGATTATTCAATGCACTCATTTTAGAAAAGAAATGATTTTGGCAATATAGCATATCATGCACCCCTATCCACTGTGAGCACAACTTAATGTCCCCGCTGTTGATGAAGTGAGCTTCCAATGAGAGCGTTTTTACATGATAATCACAATTTCAAACTAACTTCCTTGTGCCACATTGTCGGTGGCCAGATTGAGTAGGTAGGAGGAGAGCGTTCCTTATAGCATATAGCAATACAAATAGTTCTTTAGAAGTATTGAAGTCCCTTCAATAAACAAAATCTGCTGTGGAGAAACCAGAATTAGTTGCATATGTTAAGCTTACGTATTAGATATTATGTCATTTCACTTCTCAGCTAGCAGCTATCTTCTCAGCGAAGTACTCCCAGAAAAATTGTGAACTATCTTCAGAAAGGATTGGCTAAGCATTCAGTGTTGATACATTACCTTGTGCTCCCCATTATAAATGATATGTCATATAGCTCATGAAAAATGCATGGGTTTCAGGTGATTTCCGAGAGAGGCAGTGATGTCATTATTGTTGGACGTGGGATTATAAAGGCAGCAAACCCTGCAGAGGCTGCTAGGGAATATAGGCTTCAAGGATGGGATGCATACTTGGTAAGTTGCAAGTAATTATGCCTCTATGCTTGATAATGAGCTGCCTTCGATGTCATCAGAGAACCCTGAAAATAATTGAGCTGACATTCCAAACATTGGACGTTAAATAATGTCTGTATGTGTAATTTTTCTGTACTTGAACTGAATGCAATTTTCTCGATATGCAAATTTGGTTTACAACATTAATTGGATCTATGCTCGTTGTAGTCTAGAATTTAAAATGATCGCCTGATGCTGTTTGTTTAATTTGGAATAGTTGGATCATTGGTTGGATGCTTTATTATATGCAAGGTTCCCGATTGTTATAGGTATTTGTGGACCACCGATATCTATTTTAAATAAGGCAGAGACGAAGTTCTGATAAAGCAGTTAAATGATGGGTTCTGGAAACATAAACATTAGAAGATAAGGATAGTATGGGTTTTACATATCTGTGCAAATGGAGTAGAATGAAATAGTTGAATCTTGTAGGTATTACATTTTGGGAGATTCATAAGATGTATTTGTCTGTAGATAATATAAATGTTGTAATAGATTCTATCGGGTGTAGTTTTTGTATAATGGTGAAATGTTTTGCAGTATGTACTAAATGCATTGCTTATAATTCCCCCATTCCAGAAAATGGCAACTAAGAGATTCAAGCCCCTAATAATGGATGGCAACTTAAGAGGCCTTAGAGGTGCTTCTGTAACAATAGCATTCGATGCAATCTTCCCACTTTAAGGTTTAGTTTCAAAAGCTATTATAGAAAGAAAAAACTCTGTTTTTGGATCCTTGGGTGTGATACCACCTAAGAGCAACCACAATGCATCAAGTTTTTTGGATTTGGATCCAAACTAAATGGATCCATAGCATTGTGGGGGTGAGGATGGAATCCACCATGGAGAAGAGAGAGAGAAATGGATCCAAAGGTTTGGATCCAAAAAGTATAAAAAAATAAAAATTCGCAGTCAGTGCATGTGAACACACCAGACTTTGATTGGCGCGTGATTCACACGCGTTGTAGAGGCGCGTTATGGGACTCGGGTCCCAAATCTGTCCAGCGTTTTTATATTATTATTTTTTTCTGTTTTTTTCTTTTTTTATTTTATTTTATTCTATTTCCTTTCTTTTTGGAACCATCTATTATATCTTGTAATTATCCTTATCCACTAATATTAATTATTGAGATTATAGGAAGTTGTTTTGTATTAATTTTTTTTTCATTCTTCTTTTCATATAAATTTGCCAATTAATCCTAATGCTTTTTTAATTAAGGTTATAAAAGAGTTTCAAGTTTATTATTATTTTTTTATTCCTTTTCCATTAATTATCAAGATTGTCGATAATTTGCATTTCTTTTCTTTTATTTTGTTCAACTTTGTATGAATTTCATTCAACCTATAAAATTTTATCATTTTAAAATTTTAATTAAATAATTTATATATTATCAAAATAATTTTTTTTGTAATTCTCTATAATCATGATTCGATTATATTCGTGTATTCATAAATTAACTTGATGTATTTCAATGAAATTGCTAAAAAATATCTGAGGATAAAAATAATTTGAGGCTTTCAAAAAAATTGAAACTCAAATTATAAGATAAATTTTAAGTATATCCCAAAAGCAAGATTATATTACACATTGGATTCCAACTTTATGAAGGGTTCAATTATATTTTTAACTTGTAGTATCATTGTATTGTCAATTCTATATGTAACTTGTTGTAGCATTGTGTTGTCAATTCTAGATTTTTAACATTTAATAGCATTGTGTTGTCAATTCTCTGAAAAAGTTGAATTGAATTTGAATATGTTGACCAACACTTTTGTATTCAAAATTTTAATTTCACCTACATTTTTCCTTCTATAAATAAACCATCATATTTACAAGAAAATACATTTCTTCACATCCTTTCTCTACTCTCTCTTCTACACTTTCTTTTTCAATTTGTAGTACTTGTCTTATTGAAATTTTTGCAGAAATGAATGCAAATACTAGGAAAATGTTACAAGATTTCTTAGATTCTCAAAATGTGGAGGATGCAAATGATACTCCCGAAAATTCTCAAACCCCACATAATCTTCCATATTCTCAAATCAATTTTTCCGGTCAAGTTCCACCACAATTATCCCAAAATTTTCCATTCCACGTGTGGAGGATCATGAAAGATTGACCACAATTTACTCCACAATCAATTATTACATGAGTCACATGCACACAGTATCAAAATTATGCAACAATCAATTATTACATGAGTCACATGCACACAGTATCAAAATTATGCAACAATCAATTTTACATGAGTCACATGCATACAGTATCAAAATTATGCAACAATAAATACAAGAGACTATATTCACACTTTCACATTCGCAATACAACACAACACAAATTTGCAAAATGTCCACATAATCTAACAACTCAGATTCTAGCGATTCTAGTGATGTGGAAGCAGATTCACGAACTAATGATCGAGAGAAGGAATTGATATCAAGGATAATTCGATGAAGCAACGAAATCCTTCAAATATGTGTACAAGAAAATGAGATGCGACAGAGAATAAGGTATATTAGACGGGATTGTGAAGCCGGACATGAAATGTTAGTTAATGATTATTTCTCCGAGGTCCTTGTGTATCACGAAAATCTGTTTCGTACACGATTTCGAATGCGAAGAGAATTATTCATTCACATCGTGAATGAACTAGAAAATCGCTCAACATTTTTTCAACAAAGAATTTGTCACGCCCCGAACTTAACCATATTTTATTATAAAATTTTAAAGAAAAAATTGAGAAAAACATTTTTGAAATATCAGAGTATCCCGACAGGCGTGCAGGAAAGAAGAAAAAGAAAAGAAGGAGAAACAGAGAAGATACATATAAGACTATATAATTTTAAGATTTATAGCAGCGGTATATTAATATACAAGTTTAAGCAAAAGAGAAGCGTAAGTGTGTATTATTCCAAAACAGTTAATCAAAGTGTCGTAACAAACAAAAATCTTTAATAGACAGGGCACATCTCTCCCTTCAACTCCTCCCAACAAAATCATCACCTGTAACGAATACATAAGCGGGGTGAGTGCATACAAATACACCCCGTGGAGATAACCTCATAAACTAACATAAAACTATAAATCAGAGATAAGCAATTAAACACAGCAAGTACAATGCACAACACATATATGATGTGGGTGCAGGTATATCCCGCCTTACCCCACCTGGTGATTATTTGATCAGGGGGACTTCACCAATCCTCCATATATCTGTTAGGGCTTAATCCCAACCTGCTTTCTCCAGAATTATGCATCATGAACATATATCCTTATATTTCTCCCAACAAACATTTAAATCACAACACGTAAGGCATAGCACGTAAAAACGTACATGTATCACAATTACTAGCATACTGATATCATTAATCACATTTCATGCTCACAATCTCATATCACTTTCATCATCATATCACAACTGTCCGAAAACCCTAGCATGCGACTATTCAAGATAATACGTAAAGTTAAATGTTAATTCAGAAATTACCCCTACCTCAGCCTGTATGGTGCGAGTTTCACGATCTTATCCTTTTAGTTCTGAGATGGGTTCGGAGCGTTTGGGCCTACAAACACACAATGTAAATTATTAGGTTGTATAATTAATTAAGCGTTTATAACTAAATGCTCGAAAGAAACAACGAACTGAAAACAGAATATAACCGACTAGGTCCATAAAATAAAGAGGATTCAAAAAGGAAGCTTTAGAGACGAGAACGGATTAAAACGGATGAGAAACGAAGCCAAACAAAGTATTTTAGGGTACAGAGAAGTTTTGGGGTCAAAAAGTAGTTTCTGGAATCTAGGAGGGGTCGAAATGTAAAATCAGAAAGTCTTGGGGTGAAAAATCAAGGAATAGAGAAGTTCTGGGGTAAAACTGTAATTCCCAGAAGTTTTTAGGACTAAACTGAACAAAACAAAAGATGAGGACCAAAATGAGAATAAGCATAAACTTAAGATATTGCAAAGAGGTCCCTGGAGTTAGTCTAATTCTCAAAACCAACCCACCCCCAAACCACCCACTGCCCCCGCCACTGCATGCCACCGCCGGCGACACCGTGTCGCCGGCCACCACCCGGAGTCACCCCACACGCCGGCGCACCGAGCGCCGGCCTCCTCCGGTCACGGCGGCGCCAGAAATTGCCGCCCCCAAACACCACTCCACCACCACCAAACACAGTGTCATGGCTTGGGAATCAATACCGTTAAATGAGGTGATTTACAAGAAATTCCACATGAATAGGGTTCGAAGGATAGGATCAAAGGCTGTTGGTTGGAAGGATTTGCAGAATTTTGAAGATTGGGGTGCGAAGAAAGGAAGAAGAAAGACTAAAATTAAAGATGGAGTCTTGATGCGAATTGAGAATTGGGGATCGGGTGATATCTTCAATTATGGTCGAAACGCTGCCGTTTGGAAGAAAGGATTTCTCAATTAAAGATGCGGCGCTGTTTTACTCTTTAGCTTTATCATTTAATATTTTGTTTTATTTCAGTACAAGTGCCTTTTTGTAATTTGGTGGAAGGTTCTGTGCATCTTAACAGAATTCTACTTTTTTGTATTGCGTTTTTTGCCAGAAAAGAATATCAGAAAATTTGCTCCAATTCTCTCTCTCATCTAATTTTCTCTCTCTTCTCATCTGCTTTATGTACGTTTATTTTCCCTGCAAGAAACAAGTTAAATTCTTATTATCTCATCAAATATTCAACAGATTACTGTGAATTTCATGGGGCAATTGGTACAGGATTGTTAGATCCTGTCAATTGGTACTCAGAGCAAGTTATCAATTTCTGGTCTTAAAAAAAAATGGCGGAAGGTACAAGGATGGAGGCACAAAGGAAGTTGTTTGAGCAAATGATCCAGGAGGAAATGGATAGAAGAGAGGCTATTGAGATGAAGTTGGAGGACAAAATTCAAGCCAATCAAGATCAAATTAAATCCAACCATGAGCAAAGTATGAGAACCATGGAAATGATGCAGATGCAGATTACTAAAGTGGCAGAAAGACTGGATGTATATTTCAAGGAGAAGTCCATCTTAGGCGAAGGATCATCTATGGGTGCAGGTAACAACCTCACCCCCATGAACATTCAAGGTGATTATTCTAGATTTCCAAATCCAAGGGGGGGAGAAGTAATAACACACAACAATCCTTCAACTGTTGCTTACAATCATACTCCTAGGGTTGAGTTTCCAAAGTTTGATGGAAGCAACCCTAGAATGTGGCTATTTAAATGTCAAGGATATTTTGAGCTTGTGAATACCCCTGAAGAGCAGAGAGTGAACCTAGCAGCATTACACTTTGAAGGGAAGGCTGCTGTGTGGTATGGCCACCTATCTCAGAAGGGGAGAAACTTGAATTGGGAGCAACTTGAATTGGGAGCAACTTGTGGATCTCGTTTCAGCTAGGTTTGAGGACTTAAGGGAGTCTAAAATTCTGGCAGAACTAGGGAAGCTGAGGGTTACTAGTTCCTTAGAGGCATATATTGATAAGTTTGAAAAGTTGAAATCTTACTTGCTCATGTTCAATACAAGGACTTATGATGATGACTTCTTTATGACCTTTTTTGTGAGTGGGTTACCAGAGGAGAACCAACAATTTTTCAATCTCTTTGAACCCAAATCATTCCAACATGCTGTGGACATGATTAGGAGACAAGAGGCTACATTGGAGGCAGTGGCTAAGAAGGCAAGGTTGGGCTGGAAACAGAGTTACCAGCAAGGTCAGACACAATCCAAGAAGTTTCATACACAGAACATTTCACCCTTAAATCAGGTTGCTAAACCTATAAACCATGTGCCACCTGTATTAACACCACACAGGAGGCTGCTATCTAGAAGTGAAATGCAGGAGAGGAGACTAAGAGGGCTGTGTTTTAATTGTGATGAACAATATGGCCCTAGTCATAAGTGTAAGTTTACACAAATTTACATGATTATGACTAATGAAGAGGAGGAGAATTACTACTTGTCAATTGCCAATGAGGAGGGGGATGATACTACAGTAACAGTACCGGTTGATGGGGAGGTTTCTCTTAATGCTATTGATGGGAGTAGTGGTGTGAGGACAATCAAGGTTGTAGGTAAAATGGAGAATGGGCCTCTCAATATCTTAATTGACACTGGGAGTACCCATAGCTTCATCAGTGATGTACTAGCTTACCAGTTAAAGTGTCATATTGAAACCACAGAACCAATGGTGATTACAGTAGCCAATGGAGAGAAAATAATAAGCAAGCATATTGTCCATAATCTGAAGTGGAAAATGCAAGGAGAGTCATTCAATTTTCCCCTCAGATTGCTTAAGCTTGGTGGTTTTCATATGGTTCTAGAGTGTGATTGGCTATGGGAGAATAGCCCTGTTAAATTTGACTATAAAAGGAGATTTGTTAAACTCACTAAGAGAGATCAGAAAGTGGTAATTACTGCTAGGGATGAGCTTGAAAAGAAAAAATTGTTGATGCATGCTGAAACTTTTAATCGGCATGCTAGTGATGATAGTAATGTGGAACATTTCAAAACTGTACAGACAAAGAAGGACACCACTATGCTCTCAACTGAGATTCAGCAGTTGCTATCCAGCTTTGTTGATGTCTTTGAGGAACCACAGGGGCTACCTCCAGTGAGAGGTGTTGAGCATCAAATTACTTTGAAGCCTGATGCAATACCTAAGCATATGTTTCCTTACAGGTATTCTCATTCATCTAAGAATGAGATAGAGAAGATTGTTACTGAGTTGCTGACCTCTGGGATTATTAAGCACAACCAAAGTCCTTTTGCATCCCCAGTCCTGTTGGTAAAGAAAAAGGACAACTCATGGAGAATGTGTGTTGATTACAGGTATTTGAACTCTTTAACTATTAAGCATGATTATCCTATCCCTGTCATAGATGAATTGTTGGATGAGCTCTATGGTGCAAAATGGTTCACTAAGATGGATCTAAGGTCAGGCTATTTCCAGATTAGGATGAAAGATGAGGATGTTTATAAAACAGCTTTTAAAACACACCATGGACATTATGAATTCATGGTTATGCCTTTTGGGCTTTGCAATGCCCCTGCTACCTTTCAGTCCCTAATGAACCAAGTTTTTGCTGAACACTTAAGGAAGTTTATCTTAGTGTTTTTTGATGATATCCTGGTTTATAGCTCAAGTTTTGAGGATCATTTGTTGCATCTCCACATTACTTTGGGTATACTGAGGAAGCACCAATTATATGCTAAAGAATCAAAGTGTCAATTTGGCAACCTAGCATAGAATATTTGGGACATATCATCAGTGCCACTGGAGTTTCTACTGATCCAGCTAAAATTCAGAGTATGGTCAATTGGCCTAAACCCTCCACAGTTAAAGGGTTAAGGGGATTTCTGGGTTTGACTGGATATTACAGGAAATTCATAAGAGGTTATGGGGTAATCAGTAAGCCACTAACTGATATGTTGAAGAAGAGAGGGTTCACTTGGTCTACATCTTCAGAAATGGCATTTCAGAAACTTAAGGAGGCTATGGTTACTTCTCCTGTTTTGGCCTTACCTGATTTCGCTAAGCCTTTTGTAGTGGAGATTGATGCAAGTTCTACAGGTTTGGGTGTTGTTTTAATGCAAGAGGGGAGACCCATTGCCTTTATCAGTAAGTCTCTCAGTCCTAAGTGTCAAGCACTTTCTATCTATGAGAGAGAATTCATGGCTATTTTGCTAGTTATACAAAAATGGAAGCATTATTTGCAGGGTCATCATTTCATCCTCAAAACTGACCAACAGGGCATTAAGTACATCATGGAGCAAAAATTTACTACTGCTCTCCAACAGAGGTGGATTTCTAAATTGATTGGGCTGGATTATGAGATTCACTATAAGAAAGGGGCCGATAATAAGGTGGCAGATGCCCTTTCTAGACAAGAGTTTTCTCCCACTCTTAATGTAGTTTCATCAGTGCATCCAAAATGGATGTTTGAGGTCTTGGATAGCTATAAAGATGATTTGGAAATTACTAAGATACTATCAGCTAAGGCCGTGGAGGATAACTCTTTTCCTCACCATACTGTGGTACATGGTATTCTTAGGTACAAGGGCAGGATTGTAGTAGGCATACACACTGATTTACGGCTGAAACTCTTACAATATTTCCACAGTTCAGTGGTGGGTGGTCACTCTGGAATTCATGGTACTTATCAAAGGTTGAAGGTCTTATTCTATTGGCCTGGTATGAAAGAGGCAGTGAAAGTTTTGGTGTTGGGTTATGATGTTTGTAGAAGGGCCAAACATGAAAACAACCCTTATCCAGGGTTGCTTGAACCTCTAGAGATACCTAGTGGAGCTTGGACACATGTCTCCATGGATTTTATTGAAGGGTTACCAAAATCTGAGGGTAAGAATGTTATTTTGGTAGTGGTGGATAGACTCACCAAATATGCTCATTTCCTACCCCTATCACATCCATTCTCTGCACTAACAGTGGCTCAATTGTTTTTGGATAATGTTGTTAAACTCCATGGACAACCAGTGAGTTTGGTTACTGATAGAGACAAGGTGTTTGTTAGCCAGTTTTGGCAGGAGTTATTTAAGGCTTTGGGGACTAAGCATCACATGAGTTCTTCTTACCACCCCCAGTCTGATGGCCAAACTGAGAGGGTAAATCAGTGCTTGGAAAACTACTTGAGATTCTGTACAAGCCAGCATCCCCACAGATGGGTCAAATGGTTAGCTCTGGCAGAGTATTGGTATAACACAAATTATCATACCAGCCTCAAGATGACCCCTTTTCAAGCTCTCTATGGGTATCAGCCTACTCATCTAAGTGTTAGTCCTTACCTAGACATTCTGGACAGTGATGTTGCTCATTTGCTTAAGCAGAGGTCAGACACTATGGAGTTATTTAAAGCTAACCTTACCCAGGCACAACAAAGAATGAAGTTTTATGCAGATAAGAAAAGAACATGCAGAGCATTTGAGGTGGGTGACGAGGTTTATCTTAAACTTCAGCCTCATAAGCAGATTTCAGTGGCTCACAGGCCAAATCACAAGCTCTCAAACAAATATTATGGGCCCTACGCAATTATTGAAAAAATTGGTAATGCAGCTTATAGGTTACAGCTTCCTACAACTTTAAAAATTCACAATGTTTTTCATGTCTCTCTTCTCAAACGCAAGATAAAAGAGTTATACTCATCGAATCAAGTTTTACCTGATACTGCATGCGACAGTGGGTTTCTTCCAACTCCTTTTCAGATCCTTGCAAAGAGGGAACACCAAGTTGCAAACTCCATTCTGCGCCAGGTGCTGATTCATCATTGGAAGAACACCAGTCCAAAGGCGGCAACTTGGGAATCGTGGGATGATTTAGATCATCTTCGGCGGGGGGTAGTGTCATGGCTTGGGAATCAATACCGTTAAATGAGGCGATTTACAAGAAATTCCACACGAATAGGGTTCGAAGGATAGGATCAAAGGCTGTTGGTTGGAAGGATTTGTAGAATTTTGAAGATTGGGGTGCGAAGAAAGGAAGAAGAAAGGCTAAAATTAAAGATGGAGTCTTGATGCGAATTGAGAATTGGGGATCGGGTGATATCTTCAATTATGGTCGAAACGCTGCCGTTTGGAAGGAAGGATTTCTCAATTAAAGATGCGGCGCTGTTTTACTCTTTAGCTTTATCATTTAATATTTTGTTTTATTTCAGTACAAGTGTCTTTTTGTAATTTGGTGGAAGGTTCTGTGCATCTTAACAGAATTCTGCTTTTTTGTACTGCGTTTTTTGCCAGAAAAGAATATCAGAAAATTTGCTCCAATTCTCTCTCATCTAATTTTCTCTCTCTTCTCATCTGCTTCATGTACGTTTATTTTCCCTGCAAGAAACAAGTTAAATTCTTATTATCTCATCAAATATTCAGCAGATTACTGTGAATTTCATGGGGCAATTGGTACAGGATTGTTAGATCCTGTCACACAGCCCCAACACCAACCAAACACAAGCTTCGCCGGCGCTCCGTGCACCGGCCGATCACTCACACGGCGGCGCTGCATGCGCCACCCCGACCACGCAAACCCACAGGAGAGATAGACGAGAGGGAGCAGAGAGAGAGAGTTCGAAGAGAGAGAAAGAGAGGAGATGAGAGAGAAAGCCAAATTTGCAGGAACTTTGACCACTGCATGCCGGAGATCGAACAGACCGATCGACGATCCGAGCCCAGAATCGAGACGGGCTCGGTGAGAACTACAATCTAGGCTCAAGAATCGCCTCGAATGGTGGCCGGATGGCCGAGAACGAAGAGAGAGAAGGAAATGGGTTTCTAGAGAGAGAAAACAGAATTTTCTCCAGCGAAGGCGACGGCGGACGACGATTCCAAGCCCGGAATTGGAACGGGCTCGGCGAGAGATTCGAATAGGCATAGATTTCGATAAGTTTTGGTCGGAAAGAAAATCCTGCGACGGTGGGTCGCCGGCTGCGGCGACGGCGACGCTCCGGCAGGCCGGAAAACAAGAGAGAAGGAGGAGCAGATTATCATAACTTACCTTAGGTTAAAATAATTACATTATGTTTTTACTAGGGGTGGTACGGTACGGTATACCGAAAATTTCTCGCCATACCGTTACCGTACCGAAAATTTCGGTATACCGAAATTTCATACCGTTACCTTACCGAAAATTTCGGTATACCGTACCTTTGGTATACCGAAATTTCGGTATAAGAAAAGTTCATACCGTTACCATACCGTCATTTCGGTATACCGGAATGGACCGGTATACCGTTCCATACCGGTATACCGAATGGACCGGCATACCGTTCCATACCGACATACCATTTCATACCAGTATACCGGAATGGACAGGCATACCGTTTCATACCGAAAATGATTTTTGTATTACCGGAAAGGATTTTTGTATTAGAATTATTAAAAAATAATATTGATATTTATTTTTATACCGGTATACCGAACATCCTTTTGTATTAGAATTATTAAAAAATAATATTGATATTTATTTTTATACCGGTATACCGAAAAGTTTCGGTATGCCGGTATACCGAAAAAAAAAAAATTTCATACCGTTACCGTACCGTAATTTACCGATACAGTATCATACATTACCGAAATTTTTGGTATACCAAAAATTTCGATATTTCGGTACGGTAAGTGCGGTATACCGGTATTTTCGGTATATTACCCACCCCTAGTTTTTACCATATGTGTTAAGACTTTATACTTTAGGTTAATTACTTCATTAATCATTTTATAATCTTAAACTTTATATTAAACATTCTTATGATATTAATTAATTTAAGACATCATTCGAACTCCGATTTGATTCATTCTTTCGGCGTTTTGTTCAATTTTTCGTTCTCGTTCATCTTGTCCCACTTTACGAATTATTTTATCGACTTTCCTTTTTATGGAAAAATTTCAAGAATATAGAACTTAGATTAAGGCATGCTTATAATTTTCTGAAACGCACATAAAATAAATCAAATAATTAGAGGTTTAAATATTTAGTTATCAAATTATGCTTCGCTAAATCCTAGTCGTCACAGAATTGATGCTGTGGAAAGAGCCAGTTTATCACCATTACAGAAATGCACAGCTGCTATTTGTCAATTGGCGTATGGAGTTCCAGCAGACTACCTCGATGAGTACTTACGAATGGGTGAGTCAACCTCTATCAAGTGTCTTTTCAATTTTTGTCAGGTTGTTAATCAAAGTTTTGGTGATCAATACTTGAGGAGGCCAACTGTTGACGATACACATCGTTTTCTCCAAATGCATGAGGAGAGACATGGCTTCCTAGGTATGTTGGGAAGTCTTGATTGTATGCATTGGGAATGGAAAAATTGTCCAGTTGCTTGGAAAGGCCAATTTTCAAGAGGACACGAGTCTCCTACAATTATCCTTGAAGCAGTCGCATCTCAAAATCTATGGATATGACATGCATTTTTTGGTGTTGCAGGCTCACGCAATGATATTACTGTGTTGTATGAATCACCTTTGTTCAACAATGTGCTGCAAGGAAATGCACCGTAGGTTAATTTTACGGTGAATAACACAACTTATATGAACGAGTATTATCTAACAGATGGAATCTATCCAGAATGGGCTACTTTCGTTAAAGCATTTCCATGCCCAAAGGATCCTAAGAGAAGATTGTTCAAAGAAAAACAAGAGGCTGTAAGAAAAGATGTTGAACGAGCATTTGGGATGCTTCAAGCTTGATCGGCAATTGTGAGATGCCCAACACGATTTTGGTATAGGAAAAAAAATTTAAGGAAATCATGTTGACTTGTATTATTTTACATAACATGATTGTTGAAGACGAGGGAAATATGGTTACAAATTGGTACAATGACGAAGGTGATAATCCCTCAAAACACAATTGAGGCCCAACTCGAGAATTTCAAGAATTTCACCGAATTAATACGGAGATACGTGATACTCAAGTGCATCACCAACTTCGTGCGGACTTAGTTGATCATATTTGGGAACACTTTGATGTCTCTATGTAGAATTAAAATGTTTAATTCGTATCCGTTCGATTATCCTACCTTTAATTTTATGTTTTTATGTACTTCATTTTAGTATATATGAAAATGAAATAAATTTGTTTAAATATTTTGTTTTAATATAATATTTTATTTAGTTAAAATATATTTAAATAAAATTTGTGGTATCAAAAATAGAAAATCTAAATTAAATCTTATTTTAAATTAGGAGAGAGAAGATTGAGTGGAGATGGGATCTATAAAATAGTGAATTTAGATTTGATGGATTGTGGGTGTAGATTTAAATTGATGAAATGTTGATGTGGAAGAGAGAAAATTAACTTTATAAAAAAATTGATTGTATTTTGAGGTTGAGGGTTGTGGATGCTCCTAGTGAGGGCCAAAAGTCACGAAATCAAGCGTGCTTAAAAAAAATATCAGTATTTAGGTATGTGGGTGTAGTTAGATGGGTATGCATAAAGTTAGCATGTTGCTCCTCAAATTTCAAAAGTATTTAGGTATTTGGGTCTAGTTATGGTTGCCTCCACCAGTTCCATGAAGACGTGAAAGGACTAATCGATTGGTCATTGAGTTTTTCATTTAGACCATCTCCAACCCACAAATTCAAAATTGGACTCAAATTTTGTTTTTGTCATCAAATTTGTCACCATCTCCAACCCTTCAAACTCAAATTGGAATATTCTCTTACAATATTTTTCTTTAATATCAAATATTTGTGTATTTAAGTTCATAAAAAAAAATTAACTTAATTTATTTCAATTATAAATAAATATTTATAAATTATAAATCTTATTAAAAAATACCAAACTTATATTATAAAATTCATCACAAATACATATTAATATACTAAAGAAAAAATCTAATCATACAACACAATGCAAATAAATTACATAATGACAGAAAAATTTAAATTATATAATGATTATCACTAACATTCCAAATTAGACCATATATTATATATGGAGTTTAAATGCATTTCGTTTATGTTTTTGTTCTAGTAAATTTAGCATGACGTGTAATATTAGTTTAAATTTAACATGTTGTAATGCTTATGTGTTTTAGTAACTTTCATTGTAATTTGCATTAAATATTGTATGATATTCCAATTATATTTCTATTAGTTATAATTCGTGCTTATATTTAATAATTACACTATTTTTCAAAAGTATTCGATCAAGTTATCTCAAAGTCCGTAATACGCATCTACATAGTAAAATATTATATAGTATATGTGTGTATTAATATCAAATAAGTGAAAATTATTATAAAAGAAAATCAAAAAAAAAAAATTGAGTTGTGAACAATAAAGTAGCAAATTTGAGTTGTGATTTGCGGCTGGGTTGGAGACCCACGAACTCTAAATTTGGGTTTGAGTCCCAATTTAAGTAATGGGTTGGAGATGCCCTTATAATTACTAATATAGGGTTCGTTCGCGCCACACACTGATTTAAAAAAAAAAAAATAGAAAAGTTAAATATTATTTATATTAAAGAAATATTTACGATTTTGTATTCCACCTATTAACAAGTTTAGAATTAACCATAATATAATCTGATTAATATAATATTTAATTATAATATTGCATTTGAAAAAGAATATGAATACTTTTTTAATTTATTTTTATGTTATGTCTATTATGTTATTCAACCATTCCACCTATTTTCTAATTTTTTTAATTATGTTTTATTTCTTTTATAAAATATTAAATATTAGAGTTTAGAAAAATCCTAAATTTTTTATTTCACTTTTCATTTTCAGATTTTAAAACAATTTCGTAAATTTTATATTAAAAGCACAAAGAATTAAAGTTGACAAAATTTGTGGCCGTGTCATATACCTCTAATGGAGTTTCATTAATAGAATTTTTTTTTTAAGAGATATACTGCATTGAATTATATACATATATCTATCTATAAAATTGAAAATTAATATATTATGTCCCCACTAAGTAAATGTAATGATCTAAATAATATTGTTTGATATAAAAAATATGTAAAATTTTTGTGAGACCGTCTTACTAATTTAATTTGTGATACAAGTTAATCCACATTCTTACTCTACAATTCACTTATAAATTTGAAAAAATGAGTTTTGTTTGTAGGTAATGAGATTTCGTCACATACATATTTCAATGAGACCGTCTCATATAAGTTTTGAGTAAAAAAGAGACCTCAATCAAGATATTAGTGAAAGAGTTTCAATTGCATAC
Organism: Scutellaria galericulata; assembly: GCA_946896805.1. Taxonomy (NCBI): domain Eukaryota; kingdom Viridiplantae; phylum Streptophyta; class Magnoliopsida; order Lamiales; family Lamiaceae; genus Scutellaria; species Scutellaria galericulata. The sequence continues at coordinate 6,841,253 of OX335798.1, read as the reverse complement.
TCCTAATTAGGATATGTTTAATCATTTTATGAAAATAAATAATTAAGAACATGTAAACATTATTTTTAATAATAAAAATAATTAAAAATAACTATTGGAGTTTTGATGCGAAATATTTTCTTCTAATAACATCGTGCGTCATAATAGTTGTTACTTTATATAATAGGAGGATAATAATTTTCTAATCACTACTATTTATATAATTGATGTATGAATTAAAAGAGTTGTTACTTTATATGATAGGAGGATAATATTTTCTTCTAATAGCGTCATGCGTCATCGACCCAACTCGAAATCACTTTCCACGCACTCTCATGCGCCCCCACACACTCAGATGTCTGCATTCACACTCTCTCCTGCATGTTTATATTCTAACAAATATGTAATATGTTTTAATTATGTTAGTGAGACTTTTTAGTTTTATTAGCGAGAACTTTATGTTATATTGGTTGTATCTTTACGTTATGTTACATAGACACAATGGCAGATGGAAGGGGGGCTAGAGGGGGCTGTTGCCCCCCAAGATTTTGAATTTTTTTTAAATAATTTTATATAAATAAATATATACAAAGCACCCCAAATTAAATAAATTATTCCATCTTTAAAAACTACATAAAGATTGTGGGCCACCACAATTAAAAAAAATTAAAATACAAAAAGAGAAAGTGGTGGAGAAGGATCTGAAGGTGGAATAAGGCAAACACAATGTATTAAAAAAATAAAAGAGACTTTTTGTTTTCTTCTCCACAATTCCCTCTTTACATTTTACTAGGTAAGTCTCTCTCCATTCACTCTATTATCTCTCACGCTAGTAAAAACCTCACACTATAAAAAATTGAAAAGATTACTTCTTATTTAATCTATCCTATTTCCTTTGTGTGTAATAATTTGTTAATGATTATTGGTAAGTATTAGTTTTTCTTCTTTACAATTAATCCTTTAATGAATAAGATTTGATTAATTAATTTTTTAGATTTGAGGAAACTCAAGATTGTCAATTAAATCAAAAGTTTATAAGATTTCAACATAGTTGAGCTTTCTTGAGTCAGGTAATTATTATTTAATTTTAGTATAAGTGTTTTACTTTTTCTTGAAAGTTGTAATTTTGTTAGGTACTCATACTTTGTGATTATTGTTTGTTAATGGAATTTCATATTTGTTATTGACATATTGTTTACTATATAATCATTATTGCATTAGTTGAATATTCATATACAATTTTAAACATTGTTATGTTTAATTTTTTTATCTATTATATTTTAGCTAAGTCCTTTAACTAGTATGTTGTGTTAAATTTGAGAGTTAATTTTAACTTTTATTTTACTAAGAATATTAGATATAAGTTGTAATATCTATTTCCAATTAATTTGAGGAACTTTGATTCAATAATGAAAAATAAAAAAATTAATTTTTATTTCCCAAAGAAGGATTCTCAACTTATTACTTCTTATGAATCTCCACCAACACTTATGGAAGTTATTGCAAGTAACACCAATTCCTCAACCCACGATGAAGAACCTCTTGCAAAAGTTTCTCGATTGGATGTTCAACCAATTGATGCTATGTCCGTAGAACGTGATCCTGGGAAGCGTTCATAAATATGGAATTATGATGGGGAGCATAGATGAGATTCGAAGAGTATATATATAAGAGGTGGATCATATCAACATGAGATGAATAAATATCCTTTAAATGAAAAAGATCGTTGCTTTCAATTTTCTAGGTTTAAGTTATTCCTGAAATGGTTGGAATATTCTCCAACTAAAGATGCTATATTTTGTTTGCCATGTTATCTATTTGCTAAACCAAGTGGAAGGGTTGCTTCTGGAGCATGTTATCTATTTGCTAAACCAAGTGGAAGGGTTGCTTCTGGAGCATTCATAATTGAACGATTTCGATCTTGGAAAAAGGTTAATGGAGAAAAATGTGCTATCTTATCTCATGTCAGAAAGGATCCTAATTCAGCATACAAAAGAGCTATTATGAATTAACGTGATTTGATGAATCAAGTGCAACATATCCGGAAGGTTATTAAGAAGCAAACTTTTCAACAAGTGGCCAATAATAGGTTGTTGTTAAAAACTTCAATTGATGCTATTAGATGGTTCACATTCCAAGCTTGTGCTTTTCGAGGATACAACGAGCGCTTGGATTCAACAAATCCAGGTAACTTTATCTTGATGGTAATGATATTAGCATCTTACAATGAAAAAGTTTCAACACTTGTGCTAGATAATGCTTCTCATAATGCATCTTATACATCACCTGGAATTCAAAAGGAAATACTACAAGTTTTTGCAATGAAAGTCAGGGATTATATTAGAAAAGAAATTGAAGATGCAAAATTTTACATTATTGTTGATGAAGCTAGAGATGAATCTAAAAGAGAGCAAATGACCATTGTTTTAAGATTTGTTGATGAGAAGGGCTATGTGAAAGAACGGTTTTTTGATCTAGTCCATGTTTCCGATACTAAATCATTGACTTTGAAAAAAGAGATTTTCAATGTTCTTCAACAACATAATCTTAATGTGAGGGAAATTTGTGGTTAAGGATATGATGGAGCAAGTAATATGCGTGGGAATGGTCCGGGTTACAAGCGCTTGTCTCTAATGAGTGCCCATATGCTTACTATATTCATTGTTTCGCTCATCGACTTCAATTAGCACTAGTGGCAGCTTCAAAAAAGGATATCCTTGTTCATCAATTTTATGGTAAATTAACTACAATTTTCAATGTAGTTGATTCTTTTTGTAAGCGACATGATCAATTGCATATGCACAAGCTTTAGAAATCAAAAGACTAATCTCTCTTGATGAGTCAGACACAAGTAAAGGAATGAACCAACTTGGAACTTTAAAAAGACATGGTGAAACTAGATGGAGCTCTCATTTAAGTTCTCTTTGGAGTTTGAAAAACATGTTTAAAGCTACATGCTTGGTTTTGAAGAATGTCATATCAGATGGAAATACTTATGCTCAACGAGCAGATGCAGCTTATAATGCAATGACATCATATTAATTCATATTCATTTTGAACATTATGATAGATATTTTGGAAATCACTTATGATCTTTGTCAAGCTTTACAATACAAGTCTCAGTATATTGTAAATGCTTTACATCTTGCCTCTACAACAAAGAGATTGCTCCAAAAGTTAAGAGAAGATGGATGAAATCTTTTGCTTCAAAAGTGAAGTCATTTTGTGATAAATACGAAGTGGTTATTCCTAATTTGAGTGATCCTTACACTGATCACAAAGGGTGATCTCGTCACCACAAGGATTCTATTACAATAGAACATCATCTTCGATTGATGTTTTTAGGCAACAGTTGATTCTCAATTACAAAAATTGAACGACGGGTTTAGAATTGATTTGATAGAATTGATCATGCTTTGTTCAGCTTTGGATCCTCGAGATGGTTACAAATATTTTAACATTGAAGAGATTTGCAAGCTTACTGAGATGTTTTATCCAGAAGATTTTTTTGAACAAGAGAAATTGCATTTAAGATCTCAATTGCAACATTTTGAGCTTGATATTCATCGATATCTAACTCTTCAGAATTTGTCAACAATTTCAGAACTTTCTCAAGAGTTAACGAAGTCAAGAAAGTCACAAATCTATCTTCTGATTGATAGATTAGTCCGACTTGTTCTGACGCTTCCTGTTTCCATTGCTACTGGTGAACGTGCATTTTCTGGTATGAAGCTTGTCAAGACTAGACTTCGGAATATGATGGAAGATGACTTTCTAAGGAATTACTTGATCACATATATTGAGAAAGAAATTGCAGAATAATTCGATAATGAGTTTATTATTGATGAGTTTGCAAATATGAAAGTGAGGAGATTGCAATTTCAATATCCAAAGCAAACTATATGTAGGTTTATTATTTGTTAATTATTATTTTATATCATAAGTTAAATAGGTTAATGAAATTATATTTTGATTATTGATCTTTTAATCTCTTTATGCAGGAGCTACTAAGGAGATCGACATGGAATCAAACTCACCATCATTAGGAGTTTTTAAGCAAATTGAGTATATTTAAGTTATAACTACTTTTCAACAATTGATGTGGATAAGTTCAACTATTCAAGTTAGATTGATATTTACCTTATTTTTAGTTATCTTGTTGTTTATATTAGATGTATAATCATAAAAAATATATACAAGTGCAATTTAATTATATTTAAACTTTTAATATATATTCGCCCCCCCAACACTAAATCCTGGATCCGCCACTGCATAGACATGTAATACCTTTTTAAAACCTTTATGTTATATTAGGTGAATCGTTATGTTATAATAATATAACATTTATATTGATGTAAAGGTATAAGTAATATTACATATATGTATGACTATATTGATATAAAATTATAAGTAATATCACATAAATATACGAGTAATATCACATACAAATATGTACAAATTGTGACGATCTTTTTTTTTTTTGAAATTAAAGTATTAAATAAAGATAAAATATATTTGTTCATAAATGTTATACTAATATAACATAAAAGTTAGTGTACATGAGAATATATATATAAACTCAAGCGGATCCGAGTTGACCCATTTGCACGAATCTAGGATCCGTGCAATTGGTTCACAAGAGTGTTACTCTATTCTAATATATACTACATCTATTTCATAATAAGTGTCGTTTTTAGAAATTTTGTCATGAATCAAAACATAAAATTTGAACAAATACATCCTTCGAATGACCTTCCTAACAGATTAATAAATAGATATTTCGAATGTAGATCACCATTAAAATTTCTTTTCACTAACCTATCTAGTAGTTTCTAAAAAATATATACATATTAGTTTACATTTAAACTCTTATATATCAGATACATTAAGATACTCGAGAATGGGCGATGCCATGTACTAGTCAAAGAAAATAAAAATCATAACCAATATATGTGTATATATACTCACAAATGACAATTCACGCTTATTAACAATATAAATTTGTTATATAAATACTCATCATATATATAACAGTAGACAGTAAATAATATAGGATTTCAAAAATAAATCATATGAATCATCTTTGTAGAACATATCTAAATATACTTCTCATCCAAATTGCGTTCCAAAGGATCCCTAACTATTATTAGAAATAATTAAATTTACGTAAAAAAAAAAAATTGTAAAATTTTTACAGATTTCTGTAAATAAAAATTAAAAGATTCAAAATAAATTAAATCCACACCTCACACTTCATATTTCTTAACGATAGTACATAAAAAAACTTACATTTCATTGGCATCCTTGCTATATGTGTTATCTGGGCATGCATGCAGTCAAGAAGAAAAGAAGCTTGTGGCATTCCTATACAGGAAGTACAAAAATATACCTCAATCAATCTTTCATGACAATAACATAAAACCATATTAAAATGACCAAGAAAAAAAAGTGTAAGAAAAATAAAACTACAATTAATAAAAAAAATTTCTTTTTTTCAACTTTAGACACACTGAAAAAATAAATAAAAAATCATAATCATCGCAATACCAAAAACCAAAGTAGAGAAATGTTACCGCCATTTGAGGCAACGCAGTGGTGTAACACCTAGATTCACCACGAATTAAATTACAACAGACGAAACAATACTTACATTATTAGTAAAATCAATTAAAAAGAATAATAATTTGTAAAAATTAAGGCAAAAGAAAAAAACAGTACACCTTGGAATAAACAAACCACTTTTGGTTCATTGCTTAGAACTTTATTTTCTCCATAAATATCAACAAAGAGACTTTTTTTTTTCTTTAATAACAGAGTCTCTTCTAGATTTATCAATCCAATTTTCAATATTAAATATGATATATGAGGTGTGATAAATGATTTTACGGGATTTGATATAGAATGACACAAGTTTCCACTCTTATTTGAAAATTGAAAATATTGATAAGATTCACCGAAAATTAAGGAATTTTATGTGACAAATTTGTTTAGCCGCTCACCTAAAACTTGAATTACAGTTAAAATTGTGGATTGTTATCCATGCGGTGGAATTTTTTTTTTTTTTAACTTTTCGATATTTTGTTTTATACAAAAGTTATCTAAATCTAAATTAATATTAAAAACTAAAATTAGAGGTTATATCAATTTAAAATTATTTATTGTTTGAAAATATATTACAACATGATAAAAAAAAAATTGTATCTTCTTATTATTACGATAATTATACACATCTATTTAAATTTGATTTTTAATTAAATTTAAAATTTAAAATACCTAAACTATTTTGAATATTGAAATATTAACAAAAAAGATTTAGATTACATAGAATTTACCTTATTCCGAAAATCATGAGCAATATTTGGAATATATTTTTCCATATCCATCAATTTCAGTTTATTCTTGAGATTGTTGAATTAACGCGTAAAAATTGGGGTGAAAATATATTCCAATAATATCATGAGCACCAACAGATCCTTTAGTTGGATTAGATAGGATCCAAAATAATTCAACAATTAATGATAAAAAAAAAAGTGGACTTTTTAACTTTTGGCAGGTGATAAGTGTCGTTTTTCAAATATTTTTGCGTATATTTATGAATTCATTTGAATATGTTTAGATACGTTTTTATGGTGATTTCTGCTATTATATTGTATAAGTTGCATTTGACGGGTTTGTGCTTAGTTTCATGATTTTGATGAGAAAAGTACAAGTTTCAAGTGTAATTGATGATAAGGAAGGAATCATAGAAAAACGAGGAAGAATAGAAGTTGAAATACGAGATCGCATAGAGTGCAGGCCGCGACAGTGCCGTGGGGCACGACCGTGCACCAGTATACAGTGGTGGGGCACGGTCGACCGTGCCGTGTAGCACGACCGTGCCCGGGTGAACAACGATTTGAAGAGTTTTGGTTTTCTTGGAATGTTTTGACCTCTTACTTCACTTGGAAGACTCCCAAAGCCTTATAAATACTCAACATGAAGAGAAATAGAGAGATATAGAGACAGATATTCATAGAGAAAAACACGAGAGTCTGAGAAGTATCGAGAAGATTTGAAGAAGAATTCAAGAGATCGAGGAATTGCGAGATCGTCGTCTAATAGAGTTTTTATTCTTTTCTTCCCTTGTTGAATATTAGTAGATATTATATTTCCAATCTTGTATATGAGTTTGTTTATAATCATGTCTAGCTAATTTTCTAGGGATTCTAGGGCTTGTTAGTAATTTAATTCGAATCTTAATGGATCTTTAATTTCAATTCAATGTTCATGATCGTTTATCCTATTTGTGTGTTTATGAGTTGATTGCTTGTTTGATTATCTGGCCGGTAATTGAGAATGTTTTAGTAATTAGATCAAAATTCGGGAGATGAGATTTAACTATGGAAGAATAAACACATGATACATAAAAAGACTTAGATCGAGAGATTAAGGAATTTATGTGATGAGAAATCAATCTTAGGTACTTTTGGGAGTTGTTATGTTTCAATCAGATTGAGTAGGGATACCTCTGGTGGCATAATAATCAACCGGTTAACTGACTCGGGAGAGCTGTTAATTCGACATATGTGATTGCTCATATAGGATGATTGATTAATGAACTTGAATTGGTTAAAGTGATGTTTTGATGAGAATTAGATGAAAGCATGTCCTAGAACTTGTCTTAGATATTTGTTATTCTTAAGTGAATTTATCTGCGTAATTCTTTTCCATTGAGTTAATCTGCAAGTGATGAGATTTGATTTTCCTAGATAAAGTTGAGAACTGAATTTGGGTAGTTAGTTAGTTCCTAGATAGCCAGTCTCTGTGGGATCGACCTTTCTCACCACTTCTACACACTACACCGTACACTTGCGGGGAGTAGCTAAAAGAAATTAGTGAACAAGTTTTTGGCGCCGTTGCCGGGGACTGGAGTTTAGGAAAACTAATATTTGGATTCTCTTTTAGTCTTTAGTCTAGGATTTATTTTTTTTATTTTTATTTTTCTGATTTTTTAGAGAGTATTTGATACTTGTCTTTTAGGTGTTTTCAGATTGTGCATGAACACTCGCTCTAAAAAGGCGAACTTGATTGCACTCGATTTGGAGATTGAAGCAACTTGCAGACATAGTAAAACACGAAGACAACTATTTGCTCCAACTCAAATGGCTGAAGATAATCCAGTAGAGCAAGTACTAAACAATCAAGAATGAGTGAACCAAGCACCAACAGTTGGTGCTCAGAGAGCCATCAGAGACTATTTTCAACCACAATAAAATGGAAGAGGGGTTGTGCGACCACCCATTCAAGCAAATAATTTTAAGTTGAAGCCGGGTTTGATCAGTATGGTTCAGCAAAATCAGTTTGGGGGTAGCCAATTAGATGACCCCAATGCGCATTTGCCGCAGTTTCTTGAAGTGTGTGATACAATTAAGTTGAATGGTGTCTCTGATGATGCCATAAGACTTAAATTGTTTTCTTTCTCTTTAAGAGATAAAGTGAAGCTGTGGTTTAATTCACTCCATTCAGGCTCAATTACAACGTGGGATGGATTAAGTGGGAAGTTTCTATTTAAGTACTTTCCACCAAGTAAAACGTTGAAGTTGAAGAGTGAGATTACACAATTCAAGCAATTTGATGGGGAGTCCTTGGGCGAAGCTTGGGAAAGATTCAGAGATATGTTACGAAGATGCCCTCAGCATGGATTTCCTGAAGATCAACAGGTCTATTTCTTCTACAATGGACTGTTTGGATCAATGAGAGCTATGATAGATGTAGCGGCAGGAGGAGCTTTGTTAGCAAAGAGTCCGGAGGATGCGATATATATTTTGGAGGAAATGGCAACAAACAGCTACCAATGGCTGTCTGAAAGAAATACATATAGGAAAGTGACGGAGATTCAAAGCCAATATCAATTATCCGCACTATCCTCACAAATAGCAGCTCTCACAAATCAAGTATCTACGCTGGCAAAGGTTCAAACTCAAAACGTAGGAAGCTGAGGATGTGATTTCACCCAACAAGAGGAAGTAGAAGACATCAACTACATGAATGGGCAGAATTACAACAACCAAAACTTCTAAAATAGGGATATGTATCAGTATAAACACGGAGGGGCGAATCACGAAAATTTCTCTTATGCGAATAATAAGAATGTTCTGCAACCCCCTCTGGGTTTTTCTGTTATGAATGGAGTCATTGATGAACCAAAGAAGCCAGCACTAGAAGATCTAGTAGGTGCATTTGTGAACGAATCACGAGATAGATTCGCAAGGATTGAAGAGAAATTTGATGCACGGATGAAGGCTTTGGAGTTACAAGTAGGGCAGATGGCCGAATACATAGGGAATCAACATAAAAAATGGGCAATATCCAAGCACCACTGAAGTGAATCCAAGGGAGCAGTGTTTGGCAATTCAATTGAGAAGTGGAACGGAATACGAGGGGCCAAGCATGCCAGTGGTGAAGGAAGATGAAAACGAGAGGAAAGATGAAGAAGAAGTGGTGGAGAAAAAGGAAGATGAAGTCGAACAAAAAGGGGCTGAGAAGCCAAAATCGAATTCTAAACCTTCACTTCCATTTTCAATTTCTTCTCTTCCTTTTCCTCAACGGTTTCAAAAGAAAAATGTAGATGCTCAATTCGCTAAATATTTGGAAATTTTTAAGAAAATTCACATTAACATTCCTTTTGTAGATGTTTTGGAACAAATGCAGAACTATGCTAAGTTTTTTAAGGATGTAATGTCGAAGAAAAAAAAGATAACGGATTATGAAAGAGTGAATCTTATGGAGGAGTGCAGCGCAATCTTGCAACAAAAGCTGCCACAAAAGCTTAAGGACCCGGGGAGCTTCACAATTCCTTGCAAAATTAGAGGATCAATTTTTGATCGGGCCTTGTGTGACCTTGGGGCAAGTATAAATTTGATGCCGCTGTCCATCTTCAAGAAGCTTGGTCTTGGTGACGTGAAACCCTCCACCATCTCATTGCAATTAGCAGATAGGATAATAAAATACCCCAGGGGAATCATCGAGGATGTGCTAGTCAAAGTCGATCGATTTATCTTCCCGGTGGATTTCGTGGTTCTCGACATGGAGGAAGATCATGATGTGCCTCTGATTTTAGGACGATCATTCTTAGCCACGGGACGAGCATTGATTGATGTGGAAAAAAGGGAGCTCACCTTGCGAGTAAATGACGAACACATCGTGTTCAATATTTACAAGGACATGAGATTCCGTGATGAAAGGGAGAATTTTGGTTTTGTTGATGTAGTAGGTGCCTGTGGAGAGGATCGAGAATTACCGATGAAGATGTACCACCAAAAGGCAAGGAAACGGCAAGACGAAAGACAAATCGAAGAGGAGGAAACCGGGCACGACCGTGCTGTGGCGCACGGTCAGACTGTGCCCGGCAGAAGAAAGGTTCTGGACAATGGGGCACGACCGTGCTGTACAACACGGTCAACCGTGCCCCACAAGTTGATGGAAATGAAGTGGAGGTCGAGAAAAAATTTCCTCGATGACAGATACGTTTTCATCTCATCCGACTGAAGACGTTAAACTTAGCGCTATTTGGGAGGCAACCCAATTAGCCATTCTTTCCAAGTTTTGAGTCTTCTTTGGAATTGTCGACTTTAAGTTTGGGGGATGGTTTGCATCACATGAGTAGTTGCATTATAGGTTTATTGCTTTAGCATATTTATTATTTTGTTTTTAGGATGATGATGATCTTGTGATTAGGATATATGAGTGAATTCTTGAGTGATAAAAAAACATGAATTGAGTAAAATGAACGTAGGGATATATTGCTTGATTGAAGTTGAAAGTTTGTTCTGAATTTTTGGTGAATATATTTGAGCATGCAATGATTGTGTAGTTTTGAGAAGTATGAAAATAAGCCTGTGAGATTTGAGCCTTGACTTGATATTACACCAAGTCTTATTTTTTTGATTGTGTGGTTAGTGATTGTCTTGTATATACCTCTAGAACTTGTCTTGGTATCTCCTTCAAGACTACAAGTACGTGTGAATTTTTGAAAATGATTTAAGGCCATCTTTGCTCTGATTAGTCACTTAGCCAAATAATCTCTCACCAAATTTGATATATTTCCTTAGTTAGCCTTGTTGAGCTTTTAAGCCTTATTCTTTGATGAGCCAAATGATTGGGTAAATTACCAGTGCCTTTATTTTGAGTCTACCTACGTATGATTTTGAAGCTCAATTGAGAAGTGATAGGTGAAAGGAGTATAAATATAATTGGAAGTATATGTGGAGTTGGAGAAAGAATTTGGTGGAGGATATCAAAGAACAAAAAAAGAAAAAAAAAGAGAGACCAAGTGGGAAAATGATGAAGAAAAGACAATAATTTACTTGGGTTGTAGAGGTGATTGTTAGAAGAAATTTTTTTGCATGAGTTGTGCCTATTTTGATATGTTTTAGATAATTAGTTGAGTTGTGCCTTTTCTGGAACTCAGTTGAATAATTATTTTTTAGTTGGGTTATGCCTCTTCTGGAACTCAATTGGATAATTATTTTTTTTGACATATCTCTGGAACTCATATTTTGGGAGAAGTGGTAGTTTGAAGATAGAGACCTCATGATTTGAATTGAAATTTGTGGAGGAGCTTCAAATATCTATTTGAGTAGTCACTTTTATCCAAATTTTTCCTACCCTGTCCAAAGAGCCTCATTGTGTCCAAATAAAGTCCTTTTTGATTCTTAATATTCACATGTACAAACGTGGTGGAGAAGTGAGACGATTTGCAAGCTTATGGTAGGTTTTACTTGATTTATCGTTTTGAGCGTATACATGTCCTATTTTTAAACACCTTTGAGCGTGAGTGATACACTTTTACCTTGTGAGGTTCATTACTCCTTGAAAGTACATGATTATGAATTGTTTGAAGTATTCATTAGAAGTTTGGATGAATTTTTGATATCAATTAGGTGTATATGATCTATAGTTTGATTTACTTAAATTCATGGTTCGTGCTTCGTCGAGTTGTGTGTTTATTTTTCTTTAGGAATGTTACTTGAGTAGTTGATGTTGCTCGAGGACGAGCAACAGTTCAAGTTTGGGGGATTTGATAAGTGTCGTTTTTCACATATTTTTGCGTATGTTTATGTATTCATTTGAATATGTTTAGATACGTTTTCATGGTGATTTATGCTTTTATATTGTATAATATGCATTTGACGGGTTTGTGCTTAGTTTCATGATTTTGATGAGAAAAGTACAAGTTTCAAGTGTAATTGATGATCAAGGAAGGAATCATAGAAAACTGAGGAAGAATAGAAGTTGAAATACGAGATCGTAGAGAGTGCAGGCCACAACAGTGCCGTGGGACCCGACCACGACAGTGCCGTGGGGCACGATCGTGCTATGTAGCACGACCGTGTACCAGTATACAGTGGTGGGGCACGGTCGACCGTGCCGTGTAGCATGACCGTGCCCGGGTGAACAGCGATTTGAAGAGTTTTGGTTTTCTTGGAGTGTTTTGACCTCTTACTTCACTTGGAAGACTCCCAAAGCCTTATAAATACTCAACATGAAGAGAAATAGAGAGATATAGAGAGAGATATTCATAGAGAAAAACACGAGAGTCTAAGAAGCATCGAGAGGATTTGAAGAAGAATTCATGAGATCGAGGAATCACGAGATCGTCGTCTAATAGAGTTTTTATTCTTTTCTTCCCTTGTTGAATATTAGTAGATATGATATTTCCAATCTTGTCTATGAGTTTGTTTATAATCATGTCTAGCTAATTTTCTAGGGTTTCTAGGGCTTGTTAGTAATTTAATTCGAATCTTAATGGATCTTTAATTTCAATTCAATGTTCATGATCGTTTATCCTATTTGTGTGTTTATGAGTTGATTGTTTGTTTGATTATCTGGTCGGTAATTGAGCATGTTTTAGTAATTAGATCAAATTCGGGAGATGAGATTTAACTATAGAAGAATAAACACATGATACATAAAAAGACTTAGATCGGGAGATTAAGGAATTTATGTGATGAGAAATCAATCTTAGGTACTTTTGGGAGTTGTTATGTTTCAATCAAATTGAGTAGGGATACCTCTGGTGGCATAATAATCAACCAGTTAACTGATTCGGGAGAGCTGATAATTCGACATATGTGATTGCTCATATAGGATGATTGATTAATGAACTTGAATTGATTAAAGTGATGTTTTGATGAGAATTAGATGAAAGCATGTCCTAAAACCTGTCTTAGATATCTGTTATTCTTAAGTGAATTTATCTGCGTAATTACTTTTCCATTGAGTTAATTTGCAAGTGATGAGATTTGATTTTCCTAGATAAAGTTGAGAACTGAATTTGGGTAGTTAGTTAGTTCCTAGATAACCAGTCTCTGTGGGATCGACCTTGCTCACCACTTCTACACACTACACGGTACATTTGCAGGAGTAGCTAAAAGAAATTAGTGAACAGCGGGATTTTGTCATTTTTTGAAAGACTTTTTGGGTGATTTTGTTATTATATATATATATAATTTTTTTCTTCCAGTTTGACATGTGTCTACTAATTTCATATATATGTTGATTTTTAATATATTTAATTTGAGTAAGTCTAGTGTGCACCTGGTGCACTATGCAATCCTGGTTGGAGTGGGTCAACTCAGATCCGCATGTCCTTTTTTTCGCTTCAGGTGTTGACCTTTATGTTGTATGAGTGTGACTATATTAGTATGACATTTATTTTATGTACAAGTATGTTGAATTTTATGTAATGGAACTTAGAAAAAAAAAGGATGAATTTCAGCATAAGCACCACCACTCTCTATACGCTTCTCTATCTAATCGCGGGATTAAGATGAAGTTGATCTGTACCATGTACCTGCTAATTGTTTATCTGTTGTTATATATATTAATTGGTTATGTGGGGTAGATGATAAGGGTTAGTTATCGTATGTTGTCTCTAGAATTATGTCAAGAAGAAGACCGCGAAGGGATCAAACCCCAATGCCAGATCAACCCAAACAAGAGAATGCGAACATGGGGGATCTGGTGTCTGTTCTGAGGGGTTTAGCACAACACTTTGAGATAACTCGAGCCAACCCACAGCCAGCTAAGCCTGATCCAAATCTCATATACGAACAGTTTCGGCGATTCAATCCGCCGACATTCGACGGGAAGGGTGAACCTGATGAAGCGGATGAGTGGCTGAGGTCACTTGACTGACTTTTTGGGCACACAGGAACAGATGGTCAGCTGTGCCATCTTCCAGCTCACTGAGGAGGCGAGTCATTGGTGGGACTCGTACGAGCGCACTCTGTTGCCCGCTCAAAAAGAAGGGATGACTTGGGAAGGGTTCAAGGAAGTGGTGTCTCATCACTTCATCCCTCAGTCCTACCGGGACACAAAGGAGGCAGAGTTCCTTCATCTCCGATAGGGGAACTCAACTGTAGGGGAGTATGAGCAGCGGTTCAATCATTTGAGCCGGTACGCCCCACATTTGGTGGATACTGATCTCAAAAAGGCCTGAAGATTTGAGAGGGGCCTTCATAAGGAGATTAGTTCGATCCTAGCTGGGCAAGGAGAGATGACCTATGCAAGTGTCATCGAGAGAGCCCAGGAGATCGCCTCCCAGATGGGTTTGGATGTTATACCTCCTCAGATTGCTTTTGAGGATAAGATCCTTCTAGCTGATCTCCATGCTTGGAGAGGAAGGATTTTGACATAATCTCGGGGATGGACTGGCTAGAGTCCAATCATGTGGTAATCAGGTGTCGTGCGAGGAAGATCATTCTTCAAGCACCAGGAGAACTAAAGTTCACATTCCATGGAACACGAGTTAAAGACAACTCAAGGGTTATCTCGACCATGAAAGCAATCGAGATGCTTAGCAAGAGAAATTGCGAAGCTTGGTTGGTCAACATGGTGAACTCCGAGAGAGAACCGAATACTATCGAGGAGGTGCCGGTGATCAAGAAATACATGGACATGTTTCTAGAAGAGTTACATGGTCCTCCGTTGGATCGACAAGTAACATCCTAAATTTATCTCGTCTGAAGATCAACACCAATGACAAAGTTTCTTATCAGATGACACCGAGAGAATTGCAATAGCTGGAGGCCAGTTACAAGAACCTTCAGACATAGGCTTCATTGGACCAAGCGTATCGCTTGGGGATGCTCCAATGCTCCGTGTGAAGAAGAAGTTGTCGCGTCCAACAAAAGTATCAGAGTGCTATACGACAACTTTTTCCCCGTCTCTTCATCCATCTCTTTCTCTCTCTCAATCTCTTTCTCACTCTTCTTCCTCTTTATCGTAAACGTACCTACTTCTTCGACTGAGAGAATACAACTCTCCGACGCTAACTACTCCTCACTTCACTTCGCAAGAAAAATGGTGAAAATGAGAAGTACATAAGATGATTGTCACGACAACCAATACTATGAGTTGAAAAAGGAGGAGAATGAGAAGCAGAAGTGCGATTTGGTTAGGAAAGGTTCGAGGAAAAATTGGAAAAGCTCAGAACCGACCAAAAGATCAGAACATCGAGCTTAGCCAAATAAGCAAGGCTTGCAAGTTCCTTGATGAGAAATGGAAAGAAAGAAGCAATAAGGAAAAAGGAAGACGAGAGTTTTGACGAAGTACCTAGTTACGACGTTCTTAGTACGCGTTCAATTTCAAGGACGAAATTACTTTAAGGGGTAAGGGATGTAGCGCCCCGGACCAAAAATGAATCATAATTGAATAATTAAATATTAAACCCATAATTAAATTATTATGTGCGCTAATCTTGACTGTTTAAATTAATTACATGCGTTTCAGATATGTGTTTAATGCCGGTTTTAAACGGATATAATTTCTAGACATGGAATCTAGATGATTTTTATACCACGTGATGTGTGATTAAAATACAAAAAGATAGAAACAAACTAGAGGTCAATCGGAGACTCATAACTCATATAACGAAGAAAACAGTGAAAACGAGGAATACGACGTATACGAGACGTATACGAAGAGTAGAAAAATACGAGATATTCTTGATGAACAGTAACTCGGGTCAAATCGATGAACAGTAACCTAAGATATTTTGGGTGAATAGTGTTTTTCAAAAATATATAAATAGGAGGCTCACTCAGTTCACTTTTCACCGTTTTTCCGAACAAGCTGAAAATACGTAAGTCTCTCTCTCCCCCCTATATTCTGTCTCCGGCGGGCCGCCGCCGGAGTTCGCCGTAAAATTCCAAACATGTCGGTTTCGGCCGATTTTCACACACAACGTAGGTCTCGTCGAGACGAGTCTAGGACAACTTTCGGAATTCAATTCCGATCTACCGTTCGCCGGAAAACAGTGAAAAACAGTAGCCCAAACCCTAACCCTAACCCTTGCACCACTCTTTCTCTCTCTTCGTTTTTCTTTCTCTCTCTCTACCTTCTTTAGCTGGAGCAGTGGCCGGCAAAGCCATCTGGGTGTGAGGGGGAGCTGCCAGGGTGGTGACGCCGCCGTGGGTGGCGGCGCCGGGGCTGAACAGTGGATATATATATATGCAATCGTGTATGTGTGTGTGATCTGAGTGTATGTTAGTGTGTGTGTTGTGTATGCATGCTGTGGAAGCGGCGCTGTGCAGCGCCGCCATGTGGGAATAGTGGGCCGGCGCTGGTGATGCACCGGCAAGGTTGGAAGGGTGGTCGCCGGCGACTGGAAGTTACCGGCCAAGCTGGAAAGAAGTGCGTGTGTATATATATCTCATGCGTGTGTGTGTGTGTATGAGCGTGTGTATATATATACTGTATATGTGTGTTGGAGTGGCCGGGGATGGTCGCCGGCGACGAGAGGTCGCCGGCCAGGGGTCTGAGAAGGGTCGCCAGCGACTGGGGTCGTCGGCCGGAGCTAAAAAGGGGTGGGGTTTGGTTTTGCGTACGTGATGTCGAAGGATTTTGCGGCGAGATTTCAGGTACTATTCACCACCAGAATCCGGCGAGGGATGGCCAGAGGTTGTAGTCGGCGGTGCGAGCTTTCCGGCGGACGTGGTGGTGGCGGCACAGGGCGGAGCCGCCGCGGCTAGTGGCGCTGGGAAGTGGCCTGGTCGAGCAGGCCAACGTCGGGGATGCTGGGCACCGGGCTGCCGAGAAAACTCGGCATCCGCCGAGTGGTGCGCGAGCTGCCGAGACCTGTCGAGACGTGCACACGCTGGGCGCGCGGATGTGCACGCAGGCGGGCGCCGGCGCCGACATGCGGGCACGCGAGTACGCGGCGGAACTCGACAGCTGTCGAGATCGGGTGCGCGCTGGGCGCGCGATGCGGGCGAGCGCCGTGTGCGCCGAATGCGCACCGTCGAGCGTTTTCGTTCGTCGTTCCATTCCGGATGTTTTTATCGAGTCATCGGGAGTCGGGGGTCTCGGTCAAAGTCAAACCTTGACCAAAATTACCAAAATACCCCTCAACCTTAAAATGCTCCGTTTGAGCTCGTTTAAACTCCGATCGAGCTCATTCTTTTTCCGTCGTGACCCAAATTTCATTCCCTATCATCTCAGCCTCTTAGACTGATTTGTCCCTCTTGTTTCTTCGGCCCCAATCTTTAGATCTCTCGATTCGTCACGTCTTAACGATCGTTTTTCAGTTGGAAACGTTTATAGCTTTAACTATACATATTAAGGATCTAAGATATATCATAAACTTGTGCAGGCTATTTGTTGGATTGAGCTTTGAATTATCCGACCTTTGGTACTCGTTACTCGAGTTCTGAGCTATCAGATCTTTGGTCCTTGCTACTCACGTGGTAACCACCGAACAAGGTGGTGGTAATTTCTAACTCTTAATGTGTTTACAGTTTTCCCTATTACGAAGCATGAATGAGGATTACTAAATGCTGTGAATATACGTGTTGTGCCATACTATATACTGTGAAAGAACTTCGGTTCACATTGCATGTTCGGAGAGTCTAATGGACTATAAAAAACCGTCTTCCCTATTTCTACTACTCTGTTGAGGTTTGGTGGTCCTCTTGAAATGCACCAGCGGTATTGAGACCGTTTTATAGGGTAAGACGGGTTGTTCCCGCACCTATCCTTCTTACCATTTCTAATATCTGCTATGCATTTTACTTGCTATGATTTCGTGCCGATTGTTATATATTGTTGATCTATATAACCTGTTGAATGTTATAAGATGCGGACTTTATCCCCACGAGTGTATTCAACGCACTCACCCCCTTATTATGTACTCACACTACAGGAGCTGAAGAGCATGATGAACCTTAGATGGAGAGAGCTGGTGTTATCTTTGGATATGTATATTTAGGTAGAAGTCATACAAACTTTTCCAAACAATGTTTTATTTAAATCACATTTTGTAATAAAATTTTGATATAAGTTTCAGATCTGAGATCCTGATGGTTTATTTCGCTGCTTTGTTATGTTGAATATATCGGTATTGAAACCGATCGTTATCGGCCGAGGCCGTTTGTTGATATGTGATAGATTCACATCGTCCCTCACCTCTTTCTTATGTCGTCTTTTATCTCCTTCTTCTGTTGTCTCTTACTATTTCTTCTTCACGCCCAAAGGAAAACTCTGATATTTTGTGTAAGAAAACGGGGCGTGACACTTGCGGGAGTAGCTAAAAGAAATTAGTGAACAACGGGATTTTGTCATTTTGGGAAAGACTTTTTGGGTGATTTTGTTATTATTATATATATATATAATTTTTTTTCTTGCAGTTTGACATATGTCTACTAATTTCATATATATGTTGATTTTTAATATATTTAATTTGAGTAAGTCTGGTGTGCACCTGGTGCACTGTGCAATCCTGGTTGGAGTGGGTCAACTCGGATCCGCATGTCCTTTTTTTTCACTTCAGGTGTTGACCTTTATGTTGTATGAGTGTGATTATATTAGTATGACATTTATTTTATGTACAAGTTTGTTGAATTTTATGAAATGGAACTTAGAAAAAAAAAGGATGAATTTCAGCATAATTTGTACATATATACATTTATGTGATGTTACTCATACATTTATATGATATTACTTATACTTTTATATTAACATATTCATACCTTTATGTAACGAGTTTTAGATCACGTGCGTTGCACGCGGAGATCAATTCAAATTAAGGAAAAATAATAATACAAATACCTTATATATTAGATTTTTAATTCTAATAGGATTCTATACGATTTTGAATTAGAATTCTAATATAAAGTTATTTAAATATGAAAATTCTAAATTACTATTATAACCTTAAATAATATTCTTTGATAAGGATATATTCGGCAATTCATATTTTGTAAGAAACATTCACACTTTATATAAGTAACAAATATATAAAGATGCAACTAACATAACTAAAAAGTATGAATAATATCACATAAAAGTATGTTGAGCCAAAAAAGCGCTGAAATTCTTCCATTTTTTTCAAAGTTACAGTACATAAATGTGATAACATTTATACATAAATGTCATACTTATATAACATAAAGGTCAACACCTTAAATGAAAAAAAATAAAAAATCAAAATTCGTGGATTTGGATTGAGTCGACCCGGATTCCATGGATCTTAGATCAGGAGAATTTGCGATCCAATTTTTATCAAAAGTATTATTTTTTACTTTATTTTATATATGGAAAATCGACATGATTAAATCATATGAATTATAGACTTATATCTTTTTACAATCTTATAGATGTATATGAGTGATTATAAAATCTTAAAAGGTATAATACCTTATAAATTGTCATATGAGATGCAATCAACATATATATGAAATTATAAAAGGGGAAAATTCAATTGATGTTTACATAAGTTATAATAATAAGATTAATTTTAGCCGCTTAATAAAAAAGTTTTTAAAACGTTTATTTCATCATCTAAAATGCAATCATTTAAACTCCTCTTTTATATATACTAGATTTAAACCCATGCGATGCACGGACTTCATTTAATACTTATTTAATTTTTATTTTATAACTATTATTATTTTATATGTGTTTGTTGATTTATATGTATGATATTTTTTTCTATATCCTTAAAATAATCTTTCTCATTGTTTTTAGTTTTTATTTTTTTTCATTTGATCTTTAGCACAAAATTATTAATAGCTAGTTCTTTATAGGTGTTTTAACTGTTGGATTAGATATTTTCATATCTTTCTTTAAAAAGTATAGAATAAATCTCATTTTTATCGTTCGAAGACATCAGTTCTGTTCCGATTTTGCCTTTGAGTACTCTTTTTATTAGGTTTACATAATGATTTCATTTGTAAACATCATTTGTAAAATAATAGAACATCATCTAATTTTTCTACAATTCCCGATATGATCCACTTTCAAACTTGCAAATCCATCTACGACCCAATGTAAACATATCCTAAGGTTTTTTTAGCACCTATTTTTTTGTTAATGTCATTACTTTTGCAAGAGCATTGTTGTTTACTTTTTCTTTTTTTCAATTTGAAATGTTGGACAAAAACAATTATTAAAGTTTGGAACCAAATATTTCATATAGAAAAAGTCAATACAACTTACATATTTAGTTTTTTCAAAGCACTTATTTTGTGTAGAGTAGTGGGGTATGTATTTAATTGGTATTAATTTTTTGATATTTCATAAATAAAATGTTTTTAGGAATTGAATGGCATTTAAGAAAATGTAACATATAATCTATTTGCTTATGTGTCAACATTTCAAAGCGCCAAATGTCAGCCCAAAATTCATTTGGAAAACACATGTGCATAATTTGAGAGATCCAAACCCTCCTTTTACATGTATAGATATAAATTCTAATCAATAGTGTATTAATAACTCAGAGGTGTGATATATATCAATTTTAAAAAGTAGAAAAAGATTTAGATATTAGATTTTGTTTTAGTGTGCGACACATTCACAAATATTAATACACAATCAGTAAATAGCATGGAATCATCCATTGCAAACATCTTACAGATATTTCAAAATTCCTCATTAAAAATATACATGATTAACTTTAGAGTTGGTCTAGCACCAGGTGTACATGCAATTCAGGTCAATCCTAATTGTTCTGGATCTGTGAGTTTTTTTTTACCTTTTTTTTTTTTGATTTATGTATTACCTTTATTAATGTAAAATTTATGTTATATTTTTACCCTTTTTTTTGTGATTTATGTATTATTTTTATGTTATATTAATGTGAAATTTATGTTATATTAATATGACCTTTGTGTACAAATATCCTCACCTTTATATACTATAACTTGGGGAAAAAAAAAGAATTTCAGCTCAATTTATATATATATATATATATATATATATATACTTTTATGTGATATTCATATCACCTTTATATTATATTCATGTCACATTTATGTACAAATACATTCACCTTTATGTAATATATAATAGTGCAACTAACATAACTAAAAGGTATGAGTAATATCACATAAAGGTATGTTGATCCAAAAAAAGCGCTGAAATTCTTCTTTTTTTTTTCTCTAAATTACAGTATGTAAAGGTTATGATATTAGTATATAAAGGTCACACATTTATAACATAAAGATTACACATTTATAATATATATGTCAACACATAAATCAAAAAAACCAAAACTCGCAGATCCGGGTCACAAATCTTAGATCCTGCACTGCAGAGGAGTTTTTGCCTAAACTTTAAGATTAAAATTTAAAATTTTAAGTTCATATATTTTTCAGTTTTCTCTTAAATCACTTAATTAACTATCCAGGGTTTGCAATCACAATTTTTTTTGGAAATATTGGAGGTAGATAGCAACTCAGGAAATCAAGCCTCTAATACTTCTTTATGTCTCTAGTGCTTTTACCCACTCTGTTATCATCTCTTTGTTTGCGACACTCGAAAATGGTAAATCTATCGTTGTTCTGCATACATAAAAATGGTTGTATGTGTAAATATGTACAAATACAAAAAGTAAATAAATCTATATTCGATGGACTTTACCTAACATAGCCCTTGTGAAGTTTTGAATACATCATAAGTGGTTGCTGATTGCTAAAAACCTTAAAAACCTATGTACCCTGTAATAAACAGCCTAGATGTTTCCTTATCCACCATAGACTACACCCAATTCACTCGTGTGAGATCGGTATTTTCTATGATCATCGTAATTTGGAATTGACTCTCTTACATTGTGTCATCAGTACACACATTATACGAGAGCTTTTCCCGCCCTAATTAGAGAGATGAAGACTCGATACAATTGTAGAGCAACTTCTTGATGAACATTTGCAACTTCTCAATTTACACTAATTGCACAACACTATATAGCACATGAGTTGCACAAAATTTCTTAACTAGAATGCCATGCATGAGTTCTCCATGAATTACTAATTCAGTGTATAGATGAACCAAAATCTCCAAGGTAAAAATACAATTAAAGGGATGGAAATATACATACTATTCTTCTATTGTGTGAGAGGAACGCATTCAAGCTCAATCTCTAACACTCCTCGTTCAACGTTCTGCAACTTAATAGCAATTTCTTGTTTGACTCTACCATCTTCTAAGGTGATAACACCGTCCCTCACAAGTGTGTTTTCCTCTTTGCTTGCTTTCCAATTTCCGAGCTGAGTTGGCTCAGTAATCGAAGAGCATTCTGAAGCTTTAGCAGCTGAGAGAAGTGGCTGTATATCAATCTCTGCACTCCCCATAAAATCGTCCGTTGAGAAGGTATCCTTGTCATACACAAGCAATTTAAGAGGTGGAATGTCTTCTGGGATTGACAACATTAGCTTTTCATTCCAAACCGGATTAAGATTATTCTTGATAACTCTTGTCTTCATTGACTGCAGAAGCATAATGAGAACTCTTGACGTTGTTTATTACAATGGGATGCGATAAAAGGAGTAAATGAGAAGAGATTTAGTTACTTGATTTCCCAGTGAGAGGATGACATATGGATCACTAGAAACCATGTCTCGTATAGCTAAGTCAGTCCCTCTCACAATGTTCACATTAATCAATCCTACAAATTCAACCATACCTGCCTACAGAAAGTACCATAAAATAGTAAGATTTAACTTTAACATGAACTCATTTTGAGGAGGGAAATTTGACTTCATCATTACTAAAGCATTCATTATTACCATTGAATTGCTCTTCTTTGTGGTCTTGTGGTCAGTTCTTCTCCAGCTATTACGAAAGGCATTGCCTAGGCCATAGATCCGTGTGGTGGTTTGTTTCTTGTATTGTTTCTTGTCAGTTGCAGGTTGAGAAGAGCAACTTGCAGAACGACAATGGGAGGATGATGAAGATGGTGGAAAGGGGCAACACAGCATTAGATTATTGTTCAAAAATTCTAGATGCTCGTATTTTCTCCTGACCATCCAATAAAATTAAGTTCAGAACATATTCACACACACAAAGATGGTGCTGTTGTGTTTGTGTATACCTTATGAAATCAGCACGTTCCTCTGAAGATGAATCCGGTTTTGGTTTGTTGTAATCATTAGGAATATTGGCTTCATATTTGAAGTTAACTGCATTATTTCCTCCCATTTCAATTAAGGCATCAACTTGCTCATTTGTCCACTCATCAAGCTTCACCGACAACACCTACAATGTAGTATGAGAAATATAAAGAGCAATTGGATCAAAACCAAAATGTGAAAATGGAATAAAACAGAGCAAATTTTGGACACAAAATTGTGAATTCATCATCATATCTTTAAAGGAAAAGTCAATACAACTTCGATATAGATGTGGCAGCCTGACCTTAGTTATATGCACTCCGAGGCTTCTATGTACGCCAGAGCACTTAATACAAATGAAAGCTCCAATGGTAAAAGATCTGCTCACCACAAACTGAAATATAAGTTGCAATGTTTTGTAGAGAATCTTATGGAAAATAAGCATCAAAGTTGAGTTGTGTATATAACAAGTAACAAAAAAGAACTAACTTCATTAGACTTGACTGAATCAAAAACTGAAAATGTCTTATCTGTAAGTCTATTAATAACAACCTTAATACTACTATCCATAGAATGCAGTTGAAATTCCTATTAAAAAAAAAAAAAGGTGATAAATGAAAGACTTACACCCATTTAGGATCCGGAGATCCACAATCGGCACAGAAATCATTTCCGGCTTCTGATAACAGACTCTTTAGCCTCTTTTGAGGATCTATGCACAAAAAAGCAACACATAAATCAAAGAATGTGACAGCAAAAACTGAAGATAATTAAAATTGACTTACTGGATGAAGAATTATGCTGTTTCTTGGGGCTGTCATCCCAGTTTGAGGAGGTTTCCAATTTCAGGAGGTCATAGAGACAAGAACCTGTATGTATATATGTATTATGATAATCCAAAAACTCATATGTCATGCTTTATACTAAACATCGTCAACAAGATGATGCAAGAACCAAACAAACAAAAAACGACCCAATTCCACAACACATAAACAATGGAACTGGTTATTTAGATGCAACTCTGAGATTAACACATAATGTTTTAAATAGTAATAACAACAAAGAAACTAAACATTCAGAGAAAAGTTGCTTATCATTACTCTCAAATGTTCCAAAAAGATTCCAAGTAAGAATTCGATCAAGCAATAAAGTACTTCATGATTAATATTAAGCATACCCCATCAAAATATACTAAGATTACCTTCAGTTTCCCCATCTTCTTGTTCAATAGACATTTCGGCCACAGAAGAAATTCACACCCAAATCACATAACACCACTATGATCTTATCTTATAAAACCCATTTCATCGCTTCTCCTCTGCATTGATTTGACATAAAAAATCCCAAAATAATTTAATTCTTCGCAGCGTTGAAATTAAAATAAAAAAACAAAATTGAAAAGAAGAAGAAAAAATCATACATAGATCAGAAGCTGGGCTGTGAATTGAGGTAGGTCACGATGATAATTAGCGATTAAATCATCGGGAACTTGCAAACACGTTCACCAGAAGTAGTTGCATGGATTTAAATTAAATAATACATGTTGCTATTCTCAATTAATTTATGCAGAGTGATATGTATTCTATATATACACACATACATGTATGTGTGAAGAATTGTGGAAATTTGCATATAAAATATATGTATATATATATATATATATATCAGCGGATTGAATATTTGAATTTGGGTTTTGGAAAGTCAGAGAAAAAAAAAAAACGAAAACTAGATATGATTGATTGATTGATGAGAAAAGAAGAAAACAAAAGTGCAGGGTGGTGGATAATGCATATGAGAAAGGGGTTGGGAAGAAGCTTTTTGGTGGTTGGCCATTTGTAGGAGAAACTTGAATATATATAGTTCGAATCTTTTATGCCTAACGCGCACTTAGAGCGCGTACGCCTACCCCACCATTATAAACTCAAAAAGCAACTTCATAAATTCGCACAGCAGTCACTTAATTTTCATTTACTATCATTTTTTTATAATATATTAATATTCATTTATATATTTATAATGATTATCTTAATACATAACTTAACTAATAATTTTATGAATATTCAGTTAATTTAACAATCCTCTAAATCATTTTAATAATACTAGAGTGCTCAGTGTTATACCAAATTATATCGACCCGACTCCACTCTCCAGTAAATGTCACCTGAGCGATATCTTAGTTCAAGGATACCCGAATGACCCCAGCGACATAGGCTGGTAACTATCCCGTTTGCTCGTGCTATCTAAATTGTCGAATAGGGCAAGGAAGAAAGAAATACCGACTTCATCACCAGGTCGGTTAAAATCTAACTTGAAAAATATTTTCACATATCTTTTAACAAAAAACCTAGGAGGTCAGTAAACACAGAAGGACCTTCACTTCCGGTACAAAGGTCACGGCTGTAGAAGATTCTTCCGCTAACTTCTACCAACTCCACCAACAAGTATAAAATGTATCATATCAATATCAAATCAAACCTACAAAGCATGGTTGCTTCCCTAGGGATTATATTCATATATCTTTTCTATAATTTACTACTGTAAATAAGCCCTCAAATGTAATAGAAAAAAGTTAGCAATTTTATGTACAGAAAGGCTCTCAAGAAGCTCTAGTAAAAGCACTGTTTGTGCTATTTTGGCCAACTAGGGCAAGCAAATCTTGATATATAAGAAAAGGCTTCCGAGCTACCTTACTTGCACTTTTTTTACTCTTACTCTCCGTACTTATTTCGATACTCATTTGATTAACCTCCTTAAACTCATTTATCATTTTAGAACATTTGATTGTTTTGCTATAATTACTATTTACAATTTTTATGCGTCAACACATGTGATGCACGAGTTGTATATATATATGATGTCTTATATGACATTTCTAGCATTTTATCTGTTTGACATAATGAAATTTTAACTGAATTTGAAGTAAATGAAGAAGTTATGTAATATATTATATAGCTCGAACATTACATTATTTGACAATTGATATATTTAAGTTATATATTTGTTGGAAATTGGTTTTGAGTAAGTGGTGGTGACACCACTTTGACCAATTATTTGGTGGTTATTACATTTTCTTTTCGGGGATTAAATGTCAAAATATTGATCTACATTTAAAATAGATAATCGTGGCATTTTGAATCACTTAAAATCGAATTTAGGCGAGTGAGAAATTAATTGTTGAAGTTAGTCATTTGAAATGGGATTTGTCAAGTGTTGGAGTGAGAAGAGTTATTCATCTCACATTAGAAAAATGTGTGCTTTTAAGTCTAGTTCAAATATGATTTTGCCATATGGGTCTACTAGTTCGTCTACTCATGGATTAGAGAGCTTGTGTAACACACATGCCGATTTTGCTCACAAGTCGTTTTATCTTTGGAGGCAACACGTGGTTCTAGTGAGCACTACCTGAACGTGAATTGTCTTAAGAAGAGAGGGTTTCCTCAACTCAATTTGTCATAGAAGACATTACATCTTCTAGAAGACGTTCTATGAGAAGATGTTGCTGGAAGACGTTTGGTAGAAGACTTACTACTGGAAGACTTCTGTTTCTGGAAGACGTTTTGGTAGAAGACCTACAATTGAAAGACTTCTGATTCTGGAAGACGTTCTGTAGAAGACTTACTGCTGGAAGACTTCTACAATTGTTTCTGAGTAGACCTCATCTAGAAGACCTTAGAAAGTAGACTTCGAATTTTGTAATATATAGATATTTTATGAGTCACTTTTGTTTCTCTTTGTGAGTAGACATTGAAGGAAATCTCTACTGGAATTATTGTGGGCTGTAGAAATACTCAGATGAGTAGGTATGGTGTGCCCGGGGTATGATGTGCCCCCAATCCCAACTCTAATATATTTAATTAATATGACTAATACATTAACATATAACAAGTAATACCTTAAGTAATATATTTCACTAAACCATACATTTCAATTATACAAGTAAATAACTTATGACTAAACAACTAGTACCTTATAAATATACAACTAATACCTTATAAATATATACAACTAATATGTTTCACTAAAACATATATTTTAGTTATAACAAGTAACACCTTATGAGTATGCAATAATACCTAATAAACATACAACTAATACTTTATGAATATATAACTAATACCAAACTAATAACATTTTTGGGTACGTACATCGGGGTTATATAAGTGTTTGCCTACTCATATACACCAACAATATTTGTATGCACTACATTTTCTAAAAAATTCTATTAAATTCTTTTTATATAAAATAATTAAATCCATATACGTGAACATGCATAGTCATTAAATTTTATAAATAGTCTGAACATTGCGGCCACTCCTCTTATGGTCATTTTCATTCCAAATACTTTTAATAAAGTATACAATGTGCATTTTGGGTGGAAAATCCAATGACACACTTCAAAATATTCTTATATATAATTATATAAATATATATATATATATATATATATATATATATATATATTGATATTGACATTATTATAAAATATTCTTAAGATTGTTAAATAATTAATTAGGATGCGTGTGTTGACATTTTACGATAAGGTTGTAAAGTAGCTGCATGTGATTGTTTGTTGACGTTGCTTTCCGAGTAATGAATTTCGTTGAATATTTGATTTGGGTGACTTTGAGTTATTGTATCTAGGATTTATTTTATTTTTAAAGTAATATAGCTATTTCTCAAAAAAAAAAAAATTATATTGATATTTTCTAAGTTTACAATAAAACACAAATTTCTTTATTGATCTATCTATTTATATATTTCTGTTCTATAATATAATTCACTTCCAGCATTTTTGTCTTGAAGCTCGATCAAATGGAATCCATGAGAATTTAGTTGCGACATGATTGTTTTGCACTTTATAGGAACAAAGCAGACTCAAGTTCATAAAAATTATAGGTTGATTAAAAAAAATCATAGGATTGGTATATGCAAATAAGTTTTAGATCACATGTGTTGCAAGTGAAAATCAATTCAAATTAAGCAAAAAAAATAATACAAATGTCTTATATATAACACTTTTATATTAGAGTTCTAATTATAAAAGGATTCTATAAGATTTTGAATTAGCTAAAATTCTAATAAAAAATTATTTAAATATGAAAACTTAAATTACTATGATAACATTAAATAATAAATCTTTGATAGGGATATATTAGACTATCTATATTTTGTAAGAAACATCCACATTTTTATATAGATAATATATATATATATACACACACACACACTCACATAAATGTTCCTGTGAACCAGGTGCACAGATCCTAGATCCATGCAACTGGGTCGACCTGACACAAGAGTGTATTTCACGTGCCCCACGTGCACTTCACGCTCCCACATGCGCGCTCATGCGCCCTGAATCTGTGCTCAAACCCTAGAGGGGTGCCCTATCAAGTTGTGCCTTTTTTCCTTTTTGTAACTCGTTTTTCCTAAACATGTTTTGTATCGTTTGTAAAGTTAAACTACTTTTCTATGTTATGGATCCTGCAGATTTTCCGCTGCTTTGTCTTCAATGTCTTTTTCCGTCTTGTCGCCAAGAATCTTGAATATGTAAAATCGTATCTTTAACTGTTTCCGAAGTTTATGTTTCAAACGTTGATTACAACATGCATTAAACATATTTCTAAAACACACATAATTAATTAAACAAATCAGAAATTAACGCACATAAAACATTTCAATTAAGGGTTTAATATTTAATTATTCAATTATGCTTTATTTCTGGTCCGGGGCGCTACAACCTAAAAGCCCTTTATTTTTACTGTGATTGTGGCAATTAAATTTGATTTGGACGAGTGATCATTTGATGTTGCTAGGTGAATATGAGGTGTAGTGTGGTTGGAGCCAGATGACTTATGGATGAATGTTCTCTTTGCCGGTAACATTTTTGGATCACTTCTGAGATAATTTGCAGTGTTATTATCTATCCCCATGCAGTGTTACTATCTATCCCCATAAGTGGTAAGATTTTATGATTTGCTCATTATTGTGTGTTTTCAAAATTCTTTTTCCTTACTTGGAAAAGGTTATCTAGCTGAATACGGCTGGTAAGAGTGACTATCAGTTACTCTCTGTTACAGAAATGAGATCGTGTTGTAGCAGTGAGTTGTGTAGCGTATACTCTTTGTTGATCGGTTGTTGCTGATGCTATAAATACTGATGCTGCTTTTTTATGATTGGTTTTAGTAGTTGTGTTGCAGTTGGATGCATCGACGTGTGTTGTATAGCTATTATCTCATTTTTTCATGGCACAATTAATGAGCTGTCCCAGCGTATCTGAAAATTTGGTATCGTGCTTTTTTCTATTTCTAATACTGAATTGATGATAAAATCTTCATTAGATGATCCAATAAATCTCCATTGTTTTAGTAGTGATGCTCATTTTAGGTTATTGGTTGCCAAATTAGGTGGCTAATCCCTTTTTATGTAAGAAGTTATATGAGAGTGCTCTATGGATGTAATTCTATTAGTCAGAAATTCAAATTCATTTCCACAAGTTAAACTTTGTTTTATAGGGTGGCCTGTCTCATTGAATTTGATCTTTGAAATTATCTTAATAATACCAAATTTACAACATTGATTATTGATACTTTGATCTCACAATCATTGATCTCTTTCATCGAGGGGCTTCATTTGCTTCTATAGACAAGTGTTGTAGGCACATTGGTTAGCTCTAAGCATAATGAGCTGTGAAGTTTCAATATAATCTCGAATAAAATCTTAGCCAGCATCTTCAGCACCAACAGCTGCAACTCAAGCTTGTAAACCTTTTCTCAATGAATCAATTGCATGCAACAACTAGCATAATGCTTGTCTATGTTGCTTGGAATGCATCACATTTTTCATTTCATTTACTAGCTATGTTAATGATAATAATGATAATGATAATAAATATAATAACAATGATAAAATAATAATAATAATAATAATACGATACTAATAGTGCTGATGTGATGACGACAATAATAATAATAATAAATAATGATAAAAATAATATCAACGGTAATAATGTTAATAATATATTACAATAATAATAATTATAATTATAATAACGATAAAAATGTTGACGATAAAAATCAATAACAACGATAATAATGATAGTGCGAATAATAATAACAATAACAACAACAATAACGATGATAATACTAATAATAATAATAATGATAATACTGATGATAATGATAATAAATATAATAACAATGATAAAATAATAATAATAATAATAGTGATTATGTGACGACAATAATAATAATAATAATAATGAAAATAATTTCTATAATGACAATAATAATAAATAATTATAGTAATAATTATAATGATAATAATAATAATAATAATAAATAAATATAGTAGTAGTAATAATAATAATAATAATAATAATATTAATAATAATTATATATCGGCTCTATTAAAAATGAAAGTAGAATGTAATATGACAAGTAAATTAACGATAATGATAATGATAATGATAATAATAATGATGATAACGAACAAGAAGAATAATAATAATAAGTACAACAACAATAATAATAATGAGGATGACAATAAATAACAATAATAATAAATAATAATAATAATGATAATAATAATAATAATAATATCAACGATAATAATGTTAACAACAACAACTACAACAACAAGGACGATGATGATGATATCAATAATAATTGATATAACAATACAACAATGGTGATGATAATACAAATAATAACAATGATAATAATTCTATTAATAATAAAAATAAGATACTAATAGTGATTATGATGATAATTATTTATTTTAATAATAATAAAAATCAACAATAATGGTAATTATGATAGTGACGAAGAATAATAATAATAATAATAATAATAATAATAAATAATGATAATAATAATAATAGCAACGATGATGATGATGATAATAATTGTAGCGCCTCGGATCAAAATAAGCATAATTGATTAATTAAATATTTAAACCTATAATTTAATAATTATGTGTGTGTGCTTTGACTGTTTAGTGAATTTCGTGCGTTTTAGATATGTGTTTAATGCACGTTTTAGATCGATAAATTTATTATTCGTGAAACATAGGATATTAATTTACCACGCGATGCGTATTTGAAAAACGAGAAGATAGAAACGAATTAGAGGTCAATTGGAGACTCGTAGCTGAAGTAACGAAGAAAACAGTGAAAACGAAGAATACGACGTATACGAGACGTATACGAAGAGTAGAATATACGAGATATTTTTGATGAATAGTAACTTGGAAAAGTCAACCCGTGAATAGTGCCGAGATATTTTGGATGAATAGTTTTTCCGAAATCTATAAATAAGGCCTCTCCCAATTCATTTTTCACCGTTTTTTTGAGCGAGCCGAACGAGCCGAGCGCGACAAAAACACGCAAGTTCTCTCTCCTCCCTCCTCTCCCCTCTCCTCTCTTTTCTGCCTCCGGCAACTCGCCGACGAAGCAGCCGTTGCCGCCGGTGGTGGCCGGAAAATCTCGACTTCGTCGGTTTCGGCCGATTTTCGCACACGACGTTCGTCTCGACGAGACGATTCTAGAATAGGTCTCGGAATTCAATTCCGAGTTGTCGTTCGCCGGAAAATGGCGAAAAACAGCCTTGAAACCCTAATCCTAACCCTTGATCACCCTTCTCTCTCTCCTCTGTTTTCTCTCTCTCTCCTCCTCTTCTCACCGGAGCAGTCGCCGGAGACATGGCTGGTGGTGTGGTGGAGATGCCGGAGGTCCGGCGCCGCCGTGGGTGGCGGCGCCGGAGACGAACAGTGGATATATATATATATATATGTATGCATGCATGTATGTGTTGTATGGTGTATGAGTGTGTGTGATCGTGCATGCTGTTGGAGGCGGCGCCGGGGGGCGCCGCCGTGAGGGAAGGAACGGCCGACGATGGGAGGTCACCGGCAAGGTGGAGGAGGAGGCAGCCGGCGGCTGGTGGCCGCCGGCCAAGCAACAACAGTGGGTGTGTGTGTGTGTTTACACCTTGCGATGTGTGTGTGTGCGCTCCTGTATATGTGTGTTTGCGGCGGCTAGTGGTGGCCGGCGACTGGGGGTCGCTGGCCAGGGTCACGGCGAGTGGTGGTGGCTGCCGGCGGCAGATGGCCGCCGGCCAATCTGTTATGCTTGTGCGTGTGTGAATGTATATGTGCGTGTGTGTGTGTATATGGTGCTGTGAGTGTTTGGCCGGAGCTGGGTGGTTGCCGGCGACGGGAAGTCGCCGGCCAGGGTCCCAGGTGGCTGGAGGCAAGGTCGCCGGCGACGGGAAGTCGCCGGCCGGAGGTTTTTGATTGGTGTTGGTTTTCGAAAAAATAGGGCATCGAAGGATTTTGCGGCGAGATTTGAGGTACTATTCACCGCCGGAATCCAGCGAGGGATGGCCGGAGGAGGTAGCCGGCAGTGCGAGGTTTCCGGCGAACTTTGCGGCGGTGGCAGAGGGCGGTGCTGGGAAAGTGGCGCGTCAAGCAGCTTGGGTGCCGGCGACCTGGGAAGGGGCTGGCTGAGAAAACTCGGCCAGCTTGGTCGAGCCACGCATGGCTGCTGAGAAAACTCGGCAGCCGCCGAGTCCCGGGCGCACCCGTCGCGAGCCAACGCGCACGCGACGCCGTGTTTTCGATCCGAACCCTTTTTTATCCGTCGTTCGTCTTTTTCGAGACATCGCCGACGAGACGTCACTGACGAGACGTCGTTGACCTGGGTCCGTGGGCTCGGTCAAAGTCAATCCTTTGACCAAAATTACCATTTTACCCCTAAACCTAAAATGTTCCGTTTGAGCTCGTTTTAACTCCGATTGAGCTCATTCTTTTTGCGTTGCGATCCTTATTTCATTTCCTATCTTCTCAGTCACTTGGACAGATCTGAGCCTCTCATTTCTTGGACTCCAATCTTTAGATCTCTCGATCTGTCGCGTCGTTAACGATCATACTTTCGTTGGGAACATTTATAGCTTTATTTATACATTATTTAAGATCTAAGAAACGTTATAACTTGTAGGCTACCTGTTGGATTGAGCATTGATTTATCTGACTTTTGATATCCGCTACTGAGCTTTGAGTTATCAGACTTTCGGTTCTAGCTACTCACGTGGTAACCACCAAACAAGGTGGGGGTAATTTCTAGCCCTTTATCAGATTACTGTTTTCCCTATTATAAGCATGATTGAGGAACACTATATGCTGTGAATATATTTGATGTGCCATATTATTACTGTGAAAGGACTTCGGTTCACATTGCATGTTCGGAGGGTCCTACGGACCGTAAAAGAATTGTCTCCCCCCTTCTAATACTCTGAAAAGGTCTGGCGGTCCTTGAAATGCGCTAGCGGTATATGAGACTGTTTTACAGGGTAAGATGGGGAAATCCGCACCTATGCATCCCTTGCTATTTCTAATATCTGTTATGCATTTTATGTGCTGTGACAACATGACAGTAAGTTATATTTTACGGTATTTTATATCTATAAAGTGTCATAAGAGACAGACTTTATTCCCACGAGTGTATTCAACGCACTCACCCCCTTATTCTGTACTCACACTACAGGAGCTGATGAGCATGTTGAAACCTAGATGGAGAGAGACGGTGCTGCTTCTGAACTTATGTTTTTTAAGATGTTGTCGCACAAACATTTTCAAACAATGTTTTATTTAAATCACATTTTGTAATAAGTTTTGATACATATGATAGTCGTGAGATCCTGATGGTTTGATTTCCGCTGCTTTATTATGTTGTTTATATATCGGTATTGAGACCGAATGTTACCGACCGAGGCCTTTGTTGATATGTGAAAGATTCACATCGTCCTGTACCTCTTTCTTCTTACGTCTCTTGCTTATTCTTTCTGTATGAGTTATGCGTCCCTTGCTTTTCTTTCTTCACGCCGTGTGAAAACTCTGATAAAATACGAAAAGAAAACGGGGCGTGACAATAATAATAATAATAATAATAATAATAATAATAATAATTTTATATCAGTTCTATTAAGAATGAAACTAGAATGTAATTTGACTGTCAAATAAATTAATGATAACAATAATGAAAATGATAATGCTAATAATAATGATAACGAAGAAAAAGAAGAATAATAATAAGTACAACAACAATAATAATGAGGATGACAATGAATAACAATAATAATAAATAACAATAATGATGATAATAATAGCAACGATAATAATGTTAACAACAACTACATCAATAATGATGATGATGATACTAATAATATCAATAATAATTGATATAGCAATACAACGATGATAATGCTAATAGTAATAATGATAACAACGATGATGATGATAATACAAATAATAACAATGATAATAATTCTATTAATAATAAAAATACGATACTAATAGTGATTATGGTAACAATTATTTATTTTAATAATAATAAAAATCAACAACAATGATAATTATGATAGTGGCGAGTAATAATAATAATAATTTTATACTGTTTTTATTAAGAATAAAGCTAGAGCTACAACTTTACGGCCAAATAAAATAATAGTAATAATGATGAACATGACGATAATGATGGGATACCAATAATAATAATACTAATAATGACGATGACAATAAATAACAACAACAATAATAATAATAATAAATAATGATAATAATAATAATAGCAACGATAATAATGTTAATAATATATTAAAATAATAATTATTAGAATTATAATAATGATAATAATATTGACAATAAAAATCAATAACAACGATAATAATGATAGTGCGAATAATAACAACAACAACAATGATGATAATGCTAATAATAATAATGATAATAGCGATGATAATGAAAATAAATATAATAATAATGATAAAATTATAATAAATAATGATAACAATTTCTATAATGACAATAATAATAATAATAAATAATTATAGTAATAATTATAATGATAATAATAATAATAATTAATAATAATAATAACGATACTAGTAGTTAATCATAATGATAATAATAATATTAATAAATAAATACATTAATAATAATGATAATGATAATAATAATAATAATAATAATTTTATATCGGTTCTATTAAGAATGAAACTAGAATGTAATATGATTGCCAAATAAATTATCAATAACGATAATGATAATGATAATGCTAATAATAATAATGATAACGAAGAAGGAGAAGAAGAATAAAAACAACAACAAATAATAATAATAATAATGAGGACGATAATAAATAACAATAATAATAAATAATAATAATAGCAACGATAATAATGTTAACAACAACTACTACACCAACAAGGACGATGACGATGATGATGATAATAATAATAATATAAATAATATAAATAAATATATTAATAATAATAATAATAATAATAATTTAATATTATTTTTTATTAAGAATGAAACTAAAACTACAACTTTACGGCCAAATAAATTAATAATAATGACGAACCTGATGATAATGATGGATACCAATAATAATAGTACCAATAATAATAATAATAATAATAATATATTACAATAATAATTATTATAATTATAATAATGATTGTTATATTGACAATAAATATCAATAACAACGATAATAATGATAGTGCGAATAATAATAACACAACAACGATGATAATGCCAATAATAATAGTGATAATAGCGATGATAATGATAATAAATTAAAAAATGATAAAATAATAATAATAATAGTGCTTATGTGACGACAATAATAAGAATAATGATAACAATTTCTATAATGACAATAATATTAATAACAATAAATAATTACAGTAATAATAATAATAATAATAATAATAACAACAACAACGATACTAGTAGTTAATGATAATGAAAATAATAATGCTAATAAATAAATGCAATAATAATAATAATAATAATAACAACAACAACAATAATAATAATAATTTTATATTAATTCCATTAAGAATGAAACTCGAATGTAATATGATTGCCAAATAAATTAACGATATCAATAATGATAATGATAATGATAATGATAATGATAATGCTAATAATAATAATGACGAAGAAGAAGAATAATAATAATAAAAACAACAACAAACAATAATAATAATGAGGACGATAATAAATAACAATAATAAAATAATAATAATGATAATAATAATAATAATAATAGCAAAGATAATGTTAACGACAACTACAACAACAAGGACAATGATGATGATGATGATGATAATAATAATAATAATAGTAATAATATTTATTAATAATAATAATATAATTTTATATTGCTTTTTTATTAAGAATGAAAGTAGAACTACAACTTTACGGCTAAATAAATTAATAATAATGACGAACATGATGATAATGACGACAACAATAAATAATAATAATAATAATAATAATAATAATAATAAAATGATAATAATAATAGCAATGATAATAATGTTAATAATATATTACAATAATAATTATTATAATTATAATAATGATAAAAAAATTGACAATAAAAATCAATAATAACGATAATAATGATAGTGCGAATAATAATAACGATAACAACAACAACGCTAATAATAATAATGATAATAGCTATGATAATGATAATAAATATAATACCAATGATAAAATAATAATAATTGTTGGTCCCAAGTGGTCAGAGGTTCAGGGGGTGAATGAACCTCTATCGATTTTTGAACTTTTTAAACTTTTGTGAACAGGTTACTGATTCAAGGAGGAATGTAGTAACCTGACTCGATTAAAAACCTGGCAGAATGTTGATTCAGGTTCCTGACTCGGTAACACAGTATGCAGCAGAAAATACTCGATAGAGTTTCTGTTTTGGAAAACGTTTTCTTTCGCAGGTATGCTGTTTGACAAAAGGGTTTTAGTAGAATGCTTGTGATGTATGCAGCAAGATAGATATGCAGTAAGTAAAGTGCAACAAATAAATCAAAGCAATAAACACTTATGGCTTATAGTGGTTCGAAGGTGGTGTAATCCTTCTACGTCCACTCTACTCATTCCCAGAGGAGGAACTTCGTTAAGTCGGTTCAATTTACAAGCCTTAGCTTTACAAACCTCTTCCTAACAAGTTATACCTACAAAATCCCAGATTTTTAGGCCACAACCCAGACATGGTACACAATCCCACACAGGGCAAATAACATATACAAGACTATATACTTAGCAAGGATCTTAATCCTATCAACTAAGTTACACCAAAATAAAACAACCTAGCGCACACAACACTAATGGTTAAAGGATAAAAGGTTTCTTCAACTGTTGCGGTGAAGTCAGTCTTGAACTTGAGAGCTCGAACACTTGAATGGTAGACTGCTTCGAAGATTGAGTGGCTGAACAAAGGAAAGCTTAGAATAAGCTTTGAAGTATTTCTGATTTTCCACTTGACTATGCTCAACAGCATTTCTCAATCACTCATACATTCTATTTATAGAGTTAGGAAAAGTAACCGTTGAATAGGTACTTCTCCATTTTGAATTTGAGCTTTGATCTCTAAAGATCTTCTCTGTGGCCGCATTAAATGCATCTGAACTGCTCCTGGCATGAGCATTTAATGTGCCTGATATCTCTGTCCTTCATGCAATGGGTAGCTACTCTAGTTGACAGATAGCTTTGTTTTCCCTTGAGTTGCATGGTCTTCCCCGTGCTGCATGGATGAGGGTAGCACTTATCTTTCTGCAAGAGATCCATTGGCTACTTTCTGATCTCAGCAAGCTGCTATAGCTCTTAGCGTGTTGCTTCTTTCCCGCTGCTTCCAGCTTGCTGCTTCCTCCAGCTTTCTGCATACTTCAGCTTGCTGCTTCCTTCATGTTGTTTCCTGCATGCTGCTTCCTACTTCCAGCATCCTTCAGCTTGCTGCTCTTAGAAGATATCTTCCTATTTCTTCTAAGGTTGGTTTTCCTTATAACTTGGAAAACCATTACATGATCTCTTATAGATGTAGAACTAAAGATCATGTATCCAGTATGGAAACTAGGTACCGATACCCTAAGCAAACTATTCTTGTCTTATTACGCATACTATTTTGTCTCATCAAGATAACTAATGAAATATCCAACCAATAATAATAATAATAATAATAGTGCTTAGACGACGACAACAAAAACAATAATAATAAATAATTAAAGTAATAATTATAATGATAATAATAAATAACAATGATACTAGTAGTTAATGATAATGATAATAGCAATATTAATAAATATATACAATAATAATAATAATATATCGGTTCTATTAAGAATGAAACTAGAATGAAATATTATTGCCAAATAAATTAACGATAACGATAATGATTATGATAATGCTAATAATAATAAGAACAACAACAATAATAATAAATAATAATAATGATAATAATAATAACAACGATAATAATGTTAATAACAACAACAACAAGGACGACAATGATGATTATAATAATAATGATAATAATAAAAAAAATATAATAATAATAATAATAATTGTATACTGCTTTTTATTAAGAATGAAAGTAAAACTACAATTTTACGGCAAAATAAAGTAATAATAATGACGAACATGATGATAATGATGGATACCAATAATAATAATACTAATAATGACGACGACAATAAATAACAACAACAACAATAATAATAATAATAATAATATTAATAATATATTAAAATAATACTTATTATAATTATAATAATGATAATTATATTGACAATAAATATCAATAACGATAAAAATGATAGTGATAATAACAACAACAACAACAACGATGATAATGCCAATAATAATAATGATAATAGCGATGATAATGATAATAAATATAATAACAATTATAAAATTATAATAATAATAGTTCTTATGTGACGAAAATAATAATAATAATAATAATAATAATAATAATAATAATGATAACAATTTCTATAATGACAATAATAATAATAATAAATAACAGTAATAATTATAATAATAATAATAAATAATAATAATAATAATACTAGTAGTTAATGAAAATGACAATAATAATATTAATAAATAAATACAGTAATAATAATAATTTTATATCGGTTCTATTAAGAATGAAACTAGAATGTAATATGATTGTCAAATAAATTAACGATAACGATAACAATAATGATACTGATAATGCTAATATTAATATTGATGACAAAGAAGAAGAAGAATAATAAAAAAAACAACAAAAAATAATAATAATGAGGATGACAATAAATGACAATAATAATTAATAATAATGATAATAATAATAGCAACAACAATAATGTTAACAACAATAACTACAACAACAAGGATGATGATGATGATAATTGTCACGCCCCATTTTACATTGCTGTAGAATATCAGAGTCTTTAATAAATTTCCACATGGGCGTCCAGCAACTAAATAAAACATGCCTTTCAATGATAATATTAAAGAAATAATAGCAAATAAAGTAAATCATCCCAATCATTTCTGTTTCATGAAAACGTAATTTTTGGAACAGCGGAAGAAGATATTTCACTTCGTTGTTGGATAGCAAACTTTATACAACCTTGCAAACTATACATATCAACAGTATTCAAAACCAACAAAAAGACACCTCTTTCACTTCCCGTCTAGACGGCTGTCACCTGTAGAACAAAATCATTTAAGGGGTGAGTGCATAGAGACATTTAGTGGGGTGGGACTGGTGAACAATTAAAATACTTGAAAACATAAACATATCACGTATTGGCACATAAATGCGGTATAAAGCCACCATTGAAAATACGGTTCCGAACCGCCGTGAAAACACTTTTATTAATTCATCATCATCCTCATCATCATCATCATCCTCATCACCGTCATCACCATCATCATCATCATCGTCATCACCGTCATCACGATCATCATCATCATCACCATCATCATCATCAGAGCCGTCGTGCATACATAACATTCACATAATAATTTCTTTCATCTTGCAAACATTTCACATTCATTTTTTACACGTAATAAGCACATAATGCCACTTTTATTTTCCTTTAACCATTGTGATGTGTGCGCTAAGTTGTTTTAATGGTGTAACTTAGTTGAGAGGATTAGATCCTTGCTAAGTATGTAGTCTATAGAGATAGATTACTTGCCCTTTGTGGGCTGTGGCCTTCGACTGGAGTCAGGGACTCTAGTAGGTGTAGCTTGTTAGGAAGAGGTTTGTAAAGTGAGGCTTGTAAAGTGAGGCTTGTAAATCGAACTGACCTAACGAAGTTCCTCCTTGAGTAGGAGTAGAGTGGATGTAGAAGACTTACACCACATTCTAACCACTATAAGCAAAAGTGTTTATATGCTTTGATTGTGTGCTGTACTTTACTTACTGTTTATCTATACTATTGCATACATCATAAGCATCCTGAGAGAAGACTCTCTAAAATCATGATAAAAAATAAACGGTTTTCCAAACAGAACTCTATCAAGTTTATTCCACTTCGTTACATTCTGATACCGGGTCAGGAACCTGATTAAGCCTTGGGCCAGGTTGCTGATTCGAGACATGTTACTGTCCCTGGGTCAGGAACCTGATATAATAGAAAAGTTTTGAAAAGAGTTTGCAAAATCGACAAAATCGATAGAGGTTCATTCATCCCCCTCTAAACCTCTGAACACTTGGGACCAACAATCATCATCATCATCATCATCATTATCATTATCATTAGAGCCACCGTGCATACATAACATTCACATAATAATTTCTTTCATCTTGCAAACATTTCACATTCATTTTTGACACGTAATAAGCACATAATGCCATGTTTACAAATTAATCATATTCAGCTCACATCAACCAACATCTTCACGTTATAGCACTTGGTCACATAAATGGAAAGGCAAGAATTTTCCCCATAACCTTCATCACATTTCATCATTCATGAAGTAAAAAATATTTCACTTTGCACTTCACGTTTAAACTTTCACGTTATAATCAGTGACACACAACAATTGCATGTAAGAGAGCACATTGTTCACAACATGTAACATATAAGAATTTACCCCCACCTCGGATAAGTGGTGTCACTAGCAACTGCTACGGTTCAAGAAAAATTAAAGGATTCCTCGCTTGCGTTTCCTACAAAAATATATGGATATGAACTTGTTTTAGTAGCTTAAAGAGACTACTCATGATTTAATTAGAACGTGAATTTAAGATATTCCTAAATAAGGTCGATGATCAGGATTTATGGATAAAAGCTTTTATGTATGAAAGGAGATAACTCACATTATTTGAAAAATGAGCTTTGGGTGCTAACAAAGACTCATAAAGGGAAAAGAAATTAAATTTGTGAGGATCGACTTAATTTGCAGAGGAAAACTTTAATTTGCAAGAAGAAGTTTTATTCTTGCTAAGTAAATTAATTTTGCAAGAATAAAATCAACTTTGCAAGTTTACATAAATAATCTGCAAAACAAAGAAATAAAATTCAATCTTGCAAAGCTAATATCAAATTTGCAAAGTAAAATAAATCTTTGCTAAGCTATAAATTAAATTTGAAATGCACTTTGCAAAGCAATGCTAACTTAATAAATAAATCCCTGCAAACTCAAAATAAAACCCTCTTTCCAACCCCCAAAATCTGTTGCGACCAACCCTTTTCCGTTGCTGCTACCACCGACTCCGGCGACCCGCGTCGCCGGCGACTCACACCCGACTGACCACCAGACTACCACCTACTAAGACGACCCACACACACACACAACTACTCTACAACTCAGCCAAAAACAGCACGAAGGGCGCCCATCGGTTATCCCTAGTGTAGACCCGGCGCGCCCCCGACGCGCCCCAACCTAGCTCAGTAGCGCCCTCAGCGCTTGGCCAGGGCCCCAGCGCCCTACACACAGTGCCCAACGCCCTGCACACTAGCGCCCAGCGCCCCAGCGCCCTTGCGCCCCGACGACTCTCCCCCCAGCCCGACACCCTGACCCACCTGGTGGCAGCAACAACTAAAACAGGGCAGCCCCAACAGACCTGGAACGAGAGAGAGAGAGATAAAGAGAGAAAAACCTTGAGGGGAAAAGAGAGGAGAAAATCTATGTGTGTGCGTAAGTTGCTGTCCTGCTTTTCTTTTCATTTTATTACCTTCCCCTCCCCCTTTTCACATCCAAACTAGTTTAATAGATAGGTGTCAAGTAAGAGGTAGAGAGAGCAGCAAGTGGCGTGGGAAAAAAAAAGATGAATAAGCATAACATATTTTCATTTTCTTAATTTATTAGATACTGAACCTAACTAACTAATTACTGGAGTTTAGTTAACTTATACTTATACCTAATTAATTAATTACTTGAGTTTACTTAATTAATTAATGTACGTAGTTAGTTAATTAATTTACATATATCTATCACTACACCTTAATTAATTAATTAGGGTGTTATATCCTTCCCCCCTTCAAAGAAATTTCGTCCTCGAAATTTAGATACGTACCATAATACGGCAAACTCGGGTATTTCGCTAGGATCTCTTCTTCTTTTTCCCAAGTCACCTCTATAATGTCGTGACAGCTCCAAAGGACCTTAACTAAGATGATTTCTCGATTCCTCAAGTGGTGGATTCGTTTATCCAGGATAGCCACTGGAACTTCCTCGTATGTTAAGTCCTTTTCGAGTCCAATATCCTGTCGATCGATGACATGGCTCGAGTCGAATACATACTTTCGTAATATGGATACGTGGAAGACATTATGAATCCCTGCAAAGTCCGGTGGTAGGGCTAGTCTGTAAGCCACCTCGCCAACCCGTTCGAGAATTTCAAACAGTCCGATAAATCTTGGCTTCAACTTCCCTCTTTTCCCAAAGCGATAGACTTCTTTTGTGGGTGATACCTTCAAAAAGACTTTATCTCCCACTTCAAACTTTAGCTCTCTTCGTCTTTTATCTGCGTAGGACTTTTGTCGATCTTGCACTATCTTGATTCTTTCTCAGACTTTCTTTATTACTTCTACTATCCGTTCTACCAATTCTGGTCCTAACACCCTTTTCTCTCATACTTCATCCCAATAAAGAGGCGAATGACATTTCCTTCCATATAGGGCTTCATATGGTGCCATTCCAATTGTTGATTGATAGCTGTTGTTATAAGCGAATTCCACTAAGTACAGATGGTCTTCCTAGCTTCCATGTAGATCTAAGGCACAAGCTCGTAGTAGATCCTCCAAAATTTGTATAGTTCGTTCACTCTGTCCATCCGTCTGAGGATGAAATGCCGTACTAAAAGTTAACTTGGTGTCTAACTCTCTTTGTAGGCTCTGCCAGAACCTGGATGTAAAACGTGGGTCCCTATCTGATATAATGGAGACTGGTACTCCATGCAACCTGATGATTTCTTTTATATAGACTTGAGCCAACTTGTCTAATTGGAATGTCATCTTAATCGGCAGAAAATGAGCAGACTTGGTTAATCTGTCCACAATAACCCATATGGTGTGGTTCCAATGATTAGTTGTAGGTAATCCTACCACAAAGTCCATAATAATATGTTCCCACTTCCACTCCGGTACTTCTAGCGACATTAACATTCCTGTCGGTCGTTGATGTTCTGCTTTTATCTGTTGGCACACCAAACATTTCTTAACAAATTGTCCGATCCCCCCTTGCATGTTTCTCCACCAGAATGTTTCCTTCAAATCCATGTACATCTTTGTACCTCCAGGGTGAACTATATATGGTGTTGTATGCGCTTCCTCTAATATCCTTCTTCTTAACGTATCATCTTTAGGTACGCAAAGTCTTCCCTTAAAAGTCAAGGCCCCATCTGTTGACATTGTGAATCCTTCTGCAGCTCCCTTTTTCTTACGAGCCTTTATCTTTTGCAAAAATTTATCTTTCTCCTGAGCTTTGATTATCTGTTCCCTAAGCATAGGCTTGATCATTAGAGCCGCGATTTGGGTTCTAATATTGCTCGGGGGTAGGATCACTTCCAAACGTAACTCTGATATTCCACTTATCAGTTGATGTTGTTTGGTAAG
Source organism: Scutellaria galericulata (assembly GCA_946896805.1). Lineage (NCBI taxonomy): Eukaryota > Viridiplantae > Streptophyta > Magnoliopsida > Lamiales > Lamiaceae > Scutellaria > Scutellaria galericulata. Next base: position 6,796,978 of record OX335798.1, on the reverse strand, counting down.
CATGCTGGCCACCTCACTTTTGTTCTTTCGACTAAGCGCATCAGCAACCACATTCGCTTTTCCTGGATGGTAAAGAATTGTGCAATCATAGTCCTTCACTAGCTCCAACCATCTTGTCTGTCGCATGTTGAGTTCTTTCTGTTCGAAGAAATATTTTAAACTCTTATGGTCAATGTAGATTTCGCACTTCTCTCCATACAGATAGTGTCGCTAAATCTTAAATGCGTATACTACAGTAGCTAGCTCCAAATCATGAGTTGGATAATTCTGTTCATGTGTCCTCAGTTGTCTTGAGGCGTAGGCTACAACTCTTCCTTGTTGCATCAGCACACAACCCAGACCTTGCTTGAATGCATTGCTATATGCAACGAATTCTTTTGTTTCATCAGGGACAACTAAAACTGGTGCAGCAGTCAATCTTTTCTTCAATTCCTGAAAACTCCTTTCACATTGTTCCGTCCATTGGAACTTCGTTTCTTTGCGAGTTAATCTAGTCATGGGGATGACAATCTTTGAAAACCCTTCAATAAATCTTCTATAGTATCCGGCCAAACCCAGGAAACTTCGCAGTTTATTCAAATTGGTTGGCGCTTTCCAATTACTAACTGCCTCTACTTTCGCTGGATCCATCTCGATTCCTTTCGAAGACACTATGTGTCCAAGAAAAGCAACTCTATCCAGCTAGAACTCGCATTTTTTAAACTTTGCATATAGTTTTTCCCTTCGCAAAGTGTCCAATGTGATTCTCAAGTGTTCTTCGTGTTGGGTCCTATCCAGTGAATACACCAAAATATCATTGATGAATACTATCACGAAGCGATCCAGATACATACATGATTCATCATATCCATAAAAACCGCTGGTGCATTGCTAAGCCCGAAGGGCATCACCACAAACTCATAATGTCCATATCTTGTCTTAAAGACTGTCTTGGATACGTCTTCTTCCTTGATCTTTACTTGGTGATATCCGGATCTTAAATCAATTTTTGAGAATACACTTGCACCTCTTAACTGATCAAATATATCTTCAATTCGCGGTAATGGATACTTATTCTTAATGGTTCTTTTGTTCAGCTCGCGATAATCTATGCATATTTGAAACGTTCCATCATTCTTCTTCACGAATAGTACTGGAGCTCCCTAGGATGATACACTAGGGCGGATGAAACCCCTTTTCAAGAGTTCTTGTAGCTGAACTTTCAGTTCCTGTAGTTCTTTCGGTGTCATGCGATACGGTGCCTTTGACACAGGTGTCGATCCAGGTACCAAGTCGATGCCAAATTCGACTTATCTATCTGGCGGAAGGCCTGATAGTTCTTCTAGAAAGACATCTTCGTACTCGTTTACTATCGGTACTTTCTTAATCGGGTCTGGTCCGTGTTCCAGATTTATTATGTTCACTAACAGGGCTTCACAATTTCCCTTCCTCAGTATTTTGGTTGCCTGCATAGCCGATATTACTCGTAGTTCCACACCAACTCGTGCTCCGAAGAATGTATATTCTTCATTCCCAGGCGATTGAAAGAGAATCTCCTTTTTCCCGACATCTAATTATCGCATGGTTGGCATGAAGCCAATCCATTCCTAAAATAACATCAAAATCTTTCATTTCTAAGACATAATAACTGAGTTGCTATGTTTCTTCCAGAAGGGATGCTAACCTCTAAGGTTCCCGTATCTACCTTATTATCTTCACATTTCATAAGTTCATAGAATTTAAACGAAACAAACGAGTGGGTTGCCCCAGTGTCAAACAAAACAAACGCAGGTATATCACACACTAATAACATACCCGTCATAGTTTCTGGTTCGTTAGCGGCTTCTGCTCTAGTGAGGGCAAAAACACGAGCTCTCCCCGCTTCTGGTTTCGGCCTGGTGTTTAGGCCTATACTTGGACGTTTGGGGCAGTGTGGCGCGATATGGCCTAGCTCATGACATCGAAAGCAACGTCCTGTTTTCCATAAACATTGTCCAAAATGAATTCTCCCACACTTGGGACAGTGAGCTTGATCTCGAGGTGCAGAAACATTCGGAGTCCCACTTGGTGCTGGCCTTCTAAGCTGATTGAACATTGAAGGTCGATTTTGATTAAAAACTAGAGGTCGATTTGTAATCGATCCCTCACTATTCCGTTTTTCTGGTAAAACTGGTGCCCTTTTTAGAGACATTGATTCGAGTCGCATGTGTGAAGCGATCTCTTGAGATCTTTCTATAACTTCTGCATAAGTCATCTCACCTTGTCCGGCCAGGATGATACCTATTTCCTGGCAAAGACCCCTGCTAAAACGCCTGGCTTTCTTTGTGTCTGTATCCACTAGATGAACCGCGTATCGACTCAGCTGGTTAAATTTCCTCTCATACTCGCCAACAGTCATCTGTCCCTGGCGAAGGTATAGAAATTCTGTCTCTTTTTTATCCCGATAAGACTGTGGCAAATAATTCTGCATAACTATCTCTTTAAAGTGCGTCCAGGTCATTGCATTCCTCCTGTCTACTGTTAAAGACCTTTCGTATGACTCCCACCAGAAACTGGCCTCTTCAGTAAGCTGAAAAATAGCGCACGATATCTTCTGTACATCAGTGTATATGAGATGTGTAAAAAGTCGGTCTAAACTCCTTAACCATTCTTCAGCATCCGCTGGTTCCGCATTTCCATTGAAAAATAGTGGATTAAAACGTCGATATTGCTCGATTATTAAATTCTCCTCGATTCTCAACATTGAAGGGGGCGGTGCTGCTCGTGTCGTATTTAGTTGTTCTGCCAATCCCTTTAATATGTCAACCAAATTTCTAATCATTTCACCATCGCCCTGTTGTTGGGGCTCCTCGGCGGACCTATCGGGTTCCTCAGCTTCTACATGTGGTTCTTCTAATGGCTCGGGTGGCTCCCTGACTAGTTGAACATTTTTACAGGGTCGACCTCGAGAAGGCATATTTCTGTCACGGTTAATAGCCAATTATGACAACTAAGTATTATAACATTACTTTTAGCGAAGAAGACTAAATACCAGACATAAAGATAAACAGACATTTCATTAGATAGCAAAATGACACGATGGCTTTATATAGACACATACATACAACAAAAATCAACCATCTATATCTTCCATCAACACTATGCATACCTATCTACCTATCATCACTTACTCCACACCTATATATACATGTCAAAAGTTTATCATTCACCATTCTTATATACAAAACCCATGTTCCTAGATTCAAACAACTACAGCTGGAGGAGAAGGAGGTCCCTAAAATCCTAGTGCTTTGTTTTCTGGAGTACCCTCATCGGGGTATTTCTCAGGGTCTTCTTCCTCTTCAAGCTCTTCCTCCTCTTCAGACTCTTCCTCCACAGAGTCCTCGTCATCACTTGACGCATCATAAGGTCCTCGTTCCGAGATGGTAGGAAGACCATGTCGACTCCACAATTCTAGTAAATGTCTCGCGACTCTCCCAAAGTTGATAATGGGTGTACCATCCACTGCTGAATACACTATCTCATCTCTATAAACTAAACGTGCTCTAACTACCCACTCCTCGGGTAGTGTCCGAATCATATGGAGACAAGCTTGCACACCAATAATAATACCACCTACACCCCCGGCTTCTGTCCAATAATGTAACAGTCTAGTGATATGCTCACCCACTAACACGTCTCCCACCACTCAACTATCATTAAAATGACGTCTAAATCTCATCGCTCGTGTCTCTGGCTCCAGGACCCTTTTCCTAGCAGTGTGCTTACACCTAGCCATCTGTTATATATCATTTTATATAAAATTCATAATATAGTCATTTCTAACACATCACTTCACATCTAGAACTTAAATAAATAAATATCAATAGCACTTATACATAATATACTACATAGTATCCACATACCTCTTGACAGCTCTGTCGACGAAAAGTGAAAGAGAAATTATTTATCTATTCACAATGCATTTTAAACAATTTATAATACTAAATTTTCATAAATTTTTTTTTAAATCTGAGCAAGCTCTACAAAAAGATAGAGTCGGGCTCTGATACCACAACTGTCACGCCCCGTTTTACATTGCTGTAGAATATCAGAGTCTTTAATAAATTTCCACATGGGCGTCCAGCAACTAAATAAAACATGTCTTTCAATGATAATATTAAAGAAATAATAGCAAATAAAGTAAATCATCCCAATCATTTCTGTTTCATGAAAACATAATTTTTGGAACAGCGGAAGAAGATATTTCACTTCGTTGTTGGATAGCAAACTTTATACAACCTTGCAAACTATACATATCAACAGTATTCAAAACCAACAAAAAGACACCTTTTTCACTTCCCGTCTAGACGGCTGTCACCTGTAGAACAAAATCATTTAAGGGGTGAGTGCATAGAGACATTTAGTGGGGTGGGACTGGTGAACAGTTAAAATACTTGAAAACATAAACATATCACGTATTGGCACATAAATGCAGTATAAAGCCACCTTTGAAAATACAGTTCTGAACCGCCGTTAAAACATTTTTATTAATTCATCATCATCCTCATCATCATCATCATTGTTGGGATATTTCTAGAGTTATCTTAATAAGACAGAACAAGTTGAATAATAAGAAAACATAAGATTGCTGAAGTAAGTTTCCACATATTACATGATCAGGATGCTAAGATGAGATCATGTAATGGTTTTCCAAATGCTAAGGAAACCAACCTTAGAAGAATTAAGAAGACATTCTCTAAGGGTCAGCAAGCTGTAGGAAACAGCAAAGCTGAAGAAAGTATCTGTATAAAAGGCAAATAGGATGCTGCAAGGAGCAGACAACAAGCTAAAAGAGCGACAAAGAATATAAAATCTCAAAACAGAAAGCTGTCAACGAAGGAAACAGGAAGCTGGTCAGCAGTCTACAAGGACAGAGAAGCTACAAACAGAAAGCTGACAGTAGATCAAAGAAACCAGCAAGCTAGAAGAGAAGCAGCAAGCTGAGGACAGCAGGAAGCAGCATCAGGAAGAACATGCAACAAGGAGAAGAAGATAATCAGCTGACAGCAAGCATCAACTGCATGGACTTCAGCTTTGGACCCATACCGACTTGACAGGTCAGCAGGAATGTCAGAAGAGATCCAGAAGCAAATTGTAGGCGCATTAAATGCACATGTTAGGAATATCTCAGAAGCATTTAATGCGACCAGAGAGAAGATCTTGGGAGATCTAAGCATACGTTCAAAATGGGGAAGTGTCTTCCTTCAACGGATACTTTCCTCCAACGGATATATTCTCAAGATCTATAAATAGAAGGTGTGGCTGATTGAAGAAAAGTGCTGAACAGAGTCGAGAGGAAAATCAGACATATTCCAAACCTTCTCAAAGTTATCCATGTTCAGCTACTCAACCTTCTAGGAGCAGCATACATCAGTTCGAGGACTATAAAGATCAAGACTGCTCCGCACCAGTTGAAAAACCTTTTATTTTCCTTTAACCACTATGTTGTGTGTGCTAGGTTGTTTTAATGGTGTAACTTAGTTGAGAGGATTAGATCCTTGCTAAGTATGTAGTCTATAGAGATAGATTACTTACCCTTTGTGGGCTGTGGCCTTCGACTGGAGTCAGGGACTTTAGTAGGCGTAGCTTGTTAGGAAGAGGTTTGTAAAGCGAGGCTTGTAAATCGAACTGACCTAACGAAGTTCCTCCTTGAGTAGGAGTAGAGTGGATGTAGAAGGCTTACACCACCTTCGAACCACTATAAGCAAAAGTGTTTATATGTTTTGATTGTGTGCTGTACTTTACTTACTGTTTTTTATACTGTTGCATACATCATAAGCATCCTGAGAGAAGACTCTCTAAAATCATGATTGAAAAGAAACGGTTTTCCAAAAAGAACTCTATCAAGTTTATTCTGTTGCGTTACATTCTGATATCGGGTCAGGAACCTGATTAAGCCTTGGGCTAGGTTGCTGATTCGAGACAGGTTACTGTCCCTGGGTCAGGAACCTGTTATAACAGAAAAGTTTTGAAAAGAGTTTGCAAAATCGATAAAATCAATAGAGGTTCATTCACCCCCCTCTGAACCTCTGAACACTTGGGACCAACAATCATCATCATCATCATTATCATTATCATCAGAGCCGCCGTGCATACATGACATTCACATAATAATTTCTTTCATCTTGTAAACATTTCACATTCATTTTTGACACGTAATAAGCACATAATGCCACGTTTACAAATTAATCATATTCAGCTCACATCAGCCAACATCTTCACGTTATAGCACTTGGTCACATAAATGGGAAGACAAGAATTTTCCCCATAACCTTCATCACATTTCATCATTCATGAAGTATAAAATATTTCACTTTGCACTTCACGTTTAAACTTTCACGTTATAATCAGTGACACACAACAATTACATGTAAGAGCACACATTATTCACAACATGTAACATATAAGAATTTACCCCCACGTCAGATAAGTGGTGTCACTAGCAACTGCTACGGTTCAAGAAAAATTAAGGGATTCCTCGCTTGCGTTTCCTACAAAAATATATGGATATGAACTTGTTTTAGTAGCTTAAAGAGACTACTCATGATTTAATTAGAACGTGAATTTAAGATATTCCTAAATAAGGTCGATGATCAGGATTTATGGATAAAAGCTTTTATGTATGAAAGGAGATAACTCGCATTATCTGAAAAATGAGCTTTGGGTGCTAACAAAGACTCATAAAGGGAAAAGAAATTAAATTTGTGAGGATCGACTTAATTTGTAGAGGAAAACTTTAATTTGCAAGAAGAAGTTTTATTCTTGCTAAGTAAATTAATTTTGCAAGAATAAAATCAACTTTGCAAGTTTACATAAATAATCTGCAAAACAAAGAAATAAAATTCAATCTTGCAAAGCTAATATCAAATTTGCAAAGTAAAATAAATCTTTGCTAAGCTATAAATTAAATTTGAAATGCACTTTGCAAAACAATGCTAACTTAATAAATAAATCCCTACAAACTCAAAATAAAACCCTCTTTCCAACCCCCAAAATATGTTGCGACTAGCCCTTTTCTGTTGCTGCTACCACTGAGTCCAGCGACCCGCGTCGCCAGCGACTCACACCCGACTGACCACCAGACTACCACCTACTAAGACGACCCACACACACACAACTACTCTACAACTCAGCCAAAAACAGCACGAAGGGCGCCCATCGGCCAGCCCCCAGTGCAGACCCGGCGCGCCCCCGACGCGCCCCAACCTAGCTCAGCAGCGCCCTCAGCGCTCGGCCAGTGCCCCAGTGCCCTGCACACAGCGCCTAGCACCCTACACACTGGCGCCCCGCGCCCAGCGCCCTTGCACCCCGACGACTCTCCCCCCAGCCCGACACCCCGACCCACCTGGTGGCAGTAACAACCAAAACAGGGTAGCCCCAACAGACCTGGAACGAGAGAGAGAGAGAGAGGAGAAAGAGATGATAGAATCTATGTTTGTGCGTAAGTTGCTGTCCTGCTTTTCTTTTCATTTTATTACCTTCCCCTCCCCCTTTTCACATCCAAACCAGTTTAATAGATAAGTGTCAAGTAAGAGGTAGAGAGAGCAGCAAGTGGCGTGGGAAAAAAAGATGAATAAGCATAACATATTTTCATTTTCTTAATTTATTAGATACTGAACCTAACTAACTAGTTAATGGAGTTTAGTTAACTTATACTTATACCTAATTATTTAATTACTTGAGTTTACTTAATTAATTAATGTACATAGTTAGTTAATTAATTTACATATATCTATCACTACACCTTAATTAATTAATTAGGGTGTTATAATAATAATAATATAAATAATAATAATAATAATAATAATAATAATAATTTTATACTGTTTTTATTAAAAATGAAACTAGAACTACAACTTTACGACCAAATAAATTAATAATAATGACGAACATGATGATAATGATGGATACCAATAATAATACTAATAATGACGATGACAATAAATAACAACAACAACAACAATAATAATACTAATAATAATAATAATGTTAATAATATATTACAATAATAATTATTATAATTATAATAATGATAATTATATTGGTAATAAAAATAAATAACAACGATAATAATGATAGTGCGAATAACAACAACAACAACAACGATGATAATGCCAATAATAATAATGATAATAGCGATGATAATGATAATACTTATAATAATAATAATAATAAATACAGTAATAATTATAATGATAATAATAATAATAATAAATAATAATAATGATACTAGTAGTTAATGATGATGACAATAATAATATTAATAAATAAATACAGTAGTAATAATAATAATAATTTAATATCGGTTCTATTAAGAATGAAACTAGAATGTAATATGACTGCCAAATAAATTAACGATAACAAAAATGATAATGCTAATAATAATAATGATGACGAAGAAGAAGAAGAATAATAATAAAAACAACAACAAACAATAATAATAAATAATAATAATGATAATAATAATAGTAATGATAATAATGTTAACAACAACAACAATAACAAGGATGATGATGACGACGACGACAATAATATAAATAATAAAAATAATAATTTCATACTTTTTTTTATTAAGAATGAAACAACTTTATGGCCAAATAAATTAATAATAATGATAAACATGATGATAATGATGGATAACAACAATAACAATACTAATAAAGACGACGACAATAAATAACAATAATAATAATAATCAGTAAATAAATACATAATGTTATATCATTACCAAATAAATTAACGATAACGATAATGATTATGATAATGCTAATAATAATAAGAACAATAATAATAATAATGAGGATGAAAATAAATAATAATAATAATAATAATAATTTTATACTGCTTTTATTAAGAATGAAACTAGAACAACTTTACGGCCAAATAAATTAATAATAATGATGGATACCAATAATAATAATACTAATAATGTCAACAAAAATAAATAACAATAATAAATAATAATACTAACTAAAGTTATTCAATCTAGTTATAACTTGGTCAATTAGTGTTATGGAACACATCATTAAGAGTTCTGACAAGCTTTACTTAGTCAACAAGTTTTCAATAATTGTTACACTTAGAGTTAAAAATTAGTTTTATCATTAGTTAGAAGATTAATGAGTACAATTACCTCTTTATAAGATTATTCGAGTACAATTAACTCTTAAGAAGTTGAAAACGATGCTTCTCACAAGCTTTAGTAAGCTTTGACCAAACTTTTTGACTTTTGACGTAGAAGTTTAGCACAAAACTTATATTATAAATCAAATCTAATAGAACTTACGGCTAAATACAAAGACAAGACTATAGTAATCGTATTCATAACTAAATTTATTTAATCTAGTTATAACTTGGACAATTAATGTTAAGGAACACATCATTAAGTGTTCTAACAAGTTTTACTTGGTCAAGAAGTTTTCAATAATTGTTACACTTAGAGTTACAGATTAGTTTAATCCTGAGCTAGAAGATTAATCGAGTACAGTTAACTCTTTAGAAGATTATTCGAATACAATTAACTCTTAAAAAGTGTAAATTGATGCTTCTACTAAAGCTTTAGTAAGCTTTGACAGAACTATTTGACTTTTGACTTATATCATAAATCAAATCTAAAAGAACTTATGGCTAAACACAAAGACAAGACTATAGTAATTGTATTCATAACCAAAGTTATTCAATCTATTTATAACATGGTCAATTAATGTTAAGGAACACATCATTAAGAGTTCTAACAAGCTTTACTAGTTCAACAAGTTTTCACTAATCGTTATGATTAGATTTACGGATTAGTTTTATCTTGAGTTAGAAGATTAATCGAGTACAATTAACTCTTTATAAGATTATTCGAGTACAATTAACTCTTAAGAAGTTGAAAACGATGCTTCTAACAAAGCTTTAGTAAGCTTTGACCGAACTGTTTGACTTTTAACTTAACGTTTGCACTTAGAACTTTAGCACAAAACTTATATTATAAATCAAATTTAATAGAACTTACGGCTAAACAAAAATACAAGACTATAGTAATCGTATTCATAACAAAAGTTATTCAATCTAGTTATAACTTGGTCAATTAGTGTTATGGAACACATCATTAAGAGTTCTAACAAGCTTTACTTGGTCAACAAGTTTTCAATAATCGTTACACTTAGAGTTACAGATTAGTTTAATCCTGAGCTAGAAGATTAATCGAGTACAATTAACTCTTTAGAAGATTATTTGAGTACAATTAACTCTTAAGAAGTGTAAATCAATGCTTCTACTAAAGCTTTAGTAAGCTTTGACCGAACTATTTGACTTTTGACTTATGTTATAAATCAAATCTAAAAGAACTTATGGCTAAACACAAAGACAAGACTACAGTAATTGTATTCATAACTAAAGTTATTTAATCTAGTTATAACATGGTCAATTAATGTTATTGAACACATCATGAAGAGTTTTAACAAGCTTTACTGGTCAAATTTTCACTAATCGTTACAATTAGATTTACGGATTAGTTTTATCTTGAGTTAGAAGATTAATCGAGTACAATTAACTCTTTATAAGATTATTCGAGTACAAATAACTCTTAAGAAGTTGAAATGATGCTTCTAACAAAGCTTTAGTTTTGACATAACTGTTTGACTTTTAACTTAACGTTTGCACTTAGAAGTTTAGCACAAAACTTATATTATAAATCAAATCTAATAGGAATTACGACTAAACACAAAGACAAGACTATAGTAATCGTATTCATAACTAAAGTTATTTAATCTAATTATAACTTTGTCCATTAATGTTATGGAACACATCATTAAGAGTTCTAACAAGTTTTACTTGGTCAACAAGTTTCCAATAATCGTTACACTTAAAGTTACGGATTAGTATTCTCTTGGGTTAGAAGATTAATCGAGTACAATTAACTCTTCGGAAGATTATTTGAGTACAATTAACTCTTAAGAAGTTGAAAACGATTCTTCTACTAAAGCTTTAGCAAGCTTTGGCCGAACTATTTGACTTTTGACTTAGCGTTTGCATTTAGAAGTTTAGCACAAAACTCATATTATAAATCAAATCCAATAGAAATTACGGCTAAAAACAAAGTTAAGACTATAGTAATCGTATTCATAACTAAAGTTATTCAATCTAGTTATAACTTGGTCAATTAATGTTTGAAACACATTAATCGATGTTTCTAACAAAGCTTTAGTAAGCTTTAACCGAACTGTTTGACTTTTGACTTAACGTTTGCACTTAGAAGTTTAACACAAAACTTATATTATAAATCAAAATCTAATAGAACTTACGGTTAAACACAAGGACAAGACTGTAGTAATCGTATTCATAACTAAAGTTATTCAATCTAGTTATAACATGGTCGATTAATGTTATGGAACACATCATTAAGAGTTATAACAAGCTTTACTTGGTCAACAAGTTTTCAATAATCGTTACACTTAGAGTTACAGATTAGTTTGATCATTAGTTAGAAGATAAATCGAGTACAATTACCTCTTTATAAGATTATTCGAGTACAATTAACTATTAAGAAGTTGAAAACAATGCTTCTAACAAAGCTTTAGTAAGCTTTGACCGAACTGTTTGACTTTTGATTAACATTTGCACTTAAAAGTTTAGCACAAAACTTATATTATAAAACAAATGTAATAGTTGTATGATAATCGTAATCATAACTAAAGTTATTCAATCTAGTTATAACTTCGTCAACTAATGTTATCGAACACATTATTAAGAGTTCTAACAAGCTTTACTTGGTCAAAAACTTTTCAATAATCATTACAGTTAGAGTTACTGATAATTTTTATCCTAAGTTAGAAGATTAATCGAGTATAATTAACTCTTTAGAAGATTATTCGAGTACAATTAACTTTTAAGAAGTTGAAAATGATGCTTCTAACAAAGCTTTAGTAACCCAACTGTTTGACTTTTGACTTAACGTATGCACTTAGACTATAGCACAACACTTATATTATAAATCAAATCTTAGAGAACTTACGGCTAAACAAAAAGACAAGACTATAGTAATCGAGCCTTGACTCATCAAGTCTTATTTTCTTGATTGTGTGGTTAGCGATTGTCTTGTATACACCTCTAGAACTTGCTTTGGTATCTCCTTCGAGACTACAAGTACATGTGAATTTTTGAAAATGATATAAGGCCATCTTTGCTCTGATTAGTTACTTAACCAAATAATTTCTCTAAGCCTTTGAGCCTTTTTCTTTGTTTATCCAAATAATTGGGTAAATTACCAGTGCCTTTATTTTGAGCTTACCTACCTATGATTTTGAAGCTCAATTGGAAAGTATATGTGGAGTCAGAGAAAGAATTTGGTAGAGGACATCAAAGAAAAAAATTGATGAAAAGAAAAGAAGAAAAAAAAAGAAAAAAAGAGACAAAGTAAGAAAAAGAAAAGAAAATATATACTTGGGTTGAAGAGGTAATTGTTGGAAGGAAAATTTTTGCATGAGTTGTGCCTATTTCTTGTTATGTGTTAAATTTTTAGTTGAGTTGTGCCTTTTCTGAACTCAATTGAATAATTATTTTTTTGTTGAGTTGTGCCTTTTCTGGAACTGAATTGAATAATTATTATTTTTGACATATCTCTAGAACTCATGTTTTGGGAGAAGTGGTCATTTGAAAAGACCTCATGAAGATAGGAAAGTTCATGATTTGAGTTGAAATTTGTGGAGGAGCTTCAAATATCTATTTTGAGTAGTCACTTTTATCCAAATTTTTCCTACCCTGTCCAAAGAGCCTCATGGCGTCCAAATAAAGTCCTTTTTTATTCTTAATATTTACATGTACAAACGTGGTGGAGAAGTGAGACGATTTGCAAGTTTATGGTAGGTTTTACTTGATTTATCGTTTTGAGTGTATACACGTCCTATTTTTAAACACTTTTGAGCGTGAGTGATACACTTTTACCTTGTGAGGTTCATTACTCCTTGAAAGTACATGGTTATGAATTGTTTGAAGTATTTTTGCGTATGTTTATGTATTCGTTTGAATATGTTTAGATATGTTTTTATGGTGATTTCTTATATTATATCGTATAAGTTGCATTTGACGGGTTTGTGCTTAGTTTCATGATTTTGATGAGAAAAGTACAAGTTTCAAATGTAATTGATGATCAAGGAAGGAATCATAGAAAAACGAGGAAGAATAGAAGTTGAAATACAAGATTGCAGAGAGTGCTGGATGGCAGGCCACGACAGTGCCATGGGGCACGACCGTGCCAGTGCCGTGGGGCACGACCGTGCCATGTAGCACGACCGTGTGCCAGTATACAGTGGCAGGGCACGGTCGACCGTGTCGTGTAGCACGATCGTGTCCGGGTGAACAGAAATATGCGAAGTTTTGGGTTTCTTGGAGTGTTTTGACCTCTTACTTCACTTGGAAGACTCTTAAAGCCATATAAATACTCAACATGAAGAGAGAGAAAGGGGGGAAGCGATATTCATAGAGAAAAACACGAGAGTCTGAGAAGCATTGAGAGGATTAGAAGAAGAATTCAAGAGATCGAGGAATCGTGAGATTGTCGTCTAATAGAATTTTTATTCTTTTCTTCCCTTGTTGAATATTAGTAGATATGATATTTCCAATTTTGTCTATGAGTTTGTTTATAATCATGTCTAGCTAATTTTCTAGGTTTTCTAGGGCTTGTTAGTAATTTAATTTGAATGATGATGGATCTTTAATTTCAATTCAATGTTCATGATCGTTTATCCTATTTGTGTGTTTATGAGTTGATTGCTTGTTTGATTGTCCGGCCGGTAATTGAGCATGTTTTAGTAATTAGATCAAAATTCGGGAGATGCGATTTAATTATGGAAGAATAAACACATGATACATAAAAGACCTAGATCGGGAGATTAAGGAATTTATGTGATGAGAAATCAATCTTAGGTGCTTTTGGGAGTTGTTATGTTTCAATCAAATTGAGTAGGGATACCTCTGGTGGCATAATAATCAACCGGTTAACTGACTCGGGAGAACTGTTAATTCGATATATGTGATTGCTCATATAGGATGATTGATTAATGAACTTGAATTGGTCAAAGTGATGTTTTGATGAGAATTAGATGAAAGCATGTCCTAGAACCTGTCTTAGATATCTGTTATTCTTGAGTGAATTTATCTGCGTAGTACTTTTCCATTAAATTAATCTGCAATTGATGATATTTGATTTTCCTAGATAAAGTTGAGAACTGAATTTGGGTAGTTAGTTAGTTCCTAGATAGTCAGACTTTGTGGGATCGACCTTACTCACCACTTTTACATCCTAAACCGTACACTTACGGGATTAGCTAAAAGAAATTAGTGAACAGTAAGCTTTAACCGAACTGTTTGACTTTTGAGTTAACGTTTGTACTTAGAAGTTTAACACAAAACATATATTATAAATCAAAATCTAATAGAACTTACGGTTAAACACAAGGACAAGAATATAGTAATCGTATTCATAACTAAAGTTATTCAATCTAGTTATAACATGGTCGATTAATCACTACAAGAAAATGGCCTTTAACAACCCCTCAAAGACAACCTTTTTTATGAATTTGTGTTGTCTTTTTGAATTAAAAACCCTTTTTTAAGAAAAGCGTTGTCTTTGTTCAAAAAATTCGACCAAAGACAACGTTTTTTTCATAGGGTTATTAAATGGCGTTTTTTTTAAAAAGACAATTCAAATAATGGAAAAGACAACGCTTTTTAAGTTTTCAATAATCATAAAACTTGGAGTTACAGATTAGTTTATGTTGAGCAAGAAGATTAATCGGGTACAATTAACTATTTCGAAGATGATTCGAGTACAATTAACAATTGGTCCATAAGTTTTCGATAATCGTTACAGTTAGAGTTACGGATTAGTTTTATGTTTAGTTAGAAGATTAATCGAGTACCATTAACTCTTTAGAAGATGATTCGAGTACAATTAACTCTTTACTTGGTCAATAAATTTTCAATAATCGTTACACTTAGAGTTACATATTAGTTTTATGTTGAGTTAGAAGAATAATCTTGTACCATTAACTCTTTAGAAGATGATTCGAGTATAATTAACTCTTTACTTGGTCAACAAGTTTTCAATAATCGTTACATATAGAGTTGCCGATTAGTTTTATGTTGAGTTAGAAGATAAATCGAGTATAATTAACTCTTTAGAAGATGATTTGAGTACAACTAACACTTTACTTGATCAATAAGTTTTCAATAATCGTTACACTTAGAGTTCCAGATTAGTTTTATGTTTAGTTAGAAGATTAATCGAGTACCATTAACTCTTTAGAAGAGGATTCGAGTACAATTAACTCTTTACTTGATCAACAAGTTTTCAATAATCGTTACACTTAGAGTTACAGATTAGTTTTATGTTGAGTTAGAAGAATAATCGAGTACAATTAACTGTTTAGAAGATAATTCAAGTACAATTAACTCTTTACTTGGTCAATAAATTTTCAATAATGGTTACACTTGAAGTTACATATTAATTTTATGTTGAGTTACAATTAACTCTTTAGAAGATTAATCGATTACAATTAACTCTTTAGAAGATTATTCGACTACATATTAGTCGTAAGAAGTTGAAAACGATGCTTCTACTAAAACTTTAGTAAGCTTTGACCGAACTGTTTGACTTTTGACTTAACGTTTGCACTTAGAAGTTTATAAATCAAATCTGATAGAACTTATTATTATAAATCAAATCTAACAGAACTTACGGCTAAACAAATTGACAAGTCTATAGTAATCGTATTCATAACTAAAGTTATTCAATCTAATTATAACTTGGTCAATTAATGTCATGGAACACATCATTAAAAGTTCTAACAAGCTTTTCTTGGTCAACAAGTTTTCAATAATCATAAAACTTGGAGTTACAGATTAGTTTATGTTGAGTGAGAAGAATAATCTTGTACCATTAACTCTTTAGAAGATGATTCGAGTACAATTAACTTTTTACTTGGTCCACAAATTTTCAATAATCGTTACATATAGATTTGCCGATTAGTTTTATGTTGAGTTAGAAGATAAATCAAGTATAATTAACTTTTTAGAAGATGATTTGAGTACAATTAACACTTTACTTGATCAATAAGTTTTCAATAATCGTTACACTTAGAGTTCCAGATTAGTTTTATGTTTAGTTAAAAGATTAATCGAGTACCATTAACTCTTTAGAAGAGGATTCGAGTACAATTAACACTTTACTTGATCAAGAAGTTTTCAATAATCGTTACACTTGAAGTTACGGATTAGTTTTATGTTGAGTTACAATTAACTCTTTAGAAAAGTAATCGATTACAATTAACTCTTTAGAAGATTAGTCGACTACATATAACTCTTAAGAAGTTGAAAATGATGCTTCTACTAAAGCTTTAGTAAGCTTTGACCGAACTGTTTGACTTTTGACTTAACGTTTGCACTTAGAAATTTATATAAATCAAATCTGATAGAACTTATTATTATAAATCAAATCTAACAGAACTTACGGCTAAACAAATGGAAAAGACTATAGTAATCGTATTCATAACAAAAGTTATTCAATCTAATTATAACTTGGTCAATTAATGTCATGGAACACATCATTAAAAGTTCGAACAAGCTTTTCTTGGTCAACAAGTTTTCAATAATCATAAAACTTGTAGTTACAGATTAGTTTATGTTGAGTAAGAAGATTAATCGGGTACAATTAACTATTTAGAAGATGATTCGAGTACAATTAACAATTGGTCCACAAGTTTTCAATAATCGTTATACTTAGAGTTACGGATTAGTTTTATGTTTAGTTAGAAGATTAATCGAGTACCATTAACTCTTTAGAAGATAATTCGAGTACAATTAACTCTTTATTTGGTCAACAAGTTTTCAATAATCGTTACACTTAGAATTACCGATTAGTTTTATGCTGAGATAGAAGATAAATCTAGTACCATTAACTCTTTAGAAGATAATTCGAGTACAATTAACTCTTTACTTTGTCAATAAGTTTTCAATAATCGTTACACTTAGAGTTACGGATCAGCTTTATATTGAGTTAGAAGATTAATTGAGTACATTTAACTCTTTAGAAGATGATTCGAGTACATTTAACATTTTACTTGGACAATAAGTTACAGTTAGAGTTACGGATTAGTTTTATGTTTAGTTAGAAGATTAATCGAGTACCATTAACTCTTTAGAAGATGATTCGAGTACAATTAACTCTTTACTTGGACATCAAGTTTACAATAATCGTTAAACTTAGAGTTACTGATTAGTTTAATGTTGAGTTAGAAGAATAATCGAGAACAATTAAGTCTTCAGAAGATGATTTGAGTAAAATTAACTCTTCACTTGGTCAATAAGTTTCCAATAATCATTACACTTGTAGTTACGGATTAGTTTTATATTGAGTTAGAAGATTAATTGAGTACCATTAACTCTTTAGAAGATGATTCGAGTAAAATTAACTTTTTACTTGGTCAATAAGTTTTCAATAATCGTTACACTTAGAATTACGGATTAGTTTTACGTCGAGTTAGAAGATTAATCGAGTACATTTAACTCTTTAGAAGATGATTCGAGTACAATTAATATTTTACTTGGACAATAAGTTTTCGATAATCGTTACACTTTGAATTACGGATTAGTTTTACATTGAGTTAGAAGATTAATCGAGTACCATTAACTCTTTAGAAGATGATTCGAGTACAATTAATTCTTTACTTGGACAACAAGTTTTCAATAATCGTTACACTTAGTGTTACAGATTAGTTTTATGTTGAGTTAGAAGAATAATCTTGTACCATTAACTCTTTAGAAGATGATTCGAGTATAATTAACTCTTTACTTGGTCAACAAGTTTTCAATAATCGTTACATATAGAGTTGCCGATTAGTTTTATGTTGAGTTAGAAGATAAATCGAGTATAATTAACTCTTTAGAAGATGATTGGAGTACAATTAACACTTTACTTGGTCAATAAGTTTTCAATAATCGTTACACTTAGAGTTCCAGATTAGTTTCATGTTTAGTTAGAAGATTAATCGAGTACCATTATCTCTTTAGAAGAGGATTAGAGTACAATTAACTCTTTACTCGGTCAACAAGTTTTCAATAATCGTTACACTTAGAGTTAGAGATTAGTTTTATGTTGAGTTAGAAGAATAATCGAGTACAATTAATTGTTTAGAAGATGATTCAAGTACAATTAACTTTTTACTTGGTCAATAAATTTTCAATAATGATTACAATTGAAGTTACGGATTAGTTTTATGTTGAGTTACAATTAACTCTTTAGAAGATTAATCGATTACAATTAACTCTTTAGAATATTATTCGACTACATATAACTCGTAAGAAGTTGAAAACGATGCTTCTACTAAAGCTTTAGTAAGCTTTGACCGAACTGTTTGACTTTTGACTTAACGTTTGCACTTAGAAGTTTATAAATCAAATCTGATAGAACTTATTATTATAAATCAAATCTAACAGAACTTACGGCAAAACAAATTGACAAGACTATAGTAATCGTATTCATAACTAAAGTTATTCAATCTAATTATAACTTGGTCAATTAAATGTCATGGAACACATCATTACAGTTAGAGTTACAGATTAGTTTTATGTTTAGTTAGAAGATTAATCGAGTACCAATAACTCTTTAGAAGATCATTCGAGTACAATTAACTCTTTACTTGGTCATCAAGTTTACAATAATCGTTAAACTTAGAGTTACTGATTAGTTTAATGTTGAGTTAGAAGAATAATCGAGAACAATTAACTCTTTAGAAGATGATTTGAGTAAAATTAACTCTTCACTTGGTCAATAAGTTTCCAATAATCATTACACTTGGAGTTACGGATTAGTTTTATATTGAGTTAGAAGATTAATGGAGTACCATTAACTCTTTAAAAGATGATTCGAGTACAATTAACTCTTTACTTGGTCAATAAGTTTTCAATAATCGTTACACTTAGAATTACGGATTAGTTTTATGTTGAGTTAGAAGATTATTCGAGTACAATTAACATTTTACTTGGACAATAAGTTTTCAATGATCGTTACAGTTAGAGTTACGGATTAGTTTTATTTTTAGTTAGAAGATTAATCGAGTACCATTAACTCTTTAAAAGATGATTCGAGTACAATTAACTCTAAACTTGGACAAGAAGTTTTCAATAATCGTTACATTTAGAGTTACAGATTAGTTTTAGGTTTGGTTAGAAGATTAATCGAGTACCATTAACTCTTTAGAAGATGATTCGAGTACAATTAACACTTTACTTGTTCAACATGTTTTCAATAATCGTTACACTTAGAGTTACGGATTAGTTTTATGTTGAATTAGAAGATTAATTGAGTACAATTAACTCTATGGAAGATGATTCGAGTACAATTAACATTTTACTTGGACAATAAGTTTTCAATAATCGTTATAGTTAGAGTTACGGATTAGTTTTATGTTTAGTTGGAAGATTAATCGAGTACCATTAACTCTTTAGAAGATGATTCGAGTACAATTAATTCTTTACTTGGTCAACAAGTTTTCAATAATCGTTACACTTAGTGTTACAGATTAGTTTTATGTTGAGTTAGAAGAATAATCGAGTACCATTAACTCTTTAGAAGATGATTCGAGTACAATTAACTCTTTACTTGGTCAACAAGTTTTCAATAATCGTTACACTTAGAGTTGCCTATTAGTTTTATGTTGAGTTAGAAGATAAATCGAGTATAATTAACTCTTTAGAAGATGATTTGAGTACAATTAACACTTTACTTGGTCAATAAGTTTTCAATAATCGTTACACTTAGAGTTCCAGATTAGTTTCATGTTTAGTTAGAAGATTAATCGAGTACCATTATCTCTTTAGAAGAGGATTAGAGTACAATTAACTCTTTACTCGGTCAACAAGTTTTCAATAATCGTTACACTTAGAGTTAGAGATTAGTTTTATGTTGAGTTAGAAGAATAATCGAGTACAATTAATTGTTTAGAAGATGATTCAAGTACAATTAACTTTTTACTTGGTCAATAAATTTTCAATAATGATTACAATTGAAGTTACGGATTAGTTTTATGTTGAGTTACAATTAACTCTTTAGAAGATTAATCGATTACAATTAACTCTTTAGAATATTATTCGACTACATATAACTCGTAAGAAGTTGAAAACGATGCTTCTACTAAAGCTTTAGTAAGCTTTGACCGAACTGTTTGACTTTTGACTTAACGTTTGCACTTAGAAGTTTATAAATCAAATCTGATAGAACTTATTATTATAAATCAAATCTAACAGAACTTACGGCAAAACAAATTGACAAGACTATAGTAATCGTATTCATAACTAAAGTTATTCAATCTAATTATAACTTGGTCAATTAAATGTCATGGAACACATCATTACAGTTAGAGTTACAGATTAGTTTTATGTTTAGTTAGAAGATTAATCGAGTACCAATAACTCTTTAGAAGATCATTCGAGTACAATTAACTCTTTACTTGGTCATCAAGTTTACAATAATCGTTAAACTTAGAGTTACTGATTAGTTTAATGTTGAGTTAGAAGAATAATCGAGAACAATTAACTCTTTAGAAGATGATTTGAGTAAAATTAACTCTTCACTTGGTCAATAAGTTTCCAATAATCATTACACTTGGAGTTACGGATTAGTTTTATATTGAGTTAGAAGATTAATGGAGTACCATTAACTCTTTAAAAGATGATTCGAGTACAATTAACTCTTTACTTGGTCAATAAGTTTTCAATAATCGTTACACTTAGAATTACGGATTAGTTTTATGTTGAGTTAGAAGATTATTCGAGTACAATTAACATTTTACTTGGACAATAAGTTTTCAATGATCGTTACAGTTAGAGTTACGGATTAGTTTTATTTTTAGTTAGAAGATTAATCGAGTACCATTAACTCTTTAAAAGATGATTCGAGTACAATTAACTCTAAACTTGGACAAGAAGTTTTCAATAATCGTTACATTTAGAGTTACAGATTAGTTTTAGGTTTGGTTAGAAGATTAATCGAGTACCATTAACTCTTTAGAAGATGATTCGAGTACAATTAACACTTTACTTGTTCAACATGTTTTCAATAATCGTTACACTTAGAGTTACGGATTAGTTTTATGTTGAATTAGAAGATTAATTGAGTACAATTAACTCTATGGAAGATGATTCGAGTACAATTAACATTTTACTTGGACAATAAGTTTTCAATAATCGTTATAGTTAGAGTTACGGATTAGTTTTATGTTTAGTTGGAAGATTAATCGAGTACCATTAACTCTTTAGAAGATGATTCGAGTACAATTAATTCTTTACTTGGTCAACAAGTTTTCAATAATCGTTACACTTAGTGTTACAGATTAGTTTTATGTTGAGTTAGAAGAATAATCGAGTACCATTAACTCTTTAGAAGATGATTCGAGTACAATTAACTCTTTACTTGGTCAACAAGTTTTCAATAATCGTTACACTTAGAGTTGCCTATTAGTTTTATGTTGAGTTAGAAGATAAATCGAGTATAATTAACTCTTTAGAAGATGATTTGAGTACAATTAACACTTTACTTGGTCAATAAGTTTTCAATAATCGTTACACTTAGAGTTCCAGATTAGTTTCATGTTTAGTTAGAAGATTAATCGAGTACCATTATCTCTTTAGAAGAGGATTAGAGTACAATTAACTCTTTACTCGGTCAACAAGTTTTCAATAATCGTTACACTTAGAGTTAGAGATTAGTTTTATGTTGAGTTAGAAGAATAATCGAGTACAATTAATTGTTTAGAAGATGATTCAAGTACAATTAACTTTTTACTTGGTCAATAAATTTTCAATAATGATTACAATTGAAGTTACGGATTAGTTTTATGTTGAGTTACAATTAACTCTTTAGAAGATTAATCGATTACAATTAACTCTTTAGAATATTATTCGACTACATATAACTCGTAAGAAGTTGAAAACGATGCTTCTACTAAAGCTTTAGTAAGCTTTGACCGAACTGTTTGACTTTTGACTTAACGTTTGCACTTAGAAGTTTATAAATCAAATCTGATAGAACTTATTATTATAAATCAAATCTAACAGAACTTACGGCAAAACAAATTGACAAGACTATAGTAATCGTATTCATAACTAAAGTTATTCAATCTAATTATAACTTGGTCAATTAAATGTCATGGAACACATCATTACAGTTAGAGTTACAGATTAGTTTTATGTTTAGTTAGAAGATTAATCGAGTACCAATAACTCTTTAGAAGATCATTCGAGTACAATTAACTCTTTACTTGGTCATCAAGTTTACAATAATCGTTAAACTTAGAGTTACTGATTAGTTTAATGTTGAGTTAGAAGAATAATCGAGAACAATTAACTCTTTAGAAGATGATTTGAGTAAAATTAACTCTTCACTTGGTCAATAAGTTTCCAATAATCATTACACTTGGAGTTACGGATTAGTTTTATATTGAGTTAGAAGATTAATGGAGTACCATTAACTCTTTAAAAGATGATTCGAGTACAATTAACTCTTTACTTGGTCAATAAGTTTTCAATAATCGTTACACTTAGAATTACGGATTAGTTTTATGTTGAGTTAGAAGATTATTCGAGTACAATTAACATTTTACTTGGACAATAAGTTTTCAATGATCGTTACAGTTAGAGTTACGGATTAGTTTTATTTTTAGTTAGAAGATTAATCGAGTACCATTAACTCTTTAAAAGATGATTCGAGTACAATTAACTCTAAACTTGGACAAGAAGTTTTCAATAATCGTTACATTTAGAGTTACAGATTAGTTTTAGGTTTGGTTAGAAGATTAATCGAGTACCATTAACTCTTTAGAAGATGATTCGAGTACAATTAACACTTTACTTGTTCAACATGTTTTCAATAATCGTTACACTTAGAGTTACGGATTAGTTTTATGTTGAATTAGAAGATTAATTGAGTACAATTAACTCTATGGAAGATGATTCGAGTACAATTAACATTTTACTTGGACAATAAGTTTTCAATAATCGTTATAGTTAGAGTTACGGATTAGTTTTATGTTTAGTTGGAAGATTAATCGAGTACCATTAACTCTTTAGAAGATGATTCGAGTACAATTAATTCTTTACTTGGTCAACAAGTTTTCAATAATCGTTACACTTAGTGTTACAGATTAGTTTTATGTTGAGTTAGAAGAATAATCGAGTACCATTAACTCTTTAGAAGATGATTCGAGTACAATTAACTCTTTACTTGGTCAACAAGTTTTCAATAATCGTTACACTTAGAGTTGCCTATTAGTTTTATGTTGAGTTAGAAGATAAATCGAGTATAATTAACTCTTTAGAAGATGATTTGAGTACAATTAACACTTTACTTGGTCAATAAGTTTTCAATAATCGTTACACTTAGAGTTCCAGATTAGTTTCATGTTTAGTTAGAAGATTAATCGAGTACCATTATCTCTTTAGAAGAGGATTAGAGTACAATTAACTCTTTACTCGGTCAACAAGTTTTCAATAATCGTTACACTTAGAGTTAGAGATTAGTTTTATGTTGAGTTAGAAGAATAATCGAGTACAATTAATTGTTTAGAAGATGATTCAAGTACAATTAACTTTTTACTTGGTCAATAAATTTTCAATAATGATTACAATTGAAGTTACGGATTAGTTTTATGTTGAGTTACAATTAACTCTTTAGAAGATTAATCGATTACAATTAACTCTTTAGAATATTATTCGACTACATATAACTCGTAAGAAGTTGAAAACGATGCTTCTACTAAAGCTTTAGTAAGCTTTGACCGAACTGTTTGACTTTTGACTTAACGTTTGCACTTAGAAGTTTATAAATCAAATCTGATAGAACTTATTATTATAAATCAAATCTAACAGAACTTACGGCAAAACAAATTGACAAGACTATAGTAATCGTATTCATAACTAAAGTTATTCAATCTAATTATAACTTGGTCAATTAAATGTCATGGAACACATCATTACAGTTAGAGTTACAGATTAGTTTTATGTTTAGTTAGAAGATTAATCGAGTACCAATAACTCTTTAGAAGATCATTCGAGTACAATTAACTCTTTACTTGGTCATCAAGTTTACAATAATCGTTAAACTTAGAGTTACTGATTAGTTTAATGTTGAGTTAGAAGAATAATCGAGAACAATTAACTCTTTAGAAGATGATTTGAGTAAAATTAACTCTTCACTTGGTCAATAAGTTTCCAATAATCATTACACTTGGAGTTACGGATTAGTTTTATATTGAGTTAGAAGATTAATGGAGTACCATTAACTCTTTAAAAGATGATTCGAGTACAATTAACTCTTTACTTGGTCAATAAGTTTTCAATAATCGTTACACTTAGAATTACGGATTAGTTTTATGTTGAGTTAGAAGATTATTCGAGTACAATTAACATTTTACTTGGACAATAAGTTTTCAATGATCGTTACAGTTAGAGTTACGGATTAGTTTTATTTTTAGTTAGAAGATTAATCGAGTACCATTAACTCTTTAAAAGATGATTCGAGTACAATTAACTCTAAACTTGGACAAGAAGTTTTCAATAATCGTTACATTTAGAGTTACAGATTAGTTTTAGGTTTGGTTAGAAGATTAATCGAGTACCATTAACTCTTTAGAAGATGATTCGAGTACAATTAACACTTTACTTGTTCAACATGTTTTCAATAATCGTTACACTTAGAGTTACGGATTAGTTTTATGTTGAATTAGAAGATTAATTGAGTACAATTAACTCTATGGAAGATGATTCGAGTACAATTAACATTTTACTTGGACAATAAGTTTTCAATAATCGTTATAGTTAGAGTTACGGATTAGTTTTATGTTTAGTTGGAAGATTAATCGAGTACCATTAACTCTTTAGAAGATGATTCGAGTACAATTAATTCTTTACTTGGTCAACAAGTTTTCAATAATCGTTACACTTAGTGTTACAGATTAGTTTTATGTTGAGTTAGAAGAATAATCGAGTACCATTAACTCTTTAGAAGATGATTCGAGTACAATTAACTCTTTACTTGGTCAACAAGTTTTCAATAATCGTTACACTTAGAGTTGCCTATTAGTTTTATGTTGAGTTAGAAGATAAATCGAGTATAATTAACTCTTTAGAAGATGATTTGAGTACAATTAACACTTTACTTGGTCAATAAGTTTTCAATAATCGTTACACTTAGAGTTCCAGATTAGTTTCATGTTTAGTTAGAAGATTAATCGAGTACCATTATCTCTTTAGAAGAGGATTAGAGTACAATTAACTCTTTACTCGGTCAACAAGTTTTCAATAATCGTTACACTTAGAGTTAGAGATTAGTTTTATGTTGAGTTAGAAGAATAATCGAGTACAATTAATTGTTTAGAAGATGATTCAAGTACAATTAACTTTTTACTTGGTCAATAAATTTTCAATAATGATTACAATTGAAGTTACGGATTAGTTTTATGTTGAGTTACAATTAACTCTTTAGAAGATTAATCGATTACAATTAACTCTTTAGAATATTATTCGACTACATATAACTCGTAAGAAGTTGAAAACGATGCTTCTACTAAAGCTTTAGTAAGCTTTGACCGAACTGTTTGACTTTTGACTTAACGTTTGCACTTAGAAGTTTATAAATCAAATCTGATAGAACTTATTATTATAAATCAAATCTAACAGATCTTACGGCAAAACAAATTGACAAGACTATAGTAATCGTATTCATAACTAAAGTTATTCAATCTAATTATAACTTGGTCAATTAAATGTCATGGAACACATCATTACAGTTAGAGTTACAGATTAGTTTTATGTTTAGTTAGAAGATTAATCGAGTACCAATAACTCTTTAGAAGATCATTCGAGTACAATTAACTCTTTACTTGGTCATCAAGTTTACAATAATCGTTAAACTTAGAGTTACTGATTAGTTTAATGTTGAGTTAGAAGAATAATCGAGAACAATTAACTCTTTAGAAGATGATTTGAGTAAAATTAACTCTTCACTTGGTCAATAAGTTTCCAATAATCATTACACTTGGAGTTACGGATTAGTTTTATATTGAGTTAGAAGATTAATGGAGTACCATTAACTCTTTAAAAGATGATTCGAGTACAATTAACTCTTTACTTGGTCAATAAGTTTTCAATAATCGTTACACTTAGAATTACGGATTAGTTTTATGTTGAGTTAGAAGATTATTCGAGTACAATTAACATTTTACTTGGACAATAAGTTTTCAATGATCGTTACAGTTAGAGTTACGGATTAGTTTTATTTTTAGTTAGAAGATTAATCGAGTACCATTAACTCTTTAAAAGATGATTCGAGTACAATTAACTCTAAACTTGGACAAGAAGTTTTCAATAATCGTTACATTTAGAGTTACAGATTAGTTTTAGGTTTGGTTAGAAGATTAATCGAGTACCATTAACTCTTTAGAAGATGATTCGAGTACAATTAACACTTTACTTGTTCAACATGTTTTCAATAATCGTTACACTTAGAGTTACGGATTAGTTTTATGTTGAATTAGAAGATTAATTGAGTACAATTAACTCTATGGAAGATGATTCGAGTACAATTAACATTTTACTTGGACAATAAGTTTTCAATAATCGTTATAGTTAGAGTTACGGATTAGTTTTATGTTTAGTTGGAAGATTAATCGAGTACCATTAACTCTTTAGAAGATGATTCGAGTACAATTAATTCTTTACTTGGTCAACAAGTTTTCAATAATCGTTACACTTAGTGTTACAGATTAGTTTTATGTTGAGTTAGAAGAATAATCGAGTACCATTAACTCTTTAGAAGATGATTCGAGTACAATTAACTCTTTACTTGGTCAACAAGTTTTCAATAATCGTTACACTTAGAGTTGCCTATTAGTTTTATGTTGAGTTAGAAGATAAATCGAGTATAATTAACTCTTTAGAAGATGATTTGAGTACAATTAACACTTTACTTGGTCAATAAGTTTTCAATAATCGTTACACTTAGAGTTCCAGATTAGTTTCATGTTTAGTTAGAAGATTAATCGAGTATCATTATCTCTTTAGAAGAGGATTAGAGTACAATTAACTCTTTACTCGGTCAACAAGTTTTCAATAATCGTTACACTTAGAGTTAGAGATTAGTTTTATGTTGAGTTAGAAGAATAATCGAGTACAATTAATTGTTTAGAAGATGATTCAAGTACAATTAACTTTTTACTTGGTCAATAAATTTTCAATAATGATTACAATTGAAGTTACGGATTAGTTTTATGTTGAGTTACAATTAACTCTTTAGAAGATTAATCGATTACAATTAACTCTTTAGAATATTATTCGATTACATATAACTCGTAAGAAGTTGAAAACGATGCTTCTACTAAAGCTTTAGTAAGCTTTGACCGAACTGTTTGACTTTTGACTTAACGTTTGCACTTAGAAGTTTATAAATCAAATCTGATAGAACTTATTATTATAAATCAAATCTAACAGAACTTACGGCAAAACAAATTGACAAGACTATAGTAATCGTATTCATAACTAAAGTTATTCAATCTAATTATAACGTGGTCAATTAAATGTCATGGAACACATCATTACAGTTAGAGTTACAGATTAGTTTTATGTTTAGTTAGAAGATTAATCGAGTACCAATAACTCTTTAGAAGATCATTCGAGTACAATTAACTCTTTACTTGGTCAACAAGTTTACAATAATCGTTAAACTTAGAGTTACTGATTAGTTTAATGTTGAGTTAGAAGAATAATCGAGAACAATTAACTCTTTAGAAGATGATTTGAGTAAAATTAACTCTTCACTTGGTCAATAAGTTTCCAATAATCATTACACTTGGAGTTACGGATTAGTTTTATATTGAGTTAGAAGATTAATGGAGTACCATTAACTCTTTAAAAGATGATTCGAGTACAATTAACTCTTTACTTGGTCAATAAGTTTTCAATAATCGTTACACTTAGAATTACGGATTAGTTTTATGTTGAGTTAGAAGATTATTCGAGTACAATTAACATTTTACTTGGACAATAAGTTTTCAATGATCGTTACAGTTAGAGTTACGGATTAGTTTTATTTTTAGTTAGAAGATTAATCGAGTACCATTAACTCTTTAAAAGATGATTCGAGTACAATTAACTCTAAACTTGGACAAGAAGTTTTCAATAATCGTTACATTTAGAGTTACAGATTAGTTTTAGGTTTGGTTAGAAGATTAATCGAGTACCATTAACTCTTTAGAAGATGATTCGAGTACAATTAACACTTTACTTGTTCAACATGTTTTCAATAATCGTTACACTTAGAGTTACGGATTAGTTTTATGTTGAATTAGAAGATTAATTGAGTACAATTAACTCTATGGAAGATGATTCGAGTACAATTAACATTTTACTTGGACAATAAGTTTTCAATAATCGTTATAGTTAGAGTTACGGATTAGTTTTATGTTTAGTTGGAAGATTAATCGAGTACCATTAACTCTTTAGAAGATGATTCGAGTACAATTAATTCTTTACTTGGTCAACAAGTTTTCAATAATCGTTACACTTAGTGTTACAGATTAGTTTTATGTTGAGTTAGAAGAATAATCGAGTACCATTAACTCTTTAGAAGATGATTCGAGTACAATTAACTCTTTACTTGGTCAACAAGTTTTCAATAATCGTTACACTTAGAGTTGCCTATTAGTTTTATGTTGAGTTAGAAGATAAATCGAGTATAATTAACTCTTTAGAAGATGATTTGAGTACAATTAACACTTTACTTGGTCAATAAGTTTTCAATAATCGTTACACTTAGAGTTCCAGATTAGTTTCATGTTTAGTTAGAAGATTAATCGAGTACCATTATCTCTTTAGAAGAGGATTAGAGTACAATTAACTCTTTACTCGGTCAACAAGTTTTCAATAATCGTTACACTTAGAGTTAGAGATTAGTTTTATGTTGAGTTAGAAGAATAATCGAGTACAATTAATTGTTTAGAAGATGATTCAAGTACAATTAACTTTTTACTTGGTCAATAAATTTTCAATAATGATTACAATTGAAGTTACGGATTAGTTTTATGTTGAGTTACAATTAACTCTTTAGAAGATTAATCGATTACAATTAACTCTTTAGAATATTATTCGACTACATATAACTCGTAAGAAGTTGAAAACGATGCTTCTACTAAAGCTTTAGTAAGCTTTGACCGAACTGTTTGACTTTTGACTTAACGTTTGCACTTAGAAGTTTATAAATCAAATCTGATAGAACTTATTATTATAAATCAAATCTAACAGATCTTACGGCAAAACAAATTGACAAGACTATAGTAATCGTATTCATAACTAAAGTTATTCAATCTAATTATAACTTGGTCAATTAAATGTCATGGAACACATCATTACAGTTAGAGTTACAGATTAGTTTTATGTTTAGTTAGAAGATTAATCGAGTACCAATAACTCTTTAGAAGATCATTCGAGTACAATTAACTCTTTACTTGGCATCAAGTTTACAATAATCGTTAAACTTAGAGTTACTGATTAGTTTAATGTTGAGTTAGAAGAATAATCGAGAACAATTAACTCTTTAGAAGATGATTTGAGTAAAATTAACTCTTCACTTGGTCAATAAGTTTCCAATAATCATTACACTTGGAGTTACGGATTAGTTTTATATTGAGTTAGAAGATTAATGGAGTACCATTAACTCTTTAAAAGATGATTCGAGTACAATTAACTCTTTACTTGGTCAATAAGTTTTCAATAATCGTTACACTTAGAATTACGGATTAGTTTTATGTTGAGTTAGAAGATTATTCGAGTACAATTAACATTTTACTTGGACAATAAGTTTTCAATGATCGTTACAGTTAGAGTTACGGATTAGTTTTATTTTTAGTTAGAAGATTAATCGAGTACCATTAACTCTTTAAAAGATGATTCGAGTACAATTAACTCTAAACTTGGACAAGAAGTTTTCAATAATCGTTACATTTAGAGTTACAGATTAGTTTTAGGTTTGGTTAGAAGATTAATCGAGTACCATTAACTCTTTAGAAGATGATTCGAGTACAATTAACACTTTACTTGTTCAACATGTTTTCAATAATCGTTACACTTAGAGTTACGGATTAGTTTTATGTTGAATTAGAAGATTAATTGAGTACAATTAACTCTATGGAAGATGATTCGAGTACAATTAACATTTTACTTGGACAATAAGTTTTCAATAATCGTTATAGTTAGAGTTACGGATTAGTTTTATGTTTAGTTGGAAGATTAATCGAGTACCATTAACTCTTTAGAAGATGATTCGAGTACAATTAATTCTTTACTTGGTCAACAAGTTTTCAATAATCGTTACACTTAGTGTTACAGATTAGTTTTATGTTGAGTTAGAAGAATAATCGAGTACCATTAACTCTTTAGAAGATGATTCGAGTACAATTAACTCTTTACTTGGTCAACAAGTTTTCAATAATCGTTACACTTAGAGTTGCCTATTAGTTTTATGTTGAGTTAGAAGATAAATCGAGTATAATTAACTCTTTAGAAGATGATTTGAGTACAATTAACACTTTACTTGGTCAATAAGTTTTCAATAATCGTTACACTTAGAGTTCCAGATTAGTTTCATGTTTAGTTAGAAGATTAATCGAGTACCATTATCTCTTTAGAAGAGGATTAGAGTACAATTAACTCTTTACTCGGTCAACAAGTTTTCAATAATCGTTACACTTAGAGTTAGAGATTAGTTTTATGTTGAGTTAGAAGAATAATCGAGTACAATTAATTGTTTAGAAGATGATTCAAGTACAATTAACTTTTTACTTGGTCAATAAATTTTCAATAATGATTACAATTGAAGTTACGGATTAGTTTTATGTTGAGTTACAATTAACTCTTTAGAAGATTAATCGATTACAATTAACTCTTTAGAATATTATTCGACTACATATAACTCGTAAGAAGTTGAAAACGATGCTTCTACTAAAGCTTTAGTAAGCTTTGACAGAACTGTTTGACTTTTGACTTAACGTTTGCACTTAGAAGTTTATAAATCAAATCTGATAGAACTTATTATTATAAATCAAATCTAACAGATCTTACGGCAAAACAAATTGACAAGACTATAGTAATCGTATTCATAACTAAAGTTATTCAATCTAATTATAACTTGGTCAATTAAATGTCATGGAACACATCATTACAGTTAGAGTTACAGATTAGTTTTATGTTTAGTTAGAAGATTAATCGAGTACCAATAACTCTTTAGAAGATCATTCGAGTACAATTAACTCTTTACTTGGTCATCAAGTTTACAATAATCGTTAAACTTAGAGTTACTGATTAGTTTAATGTTGAGTTAGAAGAATAATCGAGAACAATTAACTCTTTAGAAGATGATTTGAGTAAAATTAACTCTTCACTTGGTCAATAAGTTTTCAATAATCGTTACACTTAGAATTACGGATTAGTTTTATGTTGAGTTAGAAGATTATTCGAGTACAATTAACATTTTACTTGGACAATAAGTTTTCAATGATCGTTACAGTTAGAGTTACGGATTAGTTTTATTTTTAGTTAGAAGATTAATCGAGTACCATTAACTCTTTAAAAGATGATTCGAGTACAATTAACTCTAAACTTGGACAAGAAGTTTTCAATAATCGTTACATTTAGGGTTACAGATTAGTTTTAGGTTTGGTTAGAAGATTAATCGAGTACCATTAACTCTTTAGAAGATGATTCGAGTACAATTAACACTTTACTTGTTCAACATGTTTTCAATAATCGTTACACTTAGAGTTACGGATTAGTTTTATGTTGAATTAGAAGATTAATTGAGTACAATTAACTCTATGGAAGATGATTCGAGTACAATTAACATTTTACTTGGACAATAAGTTTTCAATAATCGTTATAGTTAGAGTTACGGATTAGTTTTATGTTTAGTTGGAAGATTAATCGAGTACCATTAACTCTTTAGAAGATGATTCGAGTACAATTAATTCTTTACTTGGTCAACAAGTTTTCAATAATCGTTACACTTAGTGTTACAGATTAGTTTTATGTTGAGTTAGAAGAATAATCGAGTACCATTAACTCTTTAGAAGATGATTCGAGTACAATTAACTCTTTACTTGGTCAACAAGTTTTCAATAATCGTTACACTTAGAGTTGCCTATTAGTTTTATGTTGAGTTAGAAGATAAATCGAGTATAATTAACTCTTTAGAAGATGATTTGAGTACAATTAACACTTTACTTGGTCAATAAGTTTTCAATAATCGTTACACTTAGAGTTCCAGATTAGTTTCATGTTTAGTTAGAAGATTAATCGAGTACCATTATCTCTTTAGAAGAGGATTAGAGTACAATTAACTCTTTACTCGGTCAACAAGTTTTCAATAATCGTTACACTTAGAGTTAGAGATTAGTTTTATGTTGAGTTAGAAGAATAATCGAGTACAATTAATTGTTTAGAAGATGATTCAAGTACAATTAACTTTTTACTTGGTCAATAAATTTTCAATAATGATTACAATTGAAGTTACGGATTAGTTTTATGTTGAGTTACAATTAACTCTTTAGAAGATTAATCGATTACAATTAACTCTTTAGAATATTATTCGACTACATATAACTCGTAAGAAGTTGAAAACGATGCTTCTACTAAAGCTTTAGTAAGCTTTGACCGAACTGTTTGACTTTTGACTTAACGTTTGCACTTAGAAGTTTATAAATCAAATCTGATAGAACTTATTATTATAAATCAAATCTAACAGATCTTACGGCAAAACAAATTGACAAGACTATAGTAATCGTATTCATAACTAAAGTTATTCAATCTAATTATAACTTGGTCAATTAAATGTCATGGAACACATCATTACAGTTAGAGTTACAGATTAGTTTTATGTTTAGTTAGAAGATTAATCGAGTACCAATAACTCTTTAGAAGATCATTCGAGTACAATTAACTCTTTACTTGGTCATCAAGTTTACAATAATCGTTAAACTTAGAGTTACAGATTAGTTTAATGTTGAGTTAGAAGAATAATCGAGAACAATTAACTCTTTAGAAGATGATTTGAGTAAAATTAACTCTTCACTTGGTCAATAAGTTTACAATAATCGTTAAACTTAGAGTTACTGATTAGTTTAATGTTGAGTTAGAAGAATAATCGAGAACAATTAACTCTTTAGAAGATGATTTGAGTAAAATTAACTCTTCACTTGGTCAATAAGTTTTCAATAATCGTTACACTTAGAATTACGGATTAGTTTTATGTTGAGTTAGAAGATTATTCGAGTACAATTAACATTTTACTTGGACAATAAGTTTTCAATGATCGTTACAGTTAGAGTTACGGATTAGTTTTATTTTTAGTTAGAAGATTAATCGAGTACCATTAACTCTTTAAAAGATGATTCGAGTACAATTAACTCTAAACTTGGACAAGAAGTTTTCAATAATCGTTACATTTAGGGTTACAGATTAGTTTTAGGTTTGGTTAGAAGATTAATCGAGTACCATTAACTCTTTAGAAGATGATTCGAGTACAATTAACACTTTACTTGTTCAACATGTTTTCAATAATCGTTACACTTAGAGTTACGGATTAGTTTTATGTTGAATTAGAAGATTAATTGAGTACAATTAACTCTATGGAAGATGATTCGAGTACAATTAACATTTTACTTGGACAATAAGTTTTCAATAATCGTTATAGTTAGAGTTACGGATTAGTTTTATGTTTAGTTGGAAGATTAATCGAGTACCATTAACTCTTTAGAAGATGATTCGAGTACAATTAATTCTTTACTTGGTCAACAAGTTTTCAATAATCGTTACACTTAGTGTTACAGATTAGTTTTATGTTGAGTTAGAAGAATAATCGAGTACCATTAACTCTTTAGAAGATGATTCGAGTACAATTAACTCTTTACTTGGTCAACAAGTTTTCAATAATCGTTACACTTAGAGTTGCCTATTAGTTTTATGTTGAGTTAGAAGATAAATCGAGTATAATTAACTCTTTAGAAGATGATTTGAGTACAATTAACACTTTACTTGGTCAATAAGTTTTCAATAATCGTTACACTTAGAGTTCCAGATTAGTTTCATGTTTAGTTAGAAGATTAATCGAGTACCATTATCTCTTTAGAAGAGGATTAGAGTACAATTAACTCTTTACTCGGTCAACAAGTTTTCAATAATCGTTACACTTAGAGTTAGAGATTAGTTTTATGTTGAGTTAGAAGAATAATCGAGTACAATTAATTGTTTAGAAGATGATTCAAGTACAATTAACTTTTTACTTGGTCAATAAATTTTCAATAATGATTACAATTGAAGTTACGGATTAGTTTTATGTTGAGTTACAATTAACTCTTTAGAAGATTAATCGATTACAATTAACTCTTTAGAATATTATTCGACTACATATAACTCGTAAGAAGTTGAAAACGATGCTTCTACTAAAGCTTTAGTAAGCTTTGACCGAACTGTTTGACTTTTGACTTAACGTTTGCACTTAGAAGTTTATAAATCAAATCTGATAGAACTTATTATTATAAATCAAATCTAACAGATCTTACGGCAAAACAAATTGACAAGACTATAGTAATCGTATTCATAACTAAAGTTATTCAATCTAATTATAACTTGGTCAATTAAATGTCATGGAACACATCATTACAGTTAGAGTTACAGATTAGTTTTATGTTTAGTTAGAAGATTAATCGAGTACCAATAACTCTTTAGAAGATCATTCGAGTACAATTAACTCTTTACTTGGTCATCAAGTTTACAATAATCGTTAAACTTAGAGTTACTGATTAGTTTAATGTTGAGTTAGAAGAATAATCGAGAACAATTAACTCTTTAGAAGATGATTTGAGTAAAATTAACTCTTCACTTGGTCAATAAGTTTCCAATAATCATTACACTTGGAGTTACGGATTAGTTTTATATTGAGTTAGAAGATTAATGGAGTACCATTAACTCTTTAAAAGATGATTCGAGTACAATTAACTCTTTACTTGGTCAATAAGTTTTCAATAATCGTTACACTTAGAATTACGGATTAGTTTTATGTTGAGTTAGAAGATTATTCGAGTACAATTAACATTTTACTTGGACAATAAGTTTTCAATGATCGTTACAGTTAGAGTTACGGATTAGTTTTATTTTTAGTTAGAAGATTAATCGAGTACCATTAACTCTTTAAAAGATGATTCGAGTACAATTAACTCTAAACTTGGACAAGAAGTTTTCAATAATCGTTACATTTAGAGTTACAGATTAGTTTTAGGTTTGGTTAGAAGATTAATCGAGTACCATTAACTCTTTAGAAGATGATTCGAGTACAATTAACACTTTACTTGTTCAACATGTTTTCAATAATCGTTACACTTAGAGTTACGGATTAGTTTTATGTTGAATTAGAAGATTAATTGAGTACAATTAACTCTATGGAAGATGATTCGAGTACAATTAACATTTTACTTGGACAATAAGTTTTCAATAATCGTTATAGTTAGAGTTACGGATTAGTTTTATGTTTAGTTGGAAGATTAATCGAGTACCATTAACTCTTTAGAAGATGATTCGAGTACAATTAATTCTTTACTTGGTCAACAAGTTTTCAATAATCGTTACACTTAGTGTTACAGATTAGTTTTATGTTGAGTTAGAAGAATAATCGAGTACCATTAACTCTTTAGAAGATGATTCGAGTACAATTAACTCTTTACTTGGTCAACAAGTTTTCAATAATCGTTACACTTAGAGTTGCCTATTAGTTTTATGTTGAGTTAGAAGATAAATCGAGTATAATTAACTCTTTAGAAGATGATTTGAGTACAATTAACACTTTACTTGGTCAATAAGTTTTCAATAATCGTTACACTTAGAGTTCCAGATTAGTTTCATGTTTAGTTAGAAGATTAATCGAGTACCATTATCTCTTTAGAAGAGGATTAGAGTACAATTAACTCTTTACTCGGTCAACAAGTTTTCAATAATCGTTACACTTAGAGTTAGAGATTAGTTTTATGTTGAGTTAGAAGAATAATCGAGTACAATTAATTGTTTAGAAGATGATTCAAGTACAATTAACTTTTTACTTGGTCAATAAATTTTCAATAATGATTACAATTGAAGTTACGGATTAGTTTTATGTTGAGTTACAATTAACTCTTTAGAAGATTAATCGATTACAATTAACTCTTTAGAATATTATTCGACTACATATAACTCGTAAGAAGTTGAAAACGATGCTTCTACTAAAGCTTTAGTAAGCTTTGACCGAACTGTTTGACTTTTGACTTAACGTTTGCACTTAGAAGTTTATAAATCAAATCTGATAGAACTTATTATTATAAATCAAATCTAACAGATCTTACGGCAAAACAAATTGACAAGACTATAGTAATCGTATTCATAACTAAAGTTATTCAATCTAATTATAACTTGGTCAATTAAATGTCATGGAACACATCATTACAGTTAGAGTTACAGATTAGTTTTATGTTTAGTTAGAAGATTAATCGAGTACCAATAACTCTTTAGAAGATCATTCGAGTACAATTAACTCTTTACTTGGTCATCAAGTTTACAATAATCGTTAAACTTAGAGTTACTGATTAGTTTAATGTTGAGTTAGAAGAATAATCGAGAACAATTAACTCTTTAGAAGATGATTTGAGTAAAATTAACTCTTCACTTGGTCAATAAGTTTCCAATAATCATTACACTTGGAGTTACGGATTAGTTTTATATTGAGTTAGAAGATTAATGGAGTACCATTAACTCTTTAAAAGATGATTCGAGTACAATTAACTCTTTACTTGGTCAATAAGTTTTCAATAATCGTTACACTTAGAATTACGGATTAGTTTTATGTTGAGTTAGAAGATTATTCGAGTACAATTAACATTTTACTTGGACAATAAGTTTTCAATGATCGTTACAGTTAGAGTTACGGATTAGTTTTATTTTTAGTTAGAAGATTAATCGAGTACCATTAACTCTTTAAAAGATGATTCGAGTACAATTAACTCTAAACTTGGACAAGAAGTTTTCAATAATCGTTACATTTAGAGTTACAGATTAGTTTTAGGTTTGGTTAGAAGATTAATCGAGTACCATTAACTCTTTAGAAGATGATTCGAGTACAATTAACACTTTACTTGTTCAACATGTTTTCAATAATCGTTACACTTAGAGTTACGGATTAGTTTTATGTTGAATTAGAAGATTAATTGAGTACAATTAACTCTATGGAAGATGATTCGAGTACAATTAACATTTTACTTGGACAATAAGTTTTCAATAATCGTTATAGTTAGAGTTACGGATTAGTTTTATGTTTAGTTGGAAGATTAATCGAGTACCATTAACTCTTTAGAAGATGATTCGAGTACAATTAATTCTTTACTTGGTCAACAAGTTTTCAATAATCGTTACACTTAGTGTTACAGATTAGTTTTATGTTGAGTTAGAAGAATAATCGAGTACCATTAACTCTTTAGAAGATGATTCGAGTACAATTAACTCTTTACTTGGTCAACAAGTTTTCAATAATCGTTACACTTAGAGTTGCCTATTAGTTTTATGTTGAGTTAGAAGATAAATCGAGTATAATTAACTCTTTAGAAGATGATTTGAGTACAATTAACACTTTACTTGGTCAATAAGTTTTCAATAATCGTTACACTTAGAGTTCCAGATTAGTTTCATGTTTAGTTAGAAGATTAATCGAGTACCATTATCTCTTTAGAAGAGGATTAGAGTACAATTAACTCTTTACTCGGTCAACAAGTTTTCAATAATCGTTACACTTAGAGTTAGAGATTAGTTTTATGTTGAGTTAGAAGAATAATCGAGTACAATTAATTGTTTAGAAGATGATTCAAGTACAATTAACTTTTTACTTGGTCAATAAATTTTCAATAATGATTACAATTGAAGTTACGGATTAGTTTTATGTTGAGTTACAATTAACTCTTTAGAAGATTAATCGATTACAATTAACTCTTTAGAATATTATTCGACTACATATAACTCGTAAGAAGTTGAAAACGATGCTTCTACTAAAGCTTTAGTAAGCTTTGACCGAACTGTTTGA
This sequence comes from Scutellaria galericulata, assembly GCA_946896805.1. Lineage (NCBI taxonomy): Eukaryota > Viridiplantae > Streptophyta > Magnoliopsida > Lamiales > Lamiaceae > Scutellaria > Scutellaria galericulata. Next base: position 6,758,784 of record OX335798.1, on the reverse strand, counting down.
CTTTTGACTTAACGTTTGCACTTAGAAGTTTATAAATCAAATCTGATAGAACTTATTATTATAAATCAAATCTAACAGATCTTACGGCAAAACAAATTGACAAGACTATAGTAATCGTATTCATAACTAAAGTTATTCAATCTAATTATAACTTGGTCAATTAAATGTCATGGAACACATCATTACAGTTAGAGTTACAGATTAGTTTTATGTTTAGTTAGAAGATTAATCGAGTACCAATAACTCTTTAGAAGATCATTCGAGTACAATTAACTCTTTACTTGGTCATCAAGTTTACAATAATCGTTAAACTTAGAGTTACTGATTAGTTTAATGTTGAGTTAGAAGAATAATCGAGAACAATTAACTCTTTAGAAGATGATTTGAGTAAAATTAACTCTTCACTTGGTCAATAAGTTTCCAATAATCATTACACTTGGAGTTACGGATTAGTTTTATATTGAGTTAGAAGATTAATGGAGTACCATTAACTCTTTAAAAGATGATTCGAGTACAATTAACTCTTTACTTGGTCAATAAGTTTTCAATAATCGTTACACTTAGAATTACGGATTAGTTTTATGTTGAGTTAGAAGATTATTCGAGTACAATTAACATTTTACTTGGACAATAAGTTTTCAATGATCGTTACAGTTAGAGTTACGGATTAGTTTTATTTTTAGTTAGAAGATTAATCGAGTACCATTAACTCTTTAAAAGATGATTCGAGTACAATTAACTCTAAACTTGGACAAGAAGTTTTCAATAATCGTTACATTTAGAGTTACAGATTAGTTTTAGGTTTGGTTAGAAGATTAATCGAGTACCATTAACTCTTTAGAAGATGATTCGAGTACAATTAACACTTTACTTGTTCAACATGTTTTCAATAATCGTTACACTTAGAGTTACGGATTAGTTTTATGTTGAATTAGAAGATTAATTGAGTACAATTAACTCTATGGAAGATGATTCGAGTACAATTAACATTTTACTTGGACAATAAGTTTTCAATAATCGTTATAGTTAGAGTTACGGATTAGTTTTATGTTTAGTTGGAAGATTAATCGAGTACCATTAACTCTTTAGAAGATGATTCGAGTACAATTAATTCTTTACTTGGTCAACAAGTTTTCAATAATCGTTACACTTAGTGTTACAGATTAGTTTTATGTTGAGTTAGAAGAATAATCGAGTACCATTAACTCTTTAGAAGATGATTCGAGTACAATTAACTCTTTACTTGGTCAACAAGTTTTCAATAATCGTTACACTTAGAGTTGCCTATTAGTTTTATGTTGAGTTAGAAGATAAATCGAGTATAATTAACTCTTTAGAAGATGATTTGAGTACAATTAACACTTTACTTGGTCAATAAGTTTTCAATAATCGTTACACTTAGAGTTCCAGATTAGTTTCATGTTTAGTTAGAAGATTAATCGAGTACCATTATCTCTTTAGAAGAGGATTAGAGTACAATTAACTCTTTACTCGGTCAACAAGTTTTCAATAATCGTTACACTTAGAGTTAGAGATTAGTTTTATGTTGAGTTAGAAGAATAATCGAGTACAATTAATTGTTTAGAAGATGATTCAAGTACAATTAACTTTTTACTTGGTCAATAAATTTTCAATAATGATTACAATTGAAGTTACGGATTAGTTTTATGTTGAGTTACAATTAACTCTTTAGAAGATTAATCGATTACAATTAACTCTTTAGAATATTATTCGACTACATATAACTCGTAAGAAGTTGAAAACGATGCTTCTACTAAAGCTTTAGTAAGCTTTGACCGAACTGTTTGACTTTTGACTTAACGTTTGCACTTAGAAGTTTATAAATCAAATCTGATAGAACTTATTATTATAAATCAAATCTAACAGATCTTACGGCAAAACAAATTGACAAGACTATAGTAATCGTATTCATAACTAAAGTTATTCAATCTAATTATAACTTGGTCAATTAAATGTCATGGAACACATCATTACAGTTAGAGTTACAGATTAGTTTTATGTTTAGTTAGAAGATTAATCGAGTACCAATAACTCTTTAGAAGATCATTCGAGTACAATTAACTCTTTACTTGGTCATCAAGTTTACAATAATCGTTAAACTTAGAGTTACTGATTAGTTTAATGTTGAGTTAGAAGAATAATCGAGAACAATTAACTCTTTAGAAGATGATTTGAGTAAAATTAACTCTTCACTTGGTCAATAAGTTTCCAATAATCATTACACTTGGAGTTACGGATTAGTTTTATATTGAGTTAGAAGATTAATGGAGTACCATTAACTCTTTAAAAGATGATTCGAGTACAATTAACTCTTTACTTGGTCAATAAGTTTTCAATAATCGTTACACTTAGAATTACGGATTAGTTTTATGTTGAGTTAGAAGATTATTCGAGTACAATTAACATTTTACTTGGACAATAAGTTTTCAATGATCGTTACAGTTAGAGTTACGGATTAGTTTTATTTTTAGTTAGAAGATTAATCGAGTACCATTAACTCTTTAAAAGATGATTCGAGTACAATTAACTCTAAACTTGGACAAGAAGTTTTCAATAATCGTTACATTTAGAGTTACAGATTAGTTTTAGGTTTGGTTAGAAGATTAATCGAGTACCATTAACTCTTTAGAAGATGATTCGAGTACAATTAACACTTTACTTGTTCAACATGTTTTCAATAATCGTTACACTTAGAGTTACGGATTAGTTTTATGTTGAATTAGAAGATTAATTGAGTACAATTAACTCTATGGAAGATGATTCGAGTACAATTAACATTTTACTTGGACAATAAGTTTTCAATAATCGTTATAGTTAGAGTTACGGATTAGTTTTATGTTTAGTTGGAAGATTAATCGAGTACCATTAACTCTTTAGAAGATGATTCGAGTACAATTAATTCTTTACTTGGTCAACAAGTTTTCAATAATCGTTACACTTAGTGTTACAGATTAGTTTTATGTTGAGTTAGAAGAATAATCGAGTACCATTAACTCTTTAGAAGATGATTCGAGTACAATTAACTCTTTACTTGGTCAACAAGTTTTCAATAATCGTTACACTTAGAGTTGCCTATTAGTTTTATGTTGAGTTAGAAGATAAATCGAGTATAATTAACTCTTTAGAAGATGATTTGAGTACAATTAACACTTTACTTGGTCAATAAGTTTTCAATAATCGTTACACTTAGAGTTCCAGATTAGTTTCATGTTTAGTTAGAAGATTAATCGAGTACCATTATCTCTTTAGAAGAGGATTAGAGTACAATTAACTCTTTACTCGGTCAACAAGTTTTCAATAATCGTTACACTTAGAGTTAGAGATTAGTTTTATGTTGAGTTAGAAGAATAATCGAGTACAATTAATTGTTTAGAAGATGATTCAAGTACAATTAACTTTTTACTTGGTCAATAAATTTTCAATAATGATTACAATTGAAGTTACGGATTAGTTTTATGTTGAGTTACAATTAACTCTTTAGAAGATTAATCGATTACAATTAACTCTTTAGAATATTATTCGACTACATATAACTCGTAAGAAGTTGAAAACGATGCTTCTACTAAAGCTTTAGTAAGCTTTGACCGAACTGTTTGACTTTTGACTTAACGTTTGCACTTAGAAGTTTATAAATCAAATCTGATAGAACTTATTATTATAAATCAAATCTAACAGATCTTACGGCAAAACAAATTGACAAGACTATAGTAATCGTATTCATAACTAAAGTTATTCAATCTAATTATAACTTGGTCAATTAAATGTCATGGAACACATCATTACAGTTAGAGTTACAGATTAGTTTTATGTTTAGTTAGAAGATTAATCGAGTACCAATAACTCTTTAGAAGATCATTCGAGTACAATTAACTCTTTACTTGGTCATCAAGTTTACAATAATCGTTAAACTTAGAGTTACTGATTAGTTTAATGTTGAGTTAGAAGAATAATCGAGAACAATTAACTCTTTAGAAGATGATTTGAGTAAAATTAACTCTTCACTTGGTCAATAAGTTTCCAATAATCATTACACTTGGAGTTACGGATTAGTTTTATATTGAGTTAGAAGATTAATGGAGTACCATTAACTCTTTAAAAGATGATTCGAGTACAATTAACTCTTTACTTGGTCAATAAGTTTTCAATAATCGTTACACTTAGAATTACGGATTAGTTTTATGTTGAGTTAGAAGATTATTCGAGTACAATTAACATTTTACTTGGACAATAAGTTTTCAATGATCGTTACAGTTAGAGTTACGGATTAGTTTTATTTTTAGTTAGAAGATTAATCGAGTACCATTAACTCTTTAAAAGATGATTCGAGTACAATTAACTCTAAACTTGGACAAGAAGTTTTCAATAATCGTTACATTTAGAGTTACAGATTAGTTTTAGGTTTGGTTAGAAGATTAATCGAGTACCATTAACTCTTTAGAAGATGATTCGAGTACAATTAACACTTTACTTGTTCAACATGTTTTCAATAATCGTTACACTTAGAGTTACGGATTAGTTTTATGTTGAATTAGAAGATTAATTGAGTACAATTAACTCTATGGAAGATGATTCGAGTACAATTAACATTTTACTTGGACAATAAGTTTTCAATAATCGTTATAGTTAGAGTTACGGATTAGTTTTATGTTTAGTTGGAAGATTAATCGAGTACCATTAACTCTTTAGAAGATGATTCGAGTACAATTAATTCTTTACTTGGTCAACAAGTTTTCAATAATCGTTACACTTAGTGTTACAGATTAGTTTTATGTTGAGTTAGAAGAATAATCGAGTACCATTAACTCTTTAGAAGATGATTCGAGTACAATTAACTCTTTACTTGGTCAACAAGTTTTCAATAATCGTTACACTTAGAGTTGCCTATTAGTTTTATGTTGAGTTAGAAGATAAATCGAGTATAATTAACTCTTTAGAAGATGATTTGAGTACAATTAACACTTTACTTGGTCAATAAGTTTTCAATAATCGTTACACTTAGAGTTCCAGATTAGTTTCATGTTTAGTTAGAAGATTAATCGAGTATCATTATCTCTTTAGAAGAGGATTAGAGTACAATTAACTCTTTACTCGGTCAACAAGTTTTCAATAATCGTTACACTTAGAGTTAGAGATTAGTTTTATGTTGAGTTAGAAGAATAATCGAGTACAATTAATTGTTTAGAAGATGATTCAAGTACAATTAACTTTTTACTTGGTCAATAAATTTTCAATAATGATTACAATTGAAGTTACGGATTAGTTTTATGTTGAGTTACAATTAACTCTTTAGAAGATTAATCGATTACAATTAACTCTTTAGAATATTATTCGATTACATATAACTCGTAAGAAGTTGAAAACGATGCTTCTACTAAAGCTTTAGTAAGCTTTGACCGAACTGTTTGACTTTTGACTTAACGTTTGCACTTAGAAGTTTATAAATCAAATCTGATAGAACTTATTATTATAAATCAAATCTAACAGAACTTACGGCAAAACAAATTGACAAGACTATAGTAATCGTATTCATAACTAAAGTTATTCAATCTAATTATAACTTGGTCAATTAAATGTCATGGAACACATCATTACAGTTAGAGTTACAGATTAGTTTTATGTTTAGTTAGAAGATTAATCGAGTACCAATAACTCTTTAGAAGATCATTCGAGTACAATTAACTCTTTACTTGGTCATCAAGTTTACAATAATCGTTAAACTTAGAGTTACTGATTAGTTTAATGTTGAGTTAGAAGAATAATCGAGAACAATTAACTCTTTAGAAGATGATTTGAGTAAAATTAACTCTTCACTTGGTCAATAAGTTTCCAATAATCATTACACTTGGAGTTACGGATTAGTTTTATATTGAGTTAGAAGATTAATGGAGTACCATTAACTCTTTAAAAGATGATTCGAGTACAATTAACTCTTTACTTGGTCAATAAGTTTTCAATAATCGTTACACTTAGAATTACGGATTAGTTTTATGTTGAGTTAGAAGATTATTCGAGTACAATTAACATTTTACTTGGACAATAAGTTTTCAATGATCGTTACAGTTAGAGTTACGGATTAGTTTTATTTTTAGTTAGAAGATTAATCGAGTACCATTAACTCTTTAAAAGATGATTCGAGTACAATTAACTCTAAACTTGGACAAGAAGTTTTCAATAATCGTTACATTTAGAGTTACAGATTAGTTTTAGGTTTGGTTAGAAGATTAATCGAGTACCATTAACTCTTTAGAAGATGATTCGAGTACAATTAACACTTTACTTGTTCAACATGTTTTCAATAATCGTTACACTTAGAGTTACGGATTAGTTTTATGTTGAATTAGAAGATTAATTGAGTACAATTAACTCTATGGAAGATGATTCGAGTACAATTAACATTTTACTTGGACAATAAGTTTTCAATAATCGTTATAGTTAGAGTTACGGATTAGTTTTATGTTTAGTTGGAAGATTAATCGAGTACCATTAACTCTTTAGAAGATGATTCGAGTACAATTAATTCTTTACTTGGTCAACAAGTTTTCAATAATCGTTACACTTAGTGTTACAGATTAGTTTTATGTTGAGTTAGAAGAATAATCGAGTACCATTAACTCTTTAGAAGATGATTCGAGTACAATTAACTCTTTACTTGGTCAACAAGTTTTCAATAATCGTTACACTTAGAGTTGCCTATTAGTTTTATGTTGAGTTAGAAGATAAATCGAGTATAATTAACTCTTTAGAAGATGATTTGAGTACAATTAACACTTTACTTGGTCAATAAGTTTTCAATAATCGTTACACTTAGAGTTCCAGATTAGTTTCATGTTTAGTTAGAAGATTAATCGAGTACCATTATCTCTTTAGAAGAGGATTAGAGTACAATTAACTCTTTACTCGGTCAACAAGTTTTCAATAATCGTTACACTTAGAGTTAGAGATTAGTTTTATGTTGAGTTAGAAGAATAATCGAGTACAATTAACTGTTTAGAAGATGATTCAAGTACCATTCACTCTTTACTTGGTCAATAAATTTTCATTAATTGTTACACTTGAAGTTACAGATTAGTTTTATGTTGAGTTACAATTAACTCTTTAGAAGATTAATCAATTACAATTAACTCTTTAGAAGATTATTCGACTATATATAAGTCTTAAGAAGTTGAAAACGATGCTTCTATTAAAGCTTTAGTAAGCTTTGACCGAACTGTTTGACTTTTGACTTAACGTTTGCGCTTAGAAGTTTATAAATCAAATCTGATAGAACTTATAATTATAAATCAAATCTAACAGATCTTTGACCGAACTGTTTGACTTTTGACTTAACGATTGCACTTAGAAGTTTATAAATCAAATCTGATAGAACTTATAATTATAAGTCAAATCTAACAGAACTTACGGCTAAACAAATTGACAAGACTATAGTAATCGTATTCATAACTAAAGTTATTCAATCTAATAATAACTTGGTTAATTAATTTCATGGAACACATCATTAAAAGTTCTAACAAGCTTTTTTTAGTCAACAAGTTTTCAATAATTGTTAAAATTTGAGTTACAGATTAGTTTATTTTGAGTAAAAAGATTAATCGAGTACAATTAACTATTTAGAAGATGATTCGAGTACGATTAACAATTGGTCCATAAGTTTTCAATAATCGTTACACTTAGAGTTAGAGATTAGTTTTATGATTAGCTAGAAGATTAATCGAGTACCATTAACTCTTCAGAAGATGATTCAAGTACAAGTAACTCTTTCCTTGGTCAACAAGTTTTCAATAATCGTTACACTTAGAATTACAGATTAGTTTTATGTTGAGTTAGAAGATTAATTGAGTACATTTAACTCTTTAAAAGATGATTCGAGTACAATTAACATTTTACTTGGACAATAAGTTTTCAATAAAGGTTACGTATTAGTTTTATGTTTAGTTAGAAGATTAATTGAGTACCATTAACTCTTTAGAAGATGATTCAAGTAAAATGTTAATTGTTACAATTCTAAGTGTAACAATTAACTATTTACTTGGTCAACAAGTTTTCAATAATCGTTACACTTAGAGTTACAGATTAGTTTAATTTTGAGTTAGAAGAATAATCGAGTACCATTAACTCTTTAGAAGATGATTCGAGTACAATTAACTCTTTACTTGGTCAATATGTTTTCTATAATCGTTAAACTTAAGAGTTACAGAGTAGTTTAATGTTTAGTTAGAAGAATAATCGAGTACAATTAACTCTTTAGAAGATGATTCGAGTACAATTAACTCTTTACTTGGTCAACAAATTTTCAATAATCGTTACACATAGAATTACGGATTAGTTTTATGTTGAGTTAGAAGATTAATTGAGTACATTTAACTCTTTAAAAGATGATTCGAGTACTATTAACATTTTACTTGGACAATAAGTTTTCAATAAGGAGTTACGGATTACTTTTATGTTTAGTTAGAAGATTAATTGAATACCATTAACTCTTTAGAAGATGATTCTAGTACAGTTAACTCTTACTTGGTCAACAAGTTTTCAATAATCGTTACACTTAGAGTTACAGATTAGTTTTATTTTGAGTTGGAAGAATAATCGAGTACCATAACTCTTTAGAAGATGATTGGAGTACAATTAACTCTTTACTTGGTCAATAAGTTTTCAATAATCGTTAAACTTAGAGTTACGGAGTAGTTTAATGTTGAGTTAGAAGAATAATCGAGTACAATTAACTCTTTAGAAGATGATTTGAGTAAAATTAACTCTTCACTTGGTCAATAAGTTTTCAATAATCACTAAACTTGGAGTTTCAGATTAGTTTTATATTGAGTTAGAATATTAATTGAGTACCATTAACTCTTTAAAAGATGATTCGAGTACAATTAACTCTTTACTCGGTCAACAAGTTTTCAATAATCGTTACACATAGAATTACGGATTAGTTTTATCCTAAGTTAGAAGAATAATCCAGTACAATTAACTCTTTAGTAGATGATTTGAGTAAAATTAACTCTTCACTTGGTTAATAAGTTTTCAATAATCATTACACTTGGAGTTTTGGATTAGTTTTATATTGAGTTAAAAGATTAATTGAGTACCATTAACTCTTTAGAAGATGATTCGAGTACAATTAACTTTTTACTTGGTCGCCAAGTTTTCAATAATCGTTACACTTAGAATTACGGATTAGTTTTATGTTGAGTTAGAAGATTAATTGAGTACATTTAACTCTTTAAAAGATGATTCGAGTACTATTAACCTTTTACTTGGACAATAAGTTTTCAATAAAGAGTTACGGATTAGTTTTATGTTTAGTTAGAAGATTAATTGAGTACCATTAACTCTTTAGAAGTTGATTCGAGTACAATTAACTCTTTACTTGATCAACAAGTTTTCAATAATCGTTACACTTAGAGTTACAGATTAGTTTTATTTTGAGTTAGAAGAATAATCGAGTACCATAACTCTTTAGAATATGATTCGAGTACAATTAACTCTTACTTGGTCAATAAGTTTTCAATAATCATTACACTTAAAATTACGGATTAGTTTTATGTTGAGTTAGAAGATTAATTGAGTACATTTAACTCTTTAAAAGATGATTCGAGTGCAACTAACATTTTATTTGGACAATAAGTTTTCAATAATCGTTACAGTTAGAGTTACGGATTAGTTTTATGTTTAGTTAGAAGATTAATCGAGTACCATTAACTCTTTAGAAGATGATTCGAGTACAATTAACTCTTTAATTGGTCAATATGTTTTCAATAATCGTTAAACTTAGAGTTACAGATTAGTTTTATGTTTAGTTAGAAGATTAATCGAGTATCATTAACTCTTTAGTAGATGATTCGAGTACTATTAACTCTTTACTTGGTCAATAAATTTTGAAAAATCGTTACACTTAGAGTTACGGATTAGTTTTATGTTGAGTTAGAAGTGTAATCGATTACAATTAACTCTTTAGAAGATGATTCGAGTACAATTAACACTTTACTTGGTCAATCAATTTTCAATAATCGTTACATTTAGAGTTACAGATTAGTTTTATGTTTAGTTATAAGATTAATCAAGTACCATTAACTTTTTAGAAGATGATTCTAGTACAATTAACTCTTTACTTGGTCATCAAGTTTTCAATAATCGTTAAACTTAGAGTTACGGAGTAGTTTAATGTTGAGTTAAAAGAATAATCGAGTACAATTAACTCTTTAGAAGATGATTAGAGTAAAATTAACTCTTCACTTGGTCAATAAGTTTTCAATAATCATTACACTTGGAGTTTCGAATTAGTTTTATATTGAGTTAGAAGATTAATCGAATACCATTAACTCTTTAGAAGATGATTCGAGTACAATAAACACTTTACTTGGTCAATAAGTTTTCAATAATCGTTACAATTAAGTTACAGATTTGTTTTATGCTTGGTTAGAAGATTAATCGAGTACCATTAACTCTTTAGAAGATGATTCGAGTACAATTAACTCTTAACTTGGACAATAAGTTTTCAATAATCGTTACAGTTTGAGTTATGGATTAGTTTTATGTTTAGTTAGAAGATTAATCGAGTACCATTAACTCTTTAGAAGATGATTCGAATACAATTAACTCTTTACTTGGTCAACAAGTTTTCAATAATCGTTACACTTAGAGTTACAGATTAGTTTTATGTTGAGTTAGAAGAATAATCGAGTACCATTAACTCTTTAGAAGATGATTCGAGTACAATTAACTCTTTAATTGGTCAACAAGTTTTCAATAATCGTTACACTTAGAGTTACAGATTAGTTTTATGTTTAGTTAGAAGAATAATCGAGTATAATTAACTCTTTAGAAGTTGATTAAAGTACAATTAACTCTTTACTTGGTCAATATATTTTCAATAATGGTTACATTTGAAGTTACGGATTAGTAATGTTTAGTTAGAAGATTAATCGAGTACCATTAACTCTTTAGAATATGATTCGAGTACAATTAACTCTTTACTTGGTCAACAAGTTTTCAATAATTGTTACACTTAGAGTTACATATTAGTTTTATGTTGAGTTAGAAGAATAATCGAGTACCATTAACTCTTTAGAAGATGATTCGAGTACAATTTACTCTTTAATTGGTCAACAAGTTTTCAATAATGGTTACACTTAGAGTTATAGATTAGTTTTATGTTGAGTTAGAAGAATAATCGAGTACAATTAACTCTTTAGAAGCTGATTCAAGTACAATTAACTCTTTACTTGGTCATCAAATTTTCAATAATCATTAAATTTAGAGTTACAGATTAGTTTTATGTTGAGTTAGAAGATTAATTCATTACAATTAACTCTTTAGAAGATTATTCGAGTACATATAACTCTTAAGAAGTTGAAAACGATTCTTCTACTAAAGCTTTAGTAAGTTTTGACCGAACTGTTTGACTTTTGACTTAACGTTTGCACTTAGAAGTTTATAAATCAAATCTGATAGAACTTATTATTATAAATCAAATCTAACAGAACTTACGGCTAAACAAATTGACAAGTCTATAGTAATCGTATTCATAACTAAAGTTATTCAATCTAATTATAACTTGGTCAATTAATGTCATGGAACACATCATTAAGAGTTCTAACAAGCTTTACTTGGTTAACACGTTTTCAATAATTTTTAATCCAACATTTGCTTGTCTTCTGCGTGAACATTTGATACATTTTGTAATTTGAAAACAAAAATAACATTTGATACATTGTGTAATTATCATCATTGGGTAAACTTTGACTTATACTTGTTGATGTGTCTGGATAACTTGGTAAATAACTTGATAAATAACTTGATAAAGTAAAGTTAAAAAACATAGAAAAATATTTCGATCAAATTTTTGCAAATTTTATATTCGAGATTGATCAAATATTTAGATCATTTTTTTATCATTTTTAATTTATAATTCTTATTAAAAATAATAAATTATTGCATTTCTACTTTTAAACAGTTGACATGAGCAAGAAAATAGTTTCATTTCCACTTTTAAGATGATAATTGTTATCATATGGTAAGTATTACCATAATTACTACATAATTAATTATACCAAAGTCGTATATCATTTGATTACCAAACATATTTGTTTACCTTTATCGATTACCAACAAAGTGTTAATACATTTTAAAGATATAAAAAATACAATTATGTATGATTCTATAAGATACTTTAAATTTCTTAATGAATTAAAATTGAAAATCGTTTTTCCATATTTTGAAAATTTTGATTTCGAAAATTCTTTGTAGTACATAATGTGTTACATAAAAACATCCAATTTCAATACTCATATATTAACTTTTACAAATATTGAAAAATATAGATTAACTATGCAAAGATTTATCATTTTTAAAGGATTATATCACTTGATGCATTATATTCATAAAGATTTATAAGATTTTAAATTTATTGTATTTTATGTTAAGTATAAAAATAATATACTTAAATCAAGATTAGTTATATATATTTAAAATATATACGTATTTGGAATAGATATCTAAACAATGTAATGTTAAAATATAAATCAAGTTATATACAGATATCTATCTAATCATGATGACCATTAGATTGTAAAAAAAATGTACAAAAAATATTCATATTTGATAAATTAATAGAGAAATAATAAATTACATAATTTAAATTTGATTATTTGTGTTATGGTGATAACAGATTCAATATTTTTTGGCATAACATAAAATACACTACATACTTTTATGAAATTTTAAGTACTGAGACTTGTAAAATTCAATCTGGTCTTGTAGTTGAGAAAACATCTATATACATATAATTCGGCAGATACATGGAGTTTATATGTTAGCATGGATTTGTTTAGTTGACTCAATATATTATAATTTAGATTAGATCCATTAAGATTAAATAATTATAATTTTATTTTTATTTCATTTTTCATTAGCTACGCACAATATTTTAATTATTATTATTCTTCAAATTAGTATTGTGGAATGTATTATTTCATTGGTTTAATTAAATTATTCTTTGAATTTCAAGTATATTACACTATTGAAGTTGTCATTTAATTATCTATATATATATATTAAAAAATTGAATTTTTAATTTTACTTCATATATTATGATTTACATATATATATATATATATATTTTACTTCATATATTACAATTTATACATAGCATGTATATATTTTACTTCATCTATTATAATAAGGTTTATATACCATATATATTCATATACAAAATCAATATTTTTGGAAATTTACAATAAAAACTAATATTATATAAAATAAACTAATTAATAATTAATGATATTTCTAATATTAGAAAGTGAAAATGGGCGGGAAATTTTTTGGCATTTCTATTTTTAGGTGTAATTGTTATTTTATATATATATATAGAGAGATTATTGTCAAAATTACATAAATTCAGAATATAATATTTTTATTACGCTAATGGAATGATAATGGAGAAAAGAAAAAGAAAAAGAAAAGAAAAGCGGCCCTTATTAAACGATGACCAGAATTGAATCTTTTCTAAATAACGGTCTGGGATTTTCCCAATTCTTCCAAACCCCTTTCCCAATTCTTACCAAACCAGTTCTTACCGCGTTTCTCCTCTCACTACAGCAGAATCCAATGCATTGTACCTTCCTCTTTGTGACTTGTACATTGCCTTATAGCTGAATAATTTCGCATTGCCATCGATTTCACGCCCAAAAATTCCGTATTCAATTTCAATATCCTCATCCCAACGGCTATTTCGTTTTATGCAGGAGTAAAACCCTTCCCTCTCTCTAGAACTTTCTTGGGCATATCTCACTATGCAATTGCGCTAAATCTGTCCAAGAATACTGCAGGTGAAGCCCATTGTGAGATGGGTTGCAGTGGGTCCAAGGAGGAGGACTTGCCGTTGGTAGTTCGCTGCCGTGAGCGGAGGGAACTCATACGCGCCGCCGCGAACCACAGCTACGCCCTCGCCGCTGCTCACGTCTCCTACTTCCGATCACTCAAGGAGGTCGGCGATGCGCTCCGGAAATTCGTGGATGAAGAGCTCGTCACCACCACCCCTTCCTCCTCCTCCTCCTCTTTCCCATCCCGTCTCTGATTTTGCCGCCGAGTTCGAAGAAGAAACGCGACAATGCTGATGAATCTTCGTTGCATTTACACGATGACGACGATGAGGAGGATGAGTCGCATCTGTACATATCCGATTCTTCTACTGAAGACGACGATTCAGAAGATTACAGACATCACGCACATCACCGCCATGAAAACGGAGCAGAAGATGGTACGCATCAACATCCGCATCACAATCACAATCACAATCATAATCAGAATCGTCACTCCCATGTTCACAAGGGGAAGGGTTTTGAAGACGAATCGAGGCATCTACACAACGATGAGTAATTCCCATCTCATTATCCTCACGGTGGTTTAATGGCTACGCTAATGGATTTGGGGGTAGATTTGTCAATGACCCGTTCGCGAACCCGTACCCGTATTCATACCCGTTCCCACCACAGCAGCGAGGGTCCGGCGAGGACCGATGGGACCCTCAGGGAGGAGTGCCGCCGTGGTACTATTCGAGCAACTCGAATGTCCACTACATGAAGTCAGCTCCGGCGGCGAGCGGTGGTTCAGAGCCCTCCGGTGGAGCCGGGTTACGGTTACTCCGATTCGTATTGGAATTCCCCGGCGGGATATAATGGTAATTACGGGTATTTTCCGATGGGTTCGCATGTGGGTAGTAATGAGGATTCTGCCAAAACGAACTCACTCAAGGAGTTGCCGCCTCTGCCGTCTCCAAAAGCATCGGCGTGGGATTTCTTCAATCCGTTCGATGTGTTCGACAATGGATACCCTGGCTATTAATAATTCAAGTGGGAAACCGGCGTACGGATCAAATTACAGCAGCCCTGATTCAAGCGAGGTGAGAGAGAGGGATGGGATCCCTGATTTGGAAGAAGAAACTGAGAATGAGGTGTATAAGGAGAGTCTAAATGGGGGCAAAATGAAAGATGAGGCGAAAAAGAGTTTTGAGGATGGCAGTGTGCTTAGGAATAGTGAGGGTAGTTCGAAATCAGTGTCGAATAGAAGTAAGGGTAGTTCTAGATCGAAGCCATTGCATAGAAACGAGGGTTGTTTGAAATCGGTGCCAACCAACAAGAGCAATGGCAGTTCGAGGTCGGTTCCGTTGCATAAAGGTGGTAGTAGTTCAAGATCAGTGCCTTTATGGAGTAGTGATGAGGGTGTGAAACATCTGTACCACATCATCATAATGGGGAAAGTTCGAAGCCTTCAAATGATTCGCGGGTATAGTGAGGAGAGTGCGAAGCCATCAAACGTACCTCCATATGGTAATGGGGTGTCTTGGGGAGATCATTCGATGAATGGGGAAATCCCAAGTTCGATTAGTTTGAGTGATGATAAAAGCAGCTCAGAGAATGTAGTGATGAAGAGTGTGGATGAGGGTTCGGTTTCTGTGAAGAAGAAAGGGGTAACGTTTGAGGTGGAAGAAACTTCGAAGCAGGAAAGTGAGTAGTGTGACGAGTCTCCTCATGGCACTCGGGATCTCCGTGAGGTTGTTGCTGAAATTAGAGATGAATTCGAGACTGCTTCTAGTTATGGGAAGGAGGTTGTTGTGTTGCTTGAGGTTGGCAAGCTGCCTTATCAGCCTAGTTTTCTTAAAGGTGTGAACTTTCTGCTATGCATTTCTGGTTGAAAAGCTTATGAATAAATGTGTTGTTGTAGATATGAAATTGGTGCCTTGAGTTGGTATCTTTGCAACGTTTGTGTTGTGGTTCAATATGAGTTGACTTGAAATATGTATCGTTGTCATGAATAATGATAGGTTCTATCTGTTTCCTGTTATTATTATTGCCGTAATGCATCTGGAAACCACTTGCTTCGACTTTCTCATCCTGCTAGTCCATATACGTGGACATTGATTGACATCTTGTCTTAATGGATTATGGTTTCAATTTCACGAGGTATTCGAATTTCTCTGGATTGGTTAAGCTTCTTTTCTGCCAGAATATGGGAGCGCAGTGAAAACTATAGAAATTGCTATTAGGATAATGCATTGAGCTTCCTTCTATCTGTTAGAGTTCAATGATGTCTTCTTGTTCTTTATTTGTTTATATAATGTTTTTGTTATGGTAATTCCTTTTTTGAGAATCAAGTCGTGTTTTTTGCAGTAATTATGTCGCGACTATTGTATCTGATATCTCCATCAATGTCATTATGGGATCTTCCATCAAAGCAATCCACAAAATTAGCTACCAGCACAATGAAGATAGCAAGATCTTACTTTAATGATGTTGGGAAGGATGTAAACTTGAAGGCTTGTAACCTCTCGTCCACTATGGACAAGCTGTACGCTTGGGAGAAAAAGTTGTACAAAGAAGTAAAGGTAAAAGTTCATCATCTTATGATTTCTTAGTAGCTAGTGGCTATATTCATGCTCTGTTTAATCATTCGTTCAAATTCTTAAAACTTACACAATGAGCTTGACAATGAGTTAAGTGGGTCTTGTTTTATGGTGTTTAGATATTTAATATGCATTGTAAGCAGATGAGAACTTTTGTACTGCCAATATTTTTTCTCCGACTATGGCTGTATTCAAATACCTTGGATGGATAAAACAATTATCAACGAACCTGCTCTTGCAATTCAATTGGCTCAATTTTTTTAGGTGGTTACTTTGATTAGGATGAAGAAAGATTGCTGGCCATTTATGAGAAGCAGTACAAGAGGCTAAAAACCTTGGATCAGGAAGGAGCTGAGTCTACCAAGATTGACGCTGCTCGAGAGTCTCTCAGAAGATTACTAACAAAGCTTGATGTTATCATCAAATCAATTGGTACCATTTCTCAAGCAGGATACAAAAGTTGAGGGATGAAGAATTGCAACCCCAGTTTGCTCAATTGATTCATGGGTATGTATATGTGCTAATTACCTGCTCTTTTCAAATACTTCATGTGATTGATTACACGAAAGTTTATTTACAGTTGTTTGTTTCTGTATCTCAGGTTTTTTTTTTTACATTAAGACGCTTTATCATGAATACTGCTATTTGTTTGTTTATTTCTTAATTCCCTAATTTAAATTTGATTCATAGCACATTTAAACATCAACTCTTGATTGGTTATACTCAATACATCATATGTTAGACAAAGTAGTTTGGTTAACTCAACAAAAGGGCTGACATTTTCTACTTCTCATTGTCCTTTGCCAAATTTTATCTGTTATTCCATTGAAAATACAGGCAAGTTTAAATAGTTACGAATTGTAGTATACTGGTGATTTAAAAATGATATTTCACTATGGACTGACTCTGTTAACATTGAAATCTTCCCTAGCTAATTATCCATTTGAATGAATATGTAACTGCACCTCAGTCAAATATATATGGAAATTGATGAATGGAAGACTAAGAGTTGAGTTGAGTCTTGGGCAGTTTTTTCTTGGTCTTTGTGAGGTTGACCTGAATGCAGAAGATAATGCAAAATACATGAGAACCCTGGAGATTAAAAGAAAAAGGATTTTATGTCGTTTAACCTTTACTTGTATTCATGCATTTTGATCTATTCAAAAGTTTGACATATTTAATTTCAGCTATTGTAATTATTTCACAACATAGTGATACATAGTTATGTATTAATTTACTTTGAATTGCAAAGTGCAACATACTAGAAATTTTACTTCCCTGTTCTAATAGGCGAACCATCTCACATACCTGATTGTTCACTTTGGACTAAAATGTCTAGTTCTTAGCTCTGGTATATTCTGTTGTTGGTTATTCTTTTTATTTTGATATTGCTCATCATGAATCATGATCAAAATTCTAGATGATGATCATAACTAGGTAATGTTTTTGTCATTGTTTTTAGGGATTGAAAATGATGGAGAATGCATTAGTTGTCTCAATGGTTCGACGGAGGCTTCTTCTTGAAGAACCTGAGTTGGTAATATGGTTTTCCTTGATTAATCTCGTTATTAACTTCTGTTCCTTGGAAATCTTCAACTAGTTTTTAATCTTTGAAATATTTTTCTGTTAGTTAATGTTTTCTACAGACCTCACATGAAAAATTGCCTTAGCTGAATTCTCTAAGGATTTGAAAGCAGTCTTTATTTGTAGCGATGCCTCTGTTTTCTTCATTCATTTGATTTTGAAATACCAAACCTACAATAATGATTGCTTTAATTATTTTGCCAGTGGGGAAGAAAGCCAATAGGGGGTAACTCTTTGAGGTTAATATGGAACTGATACTTTCAGCCTTATTCTTTCAGGCAATGCAGACTGCACCTCCCACAGACATAGAACAAATAGAGATATACGTGTCATCTTCAATCAAGCAAGCATTTTCCAGAGTGAGTGATTAAATCTATATTACCAATAGTTATAACTTCATTCTCTGTTATATTTGATAGATTATATTGTAGAACTTTTACGTTGAAAGGCAGCAAAAAAGAATTTTGTAAAATTGTTATTATTAAATGGGTGAATGATAAAAGATCAGTTGGTCACTTCCTTGAGCATTATCAGAAAATATGACTTTTCTTTGATCTCTTCAACCAAAGGAATTATTCTCTGAATTCTTAACTGCAGGAAAGTGTATTACTGTTAATGCTTAAAAGATTCTTAAGAAATCTGCATAGAATAGTAATCAGATCTGATAGTTGGAGACATAAGTGATTGTACGTATAAAAATTGTGTGCTTTACTAATTTCTTTGAGAAAACCCACGGATTTAATCATGCCCTACATTATTATTTTAGGCTAAAAGTGCTGTATATGCTGTATTCATATCTTCCTGAGATATGTAGCTCCTTCTAGGCAGATAATACTGAAAATGCGCAACTCTGCTTATCTAGCCCGACAAAGTAATTGAGAAGACAGGCTATTGCTTTTTTGCTTCTTGTATCTGCATCTATGATTTCCAGGACATTCTTATTCTTCTCCTAGCCTTAGCAAACATGTCTAATTTAATTCTAAAAGCTAAATAGTGTTACTAATAGTCTCCTTGTCTTGAGAATTTTAATTGTTTATAGCTATAGATTAGAAGGTTTAAAAGTTAGAAGCTACAGTATTGGATTACTAGAGTTACTTACATGGAAATTATTCGATCTTTCCCCACCCCTCCTCCCAGACCCCTATCTTGCTGATATCACTCTGTTGTACTAGTGAAAAGTTTCTATTCTATACATTGAAATAATAGAAAGCTCCTTATTTTATCTTGATTTCCATCTTTCCAGATTATACAGGATGTTGAAGCATTATCTGACACATCAAATGAACATCCTTTAGCATTACTTGTTGAACAGACGAATAGGCTTTTGAGAAAAGATACAACCATGTATTTACCAATACTAACCCTATGGCATCGAAATGCAAGTGCAGTTTCAGCATCTCTTATTCACAAGCTTTATGGTATCAAACTGGTATGCCTGCATCTTGATATTTCTTCATCAATTTGAGTAATGCTGAAGTCTAACTATTCTAATTTCTTCAGAAACCATTCCTTGATAGCGCTGAACGTCTCACAGAGGATGTTGTATCTGTGTTTCCGGCTGCTAATAATCTTGAGCAAATCTGTCATCACATCTACTTGTGAAGAGGGAACTGCAGAGGCTTACCTCGAGAAACTAAACTCTTACAAGGTGAGGTTGTCATTTAAAATTATTTCTAGATCAACTCCTTGCAAATGATCGTATCAATTATAATTTTCTTCACCGTAGCCGAGTTACTTTAAACTAAATTTCAGGGCTGATAAATATTATTAGGTAATATGATGAAGAATTCAGAGTCCTATCGTGCTCAGAGTGAATAGCTGTGTAAACAAACATATATGTTCATATTGTATATATTTAGAAACTAGTTTAGACTAAGGGCTGATAAATGTTATTAGGTAATATGATGAAGAATTAAGAGTCCTATTGTGCTAAGAGTGAATAGTTGTGATAATAATTAGTTTCTTCTTCAAAACTAAAAGATATACTGTATGAAAATATATGTTTGTTTGTTTATACGTGTCCATGTGTTTCTACTTGTTTCCAATTTAAAATTGCATAGGAACAGTTTAAAGAAAATAAGCATCCAACCGCCGAGAACACACGCTGCTTCTCTTCTGCGTGATTCCAGTGGAAACCACTACCAATTCCACCAAATTACTGAAACACACCACAACCACCTGCTCAATTAGATTAAACAGTGATTACTACTTTGATTTGTCAATTTTCTTACTATCACGGTGGGTTACTAATTTCTTTTTCAAAATGGTTTTCAATTTCAGGATAGGGAATTTCAATTATTTCGGGTGGAGTTCGAAAGTCATCCCGACTCCACCAATTTGTTAAAGGAAGCAAGCTCTGCTGTTGAGATACCTAGAACGCACTAAATTGGGATGCTAATCCTTCTAACCCGCCTACACAATAGCTCACTCTTCAGGGATGTTTTCTCTTTCTTTTCTTTTACATCCTCCTTTTTGTTTGTTTCCATTTCTTCTGCTTTCCCGTTTTGTGTGTTTTTTGTGTCTACATTGGGGAACAATGTGGAGGATAGATGTTGGGGATCTAAGGTGTTTTTAAGGTTGTGTTTTTGGTTAAGTTTGAGCAAAATTTTCTAAATTTTGATGATTTTTGAGCTAATTGTGTGCTTATTCATCTTATTTTGCCAAAATTCATCGTTGCATTGTTGTGTTTAAGCATGATGACTTGATAGGAGACGAGTGTGATTGATTTCTTTGTTCTAAACGAGTGAAGTGTCTCATCAACCTTGATCATGGATAGAATGAAAACATGCGAGATTCCTCATAAATAGCCTACTTGTGAGATTTTGAGCCTAAAGAGCAACACATCCACCATATATGCTCTCTTTCTTTGTTTGTGTGCGATCATGCATTATGTGTTCGTTCTAGAACTTGCTTTGTTATGCATTTCGAGACTACATTAATGGATTTGTGCATTTAAAATGATAAGGGCATTTAGGCTTAACCATTTTCTAGACCTTTCTTTGAAATTGCCTACCTTTACATGTTTTTCCCTAGTTAGCCCCTTTGAGCTTGTAGCCTTTCATTTGTTTTAACACACATATGATGAGCTCGTATCCCTTTTTCTTCAATTTATCCATCATCTTGTTGAACCCTTCTTGTCAAGAAGTGTGAGAATTGAATGCATGTCAAGTTTGAATTGTAATAAAAGTTGAATGAAAAAGGATGGAAAAAAGGGGCTGGAGGTGAGAAAGTTCTTGTGGCAATGAGAAAAAAAAAATTGAAAAAAAAAGGGAAGAAAAAAAAAGAAGAAAAAAAAAGAGAATAAAGAAAAAAAAGAAAAAAAATATTGCCACAATGAAGAAAGATGGAAAAAGTATAGAAGTTGTTTGATTTGCATGGAGCTTGATACCATTGTGTTGTTTGAGAGTTCCCAATTATGACAAAGGAAGAAAGTTGGTAGAAAAAGGTTTGGTGATAAATAGTACAATGAAGTTGTTCAGAAGTTAGATTTGTGCATGAAATTCTCACATCTTTATGGCATTGCTACACTCATATATTATCCTTTTATCCTACCCTTACCTAAGCCCCATTACAACCAAAGGAAAGACCCTTTGATTTTTTGCATGAATTCATATGTCTAGTAGTGGAGATTTGATATATTAGCAAGCCTATGGTAATGACATGTATGTATTGATTTAGAGTGAAAATTTGACCCTTAAACACTTGAGAGTGTATTGAGAGTTATCTTATTCTCAAAAAAAAAAAAAAAGAGTGATCCTTGGTGAGATGTGGGATTTTGCAATGTTGGATCTTATTGAAATGATTAAGTGTTGATGAGATATGAATTTTGTTGAAAATCAAGGGAATCATGATCATTTACTCTTTGAAGGTTGTCGACTTTTTCACTTCATTATATGATGAGTTTTGGGATATTTTTTAGAAGCACTTGATTGCCATATATCCAAATTTATCTATAACCAATAAAAATAAAAGTTAAAAAATTATTTTTTTCTCTTAATATATGTAAATAACATTAAAAAATTTTAAACTTTATTTAGATTTTGTCTATTTATTATCTTTATTTTCGTGTCAAGATATGTTGCGAGACCTGCCTTGTTGGTCCTGGATAGCATTGTTTAGTGGGTTACCATAAGGATCTCTATTTTCAATTGAATCTGTCATTTGCTATTAGTTTGCGTACTTGAAGTTTGAGAGTTCTTACATCTAAATATAGGCTAAATTGGTCTGTTTTTGGCAGCATCACATGTTCCAGCGAGATTCAAGGGATAGGATTGTACTGTTCCTGTTCTTATGACACTACTGTTAAAGTGTGGGACTTCGCTAGGTGCCAAGAGGAGCACTCATTATCTGGTAATCTCATCACTAAAAATCGATTCTTTTAAGATACTTTTGGACTTCATAGATCGAATCTTGACTCCTGAAATTATTGGTGATGTTGACTTTCCAATGAGAAGAAGCTGAAAGCTCCATTAAGCCATCTTAAGAAAGTAAATGTCATATAGTAATGAATGAAGTGAATCTACTCTGGAGAGGATACCTCCTGCGAAAGGAGCTAATATATCTGGTCATTCTGCAAAAAAGTTTAGAATGCTTTGACAGCTTTTGTGTCAGTTCATTGATTCTATCAATTCTTGATCTCTCTTGCGATGCAGAGCGATTTATTTAATATCTGAAACTGATTCATGCACAAAGAGTTGAGCTTGCATATACTTGTTCCCTGGAAAATGTCTGCTCCAGAATGACATTTTTTTAAAAATTGTTTAGATTTGAGACAACAACTTATCTTGATTTTATCTATTGTCCATGTGTCTATTTCTTTACATGATACCCTAATTCCCTTTTTCAAGTCAAAGACTAATATATAGTTATAGATTGTTTTATTTATAGTACTTTCCTTTTTTCAAGTCAAGGACTAATCTATAATTTTATTTATAGTCCTTTACTTTTTTCATGTCAAGGACTAATCTATAGTATTTGATTGTTTTATTTACAGTTCATGCGATGGTATAGCTGATAATTCATTTCTAAGCAAGCATCTTTCAAATGCTTTATTAAATTATCAGTTAATCAAGCGTAAATGAAGTTGTGGATAAAAAATTTGAATAGGATAAATGATATGAATATTTGATATGCCTCACAAAAAGTCTGTAGTTGATCGAAATACACATCTCTGTATTAAGGAAATCATTTGGCTGAGTCTGGTAGGTTGATTTACCATGCTATATATATTAGCCAACGCCAAGAATAAAAAAAAAAGGTCAGTGATACTCTTTTCAGTTCATTAAATTCCACTTGCTGCTCATTTGATCATGATCTTAGGGAATGCTGGTGGCTGAAGTAGAAGCAGGCAAGCAGCATTGCGTGAAATCAACGCATGTATTGTTTTGTTTATGACTCGTTTTAGTGTGTAAAGTTCAGTACTTTCTCATGAGCTTAGTAATGTTTGTTATTCATGCCCTGTGTACAGATATTTCCTGAAACCATGTTCTAGCTACTTTATTGTGGTTATTTTATTTGATTTGTTTTTTTTTTTTATCTTCTTATAATGATGTGGTTAGGATATTAAAAAATTAAATCCTAATGTGAGAATCTTCCATGGTTTGTCCTAGTTGACTATCATCTAGATATGAGATCAAATAACCCAGTTCTAGCCATAATTTAAACAAATTCTCTATTTATTTATTATTAGCTCTCAGATAAGAATTCAGAGATTCAGATATGTAAACCAAGTTTTTCATAAGCAGTTTCCTGAGCATGATTATATTCTTTAAAATTTGGTGGACTTGCTGTCCTGATAGTATTACATGGACTGTAGTTGACTTATCTGCTAACCTACATGGTTTCTTTACTCCATTGCGGATGTTTATTATGTGCTTAATCTGTCAATCTGATCAGTATAAACATCACCTCTACATGGATAATGGGTGCATACTATAACCTAAAGTTTTTTTTTCTTCCTCTGAACTTAGGCAGGCCATGGTTGGGATGTAAAGTGCGTTGGCTGGCATCCTACCAAGTGATTATTGGTTTCCGGTCCGTGCTTTATTGTAACATGAATAGTGGAAAATTCCAAATGTATGGAATAACGTGATCGAGGAGTTGGGCTTACGATGGGCAGCCGCACAATCAATCTTAGACATTCTATTAATTAATGTGGCCGGCCCCATTAGTAAGAGAGGGAAGTTGATGTGGAAGATTATAGTACCTGTCGTCCTATGGTCTATTTAGATAGAATGAAATAAGAGAATTTTTGAGAATAGCAGTGAATCGGTAGAAGAGGTTTGGGATAGAGTTAAGTTAAGGGGGTACTTTGGTTGTTATGTCATAAAAATTTTAAGGACTTTCATACGACGGATTTAGTTAGGAGCTGGGCTTACGCCTTATAATTGCTTTGTATATGTGAATTGGGGATTTCTCATCCCTTGTACTCTGTTTTAACTTAGTAATAAACAGTGCATCTTTTACACCTTGAAATCCTAGAGTGACAATCAGGGAGAAGGTGACATTTCAGATATAGCTCACAAGATATTCTTTAATAGAATTGCAAGGGTATATTTTAGGAAACAAACAACATTACAAATCTCACTAATTAATTTCCCTAGATTAGCATTTGGCTGGATATTTTTCCACTATGCACCTGATATGCCTAAAAATCAGTGATATCACTGTTGATATTCTCCTTTCTGACAGAATTTAAGTTTATGATGTCAGACATTATGTAGATTTATGAAAGCCGTGGAGTATTTGTTTTATCACATTTATATATTGGAATCTGGATACCATTTAATGATTAGAATAATTGCAAGAGCATCGGATTTAGTTCTCCTTCAGTCATAACCCCTAGCCTTTTGTCTCTAGAAACTGGTATTTAATATAATCTATGATCACCATTTTTCTGAAGGCATAAACAACCTAATTTCAGAGTTAGGTCTTTGGTGGGTTTGTCTCTCCATATGTGTATTTTTTATGTAGTCTTCTTTTTCTAATTTTGGTTTCACATTTTGTTTCAAGTGTAACATCACATTTTCAACAGATGGGCATTGTATCCTCCAGGAAGAGTTCCTTTAGGGGTGACAGTGCATGTAAACGAAGATGATGGTGATGTCAATATTGAGACTCCAACATCTTTACAGGTATTGCTTTGTATAAAAGTTTGCAGTTTCTAATCCTCTTCATGGTTTACTTTTCCCCTCAATATTTTATATACGTTCTCAATTGTGGCTCCATATCTTTTAGTGGTGGCTGGATTTCTATCCCCCCCTTGCCGAAAATGACAAGCCAATAGAGTGTACCCAGCTTCCTGGCGAGATGATATATGTTCCAAGTGGTTGGTGGCACTGTGTACTAAATTTGGAGACAACTATTGCTGTCACACAAAATTTTGTTAACTCCAAAAACTTTGAATTTGTGTGTTTGGACATGGCTCCTGGTTACCATCATAAAGGCTTCTGCCGTGCAGGGTTGCTTGCTCTCAATGACAGTGCCTTTAAGGATGTTGAAAAGAACACTGTGCATCCAAAATAGTTCAAGTCACTCTGACCTCACTAGAAAAGAGAAGAGGGTCAGGGTATGTCACTCCCTAGAGGATGCAGGCTATGAGAATTGTAAGAATGTCATGTCTATAAGTGACAGGTTGGGTGATTTGGAATACTCATATGACATAAGTTTCTTAGCTATGTTTCTGGATGAGGAGAGGGATCACTATAGCTCTTTGTGGAGCTCTGGAAACTGCATAGGACAGCGAGAAATGCGAGATTGGTTATGGAAGCTCTGGGTTGGAAGGCCAGAACTTAGGGATCTATTATGGAAGGTATTACCTTTTTTCGCTCAGATATTTATTGTTAGAAGTTGAAGCATCCTTTTTGTAGAACTAATTGTGAAATAAATGCTACAACCTCATAGACTTTAGATTGGGCTCAAATCTTGGAGAGCTATTGTATTTGGTATGCGGGATTTATTGAATGATGGCATGCAGTGAAATAACCCAATGATTTCTAGTGGCTGATCATGATACTTTAGGCAGAAGAATATGATTGAAAGTTAAATCTGATTCTGTTTACTTACCCCATTAATTTTTAATCTAACATTTGCTTGACTGCAGTGCAATTTAGTGCATTGATTTCTTGGTTTTTGTCAATCTTGT
Organism: Scutellaria galericulata; assembly: GCA_946896805.1. Taxonomy (NCBI): domain Eukaryota; kingdom Viridiplantae; phylum Streptophyta; class Magnoliopsida; order Lamiales; family Lamiaceae; genus Scutellaria; species Scutellaria galericulata. The sequence goes on along the minus strand of OX335798.1, from coordinate 6,732,637 downwards.
TTCTTGTGAGCTCCTTAAGGATGTTTCTATACATCATTAGTAACACAACAGCTGGTGTTCATGTTGAAGATATTAAAAGGGCGTTTGAAGAGCATAAGCTCTTAAACATCTTACAAAGATTTTTAAGGAGCTTATTTTTTGGGTGAGCAGCTGCCTGCATAATCTTCACCCTTTGCCAGTGCCTCGTCCACTAATGACTCAATTCCAATGGTCAGAGAATATGATATACAGCCATCACTTGGTAATGGCTTCTCGAAAAATGTTACAGATAAGACTGACCATCCGCCTGAACTGAAATTGTTTATCAACATTCTGAACCGCAAAAGAAAGGATGTTTCGAGCCGTTTGGCTGATTGTAAGGACGATTTTATATTTTCAATGTGCTCGGTTCAGGGTTCCACTTGAGCCTTAAGAAAATGAAAATTCCAAATGTATGTGTATCAGTTCCACATCATTATGCATCATTCTGCCACCTATGTCAGTTTCAGGGCCTCTTCCTCCTCTGCCAGGCATCCATTTCTTCTGGCAGGCAAACAACAACAGCCTTATCAACAAAATGCTCCATCAGTCCAACAGCAAATGTCCTCACTGCCATTGCAGCCACCAAATATGCCTCAGATGCCACCTCCTTCGCCCCCAACCCCAGCTACAACATAATACAACTGGTTTGTGCTTCTTCAATGCCAGGAACTATTTCCTTTTTCCATTTGCTTTAGTTAATTTCTGATGTCCAGCATGTTGGACTTTGTTTTTGTGGCCTGTAAACTTAAGGTTTTGATCCTCCTCCTGCTCTTTAGTTTAATTTGATTAGATGCACAGTGGTTGGTGTGATGTTGAGGTTTGTTAGGAATTTATTTCCAGCCCCTTGAACTATGTCTTTGTGCAGGTTTTACAGGGATGGTGTTGTCACTGCTCCCCCCAATGGGAAGGCTTTTGGAAGGCTTTTGGGGGTGGCTTGGTGCATTCAAATTTGACAAGGGCTTATGTCCTTGTCTAGGGTTATTTGCTTCTTAATCTCTAAATTTGGTGCTTCTTGATTTTACGGAATTAAGCATGCTTCTGTCTTGGGGGTTCTTGTGATTTTTGTTTGGCCTTATTATTATTATTATTATTATAATTTTTTTTGTTGTTGTTATTATTATTATTATTATTTGTATTATAATTATTTTATTATTTTTGTTATTCTTATATTGTTATCATTATTTTTATTATCATTATTTTTATCATCATCAACATTCTTGTTATTGTTAACATTATTTTCGTTGCTATTATTATTGTTATTTATTATTTATTATCATTCTCATTATATTATTATTATTATTATTATTATTATTATTATTATTATTATTAATTATATTTATTACTTTAATTATTTATTATTGTTGTTGTCATTATAGAAATTGTTATCATTATTATTATTATTATTGTCGTCACATAAGCTCTATTATTATTGTTATAATAATTTTACCATTGTTATTATATTTATTATCATTATCATCGCTATTATCATTATTATTATTAGAATTATCATCTATTTTTATCATCATCAACATTCTTGTTATTGTTAACATTATTATCGTTGCTATTATTATTGTTATTTATTATTTATTATCATTCTCATTATATTATTATTATTATTATGATCTTCTTCGGCATTGTCATTATTATTATTAACATTACTATGGTCACTATTATTATCATCATTATTATTATTTATTTATTTATATTTATTCATTCTTAATAATTAGAAACAATAACCATTGTATAAAATAAGAGTGCATATATTACTAGCATAAAAAATAGTATAAAATTATTATTATTGTTATTATTAACATTACTATTGTTTTTAATATTATCATCATTATTATTATTATTTATTTATATTTATTCATTCTTATTATTATTCTCATTATCACTATCAGTTTTTTTGTTATTGTTGTCATTGTTATTATTAACATTATTATGATCGCTATTATTATCATCATTATTATTATTTATTTATATTTATTCATTCTAATAATTCAAAGCTCAATAACCATTGTATAAAATAAGAGAACATATATTACTAGCATAAAAAATAGTATAAAATTATTATTATTATTTTTTATTATCACTATTGTTTTTATTATTATCATCATTATTGTTATTTATTTATATTTATTCATTCTTAATAATTAGAAACTCAATAACCATTGAATAAAATAAGAGTACATACCAGCATATAAAATAGTATAAAATTATTATTATTATTATTATTATTATTATTATTATTATTATTATTGTCATTATTATTATTCTCATTATCATTAACTGAAATTATTTATTCATTATTATCTTTGTCATTATTATTAGCATTATCATTATAATTATGATTAATTTGTTCTAGTACCATTAATTAAAATAAGAGTATAGTTATCATTATCATTAACTACTAGTATAGTTATTATTATTTTATTATTATTACTATTATTATTATTATTATTATTATTATTTTATCATCATCATCATTATATGTAATTATTTATTATTATTATTGTCTTTATAGAAATTGTTGTTGTCGTCGTCATCATCATCGTCACATAAGCATTATTATTATTATAATAATTTTATCATTGTTATTATACTATTTATTATCATCGCTATTATCATTATTATTATTAGCATTATCATCGTTGTTGTTGTTATTATTATTATTATTGTCGTCACATAAGCACTATTATTATTATTATTATTATTATTATTATTATTATTATTATTATTATTATTATTATTATCATCGCTATTGACATTATTATTAATAGCATTATCATAGTTGTTGTTATTGTTATTATTATTCGAACTATCATTATTATTGTTGGTATTTATTTTAATTGTCAATACGATTATCATTATTATAATTATAATAATCATTATCGTAATATATTATTAACATTATTATTGTTCCTATTATTATTATCTTTATTTATTATCATTATCGTTATCGTTAATTTATGACAGTCATATTACATTCTAGTTGTTTCATTCTTAATAGAATCGATATAAAATTATTATTATTATTATTATTATTATTATTATTATCATTATCATTAACTACTAGTATCGTTGTTGTTGTTGTTGTTGTTGTTATTATTATTATTGGTATCCATCATTATCATCATGTTCGTCATTATTATTAGTTTATTTGGTCGTAAAGTTGTAGTTCTAGTTTCATTCTTAATAAAAAAATCATTATTATTATTATTATTTATAATATTATTATTATTATCATCATTGTCGTCCTTGTTGTTGCAATTATTATTTCTGTTTGTTGTTGTTATTATTATTATTATTCTTCTTCTTTGTTATCTTTATTATTATTAGCAATAGCATTATCGTTATCGTTAATTTAATTGGAAGTCATATTAAATTATAATTTCATTCTTACTATAATAGATATAAAATTATTATTATTATTATTATTATTATTAACTACTAGTATCGTTGTTATTATTATTATTATTATTATTATTATTATCATTAAATATATTTATTACTTTAATTATTTATTATTGTTATTGTTATTATTATTCGTACTATCATTATTATCACTCGGTTTCGAACCGCCGTTTCCGGCAGCAATGGCTCTTTTCCGTCGGACTCTGGCGACAACGGCTACTTTTCGTCGGAGCTCCGGCGGACACGTGGCACTATCTCATTCGTCCAAAAATTAAAAAAAAAAAAATTGGCCGGAACCGCCGGTTCACAATTTCAGAAAATGCAAACCGAAAGCGAACCGACTGAAACTGGTTTACGGTTCCGGTTCCAAACCGGAAACGGGTCAACGGTTCCCCGAACCGTTGACCGCCAGTTCGAACCGGCCCGGTTCCGGTTTTTGCCGAACCGGGGGCACCACTAGTATCATCATCATCATCATTACCATTAAAATTATGATTAATTTATTTGATAGTAAAATTGTAGTTCTAATATCATTCTTAATAATTAGAAACTCAATACTCATTGAATAAAATAAGAGTATATATATATATATTACTAGCATAAAATATAGTATAAAATTATTATTATTATTATTATTATTGTTATTATATATTATTATTATAATTTTATCTCTAACAAGCTTTACTTGGTCATCAAGTTTTCAATAATCGTTACACTTAGAGTTACAAATTAGTTTTATCTTGAGTTAGAAGATTAATCGAGTACAATTAACTCTTTAGAAAATTATTCGAGTACATATAACTCTTAAGAAGTTGAAAACGATGCTTCTACTAAAGCTTTAGTAAGCTTTGACCGAACTGTATAACTTTTGAATCAACGTTTGCACTTAGAAGTTTATAAATCAAATCTAATAGAACTTACTATTATAAATCAAATTTAACAGAAATTACGGCTAAACACAATGACAAGACTATAGTAATCGTATTCATAACTAATATTATTCAATCTAGTTATAACTTGGTCAATTAATGTTATGGAACACATTAGTAAGAGTTCAAACAAGTTTTACTTGGTCAACAAGTTTGCAATAATCATTACACTTAGAGTTACCGATTAGTTTTATGTTGAGTTAGAAGATTAATCGAGTATAATTAACTCTTTAGAAGATGATTAGAGTACAATTAACTCTTTACTCGGTCAACAAGTTTTCAATAATCGTTATACTTAGAGTTACAGATTAGTTTTATGTTGAGTTAGAAGAATAATCGAGTACAATTAACTGTTTAGAAGATGATTCAAGTACAATTAACTCTTTATTACTTGGTCAATAAATTTTCAATAATGGTTACACTTGAAGTTACGGATTAGTTTTATGTTGAGTTACAATTAACTCTTTAGAAGATTATTCGACTACATATAACTCTTAAGAAGTTAAAAACGATGCTTCTGCTAAAGCTTTAGTAAGCTTTGACCGAACTGTTTGACTTTTGACGTAACGTTTGCACTTAGAAGTTTATAAATCAAATCTAATAGAACTTATTATTATAAATCAAATCTAACAGAACTTACAGCTAAACAAATTATCAAGACTAGTAATCGTATTTATAACTAAAGTTATTCAATCTAATTATAACTTGGTCAATTAATGTCATGGAACACATCATTAAGAGTTCTAACAAGCTTTTCTTGGTCAACAAGTTTTCAATAATCATTAAACTTGGAGTTACAGATTAGTTTAATGTTGAGTAAGAAGATTAATTGAGTACAATTAACTATTTAGAAGATGATTCGAGTACAATTAACAATTGGTCCATAACTTTTCAATAATCGTTACACTTAGAGTTACGGATTAGTTTTATATTTAGTTAGAAGATAAAATAGAGTACCATTAACTCTTTAGAATATGATTCGAGTACAATTAACTCTTTACTTGGTCAACAAGTTTTCAATAATCGTTACACTTAGAGTTACCGATTAGTTTTATGTTGAGTTAGAAGATTAATCTAGTACCATTAACTCTTTAGAAGATAATTCGAGTACAATTAACTCTTTACTTGGTCAATAAGTTTTCAATAATCGTTACACTTAGAGTTACAGATTACTTTTATGTTTAGTAAGAAGATTAATCGAGTACCATTAACTCTTTAATGATGATTCTAGTACAATTAACTCTTTACATAGTCAATAAGTTTTCAATAATCGTTACACTTAAGTTACAGATTAGTTTTATGTTTGGTTAGAAGATTAATCGAGTACCATTAATTCTTTAGAAGATGATTCCAGTACAATTAACTCTTTACTTGGTCAACAAGTTTTCAATAATCGTTACACTTAGAATTATAGATTAGTTTTATGTTGAGTTAGATGATTAATCGAGTACATTTAACTCTTTAGAAGATGATTCGAGTACAATTAACATTTTACTTGGACAATAAGTTTTCAATAATCGTTATAGTTAGAGTTACAGATTAGTTTTATGTTGAGTTAGAAGATTAATCGAGTACCATTAACTCTTTAGAAGATGATACGAGTACAATTAACTCTTTACTTGGTCAACAAGTTTTCAATAATTGTTACACTTAGAGTTACCGATTAGTTTTATGTTGAGTTAGAAGATTAATCGAGTACCATTAACTCATTAGAAGATGATTCGAGTACAATTAACTCTTTGCTTGGTCAACAAGCTATCAATAATCGTTAAACTTTGAGTTACGGATTAGTTTTATGTTGAGTTAGAAGATTAATCGAGTACCATTAATTCTTTAGAAGATGATTCGAATACAATTAACGTTTTACTTGGTCAACACGTTTTCAATAATCGTTACACTTAGAGTTACGGATTAGTTTTATATTGAGTTAGGAGATTAATCGAGTACCATTAAATCTTTAAATGAATATTCGAGTGCAATTAACACTTTACTTGGTCAAAAAAAATTTCAATAATCGTTACATTATAGCTAAGAATTAGTTTTATATTGACTTAGAAGATTAATCGAGTACAATTAAGTCTTTAGAAGATGATTCGAGTGTAATTAACTCTTTACTTGGTCAACAAGTTTTTGAATAATCGTTGCACTTATAGTTACAGATTAGTTTTATATTGAGTTATTAGATTAATCTAGTACAATAAACTCTTTATAAGATATTTCGAGTACAATTAACTCGTTACTTGGTCAACAAGTTTTCAATAATCGTTACATTTAGAGTTACAGATTAGTTTTATGTTGAGTTAGAAGATTAATCGAATACAATTAACTCTATAGAAGATTATTCGAGTACAATTAACTCTTTACTTGGTCAACAAGTTTTCAATAATCGTTACACTAAGAGTTACGAATTAGTTTTATGTTGAGTTAGAAGATTAATCGAGTACCATTAACTCTTTAGAAGATGATTCGAGTACAATTAACATTTTACTAGGTCAACAAATTTTCAATAATAATTAGACTTAGAGTTACGGATTAGGTTTAGGTTGAGTTAGAAGATAAATTGAGTATAATTAACTCCTTAAAAGATGATTCGAGTACAATTAACTCTTTACTTGGTCAACAAGTTTTCAATAATCGTTACACTTAGATTTACGAGTTAGTTTTATGTTAAGTTACAAGATTATTCGAGTACCATTAACTCTTTAGAAGATGATTCGAGTACAATTAACATTTTACTTGGTCTACAAGTTTTCAACAATCGTTACACTTAGAGTTAAGAATTAGTTTTATATTGAGTTAGAAGATGATTCGACTACAATTAACTCTTTGCTTGGTCAAAAAGTTTTCATTAATCGTTACACTCAGAGTTAAGAATTACTTTCATATTGAGTTCGAAGATGATTCGAGTACAATTATCTCTTTGCTTGGTCGACAAGTTTTCAATAATCGTTAAACTTTGAGTCAAGGATTAGATCTATGTTAAGTTAGATGATTAATCGAGTACACCTAACTCTTTAGAAGTTGATTCGAGTACAATTAACTCTTTGCTTGGTCAACAAGTTTTCAATAATCGTTAAACTTAGAGTTACGGAAAAATTTATGTTGAGTTAGAAGATTTATCGACTACCATTAACTCTTTAGAAGATGATTCGAGTGCAATTAACCTTTTACTTGGTCAACAAGTTTTCAATAATCATTACACTTAGAGTTACGGATCAGTTTTACATTGAGTTAGAAGATTAATCAAGTACCATTAACTCTTTAGAAGATGATTCTAGTACAATTAACACTTTACTTGATCAAAAAGTTTTCATTAATCGTTACACTTAGAGTTAAGAAATTGTTTTATATTGAGTTAGAAGATTAATCAAGTGCCATTAACTCTTTAGAAGTTGATTCGAGTACAATTAACTCATTACTTGGTCAACAAGTTTTCAATAATCGTTACACTTAGAGTTACGAATTAGTTTTATGTTGAGTTAGAAGATTAATCGAGTACCATTAACTCATTAGAAGATGATTCGAGTACAATTAACACTTTGCTTGGTCAACAAGCTATCAATAATAGTTAAACTTTGAGTTACGGATTAGTTTTATGTTGAGTTAGAAGATTAATCGAGTACCGTTAACTCTTTAGAAGATGATTCGAATACAATTAACGTTTTACTTGGTCAACACGTTTTCAATAATCGTTACACTTAGAGTTACGGATTAGTTTTATATTGAGTTAGGAGATTAATCGAGTACCATTAAATCTTTAAATCAAGATTCGAGTGCAATTAACACTTTACTTGGTCAAAAAAAATTTCAATAATCGTTACATTATAGCTAAGAATTAGTTTTATATTGACTTAGAAGATTAATCGAGTACAATTAAGTCTTTAGAAGATGATTCGAGTGTAATTAACTCTTTACTTGGTCAACAAGTTTTTGAATAATCGTTGCACTTATAGTTACAGATTAGTTTTATATTGAGTTATTAGATTAATCTAGTACAATAAACTCTTTATAAGATATTTTGAGTACAATTAACTCGTTACTTGGTCAACAAGTTTTCAATAATCGTTACATTTAGAGTTACAGATTAGTTTTATGTTGAGTGAGAAGATTAATCGAATACAATTAACTCTATAGAAGATTAATCGAGTACAATTAACTCTTTACTTGGTCAACAAGTTTTCAATAATCGTTACACTTAGAGTTACGAATTAGTTTTATGTTGAGTTAGAAGATTAATCGAGTACCATTAACTCTTTAGAAGATGATTCGAGTACAATTAACATTTTACTAGGTCAACAAATTTTCAATAATAATTAGACTTAGAGTTACGGATTAGGTTTAGGTTGAGTTAGAAGATAAATTGAGTATAATTAACTCCTTAAAAGATGATTCGAGTACAATTAACTCTTTACTTGGTCAACAAGTTTTCAATAATCGTTACAGTTAGATTTACGAGTTAGTTTTATGTTAAGTTACAAGATTATTCGAGTACCATTAACTCTTTAGAAGATGATTCGAGTACAATTAACATTTTACTTGGTCTACAAGTTTTCAACAATCGTTACACTTAGAGTTAAGAATTAGTTTTATATTGAGTTAGAAGATGATTCGACTACAATTAACTCTTTGCTTGGTCAAAAAGTTTTCATTAATCGTTACACTCAGAGTTAAGAATTACTTTCATATTGAGTTAGAAGATGATTCGAGTACAATTATCTCTTTGCTTGGTCGACAAGTTTTCAATAATCGTTAAACTTTGAGTCAAGGATTAGATCTATGTTAAGTTAGATGATTAATCGAGTACACCTAACTCTTTAGAAGTTGATTCGAGTACAATTAACTCTTTTCTTGGTCAACAAGTTTTCAATAATCGTTAAACTTAGAGTTACGGAAAAATTTATGTTGAGTTAGAAGATTTATCGACTACCATTAACTCTTTAGAAGATGATTCGAGTGCAATTAACCTTTTACTTGGTCAACAAGTTTTCAATAATCATTACACTTAGAGTTACGGATCAGTTTTACATTGAGTTAGAAGATTAATCGAGTACCATTAACTCATTAGAAGATGATTCGAGTACAATTAACACTTTGCTTGGTCAACAAGCTATCAATAATCGTTAAACTTTGAGTTACGGATTAGTTTTATGTTGAGTTAGAAGATTAATCGAGTACCGTTAACTCTTTAGAAGATGATTCGAATACAATTAACGTTTTACTTGGTCAACACGTTTTCAATAATCGTTACACTTAGAGTTACGGATTAGTTTTATATTGAGTTAGGAGATTAATCGAGTACCATTAAATCTTTAAATCAAGATTCGAGTGCAATTAACACTTTACTTGGTCAAAAAAAATTTCAATAATCGTTACATTATAGCTAAGAATTAGTTTTATATTGACTTAGAAGATTAATCGAGTACAATTAAGTCTTTAGAAGATGATTCGAGTGTAATTAACTCTTTACTTGGTCAACAAGTTTTTGAATAATCGTTGCACTTATAGTTACAGATTAGTTTTATATTGTGTTATTAGATTAATCTAGTACAATAAACTCTTTATAAGATATTTTGAGTACAATTAACTCGTTACTTGGTCAACAATTTTTCAATAATCGTTACATTTAGAGTTACAGATTAGTTTTATGTTGAGTTAGAAGATTAATCGAATACAATTAACTCTATAGAAGATTAATCGAGTACAATTAACTCTTTACTTGGTCAACAAGTTTTCAATAATCGTTACACTTAGAGTTACGAATTAGTTTTATGTTGAGTTAGAAGATTAATCGAGTACCATTAACTCTTTAGAAGATGATTCGAGTACAATTAACATTTTACTAGGTCAACAAATTTTCAATAATAATTAGACTTAGAGTTACGGATTAGGTTTAGGTTGAGTTAGAAGATAAATTGAGTATAATTAACTCCTTAAAAGATGATTCGAGTACAATTAACTCTTTACTTGGTCAACAAGTTTTCAATAATCGTTACACTTAGATTTACGAGTTAGTTTTATGTTAAGTTACAAGATTATTCGAGTACCATTAACTCTTTAGAAGATGATTCGAGTACAATTAACATTTTACTTGGTCTACAAGTTTTCAACAATCGTTACACTTAGAGTTAAGAATTAGTTTTATATTGAGTTAGAAGATGATTCGACTACAATTAACTCTTTGCTTGGTCAAAAAGTTTTCATTAATCGTTACACTCAGAGTTAAGAATTACTTTCATATTGAGTTAGAAGATGATTCGAGTACAATTATCTCTTTGCTTGGTCGACAAGTTTTCAATAATCGTTAAACTTTGAGTCAAGGATTAGATCTATGTTAAGTTAGATGATTAATCGAGTACACCTAACTCTTTAGAAGTTGATTCGAGTACAATTAACTCTTTGCTTGGTCAACAAGTTTTCAATAATCGTTAAACTTAGAGTTACGGAAAAATTTATGTTGAGTTAGAAGATTTATCGACTACCATTAACTCTTTAGAAGATGATTCGAGTGTAATTAACCTTTTACTTGGTCAACAAGTTTTCAATAATCATTACACTTAGAGTTACGGATCAGTTTTACATTGAGTTAGAAGATTAATCAAGTACCATTAACTCTTTAGAAGATGATTCTAGTACAATTAACACTTTACTTGATCAAAAAGTTTTCATTAATCGTTACACTTAGAGTTAAGAAATTGTTTTATATTGAGTTAGAAGATTAATCAAGTGCCATTAACTCTTTAGAAGTTGATTCGAGTACAATTAACTCATTACTTGGTCAACAAGTTTTCAATAATCGTTACACTTAGAGTTACGAATTAGTTTTATGTTGAGTTAGAAGATTAATCGAGTACCATTAACTCATTAGAAGATGATTCGAGTACAATTAACTCTTTGCTTGGTCAACAAGCTATCAATAATCGTTAAACTTTGAGTTACGGATTAGTTTTATGTTGAGTTAGAAGATTAATCGAGTACCGTTAACTCTTTAGAAGATGATTCGAATACAATTAACGTTTTACTTGGTCAACACGTTTTCAATAATCGTTACACTTAGAGTTATGGATTAGTTTTATATTGAGTTAGGAGATTAATCGAGTACCATTAAATCTTTAAATCAAGATTCGAGTGCAATTAACACTTTACGTGGTCAAAAAAATTTTCAATAATCGTTACATTATAGCTAAGAATTAGTTTTATATTGACTTAGAAGATTAATCGAGTACAATTAAGTCTTTAGAAGATGATTCGAGTGTAATTAACTCTTTACTTGGTCAACAAGTTTTTGAATAATCGTTGCACTTATAGTTACAGATTAGTTTTATATTGAGTTATTAGATTAATCTAGTACAATAAACTCTTTATAAGATATTTCGAGTACAATTAACTCGTTACTTGGTCAACAAGTTTTCAATAATCGTTACATTTAGAGTTACAGATTAGTTTTATGTTCAGTTAGAAGATTAATCGAATACAATTAACTCTATAGAAGATTATTCGAGTACAATTAACTCTTTACTTGGTCAACAAGTTTTCAATAATCGTTACACTTAGAGTTACGAATTAGTTTTATGTTGAGTTAGAAGATTAATCGAGTACCATTAACTCTTTAGAAGATGATTCGAGTACAATTAACATTTTACTTGGTCTACAAGTTTTCAACAATCGTTACACTTAGAGTTAAGAATTAGTTTTATATTGAGTTAGAAGATGATTCGACTACAATTAACTCTTTGCTTGGTCAAAAAGTTTTCATTAATCCTTACACTCAGAGTTAAGAATTACTTTCATATTGAGTTAGAAGATGATTCGAGTACAATTATCTCTTTGCTTGGTCGACAAGTTCTCAATAATCGTTAAACTTTGAGTCAAGGATTAGATCTATGTTAAGTTAGATGATTAATCGAGTACACCTAACTCTTTAGAAGTTGATTCGAGTACAATTAACTCTTTGCTTGGTCAACAAGTTTTCAATAATCGTTAAACTTAGAGTTACGGAAAAATTTATGTTGAGTTAGAAGATTTATCGACTACCATTAACTCTTTAGAAGATGATTCGAGTGCAATTAACCTTTTACTTGGTCAACAAGTTTTCAATAATCGTTACACTTAGAGTTACGGAACAGTTTTACATTGAGTTAGAAGATTAATCAAGTACCATTAACTCTTTAGAAGATGATTCTAGTGCAATTAACACTTTACTTGATCAAAAAGTTTTCATTAATCGTTACACTTAGAGTTAAGAAATTGTTTTATATTGAGTTAGAAGATTAATCAAGTGCCATTAACTCTTTAGAAGTTGATTCGAGTACAATTAACTCATTACTTGGTCAACAACTTTTCAATAATCGTTACACTTAGAGTTACGAATTAGTTTTATGTTGAGTTAGAAGATTAATCGAGTACCATTAACTCTTTAGAAGTTGATTCGAGTACAATTAACTCATTACTTGGTCAACAAGTTTTCAATAATTTTTACACTTAGAGTTACCATTAGTTTTATGTTGAGTTAGAAGATTATTCGGGTACCATTAACTTTTTAGAAGATGATTCGAGTACAATCAACTCTCTACTTGGTCAACAAGTTTTCATTAATTGTTACACTCAGAGTTAAGGATTAATTCTATACTGAGTTAGATGATTAATCGAGTACAACTAACTCCTTGGAAGATGATTCGAGTACAATTAACTCTTTGCTTGAACAAGTTTTCAATAATCGTTAAATTTAGAGTTACGGATTAGTTTTATGTTGAGTTAGAAGATTAAGCGAGTACCATTAACTCTTTAGAAGATGATTCGAGTGCAATTAACACTTTACTTGGTCAAAAAGTTTTCATTAATCGTTACACTTAGAGTTAAGAAATTGTTTTATATTGAGTTAGAAGATTAATCGAGTACAATTAACTCTTTAGAAGATGATTCGAGTACAATTAACTCTTTACTTGGTCAACAAGTTTTCAATAATCGTTGCACTCATAGTTACAGATTAGTTTTATATTGAGTTAGTAGATTAATCGAGTACAATAAACTCTTTATAAGATGATTAGAGTACAATTAACTCGTTACTTGGTCAACAAGTTTTCAATAATCGATACACTTAGAGTTACATATTAGTTTTATGTTGAATATTAATCGTGTACAATTAAATCTTTAGAAGATGATTCAAGTACAATTAACTCTTTAGAAGATGATTCTAGTACAATTAACTCTTTAGAAGATGATTCTAGTACAATTAATTCTTTCCTTGGTCAACAAGTTTTCAATAATCGTTGCACTTAGAGTTACAAATTAGTTTTATGTTGAGTTAGAAGATTAATCGAGTACCATTAACTCTTTAGTAGTTGATTCGAGTACAATTAACTCATTACTTGGTCAACAAGTTTTCAATAATTGTTACACTTAGAGTTACCATTAGTTTTATGTTGAGTTAGAAGATTATTCGGGTACCATTAACTTTTTAGGAGATGATTCGAGTACAATAAACTTTTTACTTGGTCAACAAGTTTTCATTAATTGTTACACTTAGAGTTAAGGATTAATTCTATACTGAGTTAGATGATTAGTCGAGTACAACTAACTCCTTAGAAGATGATTCTAGTACAATTAACTCTTTGCTTGGTCAACAAGTTTTCAATAATCGTTACACTTAGAGTTAGGAATTAGTTTTATATTGAGTTAGAAGATGATTCGACTACAATTAACTCTTTGCTTGGTCAAAAAGTTTTCATTAATCGTTACACTTAGAGTTAAGAATTACTTTCATATTGAGTTAGAAGATGATTCGAGTACAATTATCTATTTTCTTGGTCAACAAGTTTTCAATAATCATTACACTTAGAGTTAAGAATTAGTTTTGTATTGAGTTAGAAGATGATTCGACTACAAATAACTCTTTGCTTGGTCAAAACCTTTTCATTAATCGTTACACAAAGTTAAGAATTATGTTTATATCGAGTTAGAAGATAGATTCGTGTACAATTTATCTCTTTGCTTGGTTAACAAGTTTTCAATAATCATTAAACTCTGAGTTACAGATTAGTTTTATGTTGAGTTAGAAGATTAATCGAGTACCATGAATTCTTTAGAATATGATTCGAGTATAATTAACATTTTACTTGGTCAACAAGTTTTCACTAATCGTTAAACTTAGAGTTATAGATTAGTTTTATGTTGAGTTAGAAGATTAAGCGAGTACCATTAACTCTTTTGAAGAAGATTCGAGTACAATTAACATTTTACTTGGTCAAAAAGTTTTCAATAATCGTTACACTTACAGTTAAGAATTAGTTTTATATTGAGTTAGAAGATGATTCGATTACAATTAACTCTTTGCTTGGTCAAAAAGTTTTCATTAATTGTTACACTTAGAGTTAAGAATTACTTTCATATTGAGTTAGAAGATGATTCGAGTACAATTATCTCTTTGCTTGGTCGACAAGTTTTCAATAATCGTTAAACTCTGAGATAAGGATTAGATCTATGTTAAGTTAAATGATTAATCGAGTACAACTAACTCTTTAGAAGATGATTCGAGTACAATTAACTCTTTGCTTGGTCAACAAGTTTTCAATAATCGTTAAACTTAGAGTTACGGAAAAATTTATGTTGAGTTAGAAGATTTATCGACTACCATTAACTCTTTAGAAGATGATTCGAGTGCAATTAACATTTTACTTGGTCAACAAGTTTTCAATAATCGTTACACTTAGAGTTACGGGTCAGTTTTACTCTTTAGAAGATGATTCGACTACAATTAACTCTTTGCTTGTTCAAAAAGTTTTCATTAATCGTTACACTCAGAGTTAATTATATTGAGTTAGAAGATGATTCGAGTACAATTATCTCTTTGCTTGGTCGACAAGTTTTCAAGAATCGTGAAACTTTGAGTTAAGGATTATATCTATGTTGAGTTAGATGATTAATCGAGTACAACTAACTCATTAGAAGATGATTCGAGTACAATTAACTCTTTAGAAGATGATTCTAGTACAATTAACTCTTCACTTGGTCAACAAGTTTTCAATAATCATTACACTTAGAGTTACGAATTAGTTTTATGTTGAGTTAGAAGATTATTCGAGTACCATTAATTTTTTAGAAGATGATTCGAGTACGATCAACTCTTTACTTGGTC
Source organism: Scutellaria galericulata (assembly GCA_946896805.1). Classification (NCBI taxonomy): domain Eukaryota; kingdom Viridiplantae; phylum Streptophyta; class Magnoliopsida; order Lamiales; family Lamiaceae; genus Scutellaria; species Scutellaria galericulata. The sequence continues at coordinate 6,717,142 of OX335798.1, read as the reverse complement.
AACAAGTTTTCATTAATTGTTACACTTAGAGTTAAGGATTAATTCTATATTGAGTTAGATGATTAATCGAGTACAACTAACTATTTAGAAGATGATTCTAGTACAATAATCGTTACACTTAGAGTTAAGAATTTCTTTTATATTGAGTTAGAAGATGATTCGAGTACAATTATCTCTTTGCTTGGTCGACAAGTTTTCAATAATCGTTAAACTTTGAGTTAAGGATTAGATCTATGTTGAGTTAGATGATTAATCGAGTACAACTTACTCTTTAGAAGATGATTCGAGTACAATTAACTCTTTACTTGGTCAACAAGTATTCAATAATCGTTACACTAAGAGTTATGAATTAGTTTTATGTTCAGTTAGAATATTAATCGAGTACCATGAACTCTTTAGAAGTTGATTCAAGTACAATTGACTCGTTACTTGGACAACAAGTTTTCATTAATTGTCACACCTGAGTTAAGGATTAATTCTATATTGAGTTAGATGATTAATCGAGTACATCTAACTCTTTAGAAGAGGATTCGAGTACGATTATCTCTTTGCTTGGTCAACAAGTTTTCAATAATCATTACACTTAGAGTTAAGAATTAGTTTTGTATTGAGTTAGAAGATGATTCGACTACAAATAACTCATTGCTTGGTCAAAAAAATTTCATTAATCGATACACTTAGAGTTAAGAATTACGTTTATATCGAGTTAGAAGATAGATTCGAGTAAAATTTATCTCTTTGCTTGGTCAACAAGTTTTCAATAATCATTAAACTCTTAGTTACAGATTAGTTTTATGTTGAGTTAGAAGATTTATCGAGTACCATTAACTCTTTAGAAGATGATTCGAATACAATTAACATTTTACTGGGTCAACAAGTTTTCAATAATCGTTACACTTAGAGTTACGGATTAGTTTTACATTGAGTTAGAAGATTAATCGAGTACCATTAACTCTTCAGAAGATGATTCGACTACAATTAACTCTTTGCTTGTTCAAAAAGTTTTCATTAATCGTTAAACTTAGAGTTAAGAATTAGTTTTATATTGAGTTAGAAGATGATTCGAGTACAATTATCTCTTTGCTTAGTCGACAAGTTTTCAATAATCATGAAACTTTGAGTTAAGGATTAGATCTATGTTGAGTTAGATGATTAATCGAGTACAACTAACTCATTAGAAGATGATTCGAGTACAATTAACTCTTTAGAAGATGATTCTAGTACAATTAACTCTTCACTTGGTCAACAAGTTTTCAATAATCGTTACACTTAGAGTTATGAATTAGTTTTATGTTCAGTTAGAATATTAATCGAGTACCATGAACTCTTTAGAAGTTGATTCAAGTACAATTAACTCGTTACTTGGACAACAAGTTTTCAATAATTGTTACACTTAGAGTTACCATTAGTTTTATGTTTAGTTAGAAGATTAATAGAGTACCATTAACTCTTTAGAAGATGATTCGAGTATAATTAACTATTTACTTGGTCAACACGTTTTCAATAATCGTTACACTTAGAGTTAAGAATTACTTTTATATTGAGTTAGAAGATTAATCGAGTACAACTAACTCATTAGAAGATGATTCGAGTACAATTAATTCTTTAGAATATGATTCTAGTACAATTAACTCTTCACTTGGTCAACAAGTTTTCAATAATTGTTACACTTAGAGTTACGAATTAGTTTTATGTTGAGTTAGAAGATTAATCGAGTACCATTAACTCTTTAGAAGTTGATTCAAGTACAATTAACTCGTTACTTGGACAACAAGTTTTCAATAATTGTTACACTTAGAGTTACGAATTAGTTTTATGTTGAGTTAGAAGATTATTCGAGTACCATTAACTTTTTAGAAGATGATTCGAGTACGATCAACTCTTTACTTGGTCAACAAGTTTTCATTAATTGTTACACTTAGAGTTAAGGATTAATTCTATATTGAGTTAGATGATTAATCGAGTACAACTAACTATTTAGAAGATGATTCTAGTACAATAATCGTTACACTTAGAGTTAAGAATTTCTTTTATATTGAGTTAGAAGATGATTCGAGTACAATTATCTCTTTGCTTGGTCGACAAGTTTTCAATAATCGTTAAACTTTGAGTTAAGGATTAGATCTATGTTGAGTTAGATGATTAATCGAGTACAACTTACTCTTTAGAAGATGATTCGAGTACAATTAACTCTTTACTTGGTCAACAAGTATTCAATAATCGTTACACTAAGAGTTATGAATTAGTTTTATGTTCAGTTAGAATATTAATCGAGTACCATGAACTCTTTAGAAGTTGATTCAAGTACAATTGACTCGTTACTTGGACAACAAGTTTTCAATAATTGTTACAGTTAGAGTTACCATTAGTTTTATGTTGAGTTAGATGATTATTCGAGTACCATTAACTTTTTAGAAGATGATTCGAGTACAATCAACTCTTTACTTGGTCAACAAGTTTTCATTAATTGTCACACCTGAGTTAAGGATTAATTCTATATTGAGTTAGATGATTAATCGAGTACATCTAACTCTTTAGAAAAGGATTCGAGTACGATTATCTCTTTGCTTGGTCAACAAGTTTTCAATAATCATTACACTTAGAGTTAAGAATTAGTTTTGTATTGAGTTAGAAGATGATTCGACTACAAATAACTCTTTGCTTGGTCAAAAAAATTTCATTAATCGATACACTTAGAGTTAAGAATTACGTTTATATCGAGTTAGAAGATAGATTCGAGTACAATTTATCTCTTTGCTTGGTCAACAAGTTTTCAATAATCATTAAACTCTGAGTTACAGATTAGTTTTATGTTGAGTTAGAAGATTTATCGAGTACCATTAACTCTTTAGAAGATGATTCGAATACAATTAACATTTTACTGGGTCAACAAGTTTTCAATAATCGTTACACTTAGTGTTACGGATTAGTTTTACATTGAGTTAGAAGATTAATCGAGTACCATTAACTCTTCAGAAGATGATTCGACTACAATTAACTCTTTGCTTGTTCAAAAAGTTTTCATTAATCGTTAAACTTAGAGTTAAGAATTAGTTTTATATTGAGTTAGAAGATGAGTCGAGTACAATTATCTCTTTGCTTAGTCGACAAGTTTTCAATAATCATGAAACTTTGAGTTAAGGATTAGATCTATGTTGAGTTAGATGATTAATCGAGTACAACTAACTCATTAGAAGATGATTCGAGTACAATTAACTCTTTAGAAGATGATTCTAGTACAATTAACTCTTCACTTGGTCAACAAGTTTTCAATAATCGTTACACTTAGAGTTATGAATTAGTTTTATGTTCAGTTAGAATATTAATCGAGTACCATGAACTCTTTAGAAGTTGATTCAAGTACAATTAACTCGTTACTTGGACAACAAGTTTTCAATAATTGTTACACTTAGAGTTACCATTAGTTTTATGTTTAGTTAGAAGATTAATAGAGTACCATTAACTCTTTAGAAGATGATTCGAGTATAATTAACTATTTACTTGGTCAACAAGTTTTCAATAATCGTTACACTTAGAGTTAAGAATTACTTTTATATTGAGTTAGAAGATTAATCGAGTACAACTAACTCATTAGAAGATGATTCGAGTACAATTAATTCTTTAGAAGATGATTCTAGTACAATTAACTCTTCACTTGGTCAACAAGTTTTCAATAATTGTTACACTTAGAGTTACGAATTAGTTTTATGTTGAGTTAGAAGATTAATCGAGTACCATTAACTCTTTAGAAGTTGATTCAAGTACAATTAACTCGTTACTTGGACAACAAGTTTTCAATAATTGTTACACTTAGAGTTACCATTAGTTTTATGTTGAGTTAGAAGATTATTCGAGTACCATTAACTTTTTAGAAGATGATTCGAGTACAATCAACTCTTTACTTGGTCAACAAGTTTTCATTAATTGTTAAACTTAGAGTTACATATTAGTTTTATGTTTAGTTAGAAGATTAATCGAGTACCATTAACTCTTTAGAAGATGATTCGAGTATAATTAACTATTTACTTGGTCAACAAGTTTTCAATAATCGTTACACTTAGAGATAAGAATTACTTTTATATTGAGTTAGAAGATTAATCGAGTACAACTTACTCTTTAGAAGATGATTCGAGTACAATTAACTCTTTAGAAGACGATTCTAGTACAATTAACTCTTTATTGGTCAACAAGTATTCAATAATCGTTACACTTAGAGTTATGAATTAGTTTTATGTTCAGTTAGAATATTAATCGAGTACCATGAACTCTTTAGAAGTTGATTCAAGTACAATTGACTCGTTACTTGGACAACAAGTTTTCAATAATTGTTACAGTTAGAGTTACCATTAGTTTTATGTTGAGTTAGATGATTGTTCGAGTACCTTTAACTTTTTAGAAGATGATTCGAGTACAATCAACTCTTTACTTGGTCAACAAGTTTTCATTAATTGTCACACCTGAGTTAAGGATTAATTCTATATTGAGTTAGATGATTAATCGAGTACATCTAACTCTTTAGAAGAGGATTCGAGTACGATTATCTCTTTGCTTGGTCAACAAGTTTTCAATAATCATTACACTTAGAGTTAAGAATTAGTTTTGTATTGAGTTAGAAGATGATTCGACTACAAATAACTCTTTGCTTGGTCAAAAAAAATTTCATTAATCGATACACTTAGAGTTAAGAATTACGTTTATATCGAGTTAGAAGATAGATTCGAGTACAATTTATCTCTTTGCTTGGTCAACAAGTTTTCAATAATCATTAAACTCTGAGTTACAGATTAGTTTTATGTTGAGTTAGAAGATTTATCGAGTACCATTAACTCTTTAGAAGATGATTCGAATACAATTAACATTTTACTGGGTCAACAAGTTTTCAATAATCGTTACACTTAGAGTTACGGATTAGTTTTACATTGAGTTAGAAGATTAATCGAGTACCATTAACTCTTCAGAAGATGATTCGACTACAATTAACTCTTTGCTTGTTCAAAAAGTTTTCATTAATCGTTAAACTTAGAGTTAAGAATTAGTTTTATATTGAGTTAGAAGATGATTCGAGTACAATTATCTCTTTGCTTAGTCGACAAGTTTTCAATAATCATGAAACTTTGAGTTAAGGATTAGATCTATGTTGAGTTAGATGATTAATCGAGTACAACTAACTCATTAGAAGATGATTCGAGTACAATTAACTCTTTAGAAGATGATTCTAGTACAATTAACTCTTCACTTGGTCAACAAGTTTTCAATAATCGTTACACTTAGAGTTATGAATTAGTTTTATGTTCAGTTAGAATATTAATCGAGTACCATGAACTCTTTAGAAGTTGATTCAAGTACAATTAACTCGTTACTTGGACAACAAGTTTTCAATAATTGTTACACTTAGAGTTACCATTAGTTTTATGTTTAGTTAGAAGATTAATAGAGTACCATTAACTCTTTAGAAGATGATTCGAGTATAATTAACTATTTACTTGGTCAACAAGTTTTCAATAATCGTTACACTTAGAGTTAAGAATTACTTTTATATTGAGTTAGAAGATTAATCGAGTACAACTAACTCATTAGAAGATGATTCGAGTACAATTAATTCTTTAGAAGATGATTCTAGTACAATTAACTCTTGACTTGGTCAACAAGTTTTCAATAATTGTTACACTTAGAGTTACGAATTAGTTTTATGTTGAGTTAGAAGATTAATCGAGTACCATTAACTCTTTAGAAGTTGATTCAAGTACAATTAACTCGTTACTTGGACAACAAGTTTTCAATAATTGTTACACTTAGAGTTACCATTAGTTTTATGTTGAGTTAGAAGATTATTCGAGTACCATTAACTTTTTAGAAGATGATTCGAGTACAATCAACTCTTTACTTGGTCAACAAGTTTTCATTAATTGTTAAACTTAGAGTTACATATTAGTTTTATGTTTAGTTAGAAGATTAATCGAGTACCATTAACTCTTTAGAAGATGATTCGAGTATAATTAACTATTTACTTGGTCAACAAGTTTTCAATAATCGTTACACTTAGAGATAAGAATTACTTTTATATTGAGTTAGAAGATTAATCGAGTACAACTTACTCTTTAGAAGATGATTCGAGTACAATTAACTCTTTAGAAGACGATTCTAGTACAATTAACTCTTTATTGGTCAACAAGTATTCAATAATCGTTACACTTAGAGTTATGAATTAGTTTTATGTTCAGTTAGAATATTAATCGAGTACCATGAACTCTTTAGAAGTTGATTCAAGTACAATTGACTCGTTACTTGGACAACAAGTTTTCAATAATTGTTACAGTTAGAGTTACCATTAGTTTTATGTTGAGTTAGATGATTGTTCGAGTACCTTTAACTTTTTAGAAGATGATTCGAGTACAATCAACTCTTTACTTGGTCAACAAGTTTTCATTAATTGTCACACCTGAGTTAAGGATTAATTCTATATTGAGTTAGATGATTAATCGAGTACATCTAACTCTTTAGAAGAGGATTCGAGTACGATTATCTCTTTGCTTGGTCAACAAGTTTTCAATAATCATTACACTTAGAGTTAAGAATTAGTTTTGTATTGAGTTAGAAGATGATTCGACTACAAATAACTCTTTGCTTGGTCAAAAAAAATTTCATTAATCGATACACTTAGAGTTAAGAATTACGTTTATATCGAGTTAGAAGATAGATTCGAGTACAATTTATCTCTTTGCTTGGTCAACAAGTTTTCAATAATCATTAAACTCTGAGTTACAGATTAGTTTTATGTTGAGTTAGAAGATTTATCGAGTACCATTAACTCTTTAGAAGATGATTCGAATACAATTAACATTTTACTGGGTCAACAAGTTTTCAATAATCGTTACACTTAGAGTTACGGATTAGTTTTACATTGAGTTAGAAGATTAATCGAGTACCATTAACTCTTCAGAAGATGATTCGACTACAATTAACTCTTTGCTTGTTCAAAAAGTTTTCATTAATCGTTAAACTTAGAGTTAAGAATTAGTTTTATATTGAGTTAGAAGATGATTCGAGTACAATTATCTCTTTGCTTAGTCGACAAGTTTTCAATAATCATGAAACTTTGAGTTAAGGATTAGATCTATGTTGAGTTAGATGATTAATCGAGTACAACTAACTCATTAGAAGATGATTCGAGTACAATTAACTCTTTAGAAGATGATTCTAGTACAATTAACTCTTCACTTGGTCAACAAGTTTTCAATAATCGTTACACTTAGAGTTATGAATTAGTTTTATGTTCAGTTAGAATATTAATCGAGTACCATGAACTCTTTAGAAGTTGATTCAAGTACAATTAACTCGTTACTTGGACAACAAGTTTTCAATAATTGTTACACTTAGAGTTACCATTAGTTTTATGTTTAGTTAGAAGATTAATAGAGTACCATTAACTCTTTAGAAGATGATTCGAGTATAATTAACTATTTACTTGGTCAACAAGTTTTCAATAATCGTTACACTTAGAGTTAAGAATTACTTTTATATTGAGTTAGAAGATTAATCGAGTACAACTAACTCATTAGAAGATGATTCGAGTACAATTAATTCTTTAGAAGATGATTCTAGTACAATTAACTCTTGACTTGGTCAACAAGTTTTCAATAATTGTTACACTTAGAGTTACGAATTAGTTTTATGTTGAGTTAGAAGATTAATCGAGTACCATTAACTCTTTAGAAGTTGATTCAAGTACAATTAACTCGTTACTTGGACAACAAGTTTTCAATAATTGTTACACTTAGAGTTACCATTAGTTTTATGTTGAGTTAGAAGATTATTCGAGTACCATTAACTTTTTAGAAGATGATTCGAGTACAATCAACTCTTTACTTGGTCAACAAGTTTTCATTAATTGTTAAACTTAGAGTTACATATTAGTTTTATGTTTAGTTAGAAGATTAATCGAGTACCATTAACTCTTTAGAAGATGATTCGAGTATAATTAACTATTTACTTGGTCAACAAGTTTTCAATAATCGTTACACTTAGAGATAAGAATTACTTTTATATTGAGTTAGAAGATTAATCGAGTACAACTTACTCTTTAGAAGATGATTCGAGTACAATTAACTCTTTAGAAGATGATTCTAGTACAATTAACTCTTTATTGGTCAACAAGTATTCAATAATCGTTACACTTAGAGTTATGAATTAGTTTTATGTTCAGTTAGAATATTAATCGAGTACCATGAACTCTTTAGAAGTTGATTCAAGTACAATTTACTCGTTACTTGGACAACAAGTTTTCAATAATTGTTACAGTTAGAGTTACCATTAGTTTTATGTTGAGTTAGATGATTGTTCGAGTACCTTTAACTTTTTAGAAGATGATTCGAGTACAATCAACTCTTTACTTGGTCAACAAGTTTTCATTAATTGTCACACCTGAGTTAAGGATTAATTCTATATTGAGTTAGATGATTAATCGAGTACATCTAACTCTTTAGAAGAGGATTCGAGTACGATTATCTCTTTGCTTGGTCAACAAGTTTTCAATAATCATTACACTTAGAGTTAAGAATTAGTTTTGTATTGAGTTAGAAGATGATTCGACTACAAATAACTCTTTGCTTGGTCAAAAAAAATTTCATTAATCGATACACTTAGAGTTAAGAATTACGTTTATATCGAGTTAGAAGATAGATTCGAGTACAATTTATCTCTTTGCTTGGTCAACAAGTTTTCAATAATCATTAAACTCTGAGTTACAGATTAGTTTTATGTTGAGTTAGAAGATTTATCGAGTACCATTAACTCTTTAGAAGATGATTCGAATACAATTAACATTTTACTGGGTCAACAAGTTTTTAATAATCGTTACACTTAGAGTTACGGATTAGTTTTACATTGAGTTAGAAGATTAATCGAGTACCATTAACTCTTCAGAAGATGATTCGACTACAATTAACTCTTTGCTTGTTCAAAAAGTTTTCATTAATCGTTAAACTTAGAGTTAAGAATTAGTTTTATATTGAGTTAGAAGATGATTCGACTACAATTAACTCTTTGCTTGGTCAAAAAGTTTTCATTAATCGTTACATTTAGAATTAAGAATTACTTTCATATTGAGTTAGAAGATGATTCGAGTACAATTATCTCTTTGCTTGGTCGGCAAGTTTTCAATAATCGTTAAACTTTGAGTTAAGGATTAGATCTATGTTGAGTTAGATGATTAATCGAGTACAACTTACTCTTTAGAAGAGGATTCGAGTACAACTAACTCTTTGCTTGGTCAACAAGTTTTCAATAATCGTTAAACTTAGAGTTACGGAAAAATTTATGTTGAGTTAGAAGATTTATCGACTACCATTAACTCTTTAGAAGATGATTCGAGTGCAATTAACCTTTTACTTGGTCAACAAGTTTTCAATAATCGTTACACTTAGAGTTACGGGTCAGTTTTACATTGAGTTAGAAGATTAATCGAGTACCATTAACTCTTTAGAAGATGATTCGAGTGCAATTAACACTTTACTTGGTCAAAAAGTTATCATTAATCGTTACACTTAGAGTTAAGAATTACTTTTATATTGACTTAGAAGATGATTCGAGTACAATTATCTCTTTGCTTGGTCGACAAGTTTTCAATAATCGTGAAACTTTGAGTTAAGGATTAGATCTATGTTGAGTTAGATGATTAATCGAGTACAACTAACTCATTAGAAGATGATTCGAGTACAATTAATTCTTTAGAAGATGATTCTAGTACAATTAACTCTTCACTTGGTCAACAAGTTTCAATAATCGTTACACTTAGAGTTACGAATTAGTTTTATGTTGAGTTAGAAGATTAATCGAGTACCATTAACTCTTTAGAAGTTGATTCAAGTACAATTAACTCGTTACTTGGACAACAAGTTTTCAATAATTGTTACACTTAGAGTTACCATTAGTTTTATGTTGAGTTAGAAGATTATTCGAGTACCATTAACTTTTTAGAAGATGATTCGAGTACAATCAACTCTTTACTTGGTCAACAAGTTTTCATTAATTGTTAAACTTAGAGTTACATATTAGTTTTATGTTTAGTTAGAAGATTAATCGAGTACCATTAACTCTTTAGATGATGATTCGAGTATAATTAACTATTTACTTGGTCAACAAGTTTTCAATAATCGTTACACTTAGAGTTAAGAATTACTTTTATATTGAGTTAGAAGATTAATTAAGTACAACTAACTCTTTAGAAGATGATTCGAGTACAATTAACTCTTTAGAAGATGATTCTAGTACAATTAACTCTTTATTGGTCAACAAGTATTCAATAATCGTTACACTTAGAGTTACGGAAAAATTTATGTTGAGTTAGAAGATTTATCGAGTACCATGAACTCTTTAGAAGTTGATTCAAGTACAATTGACTCGTTACTTGGACAACAAGTTTTCAATAATTGGTACAGTTAGAGTTACCATTAGTTTTATGTTGAGTTAGATGATTGTTCGAGTACCTTTAACTTTTTAGAAGATGATTCGAGTACAATCAACTCTTTACTTGGTCAACAAGTTTTCATTAATTGTCACACCTGAGTTAAGGATTAATTCTATATTGAGTTAGATGATTAATCGAGTACATCTATTTCTTTAGAAGAGGATTCTAGTACGATTATCTCTTTGCTTGGTCAACAAGTTTTCAATAATCATTACACTTAGAGTTAAGAATTAGTTTTGTATTGAGTTAGAAGATGATTCGACTACAAATAACTCTTTGCTTGGTCAAAAAAATTTCATTAATCGATACACTTAGAGTTAAGAATTACGTTTATATCGAGTTAGAAGATAGATTCGACTACAATTTATCTCTTTGCTTGGTCAACAAGTTTTCAATAATCATTAAACTCTGAGTTACAGATTAGTTTTATGTTGAGTTAGAAGATTTATCGAGTACCATTAACTCTTTAGAAGATGATTCGAATACAATTAACATTTTACTTGGTCAACAAGTTTTCAATAATCGTTACACTTAGAGTTACGGATTAGTTTTACATTGAGTTAGAAGATTAATCGAGTACCATTAACTCTTTAGAAGATGATTCGACTACAATTAACTCTTTGCTTGTTCAAAAAGTTTTCATTAATCGTTAAACTTAGAGTTAAGAATTAGTTTTATATTGAGTTAGAAGATGATTCGAGTACAATTATCTCTTTGCTTGGTCGACAAGTTTTCAATAATCATGAAACTTTGAGTTAAGGATTAGATCTATGTTGAGTTAGATGATTAATCGAGTACAACTAACTCATTAGAAGATGATTCGAGTACAATTAACTCTTTAGAAGATGATTCTAGTACAATTAACTCTTCACTTGGTCAACAAGTTTTCAATAATCGTTACACTTAGAGTTATGAATTAGTTTTATGTTCAGTTAGAATATTAATCGAGTACCATGAACTCTTTAGAAGTTGATTCAAGTACAATTAACTCGTTACTTGGACAACAAGTTTTCAATAATTGTTACACTTAGAGTTACCATTAGTTTTATGTTGAGTTAGAAGATTATTCGAGTACCATTAACTTTTTAGAAGATGATTCGAGTACAATCAACTCTTTACTTGGTCAACAAGTTTTCATTAATTGTTACACTTAGAGTTACATATTAGTTTTATGTTTAGTTAGAAGATTAATAGAGTACCATTAACTCTTTAGAAGATGATTCGAGTATAATTAACTATTTACTTGGTCAACAAGTTTTCAATAATCGTTACACTTAGAGTTAAGAATTACTTTTATATTGAGTTAGAAGATTAATCGAGTACAACTAACTCTTTAGAAGATGATTCGAGTACAATTAATTCTTTAGAAGATGATTCTAGTACAATTAACTCTTCACTTGGTCAACAAGTTTTCAATAATCGTTACACTTAGAGTTACGAATTAGTTTTATGTTGAGTTAGAAGATTAATCGAGTACCATTAACTCTTTAGAAGTTGATTCAAGTACAATTAACTCGTTACTTGGACAACAAGTTTTCAATAATTGTTACACTTAGAGTTACCATTAGTTTTATGTTGAGTTAGAAGATTATTCGAGTACCATTAACTTTTTAGAAGATGATTCGAGTACAATCAACTCTTTACTTGGTCAACAAGTTTTCATTAATTGTTAAACTTAGAGTTACATATTAGTTTTATGTTTAGTTAGAAGATTAATCGAGTACCATTAACTCTTTAGAAGATGATTCGAGTATAATTAACTATTTTCTTGGTCAACAAGTTTTCAATAATCGTTACACTTAGAGTTAAGAATTACTTTTATATTGAGTTAGAAAATTAATCGAGTACAACTTACTCTTTAGAAGATGATTCGAGTACAATTAACTCTTTAGAAGATGATTCTAGTACAATTAACTCTTTATTGGTCAACAAGTATTCAATAATCATTACACTTAGAGTTATGAATTAGTTTTATGTTCAGTTAGAATATTAATCGAGTACCATGAACTCTTTAGAAGTTGATTCAAGTACAATTAACTCGTTACTTGGACAACAAGTTTTCAATAATTGTTACACTTAGAGTTACCATTAGTTTTATGTTTAGTTAGAAGATTAATAGAGTACCATTAACTCTTTAGAAGATGATTCGAGTATAATTAACTATTTACTTGGTCAACAAGTTTTCAATAATCGTTACACTTAGAGTTAAGAATTACTTTTATATTGAGTTAGAAGATTAATCGAGTACAACTAACTCATTAGAAGATGATTCGAGTACAATTAATTCTTTAGAAGATGATTCTAGTACAATTAACTCTTGACTTGGTCAACAAGTTTTCAATAATTGTTACACTTAGAGTTACGAATTAGTTTTATGTTGAGTTAGAAGATTAATCGAGTACCATTAACTCTTTAGAAGTTGATTCAAGTACAATTAACTCGTTACTTGGACAACAAGTTTTCAATAATTGTTACACTTAGAGTTACCATTAGTTTTATGTTGAGTTAGAAGATTATTCGAGTACCATTAACTTTTTAGAAGATGATTCGAGTACAATCAACTCTTTACTTGGTCAACAAGTTTTCATTAATTGTTAAACTTAGAGTTACATATTAGTTTTATGTTTAGTTAGAAGATTAATCGAGTACCATTAACTCTTTAGAAGATGATTCGAGTATAATTAACTATTTACTTGGTCAACAAGTTTTCAATAATCGTTACACTTAGAGATAAGAATTACTTTTATATTGAGTTAGAAGATTAATCGAGTACAACTTACTCTTTAGAAGATGATTCGAGTACAATTAACTCTTTAGAAGATGATTCTAGTACAATTAACTCTTTATTGGTCAACAAGTATTCAATAATCGTTACACTTAGAGTTATGAATTAGTTTTATGTTCAGTTAGAATATTAATCGAGTACCATGAACTCTTTAGAAGTTGATTCAAGTACAATTTACTCGTTACTTGGACAACAAGTTTTCAATAATTGTTACAGTTAGAGTTACCATTAGTTTTATGTTGAGTTAGATGATTGTTCGAGTACCTTTAACTTTTTAGAAGATGATTCGAGTACAATCAACTCTTTACTTGGTCAACAAGTTTTCATTAATTGTCACACCTGAGTTAAGGATTAATTCTATATTGAGTTAGATGATTAATCGAGTACATCTAACTCTTTAGAAGAGGATTCGAGTACGATTATCTCTTTGCTTGGTCAACAAGTTTTCAATAATCATTACACTTAGAGTTAAGAATTAGTTTTGTATTGAGTTAGAAGATGATTCGACTACAAATAACTCTTTGCTTGGTCAAAAAAAATTTCATTAATCGATACACTTAGAGTTAAGAATTACGTTTATATCGAGTTAGAAGATAGATTCGAGTACAATTTATCTCTTTGCTTGGTCAACAAGTTTTCAATAATCATTAAACTCTGAGTTACAGATTAGTTTTATGTTGAGTTAGAAGATTTATCGAGTACCATTAACTCTTTAGAAGATGATTCGAATACAATTAACATTTTACTGGGTCAACAAGTTTTTAATAATCGTTACACTTAGAGTTACGGATTAGTTTTACATTGAGTTAGAAGATTAATCGAGTACCATTAACTCTTCAGAAGATGATTCGACTACAATTAACTCTTTGCTTGTTCAAAAAGTTTTCATTAATCGTTAAACTTAGAGTTAAGAATTAGTTTTATATTGAGTTAGAAGATGATTCGACTACAATTAACTCTTTGCTTGGTCAAAAAGTTTTCATTAATCGTTACATTTAGAATTAAGAATTACTTTCATATTGAGTTAGAAGATGATTCGAGTACAATTATCTCTTTGCTTGGTCGGCAAGTTTTCAATAATCGTTAAACTTTGAGTTAAGGATTAGATCTATGTTGAGTTAGATGATTAATCGAGTACAACTTACTCTTTAGAAGAGGATTCGAGTACAACTAACTCTTTGCTTGGTCAACAAGTTTTCAATAATCGTTAAACTTAGAGTTACGGAAAAATTTATGTTGAGTTAGAAGATTTATCGACTACCATTAACTCTTTAGAAGATGATTCGAGTGCAATTAACCTTTTACTTGGTCAACAAGTTTTCAATAATCGTTACACTTAGAGTTACGGGTCAGTTTTACATTGAGTTAGAAGATTAATCGAGTACCATTAACTCTTTAGAAGATGATTCGAGTGCAATTAACACTTTACTTGGTCAAAAAGTTATCATTAATCGTTACACTTAGAGTTAAGAATTACTTTTATATTGACTTAGAAGATGATTCGAGTACAATTATCTCTTTGCTTGGTCGACAAGTTTTCAATAATCGTGAAACTTTGAGTTAAGGATTAGATCTATGTTGAGTTAGATGATTAATCGAGTACAACTAACTCATTAGAAGATGATTCGAGTACAATTAATTCTTTAGAAGATGATTCTAGTACAATTAACTCTTCACTTGGTCAACAAGTTTCAATAATCGTTACACTTAGAGTTACGAATTAGTTTTATGTTGAGTTAGAAGATTAATCGAGTACCATTAACTCTTTAGAAGTTGATTCAAGTACAATTAACTCGTTACTTGGACAACAAGTTTTCAATAATTGTTACACTTAGAGTTACCATTAGTTTTATGTTGAGTTAGAAGATTATTCGAGTACCATTAACTTTTTAGAAGATGATTCGAGTACAATCAACTCTTTACTTGGTCAACAAGTTTTCATTAATTGTTAAACTTAGAGTTACATATTAGTTTTATGTTTAGTTAGAAGATTAATCGAGTACCATTAACTCTTTAGATGATGATTCGAGTATAATTAACTATTTACTTGGTCAACAAGTTTTCAATAATCGTTACACTTAGAGTTAAGAATTACTTTTATATTGAGTTAGAAGATTAATTAAGTACAACTAACTCTTTAGAAGATGATTCGAGTACAATTAACTCTTTAGAAGATGATTCTAGTACAATTAACTCTTTATTGGTCAACAAGTATTCAATAATCGTTACACTTAGAGTTACGGAAAAATTTATGTTGAGTTAGAAGATTTATCGAGTACCATGAACTCTTTAGAAGTTGATTCAAGTACAATTGACTCGTTACTTGGACAACAAGTTTTCAATAATTGGTACAGTTAGAGTTACCATTAGTTTTATGTTGAGTTAGATGATTGTTCGAGTACCTTTAACTTTTTAGAAGATGATTCGAGTACAATCAACTCTTTACTTGGTCAACAAGTTTTCATTAATTGTCACACCTGAGTTAAGGATTAATTCTATATTGAGTTAGATGATTAATCGAGTACATCTATTTCTTTAGAAGAGGATTCTAGTACGATTATCTCTTTGCTTGGTCAACAAGTTTTCAATAATCATTACACTTAGAGTTAAGAATTAGTTTTGTATTGAGTTAGAAGATGATTCGACTACAAATAACTCTTTGCTTGGTCAAAAAAATTTCATTAATCGATACACTTAGAGTTAAGAATTACGTTTATATCGAGTTAGAAGATAGATTCGACTACAATTTATCTCTTTGCTTGGTCAACAAGTTTTCAATAATCATTAAACTCTGAGTTACAGATTAGTTTTATGTTGAGTTAGAAGATTTATCGAGTACCATTAACTCTTTAGAAGATGATTCGAATACAATTAACATTTTACTTGGTCAACAAGTTTTCAATAATCGTTACACTTAGAGTTACGGATTAGTTTTACATTGAGTTAGAAGATTAATCGAGTACCATTAACTCTTTAGAAGATGATTCGACTACAATTAACTCTTTGCTTGTTCAAAAAGTTTTCATTAATCGTTAAACTTAGAGTTAAGAATTAGTTTTATATTGAGTTAGAAGATGATTCGAGTACAATTATCTCTTTGCTTGGTCGACAAGTTTTCAATAATCATGAAACTTTGAGTTAAGGATTAGATCTATGTTGAGTTAGATGATTAATCGAGTACAACTAACTCATTAGAAGATGATTCGAGTACAATTAACTCTTTAGAAGATGATTCTAGTACAATTAACTCTTCACTTGGTCAACAAGTTTTCAATAATCGTTACACTTAGAGTTATGAATTAGTTTTATGTTCAGTTAGAATATTAATCGAGTACCATGAACTCTTTAGAAGTTGATTCAAGTACAATTAACTCGTTACTTGGACAACAAGTTTTCAATAATTGTTACACTTAGAGTTACCATTAGTTTTATGTTGAGTTAGAAGATTATTCGAGTACCATTAACTTTTTAGAAGATGATTCGAGTACAATCAACTCTTTACTTGGTCAACAAGTTTTCATTAATTGTTACACTTAGAGTTACATATTAGTTTTATGTTTAGTTAGAAGATTAATAGAGTACCATTAACTCTTTAGAAGATGATTCGAGTATAATTAACTATTTACTTGGTCAACAAGTTTTCAATAATCGTTACACTTAGAGTTAAGAATTACTTTTATATTGAGTTAGAAGATTAATCGAGTACAACTAACTCTTTAGAAGATGATTCGAGTACAATTAATTCTTTAGAAGATGATTCTAGTACAATTAACTCTTCACTTGGTCAACAAGTTTTCAATAATCGTTACACTTAGAGTTACGAATTAGTTTTATGTTGAGTTAGAAGATTAATCGAGTACCATTAACTCTTTAGAAGTTGATTCAAGTACAATTAACTCGTTACTTGGACAACAAGTTTTCAATAATTGTTACACTTAGAGTTACCATTAGTTTTATGTTGAGTTAGAAGATTATTCGAGTACCATTAACTTTTTAGAAGATGATTCGAGTACAATCAACTCTTTACTTGGTCAACAAGTTTTCATTAATTGTTAAACTTAGAGTTACATATTAGTTTTATGTTTAGTTAGAAGATTAATCGAGTACCATTAACTCTTTAGAAGATGATTCGAGTATAATTAACTATTTTCTTGGTCAACAAGTTTTCAATAATCGTTACACTTAGAGTTAAGAATTACTTTTATATTGAGTTAGAAAATTAATCGAGTACAACTTACTCTTTAGAAGATGATTCGAGTACAATTAACTCTTTAGAAGATGATTCTAGTACAATTAACTCTTTATTGGTCAACAAGTATTCAATAATCATTACACTTAGAGTTATGAATTAGTTTTATGTTCAGTTAGAATATTAATCGAGTACCATGAACTCTTTAGAAGTTGATTCAAGTACAATTAACTCGTTACTTGGACAACAAGTTTTCAATAATTGTTACACTTAGAGTTACCATTAGTTTTATGTTGAGTTAGAAGATTATTCGAGTACCATTAACTTTTTAGAAGATGATTCGAGTACAATCAACTCTTTACTTGGTCAACAAGTTTTCATTAATTGTTACACTTAGAGTTACATATTAGTTTTATGTTTAGTTAGAAGATTAATAGAGTACCATTAACTCTTTAGAAGATGATTCGAGTATAATTAACTATTTACTTGGTCAACAAGTTTTCAATAATCGTTACACTTAGAGTTAAGAATTACTTTTATATTGAGTTAGAAGATTAATCGAGTACAACTAACTCTTTAGAAGATGATTCGAGTACAATTAATTCTTTAGAAGATGATTCTAGTACAATTAACTCTTCACTTGGTCAACAAGTTTTCAATAATCGTTACACTTAGAGTTACGAATTAGTTTTATGTTGAGTTAGAAGATTAATCGAGTACCATTAACTCTTTAGAAGTTGATTCAAGTACAATTAACTCGTTACTTGGACAACAAGTTTTCAATAATTGTTACACTTAGAGTTACCATTAGTTTTATGTTGAGTTAGAAGATTATTCGAGTACCATTAACTTTTTAGAAGATGATTCGAGTACAATCAACTCTTTACTTGGTCAACAAGTTTTCATTAATTGTTAAACTTAGAGTTACATATTAGTTTTATGTTTAGTTAGAAGATTAATCGAGTACCATTAACTCTTTAGAAGATGATTCGAGTATAATTAACTATTTTCTTGGTCAACAAGTTTTCAATAATCGTTACACTTAGAGTTAAGAATTACTTTTATATTGAGTTAGAAGATTAATCGAGTACAACTTACTCTTTAGAAGATGATTCGAGTACAATTAACTCTTTAGAAGATGATTCTAGTACAATTAACTCTTTATTGGTCAACAAGTATTCAATAATCATTACACTTAGAGTTATGAATTAGTTTTATGTTCAGTTAGAATATTAATCGAGTACCATGAACTCTTTAGAAGTTGATTCAAGTACAATTGACTCGTTACTTGGACAACAAGTTTTCAATAATTGGTACAGTTAGAGTTACCATTAGTTTTATGTTGAGTTAGATGATTGTTCGAGTACCTTTAACTTTTTAGAAGATGATTCGAGTACAATCAACTCTTTACTTGGTCAACAAGTTTTCATTAATTGTCACACCTGAGTTAAAGATTAATTCTATATTGAGTTAGGTGATTAATCGAGTACATCTAACTCTTTAGAAGATGATTCGAGTACAATTAACTCTTTGCTAGGTCAACAAGTTTTCAATAATCATTACACTTAGAGTTATGAATTAGTTTTGTATTGAGTTAGAAGATGATTCGACTATAAATAACTCTTTGCATGGTCAAAAACTTTTCATTAATCGTTACACTTAGAGTTAGGAATTACGTTTATATCGAGTTAGAAGATAGATTCGAGTATAATTTATCTCTTTGCTTTGTCAACAAGTTCTCAATAATCATTAAACTCTAAGTTACAGGTTAGTTTTATGTTGAGTCAGAAGATTTATCGAGTACCATTAACTCTTTAGAAGATGATTCGAATACAATTAACATTTTACTTGGTCAACAAGTTTTCAATAATCGTTACACTTAGAGTCACAGATTAGTTTTACATTGAGTTAGAAGATTAATCGAGTACCATTAACTCTTTAGAAGAAGATTCGAGTACAATTAACATTTTACTTGGTCAACAAGTTTTCAATAATCGTTACACTTAGAGTTAAGAATTAGTTTTATATTGAGTTAGAAGATGATTCGACTACAATTAACTCTTTGCTTGGTCAAAAAGTTTTCATTAATCGTTACATTTAGAATTAAGAATTACTTTCATATTAAGTTAGAAGATGATTCGAGTACAATTATCTCTTTGCTTGGTCGGCAAGTTTTCAATAATCGTTAAACTTTGAGTTAAGGATTAGATCTATGTTGAGTTAGATGATTAATCGAGTACAACTTACTCTTTAGAAGAGGATTCGAGTACAATTAACTCTTTGCTTGGTCAACAAGTTTTCAATAATCGTTAAACTTAGGGTTACGGAAAAATTTATGTTGAGTTAGAAGATTTATCGACTACCATTAACTCTTTAGAAGATGATTCGAGTGCAATTAACCTTTTACTTGGTCAACAAGTTTTCAATAATCGTTACACTTAGAGTTACGGGTCAGTTTTACATTGAGTTAGAAGATTAATCGAGTACCATTAACTCTTTAGAAGATGATTCGAGTGCAATTAACACTTTACTTGGTCAAAAAGTTATCATTAATCGTTACACTTAGAGTTAAGAATTACTTTTATATTGACTTAGAAGATGATTCGAGTACAATTATCTCTTTGCTTGGTCGACAAGTTTTCAATAATCGTGAAACTTTGAGTTAAGGATTAGATCTATGTTGAGTTAGATGATTAATCGAGTACAACTAACTCATTAGAAGATGATTCGAGTACAATTAATTCTTTAGAAGATGATTCTAGTACAATTAACTCTTCACTTGGTCAACAAGTTTCAATAATCGTTACACTTAGAGTTACGAATTAGTTTTATGTTGAGTTAGAAGATTAATCGAGTACCATTAACTCTTTAGAAGTTGATTCAAGTACAATTAACTCGTTACTTGGACAACAAGTTTTCAATAATTGTTACACTTAGAGTTACCATTAGTTTTATGTTGAGTTAGAAGATTATTCGAGTACCATTAACTTTTTAGAAGATGATTCGAGTACAATCAACTCTTTACTTGGTCAACAAGTTTTCATTAATTGTTAAACTTAGAGTTACATATTAGTTTTATGTTTAGTTAGAAGATTAATCGAGTACCATTAACTCTTTAGATGATGATTCGAGTATAATTAACTATTTACTTGGTCAACAAGTTTTCAATAATCGTTACACTTAGAGTTAAGAATTACTTTTATATTGAGTTAGAAGATTAATTAAGTACAACTAACTCTTTATAAGATGATTCGAGTACAATTAACTCTTTAGAAGATGATTCTAGTACAATTAACTCTTTATTGGTCAACAAGTATTCAATAATCGTTACACTTAGAGTTACAGATTAGTTTTACATTGAGTTAGAAGATTAATCGAGTACCATTAACTCTTTAGAAGAAGATTCGAGTACAATCAACTCTCTACTTGGTCAACAAGTTTTCATTAATTGTTACACTCAGAGTTAAGGATTAATTCTATACTGAGTTAGATGATTAATCGAGTACAACTAACTCCTTGGAAGATGATTCGAGTACAATTAACTCTTTGCTTGAACAAGTTTTCAATAATCGTTAAATTTAGAGTTACGGATTAGTTTTATGTTGAGTTAGAAGATTAAGCGAGTACCATTAACTCTTTAGAAGATGATTCGAGTGCAATTAACACTTTACTTGGTCAAAAAGTTTTCATTAATCGTTACACTTAGAGTTAAGAAATTGTTTTATATTGAGTTAGAAGATTAATCGAGTACAATTAACTCTTTAGAAGATGATTCGAGTACAATTAACTCTTTACTTGGTCAACAAGTTTTCAATAATCGTTGCACTCATAGTTACAGATTAGTTTTATATTGAGTTAGTAGATTAATCGAGTACAATAAACTCTTTATAAGATGATTAGAGTACAATTAACTCGTTACTTGGTCAACAAGTTTTCAATAATCGATACACTTAGAGTTACATATTAGTTTTATGTTGAATATTAATCGTGTACAATTAAATCTTTAGAAGATGATTCAAGTACAATTAACTCTTTAGAAGATGATTCTAGTACAATTAACTCTTTAGAAGATGATTCTAGTACAATTAATTCTTTCCTTGGTCAACAAGTTTTCAATAATCGTTGCACTTAGAGTTACAAATTAGTTTTATGTTGAGTTAGAAGATTAATCGAGTACCATTAACTCTTTAGTAGTTGATTCGAGTACAATTAACTCATTACTTGGTCAACAAGTTTTCAATAATTGTTACACTTAGAGTTACCATTAGTTTTATGTTGAGTTAGAAGATTATTCGGGTACCATTAACTTTTTAGGAGATGATTCGAGTACAATAAACTTTTTACTTGGTCAACAAGTTTTCATTAATTGTTACACTTAGAGTTAAGGATTAATTCTATACTGAGTTAGATGATTAGTCGAGTACAACTAACTCCTTAGAAGATGATTCTAGTACAATTAACTCTTTGCTTGGTCAACAAGTTTTCAATAATCGTTACACTTAGAGTTAGGAATTAGTTTTATATTGAGTTAGAAGATGATTCGACTACAATTAACTCTTTGCTTGGTCAAAAAGTTTTCATTAATCGTTACACTTAGAGTTAAGAATTACTTTCATATTGAGTTAGAAGATGATTCGAGTACAATTATCTATTTTCTTGGTCAACAAGTTTTCAATAATCATTACACTTAGAGTTAAGAATTAGTTTTGTATTGAGTTAGAAGATGATTCGACTACAAATAACTCTTTGCTTGGTCAAAACCTTTTCATTAATCGTTACACAAAGTTAAGAATTATGTTTATATCGAGTTAGAAGATAGATTCGTGTACAATTTATCTCTTTGCTTGGTTAACAAGTTTTCAATAATCATTAAACTCTGAGTTACAGATTAGTTTTATGTTGAGTTAGAAGATTAATCGAGTACCATGAATTCTTTAGAATATGATTCGAGTATAATTAACATTTTACTTGGTCAACAAGTTTTCACTAATCGTTAAACTTAGAGTTATAGATTAGTTTTATGTTGAGTTAGAAGATTAAGCGAGTACCATTAACTCTTTTGAAGAAGATTCGAGTACAATTAACATTTTACTTGGTCAAAAAGTTTTCAATAATCGTTACACTTACAGTTAAGAATTAGTTTTATATTGAGTTAGAAGATGATTCGATTACAATTAACTCTTTGCTTGGTCAAAAAGTTTTCATTAATTGTTACACTTAGAGTTAAGAATTACTTTCATATTGAGTTAGAAGATGATTCGAGTACAATTATCTCTTTGCTTGGTCGACAAGTTTTCAATAATCGTTAAACTCTGAGATAAGGATTAGATCTATGTTAAGTTAAATGATTAATCGAGTACAACTAACTCTTTAGAAGATGATTCGAGTACAATTAACTCTTTGCTTGGTCAACAAGTTTTCAATAATCGTTAAACTTAGAGTTACGGAAAAATTTATGTTGAGTTAGAAGATTTATCGACTACCATTAACTCTTTAGAAGATGATTCGAGTGCAATTAACATTTTACTTGGTCAACAAGTTTTCAATAATCGTTACACTTAGAGTTACGGGTCAGTTTTACTCTTTAGAAGATGATTCGACTACAATTAACTCTTTGCTTGTTCAAAAAGTTTTCATTAATCGTTACACTCAGAGTTAATTATATTGAGTTAGAAGATGATTCGAGTACAATTATCTCTTTGCTTGGTCGACAAGTTTTCAAGAATCGTGAAACTTTGAGTTAAGGATTATATCTATGTTGAGTTAGATGATTAATCGAGTACAACTAACTCATTAGAAGATGATTCGAGTACAATTAACTCTTTAGAAGATGATTCTAGTACAATTAACTCTTCACTTGGTCAACAAGTTTTCAATAATCATTACACTTAGAGTTACGAATTAGTTTTATGTTGAGTTAGAAGATTATTCGAGTACCATTAATTTTTTAGAAGATGATTCGAGTACGATCAACTCTTTACTTGGTCAACAAGTTTTCATTAATTGTTACACTTAGAGTTAAGGATTAATTCTATATTGAGTTAGATGATTAATCGAGTACAACTAACTATTTAGAAGATGATTCTAGTACAATAATCGTTACACTTAGAGTTAAGAATTTCTTTTATATTGAGTTAGAAGATGATTCGAGTACAATTATCTCTTTGCTTGGTCGACAAGTTTTCAATAATCGTTAAACTTTGAGTTAAGGATTAGATCTATGTTGAGTTAGATGATTAATCGAGTACAACTTACTCTTTAGAAGATGATTCGAGTACAATTAACTCTTTACTTGGTCAACAAGTATTCAATAATCGTTACACTAAGAGTTATGAATTAGTTTTATGTTCAGTTAGAATATTAATCGAGTACCATGAACTCTTTAGAAGTTGATTCAAGTACAATTGACTCGTTACTTGGACAACAAGTTTTCATTAATTGTCACACCTGAGTTAAGGATTAATTCTATATTGAGTTAGATGATTAATCGAGTACATCTAACTCTTTAGAAGAGGATTCGAGTACGATTATCTCTTTGCTTGGTCAACAAGTTTTCAATAATCATTACACTTAGAGTTAAGAATTAGTTTTGTATTGAGTTAGAAGATGATTCGACTACAAATAACTCATTGCTTGGTCAAAAAAATTTCATTAATCGATACACTTAGAGTTAAGAATTACGTTTATATCGAGTTAGAAGATAGATTCGAGTAAAATTTATCTCTTTGCTTGGTCAACAAGTTTTCAATAATCATTAAACTCTTAGTTACAGATTAGTTTTATGTTGAGTTAGAAGATTTATCGAGTACCATTAACTCTTTAGAAGATGATTCGAATACAATTAACATTTTACTGGGTCAACAAGTTTTCAATAATCGTTACACTTAGAGTTACGGATTAGTTTTACATTGAGTTAGAAGATTAATCGAGTACCATTAACTCTTCAGAAGATGATTCGACTACAATTAACTCTTTGCCTGTTCAAAAAGTTTTCATTAATCGTTAAACTTAGAGTTAAGAATTAGTTTTATATTGAGTTAGAAGATGATTCGAGTACAATTATCTCTTTGCTTAGTCGACAAGTTTTCAATAATCATGAAACTTTGAGTTAAGGATTAGATCTATGTTGAGTTAGATGATTAATCGAGTACAACTAACTCATTAGAAGATGATTCGAGTACAATTAACTCTTTAGAAGATGATTCTAGTACAATTAACTCTTCA
Organism: Scutellaria galericulata; assembly: GCA_946896805.1. Classification (NCBI taxonomy): domain Eukaryota; kingdom Viridiplantae; phylum Streptophyta; class Magnoliopsida; order Lamiales; family Lamiaceae; genus Scutellaria; species Scutellaria galericulata. The sequence continues at coordinate 6,692,479 of OX335798.1, read as the reverse complement.
CTTGGTCAACAAGTTTTCAATAATCGTTACACTTAGAGTTATGAATTAGTTTTATGTTCAGTTAGAATATTAATCGAGTACCATGAACTCTTTAGAAGTTGATTCAAGTACAATTAACTCGTTACTTGGACAACAAGTTTTCAATAATTGTTACACTTAGAGTTACCATTAGTTTTATGTTTAGTTAGAAGATTAATAGAGTACCATTAACTCTTTAGAAGATGATTCGAGTATAATTAACTATTTACTTGGTCAACAAGTTTTCAATAATCGTTACACTTAGAGTTAAGAATTACTTTTATATTGAGTTAGAAGATTAATCGAGTACAACTAACTCATTAGAAGATGATTCGAGTACAATTAATTCTTTAGAATATGATTCTAGTACAATTAACTCTTCACTTGGTCAACAAGTTTTCAATAATTGTTACACTTAGAGTTACGAATTAGTTTTATGTTGAGTTAGAAGATTAATCGAGTACCATTAACTCTTTAGAAGTTGATTCAAGTACAATTAACTCGTTACTTGGACAACAAGTTTTCAATAATTGTTACACTTAGAGTTACGAATTAGTTTTATGTTGAGTTAGAAGATTATTCGAGTACCATTAACTTTTTAGAAGATGATTCGAGTACGATCAACTCTTTACTTGGTCAACAAGTTTTCATTAATTGTTACACTTAGAGTTAAGGATTAATTCTATATTGAGTTAGATGATTAATCGAGTACAACTAACTATTTAGAAGATGATTCTAGTACAATAATCGTTACACTTAGAGTTAAGAATTTCTTTTATATTGAGTTAGAAGATGATTCGAGTACAATTATCTCTTTGCTTGGTCGACAAGTTTTCAATAATCGTTAAACTTTGAGTTAAGGATTAGATCTATGTTGAGTTAGATGATTAATCGAGTACAACTTACTCTTTAGAAGATGATTCGAGTACAATTAACTCTTTACTTGGTCAACAAGTATTCAATAATCGTTACACTAAGAGTTATGAATTAGTTTTATGTTCAGTTAGAATATTAATCGAGTACCATGAACTCTTTAGAAGTTGATTCAAGTACAATTGACTCGTTACTTGGACAACAAGTTTTCAATAATTGTTACAGTTAGAGTTACCATTAGTTTTATGTTGAGTTAGATGATTATTCGAGTACCATTAACTTTTTAGAAGATGATTCGAGTACAATCAACTCTTTACTTGGTCAACAAGTTTTCATTAATTGTCACACCTGAGTTAAGGATTAATTCTATATTGAGTTAGATGATTAATCGAGTACATCTAACTCTTTAGAAAAGGATTCGAGTACGATTATCTCTTTGCTTGGTCAACAAGTTTTCAATAATCATTACACTTAGAGTTAAGAATTAGTTTTGTATTGAGTTAGAAGATGATTCGACTACAAATAACTCTTTGCTTGGTCAAAAAAATTTCATTAATCGATACACTTAGAGTTAAGAATTACGTTTATATCGAGTTAGAAGATAGATTCGAGTACAATTTATCTCTTTGCTTGGTCAACAAGTTTTCAATAATCATTAAACTCTGAGTTACAGATTAGTTTTATGTTGAGTTAGAAGATTTATCGAGTACCATTAACTCTTTAGAAGATGATTCGAATACAATTAACATTTTACTGGGTCAACAAGTTTTCAATAATCGTTACACTTAGTGTTACGGATTAGTTTTACATTGAGTTAGAAGATTAATCGAGTACCATTAACTCTTCAGAAGATGATTCGACTACAATTAACTCTTTGCTTGTTCAAAAAGTTTTCATTAATCGTTAAACTTAGAGTTAAGAATTAGTTTTATATTGAGTTAGAAGATGAGTCGAGTACAATTATCTCTTTGCTTAGTCGACAAGTTTTCAATAATCATGAAACTTTGAGTTAAGGATTAGATCTATGTTGAGTTAGATGATTAATCGAGTACAACTAACTCATTAGAAGATGATTCGAGTACAATTAACTCTTTAGAAGATGATTCTAGTACAATTAACTCTTCACTTGGTCAACAAGTTTTCAATAATCGTTACACTTAGAGTTATGAATTAGTTTTATGTTCAGTTAGAATATTAATCGAGTACCATGAACTCTTTAGAAGTTGATTCAAGTACAATTAACTCGTTACTTGGACAACAAGTTTTCAATAATTGTTACACTTAGAGTTACCATTAGTTTTATGTTTAGTTAGAAGATTAATAGAGTACCATTAACTCTTTAGAAGATGATTCGAGTATAATTAACTATTTACTTGGTCAACAAGTTTTCAATAATCGTTACACTTAGAGTTAAGAATTACTTTTATATTGAGTTAGAAGATTAATCGAGTACAACTAACTCATTAGAAGATGATTCGAGTACAATTAATTCTTTAGAAGATGATTCTAGTACAATTAACTCTTCACTTGGTCAACAAGTTTTCAATAATTGTTACACTTAGAGTTACGAATTAGTTTTATGTTGAGTTAGAAGATTAATCGAGTACCATTAACTCTTTAGAAGTTGATTCAAGTACAATTAACTCGTTACTTGGACAACAAGTTTTCAATAATTGTTACACTTAGAGTTACCATTAGTTTTATGTTGAGTTAGAAGATTATTCGAGTACCATTAACTTTTTAGAAGATGATTCGAGTACAATCAACTCTTTACTTGGTCAACAAGTTTTCATTAATTGTTAAACTTAGAGTTACATATTAGTTTTATGTTTAGTTAGAAGATTAATCGAGTACCATTAACTCTTTAGAAGATGATTCGAGTATAATTAACTATTTACTTGGTCAACAAGTTTTCAATAATCGTTACACTTAGAGATAAGAATTACTTTTATATTGAGTTAGAAGATTAATCGAGTACAACTTACTCTTTAGAAGATGATTCGAGTACAATTAACTCTTTAGAAGACGATTCTAGTACAATTAACTCTTTATTGGTCAACAAGTATTCAATAATCGTTACACTTAGAGTTATGAATTAGTTTTATGTTCAGTTAGAATATTAATCGAGTACCATGAACTCTTTAGAAGTTGATTCAAGTACAATTGACTCGTTACTTGGACAACAAGTTTTCAATAATTGTTACAGTTAGAGTTACCATTAGTTTTATGTTGAGTTAGATGATTGTTCGAGTACCTTTAACTTTTTAGAAGATGATTCGAGTACAATCAACTCTTTACTTGGTCAACAAGTTTTCATTAATTGTCACACCTGAGTTAAGGATTAATTCTATATTGAGTTAGATGATTAATCGAGTACATCTAACTCTTTAGAAGAGGATTCGAGTACGATTATCTCTTTGCTTGGTCAACAAGTTTTCAATAATCATTACACTTAGAGTTAAGAATTAGTTTTGTATTGAGTTAGAAGATGATTCGACTACAAATAACTCTTTGCTTGGTCAAAAAAAATTTCATTAATCGATACACTTAGAGTTAAGAATTACGTTTATATCGAGTTAGAAGATAGATTCGAGTACAATTTATCTCTTTGCTTGGTCAACAAGTTTTCAATAATCATTAAACTCTGAGTTACAGATTAGTTTTATGTTGAGTTAGAAGATTTATCGAGTACCATTAACTCTTTAGAAGATGATTCGAATACAATTAACATTTTACTGGGTCAACAAGTTTTCAATAATCGTTACACTTAGAGTTACGGATTAGTTTTACATTGAGTTAGAAGATTAATCGAGTACCATTAACTCTTCAGAAGATGATTCGACTACAATTAACTCTTTGCTTGTTCAAAAAGTTTTCATTAATCGTTAAACTTAGAGTTAAGAATTAGTTTTATATTGAGTTAGAAGATGATTCGAGTACAATTATCTCTTTGCTTAGTCGACAAGTTTTCAATAATCATGAAACTTTGAGTTAAGGATTAGATCTATGTTGAGTTAGATGATTAATCGAGTACAACTAACTCATTAGAAGATGATTCGAGTACAATTAACTCTTTAGAAGATGATTCTAGTACAATTAACTCTTCACTTGGTCAACAAGTTTTCAATAATCGTTACACTTAGAGTTATGAATTAGTTTTATGTTCAGTTAGAATATTAATCGAGTACCATGAACTCTTTAGAAGTTGATTCAAGTACAATTAACTCGTTACTTGGACAACAAGTTTTCAATAATTGTTACACTTAGAGTTACCATTAGTTTTATGTTTAGTTAGAAGATTAATAGAGTACCATTAACTCTTTAGAAGATGATTCGAGTATAATTAACTATTTACTTGGTCAACAAGTTTTCAATAATCGTTACACTTAGAGTTAAGAATTACTTTTATATTGAGTTAGAAGATTAATCGAGTACAACTAACTCATTAGAAGATGATTCGAGTACAATTAATTCTTTAGAAGATGATTCTAGTACAATTAACTCTTGACTTGGTCAACAAGTTTTCAATAATTGTTACACTTAGAGTTACGAATTAGTTTTATGTTGAGTTAGAAGATTAATCGAGTACCATTAACTCTTTAGAAGTTGATTCAAGTACAATTAACTCGTTACTTGGACAACAAGTTTTCAATAATTGTTACACTTAGAGTTACCATTAGTTTTATGTTGAGTTAGAAGATTATTCGAGTACCATTAACTTTTTAGAAGATGATTCGAGTACAATCAACTCTTTACTTGGTCAACAAGTTTTCATTAATTGTTAAACATAGAGTTACATATTAGTTTTATGTTTAGTTAGAAGATTAATCGAGTACCATTAACTCTTTAGAAGATGATTCGAGTATAATTAACTATTTACTTGGTCAACAAGTTTTCAATAATCGTTACACTTAGAGATAAGAATTACTTTTATATTGAGTTAGAAGATTAATCGAGTACCATGAACTCTTTAGAAGTTGATTCAAGTACAATTAACTCGTTACTTGGACAACAAGTTTTCAATAATTGTTACACTTAGAGTTACCATTAGTTTTATGTTTAGTTAGAAGATTAATAGAGTACCATTAACTCTTTAGAAGATGATTCGAGTATAATTAACTATTTACTTGGTCAACAAGTTTTCAATAATCGTTACACTTAGAGTTAAGAATTACTTTTATATTGAGTTAGAAGATTAATCGAGTACAACTAACTCATTAGAAGATGATTCGAGTACAATTAATTCTTTAGAAGATGATTCTAGTACAATTAACTCTTGACTTGGTCAACAAGTTTTCAATAATTGTTACACTTAGAGTTACGAATTAGTTTTATGTTGAGTTAGAAGATTAATCGAGTACCATTAACTCTTTAGAAGTTGATTCAAGTACAATTAACTCGTTACTTGGACAACAAGTTTTCAATAATTGTTACACTTAGAGTTACCATTAGTTTTATGTTGAGTTAGAAGATTATTCGAGTACCATTAACTTTTTAGAAGATGATTCGAGTACAATCAACTCTTTACTTGGTCAACAAGTTTTCATTAATTGTTAAACTTAGAGTTACATATTAGTTTTATGTTTAGTTAGAAGATTAATCGAGTACCATTAACTCTTTAGAAGATGATTCGAGTATAATTAACTATTTACTTGGTCAACAAGTTTTCAATAATCGTTACACTTAGAGATAAGAATTACTTTTATATTGAGTTAGAAGATTAATCGAGTACAACTTACTCTTTAGAAGATGATTCGAGTACAATTAACTCTTTAGAAGATGATTCTAGTACAATTAACTCTTTATTGGTCAACAAGTATTCAATAATCGTTACACTTAGAGTTATGAATTAGTTTTATGTTCAGTTAGAATATTAATCGAGTACCATGAACTCTTTAGAAGTTGATTCAAGTACAATTTACTCGTTACTTGGACAACAAGTTTTCAATAATTGTTACAGTTAGAGTTACCATTAGTTTTATGTTGAGTTAGATGATTGTTCGAGTACCTTTAACTTTTTAGAAGATGATTCGAGTACAATCAACTCTTTACTTGGTCAACAAGTTTTCATTAATTGTCACACCTGAGTTAAGGATTAATTCTATATTGAGTTAGATGATTAATCGAGTACATCTAACTCTTTAGAAGAGGATTCGAGTACGATTATCTCTTTGCTTGGTCAACAAGTTTTCAATAATCATTACACTTAGAGTTAAGAATTAGTTTTGTATTGAGTTAGAAGATGATTCGACTACAAATAACTCTTTGCTTGGTCAAAAAAAATTTCATTAATCGATACACTTAGAGTTAAGAATTACGTTTATATCGAGTTAGAAGATAGATTCGAGTACAATTTATCTCTTTGCTTGGTCAACAAGTTTTCAATAATCATTAAACTCTGAGTTACAGATTAGTTTTATGTTGAGTTAGAAGATTTATCGAGTACCATTAACTCTTTAGAAGATGATTCGAATACAATTAACATTTTACTGGGTCAACAAGTTTTTAATAATCGTTACACTTAGAGTTACGGATTAGTTTTACATTGAGTTAGAAGATTAATCGAGTACCATTAACTCTTCAGAAGATGATTCGACTACAATTAACTCTTTGCTTGTTCAAAAAGTTTTCATTAATCGTTAAACTTAGAGTTAAGAATTAGTTTTATATTGAGTTAGAAGATGATTCGACTACAATTAACTCTTTGCTTGGTCAAAAAGTTTTCATTAATCGTTACATTTAGAATTAAGAATTACTTTCATATTGAGTTAGAAGATGATTCGAGTACAATTATCTCTTTGCTTGGTCGGCAAGTTTTCAATAATCGTTAAACTTTGAGTTAAGGATTAGATCTATGTTGAGTTAGATGATTAATCGAGTACAACTTACTCTTTAGAAGAGGATTCGAGTACAACTAACTCTTTGCTTGGTCAACAAGTTTTCAATAATCGTTAAACTTAGAGTTACGGAAAAATTTATGTTGAGTTAGAAGATTTATCGACTACCATTAACTCTTTAGAAGATGATTCGAGTGCAATTAACCTTTTACTTGGTCAACAAGTTTTCAATAATCGTTACACTTAGAGTTACGGGTCAGTTTTACATTGAGTTAGAAGATTAATCGAGTACCATTAACTCTTTAGAAGATGATTCGAGTGCAATTAACACTTTACTTGGTCAAAAAGTTATCATTAATCGTTACACTTAGAGTTAAGAATTACTTTTATATTGACTTAGAAGATGATTCGAGTACAATTATCTCTTTGCTTGGTCGACAAGTTTTCAATAATCGTGAAACTTTGAGTTAAGGATTAGATCTATGTTGAGTTAGATGATTAATCGAGTACAACTAACTCATTAGAAGATGATTCGAGTACAATTAATTCTTTAGAAGATGATTCTAGTACAATTAACTCTTCACTTGGTCAACAAGTTTCAATAATCGTTACACTTAGAGTTACGAATTAGTTTTATGTTGAGTTAGAAGATTAATCGAGTACCATTAACTCTTTAGAAGTTGATTCAAGTACAATTAACTCGTTACTTGGACAACAAGTTTTCAATAATTGTTACACTTAGAGTTACCATTAGTTTTATGTTGAGTTAGAAGATTATTCGAGTACCATTAACTTTTTAGAAGATGATTCGAGTACAATCAACTCTTTACTTGGTCAACAAGTTTTCATTAATTGTTAAACTTAGAGTTACATATTAGTTTTATGTTTAGTTAGAAGATTAATCGAGTACCATTAACTCTTTAGATGATGATTCGAGTATAATTAACTATTTACTTGGTCAACAAGTTTTCAATAATCGTTACACTTAGAGTTAAGAATTACTTTTATATTGAGTTAGAAGATTAATTAAGTACAACTAACTCTTTAGAAGATGATTCGAGTACAATTAACTCTTTAGAAGATGATTCTAGTACAATTAACTCTTTATTGGTCAACAAGTATTCAATAATCGTTACACTTAGAGTTACGGAAAAATTTATGTTGAGTTAGAAGATTTATCGAGTACCATGAACTCTTTAGAAGTTGATTCAAGTACAATTGACTCGTTACTTGGACAACAAGTTTTCAATAATTGGTACAGTTAGAGTTACCATTAGTTTTATGTTGAGTTAGATGATTGTTCGAGTACCTTTAACTTTTTAGAAGATGATTCGAGTACAATCAACTCTTTACTTGGTCAACAAGTTTTCATTAATTGTCACACCTGAGTTAAGGATTAATTCTATATTGAGTTAGATGATTAATCGAGTACATCTATTTCTTTAGAAGAGGATTCTAGTACGATTATCTCTTTGCTTGGTCAACAAGTTTTCAATAATCATTACACTTAGAGTTAAGAATTAGTTTTGTATTGAGTTAGAAGATGATTCGACTACAAATAACTCTTTGCTTGGTCAAAAAAATTTCATTAATCGATACACTTAGAGTTAAGAATTACGTTTATATCGAGTTAGAAGATAGATTCGACTACAATTTATCTCTTTGCTTGGTCAACAAGTTTTCAATAATCATTAAACTCTGAGTTACAGATTAGTTTTATGTTGAGTTAGAAGATTTATCGAGTACCATTAACTCTTTAGAAGATGATTCGAATACAATTAACATTTTACTTGGTCAACAAGTTTTCAATAATCGTTACACTTAGAGTTACGGATTAGTTTTACATTGAGTTAGAAGATTAATCGAGTACCATTAACTCTTTAGAAGATGATTCGACTACAATTAACTCTTTGCTTGTTCAAAAAGTTTTCATTAATCGTTAAACTTAGAGTTAAGAATTAGTTTTATATTGAGTTAGAAGATGATTCGAGTACAATTATCTCTTTGCTTGGTCGACAAGTTTTCAATAATCATGAAACTTTGAGTTAAGGATTAGATCTATGTTGAGTTAGATGATTAATCGAGTACAACTAACTCATTAGAAGATGATTCGAGTACAATTAACTCTTTAGAAGATGATTCTAGTACAATTAACTCTTCACTTGGTCAACAAGTTTTCAATAATCGTTACACTTAGAGTTATGAATTAGTTTTATGTTCAGTTAGAATATTAATCGAGTACCATGAACTCTTTAGAAGTTGATTCAAGTACAATTAACTCGTTACTTGGACAACAAGTTTTCAATAATTGTTACACTTAGAGTTACCATTAGTTTTATGTTGAGTTAGAAGATTATTCGAGTACCATTAACTTTTTAGAAGATGATTCGAGTACAATCAACTCTTTACTTGGTCAACAAGTTTTCATTAATTGTTACACTTAGAGTTACATATTAGTTTTATGTTTAGTTAGAAGATTAATAGAGTACCATTAACTCTTTAGAAGATGATTCGAGTATAATTAACTATTTACTTGGTCAACAAGTTTTCAATAATCGTTACACTTAGAGTTAAGAATTACTTTTATATTGAGTTAGAAGATTAATCGAGTACAACTAACTCTTTAGAAGATGATTCGAGTACAATTAATTCTTTAGAAGATGATTCTAGTACAATTAACTCTTCACTTGGTCAACAAGTTTTCAATAATCGTTACACTTAGAGTTACGAATTAGTTTTATGTTGAGTTAGAAGATTAATCGAGTACCATTAACTCTTTAGAAGTTGATTCAAGTACAATTAACTCGTTACTTGGACAACAAGTTTTCAATAATTGTTACACTTAGAGTTACCATTAGTTTTATGTTGAGTTAGAAGATTATTCGAGTACCATTAACTTTTTAGAAGATGATTCGAGTACAATCAACTCTTTACTTGGTCAACAAGTTTTCATTAATTGTTAAACTTAGAGTTACATATTAGTTTTATGTTTAGTTAGAAGATTAATCGAGTACCATTAACTCTTTAGAAGATGATTCGAGTATAATTAACTATTTTCTTGGTCAACAAGTTTTCAATAATCGTTACACTTAGAGTTAAGAATTACTTTTATATTGAGTTAGAAAATTAATCGAGTACAACTTACTCTTTAGAAGATGATTCGAGTACAATTAACTCTTTAGAAGATGATTCTAGTACAATTAACTCTTTATTGGTCAACAAGTATTCAATAATCATTACACTTAGAGTTATGAATTAGTTTTATGTTCAGTTAGAATATTAATCGAGTACCATGAACTCTTTAGAAGTTGATTCAAGTACAATTAACTCGTTACTTGGACAACAAGTTTTCAATAATTGTTACACTTAGAGTTACCATTAGTTTTATGTTGAGTTAGAAGATTATTCGAGTACCATTAACTTTTTAGAAGATGATTCGAGTACAATCAACTCTTTACTTGGTCAACAAGTTTTCATTAATTGTTACACTTAGAGTTACATATTAGTTTTATGTTTAGTTAGAAGATTAATAGAGTACCATTAACTCTTTAGAAGATGATTCGAGTATAATTAACTATTTACTTGGTCAACAAGTTTTCAATAATCGTTACACTTAGAGTTAAGAATTACTTTTATATTGAGTTAGAAGATTAATCGAGTACAACTAACTCTTTAGAAGATGATTCGAGTACAATTAATTCTTTAGAAGATGATTCTAGTACAATTAACTCTTCACTTGGTCAACAAGTTTTCAATAATCGTTACACTTAGAGTTACGAATTAGTTTTATGTTGAGTTAGAAGATTAATCGAGTACCATTAACTCTTTAGAAGTTGATTCAAGTACAATTAACTCGTTACTTGGACAACAAGTTTTCAATAATTGTTACACTTAGAGTTACCATTAGTTTTATGTTGAGTTAGAAGATTATTCGAGTACCATTAACTTTTTAGAAGATGATTCGAGTACAATCAACTCTTTACTTGGTCAACAAGTTTTCATTAATTGTTAAACTTAGAGTTACATATTAGTTTTATGTTTAGTTAGAAGATTAATCGAGTACCATTAACTCTTTAGAAGATGATTCGAGTATAATTAACTATTTTCTTGGTCAACAAGTTTTCAATAATCGTTACACTTAGAGTTAAGAATTACTTTTATATTGAGTTAGAAGATTAATCGAGTACAACTTACTCTTTAGAAGATGATTCGAGTACAATTAACTCTTTAGAAGATGATTCTAGTACAATTAACTCTTTATTGGTCAACAAGTATTCAATAATCATTACACTTAGAGTTATGAATTAGTTTTATGTTCAGTTAGAATATTAATCGAGTACCATGAACTCTTTAGAAGTTGATTCAAGTACAATTGACTCGTTACTTGGACAACAAGTTTTCAATAATTGGTACAGTTAGAGTTACCATTAGTTTTATGTTGAGTTAGATGATTGTTCGAGTACCTTTAACTTTTTAGAAGATGATTCGAGTACAATCAACTCTTTACTTGGTCAACAAGTTTTCATTAATTGTCACACCTGAGTTAAAGATTAATTCTATATTGAGTTAGGTGATTAATCGAGTACATCTAACTCTTTAGAAGATGATTCGAGTACAATTAACTCTTTGCTAGGTCAACAAGTTTTCAATAATCATTACACTTAGAGTTATGAATTAGTTTTGTATTGAGTTAGAAGATGATTCGACTATAAATAACTCTTTGCATGGTCAAAAACTTTTCATTAATCGTTACACTTAGAGTTAGGAATTACGTTTATATCGAGTTAGAAGATAGATTCGAGTATAATTTATCTCTTTGCTTTGTCAACAAGTTCTCAATAATCATTAAACTCTAAGTTACAGGTTAGTTTTATGTTGAGTCAGAAGATTTATCGAGTACCATTAACTCTTTAGAAGATGATTCGAATACAATTAACATTTTACTTGGTCAACAAGTTTTCAATAATCGTTACACTTAGAGTCACAGATTAGTTTTACATTGAGTTAGAAGATTAATCGAGTACCATTAACTCTTTAGAAGAAGATTCGAGTACAATTAACATTTTACTTGGTCAACAAGTTTTCAATAATCGTTACACTTAGAGTTAAGAATTAGTTTTATATTGAGTTAGAAGATGATTCGACTACAATTAACTCTTTGCTTGGTCAAAAAGTTTTCATTAATCGTTACATTTAGAATTAAGAATTACTTTCATATTAAGTTAGAAGATGATTCGAGTACAATTATCTCTTTGCTTGGTCGGCAAGTTTTCAATAATCGTTAAACTTTGAGTTAAGGATTAGATCTATGTTGAGTTAGATGATTAATCGAGTACAACTTACTCTTTAGAAGAGGATTCGAGTACAATTAACTCTTTGCTTGGTCAACAAGTTTTCAATAATCGTTAAACTTAGGGTTACGGAAAAATTTATGTTGAGTTAGAAGATTTATCGACTACCATTAACTCTTTAGAAGATGATTCGAGTGCAATTAACCTTTTACTTGGTCAACAAGTTTTCAATAATCGTTACACTTAGAGTTACGGGTCAGTTTTACATTGAGTTAGAAGATTAATCGAGTACCATTAACTCTTTAGAAGATGATTCGAGTGCAATTAACACTTTACTTGGTCAAAAAGTTATCATTAATCGTTACACTTAGAGTTAAGAATTACTTTTATATTGACTTAGAAGATGATTCGAGTACAATTATCTCTTTGCTTGGTCGACAAGTTTTCAATAATCGTGAAACTTTGAGTTAAGGATTAGATCTATGTTGAGTTAGATGATTAATCGAGTACAACTAACTCATTAGAAGATGATTCGAGTACAATTAATTCTTTAGAAGATGATTCTAGTACAATTAACTCTTCACTTGGTCAACAAGTTTCAATAATCGTTACACTTAGAGTTACGAATTAGTTTTATGTTGAGTTAGAAGATTAATCGAGTACCATTAACTCTTTAGAAGTTGATTCAAGTACAATTAACTCGTTACTTGGACAACAAGTTTTCAATAATTGTTACACTTAGAGTTACCATTAGTTTTATGTTGAGTTAGAAGATTATTCGAGTACCATTAACTTTTTAGAAGATGATTCGAGTACAATCAACTCTTTACTTGGTCAACAAGTTTTCATTAATTGTTAAACTTAGAGTTACATATTAGTTTTATGTTTAGTTAGAAGATTAATCGAGTACCATTAACTCTTTAGATGATGATTCGAGTATAATTAACTATTTACTTGGTCAACAAGTTTTCAATAATCGTTACACTTAGAGTTAAGAATTACTTTTATATTGAGTTAGAAGATTAATTAAGTACAACTAACTCTTTATAAGATGATTCGAGTACAATTAACTCTTTAGAAGATGATTCTAGTACAATTAACTCTTTATTGGTCAACAAGTATTCAATAATCGTTACACTTAGAGTTACAGATTAGTTTTACATTGAGTTAGAAGATTAATCGAGTACCATTAACTCTTTAGAAGAAGATTCGAGTACAATTAACATTTTACTTGGTCAACAAGTTTTCAATAATCGTTACACTTAGAGTTAAGAATTAGTTTTATATTGAGTTAGAAGATGATTCGACTACAATTAAATCTTTGCTTGGTCAAAAAGTTTTCATTAATCGTTACATTTAGAATTAAGAATTACTTTTATATTGACTTAGAAGATGATTCGAGTACAATTATCTCTTTGCTTGGTCGGCAAGTTTTCAATAATCGTTAAACTTTGAGTTAAGGATTAGATCTATGTTGAGTTAGATGATTAATCGAGTACAACTTACTCTTTAGAAGAGGATTCGAGTACAATTAACTCTTTGCTTGGTCAACAAGTTTTCAATAATCGTTAAACTTAGAGTTACGGAAAAATTTATGTTGAGTTAGAAGATTTATCGACTACCATTAACTCTTTAGAAGATGATTCGAGTGCAATTAACCTTTTACTTGGTCAACAAGTTTTCAATAATCGTTACACTTAGAGTTACGGGTCAGTTTTACATTGAGTTAGAAGATTAATCGAGTACCATTAACTCTTTAGAAGATGATTCGAGTGCAATTAACACTTTACTTGGTCAAAAAGTTATCATTAATCGTTACACTTAGAGTTAAGAATTACTTTTATATTGACTTAGAAGATGATTCGAGTACAATTATCTCTTTGCTTGGTCGACAAGTTTTCAATAATCATGAAACTTTGAGTTAAGGATTAGATCTATGTTGAGTTAGATGATTAATCGAGTACAACTAACTCATTAGAAGATGATTCGAGTACAATTAATTCTTTAGAAGATGATTCTAGTACAATTAACACTTCACTTGGTCAACAAGTTTCAATAATCGTTACACTTAGAGTTACGAATTAGTTTTATGTTGAGTTAGAAGATTAATCGAGTACCATTAACTCTTTAGAAGTTGATTCAAGTACAATTAACTCGTTACTTGGACAACAAGTTTTCAATAATTGTTACACTTAGAGTTACCATTAGTTTTATGTTGAGTTAGAAGATTATTCGAGTACCATTAACTTTTTATAAGATGATTCGAGTACAATCAACTCTTTACTTGGTCAACAAGTTTTCATTAATTGTTAAACTTAGAGTTACATATTAGTTTTATGTTTAGTTAGAAGATTAATAGAGTACCATTAACTCTTTAGAAGATGATTCGAGTATAATTAACTATTTACTTGGTCAACAAGTTTTCAATAATCGTTACACTTAGAGTTAAGAATTACTTTTATATTGAGTTAGAAGATTAATCGAGTACAACTAACTCTTTAGAAGATGATTCGAGTACAATTAATTCTTTAGAAGATGATTCTAGTACAATTAACTCTTCACTTGGTCAACAAGTTTTCAATAATCGTTACACTTAGAGTTACGAATTAGTTTTATGTTGAGTTAGAAGATTAATCGATTACCATTAACTCTTTAGAAGTTGATTCAAGTACAATTAACTCGTTACTTGGATAACAAGTTTTCAATAATTGTTACACTTAGAGTTACCATTAGTTTTATGTTGAGTTAGAAGATTATTCGAGTACCATTAACTTTTTAGAAGATGATTCGAGTACAATCAACTCTTTACTTGGTCAACAAGTTTTCATTAATTGTTAAACTTAGAGTTACATATTAGTTTTATGTTTAGTTAGAAGATTAATCGAGTACCATTAACTCTTTAGAAGATGATTCGAGTATAATTAACTATTTACTTGGTCAACAAGTTTTCAATAATCGTTACACTTAAAGTTAAGAATTACTTTTATATTGAGTTAGAAGATTAATCGAGTACAACTTACTCTTTAGAAGATGATTCTAGTACAATTAACTCTTTATTGGTCAACAAGTATT
Source organism: Scutellaria galericulata (assembly GCA_946896805.1). Classification (NCBI taxonomy): domain Eukaryota; kingdom Viridiplantae; phylum Streptophyta; class Magnoliopsida; order Lamiales; family Lamiaceae; genus Scutellaria; species Scutellaria galericulata. The sequence goes on along the minus strand of OX335798.1, from coordinate 6,677,388 downwards.
CAATAATCATTACACTTAGAGTTATGAATTAGTTTTATGTTCAGTTAGAATATTAATCGAGTACCATGAACTCTTTAGAAGTTGATTCAAGTACAATTGACTCGTTACTTGGACAACAAGTTTTGAATAATTGGTACAATTAGAGTTACCATTAGTTTTATGTTGAGTTTGATGATTGTTCGAGTACCTTTAACTTTTTAGAAGATGATTCGAGTACAATCAACTCTTTACTTGGTCAACAAGTTTTCATTAATTGTCACACCTGAGTTAAAGATTAATTCTATATTGAGTTAGATGATTAATCGAGTACATCTAACTCTTTAGAAGATGATTCGAGTACAATTAACTCTTTGCTAGGTCAACAAGTTTTCAATAATCATTACACTTAGAGTTATGAATTAGTTTTGTATTGAGTTAGAAGATGATTCGACTATAAATAACTCTTTGCATGGTCAAAAACTTTTCATTAATCGTTACACTTAGAGTTAGGAATTACGTTTATATCGAGTTAGAAGATAGATTCGAGTATAATTTATCTCTTTGCTTTGTCAACAAGTTCTCAATAATCATTAAACTCTGAGTTACAGGTTAGTTTTATGTTGAGTCAGAAGATTTATCGAGTACCATTAACTCTTTAGAAGATGATTCGAATACAATTAACATTTTACTTGGTCAACAAGTTTTCAATAATCGTTACACTTAGAGTTACAGATTAGTTTTACATTGAGTTAGAAGATTAATCGAGTACCATTAACTCTTTAGAAGAAGATTCGAGTACAATTAACATTTTACTTGGTCAACAAGTTTTCAATAATCGTTACACTTAGAGTTAAGAATTAGTTTTATGTTGAGTTAGAAGATGATTCGACTACAATTAACTCTTTGCTTGGTCAAAAAGTTTTCATTAATCGTTACATTTAGAATTAAGAATTACTTTCATATTGAGTTAGAAGATGATTCGAGTACAATTATCTCTTTGCTTGGTCGGCAAGTTTTCAATAATCGTTAAACTTTGAGTTAAGGATTAGATCTATGTTGAGTTAGATGATTAATCGAGTACAACTTACTCTTTAGAAGAGGATTCGAGTACAATTAACTCTTTGCTTGGTCAACAAGTTTTCAATAATCGTTAAACTTAGGGTTACGGAAAAATTTATGTTGAGTTAGAAGATTTATCGACTACCATTAACTCTTTAGAAGATGATTCGAGTGCAATTAACCTTTTACTTGGTCAACAAGTTTTCAATAATCGTTACACTTAGAGTTACGGGTCAGTTTTACATTGAGTTAGAAGATTAATCGAGTACCATTAACTCTTTAGAAGATGATTCGAGTGCAATTAACACTTTACTTGGTCAAAAAGTTATCATTAATCGTTACACTTAGAGTTAAGAATTACTTTTATATTGACTTAGAAGATGATTCGAGTACAATTATCTCTTTGCTTGGTCGACAAGTTTTCAATAATCGTGAAACTTTGAGTTAAGGATTAGATCTATGTTGAGTTAGATGATTAATCGAGTACAACTAACTCATTAGAAGATGATTCGAGTACAATTAACTCTTTAGAAGATGATTCTAGTACAATTAACTCTTCACTTGGTCAACAAGTTTTCAATAATCGTTACACTTAGAGTTATGAATTAGTTTTATGTTCAGTTAGAATATTAATCGAGTACCATGAACTCTTTAGAAGTTGATTCAAGTACAATTAACTCGTTACTTGGACAACAAGTTTTCAATAATTGTTACACTTAGAGTTACCATTAGTTTTATGTTGAGTTAGAAGATTATTCGAGTACCATTAACTTTTTAGAAGATGATTCGAGTACAATCAACTCTTTACTTGGTCAACAAGTTTTCATTAATTGTTACACTTAGAGTTACATATTAGTTTTATGTTTAGTTAGAAGATTAATAGAGTACCATTAACTCTTTAGAAGATGATTCGAGTATAATTAACTATTTACTTGGTCAACAAGTTTTCAATAATCGTTACACTTAGAGTTAAGAATTACTTTTATATTGAGTTAGAAGATTAATCGAGTACAACTAACTCTTTAGAAGATGATTCGAGTACAATTAATTCTTTAGAAGATGATTCTAGTACAATTAACTCTTCACTTGGTCAACAAGTTTTCAATAATCGTTACACTTAGAGTTACGAATTAGTTTTATGTTGAGTTAGAAGATTAATCGAGTACCATTAACTCTTTAGAAGTTGATTCAAGTACAATTAACTCGTTACTTGGACAACAAGTTTTCAATAATTGTTACACTTAGAGTTACCATTAGTTTTATGTTGAGTTAGAAGATTATTCGAGTACCATTAACTTTTTAGAAGATGATTCGAGTACAATCAACTCTTTACTTGGTCAACAAGTTTTCATTAATTGTTAAACTTAGAGTTACATATTAGTTTTATGTTTAGTTAGAAGATTAATCGAGTACCATTAACTCTTTAGAAGATGATTCGAGTATAATTAACTATTTTCTTGGTCAACAAGTTTTCAATAATCGTTACACTTAGAGTTAAGAATTACTTTTATATTGAGTTAGAAAATTAATCGAGTACAACTTACTCTTTAGAAGATGATTCGAGTACAATTAACTCTTTAGAAGATGATTCTAGTACAATTAACTCTTTATTGGTCAACAAGTATTCAATAATCATTACACTTAGAGTTATGAATTAGTTTTATGTTCAGTTAGAATATTAATCGAGTACCATGAACTCTTTAGAAGTTGATTCAAGTACAATTAACTCGTTACTTGGACAACAAGTTTTCAATAATTGTTACACTTAGAGTTACCATTAGTTTTATGTTGAGTTAGAAGATTATTCGAGTACCATTAACTTTTTAGAAGATGATTCGAGTACAATCAACTCTTTACTTGGTCAACAAGTTTTCATTAATTGTTACACTTAGAGTTACATATTAGTTTTATGTTTAGTTAGAAGATTAATAGAGTACCATTAACTCTTTAGAAGATGATTCGAGTATAATTAACTATTTACTTGGTCAACAAGTTTTCAATAATCGTTACACTTAGAGTTAAGAATTACTTTTATATTGAGTTAGAAGATTAATCGAGTACAACTAACTCTTTAGAAGATGATTCGAGTACAATTAATTCTTTAGAAGATGATTCTAGTACAATTAACTCTTCACTTGGTCAACAAGTTTTCAATAATCGTTACACTTAGAGTTACGAATTAGTTTTATGTTGAGTTAGAAGATTAATCGAGTACCATTAACTCTTTAGAAGTTGATTCAAGTACAATTAACTCGTTACTTGGACAACAAGTTTTCAATAATTGTTACACTTAGAGTTACCATTAGTTTTATGTTGAGTTAGAAGATTATTCGAGTACCATTAACTTTTTAGAAGATGATTCGAGTACAATCAACTCTTTACTTGGTCAACAAGTTTTCATTAATTGTTAAACTTAGAGTTACATATTAGTTTTATGTTTAGTTAGAAGATTAATCGAGTACCATTAACTCTTTAGAAGATGATTCGAGTATAATTAACTATTTTCTTGGTCAACAAGTTTTCAATAATCGTTACACTTAGAGTTAAGAATTACTTTTATATTGAGTTAGAAGATTAATCGAGTACAACTTACTCTTTAGAAGATGATTCGAGTACAATTAACTCTTTAGAAGATGATTCTAGTACAATTAACTCTTTATTGGTCAACAAGTATTCAATAATCATTACACTTAGAGTTATGAATTAGTTTTATGTTCAGTTAGAATATTAATCGAGTACCATGAACTCTTTAGAAGTTGATTCAAGTACAATTGACTCGTTACTTGGACAACAAGTTTTGAATAATTGGTACAGTTAGAGTTACCATTAGTTTTATGTTGAGTTAGATGATTGTTCGAGTACCTTTAACTTTTTAGAAGATGATTCGAGTACAATCAACTCTTTACTTGGTCAACAAGTTTTCATTAATTGTCACACCTGAGTTAAAGATTAATTCTATATTGAGTTAGATGATTAATCGAGTACATCTAACTCTTTAGAAGATGATTCGAGTACAATTAACTCTTTGCTAGGTCAACAAGTTTTCAATAATCATTACACTTAGAGTTATGAATTAGTTTTGTATTGAGTTAGAAGATGATTCGACTATAAATAACTCTTTGCATGGTCAAAAACGTTTCATTAATCGTTACACTTAGAGTTAGGAATTACGTTTATATCGAGTTAGAAGATAGATTCGAGTATAATTTATCTCTTTGCTTTGTCAACAAGTTCTCAATAATCATTAAACTCTGAGTTACAGGTTAGTTTTATGTTGAGTCAGAAGATTTATCGAGTACCATTAACTCTTTAGAAGATGATTCGAATACAATTAACATTTTACTTGGTCAACAAGTTTTCAATAATCGTTACACTTAGAGTTACAGATTAGTTTTACATTGAGTTAGAAGATTAATCGAGTACCATTAACTCTTTAGAAGAAGATTCGAGTACAATTAACATTTTACTTGGTCAACAAGTTTTCAATAATCGTTACACTTAGAGTTAAGAATTAGTTTTATATTGAGTTAGAAGATGATTCGACTACAATTAACTCTTTGCTTGGTCAAAAAGTTTTCATTAATCGTTACATTTAGAATTAAGAATTACTTTCATATTGAGTTAGAAGATGATTCGAGTACAATTATCTCTTTGCTTGGTCGGCAAGTTTTCAATAATCGTTAAACTTTGAGTTAAGGATTAGATCTATGTTGAGTTAGATGATTAATCGAGTACAACTTACTCTTTAGAAGAGGATTCGAGTACAATTAACTCTTTGCTTGGTCAACAAGTTTTCAATAATCGTTAAACTTAGAGTTACGGAAAAATTTATGTTGAGTTAGAAGATTTATCGACTACCATTAACTCTTTAGAAGATGATTCGAGTGCAATTAACCTTTTACTTGGTCAACAAGTTTTCAATAATCGTTACACTTAGAGTTACGGGTTAGTTTTACATTGAGTTAGAAGATTAATCGAGTACCATTAACTCTTTAGAAGATGATTCGAGTGCAATTAACACTTTACTTGGTCAAAAAGTTTTCATTAATCGTTACACTTAGAGTTAAGAATTACTTTTATATTGACTTAGAAGATGATTCGAGTACAATTATCTCTTTGCTTGGTCGACAAGTTTTCAATAATCGTGAAACTTTGAGTTAAGGATTAGATCTATGTTGAGTTAGATGATTAATCGAGTACAACTAACTTATTAGAAGATGATTCGAGTACAATTAATTCTTTAGAAGATGATTCTAGTACAATTAACTCTTCACTTGGTCAACAAGTTTCAATAATCGTTACACTTAGAGTTACGAATTAGTTTTATGTTGAGTTAGAAGATTAATCGAGTACCATTAACTCTTTAGAAGTTGATTCAAGTACAATTAACTCGTTACTTGGACAACAAGTTTTCAATAATTGTTACACTTAGAGTTACCATTAGTTTTATGTTGAGTTAGAAGATTATTCGAGTACCATTAACTTTTTAGACGATGATTCGAGTACAATCAACTCTTTACTTGGTCAACAAGTTTTCATTAATTGTTATTACACTTAGAGTTACATATTAGTTTTATGTTTAGTTAGAAGATTAATCGAGTACCATTAACTCTTTAGAAGATGATTCGAGTATAATTAACTATTTACTTGGTCAACAAGTTTTCAATAATCGTTACACTTAGAGTTAAGAATTACTTTTATATTGAGTTAGAAGATTAATCGAGTACAACTTACTCTTTAGAAGATGATTCGAGTACAATTAACTCTTTAGAAGATGATTCTAGTACAATTAACTCTTTATTGGTCAACAAGTATTCAATAATCGTTACACTTTGAGTTATGAATTAGTTTTATGTTCAGTTAGAATATTAATCGAGTACCATGAACTCTTTAGAAGTTGATTCAAGTACAATTGACTCGTTACTTGGACAACAAGTTTTCAATAATTGTTACAGTTAGAGTTACCATTAGTTTTATGTTGAGTTAGATGATTATTCGAGTACCATTAACTTTTTAGAAGATGATTCGAGTACAATCAACTCTTTACTTGGTCAACAAGTTTTCATTAATTGTCACACCTGAGTTAAGGATTAATTCTATATTGAGTTAGATGATTAATCGAGTACATCTAACTCTTTAGAAGATGATTCGAGTACAATTAACTCTTTGCTAGGTCAACAAGTTTTCAATAATCATTACACTTAGAGTTAAGAATTAGTTTTGTATTGAGTTAGAAGATGATTCGACTACAAATAACTCTTTGCATGGTCAAAAACTTTTCATTAATCGTTACACTTAGAGTTAGGAATTACGTTTATATCGAGTTAGAAGATAGATTCGAGTACAATTTATCTCTTTGCTTGGTCAACAAGTTCTTAATAATCATTAAACTCTGAGTTACAGGTTAGTTTTATGTTGAGTTAGAAGATTAATCGAGTACCATGAATTCTTTAGAATATGATTCGAGTATAATTAACATTTTCCTTGGTCAACGAGTTTTCAATAATCGTTAAACTTAGAGTTACGGATTAGTTTAATGTTGAGTTAGAAGATTAAGCGAGTACCATTAACTCTTTAGAAGAAGATTCGAGTACAATTAACATTTTACTTGGTCAACAAGTTTTCAATAATCGTTACACTTAGAGTTAAGAATTAGTTTTATATTAAGTTAGAAGATGATTCGACTACAATTAACTCTTTGCTTGGTCAAAAAGTTTTCATTAATCGTTACATTTAGAGTTAAGAATTACATTCATATTGAGTTAGAAGATGATTCGAGTACAATTATCTCTTTGCTTGGTCGACAAGTTTTCAATAATCGTTAAACTTTGAGTTAAGGATTAGATCTATGTTGAGTTAGATGATTAATCGAGAACAACTTACTTTTAGAAGAGGATTCGAGTACAATTAACTCTTTGCTTGGTCAACAAGTTTTCAATAATCGTTAAACTTAGAGTTACGGAAAAATTTATGTTGAGTTAGAAGATTTATCGACTACCATTAACTCTTTAGAAGATGATTCGAGTGCAATTAACCTTTTACTTGGTCAACAAGTTTTCAATAATCGTTACACTGAGAGTTACGGATCAGTTTTACATTGAGTTAGAAGATTAATCGAGTACCATTAACTCTTTAGAAGATGATTCGAGTGCAATTAACACTTTACTTGGTCAAAAAGTTTTCATTAATCGTTACACTTAGAGTTAAGAATTACTTTTATATTGACTTAGAAGATGATTCGAGTACAATTATCTCTTTGCTTGGTCGACAAGTTTTCAATAATCGTGAAACTTTGAGTTAAGGATTAGATCTATGTTGAGTTAGATGATTAATCGAGTACAACTAACTCATTAGAAGATGATTCGAGTACAATTAATTCTTTAGAAGATGATTCTAGTACAATTAACTCTTCACTTGGTCAACAAGTTTCAATAATCGTTACACTTAGAGTTACGAATTAGTTTTATGTTGAGTTAGAAGATTAATCGAGTACCATTAACTCTTTAGAAGTTGATTCAAGTACAATTAACTCGTTACTTGGACAACAAGTTTTCAATAATTGTTACACTTAGAGTTACCATTAGTTTTATGTTGAGTTAGAAGATTATTCGAGTACCATTAACTTTTTAGAAGATGATTCGAGTACAATCAACTCTTTACTTGGTCAACAAGTTTTCATTAATTGTTACACTTAGAGTTACATATTAGTTTTATGTTTAGTTAGAAGATTAATAGAGTACCATTAACTCTTTAGAAGATGATTCGAGTATAATTAACTATTTACTTGGTCAACAAGTTTTCAATAATCGTTACACTTAGAGTTAAGAATTACTTTTATATTGAGTTAGAAGATTAATCGAGTACAACTAACTCTTTAGAAGATGATTCGAGTACAATTAATTCTTTAGAAGATGATTCTAGTACAATTAACTCTTCACTTGGTCAACAAG